>OY728135.1:1597668752-1602668752 GCA_963277665.1 Viscum album | reverse complement strand
CTAACGCCCTTCGAAGACTTGGTTTTAAGCCACTAAATAATAGATCGATCTTTCTCTTAGGTTGGATAATAATACTAGAAGCGTACCTTGAAAGTCTTGTAAAATTTGCTTTATAGGTACCAATAGATTCATCATCCTTTTGCTTTAGTTCAAGAAACTCCTTCTCCATCTTTGTTCAGAGAATACGAGGGAAGTACTTATTGAAAAATATGTTCTTGAACTCGTCCCATTCCATGGACTCAATTTCATCCCTTTGCCTCGTATTCTTAATAAGATTCCACCATTGATCAGCATCACTTTCCAAACGATACACTACTAAGATGACTTTATCATGTTCAGAACATTGAAGAACTGGAAATATCTTTTCAGTAGTACTAATCCATTTTCAGCAACTAATGGATCAATAGACCCGCTGAATGAAATTGGACGGTGTCTCGTGAAGGATTCAACAGAATGTTGGTCCTTCCTTTTCTCTTTTGGAAGTCCTACATGATTCATAGCTTGAGACAGTTGTGTGAGCATGGCTATAAGATTTTTCATTCGATCTCCCATAATGTTTTTTTCTCAAGGGGACAATCATTGCATTGCTCGTCGCATTCCACATTAACATGGTTCCTTCAGGTTCCATCCATTGACTAAAACCAAGAAGAATAGTGTGAGAAACTCTAATTATAATAGGAAAACAACATAATCAAGAATAAAATTTCACACTTAAGGTCTTATCCTAGGTTATTCATTGCCATTTCAAAAACACTAATATTGTGTTCTATGCTTAGAAGTATCCTTAGGTTTCTTACTAAGGCTTTCACATCCTAGTTTCCAAAGGTTGACTATACCTTTCCTCTGATACCAACTATAACGACCCATACTTTACATGCATTGTTAATACTTCAAAATTGAAGCACACTTATTACAACATATAACAAAACCAGGAAAGGACCGTATAGGTATAGAGTCTTTAGAATCTGGGAAACATAAACAACTAGTTCATAAAGCATCTACTTTGCCTCCCATTTATTTTATCATATCTAGAGTCCCTGTTTGGCATATCCTACTTAATAACCTTCTTCCTGACCTGGGTAAATAAAACATAAAAAAGGGTGATATCAAATTCTCAGTAAGGGTAAACAAAAGAAATATCAATCACATCATATACATAAGAACATAACTTTTGGAAATCTTAACCAGCAAAATAAATCATAATTTCATAACATGGGATAAATCATAGTAGTGAAATGTAATCCCAATAATCATAACATAAAACATGAAACTTTTTGTCATACACATATAATCATAGAGAATCATTTATTATTAGTCAAGATTCATTTCCAAGACTATCTTAGTGGACAATGTCCATTTCTAAACCGAGTTTTCTCCTCGTTTCAGTCCTGTTTCACTGAACCGGTTTAACCTACCGTTCTAGCCATGTCTATCTCATGAGATATAAAATCTTTACCCAATGCATTGGAGGGAGATATAGGTCCCACCCATCTCATAATGATACCATTCTTATGTGTGCCACAAAATCATAAACCATACATCATAGCATAACCCATGTAATAAAAATTGGAATCTTAAACATCCTGACATCATAAAAAAATTCATATAAGATAAAGGAATTCATAAAAATAATTCCATCACAACGTAATCAAATCAATTTAATGATAGGGATCGAAACAAAACCCTATATTATCTTTGATGGAAAATAATTTTGATAAAACTCATGAACTCCATTCTTGAGGAAAATATCCTTTTGACTTCAAAAACAGTTTTCCTTTCTTAACATGTCATACAATTTTAAACTAAAAAAATTGATTAAAAATAAACTTGAAGACTTGAAAATCAAGCTTCTTGGAAATAATATTTTAAAAATCCATTCATGTTGTATACGTTAAAAAAACATTCTTCTCATACTTTTGTCAGAAAAGTCAAAAAGTACCTTGTACGAAAAACGACAAAAGATTCCTTTAATATCTTTTACTAAAAACTCACCGAAGGGTAAAATTGTATTTAAACAATTGTATGTGGATGGAAATAATATTACATATTGAGGAAACATGGATGTGGATGATAAAATACACCCCAGTAAATTCCAAAGTATAAACAATTTCGGATAAAAATGAGATTTTGATATTTCCCTTACCTTGGGTCTGATTTGCTTCGTAAGTGTCTGAACCTCCTGTATAATGATTTAAATAATTTTATTGACTTATTACAGAATCATATTCATTGTTATTATATCATATATGGTTCACTTATGACTTTATATTTCCCGTTATTTTGTAAATTCATGTTAAAGTAGCATTTTGGGTAAAATCGTCTCATTTGTCGTTCGTGTTTTAACTTGTAATTATTCATATGATTACTTAGATCATGATTACTTAAATCCATAATTTAAAACATTATTTATATATAATATATATTCATAATATTCATATATATAATGGATTGATAAATGGAAACAAATACACCGTTCATGGAGACGGTAGGCCGTACGTACGCATGACCGCTGTTTTCGTTTCCTTATTGAATTGAGTGGAATTAAGTAGATGACATAAATATATATATAAATAAATACAATAGTATTATTATGTCATATATTTCATGATTACTTATTATATATACTTTATAATCATTCATGAATGGTTAACGTGGAGAATGAATCTCATCGCGTCGTAGAGACGGTAGTCCGTACGTACGCACGAGCGATGATATCATTCTCATGATCGTTGAATTGTATTGGAGTGTATGTATAATATTTAAGAATCAATATCACATTACAATAGTAATATATTGTCATTATTTACCCCATTATAACCATCCAAGTAAGGTGGTGGTGGAAAATAGATTACACCACGGCGTGGAGACAGTATTTCGTACGTACCCACACGCGGTGATTCCGTTTTCCGTAGGATGGATAGATCGTGAAATAGGATTTTTTTCATAATAATAATAACATATCAGTATATTAGTTATAATGATGATATTAATTTATAATGAAACAACTAAATAAGAATAAGTGGAAGAAGAAATAAAGTTGAAAGAATCGGTACGGACATTACCTCTTCTTTGAAGTGCTTCTTTGAGACCTCCTTTTAGGGCACTAAAATTGGTCTTTAATGAAGACCAGGACCTCTAGGATGTTTCTAGGGAAGTGGAGAGGAGAACTAGGCAGGGGTTGGCCGAGCTTTAATTCTAAAATTGGTGTGAGGAGGAGAGGGAGGAGGTTCCCTTTTATAAGGGAGGAGAGGGGCACCATTGGAATAACAAAAACTATTATTTTATTATAAAGTAAAATTCGGGTTTTAATAGATCCAAATTGATATATTTCGAAGCTAAGGTGGGTATGGGTCTAAATAATCTCATCCAATAGAATTTAGACAGGTTTAGGTTCCTAGTTTAACCTTATCATTTAGATTTAACATTAAGTTAAATAATTTTACTTTTACCGTGTCTTCTTGTGTTCTTAACTATAAGGTTAATAAACTTAATATAAGCAGCCAAAAGAACCCCAAGTTGTTTATTATTAATATATATAACCTTATATAAGTCATTTGGCCGAACCTTAGATTTTTAGGAATAAAATAATAATGAATTATATAATATTTGTTTTAAAAACTATTTTATGTCAATTTTGACACTATTTAGTAATTGATTTTTGTGAAAATCATAAAAGAATGATTAGTTCGAACAAAGTTAATTAAATCAGTAATAACATGTAATATTAACCTATAAAATTAGTGTAATTAATAAAAAGTCTCAAATTATATTTATTTGTGTATTTATAACATCAATTATGTCAATATTTCATTAATAAGATAATTACTGCATCATCATTGTGTCATAAATAAATTAAATTATTTAAAGTCTAAAAATTAAAAATAAAATATCATTATGTAGGAAATATTTTTATCTTTCTAATGAATATTTATAGTCTAATTTATCTTATGTATAACCCTATATTAAAAATGATTTTGTTATTAAACATTGATTTTAACTATTTTAACCCTTCTTTAAATAAATTAATAATAAATGTCCTAATCTAATCCAAGTGGGCCTAAATGATCATATTTTATTTCTAAGGTTGTTTCTGGTGGAATTTCACTTATCCAATAGAATTATGACATGTGTTAGGGAAATAATAATAACATTTTTACCCTTAATTACCCTATTTACTTTTAACCGTGGTAAATAAAAGTAAAATATTACTATTCACCAAAAATTATTTTCATCTCATTGAACCACATTTTACTTACTAACATCAACCGTGTCTCTCAGATTTTTTAAATTCCACTCACAGAAGCGGTCAAATTATGTTTTATGAAAAATTCAGTTTTTTAACTACCACTTAGTGGTTTCGCTATTCATCAAAAATTGAATGTTTTCAGAAAAATACCAAAATTTCACCCTAGGCTAATTTCGATATTCCAAATCCAAAAATGAATTCAATTTTGAAAAATAAAATTTACAAAATTTCAAAAAGTGGTTATTACTATTCATAACGGCTAGTTTTAATAATATTTTAATAGCATATCGTTGTTTAGTGAAACTCGGTATTGCGTACGACGCAAGCTATCGAGGAAGGTCGCAATTGTGTGTAAAGCGTGCGAAGCAAGTGTTTTATGTAGTGAAAGATTCCTTTGATGATAACATAAAAGTCTCGGGAGTTACAGTGCTTCTTCTCTTCATGAAAGGGACACGTGGGGCTGCATTACGCAAGATTTTCATAGTTATCCTTCACGTAGTAGTGCTACACGAAACCGTAGGCACAATTCTATGTTTATCTGAAAAACAAGAGCTTTCTATTAATATTCTCAACAATGGAGACTCGGTCAAGAACTCTATATTTTTAGGTGAGAAATACCATTCAAATCTGCGTGAGATGCTTCAAGATCCAAATCATTCAATAGACGAGAAATTTGTCTTTGAATATATTCAAACGCGGATGATATATCCTTCAAATCATGGTTGTTTCCTTTTTATTTTACAACAATAGGATCCTTCGTTCTCGGTGAGTGCATCACATGCATGCATTTATGAACGCATGCAATCCAATTCCTTGTACATCGAATTGGAACTGCAGCCTCGACAACTTCATTTTCCTCAGGCTCCATCTAATTTCTTCATCTCATTGCATGAATGCAACTTCTAATGCTTGCATGTATTTGGTTTGTTAAGATGATTATCATGCAAAAACATTGTGTTTCAACGGTGGTCGGAAGCTCGATCTCAGTGGATCCGATTCATCTGCAGCGAGCAATGGCGTTGTGTGGAGATCTGGTATCTGAGGGTTGAAGAAAACCTCAGTGCCTCTCCTTGGTCGTTGGATCATCTCAAAATAATCAAGGATGGTTGTGATTAGATCGTGAGATGTAAGAAAGATCATGCTGCTACGATTGGGCGTGGGATCAGTTAGATGACTCGGATTAGTTCTTCCTTTTTTAAAGTCTAACACACATCGAAACAGGAAATGGTTTTCTTGAGGTTTAACTATAAACTCTCACCTCCTTGATGACAGATTACTCATCTCCCCGCATCAGTGCAATCCCGCACCGGTTCTCCTGCGGGTGCACTCTAGGACCCACTATGCTCCAAGCATGCACCTAGCACCCATACTGCATGCGTTCATCACCGGGTGGCACCTGTAGGCTTACACATGGCATGAACACACATTTCTCCTATGGGGATGGCCTCGAGGGATTCATTCGAGTGTGCTTGACCCTCGGGTCCTGCATGTACTTGAAGTGAGGACCTCAGCTGACCCTGCATGGTTGGATCATTTTTTTTGGTAAAATAATAGTCTATGTACTTAGTATATAAACTAAGTAAACAAGTATTAATTTCTCCTTAATATTACAAACCATACATCTTTATTCAAATCCCATTCTTCACACTTCTTCGTCTTCAAACGCCATCTATTCCTTTCTATTTAGATCATAAATCCCAAACACCTTCAATACATTCTTTTAATCCAATCAGTTGGATGGTGAATGGATAATGTCTTCATTACTCATGCATTATAACATAATGCATGGCCTTCATCACTTCATCCATTTGGAGACTATTGGTGGATTTCATTTCTTTCCTTATACAATTTAGTATTTCAAGTCCTTATTCAAGTGTTGTAACATTGTATCACCTGGATACAAGTCTTGGAACTCAAGACTAGTTCAATAATCATCGAAGTTGTCCTCTTAGAGAATTGTTCAAATATAGAATTCAATGATTTGAATCAACAAAAATTATCAAAGGATTCACCTCTGATAAAAAATAATGGGATGGATGATGCATGTATCATGTCTTCATTCCTCATGCCTTAAAACATAATGAATGGCCTTCATCACTTCATCCATTTTGTGACTATTGATGGATACCAATTACTTCCTTATTCAATTCAGTATTTCATGTGAGTATTCAAGTGTTGTAACATTATATCACCATGATACAAGTCCGGGAACTCAAGACTAGTTCAATAATTGTCCAAGTTGTCCTCTAAGAGAATTGATCAAATGTTGTGGTCAATGATTTTAATCAACAACAATTATCCAAGTCTTCTCTAAATTCTTTCTCAAAACCTTTAATTCAAATATTGAATTCTTATTGACAAAAAATACAACTCTTATGCACTTCAATCCATATTGACAACAAATAAAACTCTTATTCACTTAAAGTATAAGAAATCTCATTTCTATCTACATTTCTTCTATAACCATTGATTCCCAAATCACGGAGTTACACACAAGATAACTCATTAAATCAAAATAAACTCCTAGGGTTATCTATTATTATTATAATATGACTGTTGTATATTCTGAGTGGTGATTATATTCTTTTTTTATCATCCAAACTCTCTCAAATGTATTCTTTAACATACTCAGCCCAAAAATAGCTACTTCACCCCACCTCACTTTGAAACAACATTGAGTGACATTATCAAACATAAAGTGCCTCAAAAATATCCATCTAAATAAAATCCTACAAACTATTATTCTACATTAAATCCACCAAGTATCGATGAACATCCCATTATCCACTAAATTCTAGGATGCATTAGAAAATCACATCAATCATGATATAGACCATCTTTTTTGACTATCTCTTGGTCCGTGTAAGAACACCATACTCAGTTTTGACTGGGTAAAAAAATCCTTCTATAACGCCTTTAAGATCCATATTGTAAAATGCTCGTTTCTGTCTGATATGATGTATAAATGTTATCTATGTAAGTGGAAGATATCTACTCTATACAACTTCTTCAAAACCATCCATTGAAATTATATTTCTATTTAGTATTAAATGTTACACCGTTGTTAGCCAATCCATTATCGCCCAAATAACATCATCACTCTTAGTTATTCTTGGTTTCTTATTTGTATGACCTGACCTGAATTTTGTGATAAATTATTTTTTCTTTTTTCATTAATTGTAATTTTGAGTTGGTTGTTTATATTTGTTTACATTCTGGTTTATGGATATTATTAGTAAGGGAAATAGCCTCCCCATATTACCTTTAGTCTCTCACTACTAGTTGATTTTTTTTTTCAGAAGTGAACATGAGTTCATGTGGAACTTCAGCTTAGACCTATTGTCTAATAGAATTTACGAAGCATATACCCTAAGATATAGATCATCCTTTCCCATACACCACTATTCTGTGGATAATATTACATATTTTTATTCATTTTGGAAACTAAATCCTTTAATAAAACTTTCCAAAAAAACTACATAAATTAATCTTCGTAGAAGGATAGGATACTCAAAAGAAATCCATGTATTCATATTATATCCCATACATACACCATCCAAAACTAATCAACTAAATGCGACTCTAGAATTATAAATAAAGGTGCCACAGTCATTATATGCACCAATATTACCCAAATAGAATAATGAATCCTCAATATCATTGGTAACCTAGCTGAAGGAAACATTTCTTGTCATATTTCTTCTATATATGCATGGAAAGTGGTTAAAGATAAAAACCATGACATTTATGATAAGATTGTATCTACTAATAGGTAACGAATCATAAGAAAATTTTGATCTCCCTATCTATAAAAATCCACCAAAACTGATTTTGGATTTCATGGTACATTTTCATCGACCTAGGATACACTAACAATTTTGATGAATGAGAGTCTCTCATCTGTCATGGATTATAGTACTACAAATTTATCATCAATTATGATCAAATAATATTTATCTAGGTACACCCCTATAATTTAGTAACTCCCTGACAAACTTTTCTATATCATAGTTCACCCAAGTTCTAATTGCTCCATGGCCTTTACCAATTCTACAACTTATAATCTGATAACTAAATTTGAAGAATACATAACCCCATGATCCTCAATTTATTATACAAGACAATAATCTATCAAATTCATCATAGTTCATTAATTTTTTAATAGACACTATCCAAGAACCTACATCTCATGTATTTTCAAACTGATAGAATTTATAATGACATTACATTTTCTCTGGAGAATTGGATATCTTAAAGGCATGCATCTATTGATGATGAAACCATGTTATATTCTATATATATATAATTTTGAGATAATATATGTCACATTATTTTATGGTCTATGTAGGAAATAAAAATATTTCAAAAGATATAATATCTCCATCACTTAATAGAATATGCCACAACTCTCAACTATGGTACTGCAAAGGGAATTTCCACTCATAATATCATAGTTCATGCACCCAATAAAATTATAAATGATTCTTATAAATCAACATACCTCCAAACCCAATTCATAAGGCATCGTAGTCCATTTTTTATCCAATCAAAGAATATGGAAGAATCAAAACTAGAGATATCATCAAACACTATTTCTTCCATAGGAAGACCTCTACAAATTTTTCAGACCACTCAAACTTCACCTACTATTTGGTCATCTTCATAATTAGTGCTACATAATAGGATAAGTTCTAGATGAAATATTTATAGTACACCACAAGATCTAGGAAAATCATGATCTCAAACTAAATATTTATAAATTCCAAAGATATGGAAAAATTTACGTTCTCTATGTCTACTAATATTCCCTACATAGAAATCCCATGCTAATGAAACCTCACCTTCTGAATCCATAAGATGGAATTTCATAATTTGGTGTAATTATGAGGTCATGGATGTATATCCAATAAAAAATCAAGGTTACTATAATTAATATATGATGGCTTTGAATATTTTGGGATATCATATATAAATAAAATAACAATGTAGTGTTACAATATATGAAAAACCTTTGAATGATAGCCATAAGAACCACTGTATAATTTCTATTCCGAAAATTAATGACATGATAATATGAGTTCCATATATTATTCTAAACACTATATTTGGAATATTTTTCTCTCTTACCAATAGACAATAGTAGCATAAATAAAGATGAATCTTAGAAAATTATAGGGCTCCCCTAAATTGATCAATCCACTCATCAATCGTTGACTATAGTTATTGATGCTTCAAGGATACCTAGGTTATCTTTCAATAGTATACCTCTAACCACAATATAACTTACACCATCCCTATGAACAACACTATATAATCTCATAGTTATGTGATCATTCTAATAAATCCCCATTCCTCTAAATACTTATGTTGTATCTTGAGTTCCTTCAACTCAATATCCACCATATGATATGGTTTAATCAATATAGGTTTCAACCAAAATATGAGTTTAATCCAAAAATTATCTCCACAGTTAGGATTAATACATTAGATTTCATCTTGAAAGACATCTTGATATAGTTCCACCAATAGAGGAAAAGAATAAGGGATTTATATTGGATCTACTATTGGATATAGACCTATCTTTATGATATAATAGATCTAATTTGGCCTATGTCTCTTCCCATTATCCTTTCTCCAATTTCTCATTTACAAGTAATTACAAACTTTTCCCCCTTGTGAATATCACAGTGTGAGCATCTGCGGTATTAGTTGATGTGTGCTTCATAACTATTCATGATATCTATGGAAAATATAATGTTGAATATTTTGATCTATAAGTACATAAACTCACATAGATTGTCATTACTGGAAACTAATAGGGATCATTATGGGCATCTATTGTGATAGAATACTATCATTATGAAGATAATTACATGATATCGAAACACAAAGGATAAATTAAATAAAAATCGTGTCTAATAATGAGTTATGAAGATAGGAATTATTGGGAATATACTACATTATAAAATTTAATAGAGAGTGTTGGATAAATCAGTATTTTACCTATAACCATTGAAGGTACCTCACCATACATGGATGGAACTACATCCACCACAAAACATTTCCCTATTTTAAGAGCATAGTCATTAATTTTTAGTGTACGACATGCCCAATTAATCAATATGGATAGTTACCTGGTCTGCTTCATAAGACATGGAATAGATATGTGGTTCTTATAACACTCCTTCCATTCACCCCAATGAATTCATATATGTAATTACCTTGAAAAGAGTGGATAAAAAGGTCCCATATTTCCACATCTAGGATACATGACCCTTGGACATGGGAAATTTTTGATAATTCCCAATCCATGAATAATTGAAACACTGGGTAACTACACCTCTCAATGAGGGGTCTAAAAACTCTACTTAGATCTAATTTCTTCCCAACCAAGCTCACATCTGAATGATTTATCCTCATACTAATGGAAGATGCATTTACAACTATTCCTAGAATCTAGGACATCTGTATACTGTAATATTGAATAGAACCAGCTAACCAGTCCACACCTAGACCATTATCAATGTTAATGGCATTACATAACACATATGCTTAATTATTCATATCAACTCCCATAACATGAAGTATAATCTATGTTCAAAAGAAAATTTCAATGTTTTATCCTTATATGTATCATTAATATCCAAAATAGGAGAAAAACATAACAAATATATAAAAATGGGTTGTTATGTGTAAAAAAACATCATCCCCTACTTAAGTAATATAAATTCAAAATTTGAGTCAAGATTATACATGTTGAGACAAGACCCACTAATAGTATATCACCTTGAATTTCATACATATAATACCAACACACTATCCCACCTCACTTAAAACAACAACTAGCTTTGGGCAGGTCCCCAAAGCATAAAGGTTATGAGAATAAATTTCATATCCATATAAGTCACCACAAAGATAAATATTCCCTCAAAAATGAGAATCTAATTAAAATTATTATTTGGAACACTAGTACCTTGGAATACTAGTGGATGTTGGAGTTTATAGTCTCATGAATTATGTACCATCATCCACTGTGTTTGAGTTAGTACAGTATGTATGACACCAGGATTGGGTGGGTATACCAGTTGAACTACTAGAGAATGTGTGAGGGTATTCTCAGGCGTTCCCTCCTATATTTCCTATGGTGGAACAATTTAATATTCCCAAATGGTAGAATTTTTATTCTCTAGGGAAGTTTTTTTTGAAATTCCAATGAACTCTTAGAACACCTATAACAATGTTACTATGATAACAAAATAACAAGTTAGAAGAAATACATAAGGGATTTTTATAGGAAGATACATACCTGAAGATTCCCATTAATATGTTCTAAATATTCTATCACTTATTAAGGCTCGGGTTTAGTCATATTTACATGGATGTTAGTCATAATATTATATAAAAAACATAATAACATAGTAATGTTTAACTAGATAATTCCAACAATAATATATCACAACATTTGAGATTACATGTTTCTCTTCGAAAAAGAATACGTTCATGGAATTTAATTAATAGAATAATACGAAACACTCAATAAGAATATGTAGCCATGTGTTCATATATTCCTACCAGTAATGGGTTAAAACAACAAAATTAATTTGAATTTTAAAAATAATTACTTTATAATAACATGATGGTTTTCTACCAATGAGTTATCCTATAACACGGAAACTCCCATGCCTATGTTACACGTTGTGTATCTCATTTATACCAAAAAAGGAAACCTCATCTCTGATTCAATTTTGTAACACCCCCAACCAAATCAAAATTGGTAAGGTAAAGTGCCACATAACCTCATATGAACCACCCCAAATACAATAGGCTACCAACTAGTGTTATGGTTTTAACAGATATGTGGGGATACATTCCCTGGATAATTGTAACCATAATTAAGAAGTTAAGGAAATATAAATAACTAACTCAAAATCATAGCATAAGAAAACAAAAACAAGATGTGATAACAAAAGGAATGACTAGTTAAAAAAATAATTAACGAAGGACCCCTAATGTGGGATGTTAACCAAAGTATTATAACAATATGAAGGTAGTGAAGAAAGATATAAAACACTACAAATTCCTTCATAGTATCACCTCTAAATCCCTATACTTCATATCTTTATCTCCATGTCACTAGGAACTTTCCCTTTCCTGGATCCTTGATCATGATGTTTACATCCACATCATGTTTACCATTCTATATGTGATTATATACCAAATAGGACACCCCAAGTTCATCTGTAACATATGTTAACATTTAAAGGTGGAGTGTGAATGATTCTAACGTAGTTCATAATCAAGAAAAAATAAATCATTTATCATGTAGTTGTGTGATTACCAAAACACTATGAACCTTGATGTTACCTCATTCAACACCATCTATAAATAATGGTTATAATAGAAGTTATTATCCAGGTTGATCACATTGCCACTTCACATATCTCCGAGTGTCCACGAGGCTTAACTGATTATGGTTCGGGATACAAGGTTTTCATTCCCCATCTCCTTCTATAGTTAGGCCACATGTCCATCAAACCCTTCCTCCATATCGGGCTAGGACACTTGGACATTGTATAAAAAATGCATTTTTTTAGGTCTCATGGTCATCATACCACCACTCAATGTGTTTCTCCATCAATATCAACCAAACAAGTCACACATTCTCCCCTTTAAGGGATATGTAATACAAGCCTGTCAAAAATTCAATTTCTACATGAACCACATTCTATAGAGTCCATATATCTATAAAAAATCATCATTAACACATATATGAACATCATGAAAATTAAAGGATGAGTATCAATATCCAGACACACACATATTTGATCAACATGAAATATGGGTCATATAAGCTACACAAGCATATATAAACACTTGATTAACATAAAACATGGATTTCAAGGGCTATACACACATACCCTAATATTTTCTGAACAATCATATACATGTGTTCTATATATTAAGTAACTTCCTTACTGATGTAAGTCAACATGAATGTCATGATTTTCCCCGATTTGATTCCAAAATAATGATTTCATTAACCCAATCAATGGCACACACCAATAGTCCTGATATTCGATTGCAATATAATATAAAAAGGGGTCAGGAATTTGGTTATATAAGGGAAACAATACATGATTGTACAAAAATTTCAACATACCTTGAAACCACCACCATCAGCGGAAGAACATGGTTCTATAGAATAAGTGAATCAATCTCCTATAATTGTGATGGGAGAAGAGTTCCTAAGATCCTGATGAATCTTGATCTACATAAACAAACCCATGGAGGATGGAATCATGCTATGTCATTGGTCATAGAAAAAATATTTTCCAATGTTCTATAAATAAAATAAATGAATTATCCTAGAGTTATTGGTTTATTTTTTACATTTTTGCTACATATAATCAATATCATCATGAAGGACCAAAGAGTTTATTTGTCTAGGAGAACTATATAAATTATTGATACTCACATTACAACTGATTACAAAAAATACAACTTGATATTTTATATAAGAGAATTATTATTTATTCGGGTATAATATCTCATATTTATCATAGTACACTTCCCATCATCCTATTGAAGGAAACAAAATAAAATGATGAGTTTAGATGCTTGGAAAGGGAATGTACACAATGTAATCTATACTAGATAAAACAATGAATGAATAACATTGATAAAATAAATTATGTTCAAATATTTCTATATAAATAAAGAACTCAGCATGAAAGTATACATGAATGACATACAAATTTCAATGATAATATTGATATCAAAACATAATTACGAATTTAGGGAACTTATAGCTTTAAATATCTAAAACATATGATAGACAACTCAAGGTAATACATCTTACATAAATGTGTAAGACCTTAGCCAAATCATCCATATCTGTTTGTACTAATAACCATTATTACATCGAGAGTGTTTTTAATTCAAGTCTCACCTATAAATTAATAAATATAATACATTCATTATATAAAGAAAATACTAAATTATAAACACACCTTAAAAACAATATGTATTAGGAGAAATAACAAATATAATGTAAATAATTCCCCCAAAAAACTAATAATAGGTGAGAAAAAGAAATAGGGTGGATGTTATCATTGGATTATGGCCTCAAAAAAGTATTATATTTATCAAATAATGATGAAATAGAAGAAAATTATTTTAAGATACCACTATAAATTGTTTTGAGGAAAATACTATTTTCATTTTAAAATAAATTATTTAATATCTATTAAAGTCAAATATATTAGGAAACAGATTTCATTGGAATGTACCATGGAAACTTGTAAAGGATTAATCTAATCAAATTAAATTCATTATGGATGTAAAATTTATATGTTCTGTGTACATTAAAACATTGATTCGGTTTAACCCTTCAATAAAAGATCATTGGTTAGGAATTTAAAAAGAAATTTCTATAAAAATAATTGTATAAAAATGATTAAAAATTAATTTAATCAATCATTTAATTATATTAAAAAGTATTTTTAAATATTTTTAATGAAAAATTCGTTATGGAAGAAAAATATTATCATCTGGAATAATTTTTTTTAGATTTCCATAAAACAATTATTTTGGAATTTTTTTGTTCCAAAGATGGTAAAAATTGAAATAATGAACAAAAAAACTATAAAAAACTATAAAAGAAGAAACATTATGGGGTTTCATATAGATATAAAATATATTTATCTCATATAACATAAAAATAAATAATCCCACCAAAGGATGAGATTGGGAAATATACATGTACCTCAAGTTTGACATAATTAATAAGTGATTTTAACATCATATATAATAAATTATAATAAATTAAAAATCTATAAAAGAACCATATGAAGACTTTTATTATAAAAAATTATCGCATATATCATTTCTGAACCGATTTATTAATTATTCTCTATTAAAATCGTCATTTCCACTTATTTAATCTATTGTTTTCATGTATATTTAGGTTTTTTAGTATTTTTTCTTTATTATTTATCTCGGTTTCATAATATCCAAAATATTAATAATGATTTAAATATAATATATCTTCCTATATAAATGTTTATAATCATCCTTGAATGGTAGACATGAAAAATTAATCACATCACTTTATGGTGGTGGTGGTCCTCACGTATGCCTAAGACACATTATAATTTTCTCAACAAGTGGATGGTTACGAATTTAAATGATATATTGTTTTTTAAGGACCAGAATTATTTTATTAATATTTTATATATCAATTATTTACATCTATATATCCATTCAATTAAAGTAGTGATGAAAAATGAATTACACCGCCATATTTCGAGGGAAATCCATATATATGCATGAACCATGTCTTGACTATCCATAAGATGGAAAAGTTGGGGGAAATAGTTGTTCTATAACAATAATAATAATAATAATATCACATTATATTTATGATATAGATTCATTAGTTTTTTATGGATATAGTAGATTTATAGGATGATTAAGAAACCAGAACGAATGTACATGGTTAAGAGATTTACTTTTTCATTGAGAAACCTGTTTTGGCATACATAATTAGACTTGAAAAGGTAATATTTCTTCAAAAACAAAGAAATAGGAAATGGTTAAGGAATATAGGATGATATAATATCAGGTAATGGTTGATATATAAGGATCAATCTCTGTGAATAATGAAGTATAAGAGGTTCCATTTTATAAGTTAGATAAAGGACACACATAAAATTACCTAAAATATGAAATGATATATATATATATATATATATCATAATCATCTGAAGTGACACCAAGGAACCCAAAATTATAAGATAATATCTAATATATTCTAAATATACCCTACCACTTAATGTTTTATTATCGATGGTTTTATTTTAATCCTTATCTCTATATTGAAACAACATAAACCCATTTTATCCTTACTCTTGATAAATTATGTTTTTTATTCCATTATAACATAAGTAAATGAAAAAAAGAATAGGGGAAATATAATTACATTTGGAAATTATTATTAAATTTTTGGAATAAATTTTATAATATTAAAGTTCTATTGGTATTAGAAAATAATTCTAATATTACAACACAATACTGAAACAATGTTTTTTAGTAAAATACATGAACATAAAATAAAAAAAATTTCACATTGAAATTATGTAATAATTTATTTTCCATTAAAATATATTATTATATAAAAGATAAATTAATGAATTCACACATTCTTATAATTCTAAACAAGATTAAATCTTCCAATAATGTCCTTAAATACAAAGGCACATGAAATAGTTTTTTATTTTAATATAATATAACTTATCATAACAAAATCAAATATCAGATTCAAAAATTCAAACCAATGTTTTAAAATAAAATATTATACTCTATAAAGATATATATTATCATGAGTCACTCATCCAATATTATAAAGGCATAAGTTAGAGATGTTTTAATGTTTTACCCAATAGTTTTAACAAAAATACTCTTTTTAAAGAGGTTAAAACTCATTCACATGATTACTATTCATAATGTCCACAAATTAATTTGATTCTATTAAGAAATAATAATTAATGTGACTAAAAATTTAGAATCCATTATACATGATTCAATTTATCAAAGTGATAGAACATCATTTTGAAATAAACCCCCAAAATGAGGGGAAACTGTATTTCTAGAAAATACCTTTTTATGTATAAAAGAATTTTTATACCAAGGTTACATATAATATTGATGAAATATTAATAAATTGAATAATTTTTTAATAAAAATAAAATAAATAAATTTTAAAAATAATATATATGAAAATGTGGCTCTAAAAATTATTGTAAACAAAATGTATATTTTCTTTAAAATCGGTATTAACACAATTCACAAAAATTAAAATTAATTTTTAAATTCCATAAAAATAACCACAAGATAATTTTAATATTATTATTAGAAAAATAATTATTATTTAATTTAATAATATTTTCCATAATAAAACAATATAATTATAATTCCCATGAACAAAATGCAATAAATCCATTTGTGAAGAATACATAGTTTTCAAGTATAAAACGACTCTACTAAAATTTTAATTAATCAATAAATTATTATTATATAAACATTATATATTCTATACATAATATTCTAATTACTATTCATAATTTAAATTTAGTGGATATGTTATAATAGTCACATTTTAGTAATAATTGTATTATCATAGTTCACTTAATGATCGATGTTGCGTGTTAAACAAGATATCGAGCATAGTGTTCTTTTAAACAAAATATCTATAGAATTATATTACACCTCTAAGTAAATTTTACACTAATAATTTTTATCTTAGTAGTGAATTGGTACGTTTTTTAAAATAACATTGTTGATAACTAACATCATAGAAATTAATAATAAAAAATCAATTGAAAATGTGATCTGGGAAACAAAATGGTTACCTGATATAACACATAATTAGGTTCCTAGTAAAGGACAAAATTATAGGGAAGTGAAAATATTGACATGGGTGAGAAAAATAATGTCCATGGAAAATTATAGAGTTATAGAGAACATAATCCTGAGAATGCTAATGACCAAAAAACCATTAACTATTAAGGGATAATGATAACAATCAATTCATAAGAAATAAAGTTAAAAATATGAATTTTCTTTCAAGATCATTAGAATAATTTATTCTCAAAATTTTATTCTAATTCATATATCCTCAGATATAGATAAACCATAAAAATGAAGATTATTTCAATTTCAAGGACCAGTATAACAACCATGTTTACAAATAAGTAATAACTGATCATCTTAACCAAAACATAACAATATATTATATACATATTTCAACATTGGTCATTGATTAACAACTATTTAATTTGAGTGTCATGTTTTGACTTGATTATCCAATAAAAATATAAATCATTGTGTTCATCCGGATTCAAATAGGGTAAGATTTTATGATTAATACATCGATTATCACAGCTTAATGGATTTCAAAATTTGTTGTAATAATTTAATTAGCTTTTCATTGCTCTATTAACCTTTAAAGAGATAAATTATATTGCTTGTAAGGGGATTTTTTTTAGTGACCCATCTCCCTATAATTGAAACACTATAAATTAGAGTAGTATTTCTTTCTGATACAGTCAGAGACCTTATCGACATTTCCCAAAATAGTTGATGAAAACCCGCTTTCCCTTAAAGAATGTATTATGGTGTTTCATTTGGTAATTATTACATGTTATATGTTCCATTATTCCCTTATTTTCAATAATATCATATCATTTTTTATTGTGATAAGTCATCCATCTCATCTCTTTTCTTTTTTTTAAAACATATGACTTGGATAATTCATTATTTATTCTGATGGAAGTTGATACCATATAATTAAATGATGAATATTTTTGAGTAACTATTAACCTTTTGAGTCATCGATTAATAACATGAAATAAATAACAATAATATATTTCATATTATATATGTACTCTATATAATTCCTAGATAATATTCGAAGCAGTTTTGGTACACTCAAATACAATTTATCATTCATCCTTATTTGATTGTGGAATTGATATTTAATATCAGATTATTTCTTTTGGGGAATGTAATTTTTTCATTACTTAAACTTAGAAATTACACATTTTATTCTTCTTATTGTATCCTCCTTTATGGAATTTTATAACAACTACCACCATTGATCATTATATTCTTATAAATAATACACTTCCAGGATAACCCTCTCTCTTTAAACACTTCTCAAAGATATAAATTTCTATTCTAGGGACATGATATACTATTTATGTATAAATAGATTACTAGTTCAATTAATGAAATGATGTTTATGCTATATGAAAAAGTATAATGTAAAGGAATCATGATGTAGTGTAATACGTTGTTCCATATGGGAAAACATGTTGGTCATATCCTAAGTGAATTATCCAAATATAGTTATATTATTCTTATAAATAATAGTATTCATGTTTAAATTCTCATGATGTAAATCTATACAATGATTACATGTGATGATAGTTTTTCCATTTCGTATATAAGGCACAATATCTAGAAAACGTCATACACAAGAATAGATCATTTCATTATGAATCATAAGGTATAATTTTGAAACTAATGAAACACTTATCATAAATTGATAATTTATGCATAGAAATTCTCTAACGACACGTATGGTCACTTTTGGAATATTTTCAAATCATTAAAATATTTTCAAATTCATTTTCATTGTTTGTAATGAAAATTTGAATGAACTCAAGAATATCTGAAAGGAGTGTCAAAATAAGAGAAGTGTAAGGGACTATTAACTAAAAAGTATAATGATGGTCTAGATATAATTTAATTTTTTTAGGATTATTCATTTGTATAAAAAGCACACCCACTTATAGTGTCCATTTAAGGATTTATTGTTTAATAAAAAACATATAATATCTATGTTACCAAGAATATTATGATATTGTTCTATAGTTATAAATATCCTTATAGTTATTTAGAGGTTTATGTACACTAAAATATGTTTTTATAAATCTTTTTCTTAGGGTTTATACTGATCATAATCTTATACCAACATTAATGATCCTGAACAGAGGATCCAAGATGCAATGCTTAATTCAAATGATTGGAATTGGATAAAAGTGATTGCATCATGAGTGATCATATAGTTTTCTTTTCTGGATAATTTAAATACATGAATGAAACTCATAATATAATTTTATAACATAAAATAAAAAGTAGTATTTTCCTGAGAACATTAATAATTTTTCTAGAATATCTTTTTATATAAATCTGCAATGTACACATAAATGCATATCGGGGAAGGATTCAAAAGAAATGATAGGGCACAAACTCTTATTAAGAGACTTCATACAATGAAAAATATCAAAGACTAAATAAAAAATGACTAATATTGAAGAATAAATGATGATGAAATAATTCCATAAATAATGACATCATATTGAAAATTATCCCATAATAGGATAATTTTTTTAAAAATAAATAATCCATAAATAAATAATTAAATATTATTGGAATTCACAATGAAAGATATATTAATCATTTCCTAGAGACTTTGTGTTAAGGAATCATTGATAAATGTGTAATGTGTTAGCCAAATTCCAAACATGTACTATTTAAAGAGACATACTGGTGCATTGAGGGGCTTTGTAATTATAGTAAACACCTTTCACTTAATAATTTCAATGCATTCATTGTATTAATAAACAATACAACTTAATCAACTAGACATAGTATTTAAAAAAATTTCATATAAGAAGAACTAGTATACAAAATGTCAAAACATTCCATGGTCAATGTCATCATAAGAAATCTTGATAAATATAGTGAATTGTATCATTTTAGTATAACCTTAGTAAACAATAATATTTTTTAATGTATTTTGGAATTGATGAATGTATATTTAAAATATCACGGGAACATTTCTTGATGAAAATATCCATTTCATTTTGAAATCACTTATTTTAAATCTAAATATTTAGAAAACAAGTACAAATATTTTTATTTGGAATGATATTTGGAAAAATTTCATGGAATATTCTACTAAAATATTAGTCATCTATATTGGAAAATTTATTCATTCCACATATGTTAAAATAATATTTTTATTCAAAACATCGATACAAATTTCATCAAGTGGAAAATGATAAGAATATTCCTTTAAATGATTATTATAAAAAGTAACACATCAGTAAAATGGATTTAATAAATAAATATATAATGATAAAAATATTTTTTAATATTATTCTAATGAAAATAATGACAGGGAAAAACATTCTTAATAGAATGAAATATTTTATTTTTTTATTTAAAAAAATTATTTTTGTAGTTTTAGTACCAAATAAGATAAAAATGGAACTAATATTTGAAAAAACTAGTAACAACTATAGGAGAATAAAATTGATGGGAAATACGATAGAAATATTATATAATTATTCAAATGTTTATTCAACCATAAATAATCCCTAATAAGGATGAGATTGGGAAAAACCCTTACTATGTGTCTGATATTCATTATTAGTGATTTTAACCTCCTATTTAATAAATTTATTTCAATTATAAATCTTTTATTGAAAAATATACATGATTATAGTGTCATATATTATCTACTTACAACATTTCAACAAACAATTAATAATAATTGTTTATTATAACCATATATTATGTGTGTTAATTAAAATATTTTTCATCTATGTTTCTGTTCAGTAGTTTTGGTCCTTACCTTTTTATTATGGTCACATAATATAATGACTATTTGTTATGAAATAAATATCATATATATTTATTATAAATATTTCTAATAATTGTTGAATATATAATATAAAAAATTAATCACATCACTTTGTGAATATGGTAGTAGAAATATATGCATGAGTGATGTCATCATTTTTGTAAAAGAGAGGAATGGTAAGAAGTTAAATGATATATTATATTTCATGGAAAATAATGAAGTCATAAAAATCATATATACTCAATAGTAACATATGTCTGACCATACAAGTAAAATGGTGATGAAATGAATTATACCACTCTGTGGAGATGGTAAACTATATGTATGCCCGAATTGTATATTCTATTTCATTAGGATTTAAAAGAAGTGAAATTTTGACTAAAAATAATAATTATAACATAAAATATTATTTATGATAATGGTTAGAATACTGTGGGATGGTTATAAAAAATTTAGAGAATGTGTTAGGATAAATAAAATAAAATTTATTCAGATAAGAGTTATATATCATCTATGTGAAACCTTCATTTCCTTACAAAATTTTCATTGAAAGGATTGTTTTTTGTTAATTACAAGATAACTAGGAAGTAGGGAAGGAATATATCAAGGTATTATGCTGAACACAGGTTGATCTAGAATGATCATATTTTGTAAATAATGAAGGAGAGTATATTCCATTTAATTAGCGGTTGAAATGACACAAATTGTATTCTGTAAAATATTAAATTAAATATATATCATAGTCCAACTAATTTTCTCCAAGGAACACCATATTATAATATAATAATCTATAGAGTCTAAATTCACTCATAAAATATCATTTCAAAAAAAATGGATACATTTGATGCCTTATCTTCTAAATGAAAAACATGAATACAGTTTTAACCATAACTATAATATCATAATGTTGTTTCCTAGATAACAAAATTATATGATGAAAAATAAAATGGGGAATCTAAAAAAAATTGTATATACTGATTAAAAATATTTATTTCATTTTAACAGATTAAAATTCTATATTTAAATGAAATAACTTTTACTATATGAACATAATATGACATAAAAATGCTATTCTGATATCCAAAAAAGATACGGTTTAAGAATATTTTGAGGTTAAACAATAAAAAAATAATGTTTTTATACTTTTGGATCTGGAAAAAATTGAATGAAATCTATTTACCAAACAACTAAAATCCAAGACCCAAAATTAGTTTTAATTACAATAAAATATAATTTTTCATCAAAAAAAATAAATATTGGGATTCCAATTTCAATATAATATTTTATAATTCATTATTTACCTCCTAAATAAATTCATGGTATAATCATTACACATAAAATAAAATAATGTCTTGTTATTGAATGGTTTTATTGATTTACCCCGTAGTTTTAGCTAGGTTTGGCCACTTTTATTAGGGAGAAAATTCTTCACCATGGTTTATATTTATAATATAAAATTAAGTTAAAATTATTAAATAATAATTAATATATTTATTAAAAATAACGACACTATATTACAAGATTCAATTTTTACAATGGATGAAATTTATTTCAAAATAAACCCTATAAAAGGCATAAAAGATATTTATCTGAATATTATATCTTTCTTTCAAAAAGTATTTTTATTCCAAGATCAATTATAATATTTTTATAAAATATATAATTTCAAATATTTTTAACAAAAATAAATATATATTATTTTCTTGATTTTCTAAATCAGAAAATGGAATTTTGAAATGTAATGAAATAAAATAAATCTTTATATAAAAATCGATATTCACTCAATTCACTAAAAAAATAACATTTGTTGAAAAATAAAAATAAAAATTTACCTAGTATAATTATTATTTTATAAATAAAAAAAATCATTAACCAAAATTAACCTTAAAATAATTATAAAATAATTATAATTTTTCTTCCAAAAATTTAATAAATTCTTTTATAAAAAACATATTTCTAAAGCATAAAATGATTGTACTTAAAATTAAATTATTCAATATATTATCATTCTAAAAAAAATTATAAATATTTTTCATTATGTGGTTATCCAAATTATTACCTCAAATTTTGAGTCTGGGTTATAATGATCAAATTTAAAATGTAATTTTTTATCTCAGTTAACTTAAAGATTGTTGTTTCATATAAAGAAAGCTATCAAGCATTGTATTTCTGTAAAAAGAATTATGGTGTAAAATATTCACCCTGGTATTATCTCAAAAAAAGATATATCCACAGAAATCACCTGACATGATGTTTAAGACAATTAATAGAGGTAAAAACTGAGTTAAAGGGTGTTTAATTTCATTTCATAATGATCTGATGCATTTCTCTTCAAAATACATTTATCACACAATGATTTAAAACCACGTCCACCATTTAAAATTTATAAATCCTTTAACAACATAGCACACCTACATATAATATTACCATAGTTTCCAAGAAAATTCTACACCTTAGAGATCTAGAATATCAAAAACTATGACGTTGGGGGATTTTCTGGCCTTTTTAGACCCGACATCACTTCCACCATATAGTAATGAGGCTACTCTGGTCATGGTACATAAAAGGACTCTAGGACTTCATGTTCTAGGCCACACCCATAGATGGAATGTGGGTCGTTCCTATTTATCATAGGTGATATTATGGTATAAAATGGTTTACACCACTAAATAGTCCTTCTTGTGGTATACCATAAAACTTATAAAAACACTATTTTAGCAACAAACAACCTCCAACTCTTCCAAGCCCCAAATTAAACCATCACTAGGATTAAAACTTTTATATGAAATTAAAATTAATGATTTTAAAATTTTTAGGGAGCATAAAAATATATTTATGACCACCCTGCACGAAGAGGGTGTATAAGATATTGGAACTACTTCTAGGAAGATATCACTTTTTACAATAATTTTTATATTTTTAATTAATTATAATTACTTGTTTCCAGATTTATGGATATAAAAATTCTTGAATCCATTTAATTTATTGAAATATATTAAAAATAAGAATTTAACCAAGAATTGGTTGATGAATTAAACTCGATATCATGGAAAATGGATCAATTTTCCACTATGATGAAATTAGAGGACATTGGGTGAATGATAGATTTACTTTGATTATCCCACTCATCCCATGAGGAAAATAAGAATAAGGAATATCCATTAAAATTTCATGGATATGATTTCAGGATTACTATTAATAATCGTAGATCTTTCCACATTGAAACATGATATTCCCACTAATTAAAATATGGGACTATGTAGCCAATATGTTATGTCCCAAATTAAAATATTCCAAGAGTCTAGAACTATTAAAATTAAAAAATGTAGATAATTTGTGTAATATCAACTAATTTTTACTATTCATTATAATCATTGTTCATGTACAAATTTTCATAATGATTCACAATGACTATAATGATTTTACTAGGTCATGAAACCCAAAATTATCCATTAGATTACATTAGAACTGATTTGTTTTATTTTGAGAAGTATTTAAGGGAAGATGAATATATTATTATAGACTAGAATATATCTGAATGTTATATAGTTAATATTGTATAAAACATAGTTGAATATATTATGGGGTATTAATACATAATAGATTTTTTTTAAAAAAATATTGACCTTGATGTTACAGAATCTAAATTTTATGTTGTTTCTCCTTCCATTTATTTTAAAAACTCGTCCTATGCTTATTATCTCTTATATATGATTCAAAGAACTGAAACTTCATCTAATATAGGATCATTAAAATCCTCTATAATACTAAATGATCAATATTGGGAGCTACCAATGTAAAGCAAGATGTTTTGGAACTTTTAATGGTTGTTAATGAATATGTTGAAACATTTAAATTAGTTTAAGAAAAAAAATATTCTACAAAGAACTATAAGAGATGTCACATCCAATATTTGTTTTACCAAAACATATTCATACCAACCGTTATGATTACAAAGAGAGGAAGTAACCCCACATACCATTTTTTTATCCATTACTCCATAATATATACTATTCTAAGGGGGAATTGATGGAAATTATGTAGTGGGTACTCCAAAATTTATAATGAAAAAAAATATTATTAGAAATAATATTGTCATTATTAATAAATAATCCATAAAATATATCCATTTTGTGTTGAACAAGAGACATTAATTCATTGTGTATCTTAAATTCAGCACCCATTGGGGGTTATCAAAAGAATATAATGATATTTTTTTGATTCATGGTATCATTTTAATTTTACATTTAACTGTTTTATTTCTTATTATAGGAAAAAATGTAACTAATTCAGAAGGGGATTTATTTATTTAACATAACCAACATATTGATTAGTATAAACTATATTACTTGGAATGAAGAATTATTTTTTGGTTTCATGACTAATTGGAGCTTGAAGAATGATATTTTTTAAAAAAATAATAAACACAATCATTTCTTTATAATTATAAGTACTCGTCCTTAAACATTATATAATCTTGAATTACATGAATAATTCACATTGAGGATCTTTTCAGGTTTAGCATTTTAGATATTTAGACCATAACATATACATGACAACTAGAATAAAACATGTAGACACATCTACTCAGTTTCCATTTTTTTCACAAAATAAAATCACTTAAAAAATGATACATGTCTAGTTCCATGTTTTAGACAGCCAGAAATTTCTTTGGTCCCATCAATGACCCTATTCCACTTTATTTCATGTTAAGAACATTCCAAAAACTTGGTATGAGCATAAAAAAGCCAGTAAGGGATACACAAATAATGAAAACTGATAGTTTTTCAAAACAACGAATAAACCATGAACACTTTATCATAAGTAATACTTTTTACCTTTATGAAGTAGTAAATACTCTTCAATGAATAATAGATCATTTCATACCCTTTTATAATCAAAATATTACCATAAAAGCCATATAAATACCACATAACATATTAAGGTATCATGGGACATAAACATACTTAATTGGAATAACCATATGGTCGACTTCCAAACATATCGCTAAATGGAATATCCAAGTAGCCGACTTCCACACCCAATGAATTGGAGGTTATAACCTAACAACCCGACCTGGTTTATCATGACACTAACCAACATATGGTTTATCATGTAACCACTAGTAAAATTTCCATGTAACATCATAACACATAAAATATTGAAAGTATAAACATTTCCCTAATAACTTTTCATTTTAAATCACAACAAGCAATTTCAAGATATTGAAATAATCAATCCATTTTCATAAACCATTTAAAAAGAGATTTTTTAACCAAAGTGTCCCATACCACTTTGAAGATTTTGATGGAGTTACAATTTTAAACTATTAAGTTCCATATAAATAAATACTCAAAAACATTTTTAAACATGGACATTAAATATAATTATTTAGAATAATAAATCATTAAAACATTTAAATTGATATCTTAGTTAAATAGTTTTTTACAATATGAGAGACTCTTGAATACGAGTAATTGAGGAATAAAATTTAATAAGAACGTTATAATATACTTAGAATAAAGTTATTCATGATATAATGTGACAAAGGACAGTATATACACCATATAAGAGTGAATTGGTGCATATCAACAATGAAGTCTCAATAGAAATGTAAATTCTGATGAAATCCCTTATAAAGAAGGTATAATTAAATTAAAGATAAATCAATCAAAAAATTATGTGTGAAAAATATAAATACACCCAATATAAGTGGATATTGTGTGTAAAAAAATCAAATATCATTCAGAAAAATTCATAGGATGACATATTCAAGAAGTACAAGTTTAACCCAAAGAATTGAAATTGGGTTAAGAAGTTCCCTTGAAAAAATTCGACAGCCTAACAGTGTCACTTTAAAATTTATAAAATGAATAGATGAGATAAAAAGGGTATATAATCACTTATAAATAAAATTAAAATCAATAAGGATATAGAAAAACATGTCCAAACATAATAATATGTAAATTAAAAGAAAAAACAAAAAAAAGTCTTTTAAAAAGAGGAGGGTGAAAGGTTCCCTTACAGATTTGGAAACATACAAACCCTATTACACATGAAATAAAGATCATAAAATGAATATTTAAATACTAATAAATGAGATTATATTACACAAAGAGTAAAATCAAGGACAGTATATACACCAGACAAATGTGAATAGTGGAAAATATAGCATTAATCTCATAGGAATAAAAAGTGAGATGAAACACTTTACCATGTTGTAATCAACTGATTCGTATGACCAAAAATTAAAATCACCATATTAATTACATAATAACATGAATATAATTATAATAATGATAATATATATCAATTGGAAGTACAAAATACACCACATTCATGAATAAGTGATGAATAATGGAAATATCACAGAATTAAAAGAGAGATAAGAATCCTTCTTACCTCGTTGTCCGACATGACCCATGCATTCTTTAATATCATGAATAATAAACTAAAGATAATTTATAATTTATTATGAACGATTTTTAAGCTTATTAATAATTTTATATCAATTATTACCATGTTATTAACATTATGTAATCATTTAAGTTAATAATGGTTGTTTTGTCGATATTTTGTACATGAGTCAATAGTGGACTTCTTATAATTACAAGTGGTACACATGGTCAAAATTTCATTATATCTAGAATTATATTCCTGATTTAGATATAATTTATATAATTTATATCATGTATACACATGTATTTATAATAGTACATAACATTTGGAGGTAAGAAATGAAATGCACAGTTCTTGGAGGCGGTAAGTTGTACGTACGCATCAACACTACTTTCATTTGTATTTATTATTTTCATGGAATTAAAACATAATTATACATAATTATATTATAATTACAGTATAATATCATATATAATATCATTAAATACATCCTATATATGTCCCACATATGGAATTATTGAGTTATATCACATTGAGTGGGCGATAGTCCTCACTTCCTCAAATGAAATTATCTTGTTTACCCATAATGGAAGTCATAAAAGTATGATATAAAAGAAAAATAAAGAATCATATAGAAAACATAAACATAATATATATCATATATAAATTCAGTGCTATCTTAATGGCCACTGTGATAGGTGGTAGTAGATAATCGAACAATCATCTTTTTTGTGAGGCGTTAGTTTTCCATCCACAAAAATAATATATTCTTTAACCATTATATGGAGGTGTGTGTAAGTGTTGTTCGAATAGTTCTCATAACAACATCTTAGTATATTTAGGATATGGGTGTTGTTATAAAATAAAGTAATAAAAAGAGTTTAGGGGCTGGAGAAGTAAAATAAAATAAAAGATGTTAAGAGGAATCGTTACCTTTAATGTGGGTGACTCCCTTTTGTTCGAACCAAAAGGACTTCTTAAAATGCCTTATAACTAAGGTAAGGCTTCTAAAAAGAGGATTGGGATGTAGGGAGCTTAATTATTCAGATTTTTGAAGAGCAATAAGGCTTGAGAGGTGTGAGGTATTGGTTAGAATTGGTGTCCTTTTATAAGGGGGAGGAGGGGCTCTTTAGGATAGTTTGAAACAATTATTTTATTATAAAATTATCTTCAGATTAAAAAGGTGCCAAAAAAGTAAAATTAGAAGATCTGATTACATATGGACAAAATAAAATCATTCAATAATAATTGGATAGGTTTTTGATATTATTTTAATATTTATAATCTTATTTATTTAAATCATTTATTATTGAGGTAAATACAACATCATAATTGTGTCATATATAATTAAATTTATTTGTTGTATGAAAATTATAATAAAAATAACATGTTATATAAAATCATTTTATATTTTCAATGAATATTAATAGTTGAAAATATGACTTATATAACCCCATGTAATGATTTATTTACTAAAAGATATTTGTTTATGTCATTTTTCCCTTACATTGAGTTAATTAAAATAAAGTGTCATAATCATTCATAAGTGACTCCTTGGGGTCCCAAAATCTTTCCATGGATGCCCATGGTTGGCCATTACTCAAAAAATAAGTCAAGTACAAGTTTTAGGGCAATATTATATTATTATAATATTCTTTTTTCCTAGAATTACCCTATTTACCTTTAACCGCAGTAAATAAAAGTCAAAAGTTACTATTCACCAAAAATTATTTTCATTTTATTGAACCAAATTTTACTAACTAATTATAACCATGAATATCATATTTTCAAAATTCAATTCACATAAGTGGTAAAATTTCATTTAAATGAAAAATTCAGTTTTTTAGCTACTACTAAGTGATTACACTATTCATAAAAAATTGATGTTTTTCAGAAAAATTCAAATAATTATGCCTATGGTATTTTTGATAGTACAAATTACAAAATTATTTTTATTTTACCAAATTAATAACATATAAGTTTCATTAATTAATTTAAAATTAATTCCCATTGTCAAAACAAATAGTGTGTTTTTATGAAACAACAATTATCAAAAGATTGACACTTGTTTATGTCCAATTTCATTGTGAAATTAATTACAATGACAAACATTGGATTAAATGGTAAAAATATAATGTAATTACACATTGAAACCAATTAAAAAGATAATCTTACCATATAAAAAATTATATTACAAAGAAAATTTGAATTAAAATACCATATTTTTCATAATTCATTAAAAAATGAATTTTATAAGAAAAAAACAAAAAAATTAACCAAAGTAAATTTTGATGTCCCAATTCTAAAGAAGAATTTTATTTTCTCAAATAGAACATATTAAAGTGACAAAAACTAGATTCAAAAAGGGTTCACCATCAAAAGGCGTTAAATCAACCTTTTAATTCACAAATATTAATAAATATGAAATTTTCATATTATTTATTTACGTGGGATGTTACGTCCTTCCTATTTTTGGAAATTGCATCCTCTAAATTTTAAAATTGGTCTTGAAAACTTAATTTTAAGTCCCACATTGAAAAAATGTCTTTTAAGCTACCACTTTAAAAGAAATAATGATAAGTAGAAAGGTCACCTAAGAATATAGATACTAGGATTCCATTAAAACATGGATATATAAGAGAAACTAACAATAATAGATTAACATAGAGAGATTGAGAACATTATCATGGAAATTTAACTACCACAATACCATAAATTTGTTGTTGGGTAAAAGTCTGATGATAAAAGAGAGATTATAAATTTTTTATTTCAATATGCTTTTCATAGATTCGATGAATTTTATTAATAACTACACTAAGATCATAAGGAAATATAAATACTTGTTATGTTGAGTGTCATCCTTTAAAAAACTTCTTTGATATTCTCATCTTTTCTCTAACCGGTAAGTATTCAAGATGTCATGATCACACCTGAAGTGCTAGAATAATCTTCTTGAGTATCACATAATCTACAAAAGATGGACTATATATTTCCCCTATCATTATACATCAACCAAAACCAAAATTGGTTAGTAGAAGATCAGATAATCCCCAAAAAGGAAATATTTTACAAAAAAGAAAAACTACTCTTAATCTCCAAAATTTTTCAAACAATACCAAAAGTTCAACAAAGACCATTCAATATACAATTTTCCTTAAAATTATTCATAATATTAAAAACTAAAATTTAATCCCAAAACATAAAAAAATTAAATTCACATAGTTTTCCATAGTAAATCTTAATATTTAACTCCAAAAACAACGACTACTCTTAATGTATAATACTGAAGTGTAATTAACCTAATCATATATTCTCTATTATAGGTTAATCATTTCCATAAATAACCCAATTCACCATATGTCCACAATAAAAAAAATATATTCTTCCAAAATAAAATTTTGATCATTACTCCACAAAAGAAAATATAAATATTCCTTGAATAACATTTTCATATATCAAACTTCAGAGTTACACACACTATAAAAATTATTCTATTGTAATCCCATCATCAAAAGAGACACTACTGGAAAAGGGATCTTTCCCAACAGTTGTGTACCAACGGTTCGAAGAACCGTTGGCATATCATATCTTTCCCAACGGTTTCTATAAACCGTTGGGAAAAACCCCTCAATGCATAGTTTTCCCAACGGTTGTATGAAACCGTTGGGAAAGATAGGTTTTTCCCAACGGTTCTTAAGAACCGTTGGGAAAAGTGGTGAAGGACCCTTGTTTTCCCAACGGTTATATGGAAACCGTTGGGAAAGATAGGTTTTTCCCAACGGTTCTAAGAACCGTTGGGAAAAGTGGTGAAGAAACCTTGTTTTCCCAACGGTTCTATTGAACCGTTGGGAAAGGTTGGTCTTTCCCAACGGTTATTAAAAACCGTTGGAAAAAAAAAGCCCCAAATACCAAATCGAGCCAGCGGCCTCCCCACATTACAGAAGCATTCACCTCGTGTCCTCCTGGAGCGATTTCTTGCAGAAGGACCTCCCAATCCCCACATCGTCCATCAGATCAGCACCTACCAGGTTAGACTCCTATATTTTATCAACGATGTAGTTCCAGCTCTAATAAATCATATACTTCTATTCTTGATTTTGTTATTCCCAATTATTAGGGTTTTTGTAAAAATTTATGATTGTTTCATGGTGGTCATGTGCACCACTATAGGTACATTGATTCACTAATTTATTTTGGTATTTCCATAAAATTCGAATACAATTTATTAATGAATCAATGTTGGGTGTTAACATGAAATTCATGTTCTTGATTTTTGTTGAAAACCTTATTTATGGTATGGGGTAAGATTATTTAAAGTGTAAACAAATACTTATATAGAATTTCCTTGTAAAACCTGATGGTTTAATTCTAGTTAATTGGAATCATAATTTTTTATGTTATTAATATTTAGTAATTGGTGAGGTGAATCATATATGTATATGAAAAATAGATCAAGATCATTTAGTATTGGATAGAATTATTCCCTAGTAATGTGAGACCCTTATGTTGTTGGGTGAGTATGGAGTAGTGAGATATATTGCTTGTTACTTACCTTTTTTCAATTCTATGAGCTAATGATGGCATACACTAATTTTTTGAGATCTTTCAATGTTTTTATGGTTTTGATAGTGATCCATGATGTGTATCCTAGTATGTAAGATCCTGTTGGGTATTAGACCCTAGATTGGGTGAATTTGTATGCGGTAGGGTGCTTTCTAGGATGGGTTGTAGTGATGTGATGGTAACTTATGAGAGGGGTGGGTCTTACTAATGTGGATTCATTCTATATCATAAGCATGTAAATATAATTTGTATTATGATAACTAAATGTGAATGACGTGTGATCAAATATTGTCTTATCCTGGAGAATTCCTTGTGATATATTGATATGGTGGCATGAGTGATGATGCATGTGGTGACATGACCAACATACAAGTGTTTCATGGTTAGTGATCAATTAGGATAATGATCCTATGATCATTGGTATGTGACTCTCAATGATTCAAGAAGAGTTATTAATATGATAACATGAGGGTGTGTTCCTATTTGGTTTTGTCATTCGGTCAGTTTGGACCCCCCACGTGCATTTATCAAGCGCGCGCAACGCTTAAAGAACGCATAATGAGACCTCCCGTGTAGACCGCACGTCCGATTGACGTTCCGTCTGTGTGTGAACGTCGCGAATAATAATGGGATTGTTGTCCTGTGATTTCAGGTCAATCTGATGTCGTCTGCTATGAGTTTGAACGTTAGACGCCCATTTTGGCCGTTTATGACACCAGAACGGCGTTCCCGGTCACCACGGGAACACGGCACGTCCGATTGACGTTCCTTCTGCTCTCCCACATCACAATTCACTCAACCTTTGACGTCGTCCGATTTCACGCCATTCGGAATTCATTCGGCCAGTTTGGACCCCCCCACGCGCATTTCTCAAGCGCGCGCAACGCTTAAAGAACGCATAATGAGCCCTCCCGCGCAGACCGCACGTCTGATTGATGTGCCTTCTGCGCGTGCACATCGCGAATAATAATGGTATTGTTGTCCTGTAATTTCAGGGAAATCTGATGTTGTCCTCTATGAGTTTTACCGTTAGACGCCCGTTTTGGCCGTTTATGACACCAGAACGGTGTTCCCGGTCACCGCGGGCACACGACACATCCTATTGATGTGTCTTCTGCTCGACCACATCACAATTCACTCACCCTTTGATGTCGTCCGATTTCAGGACATTCGGACTTCTTTCGGCCAGTTTGGACCCCCCACGCGCTTTTATCAACCGCGCGCAACGCTAAAGGAACGCATAATGAGTCCTCCCGCGCAGACCGCACGTCTGATTGACGTGCCGTCTATGCGTGCACGTCGCAAATAATAATGGGATTTTTGTCCTGTGATTTCAGGTCAATCTGAAGTCTTCCGCTATGAGTTTGACCGTTAGACGCCCGTTTTGGCCGTTTTTGACACCAGAACGGCGTTCCCGGTCACCGCGGGCACACGGCACATCCGATTGACGTGCCGTCTACTCGACCACATCTCAATTAACTCACCCTTTGATGTCGTCCGATTTCAGGCCATTCGGACATCGTTCGTCCAGTTTGGACCCCCCCACCCCCACGCGCGTTTATCAAGCGCGCGCAACGCTTAAAGAACGCATAATGAGCCCTCCCATGCAGAACACACGTCCGATTGATGTGTCGTCTGTGCGTGCACGTAGAGAATAATAATGGGATTGTTGCCCTGTGATTTCAGGTCAATCTGTTGTCGTTCGCTATGAGTTTGACCGTTAGACGCCTGTTTTGGCCGTTTATGACACCAGAACGGCGTTCCCGGTCACCGCGGGCACACGGCACATCCGATTGACATGCCCTCTGCTCGACCACATCACAATTTACTCACCCTTTGATGTCGTCCGATTTCAGGCCATTCGGACATCGTTCGGCCAGTTTGGACCCCCCCCACGCGCGTTTATCAAGCACGCGCAACGCTTAAAGAACGCATAATGAGCCCTACCGCACAGACCGCACATCCGATTGACATGTCGTCTGCGCGTGCACGTCACGAATAATAATTGGATTGTTGTACTGTGATATCAGGTCAATCCGATGTCGTCTGCTATGATTTTGACCGTTAGACGCCCGTTTTGGCCCTTTATGACACCAGAACGGCGTTCCCGGTCACCGCGGGAACACGGCACGTCCGATTGACGTGCCGTCTGCTCGACCACATCACAATTCATTCACCCTTTGATGTCGTCCGATTTCAGGCCATTCGGACTTCGTTCGGCCAGTTTGGACCCCCCCCACGCCCATTTATCAAGCGCGCGCAACGCTTAAAGAACGCATAATGAGCCCTCCCGTGCAGACCGCACATCCGATTGATGTGCTGTCTGTGCGTGCATGTCGAGAATAATAATGGGATTGTTGTCCTATGATTTCAGGTCAATCTGTTGTCGTCCTCTATGAGTTTGACCGTTAGACGCCTGTTTTGGCCGTTTATGACACCAGAATGGCGTTCCCGGTCACCGTGGGCACACGGCATGTCCGATTGACATGCCCTCTGCTCGACCACATCACAATTTACTCACCCTTTGATGTCATCGGATTTCAGGTCATTCGGCCATCGTTCGGCCAGTTTGGACCCCCCCACGCGCGTTTATCAAGCACGCGCAACGCTTAAAGAACGCATAATGAGCCCTACCGCACAGACCGCACATCCGATTGACGTGCCGTCTATGCGTACACGTCACTAATAATAATTAGAATGTTTCACAGTGGTTTCAGCTCAATCCGAGGCTGTCCGCTATGAATTTGCCCGTTGGACGCCCGTTTTGGCCGTTTATAACACCAGAACTGCGTTGTCGGTCACCGCGGGCACACAGCACGTCCGACTGACGTTCCGTCTGCTCGACCACTTCATAAATCACTCACCCGTATTTATCGTCTGATTTCAGGTCATTCCGACATCGTTAGGCCCATTTGGACCCCCCTCACGCGCGTTTACGAAGCGCGCGCATCACATAAAACACGAATATTGAGCCGTACCGCGCAAACCACACGTCCGATTGATGTGAGGTCTACGCGTACACGTCACGAATAATAATTATAATATTGCACGGTGGTTTCAGGTGAATTTAAAGTCGTCTACTATGAATTTGACCGTTTGACGCCCGTTTTGGCCGTTTATGACACCCGAACTGCGTTCTCGGTCACCGCGGGCACAGGGCATGTCCGATTGACGTGACGTCTACTCGACCACTTCAGAAATCAATCACCCGTATTTTTCATCTGATTTCAGGCCATTCCGAAATCGTTTGGCCCGTTTGGACCCCCCTCACGCGCGTTTACGAAGCGCGCACATCACTTAAAACATGAATATTGAGTCGTACCGTGCAAACCGCACGTCCGATTGACGTGCCGTCTACGCGTACACGTCACTAATAATAATTATAATGTTGCACGGTGGTTTCAGCTCAATCCGAGGTCGTCTCCTATGAATTTGACTGTTGGACGCCCGTTTTGGCCATTTTTGACACCAGAACTACGTTGTCGGTCACCGCGGGCACACGACACGTCCGATTGACGTGCCGTCTGCTCAACCACTTCATAAATCACTCACCCGTATTTGTTGTCTGATTTCAGGCCATTCTGACTTCGTTCGGCCTGTTTGGACCCCCTCGCGCGCGTTTACGAAGCACGCTCATCACTTAATACACGAATATTGAGCCGTACCGCGCAAACCACACGTCCGATTGACGTGACCTATGCGCGTACACGTCACGAATAATAATTAGAATGTCTCACGGTGGTTTCAGTTCAATTCGGAGACGCGGTGTGGCCGAAACCACTCAAAGTGTCTGTCTTTTGTTTCAAAAGGACGTCATTTTAAGTGAAAAGCATCAACTGGCATACGGAAAACCGACCAAACGCATTCTGAATCTGTTGATAATTTATCCCAACAATCCATGGGTCATATGTGACGTGTACGAGCCAACCTGGGAAGAATCCAAGTCGCGGTGTGGCCGGGATAAGTCTAAGTGGCTCTCTTTTGTTTAAAATGGACACCAATTTAAGTACATACGGAAAAATGACCAAACGGATTCGGTTTCCATTGAAAATTTATGAGAACGGTCCATGGGTAATATGTGACGTGTACGAATCAACCCCGCCACAATCGGAGATGCGGTGTGGCCGACACCACTCAAAGTGTCGGTCTTTTGTTTCAAAAAGACGTAATTTTAAGTGAAAAGCATCAAGTGACATACGAAAAACCGACCAAAGGCATTCGGACTATGTCGATACTTTAGCACAAGGGTCCATGGGTCGTATGTGACGTGTACGAGTCAATCCCGCCTCAATCCGAGGAGCGGTGTGGCCGACACCGTTCTAACTGTGTCTCTTTTGTTTAAAATGGACAAGATTATAAGTGAAAAGAACAACTGACATATGCAAAACTGACCAAACACATTCCGAATCTGTTGATAATTTATCACAATGATCCATCGGTCATATGTGACCTGTACGAGCCAACCCGGGCTCAATCCGAGTTGCGGTGTGGCTGAGATCAGTCTAAGTGGCTCTCTTTTGTTTAAAATGGACATCATTTTAAGTACATACGGAAAACCAACCAAACGCATTCGGTTTCCATTGAAACTTTAGGAGAACGATCCATGGGTCCTATGTGACATGTACGAATCATCCCCGCCTCAATCCGACATGCGGTGCGGCTGACACCACTCAAAGTGTCCGTCTTTTGTTTCAAAAGGACATCATTTTAAGTGAAAAGCATCAACTGACATACGCCAAACTGATCAAACACCTACGAGTTCTGTTAAAACTTTAGTAAAATGATCCATGGGTCATATGTGATGTGTACGGGTCAACCCCTCCACAAACCGAGCCATGATGTGGCCGATACCACACAAACTCTCTCTCTTTTGTTCAAAATGGACTAAATTGTAAGTGAAATCAACAACTGACATACGGGAAACGGACCAAACGCCTTAGGATTATATTGAAACATTAGTAAAACAATCCATTGGTCATATGTGACGTGTATGAGTCAACTCTACCTCAATATGAGGCACCGTGGGGCCGGGACCATCCAAACTGCCTCTCTTTTGTTAAAAATGGACAATAGTTTACGTACATACGCCAAACCGATCAAACGGATTCTGATTGTGTTTTAACTTTATGAAAATGATACCTGGCTCATATGTGATGTGTACGAGTAAACCCCGTCTCAATCTGAGGCCCGGTGTGGCCGACACAACTCAAAGTGCCTCTCTTTTTTTAAATGTATTTAATTTTAAGTGAAAACAACAACTGACATACGAGAAACTGACCAAACGCCTATTAATTATGTCTAAACTTTAGGACAACAATCCATGTGTCATATGTGACGTGTATAAGTCAACCCCGCCAAAAACTGAGCCACGGTGTGGCCATGACTACTCAAAATGTATCTCTTTTGTTAAAAATGGACTAAATTGTAAGTGAAATCAACAACTGACATACGGGAAACGGACCAAACTCCTTCAGAATCTATCGAAACTTTAGGACAAAGATCCATGGGTCATATGTGATGTTTACAAGTCAATATCTCCTCAATCCGAGCTGTGGTGTGGCTGGAACTACTCAAACTATCTCTCTTTTGTTTATAATGGACATAATTTTAAATGAAAACAACAACTGACATACGCCAAACCAACCAAACGACTTCTAATTCTATTAAAATGTTACTAAAATGATCCATAGATCAAATCTGACGTGTACGAGTCAACTCTGCCACAATCTGAGCCGCGGTGTGACCGGGACCACTCAAACTGTCTCTCTTTTGTTCAAAATGGACTAAATTGTAAGTGAAATCAACAACTGACATACGAGAAACTGACCAAACACCTTCGGATTCTATTTATATTTTAGGAAAACGATCCATGGGTCATATGTGATGTGTACGAGTCAACCCCAACTCAATCCGAGGCACCGTGGGGCCGGGACCACCCAAACTGCCTCTCTTTTGTTCCAAAGGGACAATATTTTATGCACATACGCCAAACCGATCAAACAGATTATGATTGTGTTTAAACTTTAGGAAAATGATTCATGCCTCATATGTGACGTGTATGAGTCAACCCCGCCTCAATCCGAGGCCCGGTGTGGCCGACACCACTGAAAGTGGCTCTTTTTTTAAAAATGTACTTAATTTTAAGTGAAAACAAAAATTGACATACGGAAAACTGACCAAATGCCTACGCATTCTGTATAAAATTTAGGAAAACGATTCATGGGTCATATTTGATGTTTACGAGTCAACCCCGCCTCAATCCAAGCCACGGTGTGGCTGGGACCACTAAAACTTTCTCTCTTTTGTTGAGAATGGACTAAATTGTAAGTGAAATCAACAACTGTCATACGGGAAACCGACCAAACGCCTTCGTAATCTATTTACACTTTAGGAAAACAATCCATGGGTCATATTTGATGTGTAAGAGTCAATACCACCTCAATCCGAGGCACGGTGAGGCCGACACCACCCAAACCATCTCTCATATGTTAAAAATGGACAACATTTTACATACATACGCCAAAATGATCAAACAAATTCTGATTGTGTTGAAACATTAGGATAACAATCCATGGCTCATATGTGACATGTACGAGTCAACCCCGCCTCAATCCGAGGTCCGTTGGGGCCGACACCACTCCAAGTGTCTCTCTTTTGTTTAAAATGGGCATAACTTTAAGTGAAAACAACTGTTGACAAACGCCAAACCAACCAAACGCATTAGGATTCTATTGAAACTTTAGAAAAACGATCCATGGGTCATATTTGACTTTTACGAATCAAACCTACCTCAATCCAAGCCATGGTGTGGCCAGGACCACTCAAATTGTCTCTCTTTACTTGAAAAGGGACTAAATTGTAAGTGATATCAACAACTGACATACGAGAAACAGACCAAATACCTTCTAATTCTTTTGACACTTTAGTAAAACAATCCATGGGTCATATGTGACATGTACGAGTCAATCCCACCTCAATACGAGTCACCGTGGGGTGGGGACCACCCAAACAACCTCTCATTTGTTCAAAATGGATTAATATTTTACGTACATATGCCAAACCGATCAAACTGATTTTGATTGTGTTGAAACTTAAGGACAATGATCCATGGATCATATTTGATGTGTACCAGTCAACCCAGCCTCAATTTGAGGCATGGTGTGGCACTTACTGAGTTACAAGTGATGAGACTCCTATGAAAATACCTTTTCACTATATATTATAAAAGTGGTTGTCGTATGAAGATTGAAATGGGTGTAAATAATATTTGACTTATTGAAACTCTGATTCAACTATACTGGATGATTTTTGTCATATGAAGATTCAAATGGGGAATTATTCACCATGACTCTATTCAAAGAGGTGGTGTTCTTTTTTTTTTGTTATAAGTGTGTAAGTGTTTTTGTCATATGAAGATTCAAAATGGGGAATTATTCAGCATGACTCTATTCAAAGAGGTGGTGTTTTTTTCAGTGTTGTTTTTTATGCAGGTGTATGCACTGGAGGGGCCACTGGAGGGGCTGCTGACAATTCTGAAAATACTGAATACCAACGGTTGTAAACCGTTGGTATACTTTGCCATACTTAAACATATGCCAACGGTTTCAATGAAACCGTTGGGAAAAAATCTATACCAACGGTTGTAAATCGTTGGTATAAGATCAAAGCCATTGAATTCCCAATGGTTTCCATGAAACCATTGGGAAAAATTCTATACCAACGGTTTACAACCGTTGGTATAAAATAAAAACCATTGAATTCCCAACGGTTTGATGAAAACCGTTGGGAAAAATACTATACCAACGGTTGTGAACCGTTGGTATAGAGATGAGAATAATAGTATTCCCAACGGTTCTAAATCGTTGGGTAAACCTATACCAACGGTTCAGCAAGAACCGTTGGAAAATCCACACCTACAGTGGGCTACCCCAACGGTTTACTTCAAACCGTTGGTATATATCTTTCCCCACGCCTTACTTCCCTACGGTTTGGACAACCGTTGGTATAGAATATACCAACGGTTCTCCAGCCTATACCAACGGTTCTAAACCGTTGGTATATCCTTTATTTCCAGTAGTGAGACTTAATACTTTTACTCATTTAATACTCTTAAAATTTACCATAACTTTTGAAGCCCTTATATGTTGAATTCTTACAACATTATTCAGGATCCATTAACCAATCTTTACTATCTTATTCAGAAATACTTCTTTCAAACCAACAAAATCATTAATCATATCCTAAGATTCAATAATATCAAAACATCATCTATGAAATAATTCATACCTTTAATTGGTCATTATCAATTTCTCCATCTTCAACTGTAATGAAATTAGGAATTGGCAAACATATATTTGTATGATCTTTCTGATCCCATTCCCAATCGTTCTTTATAGGACATCTGTTTGTATAATGATCACGAGCACCACATTTAAAAAAAATCAATTTATCCTTCGAAAATAACTCCATTCCCTTTCCCGGAGTCAACTGGACGCTTACTTTTTCCATGGAAGGTTCTTGATTTATGTCCTTCATTACCACATGTATAGAATCTTCTTGTCCCTTTGAATCATTTTCCTATGTGCTTCTTTCCACATCCTTGAAACATAGGTTTTTGAACATACATACCTATATGATTATTACCTGATCATCTATAGGGATTTGACTCTCGCATATACAATGACTTCTAAAAATCACCATGTTTTAGGTGTTCAATCATGACTCTTTATAGTTGGTTGATAAGAACTACATGAGTCATCATCGCTTCTCCCATTTCATTCAGTTGTTCATTCAGAAAACTGTCAATGTTTAATTCAAATCCACTGTTACTTTGGGGCCAACTAGATCCAACCATTTACTATAGTCAAAAATGTATTTGTGAGTATATCTGTAAAATAATCATATAATATCTTATGAGGAGGGTAAATACTGAGATAGACTTATTTATGTTATCTTAAACTCATTCACTTTATCTAAAAAGACTATGACACTTTCTGACATGTTAACCATTATGGTTTTTTCACTTATTCTTAGATAATGCCCTAAACTCTAAACTTTTTTAAACATACCTCTGATACTAACTGTAAGAACCTGACCATAAACATTACATAATCACGAATTAAATGAATAATTCTCTTTTAGGATCATTTCAGGTTTAATGTTTTAGAGAATTTGGCCATAACATATACAGGACAACTTGAATAATACATGTTGACACATCTAATCTGTTTCAATTTTTTCACAAAATAAAAACTCTTGAAAAAAATGAGACATGACTAGTTCCATGTTTTAGATAGCATGAATTTTCCTAGATCACATCCTTGACCCTATTCCACTTAATGTCTTGTGAAAAAAAATCAAAAAACTTGATATGGTCATAAAAATCTCAGTAAGGGATACACAAAAAAGGAAACATGTTAGTTTTTCAGAACAACTTGTAAAACATGAATACTTTATCATAAGGAATACTTTTCACCTTTATGAAGTAGTAAATACTCTTCACTGAATAAAAAATCATTTATTACCCCTTTATAACTAAAATATTACCATAAAATCCATATATAGAATACATAACATTTAAAGGTAACTTGGGAAATAAATATACCTAAATTGAATAACCAAACGGGCGACTTTTACACATATAACTAAATGGAATAGCCATACGGCCGACTTCCATAACTAATGCATTGGAGGTTATAATGTGACCACCCCCCCGGTTTATCACAACACCACCCGTCATATGGTTTATCATTTAACAACCCATCAAAAGTACAAGTCACATAATAACACATAAAATATTCCAAATATAAACATTTAACTAATAACCATTCATTTTCAATCACAAGAAGTAATTTCAAGATATTGAAATAATCAATCCATTTTCATAAACAATTTTGAAAATATATTTTTGATCCAAAGTGTCCCATAAAAATTCAATCTTTTAATGGAAATATAATTTTAAATAATTATTATCCACATAAATAAATACTCAAACCCATTTTTAAAACATGGACATTAAAGATAATTATTTGGACTAATAAATCTTTAAAACATTTAAAATGATATTTTAGTTAAAGAGTTTTTAACAAATTGAGAGACTCTTGAATTAAAATAATAAATGAATAACATTTAATAATATGTTTATAATATCATGAAAATAACGGGATTCATGATATAATATTACAAAGTACAATAAATATACCATTTAAGAGTTAATTGGTTCATAACAATAGTGAAGATTCAATGGAAATGTAAATTGAGATGAAATCCCTTATAAAGATGGTATCATTAAATTAAGGATAAATAAATCACATAATTATGTGTAAAAAATATAAATACATCCAATATAAGTGGATATTAAGTGTAAATAAATCATATTTCATTCACATGTATTCATAGGACAATATATTCAAGAAGTACATGTTTATCTCGAAGAATTGAAATTGGGTTAAGAAGTTCCCTTGCAAAAATTCAACATCCTAAAGGCATCACTTCAAAATTAAAAAAAACTATTTGATGAGATAAAAAGGATATATCATATATTGGACCTAAAATTTACATCAGTAAGTATATATGAGAACATATCCGTACATAATAATATGTAAATTAAAAGACATAACAAAAAATAAGTCTTTTAAAAATAGTAGGGTGAAAGGTTCCCTTACAGATTTGGTAACTTAAAAAACATAAACCACATATAAGAAGGATCATACAATGAAGATTTAAATACTCATTAATGAAATTAAATTAAAGAAAGAGTACAATCATGGGCAGTACATACACCACAAAAAATGAAATAGTGGCAAATATAACATGAATCTCACAGGAATAAGAAGTGAGATGAAAACCTTTACCACATTGTAAACAGTTGAGTTGTATGAAAAAAGATAATAAACACAAAATGAATCATATAATAGCATGAATATAATTATAATCATGATAATATTTATAAAATTGTAGTAAAAATTACACCACAAGCAATGAATAAGTGGCGAACAATAAAAATCTCACGGAATTAAAAGTGAGAGAATAATCCTCCTTACCTCATTATCCAAATTGACTTGTTCGTTCTTTAATCTCATAAATAAAAAACTATTGTTAATTTATAATTTGTTAAGAACCATTTTATTGTTTATTAATCCTTTTATACAAATTATTACAATGTTATAAACACTATGTAATCATTTATGTTAATTATGGTTGTTTTGTCGATATTTGGTAGTTGAGTGTAAAATGGACTTCTTATAATTACAATTTGTTCACATGGTCAAACATTAGTTATATACATAATTATATTCATGATTTATATATCATATATATCATATATATCCACTATATACATGTATTTATAATAGTACATAACATTTAGAGGTAAGGAAGTAAATGCACCGTTCATGGAGACGGTAAGCCGTCTGTACAAACGAACGCTACATTCATTTCTATTTCTTCATTTAATGAAATTAAAACATAATTATACATATGTAAATTATTATTTCTAAATAATATTATATATAATATAATTAAATCCTTCTTTTATATGTCCCACATGTGGCATTAATGAGTCATATCACTTTTAGGGGGCGATAGTCCACACTTCCTCAAATGCAATTATCGTGTTTACCTATAATGGAAACCATAAAGATATGATATAAAAGAAAAACACAGAATCATAATGAAAACATAAAAAAAATATATATCATATATCAATTCACTTCCATATTAATTTCCACCATGATGGGCGGTAGGAGATAATCGAATAATCATCGTTTCGTGAGGCGTTAGTTTTCCATCCACAGAAACAGTGTGTTTTTCACCCATTAAATAGAGGTGGGTGTATGTGTATCTCAAATACTTCTCGTAAAAACTTCCTAGTATATTTTTGATACTTTTGCTGTTATAAAATAAATGAATAAAAATATTTTAGGTGTTGGAGAAGTAAAATAAATTAAAATAAGTTAAGAGGAATCGTAAACATTAATTTTGGTAAATCCCTATTGATTGAACCCAAATAACTTATTAAAGTGCATTCTGCCTTAGGTAAGGCTTCTAGGAAGAGGAGAGGGATGTACGGAGATTAATTGGGTAGATTTTGGATGATTCAAAACGCTTGAGAGGTGTGAGGAATTGGTTAGAATTGGTGTCCTTTTATTAGGGGGAGGAGGGGCTCTTTGGGAATGTTTGAAAAGATTATATTTTTTTAAACTGATCTTATGTCTAGAAGGGTCTGAAAATAAATAAAGTAGAAGATAGGATGACTCATGGTCTAAATTAAATCATCCAATAAAAATTGGATAGGTTTTGGATATTATTTTAATATTTATAATTTTATTTATTTATATCATTTATTAATGAAGTAAATACGACCTCATTATTGTGTCATATATAATTTAATTTATTTTAAGTCTAAAAATTGTTATAAAAATACCATAATGTAGTATATAGTTGTATATTTACAATGAATTTTTAGAGTGGGTAGTACAAAATTATAATGAAAAAATATTATAATAAATAATATTGTATTTATTAAGAAACAATCCACACAGTCTATCCAACTTGTGTTGAACATGAGACTTTCCATCTTTGGATAACATAAATTCAGCACCCATTGGTTGTTATCAAAATAATATTTTGATATTTTTTTGATCCATGATATCATTTTAATTTTACATTTAACTATTTTACTTCTTATTGTAGGAAAAATATGTAACCAATTCACATGGGGAATTATTTATTTAATACACCCAACTTATCGATGAGTATAAACTATGTTATTTTACATGAAGAATAAATTTTTTGTTTTCATGACTAATTGGAGCTACAAGAACGATTTTTGTTTATAAAAATCTTAAATGCAATCCTTCCCTTATAATTACAAAGACTCTGCCTTAAACATTACATAATCTTGAGTTAAATGAATAATTCACATTGAGGATCTTTTCAGGTTTAGATTTTTAGAGAATTATACCATAACATATACATGACAAATTGAATAATACATGTATACACATCTACTCAATTTCCATTTTATTAAAAAAATAAAAACCCTGGAAAAAATAAGACATGTCTAGTCCCATGTTTTAGACAACATGAATTTTCCTTTATCACATCCATGACCCTATTACACATTATGTACTGTGAAAAACATTAAAAAACATGGGATGGGCATAAAAAACTTAGTAAGGGATACACAAAGAAGGAAAACTGTTATCTTTTCAAAACAACAAGTAAACCATGAATAATTTATCATAAGTAATACTTTTCACCTTTATGAAGTAGTAAATACTCTTCATTGTATAAAATATAATTTCTTACCCTTTAATAAAAAAATGAATACCATAAAACCCATATAAAGAACACATAACAAATAAGGGTAACTTGGGACATAATCATACATAAATGGAATAACTATATGGTTGAATTCCACACATATAGCTAAATGGAATATCCTTATGGTCGACTTTCACACCCAATGCATTGGTGGTTATAACGTAACCACTCGTCCTGGTTTATCAACGCAGCACCAGTCATATGGTTTATCACGTAACCACCCGCCAAATGTCCATGTACCATCATAACATATAAAATATTGCAAATATAAACATTTAAATAATAAAATTTCATTTGCAATCCCAAGATGTAATTTCACGATATTGAAATAATAAATCCATTTTCATAAACCCTTCAAAAAGTGATTTTTGAACCAAAGTGTCCCATACCACATTGAAGATTTTAATGGAATTATCATTTTAAAATAATAATTTCCAACTAAATTAATACTCAAAACCATTTTTAAAACATGGACATTAAAGATAATGATTTTGAATAATTAATCTTTAAAACATTTAAAATGATAGTTAAAGTGTTTTTACAAAATGAGAGACTCTAGAATACAAATAAATGATGAATAACATTTAATCAGAACATTATAATATCATGAAAATAAAGGGATTCATGATATTATTTTAAAAAGGACATTATATACACCATATAATAGTGAATTGGTGAAAAACAACAATGAAGTCTCAATAGAAATGGAAATTGAGATGGATTCCCTTATAAAGAAGGTATCATTAAATTAAGGATCAATCAATCACATAATTATGTGTGAAAAATATAAATACACCAAATATAAGTGGATATTAATTGTAAAACCATCAGAGGTAATTCACAGATATTCATAGGATGACATTTTCAAGAAATACATGTTTAACCCAAAGAATTGAAATTGGGTTAAGAAGTTTCCTTGCAAAAATTCGTCAGCCTAACGATGTCACTTTAAAATTCATAAAATGGGTTTATGAGATAAAAAGGGAATATCATCACTTGGAAATAAATTTCCAATCAATAAATATATATAATAACATATACCAACATAATAAGATGTAAATCGAAAGACATAACAAAAAGAAGTATATTAAAAATAGGAGGGTGAAAGGATCCCTTACAGATTTGGTAACATAAAAAACCTACACCAAATGAAATAAGGATATTTAAATGAAGATATAAATACTCCTAAATGAAAGTATATTAAACAAATATTACAAAAATGGGTTGTACATACACCACACAAATGAAAATAGTGGAAAATATATCATGAATTTAATGGAAATAAAAAGTGAGATGAAACCCATTACCACATTGTAATCAACTGAGTCATATGACAAAAAGATAATAACCACCAAATTAATTACACAACACAATGAATATAATGATAATAATGATAATATATATCAAATGGAAGTACACAATACACCACATGCAAGGAATAAGTGGCGAACACTGGAAATATCCTGGAACTAAAAGTGAGATAAGAATCTTTCAAACCTCGTTGTCCGACTTGACTTGCTCTTTCTTTAATTTCTTGAATAATAAACTAAAGTTAAATTATAATTGTTTATGAACCATTTTCAAGGTTATTAATTCCTTTATATAAATTATTACCATGTTATAAACATTATGTAATCATTTAAGTTAATAATGGTCGTTTTGTCGATATTTGGTACTTGAGTCAAAAATGGACTACATATAATTACAAGTTGTTCACATGGTCAAAATTTCAGTATATCCAAAATTATATTCATTATTTATATATCATATATATCCTATATATACTGTATATACATGTAATTATAATAGTTCATAACATTTGGAGGTAATAAATGAAATGCACAATTCATGGAGACGGTAAGTCGTACGTACACATGAACACTACTTGCATTTATATTTTTTCTTTTAATGGAATTAAAACATAATGATACAGAGTTATATTATAATTAAAGTATAATATAATATATAATATCATTAACACCATCCTTTATATGTCTCATATATGGAATTAACGAGTTATATCACTTTGAGGGGGCGGTAGTCCGCCCTTCCTCAAATGAAATTGTCATGTTTAACCATAATGGAAACCATAAAGTTATCTATTAGAGAAAAATATAATATCGTAAAGATAAAATAAAAATAATATATACCATATATAAATTCAGTTCCATATTAATGGAAACCATGATAGGTGGAAGTAGATAATCGAACAATCATTGTTTCGTGATGCATTAGTTTTCCATCCACAGAAACAATATGTTCTTCAACCATTAGATGGAGTTGTGTGTAAGAGTAGTTCAAATAATTATCATAAAAACATATTAGCATATTTAATATACTGGTGTTGTTATAAAATAATGGAATAAAAATAGTTTATTGGTTAGAGAGGTAAAATAAATGAAAAGATGTTAAGAGGAATTGTTACCTGTAATTAGTGTAACTCACTTTTGATTGAACCAAAAGGACTTCTTAAAGTTCCTTATACCTAAGTTAAGGATTATAGGAAGAGTTGTGGGATGTATGGAGATTAATTGGACAGATTTGGGATGATCCAAAAGGCTTGAGAGGTGTGAGGAATTGGTTAAAAGTGGTGTGTATTTATATGGGGGAGGAGGGGCTCTTTAAGAAAGATTGAAACAATTATTTTATTATAAACTTATATTCAGTTTAAAAATGTCCCAAAATAATTAAAGTGGAAGAAAAGATGACTCAATATCGAAATAAAAACATCCAATAATAATTGGACAGGTTTTGGATATTATTTTAATATTTATAATCTATTTATTTAAATCATTTATTAATGAGGTAAATACAACATCATTATTGTGTCAAATATAGTTTTATTTTTTTGTTGTCTAAAAATTATAATATAAATACCATGATGTAGAAAATATTTTTAGATTTAAAATGAATTTTTAAAGTAAAAAAGATGACTTATATAATCCCATGTAAAAATTTACTTACAAAATATATTTGTTTATGATATCTTTGCCTTTACATTAAGTTAGTTAAAATAAAGTGTCATTATCATTCATAAGTGGCTCCATGGGGTCCCAAAATCGTCCCAATGATGACCATGGTTGGCCATGACTCATCTAATAAGGTTAGGAAATGTTTTTAGTCATTTTTTAATTATTATGATATTCTTTTTACCTTGAATTGCCTTATTTGCCTTTAACTATGGCAAATTAAAGTCAAATGTCATCATTCACCAAAAAATATTTTCATGTTATTGAACCAAATTTAACTTACTAATAAAAACCATGCATGTTATATTTTCAAAATAAAATTCACAGAATCTGTAAATTTCCATTTAAATGAAAAATTTAGTTTTTTAACTACTACTAAGTGATTACAATATTCATCAAAGATTCATGTTTTTCAAAAAAAAATATCATAAATTCATCCAAAGCTATTTTTGATATTCAAAATTTAAAAATTATATCTATTTTACCAAATTAAAAACATATAATCTTCATTAATTAATTTAATATTAATTTCCTTTGTCAAAACAAATAGCATGTTTTTAAGAAACAGTAACTTTCAAAAGATTAACATCTGTTTATATCCAATTTCAATGTGAAATTAATTCCAATGTCAAAAATTGGATTAAATGGAAAAAGATATAATATAATTACACTTTAAAACAAATTAAAATGATAATCAAACCATATAAATAAATTAGATTAAAGGGCGCATTTGAATTAAAATACTGTAATTTTTACTATTCATTACAAATGAATTTTATCCGAAAAATACCAAAAATTTTCCGAAAGTAAATTTTGAAGTCCCAATTCTAAAGAAGAATTTTATTTTGTCAAATAAAACATATAAAAGTGATAAAAACTAGATTTAAAAAGGGTTCACCATCAAAAGGTGGTAGATCATTCTTTTAAAGTAAATTATGCTTAAAATTAAATTTATTCACATTTTAAGAATCTAGATTTTATTGGATAAATAAAAAAACATTTAACAAACAAATATAATAATATTTTAGTTAGTTCGGTTCATTCCCACAAGTACAATGGCTAGGCGTCAACTACCATTTAAAATAATAATAATATATTATTATTTTTTAGTATGACCCAACGTTGTGTGCAACGTTTGATTTCAAAGAAACCCATTGTTGGGTATCAGATGCGCCATTGAACATAAGATCTCCTTTGAAGTACAATTATTATTTAACTCGCAAGTATTAATAAATATAAAAAATTTAAATTCTTTATTTACATGGGATGTTACAACAATTATTTAATGTTATCCTATATATTACTAATATTATTTGTTTCTAAAATTTTATAGGACTTAAATTGTGTTACATGTTTACATCATCAATGTATAAAATTTAGAATACCATTTTCTACATTAAAATGCACAAAGAATCTACATTCTATTTAGTAGTTCTATTTTATATTCATTAAATTAGGTTTTGTTCTCTCTTTTGAGAATTATGTGTGGGAGATCAGTTTTTATTTACATTTAAATTAAGAGAATATATTCTCCATTATATGGTGATAATTATCTAATATTTTAGTTGTGGATAATCAATTTAAGCCGATTTTTTATGTCTGGACATGACCCTTAATTTCCCTTTGTAATGAAATGTTTCTTACTATGAACTTAATATTTAACATTGATTTGATTGACTCCTATTGTGAGTCATTTGGTTAATAAAAATGTATAATGGATTTCACATCCACCATCAGGGACCTTATTTCCAAGGATAGAAATTCATTGGGTGTATTATAATTGAAACATGGGATGATGTGTGTTTAAATAGGATCAGAACTCAAGCACATCACACCCTATTTTGGTGGATTTATTTCCCACTCTGGGATTCATTTATTTATGTAATACATGTTCATGCATCCTTCCCATAATCATAGTTGGGGAAATGGTTTCCTTAATGTGTTAACAATTTGTTATACTCTTATTCCAATATGAATTTCAATACATATTAGAGGAATCCTTTTGGAATGAAGAACCATATATATATTATAGGTTCTCCATTGATGAAACTATCTATATGTATCATAGGTTCTTCATCTTCATCTTATTATTTAGAAGTGATGTTGGTATAGGCTTCACTATGTCGTAAAGCTACAAAGTAGGGTGTTGTAGAGTTTATCACCATTTAAGAGGGTGGTAAGTGTTTAAGGTAAATGTACTAGGAAATTAAAAGGGTTTCATATATAGTCTTTTCAAGGGAATAAGAATCCACATATTTTCGAACCACTTAATAGGGCATGTATCAAATTTTACGATTAAGTGAAATGGAATGATCTATGTAGTTTAACATTATGTGTTATGTAATACTAGGAGAAATATTCATATAAATATTTGGTGTAAAAAAATTCACGATGAACCCTTTGTCATTTACATCATAGGATGTATATCCCTTGGGGATTAGGATTATCTCACATTGAAAATGTCCCTATAAAGATAGGTATTTCTAGAAATACAGCCCTGTTATAATAATAATAAAAAAGTCCTTAAAAAAATATAACCATCTAGGTATAGGTTTGATACAACTAAGAATATATCCTGATAGAGGGATTATCTATATGGAATGTAACTCAGGTGGAGAGGAATATAATATTGATTATATTAGTTTTTAAACCTATATAAGTGACCACTATATAATTATATAATTGGGATCAATTACCATGTAGTTTGAATGACATGGTTTAAGATCATGTTATAAGGTTGTTCCATTAATTTCAAAAACATTACATAAGGATATTTTCATGAAAATTAATACAGTGTGATTAGGATATTGGACACATAGTTTAATTCCAAGATATTGGAGAATATATGGGTAAATGAGTATAACAAATATAGGGCATGAGCCTCAGAGTGGTACCCAATGTATTCTATAGAGATTATAATGAGATTCTACATAGTTAAGATGTTATGGAAATTTGTATCGTAAAAGAAGAGACAAATGATTATTGAGAAGGGATAATGCATAGGTGGATTCCCTATGGTTCTTCATCAAAAGTATGACCCTATTAAGGATGTATTATAGGGAATATGGCCCATTGTGAAGGAAAAAAATGGCCAAATATTACACATAAAAAGGAGGCACATGATGGAGGAATTATTAATATACTGATGGATAAATAATCCCATATATGTAATATAACATGAGTTATGATCAGTGTATAAAAAAGAGATTCAAGAATATTGAGTGCATCAAAAAATTAGATTTGGATGGTATTAGAATCTAGAAAGGAATCCCATAGATAGAATCTCATCACCCTCTACTGATAGATGGGGGAGGGGATACAAAAGGTTGGAGGGATATGATATTATACATGAAAATAAATGGGATTACACCATGAGGGATTTCATCTTCCAAATAATAGTGGAGGAGAGAAGGACATCGAGAAATCCACCTAGGTAGTAGCATAATTTGGGATTAAGAAACTGCTTATTAGAAAATAAAAGGTGATAATATTGTTATTTTTATCCTTGTTTCATGTAGAATACAGAAGGAGATTGCCACTAAATGAACCTGATGGACCCCGTCTAGTACCTCAAGGATTAGGGGCCCTGTTACCATGGGTATTCCGGATACCAAACACACATATGACCAAGATATTTAAGGATATAAATTTAGATAAAACCATTTCAATGGAATTTATTATCAGGGGTGATGCTCCAAATACCTAAACCTTGTAGATATGGTGTCTTTATAGGAGGCATTAATAGCAATAGCCCCATGTAGGAGACTTGAGTAAAGTGTTTCGATTCAACAAAAGAAGGAGAATCCATGGTGTAACATCCTGGGTAAATAAAGAATAACGCATTTTCATATTTATTAATATTTTAGAATTAAATATTAATTTTACTTTAATGGGGTTTCTATGTTCGATAGCGTACCCGATACACAACAAAGAGTTTCATTGAAATCTTACGTTGTACACTAGTAATAAAATAATATTATTTTAAATGGTAGTTAACACATAACCGTTGTATTGGCGGGAATGGATAGAAATAACTAATATATGATTATATATGATTATAAATGTTTTTAAATTTATCCAATAAAAGATAAAGGCTTAAAATACGAAAAGAATTCAATTTTAGGCTTTTATACCCTAATTTTCACTAAAGGTTCACTTATCGCCTTTTGATGGAGAACCGTCATTAAATATAGTTTTGGTCACATTTATACATTCTATTGGACCAAATAAAATTCTTTTTTTATAATCAGGACATCAAAATTTACTTTGTGTAAATTTTTGGTATTTTTCCGATAGAGTTCATTTTTAATGAATAGTTAAAAATGTTGTATTTTAATTCAAAACCTCTTTTTAATATAATTTATTTATATGATTAGATTATCATTTGAATCTGTTTTAAAGTGAAATTATAATATATTTTTACCATTAAATCCAATAGTGGTCGTTGGAATTAATTTCACTTTGAAATCGGACTTAAACTGGTGTCAATCTTTTGATACTTATTGTTTCATGAAAACACGCTATTTGCTCGGACAGCGGAAATTAATTATTAAATTAATTAATGCAACTTATATGTTTTGAATTTTTTAAAATAGACTTCATTTTTGAATTCATAATATCAAATATAGCTTATAGTGAATATTTGGTAGTTTTCTGAAAAACTTCAATTTTTGATGAATAGTGAAACCACTAATTGGTACTTAAAAAACTGATTTTTTGTTTAAATGAAATTTTACCACCTTTGTGTTTTGAATTTCAAAAATCTGACATACATGGTTCTCATTAAGAAGTAAAATGTGGTTCAATGGGACTAAAATAATTTTTTGGTGAATAGTATCTTTTATGTTTATTAATCCCGATTAGAGGTAATTAGTGTAGTTTAAGGTAAAAATAATGTTTTAATAATATGAAATGAACTTGAAACATGTAATACCCTTATTGGATGTGTCATGGACGACCATGAAAATCCATGGGTAAACTTGGGGACCCCATGGAGCCACTTTGGTTGGAAAATGACATTAATATCTTTTTATTTAATGCTAAAATTAAAATCACACAAACATGAGTGGTTTTACTAAAAAAATTTAAAATGGGGTTATACAAGTCAGATTATTGACTATATACAGTCATTGGAAAGATAAAAATATTTCCTACATGATAGTATTTTTATTATAATTTTTAGACATTAACTAAATTAAATTATTTATGACACCATGATGATGCAGCGATTACCTCATTATTTAATGATTTAAATAAAATGAAAAGTTAATGTAAAATCTAAGAACTACACTAGTAAAAAACCTATTGGTTGGGTATATTTAGAACCCTTATCACCTTATCCTCGAATTATATCAATGTGGGACCTTTTAAATCCGAATACCATTTTAAAATAAAGTAACATTTCTTTACTTTCCAAGAGTGCCCCTCCTCTCCTCTTGTAAAAGCCCCCACCTCTACCACCTTACCCACACATCCAAAGCCTTTGGCTCGGACAAACCCTACCCATTTTGTCTCTCCACATCCCTCTATTACTCCTTGAAGCCTCACTTTGGGCATAATTCTTCCCAAGGAAGCCTTTGAGCTCAAATCTAAGAGAGTTATCTGATTTTAAGGTAATTGCTTCACCTGTGTTCTTTTGTTTTATTTTGCTTCCTAAACCCCCTAAACTCTTTTTATTCATTCCTTTTGTAACTAATCCAGTATCTTCAATATAATAGGATGTTTTTATAAGAATCATTCTAGATACAATTACACACATCTATATCTAATGGTTAAAGAACATACTGTTTCTATGGTTGGCGAATTTCTGCCTCACGAAACGATGATTGTTCAATATTCTTTTAAACACCTTTAATGGTGGCCATTAATATGTCACTCTATTTATATATGAGATATATGATATATATTATGTTTATTTTTTCTTTATGCTTCCGTATTTTTCATTTTTGGTATACCTTTATGGTTTCCATTGTGGGTAAACACGATAATTTCATTTTAGGAAGTGCGGACTACCGCCCCCTCAAAGTGATTTGATTCATCAATGCAATATGTTGGACATATAAAGGATGGATTTAAATTTATTATATATGATGTTATACTGGAATTATAATATACCTTTATATAATTATTATTTCTTTCCATTAAAGTATGAGATAGAAATGAAAGTAGCGTTCATGCGTACGTACGGCTTACCGTCTCCATGAACGGTGCATTTCATTTCTTACCTCTAAATGACTATGTGATATTATAAATACATGTATATGCTAGATATATATGATATATATTATATCCAAATCAGGAATGTCATTCTGGATATAAAGAACCTTTGACCACACGAAGAACATGTAATTGTAAGAAGTCCACTTTCGACTTAAGAACCAAATATCGACAAAACAAACATTATTAACATAAATGATTACATAATGTTTATAACATGGAAATAAGTGATATAAAAGGAATAATGAACTTGAAAACGGTTTTTAAGCAACTAGAAATTAACTCAAGTTTATTATTCAGGACATTAAAGAAAGATCGAGTCTAGTCGGACCTGAGGTAAGGGACTTCGTCTCAATCTCTTTTCATTGAGGAATATTTAGTTTTATACACAACTATCTTTTATATGGTGTATAAACTCTTTTGAATTTTACTTTTATACAAAAGGAATCTTTTTCTACGAAGCATTTTACTAAATGACAAAAAGGAATGTTTCTTTTAACACACACGGTGACAAAGACCTTTTCCACCGCCGCGAGTATTATTTGGTCTTTGGCTTCCTCAACAAGCCGTTATGTTTTTAAAATGAAATAAATACCATATTGTAACACCCCAAGCTTCCACGGTATGTTTCCCTTTAAATAATGCAATGGCGTGCATTGTACGCAACTTCGAGATTCTAAACAACCAATCAAACTAGCCGTTATGAATAGTAATACCTACTTTTTAAAATTTTAGAAATTTTATCTCTCAAAAGGGACTTCATTTTTGGATTTGGAGTATCAAATTTATCCTAAGGTGAAATTTTGGTACTTTTCGGATAACTTTAATATTTTGATGAATAGTGAAAATTACTAAATTTTAATTAAAAACAACTTTTTTAATCAAAATAATTAATAGTGATAAATTATGAATTTGATTGGTTTTCAAGTATAATTAGAATATATTTTTACCTTTTTATCCAATGGTGTTCATTAGAATTAATTTTACTTTGAAATTGGACATAAACAATTGTCAATCTTTTGATATATATTGTTTCTTAAAAACACACTATTTGTTGTGACAGCGGGAATTAATTATAAAATTAATTAATGCAACTAATATGTTTAGAATTTTGTAAAATAGACATCATTTTTGAATTCGGAATATCAATTATAGCTTAGGGTAAAATTTTGGCATTGTTCTGAAAAACTTCAATTTTTGATGCATAGTGAAACCACTATGTGATAGTTAAAAAACTAAATTTTTTATAAAACTAAATTTTACCGCTTTTGTGAGTGGAATTTCGAAAATCCGAGAGACATGATTAATATCAAGGAGTAAAATTTGGTTCAATGAGATGAAAATAATTTTTGGTGAATAATAACTTTTTATTTTTATTTACCACGGTTAAAAGTAAATAGGGTAATTAAGGGTAAAAATGATATTAATATTTCCCTAACACATGTCCTAATTCTATTGTAAAAGTTTATCTCGACCAAGAACATCATTAGGAATAAAATATTATCATTTAGGTCCACTTGGATTAGATTAGGACATTTATTATTATTTAATTCAAAGAAGAGTTAAAAGAGTTAAAATCAATGTTTATTTACTAAAACATTTTTAATATAGGGTTGTACATAAGATAAATTCGATTGTAATTATTAATTATAAATCTAAAAAGATTTCCTACATAATGAGATTTTATTTATAATTTTTAGATATTAAATAATTTATTTAATTATGACAGAATGATGATGCAGTAATTACCATAATAGTGAAAAATTAAAATAATTGATATTATAAATACCGAAATAATTATAATTTGAGACTTTTAATGAATTACACTAGTTTTATAAGATAATATGACATATTAGTATTGATGTAATTGACCTTTTTCGAAATAATCATTCTATTATGATTTTCACAAAAAATCAATTATTGAATAGTGTCAAAATTGACATAAAAGAGTTTTTAAAACAAATATTATATTATTAATTGATATTAAATTCATAAAAATGTTAGGATAGGCCAGGAGAATTATTTCATGATAGGTGTATCATTAATGGACCACTTTGGGGTCGCATGGATGTATATATTAATTTTATTAACCATATAATATAAAAATACAAAGAGACATTGTAAAAGTGAAACTAATTAACTAAGAGTTAATACTTAAGGATAAGGTTAATATAGTAACCCAAACCTGTCTAAATTCTATTGGATGAGTGTTTTTCGACCTATCCCCACCATAAAATTTAATGTATTCACTTTGGAGCCATTAGAAACCGAATATGAATTTATTATAAAATAATATTTCTAGCTTTTACAAAGGTGCCCCTCACCCCTCTTATAAAAGGGAACTCCTCCTTCTCATTACTTCACATATTCAAAGCCTTTTGGATCGGACAAACTCTGCCCAAATACTCTCTCAACATCCCTCACTTAATTCTAGAGGCCTTCCTTTAGTCATAAATCCAACTTAAGGATCCCTTTTGATCAAATAAAAAGGAAGAACCCGAAGAAGAGGTAATGTTTTCACCACCCTTTTTCAAGTTCCTTTCTTCTTCCACTTCATCTTTATTTGTTATTACCATTCTAAAATAATAAATCCAGTATATTATATATATTGTGATTTTATTATAAATATGGTACAATTATATTCAGTATTCTATCCATCCTTTGAATAACATGTCACCATACGTGCGTACGTACGACTTACCGTCTCCAAGTCATGGTGTAATTGTTATTCAATAAATTATTAATTTGATGGGTATAATAATGATTTGTAATCCATGTAAATAATAAATATAACATGATAATGATTCTGTATATATAATATACCATCCAATTATATATTATTTTAATATCAAAATAATGATATTGTCGCTCGTGTGTACGTACGGACTACCGTCTCCACGAACGTGATGAGATTCATTCTCCATCGTATCCATTCAAGTATAATTCTCATTTGATGATTAAAAATAATGTTTAAGGACTTGATATAATTCTGGATATGAATAATATACAACCTATCCATAACAAACACAGCTTACATAACAAATAATAAAAAGGAAAATGAGTAAGTTAACACCCAAAATGACGATAATACTAAGATATTATTAACAAATCAATGTTAAAAGATCATATATGATATACTATTAATGCAAATTATTATTTTATAATTCAATAACAATTATTTCACCATTATACAGTTGGTTAACCTACCATCGACCAAGGAAAAATTACAAAGTAAGGGGTTTCTTATCTCACTCTGAATTCCGTGAGAATTCCATTGTTCACCACTTATTTATTACATGTGGTGTGTGTACTGCCCATGTTGTATTAATTGTGTAATATACATTAATTCATGTATATTTACATCATCATTGTATGATCCTTCTTTCATGGGTGTATGTTTTTTATGTTACCAAATCAATAAGGGAATTTGAAATTTCAATTTCCACTCATTCAGCTTTACGCATACTTCAATGATTATTTTACTCAAAGATTATGTGTTGAATCACTATTAATTTGATTATGTCATAATTTACACTCCCCTTTCTATGTATATACTTTTTATACACATAATCACTCCATTGATAAATTCTCAAGTCATCGGTATGAACTTGATAAGAGTAATTTTTACTCAATCTCGATTTATTGAGATAAACATCCAATTCATTTGTGTTGTTTTTACTAGAATATGTGTGAATGTCCTTTGATTGTTTTACACAAAATATAAAATCATATTTAGTGTATTTATATTTGTCACACATAATTATGTCGTTGATTTATCCTTAACCTAATGATACATCATTTATGAGAGATTTCATCTCAATTTACATTCCATTGAGACTTCTTTGTTATTATACACAAAATCCCTTTTATGTGGTGTATATAATGTACTTTTACATAGTATATCATGAATCCCTTTATTCTCAAGATATTATAAAGTTTTAACTACCTCAATTATTTGTATTCAAGTGTCTCTATTTTGGTTAGAAACTCTAACTAAAATACATTTTTAAGTGTTTTGACGACTTATTCATCTAAATATTGCTCATTAATGTCCATGTTTTAAAAATGGTTTTAAGAATTTATTTATATGGACATTAAAGTTTTAAAATTAAAACTCATTTTAAAAGTTTCAAAGTGGTATGGGACACTTTGTTTCAAAAATCTATTTTTAAATTGCTTCTTGACAAATAGTGTGACTTTTAAATGATTTCAAGAAAGTGGGGGATATTTCTCTCAAATAGTTTTGATGATTATTTTCATCTATGTCCACATCCTTCATTATTCTTGATTGAGGTTAATGTGATACAATACAATCTTCCATATTGTATCGAATGAGTTATGTTTGACTGTGGATGTGCTATTTTTATACCATTCATGGTTTGTGGTTTAAGTATTGACATTTCGTATGCTAGTTTTAATACGAATGTTTATGTTATGGTTAAAAATATTCATATGAGAAATGTATTGGACTTAGTAAGTGATGGTTGGAGCCCACTATAGCTCCTCGATGCATTGGTAGGACTCATGGGACAAACTAGTGTCTTGGCACAAGGCCTTGGCAAAATCTTAGTTGTAGTCTTGGCACGAGGCCTTGGCTATGTGGTTATGATAGTCTGGAATTATGCATTCCATCATTATGAAAGTGGTTATTGATATTGCATGTGATTGTTTGACTAGTAGAATATCCATGTGAATAAGTAAATGGAATTTTTTCATTTTATCTTTGCCATATTATGCTGAAGTTCAAATTTAAAAGGCTTTTGTTTTAGTTTTAAATTGCTATATGTGTTTATGCTTATCTACGAATGCTTTTGTTATATTGTTATCCTTAATGAGCATCTGAGTTCACCCCTTTCAATGTTTTATCTTCTCCCAGGATGTGAAGAAGTAATTTATGAATGACCTACAGGGATAGTATGAGGGGATATGAAGACCAGATGTTGTTGTAGTTTTTTTAACTTATGATGTAATGTAAGACTTATGAATATATCTAGTGTTTCCAATACTACTAAACTAATCAGTCTTTCGAAACATGATCCTTTGTGATCATGCCAATGTTATGTAGTAATGCACCGACTCTGGGTATCTAGGGTCGGGGCATTACACATATACTCTTTTATGTATTTTGGTAATGAAAATGGTTTTTATAATGGATTTGTTATGTCAATATATTTGAGTGATATATTGTGATCAAAGTGTGGAAATGTTTTCTTTCCACTATATTTGTTTTATGTCTTATGATTTTATAATGGTACTTGGACATTTTATGGGTGGTTACATGATAAACCATATGACGGGTGGTACCAGGAATACCAGGACGGGTGGTTAAGTTATAACCTCCAATGCATTGGGTATGGATGTCGGTCGTATGTCTATTCCATTAAGTATGTATGGAATTTGGCCGTATGGCTATTCTATTAAGTGATATGTGTGGAAGTCGACCATATGGTTATTCCACTTAAGTATGTTTATGTCCCAAGTTACCTTTATATGTTATGTGTTCTTTATATGGGTTTTATGGTAATCATTTGGTTACAAAAGGGTAATTAATGATATTTTATTCAGTGAAGAGTTTTTACTACTTCATGAAGGTGATGGTATTAAATTGATAAAGTATACATGGTTTACTTGATGTTTAAAAAACTAACAATTTTCATTCTTTGTGTATCCCTTACTGAGATTTTTATGCTCACCCCATGTTTTTTTGAAATGTTTTTCACAGGACTTAATGTAGAATAGGGTCAAGGATGGGATTAAGGGAAAGTCATGCAATATAAAATATGGAACTTGACATGTTTCTTTTTAAGAGTTTTTTATTATATGGAAACTAGTAGAAGTGTCTACTTTGTAATCTTTTGAGATGTAATAGTTATTCTATAATTCTTTAAAACTCTAAACCTAAAAAGATCCTCAATGTGAATTATTCAATTAATTCAATATTAAGTAAGGTTTAAGGTCGGGGCCTTATAGTTGGTATCAAAGGTCGGTTTAGAAAACTTTAGGAGTTAGAAAAGTGTTAAATTATAAGTAAATTTATGGTACGATTGAAATGATATAGCATTTAAAGATTACCATGTTACTTCGCCTAAGATATTTCTGTGTTCAGAATGGTTTTCCGAAGAGGAAACAAAGTAGGTATGTTGGGATGACATCAGGAGGAAGACAACCTTCCAAATCAGCAACCTGATATGGTTAGAATTGGAACTGAACAGTTTGTTGTAGTGATGGCACAGTTGACTCAGGCTATAAATGGTGGTGGTATCCATGCACGAGATCAGCCGGATCAACCGCATAGGAACATGTCAGTGGTGGAACATTTCATGAGCCAACATCCCCCATCATTCAGAGGATCATCTGACCCCGTGCAAGCTGAAGGGTGTATTAAAGCACTGGAGATGATTTTTGATGTCATGGGTTGTTCAGAACATCAAAATGTTAGTCTTGCTATTTACCGTTTTGAAGGTGAAGCTGATCAGTGGTGGTCGATGGTGAAAAATATTAGGGATAGTTATGAGATTGAGGATCTTCACTTGGACGAATTCAAAGGTATGTTTCTTGAGAAATATTTTCCTAAGGTGGTTTCTCTTAGGTTGGAAAATAGTTCCTAGAATTGAGGCAGGAGGATGCCTCAGTGGCTTCTTATGAAGAAAAGTTCACTCGACTGGAAAGGTATGCTCCAAACTTCATACGAGATATTGACAGTAAAATTAACCCTTTTTACTCAGGGTTATATCCAAAGTATCGAAGGGCGTTAGCTTCTCGTGATTTCAAAAGTTATGAAAAACTTTTTCGATGTGCAGAGAAGGTGGAAATGGAGTTTGCCGATGATCATGTGTTCTTTGAAAAACAACAGAATAAGAGGTCCAGTTGGCAGGCCAAGGGGAAGAATTTATCAAAGAAGCAAGGAGGTATGAAACCCAAATATCCATCCTGTGAGAAGTGTGGTAAAATGCATCTTGGATAATGTTTATCCATGTATGGTAAGGGCTTTTGGTGTGGTAAGTCTGGTCATATTGCTCGTAACTTTAAAGAAGATGATCAAGCAGGAAATGAAAGGCCAGCGGTAAGATGTTCAATGTGTAATGAAATGGGTCATTATGGAAATGAGTGTCTAAAGAAGAACTCAACTGGTGGAAAGCAGCCATACTACAAGCAGAAAGGGGTTGTAAAATCCTTTGAAACAACCTCAGCAGATGTTGGGCCATCAAATGAAGTGGTATCAGGTACACTGTTTGTTTGTTTAGATTATTCCAATGTGTTGTTTGATTCAGGGTCTACACACTCATTCATTTCTGAGAAGTTTTCTAGTAAATTGGAAATTCCTTCTCTAGATATGAATCCTGAGGTTATGGTAAAAACACCCGGAGGGAAGGTTGAGAAAAAAAGGAATTATAAGAAACTTCCTATCCTTGTGTGTGGAAAGAATCTATCAGCAAACCTTATTGTTTTGCCTCTAGTAGAGTTTGATGTTATTTTGGGCATGGATTGGCTTTCTGTTTATCATGCTAAGATTGACTATAGAGCTAAAATGGTTTCTTTTCAGAAATATTTTCAGTTTGTGTACAATAATGAACCCTTGATTTTGATAACATATCAGGAAGTTGAGAAACTATTAAAAGATGGAAATGAATGTTAACTTGCACATATTGTTGAAAATAAAGGAACTGTTCAGATTAATGATGTGCTAGTGGTAAATGAGTATCTTGATATTTTTCCTGATGAGTTGCCTGGCATTGTTCATGATCGGGAAGTTGAAATTACTGTTGACTTAGTTCCTAATTCTAAGACAATTGCAAAACCCCCTTATCTATGGCTGAAGTTGAACTTTTAGAGTTAAAGAAGCAATTGCAGGAGTTATTAGATAAAGGTTTCATTCGACCAAGCACATCACCATGGGGTTCTCCTGTCTTGTTTGTTAAAAAGAAAAATGGATCAATGAGACTTTGCATTGATTATAGATCCTTAAATAACATTACTGTTAAAAACAAGTTACCATTTCCTCATATCAATGATTTGTTTGACCAGCTCCCGGGAGCTCAGTATTTTTCAAAGATTGTCTTGAGGTCGGGGTACCATCAGTTGAAAGTAAAAGAAGCAGATGTTCCAAGGACTGCGTTCCATACTAGATATGGCCATTATGAATTTGTAGTTATTCCTTTTGGGTTAACCAATGCACCTTCTGTATTGATGGACCGTATGAATAGAATTTTCCATGAGTTCTTGGATAAGTTTGTGGTTGTTATCACCGATGATATTTTGGTGTTTTCTAAAAGTAAAGAGGAGCATGAAAGTCATTTAAGGGTTATTTTTCAAACATTGAAAGAAAAGAAATTTTATGGGAAATTCAGAAAGTGTGAGTTTTCGTTGGAACATATTTCATTCCTTGGTCACATTGTTTAAAAATATGGCATAACTGTTGATCCTGCTAAAACAAAAGTTTTTGAAGAATGGCCAAGACCCACAAATGTAACCGAGATCCGTAGTTTCCTTGGTTTGGCAGGTTACTACAGAAGGTTTGTTGAAATTTTTTCACGGTTATCTAGTCCAATGAATAAGCTAACTCGGAAGGGTGTTAAGTTTATCTAAACAAAAGAATGTGATGATTGTTATCAGGAGTTGAAAAGAATATTGGTGAATGCTCCAGTTTTGGAACATCCTTTCAGGAATGGTGAGTTTGTTATATACAGTGATGCTTCTTGAAAGGTCTTTGTTGTGTCCTTGTGTAGAATTATCAGTTAATTTCTTATGCTTTACATCAGTTTAAAACTCATGAGGTAAATTACCCTACACATGATTTGGAATTAGCTGCTGTTGTTTTTGCTTTAAAAATTTGGAGGCATCATTTGTATGGAGTAATGTGTGAAATATATACTGATCAAAATAGTTTAAAGTATATACTCACTCCGAAAGAATTGAACATGAGGCAGAGGAGATGGATGGAATTAATCAAGGATTATGATTGTACAATTCGTTACCATCCGGGAAAAGAAAATAAAGTGGTTGATGCTTTGATTCAAAAAATTAATTCTTTATTAATAATTTTGTGTTTAGAACGTGATAATTTGGTTAAGGATTTGATGAGCTTTGGCATGGAAGTTGTTGGTGCAGGATGTTCTTCTGTTTTGTTTCAGGTATCAGTGAGATCATCCCTATCTGACAGAATTAAGCAAGCACAGAGTGAAGACAGTGAGTCATAGAAAAAGGTAGAGCTGGTTCAGAAGGGTATGTTTCCTGAATTCAACATTGATAATGATTGTGTTTTGAGGTTTGGGAAGAGATTATGTGTGCCTTGTAATTCACGGTTGATGAACGAGTTGTTATGCGAGGCTCATAGTTCCCCATTTTCAGTTTATCCTGGAAGTACTAAGATGTACAGAGATCTACGGGAATATTACTGGTGGGATGGAATGAAAAGGGATATTGCTGATTTTATTGTGAAGTGTTTGACTTGTCAGCAGGTTAATGCAGAGCGGCAGTTATCGAAAGGGATGCTCTATCCTTTACTAGTGCCAGAGTGGAAATTTGAAAACATATCCATGGACTTTGTTGTGGTATTACCGAGGACTTCTCGAGGTAATAATGCAATCTGGGTTATTGTTGATCGCTTGACTAAATCTGCTCATTTCCTTTCCATAAGAGATACTTTTTCCCAAGATCAACTTTCCAGTTTGTATATTAAAGAGATAGTCAGGTTACATGGAGTTCCTCTCTCCATTGTGTCTGATCGTAATCCCAGGTTTACTTCTGACTTTTGGAAAGGCTTTCAGAAATCGTTGGGAACTGAATTAAATTTTAGTTCAGCTTTTCATCCGCAATCAGCTAGGAAGTCAGAACGAACAATTCAGACCTTGGAGGATATGCTACAATCTTGTTTGATGGATTATCAGGGAAGTTGGGACCAACATCATTCTTTGGTTGAGTTTTCTTATAATAATAGTTTTCATTCCAGTATACAGATGGCACCATTTGAGGCATTATATGGGAAGCGGTGTCAAACTCCAGCTTTTTGGGATGAAGTGGGTGAAAGGAAGCTGATGGGACCAGAATTGGTAGAAGAGATGGCAGAAAAAGTTCAGTTGATTTAGAAACACATGAGAACAGCTCAGAGAAGACAGAAAAGTTATGCAGATAACTGGAGGAAGGAACTATCTTTCGAGGTAGGTGATCATGTTTTTCTCAAGGTTTCTCCATGGAAAAGTGTGATGTGATTTGGTAAGAAAGGAAAGCTGAGTACAAGGTTCATTGGACCATATGAAATTCTGGAGAGAGTTGGATCAGTTTCTTACCGAGTGGCTTTAACTCCGAGTTTATCTCAGGTAGACAATGTTTTTCATGTTTCGATGTTGAGAAAGTATATTCCAGATCCATCTCATGTTTTGAGCCCAAAAATAGTTCAGTTGGAAGAGAATCTCTCTTATGAAGAACAACCAGTCCAGATTCTTGACCGAAGAGATCAAGTGTTGCGAAATAAGGTAATCTACCAGGTATAGGTTTTGTGGAAAACCCATATTGTTGAAAAGGCAATGTGGGAATTTGAAAATGCTATGAGGGATAAATACCCCCACTTATTTTGATAAGTGAATAAAATTGCAAGGATGCAATTCCCAAAAGGGGGGAAGGATGTAACATCCCAGGTAAATAAAGAATAAAGCATTTTCATATTTATTAATATTTACGAATTAAAGATTAATCTTACTTTAAAGGGGTTTCTATGTTCGATAGCGTACCCGATACGCAACAAAGAGTTTCATTGAAATCTTACGTTGCACATTAGTAATAAAATAATATTATTTTAAATGGTAGTTAACACATAGCCGTTGTATTGGTGGGAATGGATAGAAATAACTAAAATATGATTATATATGTTTTTAAATGTTTTTACATTTATCCAATAAAAGATAAAGGCTTAAAATACGAAAAGAATTCAATTTTAGGCTTTTATACCCTAATTTTCACTAAAGGTTCACTTATCACCTTTTGATGGCGAACCGTCATTAAATATACTTTTGTTCACTTTTATACATTCTATTGGACCAAATAAAACTCTTTTTTAGAATCGGGACATCAAAATTTACTTTGTGTAAATTTTTGGTATTTTTCCGATAAAGTTCATTTTTAATGAATAGTGGAAAATGTTGTATTTTAATTCAAAACCTATTTTTAATATAATTCATTTATATGATTATATTATCATTGGAATTAGTTTTAAAGTGAAATTAGAATATATGTTTACCATTAAATCCAATAGTGGTCGTTGGAATTAATTTCACCTTGAAATCAGACTTAAAGTAGTGTCAATCTTTTGATACTTATTGTTTCATGAATGCACGCTATTTGCTCTGACAGCTGTAATTAATTATTAAATTAATTAATGCAACTTATATGTTTTGAATTTTGTAAAATAGACTTTATTTTTGAATTTGGAATATCAAATATTGCTTAGGGTGAATTTTTTGTATTTTTCTGAAAAACGTAAATTTTTGATGAATAATGAAACCACTAAGTGGTACTTAAAAAAACTAATTTTTCTTTTAAATGAAATTTTACCACCTCTGTGTTTTGAATTTCAAAAATACGACATACATTGTTTTCATTAATAAGTAAAATGTGGTTCAATGGGATTAAAATAATTTTTTGGTGAATAGTAACTTTTATGTTTATTAATGGCGATTAGAGGTAATTAGTGTAGTATATGATAAAAATAATGTTTTAATAATATGAAATTAACTTGAAACATGTCCTACCATTATTGGATATGTCATGGACGAACAATACAATCCCTGGGTCAACTTGGGGACCCCATGGAGCCACTTTGGTTGGAAAATGACATCAATATCTTTTTATTTAATGATAAAATTAAAAGGACACAAACATGAGTTGTTTTACTAAAACAATTATTAAATCGGGTTGTACAAGTCAGATAATTGACTATAAATAGTAATTGGAAAGCTAAAAAGATTTCCTACATCATAGTATTTTTATTATAATTTTTAGACATTAACTAAGTTAAATTATTTATGGCACCATGATGATGCATCGATTACCTCATTATTTAACGATTGAAATAAAATGAAAAGATAATGTAAAATATAATACCTACACTTGTCAAAAACCTATTGGTTGGGTATATTTAGAACCCTTATCACCTTACCCTCGAATTATATCAATGTGGGACCTTTTAAATCTAACACTCATTTTAAAATAAAGTAACATTTCTTTACTTTCCAAGAGTGGATCTCCTCTTCTCTTATAAAATGCCCCCACCTCTACCACCTTACCCACACTTCCAATGCCTTTGGCTCGGCCTACCCCTGCCCATTTTTCCTCTCCACGTCCCTATATTACTCCTTGAAGCCTCAGATTGGGCATAAGGCTTCCCAAGGAAGCCTTTGAGCTCAAATCTAAAAGAGTTACCCCATTTTAAGGTAATTGCTTCACTTGTGTTCTTTTGTTTTATTTTGCTTCTCCAACCCCCTAAACTCTTTTTATTAATTTCTTTTGTATCAAATCCAGTATATTCAATATATTTGGATGTGGTTATAAGAATCACTTGATCTACACTTACACAAATCTACATCTAATGGTTAAAGAACATACTGTTTATGTGGTTGGCGAATTTCTGCCTCACGAAATGATGATTGTTCAATATTATATTAAACATTATTAATGGTGGCCATTAAGATGTAACTCTATTTATATATGATATATATTATTTTTATGTTTTCCTTATGATTCTGTATTTTTCATTTGTGGTATACCTTTATGGTTTCCATTGTGGGTAAACACGTTAATTTCATTTTAGGAAGTTTGGACTACCGCCCCCTCAATGTTATTTGATTCGTTAATGCCATATGTGGGACGTATAAAGGATGGATTTAATGTTATTATATATTATGTTATACTGGAATTATAATATACCTCTATATCATTATTATTTTATTCCCTTAAATTATGAGATAGAAATGAAATTAACGTTTATGTGTACGTACGGCTTACCGTCTCCATGAACGGTGCATTTCATTTCTTACCTCTAAATTATTATGTGATATTATAAATACATTTATATGCTAGAAATATATGATATATATGATATCCAAATCAGGAATGTAATTCTGGATATAAAGAACCTTTGACCACATGAAGAACATGTAATTGTAAGAAGTCCACTTTCGACTTAAGAACCAAATATCAACAAAACAAACATTATTAACTTAAATGATTACATAATGTTTATAACATGGAAATAAGTGATATAGAAGGAATAATGAACTTGAAAAAGGTTCTTAAGCAAGTATAAATTAACTCAAGATTATTATTCAGGACGTTAAAGAACGATCGAGTCAAGTCGGACCCGAGGTAAGAGACTTCATCTGAATCTCCATTCATTGAGGAATATTTCGTTTTATACACAACTATCTTTTATACAGTGTATAAACCCCTTTGACTTTTTCTTTTATACAAAAGGAATCTTTTTCTACGAAGCGTTTTACTAAATGAAAAAAAAGAATGTTTCTTTTAACGTATGCGGTGACAATGACCTTTTACGCCGCCGCGAGTATTATTTGGTCTTTGGCATCCTCAACAAGCCGTGATGTTTTTAAAATGAAATAAATACCATATACTCTTTTATGTATTTTGGTATTGAAAATGGTTTTTATAATGGATTTGTTATGTCAATATATTTGAGTGATATATTGTGATCAAAGTGTGGAAATGTTTTCTTTCCATTATATTTGTTTTATGTCTTATGATTTTATAATGGTACTTGGACATTTGACGGGTGGTTACGTGATAAACCATATGACGGGTGGTGTCGTGAATACCAAGATGAGTGGTTACGTTATAACCTCCAATGCATTGGGTATGGAAGTCGGTCGTATGGCTATTCCATTATGTATGTATGGAAGTTGGTCATATGGCTATTCCATTAAGTGATATGTGTGGAAGTGGACCCTATGGTTATTCTACATAAGTATGTTTATATCCCAAGTTACCTTTATATTTTATGTGTTCATTATATGGGTTTTATGGTAATCCTTTGGTTAAAAAAGGGTAAGTAATGAAATTTTATTCAGTGAAGAGTTTTTACTACTTCATGAAGGTGAAGGTATTACTTTGATAAAGTATACATGCTTTACTTGATGTTTGAAAAACTAACAGTTTTCATTCTCTGTGTATCCCTTACTGAGCTTTTTATGCTCACCCCCATGTTTTTTTGAAATGTTTTTCACATGACGTAATGTGGAATAGGGTCAAGGATGGGATCAAGGGAAAGTCATGCAATATAAAACATAGAACTAGACATGTTTCATTTTAAGAGTTTTTTTATTCTATGGAAACTTAGTAGAAGTGTCTACTTTGTAATATTTTGAGATGTAATAGTTATGTTCTAATTCTCTAAAACTCTAAACCTGAAAAGTTCTTCAATGTGAATTATTCATTTAATTCAATATTAAGTAAGGTTTAAGGCTAGGGCCTTATAGTTGGTATCAAAGGTCGGTTTAGAAAACTTTAGGAGTTAGAAAAGTGTTAAATTATAAGTTAATTTATGGTACGACAGAAATGATATAGCATTTTAAGATTACCATGTTGCTTCACCTAAGATATTTCTGTGTTCAGAATGGTTTTACGCAGAGGAAACAAAGAATCGGTGTTGGGACGACATCAGAAGGAAGACAACCTTCCAAATCCGCAACCTGAGATGGTCGGAATTGGAACTAAACAGTTTGTTGCAGTGATGGCACAATTAACTCGGGCTATAAATGGTGGTGGTATCCATGCACGAGATCAGCCAGATCAACCGCAGAGGAACATGTCAGTGGTGGAACATTTTATGAGTCAACATCCTCCATCATTCAGAGGATCATTTGACCGCGTGCAAGTTGAAGGGTGGATTAAAGAACTGGAGAAGAATTTTTATGTCATGGGGTGTTCAGAACATCAAAAGGATAGTCTTGATGTTTACCATTTTGAAGGTGAAGCTGATCAGTGGTGGTTGATGGTGAAAAATACTAGGGATAGTTATGATATTGAGGATCTTCACTGGGACGAATTCAAAGGTATGTTTCTTGAGAAATATTTTCCTAAGGTGGTTCGTCTTAGGTTGGAAAAACAGTTCCTAGAATTGAGTTATGAGGATGACTCAGTGGATACTTATGAAAAAAAGTTCACTCGACTGGCAAGGTATGCTCCAAACTTCATATGAGATCTTGATAGTAAAATAAACCCTTTTTACTCAGGGTTAAAGCCAATGTATCGAAGGTATTTAGCTTGTCGTGAGTTCAAAAGTTATGAAAAACTTGTTCGATGTGCGGAGAAGGTGGAAATGGAGTTTGCCGATGATTAGGTGTTCTTTGACAAACAACAGAATAAGAGGTCGAGTTGGCAGTCCAAGGGGAATAATTCATCAAATAATCAAGGAGGTAAGAAAACAAAATATCCATCCTATGAGAAGTGTGGTAAAATTTATCCTGGAGAATGTTTATCAAATTCAGGTAAGTTCTTTCGGTGTGGTAAGTCTGGTCATATTGCTCGTAACTGTAAGGAAGATGATCAAGCAGGAAATTAAAGTCCAGTGGTAAGATGTATTAAGTGTAATGAAATGGGTCATTATACAAATGAGTGTCTAAAAAAGAACTCAACTGGGGGAAAGCAGCCAGACTACAAGCCGAAAGGGGTTGTGAAATCCTTTGCAACAACCTCAGCAGATGTTGGGCCATCAAATGAAGTGGTATCAGGTACACTATTTGTTTGTTTAGATTATTCCAATGTGTTTTTTGATTCAGGGTCTACACACTCTTTCATTTCTGAGAAGTTTTCTAGTAAATTGGAAATTCCATCTCAAGATATGAATCCTGAGCTTATGGTAGAAACACCTGTTTGGAACGTTGAGACCAAAAGGAATTATAAGAAACTTCCTATCCTTGTGTACATAAAGAATCTACCAGAAAACCTTATTTTTTTTCCTCTAGTAGAGTTTGATGTTATTTTGGGCATGGATTGGATTTCTGTTTATCATGCTAAGATTGACTGCAGAGCTAAAATGGTTTCTTTTCAGAAAGATTTTCAGTTTGTGTACAAGAATGAACCCTTGATTTTGATAACATATCAGGAAGTTGAGAAACTAGTAAAAGATGGAAATGAATGTTACCTTGAACATATTGTTGAAAATAAAGGAACTATTAAAATTAATAATGTGCCAGTGGTAAATGAGTATCTTGATGTCTTTCCTGATGAGTTTCCTGGCATTGTTCATGATCGGGATGTTGAATTTACTGTTGACTTAGTTCCTGATTCTATGCCAATTTCAAAACCCCCTTATCTAATGGCTCAATTTGAACTTTTAGAGTTAAAGAAGCAATTGCAGGAGTTATTAGATGAAGGTTTCATTCGACCTAGCACATCACCATGGGGTGCTCCTGTCTTGTTTGTTAAAAAGAAAGATGGCTCAATGAGAATATGCATTGATTATAGAGTCTTAAATAACATTACGGTTAAGAACAAGTATCCTTTGCCTCATATCGATGATTTGTTTGATTAGCTTTAGGGAGCTCAGTATTTTTTGAAGATTGACTTGAGTTCGGGGTACCATAAGTTGAAAGTAAAAGAAGCAGACATTCTGAAGACTATGTTCCGTACTAGATATGGCCATTATGAATCTGTAGTTATGCTTTTTGGGTTAACCAATGCACCTACTATATTCATGGACCTTATGAATAGAATTTTCCATAAGTTCATGGATAAGTTTGTGGTTGTTTTCATCAATGATATTTTGGTGTTTTCTAAAAGTAAAGAGGAGCATGAAAGTCATTTAAGGGTTATTTTTCAAACCTTGAAAGAAAAGAAATTGTATGGGAAATTCAGAAAGTGTGAGTTTTGGTTGCAACAAATTTCTTTCCTTGGTCACATTGTTTCAAAAGATGGCATAACTGTTGATCCTGCTAAAACAAAAGTTTTTGAAGAATTGACAAGAACCAAAAATGTAACCGAGATCCGTAGTTTCCTTGGTTTGGAAGGTTACTACCGAAGATTTGTTGAAATTTTTTCACGGTTATCTAGTCCAATGACTAAGAGAACTCGTAAGGGTGTTAAGTTTATCTGGACAAAAGAATGGGATGATTTTTTTCAGTATTTGAAAAGAAGATTGTTGAATGCTCTAGTTTTGGCACTTCCTTCCAAGAATGGTGAGTTTGTTATATACAGTGATGCTTCATTGAAAGGATTTTGATGTGTCCTTATTCAGAATGATCAGGTAATTGCATATGCTTCACGTCAGTTGAAAAATCATGAGGTAAATTACCCTACACATGATTTAGAATTAGATGCTGTTGTTTTTGATTTAAAAATTTGGAGGCATCATTTGTATGGAGTAAAGTGTGAAATATATACTGATCACAAAAGTTTAAAGTATATATTCACTCAGAAAAAATTGAACATGAGACAGAGGAGATGGCTGGAATTAATCAAGGATTATGATTGTACAATTCGTTACCATCTGGGAAAAGAAAATAAAGTGGCTGATGCTTTGAGTCGAAAAAGTAATGCTTTATTAACAATCTTGCCTTTAGAACGTGATCTTTTGGTTAAGGATTTTATGAGCTTTGGAATGGAAGTTGTTGGTGCAGGAAGTTCTTCTATTTTGTTTCAGGTATCAGTGAGATCATCCCTATCAGACATAATTAAGTAAGCACAGATGGAAGACAGTGAGTCACAGAAAAAGGTAGAGCTGGTTCAAAAGGGTAAGTTGCATGAGTTCAACTTTGATAATGATTGTGTTTTGAGGTTTGGGAAGAGATTATGTGTGCCTTTTGATTCACAGTTGAAGAATGAGTTGTTATGTGAGGCTCATAGTTCCCCGTTTTCAGTTCATCCTAGCAGTACTAAGATGTACAGAGATATGCGGGAGAATTTCTGGTGGGATGGAATGAAAAGGGATATTGCTGATTTTACTGTGAAGTGTTTGAATTGTCAGCAGGTTAAACCAGAGCGGTAGTTACCGAAAGGGATGCTTCAGCCGTTACCAGTTCTAGAGTGGAAATGGGAAAACATATCCATGGACTTTGTTGTGAGATTACTGAGGACATCTTGAGGTAATAATGCAATTTGGGTTATTGTTGATCGCTTGACTAAATCTACTCATTTCCTTTCCATACGAGATATTTTTCCCTAGATCAACTTTCCTGTTTGTATCTTAAAGAGATAGTCAGGTTACATAGAGTTCCTCTCTCAATTGTGTCTGATCGTGATCCCATGTTTAATTCTAACTTTTGGAGAGGCCTTCAGAACTCGTTGGGTACTGAATTAAATTTTAGTACATCTTTTCATCCGCAATCAGATGGGCAGTCAGAACGAACAATTTAGACCATGGAGGATATTCTATGAGCTTGTTCGATGTATTATCAGGGAAGTTGGGACCAACATCATTCTTTGGTTGAGTTTTCTTATAATATTAGTTTTCATTCTAGTATACAGATGGCACCATTTGAGGCATTATATGGGAAGCAGTGTCGAACTCTAACTTTCCGGGATGAAGTGGGTGAAAGGAAGCTGATGGGACCAGAATTGGTAGAAGAGATGGCAGAAAATGTTTAGTTGATTCAGAAACACATGAGAACATCTCAGAACAGACAGAAAAGTTATGCGGATAACTGGAGGAAGGATCTATCTTTCGTGGTAGGTGATCATGTTTTTCTCAAGGCTTCTCAATGGAAAAGTGTGATGCGATTTGGTAAGAAAGAAAAGTTGAGTCCAAGGTTCATTGGACAATATGAAATTCTGGAGAGAGTTGGATCAATTTCTTACCGAGTGGCTTTACCTTCGAGTTTATCTCAGGTACACAATGTTTTTCATGTTTCGATGTTGAGAATGTATATTCCAGATCCATCTTATGTTTTGAGCCCAGAGGTAGTTTAGTTGGAAGAGAACCTCTCTTCTGAAGAACAACCAGTCCAGATTCTTGATCGAAGAGAGCAAGTGTTGCGAAATAAGGTAATCCACCAGGTAAAGGTTTTGTGAAAAAACCATATGGTTGAAGAGGCAATGTGGGAATCTGAAAATGCTATGAGGGATAAATACCCCCACTTATTTTGATAAGTGATAAAATTGCGAGGATGAAATTCCCAAAAGGGGGGAAGGATGTAACATCCTAGGTAAATAAAAAATAGCGCATTTTCATATTTATTAATATTTATGAATTAAATATTAATTTTAATTTAAAGGGGTTGCTATGTTCGATAGCGTACCCGATACGCAACAAAGAGTTTCATTGAAATATTACGTTGCACACTAGTAATAAAATAATATTATTTTAAATGGTAGTTAACACATAGTCGTTGTATTGGCGGGAATGGATAGAAATAACTAAAATATGATTATATATGTTTTCAATTTTTTTACATTTATCCAATAAAAGATAAAGGCTTAAAATACGAAAAGAATTCAATTTTAGGATTTTATACCCTAATTTTCAATAAAGGTTCACTTATCGCCTTTTGATGGTGAACCGTCACTAAATATAGTTTTGGTCACTTTTATACATTCTATTGTACCAAATAAAACTCTTTTTTTTTGAATCGGGACATTAAAATTTACTTTGTGTAAATTTTCGGTATTTTTCTGATAGAGTTCATTTTTAATTAATAGTGAAAAATGTTGTATTTTAATTCAAAACCTCTTTTTAATCTAATATATTTTTATGTTTAGATTATCATTTGAATTGGTTTTAAAGTGAAATTAGAATATATTTTTACCATTAAATCCAATAGTGGTCGTTGGAATTAACTTCTCTTTGAAATCGGACTTAAACTAGTGTCAATCTTTTGATACTTATTGTTTCATGAAAACACGCTATTTTCTCTAATAGCGGGAATTAATTATTAAATTAATTAATGCAACATATATGTTTTGAATTTTGTAAAATATACTTCATTTATGAATTCGGAATATCAAATATAGATTACGGTGAATTTTTGGTATTTTTCTGTAAAACATCAATTTTTGATGAATAGTGAAACCACTAAGTGGTACTTAAAAAAACTGATTTTTTGTTTAAATGAAATTTTACCACCTCTGTGTTTTGAATTTCAAAAATCCAACATACATGGTTGTCATTAAGAATTAAAATATGATTCAATGACATTAAAATAATTTTTTTTGTGAATAGTAACTTTTATGTTTATTAATCGCGATTAGAGGTAATTTGTGTAGTTTAAGGTAAAAATAATGTTTTAATAATATGAAATAAACTTGACACATGTCCAAACCTTATTGGATGTGTCATTGAAGACCAAGAAAATCCATGTGTCAACTTGGGGACCCCATGGAGCCACTTTGGTTGGAAAATGACATTAATATCTTTTTATTTAATGTTAAAATTAAAATGACACAAACATGAGTTATTTCACTAAAACAATTATTAAATAGGGTTATAAAAGTCAGAATTTTGACTATAAATAGTCATTGGAAAGATAAAAATATTTCCTACATCATAGTATTTTTATTATAATTTTTAGACATTAACTAAATTAAATTATTTATGACACCATGATGATGCATCGATTACATCATTATTTAACGATTTAAATAAAATGAAAAGATAATGTAAAATATAAGACCTACACTTGTCCAAAACCTATTAGATGGGTATATTTCGAACCCGTATCACCTTATCCTCGAATTATATCAATGTGGGACCTTTTAAATCCGAAACTCATTTTAAAATAAAGTAACATTTCTTTACTTTCCAAGAGTGCCCCTCCTCTCCTCTTATAAAAGGCCCCCACCTCTACCACCTTACCCACACCTCCAAAGACTTTGGCTCGGCCAACCCCTGCCCATTTTGTCTCTCCAAGTCCTTATATTACTCTTTGAAGCCTCACTTTTGGAATAAGTCTTCCCAAGGAAGCCTTTGAGCTCAAATCTAAGAGAGTTACCCGATTTTAAGGTAATTGCTTCACTTGTGTTCTTTTGTTTTATTTTTCTTCTCCAACCCCTAAACTCTTTTTATTCATTTATTTTGTAACAACTCCAGTATCTTAAATATACTAGGCTGTTTTTATAAGAAGAATTCGATCTACACTTACACACATCTACATTTAATGGTTAAATAACATACTGTTTCGGTGGTTGGCGAATTTTTGCCTCTCGAAACGATGATTGTTCAATATTCTTTTAAACACCTTTATTGGGGGCCATTAATATGTCACTCTATTTATATATGATATATATTATGTTTACGTTTTACTTATGATTCTTTATTTTTCATTTGTGTTATACCTTTATGGTTTCCATTGTGGGTAAACATGATAATTTCATTTTAGGAAGTGCGGACTACCGCCCCCTCAAAGTGATTTGATTCGTTAATTCCATATGTGGGACGTATAATGGATGGATTTAAAGTTATTATATATGATGTTATACTGGAATTATAATATACCTCTATATCATTATTATTTCTTTCCATTAAAGTATGAGATAGAAATGAAAGTAGCGTTCATGCGTACGTACGGCTTACCGTCTCCATGAACGGTGCATTTCATTTCTTACCTCTAAATGATTATGTGATATTATAAATACATGTATATTCTATATATATATATATGATATATATGATATCCAAATCAGGAATTTCATTCTGTATATAAAGAACCTTTTACCACACGAACAACATGTAATTGTAAGAAGTCCACTTTCAACTTAAGAACCAAATATCGACAAAACAAAAATTATTAACTTAAATGATTACATAATGTTTATAACATGGCAATACGTGATATAAAAGGAATAATGAACTTGAAAAAGGTTCTTAAGCAAGTATAAATTAACTCAAGTTTATTATTCAGGATGTTAAAGAACGATCGAGTCAAGTCGGACCAGAGGTAAGGGACTCCGTCTCAATCTCCTTTCATTGAGGAATATTTCGTTTTATACACAACTATCTTTTATACGGTGTATAAAACCCTTTTCTTTTACTTTTACACAAAAGGAATCTTTTTCTATGAAGCGTTATACTAAAAAAAAAAAAATAATTTGTCTTTTAACGTACGCGGTGACAACGACCTTTTCCGCTGCCGCGAGTATTGTTTGGTCTTTGGCTTCCTCAACAAGTCGTGATGTTTTTAAAATGAAATAAATACCATATACTCTTTTATGTATTTTGGTATTGAAAATGGTTTTTATAATTGATTTGTTATGTCAATATATTTGAGTGATATATTGTGATCAAAGTGTGGAATTTTTTTCTTTCCATTATATTTGTTTTATGTCTTATGATTTTATAATGGTACTTGGTCATTTGACATGTGGTTACGTGATAAACCATATGACGGGTGGTTCCGTGAATACCTTGATGGGTGGTTACATTATAACCTACAATGCATTGGGTATGGAAGTCAGCCATATGGCTATTCTATTATGTATGTATGCAAGTTGGCCGTATGGCTATTCCATTAAGTGACATGTGTGGAAGTCGACCATATGGTGATTCCACTTAAGTATGTTTTTGTCCCAAGTTACCTTTATATGTAATGTGTTCTTTATATGGGTTTTATGGTAATCTTTTGGTTACAAAAGGGTAAGTAATGATATTTTATTCAGTGAAGAGTTGTTACTACTTCATGAAGGTGAAGGTATTACTTTGATAAAGTATACATGGTTTACTTGATGTTTGAAAAACAAATAGTTTTCATTCTTTGTGTATCCCTTACTGATCTTTTTATGCTCACCCCACGTTTTTTTGAAATGTTTTTCACATGACTTAATGGGGAATAGGGTCAAGGATGGGATCAAGGAAAATTCATGGTATATAAAACATGGAACTAGACATGTTTCTTTTTAAGAGTTTTTTTATTCTATGGAAACTTAGTAGAAGTGTCAACTTTGTAATATTTTGAGATATAATAGTTATGTTCTAATTCTCTAAAACTCTAAACCTGAAAAAATCCTCAATTTGAATTATTCATTTAATTCAATATTAAGTAAGGTATAAGGCCGGGGCCTTATACATGGTGTCCAAATATTGTGATTAGGGGAATAGATTGATCAAGAAGTTGTTTACAGATAAATATTCCTCTAGTGACAGATTATGGATAATATATCATTATAGTAAATGAACTATGATATATTCTACCCTAGTGCCAAACCCTATGTGAATGTTCTCTTTAGTGGGATTTTCTATGTGAAGTTTCACTATGCTGGGATAACCTAGTTGATTGAGGAATTTTGGGTGATGCCCAATGAGGACAATTTCTTATGTGGGTATCCTCAAGAAGTGGATCAATTAGGTGTCTACCTTTGGGTGATGATTCACATATGTTAAAATACTCATGAGATGGAGCACTTAGGAGGGCTAGTTAGGTGATTACTTTCTTCCAAAATGTGGCTTGGTAATGGATCTATTAGGTAGTGGTTAGGGAGAACCCCTAAAACAAATTATATTTGTTTTCATATTTATTAATGCTCCATAATCTACTTAAGTAAATCATGGGACTCCTGGTTGATGTTGATCAAGGAGAAATCCTCCATTTCTCTTCTTGAATAGGGGAACTCTTACACTTTGAGTTGACCATGTGGGTCAATTTATAAATATGAATGGTGTATTAAATGGAGAAATCATTAAGGATTGAGGCAATGAGCTTTGGTGAAACCAGAGATGTATGTTAGGAAACCAGAGGATAGTCGTTTGAGGAAGACTAACTAACCAAAAGAGAGTTGGGTGAGGAAGAATCCATGACTAAGGGAGTCCTTAAATGGGGAGACTATGTAAAAAATGATACATGAGTGAAAAAGCATGATTGATGTAGTATGACTTCCCTTGGGTGATCATGACTTCTTATTTTTAACCAATTTCGTTGAAAACAGAGTTCAAATACCCCGCCTAAAAATGGGATTTGAGAGGAATGATGAGGTTATCAGAATTTTGTCAACCCAACCTAAAAAAGACAACTAATCCAATGATGTGATTATATGTTTGATTGTGTGGTTAGGTTGATCTATGCTTGTAGGGATGGGTGAGGTGACTAAAATTTGTATAAATAAAAGAGGTTGCCTCATCACATAGATGAGAGATCACTATATCCTTTCTTTTATTCATCTTTTGTTTAATTCAAGGTGAGTGATGGTGTTTCATTCCCATAGTAAGGGATATTATAGAGAGATCCTGAGTGGGTCACCCTAGAGAGGGACCCTAAGCATGGACACCCTAGTGAAAGGCCATCTCATTATTTCCAGTTTTTTTCATCACAATTACATACTTTTTGAAACAGATGGAATGTTTATAATGTGTAGTTTATGAAACATTACCTTAGATACTAATGTTATAGATGGTATTAAGATTATTATTTCTTATGTAAATGAAGTTTTATCACATTTTTATGAACCATAGAAATCATACTAATAAAATATAATTAATAGGAATTATTATGATTGAAACACATCTGAAATTATACAATTATATGGGAGCATATTGCTGACTAAAAAGGATATCCGACATCCAGATACCTATCTCCAGAATTCAAAGATCACCAAATTCACAGACATCGGGTGGGGGATCAACATATCATTCAATGGTTCTCACATCCATGAAGTATCCTTCCATTTATCTTGTGTTATTTAACAATATAAGACAACCCCACACAACAGAACACTCATAATAGAATGTGAGATGAAATATTTGTACTCGAAAATTCATCACTCTTCCATTGATCAATCCATGGGTTGGAATGAAGAGTATAACCTTAATCATAGGGGTTTCATAAAAGTTTAGTGTATTTGGGAATATAGGGTCTAGTTGAAAAGTGAATAATTCAATAACTATATTATAAATATTCATTTTTTATGATTCTGAATGGGTTTCCTACACATATGTTTATAAATTAGTGGGTAGATTAGTGAATATATGAGCCATTAGACCCCTTAAACTAGTAAATTCTATCTCACACATAGTAGGGTGGGTGTAAAATTATACGACATGTAGTAGATCATGGGGGTATCAATCTTACGGGCAGTAGTGCAGAAAACGTTTTTTACATCACCATTTTTTACGTCGGTTATATATAACCGACGTAAAAATGCGGCGAGTAGATTTTTAACGTCAGTTATTAAAATAACTGACATTACAAATCACGCATGTTCAGTTTTTACGTCGGTTATCTTATAATCGACGTAAAAAACCAATGCGCGGGCGGTTTTTATGTCGGTTATTTTGAAACCGACGTAAAAAAACCCGATATCGACGTGTTTTTTACATCCGTTATCAAATAACCGACGTAAAAATAAAAGCGCGGGGTATTTTACATCGGTTATTTTATAACCGAAGTAAAAAATGCATAGATATCAGGTATTTTACGTCGGTTTCCAAATAACCGACCTAAATAACCCCCCGTGCATTGGTTTTGTACGTCGGTTATCTTATAACCGACGTAAAAAACGAGACATCTTCGCGTTTTTTACATCGGTTATTTTATAACCGACGTAAAAAACCAAAGCACGGGGGGGGGGGGGGGGGGTTACGTCGTTTATAAAATAACCGACGTAAAAAACCCGTAGATATCTTGTTTATTACATCGGTTATAAAATAACCGACATAAAAAACCAAAGCGCGGGAGATTTTTTACGTCGGTTTTAAAATAACTGATGTTATAAATTTAAAAAATAGTTTATAATGTCAGTTATTATATAACCGACATTATAAAACATTTAAAGAAATTAAAGCTCCTGGACTGTCATATACGATTTTTCGATTGACAGTCCGCCGACTCGTCTCTCTCGCGCAGTAAACCCTAATCAGCTCGTCGATCGACCTGCGGTAAACTCATTTTGGCTTCATTGTTTATCGTCTTCACTCCTCTCGGATCTATCATCTCAACTAGCAACATTCAAGTAAGCCTTGCACGAATTTATTTCGTTCGTTTTTGTTTCGATTCTAGATGTAATTTGTTTGCATCAGATATGCTTTTCTATTTAATCACGTTGAGAATCTCATGGAATTTTTTGTTGTTGCAAATGGTTATTTGCATTTTGTTGATATAACATACTATGTTGCATTTATGTAAATCGATGCTGATTGTTGGTGACATTATTTAATATTGCACACGGTTATGGTTACTTTATGTGCTAGAACATGCTTATGGTTCTGGATATAAATGTTGCTTAATCTGGAAATTATTTCTTATGTTTTTTTATTCTCTTTTGGTTGAATTAGTTTTTTTATAGATTTTTGTTTTATGTTTTTATGAGAATTAATATAAGCAGTTTGCGTTTGAATAACTGTTTAGTCTTGTAATTGCCAGGCTGTTCACTATTGTTGTTGATATTTGTTAATTCTTGGTGATTATAATTTCTGAACGTGTTTCCTGTAATTGGAATTCAGTTTTTGTCCATGGTTGTTTTGTTTTCGTTTTTGGATTTTGAAAACCAAAAAGAAACAGAGTTTTTAGTCAAGTTTTATTTTGATTGATAACCATTAAAGATAAAGGCCAAGTACAAAATCAAATCCCCACAAGATATGTTACATGGGATTAAAAATCCGAAATAAAGGATTAATCCAAATCAGTGGGACTATTGTTATTCTGAGCAGACCAGTGTTGGACGCGCTGGGCGGCCCTCTCAGCCTGCCAATGCAATTAACGATCATCAGAAACAAGAATGAGTGAATTGCTGATAAAATAATAACATGCTGGTAGACCTCTTTTTGACAGTCACACCGAAGGGTGATGAAGACCAATATCAAGGTCTACACGCCATTTAAAATAGGGTGTTTATCTAATATATTAAAACATCAAAACCGCAATCAATATTAAACTATATAGGCGTCATGGTTTTCTTTGATTCAATGAAATTTAAAACCGTTATATCTAACTATATTTTGTTTTAAAAATAATATTCAAGCATATTTTTTTAAATACCTATAGATTTGTTTTATATTTTAAATTGTTTTACATTCAAATTATGATTTTTTTCATATAATCATATATTTGTCTTATCTTAAAAATATATATTTTTTGTTGATATTTGTTATAGGTAATAATGTGTCGAAGATGGATTACGGCACATCGAATGAGCAATGAATTTGAGGAAGGTGTTGATGCCTTTTTGGAATTTGCAAAACGAAATGTTCCAAGTAGTGACATTTTTTTCTGTCCATGACTGAAATGTTTGAATATGAAGAAGTTGAAAAGTAGAGAGATAAAAGATCATCTGATTTATCATGGTTTTAATCCTAGTTATAGCCCTTGTATTTGGCATGGTGAAACTGGACGGAATGTCACTGATGATGATGATTCGCACGATGGTAACTCCGATGGAATTGAAGAAATGATTCGTGATGTTGTAGAAGAACAAATTGAGATAGAACCGACAGTTGCGCGTCTATATGGTGATGCTGAAAAACCATTATGTCCTGGTTGTACAGATTTTATGGTTTTTTCGGCAGTGTTAAGATTGATTAACCTGAAGGAGAAGCATGGATGGAGTGAAAGAAGTTTTACAGAGCTGCTACAATTGATGAACGACATTCTTCCAAAAGATAACGATCTTCCAGATTCACATTACAAATCCAAGAAAATATTATGCCCGATGGGATTGGGATACAAGAAAATACATGCCGTTTTGAATGACTGCATTATATATAGGAAGGAATATGAATTTTTATCAGAGTGTCCTAAATATGGGACATCACGGTATAAGGTGAAAGAAAAATCACAGGCTGATGTAGAGATTACAAAGCTCCCTTCAGAGGTATTTTGGTATCTTCCTATAATTAATCGTTTCAAACGTTTATTTGCTAATTCACATGATGCAAAAAGGTTAAGATGTCATGCTGAAGACTGGGTATGTGATGGAAAAATACGTCATCCAGCTGATTGTCCACAACGGATGAAAATTGATGCGCAATATTCTACATTTGGAAATGAAATTAGAAATCTCAGACTAGGGTTGTGCACAGATGTAATGAATCCATACCGAACACTCAGTAGCACACATAGTTCATGGCCTATTTTATTGGTAATTTACAACCTCTCTCCTGAAGTTTGTATGAAGCGCAAATATGTCATGTTGAGTACAATGATTTCTAGTCCAAAGCAACCCGGTAATGATATTGATGTTTACTTGTCACCGTTGATTGATGATTTGAAACTGTTATGGGCTGATGGTATTAGGGTGTATGATTCTTATAAAATGGAATATTTTCAACTGCATGCAGTGCTTCTATTTACAATAAATGACTTCCCAGCGTATGGAAATTTGTCTGGATACAGTGCTAAAGGGTATAAAGCATGTCCAATTTGCAAACAACAGACGTTATATTGTCAATTTCATCATGGGAGGAAAACAGTGTACATGGGTCATCGAAAGTTTTTGCCTATAGAACACCCTTATAGATGACTAAAAAAGGCATTCAATGGCTCACAAGAATTTGATATTGCTCCAAAACCTTTATCCCCTGATCAGTATTTTGAGAGGGTGAAAAACCTTGATGTGACATTGGTAAAGACACAGAAATCTGGTAATGATAGACATATTTGGAAGAAAAGGCCAAATTTTTTTAAGCTACTATATTGGAGGTATCATGAAGTTAAACATAATATTGATTTCATGAATGTGGAGAAGAATATCTGTGATTCTTTGATTGGAACATTGTTAGATATTAAAGGAAAGACTAAATATGGGTTGAATGCAAGATTAGACTTACTATCAATGGGAAAACGTTTGGAGTTAGCTCCCACTCCTAAAGGAAGATGAACATTTCATCCCCCGGCTTGTCATACATTATCGAAGAGGGAGAAAATTAGCTTCTGTCAGTGTATTCATGATACCAAAGTGCCTCAAGGTTATTCTTCTAATGTAAAAAATTTTGTCTCATTGAAGGACTTGAAGTTGATAGGTATGAAATCACATGATTGCCATGTCAGGATGCAACAAATTTTACCAGTTGCATTGCGTGGAATATTGCACATACGTGTCAGAAAGACTATAATGAAGTTGTGTTATTTTTTCAATTCAATTTGTAATAAGGCGATTGATGTGAATGCTTTGAACATTTTGGAAAAGGATGCAATTTTTATACATTGTCAATTGGAAATGTATTTTCCTCCAACTTTTTTTGATATAATGGTGAATTTAATGATTCATCTGGTTCGAGAAATAAAGCTTTGTGGACCTGTATATCTTCGTTGGATGTATCCTTTTGAAAGGTATATGAAAATATTAAAGGGGTATGTTAAAAATATATATCGACCTGAAGCCTCCATTATAGAAATGTATATTTCGGAGGAGGTAGCAGAGTTTTGTACGAGCTACATGGATGCGGCGCAACACATAAGTTTGCCTCCATCTCGCCATGAATGAGTTAATAATGAGGGAAAGGGGATTTGCGGCTTTAAAGTCAAATCATTGTCAGCTGAACAGATGAAGAAGTTAGAATCATTCATCTTGAATAACATATCTGATGCTCAACCGTATATCACATTGCATATTAATGAGTTGAAATAATGTCATCCAAAGAAGAAAAAAATGTGGATTTTGAATGAGCACAACAAAAAAATTTTGTCATGGATTAAAAAGACTTTTCTTGGTAGATCAGATGTATCAGAGACATTAAAATGGATAGTGGGTGGTCCATGTTTAAATGTGATAACATGGTCCGGTTATGACATTAATGGTTATACATTTCATACAAAAGCTCAGGACAACAAAAGTGCAGTTCAGAATAGTGGTGTATTGGTGTTTGCAGAAGAAATGCATTTTTCGAGTGCTAAGGACAAAAACCCAATTTCTGCATCAAGTGCATATTATGGAGTGATTGAAGACATATGGGAGGTTGATTTCTTTAAAATAAAAGTTCCCGTTTTTAACTGTAAATGGTTTAATGGTAACAATAGTGTCAGACACGATGAATTTGGAATGACACTTGTTAATCTGAATAGATTGGAAGAGACAATTGATTATTTTATAATGGCAACACATGAAAAACAAATTTTCTATGTAGTAGATCAATTAGATATGAAGTGGGCTGTTGTTTTACAAGGGAAAAAACAATATGTTGGTGAGGATGAACTTGATGAATATGCTGATTTATGTGAGATCCCTACTTCCATGGAAATATTAACAGAACATAATGATGATCATGTTGAAGACATAGTTTGTGCCATAAGGAACGATCACGACGAAGGAATTTGGGAAAACAATCCATTTGTACATTCCTAAAATTACAGGTAACATATGTTTATTTCTTGTTTACATTTATTTTTTCCATAAATGTTAGATATTTTATGTTTTTTATTTATTAAAACATGTTTTAAAATAAAATAAGTATATGTTTTTGTTTGTTTTAAGTTTTTTTAGTTTACTTTATCATGTTTATAACCATTACATGAATTTTAAAATGCTTATTTTTGTTCATTGACAATTACTTTACCATGTTTACAATGTTTACCAGGTTTACCATTTTTACCATTTTTACCATCTGGACCATCTTGACCATCTTTGTCATATTTACCATTGTTTAACATGCTTACCATATTACCAATGTTTACTATTATGTAACTTAGTACACTTTTCTATTTTCTGATTACAGTAGTATTAAAATATTTGAATTTGTATATTTGTGAACTGACATTTGTTTTTTTGATTTGAATGATAATGAAAGATCATTCAGATGATCAACCACATGATTCTAGAGAAGAGCATATTACTGGTCATACCTCTGGGGATGAACATTCACATGCTCCTATTACGACAAAGAGTTCAAAGGTTGGTAAACATGGGTGCCCACGTTTACCAAAATTATCACTTGCCCGTATGCAGGATCAGAGGATAGTCGTTTAGTTTGATGATGATGATATTCCTAGAGGTCCGAATGCCAAAGATTTTAAGAGTTTTGTTGCAAATCAAGCTAAGACCAAAGTAGGAATTCTGTATGATGATTGGAGAGGTGTGGATAATGTGATTATCTCTCAGTTGTGGGAGACGATTTTGGTAAGATCTTTTGTCATTGTTTGACCATTCTTTTAATGTTTCTACTATATATAATATGTTTAACCTCTTCTTTATCAGATGACATTTGATATTCCTGACACTGGAGGAGTCAGGAATAAATGCTTATCGTTGGCTGCCAGGAGATGGATGGATTTCAAATGAACACTCTCATCTGATTTCATTTATGGTCATAGGAGTCACGACAATCCATGTCGTGTATAACCTTTTATAGATGAGGACACGTGGAGACAGTTTTTTGAAAGTAGAAAAAAGAGTCATTTCTGGTAAGGGCAATGTAAAATTTTATAAACTTTCTTATATAAATGATTTTATTAATGTTTTGTTAATGATTTCTTATTCTTAAATTACAGAAAACATGGAAAGCTCATCAGGAGATCCAATCTAAAAATGTATACCCTCATAGTTTATCTCGGGGAGGGTATGCATTATTGGAAGAACAAATGATGGCGGAAAAATTTCAACAACTAAGAGCTGAGTCTTCAAGCTCTGGAGAGGTGGCCCCACCATCCCCTCCATCTAGACATGAAAAATGGAAGAGAGCTCGGAAGGGAAAAAAGGGAAATATCTTTCGGAAGAATCGAGAATCGTAGATGAGAGGATTGTAAGATATCTATTTAATTTATTTAAGTTAACTTTTTTCTTCATATAAGTTTTAATAATTACAGAAATGTTCAATTAATTAATACATGACTCTCTTGAGGAGCAGAGCTCAGAGGGGACATTTATAGCTACTGGGAGGGAAGATATTTTATTTGATGCATTGGGAAGGCCCGAACATCTTGGTCGTGTAAGAGGATATCCGGCAGGTGTATCAGTAAGAAAAGTGTTTCCACGTTCTTCAACTTTTAACATTGAGGGGGTGTATAAAAAAATAGAATCCTTGGAGGCTGTTTTTCAAAATATTAATTCGACGAAGGAGGACAATATTAGAGAGTCGGTGTAGTCTATGTTTGCAGAAATGCAAAGATAATTTCAGACTGCAGCTCCCACTCCTCCACCTCCCCCTGCAGACCCCATTATTTATCCTCCACCTCCGCCAGTAGCTCCCACTCCCCCACCTCAGCCTTCGGACCCCATTTTTTTTCCTACGCCTCCGCCACAGCTTCCAACATATTGCGAGTTGTATTTTGATGATTCTCAACATCATATAGTAGCATAGGGGTTGGTATATTGTATAGGAGATACAATTCATCATCAACAATTAGAGGTAGAGAATCCGAAGGTCACTGTACATGATATTATAGATAGATCTGCTAGGGTACCAATACCTACAGATGAGGTGGTGACAGTTGGACAGAGTATCGGCCATTTTTTAGTTTGGCCATCCAGACTTCTTCGACTCATTACCATAGAGGTATGAATGTTATATCTTTTATTTTATTTGTTTATTAAACATGTTTTATCATTTGAAAACTACTATATTTTTCAATTTTTTCACCGGAATACATCAAAGGTAAAGAAATATTTTATAGACAACAACAAAGACAACAGACTATGAAATCAGATACAGATTCCAGTGGTCTTGACAGATTGTCAAGATATTCACATTTGTTGTTGGGTTTTTATGATTTTCCAGTGGAATCTCATGTTTGTGGACGTGAAATAAGTGTGGGGATTACAAAAACTGATATCATGGAGCTTGTTACTGGAGATAAGTTGGGCATCAACGTGGTGCAAATTTTTTCCATGTAAGTCTTAACACCTTTTCCCTACGTTATATTTATTAAAAATGTATACTTATGTATGTTTTGTATTAGGTATCTTTATAAAATTTGTGAGAGGAATGAGATGACAGAAGTATATGGATTCATGGACCCGCAATTGATTTCCCCTGAAGCATGTGCATTGACTGAGGAACAAAGAATGGTTTATATTGATGAATGATTTGAAAAGAATATAATCAGACAATGTTGGATGATGACTTTTTATGAGAGGTATGAAACACATTTCTCTCAAAGAGTTAATTTTCTTTTAACATAAAAAACCACTAACATTAAATTTCCTTTTATCAGTGATCATTGGATGTTATGGATTTTTTGCCCAAGGGAGAAAGCTCTTTATTGGATATGCTCTGTTCATGGTGATGTGCGGGAAAGTTTTAAGAATATATTGGAAAAGTAAGTTTCAATTTCTCAATAGTTTTATATATTATAATGAATTTTAAATTTACCCCATTCGTATTATTTTCTAACAGTGCATGGGTCTACTTTTGAAAAAACACAAAGAAAAGAAATGTAAAGATCAAATATGTAAATGCGAAGGTAAATTTCCATTTATAATTTGTACTTTTTGATTTATTACATAAAAATGATATATTTAATTTACACTCATTCAAAACAGAATTGTCATGAACAACAAGGCCTCATCAAATGCGGATATTATATGTTAAGATTTATGTATGAAATAATAATAACTGGGACAGTTGTGAATTTTGACCTGGTAAGATTTCCTCTTAAACTTTGCCATAATATTTCAATTTTATTTATTCATTATACACGTTAACTATATTCTTTTTCATTTGTAGCTTTTTGATGACCCTCAACCCTATACTGCTGAAGACATCAAACACGTACAAGTGGAGTGGTCAAATTATTTTACAGGTTTGATTGAATTTTAGTTCTTTGTAATGTAAAATGTAATTTTGAATATTGTCATTTTAATTGTGTATTTGGTAGTGGTTTAGGTTGGATTTAGTTTTTTTTTGAAGTTGACAGTGTAAGTTTTGAATGTTATATAAGTGAATGTTTAATTTTTCTCTACTTCTTGTTTTGGTCTACTTTTGATGGTTTTTCTGGTATGGATTTTGGTATGTGGGGGAGGGGTTCCAAGGGTGTGGGGGTGTGTTCAGTGGGGTGGGATGTGTCCAGCGGTCTGGGAGGGCTGTCCGGTGGGGTGGGGGGACACTCCTGGGGGGTGGCAGGGATGTCCAGGGGTGTGGGAAGCCAGTCCAGGGGTGTGGGAGTGCTGTCCAGGGGTGGGGGGTTGTCCAGGGGTGTTTGGGGCTGTCCAGGGTTGTGGTGGGGGCTGTCAAGTGGGGTGATGGGGTGAGGGTGTGCTGTTCAGGCGGGTTGGGGGATGTCGAGGGGTGTTTGGGGGTGTCTGGGGGTCAGGGGGCAGTCCAGTAGTGTGGTGGGGGCTCCAATGGGGTGGGGGAGGGTTGTCCAAGGGGTATACATGAGGGTGGGAGCTCCAATGGGGTGGGGGAGGGTTGTCCAGGTGGTATACATGAGGGTGAGGGCTCCAACGGGGCGGGGGAGGGCTATCCATAGGGTATAAATGAGGGTGGATGCTGTCTAGGGGGTAAGTTTTATATGTTATCTATGTACATGTTTAATTTTGATGTACTTATGTTTTTGTGGTGCAATTTCTTGATTTGTTTTCTGGTTGATTCTGGTGGAGAGAAGATGACTGCATTCTGTTTAAAAAAAATTTGGTTTATCACGTCGGTTATTAAATAACTGACGTGATAAAATGCCTGGAAAATAGTTTATCACGTCTGTTATTTAATAACCGACGTGATAAAATGCCTGGAAAATTGTTTATCATGTCGGTTATTTAATAACCGACATGATAAAAGGCCTGAAGAATGGTTTATCATGTCGGTTATTTAATAACTGACGTGATAAAAGGCCTGGAGAATGGTTTATCACATCGGTTATTGAATAACCAACGTGATAAAGGGCCTGGAGAATGGTTTATCACGTCGGTTATTGAATAACCGACGTGATAAACTGCCTCCCTCCAGTTTATCACGGCGGTTATATAACAACCGACGTGATAAACCCCCCTACCCCAGTTTTTCAGGTCGGTTTTATATGAACCGAGGTGATAAACCCCCTCACCCCTGTTTATCACGTTGGTTGTTTAATAACCGACGTGATAAACCATTTTCCAGGCCTTTTATCATGTCGGTTCTAAAATAACAGACGTGATAAACATCGCGATTTTATGTTTTTGACGTCGGTTTTTAAATAACCGACGTCAAAAACCTTATTTATAACGTCGCACGTATTAACGTCGGCTAGAAACTGACGTAAAAAATTAAAAATAACCGATGTAAAAAACGTTTTCTGCACTAGAGGGGCCATCATTGATGAGTTTTCCCTCCTCTATCTTCATATAGAGGTCCTAAAAAAGTATCATACCAAGATGGCGAGATATTGAGAATATCTAGGAATTTCATAGTGATACATCCTTGGCTATGAGTCAATAGCATGTATGAGTCTTCAATGGTTTCTCTCATAGTCCCTTTAATGTAACGCCCTGACCCCAATTAACTAGAGTTGGTGTATTATCTTAATACATTGGAATGATTACAAGGAATCTAGTCCCGAAGGACCGATCAGTTTAGCAGTCTTGGAAAATATATTACATACATGAACTTTACATTACAATTTAAAACATAATACACATCATAAATAGTTCTTTGAGAACTCCATTATTCCCTTTAGCTTAACCCTGCATATCAATATTAATACACTTGTTTGAATAATGGGAAAAATAAGACATAGAAAGGGGTGTGCTTAAATGCTCAGTAAGGGTAAGCAATAATTTGGAAAATGACATAAATATTAAGCTTGGTGAATAATTGAAACCACATGCCTTTACTAATAAACATGAATACTTTTATGGACACAATATGAATTGAGTATATAATGCCATAATAAAACATAATCATGGGTATTATACTAGCCGAATAACCACATGAACCATCAATATTATTTCCATAATGAGGGAAAGTATAATGCCAGACGTTGTAAAACATTTTTTCAAGGCCTCGACCAACACGTTTTAAAATGATTAAGGCATCTGCCAAAACCATATATCAAAATGGGAAAGGGCCTCGTCCAATTCCACGTCTAGTTGTCTCATGAGACCTACCGATGCATCGAGGAGCTATAACGGGCTCCACCCGTCACTTACTAAGTCCAATACATTCCTAATATGAAAAGGTTTAAACATATCATAAACATTTATATGAAAACTAGCATACAAAATGTCAATAATTTAACCATAAGAAATGAATGGTATAAAAATAACACATCCATAACCTGACATATCACAAAAACTTCAATACAATATGGTTGTTTTGTATCATAACAAATCAACATAAAATAAACTTAAAATTCAATCAAAGGATGTTGACATAGATGAAATCAAATCCTTTTTAGAGACATATCCCTTTATATTTTGAAATCATTTGGGAGTCACATAATGAAAATATTTATTTTGAAAATATTCTTATAAGATTGTAAGGTAATCATCGATGATGTTATAATGGTAGAAAATAGCGGCACTGACTGTATTAGTTAAAAAAAAGACATTCATACCTTAATTCTGTCAAAAAGGTTAAAAAGGTACTTGTTTGGAAAACAACGGAAAGATTTATTTATAAAATTCTTATAAAAAGTAAAACAAGGTTATAAATGACTTTAACCCAAATTATGTAAAATAGTAAAAATGTTTTCAAATACATTTTTAAGAAACATGGATGTGGATGATAAAGAGGTCCAAGTAGATAATTGTGTATAAACAACCTCAAATAATGAAGAGATTGTGAAATAAACCCTTACCAATTTGGTAACTTACGAAACATAAACCCCATGAAAGAGGTATCATACAATGAATATGTAAATACACATAAATTAATGTGTATTACACAAAGAATACAACTATGAGTAGTACATACACCACACAAAAGATAATAGTGGAAATATGGTACAAATCTCATGGGAATAAAGAGTGAGATAAAAATCCATTACCTTGTACTTTTCCTCGGTTGATGGTAGGTTAACCAACTGTATAATGGTTAAATAATTGTTACTGAATTATAAAATAATCATATATATTAATCTGATATCAGATATGATCTTTTAACATCGCTTTGTTAATAAAATCTTAGTATTATCGTCGTTTTGGGTGTTAACTTACCTGTTTTCTTTTATATAAGTCATGTTTGTTATGGATAGATTGTATCATACTCATATCCAGAATGATATTACGTCCTTAAATATTATTTTTAATCATCCAATAAAATTTATTCTGGAATGGATTTGATGGGGAATTAATCTCATCGCGTTCGTGGAGACGGTAATCCGTACGTATGCATGAGCAATAATATCATTCTTTTGATATTAAAATGATATATAATTGGATGTTATATCATATAGAAATAATAATTATCATGTTATATTTTCTAATTACATTAATTATACATCATTATTATACCCATCTAAATAATAGTATATTGAATAACAATTACACCACAACATGCAGACAGTAGGTCGTACGTACGCACATATGGTGAAATGTCATTCAAGGGATGGATAGAATAATGAATTTATTTGTTCCATATTTATAATAACATCACATTATATTGAAGTTACTGGAGTTATTATTTTAGAATGGAAATAACATGGAAAGAAGAAGTTGAAGAAGAAAGGAACATTAAAGAGGGTGGTGAAGACGTTACCTCTTCTTAGGGTTCTTCCTTTTGATTTGATCAAAAGGGCTCCTTAGGTTGTCTTGGGGATCAAAATAAGGAATCTAGGTTGATGAGAGAGAAGTTGGAAGGATATTTGGGCAGGTTTTGGCCTATCCAAATGGCTTTGAAGGTGTTAATTAATGAGAAGGGGGAGTGCCCTTTTATCAGAGGGGTGAGGGGATCTTTAGAAAAAACATAAAGTATTATATTATAATAAAATTATTTTCAGTTTCTAATGGATACAAAGTGGATTATTCAAAGTATAAGGCGGTTATGGGTATATGTACTTTCAGCCAATAGATTTTAGACATGTTTGAGTCATTATATTAACCTTATCTTTTAGATTTAACTCTTGGTTAATTAGTTTAACACTTATCATGTCACATTGTATTTTTATAATATATAGTTAATAAATATACTATATACATCCAAGAGACCACCAAGGGGTCCATTAATGTTACAAAAATAATAATATAAGTCATTTGGCCTGACTTTAGGTTTTTAGGAATAGAATATAAATTAATAATATTATATTTGTTTTAAAAACTCATTTATGTCAATTTTGACACTACTCAATAATTGATTTTTGTTAAAGTCTTAACAACTTTATTAATTCGAACCAAATTCATTTAAGAAATAATAACATGTTATAGTAACCAAAAAAATTCTTTTATGTCATCAAAAAATTAAAATTTTATTTATTTTAACATTTGTAATACCAATTATTTGATTTTTTCATTAATAAGGAAAATACTGCATCATCATTGTGTCATATATATTTTTACTTTTTCAATGTCCAAAAATTATAAATAAAATATGATTATGTAGGAAATATTTTTATATTTCTAATTAATATTTATAACTAAAAATATAACATATATAACCCTATGTAAAATTTTGTTTTTTCAAATGATATAAGCCTATGTCACTTTTGTATTTACTTTATCTTAATTGAAATAAAGTGTCCCTATCACCTACAAGTGACTCCATGGGGTCCCAATAATCGACCCAAAGATGCCCATGGTCAGAAATGTATCCACCAGTAAGGTTAGGACACGTTTTAGGGTAATATATTATTATTATAATATTATTTATTAACCCTTATTTACCGGATTTACCTTTTAACCCTGGTAAATAAAATATTTACCAAACTAATTATTCAAAATGTCTAAAAATAAAAGTTAACTATTTACACAATTTGGACATCATGATTTAAAATATGGAATCCATTTTTCCAAATTAGAAACATAGAAGTGGCATAAAATAATTTAAAATTAATCCCTATTGTCAAAACAAAAAGCGTGTTTTTAAGATATAATTACTATCAAAATATTGACACTTGTTTATGTCCGGTTTAATTGTGAAATTATGTCTAATGAAAAAAATTGTATTAAATGGAAAAAATATATTCTAAATATAATTTAAAACCACTCAAATTCCTAATTTATCACTATTAATTATTTTTATTAAAAAAGTTGTTTTTAATTAAAATTTAGTAATTTTCACTATTCATCACAATACAAAAGTTATCTGAAAAGTACCAAAATTTCACCCTAGGATAAATTTGATATTCCAAATCCTAAAATGAAGTCCATTTTGAGAGAGAAAATTTATATTATTTCAAAAAGTAGGTATTGATATTCCTAACGGCTAGTTTGATTGGTTGTGGTGTGTGTTAGAACTTGAAGTTGCGTAAAACACACGCTACTTTTTTATTCAAAGAGAAGAATATCGTGAAATCTTGGGGTGTTTCATTGTAAATTTTTGATGTCCCCATTCTAAAAAATAAATTTATTTCGTCAAATTGAATATATAAAAATTTAAAATATTGGATTTAAAAAGGGTTCACAATTAAAAGTTGGTAAAAGTGAATTTTTGAAAAATACTTCTTTTATCTGAAAAAAATGAATTTGAGAAACTCAAAATATGGATTATAAAATTATATGGATTATATAAAGTTAAAAATTTAGGTAATAATATTCATAACCTCTTTTTAATGGCTTGTTTGGTAAGTCATGGTGCGCTTGAAATTGGTGTTGTGTGTAGTGCTGGTTATTGAATTATTTTGAAGAAGTAACACACTATGAAATCTTGGGGTGTTACATTCTTCCCTCCTTAAATAAATTGCATCCTCGCAATTTGATATTGTTTTTCGAAAATAAAGGTTGAAAATAGAAAATATCTTTGTGGGAAAACCCACACAGGAAACTTGGTTAATAAAATTTAGTCTTAATAAGAGGAAAAGAGAAATGAAAGGGTCAGCACCAAATTATGATCTGGATTAGGAGAACATTGCTGGAAATTAGAGACATATAATTGGAGGAAAAACAAAAATATTTATAGGTAGTGATTTAGGTCAGTAATCACAAACAAGTTTAAAATTGAGGTCCTGAAATTCATCAATCTATGATGATTTAAAATACCAACGGTTCATCAAAACATAAGTCATTAGGATAACACATTTTTGGTTTTAAGATCCCTTAAATAAAGTATAAGAATTAATTTCTACATAGAATAATTGGAGAGGAAAATTATATACTTGACAAGTGGAGCTCCATCCTTTAACTAATTTCTACCACAAACTCATCTTTCACTCTAAATGATAATAGAACATAAAAAAATATTGTATTTATCCTATTCATTTGGGGTTAAAAAATGAATTTATAATTCATCTACTACACCTTCTTAAAATAATCTACTTTATTTAATCCAGGACATCTTGTGGGCCAGTGGAAGGTGATACACCCTTGTCACCCTTCAGTTGTGGGTTCAAGTCTCATGGCCTAGCCGGACATGACGGGTTGCCGCTCAACCTCCGGGTTATCCTTTTTATAACAATGCAAAAATAATCTTCAGAAATGATTTAACCTTGACAATTGTATCAAATGTCAAATATAATCCATTCAAACCTTTAGACTTATCCAAATTAACTCTATCCAAACTCACTGTACAAAATTTATAAGGATGGTAAATATAATGAAGGTCTTTTTTTCACGTAATAAGCTGTGAATACCTTCATAATGCATTATTTTTAAAAAATGGAAACACTATAGATTACCATAAAACCTTATTTATTACATTCATGCTCCCTTATTCCTTATAAAATACTAGATATATTCCTTAGATCCAAAAACTTTGAATATTCCAACAGTGATGAAATAAATAAACCATTAATCTGTGACAAGGTAGTCAAGAATATCCAATATAATTTATCCAAATCAACTATCTCTTATTCCAAAATTACTACCTCGGTATCAAGATCATATTAAGGATTTCATTACCTTCAACCATGTATTTTTTAAAAAAAATCTTGTTGTTGAGTCACTTTTCAGAGTAAAAAATAATCTCAATTCCTCAATGAAATAATACTCCAGTACAATCCATATTTATCTCCATAAATCGTGTAACCAGTATACTGTTGATACAACACTCAAATAAAATAATTCTATAATAACAACATAAGAACACTAGTCATTCCTCTTCATCTGAGGTAGTATCATAAATTTATTATTATCCAATAGCATCATTTGCTGCATAGTCTGATGACTTGAAAATTGATTCGCGTAGTGTCCCCACTCCTTGCAGATGAAGAATTATACATTTGAAACCTTTTTCTTACCCTCGCAATCACGAACTTGGTGTCCTTTTTCTCCACACTTATAACAAACACCCATTCCTTTTAGGCAAGTTCCAGGGTGTTTCTTCCCACAGTTATCACATATGGTAAAATTCTTCTTTTCCCTCTTCCCTTTATCCATCTTTCTCTCTTCCATCATTTTATTCTCTTACTTCTCTTCAAAGCCATAGGACTCAGAAAACTATTTACTTATCTTATCAACACATGATACTATTTATTCATATAATGATAATACGTGGGAGACTATTTCCATTCTAAAGTATGTCTTAATACCATGAGAGATACGATCATTGTTACTCTTTGGATCATACGTATTATTGGGGTTCACATTCCTTCTACTGGGCGCCATTTCTATAAAATAGCATAAACTAGGTCAGTTTATGTATTTAAATGAATAATTAAAACATGTAAAATACCTAACATAAATTTAATAGTTTATGGATATAATCCATAATCACAAAAAATGTTTTCTTTGAGTAGGTATATATTCATAAACCCTTCATAGAGGGTTTTAAAGAAAATGAGAATTATCCAAAGAAAATCCCCCATGAATGTCGTAACCAAGAGTGAAGCAAGGCTCGTTGTCGTGCACCAGTTCCCGTTCGAGTCTAGCTCAATGTATTGTTTTCAGGTTTTACTCCTAGGTACATCTGTGCAAGAGCCACTTCTACCTACTCGTATCCAGATAAGGATGTATTGAATGGAAAACTCACAAATTCTCTAAGATACCAAAATTCTAGGAAGTTCTTCTACGATAATCATCAAATTCTATCTTAGGGTGATGTTCTCTAATCAGAGTTTATCTAAATCTAGTTTCCAAGGTTATTGCTAATCCTCCTCTGATACCAACTGTAATGCCCCAACCCCAGTTACCTATAGTCAATGAATTATTTTAATACATTGGCATGATTACAAGTAATCAAGTCCCAAAGAACCGATCAGTTTAGAAGTCTTGTAAAATAGATTACATACATGAACTTTACATTACAATTTCAATCATAAAACACAACATAAATAGTTCTTTGAGAACACCATTATTCCCTTTAGCTTAACCCTGCATATCAATCTTAATACACTTCTTGGATTCCTAGGAAAAATAAAACATAGAAATGGGTGAGCTCAAACGCTCAGTAAGGGTAAGCAATAATGTGGAAAATGATATAAATATTACGCATGGTGAATAATTGAAACAACATGCCTTTACCAATAATAAACATGAATACTTTTATGGTATGAAAATGAGTTGAGTAAATAATTCCATAATAAAACATAATAATGGGTATTCTACTAGTCAAATAACCACATTAACCATCAATATTATTTCCATAATGAGGGAATGTATAATGCCAGAAATTCTAAAACATTTTGTCAAGGCATCATCCAAGACGTCTAAAAATGATTAAGGCATCGGTCAAAACCATATATCAAAATGGGAAAGGGCCATGGCCAATTCTACGACTATTTGTCTCATGAGACCTACCGATGCATCGAGGAGATATAGCGGGCTCCACCCGTCACTTACTAAGTCCAATACATTCCTCATATGAAAAGGTTTAAACATATCATAAACATTCATATTAAAACTAGCACACGAAATGTCAATACTTTAACCATAAGTAATGAATGGTATAAAAATAGAACATCCACTGTCAAAAATATCACAAAAAGTTCAATACAATATGAAAGTTTTGTATCATAATAAATAAACTTCAAATAAACTTAAAATCTATCAAAGGATGTTGACATAGATGAAATCAAAGCCTTTTTTTAGAGACATAACACTTTATATTTTGAAATCATTTAAGAGTCACATAAAGAAAATATTTATTTTGAAAATATTATTATAATCATGTAATGGAAGCTTCGATGATGTTATAATGGCGGCAAACATCCTCACCCGCCGTATAAGTTAAAAAAAGACAATCTTACCTTAATTATGTCAAAAAGGTTAAAAGGGCCTTGTTTGGAAAATGAAGGAATGATTCCTTTACGAACTTCTTTTAAAAAGTCAAAAAAAGGGTATAAATGACTTTAACCCATATTATGTAAAATAGTAACAATGTTTTGAAATACATTTTTAAGAAACATCGATGTGGATGATAAAGAGGTCCATGTAGATAATTACGTATAAACAACATCGGATAATGAAGAGATTGTGAAATAAACCCTTACCAATTTTGTAGCTTACGAAATATACACCCCATGAAAGAGTTATCATACAATGAATATGTAAATACACATTATTTAAAGTGTATTACACAAAGAATACAGTTATGAGCAGTATATACACCACATAAAATGTAATAGTGGCAATATGGTACGAATCTCACGGGAATAAGGAGTGAGGTGAAAACCCCTTACCTTTTAATTTTCCTTGGTTGATGGTAGGTTAACCTCCTGTATAATGGTGAAATAATTTTTTTTGAATTATAAAATAATAATATATATTAATATGATATCATATATGATCTTTTAACATCACTTTGTTAATAAAATCATAGTATTATCGTCGTTTTAGGTGTTAACTTACCCGTTTTCTTTTATATAAGCCGTGTTTGTTATGGATAGGTTTTATCATACTAATATCCAGAATGATATTAAGTCCTCAAATATTTTTTTTCAATAATCCAATAAAATTTAGTCTTGAATGGATATGATGGGGAATGAATCTCATCGCGTTCATGGAGATGGTAATCCGTACGTACGCACAAGCGACAATATAATTATTTTGATATTAAAATGATATATAATTGGATGGTATATCATATATAAAGAATCTTTATCATGTTATATTTATTATTTACATGAATTATAAATCATTATTATACCTATCTAAATAATAGTATATTGAATAACAATTACACCACCACCTGGAGATGGTAGGCCGTACGTACACACATATGGTGACATGCCATTCAAGGGATGGATTGAATAATGAATTTGTTTGTGACATAATTATAATAAAATCATAGTATATAAAAGGTACTGGATTTATTATTTTAGAATGGAAATATCAAGGAAATAATAAGTTTAATAATAAATGAACTTTAAAGAGGGTGGTGAAGATGTTACCTCTTCTTCGGGTTATTCCTTTTTATTTGATCAAAAGGGCTCCATAGGTTGGATTTTTGATAAAACTAAGGCCTCTAGAATGAAGTGAGGGAAGTTGGGAGGATATTTGGGCCGAGGTTGGCCGATCCAAATGGCTTTGAAGTTGTGAATTAACGAGAAGGGGGAGTGCCCTTTTATAAGAGGGGTGAGGGGATCTTTAGTAAAAACATAAAGTATTATTTTATAATAAAATAATTTTGCGTTTGTAATGGATAAAAAGCGGATTATTCAACGTCTATGGGGGGGATGGGTCGGAATCCTTTCAACCAATTTATTTGAGACAGTTTTGGGTCATTATATTAACCTTATCTTTTAGTTTTATCTCTTGGTTAATTAGTTTAACACTTACCATGTCACATTGTATTTTTATAATATATAGTTAATAAACCTTTTATATACCTCCAAGAGACCCCCAAGTGGTCAATTAATGATAAACCAATAATGATATAAGTCCTTTGGCCGAACCTTAGGTTTTTTTGTAATAGAAAATAAATTATTAATATAATATTTGTTTTAAAAACTCATTTATGTCAATTTTGACACTAATTAATAATTGATTTTTGTTAAAGTCTTAACAACAATATTAATTCGAACCAAATTCATATAAACAATAATAACATGTCATATTAACAAATAAAATTCTTTTATGTCATCAAAACATTCAAATTATATTTATTTTAACATTTATAATACCAATTATTTGATTCTTTCATTAATAATGAAAATACTGCATCATTATTGTGTCATATATATATTTACTTTTTCAATGTCTAAAAATTATAAAAAAAATATCCTTATGTAGTAAATATTTTTATATTTTTAATTTATATTTATAATAAAAAATATAACATATATAACCTTTTGTAAAATAAAATTTCCAAAAGATATAAGATTATGTCATTTTTGTATTTACTTTATCTTAATTAAAATAAAGTGTCCCTATCACCTACAAGTTTCTCCATGGGGTCCCAAAAATCGACCGAAAGATGCCAATGGTCAGACATGTATCCACCAATTTGGTTATGACACGTTTTAGTGTAATTTATTATTATTATTATATTATTTTTTAACCCTTATTTACAGGATTTACCCTTTAACCATGGTAAATAAAATATTTACCAAAGTAATTATTCAAAATTTCTTAAAATAGAAGTTACCTATTTAAAAAATTTGGACATCCTGATTCCAAAAATGGAATCCATTTTTCCAAATTCAAAACACAAAAGTGGAAGAAATTAAATTAAAATTAATTCCCGCTGTCAAAACAAAAGGCGTGTTTTTAATATATAATAACTATCAAAAGATTGACACTTGTTTATGTCCGGTTTAATTGTGATATTATGTCCAATGACCAACATTGTATTAAATGGTAAAAATATATTATAAATATATTTTAAAACCACTCAAATTCATAATTTATCACTATTAATTATTTTGATTAAAAAAGTTGTTTTTAATTTAAATTTAGTAATTTTTATTATTCATTAAAATATAAAAGTTGTCCGAAAAGTACCAAAATTTCACTCTAGGAAAAATTCAATATTCCGAATCCAAAAATGATGTCTGTTTTGAGAGATAAAATTTGTAAAATTTCAAAAAATTTTCATTACTATTCATAACGGCTATTTTGATTGGTTGTGGTGTGTGTTAGAACTCGAAGTTGCGTACAACACACGCTACTGTTTTATTCAAAGAGAAGCATACCGTGGAATCTTGGGGTGTTTCATTGTAACATTTTGATGTCCCCAATCTAAAAAATAAATTTATTTAGTCAAATTTAATATATAAAAGTTTAAAATATTGGATTTAAATAGGGTTCACTATTAAAAGTTGGTAAAAGTGCATTTTTGAAAAATACTTCTTTTATCTGAAAAAAATGAATTTGTTCTTAAATTATGTCTAAGAAACTCATAATATGGATTCTAAAATTATAAGGATTATTTAAAGTTCAAAATTTAGTTAATAATATTCATAACCTCTTTTGAATGGCTTTTTTGGTAAGTCATGGTGCGCTTGAACTCGGTGTTGCGTGTAGTGAAAGTTATTGAATTATTTTGAAGAAGTAACACACTATGAAATCTTGGGGTGTTACATTGAAAATATAAATTTATATAGCAGTTACCAATATTATTTCCATCCATCTAAAAGAGAGGATATATTGAAACATTTTTTTTTGAGTTTGAATGTGGTGAGTATGAATTGTTAGGATATGAAATTATCCTCATAATTCTATTGAATAATTACGTTTAAGGGTTCCAAGATGTGTTGATAAGAGGCTATCTCCTCGAATAGAATGATCGAAACAATAACATATGGTCCACAACATTTTTTATGTGTCCCAAACTAGAAATGAGAGAGATGGTTGGTTTGGACATGATAATGTTATTTAAGAACCAACGACGATCGATATAAATTAATAGTGGGATTCAAACATTTGTGTCTCAAGAAAATTCCAAATGTTATTGGGGTCAAATAGTGGACAACATAAATGCCTAAAACCATTTCCATACTAGGGTTAACCAATGTTGTAGGTTATACCCATTTTTTAAATATATTTCTATCATCATACAATTTTAATTGACAATTGAAACCTCTATTACAAACTTATGTATAGATAATGAACTCGAATACTTTCTATATGAACAAAAAATTATTAGAATGATAATTGATGAGGGAATTTCCACATATGATCTATGGTCACTTATGATATTTCTAAGATACATCATATCAATTTCTCATATTAACTTTGGTATCACCATCAATTCTTATAAACTATACCACATCATATGTTAATCTGATTCCTATAATAAAAAAATGCTATTGACACCAGTGGATGTATGGGCGAAGGAAAATCCTATTATTGGAAGAAAACTCTTATAACGACCAATGTATTTATTGAATAACACTTTTGATTTCTATTAATAATTATAAATAATATATTAATATTATGTTAGAGGGGATGCTTTTTCTGATAGTGTAATCAACATGAAATAATGGATTTATCCAAAATTATACGATGCCCACAATGTTGAGTTATACCGAAAAATAATTTAATAATATTATTAATTTTAATGTTAGTTATTTCCAAGACATTGTACTGGAGATAATGAACAAAACTGACAATATTATGATAAAAAATGTTTGTTAAATGTTTTTTCATTTATTCAAATAAATTTAGAGGCTTAAAGTAAAAATAAATCCAATTTTAAGCATAAATACTCTAATATTTTTTTAAAGGTGGTTTTACCGCCTTTTGATTGTGAACCCTTAATAAATATAGTTTTTCTCAATTTTATTTTTTCCAATTGACAAAATAAACTTCTTATATAGAAGTGGGATATCAAAATTTTCTTTGGGTAAATTTTTGGTATTTCTATAGATAATGAACTTTTTAAATGAATATTGAAAAATAATGCATTATAGGTCAAAAATTGTCTTTTCATCTAATTTATTTATATATATTGATTATAATTTTAATCGATTTTAATGTTTAATTGGATTATATTTTCCTTATTTAATCCATTTTTGGTAATTTTATGTAATTTCACATTGAAATTGGACATAAACACAGGTCAATATTTGGGTAGTTTTTACTTCTTAAAAACACACTTTTTGATTTTGACGATGAGAATTAAGATTAAATTAATTTCAAAGTATTATATGTTTTGAATTTTTAAAAATGGATTCCATAATTAGAATCAGGAGGTTCAAATAGTGTAAATAGTTACCTTTTATTTTTAGACATTATGAATATTAAATTCAGTAAATATTTTATATACCATGGTTAATGGGTAAATCTAGTAAAAAATGGTAAAAAATAATATTATAATAATATAAAACTACCCTAAAATAAGTCTGAAACCTATTGTATGAGATATGTACAACCATGGTCATCTTTTGGTCGGTTTTAGGACCCATTGGAGCCACATGTGGGTGAAAATGACATTTAATTACTTTTAATTTAATGTTATGGAAAAGATAACGTAAAAATATATCTTTTACAAACACAGTTTTTATAAGTGTTTATATAAGTGAGATATTCAACTATAAATAGTAATTAGAAAGCTATGAATATTTTCTACATCATGGTATTTTATTTAGAATTTTTATACATCATCTACAAAAATTCAGTTATGACACAATGATGATGTAGCGATTACTTTATTAATGAATGTTTTAAATAAATGAGAGTATAAACTTTAAAATAAACTTACTTGTAATCATTTTATTCCATCCATGAATTTTACGGATGATTATTGCTTGTTATATTTTAATTAATTATGGATGTTCAAAAGAATCATGTTGTAATGTATTTTGTTAAAAGTGGTGATATGAATAACTTATAAATAAACATAAATGATTTTTTAAAACAAATAATATTTTATTAAATGATATAATATCCCTAAAAATATATGATTCTCCAACTGACATATATGATGTTACAAATGTCATTAATGATCCATTTGGGGTCTCATGGAATTTTATAGAAACTATAGTAACCATATATTATGAAAATACAAGAAGACATGGTAAGAGTTCATTTATTTAACTAAATGTTAAAGCTTAGATATAAGGTTAATTTTATGATTTAAACTTGTCTAAATCCCATTTGATGACCAGATTTCGGTCCATACTCATCTTATATTCAAAATATATCAGTTTTGGGTTATTCAAATTAGAAAATCAATTAATAATAAAATAATATTTCTAGACATTCCTAAAGTGATCCTTCTACCTCTTATAAAGAAACACCATATCAAAGCCATTACTCATACCTCTCCAGCCCTTTGGATCATCCAAAAACCATTAATATAAGATACCAAAATTCCTCCCTTATTCTTAGAATCCTTCCCCTGGGAATAAGGCAATTCAATAATACCCTTTGGCTCCAATCAAAAGATGTTACCTAATTTGGGGAAACTAAAGGATGAATGAGTCATGTCAGACACGAGGTAAGGGAATTTTTCTCAATCTACTTTCATTAATTAATATTTGGATTTATACAAGAAATTCTATTAAAAGGATTATAAAACCCATTTACTTTTAATTTATTCAAAGAAAATATTTTTTCGATGAAGCATTTTACTAAAAAAAAATTTAATGTATGCGGTGATAATGACCTCTCTACTATCATAGTCCTTAGTTGGCTACCTCTATAATCTTTAATGTTATTAAAAGAAAAAGAAATAACTTATTCCATTTTTTGGTGTTTTGGTATCAAAAATGGTTTTTGAAATGAATTGAGTATTTCAATATCTTGAAATGATATCTTGTGATTGACAATTAAATGATATTTTTCAAATGTTAATATTTAAAAAATTATATGTCTTATGATTATGTTATGGTACATGGACATTTGAAAGGTGGGTAAGTGATAAACCAAATGAAGGGTGGGTCCGTGATAAACCAACGATAGGTAGTTACGTTATAACCTCCAATGCATTGGGTATGGAAGTCGGTCGTATGGCTATTCCATTTGTAAGAATGATTTGTGGAAGTTGACTCTATAGTTTCTCCAATTAAGTACGATTATGTCCCAAGATTAACTTTCATATGGTATGAGTTTATTTATATGGATTTTATGAAAATATTTTGGTTATAAAAGGTTATGCAATGAGCTTTTATTTAGTGAATAGTATTTACAACATTGAAAAGTTGAAAAGTATTACTTATGATAAAGTATTCATGGTTTAAATGTTGTTTTGAAATACTAATAGTATTCCTTCTTTTTGTATCCCTTACTGATATTTTTATGATCAACCCAAGTTTTGAATTGTTTTTTCAGAGGATTTAAAGGAGAATAGAGTCCAGGAATGGATAAAGGAAAAAACTTATGTTTTAGAATGAAATGAAACCATGTTCTTTTTTAAAAGTTTTTGTTTTTTGGATAGTGAGTAGATTTGTCTAATTTTTAATAATAATGTTTTTATGTATAAGTTATGAACTAGTTATCTAAATATTTAAACCAAAAAAGATCCTCAATGTCAATTATTAACTTATTTCAATATTATATAATGTTTAAGGCTAGATCCTTATAAAAATATGTGATGATTAACCAATAAATTATGGGATTCCTGGTAATCCTACACCATGAGAGGTCGTTCATCAATTTGTTTAGTGACTATGACTATAAATGGATATCATCACACCCATAAGGAATAATAATTAAGGTTCCCTCAAGTCCCTATAATATCTACATTGGTTATAGGGTAGTTCTTCACCGTTAATTATAAAAAGGAGAATGAAATAATTTCGGTTCCTGTATATGTAAGGAATATTGGGCCCAAGATAATTTTCCACTAAAGTCAAAGCATGTTCATAAAGAGGTATCACTAGGTTGGTCAACTAAAATTTACAGTAAAAATACATATACATGGTATAAAAACCTCATAATTGATTCATGTCTAAGGGTCCCTAGTATTCATCCAATAAATAACATAAGTCAAAAGATGACTTTGATGGGATATATCTAGTGGGGATCATGTTTTGAAGGATATGATATTTAGTTTCAATTCATATCACTTTGACATAGAGGTTTCGTTTATTTAAGGTTAGATTACCTTTAATAAAGAAATGGGGTCTCCCTAAGAGAAGGAAAACCATATATGAAAGGGAATAAGAATAAAAGGTCATAATACTGATTTGAATGTGGGTATTTTTCATATATTTTTATTACTAAAGGATTTTGAATCTTCTTGAATATTTTCTTTATGGAAAAGGTAAACTATATCAATGAATATATGAATCAACAATAACGGAAGACTTGTAGGATTAGGTTGATCACTAGTAATGGTGGAAACGAGAACCACATCACCATGTAAATATCTCATGGCGTCTAGGGGATGTTTCCAAATAGGTCAAAACAACCCATTAAAGTTACATCACATGTTCAAAAGAAATTGTTTGGTTCACTATCAAATCTAAGTGGGGGACCATTGAATCATCCTATCAGAGTTAATGTTATTTAAAAAATGCATAGGAATGTTTATTTTATTATGGAGTGTTATTTGGTGTTGAATTATACTCTAAGGCCACAAAGTTAGTTCATAGAGGTAATTGATATCTATGAAGGTCTAAGTCACCATAATGGTTAAACCACCATGTATTGAACCCATTATCAAGAAAAATAGATGTAACCGAAAATATTCAGTGAAAAATATCATAATGGGATGATATACTCATCATGAAGACATCATGTCATGCTATTTTATGTCATGAAACAAGTTTTTGGGGTTTCATATTAAAATTTGGGCATCTTTTGATAATGTATAACACACTATTTTGGGTGTTCATAGATGTGTTTAGTTCATATTTGATAAAAACCCAATGAAACCAACAATGTTTCATTTGTATTTTAAACATACACAGATAAACAATTTAATAGAGACATGATTTACATTAAAAAATTCTAAATCATTAATTTTTTAATTATTTAAGTTCAAACTATGCATTGACCTATTTTTTAAAATATATATATATAATATATAGATTCTATATGGTTGTCCCATTATCTATCAATGGATTACACCCCTAGGGATCCATGGCTTCCTCAAATTTTTCCTTTATAGTTATTCCCACTACTTTATGTTTTCCTCCCTACTATTTGGTGGGGAGAGGATCTTTTATACCACATTACAATTGAGGTAGATTTTTCCCTTATATATTGTGTTTTGTTAATTATTTGGTGTCATCCTTAGAAGGAATCAACATCATGATTTTCATTTTTACTGATTTGATAAACTTGTACCAGTCGCAGAACCTAGGGAATCCCTCTTTTTAATCCCACATTTAATTTCCCTATTCTGATGGTACCTTTTTTTTATCTAGTATATGCTTCTGATGGTCTTTCATCCTTGGTCATAGTCAGTTTAGATCTCATTAGAAAGTTGTTCATTTGTTCATGACCTTCTTGGGTCCGAACTATGGTGATGTATCTCAGTTTTGATTAGTGAGTCTCTAATACCTAAGTGGGATCAAATCAATTTCACACGTTATATTTCTAGAACATCATATTTTTTCTGATGATTGACAAATATTGGGGGATGAAGATGTTACTGGATATTGGTTTTAGCCATCCATATGTTAGTGTAATTTCTTGATTTTCCTATTAATTTATGTCTAAATTATAGTATAAAGGTCCCATATATCATAACATAATAATATATGTGTTAATTAAAAGAGGAAATGGATGGAATATGAAAATAATTTCACTATTCATTCATAAGAATGTGATATGGTAATGTTGTTCTATACATTCAAATAAGAATGCCTATATTTTTAAATTGTGTGGAGGCAGTTTTCTAGTTACTATGATGAGGTTATTTTTTTGGCTATAGTATATTTATATTGGAATATTATCTATTTCAATAATTTTTATAAATATAGATTCTCATGTTTTGGTTCCTTTAATTTATTTTATTATATTGGAAATAATATAGATGTTGTGGTCAATAGAGAAGAAAAGTTTCATTCTTCTATAGTTTTGGGACATTAGTTATTTGGTGGAATTCTCTTTAATGGTATTATTTATAGAGTATAATTATTTTAGGGATCATATTTTCATGTACATATCATCTCCCATACATTTTGTTTCTCTTTTTCACATATTTATATTATTGACGTATTTTTTATATTTCCTGAATTGATATCATTGGGTACCTCCTATATCTAGTTGTGACATTTATATATTGGTTTATGCTTTTTTTCAGAGGATTATAGAATAAAAATATTTTATTTATGTTCAATGTTATTAAATTTAATTCAAATATATTATTTTTTAAACTTCGGTTGAAGTTGTGTGAAATTTTGTTTGATGCATTTTTCTTCAGTTAATTTTATTTGGATAAATGTGGTTGTTTATTCATTAAAATTTTGTTTGTTTAGGGTTACCACTAAACCATAATGTATATATTTGATAATATTAAAATATTGTGAGTTATATTCATGATGTCTTGTAATTATTAAATAATATTTTAAATGGATTTTAAAAATAATCATAGTCATAGTGACAAAGTTTTACCATTTAATTGCTATAAAAATTAAACATTTTTACAATAATGGTGACGAAAATTAATATTTGTTTATGGGTTTGGATTGTGGTATAAATATAAATTTTAATATTTTTAAAAAATTATTAAATTATTTTTTATTTTAAAAAATGATATATAATTTAATTAGTGTGGTTTGGTTCAGCACCAGAACTAAAATAAAATCTAACTACACATGTTATGTTGGTTACACAAACAAATATATAATAAACCAATTTTTTTATTTTCTGAAGGATTTTTGGTTTGATATGTTTGAGATATTTTTCTTACCCTTACACTATTAGGTGATAGGGAGTGTTATCGCACATTCCCTTTTTGATGATAACATTTGGAGCTCAGCATAAATATATGGTCTAGTAATTGTAACATATTCCAATGAGTAGGAAATACACCATAGACAACCCTCAACACACCATGAATAGATCAATCTCATATATAATGGTAATGTAAAATTATTTCTCACACTAATGTACATGGGTGGTTTAGGGCATATTTTCATTGCATTGTTATAGCTAGATGCATGATATAAAATCTGTGTGTCACTATGTATCTTGTTTCTATAAGAATCATTATATATATAGTTTATTGAGATATTCTCCTATAATATATTTGAATCATGTGATGCAAAAGGGAAAATTTAATTAATTAATTTGATTGTGGATAAACATTTTTTTATTGATCCATGTTTTATTATGTGTCGTGAAATAATAGGAAACCAGAAATATATAGTTCTTATGATGGAATCCCCATCATAAATTCAACACTTACTCATAGTGAGGGAATCATTTTCATATGAAAATTATAGTTTCTCCCTAGATATATGATCTAAGACTCTTTACAAATTATTTTTGAATACAATTCAAGACACATGTCTTTATTATAAGTGAATACATTGTGTATAATGAACTCACATATAGGGAGAGTTATTTTTTTAAAATTATTGGTAGTTCTAGGATACAAGATCAAGGAATCACTTCATGTCTAATTAAAATTGTAATAGAACAAGGAATAATTATTATAGGTTAATACACTATATATATTCGACTCATATTTTTGGGATAGAAATATGTTTTTATTTGAAATTGGACTTAGGCCTAAGACAAGAGATATAGGTATCACTATGTATCCCAAGTCAACAAGAACCAAGATGCATGTAAATATTGTATATGAGTTTCATATACAAGTATAACTCATGTACATGAAAAAAAATATTGTATATATATATTAAGACTGTGTCTATACCCTTCTTGTATGATTCATGTGTCACTGCAAATCATAAATTAACAATTATGAAACAACACATAGTTAATGAAATGATTTTAATCTATATAGATCCCGGTCACATACATGGAAAATGTGGCATTATGTTTTTAATTTTTTGATTCACCATGTGTATAGGATCATGTAGACATTACTTTTATTGTGTTTATAGGAATAAAGCCACATATAATTATTGAGAACATATTCCAATGCACAGATCTTCTACAAAACCAGGGGAATGGTGAATTTTGTAAGAATAGGTTTGTATTTTAGGTAACCCATGACAAAGACTCACACATGGATCTAAGTCAAATTTATGAGGATAATTTTATAGTATTTGGTCATTTATTGTTCTTATTTCTGTGAAAAGTTGAATAATATATTGTTAGAGTTGAAAAAGGTACAAGATTTGTGGCATCATAGGTTTGATCTGATTTGGAAAAAAAAGTCATGGTTGGAGTATTTTCAATCTTAATGGTTGTGACTTATCTGGGATTTATAGGATTCACTACATATCATATGAGGACATAAGTTATAGAATGTGATGTTTTTATGTGAATGATTCCAAATATATATCTGAATAAAATTGAATAAGTGGAATTGATAATCTATGGAACATGTTTATTTTGTGATATAGACTTATACACATAATAATATATCATATAGTAGAGAAAATTCAACCAATAATGAGTCAATATAAAAAGTATAGAGGCACAAATGATAAAATGATATATAATTTAGATTAAGGGATTAATTTACAAGCTAGTGTGTGTTTCATTTTAATGTTATTTTGAGGATCTATGTGTAACTCAAATTAATTTCATGAAATAAAGACCCACACCTAAAAATTTAATTTAATAAAACTTTAATGTTTTTTATAGGTTATTTTAATTAAAATTGTACAATGATAATGAAATTTTACATCATATGGTGAGGATATGGTTTCTAGGTTGTTTAATGTCTTTCCCCAGAGAGATTTTGATTAAAAATATTTATATTCGATGTATTTCATGAGAAACCATTGATTGGTTGTGGGCATGATTCACTCATTAAAAATCATGACAATGGAATAATATCAATTGGAATAAACCTTTTTTATATATTATGTACCTTCCCATTTTTTTCGAGTTTTAAGGGATTTTTTCCAAGTATCATCAATGTACAGAGGCTCAATACTATCACACTTTGGTGAAACAACAAGTGGTTGAATTTATAATTAAAGGTTTACTAAAAATATTTATGATGGAATTGTAGGATGTTAATTTCATACAAACACATATCATAGAGTTTCTCAAACTCATAAAGTCAATTCTTGAAGTGTTCATATATTGATATTTTTCCAAAGATAATGATGAAAAGCGAGGGAAATTGGAATTCTAAGAGAAGTATGATATTTATCTACTGAAAAGACAATATGGGGTCCATTGAATAGTGTTTGGGGTTATGGTATGGTAATCCCACAATTCATGCAAGAGATTTTATGGCCAACACTTATTTTCAATGTCCACAAATTTAAAGATTATATTCTATAGAGTAATATTGAAAGCCTGTATTTTCTTATTTTACATAGTGTGATAGTGGGATAAATGGTGGTATTCAATGTAACCTTAATAATAGAACATTTTAAACATATAATAATTGATATCAGTTTCATTATTCATCAATATTTTATCATGGTCACCAATCCTAGGAATCATTTTTGACCTCATGATGTATATGATTTTATTTTTGAGGGCCTCCATGAGGGTTACAACATTAATTCATTTTCAAAATCAGATGGTCGATGTAAGAAAACCCTTAATCTATTAGGATATAGTGAGGGGATAAGACGACATGATGTCCATTACCTATATTAAAATTAACAAATATTATTTATAATTGTGAAATAAATATTAATGTTGATAGATGGAGTTTCAATATATTATTATGGAATGAAACATCACAGTGAATTACTACTAGTTCTCTATCATCACAAGAATGAAATATCTGGGTCACATTATTTATTAGGAGAGTATAGTTCTTTAATTTTTATTATTGTGACCCATAATTTTAATACATAGATGTTGCATAATTTATTATGAATATTCAATATATTATAAAAACACACATATATATAATAACTATTCAATAAGTGAGTTAAATCAACACCCACTACACTCTACCCAACTACCAATCGTATTAGGCATATCAAAAATAATACATATCTTCACAAACTAGGGAAATGAATCATATTAAATGGTCAACTATGATTATTAGTAAGGGTAAAAAGGAAGATATGTAAGCATAACGTGGACATAGTGGTAAGAGAACATGACTATAACATATGAAAACCACACCCTTTATATCAATGATCATCTTATTGATTCATGACATAAACATTGGAAGTTCATAGGATATTAATAATAATGGATTCAAAGAACAAGATCCATAAGAGGGAAACATTAGTATATGACATGAAATTTTTTGGAATAAAAATAAGCATATAGGATCACTTATATATTATTTTGGGCTAACTACGATGGATAACATAGTGTACAAAGTCCCTTTCTAATCCTTGTTTACTCAACATTAATCCCCTATCATTATGCAATAAGTTTATTTCTTATTATAGCCTTATCAATAAATTAGGTTCACTAACCTTTCTGGTCCTACCAATTTGATGAGATAAAAATTATTACCCAATGAACTTCAGGGAGATATAATTCCAACCCTTCACATAATGAATATGATAATTTAGTGATAAAGAAGATCTAAAATATTTATCATATCATAACCCATGAACTGAAATAAGAACCATAATGATTTTATCATATCATGACCTATGGAAATGAGATAGGTTTTATAATCTTTTCATCATGAAATAACCTCTAAAAAGTAGTTGGATTCATACGAATTTCCACATGGTATAACCCATGAGATATGAAAAAGTTTCATATAAAATAATATAATAAAAACATAAACCATTAAAATAGATATAATTAATTGGAACCATGAATAACATCCTCAGTATGACATAGGTAACACCAATATATGTAATTATAGAGGAAAAATAATTTTAAAAGATTATTTAAAACATTTCTTGAGGAAAATATCCCTTTATTTTGGAGAAATTTTTATTTATATTATAAATATTTATTAAAACGATTCATAATGAAAATATTCCTGAAAAATTATAAACCATTATTTAATGCATTTATTGTTCATAATTTCTGAAAATTAAATTCATGATATAAATAGTAAAATAAAGATTCCATGTACTTATTTTGTAAAGATAAACAGTCCCCATTTGGAAATGTATATAGAGATTCCATTAATTTTTTTTTGAATAAGTAAAAAATGGGAAGAAATTTATTTTAAAAAAGTACAGCATAACAAAAAAAATTTGATAACTTCTTTTGAAAACATGGTTTTACCAGAATACTTATTTCTGACTAAAGATAGAAATAGAGATGGGGTTTATTAAAAATATTTTTTTAATAATTATAAGACCCCAATAGTTGTAAAATGGTATAATTACTTGTAGATTAAATAAATAAACAATATAGAATAAAATTCATGATAAATCTTTATAGCTAGATACAATGATTTTGTCATCTGTTACTTAATCATAAATAATCCAGATAAATGATGAGATGGCGACATTTAATATTCTCCACTGTGTTTATAGTGATTTATTAGCCCCATTTTAAATAAAACATACCAATACTTATAATATCATGTGTATTAATATATTCCTAATATTATAAGTAAAAGGTTCTATATATACACCTCATTAAATAATATAGGTTCAAAACTTATCATACATCTCAAAGAAGAGAAATGATATAGAAATCCCTTACCTTACGTCCTGACATCCTTAATACACATTTGACATCATAAAAAATATATGATTATTATAAATTTATTATAAAACCATTATCATATATATAATACCACATATTATGTTTTTATGACCTTTCATTATCCTTTTATTAATAATTCCTTGTTAATGTTATAACTTGGTTAATAACCTCTTTATGTTTCAAATATGTTTTGATTTGTTATATTCTTGGTCATATATAGAGGATAATGGGTTCATAGTATGAAAATTTATAAAAATTATATAAATATAATATATATTCCTCACTTATTTTTTGGATTAATATAAAATAGTTAGTGATAGAAAATGAAATACACTCATTATGGAGACGGTAGGCTGTATATATGCATGACATATATTTTCATTTTCTTATTTCATTGGATAAAATTAAATTATGTGATATAAAATATCATTAATGAATTATTTATATTATATTTATATATCATATATTTTCATTGAAAACCCATAATAACATCCATGTAAATCATGAATGAATCAGATTGTTTCGTGAGGTCGTAGTCTACCGTATATAGGAACGATGTTATCGTGTTCCCAAAAATGTAAAATTTTATGGAATGTGTGAAATAATAATTCGAGAATAATAAAAAATCACAAAAATATATATATGACATTTAAAAATAGATTCATAATTATTTCCTTCTTTTAGAAGAGGAAATCAAAAATCAAACGACATCGGTCCGTGAGACAGTTGTCTATCGTACACACGAATGTTGATTTCCTAACCTATTTGATGGAAGTGGAGATAGTTTTATATAAATATCGTAACATAATAATATATAAATTTATTTATGACACTTGGTATGTTATATATCAATTATATAATAATAATTTAATGGGTTGGAGGAAGAGATAAAATAGAAATGCTCCTTCATGAATGCTACATCTTGTTCGGGAATCTTCTTTAAGGTTTCACTGAAAGCCTTCCAAGGATGGATTTCATCCAAAAACATGGATTATAGGATTAGGAGAAATTATTTGGGAATATATTAGTGTATTTAATTTATGAAACAAATAGGTGAGAATGTGTGAATAAGGAAGGAATCGGGGTGGCATTTCCTATGTTGGTTAGAGGACATACATAGTATTTTTAAAAAGAATTGACTGCTCTTACATATTACATTTTTAAAAACGGTTGAAAATGGACAATTAGAAAACCTTATATATTCAATGTTTGATATATGTCCTAATAATTCATTTTAGACAAGTTTATGGGTTATTTATAACTTTATATTTATAGTTTAACCCTGGGTAAACCATTTTCTATATTAATGGCTGTAATTAATTTTTACTACAATCACTATTAATTTTTATCGAAAATTATTTTGAAATTATTAGGTAAAAACTACTATCATGATTTTAAATATGGAATCCATTATAAAAAATTCCATTCATTTTAGTGGAAAATTTTAATTTAATGATAATCCTGCAGACATGATGAAAAAGTGGGGTTTTGATGCAAAAATGTAAAATGCTTAGAAAGTTTTTATGTTCAAATTAATTATAAAGTTAATTGAAATGGCCTTAATTTGATTAATAGATTTATAATTTTACTAATTATATCTTAAATGAATTAAATATATAATTTAACTCTATCAAAAAATTAAACAATAGGGAAGTTTTCAAATAAAATTCATTATTTTTCATTTTTCATCAAAAAAGGAAACATTTCCGGAAAAAACACAAAATTCACCTTAATATAATTTTTAATTCTTGTATTTAAAATTTTAATTTATTTTATTAAATTATAGAAAATTAATATTATTATTATTCACAATAAGTCATAAAAATAATCACTTTTTAAAAAATGATATTTTTTATACTTCAAAATAAATTATGGATAATTAAATATTTTATTAGTAGTATATTTTATTTATATAAAATCATTATATTTAATAAAAAGTGCTTACTAATATTTATATAACAATTTTTAATGAATAGGTTATAATATTCACATTAAAATAACTATATTAATAATATATCATGGTCTTGTTAAAACTAAGTGTTGGGTGTAACACATGAAATGTTAGTGTGGATTTTAGCACAATCTTATCTTGGTGTCACCTGTAATGTAAGCTATAAAATAAATTCAATTTATTAGAAAAATAAAATTAATAAAAACACATGGTGTTCTATTCTACCCTATTAAAATGAATTTATCCCTCAAAATGTGTTATACTGATATTAACAAATGAGCATACGTATACCACATCATATCTTATCATTCCCATTGACATCCTAAAATTAGTGATTTTGTCATAAAAAATTTTACTGTTGAGATATATTGTTTTATATAATATTATATATACAATATATAATCACAAATATTAGTTCCTCATAACTAATATATTTCTCTAGTGGAATAACCTATGAGTATAGAAGAAATGAAGGGTTGGGTATGTACATTCTTAGGAGAGACATAAGAAAACCATATAGAATTTAGAGAGTTGTTTGTGGAAATGCCTAGCGATAGGATACTATCATAATACAAAAAATATTTTTAAAGGGACCAATATACATATGGATTTGATACAATTAATTATTTAATCTCATATACTTCTTCCGTGGAGATATTATTATAAATAAATTATCTCCACCTAAGAATTATAGATCATTCTAGTAATTTTCAGCATAACTTTTCTGGTGACAGTGATCTAACATAAATTTTTTAGAATGTTTTTGTCCTTCTCGACATTTTATTCAACTATCACTAATCCCAATTTCTATCTTTCACCATATTCATTCAAGCATGTTAGATCTCTACATTTCATTCAATAGAGGTCTTAATAAGGAGCGATATGAATGCTTAGGTGAAATCTATTATTGTAAGAAAATTTAACTAGAAGAAGTTGTTGATCCCAAATACCTTCGATATCCATCCAAAATGATATCAAAATACCATATAGGGTTTGAGTAAATAATTAGAAAACCAATATATCTGAATATGATATGAAGTGTTGAAACTGAACTCAAATTCCAGATCTTACGGGAGACTTCACCATAACTTTGAATAAAGCCTTATATCCTGATCAGGTACAATAAAATTTAGTACACCAAGAAACCATACTAATTCCTTAATGTATATCATTGAAATGTTATCTAGAGATAAGTATTATATGACAGTGATGATGTTTTCCTACTTATTAAGATGATCAATTACAACCCTTATATAATTATTCCATTTTGTAATTTTTGGGTGTACAAATACCAAAGACAAAGTGATTTTTACCATTTCCATTCTGGTATGAGTAATGGATGAAAAAGCTGCTTATAAATTTTTATTTAAACATTCAACTAATGAAAAATCAACTACTGAGATACAAACTAAACAATATCTCTATTAATTCCATCCGAATATAAGTATTCATTTAAATATATATACGTCTTTGTACCTCGAGGATGAATAGATAATGAAGTGATATGATCCTCCTCTAGTAAAAGATTTTTCATGATTAGTATGTATGGAACACAATAACAGTTCCTGAATTTTATCATTCCATCATAATAAGGGTTTATCCTTGGAACAATTTTACCAAACTTTTTCATCTCTACATTTCTTCTGCACCTATTTAATAGTCACTTGTAAATATATTTGATGATTAAATTGAGAAAGATATTTTCCCCATTACATTTTGATATATGGATCCATCATTTTTAAATATAAAATTATTGGATCTTTTTTTATCCTCATCATGGATAAGCTAGCTTTATCATATGGACTCAAATTATCATCCCCATTGTTTACATTCCTTATGTGGTATTGTATTCAAAAACTATATTTTTTAGTCATCTATAACCATCATTTTGGTGCATATTCAAATCCTTCTATTTGAATATATAATATAATATATTATGATTAGAATATAAAACATTTTTCTCTGTATAGATAATTAATCCATATAATTAATAAATAATTTACCATAGTAATCTCCAAATAATTATTTGGGTAATTTTTGTCATGAAATTTTAATTATCTTGAGGCATACGATATAACCATGTCATTCGACATAAGAAAAAAATATTAATACTTTATTGGATTCATTAATATTGATTACAAACCCTTCCTCACTACAGTCTAATGTAATAATATGTGCACTAACTAATCTTATATTTAGTTCCTTGAAATTTTCCTCTCATTCATCTATGTATAGGAACATGGCTCCATTCAATGATAACTTGGTCAAATGATAAAAACTTCTTGGAAAATTGATCACAGAGTGTCAACAATATTTAGCTAAATAAAGAATACTACAAATCATAATCACTTTAGTTGGCTTGGGCCAACATTAAATATTCTCCGTCATTGATGGATCTACTTATATGCCCTCAATAGAGATTATATGACCAAAAAATGAAACCTTTTACATTCAAAATTCAAAAATTGTAAAATTTCCAATTTGTTTCCCCTTTTATAGGTTTATTAATATTGTAAAGTCCCGTAAATTTCAAGGAAATTTTTTTCTTAAATTATTTGGGATTTTACGAGAACACAGATTTTGACGGTGCCTGATTCCGAGGCCCGTTGTGCCCGGAATAATTATCTGAATTTTAGCTTGGCTACATTCAGTGAACGAACAAGTGGGGTTTTCTAACTTTTGATTTGGTGCTCAGAATTGGTATCAGAGGCCACCGATGAAATAGCAGAGCTGATATTTCCTTAAGAAGGCCTTTACTGGAGTTGCTTTTTCTTGGGAGGTGTTATTAAAAATGAAGTTGTTTAATTGAAGAGTGAAATATAATACATGTTACAATTTTATTTCTACTCTAAGTAATTATAACCTACGTGTGGAAGTTGAGGTGGTCCCCACACGAGCACCACCTTTTTAAATTCCTCTACCCTCTATTAAAGTTGGCAAACCCCCCATTAATTATGTAACTCACCCACTCCCCCTCTTTATTGCATGTAAACTCTCACATTAAATTGATTGATTAAAGATATTCAATGAATTTAATTTTTATTTTGAGTTTTTGATGTTTTGAAAACGCATTGCATATGTTAATAAAATAAAGAACACATTATTTTATTTGGGTTTGTTGAGTTGTGTGAGGAGATTGGGAGAGAATACTCAAAGTCTTGAGAATCGTCATCTTCTTCGTTGGATAACATGAAGAATGTAAAGACCTTGATAAAGAATGTTTTCACTACAAGGAGATATCGATGTGTCGTCTCTTCTCCTCCCCGTAGCCGGTGTGTGATGCCTTTCCCGAAGAACGACGACACGCCCTCTTTCGATCTTCTTCCCAAGTCAAAGGAAGGGAGACGCCGCTCCTCCTCGGACGGTCTCCGTTAACATATACGGAGCTTCACCTCGTGACGCTGTTTCCCGTGATGATCATCATTCGACAACTTCATCGAGGTAGGGGTTAAGTTCAAATTTAATCAATTAAAGTTGCACTTTATTTGTCGTTGTGATTACTCGTTCTTGGCCTCTTTCTATCATTATAACGGGAGGAGGTCGGACCGCATAAACACGACTGACCCTCCTCCCGTTTTTTATTGTTGAACATATATGAGGATTGTAAATGGAGGTGATGCGGCGCCGTTTCACCACGAGGGAACAAGATAAGCCATGACAATGGAGCGCGACGCCGTCGCGCCACGCCGGTGAGGCCGAATGTAACGCCCCGACCCCAGCTACCCAGAGTCGGTGCATTACTTCGTAACATTGGCATGATCAGAAGAAAGATCAAATCTCGAAAGACCGATTGGTTTAGTAGCCTTGGAAAATGCCAGATATATTCATAAGTTTTACATTACATTATAAAATGAAAAACTACTACAACAACATAATGTCTCAATAGACCACACTATTATCCCCTCATAAAATCCCTGTAGGTCATTCATAATTTACTTCTTCACTTCCTGGGAAAAATAAATCATAGAAAAGGGGTGAGCTCAAATGCCCAGTAAGGATAACAATATAGCGGAAACTTTCATAAATAAGAATAAACATTTAAGGCAATGTATAACTAAAACAAAAGCCTTTTAAATATGAACTTTCAACATGGTATGGCATAAATAAAATGAAATAATGCTATTTACTTATTCACATGGATATTCTACTAATCGAATAATCACATGCAAAAATCAATAACCACTTTCATAATGTTGGAATGCATAATGCCAGACTATCATAACCACATAGTCAAGGCCTCGTGCCAAGACTACAAATAAGATTTTGTCAAGGCCTTGTGCCAAGACACTAGTTTGTCTCATGAGACCTACCGATGCATCGAGGAGCTATAGCGGGCTCCACCCGTCACTTATTAAGTCCAATGCATTCCCATATGAAAAGGTTTAAACATAACATAAACATTCGTATTACAACTAGCATACGAAATGTCAATACTTTCACAATAAACTATGAATGGTATAAAAATAGCACATCCACAGTCAAACATATCACAAAACCTTCAATACAATATAGAAGTTTTGTAACAACTTCAAATAATCTTAAAATCCATCAAAGGATGTTGACATAGATGAAATCAAAATTCTTTTTAAAGAAATATCTCCTTTTATTTTGAAATCATTTAAGATCCATATAAAATAAAACATTTTCTTTGAAAATATTCTTATAAGCTTGTAAGGAAAGCTTTGAAGATTTTATAACGGCGTAAAATAACCGCACCCGCCGTATAAGTTAAAAAAAACATTCTTACCTCAATTCTGTCGAAAAGGTTAAAAAGGACCTTGTTTTGAAAACGACGGAAAGATTCCTTTATAAACCTCTTATAAAAAGTCAAAAAAGGGTATAAATGACTTTAACCCATATTCTTGTAATAGTAAAAATGTTTTGAAATACATTTTTAAGAAACATGGATGTGGATGATAAAGAGATCCCAGTAGATTATTACATATAAACAACCTCGGATAATGAAGAGATTGTGAAATAACCCTTACCTTGTACTTTTCCTTGGTTGTGGTAGGTTAACCTCCTGTATAATGGTGAAATAATTGTTATTAAATTATACAAGAATCATATATATTAATATGATATCATATATGATCTTTTAACATTGATTTATTAATAATATCTTAGTATTATCGTTGTTTCGGGTGTTAACTTACTTGTTTTCTTTCATATGTTTTGTTATGTAAGACATGTTTGTAAAGGATAGGTTCTATATTATTCATATCCAGAATGATATCAAGTCCTTAAACATCATTTTTAAATCATAAAATGATAATTATACTTTAATGGTTACGATGGAGAATGAATCTCATCGCGTTCGTGGAGACGGTAGTCCGTACGTACGCACGAGCGACAATATCATTATTTTGATATTAAAATAATATATAAATGGATGGTATATCATATATAGAGAATCATTAATATGTTATATTTATTATTTACATGAGTTACACATCATTATTATACCCATCCAAATAATAATATATTGAATAACAATTACACCACGACGTGGAGACGGTAAGCCGTACGTACGCACGTATGGTGACATGTTATTCAAAGGGTGGATAGAATACTGAATATGGTTGTACCATATTTATAATAACATCACAGTATATAAATGATACTGGAGTCATTATTTTAGAATGGTAACAACAAAGGAAGAAGAAGTGGAAGAAGAAATGAACTTGGAAAAGGGGTGGTGAAAACATTACCTCTTCTTCGGGTTCTTCCTTTTGATTTGATCAAAAGGGCTCCTTAGGTTGGCTTTCTGATCAAACTAAGGCCTCTAGGTTGTAGTGAGGGATGTTGGGAGAGTATTTGGGCAGAGTTTTGCCGAACCAAAAGGCTTTGAAGGTGTGAAGAAATGAGAAGGAGGAGTGCCCTTTTATAAGAGGGGTGAGGGGCACCTTTGGAAAAGCTAGAAATATTAATTTATAATAAATTCATATTCGGTTTCTAATGGTTCCAAAGTTGACTATTCAAAGGTTAAGGTGGGGATAGGTCGAAAACCACTCAACCAATAGAATTTAGACAGGTTTGGGTACTTATATTAACCTTATCTTTAAGTATTAACTCTAAGTTAATTAGTTTCACTTTTACAATGTCTCTTTGTATTTTTATATAATATGGTTAATAAACTTACTATATACATCCAAGCGACCCCCAAGTGGTCCACTAATGAGGAACCTATCATAATATAAGTCTCTTGGCCGAACCTTAGATTTTTAGGAATTTAATATCAATTAATAATATAATATTTGTTTTAAGAACTCTTTTATGTCAATTTTGACACTATTCAATAGTTGATTTTTGTGAAACTCATAACAGATTGATTACTTCGAACAAAGTCAATTAAATCACTCCTAATATATCATATTATCCTATAAAATTAGTTTAATTCATTAAAAGTTTCATATTATAATTATTTGGGTATTTATAAGATCAATTATTTTAATTTTTCACTATTTTAGTAATTACTGCATCATCATTGTGTCATAAATAAAATAAATTATTTAATGTCTAAAAATTATAAATAAAATATCATTATGTAGGAAATCTTTTTATCTTTCTAATGGATATTTATAATTGAAAATCCAACATGTATAACCCTATGTAAAAATTGTTCTTCTAAAAGATGTAAGCTTATGCCATTTTTATTTTTATTTTAACTTTATTAATATAATGTGTCATTATCACTTACAAGTGGATCCATGGGGTCCCAAAATAGACCCAAAGATGCCCATGGTCGACCCTGTATCAACCAATAGGGTTAAGACACGTTTTAGGGTAATTTAGTATTATTATAATATTATTTTTTTAACCCTTATTTACCGGATTTACCCTTTAACCATGGTAAATAAAATATTTACCACAGTAACTATTCAAAATGTCTAAAAATAAAAGTTACCTATTTACACAATTTGAACATCCTGATTCCAAATATGGAATCCATTTTCCTAAATTCAAAACACAGAAGTGGCAGAAATTAATTTAAAATTAATTCCCGCTGTCAAAACAAAAAGCGTGTTTTTAAGAGATAATAACTATCAAAAGATTGACACTTGTTTATGTTCGGTTTAATTGTAAAATTATGTCCAATGACCAACATTATATTAAATGGTAAAAATATATTCTAAATATACTTTAAAACTACTAAAATTCATAATTTATCACTATTAATTATTTTGATTAAAAAAGTAGTTTTTAATTAAAATTTAGTAATTTTCACTATTCATCAAAATATGAAAGTTATCCGAAAAGTACCAAAATTTCACCTTAGGCTAAATTCGATATTCCGAGTCCAAAAATGAAGTCCATTTTCAAATATAAAATATATATAATTTCAAAAATTAGGTATTACTATTCACAACGGCTAGTTTAATTAGTTGTGGTGTGTGTTAGAACTCGAGGTCGCGTACAACACACGCTATCGCATTATTCGAAGGGAAACATACCATAGAAGCTTGGGGTGTTACATTCTCCCCTCCTTCAAATAATTGCGTCCTCGCAATTTCTAGGGTATTACTGTATAAAAAGACTCGGGTGGTTCTTCATCATAAGTTTCTCGGGTTCCCACGTTGCCTCTTCCATCTTATGATTCCTCCACAAAACTTTTACCAGACGCGTCGTCCGGTTTCTCAGCACTTGTTCTCTCGTATCAAGAATCTTGATGGGCTCTTCGCAATAAGACAGATCGGGTTCCAGTTCTAAATCTTCATAGGTGAGTACATGCGTTGGGTCAGGCATGTATTTCCTCAACAGAGATACGTGGAATACATCGTGAACTTTGGAGAGACTTGGCGGCATTGCCAATCGGTAAGCTACAGCCCCAATTCGTTCTAGAATTTCGAAAGGTCCGATGTATCTGGGACTCAATTTACCTTTCTTACCAAAACGTATGACTCCCTTCCACGGAGATACCTTTAGGAAAACATGATCACCGACTTGAAATTCCAAATCCTTCCTTCGATTATCGGCATAGCTCTTCTGCCTACTTTGAGCTGCTTTAATGTGATTTTGGATTACCTTCACCTTTTCCACCGTTTCCTCCACCAGTTCTAGGCCTACAAGTTTTCTTTCACCAACGTCATCCCAACAGGTTGGTGTACGACATCTCTTTCCGTATAACGCTTCATATGGTGCCATCTGAATACTCGAATGGAAGCTATTGTTATAGGAAAATTCTACTAGTGGTAAATATTGATCCCACATACCCTGAAAATCAAGTGAGCAAGATCTCAACATGTATTATAAGGTCTGAATAGTCCGTTCTGATTGTCCGTCTGTCTGAGGGTGGTAAGAAGTGCTCAAATGAAGTTCAGTATCCAGGGATTTCTGAAGACTTTTCCAAAATCTTGAAGTAAAACGGGGATCACGATCAGAAACAATCGATAGGGGTACTCCATGAAGTCTCACAACTTCATTAATGTATAGTCTTGCTAGACGTTCCAGGGGTAGATCTTCTCTTATAGCAAGAAAATGTGCTGACTTGGTAAGACGATCAACAATAACCCATATTGCATCGTTCCTTCTAGGAGTCTTTGGTAGCCCCATGACAAAGTCCATCGTAATATTGTCCCATTTCCACTCCGGTATGGGAAGAGGTTGCATGACTCCTCCAGGCTGTTGCCTTCCAGCTTTCACTTGTTGACAAACCATACATCTTGACACAAAATCAGCAATCTCCCTCTTCATGTTGTCCCACCAAAAATGTTCCTTCAAGTCTCTATACATTTTGGTGCTCCCAGGGTGTATAGAGAAATTGGAACTATGAGCATCATCCAGCAATTCCCTTTTTAGATCAGGTATATTGGGAACACAAAGTCTCTTCCCGAATTTCAGAATTCCATCTTCATACACAAAGTCTCTCAATCTCCCATCATTCACAGCTTTAATCTTCTTTTGGAATTCGTCATCATCGGTCTGAGAACTCTTAATCCTTTCTAGTAAAGATGGTTTGGCAACCATTTGAAAAAGCATTGATGTTTCACCTTCCCTGGTTATTCCCATGTCCATCTTCACTAGATCCATAAAAATTAGATCCCTTTCAATTCTCATTTTGTTCAAAACTCCATGGTCTTTTCTACTCAAAGCATCTGCCACCTTGTTTTCCTTCCCCGGGTGGTAGTGTATCGTACAATCATAATCCTTGAGTAATTCAAGCCATCTCCTTTGCCTCATGTTGAGTTCTTTTTGTGAGAAAATATACTTCAAACTCTTGTGATCAGTATAAATCTCACATTTTTCACCATAGAGGTAGTGCCTCCATATCTTCAAAGAAAATATCACAGCTGCTAACTCAAGATCATGAGTAGGATAGTTTTGTTCATGAATTTTCAACTGTCGTGATGCATAGGCAATAACTCTATCATTCTGCATAAGGACACAGCCAAGTCCTTTCTTCGATGCATCACTATAAATAACGAACCCATCATTCCCCGATGGTAGAGTCAATATAGGAGCATTGACTAATCTTCTCTTCAGTTCTTCGAAACATTCTTCACACTCTTTTGTCCAAACAAATTTAACCCCTTTACGTGTGAGCTTCGTTAATGGGTTAGCCAATCGGGCAAAATTCTGGACGAAACGTCGATAATAACCTGCCAAACCAATAAAACTACGTACCTCAGTTATACTCGTAGGTGCTGGCCATTCTTGGATTGCCTTGGTCTTAGAAGGATCAACAGAGATTCCATCTTTAGAGACAATATGGCCAAGAAAAGAAATCTCCTGAAGCTAGAATTCACACTTGCTAAACTTCCCATATAATTCATGCCTCCTCAGAGTCTTCAAGATAATGAGCAAGTGATTTTCATGATCTTCATAGGTTTTGGAGTATACCAGAATATCATCAATAAATACCACCACAAATTCATCGAGATACTCCTTGAAAACTCTATTCATCAGATCCATGAATACAGAGGGTGCATTAGTCAATCCAAACGGCATTACAGTAAACTCGTAATGCCCGTACCTGGTTCGAAATGCTATTTTCGGAATGTCTTCCTTCTTCACACACAATTGATGGTATCCAGATCGAAGGTCAATCTTTGAAAAGTATTGAGCTCCATGCAGTTGGTCAAATAAATCATCAATACGAGGTAGGGGATACTTGTTCTTTATCGTTATAGCATTGATCTCCCTGTAGTCGATACATAACCTCATAGATCCATCTTTCTTTTTAACAAAAAGAACAGGGGCTCCCCATGGAGAAACACTAGGGCGAATAAATCCCTTATTACTCAATTCCTCTAGTTGTTTCTTTAGTTCGACTAACTCTACAGTGGCCATTCTATAAGGGGTCTTCGATATAGGCCTTGATCCAGGAATCAAATCAATAGAAAACTCAACTTCTCGTTCTGGAGGATGTCCAGGTAAATCTTCTGGAAATACATCTACAAATTCTTTCACAACAGGTACATACTCTATTTGAACATTCCTTTCCTCACCCGCAGTTATTTCATTCTCTTCCTCCCCAATAATTGAATTTAGTTGAGCTATTGAGGGTGGATCTAAATAAGAATTAGGTGGTGACGATTCTGCTCTAAAAATAAGGTGTTCCTTATCATTATCATCAAGAATCGTAACCTCTTTCTTCTTACAATAAATCTTCGCATCATAGTCCGAAAGCCAGTCCATACCGAGGATTATATCATACTCAATCATAGGTATGACGATGAAATCAGCAGATAAAGAAAATTTATGTGCTCTAATGGGGACTGATTCACAAAACTTTGTTGCAACGATACTTCCCTTAGGAGTTTTAACTGACAACTACCTTATTAAATCAAATTGGAAATATCTAATTTTCTGAGCAAACTGGGAAGATATGAAACAATGCGATGATCCAGAATCAAATAATGCATTTTCTAAACATGAGGAAACCATTAAATTACCTGCCACCACGTCTTTCGGAGCTTCTACCTCAGCAGTAGTGATAGCATAAGCCTGGCCTTGATCCCTTGGCCTTTTCTGAGGTAAGTTCTCCTGACGCTTAGGACATGCATTTGCATAATGCCCCATCTCCCTGCAATTGTAGCACTGAACGTTGGTAGCTTCCTTCTTCCCCTTGCAATCATGAGCTTGGTGGCCTTTTTCACCACACTTGTAACAGACTCCCATTCCCTTCAAGCAAGTACCAGGATGTTTCTTCCCGCATTTACCACAAGATGGATATTCAACCTTTCCCTTCTTCCCCTTATTTCCATTCCCATATTGATCAGCAGGTCTCTTCTTCTCTTGCTTTGCTTTAAAGTCATAAGACTTAGAGAATTCCTTTTCGGTCTTTATAGCACATGAGACAATGTCTTCGTACGATGAAAAGGATTGTGAGACTAATGCTCGACGGAGAAATGGTTTTAACCCATCAAAGAAACGATCAATCTTACTTCTTGGGTTGCGAATATAATCACCAGCGTACCTCACTAACCTTGTAAAGTTAGCCTCATACTTTGTGACATTCTCATCCTCCTTTTGTCTCAGACTCAGAAATTGCCTTTCCATATCTGCTCGATGGTCGCGAGGGAAGTATTTTTCTAAAAACATCTCTTTGAACTCCCTCCATTCCATATTTGATACTTCATCATCTTCCTTTGTATTTTGAATCAATGACCACCATTGATCAGCATCTCCAGTGAGGCGGTAAACTGCCATGATAACTTTTTCCCTTTCACTGCTCCCCAAAGCCTGAAATATTTTCTCTAGGGAAAATATCCATTGCTCAGCTACTAAGGGATTTGTATTCCCATTGAACGTTGGTGGTTGTTGCCTCATGAATCGATCTAACATTGATCCTCCACGCTGCGGATCAGGGTGCTCCATACGGGTAAGGTTATTATTCATAACCTGAGTAAGTTGTCCCAGTATGGTGATTAGCTGATCAGCACCAGTTGCATCACCAGCCCCACTATAATTATCTTGAGCAGGAGGGCAATCCCTACATGGAGTGCGTGCATTGATACGGTTTCCATTTCTTCCACTAGGCGCCATTTCTAAACAATGGCATAAACTAGATCAGTTTATGAATCAAAATACATAATCCCATACTTATAAAACACTTAACATAAATTGAACTATTTATGGATATAATCCATAATCATAAAAATGTTTTCTTTGAGGAAGTATATACTCATAAACCCTTCATAATGATTTGTAAAGATAATGAGAGTTATCCTAAGCATATCCCCCGGGAGTGTCGTAACCAAGAGTGCAGCAAGGCCCGTTGTCGTCTACCAGTTCCCGTTCGAGTCTAGCTCAAAGCGGTGTTTTCGGGTTTTACCCCTTGGTACATCTGTGCCAGAGCCGCCTCTACCTGCTCGTATCCAGACAGGGATGTATTGCTCGGAAAACTCACAAAATCTCTACAATACCAAAATTCTAGGAAGTTCTTCTATACTAATCCTCAAAGTTCATCTTAGGTCTATGTGCTCTAATCAGAGTTTATCTAAATCTAGTTTCCAAGGTTTGTACTAAACTTCCTCTGATACCAACTGTAACGCCCCGACCCCAGCTACCTAGAGTCGGTGCATTACTTCGTAACATTGGTATGATCACAAGAAAGATCAAATCTCGAAAGACCGATTGGTTTAGTAGCCTTGGAAAATGCCAGATATATTCATAAGTTTTACATTACATTATAAAATGAAAAACTACTACAACAACATAATGTCTCAATAGACCACACTATTATCCCCTCATAAAATCCCTGCAGGTCATTCATAATTTACTTCTTCACTTCCTGGGAAAAATAAAACATAGAAAAGGGGTGAGCTCAAATGCCCAGTAAGGATAACAATATAGCGGAAACTTTCATAAATAAGAATAAACATTTAAGGCAATGTATAACTAAAACAAAAGCCTTTTAAATATGAACTTTCAACATGGTATGGCATAAATAAAATGAAATAATGCTATTTACTTATTCACATGGATATTCTACTAATCGAATAATCACATGCAAAAATCAACAACCACTTTCAAATGATGGAATGCATAATGCCAGACTATCATAACCACATAGTCAAGGCCTCGTGCCAAGACTACAAATAAGATTTTGTCAAGGCCTTGTGCAAAGACACTAGTTTGTCTCATGAGACCTACCGATGCATCGAGGAGCTATAGCGGGCTCCACCCGTCACTTATTAAGTCCAATGCATTCCCATATGAAAAGGTTTAAACATAACTTAAACATTCGTATTAAAACTAGCATACGAAATGTCAATACTTTCACAATAAACTATGAATGGTATAAAAATAGCACATCCACAGTCAAACATATCACAAAACCTTCAATACAATATAGAAGTTTTGTAACAACTTCAAATAATCTTAAAATCCATCAAAGGATGTTGACATAGACGAAATCAAAATTCTTTTTAAAGAAATATCTCCTTTTATTTTGAAATCATTTAAGATCCATATAAAATAAAACATTTTCTTTGAAAATATTCTTATAAGCTTGTAAGTAATGCTTTGAAGATTTTATAACGGCGTAAAATAACCGCACCCGCCGTATAAGTTTAAAAAAAAACATTCTTACCTCAATTCTGTCGAAAAGGTTAAAAAGGACCTTGTTTTGAAAACGACGGAAAGATTCCTTTATAAACCTCTTATAAAAAGTCAAACAAGGGTATAAATGACTTTAACCCATATTCTTGTAATAGTAAAAATGTTTTGAAATACATTTTTAAGAAACATGGATGTGGATGATAAAGAGATCCCAGTAGATTATTACATATAAACAACCTCGGATAATGAAGAGATTGTGAAATAACCCTTACCTTGTACTTTTCCTTGGTTGTGGTAGGTTAACCTCCTGTATAATGGTGAAATAATTGTTATTAAATTATACAAGAATCATATATATTAATATGATATCATATATGATCTTTTAACATTGATTTATTAATAATATCTTAGTATTATCGTTGTTTCGGGTGTTAACTTACTTGTTTTCTTTCATATGTTTTGTTACGTAAGACATGTTTGTAAAGGATAGGTTGTATATTATTCATATCCATAATGATATCAAGTCCTTAAACATCATTTTTAAATCATAAAATGATAATTATACTTTAATGGTTACGATGGAGAATGAATCTCATCGCGTTCGTGGAGACGGTAGTCCGTACGTACGCACGAGCGATAATATCATTCTTTTGATATTAAAATAATATATAAATGGATGGTATATCATATATAGAGAATCATTAATATGTTATATTTATTATTTATATGAGTTACACATCATTATTATACCCATCCAAATAATAATATATTGAATAACAATTACACCACGACGTGGAGACGGTAAGCCGTACGTACGAACGTATGGTGACATGTTATTCAAAGGGTGGATAGAATACTGAATATGGTTGTACCATATTTATAATAACATCACAGTATATAAATGATACTGGAGTCATTATTTTAGAATGGTAACAACAAAGGAAGAAGAAGTGGAAGAAGAAATGAACTTGGAAAAGGGGTGGTGAAAACATTACCTCTTCTTCGGGTTCTTCCTTTTGATTTGATCAAAAGGGCTCCATAGGTTGGCTTTCTGATCAAACTAAGGCCTCTAGGTTGTAGTGAGGGATGTTGGGAGAGTATTTGGGCAGAGTTTGGCCGAACCAAAAGGCTTTGAAGGTGTGAAGAAATGAGAAGGAGGAGTGCCCTTTTATAAGAGGGGTGAGGGGCACCTTTGGAAAAGCTAGAAATATTAATTTATAATAAATTCATATTCGGTTTCTAATGGTTCCAAAGTTAACTATTCAAAGGTTAAGGTGGGGATAGGTCGAAAACCACTCAACCAATAGAATTTAGACAGGTTTGGGTACTTATATTAACCTTATCTTTAAGTATTAACTCTAAGTTAATTAGTTTCACTTTTACAATGTCTCTTTGTATTTTTATATAATATGGTTAATAAACTTACTATATACATCCAAGCGACCCCCAAGTGGTCCATTAATGAGGAACCTATCATAATATAAGTCTCTTGGCCGAACCTTAGATTTTTAGGAATTTAATATCAATTAATAATATAATATTTGTTTTAAGAACTCTTTTATGTCAATTTTGACACTATTCAATAGTTGATTTTTGTGAAACTCATAACAGATTGATTACTTCGAACAAAGTCAATTAAATCACTCCTAATATATCATATTATCCTAGAAAATTAGTTTAATTCATTAAAAGTTTCATATTATAATTATTTGGGTATTTATAAGATCAATTATTTTAATTTTTCACTATTTTAGTAATTACTGCATCATCATTGTGTCATAAATAAAATAAATTATTTAATGTCTAAAAATTATAAATAAAATATCATTATGTAGGAAATCCTTTTATATTTCTAATGGATATTTATAATTGAAAATCCAACATGTATAACCCTATGTAAAAATTGTTCTTCTAAAAGATGTAAGCTTATGCCATTTTTATTTTTATTTTAACTTTATTAATATAATGTGTCATTATCACTTACAAGTGGATCCATGGGGTCCCAAAATAGACCCAAAGATGCCCATGGTCGACCATGTATCAACCAATAGGGTTAAGACACGTTTTAGGGTAATTTAGTATTATTATAATATTATTTTTTTAACCCTTATTTACCGGATTTACCCTTTAACCATGGTAAATAAAATATTTACCACAGTAACTATTCAAAATGTCTAAAAATAAAAGTTACCTATTTACACAATTTGAACATCCTGATTCCAAATATGGAATCCATTTTCCTAAATTCAAAACACAGAAGTGGCAGAAATTAATTTAAAATTAATTCCCGCTGTCAAAACAAAAAGCGTGTTTTTAAGAGATAATAACTATCAAAAGATTGACACTTGTTTATGTTCGGTTTAATTGTAAAATTATGTCCAATGACCAACATTATATTAAATGGTAAAAATATATTCTAAATATACTTTAAAACTACTAAAATTCATAATTTATCACTATTAATTATTTTGATTAAAAAAGTTGTTTTTAATTAAAATTTAGTAATTTTCACTATTCATCAAAATATGAAAGTTATCCGAAAAGTACCAAAATATCACCTTAGGCTAAATTCGATATTCCGAGTCCAAAAATGAAGTCCATTTTCAAATATAAAATATATATAATTTCAAAAATTAGGTATTACTATTCACAACGGCTAGTTTAATTAGTTGTGGTGTGTGTTAGAACTCGAGGTTGCGTACAACACACGCTATCGCATTATTCGAAGGGAAACGTACCATAGAAGCTTGGGGTGTTACACTGAAGGAGGCCGCGGCCAGGAGCGGGTTGCGGCGGAGGATGGATGTACCGTTGTGCCACGCTGGAACACCGAGGAAGGCCGCAGCTGGGGCGGGCTGCGACGGAGGGGAGTGGCGCCGGATGGGGAGGAGTTGTGGCCTATGGCCGCAGCGGTTCGTGGAAGCGGCCGGCTGAGCCTGCCGCTAGAGCCAGCTAGAGGCGGGACCCTGCGGGTCCCGCCTATCAGTTAAGGCCGGCCATAAATGGATGAACATTTTTCAATCAAGCAGGGGCAGCACCTACCCCCCTCCGAATTTCACTTGGCCGAAGGCCGAGACGCTGGCCATGCGGGCCGCGCCGCTTCGTTGGGTCGGGTCGCGCCGCTGGGCCGGGCCGCGCCGCTGCGCCGCGTCGTGCCGCTTTGCCGCGTCGCGCCACTAGGACGGGCCGCGCCAACCAGTCAGGGCCATTCCCAAATGGTCCATACCCAGACCCAGGTCGGGTTGCTCCGGTTCGGGCCGACCTAGGGGGTTTTGGGGCGGGTCAGTCCGGGCCCAAACCCCCTAATTTCGGATAAATCTATTCAAATGTCCATATCATGGGCTACGGACCTCCGATTGATGTACCGTCAGTTGCGTAGAGATCCTTGGATTGAGGCGGTCGTTTTGGTATATTACACTCATGGTTTTTGCGAACTGTGGGAATTACCACATTGGATCGGACACGAATCCAATCGGGCCCTCGGAGCCGAAACACTTATAACTTGAGCTCCAGACATCCGATTGACGTGTCGTCGACTTTGTTGGTTTCCTCTTAGTGAGAAGGTTCTTCTGGATTACTCCTCCCAATGTTTGGATGATGTTGGTGTATGGTCAGGTTGGTTTATGATTAAAAACCAACCGTGCTCCTGGGATGAAAAAGCCAATAACTCTCAGACCGGGCGTCCGATTAATGCACCATCTATCACATTGATTTCCTTTTGACGAGATATATATTTGGGATACATAAACTCATGAATTCATGTTAGTTGATGTATTGAACCCCTTGGCTCGTGGAGCGTACCCTACCAGAATCGAACTTGCTGTGTGCGGGAACCCTAGAGCTGGCTACGACTGCGACGACGATGACGAATGCACTAGGATCCTCCGTGGGTTCGGCAGCGATGACGACAATACTGGAATCCTACATTAGTTTGACAGCGATGACTACTATTCTTGTATCCTATGTGGGTCCGACAGTACTTGAATGATGTTCATGTATCCTATGTGGGTCTGGCAGTATTAGACTATGTACATGTATTCTATGTGGGTCTGGCAGAGTAGCTGGTCTTGTATCCATTGTGGGTCTGATAGCTTAGCTGGTCTTGTATCCTATGTGGGTATGATAGCTTAGATGAATCAGTGGCTACATCTGATCATCTCTATCATCTTACGAAGAAGTATACTTGTGTGAGTTGAGTCTTAACTTACAATCAATATCATCGATATTATTGTTGTTCTTTCCTATGTGGATTAGGTTGTGATTTCCTGTGTGGATTTGGGTTGTGAATTACTATGTGGAATGGGTTATGTTTTCCTATGTTGATTGTGTTGTACTTGGGCTCGTGTGCTGTAGCTGAGCTAGAAATGATGATATAGGTATATGTATGGGCATATACCTAAGTATAGTTGGTTATTACTACGTGATTGTATCTTTCCTTTGTGGTTTACCCTTTGTAGATTCTGGGAGACCATCGGGGGTTTTGGTGTCCCTAATGAGTAGAATATACTCTCCCCTGCACTGGCTATGCCCTCACTTCGTTGTATTGGATGGAGATGATGGACCGTGTTGATCGAGGTAGGAGCTCATGGAGCTGAATGGTACCTGGAGGTGGATCACTGGACGGGACATACATAGAGCGGATGGCTGGAGCCAAGGAGTAGAGGGGGCTATCTGTACCCACCCTTACGGTGGGATTTCCAGAGGACATCTCAGAATCGCTGCTTTACTTTTCATTTGTTGTACATTCATTTCAGTTGTACTTTACTTACAGTTGGGTTTGTATTCTGGCAAATTTATTTTCCAGCACTTAATTTTGTACTCAGTTTCCTTAGTGTTTACTCAGCTTGTGTACTCTATGGTGTTTTTTTACTTTATAAAGGCAACGCCTTCCCTTTTTATCGGGATTTACTCCTTTGGTTGAAGTCGCTAGCCCCTGGCCAATGGAAGGCGGGCTTGGGGTAGTCACGACACGGGCCCCGAGGACGGGTCATGACAAATTGGTATCAGAGGAGTTTTGTTCTACCGCAGAACTCAGGACTCTGATATTCTTCTATGTGAAGCAATAATGTAAAGGGTATTGAGTGTGGTTATCAGCCCATGGAGTTCAGTGATGGTACAGCAGCCGCCATATCCATAAACCAGGACCCTGACTTCTGATTTCTGACTCAATGCACGAGAACATTGATTGCATGTGTGTTTCAAAGTTTTCTTTGTGATTACTTGTGTCAGCTCACCAGGTATACTGTATTGACCGTGGTGCGCCTTTTTCTTTTCAAGATGGCCCCACGACGGTATCTAGCTAGTGTTCTGAGCTTTGTGCGAGACGAAAGCCCACCGAGTGAGGAGGCCTCGGTATAGGGCCCTATTACAGCGGAGGCACCAGCGGTACCTCTACCCGCTGAGCCACCGATGCCACCAGCCCCAGCCACTGAGAGTTCATGTCACATTAGTGCACTGCACGAGTTTCAGTGTCAGAGACCTCCAAAGCTCCATGGGGAGATGGAACCTCAGGCAGCCGAGGATTGGATGGAGGCTGTTGTGCAAGTTTTCAGGTTAGTGGGGACACCAGCTGACCTCATGTTGATCCTTGCAGCGAGTCTCCAGCATGCGGCAGCAGGTAGATGGTGGATCATGATACTCCATGTGCACGACAAGGCATATTTACTTTGGACTTACTTCAAGAGCCCCTTCTGCTCGGAGTTCATTCCAGCCACCCTCCGTGTAGTGCGCATTCAGGAGCTACTATAGCTGCGGCAGGGCAGCATGACAGTAGCCCAGTACTCGGTGAGATTTACCAATCTCTCGTGCTACTCCACGGACATGGTACAAGATCCATTCTTCCGGGCCTGGACCTTCATGTAGGGACTGAGGTATGAGATTAGGGCTTTGATGATCTCCCTCAGCATTCCAACGTAGGCAGGAATACTAGAGTGAGCCCTTATTGTAGATAGTTTTCTTGCTGAGCCTACACCAGCAGCAAGACCTACCCCAGGGCGGCACGTAGTAGAGTCTTCTGCAGCTGGAATTTGATGGATGTCACATGGGTCCAAGCGGACCAGACCATCAGGCGAACGACCTCCGGATACAGGCTCAAAGGTGCGGGGCACATGATACAGTGCCAGCCTTTTGAGGAGCAGACAATGTTATGCATGCGGCGGGCAGGGCCACATGTATCGTGACTGCCCGAACCGACATATAGATGAGCAACATACCATGGAGGGACCTCCCAAGAAGAGGCATAGGTTCAACCGTGGCAGTCCGCATGGAGCAGGAAAACGAGGCAGAGGAGATCGCCGAGCATCAGGTGGTGGGCGACACTTTGAAGCTCTACCACCACCACCATCCTGAGGTCCACCCCGACCATAGGGAGTTGGTAGACAGAGATAGGATTAGCTTTAGGTAGCGGAGGCCTATGACCACGGTGCACCTGAGATGATTAGAGGTACTATATGTGCCTAATCCACCCTTGATGTAGTTCTTATAGACACATGAGTGAGTCATTATTTTATTTCCTCTTCCCTTGTTTGGATCTCGGAGATTCAGACGGAGCCGTTGGCTCGATCCTTATGATAAGAGACTCCTACGGGAGCAGACTCGACGAATATGCACTGGTGTCGGTAGTGTGAGCTTACTAAAGGAGGTGAGAGATTCGTTTGAGATCTTCTTATAGTGGCATCGAGGCCTTACGACTTCATCTTGGGCATGGATTGGTTATCTACAGTCCATGCTCAGATCGACTGTATTAAGCGCAAGGTGGAGTGTGTTCGCACCAATGGGAGAAGGTTCACCTTCACTAGTGAGAAGGGAGCCTTTGCAGAATAGGATGTACTCACGTAAAAGAGAGGATAGCCGATCACTCATCAGTTGGATAGCCTCATCCTAGGAGTAGTTGACGTGCAGAGTCCGAGTTTTCCTGTAGTGGTGGATCAGTATGCAGAAATTTTTCCCGATGACGTTCTCCGACTACCTCCTCGCAGAGAGGTAGACTTCTATATTGACTTGTACCCGAGGACAGCCCCGATATCTACTCTAGAATATCGGAAGGCTCCCGTTGAGCTTCCAGAGCTACGGGTACAGCTAGAGGGCTTGCAGGGAAAGGGATTCATTCGACCCAGTATTTCACCCTGGGCTTCCCTGATTTTGTTCACCAAGAAGGTGAACGGGAGCTTGCGACTATGTGTCGATTACCATTTCCTAAAGCAGGTGACTGTAAGTAACAAGTATCTGCTATCGAGGATTGATGACCACTTCGATCAGCTCAAGGGATCACGATGGTTCTCGATGATAGACCTCAGGTCAGGCTATCATCAGCTCAGAGTTCGAGACGAGTATGTATAGAAGACGGACTTCAGATGTCTGTATGGCCACAATGAGTTCATGGTTATACCTTTCGGTGTAACCAACTCTCCAGTAGTGTTCATTAACCTCATGAACATGATCTTTAAGCCTTATCTCGATCGATTTGTCGTAGTCTTCCTCGATGACATATTGATATATTCGACTATTGAGGAGGAGCATGACTACATCTTGCGGGTTGTACTAGAAACACTCTGATAGAACCAGCTTTATGGTAAGCTCTCTAAGTGTCAGTTCTGGATATGTGATGTCCACTTCTTGGGACACGTCATCTCTGAGGCAGGAGTTGCGGTGGATCCTGCGAAGATCAAGGCAGTGCTGGCTTGGGATCCACCCAGGAGCATGACAGAGATACGGAGTTTTCTAGGTTTGGCTAGGTAATACCAGAGATTTGTACCAGACTTATACATAGTTTCAGCATCTCTTTGAGATTTGACAAAGAAGGGGATACCCTTCATGTGGTCAGATAGATGTCAATAGAGCATCCAAGATCCAAGACAGAGATTTCCCAGTGCACCCATCTTGAGGCTACCAGGGGATGGAGTAGGGTACGTAGTCTACTGTGATACTTCAGGGACTGGACTCAGGTGTGTCTTGATGCAAGAGTAGGCATTGATCGCCTATAGATCATGACAATTGAGGCATCATGAGCATAAATATGCTACCCATGACATGGAGTTAGCAGCAGTGGTCTTCACTTTGAAGATGTGGCGGCACTATCTGATGGGAGAGCACTTTACAGTCTACTCGGACAACCAGAGTCTCAGGTACATCTTCTCTCAGAAGTAACTGAACCTCAGACAGCGGAGATGGCTCGAGTTCCTCCAGGACTATGAATTTGAGAGAGTCTATACTCCTGGTAAGGGGAACATAGTAGCCGATGCTCTCATCAGGAGGACTGGAATTCAGCTTCTTGAAGAGGTGACAACGCAGTTATCCGCTTTGCCGATATCCTTCGTGGATAGAGACGAGGCAGCCTTCCTTCAGTTTCTCACAGTCACACCTCCACTTCATCAGTGGGTTAGAGAGGCACAACATGGGGATGTTGACTGTGAGATGCGGCGTGCACAGATTTCTACAGGATATGCACCTGATGGACTCTCTTTATGAGGAGAGCACGACGATCTTTTCAGAGGACACACCATGGTACCAGCTGCATTACCGGAGGAGGTGCTGAGGGAGTTTCACTCTTCCCATTTAGCGGTACATCCAGAAGTGGCGAAGATGTACCATGATCTCAGATGACAGCACTAGTGGCCGGGTATGAAGAAGGCTATTTCAGAGTTCGTTTCTCGATGTCTCACCTTCCAGTAGGTGAAGGCGGAGGACCATGTACCTGCATGCTTGGTACAACCCTTGGAGGTCCCGGAGTGGAAGTGGGACAGGATATCTATGGATTTTGTTACTGGACATCCGTGTACTTCTAGAGTACACGACTCCATTTGGGTGATCGTCGACCGACTCACCAAGTCATCCCACTTCCTACCCATGAGAGAGCAGGGCTCAGTAGAGAGATTGGGAGGCCTCTACGTTCAGGAGATCGTACAACTTCATGGTGTTCAATCATCTATCGTCTCCGATCGAGATGCTCACTTTATTTCCCGGCTTTGGAAGGGGATGCAGGAGGCATTCAGGATGCAGTTATGCCTGAGCACTGCTTTCCACCCTCAGATGGATGGTCAGACGGAGATGACCATTCAGACACTCGAGGACATGCTACGTGCATGTTTCCTCGACTTTGGTCACAGCTGAGAGGATCTCTCACCTTTTGTGGAGTTTACGTAAACCAACAGCTACCACTCCACCATCGGGATGGCACCATATAAGGCATTGTATGGCCGACCTTGCAGATCACTTATGTGCTAGACAGACCTTGGGGAGTCAGCACTTGTTGGACCAGAGATAGTCTAGGCCACGACAGAGAAGGTCCAGGTCATCTAGGAGCAGATGAGGACAACTCAGAGCTGACAAAAGTCTTCTGCTGACAGGAGGCGGAGACCACTAGAGTTTGATGATGGCGACCACATTTTCTTACGGGTCGCACCTCAACGTGGATTACTGAGATTTTGCAAGGGCATAATGTTATCTCTGCGCTTCATCAGACCATTCCAGGTTCTCGGCATGATAGAAAAGGTGGCTTATCTCCTGGCTCTACCACCTCAGTTGCACCGGGTAACCGATGTCTTCCACGTATCTCAGGTGAGGAGAAACTTTCCCGACCTGACGCATATCATCAACCATGGTGAGCTGGACATTGATGACAATGCAAATTTTGTGGAGGTCCCAGTGGAGATCGAGGATCGACAGGAGCGGGTCCAACGTGGACGGTCGATTACTCTATTTCACATAAGGTGGCATCACGAGAACCTCCTGGAGAAAACATGGGAGTAGGAGGCTCAGATGTGTGCTCAGTACCCTCATTTGTTCCCCTAGTTTGTGATGTATATTTACAGGGACATAAATCTCTAAGTTGGGAGTAATGTTAAGACCCGTAAATTCCAAGGAAATTTTCTTCTTAAATTATTTGGGATTTTACTAGTATGTAGTTTCTGACGGATCCAGATTCTGAGGCCCGGTGTGCCCGAAATAATTTTCCGAAGTTTAGCTCGGGTACGTTCAGTGAACAAACAAGCGGGTTTTTCTATCCTTTGATCCGGTGCACAGAATTAAAATCTGGGGGCACCGATGAAACCGCAACGCCAGTATTTGCTTAGGATGTACTTTACTGGAGTTGCATTTTCTCGGGAGGTGTTATTAAAAATGAAGTGGTTTAATTGAAGAGTGAAATATAATACGTGTTACAATTTTATTTCTACTCTATGTAATTATAACCTATGTGTGGAAGTTGAGGTGGGACCCACTAAATCCTAACTCCTATTGATAGGATATTAGTCAGGTGGGCCCCACACGAGCCCCACCTTTTCAATTTCCTCTAACCTCTCTTAAAGTTGGAATACCCCCATTAATTATGTAAATCACCCACTCCCCCTCTTTATTGCATGTCAACTCTCACATTTAATTGATTGATTAAATCTATTCAACGAATTTAATTTTGAGTTTGAGTTTTTGATGTTTTGAAAATGCATGGCATATGTTAATAAAATAAGGAAGCCCTTATTTTATTTGGGCTGTTGAGTTGTGTGAGGAGATTGGGGGAGAATACTCAAAGTCATGAGAATCGTCATCTTCTCTGTTGGAGAACGCGAATAATGGAAAGACCTCAACGCAGAACGTCGTCACTACAAGGAGAGATCAACGTGTCATCTATTCTCTTCTCCGCAGAATGTGTGTGATGCCTTTCCTGAAGAATGACGACGCACCCTCTTTCGATCTTATTACCACGTCAATGGAAAAAAGACACCGCTCCTCCTCAGACGTTCTCGATCATCATATATAGAGCATCACCTCACGACGCCATTTCCCGTGACGATCATCGTTCGAAAACATCTTCGAGGTAGGGGTTAAGTTCAAATTTAATCAATTAAATTTCTACGTTAAGTGTCATTGTGATTACTCGTTATTGGCTACTTGCTATCGTTATAACGGGAGGAGGTCGGACGCACAAACACGGACGACCCTCCTCCCCTTTTTTATTGTTGAACTTCGACGTGGCTTGGAAACAGAGGCGACGCGGTGCCTTTGCACCATGAGGGAACAAGATAGACCACGACAATGGGGCACGCCCACCGTCGCACTGTGCTGGTGAGGAAGAACGAGGCCACGACCAGGAGCGGGACGCACTGGAGGAGCATGACGCCATCGCACCGCACCAAAACACCAAAGAGGGCCGCGGACGGTGTGGGGCACGGCAGAGGGGTGCGGTGCCGTCGCACCGCGCCAGATGGGGTGAAGCCGCGGCCTATGGCCGCAGCGGTTCAGGGAAGTAGCCGGTTGAGCCGGTCCGTGTGAGGCAGCTGAAGGCGGGACCCTGCAAATCCTTCAGGTTTAGTTAAGTCCGGCCATAAATGGCTGACTGTTTGTAATCAAGTAGGGGAAGCACCCCCCCTCCAAATTCCGCTTGGGTGAAGGCCAAGCCGATGGCCACGTGGGCCGGGCCGCACCATTGGGTCAGGCCGCGCCAAACGGGTTGGGCCACATCCAAATGGGCCAGACCCGGACCCAGGTCTGGTCGACCCGGTTTGAGCCGACCCAGGGGGTTTTCGGCCGGGTCGGTCCGGGCCCAAACCCCCTAATTTCAGACAGATCCGTTCAAACACCCTTATCTTGGGCTACAGACCTCCGATCGATGTACTGTCAGTTGCATAGTGATCCTTGGATCGAGGTAGTCGTTTTTTTATATTACAGTCAAGGTTTTGAAGAACTTTGGGTATGGCCGGGTTGGTTCGGACACGAAACCAACTAGTCCCTCGGAACGGAAACACTTATAACTTGAGCTCTAGACGCCCAATTGACATGTCGTCGACATTGTTGGTTTCCTCTTAGTGAGATGGTTCTTTTGGATTACTCCGATCAAGGTTTTTTCGCAGTAGGAGTATGGTCGGGTTGTTTGTAGCTTAAAAACCAAACGGGAACCTAGGACGAAAAGGCCAATAACACTCAGACCAGTCGTCCGATTGACGCGCCGTCTATCACGTTGACTTCCTTTTGACGAGACGGAACTTTGGGATACATAAACTCCGATCTTCATGTCGGTTGATGTATTGACCCCCTTGGCCCGTGGAGTGGACCCTCCCAGAATTGAGCATGCTGTGTGTGGGAACCCTAGTGCTGGCTGCGACTACGACGACGATGATGACTGCACTGGGATCCTCCGTGGGTTCGGCAGCCACGACGACCGTACTGGAATCCTCCATGGGTTTGACGGTGATGATTATTGTTCTTATATCCTATGTGGGTCTGGTAGTACTTTACTACTGTTGTTGTATCCTATGTGGGTCTGGAAGAGTAGCTGGTCTTGTATCCTTTGTGGGTCTGATAGATTAGCTGGTCGTGTAACCTATGTGTGTCTGACAGCTTAGATGAATCAGTGGCTATATCTGATCATCTCTATCGTCTTATGAAGAAGTATACCTATGTGAGTTGAGTCTTAACTTACAATCAATATCATCGATATGATTGTTGTGCTTTCATGTATGGATTGGGTTGTGCTTTCCTGTGTGGATTTGGGTTGTGAATTCCTACGTGGAATGGGTTATGTTTTCTTGTGTGGACTGGGTTGTAATTGGGCTCGTGTGCTAGAGCTGAGATGGAAATGATGACTTAGGTATATATATGGGCATATACCTAAGTAGAGTTGGTTATTACTTCGTGATTGTAACTTTCCGTTGTGGTTTACCCCCCGTGGATTTTGGGAGACCTTCAAGGGTCTCGGGGTCCCTACTGAGTAGAGTATACTCACCCGTGCATGGGCTATGCCTGCACTATGTTGTGTTGGATGCAGACGACAGACAACGCTGATCGAGGTAGGAGCTTGTGGAGCTGAACGGTACCTGGAGGTGGATCACAGGATGAGACGTACTCGAAGCGGACGGCTGGAGCCAAGGAGCATAGGGGACTATCTGTACCCACCCTTTAGGTGGAATTTCCAGAGGACGGCTCAGACTCGCTGCTTTACTTTTCAGTTGTTGTACTTTCATTTTAGTTGTACTTTACTTACAGTTGGGTTTGTATTCTATCCCATTTACATTCCAGCACTTACTTTTGTACTCTGTTTAATTAGTGTTTACTCATCTTGTGTACTCTGTGGTGTTTGTTTACTTTATAAAGGCAATGCCTTCCCTTTTTATCAGGATTTACACCTTTGGTGCTAGTCGCCAGCCCCTAGCCTATGGAAGGCGGGCTAGGGGTAGTCACAGCACGGGCCCTAAGGACGGGTTGTGACTAATATAATTCACAAGTTTTCTACATGATTTTCCATTCCCTTTGAGATGATAAGAATATCATCCATAATGGGTACCACAAAATGATGAAAGCAATATATAAATATACTATTCCTTAAATCTATGAATATTGAATTAAAATTTGTAAGACTGAATGGAATCACTATATATTTATAGTGTTCCTACATTTTGGGGTATTTTTTATTTGTTATATGATCCTTTTTGACAATAAATTGATAAAATAAATAATGAAGGATAATATTAGAAAAGAATTGAGCTCCACACAGCTGACCAAAAAAGTCATGAATATGGGGAAAAGGAAACAATTTCTTAATTTTGATATTTTCTAGCTACTAAATGCCCTGAAAACCTTAATTTTCAATTATTTTTTATAATACACCTTTTTAGGGGTGAGGTGGAACCCTTAGAAGGCCCAATGGTTTAGAGACAATTACATGACCCTTAGGTATTAGAGGGAATCACCCAAACAAGTCAACTTTGAACTACCTCTCCCCATCAAATGTCATGAAAGTAGCACACCACTATCATAAGGCTAGATGGATAGTTGTAAAGTTCATATCTGCACAATCCCGATACCAATAGAAATTCCATACCCATTCATTCATCCAATTTCAATTAGCTACGCTCTGGTGAATGTGCCTGCCCTAAATCTTCATCTAGAGGCTTGCCCTTTGTACTCTAACAGGTACATCTGCAATTTTATGTGGTCTGAAGGCCTTAGGATGGAAAAATTCCATATGGTGGTCCAAAGTCCTTGTTAGTCAACTGGAATGAAGTCCTTGGGTTTCCCGATAGCCTTCAAGGACCCGAGGACCATCCTAGTGGCCTAGAAGACTATATGGGTGAATAGTTTTGGCTACATCAGTACCAAACATGGCCTGCTAAAATTCTTACTATAGTGCCTTCTCCAGTAACCCAAAAAATATTTCTCCACCTAGATGTGATCTGAGGTCTCTTGGATGCACTTTTCTAGTTCTCACAAACTACGATGAGGTTCATGTGCTCATTCATTTCTAGCTACCAATAATCAATATAGAGTTGCATTAATCTTTTTTTATTTTTTAAAAAAATTAACAAGTGAACCCAACCATGAAAAAACTTGGCAGAATAAACCCCTTATAATTTTATTCCTAGAGGTTCTTCTTTAATTAATTCAACTCAATAAAGGACATTATATAGGATATATTTGAAATTGAGGTTGTACCCATTTTGACTTCAATTAAGAACTCAACTTTTTTTCATAGTGGAAGACCCTAAAACTCCTCTTGAAAGACATCAAAAAATTCTTGAAAAATATGTATATAATTGATGTGAATTTTCTCCCCAACCAGTTGAGATAAACACCACATATGAAAGGGAATTAAGACATGTAAAATGGATGTAATATCCATTAGATGTTCAAAATTATCATCAAATTGATTGATGATCATAGTATGGTTATAAATAAAAAACACAACTTTCTTTCAAGGAAAATTGATGTCATATTAATGATAATAACTCCAATAAGTACCCAATATGAAAAAATTTCCACTATAGGATTAATGAAATTATTTTCGAGGAGAAAATTTCGACATGTTTTAATTGAGGATGAATCATAAAATTGATTTGTGATCATAATACCCTTTATGGGTTTTCAATTCTAATTCTACATCTAATCCTTTGGGTTTCATCTTGAAACCCTTAGAAAATTCCATATATATGATTGAATGGGTAGATCTGCATTCAAATAAGACCATATAAGATCTAGATTGTATAGTTAGTGAACTAATCACCATATCATTATCACACCCTCTTCAAAAAGAGTCATCACCTGAGATTTCCACTTTTTACTCAGATTAAATGATTTCTAACAATATTCGTCATCATCAACCCTTAGGTTTGAGTACTTGTTAACATAGTTCACATTCTTGTTACACGAAATCCACTGATGTTTTTTGGGGTTAATTATATATATATTTATCTCTATTCACATCATTCTTTAACTTCTTCCCATCACATTGGAAATAAATCAGTAGATGAATTTATCTTCCATAATCAATACATTTATATCTCTAATTAATTTCATTTCCTCTATTATTCTTCACACACTTTGAGTATAAATGAATTCTCATCTTCTGATCTCAATTTTTATATATATATTTATAAAATAAATGATCATTTTATTATCAAAACTAAGATATTAAAACATAACAACAAACTCTTTTTTCCACCGTGATTAATCATCAAACAATATCGTCAAACCTACTGATTTTTATTATGAAAAATCTATTCGGATACTTGATTTTAATCCATTAAAAAATTGGTCGACATTAATTTCATGTTAGTTTATAATAATAGATGCATAACTCACATATGTTTTAAACATTTCCTCACTGTTTACAACATATTCATCATCCTTTAGATTTATATTAAGGAACTCATTTTCTATATGTGTATGATGAATATGATGAATGTACATACTGAAAAATATGTTCTTGAAATCATCCTAATACATAGATTCAATTTAGTTATATTTCCAAAAGTTTTTGATAAGTGCCCAAAATTGATGTATTTATTCAATAAAATGGTTGGAAAAAATATTATTTTTTCATGTTCAAAAAAATGGATATTGGAAAATATATTTTTAGTCATACTGATTCATTTCTACAGAACTACTAGGCCAGGAGACACACTGAATGAATATTGATGTTTTATTATGAGGGAGTCAACTGGATTTTGTTACCTCCTTTTTTTGTTTGGATATATAACATGATTAATAGCTTTATAAATTTTTGTGAGAGTAGTAATGATATTTTGAATTCAATCTCCCATGAAATGTAGTTTCTCATTAGAAAAATAATTTTATCCAAAAAATAAATTAATTTTAATACAAATAGTACAAAAACAAAAAATAATCTAAAAGAAACTGAAACCGGAGGGAATCAAGGTAGTGTGAAGTGATGGAAGCCAAGGGAATCCACTTAGACAAGGTTAACACCATCTAGGGGATGGGAAAAGGATCAGAGAAACAAAAAATCAGCATGCCATGGACAACATGGAATCAAAAATTTTAGTGAAATTTTTATATTTACACCATGTATGGAATACATCCATGGAGTTACTCAAGATCCTCTTATAGATATAGATGATATATCCAATAGTCCATTAGATAGATCTAATGCCGTAAAATAATTTTAAACCACAATATGAGAAGAATATCATTTTCTATGCCACTCATTATTAACTTTGTTCCTTTGTGTTCAATACATTGACTAAATCCGAAATCATATTTTAAGAAAAAAACTCATAGGGGAACCACATTATCCTGAATAATAAATTCGGATATCAAAATCATGATGAAATATTTTTTAATCTTGAAAATATAGGTTTATCAATGGACATTTATATTAATATTGTATTCAAATACTTCATGTTAGTTTGTATAAAATTCGTGTGCTTCCAAATAACCATATGGAGTATCAAACTAGGTTTAAATCATTGAATGTTTTTGTGTGACATTTCCCAACCAAGTATTTCTCAATACAGTGATTGGGGGGGACTACCCCTTGGAGCATATGTTTCAAAGCCACATCCACTTGTAGTATCTAGATATTGATGTAATTTTTTTGAGACCACTCACACTATTATTTAATTAAATTCTAGAAAATGTATTTATAATTTGACTCGTGGTTTGGATTATATATATTCATATAAACATGGATATCACTATGGTTTTGTAATCCCAGATTCCAATGCATAGCTAAAAATTTCCTTTGATACCAATTTTAGTATCCTAGGATTTTCATACATAGATATTACTTTATTTTTATGAATATTCTCAATATTATAAAAAAAATGCGCGAGGAAAATAATTGTTTAGTGATATTTGTAACATGGAAACATAAAACCATGTGTATAAGTGAGTTAAATCCTCTCCCACAATATTCTTCACTACTTTAATAATTTTCTGAAATATCAATCAAAATTAATTTCATCAAGAACTGGGAAAATAAAACATAAGAAAACATGAGCTAAGATGCTTGGTAAGTGTAAACAAGGGATACATGTTATCAAGACATGAACTTAAATGTATAAGAACATGATCATAGCATTTTAAAACCATACACTTATTATTAAATATAAAAATATCAATTCGTGGAATATATATTTCCATTTCATAATAAATGAATAATAATAGAATCAATGCACATGAGCCATGAGATCATAACATTGTAATAAGAGAAGTAATTTTTGGCATTCACATAATAAAAGAAAATCACTTCCATATTAGTCATGGTACACTACCAAGGCTCTAAAAATAGGAAAAGTCCCTTACTAAACTGGGTACACTCCCCATTAAAGCCCTTTATATCTAATCCAAGTTAACTCTCCATTCCATCCCAATATTATAGAATAGGGTTCACACACCATTCAATCCCTTTCCATCCCATGTGATATAAATAATTACCCAATTCAATGTGGGGGGGAGAGATTTAGGTTTTTAAAATCACACAATGAAAACCATATTTATGTATCTCACATGATAATAAAAAACATCATATCATAACCCAAGAAATGAAATGGGTATTATAATAATTTCATCATCTCATAACGAATGGAAATAATATCGATTTATTTATAAACATCATCATAGAATAACTAATGAAAAAATTTGGGTTTTATAAGAATATCATCAAGGTATAACTCATCAAAGAGAAACATGTTTTATAAAAATCATTCCCTAAACAAATTATTATGAGAATCAATATAAAGGGTATCCTTGGATGAAATTTTCATTATGTAATTGGTAAAACCAATAGATGTAAAAAATATATGGTAAATAATTATAAAGGGACATTTAAAATATTAAATGAGGAAAATATACATTTTTATTTGAAAATTAATTATAATGAATAAATTTTATAAATCATTTTTATTTAAAAATATCATTTAAAACATATAAATTAATCATCGATGAAATTATTTTTCATGATGTTAGAAATTTTTTCCATGTCGTACATGTTTATGTTAATATTCCATTCACTTTTTTAGCAAAAATAAATCAGTAATATTTTTAAAACCACATAAATTTTCTTCTAAATACATTTTTTAAACAAGAAAATATTGGGTAAAAATTTCTTTTAAAAATCATATGATAGTAAGATTACCTTTATAGAAAACATGGTTTTGAAAAAAAAATTGATTTCTGACTGAGGAGTTTATTAAAGTCATATATTCTTGAAAACATATTCTTAATAATTTTATGTAAAAAAGATTGAAAAATTTATACCATTAATTGAAAATATCATAAAAATTATAATTAATGTTTTTAGAATTAATCAAAGTTATATCATGATATTTAATTGTTGGAGACTTAATTATAAACAATCCTGAAAAATGACGAGATTAGAATATAAAATCAATACAAATTTGGTAACATAGATTCATAATATCCAAAAGGTAATATAATAAATTGATTTTTAAAATATCACAAAGATTAATAAATTCATGACATTACATTTAAAAGGGGATTTATATACACATCATAATAAATGAAGTTTCACAATATAATGTACATCTCCAAGAATGAAAATTATGAATAAAATTCCTTATCACAAGTCTTGACATTCATCCTATTATTTCAAAAATAATCTATAATAAATGTATTTTTTTTATCTATTAATGAACCCTATTATTATATATAATACCGTATATTTATTTTCATATGACCTTTAACAACTATTTATTAACTATTTCATGTTAAAATTATGCCTTGTAAAACAGCCACTTTGTTTTTCATATATGGTTTGATTTGTTATTTTTTTGGTCCTCATAATTTTATCTTGGATACATCATCACTATAATGATATATATGATCTAATTATTAAATATATTTAGTTTATATTTATTTATAGTAAATTAAAATATTTAGTGATTGAAAATGAGATACACTATTTATATCGATGGTAGTTCATACGTACGCATGAACTCTATTTATATTTTTTAATTTAATTGAAAATAATAAAAGTTATTGTCATATATTATCATTAAAGAGTATTTTTTATTTCATATATATCACACATTTTCATTAATCCCTTATTTAATAACGTCTATTTAAAGAGTGAAGGAATCACATCGCTTCGTGAGGTGTTATTTCTTTGTACACAGGAATGATGTATTTGAATTCCCAAAAATAGAAAATATGTTAGTGTGCCTCATATGATAATAAATTAATCTTAATAAAATCATAAAAATATTATATATCCTATATAAACTATAGATTCCACATTATTTCAATTTCATGAGTTTTACCCTGATAATAAAAACCCTCTTATGGTAAATTAATAATATCATAAATTGGGGAAAATGTTTTTCCAAAAAAATTAAGATAATAAATGTTTAAATATCCTAAAATTTAGTTAACACCATAAAAAATTCAAGTGAATATTTTTGCAGTTAGAAACTATATTTTTGCATGATTCAGAGTCCCCTAATTCCTTGGTGAAGATGGGATACACATATTAAATATAATATATAAATCATACAAAATTTATTCAAAAAAATAGAATAACTCCAAAATATTGCATCATATGAGAAATATTAGACCACCGTTTGTTCCGGGATGTGGCCTTTATCCTAAGAATGGTATATCATTTGTATGGGTCATATGTTATAATACCTTGCTCAAAAATTAAAACTTTTTATTTTAATTAATTATTTAATCCATTTAGTGAATATTAAATAATTATTATCCCTAAAATATTTTTTCATAAGGGGAATAAGATATTACCATTTGGTCTTGAATGAGTTTTCTACCATAGGGGATGTATAATTTTTATTTGAAAAAATCGTTTGGTCTGTTCGATAATTAAATGAAGTTATTAGTAATTATATTAAATAGTTAATTATATTAATTTTATTTAGTTATTAAAAAAATGAAGATTCTTGTTCATCCATGTTATCTAAAATCATAACCCCCCATTTCGACTTATCATGTATTCATAAACTCCATTTATGAATCTATTTCATCAAATTAGTTCCACAGACATCATAAATAGATGAATTATTAAATATATATTCAATTTAAGATTGAATCACACATTCGATCTGGTTCTTGATATAGGTTTTATAATGGATGAATCCTTTGAGTCATGGGGTTATGAAATATCCAAATCAATTGGTTCTTTTATTATTGTTAATCTAGGTGAGTCTTAGAAGCCTCATACATAATTTGCGCACATTCGGTGAAGCTGGTTGTGGTTCCCATTTTCATCTACATGTGTGGTCTGTGTTCACCATCCTTCTATTGTTTGGTGTTGTTTAGGTAATGTGTTTCGTTATATTTTCATTTTATTTATTACTATTCTAATATTCTAAATTCATTATATTCTATATTTTTTATCTGATGGGAAATCCATTAGTTTCATTGGTTTCGTATGAATGAGTAAATACTAAATAAGTTTTTTAATTTGATTGTGAAAATTCATTTTTTTTCAATATGATTTTTTCATTTTAAATTGATTACATAAAATAAATTATCAAAGGTTTAATTACATGATGTTCATAGAGAATAATAATGAATACAATTTTTTATAGAAAATTACACTAGTTTATCTAAGGGAAAAATTATTTTAAATTATCAAAAGCGAATTTTTGTGATAAATTTTTGTGAAAAATGAAATGATTTATCAGATTATAATTACATTGAATTATCAACATATAATAATTGAAATAATAAAATATATATTAATAAAGGGATAATGCTTAATTATAAAAAAAAATTCATATAATTTATCAAAGGATATTTTAGTAGAGAATATGAAAATATAATTATAATGTTTGATCAGAGGATAATTATGTGTTTTCCAACGTATAATTATTATAATTACAAAATGACAAAATTGAAATTATTATTGTGTTAAATATTTTAAAATTCTATAATTTGGAATTATTTAAGAAAGAGAATCTAAAAACACATGTAATATTTTATTTTATTTTGAAATAAAAGAGATGTTTTTGTTTTGGTAATTCTTTGATAAACTTTGATCACCGATGTGATAACAACTCGATACAGTCACGTGTCACTTTGATGACAATAAAACCATAAAGGGGTATTCCCAACTTTTGAGATAGGATTTTACTTAGCAATCGGGATCTTGTTTTCACTTGTTTCCATGATTATTATTTATGTTGGAATTACTAAGCACTATGCTTTATTATGGTTGCAAGTTGGTGTGTCTGTGAGTGTATCCATGATATATATTATTATACATGCCTTCCATGAGTGAAATTATAGTATATTTTCCATGTTTGAATGTTATTACATATTTCAACAATGATTTAATATACCCATGATGATATATTATGTTAGACCAGCATTTTTGATCATATTGTATGTATGTCACCATGCCTTATAGATGTTTGTCGTATTTGTGCCAGATGGATAGTCATCACATATTTAATCCTTTGAGGGGGATTTCACTATTTTTCAGGAAATTGATATGAAGGACCTAAGAAAACGCGGGGGTATTATTTATCCATGGTTTCATGCTGTAGATGAATTCATGGTATCCATGATTCTAAATTCCATTCAAATCAAGGTATTCTAGTAACAACTATAGGATGTCGCATGATATGACTGACTTGGGGGATAGATGATACTGGTTTTATACTCACTCGACATTGTGAGGATGTTGTATAGAAGAAATTTATTTTACTAATGACATTTTTTAAGGATACATTCCCACCGCAATGTGCTTTTCCATACATAGATGGATTCTAGTACCCATGCACCGGTCCATTCAGAGATAGATTCCTAGTGCAATGATTTATTCCTTGATCCTCGATACATTATGTTATCCTCCAGCATTGAGTGGAACCAGGTATAGTGGTGGGTTGTGGTAGGATGGGTAGTGTACTATAGCCTATTTTTGGTTTTTATGTTTATGAGGTTCTTGCATTTATTTTTATTATGCACTACACTTGTGTACTTGAGAACATCGGGTCAAGGATGCATTGGTGTTGTCCTATTGGGTCTTGTACTCACACACTAGTTGGGAATTTCAATGTGCTTGTAGATTTCATGAGGGAACTGGTGAAGCGAAAGGGACCTATGGTGGATGACTGAGTATGTGGAGAATTGAGCTGGGGTAAACTTGGATAGACAATGGAGGACCCTGTAGTTATTTTATTTATCATCTAGTATCATTACTATGGTTAGAATCCCATTTTAAGAGCTCTTATTTATATTCCATGTGCCAACGAGATTGTACCCTAGTGGTACATGCTCCTGCATGGCATCCAAAAGTCCCAGGATCAAATCCAGGCTGGGGAGAATTTCGGGGTATTGTAGCAGGGCACTGTAGCAGCATTGTAGTGGTGGTGGTACTGTAGCAGCGTGGGTATTGTACCAGTACTATTAACTGAGGGTCCTTTGGGCGAAAAATGGGCTTTCAAGCGTTGTATTCATGCCACTTGGCCTTGGGCCTTCGATATATGTAATGGGTCACCCTCTACCCAGTATAAAGAAGACTTTTCTTTAAATAATAAATTGAGGCTTCGACCCCAACCTTTAAAAAAATTAATATTCCATGTATCACATCTTTTGATTAAAATTTTAATTTAATTATTTTATTCATTATCTTATTATTAATATTATTATTTATTATACTACTCGATGACATGATATTGATATAATACTCTACCTATTATCAGACATAAACCCTCACTGCTAGTCGAAAACTTCTTATATTTGGGGTAGAATGCATGAGGTTATCTAAAATTCCAGCATGGGCATGGTGGATTGGGTTGGGATGTTACAAAATAGTTTCAAAGGCAAGTAATCACTAACTATTTTCTTCTATTTTATTTGGTTGGGATAGGTTATATAGGATATTGGAAATTGGGATTTGGATTTGGGAACTATGTCAGTTCCATGGCATCATTGCATATTAGACTTTCGAGTTACCCTAAAGTGGATGAATTTATGTTTTGTTGTTACTATTGATCCTCCTTGAGTTACAAACATGATATTATATGTGATTTATGAGATTTAACATATGTTGTTTCACTATTACTAGGAACATAGTTTCACATTCCATTATATACTTATTTTTTATGTTGCATATCTATTCATTAATAAGATGTCTTGAATCCTGATATTTATTCGTGATAGTTTTTTCTTTCGGATACATCTATTCTCTATGATATATTTTTATAGGTATAAATTATATCATCTACGAATGTTGTTATGTTATTATATATATGATGAATGTGACTAACATGTATGGATGGAGAAAAGGGTTAGTGATACGTTGATTATACCTTAGGTTTATGGTAAACTCTTAGGAAACCAAAGTTTTATCCGTTAGAATTTCATGACTTTACATGTTCCTAATTTTCATTTTGTTATAGAATATTCCTCCATGTAGACATTTGGTGAGATCACTAGCTAAGTAGGATACTCTAGATCATGTCCCTAAAACAACTTTAGTGGTAAAAATAGTAGTTCCTTATCAATCATCATGGAGATCCATGGATGACAATGCGTGGGATTTCTAGCTCTAGCATCCTCAAGCCTTCTAGGGCACTGATAGACAACATGATTTGGATAATTAAGTGGATATCATAGAGGGTATATTTGATCTTATGGATATTTTATTGTATTTGAAGATGAAGTTATTAGACTTCATGCTACAGGGACCCACTTGGGGTTCGTGGGGAGTTATGAGACAAGTTGGATGACATTAGGGTCTCACTTGTGATACCTTCAAGTCATTGTTTTTGGGAGAGTTTGTATCTCAAATATTGATCATCGATCAAACATAGAATTTTATAGAGCTCCATGAGGGTTCCATGATAGTATCCTCATACTCTACATTTTTCATTGATATCATCTATTTCACCATATCTGGCTAGTAATGAGGCACAAAAGGCTATGATGTTTTAAGTTGGTGTTCAACCCAACCTTAGACAACAAGTCCAAAGATTCGATCTAGATTCACACTTGGAGGTTATGAGTAAGTCTCTAACTATTGATAAGATTCTATAGGATGGATGAAATATTTTTCCCCAACTTTCTATACTCGGACTAGGAGACCTTGAACTCATGTTGTGAATACCTAATATAATGGAAGGAAGTGGAAGGCCATGAACATACATCCAATAAGATGAATTCATGTTCAAAAGATCTTTGTCTCTCTAGTTTGTTCTAGTTGAGACCTATTTCATTTTAACAATGAGAAGTTTGGACACTAAAATACGGTGTCCACGGAACCCCAGAGCGAGTTCCAAAAATTCTTGAGGATAATACACCTCAATGAATTTTGTGCTAGAGTATTATCTTGTAGAGCGAGGCCAACATGAAAAGGCACTGGAGGTCTAGTGGTGAGCACCAGTAGGGGATTCAAACCCCTTTAATGGTGATGAATCGAAAAAGTCACAGATGTGATCAATGAGTTGAGGTTGTCCATGACTATGAAATGGATCTATCTCTAACGTATGGTAATAAAGAACTTGTTACTATATAAATTATGGCATGGAGTAGGTCCTTTTGATCATACGCCTTGTTTGATACTCCTGTTTTCCTTAGATTAGCGAGCATTGTATGGAATTGAAATACCATTAGAGTTAAGTTTCCCAAACTATCCTTCATCTAATACATCATTGAAAGATTACATGAAACCCTAGTATATGGGATAGTAGTAGTCAGTACATCATTAAATTAGAGACTAACAAGGGACTCACTTTTTGGATAGAAGTAGTGGTGTATCATCAAGAATTTACTTCTTACTACTAAGGTATGCATAATTTATTACACATTTCTCGTCTTCGAAGGTACATGCTTGGTCCTTTTTATGTTGTAGATTTTAAGGATGTTTAATTGGAACCTACTGTATCTTATGATGACTATTTTGTATGGATTACAGACAAAAATGATAAATAACTCCATGTAAAAGACAATTGATACCAGTATTCTGGTTTTAATGGAAGCATGAATGGATCTAGAAAGTGGTGTGGGAATGTGAGTATGATGTTTGAACTCAGTGGCTAGAGATATTTAAGAAAGACCTATAGAGTTACTTCTCAAGGATTAAAAGTCTCTGGAGGGGGTTAATTGTAATAGATTTATTTTTACAATGATAATAAAATCACTCTTATGATAAATTATTTACATCTTATGTAGAAAATGATTTATTGACAAAATATGTTAATAAATGTGTTAATGGCCTTAAAACCCAGTTAATAACATGGAATATTAAATTGTATATTTTTTAAGTTAGACACTATGTCGGTGTGATATTTAGAGTACAATAAATCCAAGATGAGGATGGAGTAATATAAATAATTATAATATTCAATGTACACATAATTTATTACAAATTATTTAATAACTACAAAATAGTGCATTATATGAGAAATCTATGACCACTGTTAGGTCTAGGACATGGTGTTTACCCTAGGTGGGTGAAAAAATTTGTAAGAGTTTGGCATATGGATGCATTCCTCTAGAATATTATGCTGTTTAATTTTGTTTAATTATTTAATCCATTTATTTAATATTAAATAATTAATATCCCTTTGACGGTGCACCATTTGGGAAATATGAGTACACAATTTGGCACAGAATAGTGAAGTTACCCTAGGTGTGGAATATATTTTATATGAGAATAGTGTTTTGTCAGGTAAATAATAAATTCATGTTTTTAATATATTATTTTTTTAAAGGTTGGGGCCGAAGCCTCATTTTTATTAATAAACCAAAGAAAAGGCCTATTTTTAACTGGGTAGTGGAACACCCATTACATAGCCTTAAGGCCAAGTGGGCTTGTAGCCCATTACATAGCCCGTAAGCTCAAATATTTAACCCAATTTCCATAAAATCGTAACTCTCATTTTTTGACACATCAAGGATTTAAAAACTACTTTTTTGAATCGTTTCACCAAATTAACTCAAAAACAAATCATAAATAAATGAATTAATGAATTCATATTAAATTTTAGATTGAATCACACATTTAAAACAATTCATGATGGTGGGTTTCAAATGGATGATGCCTATGCATATTGGGGTTATGAAATAGTCAAACCAATCTGTTCATCTTGGTTTTTTAATCAAGATGAGTCATAGGAACCTCAAATATAGTCTGCACATGTTAGAGAAGACGATTGTGGTTCCCATTTTTGTCTTCAAATGTGGTATGTGTTCACAATCCTTTGGCAATGTGTTATTATTAAGGTAATGAGTTTCTTTTTTCTTTATTACTATTTCAATCATTAAAATTCAATCTCCTCTACGATGTTGATCATATTTAAGCATTGTTTGTTTCATTGGTATCATATGAACAAATAGAACCTAAATAAATTTTTTAAATTTGAAGGGAAAAACATTTTTCAATAATTTTTTTCATATTATAAATGAATAATTTAAAATATATCACTAAAGGTTTAATTACATGATGTTCTTGGAGAATAATAATGTGTGCGATTACCCAACACAGATTCACATCATTTTCTTAAAGGGGTGAATTATATTAAATTTTCGAAAATAATTTTAGTGAAAAATTTTCATGTAAATTGCCAAGAATTTTCAGACAATAATTACATTGAATTATCAATATATAATTATTAAAAATAATAAATAGATAATTATCAAGGAATAATCCTTGATAATCAAGATAAAATTCAAAGAATTTATCAAATGATATCTTGTTAGTGAATATCAATATATAATTAGGAAGATTTATCATAGTATAATTACATATTTTTCTAATGGATAATTATTATAATTATAAAATGATAATTGTGATATGAATACTAAATTCAATATTTTTAAAATAACAAATTTGGAAATTAATGATGATAGATAAAGCAACATCACAAGTAAAATATTATTTCATTTTGAAATAAAGTGGATATTTTTATTATAAGAAACTCTTGAAAATTCTCAATCATATATGTGCCCATAACATGAGACATTGATGTTTCACCTTTGATGATAATAATATCGCGAAGTGTTCTTCCCAATTATTGATGTAGGATGTTCCTTACCTATTAGGCTCTTGTTTTCAATAGTTTCCAGAATTATAATTTTTATTGGAATTTCTGTACAACATGCGTGATTGTTGTCCAATGTTTGTGTGTTTAAATGATATATATTGTGATATATTCCTTCCATGAGTGATTTTAGTGAATATTTTTCCTTTTTTGAATGTTATTGCATATTTTTACAATGCTTCAACATACTCATGATGATATATTATGTTATCCCTACTTTTGCGATCACCTTCTACGAATGTCACCATAACTTGGGGGTTATTAGTGGTAATTGAGACATATCGACCATTGTGAAATATTTATTCCTTAGAGGGGGAGGATGATGTTTTACGACAATAGAAACAATGGACCCGGTGCATGGTGGAGGTATGAGGGAGCCAAGGTGTCAAATTGTATATGATTTTGACGTAGCTTTGATTCCATGTAAAATTAATGTTAATGAGGCCTAGTTGTGACTAGAGGACACTACATGATATGATTGTATTAAGGGGTAGATTAAACCAGGTTCATATTCATGCAACACTATAGAGATGTCATAAAAGGGAATGTTTTGTTTCTATAGACTTTTTTGAGAGATAGATTCCGAGTGTCAGGCGCTGGTCCATTCATTGATGGATTCCTAGGTCCATGCCATGGTCTATTATGAGATGGATTCCGGGCACCATGCATTGGTCCATGCTACTTGATACATTCAGTTATCTTCCATAATGGAGCCATAGTAGGTACAATCGAGGGTTTTGGATTCATGGTCAGTGCCTTACCACGTAGTTTTGGATTGTATGTTTATGATCTTCAATTATTTATTACTCTTATGGAACATACATTATACTTGAGCACATATGGTCAAGGATGATTTTCTGGTGTCCAAATGAGTCTTGTTCTCACACCCTACATAGGAATTTCGATGTTCTTTTATATCTCCTGAGATAACCGATGATGCGAAGGGCCTTGAGGTGGATGACTTAGAACGTGGATCATAGAGTCGGGATTGACCGGGGTTGACACTCGATTATAGTACAGTTCTATTAGTTATCTCCTTATTTCGTTACTTTGGACACCATTCCACTTTGGGAGCTCATATTTATAGACCTTCTATGTCATCTATAGTTTCTGAATTTAGTCTAATTATTTTATTATTTCTCTTATTATTATTATCATTTCTCCTAGTTAATGACATAATAAAGATGGTATAGTCACCCCATTATCAAACATAAACCCTCGATGCTAGTCACCAACGTCCTATATAAAATGAGGAACACATGAGGTTATCTGTCATTCTATATTGGACATAGTCGTTTGGGATGTGATGTTACAATTATATCTAGCCTCAAGAGGTGGAAATGGAAAAACAAAAAATGTCAACTCTTGAAGTTTTAGTTTTTCGTACCCACAAAAGATGATTTCGTAACCCATTTGATGGATGTGGAGATTGATATATGGCACTAACATAACATGAAAATATAAATTTATATGTTTTATGCTATGTTTAATAAATAATCATGATAATATAATTAATGGAGTGTAGGAAGAAATAAAAAAATTCTCATTGACAAATGTTACCTCTTTTCAGGTATTCTCCAAAGGTTTTCACTAAAAGACTCTCTAGGATAGAGTTACTCCCAATTTAATGCATCTAAGATGAGTAGAGGGAATATGGGTACTGATTTTTATAGGTATTTTCTGATCTAAATAGGTGTGAAGGTGAGTAAAAGGGAGGATAGTGGATAACCTTTAATCAGTTGGGGAGAGCTCAAACATTTTATTTTTTAAAATAATCGAGTTCCCTCATGTTTTTATATTGTAAAAAGCATCAAAAAATGGAAAATTATATTACCTTCTAGGTGTAATTATTCAAATATGTCTATAAAATAGTTCTTACACAGGTATATAGGTTATTTTTACATTAATATTTTCATTTTAACCCCCAAAATGTTATTTTTACTTTAACCGTGATAATTCATTTTTATTACATTCATTATTCATTTTCTAAAAAATTTAGTTGAACTAAAAATATAAAATAAATTATTCAAATTCCTAATAAGTAATCCATTTTTAGAAATCATCTTTAGTTAATTGGATAAAAATAATTTAAAATTAATCATATAGACATGATGAGAGTTTTTTAAAGTAAAAATGATCAAAGGTATATGATGTTTTTATATACAATTTTTATATGAAATTTATTCCAATACATAAAATTGGATTAATATATGTATAATTGAACAACTAATACCTTAAAACTATTTTAGAATTTAATTTATATTTATTAATTAGTTAAATTAAATGGTATTTTTCAATAAAAATCAATATTTTACACTATTCATCAATAAATGAAACTTTTCAGAAACAATTAAAAAATGAGTTTTATGAAAGATTTGAAATTCAAATTAAAAAAAATAAATATAATTTTTTTAAACAAAAAGTTGCAAAAAATATCTATATTATTGTTCAGAAAGAGGCATAAAACATATTTTTTTAAAATTGTTTTTTGGAACATATATAGACTTTACATATAATTATTTATTTTATTATCAGGTGATATTATTTACATAAATCAATTATACTTAATAATAATTATTTATTAATATTTATATCACTATGATGACTGTCTATGTTATAATGTCCAGGTTTAAATAACTATATTAATTATATATCATTGTTTTTTTAAACTGAGTATTTCTAATAATGCGACATATGAAAGTGTAGCATGTAGTGCAATTTTAACATGTTGTTTAATGTAATGAAAGGAAAAAAATTAATTTAATTTATTTAGAAAATTAATGTCATAAATCATTGTGTGTTAAATTAATACAATCATGACACTGAATGGACTTCACATATGATGATTAGGGTTTCTCCTTCCTCAATTTATCTCTCCGTGAAACAATAAAAACTCTATTTATACACGAAATTATATTAATTTGTTCCATTATAGTGGATTGAATTTAATGTATACTATCATATATTATATTTCACAAATCTATAAGAAGGAAGGACCCATTTAACAATGTGGTCTATTATAAGGATGATCAAACTAGTAATGGTAAATGTTTACATGGATTTAGGCTCATCACACCTGTTGGATGTGAAAATATGATTGATTTATACAATTTACTAAATGATTACTAGGGACACTACCCTTTGGTGTGTAATGGATAACAAGGCATCATACTGAATGGAATCTTCCAAGAATGTCAACACATTGGATAGGGCATCAATATCTGAATTCTGTAATCACAAAACACATGTGAGTGTTTGATCGAAAGCGATTTACACAGATAGTCCTCCAATGTATCTAAATAGAGGTGGAAAAAATTAATTATTAATGGGTTATTCACCATTAATACACTTAATCATAATCTTTGAATCAACCATAACATTCAAATGGTATATGTACTATTAAAATTCTATGTCTAGACCCATGGTTAGGGTTGGTATTATATTTCATTATTGGTGATGCCTTTGAATAAGAGGAAGTAATATGGAAGATTCACTGCATTTGGGGAGATTAAAGAAAACCCCCAAAAAAATATTTTCGAGCTTCTAATTTTCAATCCATTTCTGGGTTAGATTTCAATAATCTCTATCAAAATATATCTATGAAAAAGGGCATGTCTCATGGGCATATGAGACATAGAAAAAATCTATTTTTTATTTATTTATATTTGATGATATGTATTTTTGGTAGGATATGTTGAGGAAAAAATAACTATTTCCTTCCATTTTATTTCCATCTATGGTATGAAGTGAATATCAATTTTTAATAGGAAAATTCACATCGATCATTATGGCCTTTCAATATAGTGTACTTTAGGATGTTCTGTGACAGGTCGATGCAAGAGACTAGGTGGAACTCGTCATACTACAAGTAACATCCCAACATTTTCGCCATGAAAAGGAGTGTAAGGAAGTTATTTTAAAAATAAGAATCTTATTTCTCAATGTATATCATTGTCAGGATAAGATAATAGAGAATAATTTTCCGTCATGTATAATATTTTGGTGAATAGATGGTGAAAAGTGATCATTCTATTGTGGCCATGTATATCATAAGGAACATCCCTTGTACATATGTAATTATCTTTGGTGGGTGTATAAGATATTTCTTGAGGCCTTTAAAGTATTCTTGAAAATATCTTCTCCTCTAGTATGTACCTCCCTTCTTCAACAACATGTTGAATATGAGACAATTTTCAGCTGAATATGATATGAAATGCCTAATGTAGGAAATGTTTCCCTGATTCACATTCAATTCATTATGGTTTGTGTGAGGTTTCATTGAAAGGTTCACACTATTAATCTAAAGGTAAACCTCAATTATATGGTTTCATTCCAAAAAATCCATGTAATTCTCCCTACATTTCCATGATAAGATAGTTCATAGTGTTTATCATAATGTTATGCAACTATAATATTTAGGAAATTGTTTAGTGGTTACTGAGATGACCCCTACTATCTTATAACATAATCAATAGATCATGTACATATATTTCTGTGATCTTTACCAATAATGTCTACATTATGTTGTTTATGGTATAAAAGACATTGGATTTGGAATTATTTTAATCCAAGAGTAAGACCTGGTAGTTGAATATCTCATCTGGTTCTCTAAAAGTAGTGGCTTCCTCATCTCTAGGGGATACCTTTATCTAATTGAACCATGACTACGCATCCTTAAATGGAATGTATTAGAGGTATGTGCTCACATTAATTATGTGCTCCAGGATCAGAACTGGGAAATCATACTTTACATAAATTCAGTTAAGATAACTTATATTTTTTCATACCATGATCTACCCTTAACTTTTTTAATGGGGATAATGTTGGTGATCCATATCGAGTATTTGAATTCTATGTTGAAGTTGGCCTCAATATTTATACAAACTTTGGATGCCACCATGAAATCATATGAATGATGCATGCCCCTAGATACATATTTTAATACTTAGTGATCATATAATATTCCAAGGTGATAGGTGAAAAAATAATAATAAATCCATGAAATATCTTTGTATTTACATGGAAATACATTAAATTTATACTTCTAAGAGGATATATACAACTCTTTCAATTATCAAGCCATGTTACCTCTCATTAATATGGGAAACATATCCAATTTTGGTCACATATTTAAATTCCTCACCTCATCGATGGTGGTGTCTATTTCATCCATGAATATTTGAGGTAATCTTATAAGTTTGTTTCCTTCATCTTTCATATCAAAATTGATGGAAGAGTAATAATATGTGGTTGATAATATTTTAGAATCATGATCCCTTTATAGTTACATAAAGTCATTATTTTTCCATTGTAATTCCATGGAATGAGTATCATGATTGGATGCACTCTATAGATGATTGAATTTTCACTTACTATGATTGGGGAATAAGAGACATTGATATCCTTAGTTATAATCAACATCACAAGGACATATTAAATTTTCATCTATGGTACATATAAATTATTTGATCTAAATAAAGATAGAAAATTGGGATTATTATTCAAGGAATTGATCTCCCTAGGTATGAAATAACTACATATTAATGGGATGGTTTCTTCTATAATGGATTCTACTATGTATACATGATCTCCTGAAGAATTTAGAATATGGTATATTTCTATGGTTGGAATAATTTATATAAATATTTTTATTGGAAACACATAATAATTGCTGATAATGTTCTTGGGGTTTACTGGGTTACTACCCAGATTATTGGAAGTTGAAAAACCAATATTCCCCTTTGTGAATAGTTTATTTACTTCTATTTAATAAAATATATAATCCTCATACTAAGATTCACAATATTTTTAGGGATATATTTCTATTTATATGGATATATTCATTTTGATAATGGTGTATTACAATAACTTATTGAACACTATCACAACATTCACATGTCTATAAAGTAGAGAACATTTAAGTATAACATTGTATTGCTTTTTTCAACTGAATAATCATGAAAATAGTAATATATACCATATTCCAAAATTGGGTGTTGTTTTTTATATTTTTATGGGTTTTTATTGCTCTTGTTATATCTTTTAATGTTATGCTTTTAGGGAGACAAAACATCCTCATAATATCCAAAATTCTAGGGAGTTCGAAGAGGGGTAAGAAAAAACTGAGATCCATTATCAACTAATTCCCACCAAATTTCATAATTTATAAGGTTACTAAAAAACCAAAAAAAATTCTAATAAACCACTAATTTTCATCTTCTCAATCATTCTATATGAATGAGATAGTTTCATGGAATTCCATTGGTGTTGTTCTCTCTCGATACACCACGGCTGTAGTGAAATCTCTATCAAAATCTTGGGGACTATGGAGGGACTTGACAAGCTCATACCTGAGTTGTTTTTAAAAATTATTTTTTTCTATGATTTAGAGCTAGGAAGGGATGTTAGAAAAAAAATTCAAAAACTCATTCTTTTTCATTATAGATCATAACATCTAAGCATGATGTTTCTCCTTAGAATGTAGATAAGGTTCTGAGTCACTCATGGTAGAATGCTCTTGTTCATGGTCTAAGGTTGAATTTATACCTTGTAATATACCAACATAGATCTACCAAAACATACACATGAGGAAATCATCTGAAAGAAGAGGTAATGTATTAAAACTAAGAAGCTGGTATATAACTTTGGACTACTTACAACCAGAGCACTATAATGAATAAAAATATAAAAATATATCAATAAAATCCATTATAAACTATATAATTATGATATTTTGAATATTTTAAGGCCAACATGTATCCACGTGACCAATAATCACCTATAAACCACCCCTCGATGAAGGTATGGACCAAAGGATAAGCTTATATACCACAAGATTCCATTTCCTATAACTATATCCTATAATATAACATCTAGAACTACCCAATAGAGAAAGTAGGGTGTGGGAAAAAATCCTAGTGGGATAAAAAATATATTTTATATAATTTTCAATAAATATAGTTTAATAGTTCATGATTTAAAAAAAATTGTATTACAATGAATTTTTATGAATAGAGAAGAACCTCATATTTTTCCATTTAATATAGGACAATATATACTAGACACTCAATAGACTAAACATGTATAATTTCATATATAAGAAATATTGAGTCTTTCTATATTCTATAGATATCAGATAGGTTACCTTTTAGTGGTGAAACAATCACAAAGTCTACCCAGGCATCTTTCACGAAACACCCATGGTCCCAATGTACAATTGAAAAAATACATTTTCCAAACCATTCTCTAAATTATATAAACCATTTTCATAACTATTCTTATCCACATTTGTGTTTGTAAACTTATATCCAAATGTAAAAAAAAATTATCAAAGAAAGTACTCTTTTTAAAAACACATTACATTCAAATAAATATTTTCAAAACAAAAATTACAAAAAATCAATTAAAAAACCAATGTAGTTGACCAAAAATAACAAGAATTTCATTTCACTGTCTTATTTAATAGATACCCCTATATCAAAATAGTATAAACCAAGATTCCTTTGATAAAAGGGATTTCAAACCGTTAGAACGACCTACAAGAGACAAGGAAAATCCAGAAACATAAAGGTATTAGTATAAAACTGTAACGACCAAAAAATTCATTAATAAAAATTCCTCCTAATCTAATTAAATTTCTCATTATGTAAATTTTTTATATAACTGTAAACATCATTGGTTTATGTTTTTGGATTTTAAAATATTGTTAATAATTATGATCGTTGCTAATATTGTAGTTGAACATCGATCTCATGATTATTATAAATATAGGACTTTAACAATGCCAATTTACTCAGAAAAAAGAAGTGATGACCTCATCCAGTAGACTTTCCTTGTATGAAGCCAATTTTTCAATACTCGGAAAGGAGGTGGTGTCATTGGGCTTCGATCTTGACTAATCCCAAGCCGAGCATGACCACTTCCTCTTCACTCAATGCCTTTTTAGTTTGACCAAACCCTGAACTCCTCTCTCTATAATCCTCCCAAGGTTCCCCAAGATCCCATAAAGCCTCTCTCACGCCTCACTCATGCTTTTGTGATCACACTTCCTAGTAAGGGATTTCTTCCTTTCTAATTTTTGCCTAATTTTCATTAAGCTGTTATGCTCATTTTTCAATTAAAAACGTTGGGTTATAATTTTTCACCAACCCCATACTACGCTCTTTATGTTTGGATGATTTTACACCGCTTTCTCTCTCATTAATTCCTCTCTTGTATACCCATTACCATTCCGAAATTCCATGAGTAATTTCTCTCTCCTATTTTGCATCTAAGTAATTATTTTTTATTATGCATCTAAATTCCATTACATTTGTTGGGGCATGATTCCATATGACCCCATTACTTTCTATTTCATGTAAATTTGATGAGACACCACTTTCCCACTCATAAACCATTTTTCATTAATCCTTATGTCACGTCGTTATGCTGTTGAAATTGCACAACATTTTTCCAAGACAAGATCATTGTGTAGTTAATACCATACCCATGTCTCTATCAAGGGTATTCACCTTTATGCCCTTATAAATATTGAATATTAATTTGTTGTATTTATTTCACATTACATAATCATGTAATAACTTATGATATTGATTTATTCCATGTTATATGATCCATGTGGCACACTTATGCATGAAATGAAATGTTTATGTATGGTGTACCCGGATAGCACTCCAATGCATTGGGTAATGTATGGTATCATGATACATCATGTGAAATGATTATTTACTCATGATAATTCATGTGAACCATTATTTTACTCGTAGTTCTTGTGTAATGAGGGTTTACTCATGCTCCATGTGCAATAAGCCTTAGCTCATGGTAATTCCATATTAAGTGTCGTTTACACATTTCTATGTTATGATTATCATGATTTATCATGAATTTATTTTCATGTTTCTCTTGTGATCCATTGATATGCCTATTGTCTAACATGTATTGTATTCCTCTTTTTATTCCATGTTTATTCCCATACTCGGATTTATAGGTCACCCATTTCTTATGCATGTCCTCAGGTTATCCCATGAAATGCTATGTACAAGGTGATGTAGTTGTCTTGTAAAGGACGTCTTCAATAAAGATGTTGTATTTTTTGTTTTAAGTTGTAATGTAATGATTCTAATCCCCAAAGAAACTATACCTCTTGATCTTTTATGTTGTATCAAGTGAAGTTTATGTAATAAATCATGTTTTAGTGTGTAATAAAGAGCAGGGTTGTCATAGTTGGTATTAGAGGATTGGTTTAGTTGTTTTTGGTATTAAGATTAGAAAACCCTAGGGAAGACTTTGAGACAAGACTAAGTATAATGAAAATATCCCTATATTTTTGTGGTAATTGAGTAAGTGGTTTATCAGGAAAATACATTCATGTATGTATACAAGCAGGTAGAGGCAGCTCTGGCATAGATGTACCTAGTGGTGAAAACCCCAACAGAGAGTTTCAGGATTGACCTAGGGTATCCTGGTACACGAAAATGGGCCTTGATACACTCTTGGTTATTTTACTCCCAATAGATATGTTTTCGTAAATTCACAAGATGTGTATGAAACCTTATAAATGGAATTATAAAATTCCCCTAAGAATATATGTTACAAAGTATATAATGAATAACATAAATTTAAGCGAATGGATTCATAAGTTAAGGAAATAAAAGTTATTTATAAGTCATCATTTTTGTCCTTGGATTACCATTTATGTGTTACCCCTAACTTTCCTTCTATTCTTACCAATGTCCCGTAATAGGAGGAATCAGGAAAACAATCGATGTACTGATCTGTGTGATGATTGTGCTAATGAGATGCCCAATCCAATGAGAGTAGGAATTTTGAACTTTGTCCCACTTATCTCTATGTTAACTCAAGCATTTAATAGGAACATGGGTAAATAGGAATGCTCAACCCCCCTATGAACGAACAAGTCTCTATCGAGAGCTTCATGAGATAAAGGCATCCTTAATTTAATGGATCATCTGATCCTTCAATCACCAAAAAATGGATCAACTACATTGAAATGATCATCACCATAGTTCAATGTTCTGAACAAGAGATTTATCTCTTGGATCCTTATCATTGGAGGGTGAAGTTGATAAATGGTGGACATTGATAAAAAATACAAAGCATAAGGAGGATATTGAGTTATTGGAATGGAAGGATTTACATAAAATGTTTTCCGATAAATATTTTCCATGCACCCTTTGACATAAGATGGAAAGGGACTACCTTGCCTTCGTGAAAACAGATGACGAATCTATTGGAACGTATGAGTAAAACTTCACAAGGCTCGCAAGATATGCCTCTAGCTTTTTCGTTACCCTCAAATGCAAGGTTGACCGCTTCTATGGTGGGCTGACACCAAGCCTGCAGAATGCGTTTGTGATCTGTGACTTCGACAACTATAAGGAAATTTTCTAATGTGCTTTCAAGGTCGTAATGGAGATTGGAGAATCTTAGGGGTGTCATAGGGATGAAAAGTGTATGTTTTACTTCAATGACGGAGGTCTGATGGATAAATCCAACGGTGCTAAAGAGATCTAGCACCCCACATTCCAAAGGTGCGGAAAGAAGCACCCCAAAAAATGCATTAAGCGGATGAAGAAATTCATTAAGTGTGGAAGAGAAGGGAAACTGGCTATTAATTTCCAACAAGAAAAACAAGCGGCTACAACCGAGGATAGGAATGCTCCATTCGACTCTCAATGTGTTTGTTCATTGCTTCATCTACAATGAACCATGACATCTTGCAAATCAGTTCCCTAAGAAAAGGTTTTTCAGAGGCAACCCAAAAAATCTAAGGTAGAAAGGAAGATCATTTACCATTACTACTGCTGAAGTGAACCCAGGCAACTAATTTGTGATAGGTATGATATTTATTCATTCAAGAACAACTTACATACTTTTTGATTCAGGTTCTACAAATGCTTTTATATCTGGAATGATTATAAGTAAAGATGTATGTGAGTACGAAAAACGGAGCAATCATTTATTCCCATTAATATACCTCCTCCCTTGTCATAATTGATGGATTGAACTTCCTAGTTAATCTCATCATACTCCCTCTGGTGGAATTTGATGCAATTATTGGCAAGGATTGGATTTCCCTATATATAGCCTACATAAATTTCTGTGAGAGGGAAATCACTCGCCAAGTGGAGAATCGGCCCCAGATTCTATTCAAGTTCAAGGAGGTAGATGAATCTTATTTATCACCATCATCTCAAGCACAGATATTACTTCTCAATGAGAATGTGTATCATGCTCTGATGATTGAGTCTATGGAGGAAAACATCCTTGAAGACACACCTATTGTGAAGGAATTCGCTGAAGGGTTTCTCGAGGAATTCTTTGGACTTCCTCCTAGAAGAGATGTTGAATTCTCAATTGTCCTTATACCTGGAGAGTTACCAATATCAAAGAATCTATATAGAATGGCTGAATTGGAGCATGAGTAGCTGAAGAAACAACTTCAAGGGAATCTGGAGAAAGGGTTTATGTGCCCAAGGGATTCACCATGGGGTGAATCAGTCCTCTTCATCAAGAAGAAGGATGGGTCAATGCGCCTTTGCATCGATTATCGCGATCTTAACAAAATCATGATAAAGAACAAGTATCCTCTCCCACAAATTGATTACTTGTTCAATTATTTGTGTGGGGATCAACAATTTTCTATGTTTGATTTTCATTTGGGATATTATCAAGTAAGTGTGAGGAATTAAGATATCCCCAAGACTTCTTTTCGTACAAGATACATGAACTGTGAATTCATAGTAATGCCTTTCGGACTCACTAATGCTCTAGAAATCTTAATGGACTGGATGAATAGAGTATTTTGGGATTACCTAAACAAATTTGGTGTTGTATTTATAGATGATATTCTAGTATACTCAAAACCCATGGAGAATCAAGTGGAGAATCTAATAATTGTACTGGAGACCATGTGGAAGAGAATCTCAATGAAATGTACAGAAAGTGTGATTTCTAGTTGAAGGAGGTCTCATTCTTAGGATAAATCATCACAAGAAATGGGATATATTTGGATCCCTCCAAAGAAGATTCAATTGATGGATGTTCTAGGCCAACATCAATAGTGGATATCCATAGCTTCATGGTGTTAGATTGACATTATCAACGATTTGTGTGAAATTTCTCACGATTGTCTAACCATCATACCAAGCTAACTCAGAAGGGAGTAAAGTTTTCTTGGAGTGATGAATGTGAAGAAAGAATTGAGGAATTGAAAAGGAGGCTTATCCCTGCACCCATGCACACTTTACCAACAAGTGTATATCTTTGGTGGTATTCAGTGGTGCTTCGTAGAAGGGACTCATCTGTGTGTTGATGAAAAATGACAAAGTCACTGCCTATGCATCAAGGAAATTGAAAGTTCATGAGTAGAATTATTCAACACATGATTTGGAGTTGGATGTGGTGATCTTAGCTTTGAAAATATGGAGGCATTATCTCTTTATGGAGATGTTTCAAATATATATGGACCACCAAAGCCTCAAGTATATATTCACATATAAGGAGTTGAACATGTGCCAATGAAGATGGATAGAGCTGATCAAAGACTGTGACTACTCAATGAATTGCCACCCTAGGAAAGAGAACAAGGTAAGGGATTATCTATATAGAATGGACCTAGTGATTCTATCCCTGATGATAATTGAGAAGGATCCAATCTTCTTCGATTTGAAAAATATTTACTTGAAAATAATAAATGGAACATCAATCCTTTCACAAATGAGTGCTCAACCATCTCTTTTGGAAAGGTTAATGGATCTTCAAAGGGGTGATGTGGGAATTTAGAAGAAATTGGAAGCTACCAGAAGAGGGAGATCCATAGAGTTAAATGTTAATGAAAAAAAATGTGAGATTTGGGAAAAGGCTTTGTGTTCCATCAAGTTCATAGCGGAAGAAAGAACTTTTGGATAAAGCACATAGTTCAAATTTCTCTATTCACCCAAGAAACACAATGATGTATCAAGATATTTGAGAGCATTATAGGTGGGATAATATGAAGAATGAGATTACTGAATTTACATCAATGTTCCTGGTGTGTCGGTAAGTGAAGGTAGAGAGACCTAAGCCTAATGGTATGATGTAACAGTTACCCATACCAGTATGGAAATGGGAAAACATCACCATGGTCATGGTCACCGGACTTCTTAAGACATCAAAAGAAAACAATGCAATCTAGGATGTTGTGGATCATATTAAAAAGTCTACACACTTTATTTCAATTTTGGAGGATTTATCATTGGATCAACTGGCACAAATATATATCAGGGAAGTGGTAAGGATACATGGAGTACCACTATATATTTTATCCAATCGAGATCTAAGATTCACCTCTTTGTTTTGGAAGAGTATTCAACATGATTTGGATACTGATATGAACATCAATACAACTTATCATCCTCAAAATGATGGCCAATCTGAGCGTACTATCCAAACACTTGAGGATTTGTTGAGAGCATATTCAATAGAACTTAAAAGAGTCTAAGATCAACATATTCCCCTAGATGAATTCTCCTAAAATAACTATTTCCAATCAAGCATTCAAATGTAACCTTATGAAGACATGTATGGGAAGAGTATTAGTACCATTTTGGGATGAAGTTAGTGATGATAAGTTTATAGGACCCGAAATGGTCAAATAAATGGTGGAGAATGTGAAAACCATTCATAGGAATATCAAGGTATCCCAGAGTCGACAAAAGAGTTTTGAAGATAACCGTTGATGAGAACATGAGTTTAAATTTGGAGAAATTGTATTTATATGCATATCTTTGTGGAAGAAGGTCATGAGGTTTTTAAATAAAGGGAAGTTATGTCCTAGGTACATCATCCCCTTTGAGATTCTTGATCGTGTCGGGGTTGTGGCCTAGCGACTAGCACTTCCACCTACCATGTACAAAGTACATGATGTCCTTCATGTATCCCTCCTTAGGAAGTACATACCATACCCTTCACATGTACTATCTTAAGAGGTAGTAAAGTTATAGGATGATCATTCTTATTAGGAGAAACCGATGAAGATATTTGATCATAGAGAAAAAGCTCTATGAAATAAGACAATTCCCATCATCATGATGTTATGGAAAAACCATAAGTTCTATGAAGGGATGTGGGAATTAGAAGAAGTGATAAATTAATGTTACCCACATCTGTTTTAGTTTGGGAAATGGAAACTTTGTGTGTGAAATTTCTTAAGTGGGGAAGATTGTAATGACCAATTCATTCATTAATGAAAATTCCTCTTGATCTGATTAAATGTCTCACTATATAAATTGTTCATATAAATGAAATCTTCATTGGTTATATGTTTTTTGATTTTAAAATACTATTACGAATTGTGACCATTTCTAATATATCCATTGAATATTGATCTTAGGATTAGTATAAATATTCGGCTTTAATAAATCCAATTTACTCAAACAAAGGAAGCGATGACCTCATCTAGTAGACTTGCCTCATACGAAGCCCATTTCTCTGAGCTCGGAAAGGATGTGGAGTCAGTGGGATTCACTCATGACTAATCCCAAGGCGAGCTTGAACACGTTGACCTTGAGAAAAACCGACTACGGGAGAAGTGGAAGTTAATTGAGATTACCACCCGAGCGATGTTATCCAAGACACCCCAAGAGTCTGTCACCATCACACACCATACCATTCAGTCTTATGCGAGAGTTATAAGGGGTTATATAACAAGACATTATAACTATGATTATTTTCATTTTTTTGTATATAATAATGATTTTACATTTATTTTATTATGGTTAATTTGTAAATTGTTTTTAAAGTGAAAATAGTATTTTTAATTAATATTCAACTATGAAATCTATTTTGACGAATTAATGAGTTTTTGAATTAAATAATATTTGTATTATTATTAAATTAAATTTTATTAAATATAAATTATAATAAAAATTTTATGAATGCAATTGTAATTTTTATTATGTTTTGAAAGCTATTTTTGTCCAAACCCATGAATTTTCAGTAAATGTACGTTTTTATTTTAAAAGTAACAATTCACGTATTAATAAAATTATTTAGAAAAAATGAATAATATTTTTGGAATCAAGATGTTTAAATTATCTAATAGTGAATTTTACATAACTTTCTCGAACAGTCAAATTTTTGGGTAAAAATTAAATACAGTTTAAATATATAATGTGTTTTATGACATCATAATGACCCAATAGTGACGTAATAAAATAATATAAACAATATTTTTGGCCAATATATTTTTTAAAATTAAAATAATTTTATTTTGGTTTTGTTGGATTTATTTTACAAAGCATTAGTGGACCATTCAAGGCTTATAAAACATTTTGTCTTTTTAAATTGTTTTCCTGGAGAGTGTGACTCACCAATACAGAAGAAACCCTATTATTTTTAAAAGTTATACCATTATAAACATAAAACATTTTTTTCCACTCTCTTTGGAAAAAATCATGGGCGGGATTTTAGTTTTTCATGGTTTAATGTGAGGTTTCTTAAACCTAAATAATAATGAATTCCCTCTCTTTTCATTTTTTAAAACCTCCCAAGGTTCAACTTCTTATTCACTGAAAGGCTTTGGAGTTCGACCAAACCCATCCCTCCTATTTCTAGAATCCTCCCACGGTGACTCATTTTCCCATGAAGCCTCTCTCAAGCCTCCCCCAAGCCTTTGGGATCACACTTCCAAGTAAGGGATTTCTTCCTTTCTCATTTTGTCCAAATTTCTTTAAGTTGTTATGAACTTTTTTTCAATTAAAAATGTTGGGGTATTATTTACCACCACCCCCATAATGCACTCTTTATTTTATGATTATGGGATACCCCTTTATTTCTCATTAATTCCTCTCATGTACACCTGTTACCATGCCGAAATTCGGTGAGGGATTTCTCTATCGTCCTTTAAATCCAAGTAATTCTTTTGTATTATGCATCTAAATTCCATTATTTTTTATGGTACATGTATCTACATGAAACCCTTACAGTCCATTTCATTTACATATGATGATACACCCCTTTTTCTATCATCAACCATTTTTCATTAATCCTTATGTCACACTGTTATGCTTCCGAAATTGCACCACATTTTTTCAAGACAAGATCATTGTGTATTGAAAACTATAACCATGTCTCTATCAAGGTAATTAACCTTTATTCACATATACATATTTAATTGTACGTTCATGTATTTATTCCACAATAATTAATACTTTAACAACTTATGATATTGATTGATTCCTTGTTATATGAACCATGTGGCACTCTTATGTAGGAAATGAAATTTTTATGAAGGGTGCGCCCCGATATAGCTCCAATGAATTAGGTAATGTATAGTATAAAGATAAGTTATGTGAAATGAGTGTTTACTCATTATAATTCATGTGAAATTAGGGTTTACTCGTGCTTCATGGGAAATGAGGGTTTACACATGCTCCATGGGCAATGAGCCTTGGCTCGTGCTAATTCCATGTTAAGTGTTGTTTCCACATTTCCATGTTAGGATTATCATGATTTATCATGCCTTTATGTTCATTTTTCACTTGTTCTCCATTTATATGCCAATTATCCATCATGTATTGTATTCCTCATTTTATTCCATGTTTATTCCTTTACTAGGCTTTATAGCTCAACCTTTTCTTATGTTTGTCATCAAGTTAGCCCAAGTAATGCTATGTACGAGGGAATGTAGTGGGCATGTAAGGTAGTTTTCCGTAAAGATGTTGTATTTCATGTTTTAAGTTGTTATGTAATGATACTAAGCCCCAAAGACACTACAAATATTGATATTATATTATGAATCAAGTGAATATTATGTAATAAATCATGTTTTAGTGTGTAATAAAGAGCCTGGTTGTAATAAAAACACTATCCAATCAAAAATATAAACACATCCATGACCAAATATATAGGTTATGTAGGAAAATTCAGAGACCCCACTTTGACTTTTCTATAACCACAGGAAGAACAAATCAATGTCATTTACATGTTCAAGCCCAAATTATATTAATTTAAATAAATATAAATCCTTGAACATTAGGTAATTTTCCCAACCAAATTATCTATATACATAAGAATCCAAAAAACCCACCCACATAAGGATGATAAAAAATAATAAACAAGGGAGAACTTATAATGTGTAACATGGTGTTAGAATCACACAATTATATACAATTTCCCCCTAAAATCCCTTATATCTCTAGAATCATAAAAAGATAATGCCATTATAGTCTCATGAACAATTCCCTCTTCCACTTATAGTGGTTTTTCCATCATCACTACCATTATACCTAGACCAAAGGAATTGTTTCACCCCACAATAACTTCTCTCATTGATCCATAATCTAAACTGGTTGCTGAACCAATGTGGTTGCAGTATTAAGGTAAACATCTCAACATCCCATCATTGAGGAAGGATTTGGGATATACCTACTTAGACTGGAAACATGATACAAGTCATGGAATGATGTAAAACTCAAACCGATAGGCCACCTTATTCAAGTCATCAAATAATCTAATAGGGTCTCAAAAGCCTCAGTAACAAAACACCCATCATACGTGTGCATGAACGTTGATTCAATATTCTTATCACAATGAGAGGAAGAAAAGAAAATGATATATATTAATTAATAATAAAATATAATTTTTATGCCATATATATCACATAGTTTTTTAAATTGACCCCTAATACATTCCATGTAAAACATTAATGAATCACATCCCTTTTCGAGGCCATAGTCCGTCATACACACTAATGACATTATCCTAGACCCAAAAAATGGAATGAATGAAATTATGTGTTATATAATAATTAAAAATAATAATAAAATAATTAATATGATACATCATATATAAAATATAAATCCATCATAATGTCCAACCATGAGTGGTGGTAATGGAAAAATGAACGACGTCAGTTCATGTGGTGGCAGTCCTCTAAACACTGGAACAATGATTTCATAACCAAGTTGATGGTTGTATGTGTGGTTATAGGTATTAAACATAAAATAAATTCATATCAGATTATATAATATATATAGTTTATTAGATAATCATATTATAATAATAAGTTAAGGAGGTGGAGGAATAAATAAAATAAATATTCTCATTGATGAACATTATCTCTTCTTTGAGTCTTCTCTTGAGGGTCGCACAAAACCCTTCCTAGGTTATATTTCAACCAAACATAAAACTTCTAGCATGTGGGGAGGTATTTTGGGATGTAATTTTTGAATGGTATGGTCGATCCAAATGGATTCAGATTTGTGATGATGAGGGGAGGGTTATAGACCATTTACTGTTGAGGAGGAGTGGAATTCTTATAAATACACAAAAGTATTTACTAACAAGAGGCATCCCTTAAGGAATGTTCCTCTAAAATAGTTCAATAATTGAGGTTTGGTTTTATGTGGTAAATAAAAACATTCCATCATGATAAATAAATTTTTTTTATCATGTTGTTCTTTTCTCTTTAAGTGTTTCAAAATTTTACCCTTTCGTATTATTACAATGGTAACTTGTATTTTTTTATTTACCTATGTAATTAATCCCATAATACTAAAATAAAAATGATACTTATTAGATAATTTAGTCATAATTATTACTAAAATTAAATCAAATTTATTAAAAAAATATTATTTGGGTATAAAATTATTTTTAATACAGACACATGAAATGCACAAAACCTTATTTTAAAATTAACCATTATAATTAATTTTAATTTTTTTATTTTAATAATTGTTTCCAATGAATTTGGCCATATTTGATAATATAATTTTCCCAATTATAAATATTTTATCCATATTTCCATATTCAACTCAAAATAATAGAATATTTTAATTAATATTTAATCCCATATATGGAATGAGAAAGATGATTTTTAAAGTGTAAATGTTCAAATGTTTACAATGTTTTTATATATAACTTCAATATGAAATTAATTAAAATGGTATAAATTATATTATTATATGTATAATTGTACATATTATACAGTAAATATAAATTAGAATATCATTTTACTTTTTAAATAATTTATGTGAAAAGACAGTTTCCAATTGAAAATCAACATTGTTCACTATTTATATGGAAATGAAACCTGTTATAAAATTAAATAAATCCATCATAATATAATTTTTACATTATAAATTAAAAACATATTATTATTTTATAAATTATGTTTCTAAAATTTAAAAAAATTAATTTTATTTTTAGTTGCAAATTTTATTTTGGGAAATAGTATTTTTCAAACATATAAAAACATTATAAAAAATTATGTATTTTATTAGAAATAAATTTTATTTATATAAAACCATTATTATTAATATTTAGAAAGAATTTATTATTATTAATATCACTAATATTATCAACTAGGTTATAAATATCACAGTTAAAACCATATATTAATAATATATCATGGTTTTGTTAACACCTAATGTTGTAGGCAATAAATTTTTAGACATTGTTGGGTGTAGAGAAATATTAATATAGTATTTTTGTAGTGAATTATTTACTTAGTATTTAAGGTAATTAAATTCATAAAATATATTTAATTTATTCTTAATTGTTATTATAAAACTAAGTGTGTTACATTTTACCCTCTTAAAGTGGATTTTCTGTTGAAATTTGTAAAATTGATGGAAAAAATAAAGATAATTCTATCTCATAAATTATTATATTCCCTCATATTATCCTAAGACTATTTGTTTTTTTTAAAAAAACATTGACTATGTGAGGGTTCATTTTTCCTAAAACATTATCGGTATGATCCAGAATATCCATCGGTTGTTCCTCTTAAGAAAGGTCATGCTCTCATGTTACAACCTCAGAGTTCAATACATGTGATTGATTAATAATACACATTATCAATAGAGATACATAAAACTCATTATAGACCTAATAAAGGTTTGGTGGAAGAATATATTGAGAAACTACTATCTTGATACAATATTGTATTATAATGGGATCAATATACCATGGTATTTTTTTTACCTTCTTTCATACATATAGAAATTCATAGAAAAACCTTCTCCCAAACATCAAATTCTATATAATGTCGAAGATTATCAGTATAACATCACAACAACATTTTACAGTCCATCCATATTTTTGAATTGATTGAACCTTATATGTGATCACATCAGCCTACTACATTCTAAATATATTTCAATCTAATACTACATTCTTGTACGTTCAAGTTCTACACTTATATATATAAAGTGCTTCATAAAGAGCTCTCTGAATTCTCAATTGCAAGATATAATTATAAAAACCCACATTTATGATGGTTTTGATCCCAAAATACTTATATGTACCTATGTTAATATCTTATAGTATCCTTTAATCATATATCAATAATTTTTAAAGTAATTTCCCTCAAATAAATTATTCACTACATATAATATCAAAGGGTTTCACTTAAATATATGTCCCTTAAATTATAATTAATCTTGATAATATCCCATCACATAAAAACTCAAAATAATGTGTTAAAAATCTAAAATTATGATCAAACATTTACTTATAGACCACAAATGGTGTCCAAAACTCTAATGTTAATTGTATGGGAGACATATATGCTTGCATAATATGTGTCAACTATTATTAATTAAATAATTAATTATATCATTCAAAAAAAATTAATTGAATTTTATGTTTTACAATGTACATATTTAATATCAAAGGTGAGATAATTATTATATAATTCATGTAGAAGGAGATAAAAACAAAAATGTTCTCTAAAGAATAAACAGTGGGATTTTCATTGGGATAATTCATAGAAAAATGATATTGGTAAATAAAGATGGGGGCACTAGCCTACCATAATTTTCATGTTTCACTTCAGACATCTTGATTTCATAATATTTATTCATATACATTCTCTTTAATGGTTTTTGGAATAGATCACTATTATTAACCCTCATATTTAGTAACATATTAATATAATTCCCAAAATCCAAGAAATTGTAACACTGAACTGTGGGTAGTATCCTCTATGCAGCTTTCTCATTATTTCCTTAATTCACTATATATTTCCACTTAGGAATTTTATTTTCATAATTATAGTATATTAAACATTTTATGATTTCAAAAGTTGAATATATATTAGGAACATCATTACAGCCATTTATTTTTTACTAAACTTTTCATTTTTTAAAAATATCATTATTTTGGTATTTTTTCTCCACACGTAAACCATTTTCTCATTCCGTTGTCACATTCCCCTAAGAAATTATATCAAAATTATTTAAATACAATAAATTTAATGTAATTTCTGAAATGGTATAAACTAATTTAACTCTTACTGAACTATATTAATATTTTCTTTGCTGAGTTTGAGAGTTTGTTAAAGAGAATGTTGTTAATCGTGTTTCCTAATAACTATCTTAGAATAATAAAAAAAATCCATTACACAATTCTTCAAACCCTATATAAGAATGTTAACAACATTTTCATCACATTCCATGTTGAACTGGTTCCTTCTTGCTCCCATTATTGACAAGAAAACATATCGTGCGAGAAACACTAATAATTGTGAAAAAACAGATAATCATGAAAAAAATAAATTATAGGACGTGAAAATCATGACTATTGTTTTCTAAATTATGAGAAAATAGGTTTATCCAATTTTTTAACAAATCATAATCTACGTAATTTGTAATTATGGGTTGTTTATTGTTTGTTATTTTCCAAATAATATACACAAGATGTGTCAAACCACGTGTGCAACATGTCCAATTGTTTTGCACCAGTGCCCGATCGATTCCAACTCAATATGTTGTTTTCAAGGTTATTAACCCTATATAAATATGTTCATAATCCACATCCTCGGGTAATATCCATAAAAACATTCAATTTCTTGGAAAATACTCACTAAATCCTTTAACAAATTTCTATGAAATTTTCTTATAATTTGAGTCATCATTAAACTTATCCAAAGAGGCATAACTGGAAATATAATTAAAAAACCCCTAGGGATAAAAATAATAGTTTTTTATCATTGTTTCCAATGGTTAACTAATCCTTTCCTTTGATACCAACTATAGTGACATAGGTTTGTCTTACATATATATTGCCTCAGTTTATGTGAATATTCATAATATTATAAAATCACACGAATGAGGACCATAATAGTGTATTACTTTTAGAAACATAGAACAAAATATTCTTAATTTGTTGATTGATCTTCAACGTATCAAAATATTATCTTACCTAATTGAACACTTCTGAAATATTCTCTATTAAAACCATTATTCATAATCTAGGGAAAGTAAGCATAAGAATTAGTGAGCTTAGATGAATATTAAGTGCAGAAAAGGAAGATAATAAAGAATTACATGAATATAATGGTATGAGAGTATGGGAATATCATATTAAAACCATACCCTTAATTTAAAATATAATAATCTTGAGTAACATAATAACAATTGACAATTCATAAGATATTAATCACAAGGTAATCAAAGAACATGAGTAATGAGAGCATAAAGTGGGAATAAGATGTGGAATTGGTTGCACACACTAATACATATAAAATATTATGTCAAAGCTACTAACAAATATTTTCATAAAATGTAAGGATTGGTATAACCACCCATGTACCTACATTGTGACTAGGCTGACAACCTACGTATCCTCTTTTTTGGGCATGTAATCTCCACCCTTGTACCATATTCTCTAGGATTGGTATACGATCTCATGTCCCTACTTTTAGGACTGGTCTAACCACTCAGTTACCAAATTTTTTTAGATTTTTACAAGAAATATTATACCATATTAGATCATATATAATATATCTTTTCCCAATTCAATGGAGCGACATGTAAGATCATCCATCATGTAAGCTATAATCGCTCACACGACACTATCATTGGATCCCCATAATAAAAACTATAATGTGATTACCTAGTAAAATATGGATTGCCCCATCATATAATCATTAATTTTATTACCCAATTCTATCTAGGTCACCCCATCGTATAAGTAATTATTATGAACCATAAAATAAATAATTTACAAAGAGACCATATATCATCCTAAAAAATCATAAATATATTCATTATTCATAGACTACAAGAATAAAAAACATGGAAAATAAATGGGTCTTATTTACATAAATTTGAAACACGATTATACCATAGAAAAGAAATGGGTTACATAACAATATATTTGAAAATTATTGACAATTAGGAAATAAATATGTTCTATATACATCACACCATCAAAACATAAACCATTCAGTGAAAAAATATGACTTCTATTAGATCATATACCTAATAGGAATATATAAGACCAATAGTTGTCATAGTAGATGTAAAATAATTTCAAAAGGATATTTTAAAACATTCATTTTTTGAAAATGTACTTTCTAATTAAAAAACCCATTTTGAAGAAAAACTTTTTTGAACACTTTTTTATCTGAAAATAACTTCTAGAAGTTAAAAAGAATATTTTAAAATCATTTAGAAAACATTGAATAGATAAGATATTTTAAAAATTATTTTACATACATATTATTTAAAAATGTTACATATTTTTTTTTAAAAATGTTTTTCGAAAATATGGTATTTGGATGAAAACAGATTTCCCACCATAGAGAGAAATAAAGTCGGATATTCTGAAAACTATTTTCAAATATATCATTATTAAAAAAGAGTGAAAAATGGTATAAATACTTTAATATATCATGAATAAATATTGGGTAAGTAAATTAATTATAATTAATTTGTGGTAGATCGTGATATTTCAACATTGGATATTTAATCATAAACAATCCAAACAAACTGTGAGATTGTAACAAAATACATATACAAATTTGGTAACTTTGAATCATCAGACCCATTATGGAATGAAAAAATAAAACATAAAAATTCATGGGTATGAATAATTTCATGATATTAAAATTCAATGTTGATGTATATATACCTATATAATGTATATTTGTGAATAACATAACATACATCTCAAACAAGATGATTTGACACAAAACACCATTAGTGATTCATTAACATTTGAAATATAAATCCCAAGAATGATATATCATTAAATGGATATGTAATCCCAAATAGGATTCAGTATAATCATCACAATAAAAAATTTTGGGTACTATATACACCTCACCAGAGAAGTAAATAGGGAATATTGATTGTGTCTCACATAAAACAAAGGCAAGATAGAAATATCTTACCTTATGTTCAGAAATTCATCATACTCACTCAACCACCCAAAATAATAAATACGAGTATATTAAACATATATTATAGAATAATAATTACATATATCCTATAATATATTTTTTCATTATGACCTTTTATTACCCTTTTATTAAAAGTCATAGTTAAAGTTACATTTTGGGTAATAACTACTTTGTTTTTAATTTCAATTTTCACTTGTTATTCTATGTAATCTTATAAAGATAATGAGATCATAATATCTTGAGTGTGAAAAATTATTTAAATTTCATATATAAAATGTATATATGAATTTATAATAATAATAAATAATGAAATAAAATGAATCATGTTTTTTATTGAGATGGTAGGCCGTACATACACATGAATGTTGATTCCATTTTCTTATCTTGTTGAAAGAATTAAAATTAATTGATATATATATATTGTAATTTAAGTGTAATTCTTATTTTATCAATATCACTTATTTTTATTAAACCCTTTATTAATTCATCTAATTTAAAGCGTGAATGAATCAAATCACTACGGGAGGTGGTATTTTACAATACACATGAACAAAATTATCATTTTCCCAAAAAAGGGAAAGCAAGATGTCATGTTTTTATATAATAATTACATAATCATAATAAAAGTGTTATTATCAAAAATATATTAATATAAATTGATCATTATGTATAACCATGAGAGGTGTTATGGGAAAAATGATCAACATCAGTTTGTGAGGCGGTTTCCCGTAGTACGCAGGAATTAAAATATGTCAACACATTTGGTGGAAGTGTTTATAGTTATAGGAAATAATGTTAACATAAAATAATCTAATAATATATAATATACTTATTTAATTATATAATCATGTTATAATAATAATATATGTAGATGGATAAAGAAATGAAGTTAATATACTTAATGACGAAAATGATATATTAATTGGGTCATCTTTATACAGTTACAATAAAACCTTCTTAGGTAGGATTTATGACCAAAATAAGTTATATAGGATATGTTTAGGGAATCAGGGAATTCTTTTATAAGATTTTGGTTTATCTAAATGGATTTTTAGATGTAAAGAGGGGGCTTGGTCAATTTCCATTTATAATTTAGGAGGAGTATAATTATTGTAAATACCCCAATGTATTCACTATTGTGTGGTCTCACATTTTTCATGGCCCTCAAAAATATGTACATAATGGAGGGGTGTATGCGGTTTATAAAATCCTCCAAAATAAATATGTAAACACATCCAATAATATTTTTCCATAGTCCTTAACTTTAATCTAATTTACTTGTTTATAATTTTACCATGGTAACTCTTATTTTTTTATTTACCTAGGTAATTTATTTTTTAAGAATAAAATAAAAATTCAACTATTTAAATATTTTATAGCTTATTATTTTTAAAATTAAATCCAATTTATTTTATAAAATTCCTATGTTTGATTAAAATTACTTTTAATATAATGTCATGAAATGTGAAAAGCCATATTCTATACTTAATCACAGTAATAAATTTTAGCATTTTCACTAATAATTAGGAAAAAAGAAATTATTTTACATTATTAGATAATATAAATTATCTATATTCCTAATATAAAATCCATTTTTCCAAATTTGACTCAAATAAGTGGTATAATTTAATATAATTTTAACCCTATAGATACAATGAAAAGCATTTTTTGAATGTAAAAATGCTCAATGGTTTACAAAGTGTTTATATATACAATCTGTATAAAATTTATCCTAGTGACCTAAATTGGATTATAATATTTATTTTTTAATGAATAATACATTCAAACCAATTTATAAAAATTATTTTTTAAATAATTTTCAGGAAAATAGACTTTTTAATTAATAGGAGGTATTTTTCACGATTAATCAAAAATTGAATCATTCCATAAAAAAATAAAAAAATTCCCCATAGGATTTCTTTAAAAAATTTAAATTAAAAAATTCTGTTTATTTTATAAAATTCATTTTTTAAAAGTTTCAATATTTCTTTTTATCATTTTTCACAAATTTTTTTTGAAAATAGTATTTTTGAATCATATAAAGACAGCACTGAAAATTAATTATTTTAATATTAATATGTTCTATTTATGTAAAACCGAAATATTTATATTTAAAACATATATTTATTTGGAATTTTTAATGGTAAAATATTTATAATTATATATATATATATATATATATAATATCATGGTTTTGTTAAAACTCAATGTTGTATGTAATAAAATCCAAGAAACTGTTGTGTGTAGTAAAATAATAACATGGTATTTTGTGTTGACAATATTAAAATGTTATTTCATGTAACATAATCCAGAATATAAATTTAAATTATTCATAAAAAAAATCATAAAATCTATAGGTGTTACCTATATACAAATTGTAACAACCTAATGTTTTATCAGTCAAGATAATTTATGATAATTATTTTAGATAATCATATGAAATCACAACACAATTGTTTTACTACTGAGGTGGTGCGTTTACGGGTGGCGAGGAAATGGTGATTTTCCATTCCTTTTTTTGACCAGTTCATCATCAGTATCCTTTAATGAAGGTTGAATTAATCATGTGGGGAACTATTGGTCCCAGTGGGTGAGTGCCTGGGGGTCAAGAAATTATTCAATCATTCCTTCTCAGATATCACATCCTCAGATGGTCTCCAACAGGTTTATTGGTAAATCCATGAACTCCCAAACATCCCTAGTATCCATGATTCATGGAACTACTTTCCAAAGGTATGCATTCGTCAGCTGATGATTTTGCAACGACACTAAAGGACTCCATTGGTTGAGAGGAAGGGAGGTCAAGCTCACTACACCCTTCCAGGGGAGGATTGTTGCATGTTTCATGACTCTCTTATAGATTTAAGTCATGTCCATATGTTTGTGAAAACCTATTTAATTTTCTAAAAGTGTGTCTATGGGATACCCTTTGTTTGTAGGATCATTGTAAGCATTCATATACATTTTTTTATACAGAGGTGATCCTGACTTAGCCGGTTTATAAGGAGATCTGGAGTTTATCTTCATCTAGGGGATAGAAGGTGATTTGATTTTTGGATCAGGCCCATAAATAGATATTCATATGTTTCCTTAGGAGAGAAATAATAACCCACATTGTTTGAATGGTGTGGGGATTACACATGGGAGCTTCCAATTTGATAATCATGGTTGGGTGGACCCGTTATGGGTGCGTACCCTTTTGAGATCAGGCCTTCTGCCAGGTGTCCTACGTATCCTCTTTTGATCAGGAATCAATGTTCTCCTAGTTCAAAATCTGTAGGTATTACGTGTGGATGTATCTTATTTAAGGAGGCATGTTTTGGGGGAACCATTATGGATATGACCCTATATTTAACTCAACTCATCTGGTAGGTATTCTACATATCTTGAATTGGTAAGGAATCAGAGTTCTCATAGTTCATAAGGTGCACTGATGTTGTAATCCTCACAAAACTCTAATCATATGTGAGTCATGATTAGTGTGAGAAACAAGAGAATTTGAAGGAGTTAATAATGCACATGACTCCTCCCCTATTGGTGGGGGAGGGAGAGCCCGTGGTGGAAGAGTTTGGGGAAACCCTGGTGAGGGTGTGGACCGATGAACCATTCCTTGTGAAATGAAATTAAAGGTCATGTGGCCCAGTCTCAAATGATTGGAGACTTACCTCAGTGGGAGGGCCTTAGAGCATGTTCTGGGAAGTATAATACATATTAAATTCATATAGCTTGGACAATGGAAACGTAGTTTAACATCATATGGACTATATGATTTGGGGTCTTGCAGTCTAGGGTCTTTCAATGAAGTCAAATTTCTATAGAAACCATGATTATCTGGAGGAATATTATGTTTGGATATTTTTATGTGCCTCAAACAAGAAAGGGGCTGAATATGTAAACCATGATTATGACAGATAAAGTATTAGGGGAAATGATATGAGGCATGGAAGCCATTGAGGCATACATAAGTTGGAAAGGACTCTCATGTGGATGAATTTGTCTCTTCTTCACAGACCATTTATTTGGGCAACATATGCAGAGCCACCGGGGCATGATGTGCATATTTAAGAAAGCACATGTGCCATAGCCCGGTTGGTAAGGACTCTGTAAGTGCATCCAAGTGACCAGGGTTCAAATCTAGGCGGAGGAAGAATTTCCGAGGGCACTATAGCAGGTACTGTAGCGGGAACTATGTAGTATTGTAGCAGGTGCTATAGCGGGAACAGTAGTAGGCACGGTTTGACACTGTAGCATCCGAGAATATGTCCCTGTTTGGGCCTTCGGGCCATCGATTTGGTCCCTGAGTCCTATAAGGCCATTGGGCCACCTAGGCCTTCGGGTCAGTAAGGCCTTTGGGCCACATCACGGACTTTGGGCCACCTTAAGTGCAGATGCAAACCAGACAACCTACAAGGAACGAGCTCTATAGGGAGGATGAGCAAGGATATTTCACCATAGCAGACACTAAACAGATTTCAAGAATGGGAGGTTATGGGACCTGCCATCAGGACAAGCCTGTGCGTGCATGGGAATGCCCAGCTGAATAGCCATGCGAAGGTGGAGAGCTGATTTCACGATGAAGATGCTGGGGAGGAGCAGTTCCAAGTAGTTAGTCTGGGTTGTATGTAATGTTTGAAGCCTACGAGCAATTAATTCCTCTAAGGCTTACGAGCCATGTAATACATATTCCTACATGCCTTTTAAGTGTTCCACCTCACCCCTTGAATGGTGGATTATCAAAATCAATAAAAATGAAGGCCTTTGGGCCATTGGATGAGGAGTGCATAGTCAAGAAATGGTGTCCACAACACATTGGAATTCCTATTCTAATGGTTGAGGATGTTTATGAAGATCTGAAATCACCCAATATACTATAGTTTAAAGTCATATATCTTGCTAGAGGACATCACTATGTAATGTAAGGTTTCCGAGACTAGTACTATACAGTTTAACATTGTGTGGTAATGACGATAAATCATAGTTTATGGTCATATCCTTTGGACCATAGAGGGAAGGATCCATTATTAACTAATGGATAACTTGGCTGGGATGTTCTGACATGCCTCAAACATGAGTGGAAAGGAATGTGTAAACTATGGCTTTAAGGATTCTTGGATCAGGGGAAATGATATGGGTCATGGAAGCCATTGAGGCATATAGAGGTATGAAAGGACACTCCTGAAGATGAATTTCCCTATGATTGATGGTTTTCATGTATCCTTCATATAAATATACACTAGGACTTGATGTGAATAGTCAAATAAAGGTTTCTTCAAAAAATTGGCCTCCATCTTCTTATAGCCATGGAGTTTTATGAGGATTTGAAATCACTAGTGAGATAGAGTTGTACGGATAAAAAGTATGTGTTCAAAAATTTAGGAAACACTCAGGCTGTGATTTTCTATGGATTTCTAGGTCAACCTGTCATAGGAGGCAGGTGATAGGATTTTCAGTATATGCATGAGGAACGTCTCTTGTCACGGTATTTAAGGGGTAGATGTTTGGGTGGCATAAGATAAGAAAGAAAAATGTCAACGACCTGGCCAAAAAAGTTCGCGGTGTAACTCTTCAATTTAAATTGTGGTCACTGATGGAAGAGAAGGGACCAGCCTGGAGGGACGCAACCACAGCCAGACACTTACCCCAAATGGGGGAGTGGGGGCGCAACCATCACAGTATGGACGGGTTGGTGAAAATTATTTTCTACATTGGATGTCCTCGTAAGAGCTCGCATCATAAGAGGTGGCCTCTTTGGATGGTACGCAGAGGAGTAGGCCATGTATCATGGTACGTAGAGAAATATGCCTCTAATTATGGTATGGGGAATATCATGCTGCATACTATCTTCCACTTGGGGGGTCTATGTATTATCTTCCGCAAATGGGTGCCCTCGAATTGTCTTCCGCATATGGGAAATTGTGTACTGCTTCCCACATATGGGAATCCACGAACCATTTTTATTATATATTTTTATTGGTTTGTCAGTTTTCGGTAGAGGGTCATTCAAATATAGTTCTGGGGGAGGACTTCAATTATCTACATTCTTTATATAGTTCCTGAGATGAATTCTGCAAACTATATCAGATGCGGTATAGAATCTCGTGAACTGCTTTGGGTGCAAGAGTAATTTCACCATCACCTTATAATTGTATTGTATACTTTTCTACCATACCAGATCATTCTACCTTTACTTCATCACCCTATATTGTTCTAATGTGCTCATTTTATAGATCATTACAGTGATTGAATCTACTGGACACACAACACCATTATTTGAGGCCCATTGAATCTATATTTCGGCCTGTGGAAGACTCGGTCAACTTGGGTTTGTAGAGGCTTTGGTTGGCAATAATGGTTCACGAAACCCTGCATGTCCACTTAATTTGTGATCTGTGGAGTTTGTGGCATGATACATGGATGATCTTTCATGCAGGACTTCTTTGGTTGACTTGTTTCATAGTTTTCCTTCCTTATGTTCATCACTTCATGAGCCAGTAGTTTAAAGACCATCCCGCATACCTCATGATTTTCAATCCATCTTCTTCACCTACCTTTCCCGGTGACGGTATGCGTGGCACTTGAAAACCTGAATTCCTTCATGCTCATTCAAAAAAATATAACTCAATTTGAGTCCGTTCACCTTGATAAACTTATAGAAGTGATTGATTCCTTCTGAAAAGTGATTCTGGGGGTATTTACTCCCTTTACAGAATTTTTAGGACCCAACAAATTCCCCCCATCAGAATGGTGTCCATTACGAATGAACAAGGGGACAATTCTGATGTAAAAGTAGTCCTGAACAGAAATTGTTCTCGGTAGAATAGGTAGATCTTGAATGACGGGATCCAACCAATATATTGGGTCCCATGTCATTTGATTTTTACAGTTTCTTGTGGTGAAAATTGATCCCTATTTTTTGGCCTCCTTTATTCTCTCTTATAGTTATCTTTGCGAAAACTGCATTCATAAAATTCTCTTTACGTTTCAGAAGCCGATTTCCTCACCATTTCCTCGTCTGCATACCACATTATGGTTTTCAGAAATAAAACTGTGGTATTTTAAAACATAAAATTAGGGTTATGTGTGGAAGAATTATACGTGGCATATTTTTTCACATAACGGACATGGATCGAAAAACTGACCATCAAAACCTATTAATATGTACATAAATTTTGATCCTATTCTTTTGAATGAAATCATAACCGAGGTCGAGGTTTGCAGTATTTTCATTCTGCGGACCATTCTGTTAGTAGACCAATGTTTCGAGGGCCTGTTCCTCATGGTCAATCTGCATACCATGGTTATATGTATTGAATTTTATCCACATACCATATATGTTGGTAGTGTATCATCCACATTTCATGTTGTACGCAGAATGCTCTTTCCGTATACCATTTCTAGGAACAACATGGTGAGCCTTTTGCAGACATGTTTTAAGTCCTTTAGCCATTTTTTCATATCCATTATCTAATAATTTTTTATCAGACAGAATTCTAACCGGCTTTTGGATCATCCAATGTAGGCTATAATAGTCAATTCACATTCTGCTGATAAATCGACAAATACGAGGGACGCCATGGCGTGGAATATCATTGATCATCTTCAAACCCACATAATTCCCCGTGAAATCTTTATGACAATCTTCCTGACACTATAGCTTCTCGCTTACCCATTTTCGGTATAATTTTCACTTTATAGATTTGGTCTTCCCACCGATGTGCCTCTATCGTTGCATAAGCTTGACATCTCTTTCATACTTTTAGAGGCACGACAAGATCACGATCGTGCCAACATTTCCCCATTCTGATAAGTCAACACCAGATCCATATGGGAAAAGGTATTAATATTGTAGGGTTCCACATGGACTCAAAGAAGCCATGGGTTCCACAATGGTGTCCCGTGATGAGACATCTGAGAATACACATCCATTATCATCAATCTATAGAGAAAATTCTTATGGCGGGTAGAGAGCCTAGTGAGATTTAAGGGCCAAAGAATGTTTCACCAATTAGTGGACCTAGGCATTAGGGGTTAATCAGAACTGTCTGGAGTCCTTCAACCAGCTGGACGTAGTGGGATTTCACCAAGCAGCCTAGGTGTATTAGTTTTCAATCTTCTATTTGGAAATTTTTTTCCATAATTGATGCACCTCTGGTGTTCGAGCACCAACACCTTTCACATACTCCATAGAGAGGGTGTATCAGTTCGTTGGAGATCTACCAGCATGGATGTATCCCTATCCTTGGAGATATGTATGATGAGTTTCTCCCATTTGTCACCACATGGAGTGACACTGATCACATGTATGCTTTGACAAAGAGCTTACTGGTCATGGCAGTGGGATCACAGGACCATCCCTTAGAGTCTTGTTCCCTTATCCCATTTGACACATGGATAAATTTATTCTTACAGATGAATGGGCCTAAGCCAAAGGCCCTCCGTCATTGAACTCACCCAACCCGTCAGTCCTGTAAAAATCTTCGGTCATACTATGCTACCCTTGAAGCAGTGCAGTATGCCACATGGAAATATGTTCTTCAGACCAACATTTCACCTATTCTTAGGCTAGCAGGTTTCATCACTGTGCTATTAAGGGAATGGATCTTCCAATACCAAGAAATATACACTGGGGTTCGGGCCTTCACCTTGATGATGGCGGCCATACTGGTGAAGAGTCTACAGATTAATTTGGCACATCCCACCCATTCGTGGATTTATGATTTTTTGGGGAAGATTTAGGAAGGCTGGTCTCCTTATCATCTCATGGAACCATTTCAATTCTTGTATGGGTGGATGGTGGAACACTTCCCCTATTATGAATACTTACATACCACATGGGTTCCCCATTATGACTTTCATCTGACTCTTCTCGTTATTTATGTTGTTCATCCCATGACCCTGAGTGTTACCGATGCGGTCAGGCTATTGAATGGACGATCTCATTTCTCATTCCCACCACACCATAACCCTCATGGATAATTCAAGGGTGAAAGTGGTGGTTTGTTGGATTAATGTCCATACCTAATCACTCTTTAGGAACGGATTCTCACTTCTCGTGTAGAATGAATAGAAATTCGTAAACCATAAATCCCCAACTAGTTTTACAGGCAATTTGGATGCCTTCAACAGACTATGCAACTTCTAGTTGTTAGACTAAGGAAAGAATCTCATCTTATGGTTCTCTTACAATTATTTCTTATGATGATTCATGAAGGTTCTGGTCGAGAGATTATCATTCCTAACATTATGGGGCCCACCTTCTTATCACTAGAGTATGCCCAACTTAGGGTCGATTGTTACCCCATGGGGATGTCGAAAGAACCAGTTCAGTAGGTACAACAGCCCTTAACCATTTCTTGTCATCTTAATGACCCAACAACAACAACACACATTAATTTTATTGTGAGAGGCACAATAGTTATGCCTTCTTCTTCCATGCCTTTAGCAACGAAGATGGATACACCTCCTGCTCCAACTCTATTGGTGTGAAGGCACTCGATTCATTGTTAAAAGCATCGGGGATTGGTTTCATCAGTACAACCCATTTTTTTGGGGAGTGATTCAGATTACGCTCCTCTTGCGGATATTTCCCAAGATATTAATGAGGCTGGAACCAGCCGAGCATCCCCAATCCTCCCGGAGGCCGAAGTAAGTCCTCCTCATCCAGCTCCAGTGGCTGGTCCATTTAAAGGAAAAGAGAGTTTCCTGCCTTCAGTGAGTATCTTTAGGTCCCTCCCCTATTTTTAGTTGAATAGCCTTAGGTCCCTACCCTATTTTTTGTTGACTAGCCTTAGGTCCCTCCCCTATGAAGACATGTTATCCAAGTTCAATTATTCCCATCACCATGTTGCCACCTTCAGAGATATTTTGGAAGAATTTGATCATATGAAGGCTGAGGAGGTGAAGGCCCATGATTTTGTGGGGACTCAAGGGGAGGAGTTTCAGGAGTGCATAGCCCATGCAGCTAGGTTGAAGGAGAAACTTTCCTCTTCATGCACCAATTATGAAGACATCCATAAGAAAGGGTGAGGCTTTAAAGCTATCCTGGAGTGGTTGAGTCTGATGGTCATAGCCAAAATAAAGGAAAAAACTAATTTGGAATAGACCATCAATGTCCCATGAAAATCACTTGCCATCCATTTGGAAGGGAAATTTGGGGCCTATTGTAGTTCTCTCCTATACTACGACATGTACTCTCCTTTTTGTACTCTAGAGAGTCTTCGAATTGGGGATCTTCCTCCATATTTTATTGATCCTAATGATATAGATTTGGCATTTAAATATATCTTCTCCATCTCATCATATCATAATCAATTCAATAATTTTTTAATTTTTATCCATGACTTGAAATAAGTAAACTGAGATAATCTAATCGAGCTCTAATGTTTTTCTGAGCCAAGGGACTCAGTGAGTGTAGTTTGACTACAGATGAGGTTGAATGGAATACGTTGAAAATTTTTATTTATTTTTCATTATTACCCTAATTTTTTACTAATATTTCTTGACACGAGCTTAGAGTGTGTAACTAGGGCTTTGTTTAGGCCACCTTTTGTGGGTTTCCGACCTAATAAACTTTATGCATTTTCTGAAATCTTAATTGGTTTTTTTATTGAATCGATACTCGACTTTTACCTAGAGGTTCCTTCCTCATATTTTCCATCTCATGAGTATAATGTCCCTTTTTTCACTGGGAGTTCATTTTCTTACCAATAAAACATAATACTAATGTTTTATGTCAATCAACATTGACCAAACATAATGGGGTAGGGCCCTGACTCGGGACCATTAGTCTGGAATGTTCTAGTATCCTTTGGACAAGGGTTGGAGATTTTTCAAGACCCCGTATTTTTTGATTCCGGACATGAATGAGGTTCATGAGCCACTTTAGGCATACAAGGGTTGTAAATTACTCTCCTAGGGACGAATTTTCCTTTGATTTATGATCATTTTTATGGGCGACATATGTAGAGCCACCGGGGAATGATGTGAATTGTCAATCAAATGTGTCCTCAGGACACTAAACTTCCATTCTGATGGCATGGTGGGATTTTCCACATTTTGGATTTATCTTAATGTTTGGATCCACAATAGGTGGATGGACTGAGTAGGGTTTTATGAGAACATTATAAACATTCATATCGATCTTAAGTGGGAAACTGTTCCTGGAAATTTCCTACTTGTGTGAGGGAGATATATTGAATAGTATGTTCAAATAAGGGTCATTTCTATGTTATTTGAACTTGGGAAGAAGGGGGTACATAAGCTCTTATCCAAAAGTTTTTTAAATATGGGGGTGTGACAATCCATGAATGTCATTTGAGCGTATGGATGATGGAAATGACTCTCTTGGGGATGAATTTTCCTTTGATTGATGGCCATTTTTTATTGGTGACGTCTGTAGGGCCTCCCAGGAATGAAATGCATAGTCATGGAAAGGTGTCCAAAGGACACTGGCCTTCTACCTCTGACGACCATGCAGGATTATGGCGATATGGAACATTCTGAATATGGAATATGAACATGTATTAGTGGTGACCCTAATAAAAAAGAGTCTTTTCAGCTGAAATTATTTAGGGGAACCTAGAAATGAGTGGGAGAACTTTTTCTTTTCATGTGGGTCAACTTCATTCATATAGGTGGGATATCTTTTAGAAACCTCAAAAGAGACCAGAGATGAACTGGGCCCAAATTTTCCAAGATATCCAGGATGTCTGAAATGAAGAAAATGTAAACCCATACATTGGGGTCCCTTGAATTAGGATGGATGGAATGAGGCTTTTAATCCATTAGGTGTACTAAGATTGGAGTGGACACTCCAGGGGACAATTTTTTTGTTAACTGATGACTATTTTTTCTGGCGACAGATGAAGAGGCACTGGGGCATGATATGCATTGTCAATAAATTTTTTATGTAGGACATGATCCTTCCATTTCAAATGGACTCAGATGGTTATGGGGATTCAAGATATCTCAATGAATGGAGTTTGGAATATAGCAGAAGAGTATCCAGACATATTGGGGACATTTGGACTGTGATTTACTCATGGAATGGTGTCCCTTACATAGTTTCAACCTGTATGTAGGGTGAGGTTTTCGTTCTATCATTGTTATACATAGTTTTTTGAAATCACATGGACATGACATGGGGTTTCTCTTCAGGGAGGGAACTGTGACATTCCTTTTAGGGTCACGTTATTAGGACCAAATTCCTAGTCTTTTTTCCATAATGTCATGGTAGGTCTTTTTATATGATCCCTAGGTTCACGTGAGATATGCCCAGTGTGAGAAACAAGGGATTATAAGGGTTCTATTTCACTGCCTAGAATATTTTATTCATTAATAGATGAATGTTTATGTGAACACCATTGCCTTGTAGTTTAACGTTGTGCGGTAAGGATGATTTTGGGCTTGAAATTTGACATCATGTTGTGAGGATGATTTTGGCCTTGCAGAGGTCATCAAATGTTTTAGGTTAATCATAAACATGGTGTTCATATTATCTATTGAAATGATTGATGATTGAAGGTGTAAACCATTGTCCTAGGGGTGACTTTAATTAGAAGGGATGACATGGTCCTTGAAATTCATATGGCGTACTAAGGTAAGAGAAAAATCTCATAGGGAAGAATTATACTTTAATTGATATCCATTTTTGTGCATGTATATGCAGAGCCATCAAGGCCTAATATGTAGAGTCAAACAATGGTGTTTATAGGAAACTGGCCTTCCACCCCATATGGCCTTAGATGATTTTTAGGATCCATGTTTTCTTGAGGTATGTAGTGTGACAAATGGGAAAGGTGTCCATGGGATTGTGAGAATAACCAGACCATGATTAAGCATGGACTTCTTAGAGCTTCCACATAGGTCCGACCTACGCATGAGCGAAAGGGGAATCTTTTCTTGTGGCAGGGCTAGGATGTTAAATATTAGCATCATTACAAGTCCAATGAGGGAAGTAATCAAGTCAAATGTAGTTCTAGGTGTTCTATAAAAATTATTGTTTGATGTATAAGGGGCACATGAGGGAATTTTGGATTTACTTGATACGGGTTTCAGGCCTACCATAATCCCCTACAGTTTATTTTCATAAGAGAATCCCTAACATTGATCCTAAGCTCATGTGAGTTGATTTCAATGTGAGAAATAGGGAGTGGTAATAGATAATCCTTCAAAAGTTTACTGTGATAGAGAATTTGATGGGTGAATTTTCATTCTACCCATCATGGCTATCAAGTCTTCCATGTTACCCTATAGTTGACCTACGTAAGAGAATCTCCATCACCATTCCTAGGATCATGGTATTTTTACTCAATGTGAAAAAAAAGTGATAAGGGTTTTTTTTACGAAAATGGGTAGATAGGGGGTGTGATGGATGCATTTTTTAGGGGGGATAGGCCTAGATCGAAGATCAAGGTGTCGCTATGTATCCTGCAATGGAAGGAATCAGGACACACGTAGTTCAATGTGAGATTATATAGTTTACTATCATGTGATTAGGACGTTTTATGCTATGTAGTTTAACATCTTATGGTGAGGACATGTGTCCAATTTATTTTTGTTTTCCAGGGATGAGTTCCTTATAGTTTAACATTATGTGGAAAGGATGATGACCCATGTTTTAATTTTATAGAGTTTAGACTTGGGAATCAAAGGCTATTTTTTATTCATAGTTTAGGGTAATAGATCTTGGACCTTAACAATGGGGGATTTTTTTGACACCTAGTTAAGGTTGGTAGAGTTTGGACCATGATATGGGTGAATTTTTTACCCATAGTTTAAGGTCATAGAGTTTGGACCTCAGCATGAGATCATTTTCATGTATCATAGTTTAGGGTCATAAGGTTTGGTCCATATCATTGTGGATTATTCTATATTGCTCATTGTTTAGGTTCATTGAGTTCTGACCATAACATGGGATTTTTGTCATTACTCATAGTTTAAGGTCTTAGATTTTGGAGCATAACATCAGGGATCATTTATAACTCATTGTATAGGGTCACAGAGCTTGGACTTATGAGTTGAGGTGACAAAACTCGTATTTTAGGGTCATTGAGATTGGACTATAACATAGGGGTATTTTTATGTGAATTATTCATTCAAGAACTTATCTTTTGTGCGGGTCATGATGAGCTCTCATCCATTGATATCATGGTGTATGAACCATTGGAATGGACCCTATGTATAACAGATGGTCCTTACAACTTTTGTTCAAGAATTGTGGGCTTCTTCAATTGTATCATCAGGGTTATGAGAACTAAAACCATTTCTCATTCATGGAATTATCGAAAGAAAACCTTTTTTAAGGCTCCTACAATCTAGTTTTGGTAGATTTCCAAATGGTGCAGAGTGTACAAACTTTTTTTGTCTATCTACTCTAATTAATCAAACCAGCTCAGGGATTGCTTGTCTATGGATATTTGATCGCAAATGGAAACATAAATTAATGATACTTGGATTTCAATCTGTAACACCACCTCTTCCCCACATAAAAGTGAGTTTGAGGTTTCCTGAGTAGCGATGTGGGTCATGGTCTGGTAATCCCACAAAGCATGAAGAAGCTTATCTGAGCACAATTTCATATCCTTATTGACCATATTTTGAAGTATATTGGACAGAGTCTCACTGAAAGACTCTAAATGCCCATTGGGTACCGTATGGTATCAGGATGAATGTTTGGATTTGATTCCATATTCTTGGTACAGCTTATCCAGCTCAACAGAATGGAATTTTGTGCCATTCTCTATTAGTATTGTATGAGGGACACCAAATCCAGTGATTATGTTGGCTTTCACAAAGCTTGTGATGTCTCCCCATAATTATTTAAGGGGTATAGATTCATCCAATTTAGAAAATAAGTCAGTCGTTGTGAGTATGAAGTTAAATTGTCTGGATGTAGCGAAAGGATATGGTCCCACAACATCCATCCCCTAATGAAGAATGGAAAATAGTAATTAGTTGCGTAACGAAACTCTGGGAAGGTGGTTTATGAAATTATCATGAACTTGGTGTGAATTGAACTTCTTATCGTATATAGATCAATCCTGTAACATGTTGGGCCTGTAATACCCAAGCCTCTATATTTTGTGGGGGAACTTGGTTGCTGACTAGTGTGCTTCACAAGCTCAGGTGTGCAATTCTTTCATGATGATGTCAATGTCTTATCCAAAAATACACCTGAGTAGGACTCTGTCAAGATATACTTTTTAGAGAACCTTCTCCTGGTTCACCACATTGTACAAGGTAAAATTGATAGCTGCCTTCGGACCTGCTCCCTTTCGGCCCTAACTGGTGGGAGTTTCACATTCTGAAGGTAAATTTTAATGGGTTTCATCCAACCGGTGGTATGACAGTATGGTTCCGGAATGGTGCTTGTTTCCACAATTTTCTCCACATTGCTCTATATGAATGGAAAGACCATCTAATGGTGAGAAATTCTAACGACTGTTTCATCCCAGTCAATATGAGCTATGGCAATGGATGCATTTTCTAATGCCTCTACTTGAACATTATGTTACTGGGGGACATGAGTCAATGTTGGTTTTGATGAGAATTCATCCCTCAGTTCATGAACTTGGTTCACCAAGGGAACCAATACTTTTTTCTTGATAGCATAGTCACTGTTGAATTGTTTGTATAATAGCTCCGAATAACCCTTTATTTTTAGGTGTTTGTCTTGCACCTAGATTCCAAATTCCAGGCCCCCATTGAGGCCCTAATACTTTTCTTTATTGATTGTACATCCTTCTGAAAGTATGAAAGAGTAAGACAAGGTAGACTTTTGGGAGATATGAGTACGAATCCCAGCCCCACTTTGTTGAGATTGGGAACCTCCATCCTCTTCCCTGTTGGGCTTTGGAAAGCACCGTCGAAGTACATTTCCCACATCAGGGGTTTCCCCTTGGATGGAAAACACTTCTTCATCTGGAATTTTGTTATCCAATGGTGTTGTTTCTTTTGAGGGGTCATCATCCCAAAAGTCTGTTAAAGAATTTCCTTTGATGGCATTCTGGGGCATGAACTGTATGTGAAACTATTGCAGGATGATGCCCCCCCCCCATCATGATAGTCTCCCATTTAGCATGGGAAAGATGAGGATATACTTGAGTGGGTAGCAGTAGAAGACAAGGTGGACCTCATTGTACTGCAAGTAATGCCTGAGCTTTTGAACTGCGCATATTTGGTCCAGGCAGTTCATTTCAATCTTTGAATACCATTTTTTGGTATCGATCATTGTCCAGTTGAGATAGTTGAGGTTTTTATCTCTACTATCATCATTTGTCTTTGCGAGTAAGGTGCCTAATGACTATTCTAGGGTAGTTACATTTAAAATGAGCGGTTTCTAATCAACTGGATTCATAAGAACTAGTAAGCTAAGGAGATATCTTTTGAGGTTTTAAAAATATTCTTGAAAATTATTATCCAATTCATACGTTACTCTGATCTTTATAATCATGGTGAAAGGTAAACATTTACCGGATATGTTGGCTATGAAGCACTGAATGTGATCATGGATCCCCTAGAGACCTCTAAATTCTAGGAGGTTGCGAGGTGGGAACATGCTAGGAATGGCTTTCATAATCTCGGGGTCAACTTCAATGTCACGATGGCATAAAAAAAAGTCATGGATTTTTCTGAGGTAATGCCAAAGGTTCATTTTTGGGAATTCAACTATAAACTGTGTTGTCTCAATTTTTTGAAGATAGTTTCAAGGTCAGCAAGGTGGTTTTGAACGCTATCATGACTTAACCACCAGGTCGTCGACATAACACTCAACGAATTTTCCAAAACAGTGTTTGAATATGCGATGCATAGCATGTTGATATGTTGTTTTATCTTTTTTTTGAAACAAATGGACTCACTTTATAATAGAAAACTCACGGAGGTACCCCAAAAGTGGTAGCTTCTTCATCTCCTCGGGCCATCTGAAATTGATTATATCCAGAAAATCCATCCATGAAGGAGAGGGCTTCATATTAGGATACCTCATCGATCCAAAATTCTGTGATCAGGATTGTGAAGTCATCTTTTGGGAAATGATGATTAAGGTCCCTAAATTCAATGCAGATTATAATATTTATATTCTTCTTTTTTATGGGAACTGTGTTCTCCCACCAGATCGAATATTGGACATCCTATATGTAGTTATCTTTGACCTGTTTGTCAAGATCAACCACTATTATGATAGCATGCAATGGTTGGGTCCTTCTAGCTGCCTATTTATAACCCCGGTGATCTTCTGGTAATCCTAGAAGGTGGGTGGCGACTTCAGAATCAAGGCCTCGAATCATTGTGTAAATTCAAAAAAACACATCTCAATTCTTCTTTAGGAAGGTGGTAGAAGCGTCTTGTTCCTCAACAAGCATGACCACACTGATTAAAATGGGCCACATGTCATTTTTAGAGACCAAATTTATCTCATTCAGTTAATTTATGGTGGTGGAAACACCTTCTTTAAATTTAGAAGGGTCATCATTGTGGTCTTCTTCCTTTTCTTCTTCTTATTCTTCGTCATCTTCCCCTTCTGATGGAGAAAGGATTTTTTTTATAAACCTTTTCCATTATTGGAATAGAAATATTCTTTTGCATTAGTTCGTGAAGAAAAGGTAGTTTGATGTCCTATGTTTGGGCTGAAGGCATATTTGATAGGGATTTTCTTTAAAACATGTGAGTTATCCCGTTCTTTCGATTCTTTGGACTCGGTGGTCATAGTAGAAGCCATGATGAAAATTGAGTCTGTATCTGGGCATGTACTTACGCATTCATCATGGTTGATGGGTAATACCTACTTCTCCCCATGATGTTGGAAGGGGTTGGTGTGAGCCATCTCTAATCCATTCGGGGCATTGATCCAATCAATGTTGTCTACTAAAAGATGTTTTTCTTCTCACTAATAGAACCCTACATCGATTTAATTTGACTCACAGAACTCAAACGAGGATTTACAGGAATGAAATTTTCCATTCTTCCCATTAGTGAAATATTTAATGCCCTGATGGTATGAGATATAATTTCATCATGCTAATGCACCCAAGTATTCGCTAACAAAACATTGATGGTTGTACATTGTGACACCACTAGGAACTCAAAATTTGATATGAGATATTTCAGCCATGTTTTAAATTTGACTCGTCCCAAGGGTTTCCGTTCATGTTTTTCGTATCCTAGTAGAGTTGTAGTGCAGGGTGTCAATCTGTCTTCAGCAAACCCTAGTCGATGAAGCATTCTCAATAGGATACGGTTAACTCTAGATCCATTGTCTATGACAATCCTATGAACATGAATTACATTTATCTTTTCAGACACATATATGGGTTTGATGTACCCTTGCATGATAGCATCTTCATATTTTTTTGTGAAGTAGATGACAGTGTGAAATTCTTCGGGACTTTTCTCTGTTCGGTATACTTCTGTCGCTGATATTTCATCCTCGAACTACATGGAAATAGTAAGGCTTTGATGAGTTCATCCCTAAGATCTACAAAAAAACTCAATGTTCCAAGGATTGACTGCATTGCTGGTATTAAGGCCACCTAATTACAAATTTCATACTTATCTGTAAAGATCAGAGCTCTCCGGCTTGGGTTTTCTCTTTCACAGACATTTTATGGGTTTTATCTTTGGACATAGATGGATCGGTCTCTATAGAAGGGGCCGACGATGCTGAAATCCTTTCCATATTTTCTTGAACTGGTCTTTCTTTATACCATGGGTAGTTCAGTACTTCTTCTTCCCCTGATAGATAATCTAAGATAATTGGGCTTGGTCTTCCTCCAATGGGGGAGAAGGAGCATTATAGTCTTAGTTCCGTCTATTGAAATGTCATTCCATGAGTTTCTACAATGTTCAATGTTTGACTTATGGCGTGGATGACAATTTGACTTCTACCACGTTCATTCCTACTGGAAAACCTCTAGCCTATTTGGCCTCTTCATCCAGCTCTCCATTTTGGCACTGGGAATTTGGGTTCATGGCCATAGTCTTCATCAAATAATGGGTCCATTAGGTGAATGACATTAATGGAGCTGAATATCAGTTCATGATCTGATAGTGTTCCTATCTTATTGCTACCTTCTAATGGTACCATTTGGTGGAGTGGTTCCTATTGAACCATTTTACAGGGAAGTTCCCATTGTACCCCTTGGAGGGGTAGTTCTTGTTGTACCATTATTTTTTTATGAAGTCCAAAAGTGTCAACACAGACTTCAGCTTTGGTATTATCTCATCTTTAGCTTTTTCGTTCTTCCCTTATTTCCTTTATAGGACCCCAGGGTTGAGGAGGATGGTTGTGTTGTAGTTGAATCTTTTTGGGGTCATAGTAGGTTGTTTCAACTATGCCTTGAGGGTTTTTTGTACTCGATTGATAGTCTTATGGGTCATCTAGTTGTCAAAACATTGCTCTTTTTTATGGTGATTGTATTCTATTGTTCTTCCCATCTTGAATCGGAGGTGGAGACATACATTACTTGTGTCGGTGGTGGGTCCAACTTGAATTTCCTGGAATTGACCATTTTTGTAGGAGATCCTTGAACACAAATCATTCTTGAATGGTGTGTCCTTGTATTGGTTGATACAGACAATAATTTCGTCAGTCGTTGAGACCCACTTAATCGGTTCTCTTTGGCTCTGGTTGCCAAATCATATTAGAATCCATGGTGGCTACTAAATGGTCACTGTCCTAGTCATCTCGGAATGAATAAACATTATTTCTGCATTCTTAAAACTGATTTTTTTAGCAGCAAGTCACTCATTTTGAAAATATGGGGTTGGCTGTTGGTGTCTAGGGGGTACCACATGGTTCGGTGGGGGAATAAAAATTGTGGCTGGTGTCGGGGGGTGGCATATGCGTGATAGAAGATACATTAACTTTTCTCATTAATTTACCAGGGTCCAATGGGGATACTTGAGACTTATGATTAGTCCTCCGGAAGGAGTATTATATCCTTTGGGAAATGGAAGATAAGTCTCTAAACTCACTGGCGTACATCACTAGGATAAGTGACATTCACAATTAATCCTGAAGGTTATCAATGCACTTGGTGATCATCTCATTTTGTGGGAGTGGCTGATTCAAGTAATATGTCAAGCCTTTCCATCTGGAAAGGATGTCTGTGACTCTCTTTTTCTCTTGCATCTTTCTATTAATTAGATCACTGACCATCATCTTGGGTAGTGTTGAACTAAACTGGATGAGAATCTGTTGTCAGACGTCCTCCCAGACTGTGATTTAATTGGCTAGCTGGCTAGTATACCATATAAAAGCTGAGTCCTATAGGGTTCGTATGAATCACCTGAGTTTTTCTGATTCGTTCTTCTCTAAAGTTCTTATCATGGGGTCAAAGTAAGAGGCATAGTGCATCAAAATCTATTATGGATCCCCCAAGACATTGAATATGGGGAGTACATGGTTCCCAATATTTGGTGGTGATGGAACAATGCTCACCCTCTCAGGGTAGGGTTTTCTCTCTAATTTTATAAAAGCGCGCCAACCCTCCATGGATTTTAATCGTGTTTTTTGCTACTCGACAGTGTTTAAAATCCATTTACACATTTCCTCCAAGCATGAGCATGAAATGGTGATGTTGGGGCTATGGTTTGGTGTGCTGCGGTAACTGTAATTTTTGGTGCATACCGAGCAAGGGACATCATTTGTAGGTTTATCTAGATATATTCTAGATGCCTTCCCAATAGGGGAAGTCTTTATGTCCTTTAAGGGCCTATTTGAACAGTCCTCAATGTCTGGATTCATTCATCGGGATGTGTTCCAATATAATGGGAACCTCTTCTAGGAGTGTATGCTGACATTTTTCAAAGGGAAGGAATTCGTTGAGAAAACTCCCTTAACATACATAGGAATTAATTAATCTGATATCTTTCATTTCTTCCTCCTTCATGGAAAACATTTCCCTGAGGGTAAGGGATGCACTCTCATGGGGAAGAGGGGGCTGGTAATAGATGACTTTGAAATTATTTTTCTCCTTGTTGGTGTTTCGCATTAGAGGTAATGTTAGACTGGCTTAGGGGGCACCCAGATTTAGAACCTCCCACTAGCTCCTGGTAAGCACACCATCAGGCTCGGTGTGTAAGGCCATTTGCTGGGAACAATCATCCTTTGTGTCTTCTCTCACTACATCATTTAATGTGAGATATGTTGGGTGTACTTTCACCACATTCACTAAGGAATACTGCATTAGATGTGGTGTACCGAGTGCCGAATTGTAGGAAGGTTTTCTTGTTCCTGTTATTGGACTTTATCCTTCCAACCTATGGTATTATTATGGATTCTTGACAAATATTGACTTGAAGGGAGCCCTGGTATGATCACGTAACATGCATTTCTCTCAGAGGGCGTGAACCACGAGAATGGGTGGAATATATAAGTCATATGTCAATCGTTCTTCCTAGATGGTGGAAGACAGACGCCTTTCATGTAGGGATTTGAGGTAAAAATTACCCCATCCCTGTGGGATGGGTCTGTTCCCATTCTCTTGTCGATAAGAAACATCCTGGATTTTTTTTCTTATATCTGTATTTTGATTTAAAATTTCCCGCATCCCTGTGGCTAGAGAATGTTCCTGTATCCTAATGGTACCCACCGCTATTTCCACCATTTCAATTTTATGTACTCCCGCACGGGTTTAAACTGAGTGTTTCATTGGGCCTGCATAGAGTATATGGTCTTTTGAATACTTGAGAAATATTTTCTGGTTTGATTCAATGAGGCGGGTATCCTACTAGATGTTCATAGTCACCTGACTCAGATGTTTTTTGAAGGAATGATCTCTTCAGCCCAGACAATTTTGAGACTTACTCCAGGATGGTTTTTGTTGAGTATCCCAACATTCCTGAGTAGGGGTTTCATTTTATTGTTTCTTCTTGTTGATGACTTTGTTGGATGTAATTTCTATTGGGTACTACTATAAAGGACTTGGGATGAAGTGTAAAGCTCCATGTTCACCCCACACCCAAATATGAACTCCATCTATGGAATTTCCAATGAGGTGACACATTTTTTTCAGTGCGTAGAGGCATGCTAGTTTAAGTATTTTCTTTCACCATAAATATTTTTGACGCCTTACGGATGAGATGTGTTCCACGTCTATTTGATGGTGGAGCTCCCCTATTGTGCTGACTTGTTTCACGTACCTTTCGTAGGGTTGGATTTTTTTTCATCTTTCGAAGAGTTGTCCATATATTGTGGATAATGTCATGTATGCATTAACTAGACAATTCTACCAGTATTATGAATAGAAAAGTGGTTGTTGTCCAATAAATTATTTGTATATTATCCCTAGCAATTTGTATTCTCACAAGTAACAAATCAAGTTTTTGATCTTATGGATGCTCCTCTCCTTGATATGACCAACTCGAATGCTTCTTGATGATTTTGTTCCATGAAACTGATCTGGTGGGGCCCTTATTGATTTTTGAACACTACCATGGTGGCTCTGATGATGAGCATGGCCCCGAGCCATCATCGGGTTGAGAAAGAATATCACCCATTATAGATAGAGTGCCCAATTTTTCTGACTCCCTTATGAGTGCCCCCGCATAGGAAGGCCTTCACATATTTGTTCCGAAAAGGGGAGGACTCTCTTGACTGCATGTATTTTGATTGTGAGGAGGACCTTTGATAGAAGTGATGAAATGGTGAGCACTACCATGGAAAATTGAATCCCAGACGAAGGAATTTTCATGACAGTGTGTTCCATGGGGAGGACCTCCATGGATGATGTAGCAATGAGAAGGACTTCTTGATGGTTAACGTCACTATGGGGAGGGCCTTCACAGTAACAGTCATTGTAGGGAGGGCCTTTATAATGACTGTCATCATGGTGAGGACTACCATCATGAATTTATATCTGGCTTCAAGGAGAATCTCTAAAGTTGATATCATGGGGTGGTTCTTTAGAATGTACTACAATGAGGGGAGGACCTTCTCGTTGCGAGGTGTTACTATAGGAAGGAACATCAAAGTAACTACCATTTTAGGGAGGGGAATTACAATGATTTTCATCATTGCGAGGACTACCATCCTAACTTGATGTTCGACTATGGGGAACAATATATCTATAGCATATACCATGGGGAAGACTATTAGGGTGAAAGATAGCAAGGGGAGGACCTTCTTGTTTTATGGTCCTTAGGTCAAGGGTAGGGATACCCCGACGCGCATCCTGAGATAGGAAATCGTGATTGATCATTCTTGACCCACAGAGTATGCCCTTGTGGGTGCTCTATGGAGGACCTTCAGATATACTGCTAGCGACATCGTGGGAAGGACCATCACAATTACTACTGTCACTTCCATATTTTGGTAATTGAATGATAGATTCTTGAGCCTTTGTTGATATGCATTTGAGGGCATCACGAACCCCAAATTCCAGAAGAGTAGGATCATGTATTTTCCCTTCATTTTCAGGTTGCCTTTGGCACTTTTCATTTTTGGATGATCTCTTGCAGGTAACGGGGGCCATCATCTATTGGTAATGGCCTTAAAATATATATCCCTATCTTTTTCAGTCCCATGATGTCGTCAAGATACACCGACCAACATCTTGAGTTTTGGTAGAGATATATAACGTCCCTAGAGTGGCCACTACGTTGGACTGGAATCCCCTATTTTTAATGGGTATTTATTCTAGACCTGGTTGTCTGTTTGTTGTGTGATATTTCCATTGACCATACTAGACTAGAGAAGGGATTTCTAACTACTCTAGAATGTCTAACTCATTTTTTCGAGTGATTCATTTTGTTCGAGGAAATCGGTTCGTGGTCCAAATTTCATGCATTTGCTGCCGATGCAATGCTTTTTTCTCATGATTAGTATATGATCTAGAATCGACATCTAATCATCCAACATTTCTATGATGTGTTGGGATACATATTTTTCTAGAATGGGTGTGAAGGACCATTCCAATGTCAGAGAAAGAGTTTATGCCATCTCCGGTCCTCCATGGGTTGCCAATAGGTATTGGGAGTTCTCCTATGTTGGGAAAGTGGAATGAAAATTTCACTAGTTTTCTTATCTGGCTTCCATTGTAATTGACTGATGGTTTTGATATTCATGAGTGGGTATTTTCATCCAATGGTTTCCTACTATATTTCTCTAACAGGCATTGTATGCATCTGCAAGAATTTGACTCTACTCATATTTGGTTGCCGCCCTATTGGGATGGTGGGCCTGAAATGTGTCCATAGGTGTGTATGCCCACGTATAGACTGTTCTTGACCTATTTAGATGGAAGGCTTGAAAAGCGTCGGTAGGTGTTTGTTCCTGAGTGAAGATGGGTGTTTCCCTATATGGTTAGCGGTCTTCCTGTGCATCGACATGTATTTTCCTTGTGTATAGCAGGTTTCCACCCTATTTTGATAGCAGGATTGTTGTGTGTCGGCAGACATATCCATATTCCTATAGCTTGTCGCTATGTCTGCACGGAGGGACCTACAACAAATGTCAAGATTATGCATGTTCTCATATTGTTCCACCGTATTTATGTTGTCGGTTTGAGTAGATAAGGAATAATAGTATGTATTCCCATTGAATACCATCACATTAGTATAGTGAAGCTTCTATTTTGGAAATTTGGTGATAATATGGTCTTGATTATATATTTTCCACCCTTGGTGAGCAACCTGAGGGGCCCGGGTCTCCTGGACTTTGGTATGTGCCCTGAGAATAAGGTCCTCCTCGGTTGGAGGAGGTATGGTTGTCCAGTGGTGTCAGCGACACTCTCTTGCGGGAGCCCGTTGGTAGGTCCAATGTGTAGTTGATATGAAGTCATCACAATTGACATCATCTTCCACTCGGAGGTAATGGAGGTATTCATTGTTATGTTATGGGGAAAATCTCCCAAAATGGTTTGAGAAGACCACTGGGGATGCCTTGTGCTGAGGTACCGGCAACGGCTGAAGAGGTGGATGGAAGTCCTTTGAAAACATGAGGCTATCCTTTTAACCTCTTGTGTAGGGAGAGTAACATAATGGTGGTACTCATTAATCAGCTTACTAGATACCCAACATCGAAGATGATGGGTTGGTTAGGGTGTCATGCTCTTCATTGAGGCCCTGGCCACATGCGATATTGCTGAAGTGTGTGTCTTCATTGATCTTGGGGATATAATTGGGATCGAAGGTTGCTCTGCGGGAACCTATAATACATGTATATGACATATAGAATAAAAAACATCATCAATGTTTTAGTCCTGTAAACATATTCATATTTGGTGATTTGGCTTGGTGCTCTCCACCTTTTCGTTTTTATGCAGGGCAAAGGTGCCTGAGTGGTGTGACACCACCACCTTTGTTAGGGATTAATGTTGGGTTCACCATTTTTTTCTAGCTCTGAGGTGGCATGTTTCTTCACATAATGGAGAAAAAATGGTCTGACGTGTAGTATCCTATTTTCGTTTATTATTAGGCAAAAAACTGCCCCCTTGGTTAATAAATCATGTCAGGTTCAACATTTTTTGTTCTGCCTATGAGGTGGTGCATTTTGCGTGTACCAGGGTGAACCAAAGGGTTTGACGTGTAGTATCCTTTTTCATTTATCATTGTGGGTATAACCACCACCTTGGTTGACGATTCACATCTGGTTCACCATTTTTGTTCTGCTACCGAGGTGGCGTGTTTATGGGTGGTGAAGAAATGTTGGTTTACTAATCCTTTAGTTCGACCTGTTTAACATCATTATCCATTAAAGAAGGTTGAATTAACACTATGGTTAACATTTGGTCCCAGAAGGTGATTGTTTGGGGTTCAATCACTCCTAAAATCAGTCCTTCTCAGATATAACTTCCCCAGATGGTTTTCAATGGGTTTATTTGTGGAGCCAAGAACACCCAACGACCCTAGTATGCATGATTCATGGAATTTATTTCCAAAGGCTGGTGCTCATTGGCTGAAGATTTGGACTGCGACACTTAATGAATCTATTGGTCGATCGGATGGGGGTTTAAGATCATAGCACCCTTCCATGGAAAAATTGTTTCATGTTCTGGGACTATCATATAGATTAAATTCATGTTCATGTGTTCGTGAATCTTTTGTTCATACCGAAAGAGTGTATCCACGAGCTACCATTGGGTTGTAGGATCATCGTAAGCATGCATATACAATAGATGCTATGGAGACAATACTGACTTAGCTGAGTAATAAGGTGCTCAAGAGATTATCGTCATCTAGGGGTGGATGGTGACTTCGTATTGGGATCAGTCACACAATGAGGGATTCCTAGGTATCCTTGGGAGAGGAATCAGAACCCACATATTTTGGATGGTGTGAGGATTATGCATGGGAGATGCACATTTGATAATCATGGTTGGGTGGATCCTTTATGGGTGGGAACCCTTTGGAGATCAGGCCTTCTAGCTGGTATCCTACGTAACCTGTTTTGATCAGTAATCAGAGTTCTAATAGTTTATAATGTCTATGGCTTACGCATGGAAGCTGCCCATTTGAGATGGCAGGGTTGGGTGGACCCTTTATGGATTGTCTTCCCTTTTGAGATCAGGCTTTTTGGTAGGCATCATGTGTATCCTGATTTGGACAAGAATCAGAGTTCCCATAGTTCAGAAGGTGTTCTGATGTTTTAATACTCACAAACCTCTAATCCCACGTGAGTAATGCTTGGTGTGAGAAACAAGAGGATTTGAAAGATTCCAGAATGAACATGACCCCTTCCCAATTAGTGGGGGAGGGAAATATCACAGTGGAAGAGGTCGAGGCCACTGTGGTTGAGGGTACAGAACAATGAACATTTACAAGTGAAATGGCATTAAAGGTCATGTGGCCCTGCCTCAGAAGATTGGGGACTTACCTCAGTGGGAGGGCCTCAGTGCATGTTCTAGAAATTTTACGGTTATTTAAATTCATATAGCTTAGATGATGGAATTATAGTTTAACGTCATATGGATGAGGCTATTTGGGTTCTTTTAGTTAATTCCATGTGCTTATGACCACTTTTTATAGAAACCATGATTATCTTGAGTAAAAAAATGTTTGGATATTTTTATGTGCCTGGAATATGAAAGGGTTGGAATGTGTAAACTATGACTATGTAGGATCTTGGATCAGGGGAAATGATATGAGGCATAGAATCCATTGAGGCATACAGTGGTAGTAAATGACTCACCTAAGGATAAATTTTCCTCTTGTTGACATACCATTTTTGTGGGAACCATATGCAGAGCCACCGGGGCATGATGTGCATTGTCTTGAAAAGGTGTCCACAAGACATTGTCCTTCCCCTTCTGATGTCCAAGGATGTTTATGAAGATCCAAAATCAACCAGTATACTATAGTTTAATGTCATGTTACTTGGATGGGGACATCACTATGTAATGTCAGGTTTCCGGGACTAGTACCATACAGTTTAATGTTGTGAGGTAAGGATGATAACTCATAGTTTAGGGTCATAGAATTTGGACCATTGAGGGAAGGATCCATTAATAATTGAAGGATAATATGGTTGGGATGTTCTAACATTACTTGAAAATGAGAGTGAAGTAATGAGTAAAATGATACTTTAGGGATTCGCAGTTCCAGAGAAATGATATGCGACATGTAAAAAATTGAGATGTACCGAGGTACGAAAGGACATCTTGAGGAATAATGTTCCTTTGATTGATGACTATCTTGCAGGATTTATATGCAGAGCCATCAGGGCATGTTGTGCTTTGTCAAACAAAGGTTTCAGTAGGACAGTAGCCTCCCTCTTCTGATGGAAATGGAGGTTTATGAGGATCTGTAATCACTGGACACACAATGATTGATGGATGGAAAGGATGTGTTCATTTATTTAAGAAAAAGCACGGTTGGTGACTGTCTATGGAGTTTTGGGTCAACTTGTCATAGGAGGCTGGTGATAGAGTTTTCAGGACATTCATGAGGCAAGTCTCTTCTCATAGTATTTATGGGATAAATGTTTGGGATTCATAAGGGTGTAATGGAAAATGTACCAGGAGGAGTAGGCCGCATATGATGGTACGCAGGGCAGTAGGCCGCATATGATGGTACATGAAGGAGCATGCCGCATACTATCTTCGACATAGGGGGTCTACATACTATCTTCAACATATGGGTTCCTTCAAACCATCTTCCGCATATGGGAATCCGCGTACTTTTTACCGCATATCGGCATCCATGAACAATTATTATTATATTTTATATTAGTTCATCAGTTTTATTAGGAGGGTCTTGAGAATACTGTTCACAGTGAGGACTTCCACAAAAATCATTCTACATATGGTTCATGGGATGAATTCTTCAAACTATTTAATATGTGGGATGGAGTCCCAAAATCTTCTTCAAGTGTGGTAGAAATTTCTCCCTCACCCTCTGCATTCTTCGTACCCTTTTCTCCCATCCTAGATCTTTATCCCTTGACTTCGTCCCACTATCCTCTTCTACTAGGATCCTTTTATAGATGATCAGAGCGATTGTATCTACTAGTCACACAACGCCGTTTGAGGAGGCCGATGAAGTAGTATTCTGACCTAAAGAATACTCAGTCAACCAGGGTTTGTGGAGGCTTTGCTTCATAATAATGGTTCATAAAACCTTACACGTCCGCTTAATCTGAGAACTGAGGGGTTCATAGCATGTTACATGGACAGTCTATCGTGCATGACTTATTCAGTTGATGTAGTTCACAATTTTCCTTTCTCACTGGAATTCGCATTGCAAGCCAATGTTTTGCGGATGATCACACATACCTTGCGGTTCGTAATCCATCTCCTTCACATACATTTCCGAGTGATGGTATGTGGGTAACCTGAAAACCTGAATTCCTTCACGTTCCTTCAAAGAAATGTAACTCAATTTGAGTCCCTTGTCCTTGATGAACTTAGAGTTGTGCTTGAATCCTTCTACAAAGTAATTATAGGGGTATTTACTCCCTTGGATGGATTTTCAGGACCGTACAAATTCCCCCATTAGAATGGTGTTCGTTCAGAATGAAAATGTGACTGTTCCAATGTAGGAGCAGTCTTGAATAGAAATGGATTGTGGTAGAATTGGTAGAAACAGTAGGAGGATACCACACCTACATATAGGGGTACATGTAATTTGTATTTTACCATTTCTCTAGGTGAAAAGTTCTCCCGATTTCCCGACCTCCTTCATTATCACGTACCATCTTCCCTGTGAAAAACACATTTGCGAATAGCTCTGTATGTTCCATGAACTTATTTTCTCACCATTTCACCATCTATAAACACATTTTGTTTTCTACTAATGGGACTGTAAAATTTTAAAACAAAAAATCTAGTTTCCAGGTGGAAGAACTCTATGCGGCTGATTTTTTATCATATCGAACTTTGATCGGTGAAAAAAACCTCATAAAATATTAATAAAGACATCAAATTTTAATCCAAAGCTTCTGAATTCAATCTAAACTAAAGTCGTGGTTCATGGTTTTTACATTTCGTAGACCATTCAGTCCACCTACCATTGGTTCACAGGCCTTCACCTCACAGTCATTCTGTGTACCATGGTTCAAGATGTGAAATTAATGTGCATACCATAGTTGTACGCATAGTTTCTTCCCCATGCCATGTTTACATGGAATTCTATTTACATTGACCATTTCTAGGAATATAACAAGGAGTCTTTTTCAGACATGTTTTATGTCATTTATCTATTATTTTTATAGCCTTTATCCAATGTTTTTTATTGGACCAACTTCTCGCCGGCTTTTGGATCTTCCTATGCAGGCTATAATGGATGATTCATAGGCAGCTAATAAATCGAAGATGCGAGGGCCTCCATGGAGAGGAAGAGCATTGATCATCTTCAAACCCCCATCATTCCACGTGATAAATTTCTGGTGGTCTTCTTGACACCAAAGATTCTAGCTTACCCATTATATGTACAGTTTCCACATTGCGGCTTTGGTCTTCCCACTGACGTGCCTCTTTCATTGCCGGATCCTGACATACCATTAATCCTTTTAAAGGTCACAAAATATCACAACCATGCCAACAATTCCCTAATCAGAGAATTCATCATAGCTCCTCTTCAAGAAATATTCTTCATATTGTGGTGTTTGGCATGGACTCCGGGAAACCATGGGTGCCATAATGGTGTCCCACCACAAGACATCTGAGAATACCCATCCATTATCAGCATCTCTTGAAAAACATTTAGTGGAGAGTGGAACACCATGTGTGATTTGTGGGCTGAAAAATGTTTCTCTGATGTGTCAGTATGGGTTTTCTCGGTGGCTCAAACCTATGTGGAGTCCACTGACCAGCTAGAGGCGGTGGTCTTGCATCAAGCAGCCTAGCTTTCTCAGTTTGAAATATTATCTTTGGGTAAAATTATTTTGTAATTTCCTAAGCCACTATTGTTTCAGCACCAACACCTTTCATCTACTGCATGTTGTGGTTGGGATCATTCTGTAGGACATATACCAGCTTGGAGGTCTCCTTATCTTTAGGGAGATCTATGAGGAGTTTCTCCCAGCAACCACCACATGGAGTGACACTGATCACTTGTCTCCTTTGACCATGAAATTTATTGTCATGGAAGGGAGATCATTGGATTATCCCCTAAATTCCCATTCCCTCATCCCATTCAATACATTGATAAGGTTATTCCTTCAGGCGAACATGACTAAGACGAAGGCGCGCCATAGTCGAACTCACTCAATGTGTCAGTCCCACCCAATTATAGGTTCACAATATGCTACCCTTGTAGTATAGAGGTATTCCACATGGTTATATGAGAATTGGTCAGATATTTCACCTATGATTAGGCAAGAAGTTTTCTTCACTATGATCTTAGGTGGATGGCTATTCCTATCCCGTGACATATACATCGGGGTTTGGTCCTACAACTTGAAAATGACGGTTATGCTAGCGAAGGGTTGACCCATTAATTTTTCCCTTCAAACCCTTGCCCAGTTTTATAAATTGTTGGGAAAGATTAAAGAAGTTAGGTCTCTATATCGTCTCAGTGGACCATTTAAATTCATGTATGGCTGGTTGGTGGAACACTTTCACTGTTATGAATATCGGTATACAACACGAGTTCCGTATCCAAATGTTCATCTGTCTCTTCTCTGTATTTATGATGTTCATCCAAGCACACTAAGTGTTACTGATGCAGTCAGGCTGTTGAATGAAACCTCTCATTTCTCATTTTCACTACATCCTACCCCTCTTGTATCATTGAGATGTGGAAGGGGAGGTTTTTTGGAAGAATGTACATAACTCATCACTCTTCGGGATAGGATTCTCACAGCTCTTATAGACCAAGAAGTTATTTGTAAACCATAGCTCCCCTTTGAGTTTTCTAGATAGTTTGGATGACTTCAATATACTACACTGTTTCTAGTTGTTTTACTAAGGGGAGAATCTCTTCCTTTGGTTCTATGACAATTGTGGCATGTGATGATGAATAATGGTGTTGCTAGAGATATTATCATTCCTCAATCAATGTGACTTAACTTCTTATTACTGGAGTATGCCCAACTATGGGATGATTTTTACCCCATGTGGATGCTAAAAGAACATGTTTGGTGGGTACAAAAACCCTTAATCGTTTCATGTCATGTTCTTTCCCCAACAACAACAACACACATTCCTTTTATCTTGAGAGGTGTAAAAGCCATGCCTTTAACATCCATCCCTTTAACAAAAAATATGGATACACTTCATGCTCCAGGTCTTGTGGTGAGAAGGTGCTTGATCCATCGTCAAAAGTGTCTGTGAGGGGTTTCATCACTACAACCTATTTAGGTGGGGATTAATTTAGACGTCCCCCCTCTTGCAGATATATCCCAACATTTTAATGAGGTCGGAACCAGCCAAGCATCGCTAATCATTACGGAGGCCACAATTAGTCCTCCACATCTGGCTCCAGTGGATGGGCCATCTGAGAAAAAAGAGAGTCTCTCACCTTCAGTGACTAGACTTAGGTCCATACCCACTCTTATGTTGATGAATCCCTCTTACAAACACACTGCAGCAAGGAAGGATTGAAGTTCCTATGTCATGGGGGGACATCATAATGTGCACAAAAAGTTATGGTGCGAGTTACATACTCTTGTCGTGGAGACAGCGCCAATTTACCCAATGAGAGTAATAATTTTTAGCAGTTATTTACTCATCTGGGTTGTAGTGGCTTTTATAATCAGCACCTTCACTTCCTTTTTTAGCATATCATCACTTCCCATGAAAACCTCGCCTCCTGCGAGGACAAGCTAGAGATTTTCAATTTTTCCCATCACCTGATGGAAAAATAATATGATATTTTAGAATAATTTGATCATCTGATGTTGAGGAGGTGAAGCCCCATGATTGGGAGGAAGATTGATAGTAGGAGCAACTGGGGTTCGAAGCCCATGCAACCAGTTTTGAAGGAGAAAGTGGCCTCTTCACACGCCAATTATGAAGCCGTCCAGAATAAAGGGTGGGGCCTTAAAGCTATCCTGGAGGGGGTGCATCCGATGGAAAATTATGAAATGGAGGATAGAAGATATTTGGAACAGACCATCGATAGAGCATGACAATCAGTCTACATCCTTTTGGAAAGAAAAAACCGGGCCTTGTTGTAGTTCGGTCCCAAATTACTACATGTACTCTTCCTTTTTTAATATTGGAGAGACTCCAAATTGGGGGTGTTCCTTCAATTTTAACTGAACCCGATGAAATAGATTTGGATTTTAAATATCTCTTCTCCATGTCTTCCTATCAGCATCATTTGGTTCATGTGTTAATTTTAAACAATGACTTGAAATCATTAAACTGAGATAACAGAATCAAGCTCTAATTTCTTCTTGAGACAAGGGACTCAGTGATCATAGCTCGATTACTACCTAGGTTTAATAGAATACCTCACAAAAATTAATTTATTTTTCATTATTACCCAGTTTTTTCAGAAGAATACTTGACACGGGATTATGGGGCATATCTAGGATTTTTCATAGGCCTCCCTTTGTGGTTTTTAGACATAAAAAGATTTTCACCTTTTCTGATAGATCAAAGTGTTTTTTTATTGAACCAATAATCTACTTTTACCCAGAGTTTCCATCAGTGGATTTTCCCTCTAGTGAGTGTAACATCCCTTTTTTCACTAGTAGTTCACAGACCTACCAATAAAACTTAATATTGATGTTTTAGGTCGAACAACTTTGGGCAAACATAACGAGGTAGGTCCTGGACTTGGGACCATTTGTCAAGAATTTTATAGTATCCTTAAGACATTGGTAACATATTTTTCTTGACCATGTATTTCTGGATTCTGGTCACACATGAGGCTCAGGACTCGCTGTAGGCATACAGATATAGGAAACAACTCTCTTTGAGACAAATTTCCCTTTGTTTGATATCCATTTTTGGGGGCGACATATGTAGAGCCACAGGGGCTTGATGTGCATAGTCAATCAATGGTGTCCCTAGGACACTGTCCTTCCATTTCAGATGGACTGGTGGGATTTGCCACATTTTTTATTTATCTTGATGTTGGGTGCCACAATAGGTGGTTGTCTTGAGTAGTGTTGTCTGAGAACATTAAGAACATTCATATAGGCCTTGAGTGGGAATCTGTTCCCACACATATTATAATTTCATGAGGGAGAGATGGTGAATGGTCAGTTCAATTAAAAGTCTTTTCTATGTTATTGGAACGAGGGAAGGAGGAGGTAGATATACCGTTATGTAGGAGTTTTTCAAATCTGTGGGTGTGACAAGACTTGAATGTCATTTGAGTGTATGGAGGATGGAATGGGATCTCATGGGGAATAATTTTCCTTTTATTAATGGCCATTTTTTTGGGCGATGTATGCAGAGCCACTGAGGCATGATATGAATAGTCAAGAAATGGTATCCACCTAACACTGGCCATCTACCTCTACTGGCCTAGGATGATTCGGATGACTTAGAAATTTCTGAATATGGTCTGTAAACATTAACCAAGGGTGCCCCTAATCACAAAAAGAGTATTTTAAGCTAATATTTTTTGGGAAAACCATAAACTAGTGGGGGCACACTTCCATTGAATGTCGGTCAACTTCACACATATAGAAGGGATATCTTTTAAAAACCACCAAAGAGACCATAGATGAATCATGCCCATATGTTCCAATATATCCAGAATGAGTGAAAAGAAGAAAGTATAATCCTTGAATTTTAGGGAACTTAAATCAAGAAGGATGGAATGAGGCTTCGAAGCCATTAGGCATATTGAGAAAGGAGTGGACTCTCCTTGGGAACAATTTTCCTTTGACTGTAGGCCATTGTTGTTGGTGACGTATGCAGAGCCACTGGGGCATGATATGCATAGTCAATCAGTAGTGACTTCAAGACACTGGCCTTCTATTTTAGATGGCCTCATAGGATTATGGGGATTCATGATCTCTTAACGCACGTAGTTTGGAATATGGAAGGAGCATATCCAATCATATTGGTGACATTTGGGCTGCAATTTACTCCAGGAATGATGTCACTTACATGGATCTAACCCATATTTAGTGTGAGGTATTTTTTCTATCTTGGGGATACATATTCGTTTAACATCACATGGACAGAAAAAAAGGTTTCTATAAGGGGAGAGAACTGTGAAATTTCTTTTAGCGTCATGCTACTCGGACCCAATTCCCAGGCCATTTTTCAAGAATGTCATGGTGATTCTCTAGCGAAGATCCCTAATATGACATGAGCTATGCTCGGTGTGAGAAACGGAGGATTAAAAGGGTTCTGTTTCACCATCTAAGAAGAGTAAATTAAATATTATGGAGAATGTTGAGGATAACTCCATTTCCATGTAGTTTAACATCATGAGGTGAGGATGGTATTGGCCTTTCAGTTTAACATCGTTTAATGAGGAATATTTTGGCCTTAAAAAGGTCTTCAAATGTTTATGTTTAATCAAAATTAGGGTGTTTCATCATTCCATAGATGTGAATGGTGATATAAGATGTAAACCATAATCTCAGGGTAGAATTGAATGAGGAGGGATGACATGGGTCTTGAATTCCATTAAGCGTATAGAGGTAGGAGAGGGCTCTACTGGGGAAGAATTTTCCTTCAATTGCTGGCCATTTTTTTGGGTGACATACGCAGAACAACTATGGCATGCTATGCATAGTTAATCAAAGGTGTCCATAAGACATTAGCCTTCCATCTGAGATGGCCATGGATGATTATGAGGATCCATGATTTCTCGAGCTATGGAGTGAAAAAAATGGGAAAGGTGTGCCTTGGAATGTGAGAATACCCAAACCATGATAAACTATGGCCTTTTGTAGCATCCATAATGGTCCGACCTGTGCATGGGGGAAAGGGTAATTTTATACTTTTTTCTAGGCCATGTTGATGAATATGAGTGTCAGTATGTATCCTATGAGGGTAGGAATCAATCCACATGTAGTTGTGATTGTTCCCTAAAAATGTTTTTTCAAAATTTTAAGGACACTTGAGGTAATTTTGGTGTTACTTGATATGGGTTCCATTCCTACAATACTCCCCTAGGATTTATATGAGTAAGACATTACATACAACAGATCCTAAGATCACATTATTTGTACTCAATTTGAGAAACAATGAGTGGTTATATAGCCTCCTTCATAATTGTACGGAGACAAAGAGTATAATGGGGGAATTTTCATTCTACACATCACTACTGTAAGGTCTGCCATGTTACCCCATAATTGACCTTCATAAGAAAATATCTATCACCATTCCTAAGATCACATGATTTGTACTCAATGTGAGAAATAGGAACAGATATGGGGTTCCCTTAAAAACATAGTAATATAGGGGGCATGATGGAGACATTTTTTATCGGGACAGGGCCCAGATCAAAGATTGAGGCATCCCTATATATCATTCTCGGGAAGGCATCAAGTCACACATAGTTCTGTGTGAGATTATGCAGTTTATTGTCACAAAATTAGGAAGTTTTATACCACATATATTAACATCATACGATGATGGCATGAGTCACATTTTATTTTCGTGTTCCAGGGACAAGTTCCTTATAGTTTAACGTCATGCCGAAAGGACAATGGCACATATTTTAAGGTCATAGAGTTTATACCATGTCATCAGAGGATATTTTTGACTCATATTTTAGGGTCATAGAGTTAAACCACAACATTGGGAGAATTTTTTTGACTCATAGTTTAGGTTCATAGAGTTTGGACCATAATATGGGGGCATTTTTAACCCATTGTTTAAGGTCTTAGAGTTTGGACCTTAACATGACATAATTTTCCTGACATATTGTTTTGGTTCATAGATTTTGGACCATGTCATTAGGGTGCATTCCTTATGACTCATAGTTTAGGTTCGTTGAGTTCATACCATAACATGGAGGATATGTCTTTATTCATTGTTTAAGGTCTTAGAGTTTGGACCATAACATTGGGGAATCCTTTATAGCTCTATGTATTGGGTGACAGGGCATGGAAATATGTGTAGGGGTGACATAATGTATAGTTTAGGGTCATTGATTTCTTGACCATAACATAGGGGAATTTTAATGTGAATTATTTCTTAATGAACATCGCATTTCTGGGAGCCGTGATGAGCTCTCTGTCCGTTGATAATAGGGAATATGCTCTTTTGGAATAGACCCTTGATGAAGCTTACATTTTCCTATATTTTATACTGTAAATCATTATTTATAATCCCACCATAGTTTTATTGAATGGGTAATTGTCACATTTTTAGGTTTTAGTGTTACTTTGAGCCTAAATGTGAAAAATGACTAATTCTGGTTTTGACAGATTTTTACATCAAGGGTATTTTGGTCATTTACTGAAAAATATAATTCCAAATTTTATGATTATTTTTTTTTGAATCCTTATTTAATTTCCATCATATTTTTATTCTGGAGAAGGGGATGAATCGATCATCTAGTAATCGAAAGAATTCAATGAAGTTGAAACGTTTTCGGGCAGACAGAATGGGACCCAACAAAGTAACTGAAGCATAACTTGGCGCACACACCTCCAAATTTATTTATTCCTACTGGAAAGGACAAAGGATTCACAATGGCGTGTCCATGATGAATTCCATGTCAAATTACCCTCATTAAGTCATTATGGGAATTCTCACAATATTTGGAAGATGAAACGTCTCATCTGGTAGAAACGGTTCAATTGGGTAATAAGTTCATAGAATCTCGAAACCTCGTCTAAAATGGATCATATTTTGTAGAGAGACGCAGAATGACATGTGGAACAACTTTTGTGAAGGAAGAAACGCCTTAATCGACATTTTGTAGGGAAATAATGTCACATGAATTTGAAGAATAGAAAATTCGGCAGGTCAAATAGACATATTAAATGGATCTCATTGAATCGTCCATAACTCCTACATCTGAGAGACAATAAATCTCATATTTGGGTGGTAAATGGAGGAGATATTATGGAATATATTTTATGAAGAAAGATGTTACAAATTAGTCCATTAATGGGACATACACATGGAAACATTAGAAGGATTATTTTGGAGAGGATTCTTTCACCACATCTCTCTATAAATATGTATCCTCACCTCTTCTCAAGGAAATGGTACTTCTCTGTGGCCATTTTTCATTGTTTTGTAGTTTCCATCCATTTTAATAGTATTATGCATTTTTAATATATTTTTCTCCTCTTCAACTCATTCTCATTTTTTATCTCTTGTTCTTCCACCCCATTCTTCTCCACTGTGATCTCTTCTACTTGTGATCATGAATAGCTAACTCGTGGAACATCCCAGGGGATCAATCCAGGTTTGAACCACAGTATTTGCACATTCATATTAATTGTCTCTTATTTAATTAGATTTAGGTCGAGGTGGATATTAGTGTGTAAGGAGACTTTGTGTCTCCACTTTCCACACGAGACCTAACATTCTCTTTTATAATATTTTCCCTCGATCGAGGAGGTGGATGTGCGATCTCACGATGATCATTGATAGCACTGTATATTCACAACCACATATAAAAGAGGATATTCACACATACAATGGATTTTGTTTATTAATTAAATTTAAAACTAATAATTAGATGATGGAGGTTTAATTTGGGTGATTCTCTCAGGAATATCTCCTTTCTTTCAAACATCATTCTGTTTTCATTAATTCTGTTTGCATTGCATTGCATGTTTAATTTTAGTATTTCATTTTCAATTTTCAATATTCATTTCTGAAAATTTAATTATATATTTATATAAGTTAATTATAAGTAGTGATTGATTGACCACGACAGCTCCTTAAGAGATCGACCTAGGTCGGCCCTTGTGCTGCACGTAGCTATAAATATTTTTGAGAGTTTGCACGACAACGCTTCGTCAAATTGGCGTCATTGCCGGGGAGCCATGTAGTTTTAATTCACTATTTTTTTATTCACATTGTGAAAATAAATTTTCATTCATTTAAAAAAACAACACAAAAATCATAAATTTCAAAAACTAAAAAAAATCTTCTTCGTTCATGATGTATTCAAATTATGATTGTTATGCATGGACTGACCAATATCAAGTGCAAGAAAATATTTACAATGAACTTGATTCTCAGTTTCATAGGATTAGTGATAATGTGAAAAACCTGGAGATCCAAATAGAATTGATTGAATAATATGTATGCACATCCTAGGAAAAACCTGAACCTGAGCCGGAACCTGAGCTAGAACCTGAACCAGAACGAGTGGTGGAAGAGATTTCACCAATCACATTTTATGTTAAAGAACCTGAGGCAGGTGATAATGAACTTCTAATGGAACTTATAACATCATCCCACACTCAACCATTGCTCAAGGAGGTCCCAGAAGATCACATTCCAACTGATGCACTGATGGGAGGTCAACATTTTTTGGAAGAATCTTGAAAGAACTTTATCTATGATAACTTGAAACATGATCTTCCCATGGTTGATATTGAACAATCAGTACCTTTTGACCTCACTCTTGCTTTGGAATATGAACAAGAAGATGCACCTTCTGAGATGGAGTTTCCAATGGTCCTATCAGAAGAAATCAATTTCCAAGCTGACTTACTTGAAAGGGAATATTTATTTATTGATTCGCCATGTTTTAATTTTATTGAAACTGAATTTTTTTATGACTTCTCCATTCCTGAAATTTAGGATATAGCACTAATGGATCGGGCCTTGGATGTTGATGATGAGACCACTAAAGTGGTGGTAATCAAGGAAAAAGATCCGGAGAAGCTCGTGGTGGTGCGACTAACTTCTCTACATCAACATTCATATCACGTGGAGGAGGACCCCACTAAAGTTAACAGGGAGCACCCTTATCTTTTATTCCCTCCAACTTTGAAACTCAAATTTCATCTTTATTATTTCTCTGGGGTTGGGAACATTCTTATCTTATTTGGGGTTCTATAATTTCACTATTTAATCATGGACATTGGGAAAACTCATATGTGGTGGTTCATCTCAATGAAACCACACCCACCTTCTGATTGGGGCTAACCTACTAAAACTGCATGACTAGGGGCAGTAAAAACCTAGCTCCCACATGGGGGTCTAAACCAAGCATTATCTCTTTTCTTTTCCCTTTCTCGTTCTTTTTATTAATTTTTATAATGTATTTTCATTAAATTTTTGTAGTTTTAAAGTGTCTTCTCTTAGGAGCATTACTCAAGGCATCCACCTTTAAAATAATTCTAGGTTGTATCTTTCCTTCCCTTTGATTTTCTACCTTTATATTTATATTTTGTTGAGTTGAAATAAGGGGTAGTTAAATTTAAGTGTGGGGGAGTTTCAACCTGCTTATTTCATTTTTTGTGATTTTTTTATTATATTTTTAGGATTTTTTAGCTTTAATGAATATTCTTATCACTTTTCACACATCAATTGATTTTGAAAGAGTTGAAATTATTTTTTAAATAATTGATTTTAAATGATTGTTGATATGAATTCTTTTCCCTTGAAATGGATTTTCAAGAATTTTAATGAGTTTGACTGATTTTTGAAATCCATTCCCATGAAATACTGTCTCAAAATATTTTTCCAACACTATGAGGTATTCTAAACCACTTTTACATATTCTTCTTAATACCCACACTTTCTTGAGGGAAACTTGAATTTTGTGTGAGAACCAGAATTTGTGAATAATTCTCTATCGAAGATTTGGATTTCGTGGAATGTATTTAAAATGATTGAGGCATCTTTTTGGCTAGCCACAATTTATCTTGAGACCCACCTTTACATTTATCCTTCGTAAGACCTTTGATTCCATGGATTTCCTTATTGGTTTAAGCCACACTACATGCCAATTTTTCCTTACCTACCCGCACTTTTAGTATTTTTGCATGGTTATTTCATGTTTGAGTTGGGGGGAAGGGCCTTTCGTGTGCGTTCATTGTGATTTGTATCATTTATGGGTGGTGTGAGGTGTGTGTCAATACTTTGGGCAGTGGATAACAAGAGAATTGGGCATGTGTCGTCATTTCATTGTGCTTTATTTGTTTCATCCATTTCTCCTTCAAAAAAAGTAAAAATGTATATGAGCTTGAATTCCTCATTTAAATTATTTTATGACTCATGTCCCTCTCAAAAATCAAGTTCATGAATTTTCATTCATTCATTGTATTCAATTTTCAGCTCATCCTCCACAAAAAAACGGAAAAGAAAATAAAGTTTTATCTTTCCGAAGCTTTGAAAAAAAAGGGAGAACTGAGATGATATCATTCATTATAATCACTTCTTGGGTCATGTACCATGTCATTAAATGGGGTGGTGTTGTTTTTCATATTTTTACGTGGGATTGAGTGAGGAATTTCTGGGTTTTCACTTTATTTAATCATGCATTGTACTTAAAAGTCCAATCTCCTCTTTCTAGCCTGGAATTTTTTTTTCAATAATTTTCCCACCAACCCTAAGCCACAGAATAATTTGAACCTTTAATTAAATACCTCAGGATTAAATTCATTTTTATGTTTCACGCTTTGGAGAAATGATAATTTTCACAATCCTACGGTGATACATGCGATTTTCAAGTACGAGTATAACTCTAGATTCAATTTCTCTTGAGTGAAGAGTGGCATAAAATTCAATGTGAGGTAGTTTGTGATTGAGCCATGGATTGAATTATGAGGTTGAAAAAATATTAATAATTGAAATGAAAATGAGAGAGGCTTGTTATTAATATATGAGACATGATAGAGTTCTATTTTTGATAAGATCATATATATTTTCTCATTTTTTATTATTGTGTGGAAATTGATTTGGATGTAAGATGATTTCCCAAGAGTGCAATGTTTAAGTGTGGGGGAGTGATGAAGCTTACATTTTCCTATATTTTATACTGTAAATCATTTTTTATAATCCCATCATAGTGTTATTTAATGGGTAATTGTCACGTTTTTAGGTTTTAGTGTTACTTTGAGCCTAAATGTGAAAAATGACTAATTCCGGATTTTTGACAGATTTTTGACAGATTTTTACATCAAGGGTCTTTTGGTCATTTACTGAAAAATATAATTCCAAAGTTTATGATTAATTTTGTTTAGAATCCGTATTTAATTTCCCTCATATGTTTCTTCGGGAGAAGGGTCTGAATTGATCATCTAGTAGTTTTAAAAATTCAATGAAGTTCAAACGTTTTCAGGTGGATAGAATGGGACCCACCAATGTAACTGAAGCATAACGCAGTGCACACACCTCAAAATTCATTTATTCTAGATGGAATGGATATAGGATTCAACGAGACAAGTCCATGATGAATTACAAGTCAAATTAACCTCAGTAAGGCATTATGGGAACACTCACAATATGTCAAAGACGAAGCTTCTCATATGGAAGAAACGGTTCAATTGGGTAATAAATTCATAGAATCCTGAAACCTCATCCAAATGGCTCATATTTTGTGGAGAGATGAAAAATTACATTTGGAAAAACTTTAGTGAAGGATTAAATGCGTAAATCGACGTTTTGGAGGGAAATAATGCCACAGGAAGTTGAAGAATTGAAAATTCGGCGGGTAAAATAGACAGATTAAATGGATCTCATTAAATAGGCCATAACTCCTATATACGAGAGCCAATAAATCTCATATTTCGATGGTGAACGGAGGAGAAATTATGTAACATATATTATGATGAAATATGTCACAAATGATGCCATTTAATTGGACATCCACGCGAAAACATTAAAAGGATTATTTTGGAGAGGAGTTTTTCACCACATCTCCCTATAAATATGTATCCTCACCTCTACTCAAGGAATTGGTACTTCTGTGGGGAAATATTTCATTTTTTTAGTTTCCATCCATTGTAATAGTATTATGAATTTTTAATATATTTTTCTCTTCCTCAACTCATTCTCATTTTTTTATCTTTTGTTCTTCCACCCCATTCATCTCCACCGTGATCTCTTCTACTTGTGATCATGAGTAGCTAACCCATGGAACATCCCGGGGGATCAATCCAGGTTTAAACCCAAATCATTTCACATTCATATTAATTTTTTATTTTTTAATTAGAGTTAGGTCGAGGGGGATCATAGTGGGTAAGGCGCCTTTGTGTCTCCACTTTCCACCCAAGACTTAACTTTCTCTTTTATAATATTTTCCCTCGATCGAGGAGGTGGATGTGCGGTCTCTCAACGATCGTTGAGAGCACTTTATGTTCACAACCACATATAAAATAGGATATTCACACATATTATGGAGTGTGATTATTCACTAAATTTGAAACTAATAATGAGATGATGAAGGTTTAATTTGGGTGATTCTCTTGGGAATATCTCTTTTATTTCTAACATAATTCTGTTTGCATTCATTCTGTTTTCATTGCATTGCATGTTTAATTTTAGTATTTAATTTTCAATTTTTAATATTCATTTCTGAAAATTTTATTATATATTTATATAAGTGAATTAGAAGTAGTGAGTGATTGATTAGGACATATCCTCAATAGATCGACCTAGGTCAGCCCCTGTGTTGTCCTTAGCTATAAATATTTTTGAGAGCATGCACGACAACGCTTCGTCAACCCTACGTATGAAATATGGTACTTCCCACTTTGGATCAAGCATTGGGGTCTTATTACCTTGTATCATCGTAGATCTAATGACTATCACCATTTTTCCATCAAGGAAATATTAAATGTGAACGTTTTTGTTGAGGGCTTTTGCAACCTGGTTTTGGTAGATTTCTAAATGTTGAAGAGTGTGAAGCCTTTTTCCATCTAACTAACCAAATTCATCAAACCATCTCTGGGATTTATCATTTGTGGATAGTTGATTACAAATTTCCACACAAAGTGATGAAAATTTGATTTCAATTGGTAACACTGCCTCTTCCCTATAGAGTAGTGAGTAAGTGGTTACTTGAGTGGTAATGCTGGTAATGGTCTGGTAAGCCCTCAAATCATGATGGTGCTTATCTGGACACGATTTCATATCCTTATCAACAATATTTTAAACTGTTTTGGACATAGTCTTATTGAAATCCTATATATATTCCCTTTTGGTTCCACGTGGTAGCGGGACGACCAATTGCATTTGATTCCATATTCTTGGTACAACTTATCCAGCTGAGCAGAACAGAAGTTGTTACCGTTGTCTGTCAATATTTTTTGAGGGACACCAGATCCGGTGATGATGTTGTCCCTCACAATGATAACTATGTTTTTCCCCATCCTCCATAAGGGATGTGGCTTTTTACCCCTTTTAAAAATATGTTATTCATTGTGAGTATGAAATTGAATTCTCTGGCTATTGCGAGAGGATATGGTCCCACAATATCCAAACCCCATGCGACGAATGGCCAATAGTACTTCGCCACATTATGAAACTGCATATGACATGTATGAATTTAGAATTAACTTCATAGTAATGAAACTTTTTAGTGAATATGGTGCAATCTTGTATCTTGGTGGTCTAATAATACCCCTTCCTTTGGATTTGGTGGGAGAGCTTAGTTGTTGACAAGAGTTCTCCACAAGGTCTGACATTCAATTCTTTCCTGATGGAAGCATTATATTCCTTATCAATGAACCTGAGAAAGACTGTTTTTAGATAACGTTCTCTTGGTTCACCCCATTGAACAAGGAAAAATTTACTTCATGCCATCAGACATATACCCTTTCGGCCCAAACTAATGGGAGTTCCACATTCCGATAGTAATTTGTAATGGGTGTCATCCAACCAGTTGTATGACCATAAGGACCAGGAATGGGGCTAATATCACCAATTTCTTCAATATTTCTCTGGATGAATGGAAAGAACATCCAACAGTGAGAAATTCTAATGACTGTTTCATCCCAATCGGGATCGGCCAAGGTAGTGGCTGCATTTTATATAGCGTTAGCTTGATCATTATGTGGCATAGGGATATGATTCAACGTTGGTTCTGATGGGAATTCTTCCATCAGTTCCCGAACATGGTTCATAAAGAGAACAAATACTTCATTCTTGATAGCATTGTCATCTTTGACCTGTTTGAATAATATCTCTGAATCACCTTTTTTTGATGTTTGGCTTTCACCTATAGTGTCAATTCGAGGCCCACAATTAGGGCCTAATACTCTACTTAATTATTCATACATCCTTCCAAAATATGGAAAGAGTAAGCCATGTGGCCTTTCAAGGAGATACTATTATGAATCCCAGCACCACTTTTTTGATATTTTAATCCTCTATCCTTTTTCCTGTCGGCCTTCATGAAGCACGGTCGAAGTGCATTTCCCGTGTCTGGGGGTTCCCCTGGATAGAAATCACTTCTTCATTCAAAAGTTCTATATCCAACGGTATTGTTTCTTCCGAGGGTTTCTCGGCCAGGAGTTCTGGTAATGCTTGGCCTTTGATGGATTCATGGGGAACGTATTGTATGGAAAACTATTTTAGGATGAACCCCATGGTGATAGGCACCCATTTAGCATGTGACTATTGAAGATATACATCAGTGGGTCACAGCAGGAGACAAGGTGGACCTCATGGTGCTATAGGTAATGCATGAGCTTCTGATGTGTGGAGATTAGGGCTTGGAAGTTCTTTTCAATCTCTAAAATACTATGTTTTCACATTGATCATCATCTGGCTGAGATAATACAGTCTATTCCCACTGCCAGCATCATTTTTCTGTATGAAGAAGGTGCCTAATGAACATTCCAGGGAATTTATGTATATAATGAGTGGTCTACCCTCTATTGGAATCATAAAAAATGGAGGTCTTAGGAGATATCTTTTGAAGATGTCAAATGCTTATTGGTAATCATTATCATATTCAAACATAACTCATATCTTCATGATCATGGTAAATGTAAACATTTACATTCTTGGTTGTCTACGAAGTGTCAAATGTAGGTGATGTTCCCTTGGATACCTCTCAAAACAGTGAAGTTGCGAGGTGGGGACATGCCACGAATGGATTAAATCTTCTCATGGCGAATTTGATTCCATGATGGCATACAATGAAGCTGAGGAATTTTACCATGTTAACACGAAAGGAATATTTCAGGTGATTAATCTTTAATCTATGCTGTCTCAATTGGCTGAAGACAGTTTCAAGGTAGGCCAAGTGGTTTGAATGATATTGTGACTTAACCACCAAGTCCTTGACATAACACTTAATGAATTTTTTCTAAAAGGGATTGAAGATGTGATGTATGGCGCGCTGAAATGTGGTGACAGAAAATTTTTTGACCAAAGGGCCTCACTTTATAATAGAATACTCTCTGTGGGGCCCTAAAAGCCGTAGCTTCTTCGTCTCCTCAGGCCATCCGAATGTGATTGTATCTAGAATAGGTGTCCATGATGTAGAGGTCTTTGTATCTAGTAATTTCATCGATCAAACATTTTGTTATCAGTACTGGGACATTATCTTTTGGAAAATTATTATTAAGGTCCCTATAGTCAATGTAGATTATAATCTTCCCATTTTTCTTTTTTACTAGAACTATTTTCGCCCTTCAGATCGAATATTGGACCACCTTTATGAATTTTTCTTCGACCAATTTGTCAACTTCAACCTCTATTTTGGTAGCACGCATTAGGTGGGTCTTTTTGGCTGCCTGTTTATAGTCCATGTGATATTCTGGAAAGCCCAAATGATGGGTGGTGACTTCAAGATCGAGGAATGACAAATCTATTTAATTCAAGGAAAAAAACGTGATTCTTCTTTAAGATGGTGGAATATTCAACTTGTTCCTCAATAGGATTGTCCACACTGATTAAATAGGGCCACATGTAATTTTTAGTTCATAGATTTATCTCATTAAGTGCAATGATGGTTTTAAAAACACCTTCTTAAAAATAAAGAGTTGAATCTTTGAAGTATTCTTCCTCATGCACTTCTTCTTCTTCATCTTCATCTTCATCATCCTCCCATTCTAGTGGAGAATGTATTTTTTGGATAACTTCTCTATTATATGAAGATAAATCTTCTTTTTCCTAATTGTGTGAGGAAAGGGTAGTTTGTTGTCCCAAAGAAGGGCCAGAAGCATCCTTGACATGGCTTTCCTGACAACATGGGGCTCAGCCCACTCTTTCATGTATTTGGATTGGTGGTCATAGAAGAGACCATACAGACAACTAATTCTATATTTGAGATAGTATATACAAATTCATCTTAGTTAATATGTAGTACATACTCCTCCTTGAGCTGATATAAGGGGTCGGTGGGAGCCATCTCTTTTCCATTTGGGGCATTGATCCAATCCACATCATCAACCAAAAAATATTTTTCGTCTATGTCATTGAACCCTTGTTCGATGTAATGAGACTCACAGAACTCAAATGGGGATTTATCGGCATGAAAAATCATGTTCTACCCATGAGTTCGATATTTAACGCACTGATGGTATGAGGACAGAATTGCAGTACGCTGATGTAGCCAAGGCCTCCCAAACAAATCATTGAAGTCTATACTTTTCCACACCAACAGGTACTCGGAATCTGATATGAGATCTCCAGTCTATATTTTAAGCAAGATTCCTCCCAATGGATTCTGCTCACTTTTTTCATATCACTATAGTGTTTTCATATAGGGTTTCAATATGTCTTCATCATACCCCATTCTATGAAGCGTTCTCAGTGGGTGGAGGTTAACTCTAGAGCTATTGTCTATGAAGATCCCCAGAACATCCATTCCATTTTTCTTGCCAAAAACATATAAGGGTTTGATGTGACCTTGTATGATAACATCTCCATCCATGTTTATGATAAAGATAACAACATGAGATTCTTCGGGACATTTCTCTGTTCGGTAGACTTCATCCACTGCTAATTGAGCCTCTAACTCATGGGACTTAGTAAGGCTGCAATGAGTCCCTCCCTAAGATTTTCAAACAAACACAACACATCCAGGATTGAAAGCTTCACTAGTACTATGGCTAGCTGCATTAATATGTCATACTTATGCTCTAAAAATTGGTAATTCCAAGATCAGGGTTGATCATTGAATGACGCATTAGGGTTTTGAGCTTTGGATGTAAATAGTTTGACCTCTATAGTAGGGGCTTGTGGTACTGCAGTCATTTCCATGTTTGGACGAATTGGTCTGCCTATATACCTCGGTCTGTTTGGTACTTGTTCTTCCCCTGATGGATAATCCAATAAAACAGGGCTTCGATTTACACTAGCATGGGTGAAGTATCATTCTTTTTCCTGTTATGTCTGCCAAATAAATTTTTCTTTAGATTCCATGATGTTAACTATTTGACTAGTGATGTGGCTGGGAATTTGACTCCTACCACGATCATGCCTTCTGAGAAACATCTGGCATGTATGACCTCATCTTTGGAACTCCATTTGGGCACAGAGAATTCGGGGTTTTGTACATAGTATTCATCAAATAATTTGTCCATAATGTTAATGAAATTAATGGAGCCAAAGATCAGTTCTTAATTTCATATTTTTCTTATCAGACTGCCTCGTTTTGATGGTACCGTTTGGTGGGGTGGTGCCCATTGAACAATTTGGAGGGGCATTTCCTGTTGTACCAATTGGAAAGTCAGTTCCCATTGTACCATTAATGGTGGAATGAATTCCGAATATGTCAACAATAACATCATCTTTGGTTCCAACTCATCTTCTTAATCCTACATTCTACCCTTCTAGCCTTTAGAGGACTATGGGGCCAAGGAGGATGTTTGTGATGTATTAGGAGCTTTTGGTGGCACATTAGGTTGATTAAACTGTACCATGATAATTTCAATGACTCGTTTAATTGTCTTCCACGTCATCCATTTTTCAAACCTTTGATCTTTTTGTTGGTGACTGTTTTCCACTATTCTTCCCCTCCTGAGTAGGAGGGCGAAACATATGGCACTTGTTTTAGTGTAAGGACCAACTTTACTTTCCCTGAATCGACCATATTTTGCAGAGATCCTTGAAAAAAGGAATTCCTAGATGGTGTGTCCTAGTATCCAATGATATAGACAATAATATGGACGGTCGTCAAGAACCACTTCATCGGCTCGCCTTGGCTCTAGCAGCCTAAGCAGATTCAAATTCATGGAGGCTATCAAATAGTCCAAGACTTAGTCATCTCAGAATGAATATAAAATATTTATTAATTCTTATAATTTATTTCTTTTATCTCCTCGTTGATCATCTTGCCGAGGTGGGGGTGGCTTTTAGCGTCTAGGGGTGCTACATTGTTCGGTGTGGGACTCACGACTAGGGCTGGTGCCGGGGGTGGCTTAAGAATGACAAAATCCTCTTTATCATTTCACGTTCTTTTCCTAGGGGTGGGTGGAGCTACTTAGGACTAAAGATTGGTCTTTTGAATGGATTCTTATACCCATTTGTAAATTTCAGATATGTCTCTAAACCTACTGGTGTACTTCACCTAGATGAGAAGTGTTCGCAATTCATCCCCCAAGGTTATCGATGCACATGGAGAGAATCTCATCATGGAGGAGTGGCCGGTTCAAGGAATATATCAGGCCTTTCCATATGGAAATAATGTATGAGACTCTCTTGTTTTCTCGATGCTTGTAGTTAATGAGATCATAGACCATCGTCTAGGGAATCGTCAAACTGAACTGGAAGAGAAACTATTGTCAGAGGTCCTCCAAACCTGTGATTGAATTGGATGGTCGGCTATTATACCATATGATTTTGATCCCTACAAGGTTCGAATGAAGCACCTGAGTTTTACGACATCTTGTTGATCTGAAATGCCCATCATGGGGTCATAATAAGAGTCATAGTGCATAAAATGCTATTTCGGATCCCCCAAGCCATTGAATACTGGGAATACAGGGTTCCAGAAGATTGGTTGTGGTGGAACATTTCTCACCCACTCGAGGTTGGGTTTTCTCTCTTGTTGTATCATAGGGGGTCACCATCCAGGGTGTATAATAAGTCTATTCGTTGTTTGACAGTGAGTAAGATCCCTTGAGGAATATCCTCTTGGGCTTTAGCTTAAGCTGGAATGGTAGGGTCCACAATTGGGCGTGTTAGAGAAACTCAAATTTGGTGTGGATACCTAGATGGGAGAATCATTGGTGGGTTTAGCTGGATATATTTAGGGAACCATCCCAATGGGGGTAGGTCATGATTTCCTTCCAGGGCCAGGTAGAACGGTCCTCCAATCTTGGATTCATTCACTAGGATGAGTGATTATGGTATGGGCACCTCTTCTATGTGCGTCGGCTGACATTTCGCAAAGGCAACATATCTAGAGAGATAACTCCCTCAATGTATCTCGACATTAATTTATTAGAGATCTTCAATTTCTTCCTCCTACATGGCTAACCTTTCCTTGAGGGAATGGGATGCGCTCTCATGGGGAGGAGGAGGCGAGTAATAGAAGACCATGGATTTATTTTTATCATTTTTTGAGTTTCTTGGGGGACGTAATGTTGGATTGAATGAGGGGGAACCTTGATTTTTAAATTCCCTATAGCACTAGGTATGCACACCATAAGGCTCGGTGTGGAATGTCTCTCGGAGGGAACCATCATTCTTTGTGTCTTCTCCCCCTGTTTTATTTCTTTTTAGATCCATGGGGTAGAAGTTCACCACATTCAATGACACCTACAACATTGGGGGTGGTGTACCTAGTGACGAATGGTTTGAAAGATTCTTGCACCCTTTATTGGAATTTCTCCTTCCATTATACGGTATTATTCAGGATTCTTGATGATGATTGACCCAAAGGGAGCCCTATTCTAACCACGAAATGAAATTTTTACTCGTAGGGTACAAACCAGGAGAATGGGTGGAATATATAACTTCTATATCCATCATTCAACCTAGATGGTGGGAGATAGATGTCCGTTTTGTGGGAAGTAGAGGTAAAAATTCCCCCATCCTTGTGGGCTCGGGTTGTTCCCATTTTCCAGTCGATGCCCTACGTTCTGGATTTTTTTGGTCTAATGGGGACATTTTGATTTAAAAATTCCCTCATACCAGTGGGTTCAGAATGTTCCCGTATCACGATGGTAGCTGGTTCTATTTCTACACTTTCTATTTTACGTACTCCCACTAATCCAAGTGTGCCATTGGGTCTGCATGAAGTTTATGGTCTTTTAAAGACATGATAACTTCTTGTTGGTTGGATTTTATGAGGCAAAAATCCTACTAGATGTTCGTGGTCACCTGAATCGGATTCTTTTTTATGTCTTTATCACTTCGTCTCAGATTCTTTTGAGACTTACTCTAGGACAGTTTTTTGTAGTACCCCATCTTTCCTGAGTTGGGGTTTCATTTGATTGTTTACTCTAGTTGATGACATTGAAGGATGTCATTTCCATCGGGGCCTATTGTATGGGATGTGGGGTGATGTGTAAAGTTCCATGTTCTCCCCATACTCGAATATGAACTACAAACGGGTTGTTTCCAATTAGGAGATAGAATTTATGCAGTGCTTAGTGGAAATCAAATTCTGTTTTTTTCTTTCTCGTTTCAGATTGTGGCTGCCTTGGAGATGGGAGGGATTCCAAGTCGATCAGATGACGAAGTTCCCCTATTGTTCTGACATGGTATGTGTACCATTATTAGGGTAGGAATTATTATTTTAACATTCGAAGAGTTGTCCATATATTGAGGCGAATGTCATGTGTGCATTCCCTGGACAATAGTCCTAGTATGTCAAAGTGAATAGTTGATTTAGGTCAATACATTACTGATATTTTATCCCTATCTTGTTGACTTCTCAAAGCCAACATATCATGTTGTTGTTCTTCTAGTGGATCTTCTACATGATAAGTCGAGTTTGACTACTTCTTGATGATTTAATTCCAATAAACGGTGTTGGTGGGAGACTTATTGGTTTGTGGATGCCATAGGGGTGTCTTAGAAGACGAGTGTGGCCCCGGGAAATACTCTGGTTGAGAAAGAAGATCACTCATTATTGATGGAGTGCCCGGTGTTTCTGACTCCCTTTTGAGCACCTTGGCATATGAGGGATTCATCATATTTTTTCTGGAAAGGGGAGGACCTTCTTGCCAGCATGTATCTTGATTTCATGGAGGACCTACGCAAGTGGTGTTATAATGGTGAGGACTACCATGGAAACATGATGTCCGACCGTGGGAATTTTCTGGATAGATTGTATCCTGAGGAGGACCTTTAGGTACACTGTATCCAGTTGAGGACATTTTTTCTAATTAATGTCACTATAGGGAGGGACTTCACAGCAACTATCATTATGGGGAGGGCATTCACAATGATTGTCATCATGGCGAGCACTACCATCATGACTTGATATCTAACTGCATGGAGAATTTCTATAGTTTACATCATGGGGAGGACCTTTAGGATGTACAACAATGAGGGGAGGACCATCTCATTGCGAGTTATTACTATGGGGAGGAACTTCATAGTAACTACCATTGTGGGGTGGTCCTTCACATTAACAGTCATAATAGTGAGGGCTACCATCATGGCTTGATGTCCGAATATAGGTAAAAGCATTTTTGTAGCATATACCCCGGTGGGGACCATTGGGGAAGCCCACAAGAAGGGGACAACCTTCTTGTCATCTGATCTTCAGGTTGAGGGGAGGGCTACCCCAATCAACATCGAGAGATAGGCCATCGTGATCAATCAGTCTTGACCCACGGAGTAAGCCCCCAAGGTTGCTCTGTGGAGGACCTTTAGAGCATCATGTAGTGAAATTTCAGGGAGGATTTTCACAAATTCTACTATCACTTCCATAATTTGGTAATGGAATGATTTGGTCTTGAGGATTTTTTGATATTTTTTTGAAGTCGTTAAGAACCCCTACTTCAAACAAAGTAGAATCATGTATGTGCGCTTAATTTTCTGATTGCCTTTGGCAATTTTCATTTTTGGGCTCTGTCTTGCGGGTAAATGGGGCCATCTATTATTGGTAATGACCTTCAAATATGTTTTCCTATATTGATGGGTCACGTGATGTCGTTGGGATACACTAACGAGCATCTTGAGTTTTGGTAGAGATATATGCTTGCCCTAGAGTGGCCACCATGTTGGACTTGCATCCCCCAATTGGAACGAGTATTTGTTCCCGATCTGGTTTTTTATGTTGACGGATATTTCTGTCGAAACTCCTGGACTTGATCAAGGATGCATAACTGCTCTAAAATGCCTAACTCATTTGCAATTGAGTCATTCCATATGAGTAAATTGGGTTGTGGGCCAGATTTCTCGCTTTGGTACTGATGCAAGGATATCATGGCATGTTTTGAAGATATGGTCTAAAATTGATGTATGATCTTCAATCATTTCTAGGATGTTACCGGATACATATTTTGTCAAAAATTTAATGAAGCCCCATCTTGATGTCAGAACAAGAGTTTTTTCCCACTCTGATCCTCCAGGAGTTGCCAGTAGGTAGTGGTAGTTCTCCTATGCTAGGATAGTGATATGTGTCTATTACTAGTTGTCCTTTCCGATTGCCACCATTTTTTATTGGTGGTCTTCATATTTACGAGCGTGGATTTTCATCCACTCACATTCCTTTATTTTTGTCTCATGGGAATTGTTTGTATCTGTAGGTATATTACTCTGCTCATATTTGGTTGTCACCCTATTTGGATGGTGGGATTGAAATGTGTTATTAGGTGTTTGTGCTCATGTATATCCTGTTGCTTCTTTATTTTCATGGTAGGCTTAAAATTTTTCATCAGGTGTTTTTTCCTGCAGGTTGCTAAGTGCAACCATATTTGGTTAAAAGGCTTCATGTGCATTGGCAGGTATTTGTGCTTGTGTATAGCTAGTTTCCAGCCTATTTTTATGGTGGTTTAGTTTTGTGTGGTAGACATCATCATCTTCTTGTAGCTTTCCGCTCTGTCTATATGGTGGGACCAGCGAACACTACATGGAACATGTGTGTGCTCATATTGTGACACCCTTTTTCTAAGGTGGGCTTGATTAGAGAGGGAATAGTCATATGTATGTGTGTTGACTACTACCACGTTAGTATGGTGGAGCTGCTCCCCAGGAACTAGGGTGTTAACATGGTCCTTATTATATATTCTCCACAATTGGTGGGAAGCCTAATGTGCCTGCATATTTTGGACTTTGGTAGGTGCCCTCAGAAAAATTTCTTCCTCAATGGGAGGATGTTTGGTCGTCCAGTGTCAGTGGCGACACTCTCTGGTAGGAGCCTATATGTAGGGCCCCTATGGAGTTGAGATGATGTTTTCATGATTGAATTCAACTACCTCCCTAAGGTAATGGATGTAGTCATTATCACATTTCAGGGAAAAGCTCCTAAAATGGTTTGAGACAACAACAGAGGTCGCGTTGTGTTGAGATACTATCAGTGGATGAAGATGTAGCTGGAAAAACATCACAGACTGGAGGGATTTTCTTGCAGTCTCCTACATGGGGAGAGTACCATTATGGTTGTACTACATAGTCAGTGCACTGGATACCCAACATCGAATATGTTGGGTAGGCGAGGGGGTCTTGACCTTCGTTGAGGCCCCGACTACTGATGGGATTGCTGGCGTGCGTGTCTTCATGGATTGAGGGGATTTCATTTGGATAAATTCTCTATCTTCAAGAACTTTCAATACATGTATATTCCATACAGGCCATGAAACGTCGTCAATGTAGTATTCCTTTAGACATATGCATTTTTGGCGATTCATCTTGACCCCCTTCCCTTTTTCATTTTTCTGTAGGGTGAAGGGGTCTGAGTTGGGTGAGACCACCACCTTGGTTAGAGATTCATGTCAGGTTCAACATTTTATTTCTACCTCTGAGGTGTCACATTTTTTATGTACTACGGTGAACAAAATGGTTTGACGTGTGATTTCCTCTTTTCTTTTATCAATGGTGTAGAACGGACACCTTGGATAATGATTCACATCGGGTTCACCATTTTTATTATGCTTATGAGGTGGCACATTTTGTGCGTACAGGGGAAAACAAAATATTCTGACATAGAGTATCCTTTTTTCTTTTATCATTTTCGGTAGAACCACCACCTTGGTTAATGATTCACATCGATTTCACCATTTTTTCTCCACCTCCGAGGTGAGGTGTTTACAGGTGGTGATGATACTGTGATTTAACATTCCTTTGTTTCGACCCATTCATAGTCAATATCCATTAAAGAAGGTATAACTAACACTATGGGGAACTATTGGTCCCAGTGGCTGATTGTGTGGGGGTAAAGCACTCATGAAATCAGTCCTTCTTGAATATAGCATTCTCAGATGGTCTCCAACAAGTTTATTCGTAGAGCCAAGAATGCCCAGTGAACCTGGTATCCATGAATCACGGACCTAATTTCCAATGGTAGGAACTTTTCAGCTGAAGATTTGGACAACGACACTTATGAACTCCATTGTTCGATAGGATGGCAGGTCATCCTCACTGCACCCTTCTTGGGGAGGATTTTTTCCTGTTCCAGGACTCTCTTATAGATTTAAGTAGTGTTCATATGTCTATAAATCCATAGTTCATTCTCAAAGTGTGCTCCCATGATCTACCCTTTGTTTAAATGATCTTCGTAAGAAAGAATATACATTTTATGCAAAGGAGGCGATGCAGAATTAGCCGGTTCATAAGGCGCTCTAGAGTTTATCATCATCTAGGGGGATGGAAGGTGACTTCTTATTGGGACCAGGCCCACAAGGAGGGCTTCCAATGTATCCATGGGAGAGGAATCAGAACTCAAGTTGTTCCGATGGTGTGGGGATTACGCATGGGAGCTGCCCATTTGATAATCATTATTGGGTGGAAGATTTATGGGTGAGTACCATTTTGTGCTTGAGCCTTCTAAAACGTGTTCTACATACCCTGTTTTTATCAGGAATCAGATTTATCATAGTTTATAATGGGTGAGGCTTATGCATGGAAGTTTCCCATTTAAGGAAGAATGGTTGGGTAGATCCTTTATGGATGAAAAACCCTTTTAAACTCGGAACTTCTAGTAGGAATTCTTTGTAACCTGATTTGGTCAGGAATTAGAGTTCTTATAGTTCAGAAGGTGTGCTGATGTTTTAATCCTCACAAACATCTAGGCCAACATCAGTCATTCTCAGAGTGAGAAACAAGAGGATTTGAAAGATTCATCAATGAAAATTCCTCATCCCATGTTGGTGGAGGAGGGAGATCACACGGCGAAAGATGCCAGGGTGATAGTGAGTGATGGCACAAAGAGATGAACCATCTAATGTGAAATGTAATTAATGTTCATCTGGCCCTACCATTGAAGATTGGGGATTTACCTTAGTGGGTGGGCCCCATAACATGTTCTAGTAAGTAAACTATAGTTTAATGTCATATAGCTTGGATGATGACATCATTGTTTAATGTCATATGGATGAGACTATTTGGGGTCTTGTAGTGTAGGGTCATGTGATGTGGACCGCTTTCAATAGAAACCATGATTATCTAGAGGAAAGTCATGTTTAGATATTTTGATGTGCCTAGAACATGAGAGAGAAATAATGTGTAAACCATGATTAGGGAGGATCTTGGATAAAGGGAAATGATATGAGGCATATAATCCATTGAGGCGTACAATTGCAGAAAATAACTCTCATGAGGATGAATCTTCCACCAGTTAACAAACCATTTTTGTGGGTGACATATATAGAGCCACCAGGGAATGATGTGCATAGTCAATAAAATGTGTCCATAGGACACTGGACTTCCTCTTCTGATGGATGAGGATGTTTATGAATATCCGAAATCACATAGTTTACTACAATTTAAAGTCATATAGCTTGGATGATGAAATCACTCTGAAATTTTAGGTTTTCGGAACTAGTACCATATAGCTTAACATTGTGTGGTAAAGAGAATAACTCATAGTTTACGGTCATAGTGTTTGGACCATTGAGGGAATGAGCAATTATTAACTGAAGGATAACCAGGATAGGGTGTTCCGACATTCCTTAAACATGAGAGGGATGGAATGTGTAAACTGTTACTTTAGGGATTCTCGGATTTGGAGAAATGACATTGGGTATGAAATCTATTGAGGCATACAGAGGTAGGAAATGACTCTCCTTGGGACAAATTTTCCATTGATTGATTATCGTCCTGTAGGATTCATATGCAGAGCCACTGGGCATGATGTGCATAGTCAAAAAAGGTGTCTGAAAGAAAGTAGCCTTTTTTTCTTATGACCATGGAGGATTATGAAGATCCAAAATCACCAGAGACATAGAGTTTAATGGATGGAAAGGATGTGATCAGGTTTTTAAGAAACACTCGGGATATGATTATCTATGTAGTTCTGGGTCAACCTAGAATAGGTGGCAGGTGATAGGGTTATGGGGGGGTGCATGAGGAGTGTCTCTTATCATTGTACTTAAGGAATTAATGTTTGTGTAGAATAATGGATGAATGGAAAATTTTGTCAACCTATCTCAAAATGTTTGTGGTGTGACTCTCCATTTTTAATGGGAGTCAGTAACAGAAGAGAAGGTAACGACCCGGATGTTCATGACATCAGCTTGACACTAATCCTGAGTGAGGGAGTGGAGGAACAACCCCTGAATTATGGAATGGTGGGCAAAAATGGTTTTCTTCATAGGGTGTCCTCATAAGAGATGACTGAATAAGAGAGCGTCGCCTTGGATGGTACAGAGAGTATTTGGCCTTGTATGATGGTACGCAGAGTAGTATGCCATGTATAATGGTGCGCGAAGCAGTAGGATGCATATTATGGTACGTAGAGGAGCATGCTGCATACTGTCTTCCACATAGGGGTTCAACGTACTATCTTTCGTATATGGGTGCCGACGAACCATCTTCCATATATGGGCATATGCATGCTGTTTCCCACATATGGGAATCTGCAAACCATTTTTATTATATTTTTTATTGGTTTATTGGTTGGTTGTCGAGAGTCTTCCAAATATAGTTCACAAGGAGGAATCTCACAAAATGATTTCTTCATATGGTTTTTGGGATTTATCCGGTGAACTATTTCAGATACAGAATGGAGTACTGCGAACTGCTTCGGGTGCGGAAGGAAATCTCTCCCGCATCCTCAACATTTTTCATACCCTTTTTACCCATCCCAGAGCTCTCTCCCTTGAAATCATAACCCTATCATCATATAATATTCTACATTTATAGAGCATCAGAGCAATAGTATCTATTGGGAACACTCCACCATTTGCAGAGTTTCATTGAAGAAATATTCTGACCCGTGGAAGACTCGGTCAACCTGGGTTTGTGGAGGCTTTAGTTCATGATAATGTTTCGTAAAACCCTTCTCATCTACTAAATCCACGAACTGTGGTGTTTTCGGTAGGGTATGTATATGTTCTTTCATTAAGGACTTCATCGGTGGATGTGGTCCTCCGTTTTCCTAGATCGCTATCCATTGCTTCGCGGGCCAATGATCCACAGATCATCTTGCATACTAGGCAGTTTGCAATCCATCTTCTTTGTGTACGTTTCATTGTGGTGGTACATGGGGGACTATAAAACCTTAATTCCTTTAAGTTCCATCAATGAAATGTAACTCAATTTGAGACCCTTTGCATTGATAAACTTATAAATGTTCTTGATTCCTTTTACAATGTGATTGCGGGGGTATTTCCTCTGGCGGAAATTATAGGACCCTACAACAATGAAATAATAAGTACTATGTGAACTTTAATTATTATTTTGACACTTCTATGTTTTGAAAATCCAAAATACAGCATACACGGTTGCGTTTAATGTGATTTTGGGGTTTGATGGAACAAACATATTTTTTGGTGAATAGTAACCTATCATAATGAATAGTAACCCACAATTATGAACAGTTATGTGACCCTTATAAATAGTAATATAACCCTTCTAAATAGTAAACCATCTAACAGAATAGTAACCTCACCCAATAATGTATATATAAAATTTTGAAATCTTATAGTTGATAATATAACCATAGTAAAAGTATTAATACCTTTAAAAGTCTTAATTAAATAATAACAATTAATTAATTAATTTAAAAGAAAATTTATTTTCATAGAACGTGTTTATAAATTTACAATTGTATGCCTTATGGTTTTTAGATTATTTTATAAGACTTATATATTTATTGAAAGCATTATAAAATTACTTATTGTTTTAAATTATATATTTTCACGTAAATTAGAATTTAATTAAAAATAAATTATTAATATTTATAATTTTTTATAGAAAAAAGTACTTCATTTTAAATTCTATGTGTCAATAAATGTTCACTGTGAAGTTTTTGGATTTTTCTTAAATACATGAATTTTTTTTGAATAGTGAGTTATGATAATTTACCACATATATACGTTATAATACAAATAAAAAAAAATCATAGAATCAGGGCTGATGTAAACACCCTTGATTCAATTCACATCAAGTTATTACTATTTTTTCATGGAATCATCAATATTTATTGTCTTAGGTAATAATAATAATCTAATGATTAAAATATAAAGAAAACCCTCTACCCCACTACTATAAACACCACTCACACACCCCTCTTCCCTTCACTCCGCTCAGGCCTTGTTTCTTCCCTAAATTCTACCAAAATCTCTTCCCATGCTCCACCCCCACTTCCAAAATCCCATTCTCTTCTCAGAAGACCAAATCCTCTCCCTTAAGAGGCTCCCAAGGAAGATTAAATCAAGAGGTAGATTTCTCTTTTCTTTTCATTAATTTTCATTTCATATACCTTTGTTATATTTTATTTCCTAACCTCGCCCCATCCAAATTGTATGAAAAATCCAGTACCATAAATGTAATGGAATGTTGTTGTGGTAATGGGATAATTCATTATCATCTATCCTTTCCCATTCTTTTATACTATTGAAATTAAAACACCGTTAGAGATGTGAAAATTTATCACATTCATGGACAACGGGTTATCAATTTCTATTATCATATAAAATTTTGGTCCTGATACCATTGTTATGGTTGGACCAAAATTTAATTTTTTTTTAACTTTTATGATGTTCTATAATCCTATTTATCACACGATGGAACATAATCAAACAAAACAAGTTAATTATATGAAAATCAACAAATTAATCCCAGCGTTTATCATTAATATTTTATATAATGAATCACCTTCACTCAAAATGTCCGAATGATTTTCATAACCATGTAATGTAATTTATGTTCAATAATTTCATATAACTTCATTTCTATACAATGATTCTCATCATTTATGTTTATCAAAACATGAATATAAGTGAACTGATCATTAATAACAAGGAAGAAAATGCTCTCAAACAATGAAACTGAACATCTTATGTAACCAAAAAGGGACATATATGAGATTAATAATTATAAATTAATGAACACAATTTGATTATTCTGGTCAACAATATCAAGTGAATAACACCATTAGACTTAAGGTACACAATCCTATCTTTGTCAGACATATTCAAAATTGTCCTCAATGTTATGTCATTAAATGTGTAATTACCAATGATAGGGTATGATTTGGAACCATCCCCATATATCCATCATGGTATTTAAAAGATTATAAACCCATATGTCCTTCATTTAGCCCCCCTAAATACATCTGATACCATGCCGATATTCCGCATGGGATTCTACCCAATCCTCCATTATTCTTTCAGGTTGTTCTTACTCGCTTTTTACCCAAATTAAATGCTATATTCTATTTATGTACATATTATTATTATTTTTTATATATCCTAACTCGCTTTCCATGATCTCCCCCTCATTCTCTTTTCGTGATATACATGCTTTTAAATGATTCACTCTACAATACATCCCGACAAGCAAATATGTTTTAAGGGAGCATCCCAATGTCTTACCCAATTCCAAATGCACAATATTAGAATTTTTTAAGAGAATATTATATTGATAAAACTAGTTTTTTTATAAAAACCTTCTTTGTTCACTTATAGTTTAAAAAATTGAATATCCCGCTTTTAATTTTAAATACTCATTTATATTTTCCATAAATCTGCACGATGTGTTTTAATGATAAAATTTATTAAAAACTCTTCGTAAATTTCGTCACTTCTGTTTGAAATCAATTACCATTATATATGACTATTTTAACACATCAATGTCCAGGTATGTTTTAATTCCATACTTTCATTTCCACGTGTAAGATATGTCCTTGTTGGACATGATTATGATACCCATTTCCTTCCATGGGTACCCTTATGTTTATTTATGATTGATTATCTATGATTCATTATGCAGAAAGAATATTCACAAACATTTTAATATGGGTGCATGCAGACAGTTTCCAATGAATTGGGAAATATTTAGTCTCCTAAGACATTATGAGTAATAGTCTTAGTGGCTGGCTTTCACTCGTGCTACCAAGTGAAATGGTCTTAGTGGTTAACCTTGAATGGTGCACCTCTACGTAAAACAATCCTTGTCTCAGGGTAAAGTCATGTTATTTGTTACTTCCATATTCCTATGATTCAATATTTATATTATCCCATTTTTATATGTTATGATTCTATATTCCATTCTATATATTTATTTCATGATCTTTAACCCATGTTATAAATCCTTATTTTTATGTTTATTCCCTTGTTGGGATTTTATCTCGTCCCATTGTTCATGTTATCCCCTTTTTATCATTTTATAATAAATGTATGATCACAGTGGAAGATAAAAAATAATTAGGGAGAATAAATAAAAAGTTTTTTTTATAATTTTTGATTATGTACATCGTCTTTGAAGACTCTATACTTCATGATCCTTGGGTTATAACATGATATTTTATTAGGCTTAAAATCATTTAATGGTTATTGTAAAAGGACAGGGTTTCTATTTTTGGTATTAGAGGATGGTCTTGTTAATTTTGATGATTTGGAATAGAGCACTATAATTAAAACCCTAAAGACGAGACTCATTATAAGAAAACACCACTAAATTTTTCTAAGTATAGAGTAAGTGTTTTATCAAACAAATACATCCTTTTTGTGATACAAACTGGTATATGTGGATCTAGAACAGATGTATCATGGGGTAAAACCTGAAAACCCCACTTTGAGATGGACTCGATCAGGAATTGGTTCACGATAATGGGAATTGCTACACTCTTGGTGTTACACTCCTAGGGGATATGATTAGGTAAATTTGTGATCTTAGTACAACAAAAAATCAAGGGAATAAAAAAAGAATATAGGGATAAAAGTTAAGAAATAAATCAGGGATAACCAAGATTTAATCCTAGGGAATCAAAATTTAGTATTTAATTCTCTTTTACAAGTTTATCCATTTATGTTCAATGTTTCTTTCTTGTAATCAATAGATAAGTAATGAGGCCCAATAAATGTATGTTATTTTTTATAGTTTAATGAGGGAAATATAAGAACACATGTCAACAATTAATGAAATAGGGAATGTGAATATTTACATAATGATATACTTGATATGATGGGAACGGGTGCTTAGAACATTATGAAAATACTTGCTCTGCAGGATCATATTATGAATAATAACATGAATCAGGTAGAACACCCTCCTACTACATGTAAAGAGCTTGTTTCCATATAATAAATCATGCAATAAAGGCCTCCTATGTTTAGTGTATCTTCTGATCCCCTCCTTGCTGAGAAATTTTTTATCTCATTTGAGAGGATATTCTCTGAACTCCAATGCTTAGAAGAAGATAAAGTTGTGCTTGAGATGTATTGTTTTGATGGGATGACTCTTTATTTGTGGGAACTGATTAGGAATTTGAATACCCTCTAGGAAATTTATTCCATGGATTGGGAGAAAATCAAGAGAATTTATTTCAATAAATACTTTCCCCAAACCCTCTGTCTCTAGATGCTAAGAGAGTCTCTCATACTCTAGAAGAAGTAAAATGAGTCAATCAGGGTGTATGATGAAAAATTTACGAGGATTTCAAGGTACACTTTTGGATTTTTAATGAATACCAAAAGAAAGGTGGATCACTTCTTTATTAGACTAAATCCGAGTCTATGAAAAGTGTTGGTGATTCGAGACTTCAACGGCTATGAGGAGATTGTCTGTTATGATCTTACGGTTGAAATGGATATTGGAGACTGTTAGTGGTATTTTGGGACCAGTTAAAAAAAGAGGAAAATGGAATCTAATGTGTGTGTTTTAGAAAATAAATTCCATGATGTAAATAAGCTTGATCAACCCTTGTGTAAAAAATTTGGGAACAAGCATCTTGGGAACTATCTAATGGGAACTAGGAATTTCTTAAAATGGGGAAATATAGGACATCAGGATAAATACTACTGATCATATATGAAAAACAATATAATGTGGATGAATAATCAATGTTTTAGATAAACACTCAGCTAGTGGTGTAGTGTTACAACTACAAGTAACATGGGAATTATGCGAACATTTTGCCAAATCCAAGGGTTGTTGGAGGAAATCAACAACAACCTCTAAGACAACAAAGAAGGTCTTATGTTATCCCTACTATTGAGGTTGATCTGAACAATTATGTGGTGATATGTATTCTGGTTATTCCATCAAGAATTGGGAATGTACAATTTGATTCTGTTTCAACACATTCTTTCATATCTTGAATGTTTTGTATAATAATTCAAACACAACCTCAGTATTTGGATGATATGTTTTATGTGATAATGGAGAATGAAAAAGTTATTTCATCCATGGTTTATAACTCCTCCCCATAATTATTTTTTGGAATGAACCTCCTAGAAAATGGTGTTATGCATCCTTTAGTGGAGTTTGATGTTATCTTGGTCATGGATTGGAAATATTTATACAAAGACAAAATCATCTTTTGGGAAAGGTAGATAACCCTTCACTTCCCAAAGAATTATCAAATTCATTACATGTGTAATGAAGATGATGGATCTCCGTTACAATCATCATCTTAATTATGGATATTTCTTCCTTGTGAGTAAGAATATCTGGCCCAAATGATTGAGATGAAAGATGAAATTTTTCTGAAAGATTATCCCATTATGAGGGATTATAATGATATATTTCCTAAAGAGTTACATGGTATTTCTCCTTATTGAGAGGTTGAGTTCTCAATATAACTTATTCTTGGATCTCTTCCTATATTAGAGACACTATATAGAATGGAGACCATAGAGATGGAAGAGCTGAAGAAGCAGTTACAAGAGAATCTAAAGAAGGGTTTTATATGAAAAAGTGGTAGACAATGGGGTTCATCAGTCCTCTTCATCAAGATGAAATATAGATCAATGTGCCTTTGAATTTATTATCATGATCTCAATAAAATCATGATAAGGAAAAAGTATCTCGCATCACCGATAGATGACTTGTTTGATCAGCTTGATAGGGCCAGTTATGTCTCTAAGGTGGACCATGGGTCAGGATATCCCCTATTAAAGGTGAGGAATGATGATATTCTAAAGACTACCATTCAAAAGTGGTATGTAAACTATGAGTTCATAATGAATCCCATCAGACTCAATAATTCTCCAACAATTTTCATGGATTTAATGAGTAGTGACTTTAGAGATTACCTCCAAAAAAAATAGTATCATTTATTAATGTTATTTTGATATACATAAAGAGAATGGGGGAACATTAATAGCATGCGAATACTATTTAAAAAACATTGTGAATGGAAAAGCTTTAAGAAAGGTATAGTAACTATGAGTTCTATATGGAGGAAGTGTCATTCATGGGGCATGTTATCACTTGAAAAGGGATAGTTGTGGACCCTTCTGAGAAAAATTCACTTGGAGTGTGGCCCATTCTAACATCTATAATAGAGATATGAAGATTTCTGGGTCTATCTAGGCATCATTGACGATTTTTTTTAACTTACCATAATTTTCAAACCCTTTGACCAAGTAGACACAGAAGTGAGTGATGTATTTTTTGGACTTAAGAATGTGATGATTGCATTAAGTAGTTTAAAAAAAGGCTTATCATTTTGAGAATACTCACACACCCAACAAGTGGATATCTCTTTGTGGTGTACAGTGATGCATCTATGAAGGGATTAGGTTGTGTGCTGATGAAAAATGATAAAGTCAAAGCCTACACCTCAAGGAATCTGAAAATATTTTTGGAAAACTATCCTATGCATGATATTGGGTTGGTAGTTATGATCTTTATGTTAAAAATCAAGAAACATTATCTTTGTGGGGATAACTAAGAGATATATACTAATCTCAAGAGTTTCAAATATATATTCACACAAAAAGAGCATAATATGCTCCAGTGAATATAGATAGAGCTCATCTTGTATTATGACTGCAAAAATTCACTACCATCCCATTAAGGGAAACTAGGTAGCATATGATATAAGTAGAAAGGATGATGCATCTTTATCAAAGATGAAAATTTAATAGAATCCAATATTCTTATATTTTTAGAGGATGGACTTGGGAATCATTATTTGAGGAACATCAACAATCTTTTTAAAAATTATTGGTCAACCATCCCTTATAGAGAAAATAAAGGATGTTCAATGTAAAGTTGTGGAAATTTAAAAAATGGTGGAAGTCATTAGAAATGGGAAATCCTTTGAGATTATCATTGATGAAGAATGAGTTATTTGATTTGGGTCACGATTATGTGTACCATTTGATCCAAATTTAATAAATGATCTTTTTAATGTGGCACATAGATCAAACTTCTCTATTCACCAAGGGAGAATAAAGATGTATCGAGATCAACAAGAGAACATTATGTAGGACAATAAAATATTTTTAAGAGATGTTTTCATGGTAGTTGTGACATGACTAGTTCCCTTTAGGCGGAGATACAAGGGATCATTCATGATCTCTCATTTTCTAAAATGAATGGTTGGACTAATATATAGTTGGAAACTGATTCAACTTCCCTTGTGCATACCATCATAAATGGTGATTTGAATATTTCATGGTAGCTTGTTGAAAATTTAATGGAATTCATGAAGACTCTGATGAGCCTCAAATTTATCATCAAACATGTTTTTTGGAGGATAACAAATATGCAGATGGGATTGTGACCATGGGAGTTGGTGAGCCTCTTACCTGGTCTGATACTCTCTTTGTGGTTTTTTCCTCTTTATGAGGTTTATTGTAATAAGCTTCTCCAATTCCATCTCTTGTAACATTTATTCATTTAAGAATAAATTATTCTGCCTTTAGTCGAGGGAGATTTAAAAAATAATAATTATATGGGGATGATGCAACCACTACCCATACCAACATGGAAGTGGGAGAACATCATCCTAGACTTTTCCCCTAGATTTATAAGGAAATATAGAGGGAAATTCTATATGGGTCATTGAGTATTGTCGTTGAATGACAACCCACTTTATCACGATTTGAGATGAATGAGTTTTGAATAAAAGTGTGTTGATATATATCAAATAAGTGGTAAGACTACATTGATTTCCACTAATTATTTTATCTTATTGAGAACCAAGATTCACCTCGATGTTTTGGAAAAGTCTCCAACATGCTCCAAGATCTGAACTGAACTTCAGTACGACCTATCATCCTCAAACGTATCATTAATCTAAATGAAATATTCAGACTCTATAAGATATGTTGAGATAATGATATATGGACTTCAAAAGAATATGTGACCAATATAATTCATTGGTTTAACTCCCTTACAACAATAGTTTCCACCCAGCATGTAAATGGTATCATATAGAACCCTCTTTTTGAAAAGGTGCAGAACACCAGTGTGTTGGGATGATGTTAGTGAGCGTAAGCTGGTAGGAAATGAAATGGTTGAAGAAATGGTGGAGAAGGTGAAAACCATTCAGGATCACATCAAGGAATCCCAAAGACCACAACATAATTATCCATAGAATTATTGATGATACCTTGAGTTCAACATTGGAGACAAGGTATTTCTAGGCATATCTCTTTGCAAGAAGATCATGAGGTCTGGAATAAAGGATATCTAAGTCCTAGGTACACCGAGCCATTCATGTTTATTAATCATATTAGTGTCGAGGCCTATCGACTAGCACATCCACCTACTATGTCCAATGTATAAGATGCCTTCCATGTATCCCACCCTGGAATTAAATACAAAACCCTTTACATGTACTCTCATTAGAGGTGGTACAGTTAGAGATTGATATTTCGTAAAAGGAGTAGCCAGTGAAGATCTTGGATCGTTGAGACAATGTTCTATGTAACAAGATTACTCACCTTTTCAATGTATTGTGGCAGAACCATAAGTATGTAGAGGCAACATGGGAATTGGAATATTTAATGAAGCAAAAGTACTGACACCCTTCTATGGATTAGATAATGAAACGAAATTTTGAGGGAAAAATTTCATAATAGGGAATAATGTAATGACCCAATATTTTATCAATAAAAAATTATTTCTTATAATTATGTCATATAATCACATGAAATCTCAAAACAATGAACTATTAAGTACTATATGACCATTAAACATAATTTTTACCCTTATGTGTTTGTAATTTTGATAATATGACATACACGGTTGCGTTCAAGATGGTTTTTGGGGTCCAATGGAAAAAAAAACAAATTTGGTGAATAACAACCTAATTTTATGAATTGTAACCCACCCTTATGAATAGTAATATGACCCGTATGAATATTAATATTACCCTTATGAATAATATATAGTCTAAAAGAATAGTAACCTCACCCATGAATGTATAAATATAATTTTGGCATCATATAGTTGATAATATGACCATAATGAAAGTGTTGGAATTTTTGTATGTCAAAAATAATATGACTTGTATTGTTAGATAATATTCCCAATAAGAATATATAAGACCAATAGTTTTCATAAGAAATGTAAAATAAATTCTAAAGGATAATTTATAACATTTATTTCATGAAAATATATTTCCAATTTAGAAAAAAAAATTAAAGCATATTTTTTTTGAAAAACACAAATTCTTAGAAAATAACTTCTAAAAGTTATAATGAATGATTTTAAAATAATTTAAAAAATACTAAAAACATAGGAAAATTTCAAATAATTTTATTCAAATATTATTTTAATATATTATTTTATTATTTTTGATTTTTTTTGAATACATGTTTTTTGGATGAAAAAATATTTTTGACGAAAGTGAGAAATAATGTAAAATTTTCTTAATTTTTTTTATTAATTTTCATTAGTAGACAAGAGTGAAAAAAATTTATAATTAATTTAATATATAATTAATACATATAGTGTAATAAAATTTATTATAACTTATTAGAGGTAGATCATGAGACATCATCATTGGATACTTAATCATAAATAATCCCAACAAACAGGGAGATTGTAACAAAAAACGTATACCACTTTGGTAACTTTGAATCATCAGACTTGTGATAGAATAAAATAAAATATAACATAAAAATTAATTAGTATGAGTATTTTAATTATATTAGAAGTCAATTTGGAGGTATATACACCCCTAGAATGTATATTAGTGAATAACATTACATACATCTCAAATAAGAAAATTTGATGCAAAATACAATTACTGATTCGTCGACATTTGAAATATAAATCCCATGGATGATAGATCATAAAATGGATATGTAAACCCAATTAGGATTCAATATAATCATCATAATATGGATTTTTGGGTAATATATACACCTTTCCATAGATGTAAATGGAGAATATTTCTTGTGTCTCACATAAAACAAAGGCTAGAAAAAAATATCATACCTTATTTCATGACTTTCATCATCCTCACTCAACCATCCTAAATAATAAATATGAGTATAGAAAATATATATTATATAATAATAATTATATATATCATATAATATATTCTTTCATTATGACCTTTTATAACCCTTTTATTACCAAGTCCTTGTTAAAGTTACATTTCAGGTAATTACAACTTTTTTTTAATTTCTTTTCTCACTTGTTATTCTTTGTGATATTAGATAGATAAGGATATAATAATATATCAAGTGTAAGAAATGATATAATTATCATATATATAAAAAATATTGGAAGTTATAATAAAAAAATAGTGAATGAAAATGGAACATATCTTTTATTGGGACAGTAGGCCGTACGTACATATGAATGTTGTTTCCATTTTCTTATCGCATTGAATGAATTAAAATTAATTGATATATATATATATATATTATCATTTTAATATAATTTTTATTTTACAAATATCTCATATTTTTATTAAACCCATGATTAGTTCATTCCATGTAACGCTGGAATGAAGCACATCGCTACGCGAGGTGGTAGTTCAGAATAAACATGAACAACATTATCACATTCCCAAAAAATGGAAACCAAGATTTTATGTTTTATATAATAATTAGAAAATCCCAGTAAAATAGTAAATATCTTAAATATGAAAATATATATTGATCATTATGCATAACCATGGGATGTGGTATTGGTAAAACGATCAACATCAGTTCGTGAGGCAGTAGCCCGCGGTACACACAAATGATGATTTTGCAACCCATTTGGTCAAAGTGTTTATATATATAGGTCATAACATTAACATAAAAAAATATAATGAAATATAATATATTTATTTTATAATATAAACATGTTATAATAATATTCTACGGATGTGGAGAGAGAAATAATGATAATATACTTATTGAAGAACATTGCCTCTTACCAAGAAAGTCCAGGAACCAGCCAAAACCTGTCCAAAGAAGAATTTATTATGGAAAAGAAAAAGAAGAGTCAGACAATATAGGGATTGTTATAGAACCGAGAGTACATATCACGATGCATATCTACCATCAACAGTGAAGAGAAATACTTAGGAACCATAGAAGACCATGTCATATTCATCGTCGGGATGGCCTTCTTGGACAAAGCATCTGCCACCTGATTGGCCTCCCTATAGCCATGTGAGACAATCAAATTTAAATGATTTAACTGATTGATGAATTCAACCCATTTTGGGAGTACCCATCAGGGCAGAATCAACATTCTTGTTTTATAATCTTGGACCAGATGTTGAGAGCCTGATTCAATCCACATCATGTTCCAATTAAAATTGACAACATACCTGACCGCATGAACTATCACCCATATCATACCATCGAAATCAATGACAATTCAAGTGAATTGATAAAAAAATCCTTTCACAAAAAGAAACTATGTGCAGAAGACACCACCACACCCTGAAGGTCCTGGTGCACAAGAAGTAGCTCCATCCACATTGAATTTTTTTCCATGGAATAATTGGGGGTATCCAGTGAATGTACCTGAGCATCTGCAGCTTCTGCGACTACCCAAAAACACAAAGTAACAGCATAATCTATAGGTCCAATAAATTTTTGTATATCTCACCAGCTTGAACCTTCAGAACATCTTAAACCTCTTAAGTAATCGCCATCATTCTAGTACGAATGAGCACCTTTCTGTTGTAATAAAACTGCAGCGTTTCGAGCATCCCATACGGCTGCAGTCACAGCCGTAGTAGCCATAGTGAAGAAGCTACACACTTGTTCCTTGTAGTAATATTTAGAAAGCCCTGCCAGAAGATCAAATATCAGATTTTGGTGCAATTTCATATCGAACAGGGTCCCCACATAGGCCCACAACTGCCTACTATATGCACAATCCACAAACAGTTGCTGAACATCCTCCTCATCACACATATATAAATGACAGGCTGATGCAAGATTAAAAAAAACTGCTTATGCTGATCATGAGTGGGAACCCCATTTTTTCATATTCTCTAAATTGTAGAGAAGCATGAAGTCTGAATGAACATTGACCTATATTTCATGAGCCATATAGGTGGGTGATAAGAACCCCCAAAAGCCATCCGGTAGTAGTCCCTGCTATTAAACTGACCATTACTATTATGTTTCAATACCAGCGTATCACAATCCATAAAATTATAAGATTGTATTTCAAACTCCACTGGAGAGGGGATCATACTGTCAAAGGGATTCTTGGGATAAAAAAACCTGCAATGGAAAAGTGCTCAGCACCAGATGGAATGTCCATGCTATCTTGAAGCGGTCATTCAAACCATGTCATGCTCCAACAATTAATATTAGAGTCACGAAAGACCAACCAGTTTGTGTCATTTGTGATATGCATGAAAAATCACTTAATAGATTCCTAGGCAGATGACATAAGATAGTATTTGTAACCATTAATGATCCTACCTTTGAACCGATTAGCTAAAAATTCACCAGAATTGTCATTATATATAAGGCCCCAAGTAAAATTCCCAATAAGCCCATCATTAAAAGTTCTTAGATCCTTGACTCAAAGGCCCCAAAATTCCACCGTCATGACACATTCTTTCCAAGATATAGTAGAAATGTTGTGCTCATGAATTGACCCAATCTAAATTATGCTTCGGACAAGACTTTGTAGCATTTTGATGAGACCCCGAGGCCACCAATAGATAGAGAAGGAGTAAACAAATTGGATGTTATCACTGAGTTAACAAGTCACACCCTCCCCTCCATGGGCATCGCCTTCCCTTTACAGCTAGAATGTTTATTAATAATACCAGAGTAGATCCCCTCTATGTATTGGCTCATCAATTTTCCTCAAAATAAGGGAACACTGAGGTATTGAAAGGGCAAAGACCCATTTTCACCCCAAGGTCTCTAGTTATCATGTTCTGCTTCCCAAGCATGACACCATTTCGAAAAAATGTATGATTTTTCCCAAAATATTGCTTGTCTATCCACCTCTTCGAAATGTTGAAAAAGTTCCTTGAAAGAGGAAATAATTTTTCTTGAGGCTTGCCGAAATAAGAGGGTGTCATCAGCACACAACAAATGAGATAGATCAAATTCATTCATACCAGCCTGAATTTTCATATGAATACCCATGTGTTCAAGGTCCTTGATACATATGAAAATAAAATCATCTGCAATGGAAAATAATAGACAAGAAAGTGGGTCCCCTGGTTTCACCCCTCTTATACAAGGGAATAATCCTTTGGGTGTACCATTAATGAGAATGGAAAGCCTAGATTAACAATGAATGTTGCTGATCAACATGATGAATTCATTAGAAAAGCCATATCTTTTGAGGACCTCATGAATAAAGCTTCATTTGAGTGTGTCTAAGGCCTTTGATTTGTTAATTTGCAGTGCAAAGTTTCCTTCCTTAATCTTCATTCTCATGATATTGACACTTTTCGAGGCAGTAAAGATGCAGTATTGAATATTCCTTCCTAGAAAAAAACCAAATTGGTTTGTAGTGATCATATCATGAACCATCCATCCCATATTGTTCATGAGGATCTTACTAATCAGTTTAGGGATAGTGTTTCTCAGAGCCACTGGCCTGAAATCCTGTATGTCAAGAGCATTGCCTTTCTTTGGTAAGAGGAAAATGAAATAGTAATTCGTCCCATGTGGTTAGTAACATTGAGTAAAAAAGTCCTTAATGGAATGGGGAATATCATTCTGAAAGCCATTCCAAAAAGACACAAAAAATTATTAGTAAATCCATCTCGACTAGGGGCACTCTTTACATTGAGGGATAAGAGAGATGTTTGAATTTCTTCCCAGAGAGAAGGGGTAACAAGAAACTGATTATCATGGTCCTCAATGCATGAATTGATGTTCACCAATATTCAATGTGTGTTAACCTATCCATCATCCATGTACAACCCATTAAAGTTCTCCACAACCACCAATGACATCTCATTTTTAGATGTATATAATTGACCATTAAGTTTGATTTCTGTATCTTTTGTGCATGCTCTTTTTTTTCTGAGGCACTCTATTGAAAAACATAGAATTTTTGTCTACATATTTTAACCATCTAACATTTACCTTATTTCTAACCAATCTATCCTTGATTGTTAGTATATCAACCAATTTTTTATGTTCCATTACATCCTCTTGGAATGGTCTATCTTGATGATGATTGCAAATCTAAACATAGGAGTGCTCCTCCTTAGAAACCTTGATATCACAATCAATTTTATAAAAAGTCTTTCAAATCCATTCCTTAAAGAGGGCCTTGAGATGTTTAAATTTCTCAGTAAACCTCTTAATCGGGTTTCTAATCGGGTTAGTCCTCCAAGCATCTAACACCATTTCCCTGCATCGAGGCTCCATAATCCAACATTTATTAAATCGAAAAGGCAGGGGGGATTGACCTTGCCAAATGTGTGTTAATGTCTTCCAGAATCAGGTTATGATCTGAGTGACGTTTAGGGAGTTTAAAAATAGAAATCCCATGAGAAGAATCTTGATCAGTCATCTGAACAAAAACATCTATCAAGATTTCTTGCTTGGATCCCATTCCAGGTGTGTCTACACCATGTAAACATAGCTCCGGAAATTCAAACCTCAACAAGATTACACTAATGAAAACATATGGAAAATTCAGAGGCAGTAGTAATATTAAAATTACCACCAATTTTTTCTTCAGGCCCCAACACCGTGTTATAATCTCTTACAGATAACCATGCATGATCCATGCTCCCAAAAGTCTCCTTGAGCCCGTCCCTTAGTTCCCTTCTCATTATATAGTAATTGGAAGCATACACAAAAGAAACTGAAAACCCATAGTCATCTATACTGCAAGATAGAAAAATACTCTAAGACCTGGCCAAATAGGAGTTGATACAGATAGACTCATACCGAAACAGTCACAAATGGTACATCTCAGCTTCATGCAAGTAATGTGCCACAAAATTGTACCCCATGGAATCCCATTTGAGACCTTTCCAATTGTAAAATAGAAACATTGGTTCTATAATACCAACAAGCATATGATTATGGGAAATAATGAAATGTCTAAGTGCTTTGGCCATCTGGGAGTTTCCTATCCCTTGACAATTCCAGAAGAAATCCTTCATTCAGGATGGGTCTTTCCCTTGTCTGGGTGCCACCCTGTGATGCCATAAGCATGTTTTCTTTCCCCTTCCTCCCTTTACCATTCTTTCCTGGCCTCTGCAGAGTACATACAACTCTAGTAATCATAATGATAGAATTTCTAGCAACTTTCATTGCAACAATATCAGCAGCCCTAGTGTCACCAATCTGATGAGGCACCTAGGCAGAGATAACGGCTTCTGCACAAGGAGGATCAGCCTGCACATGTGGTCCGAGCACAGGAGGAATTGCTACAGTGCATGAAGTGATATTAACAGGATCAAGGGGATGTGAGTCGTCAACATCATCATACTATAAAATACCAGTCAATTGTAAGAATTTATTTTGAACCCTAAGTTGAGAGGGATAACTACACACTTGTGACTTAATTTTATCAACATTGGATGTCAATGTATGAACAAAGTTCCCCCAAAATTAGTTACCACAGAGGACACAACAACTCCATCACCATCAAAATTAGGCAATGGAGGAGCGACATTGACTGACTAAGGTAATCCTTGCTCCATAAGAACATCATGTTCACCATTTACCATTGGGACGATATCACTGGGCCATGTCCCAGCTTCTAGTGCTGGCCCATCCACCATGTAAGTCACCACAACAATATCCTGGGTTGGAGAAGACTTCCATGCTTCCACCGGTTTGTGCCCTTCATGTGGTCCAGAAGGCTATCCAGGAACAAACCCTTCATGGTCTAAGTGCACAGGTGTGAAAATTCCCTCTAGCACCCCCTGGTTATCACCTTCCTCAATTTGGGAATCATGTGAAGATTTATCCTTTCCCTTACTCCTCCTACATGTGGCATCATCATTCCCTTTCATTTTTCACACAGTGCATTCCTTATTCCTTTTATATTCGACCATGAGATGTCCAAAAAACATCCAACCGAAATAGAACTTAGGCTTCCATTCATAGACAATGTAAAACTTCAAACTATCTTCCCGTGTTGTGGGGGAAACTTCCTCTACAAGAGTGCTTGACATGTACCCTTCCACCAATATAGTGACATAATGTCCAAACCAGAGATTAATTGTCTTCTGATCCAGCCGAATTGGGTTTCCAACTGCTAAAGTGATATCCCATAAAATTATTGGTTTCCAATAGATCCAATTCATCCTACAGATTGGAATCCATATCTTGGAATGCATGTTATAGAAAATCATGGGATCAAAATTACGATCCCACTCTTGAATATTCAAAAAACCAGGCATCCGATGGATGGTTCCCTTACTCCACTCCCTTCTGTTATACTCATCTGAGGGGAATACAGGATGGTAGTATCTCTTTCCCATTGACGTCATTCTCCAATCATCAAAACCCCACACCTCTATAATCCTTTATTCAGATCATTGAATTTCCAGGGGATCTCACCTTTGGGAATGAGGACATGAGCAATGATCGAGTAACAACAAAGTCTTGCACTTTTTTCAACCACCTCCTAGTTTGCTGACACATGGTAAACCCTTCCTTTCTTAATCACCCGACCAATTGGGGGTGCATCAAAGTAGAATTCTAGCCTAGAATCTTCCTTCACAACATCTGCAAATTTCATCCTCGGGTGAGTGGCCTCAGGATGAGAAGATCCTAAAGCCCTGAGGGGTTTTTTCGCAAGCGAGAACATCTATTTATGACCAATACATTCAGCAGAGTATCCAAAATGATGATCCTCATTTTAATATTAACCCAAAACAATCACTAGAGAATCCCATGGATCCCCACGTTTAGAGTTTTCACCCACCTCCCCATGTGTTTCCATATTCAATGGTTTAAGAACATTAACTCTTATTCAGCACATTTCCATAGGGATAAGTAAAGGCTTTATAGGTAAGATTTATGACCAAAATATGGATTATAGGATCCGTTTAGGGAATTTTGGATGTTGTATGCTTTGGTTTTGGTTGATTTAAATGGATTTAAAGGTATAAACAAGGGGGGTTTGTTAAGTTTCCATTTATAATTTAGGAAGAGTGGAATTCTTGTAAATACACAAATGTAGTCACTATAGTGAGTTATCACTTTTGTTATGGCCCCAAAAAAGGTAAATAATGGAGGGGGTATGTGGAGTATAAAAATCTCCATAATATATAAGTAAAAACATTCCAATCATGTTTTTCTTTATTCATCAATTTTACTCTATTTTAATCATTTATATTTTTAACTTGGTAACTTATAGTTTTTCTATTTACATAGGTAACTTATCCGTTAAGACAAAAATTAAAATTGAACCATTTAAATATTTTATATATTTTTTTTAAAATTAAATCCAATTTACTCAATAAAAATCTTATGTTTGTGTAAAATTACTTTTAATATAATGGCATGAAATGTTAAAATCCTTATTTTAACCTTAATTATAGTAATAAATTTTGAATTATTCACTAATAATTAGGAAAATGAATGTTCTTTACATTTTTAGATAATATAAATTATATGTATTCGCACTATACAATTCATTTTTCAAAATTTGACACACATAAGTGACATAATTTAATTTAATGTTAACCCCATAGATTCAATGAGAATGCATGTTTTTAATGTGAAAATGCTCAATGGTTTACAAAGTGTTTATATCTACATTCAATATAAAATTGATTCTAGTGACCTAAATTGGATTATGATATGTATTTTTTTAATGAATAATACTTTTAAATTAATTTTCAAATAAAAATTCTATTTTGAAACAATTTAGGTGAAAAAAGACTTTTAAATTAAAATTTAGTATTTTTCACTATTAAAAAAATGAATCCGTCCAAAAAATAATACAAAAAAAATTCACCATAGGATATTTTTTGGAAATATTAAATTCATAAATTATTCTTATTATATAAAATCATTTTTTAAAAGTTTCAATATTTAATTTTATTATTGTTCAAAAAAACATATTTTTGTGAAAATTCTATTTTTGAATCATATAAAGACATTACTGAAAATTATATATATTATTATTAATATGTTTTATTTATATTAAACAAAAATATTTATAATTAAAAATTAGTTATTACTATTCATATGACTATAATTATTTTGTATGTTACAATGGTCATATATTTATAAGTATATTAATAATATATCTTGGTTTTGTTAAAACATAGTGTTACATGTATTAAAAGGTAAGAAATTATTGTGTAGAGTGAAATAATAACATGGAATTTTGTATTGAAAATTTTAAAAAAAAATTTCATGCAACATAATCCATTAAATAAATATAAATTATTCATAAAAAATCATCAAGACTCAGGGTGTTACATATATACTAACTATAATGACTCAATGTTTTATCAATGGATATCCTTTCTTATATATATTTCATACAATAATAAAAAACCACAAAACAATTGTTTTCCTCTTAAGTTGTACTTTTTAAGGAGGTTAGGAAATGGTGATTTACATTTCCTTTGTTACGACCCGTTCAACATCATTTTCCTTAAAATAAGTTTTTATTAACCATGTGGGTAACTATTGGTCCCAATAGGTGATTATGTGGGTGTCAAGCATACATGTAATCCGTCCTTCTTAGATATATATTCCTCAAAGGGTCTCCAAAAAGTTTATTCATTGATCATATAATGCCCAGTGGCCCAGGTATCCATGATTCATGGACCTTATTTCCAAAGACAGGTGCTCATTGGCTGACGATTTGTCCAACGACACTTAATGACTCCATAGGTTGAGAGGATAGGAGGTCAAGCTCACGGAACCCTTTCGGGGAATGATTGCTTCCTCTTCTTGAACTTCCTTATAGATTTATGTCATGTTCATATGTTTGTGAATCATTGGTTCATACATGAATAGTGGATCCACTAGCTTCCCTTGGTTTGCATGATCTTCATAAGAATGCATATATATTTGATGCTACGGAGGTAATGCTATCATATTTGGGTTATAAGGCACTCTAGAGTTTATCGTCATCCTAGGGGGACAAAAGGTGACTTGATATTTTGATCAGTCCCACAAGGATGGATTCCTACATATCCTTGGACGAGGAATTAGAACCAGCATAGTTAATATTTTGTGGGGCTTAAACACGTGAGTTTTCCATTTGATAATCATGGTTGGGTGGAACCTTTTTGTGTGGGAACACTTTTGAGCTACGGCCTTCTAGCAGGCATCCTATGTATCATGTTTTGATTAGGAATCAGAGTTCTCATAATTTAGAATGTGTGGTGCTTATGCATGGAAGCTTCCCATTTAAGGAGGCATTTTTGGGTGGACCCTTTATGGATGGGCACTCCTTTTGAGCATGAGACTTCTGGTTGGAGTCCTAGATATCCTGATTTTTTCATGATTCAGAGTTCTCATAGCTCATATGGTGGGATGATGTTGTAATCCTCACAAACATATAAGACCATGTGAGTAATTCATGGTGTGAGAAATAAGATGATTTGAAAGATTTAACAATTCAAATTCCTCCTCCCCTGTTGGTGTGGGAGAGAGATCCTATGGCAGATGACGCTAGAAGGACCGTGGGAGATGGTGCAGAGTGATGAACATTCTATGTGAAATGACATTAGATGTCATGCGGCCCTTCCTCGGACAATTGGGTACTTAACATAGTGGGAGGGCCCAATATCATGTTTCGTGAAGTATACTATAGTTTAATGTCATATAGCATGGATGATAGAAATATAGTTTAACTTCATATGGATGAGAATATTTGGGGTCCTTCAGTTTAGGGTCATGTGATGATGACAACCTTCTATAGAAACCATGATTATCTAGAAATAAATCATGTCTGGATATTCAGATGTGCCTCAAACATGAGAGGGATGGAATGTGTGAACCATGATTATAGGGGATCATGGATCAGAGGAAAAGATATGAGGCATTGAAGCCATTTAGGTGTACATATACAATAAATGATTCTCCTAAGGATAAATTTTCCTCTTTTTGACATTCCATTTTTGTGGGAAACATATGTAGAGCCCCCGAGGCATGATGTGGATAGTCACAAAAAGGAGTCCACAGGACACTGGCCTTCTTCATCTGATGGATGAGGATTTTTATGATGTTCTGATATCACCCAGTATACTATAGTTTGAAGTCATATTGTTTGGATGATAACATCACTATGTATTGTTGGGTTGCTTGGACTAGTACCATACAGTTTAACAATGTGTGGTAAGGATGATAACTCATAGTTTATGGTCATAGAGGTTGGACCATGGAGAGAAAGATCCATTATTAACTTTAGGATAATTAGGATGGGGTGTTCTAACATTCCTCAAACCTGAGAGTGAAAGAATGTTTAATATTTGACATTAGGGATTCTTAGATCATACGAAAAGATATGGGACATGGAAGCCATTGAGGCATACATAGGTAGGAAAGGAATATCATGAGGATGAATTTTCCTTTGATTAAAGGTCGTCTTGTAGGCTTCATATGAAGAGCCACCAGGGCATGATGTGCATATTCAAACAAAGGTGTCTGCAGGACACTGTACTCCCTCTTCTGATGTCCATGGAGGTTTATAAGGATTCGAAATCAACAGAGAGACATATTTTGATGGATGGAAAGGATATGTTTAGGAATTTAAGAAACACCCAAGATCATATTGTCCATGGAGTTCTAGGTCAACAAGGCATTAGAGGTAGGTGATAGGGCTTTTGGGTGGTATATGATGAATGTATCTTCTCATGGATATTAAGGGAAGGATGTTTGGGAAGCATAATGGAGGAATAGAAAATGTCGTCGACGTGACCCAAAAAGATCACGGTGCAAATCTCCATTTTTAATGGGGTTCAGTGATGGAAGTGAAGGGACCAACCCAGAGGGCCGTGACAACATCCCAACACTGACCCCAAGTGGGGGAGCGAGGTTTAAACCCCCGTGGTATGTACTGGTGGGCACGAATGGTTTTCTACATAGGGTGTCCGCATAAGAGATGACCGCATAATTGTTGACCGCTTAGGATGATACGTGGAGGAGTTGGTCGTGTATGAAGGTATGCTGAGTAGTAGGACACATATGATGGTACATTAAGAAGCATGACATGAAATGCCTTCCACATATGGGGTCTTCATACTATCTTACACGTATAGGTGCCCGCGAACCATCTTCTATATGTGGGAATCCGCATACTGTTTCCCGCATATGGGAAACCATGAACCATTTTTATTATATTTTTTACTGGTTCATTGGTTGGTTGTGGAGGGCCTTCTAAATACATTTTGTGAGGAGGAGTACTCTATAATTATTTCTGTATATAGTTTATGAGATGAATTCTATGAACTATTTTGGATTTGGGATGGATTCCCGCGTACTACTTTAGGTGGCGGAGAAATTTCTCCCACAATATATACATTTTTCGTACCATATTCACCCATACTAGATCATTCTATTTGTCTTTGTCCCCCTCCATTTTTCAGATGTGCTCCTTTTATATAGAATCAGAGAGATTGTATCTACTAGGCACTCTCCACCATTTTTTGAGTCCCATTGAGGAAATATTCCGAACCACATAAGACTCAGTCAACCAAGGGTTGCGAAGGTTTTGGTTAATGATAATGGTTCTTCAAATCCTTCATGTCCACTTAATCCATAAGATGCGAGGTTTTTGGAATGTTACAATGATGATAATTCAGACATGACCTCTTCAGTTGTTGTCTTTCGTGGTTTTCCTTGCTCACTATTGATCACTTTGCAGGACAGCAGTTCGCATACCGTCCCACATACTTGGAAATTTGTGATACATCATCTTCGCGTATCTTTCCTGGTGATAGTACTCAGGGAAGATGAAAACCTGAATTCTGTCAAGTTCCTTCATAGAAATGTAACTTAATTTATGTCCCTTCACCTTGATAAACTTATAAAAGTTCGTGATTCCTTTTTCAAAGCGATTGTGCTAGTATTTCCTCCCTTTACATATTTTCCAGACACTACAAATACCCCCCATCAAAACGGTGTCCATTCAGAACGAAAACGAGACTATTCTGATGCAGAAGCGGTCTTGAACTGAAATGGTTCACTATAGAATAGGTAGACTTCATATAAGGGGTCCACACATATAAATAGGAGCCCATATCATTTGTCTTTTATCATTTCTCTTGTCAAAAAGTGCTCCCGATTTCTAATCCTCCGTCATTCTCGTGTACCGTGATCCTAGAGAAAACCACATTTTTGAACTACTCTATATGTTATACGAACCGATTTACTTTCCATTTACATATCTGCATACAACATTTTGGTTTCCGTGAAATTGACTATAGAATTTTAAAACATAAAATCTAGTTTCTACATGGAAAAATTCTACACAACTTATTTGTACACATACTGAACTTGGATTGGAAAACTGAACCTCGAAGACTATTAATACAGACATAAATTCTAATCCACATATTCTAAATGAAAACCTAACTGAGGATGAGGTTTGCGGTTTTTACGTTCTGCAAACTATTCTATTCACTGGTGAATAGTTCACAGTTTTGTGCCTCGCAGTGATTCCACGTACATCGCTATACGTAGGGAATTGAATCTGTAGACCATATCTATCGACGGAGTATCTTCCGCATGTCATGATGTAAGTGTAATACTCTTTCTGTGTTCAGTTTCTCGGAATAGTATGCAAATCATATTGTGGACATGTTTTAATTACTTTATCCAATTTTTCATACCCTTTATAAAATAATTTTTTATCGGACTGACTTCTCACTGGATTTTGGATCTTCTTATGTGGGATATAATGGCTGATTCATAGGTTGCTAATATATCAATGAAGATGAGGGCCATCAAGGAGAGGAATAGCAGTGATCATATTCAAACCCACATCATTCACTGTGACATCTTTCTAATGGTCTTCGTGATGCCAGAGCTTCTAGATTACCCATTATTTGTAGAACTCCTACCCCTATTCTAAAACACATGACATTTAATATGCCAATCTAATCCCCAAATAGAGGGTTCTAGGACCAAACCAATGTCCCTTTGGGAACCCAATACCAAATACCTAATTTAATATTCATACCCACTACCCAAAATGGGGACTCATCTCACATCCCACCTACGAAACAAAATTAAAATTAGCCACATACCTCCTTCTACCAATTGAAATGTATATGAAAAACATGTAGGATACTCTGGTAACCCGTCTCATAAGTCTATATTGGCCAATGTTTTCCACTAACACAAGAGGAAACATTTATACATTGATACATAGTCATTAGAGGAATATAAACATCCATTCTCTTCCTATAACTTATCATAGGTCTAAGAACATGACCACTACCATTGTCTAACTTATGGTTATCATGATCGGTGTCCACTCCACCCATGTTTTTATGTTGGTTTTAAGATATTCAACCCATGAACATGAGTAAACATACCATCTGCTTTTTATAACATGTAGGATTTTTCTATTGTGTGTATTGGTGTTGTGGTTTGAGTGAGGAGTGAATTCTAAATTTTGAATACTGTTATGGGAGTTATTCATTATCAAATCTAAATTTCTAAATATTGTATGTATTGGAATCTGGCTATATTGGTATTGAATTCCAAATTTTGAACACAATTATGGGTATTGGTTTATGGATGTATTGGATTTTAATTTTGTATTGGTGCTATGGGTGTTATTGCATTTCAATTCTGGATGTATTGGATTCAGGATTTTTCACGTGTTGTGGTTTGAGGGAGGAATGGAATTTAAATTTCTAAATTATTGAATTCTGGATGAATTTTATACATCCCATGTAGCCTTTCGAATTCTAGGTGTATGCGTTCTTGTTGGTATGGAGAGCAGGTTGGAGGTGGCTGCTGGCTGCTGCTGCTGTGAAGCAACAACATATGTATACCAATGTTTTTCAAAATTGTTGTTATATCCTTTTGATATATATTATCCCAACGGTTTGTTATAACAGTTGGTATAAACTTTTATCAAAGGTTTTCAAAACCATTGGTATACCCTTTTCAGGTATATTGTACACTATATACCAACGGTTATAAATCGTTTGTATAAGGGTAATATATACCAACGGTTTGTGAAAGCACTACTATATCTATTCCTCTAAAACATATACCAACTATATACACAGAACCGTTTATATAATGATATAAAAAAGTATTACTTGGTAGCGGTTTGGTAAATTGTTCGTATATAATATATCCATGGTTTCTAGGACGTTACCAATGGTTATCAACCGTTTTTAAAGAGTAGAATTACAGAAGTGTTTTTTAGTGGGCTCATGTTCTGAATATTAACATGAATCTTGTGGAACATCCTCCTAATCTAAGTAAAGAGCATGTTGCAATAGAATTATTCATGCGATGAAGGCCTCCCATGATTAGTGGATCTTCTGATCCCCTCCTCACTTATCAATGGATTAACTCAATTGAAAAGACAATTTTTGTCCTTTAATTCATAGAAGAAGATAATGTTGTGCTGGAGGTGTATTGTTTTGATGGGAAAGCTCATTAGTGGTGGTTACTAATCTGGAATACAAACCCATGGAAGAAATTTATTCCATGGATTGGGAGAAATCTATGAGAATTTTTTTCAATAAATAATTTCCCCAAACCCTATGTCTCAAGATTGAAAGATATATCCTCATACTCAAGAATAAAGAGGACGAGTCCATTGGGGTGTATGAAAAAACATTTACATGGATTTCAAGGTACACCTAGGGATTTTTCATGAACACCAAAATCAAGGTGGATCACTTCTTTCATAGACTAATGCTGAGTCTACACAAAACATTGGTGATAAGAGACATCAACAGATATGAGAATATTTTCTGTTTTTCCCTTAATGTTTAAATGGATATGAGAGATAGTCAATGGTATCATGGGACCAGTGACAAAGAGGATAAAATAGAATATAATATATGTGGTTCTAAAAATAAATTCCATGATGGAAATAAGATCTATAAACCTGTGTGTAAAACTTTTGGGAACAAGAATCTAGGAAACTATCAAATGGGAACGAGTAATTGCTTCAAATGGGGAAATATGTGACATATAGCTTTATACGGGTTATGGGATATGAAAAGCCCTATAATTTGAAATAATAATAGATGGTTTAGATAAAGATTTTGCTTGTGGTGTAGGGTTAAAACTACAAGTAACATTGGAATTATGCAAACAATTTCCCTAAGCCATGGGTTTCTGGAAGAAATCAATAATAACCTCCAAGGAAACAAAGAAGGGCTTAGGCTATCACTACTACAGAGGTTGATCCGAACAGTAATGTGGTGATATGTATTATAGTTATTCACTCAAGAATTGTGATTGTACTATTTGATTCTGGGTCACAAATTCATTCAAATTATTAAAGTTTAGTATAATTATTCAAACACAACCTCAAAAATTAGAGGACCCGTTATCTGTGAGAGTAGTGAATGAGGAAGTCATTACATCCAAGGTTTATAACTAAGCCCAAGTAAATTTTGTTGTACTAAAACTCCATGAAAATCATTTCATACTTCCTATAGTGGAGTTCGATGTCATCTTGGGCATGTATTGGATATCTTTATTCAATGGAAATATCAATATTTGGGAAACGTAGATCACTATTTAAATCATGATGTATGTTCAAATTATTTACTAGTGTAATGAGGAAGTTAAATCTCCATTAAAATCATATTTTTAAGTGTGAATTTTGTTGCCTTATGAGAAATAATATCTAGCCAAAATGATTGAGATGAATGTGGGAATCTTACTCAAAAATATTCCCATCAAGAGAGATTACACTGATATATTTTCTAAAGAGTTACATAGTCTTCTTCATTACTGAGATGATGAGTTCACAATAGAAATTATTCTTAGATATCTTCCTATATTAGAGACACCATATAGAATGGTGACCATAGAGTTTGGAAGAGAAAATTAAGCAGTTATAGGAGAATCTAGAGAAGGGTTTTATTTTCCCAAGTGCTTCACTACGAGGTGCACCAGTCCTCTTCATCAAGAATGAGGATGGATCGATGATCCTATGAATTGATTATCACGAGGACAATAAAATAACTATTAAGAACATGTATCCCCCAACACAGATGGATGACTTGTTCGATCATCTTCATGGGGCTAGTTATTTGTCTATGATGGACCTTTGGTCGGGATATCACCAATTAAAGGTGGAGAAAGAATATATTCTCAAGACTACCATTCAAATGTGGTATAAAAAATATGATTTCATAATGATTCCCTTAAGACAGACTAATGCTCTAATAATTTTCTTGGATTTAAGGAATAGAGTCTTTATAGATTACCTCAATAAATTTTTTGTAGTCTTTATTGATGATATTCTGATATACTCCAATAGAAAGGGTGAACATGAGGATCATGTGAATACTATGATAAAGACATTGGGAATGGGGAATCTATATGAAAAGTATAGTAACTATAAGTTCTATATGGAGGTTGTATCATTCATGGGCCATGTTATCACTAGAGAAGGGATATATATGGACCCTTCCAAGATAAAGGAACTTGCAGTGTAGCCCATGACAACATTTGTAATAGAGAACCACAACTATCTAGGTCTTGCTGGGAATTATCAACAATTTGTGAAGAACTTATCAAGAATGTAAAACCGATTGAACAAGCTTAAATGGAAGGGAGTGAAGTTTTTCTGGAAATAATAATGTGAATATTTCTTTAAGGATTTGAAAATGATTCTTATCAATGTGACAATACTCACACTCCTAAAAGGTGGGGAACTATTTGTGGTGTACAGTGACACTTTTAAAGAAGGTATTAGGCCATATGCTACTGAAAAATGATAAAGTGTTAGCCTACGCATCAAGGAATATGAAAATCAATGAGAAAAAACAATCCTACGAATGATCTATATTTGGCGTCTGTGATCTATAAGTTAAAAATCTAACAACATTATCTATATGGGGAGAAGTGTGAGATATATACTAATATCAAGAGTTTCAAATATATATTTACACAAAAAGATCTTATTATTCACTAGTGATGATATATAGATCTCATCATGGATTATTACTACTCAATTCCTTACCATCCCATTAAGGCAAACAAGGTGGGAGATGCTCTAAGTAAAATGGATCCTACATCTTTATCAAAGATGATAGTTGAAGAGGGTCCAATATTCTTAGATTTTCAGAGGATGGAAATGGGAATCATTATCAGAGAAACATAATTAATACTTTCTAAAATGATTTGAAAGACATACCTTATAGATAAATAAAGGATGCTCAATGTAAGATGTGGAAATTCACAAAAGGGTGGAATCAATTAGAAATGGGAAATCTTCTGAGCTTATGAGTAATGAGGAATGAGTTGTAAGATTTGAGTCAAGATTATATGCACAATATGATCCATAAATAATGAAAGTTCATTTTAATGTTACACCTAGGTCAAGCTTCCCTATTCACCTTTGGTGAACAAAGATGTAATGGGATCTCTGAGAGAACATTTGGTAGGATGATACAATTCTGTTATGGTATGTTTTCATGGAACATGTGGAATGACTAGTTCCCTTTAGGAAAATATTCTTGAGATCAATCATGAACCCTAATTTTCTAAAATTAATGGTTGGAGTAACATAGGGTTGGAAATAGATTCTACTTCCCTTGTGTGTGCCATCAGAAAGGGTGATTTTCATATTTCATGGAGGCCTGTAGAAAATTTGATGGAAAACATGAAGACTCTAATGATCCACAACTTCATCATCACACTTTTTATTAGGAGGCGAACATAGTTTCGGATGGGAATGAGAGCATGGGAATGGATGTGCATATTTCTTGGTGTGATAGTGTCATAGTGGTTTTGTTTCCTCTTTAAGAGGATGATTGTAAGATTCTTCTCCAATTCCGTCTCTTATAACATTTTTTTATTTTATGACTAATTGCCACAACCTTTGGTCGAGGGAATTTAAAAAAAAAAGATAGAAGTATTTGGGGATGATGAAACCACTACCCATAACAACATGGATGAAGGGGGGACATCACCATGGAAATTTTCACAATATTTCCAAGGACATCTAGAGGATACAACACTATAATGGTTAATGTGGATCATCTGTCCATGACAACCCACTTTATCATGATTTGATAGGAATTCATATTTGATCAAATTGCATGTATATATATGAAAGAAGTGGTAAGTATTTATTGATTAACACTACTTATTATATCTTATCGAGATCTGAGACACACCTAGATGTTCTGGAAAAGTCTCCCACATTCTATAAGATCTGAACTGAACTTCCACATGACCTATCATCCCCAAACTGATCGTCAATCTGAGTGAACTATTTAGACACTATATGATATGATTAGAGCATGTTATAAGGACATAATTAGAATATGTGACCAACATATTCTACTCGTGGAATCCTATTACAACAATAGTTTCCACTCAATCATCTGATTGACATCGTTTGAATCCCTCTATGGGAAAAGGTGCAGAACACCAGTGTGTTGGGATGATGTTAGTGAGCGTAAGCTAGTAGGACCTGAAATGGTTGATGAAATGGTGGATATGGTGAAAACCATTTCACATCACATCATGGCAGCCCAATGTCAACCAAATAGTTTTACAAAGAATCATTGATGAGACCTTGAGTTCAAAGTTGGATAAAAGATATTTATATTGATATATCCTTGGTAGGTCATGAGGTTTGGAAAAAAAGAAAGCTATGCCCCATGTACATTGGACCCTTCGTGATTCATGGCCGTATCAAGGTTGTGGCCTATAAACTAGAACATCCTCCGACTATGGACAATGTAAAAAATGGATTCTTTGTATCCCTATTATGTAAGTACATACATGAACCTTGATATGCACTCTCTTTAGAGGAGGTATAGTTGGAGAATGATCATTCTTATGAGGAGCATCCATTGAAGATCATGGATCATAGAGATAACGTTCTATGTAAAAAGACTAATCACATGGTCATCATATTGTGGCAAAACCATAAGTATGAAGAGGAACATGGAAAAACAATATTTAATGAAGGAAATGTACCAACACCTACTAATTGATAAGAATGTGGAACAAAATTTCGGGGGGAAAATTTCATAAGGGGGAATAATGTAATGACCGAATGTTTTATCAATAGAACTTAATTTTATTTAATTCTGTAATATAATCACATTAAATAACAAAACAATGAACTAATAATTACTATGTGACCTTAAAAAATAATTTTGACACTTGTGTTTATTTTATTTTGATAATATGACACACATGTTTGCATTCAGGTTGAATTTTGGGTTCTGATGAAACAAGCATAATTTTTGGGGAATAGTGACCTAACTATATTAATTGTAACCCACCCTCATAAATAGTAATATGAACCTTATGAATAGTAATATGAACCTTATGAATAGTAAATTTTCCAAAAGAATAGTAACTTCCCACATGACTGTATAAATAAAATTTTGGCTTCTTATAGTTGATAATATGACAATAGTAAAAGTTTTGGTATTTTTATAAGTAATAAATAATTATTTCAAATTTATTAGTTAATTTAAAATAAAATTTATTTTTCTTAATGGTTTTAATAAATTAAAAATTTTATCTCTTCTTTTATTACGTTAAATTTATATGACCTTATCTACTTTTTGAATGCGTTATAAAATTAGTTACAGTTTTAAGATCAGTATTTTTCAACTCAATTACAATTTTAATTGAAAATTAAATTAAGAATATTTAGATTTTTTTTTGAAAAATGTATTTTGTTTTTGGATTTTACACGTTGATAAATGGTTAGGGTGAATTTTTGGGATTTATCTGAAATACTTGATTTTTTTGAACAATGAGTTACATTATTTTATCGTATAAACATATTATAATCTAAATGGACTATTACAAGAATCATAGATGATTTAATAACACTTGGTTTGCTTTCACATGAAATAATTACTATTTTTGTTCATGAATTCATCTTTGTTTATTATCTTATGTATAAAAAATAATATAATGATTAAAATATTATTAAAACCCTCCTCTCCTCTACTAAAAAATCCTCCAACATACCCCTCTTCCCTTCACTCCTCTAAATCCTTCTGCCTTCCCTAAAATCATCCCAAATATCTCCCATAGATCCATCCCCAAGTCAATCATCCTTTGGTCTCCACAAAAGACCAAATCCTTTTTCCTTATGAGGTTCTTAAGGAAGAATAAATCAAGAGGTAGATTCCTCTTTTCTTTTCTTTTGTTTTTTTTCATGTTCCATTGTTCTAATTAAATTCCTAAACTCTCCTCATCATAATGTTATGAAAAACATAGTACCATACAAGTACTATAATTTTTATATGCTATTGTAAATATTCAGTATAATCTCTCTTATTCTCATATTTTATACGAGACAAACAAAAACACCATCTGAGATGTGTTAATTTATCACATTCAAGGATGATGGGTAATCAATTTCAATTAACATAATCAATTTTGGTTCTGAAACAATATTTTTTAGTTTCAATAAACTATTAAATATTCATTTTATATTATTTGATTCTCTATAATCCTTTTTCCCACATGATGTAAAATATCACCTAATTAATCCAAGACTTTATCATTAATGTATTATAAAATGATTCAAATTAACTCCAAATAACAAAATGATTTTTATAATAACGAAACCTTATGTTTTTTAAAAAATGTCATATAAAATCAGTTTTGTAAAAAAGGCTCATCAAATATGTTTATCCGAACATGAATATAAGTGAAATGGTCATTAAATACGAGGAATCTAACACTCCCAAAAAATTATATTTAACCACATAACTCATCAGAAAGGGACATGGGTGAACATAATATGGTTATAATAATTAAATAACATGTAGTGTAGGTTTCAAAATTATTAATTAATTAACCTTACTTATCTATTCAAGTCATTAATATTAAGAAAAAAAGACTATCAGTCTTAAGATAATGGATGATATCTTTGTCACAATTATTCATGAATATCATCTTTGTTATACCCTTTTAGGTGTACTTCATAATGATGTTGTATGATTTATAAATGTCCCCAAACAAACATCATGATTTATAAAATATGAAAAACCATTTTCTCTCTCATTGAGACCTCCATTGTACACCTGATACCATGTTTATATTTCGTAAGGGAATCTACCTGAATCTCTATTAATCTTTTGGGTTGTTCTTACTTTATTTTCACCAAAATGAAATCTTATATTCTATTTATGTATGTTTCATAATTTTTATTTATATTTCCAAACTCATATTTCTAGATCCATCAATCATTCTATTTTGGGGAAATACATGTTTTTAAATGATTCCCTTATCAATACTTTTTTACAAGAAAACTCATTTTATGGGAGCTCCACGAATTCATACCAAATTACAAATAAAATATATGTTCTATTATATAGAAATGACTATATTTATAAATCCTCTGTTAGTTATGAATACCTTTTTTGTTCACTTATTGTTTTAAACAAATTAATACACCCTTTTCAAATTTAAATTCTCTTGTATTTTCCATAAAACCATACTAATGTATTTTAATTCTAAAATGTTTTAAATAATCCTCTTAAATGTTGTCAGTTTTGTTTGAAATCACATTCCATGATAAATGGATACTTTACCTTATAAATTTCCATGTAATTTTTAATTACTCTATTTCAATGAAAATTTAATGATAGGACCTTCAATGATACTATTATGATACCAATTTCTTTCCTTCAGTACGCTTATGATTATGTATGATGGATTATGTATGATTCATTAAATAGAAAGATTTTTCATGAACATGTTATAATCGGTGTGCCCAGATAGAGATCTAATTAATTGGGTAATTTTGATTCTCATGAGACTTTTTGTGAAAAGGACTTGGATGTTAGCGTTGACTCATGATACTATGTGCAATGGTCTTTGTAGATAACCTTGACTTGTGGTCCTCTATCTTCAAAAACCCTTATCTCGTGCTAAAGTAATGTTTTGTGATATTTCAACAGTCATTTGATTCAATTTTTATATTATACCAGGACTATATGTTATGATTATATATTACATTTTATATCTTAATGTCATGATCTATAATCAATGTCCTAAAGCCTTATTTTTATGTTTATTATCCTACTTAGATTTTAGCTCATCCCATTATTCATGTTATCCCTATGTTATCTTATGCCAATGTATGAACACAGTGGAAGATATAATCTCATTATAGAGATTAAATAAAAAAGTTTTTTTTATAATGGTTGATTATATAACAAGTCTTCTAGGACACGAGGCTTCACAATCCCTGGCTTATAATATGATATTTTAATAGGCTGAAAATCAGGAAATGATATGTGTAAAATGATATGGTCTTTATTCTAGCCATAAAATTTTAATGAATATATTCATCTAAAATGATATTAATATGAACCATAGAATATGGTTGGAGTTTATTTATGATTAAAATTGTCATTACATTATAACCCTATAAAATTGAATAAGGTGTTTTATTCATTAATTCAATAGGATCATTCTAGTTTATCTATGATGAGGATTAAAAATGATAAAATATTTTTTTCTTTTCATTAGATGGACCATGAAATCCTAATGGAAAGGGTGAAACCATATACGTCCAAAATGTGTGTTCAAACATATTTTCATGTTGATGACTAAATAGGTGTAGAATAAATATACAGATTTGAACAAATTGTGATAATTTTTTTGACTGCAGCATGGATTGCGATGGAATGGTATGGTTTAAGAAAGTATTGTGTGCCTATAATATAATAAAATTAATGGAGTTATTGAAATAATCTCATAACTCATGATTTTATATTGATCCTTATAGTATAATGATTTATTGATACCATAAGGAAAAATACATATAAGATAACATAAATAGAGAAATTGTAGAGTAAATTAGTTAATTATTTTTATTTCAACATGTTGAGATTGAGGGGGCCTATATCTACGGGTATGTTACAATTATTACTCATACATTAATTGAAATGGGAAATATCTCCATGTATTTTATTATTGGATTCCAAAGAATTCTAATGGGAAAAAATATATTTGGTTTTAGTATATATCTTTACTAATTCAACACATTTTATTGTTATCAAAGAATATTTCTCTAAATATAAATATTCCTAGATTTACATTAAGTAAGTTTTAAGGATTTATAGAGTACCACATTATGTTATATCTGATCAAGATATGAGATTTAAGTCACTATTTTTTAGAAGGCTTTAGAAAATCGTGGATAAAATGTATGTTTTAGTACTAGATATCATTCATCAAATGATTGTTAGTATGTAATTTAAATTCAATCCATGTAGGATATGATAATATCAGGTTTTTTTATTTTAAATTATGAGGGCACTTACACCATCCAATTTCAAAATTCTCTGATAATTATTGTTTTTATTTTAGTATATAGATGTTTATTTATTAACCCCATTATGAAAATAAGTGAATAACTCTGACCTTATTGGATTTTTTGGAGAAAAATATATTGGGATGTGAGCTAGATGAGGAAATGGAAAAATATTTTAGGTCCATTCAGAAGCACTTCAGGATGATTTACTTTAGTAAAAGAATTATACTGAAAATCATCATAGAGATATTGAATTTTATATCGATCAAAAGGTATTTAAAGAAATTTCATTATGGAAGAAGGTTATGAGAGTCTAAAAGAATGTAAATCTGATACCTAGGTATATTTTCCTCTTCTAGATTCTTGATCGAGTAGGGATAATAAATTACCCCTTGGATATTCCATCGAACCTCTCTTAATTTAATGATGTGTTCTGTGTATCCCTTTTAATGAATTGAATACATGTTCCTTCACATGTACGAAATTTATAGGTTCTACCATTATATAATTATTTTTCTAATGAAGAAAAACATTTATAAATTATAGTCCATAGTGGTAGTGTTCCACATATCAAGACTACTAAGCATATTGAAGTTTATTGTAGGATTTAATAATTCAAAAAAACTACATATAATCCTAAGTATGTAAAAAGAGAAGTATCCTGATTTTTTTCATCAGAGTGATAATAATTTAATTTATAAAATAAATTAAATTGGTTGAATATTACACACCAAGAATTTATATGTATTCCTTTGAATTTTATTTTGATGTATTTGATATCATTATTTACATGTAACCCCAATTCTAAATGAACCATGATATATTATAAAATTTGAAACCTATATAATGGATTGGATGGTATAAATTGGATTAACCTTATTTTGAAATATACATTTTGACATTTTTCCTCAATTTAAATAAATTAATTTATTTCAATTTTATAATCAGAATTTTTTAATAAATCCATTCCAGGATTGGAATAACTATTTTCCAAAAATAATTTCTTCACATTATATATTATTATATAATAATATACATTATTCAGTTTCAAAAAGTAATTCTATATAAATATATTAATAATATATTAATATTATTTATTATTTTAGTGATTTAATTGTTATTAATTAAGAGAAATTCATTTTATGGAAACAAATTATTTATAATTTTTTTTCAGGTGCACATTTATATATCATGATAAATTTAATAAATTATTAACAAAATTTTATTTTGATGAATTTATTTATTATATATTTTAATAATATTATTATAGTTTTTTTAAAAAATATTGTTTGTAAAATCCATTTTATGCTTACAAATATCCCTTTTCAAAAAAAATTGTTATTTTTGTGTAGATCACTTTTATTTTAAAATTAATTCCTAAAACATATAAAAATTGAAGTTTATAATTTGTATTATATATTATAAATTATAGCTTCTCAATTTTATTGGTTTCAAATATCATATTTTATCATATTTAATATTAAAAACAGTAAAAATGTGTTACTATGATTAAGGTTAAAATGTGTTTGTTGAGGGTTTAAATGAAGGGGTAAGGGGAAAAATTCAATATTAACTTGCCTATATAGTTCTAGGTGATGGTATATAAAAATTATCACATATTATAAAAAAATTCCATGGGCATTTTGTTCAACATGAATGGAAGGTATATTTATATTATTTAAATATTCAATGTAATTCTATATGTGTCATTCCACTAACCTATGAAGTGAAACCACTTATCCTCCATTATTAGAAAACATCGATAACCCTATTTTATCATATCAATAATAAAAATCCTTTTCATATTTTGTCCCTTAATAATTTATCTCATAGTAATATCCTAAGTCAATTCTATGAAGGCTTAATGTGGAATCCAAAGATCCCTCTGAATGAAGAGGTAATCATCATACTAAACTCTTAATAGGTTTAATCCTCATTCTTATTCCTCTAAATTTATTATTTCAATACTCAAATATTTAATTTATTATTATAATATTATGATATATTATTATTATTATGGTATAACCATTTTCTACCTCCTTTCCATCACATGGTAATTGAATGTATTCCTTATGTGTACGTGTGCACAATTGCCTCCATGTAGTGATATGATTCAATTTCCGTCAATCCATCTCATTAATTGATATAATTATTATATATATATGTTTATATATGATATTTATGATATAATTATGATAATATATTATTAATTAATATATATATTTATCTATTTATAATATATTATTTTCCTTTATTTTTTAAAATGAACTCATTATTTAAGTGGACAGATAAACTACATTATTTATAAATGATTTTATTAATTTTTTACATCATTAACTTTTATAGATGGTTCCAAATATGTAAAAATGTAATATATATTCGTTTTATATCATGATTAACATTATGTAAATTTTGTATCCATGATCAAGATTAATGTGACATATCTAGAAAATCGAAACATATATTAAAAAGGAAGCATTTAACACCAAGAAGGACGATTATAATGAAACATTATTAATTAATGGGTTGTAAAATGATAAAATTAAAAAATTTATGGATGTATAATTATGAATTTGAATTAGGTATATAATTATGATAAATTTAAATTTATTTTAACATAATTAAAAAGAATATATGAAGTAATTCGAATCTGAGGAAATAGTTTTTTGTTACAATCTCACTCTTTACTGGGATTTTCAAGACTAAAATTATTTTGATAAAATTATATGATGTATCCAAAATATTTTTTATTTATTATAGTGACTTATACTTTTCAAAAAATAATATCAAATAATAGTAGATGAATATTCAATATAAATCATTTTAGCCCATGCCAAAATCATAATGTTTTAGTGTATTTGGAAATACCAAAACATAATAAATTTTCCAATAAATATCTACATCATATAATAATATGTTCATCATAAATAGGAGAATTCATAAACATGTAAAAAATAAAACCATTATTTATAACCTAGAAAAATTAATCATCATAATTTTTGTGTTCATATGCTTAGTAAGTATAAAATATGTTGATATGAGAAATCAATAAATACTAATATGGGTATAAGGGAATGATAAAATGATGTTAACATTTAAAAATAATTACAATCTTATCATAGATCATAAAACATAATTATAGAACAAATCACGTTCATTCGCAATACATGAATCATAAATGAATATAAGCTCATGAGCTATGACTTCTTAACATTATCATAATAGCTATGCATATAGAATATAATTAAGCATAAAAAATCATTTTCTTTTCCAAGGTTAACTAGAAATATCATTAGGGTAGATATGTTTCTATCCAAATTCCTTCATATCATTATTTAAGGTTCACTCTTAACACCATCAATGTTTATATAGGCCCCCATTAAATTAGGTTCACTTCAAAATATCATGCATATTATTTCAAGATATATCCATTGTTACCTAATGCATGGGATGAATATTTAATTCTGAGACCACCCATAATATTTTTCAAATCATACATTTTTGTGATAGAAGAACATAATAAATTGATAAGTTCATTATATCATAACCCTTGGAATGGAAAAGGAATTCAAAATTATTTAATCATATCATAACCCATTCTAAAGAAATGAGTATCATAATGGTTTCATAATTACTTAATTAACCAATGGTAAAGAAACTTGTTTCATATAATCATCCTAACTTCCTCAAAATCACAAGGCATCAAAAAAAATAAACCGGATGGTATAGTCAAGAAATCATATGTAACATATTGGAAGTTATTATAGATGAATAATTCCTTAATAAGATCCGAGGATCATCTATTGAGGAAAATACACATTTCAATTTTAATAAGTGATTTAAAATATAAATTTAGTAAAATAATAATGAAATACATTTCATTGAGAATAAACTTGGAAATATTTAATGTAAGAATCAAGTCCTTCAGTGGTCGTAATGACGTGGAATTATATTCATGTTGTATATGTTAAAACAATGATTATTTTAAAATTATTAGAAAAATGTAAAAACTACAACTTAAAAAAATAAAAAATATATTCAATTTTATAAAACTTTGAAAAAATGTAAATAACTTGTAATAAATAATTTAATAAATCATAGGATTCGAGTAAAAAAAATATTCAATTATTTTCATAAAACATTAATATGGTTGGAAAATGATTTTTGACGGAAGAGAAAAAATTAGCTTCCTTTCCTTAAAAAGAGGATTTTGATCAATTGAGTTTTTAAATAGAGTAAATTGGAAGGAATAATTGGAGTATATATAAATAACCTAAATTAAAGAAAATTCACTGAATTTTTGAGAGATAGTTATTAAAATATTAACATTTGAATATTAATCATAATGAATTATAGTAAATAATGAGATTTTAAAATAACACCCAATCATAAATTTTCACTTAAATTTAAAGCACTCTAATCTCATGTAAAATAAATTTAAATATATTATAATTATTCAAAAAAGTCATTTATATACTTATAATATCTTATATTTTTAACTTATGAAATTTCAATACCCATTTATGAACAATTACATATTAAAATATTTGTTTTCTAGGGTAATTTTATTCATTTTTCATCTAAATTATGACTTGGTAACAAGTTTAACGTTCCTACATATTCCAAAAAAATATAAAACTAATATGATGATGATGTTCTGGTGACAATAGATCATACATGCACATGAATGTTGTTTTTACATTACCATGATTTTAAATAATGAATGAATGATAATAATTCACCATTAAAGAGTCATTATTATTTTATATATAGAATGTATATTTTTTAATATAACCCATTTACCACCCATGTAAATAAACAATTGAAAAATGAGTCACCTTGCTTAATTTAGGTGGTAGTCCAAATGTACGCATGAGTGACATTATAATTTTCCAATGTATCGGGAGGTAAGAAAGGAGATATGATATTATAATTATTGTGGATTAATTATACTATAAATATAATATATAAAATTGAAACCATCATTAAAACCATACATTAATGATGGTGATAAGAAATGAATTGTTTCGTAATGTGGATGTGGTAGTCCACACATCCCCATGTTCAATACTTTCAATTATCACTTGATTGGAAATATGAAATATAATGGTGGTTGAATAAAAATATTAAAATTTTAGAATATCTTGGATAATTGAGAAAATGTTTTAGTATAAATACTATATATTATTGGTATATATAAGACTTATTAAATTAAAATAGATTTACTAAGATGATTACCTCCAATTTGACTATCCTTCTTTTGACCATTTCATAAGGAACATTATAATGATGTTTTAGGAAGTCAAAAAACATTAATTTTTCAATGATGATATTTATAATATAATTGGTTAGGGTTAGTAAGATCTATATAGCTAAAAGTGGAGCATTGAAGAGAAATGATGAGTGTCTTTTTATAAGTGGGGAAGCTGACACACTTGTAATTTCATAAAATAGATAACTATAATAGATTAATACCAAAGACATTTTTTCAAAATGGACTTATAAATGAAGATGGGATATTATGAGATTTAAATAAGATAACAACATATATTTTTTATAATTTTAATTGGAAAAAATTCCCTTAAATATTGTTTTAACCCCTCGTAATCCCGTTTTATCCTTTTATATGATGTAACTTTTTTACAATTTTTGTAATTCAATATTAAAAACATAAAACTGGCTACATTAAAAATTTATAAATTGTTATTCAATATATATAACCCATTTCATCATATTCAATTGATTGATTTGTAAAAATTTAATTTGAAATCAATCTCACAAATCATTATGAAAAGGGTCTTCCATAATTTTGTTTCCTTTAGTATAAAATGTTATTATTCCAAATTCCCATATAAAATTAATTAATGTGGCTTTAATATTACTATTGACAATATAAGTGAAATATTTTTTACTTTTAAAATAATTTTAACACTATATTGTACTCTTTAATTATGTTAAATGAAATTATAGTTTTAAATTGAATTATTTTTTCACGATTCATAAAAAAAAATACATTTTGAAAAAAATTCAACATTAACCTTATCATTTTTATGAAACATTATTTTAAAAATGAAGATATTTTTGGTGAAATAAATTTTCTTAAAATGTTAAAAGGTAAATATATTTTTTTCTCATAAAAATCAATAACAAACATTTTTTTTGGAAAAAATGTATTTTTAAAACATAAAAGGACATTGCAAGTATTTAATTACTTATTTGAAAATATATTTTATTCATCTAAATCATATATAAGTAATTTTAAATATTTTTTTATTCTTTTTACTATCTCAAAATTAATATCTATGTTATAATTATATATTCGATTGCATTTCATTTTTGATTAGGTATACTTGTGTCAAAAGCAATGGAAGAAAAAAAAATTATATATAGGGAAATATATCATAAAATATTGGGGTGTTATATTCTAACCACCATAAAATAAATTTAATTCCAAAAAATCCACCACAATGATACCAAAAAATGAGGATATCAATTCTTCATCAAATCATTGGGTTCTCATGTAGCTTTTTTGTATTTCTGATTCCACCAATGGAAATTAACAAGTTGTGTAGTCTTGTTATGTATCACATCATATCTATGATCCTTGATTTCCATGAATGTTTCATTAAGGGAAATATCTTATCTAATGGGTTGACATATTTTTTTTGTACATGCAGGGGATTAGGTATGTACTTTATCCTGAGTGACACAAGGAACACATCTTGAACATGAAATATGTTTAGTGGATGTGAAAATTGATAGGATAATGTCTCTATTAGACCAATAATATTGAAATGGCCAATTTTCCTAGGGATCAAATTTCATTTCATTTAAAATCCCATAACCTTATTCAATGGATAAATTCATTTTAATAACATTTAAAAACAACATATTCTCTATTTCATTAAAATGTATTGGCATTATTTTTCAATTGGTTATGAGATACCTTGATATAGGGGGAATTGATTTAAATTTATCTATAATTCCATCTAACATATTTGGTCCTATTAGATTTTTTATATGACATCATTCCAAAAAATTGGAGTTCCAAATGTTTGTCCATATAACAAGACCTCATCCCATATTCTTGTATTTTAATGGTTATCTCTTTCAATCTATATTTCTTAGGATTATAAAAATTATTGAAACATAATAGTGAATATATATATTACTGTAGAATTAATGAGAACATCATTGAATACCTCATGTCCGGATTATATACCATAAAATATCATTTTCGAATGAACCTTACCACATCCTTTTTGTATATTATCTATATATAATGAAATGATAAATATTATCAAATTAAATTTTAACATCCCAAGTAAGTAATGAATAATATATATTTTTATCTATGTCTATTAATGATTAAGATAGTGTTATAGAGGCTTAAAATGAAAATAAATACAATCTTATGCATGGAATACACTAATATTCTTAAAAGATTGTTTTAGTGCCTTTTGATGGAAAACCATTTCTGAATCTATATTTTGACAATTTTATAAACTATGTTTGTCAAAATAAACTTATTCTTTATTATTGTGACATCAAAATTTACCTTGTGTGAATTTTTGGTATTTTTCTGACAATATTCATTTTTTTAATGAATAGTGAAAAATACTGCATTTTACATCAAAACTGCTTTTTAACCTAATTTATTTATATGATTAGATTATGTTTTGAATTGGTTTTGAAGTGAAATTAGAATATATTTTTACCATTTTATCCAATGGTGGTCATTGGAATCAATTTCACTTTGAAATTAGACTTAAACTGGTGTCAATCTTTTGATACTTATTATTTTGTAAAAACACGCTTTTTGCTCTGGCAGCGGGAATTAATTATTAAATTTATTAATGTGACTTATATGATTTGAATTTTGTAAAATATACTTCATTTTTGAATTCAGAATATCAAATATATCTTAGGGTGAATTTTTGGTAATTTTCTGAAAAACATCAATTTTTGATGAATAGTGAAACCACTAAGTGGTAATCAAGCAAACTGATTTTTCAGTTAAATGAAAGTTTACCACTAATGTGTATTGAATTTTGAAAATCTGACATACATGGTTGTCATTAAGATGGAAAATGTGGTTAAATGAAATTATAATAATTTTTTGGTAAATAGTAACTTATTAACTTCTTAATCGCGATTAGTGGTAATTAGGGTAGTTTAAGGTATAAATAATGCTTTAATAATACTAAATGACCTAGAAACATGTCCCACCCTTATTGGTTGTGTCATTGACGACCACGACAAGCCATGGGTCAACTTGGCGACCCCATGGAGACACTTTGGTTTGGAAATGACATAAATAACGTTTTATTAAATGTTAAAGTAAAAATGACACAAACAAGAGATGTTTTACGAAAACAATTTTTACATGGGGTTATAAAGATCAGAGTTTTGATTATAAATATTAATTGGAAAGATAAAAAGATTTAATACATCATAGTAGTTTTTTTTATGATTTTTAGACATTAAATAAATTAAATTATTTATGACATAATAATGATGCAGCGATGACATCATTATTTGACGATTTAAATAAAATGGAAAGATAATGTAAAATCTATGAAATACACCTGGACAAAACCAATTGGATGAGTGGATTTCTAACCCTTATCACCTTATCCATGAATTATATCAATGTGTGACCTTTTGAAACCGAAACACATTTTCAAATAAAGTAATATTTCTTTACTTTCCAAAAGTGCCCCTCCTCTCCTCTTATAAAAGGCCCCCACCTCTACCTCATTTCACACACTACTCAAGCCTTTGGCTAGGCCAACCCCTGCCCATTTACTCTCTCCACATCCCTCTCCTCATCCTATAGGATTCCCTTTGGGAATAATCCTTTCAAAGGATTCCTTTAGGCTCAAATCAAAAGGAGTTACACTTTTTTAGGTAATTCATTATCTCATGTTCATTTGTTTTATTTTGCTTCTCCAACCCCCTAAACTCTTTTTATTTACTTATTTTGTAACAACACCAGTATCTTAAATATATTAGGATGTTTTTATAAGATATATTTGAGCTACACACTCACACAACTACATCAAATGGTTAAAGAACATACGGTTTCCGTGGATGGGGAAATTCTGCCTCCCGAAACGATGATTGTTCAATACTCATTTAAAACCTTCAAAGGTGGCCATTATGATGTCACTATTTTTATATATGATATATAATATGTTTATGTTTTCCTTAAGCTTCTTTGTTTTTAATTTTGGGCATACCTTTATGGTTTCCATTATGGGTAAACACGATATCTTCATTTTAGGAAGTGCGGACTACCGCCCCCTCAAAGTGATTTGATTCGTTAAATACCATATGTGGGACATATAAAGGATGGAACTATGATATTATATATGATATTATACTGGAATTATAATATACCTTTATATCATTATGATTCCGTTCTATAAAATACGAAATAGAAATGAAAGTAGCGTTTATGCGTACGTACGGATTACCGTCTCCATGAACGGTGCATTTCATTTCTTACATCTAAATGATTATGTAATATTATAAATGCATGTATGTACTGGATATATATGACATATATGATATCTACATCATGAATACCATTTTGGATATAATGAACCTTTGACCAAATTAACAACATGTAATGTAAGAAGTCTGTTTTTGACTTAAGAACCAAATACCGACAAAATGAACATTATTAACTTAACTGATTACATGATGTTCATAACATGGTATAAAAGGAATAATGAACGTGAAAAAGATTCATAATCAAGTAGAGATTAACTCAAGTTTATTATTCAGGAGAATAAAGAACGGTCGGGTCAAGTCGGATACGAGGTATGGGACTTCGTCTCAATCTCCTTTCATTGAGGCATATTTTATTTTATACACAACATTCTTTTATATGATGTATAAACCCCTTTGACTTTTATGTTTATTCAAAAGGAATCTTTTTTATAAGAAGCGTTTACTAAACGACAAAAGGGAATGTTTTTGTCGTACGTATGCGGCGACAACGACTTCTCTGCCGTCGTGGCCGTTATTTGAGTTTCAGCTTCCTCTACAAGCCATACTTTTTTTTAAAACGAAAAATAAATACCATGTTTTACTTCGGTATTGAAAATGGTTTTCATAATTTTTTTATTATATCAATGTGTTGTATTGATATCTCGTGATTGAAATGTGGAAATGTTATGTTTCCTTTATGCATGTTTTATGTGATATGATTATGTTATGGTTCATGGGCATTATTATGAAGACGGGTGGTTCCGTGATAAACTAAGGGCGGGTGAGCCCGTTATAGCTCTCCAATGCATTGGGTAACGCGAAGGAGTGAAACGTTAAGGTTTCTCCGAAGAGATTTTAGGGAATATACTTTGATGGGTATTCCAAACGTAACTAAGAGGGTTACTCCCTATGTAAGAATGTTATGAATGCCTCAAGTTACCTTTATGTCTTATGATTTCAATGATTTATTCATGATTTTATGAGGTATGTTAATGTGCCTATGTTTTATGGGTAAAGTATGATTTCATTATTATGTATATATGAACTCATGTTTCCTTTCCATGTTTTTTTATAACCCATACTGAGTTTTTATGCTCATCCCAAGTTTTTGAAATGTTTTTCACAGGTCAAGGGAAAGGTACATGATAAGATGATAGAGTCAATGATGTGTCAAGAAATAATCCATGTTTTATTTTAAATGTGTTTCCATTGATGGGAATGAATAATACTATCTTTATGTAACCACTTTGTTTATATGTGGAATGTAATGCAAGTTTTATGATCTAATTCTCTAAAACTCTAAACCTGAAAAGATCCTCAATGTGTAATCTTGTAATAACTCAAGATTAAGTAAGGTTTAAGGCTGGGGAGTTATAGTTGGTATCAGAGGTCGGTTTAGATAACTTTAGGAGTTAGAATTTTATTAAATGTTTATCCAAAAATATTTTTTTTTGAAATGATATAGATTTTAAAGATTACCATGTTGCTTCATCTAAGACATGTTTGATCAGAATGGTTTTCCGCAGAGGAAATAGGGAAGCAGTGCTAGGAAGGCATAAAGAAGGAAATAACCTTCCGAATCAGCATCCAGAAATGGTCGGAATTGGAACTGAACAATTTGTTGCAGTAATGGCGTAGTTGACGCAAGCGATAAATGGTGGTTGTATCCATGCACGAGATCAGCCTGATCAACCGCAGAGGAACATGTCAGTGGTGGAACATTTCATGAGGCAACATCCACCATCATTTAGAGGATCATCTGACCCTGTGCTAGCTGAAGGGTGGATTAAAGCACTGGAGAAGATTTTTGATGTCATGGGGTGTTCAGACAATCAAAAGGTTAGTCTTTCTATTTACCATTTGGAGGGTGAAGCAAATCAGTGGTGGTCTATGGTTAAAAATATCAGGGACGCCGATGAGATTGATGCTCTTGACTGGGATGAATTCAAAGGAATGTTACTTGAGATGTATTTTCCTAAGGCTGTTCGACTTAGGATGGAAAAGCAATTCTTGGAATTGAGGCAAGAGGAAGACTCAGTGGCTGCCTATGAAGAAAGGTTCACTTGATTGGCAAGGTATGCTCCAAATTTTATCCGGGACCTTGATAGTAAAATCAATCGTTTTTACTCAAGATTAAAGCCAAAGTATCGAAGGGCATTAGCTTCTCGTGAGTTTAAAAGTTATGAAAATCTTGTTCGATGTGCTGAGAAGGTGGAAATGGAGTTTGTCGATGACCAAGTTTTCTATAACAACCAGCAGAAGAAGAGACCGAGGTGGAAGGAGAAAGGTAAGAATTCTTCAAAAAAGTCTGATGGTAAGAGAACTAAGTTTCCTTTTTGTGATAAATGTGGAAAAAGGCATGCTGGGGATTGTCTTCTGTATTCTGGGATGTGCTGCCGATGTGGTAATATGGGACATAAGGCTCGTGATTACACTGAAAAGGATCAAGGTGAAGGTAAGAACAAATTTGATTTACAGTTAGTGAAATGTTATATGTGTAATGAGATGGGTCACTATGCAAACGAGTGTCCGACAAGGAGCTTGAGTAATGGGAAGCAGTTAGACTACAAGCAGAAAGGGGTGGTGAAATCCTTTGCAACTACTTCAGCAGATGTCGGGCCATCAAATTAAGTTGTATCAGGTACTTTGTTTGTTTTTTCAGATTATGCCAGTGTGTTGTTTGATTCGGGGTCTACACATTCTTTCATCTCTGAAACCTTTTCTAGTAAAATGGGAATACTATCTCAAGAAATGACTCCTGAACTTTTGGTAAAAACACCTGGGGGAAGTGTCGAGGCAAAAAGAATTTATAAGAATCTTCCTATCCTTATCTGTGGAAAGAACCTACTTGAAAACCTTATTGTTCTACCTCTAGTAGAGTTTGATGTTATCTTAGGTATGGATTGGCTCTCTATTTACCATGCTAAGATTGACTGTAGAGCTAAAGAAGTTTCTTTTCAGAAAGAATTTCAGTTTGTTTACAATAATGAACCCTTACTTTTGATAACATATCAAGAGGCTGAAAAAAACTTGTAAAAGATGGAAATGAATGTTACCTTGCACACGTCGTTGAAAATAAAGGAACTTTTCAGATTAATGATGTTCCAGTGGTAAATGAGTATCCTGATGTTTTTCCAGATGAGTTGCCTGGAATAATACCAGATCGGGAAGTTGAGTTTACTGTTGACTTAGTTCCTGATGCTAAGCCAATTTCAAAACCCCCCTATCGAATGACACAAATTGAACTTTTAGAGTTGAAGGAGAAATTACAAGATTTATTAGAGAAAGGTTTCATTAGACCTAGCACATCACCATTGGGTGCTCCTGTTTTATTTGTTAAAAAGAAAGATGGTTCTATGAGACTTTGCATTGATTATAGAGCCTTGAATAATATCACTGTTAAGAAGAAATAACATTTGCCTCATATCGATGATTTGTTTGATCAGCTCCAGGGAGCTCAGTTTTTTTCAAAGATTGACTTGAGATCGGGGTACCATCAGCTGAAGGTAAAGGAGGTAGATATTCCGAAAACCACGTTCCGTACGAGATATGGCCATTATGAATTTGTAGTAATGCCTTTTCGGCTAACCAATGCACCTGCTGTATTAATGGACTTAATGAATAGAATTTTCCATGACTTCTTGGATAAGTTTGTGGTGGTTTTCATTGATGATATTTTGGTGTTTTCTAAAAGTAAAGAAGAGCATGAAAAACATTTAAGGGTTATCTTGCAAACGTTAAAAGAAAAGAAACTGTATGGGAAATTCAGCAAGTGTGAGTTTTGGTTGCAACAAATTTCTTTCCTTGGTCACATTGTTTCTAAAGATGGAATAACTGTTGATCCTGCAAAAACAAAAGTTGTGGAAGAATGGTCAAGAACCACAAATGTAACCGAGATTCGTAGCTTCCTTGGTTTGGCGGGCTATTACCGAAGGGTTGTTAGAAATTTTTCATGGTTATCTAGTCCAATGACTAAGCTAACTCGGAAGGGTGTTAAGTTTATCAGGACAAAAGAATGTGATGATTGTTTTCAGGAATTGAAAAGAAGATTGGTGAATGCTCCAGTTTTGGAACTACCTTCCAGGAATGGTGAGTTTGTTATATACAGTGATGCTTCATTGAAAGGACTTGGTTGCGTCCTAATGTAGAATGATCAGGTAATTGCTTATGCTTCACGACAGTTGAAAACTGATGAGGTAAATTACCCTACACATGATTTGGAATTAGCTGCTGTTGTTTTTGCTTTAAAAATTTGGAGGCATCATTTGTATGGAGTAAAGTGTGAAATATATACCGATCACAAAAGTTTAAAGTATATATTCACTCAGAAAGAGTTAAACATGAGACAGAGGAGATGTCAAGAATTAATCAAGGATTATGATTGTACAATTCATTACCATCCGGGAAAAGCAAATAAAGTGGCTGATGCTTTGAGTCGAAAAAGTAATTCTTCATTAACAATGTTGCGTTTGGAACGTGATCCTTTGGTTAAGGATTTGATGAACATTGGCATAGAAGTTGTTGGTGCAGGGAGTCCTTCTGTTTTGTTTCAGGTATCAGTGAGATCATCTCTATCAGATAGAATCAAGCAAGCACAAAAGCAAGATAGTGAGTTGCAGAAAAAGGTAGAGCTGGTTCAGAAAGGTAAGTTGCCTAAATTCAACATTGATAATGATTGCGTTTTGAGATTTGGGAAGAGATTGTGTGTGCCTTGTGATTCACAGTTGAAGAGAGAGTTGTTATGTGAAGCTCATAGTTCTCCGTTTTCAGTTCATCCGGGAAGTACTAAGATGTATAGAGATCTGCGGGTGTATTACTGGTGGGATGGAATGAAAAGAGATATTGCTGATTTTACAGTGAAGTGTTTGACTAGTCAGCAGGTTAAAGCAGAGCAGCAGTTACCGAAAGGGATGCTTCAGCCTTTACCAGTGCCAGAGTGGAAATGGGAGAATATATCCATGGACTTTGTTGTTGGATTACCGAAGACATCTCGAGGTAATAATGCAATCTGGGTTATTGTTGATCGCTTGACCAAATCTGCTCATTTCCTTGCTATACGAGATACTTTCTCTCTTGATCAACTTTCCCATTTGTATCTTAAAGATATAGTCAGGTTACATGGAGTTCCTCTCTCCATTGTATCGGATCGTGATCCCAGGTTTACTTATAACTTTTGGAAAGGCCTTCAGAAGTCGTTGGGTACTGAATTAAATTTTAGTACAACTTTTCATCCTCAATCAGATGGACTGTCAGAACGAACAATTCAGACATTGGAGGATATGCTACGAGCTTGTTCTATGGATTATCAAGGAAGTTGGGACCAACATCTTTCATTGGTTGAGTTTTCATATAATAACAGTTTTCATTCTAGTATACAGATGGCACCATTTCAGGCATTATATGGGAAGCGGTGTCGAACTCCAGCTTTCTGGGATGAAGAGGGTGAAAGGAAGTTGATGGGACCAGAATTGGTAGAAGAGATGGCAGAAAAAGTTCAGCTGATTCAGAAACACATGAGAACAGCTCAGAGCAGGCAGAAGAGTTATGCGGATAACCGGAGGAAGGATCTATCTTTCGAGGTAGGTGATCATGTTTTTCTCAAGGTTTCTCCTTGGAAAAGTGTGATGAGATTTGGTAAGAAAGGGAAGTTGAGTCCAAGGTTCATTGGACCATATGAAATTCTGGAGATAGTTGGATCAGTTGCATACCGAGTGGTTTTACCTCTGATTTTATCTCAGGTACACAATGTTTTTCACGTTTCGATGTTGAGAAAGTATATGCCAGATCCATCTCATGTTTTGAGTCCAGAGGTAGTTCAGCTGGAAGAGAACCTATCTTATGAGGAACAACCTGTCCAGATTCTTGACCACAGGGAGCAAGTGTTACGGAATAAGGTGATTCACCAGGTAAAGGTTTTGTGAAAAAACCACATGATTGAAGAGGCAACATGGGAATCTGAAAATGCAATGAGGGATAAGTACCCCCATTTATTCGACAAGTAAATAAATTGCGGGGACGCAATTTTCTAAAGGGGGGAAGGATGTAACATACCATGTAAGTAATGAATAATATAAATTTTTATCTATGTCTATTAATGATTAAGATAGTGTTATAGAGGCTTAAAATGAAAATAAATACAATCTTATGCATGGAATACACTAATATTCTTAAAAGATTGTTTTAGTGACTTTTGATGGAAAACCATTTTTGAATCTATATTTTGACAATTTTATAAACTATGTTTGTCAAAATAAACTTATTCTTTATGATTGGGACATCAAAATTTACCTTGTGTGAATTTTTGGTATTTTTCTGACAATATTCATTTTTTTAATGAATAGTGAAAAATACTGCATTTTACATCAAAACTGCTTTTTAACCTAATTTATTTATATGATTAGATTATGTCTTGAATTGGTTTTGAAGTGAAATTAGAATATATTTTTACCATTTTATCCAATGGTGGTCATTGGAATCAATTTCACTTTGAAATTAGACTTAAACTGGTGTCAATCTTTTGATACTTATTGTTTTATAAAAACACGGTTTTTTCTCTGGCAGCGGGAATTAATTATTAAATTAATTAATGTGACTTATATGATTTGAATTTTGTAAAATATACTTCATTTTTGAATTCAGAATATCAAATATAGCTTAGGGTGAATTTTTGTTAATTTTCTGAAAAACTTCAATTTTTGATGAATAGTGAAACCACTAAGTGGTAATCAAGCAAACTGATTTTTCAGTTAAATGATAGTTTACCACTAATGTGTATTGAATTTTGAAAATCCGACATAAATGGTTGTCATTAAGAAGTAAAATATGGTTCACTGAAATTATAATAATTTTTTGGTGAATAGTAACTTATTAACTGCTTAATCACGATTAGTGGTAATTAGGGTAGTTTAAGTTATAAATAATGCTTTAATAATAGGAAATGACCTAGAAACATGTCCCAACCATATTGGTTGTGTCATGGCCGACCATGAAAAGCCATGGGTCAACTTGGGAACCCCATGGAGACACTTTGGTTTGGAAATGACATAAATAACATTTTATTAAATGTTAAAGTAAAAATGACACAAACAAGAGATGTTTTACGAAAACAATTTTTACATGGGGTTATAAAGATCATATATTTGATTATAAATATTCATTGGAAAGCTAAAAAGCTTTCCTACATCATAGTATTTTTTTTATGATTTTTAGACATTAAATAAATTAAATTATTTATGACATAATAATGATACAGTGATGACATCATTATTTGACGATTTAAATAAAATGGAAAGATAATGTAAAATCTATGAACTACACATGGACAAAACCAATTGGATGATTGTATTTCAAACCCTTATCACCTTATCCACGAATTATATCAATGTGGGACCTTTTTAAACCGAAACACATTTTCAAATAAAGTAATATTTCTTTACTTTCCAAAAGTTCCCCTCCTCTCCTCTTATAAAATGCCCCCACCTCTACCTCATTTCACACACTACTCAAGCCTTTGGCTCGGCCAAACCCTTCCCATTTACTCTCTCCACATCCCTATCCTCATCCTATAGGATTCCCTTTTGGAAGAATCCTGTCAAAGGAAGCCTTTAGGCTCAAATCAAAAGGAGTTACACTTTTTAAGGTAATTCATTCTCTCATGTTCATTTGTTTTATTTTGCTTCTCCAACCCCCTAAACTCTTTTTATTTACTTATTTTGTAACAACACCAGTATCTTAAATATACTAGTATGTTGTTATAAGATATATTTGAGCTACACACTCACACAACTACATCAAATGGTTAAAGAACATACGGTTTCCATGGATGGCGAAATTCTGCCTCCCGAAACGATGATTGTTCAATACTCATTTAACAATTTCAAAGGTGGCCATTATGATGTCACTATTTTTATATATGATATATAATATGTTTATGTTTTCCTTAAGATTCTGTTTTTGTTTCATTTTGGCCATACCTTTATGGTTTCCATTATGGGTAAACACGATATCTTCATTTTAGGAAGTCCGGACTACCGCCCCCTCAAAGTGATTTGATTCGTTAAATACCATATGTGGGACATATAAAGGATGGAACTATGATATTATATATGATATTATACTGGAATTATAATATACCTTTATATCATTATGATTCCGTTCTATAAAATACGAAATAGAAATGAAAGTAGCGTTCATGCGTACGTACGGATTACCGTCTCCATGAACGGTGCATTTCATTTCTTACCTCTAAATGATTATGTAATATTATAAATGCATGTATGTACTGGATATATATGACATATATGATATCTACATCATGAATACCATTTTGGATATAATGAACCTTTGACCAAATTAACAACATGTAATGTAAGAAGTCTATTTTTGACTTAAGAACCAAATACCAACAAAATGAACATTATTAACTTAACTGATTACATGATGTTCATAACACGGTATAAAAGGAATAATGAACTTGAAAAAGATTCATAAGCAAGTATAGATTAACTAAAGTTTATTATTCAGGAGAATAAAGAACGGTCGGGTCAAGTCGGATACGAGGTATGGGACTTCGTCTCAATCTCCTTTCATTGAGGCATCTTTTATTTTATACACAACTTTCTTTTATACGGTGTATAAACCCCTTTGACTTTTATGTTTATTCAAAAGGAATCTTTTTTATATGAATCATTTACTAAACGAAAAAAGGGAATGTTTTTTTCGTACGTATGTGGCGACAACGACTTCTCCGCCATCGTGACCGTTATTTGAGTTTCGGCTTCCTCTACAAGCCATACTTTTTTTTAAAACGAAAAATAAATACCATGTTTTACTTTGGTATTGAAAATGGTTTTCATAATGTTTTTATTATATCAATGTGTTGTATTGATATCTCGTGATTGAAATGTGGAAATGTTATGTTTCCTTTATGCATGTTTTATGTGATATGATTATGTTATGGTTCTTGGGCATTATTATGAAGACGGGTGGTTCCGTGATAAACTAAGGGCGGGTGAGCCCGTTATAGCTCTCCAATGCATTGGGTAACGCGAAGGAGTGAAACGTTAAGGTTTCTCCGAAGAGATTTTAGGGAATATACTGTGATGGGTATTCCAAACGTAACCAAGAGGGTTACTCCCTATGTAAGAATGTTATGAATGCCTCAAGTTACCTTTATGTCTTATGATTTCAATGATTTATTCATTATTTTATGAGGTATGTTAAAGTGCATATGTTTTATGGGTAAAGTATGATTCCATTCTTATGTATATATGAACTCATGTTTCCTTTCCATGTTTTTTTATAACCCATACTGAGTTTTTATGCTCATCCCAAGTTTTTGAAATGTTTTCACAGGTCAAGGGAAAGGTACATGATAAGATGATAGAGTCAAGGATGTGTCAAGAAATAATCCATGATTTATTTTAAATGTGTTTCCATTGATGGGAATGAATAATACTATCTTTATGTAACCACTTTGTTTATATGTGGAATGTAATGCAAGTTTTATGATCTAATTCTCTAAAACTCTAAACCTGAAAAGATCCTCAATGTGTAATCTTGTAATAACTCAAGATTAAGTAAGGTTTAAGGCTGGGTACTTATAGTTGGTATCAGAGGTCGGTTTAGATAACTTTAGGAGTTAGAATTCTATTAAATGATTATCCAAAAATATTTTTTTTGAAATGATATAGCATTTAAAGATTACCATGTTGCTTCATCTAAGACATGTTTGTTCAGAATGGTTTTCCGCAGAGGAAACAGGGAAGCAGTACTAGGAAGGCATACAGAAGGAAATAACCTTCCGAATCAGCATCCAGAAATGGTCGGAATTGGAACTGAACAGTTTTTTGCAGTAATGGCGCAGTTGACTCAAGCGATAAATGGCGGTGGTATCCATGCACGAGATCAGCCAGATCAACCGCAGAGGAACATCTCAGTGGTGGAACATTTCATGAGGAAACATCCACCATAATTCAGAGGATCATCTGACCCTGTGCTAGCTGAAGGGTGGATTAAAGCAATGGAGAAGATTTTTTATGTCATGGGGTGTTCAGACAATCAAAAGGTTAGTCTTGCTATTTATCGTTTGGAGGGTGAAGCAGATCAGTGGTGGTCTATGGTTAAAAATATCAAGGACGCCGATGAGATTGATGCTCTTGACTGGGATGAATTCAAAGGTATGTTTCTTGAGAAGTATTTTCCTAAGGCTGTTCGACTTAGGATGGAAAAGCAATTCATGGAATTGAGGCAAGAGGAAGACTCAGTGGCTGCCTATGAAGAAAGGTTCACTCTATTGGCAAGGTATGCTCCAAATTTTATCCGGGACCTTGATAGAAAAGTCAATCGTTTTTACTCAGGATTAAAGCCAAAGTATCGAAGGGCATTAGCTTCTCGTGAGTTTAAATGTTATGAAAAGCTTGTTCGATGTGATGAGAAGGTGGAAATGGAGTTTGCCGATGACCAAGTTTTCTATAACAACGAGCAGAAGAAGAGACCTAGGTGGTAGGAGAAAGGTAAGAATTCTTCAAAAAAGTCTGATGGTAAGAGAACTAAGTTTCCAGTTTGTGATAAATGTGGAAAGAGGCATGCTGGGGAATGTCTTCTGAATTCTGGGAAGTGCTACCGATGTGGTAAGATGGGACATAAGGCTCGTTATTGCACTGAAAATGATCAAGGTGAAGGTAAGAACAAATTTTATTTACAGTTAGTGAAATGTTATAAGTGAAATGAGATGGGTCACTATGCAAACGAGTGTCTGACAAGGATCTTGAGTGATGGGAAGCAGTTAGACTACATGCAAAAAGGGGTGGTGAAATCCTTTGCAACAACTTCAGCAGATGTCGGGCCATCAAATGAAGTTGTATCAGATACTTTGTTTGTTTTTTCTGATTATGTCAGTGTGTTGTTTGATTCGGGGTCTACACATTCTTTCATCTCTGAAACCTTTTCTAGTAAAATGGGAATACCATCTCAATAAATGACTCCTGAACATTTGGTAAAAACACCTGGGGGAAGTGTCGAGGCAAAAAGAATTTATAAGAATCTTCCTATCCTTATCTGTGGAAAGAACCTACTTGCAAACCTTATTGTTCTACCTATAGTAGAGTTTGAGGTTATCCTGGGTATGGATTGGCTCTCTATTTACCATGCTAAGATTGACTGTAGAGCTAAAGAAGTTTCTTTTCAGAAAGACTTTCAGTTTGTTTACAAGAATGAACCCTTACTTTTGATAACATATCAAGAGGCTGAGAAACTTGTAAAAGATGGAAATGAATGTTACCTTGCACACGTCGTTTAAAATAAAGGAACTGTTCATATTAATGATGTGCCAGGGGTAAATGAGTATCCTGATGTTTTTCCTGATGAGTTTCCTGGAATAATACCAGATCGGGAAGTTGAGTTTACTGTTGACTTAGTTCCTGATGCTAAGCCAATTTCAAAACCCCCTTATCGAATGGCAGAAATTGAACTTTTAGAGTTGAAGTAGCAATTGCAGGATTTATTAGAGAAAGGTTTCATTAGACCAAGCAAATCACCATTGGGTGCTCCTGTTTTATTTGTTAAAAAGAAATATGGTTCTATGAGACTTTGCATTGATTATAGAGCCTTGAATAATATCACTGTTAAGGACAAATATCCTTTGCCTCATATCGATGATTTGTTTGATTAGCTCCAGGGAGCTCAGTTTTTTTCAAATATTGACTTGAGATTGGGGTACCATCAGCTGAAGGTAAAGGAGGAAGATATTCCGAAGACCGCGTTCCGTATGAGATATGGCCATTATGAATTTGTAGTAATGCCTTTTGGGCTAACCAATGCACCTGCTGTATTCATGGACTTAATGAATAGAATTTTCCATGAGTTCTTGGATAAGTTTGTGGTGGTTTTCATTGATGATATTTTGGTGTTTTCTAAAAGTAAATAGGAGCATGAAAAACATTTAAGGGTTATCTTGCAAACCTTAAAAGAAAAGAAACTGTATGGGAAATTCAGAAAGTGTGAGTTTTGGTTGAAACAAATTTCAATCCTTAGTCACATTGTTTCTAGATATGGAATAACTGTTGATCCTGCAAAAACAAAAGTTGTGGAAGAATGGCCAAGACCCACAAATGTAACCGAGATTCGTAGCTTCCTTGGTTTGGCAGGATATTACCGAAGGTTTGTTAGAATTTTTTCACGGTTATCTAGTCCAATGACTAAGCTAACTCGGAAGGGTGTTAAGTTTATCTGGACAAAAAAATGTGATGATTGTTTTCAGGAATTGAAAAGAAGATTGGTGAATGCTCCAGTTTTGGCACTACCTTCTAGGAATGGTGAGTTTGTTATATACAGTGATGATTCATTGAAAGGACTTGGTTGCGTCCTAATGCAGAATGATCAGGTAATTGCTTATGCTTCACGACAGTTGAAAACTCATGAGGTAAATTACCCTACACATGATTTGGAATTAGCTGCTGTTGTTTTTGCTTTAAAAATTTGGAGGCATCATTTGTATGGAGTAAAGTGTGAAATATATGCCGATCACAAAAGTTTAAAGTATATATTCACTCAGAAAGAGTTAAACATGAGACAGAGGAGATGTCTAGAATTAATCAAGGATTATGATTTTACAATTCATTACCATCCGGGAAAAGCAAATAAAGTGGCAGATGCTTTGAGTCGAAAAAGTAATGCTTCATTAACAATGTTGCGTTTGGAACGTGATCCTTTGGTTAAGGATTTGATGAACTTTTTCATAAAAATTGTTGGTGCAGGGAGTCCTTCTGTTTTGTTTCAGGTATCAGTGAGATCATCTCTATCAGATAGAATCAAGCAAGCACAGAAGCAAGATAGTGAGTTGTAGAAAAAGGTAGAGCTGGTTCAGAAAGGTAAGTTTCCTGAATTCAACATTGAGAATGATTGCGTTTTGAGATTTGGTAAGAGATTGTGTGTGCCTTGTGATTCACTGTTGAAGAGAGAGTTGTTATGTGAAGCTCATAGTTCTCCGTTTTCGGTTCATCCGGGCAGTACTAAGATGTATAGAGATCTGCGGGAGTATTACTGCTGGGATGGAATGAAAAGAGATATTGCTGATTTTACTGTGAAGTGTTTGACTTGTTAGCAGGTTAAAGCAGAGCGGCGGTTACCGAAAGGGATGCTTCATCCTTTACCAGTGCCAGAGTGGAAATGGGAGAATATATCCATGGACTTTGTTGTTGGATTACCGAAGACATCTCGAGGTAATAATGCAATCTGGGTTATTGTTGATCGCTTGACCAAATCTGCTCATTTCCTTTCTATACGAGATACTTTCTCTCTTGATCAACATTCCCGTTTGTATCTTAAATAGATAGTCAGGTTACATGGAGTTCCTCTCTCCATTGTATCGGATCGTGATCCCAGGTTTACTTCTAACTTTTGGAAAGGCTTTCAGAAGTCGTTGGGTACTGAATTAAATTTTAGTACACCTTTTCATCCTCAATCAGATGGACAGTCAGAACGAACAATTCAGACATTGGAGGATATGCTACGAGCTTGTTCTATGGATTATCAGGGATGTTGGGACCAACACCTTTCTTTGGTTAAGTTTTCATATAATAACAGTTTTCATTCTAGTATACAGATAGAACCATTTCAGGCATTATATGGGAAGCGGTGTCGAACTCCAGCTTTCTGGGATGAAGTGGGTGAAAGGAAGTTGATGGGACCAGAATTGGTAGAAGAGATGGCAGAAAAAGTTCAGCTGATTCAGAAACACATGAGAACAGTTCAGAGCAGGCAGAAGAGTTATGCGGATAACCGGAGGAAGGATCTATCTTTCAAGGTAGGTGATCATGTTTTTCTCAAGGTTTCTCCTTGGAAAAGTGTTATGAGATTTGGTAAGAAAAGAAAGTTGAGTCCAAGGTTCATTGGACCATATGAAATTCTGGAGAGAGTTGGATCAGTTGCATACTGAGTGGCTTTACCTCCGAGTTTATCTCATGTACACAATGTTTTTCACGTTTCGATGTTGAGAAAGTATATGCCAGATCCATCTCATGTTTTGAGTCCAGAGGTAGTTCAGTTGGAAGAGAACCTATCTTATGAGGAACAACCGGTCCAGATTCTTGACCACAGGGAGAAAGTGTAACGGAATAAGGTGATTCAACAGGTAAAGGTTTTGTGAAAAAACCACATGATTGAAGAGGCAACATGGGAATCTGAAAATGCAATGAGGGATAAGTACCGCCATTTATTCGATAAGTAAATAAATTGCGGGGATGCAATTTTCTAAAGGGAGGAAGGATGTAACATCCCAAGTAAGTAATGAATAATAGATATTTTTATCTATGTCTATTAATGATTAAGATAGTGTTATAGAGGCTTAAAATGAAAATAAATACAATCTTATGCATGGAATACATTAATATTCTTAAAAGATTATTTTAGTGCCTTTTGATGGCAAACCATTTTTGAATCTACATTTTGCATATTTTATAAACTATGTTTGTCAAAATAAACTTATTATTTATGATTGGGACATCAAAATTTACCTTGTGTGAATTTTTGTTATTTTTTTGACAATATTCATTTTTTTAATGAATAGTGAAAAATACTGCATTTTACATCAAAACTGCTTTTTAACCTAATTTATTTATATGATTAGATTATGTTTTGAATTGGTTTTGAAGTTAAATTAGAATATATTTTTACCATTTTATCCAATGGTGGTCATTGGAATCAATTTCACTTTGAAATTAGACTTAAACTGGTGTCAATCTTTTGATACTTATTGTTTTGTAAAAACACGCTTTTTGCTCTGGCAGCAGGAATTAATTATTAAATTAATTAATGTGACTTATATGATTTGAATTTTGTAAAATAGACTTCATTTTTGAATTCATAATATCAAATATAGCATAGGGTGAAATTTTGGTAATTTTCTGAAAAACATCAATTTTTGATGAATAGTGAAACCACTAAGTGGTAATCAAGCAAACTGATTTTTCAGTTAAATGAAAGTTTACCACTAATGTGTATTTAATTTTGAAAATCCGACATAAATTGTTGTCATTAAGAAGTAAAATTTGGTTCAATGAAATTATAATAATTTTTTGGTGAATAGTAACTTATTAACTTCTTAATCGCGATTAGTGGTAATTAGGGTAGTTTAAGGTATAAATAATGCTTTAATAATAGGAAATGACCTAGACACATGTCCCAACCTTATTGGTTGTGTCATGGCCGACCAAGACAAGCCATGGGTCATCTTGGGGACCCCATGGAGACACTTTGGTTTGGAAATGACATAAATAACCTTTTATTAAATGTTAAAGTAAAAATGACACAAACAAGAGATGTTTTACGAAAACAATTTTTACATGGGGTTATAAAGATCATATTTTTTATTATAAATAGTCATTGGAAAGCTAAAACGATTTCATACATCATAGTATTTTTTTTTATGATTTTTAGACATTAAATAAATTAAATTATTTATGACATAATAATGATGCAGCGATGACATCATTATTTGACAATTTAAATAAAATGGAAATATAATGTAAAATCTATGAACTACAAATGGAAAAAACCAATTGGATGAGTGTATTTCGAACCCTTATCACCTTATCCACGAATTATAACAATGTGGGACCTTTTGAAACCGAAACACATTTTCAAATAAAGTAATATTTCTTTACTTTCCAAAAGTTCCCCTCCTCTCCTCTTATAAAAGGCCCCCACCTCTACCTCATTTCACACACTACTCAAGCCTTTGGCTCGGCCAAACCCTGCCCATTTACTCTCTACACATCCCTCTCCTCATCCTATAGGATTCCCTTTGGGCAGAATCCTTTCAAAGGATGCCTTTAGGCTCAAATCAAAAGGAGTTACAATTTTTTAGGTAATTCATTCTCTCATGTTCATTTGTTTTATTTTGCTTCTCCAACCCCCTAAACTCTTTTTATTTACTTCTTTTGTAACAACACCGGTATCTTCAATATACTAGGATGTTGTTATAAGATATATTTGAGCTAAACACTCACACAACTACATCAAATGGTTAAAGAACATACGGTTTCCGTGGATGGCAAAATTCTGCCTCCCGAAACGATGATTGTTCAATACTCATTTAACACCTTCAAAGGTGGCCATTATGGTGTCAATATTTTTATATATGATATATAATATGTTTATGTTTTCCTTAATATTCTGTTTTTTTTAATTTTGGGCATACCTTTATGGTTTCCATTATGGGTAAACACGATATCTTCATTTTAGGAAGTGCGGACTACCGCCCCCTCAAAGTGATTTGATTCGTTAAATACCATATGTGGGACATATAAAGGATGAAACTATGATATTATATATGATATTATACAGGAATTATAATATACATTTATATCATTATGATTCTGTTCTATAAAATACGAAATAGAAATGAAAGTAGCGTTCATGCGTACGTACGGATTACCGTCTCCATGAACGGTGCATTTCATTTCTTACCTCTAAATGATTATGTAATATTATAAATGCATGTATGTACTGGATATATATGAAATATATGATATCTACATCATGAATACCATTTCGGATATAATGAACCTTTGACCAAATTAACAACATGTAATGTAAGAAGTCTATTTTTGACTTAAGAACCAAATACCGACAAAATGAACATTATTAACTTAACTGATTACATGATGTTCATAACATGGTATAAAAGGAATAATGAACTTGAAAAAGATTAATAAGAAAGTAGAGATTAACTCAAGTTTATTATTCAGGAGAATAAAGAACGGTCGGGTCAAGTCGGATACGAGGTATGGGACTTCGTCTCAATCTCCTTTCATTGAGGCATATTTTATTTTATACACAACTTTCTTTTATACGGTGTATAAAACCCTTTGACTTTTATGTTTATTCAAAAGGAATCTTTTTTATACGAAGCGTGTACTAAACGACAAAAGGGAATGTTTTTGTCGTACATATGCGGCGACAACGACTTCTCCGCCGTCATGACCGTTATTTGAGTTTCGGCTTCCTCTACAAGCCATACTTTTTTTTAAAATGAAAAATAAATACCATGTTTTACTGTGGTATTGAAAATGGTTTTCATAATGTTTTTATTATATCAATGTGTTGTATTGATATCTCGTGATTGAAATTTGGAAATGTTATGTTTCCTTTATGCATGTTTTATGTGATATGATTATGTTATGGTTCTTGGGTATTATTATGAAGACGGGTGGTTCCGTGATAAACTAAGGGCGGGTGAGCCTGTTATAGCTCTCCAATGCATTGGGTAACGCGAAGGAGTGAAACGTTAAGATTTCTCCGATGAGATTTTAGGGAATATACTGTGATTGGTATTCCTAACGTAACCAAGAGGGTTACTCCCTATGTAAGAATGTTATGAATGCCTCAAGTTACCTTTATGTATTATGATTTCAATGATTTATTCAAGATTTTATGAGGTATGTTAAAGTGCCTATGTTTTATGGGTAAAGTAAGTTTTCATTCTTATGTATATATGAACTCATGTTTCCTTTCCATGTTTTTTTATAACCCATACTGAGTTTTTATGCTCATCCCAAGTTTTGGAAATGTTTTTCATAGGTCAAGGGAAAGGTACATGATAAGATGATAGAGTCAAGGATGTGTCAAGAAATAATCCATGTTTTATTTTAAATGTGTTTCCATTGATGGGAATGAAGAATAATATCTTTATGTAACCACTTTGTTTATATGTGGAATGTAATGCAAGTTTTATGATCTAATTCTTTAAAACTCTAAACCTGAAAAGATTCTCAATGTGTAATCTTGTAATAACTCAAGATTAAGTAAAGTTTAAGGATGGGGACTTATATAAATAATGTGTGTTTACATCATAAGAAGATCAACTAGAAACCAAAAAACATTTGGGAAATTAGATAGTTTAGGGAGTCTTGTGAGAAATACAATGTGATATTTTCACATTTCCATTTCAGAATGGTTAATTATTATAACATCCTCCTAAAAATCTATATTTCAAGAATAAATTTTTGACATACTAATCACTATGATACATAATCTCTATTATCTATGTTCATTTTGTACCACTATAAATACTATTTTAGGACCCTATACATTTAATTACTTCCATAATGAAAAAATAAAAAAATTATGAAAAATCACCCAAAATATCATCAAATATGGGATACAAAATAAACAGATTTGTTCCTGAACCATATCATTCCACCACAATCATGGTTTATCCCATGAAAATTTCTTTTCATTCACATATCATCATCCTTCTTTTCACCAATTTAGTCTTCACGTAGATATATGGATGAACAATCATTTTATAAAGATATGGTTTCCACCCTTATGAAAATATTACCATATCTATACTTTCAAAATAATGAAATTTTTAGTATTTTGTTATCTTTATTATAGATATGCTAGAACGATCCTTTTGATTTGTAGCATCATACGCATTATTTTTATTCATATGGTGGTAATGAATTGTGAAAAAACAATATTTAATTAACACTAAATATCTTTTTGGTGAGTATTTGACTATATTTTTTTAATATATAATTTAAAATTGTATGATCTTTATATATATCACTTATTTCTTCAATAAGCTAAGTATTATCTAACATTAAAACAAAAATTACCATAGAAAATTCCAAATCCTAAGTTGGGTAATTTTTTTAATGAACCATTAATTATATAAAGTCATAATCTATTACTATATCATTACTCATGATGAAGAATCTCCATTTTTTCTTTAATGCAACAATATACATCATTAACCCTTCTACACTTTTGATTAATGTGAGTATAGGTGTGTTAACCCATATTCTCTTCAGTTCCTTGAAATTTTAATCACAATCAAATATCCAAAAAGAATAAGGATACATTGTGAGTAAACTTGGTGAATATATTATAAATTCATGATAAATTCACCCAAAACCATTGATAGAATACAGTGAATCCATGAAAACTATATATCCCATTCACATTGGTTAGTTTGGGACAATGTTTAATAACCTCTATCTTCATTCGATCAACATTTATACCATCACATGAGATTTTATGACACAAAAATGATAATTTATTTAGCCAAAATCCACACTTCATCATTTTTTATATTAGTTTCCCTTTATTAGGGTCTTAAATATAATACCTATGTGACCATTATAAAATTTATTACTCTATGAAAATATAAGTATTTAATATATAAGGACTACCATAATTGGATCTAGGTAATATATAAATACTTTATTCATTAAATACCTGAATATATAGGGGGAATTTGTAAGACCAAATTGTATCAGGATAAATTATTTGTGTCCATACCCACTATGAAAGACTGTCTTGGGTATGTATTTACTTCCCACCCTCAATTATTAATATAAATTTAAAAGATCAATCTCGGAAAAAATTGAGAACCTCATAAGTTAATGATAAAATCAAATATATTGGTTAGAAGATAGTTATTCCTAATTGTGATATTTTTATGATCCTAATAATTTATTAAAAGCCCATTTCATTAATCTTTCTTGTTATCAAAATAACAAGTGAATCCAATTGTGATACACTAGGCTGAGTGAACCACATATCAACAACCTCCTAAAGATTCATTGAAAATTCCTAAAATACAATATGTGTCCTACTATATAGAGACATTGTAAAGGGATTAGAACTAGATATGAGTTCTATTGAAAATGTTAAAATATGGTTTATTGAAAGATTAATTAACTCTATTGGATAAAACTCAACACGATCATGTAAAAAATGTTCATATTCAATTTTTATTATATCCCTATCCATCTAAGATAAATGAAACAATTTAGTAGGAATCATGAACCATATAATGGATGCAATTTCCATTTGATTTTTATATTTATCATTACACTAATAGACAATAATATTTTGGTTAGAAATATCAAATATAACTTTCCTTTATGAACAAATGATTAGGGATTTATGTTTATAATGGAAATATAAGCCTAATATAAAATCAAATTCAACTACAGGGTGGATAATGAGATTTAATTTAAGTGTATTCCAATAAATATCAATTACATAATATTATTAGACTTGGGATGGAATCATCATAAAATTATATATTTCACAAAACATTCAACACCTAGTTATTGAGGATATGAATTTTCATTCCCCGAGATATTTCAGGATTTACACAAATTCATAAAAAAATTTCAAATAAGGTACTTAATTATTTGAGCTTACATATTAAAACATAATCATTATCCTTATATCATTAATATAAAAACTAAAACTAAAATAGTTATCATGACTATTAAGAATATTTAATGAGAGTGATTAATCATGAAAAATAATTCATATCTTGTCTATATCATGAAACTATCATTTAAAACTAGACCACCTTTTGTTTAACCTAGTATATATATGATAAACATATATTAAAAAATCTTATAATAGTTTACAATGAATATATTAATTAAACCAAGCACACCCCTAGAAGCGTCAAACCAGAAGTGATGTTAGGGAACAATCACGATGTACTATAATTATTGTCTATAAATACTCAACCAAATCTTGTTGAGGTTATACCATATGGATTCATTTGTTAAGAGACCCAGAACACAGTTAGTACCCCAAGAGTGATGTTTTTCTTCTAAAACAACTCTAGATTGTTTACCAGAGCATAAGAAGTTATACTCTATATAAGACTATATTATGGGTTCTCACCATTTTTTTGTCATCCTAGTTTCCAATGGTAACTAAGACTTTATATAATAACGTATATATTTACTCATACACTTCATAAATATATCACATCTTATTAGATGAATATTTAATAATAAACAATACAGCCGATTCCAAAATCATTTAGGATTATAGTATTTGGAAACACAGATTCATAAACCACTTATTCATATGTTATCTAAATTATCCCCCAATCATTTCTTCATAAATATAACCATTATTAGAAATATCATACTGAAATACATTCTTCATAGCATACGGAATGGAAACATAATAATAGGTGAGATAAAATTCTCATTAAGGGTAAAAATGGGACACATGAATGATCACTGAAAAATAAAATGATAATATGAATTTTGAAATAGGAAACTAAAATTTGAAAACAATACTAAATATAAATGAGATAATAAAAATTAATCTTAACATAAATCATGATTTTTTATAATATAAAAATAATAAAATAATCATAGAACATGATTTATGAGAGAATAACTCTATGGTCCTGACATAAAAAATAATAATCTTGAGTTAAGTTATGAATTAAACATTCATTCATATTGATAATATTTTTGGATTATAGTTTTAGTTAATTATGACATAATTAATAAATAACAACTAAAACATTATAATGTCAAAACTTCTACTCAATATCTATTTTTCTCACAAAACAACACTTTTAATATAAATCATGTTTTATTTTAATATTCAATCATTATACTTGATATCATCATAGTCTCTATTATCCTTTAAATTATGTGAAAATTATTTTAAAAGATGGTATGAGAGCCACAAGCTCAGTAAGGGATTCATAGAGTGGAAAAAATGATAGCTTTGTGAAAACCGAAAATCCATGGATACTTTATCATAGAGTAATACTTTTCACCTTTTTGAAGTTGTAAACACATTACCCAAAAAATAATCTCATATCATACCATTTTTTGAATCAATAGATTACCATAAAACCCACCTAAATCATATATAACACATGAAGTAAACTTGTGACATAATTATACTTTAATGTAATATCCATAAGACCGATTTCCATACATGCCACTCTTACAAAATGGGATAAAAATATGGTTGAATTCCATACCCAATGAATTGGATGATAAAATGTAACCCCCTATCCTTACATTATCATAAAACCACTCATTAAATGTACAACTACAATTATATAATAATTATAATTAAAATATTTACATTTTCATCATTTTGGTCATAAAAAATAATTCGTAAAAAAAATCATTCCATTATATTGAAATATTAATAATATTTTAAACACCATTTTAAATAAATAAATAATAAAAAATGGAATAACTTATTTTTTCTTTTAAAAACATAATGGATTGTAGAGGGAGCCAAATATCAAACAACAGTTATAGTGATAAAGAAGTAGTTGTTGCTGTATACATTAAATAAGAAAATTCATTTTGTCATTTGTAAAGAAATTATAACACTACATAAAGAATCTTTCAAATTGAAATACTTTGAATGACATTCCAATTTAATGGATTCATTTATGCACCTCATAAAATAAGGTTGTGTATAACATCAAAATATGGCTCAATGAAGGGATATTGAGACGAAGTCCTTTACCTCATGTCTGATTTATCACATATGTTATTTATCATTCTAAAAAATAAAATTATATTAATTTTTTTATTTCTTGAGATGTTTTTTCTTGTTTATTATTCCATTTAAATAACTTATTATCATGTTATAACTATTACATAATTACTTATGTTCATGATTGGAATTTGATATTATTCGATATATGAGTCCAGAATGAATTTGGTATAATGTATATAGTCAAACGTATTCTTCAATAAATCATATAATGAATAATAATCATTTCATAATGATCACTTTTACAAATTAATAACACTTTTAAATCAATTCATTAATTTTGGTTATGAAAAACTATGTTACAATCATGGTGAGAGTAAGTCATACGTATGCATGAATAACGTTTCCATTTTTCATTGATCATTATAGAAAAAATGTACGTATTATTTTATATTTAAATAATTATCATATTATAATTAATATAATTGGAATATACTCATATATATATATATTATTCAAGTGAAGTGGTGATTAAAAATGAATATCATCGCTTCGTGGAGGTGAAAGTTCACATGGATGCATGAATGATGTTATCATTTTTATGTGCATGGAAGGTAAGAATTTAATTTATATTCCATTATATTATAATGATAAATATTTAATTACAATCACATTTGGACTTTGATTCAAATAGTATAACTGGTTTTTAGATATGGTTATGGAAAATGAATTATATCAGTTCGTGGAGGTGATTGTTCAAACTTGCGCATGAATTATCAATTATTTTCCTATTTTATGGATATAAAGATGGATTTATATGATTATATTAACATAATTACATCTAAATATATTTAGGATACTGGAGTTATTATTTCACCATGTTTGAATAATATTTTATAAAACTGGAAGAATAAATAAAATAGAAATATGTAATTAAAAATGATACATCTTCTTCAGGTGATCTCCATTGATTAACACCATAACACCAATAAAGAGTGTTTAATACCTTATATAAGGCCTCTAGAAAGTGGGAAGGGATTATTGGAAGTTATTTAGTTAGATAATGGATTCTATTAATTTAATTTTAAGTGTTTACAAATGAAATGATGTAGTTCCCTTTTATAAGAGAGGGGAGGGGAAATCTTGGAATGCTTGGATATAATAAATTAAAATAAATTTATGTGGTTTTACAAATGGATCCAAAATGAATTATTTAGAATCTAGTATGAGTATGGGTTGAAAAATAATCATTTCATGAATATTAGACATGTTATGATTACTTTTTTAGTCCATTTTGTTTTGTTTTAACCCTTTAAACTCTCACCTTTTTTTCAAGTACTTTACACATTGAGGGTTTGTATAATTACCACAACATTCCAAACGTCCAATAAAAGAGTCATTTATAAAATATAAAAACATATAAAAATTTTATTTCCAAATATTGTATTTTATTGTTAATTTATACCATTTACTAATATGTTTTATATTTTAAAATATTATTATGGTCAATTTTGATACTTCTCATTTCTTGGATTTTAAAAAATATAATAACGTCATGATATAAAAAAACAATTTTATAAAAAATCTAAAAAATTATTATTTATTTCATAAAAATTATAAATAAATTACCATGATATAGTTATAATTTTATATTTTTAAATACTATTTATAATAGATATTATACATTATATAAAACCACATTAAAAATAGTTTACTAGTGGAAAATAAGACAGAAAAAAGTCTAACCATTGAATAAAATAATATAAATGTCTTAAAGTCATCCATGTGGCTTTTAAAGGTAATAATTTCTCCCAATAATCCATTCAGGTCAAAAAAAATTATACAATGATATTAGGAAATTTTTTACGGTGATTTAAAATATTACTTTTAGCTTTAGTTAACTGATTTACCTTTAACTGAATTAATAAAAATAATTACTAATGTTACTATTATAGTTTTTTTTAAATTTGATCATGTTATATCTTAAATATCATAGTGGTTCAAATTGGGTATATTCAGTTTTTCAAAATTCAAAACACACATGTGGATAAAATTATTTTGAAATTAATTGTGTCGACAGATCGAGAAAACGAGTTTTAATGAAAAAACATTAAATAGATAACATTGTTTTTATTTATAATTAAAATGTGAAATTAAATCAAGTGACCTATGTTATATTAAATGATAAAAATATATATAATTTTAATTTATAACCAGTTAAAAATATAATTTATCGATATAAATAAATTCTGGTGAAAACATGTTTTAAACTAATAATTTGTATTCTTAAATATTAATCAAAGTATGAATATTAGAGACTTATACGCTTAAAAAATGATTTATTAATATCATAAATATTCATGTAACAAGATCATAGTACATTCATAATATAGTGTATCATAACCTATAAAATTAAAATGAGTTTCATAAACATTTTATCATATATCCATATCACAACCCATTGAAATAAAAATGGTTTCATAATGGTTTCATCCTAACTTAATTAAAGATGGTGAAATAAATTTTTTTCCAAGAATCATCCTCAAATCATCATCACTTAAATAAATCCAATGAAATAATGTTAATGGAAGAATTATATGATATCTTCTGTAAAGAATAAGTATCATTAATGGTATAATCATAGATGAAAAATTATTTTAAAAGTTTAATGAAATATTTCTCAAACAATTTCACTTTTATGTTTATATAAATTATTTATCAATAAAAAAATTCTGAGATATTATAGAAATAATTTTATTTGATAATTTTATTCTAAAAATATAAGGGAATCATAGAATAATTATGAAATTATGATAGGGGGAATTTATATTCATTTCTTATGCATTATAATAACAATTAGTTTAACATTTTTGGTAAAAAAATAAAATTATATAATTTAGAAAATGAGAAGAGGAGTACTATAATATAATCCCATAGATTTTGCACCAAAATTAATGTTATTATGAAAATAAAGACCCCATAACAATAACAAAAGGATCACAATGGCCATGTTTCATTGGGAGACTCGATTTTTATCACATGAAAAATATAATCCCTATTTAATTATCCATATAAACCTCCTAGAATCTATTAGGGGCCTAGAAACTATATGGGATAATCAATTGAAGAAATAGAGAAAGTGGTGAGATAAAAATATTAATAAGGGAGGGAATCAGTTTAGAGAACATACAATTTTCGTCCAGGGTATTACATGATTTCATAAAAAAGAATGATCATAAGTAATTTAATGGAATCACATAATTACGAAAATAGTATAAAAAGTTCATGTAATCATTGGAAATATGGAATCAATAGAAAAAATGTCATAAAAATGAATCAAGACTAACTACCAAGACAATATCAAATGGTGTCCAATGTCCTATAACAAGCTTGGCATACACCCAAATCCTATACATGGCATCTCATGAGATGAAAATAGTACCCAATTCATTGGAGTTCTATCTAGATGCAAATATTACAACATGTTAGATATCTATATTTTCGACATTAAGGAAATTCATCATATATAAAGTAATAATTACCCATTGAAATAATGGTTTTCATAATAATGGTTCATATTATAAATACCAAAAATTTTGTGGGGATGTAATAGGATAAATAATCATATATAATGGTTTAAAACATTAAAGGAAATAATAATAATGAAGGTACATGTGTGAGTGAAAAATATATATAGTTTATAATCTTTCCAAAACATTATTGTTTCTTTTATTGATTATTTTGTGTTATATAACAAACATTTCCAAATAAAATAGCCTTTCAACACCAAAAATAAATTTTATATATCTAAAATTCACAAAATAGTATGGAGATAAGTGTATTAAAAAAATTCATTCTAAATATATAATGTAATATTCAAGGAAAATAAATTTCATGATATCATAAAAAACCATTCATGTCATATAAAATTAAAACATATATTTCTTTCAAATTTTCAGAAATAGCCAAATGGGCCTTGTTTTTGAAAGAATATGTGGATTTCTATTAAAAAATTTGGTATAAACACATAATTGGGTGTAATTGAATTAAATAAAAATAGTAAAGTAATATTAAATAAATTTAGAAAAGATATTTTTTATAAACATTGCTATTGTAACACCACAAGATCTTATAAGCTATATTATTATTAATTTATTTCATATCTTCTGTTGTACGCTACACCAAGATTATCTTTCACTATACGCAACACTGTATTAGCTTGCAGTATACGAAACACTAATCTTGGATCGTGTTACACACAATTTCATGTTTTTTTATAAGTAGTTATTCTATGCAACATTGAGTGTATATATATATTATAACATCCCAGGTAAATAAAGAATATGACAATTTCGTATTTATCCATATTTGTGAATAAAATATTAATATGACATTAAATGGGATGCTATGCTCGATGGCGTACCCAACACACAAAAACGAGTTTCTTGGGAATCTTATGTTGCACTCAAATAATAAAATAATATTATTTTAAATTGTAGTTAACGCCTAGCTGTTGTGATGGTGGGAATGAATAGAACTAACTACAAAATAATTATATATGTTTGTCAAATATTTTTACTTTTTACAATAAATGTTAGAGGATTAAAAATGAGAATGAATCCAATTTTAAGCGTAAACATTCTAATATTCCTTAAAAGGCCGATTAACCGCCTTTTGATGGAGAACCTCTTTTAAATCAACATTTTGACAATGGTATGTGTTATATTTGACAAAATAAAATTCTTCTATATAATCGGGACATCAAAATTTACTTTGTGTAAATATTTGGTATTTTTCCAAAAAAATCAATTTTTAATGAATAGTGAAAACTGTTGTATTTTAATTCAAAACATCTTTTTAATCAAATTTATTTATATTGTTAGATTATCTTTTTAATTGTATTTAAAGTTAAATTAGAATATATTTTTACCATCTAATCCAATTGTGGTCTTTGGAATTAATTTTACTTTGAAATCGGACTAAAACTAGTGTCAATCTTTTGATACATTTTGTTTCATAAAAACACGCTATTTGTTTTGGCTGCTGGAATTAATTATTAAATTAATTAATGCAAATTATTTGTTTTGAATTTTTTAAAATATACATCATTTTTGAATTCGGAATATCAAATATAGCTTAGGGTGAATTTATGGTAATTTTCTGAAAAACCTCAATTTTTGATGAATAGTGAAACCACTAAGTGGTACTTATAAAAACTAATTTTTCCATTTAAATGAAATTTTTTCATCTTTGTGTTTTTAATTTCAAAAATATGACATATATGGTTGTCATTTAGAAGTAAAATGTGGTTCAATGGGATAAAAGAAATTTTTTGGTGAATAGTAACTTATTAAGTTTTTAATCGCGGTTATAGAAAATTAGTGTAGTTTAAGGTAAGAATAATGTTTTAATAAACTGAAATGACCTAGAAACATGTCCTACCCTCATTGGATGTGTCATGGACGACCAATAGAATCCATGGGTAAACTTGGGGACCCCATGGATCCACTTTGGTTGGAAAAAGACATAAATACCTTTTTATTTAATGTTAAAGTAAAATTGACACAAACATGAGATGTTTTACTAAAAAAAATTTACATGGGTTTATAAAAGTCATGTTTTTGACTATAAATAGTAATTATAATACTAAAAATATTTCCTACATCATATTATTTTTTTATAATTTTTAGACATTAAATAAATTAAATTATTTATGACATCATGATGATGCAGCGATGACCTCATTATTTAACGATTTAAATAAAATGGAAAGATAATGTAATATCTAAGACATAAACATGTCCAAAACCTATTTTATGAGTGGATTTCGAACCCTTATCACCTTATCCTAGAAATACATCAATGTGGGACCTTTAAAATCCGAAACTCTTTTGAAAATAAAGTAACATTTTGTAACATTACAAGAGTGCCCCTCCTCTCCTCTTATAAAAGGCCCCCACCTCTACCTCATTACCCACACTCCCAAAGCCTTTGGCTCGGCTAAACTCTGCCCATTTTGTCTCTCCACTTCCCTATCTTACTCCTTGAAGCCTCAATTTGGGTAGAAGTCTTCCCAAGGAAGCCTTTGAGCTCAAACCAAAGAGAGTTACCCGATTTTAAGGTAATGTCTTCACTTGAGTCCTTTTGTTTTATTTTGCCTCTCCAACCCCCTAAACTCTTTCTATTCATTTTTTTTGTAAACACTCCAGAATATTAAATATACTAGGATATTTTTATAAGAATTATTTGAGCTACACTTACACACACCTACATCTAATGGTTAAAGAACATACTGTTTCCGTGGATGGCGAATTTCTGCCTCACGAAACGATGATTGTTCAACACTCATATAACACCTTTAAAGGTGGCCATTAATATGTCACTATATTTATATATGATATATAATATGTTTATGTTTTACTTAAGTTCTGTATTTTTCATTTATAGAATTCCTTTATGGTTTCCATTATGGGTAAACGTGATATCTTCATTTAAGGAAGTGCGGACTATCGCCCCCTCAAAGTGATGTGATTCGTTAATTCCATATGTGGGATGTATAAAGGATGGATTTAAAGTTATTATATATTATGTTTTACTGAAATTATAATATAGATCTATATCATTATTATTTATTTCCATTAATGTATGAGATAGAAATGAAAGTAGTGTTCTTGCGTACGTACAACTTACCGTCTCCATGAACTGTGCATTTCATTTCTTATCCCCAAATGTAATGTACTATTATAATTACATATTTATAATGAATATATATAATTTATGTTACATATAAATGATGAATATAATTCTGGAATTAAAATATACATACCTCTCATTTAGTTTTAATTCCATTAATATGACAAAGAAATGAAAGTAGTGTTCATGCGTACGTACGGTTTACCGTCTCCATGAACGGTGCATTTCATTTCTTACCTCTAAATGATTATGTAATATTATAAATACATGTATATTATGGATATATATGATATATATGATATATATGATATCCAAATCATGAATATCATTCTGGATATAATGATCCATTGACCACACGAACAATAATTAAATGTAAGAAGTCCACTTTTGACTTAAGAACCAAATATCAACAAAACAAACATTATTAACTTAAATGATTACATAATGTTTATAACATGTCAATAATTGATATAAAAGGAATAATTAACTGGAAAAAGTTTCTTAAGAATGTAGAAATTAACTCAATTTTATTATTCAGGACATTAAAGAACTATCGAGTCAAGTCGGACCCGAGGTGAGGGATCCTACTCCTCTCATTCTTTTTAAGTACGCTCTTTATGTCATTCCTTTTAAAGCTCATCATTATTGTTATTGGGAAGTTCTTTTATATTACTCTTACTGTAATTTTTATTGTTCATATGATGAGAGAACCAATTTTCTATCTTCAATCCATTTTGGAAGTTTTAAGTGGCGCCGGTAGGCTGCCGAGTTTTCGTAAGGGATTTTTCATCTCCCTTTTATTCCCGTGAGATTTATGCTACATTTCCCACAATTTCCTTTGAGTGGGGTATGTACTTCCCATTATTCCAATCTTTGTGTAATATACTTTCGTTTATGAGTATTTACATCAATGATGTATTGACCTTCTTTCATGGGGTGTATGTTTCGAAAGATACCCAAGTCGGTAAGGGAACCTTTCACCCTCCTCTTTTTAAAAGACTTCTTTTGTTGGGTCTTTTAATTCACATATTGTTATGTTGGGATATTTTCTCATATATCCTTATTGATGTAAATTTTAAGTGATGAGATATTTTTTTATCTCTCATCAACTCTTTCTCTGAATTTTGAAGTGAAGCCGTTAGGCTATCAATTTTTTGCAATGGAACTTTTTAACCCAAATTTGATTCTTTGGGATAAACTTGTACTCCTTGAATATGTCATTCTATGAATATGTGTGAATAACCTCTGATTGTTTTACACATAATATCCACTTATATTTGGTGTATTCGTTTTTCACACATAATTATGCAATTGGTTTATCCTTAAACCAAGGATACCCTCTTTGTAAGGGTCTTCATCTCAATCTCCATTCATTGAGGCATATTTTTTTTTATACACAACCTTATTTTATACGGTGTATAAACCCCTTTAACTTTTACGTTTATTCAAAAGGAATCTTTTTTTCTACGAAGCATTTTACTAAACAACAAAAAGGAATGTTTCTTTTACGTACGCGGTGACAACAACCTTTTTCGCCACCGCGAGTATTATTTGATATTTGGCTGCCTCAACAAGCCGTAATGTTTTTAAAATAAAATAAATACCATATAATTGTTTTTGTATTTTGGTATTGAAAATGGTTTTGATAAAGGATTATATTATGTCAATATATTTAAATGATATATTGTGATTGAAATTTGGAAATGTTATCATTCCTTTATATTGGTTTTTTGTTTTAGGATTTTATATTGGTACTTGGACATTTGACGGATGGTTACGTGATAAACCATATGATGGGTGGTGCCGTGAATACAAGGATGGGTGGTTACATTATAACCTCCAATTCATTATGTATGGAAGTCGGCCGTATGGCTATTCCATTAAGTATGTATGGAAGTTGGCTGAATGGATATTCTATTAAGTGATATGTGTGGAAGTCGAACTTATGGTTATTCCACTTAAGTATGTTTATGTCCCAAGTTACCTTTATATTTTATGTGATCTTTATATGGGTTTTATGGTAATATTTTGGTTACAGAAGGGTAAGTAATGAACTTTTATTCGGCGAAGAGTTTTTACTAATTCGAAAAGGTGAAAAGTATTACTTTGATAAAGTATACATTGTTTACTTGTTGTTTTGAAAAACAAATAGTTTTCATTATTTGTGTATCCCTTACTGAGCTTTTTATGCTCATCCCAAGTTTTTGAAATGTTTTTAACAGGACTTAGGATGGATTAGGGTCAATGATGGGTTCAAGGGAAAGTCATGCTCCCTAAAACATGGAACTAGACATGTTTCTTTTTAAGAGTTTTTATTTTATGGAAATTTTAGTAGAAGAGACTACTTTGTAATCTTTTGAGTTGTAATAGTTATGTCCTAATTCTCTAAAACTCTAAACCTGAACAGATCCTCATTGTGAATTACTCATTTAATTCAATATTAAGTAAGGTTTAAGGCTGGGGCCTTATAGTTGGTATTATAGGTCGGTTTAGATGATTTTAGAGGTTATGGTTTTCTTTAAGCATAAGTGACATGACCATAATGGATAGGATTTCAGAAAGAGTCATAGTTTTTAGATAATGTGAATGGGTAAGTATATCTTTCTCATTAGTAAATGATGGTTTTGTTGTTATACTCACACTGACCCTTTTGGGTTTTAGTAAATGGATGGATCTAGCAGGCACCAAGGTAACGGTGAATGTGAAGGAAACTGTGACAGTTTTCTGAGCGAGCAACTGAACGATATGGGAGCTGCAATGAGAACTCTTGTGTTTATCCTCAACAAAATATCTGGAGTCATGATTGACCACCTAAACCTTGGTGATTTCTATAAGGCATCATATATGCGAGAAACAAATCCCTACGGAACTACAGGTAATAATCATAAAGGTAAGAGTGTTCAAAAACCTATGTGTCATAGATTTGGAAAGAAACGCCTAGGAAAATGTTTCAAAGTTAAAGAAATATGCTATAGATGTGGAAATAAAGGTCATAAAGCAAGAACCTTCCATGGAAAAAGGAAGCATCATGTTGACTCGAGGAAAGGGAGAGAAGTTCTTTCTGAGGGATCAATTGAATGTTTTAAATGTGGTGTGCATGGTCATTATGAAAACACATGTCTTATGAAGATGTTTTGGGAATGGGATCACCAAGATCGTACAAATATTCATTTACCAATACCTAATTCCATTCCGATTGAGGATGAAGAAACTGACAATGACCAATCAAAGGTATGCATTATTTCATGACTATTGTTTTCCTATTTTGGAATCTTAGGATATGATTCATGATTTTGTTTGTAGGAAAGAGGTATTTCGGAATAAGTTTGAAAGTAATGGTTAATGGATCAGGAAGAATATTTAATGAGTAAGATGTCAACATATAAGGGCTTCAAGAGTTATTGTGAAATTCTTAAGAGTATTAAGTCTCTTTTGATGATGGGGTTACATTAGAAGACTTTTTATATTATGTGTAACCATGATGTTTAATATATGAAAATTTTATTCAAGGAATAGTTATCATTTCTTTTGCGGACATAGTTATAAAGAACCATTTGGGTATATATGATCCTTACTTTTGAGGTAATTATGGGTTACTATATGTTATGATTCAAGTAAAAGGCATGAGATAAAATTGAGGTTAAATTATGTTATGGTTATTTTTGATGATTTTATCCTTTTTTGGGGAATGATTTGAGAATTATATAGTTTTGGAAAAAGGACAACATGCAGACTGTGTGACAACCCGTCGCGTCGGACAAAGCTGCGGTAATCGAACCCACAACCAAAGTGTGACTGGTATTTATCGCCTACCACTGGACTACGTGAAGTACCTGGTTAGTTTGACTGATTCTTGTTAGTTATATGATTTTATGAATTAAGTGTAAGTTGATTTTTGGGTTATTTATAAAAATTATTAACCTATCATAGAGGATATGCGATTAGGATAATTAATTTTCAATACGAGACTTTAGGAGAAACTGATGTTGTTTGGAGATAAATGTTATGATTTGACTTGGAAGACTATGTGACTAAATCCTTCAAATATTTGGGTTTCAATCTTTGATTGGTTTACATTGAAGAATTTTATGGACAAATTTTTTATCTGATGGTCCTCGTTGAACTTTGGGTTTTGTTGGACAAATTTTGGAGATTAAGCATAGATTTCTTTTTAAAGGGTTATCCTTTTCTGGATTATCTGACCTTGTACTAACCTTTTTGGTTTTGGTTTTGGTTAAAGCCTAAAGACATGAGAAGTATATAGTTCTCTTTGGTGGATTAGGTGATTCTCTAGAAGTTGATTATAGTAATCTTAATGTGAACAAGTCTTCCTAAATACTCATCTTTTGGAAACAATATGAGTTTGATTAAGGAATCTAGTAAAAGTTGAAAGTCAACATGATGAGTGATTATGTTTTCTTATGAATAAATTCCTCAATAAAAAGTAACTTAAAACAAAAATGTTGTCTATTAACTTTTCCTACTGGGGAATCGAATACCGTTTAACCCATCACAAGTTTGTGATTTTCTTATGGTTAACTTTCACCTAGACATGTTTACTATCACTCTCCATCAAGAACATGACCCTTTGTTTTTTCTTCCATGTCCATGTTTTCCTACACGGAATCCTATTATGGATTAACTCGGATGACCTCTGTACTTATCTTTCTTTATTTTAAAGTGTTTATTTTACCGACCCTTGTTCCGATGTGGGACCTTCAAGGATGTTTCCATGATCAATTTTAAAATTGCGAGGATGCAATTCCCAAAGTGTTTGTTTTAAAATTGCACTCTAATAATAAAATAATATTATTTTAAATGGTAGTTAACGCCTAGCTGTTGTGATGGCAGGAATGAATAGAACTAACTTAAAAAGTATTATATATGTTTGTCAAATATTTTTAATTTTTACAATAAATGTTAGAGGATTAAAAATGTGAATGAATCCAATTTTAAGCGTAAACATTCTAATATTCATTAAAAGGTCGATTAACCGCCTTTTGATGGCGAACCTCTTTTAAATCAACATTTTGACAATGGTATGTGTTATATTTGACAAAATAAAATTCTTCTTTAGAATCGGGACATCAAAATTTACTTTGTGTAATTTTTTGGTATTTTTCCAAAAAAGTTCAAATTTTAATGAATATTAAAAAATGTTGTACTTTAATTCAAAGCCTCTCTTTAATCTAATTTATTTATGTGATTAGATTATCTTTTGAGTTTTTTTAAAGTTAAATTAGAATATTTTTTTACCATCGTATCCAATTGTGGTCTTTGGAATTAATTTCACATTGAAATCGGACTTAAACTAGTGTCAATCTTTTGATACATTTTGTTTCATAAAAACACATTATTTGTTTTGACAGCGGAAATTAATTATAAAATTAATTAATGCAACTTATGTGTTCTGAATTTTTTAAAATAGACATCATTTTTGAATTTGGAATATCAAATATAGCTTAGGGTGAATTTTTGGTAATTTTCTGAAAAACCTAAATTTTTGATGAATAGTGAAACCACTAAGTGGTACTTATAATAACTGATTTTTCCGTTTAAATGAAATTTTTTCATATTTGTGTTTTGAATTTCAAAAATGTGAAATACATGGTTTTCATTAAGAATTAAAATGTGGTTCAATGGGATAAAAATAATTTTTTGGTGAATAGTAACTTATTAAGTTTTTAATAGCGATTAGAGGTAATTAGTGTAGTTTAAGGTAAGAATAATGTTTTAATAAAATGAAATGACCTAGACACATTTTCTACCCTCATTCGATGTGTCATGGCAGACCAAGACATTCCATGGGTCAACTTGGGGACCCAATGGATCCACTTTGGTTGGAAAAAGACATAAATACCTTTTTATTTAATGTTAAAGTAAAAATAACACAAACATGAGATGTTTTACTAAAACAATTTTTACATGGGGTTATACAAGTCATATTTTTTACTATAAATAGTAATTGGAAAGATAAAAATATTTCCTACATCATAGTATTTTTTTTATAATTTTTAGACATTAAATAAATTAAATTATTTATGACATCATGATGATGCTGCGATGACCTCATTATTTAACAATTTAAATAAAATGGAAAGATAATGTAATATCTAGGACCTACACATGTACAAAACCTATTGGATGAGTGTATTTCGAACCCTTATCACCTTATCCTCGAAATACATAAATGTGGGACCTTTATAATCCGAAATGATTTTGAAAATAAAGTAACATTTTGTAACATTACAAGAGTTCCCCTCCTCTCCTCTTATAAAAGGCCCCACCTCTACCTCCTTACCCACACTCCCAAAGCCTTTGGATCGGCCAACCTCTGCCCATTTTGTCTCTCCACTTCCCTCTCTTACTCCTTGAAGCCTCACTTTGTGCAGAAGTCTTCCCAAGGATGCCTTTGAGCTCAAACCAAAGGGAGTTACCCGATTTTAAGGTAATGTCTTCACTTGAGTCCTTTTGTTTTATTTTGCCTCTCCAACCCCCTAAACTCCTTTTATTTATTTCTTTTGTAACAAATAAAGTATCTTCAATATACTATGATGTTTTTATAAGAATTATTCTAGCTACACATACACACACCAACATCTAATGGTTAAATAACATACTGTTTCCGTGGATGGCGAATTTCTTCCTCACGAAACGATGATTATTCTACACTCATATAACACCTTCAAAGGTGGCCATTAAGATGTCACTATATTTATATATGATATATAAAATTTTTATGTTTTACTTAAGCTTCTGTATTTTTCATTTATGGCATACCTTTATGGTTTCCATTATGGGTAAACGCGATATCTTCGTTTAAGTGTGGACTACCGCCCCCTCAAAGTGATGTGATTCGTTAATTCCATATGTGGGACGTATAAAGGATGGATTTAAAGTTATTATATATGATGTTATACTGGAATTATAATGTAACTCTATATAATTATTATTTCTTTCCATTAATGTATGATATAGAAATGAAACTAGCGTTCATGCGTATGTACGGCTTACCGTCTCCATGAACGGTGCATTTCATTTCTAATCCCCAAATGTAATGTACTGTTATAAGTAAATATTTATAATGAATATATATAATTTATGTTAAATATAAATGATGAATATAATTCTGGAATTAAAATATACATACCTCTCATTTAGTTTTAATTCCATTAATATGACAAAGAAATGAAAGCAGCGTTCATGCGTATGTATGGTTTACCGTCTCCATGAACGGTGCATTTCATTTCTTACCACTAAATGATTATGTAATATTATAAATACATGTATATTCTGGATATATATGATATATATGATATCCAAATCATGAATATAATTTTGGATATAATGAACCATTGACCACACGAACAACATGTAATTGTAAGAAGTCCACTTTTGACTTAAGAACCAAATATCGACAAAACAAACATTATTAACTTAAATGATTACATAATGGTTATAAAATGTAAATAATTGATATAAAAGGAATAATAAACTTGAGAATGTTTCTTAAGCAAGTAGAAATTAACTCAAGTTTATTATTCAGGACGTTAAAGAACGATCGAGTCAAGTCAGACATGAGGTAAGGGATCCTACTCCTCTCTTTCTTTTTAAGTACGCTCTTTATGGCATTCCTTTTAAATCTCATATTTCTTGTTATTGGGATGTTATTTTATATTAATATTACGGTAATTTTTATTTTTCATATGATGAGAGACCCTATTTTCTCTCATCAATCCATTTTGGAAGTTTTAAGTGGCGCCGTTAGGCTGCCGAGTTTTCGTAAGGGATTTTTCATCTCACTTTTATTCCCTTGAGATTTATGCTACATTTCCCACAATTTCCTTTGAGTGGTGTATGTAATTCCCATTATTCTACTATTTGTGTAATATAATTTCGTTTATGAGTATTTACATCAATGATTTATTGACCTTCTTTCATGGGGTGTATGTTTCAAAAGATACACAAGTCGGTAAGGGAACCTTTCACCCTCCTCTTTTTAAAAGACTTATTTTGTTGGGTCTTTTAATTCACATCTTGTTATGTTGGGATATGTTCTCATATATCCTTATTGATGTAAATTTTATGTGATGAGATAATTTTTTTATCTCTCATCAACTCTTTTTCTGAATTTTGAAGTGATGCCGTTAGGCTGTCAAATTTTTGCAAGGGAACTTTTTAACCCAAATTTGATTCTATGGGATAAACTTGTACTCCTTGAATATGTAATTCTATGAATATGTGTGAATAACCTCTGATTGTTTTACACATAATATCCACTTATATTTGGTGTATTCGTTTGTCACACATAATTATGCAATTGGTTTATCCTTAAACCAAGGATACCGTCTTTGTAAGGGTCTTCGTCCCAATCTCCATTCATTGAGGCATGTTTTGTTTTATACACAACCTTCTTTTATATGGTGTATAAACCCCTTTTACTTTTACATTTATTCAAATGGAATCATTTTTCTACGAAGCATTTTACTAAACAAAAAAAGAAATGTTTCTTTTACGTATGCGGTGACAACGACCTTTTCCGCCGCCGCGAGTATTATTTGATCTTTGGATTCCTCAACAAGCCGTAATGTTTTTAAAATAAAATAAATACCATATAATTTTTTTTTATTTTTGTATTGAAAATGGTTTTGATAAAGGATTCTATTATCTCAATACATTTAAATGATATATTGTGATTGAAATGTGGAAATGTTATCATTCCTTTATATTGGTTTTATGTTTTATTATTTATATTGGTACTTGGACATTTGAATGGTGGTTACGTGATAAACCATATGACGGGTGGCGCCGTGAATACCAGGACGGGTGGTTACGTTATAACCTCTAATGCATTGGGTATGGAAGTCGGTCGTATGGCTATTCCATTAAGTATGTATGGAAGTTGGCCGAATGGCTATTCAATTAAGTGATATGTGTGGAAGTCGACCTTATGGATATTCCACGTAAGTATGTTTATGTCCCAAGTTACCTTTATATGTTATGTGATCTTTATATGGGTTTTATGGTAATATTTTGGTTACAGAAGGGTAAGTGATGAACTTTTATTCAGCGAATAGTTTTTACTACTTCGAAAAGGTGAAAAGTATTACTTTGATAAAGTATACATGGTTTTCTTATTGTTTTGAAAAACTAACAGTTTTCATTCTTTGTGTATCCCTTACTGAGCTTTTTATGCTCATCCCATGTTTTTGAAATGTTTTTCACAGGACTTAGCGTGGAATAGGGTCAAGGATGGGTTCAAGGGAAAGTCATGCTCCCTAAAACATGGAACTAGACATGTTTCTTTTTAATAGTTTTTATTTTATGGAAATTTTAGTAGAAGCGACTACTTTGTAATCTTTTGAGAAGTAATAGTTATGTCCTAATTCTCTAAAACTCTAAACCTGAAAAGAGTCTCATTGTGAATTACTCATTTAATTCAATATTAAGTAAGGTTTAAGGCTGGGGCCTTATATATATATATATTCAATATATAATTGAAATATGTTATGATTTTGTTATACGCAACTACAAAGGTGTCGTGTACTACACGCAACACTGACATGGCTTGCATTACACACAATCGGGACCTTCCTTGATAGCATGTGTTGTATGCAATACCAGGTTTCACTAAACAATGATATATTATAATAATTTTTTTATGAACTAGCCGTTATAAATATTAATAACTACATTTTAAATTTTATACCATTATTATTCATCTTACACATTTTCTATAACATGGTATGAGAGAAAAATAAATTTTTCAAGTAAAATATGTATTTTTGTTAAATAATGCAGTTTTTCCCCTTTTGATGGAGCACCCACTTTAAATCTAGTTTTGGACATGTTTATAAGTTCAATTTGACAAAATAAAATTCTTATTTGGAATCAGGATATAAAAATTTACTTTGGATAAATTTCTCAGATTATTCTAATAACTTTCATATTTTAATAAATAGTAAAAACACGCTATATTTTAATTAAAAAAAACTTTTTTCATCACAAACATTTATATGGTAAAATTATAATATTTAATGGTTTTAATGTAAAAATGGAATATATTTTTACCATTTAATATAATTTATGTCATTACCATTAATTTTACATTGAATTCATAGGTAAAAAGATTTCAAAATTTGGCAATATTTTAACTTTTAAAAATCGGTTTCTTAACAACGGGATAAATTTTAATTTAATTACTTCAACTTCTGTGTTTTGAATTTTCTAAAATGGATTCTATATTTGGATTCAGTGGGTAAAAATTATGTTAATAGGTTAATTTTAATTTTTTGATATTATGAATAGTAACTACGGTACTTTTTATTTTCTTTAGTTAAAGTTAAATCGGGTAATTAAGGGTAAACCTAAGATTATAAAATTACTCTATCACATTCCAAAATTCAATTGAATGATTAAAAGTTGACCCATATCACCTAAAGGTCAGATTAGATTCATTTTATTGTATTTTGACCTTGAAAATAATTTAATTATTATTAAAACCAAAGAAAGTGACAACATGTCACTCTCTTAAATTTTATAAGTATAACAATTTTAATTTAGTGATAATCTTCATGAATCATAGAACATTAATAGTATCATGAAAACTAATAAAATTATATACATTATTTCAATTTATTTAGAATTTTTAGGGATTAAATAATTATCATTAAAGGTGACACAATAGTGATGTTGAAATTATTTTATTGATTGAAATATTAAATAAATGGTATTAAAAATTTTAAAATCATTAATATATGAACTATTTAATGTTATAATCTAATTTCATAGATACCTATGACATGTAATGAATTGATTAAATTTTTTATTTCGAACATATATTCTGTGAGGATTTTATTTATATTCATATAAATGAATAGTGTCAAAATTTACAATATTGTTATTTTATAAAAACAACATAATATAAAATTGTTTAAAAATCACAAAAATATTTAAAAATTATAAATTAAAATTTATATGGTCTAAATTGTCATACAAAATACAATTATGGACAAATAAGAACATATAAGTAATTATTTATAATGATTTAAAATTTAGAATCTTATAACCCCAAATAAAATTAAATATATTAAATAAAGATAAATCACATTGATAATGTTTAAAATAAATTACCAACATGTATAAATTTTATTGGTTGATGATATTACAACCCTGTCTCCTCTAATTTCGTATTTGGGTCATTTTGGAAGTTTTTATGTGGGGTTTGAATTTATTATAAATTAATATTTTGAGGTTTCCAAAAGTTCCCCTCTCCTCCCTTATAAAAAGGGTACCCCTTCCTTATTCTCTTCACACCCTTTTGAGCCTTTAAGCTCAGCCAAACCCTAACCATTTCTCTTCTTCACTTTCCTATCAACATTCTTGAGGCTCTGGTATTCTTAAAATACCCACTCTAGTCCCTTAAGAGGAAGCTTAAAGGAGGTGTGTCAAAGAAGAGGTAATCTCTTCTACCGATTCATTCATGTTTCTTTCTTCTCCTAATTCCTCTTATTTAGTTGTATCATTATGAAGTAATAACATAATTATCACTCATATACTTATATGTTATTATAAATATGAAACAACCCCATTTCACCTTCTATCCATCCTACGGAAAATGAAATCACTGAGCGTGCGTACGTACAGAATATCATCTCCACATCGTGGTGTAATATGTTTTTCCACGACCACCTTACGTTGATGGGTATAATGGTGTAAATAATAACTATATATGATTATTATAACATCATACTAATTCTAATATATTATACCATCCACTCAATTCTATTCAATAATTATGGGAATGGTCTCATCGCTCGTGCGTACATACGGACTACCGTCTCCACGAACACTATGAGATACATTCTTTATGAGAACCATTCATGAATGATTATAAAGAATATATAATGAATAATAATGAAATATATGACATAAAATGCTACTGGATTTATATATATATATATATGTAATCTACTTAATTCCATTCAATTCAATAAGCAAACGAAAACATCGTTCATGCGTACGTACGGCTTACCGTCTCCATGAACAATGTATTTCATTCCCTTCATAGATCTATCATATATATGTATATGATGAATAAATATTATATATAAATCATGTTTTATACTCAGGAACTAATTAAATCAGGATATATGTAATAATATCAAGATAACAAGTCGAAAACACGTACCATAAATGAAACGATTTTACCCAAAACGATGCTTTAACATGGAATTTACAAAAGAACGGGTAATATAAAGTCATAAGTGAAGCATATATGATATCATAACAAGGAATATGATTCTGTAATAAGTAAATGAAATTATTTAAATCATTATATAGGTGGTTTGGATATATATAAATCATATCATACATAATGTATGGGATAACATTTCCAATCTCATTCTTATCCGAGATTGTTTATTCGTAAGTATTTACTAGGGATATTGTTATCATCCATGTCCATGTTTTATAAAAGTGTTTTTATTTATGTTTGAAGTCATTTTTACCCATTTTTAACATTTACTACATTGTATTCATGGAATCTTTCTTTTGATTATGTTACGAGGTACTTTTTTCACTTTTCCGGCAAAAGTACGAGAGGAATGTTTTTTAACTTATATGACATTAACAGATTTTTACAGTTTCATAACACCTTATTCTAATGAATCATACTCTACAATATCTAATGACTATCTTCAACTAAATCCTTTTCTTTTAATAATAGCATGAAATTTTGATAAAAGAAAATGATTTTGAAAATAAAGGATATTTTCCTTAAAAATTCATTTCAAGGGTTTTATCAAAACCATTTTTCCATCTAAGATGAAATTATTTCATATGTGTATGTTTCAATTATAATGTCTCTATTATTTACATGGTTTCACTTTTCATATGATGAAACGATATTCATTTGTTTTATATGGATTATTTTATGATGGGATGATGTTTATGAAAACCAATTTTATTCTTTTGGTTATGATGAATGATTTATGTTTATATTGTGGAAAAAGTAAGAATGATTTAATTATGAGATGGGTGGGACCTATATCTTTCTATAATGCATTGGGTAAAGATTTATATCTCATGAGATAGACATGGATGGAATGGTAAGTTAATCTGGTTCAGTGTTATAGGACTGAAACAAGGAGTGAGCTTGATTCGAAAACTGAATTTTTCCACTAAGATGGTCTTGGAAGCAATGCCTTGGCTACAATGGGAATCATATCATGTGCTTAATGGTTTTCCAGAATTACATGATTTATTCACATGCTATTTTATGATGATTGATGTCCCATTATGATCTATGCCTTACGTACTTCAATGTTTCATGTCATTGCTCAAGATTTTGATATTTAAACATTATATTCATTTTTTTAATTTCAAATGTATATGATTTGTTTTATTTTCTCCATTCTTACCCTTACTGAGCATTTGAGCTCACCCTTTATATGTTTTATTTTCCCCAGTATTTAAAGAAAGTTTTTAGGTATGAAAACAAAAGGGGAAGATCTTTATGGGAGATATTGAAGATCTTTCACCATGATTAGAAGATTATATTACGAGTTTCCAAAGACACTAAACTATTACTGTCCTTGTGTGTATGTTTTTGTTATGTAATAAGTATTCAGTAAAATTAATGTAATGTTCATCTAAATCATGCTTTTAGAATCTATAGTTGGTATCAGAGGTTCGATTTATTCAACCTTTGGAAACTTAGATGCATGATCTTTAGTGAGATCCCAAGAGATATTTCTAATGTATGTCTAGGGATGTTCCTAAGGTTATGTATAAGTATAAATTATAAGCCTAGAATTATGGAATCTATATTAGAATTAAACCTAAGATGTTAGATATTGAAGGTACTCCCCCTTTATTATGTTGTTTTCCTTGCATGATTTTTGCCTCTCACACTATTCTTTTTGAGTTTTAGATAATGGATGGAACCCGAATGAATCGTATTGATCAATGTAATGGATAATGCAATGATTGTCCTCCCGAGCAACCAAATGTGATGGGAGATGGAGTGAAAAATATTATTTCTATACTTAGACAAGATATAAATCATTCTAGATTTCCAAATGATCAGAGAAGGGAACAATATTCTATTGAGTCCTTTATGAGGAAATGTCCACCATCTTTCAATGGGTCTTCTGATCCACTTGTTGCTGAACAATGGATCAGTACCATTGAAAAGATATTTTCCATACTTCAATGTTCATAATATGAAAAAGTCATTTTCACTGTATACCGTTTAGAAGGTGAAGCAGAGTAGTGGTGGGCTCTAATTAAGAAAACAAGGCCCCAAGATGAAATTGGATCCATGGAATGGGATGAGTTCAAGAACTTATTTTTCAGTAAGTACTTCCATCGTATTCTTCAAAAAAAGATGGAAAAAGAGTTCCTTGAGCTTAAGCAAAAGGATGATGTATCTATTGGTATATACGAAGTGAATTTTACAAGGCTTTCAAGGTATGCATCTTGATTTATCATTCAACCTGAATGTAAAGTTGATCGACTCTTCAGTGGCTTAAAACCCAGTCTTCGAAGGGAATTAGCTATAAGATACTTCAGTAGCTATGAAGAAATTGTGCATTGTACTATCAAGGTAGAACTAGAAGTTTGTGTTACATATCCATCTCATGGTTTTGACAAGAAAGGAAAGATGGAGTTCAAGGAGAAATCTCAGAATGATGGTGAAATAAATATGAATGTTTCTTTATGCTCAAAGTGTGGAAAGAAGAATGGTGGAGATTGTCTAAAAGGTACTAAAAAATGTTTCAATTTTGGAAAAGAAGATCATCGAGCAGCTGAGTGTCAATGTAATGGGAAAAAGTTTACTAATGACATGAATAGAGAAAAGACTACCGAGAATGCTCCACCAACACTTCAATGCTTCAAGTGCAAGGAAATTGGGACTTAGGCTAATCAATTCCCTAATCCAAGGGTTAATGATGATCAACCTGAGAAACCTCTTAAGGAAAAGGAAAAAGAAAAGTCACATGCGATCACAATTTGTGATGTTTAGTATGACAATGATGATGTGGAATGAATAAGTGTTTATGTAACAGGATTCCGGGATAATGTTGTGGAATCTCATTTAATGTATCATGGAATATTGGAATATCAATGTATTGGATCATTGTTGTTTTCAATAATTTTATTGTACTGATAACCATGAAAAGTGTTTGAAATATTTTTAGAAAGCAGATGAAATGCGCATAATGAAGGGATAAGGGGAAAATAATATGAATGATAGTAATCCTGAGATCATGACTAACATAAGGATAAAGCGATATCAGGGTTTGAGTATATAGAAATTTTGGGATTCTGGTATGTGGAAAGAGTTAACTTTTGAATGAATTCATGTTTTCAATAAGGATCAATGGGTATTCATTTTTCAAGAGAATACATGATTAAGGTATTCACATGATTGGAATGTGATCAACAAGATATATCGGGGATAAATGATGTTATTAACATGCTCGGTAGATGAGATTTCTAGTAATTGTTTTCTTTATACTGTAATCTTGGATAAAAGTATTTTGGACAATCCTAAAGATTTTAAATGGATTATGTTGTACATAAGTTATTATTGTTTAAGGCTATAACAGTTTTCGATATTATTGATGAAATTTTATAATTATGTAGTTTTAGAAAAAGGACAACTTGCAGGATGGGCGACAACCTGTCGTGTAAGACAAGGCTGTAGGAATCGAACACACAACCGAAGTGCGATAGGCCTTTATTTCCTACCACTAGCCTATAGGAAGTCCCTGGTTAGTAGAAACTAGTTTTATTTTATTAAGTGGTATGATAGATGAAGTATAAGTCCATTTTTGGAACCATATACGATTAACCTCACCATAAGATGGACTTATGTAAATAACTGTTGCTAACCTTATGTTTGAGACAGATGGAATGACCTATCATTCTATCACATAATCTGCTAACACTTAACGAATAACAAATTCATCTTCATTTCTCTAAGAGATGAGGTGGAAATTGGTGAAGGCATGAACAACAATGAGATTGTGCCAAAATCATGTAAGTATTTCTTTTAATTCATCAACTTTAGGGAAATGATCTTGAAAACCCAAAATGTTGTCCCAGTGACCTCATATCTGATGAATCCGATGGTACGTTAGATCATCACAAATTTATGGCTTTGTGATTGTTGGCCTTTTCATAGCCATGTTCTCTACCACTCTCCATCAGAATTTGATGGTTATATTTCTCTAACATATCCTTATATTCACCTATGTTATCCTATGTGGAAACCCAATAATTAGTTAATTTTGGTAACCGTTACATTTCATATTTTAGTTTTTAAAGATATGTTTTAGTATTCCTTTTTACGATGTGGGTTTCTATGAAAGAAACTTTCAAATAGTAAATCATTTATAACCCCAACGAATTGTGAGGGTGAAATTAATTTTAAGGGGGGTAGAATGTAACACCCTGAGATTTTATAGGATATATTATTTTTTAATTTATTGCATATATTCTGTTGTACGCTAAACCAGGATTATCTTATGCTATACACAACATAGTATTAGCTTGCAGTATTTGCAACACTTTTCTTGGATCATGCTACACGCAATTTCAAGTTTTTTATAAGTAGTTATTCTACAAAACATTGAGTGTATATATATATATATATATAAATATTCAATGTATATATGAAATATGGTAGGATTTTGTTATACACAACTACAAAGGAGCTGTGTACTACACGCAACAGTGAGTTGGCTTGTATTACACACAATCACGACCTTCCTCGATAGCATGTGTTGTACGCAATACCGGGTTTCACTAAACAACGATATATTATTATAATATTATTATGAAATAGCCGTTATGAATAGTAATAAATAAATTTTGAATTTTATAATATTATTATTCATCTTAAATATTTTCTAGAACATAGTATGAGAATAAAATAAATTTTTCAGCTAAATAAGTATTTTTTTTAAAAAATGCAGTTTTACCACCTTTTAATGGAGAACCCACTTTAAATCTAGTTTTCACATGATTATAAGTTCAATTTCACAAAATAAAATTCTTCTTTGGTATCAGAATATAAAAATTTACTTTTGATAAATTTTTTAGATTATTCTGATAACTTTCATATTTTAATGAATAGTAAAAACATGCTATATTTTAATTAAAAACAAATTTTTTCATCACAATAATTTATAAGGATAAATTATAATATTTAATGGTTTTAAAGTATAAATGGAATATATTTTTACCATTTAATATAATTTAGGTCATTACCATTAACTTTACATTGAATTCACAGGTAAAAATATTTCAATCTTTGGCAATATTTTAACTTTTAAAACTCGTTTTCATTACAATCGAATGAATTTTAATTTAATTACTGCAACATATATTTTTTGAATTTTGAAAAATGGATTCCATATTTGGATTCAGTTGGTACAAATTATGTTAATAGGTTACTTTTAATTTTTTGATATTATGAATAGTAACTACAGTAATTTTTATTTACTTTAGTTAAAGATAAATCGGGTAATTAAGGGTGAACCTAAGATTATAAAATTACCCTAACACATGAAAAACTACAATTTAATGACTAAATGTCGACCCATATCACCTAAGGGTAGGATTAGATACATTTTATGGACTTTTGACAATGAAAATAATTTAATTATTATTAAAACAAAAGAAAGTGACAACATGTCACTCTCATAAATCTTATAAGTATAATAATTTTAAATTAGTGATAAACATCATGAATCTTAAAACATGAATAGTCTCTAAAAAAATAATAAAATTATCTACTTCATGTGAATTTATTTATAATTTTTAAGGATTAAATAATTATCATTAAAGGTAACACAATAGTGATGTTGAAATTATTTTATTGATTGAAATATCAAATAAATGTTTTTAAAAATATTGAAATCAGTAATATATGAACTATTTAATGTTCTCCACTAATTTTCTAGATACATATTACATGTTAGGAATCTATTAAATATTTCATTTCTTACATATCTTCTGTGAGGAGTTTATTTAAATTCATATAAATGAATACTGTCAAAATTGATGCTATTGTTATTTTATAAAAATAACATAATATAAAATTGTTTAAAAATCACATAAATATTTGGAAAATTATAAATTAAAATTTATATGGTTAAAATGTCATAAATAATACAATTACGGACAATTAATAAAACATAATTAATTATTTATAACAATATAAAAGTTAGAATATTATAACCACAAATAAAATTAAATATATTAAATAATGATAAATCAAGTTGATAACGTTTAAAATAAATTACCAACATGTATAAATATTATTGGTTGATTAGATAACAACCCTGTCTCATCTAAGTTCGTATTTGGGTCATTTTGGATGTTTTTATGTGGGGTTTGAATTTATTATAAATTAATATTTTGGAGGTTTCCAAAAGTGCCCCTCTCCTCCCTTATAAAAAGGGTACCCCTTCCCTCTTCTCTTCACACCCTTTTGATCCTTTAATCTCGAAAAACACCTGACCATTTCTCTTCTACACTTTCCTATCAATAGTTTTGAGGCTATGGTCTTCTCAAAAGACAAACTCTAGTCCCTTAAGAGGAAGCTTAAAGGAGGTGCGTCAAAGAAGAGGTAATCTCTTCTACCGATTCATTCAAGTTTATTTTTTCTTCTACATACTTTTCATTAGTTGTTTAATTATGAAGTAATAACATAAGTATCAATAATATACTGATATCTTATTATAAATATGAAACAACCACATTTCACCTTTTATACATCCTACAGAAAATGAAATCACTGCGCGTGCGTACGTACGGAATACCGTCTCCACGCCGTGGTGTAATCAGTTTTTCCACCACCACCTTACATGGATGGGTATAATGGTGTAAAGAATAACTATATATGATTATTATAACATCATACATATTCTAATATATTATACCATCCACTCCGATTCTATTCAATAATTATGGGAACGATATCATCGCTCATGCGTACGTACGGACTATCGTCTCCACGAACGCGATGAGATTCATTCTTCCTGATAACCATTCATGAATGATTATGAAGTATATACAATGAATAATAATGAAATATATGATATAAAAATTCTACTGGATATATATATATATGTGTTTCATCTACTTAATTCCATTCAATTCAATAAGGAAATGAAAACATCGTTCATGCGTACGTACGGCCTACCATCTCCATGAACGATGTATTTCATTCCATTTATCGATCTATCATATATATGTATATACTGAATAAATATTATATATAAATCATGTTCTACACTCCAAAATTAGATAAATTAGGATATAAGTAATAATATCAAGAACAACAAGTCGAAAACACATACGATAAATGAAACGATTTTACCCAAAACGATGATTTATCATGGAATTTACAAAAGAACGGGTAATATAAAGTCATAAGTGAACCATATATGATATCATAACAGTGGATATGATTCTGTAATAAGTAAATGAAATTATTTAAATCATTATACAGGAGGTTTGGATACATACGATGCATATCAGACATAAGGTAAAGGATAACCTTTCCAATCTCGTTCTTATCCAAGATTGTTTATTCATAAGTATTTTCTGGGGCTATTGTTATCATCCATGTCCATGTTTTATAAAATTATTTTTATTTATGTTTGAAGTCCTTTTTACCCATTATTTTCTTTTACTACATGGTATGTATGGAATATTTCTTTTGTTTATGTTATGAGGTACTTTTTTGACTTTCCTTCAATAGTACGAGAGGAATGTTTTTTTAACTTATACGGCATGAACAAATTTTTACGGTTTCATAACATGTTATTTTCATGAAGCATACTCTAAAAGATTTAATGACTATTTTGAACAAAATCCTTTTCTTTTAAAAATTTCCTGGCATTTTGAGAAAAGAAAATTATTTTGAAAAGAAAGGATATGTTCCTCAAGAATTCATTTCAATGGTTTTATCAAAACCATTTTTCCATCTAAGATGAAATTATTTCATATGTGTATGTTTCAAGAATAATGTCTCTAGGATTTACAAGGTTTCACTTTTCTTATGATGAAATGATATCCATTTTTATATATGGATTATGTTATGATGGGATGATGTTTATGAAACCCATTTTTATTCATTGGGTTATGATGAATGATTTATGTTTATATTGTGGCACAAGTAAGAATGATTTCATCATGAGATGGGTGAGACATATATCTACCTCTAATGCAATTGGTAATGATTTATAACTCATGAGATAGACATGGATGGAACGTTAAGTTAATCCAGTTCAGTGTTATAGGACTGAAATGAGGAGTGAACTCGATTCAGAAAGCAACTTTGTCCACTAAGATGGTCTTGGAAGCAATGCCTTGGCTATAATGGAAATCATATCATGTGCTTAATGGTTTTCCACAATTATATGATTTATTCCCATTCTATTTTATGATGATTGATGTTCACTTATGATCTATTCCTAACGTACTGCCAGGTTTTATATCATTTCTCAAGATTTTGATGTTTAAACATTATGTTTATTTTTTTAAGTTTAAATGTATATGATTTGTTTTATTTTCTCCATTCATACCCTTACTGAAAATTTGAGATCACCCTTTATATGTTTTCTTTTCCCCATGATTTATAGAAAGGTTTTAGGTGAGAAAACAAAAAGGGAAGATCTTTATGGGAGATGTTGAAGATCTTTCACCATAATTAGAAGATTATATTCCGAGTTTTCAAAGACACTAAACTATTATGGTCCTTGTGTGTCTATTTTTGTTATGTATTATGTATTCCATAAAAGTAATGTAATGTTCATGTATATGAATATTTGGATCTCTACAGATATGGTTGAGAAATATTTTTGAAAAATTATAGAAATGAAGTCAACTTTCCTTAAAATAATTTATCAATCATATTTAATACCAATGATAGTAAAATAGTTTTATAACATGAAAATTTCCCAAATAACCATAGGATAATAATATAAAATTGTTTTATTAGATAACGACCAAAAAATTACCTATAATATAAATTCAATCATAATCAATCCTGATTAAAAATCGATTAAATCTTAAACCCTTAACGATTTGTTTACTTTGGGATCATAACTTCCCATGAATAAAGTAGATGAATAATAAAATAAAATATCAGAAATTATTAATTATTCATGATGCAGTATTAAATGGTATAATATATAAAATCATTAACATAACATAGGCTCATAAAAGAACATTTATGTCAAAGAAGGATATTTTGAGATGAAACCCCTGTAAGGATCATACCAATGTGGTGATATTTAATCAATGGCATGATTATGTGTAGAAATTTTATATCCATAAAAATAATTGGAATAAATCAGCATAAATAAATAAAATATTATTTGATACAAACATTTTATAACATTATCAATGTGGTAGTCATAAAACCCATGGAATGAAAATTGAGTTATGAAACCCCTTACCTCAGGATTCCCTTTATTTGGGTGGTCTTTAACCTTTTATATAGTTATGTTAAATGACTTATTGAATTAAAAAATACCAATTTTATCATTTATATTATAATATATGATCCTTTTATAACATATTATTACCCTTTTGTGAATAATATATTATTAACTCTGTTGTTTCAAGTGTTAATTTATCTATTTTCTCCATCAAATTTCCCAATGAATGTTTCTGATCTTGAACATAGGTTATAGAACCATAATCTATAGAATGATATTAATATTATAAAAATATATATTTTTTAATTAGACAAATCCTTAGAATCATTATTAAATTTTGACAATAGAGAATGAATCACATATCATTATGGAGACGGTGGGCTATAAATATGCATGAGTGACATTATCATTTCTATAATAAGTGAAAGGGGTAAGGAATTTGATTGATTATTATTTTTATAAAATTAATAAAATTAGTAATATTTCATATATATCACATATATTCATCATATTTATCTTCGTCACCTCACATGAATATTGTCTTTGAAAAAAGAATCTTATTGATTTATGAGTCGGTAGTCTGCTATACAGATAAAATATATCATCATTTATTTAAAGGATGGTATAGTAATAACTAATATGTTATATATATTTTTTTGATTATTAATATCTTATAAAAATTATATATAATATAAAAATAATCCTTATTACCTTACATCTAAATCTAATTTAAAAAAATAGATATAATCTCTTCACGTGGAGGTAGTCCATTATAGAAATAAACAACGCTATCAAAATCTCTCCAGAATGTTATGTAAGAAGGTATGTAACCCCCCAAACATTTGAATAATATTTTCTACTTGAATTTTTTTGTTATTTTATTTTATACTCAAAAAAACTATATCCTTTAATTAATGAAGTGAGTATAATTAAAATGAGGTCGTTGGGTTTTGATTGTTATATGACCATTGGTCAATATGACCATTGGAAACTATACTAGTAACATTAGGATTTTTTTTATAATAAAAATGATTGTTGTAAATTAATACAGAATGAAGAGTCGATTTAAATGTTCAGTAGACTTCGGTCGTACGAAGCCCATCTATCCGAGATTTTGAAGGAGGTATCATCATTGGGATTTAATCAGGACCAAGCCAAAGCCAAAATCCAAGACATTAATCTTCAATGGAATCACGTAAGGGAGAATTAAAGATGATAGAAATCACCACTTGGGAAATGTTGGATGAGCGTCCCCAAGATTATATCATCATTGCACACCATACACTTAGGTCCTATGCAGGTGTTATAAAGAGCTATGTAACAGGGTCACAATTACTTTTTGTAAACCCATAAAATAAATAAAATATTTATTACTTATTACGGTAAATTTTTTGTATTTTAAATACCAAAATAAATATAGGATGAATTTATTGAAGTTCCATACTACTGGGGAATTTTTTATAAAGTGTATTTTAATATATTTTACTATTATTTAAATAAATAATAATGTGAAATAGATATCAAAAAATGTTCATGCATAGTTGTGATCAGATAAAAATTAAGAGTCTAATAAAATCATCATAATTGTTGGTGAATAGTAAATTATGAGTTTTAATTTTACCCTAAAGAATAGTAATATGACCAATGGAATAGTAACCTCATTTAATAAAATATAATTAAAATTTAGGTATCTTTATTGATAATGTGATATAATAGTATAAGTAAATAACCATTTCAGAAATTATTCGTTAATATTTGAATTGTTTTAGGTAAATATTGTTTTTAAATAAAAATAAAATATCTCTTAAATGGAAAATTATTTTTTTTTAAATGACTTCATTTTTTAATTCATATCATTGATATTAGGATAAGGTGAATTTATGTCATTTTTATAGAATGTTGTGTTTTTCGTAAAATTGTAAAAATACAGTTTTGAGTCTTAGTGTGTTTAATGAAATCATTAATGATCTAATAAAGATGTTATAATTATTTTCGACATTTGTATAATAATATATGTTAAGAGGTATCCCAAGTGGCCAATACCATGGTAAAATACCTTGGCTAAGCCCATCGTTTTGTAAATACCACTAGTGAGGTGTCCCTTGGAAATTAATAAAACATTCCCACATTTTTGCAATAAATACCAACCCATTCCTTCATAAAATTAATTCAAAATTCCTCCAAAACTAATATCGGGTATTTTTACTTCCCAACGAGTCCTGTTAAGATTCCATCAATCCCCCAAGGTCCCAAACTTTCGAGTTTTTGATGTTACTCTTCATGGTAAGGGAACTTTTCACCCTCCTCTTTTAGTCATGACTTCCTTTATGGTAGGTCTTGTAGTTTCCATTTTATTATTTTGGGTTATATTATTATATTTATTTATTTTTTACGATTTTATGTCCAACGGATTAGATACCCTTTCCCCTCTCATCAACTCAATTTTTTAAATTTTATGCGATGCCGTTAGGATTTCGAATTTTCATAGGGAATTCTCAACCACTTTTTTCATTCATGTTCTCTTTTATGTTGTATAAGTTTCATTTTTACATACCATGTTCTTATTTACTGTGTATTATGTCTGTATACTATATTATGATTCATTTATATATGGGATACCATTTTCCACTCTCTTTTTAATGATTTCTAAAACCATGTATTATATACATTATGCTGCAGAATTTTCATCGCATAATCCATCTATTTTTCTCATGAAATTCTATTATTTTGTTTATGTGAATAGATAAACCTATTTCATTTCAAGATGTATTCATCAAGATATAAAATTGATATATTTTATTATGTATTTTACATACAAAAAAGCCACATTCCCTTTCCGTGGGATATAAATTAAATAATGATCTAGATTTAAATTAATTTTTCAATCTCGATTTTCATATGAAACCCATTTTCTTCATTCTATTTGGATTATCTAAGAAATGTTATATTAATATCTATGTAGATTAAATGAAAATAAATACATATAATGGGTACTCCCTAATAACACTTCAATGCATTGAGTAAAGAATTTAATCTCGAGAGATGAAAAGTTTTACGATATCTTGGTGAATAATAATGGTAATTTTTATGAAACCTTTGGGAAATACCTTGGTGATATGTTCCTGAATGTATAAAATAAATGTTTTAGTCCCATATTCAAGTTATGTTTCAAGTTATATTATTTATTATAATCCCTTTTATCCCCATGTTTTTTTGATATCATTTAAGTTTACATGTAAACTATTTCACATGTTTTTATTTACGTGGTCTTCAACTCACCCTTTCATTTGATGAATATCTCCAGGTTATGAGATGAATTAATTGTACTTAGTATGAACATATGATTAAGACTTACAAGTGGATTAGAATAATTTTTTTTGTTTTCATGTATTCTGTGCTATATTTCCAAGACACTAGGCTATAAATATCCTGTATTGGTAAAATGTAATGAAAAGTTATGTTAAAAACATTCTGGTTTCCAAAGTTGTTATCAAAGGATAGTTTATTTATTTGTGGAAATTAGGATGTTAAAACAATTTGAGGTACCCATTTGAAAAGTTTAAATATAATGAAATTCCTGGTATTTTGGGGAAAAATTATCTATGTGGTTTCAAAACTAATAAATCCCTCTCTGGATATGAAAAGAGGTTGTGGCTCTGGCACAAATGTGCCTAGGAGTAAAAACTCTAACAAAGACTTCTTGGCATTACCTGGGGTATCTATGTACACAAACAAAATAATTACAACAATCCTAGTTTGAAACTCTTGGGGGATATGTTTGGTTAAACATAATAATTTTATGAATCATTATGATGAATTTTTAGAGAAATGTTATTTTTGTTAATGAATAATATGTTTCAGCATAATGTTTTAAGACACAAAAACACATTATAGTAAAAATATTTATAAATGAAATAAGTTCCTCACTAAAGTTTTATTCATTTAGAAAATGGTGGGAAATAGGAGGAACCATTCAAATTCTGACCGTAATGGACCATGTACTGAGGGCCCTCTGATGGAAGATGGAATGTAAAATTTTTGGGGAATGATGAAACAAGTGACTCAAGTTATGGAAAATAAGTTGAATCATGCTATGATAATGATCTCACCATGAAGGAAAAAATATCATATTTTGAGTCTTTAATTCATCAATGAACACCGACCATTAGTGCGTCTTCCAATCCATTGATTAATGAATAGTGGATTAGCTCTATCAAGAATATCTTTTCAGTGCTCTACTGTTCCGAAAAGAGAAGGTCACCCTAGTTGATTACCACTAAGTGGGAGAAGCTGATCAGTTTTATAAATTTATTAAAAACACAGGGACAACATTGGAGGTTGAATCTATTGATTAGGAAGAGTTAATAGAGATATTCTTCAAAAATTATTTCACTCGTTCGATGAGAAAAGAATAGAGATGGATTTTCTCGATCTGAAGACACTAGAGAATGAATCTATTTGAAGCTACGGGATGAAGATCACAAGGCGTTACCATTACACCTAAGGCATTATCATGGATCCTAATGGAAAGTTTGATAGATTATTTGGTGGACTAAGAACTCATCTGTGAAATAATCTAGAAAACCGAGATTTTGAATGCTTTGAGGAGATCGTTCGGAGTGCGATGAATGTAAAACTAGAGGTCGATGAGATGAAGTATTCACACAAATCTGATGGAATGGAGAGATCAATGGAGCCCATAATAGAGAGGACCATTGATCAGGAAAGAGGAGGCAATAAAATGCTACATCCCAAGTGTAATAAATGTGGGATGAATCATTTAATGAACTTCCAGCTCGAGAGTGGGAAGTGTTAAAAGTGTGGAAGAGATGACTATATTGCGCAGACTTGTTGTAGTGAGGTGAAGCCTTAACATCCCAACTCTAACAACAAGGATAATATGTTTCTATTCCTACCTAATGTCCAATTCTATATGTGTGGATAACTTGGGCACTTTTCCAATCAATGTTTAAATCTGAGGGGAGTGGAGATGAAGCACCATCATCCTCAGAAAGGCCAAGGGAGAAATTTCATTCCTTTTCTATTGTGACATTTGATGTTGATGCTCCAAATTATTTTGTGGCTGGTACTCTTGTTTTTCCTTCAAATCTTTCATGTACTTTTTTTCATTATGGTTCTACACATTCCTTTATTTTGTCTATGATTGCAATGAATTTAGAATCAACCCCTGAATTTAAAAAAGCAGAGTTATAAGTCAAAACTATTGGTGGGATTATCCAACAATAGTTAGTGTTTAGAAACTATAGTATACAGTATAGTGATCATAATCTTATTGAAAATCTAGTACTCATCCCCATGCTGGAATTTAACATTATTCTAACGATGGACTGGCTCTCAATGTATACTGCTCACATAAAATTTAATGTAAGAAAGTCATAAAAGTCTTGAATGGAAAAACTACAATTAACTTCTAAAGAGAGATATCTCAACCTATTTTTTTTCTAGAATAACGTCCTGTATTATTGATTATGGTTTTGATCCATGAAGAGGAAGAAGAAAATGAGAGTATAAGGATAGAAAATGTCCCAATCATATAGGAAAACATTGACTTATTTTGTGAGGAGTTAGTCAGACGTCCCCCCATAAAGAGAGGTATAGTTCTCTATAGAACTCACACATTGATGTCATCTAATATCAAAGACCCCATAAATATAAAAAATGTGGAGTTGGAGGAATTAAAGAAACTGCTGGCAGATTTTTTTAGAAGGGGATTCTCTGACTGAGTGTGTCTCCTTGGGGATAACATGTTTTATTTGTGAAGAATAAGGATGGATAAATATGACTATTCATTGAGTATAGATATATTAATTGGATCAAAGTGAAGAATAAATTACCACTCCCTAGAATTGATGGCTTATTTGACCAATATCGTGGGGCTCAATTTTTCTCAAAGATTGATCATCGATCTGGTTATTATAAATTGAGGGTGAAGAAAAAAGATATTCAAAAAAATTTATTCTGATCATGATATGGGAATTATGAGTTTGTTGTTATTCCCTTTGGACTAAATAATACACATGCTATTTTTATGGATTTGATGAATAATGTCTTTGAGGACTACCTTGATAACATTTTGGTAGTCTTTATTTATGATATTCTAATATCTTTCTAAAGTTGTGGGGAGCATGAGGATCATCTAAGGGATATCTTGAAAACTATATAGAAGGAGATAATATTTGGAAAGTACAGAAAATGTGAATTTTGGTTATAACAAGTTTCTTTCATGGGGAACATTGAAATAAATGAAGGAACCATTATTGACCTTGCAAAGACAAAAGCTATAAAAGAGTGGCATCATCCAACAACAATTACTGATATTTGTAGTTCCCATGGATTAGAGGGATATTATAGGAGGTTTATGAAAACAAATCATGAATTTATTGTCAATTAACCAAGTTTACTCGGAAAGTGTTCATGTTCATCTGGAAAAAGGAGTTTGAGGAATGTTTCCATGAGATAAAGAAGAGACTAGTTACCATAACCATGTTATATCTGCCCTTAAGTAGAGAAAGATTTGTTATTTTTAGAGATGTATCTCTAAAAGGTCTAGAGTGAGTCCTCCTGAAACATGACAATGTCATTGCTTATGCATCTATATAGTAGAATACTCATGAGAAAAACTATCCTACGAATCATTTAGACCACGATGTGGACATTTTTGTAATGAAGATATGGAGGAACTATATTTATGGGGAGAAATGTGATATATACACCTACTATAAATGTTTGAAGTATATTTTTACACAAAATTAATTAAACATGAGACAATGAAGATGGTTGGATCTTTATAAATACTATGATTGTTCGATTCATTAATATCCTGGATGACCAAACAAAGTCATTGATGCATTATGTTGGAAAGACCCAATTGTTCTGTCCATGATGAGAATTCAAATAGTTACTTTGTTCAATGACCTAGTAAAGCTGCACATGGGAATTATAAGGGATGGGATATAATCAACCCTAACCCAAATGATTTCTAAACTATATTTACTAGATAAAATCAAGAAATCTCAGAAAGGAGATCCATTGTTACAGAAGAAGTTTGAGGCTGTGAGGGATATGAAGTTTTATGAGTTCAATATTGATCAAGAAGGCATACTAAAATTTGGCACAAGACCATATGTTCCAACTATTCTAGAAATTTTGAAGGAGGTGATGGATAAAGCATATAGCTCCACGTTATCTAGACATCTTAGAAGCACAAAAATGTATAAAGACCTTATTGATCATTTTTGGTGGGATAATATGAAAAGGATGATTGCTAACTACACTTTAAGGTTCTTGGTTTGACAGCAAGTGAAGTTAGAGTGACAACTTCCTAAGGAGTCATTAAAACCACTACCCATACCATCATGGAGGTGGGATAATATCACTATGGACTTTTTCACTACTCTCCCAAGAACGCCCAAATTAAACATCACGATATGGATTATTATGGACTTTCTCTCCATGAATTTACATTTTATCTATATTCAAGTAGATTTATATCTTGATCAAGATTCCACAATTTATGTGTATTAAGTGTTAAGGCTATATGGAGTTCCACTTTCAATCATATCTGATTGTGATCCAAAGTTCACATAAATTTTTTGGAGAAGTCTTCAATGTGCACAGAGTACCAAATTGAATTTCAGTACAGAATATCACCCCCAAACTAAGAGACAATTTGAAAAGACTATTCGAACACTCAAGGACATGCTCAATGAAATTTAATGGTAGATGTGATTAATATATCCCACTAGTTGGGTTCACACACAATAACAACTTCCACTCATGAATTCATATGGCACCATATGAATATATTTATGAGAAGAAATGTAGAACTAATACTCACTGGGATAAAGTTGGTGAGAGAAAGCTACTAGGTCCTAATCTTGTGCAAGAGATGAAAGAAAAGGTTCATTCCATCCACCAAAACATTTATGATTATTTGAGTCATAAAATGAGCTATGAAAATAAAAATTGAAGGGAATTATACTTTGATGTTGGGGAAAAAGTATTTATTTGATTTTCACCTTGGAAGAGAGTCATGAGGTTTGGGATGAAAGAGAATCTCTGCCCTAGGTACATTTGACCCTATGAAATCCCTGATCACAAAAGAGCATTGAGATATTGGTTTCCACTTCCTCCAAATAAAGAAAATTCCCATTATTTCTTCCATGTAGAGGTTTTACCTACCAAAAACTTATCATTAACTAAATTCAGAGGTGGTACAACTGGAAATGACCTCTCTAATGTGAAACTATTGGTTGAGATCTTGTATTATAGAGACAAGGTTCTGCACAACAAGACTACACATATTGTTTAGATGTTGTGGGGAAACAAAAAATGTGATGAATCTATGTTGGAACCATAGGAGTATATAAGGTAGAAGTATCCACTCCTTTTTTCTTTATTGGGTACGAGTTAAAATTTCTAGGATGAAATGTATTTAGGGGGAATAATGTAAAAACCCACACACTTATATAATATTTGTTTCCTAAATTTGCATGTTATTTTATTTTATACTCAATAAAACTATACACTTTTATTAATTATGTGTCTATAATTAAAATGATACCATTGGGTTTCTACTGTTATATGATAGTTGGTCAATAGGACTATTAGAAACTATAATCTTAATTTAATTATTATTATTTATAAAGACAAATGATCATGGTTAATTAATATTGAAATAAAATTTGATGGACACATCTAGTAGACTCAGTCTGTAAGAAGCCCATCAATCTTAGCATGGGAAGGAGGTATCATCAATGGGATTTTCTCTGGACCAAACCCAAGCCTAACTTCAATATGATAATCTTGAACAGAATTTCTTAAAAGAGAATTTCATGTTGATAGAAATCACCAATCGGGAAATGTTGTCTGAGCGACCCCAAGATTCTACTGCCATTTCACAACTTACTCATAGGTCATATGCATGTGTTATAAGGGTCTATGTAACAAGGCCTTAGTCTTTTTTGTTATCATTTAGTATAAATGTAATTATCATTACTTATTATGGTAAAATTTGTTAATTTCAAATGTCAAAACAAATATAGGATGAATTTATAAAAGTTAAATTATATTGGTGAAGTTTAGAAAGAGGGTATTTTAAAATATTTTTCTATGCTTTAAATAATTAATAATATTGAAATGATTTTAAAAAAATGGTCTTATATAGTTGTTATTAGTAATAAATTTAGTATCTAATAACAACAACTTGTTTTTTGGTGAATAGTAAATTATGAATAGTAATTTTACCCTTATAAATAGTAATGTGACCAGTAGTATAGTAACCCCACTTTATAAGGTAAAAATATAATTTAGCCACATTGTTTGAAAATGTGATATAACAGCATAATTAAACAACTGATTCAAAAATATATTGTTAAGTATTGTTATTTTTTTATGAAAATATTGTTTTTACTTAAAAATTAAATATCTCCTTATTAGAAAATTATTTTCATAATATAGAGATAATTTTTAAATTCCAAGCATTGATATTCAGTTATGGGGAATTTATGATAGTTTTTAAAAATGTTTTGTTCTTCGGAAAATAGTAAAAATACAGTTTGGAGTTTTAGTGTGTTTATTGACATAATTAATGATGTAATAATGATATAAAAATTATGGTAGAATTTTTTAATGTAATATATTTTATGAGGTGTCCCAGGTGTCTAATTACAAGAGAAAATACCGTGGCCAAGCCCACAGTTTTTCAAAAACCACTAATGAGGTGTCCCTTTAAAATTAATAACATATTCCCTCATTGTTTCTTTAAAAACCAACCAATTAAATCATTAAATTCATTCCAAATTCCTCCTCAACTAAGCTATGGTATTTTTACCAACCATGTAGTCATTCGAAGGTTCTCTCAATCTCCCAAGGTCCCATACTTTTTTGTTTTTGAAGTTACTTTTCAAGGTAAGGGAACATTTCACCCTCCAATATTAATAATCACTTCTTTTATTTTATGTCTTCTAGTTTCCATTTTTGTAAGTTGGGTTATGTGATTATATACCCTTATTTATATCAATTTTATTTCCAAATGATTATAGAACATTTCCACTCCCATCAACTAATTTTTTTTTTATTTTAAGCGATGTTGTTAGGCTATTGAATTTTCATAAGGGAATTCTCAACATCATTTTTTCATTCAAGTTATCTTTTATGTGGTATAACATTCATGTTCCCATAAAATGTTTTATTTCAATTTAATTATTTCCCTATTATTTATTATGATTCATTTATATATGTGAGACCATTTTACCCTCCCTTTTTAATTTTTTCAAAAACCATGTTATATAGTTGTCATGCTGCAAAATTTTCATCTCATAATCCCTCTCTATTTCTCATGAAATTCTATTTTTTTTATTTATGTTAATACCCAAACCTCATCCATTTCTATGTATATAGATAAATACATAAAAATAATATATTTTATTCTAGATTTTACATACATAAAACCCTCATTCCTATTTTCTGGTTTATAAATTATATAATGATCATGTTTGTAAGCATTTTTTAAAACATCACGAATTTGATATCAAACCCATTTCATTTATTATGTTTAGATAATTTTTGAAATGTTTGATTATGATCTATGTGTATCACTTGAAAATAAAAACATATTAAGGTTGCGCCCAAATTGTGCTCCAATAAATTGGGTAAAACAATTAATCTGTAAAGATGTCAAGTTTTACACTACCATGGTGAATAACATTGTTAATTTTAATGACACCATGGGGATAAAACTTGGTTATATGTTCATGAATGACTAAATTAAATGTTTTTCCAAAGGGTTGAAGTTATTTTTCAAGTTTTTATTATTATGATACATCTCTTTATCCCCATGTTCTTATTGAAATAACTGAAGTTCAATTGAAAACTATTTCACTAGTTTTCTTTACTAGGCCTTTTTCTCACCCTTTCCTTTTATGTATGTCTCCATGTTATGAGACACAATAATTTTACTTAGGATAAAACTATGATAAATACTTTAATGTGATAAGATGAATGTTTTATGTGTTCAGGTATTATATTTCTAATTTCCAAGACACTAGGCTTTAATGATCCTCTGATTGTAAAATGTAATGAAATGTTATGTAATAAAATGGTGGGATGAAATAAGGTATATATGATATTATAATTCATTAATAGTAAATATATCATTAATATTATATATATAAACATTATAAAAATAATTATATATTGATTTGAGATGAGGTGATGGAAACATATTGCGTCTATTCACAAGGTGATAATATGTCATACATACGATCAAAGATTATGTTTCCTGTTTGAGAGAGGAGGATATAATTTAGTTCATTACATTAAAATAAAAAATATAATTAAATATATTATATAATTCTTTCATTATATAATAATGGATAAAAATATATAAAGGAAGTAGAGTGTAAAAAATAGAACACTCTGTTAACGATGCTAATTTATATTGAGACAACTTCTTTTTCTTTTCACCAAAGCCTTCCATGGATGACTTTATGAAGAAAAAAAGAATTATAGGAAATGTGTAAGGAATTTAAGAATTTATTTGGGAATTTATTTACTAAAACAATTAGTTAGGGATGTGTGAAAAAGAGATGATAGTGGTAGCCTTTTATACATTGGGGGAGAGGATAAACATAGATTTTTGGAAAGGAAAGAATCCAACTAAAGTTTTTATAATTTAAAAAGGATTCAAAATATATAATTTTATAAACATAGAAGATATATGGTAGAAATATGACCACAAATATGAATTATATATATTTTAGGTCATTTATTATAAATAGAATTCCAACTTAACCTTGAGTAGACCCATTATTACCTCAACTACGGTAAATAATTGTTACTATTTGTACAATTTCTTATGGTAAAAAGATATGTTTGAATTAATAAATAATATAAATAATTTCAATATAAAAAAATACATATTTTTTAATAATTTATATCATATTTTTGGTTTAATTTAATTAAAAAATATAGCATATTTTCCTTCAAATAAATGTTTTTTTCAAGATAATTTTTTTAAGAAAATATGATATTATATTAAGTTTTTGAGAAATAAAAAATATTAATTTAATTTAAATTAATATATTTATATATAATATATTCCTTTAATTTTAAAAAATATTAGGGTTTAGTTTATTTATTCCAAATAGACAAACATCATACACATAGAAATTTTTTTTAGAAAAAATGTGTTTGAAACCGAAACAATTACCATTATACTAAAACCTCGTATAATGACGTATTAAATGAAAATAAATAAATTTAATATAAAAAAATTATGCATATATTTATTTTAAATAAAATTAAAATAATAAAGGGACCTAATTTATTACAATGAAATGTAAATTTCATAAAAAATTATATTATTCCCTATTCTCTTCATAATTAAATTTTTATGAAAACTCCTTATATTTCACCATAATTTAATATATATATATATATTATATTTTGAAGAAATTAATTTTCAAAAAATTAATTTTCTTAAGGTGTAAAAATTAATTTTAAATTATGTGAGAAATTAATGACTAACCTGCATTTTTAAAAAAATTGGTTCTCAGAAACCAATTATTATCATTTAAATGGTTTTAATTTTATATATAATCAGTAGATAACCATTAAATTTATTTTTACATATATAAAACATATAATTTATTTAATTTAGTATTTTATTTTCATATAGAAAAATTAAAATCTAGGTTTAATTGTCATGTTTACATAAAAATGTTTTTATAGAGTATCATGTTTTGTTTAAACACGTGTTTCATTCACCACAATATATGAATGAGACTGGTAGTTCTATAAAAGAAATATCTCAAAGTATTTAGGTGTTTTATTCTCTTTTATGATTAGTGTTTTCTTTCATATATGTTATCCTCCACAATTCCCCTCAATTAAAATGTCATTCACTTACATTCTACCACCATAAATAAATTATTACCTCACAATTTAATATTGATATAAGTTATAAATGGTATGAAATTTAAAAATACCATGCATTTAGACAATCATTTTAAAATGTTGTAACAAAACATTTTCTTTATAAGAGAGAATGGGAAGTATGATGGTCATCTGAAATAAAACCTACTAGATTTACAAAATGGAAAAAATTGGTGGAATGTGAAGATATGGGCATGGAATAAAATAATATTTATTTTTAGAGAGTGATAATAATCATTAATTTCTGTTAGATTAATGACTGATAGAATGATATTTACCAAAATAAATAAATATTTAATGATTTATATGACTCGTTATCCCTTGAATATAATGGTAAACATATAATATCACTATTTGACGATATTTTTCCTAGAGTTGATGAATTACTTTAGAATATTGTCTTGGAACATAAGAATATATGCATAATTTATATTAATTATTTTTTAAATTAGTCAATTTCCACCATAATATCACCTTTTTATACAAACAATGAGTATTATAGTGGAATTTAATTCCTTGACATAATAAAATTATTTTTTAATAGATCACATAATCCCCAAAATAATATCAAGACATTACTCCTCCCTTTACTAGAACCATATTGGTTAGAAAAACATATCCAATATAATACAGTAATATCTAACAACACAATAGAAACTACAAAATTTATTTAAATCATTTCTATTAGTGTATATAATTAAAATAATTCATGATACATCTCCAAAATTAAAATATTATTCTTTCTAAATAACCCTTAATGTTAAACCAAAGTTTATATATAATTCAAATAAATAAAACATATCTAGAATTATCATTATTCACCTAGATACCCAATTACATTAATCATAAAATAGAGTGTCGATGATCTTGGATATATGACCACACATAAACTCATAATGCCAAGATGGTATCCTAATATGTTATATTAATGGAGACATAAATTCTTCCAAAATTAAAACAATCAATAAATGTTCCATCTTTCTTATAATCAAAATAACATTTGATAAAATACTTTTAAAACATTATTAGTGAATCCCAATATATAAACACTTCATTCATTTTAATTAAATGATTTTTTATAACATTGTTCAAATCAAGTAATATTGGATAACCTTTAGTTTACGTCTTCGAGTTAGATTACTACAAAAGTCACCCCATATAATACATCACATTCATTTGTAATTAGATTCTACAAGACCTCCATTTATATATAGAAAATGTATTTCCCCTCTGTTTGATATATTCATATGGTTTCTTATTCCAAACATTTTGATAAAAATGATGAAAAATGTTCTTTACTCTATGTTTATTAACATGATAAAAACTTAATCCTTGTATTATTTTCCTCTGTAGGAATATCACTGAAGTTCACAATTTTAATCATATATTGTGATAGCTGATTATGGATAATAAAAATAAAATTTTCTACAGCCATCATCAAATTTGTTTTCTTATAGTCACCATTGTGTCCATTAAACTAATTGTTAAAATAATTTTTCCTAGTTCCATCCTTTGACCAGAAACCAAAAATATAGTGTGAGAAAGATATCATAGTGGGAAATAATAATATAATATAAAAAAATTAAATAATAAATAAATCAGGAAACATTATTTTCAATTTATTAAACCATATGATTTTTCTAGGAATTCCATGGTCTTCACTTATTTTAATCCATTATTATTTTATGTGAAGTGTTTTCATATTTTAAAAGCATATCCCTGAGGAGTGTAAAACTAGGTTTGTAGTAAGGACCACAATCATGTAACATGAAATGATCGATTCCAGAATGATGCAATCATTTTGTTTTTATTACCACTACATATATGTATTCTAGAACAACTCCCAAAATTTTTGAGTAAAAAATTATATAATTTCTCAATAACCGCTTGTTCAATATGTCACTAATATTTTAGGATATATTTTTAAACATATTATTATTATTTGACTTATCCAAATGGATATCATTAATGGTATCATTAATTTTTTCTAAAGGGTAATCAAACCTTTTAACAAATACCAACTATGGGCACCACACCCATTTACATATAATATTACTGTATTATTAAATATAAATATCATGTTTACATAACCTAAATATCATATTTTTCTATTGTATTAGGAAGGATAAGTTCATAATAAATGAAACATGGTATATTTATTTATTTTTATATAATGATATCCTTGAATCCATTTGTGATACTAAAACTGTATGGGGTAACCCAAGGAGTACATAAAGAAAGCAGTGAGAAAAAAAACCATGGTAATAATCCTAGTAAGGGAACATGACACATGTGGAAATTTTAGAACTTGATATCATAAAAAGATTTAACTCATGAGAAATGGCATAAAATAATATACAAAATTACATAGTATCATAAAATTCATGTAATCACTGTAAATTTTGAAGATGAACCAAACATGACATAAACATGTTTCAATGAAAACTACCTCGATAATATCACATAGAGTAATAAGTCCCATAAGGGACTAGGTTTACTTCATAATTGCAAATATGATATCTAAAGATGTTATAACACAACCCAATTCAATGATGTTGTATCTAGGCACACCCATCATAAAATATTAATGATCTATGGGATCTATATAATGGAAATCAATGCTAATGCATAACATTATAATTTCCCATTGAAAAACTGGTCTTCATAATATTAATTCATTTCATAATTAATAGAAATTTCATGATGAACAAATTTGTGAAATAATCATAAGGAATGAATTATATCATAAAATTAATGTTAAATTTTAAAGGTATCTATATTTGAGTGACATATATGTATAATTTAGAATCATTAGACAACATTAATGGTTTATTTCATTGATTACTATGTGTAAATAAAAACACTTATTGAGGTAAAATTTCTTTCAACTATGGAAATCATACTAGAAGAAATAAAAATTAACAGAATAGTGAGAAAATAGTTATATACAAATACATATTTTTATAATTATAATGGAAAATTTTAGTAATATATTTTTAAATAAGGTCAAAAAACTATTCTAGTTATATTAGTATAAATCAATGATGCTTTCAAATTTTTATTAATTGAAAAAATGGGGCTTGTTTTTTGAAAAGAAATCATCATTAATTTTATAGTTTTAATCGAGAAAGGGTTAATTTTGAATTCTAAACTCATACAGTAACATTATAAAATTTGTTAATATTTTTTTATGGAAAATAGTAATTGAAGAGAATGGGATTTCAACCGAAGAGATAATTGAAGTTGATATTCCATAAAAAAATTTCATAAACATTTCTAGTACTAAGTAGAATAATATATAACTATAACATTAAAATTTCCCAAAATAAAATGTGGAGAATAAAATAAAATACTAATCTTATAATTTTTTTATAAAACATACTATAAAAAATCATGTATAAATAATACCAATAAAAATGAGAATGAAACATATACCCTTAACTCTTATATAATTTTTTAATCATATTTAACCATGAATGAATTTTAATAATTAAAAAACAAAATATCTTGAAATTGGAAAGAAGCAGGTTATATAATATAAAGGTTATGTATATACACAATTTAATATAAATCAATCACATAAAATAGGATTTTTATCATATAATTTGTTTAGAGATGAACCAATATGATGTTCATAAAATTGATGATAGATTTAATAAATGAGATGATTTTGTGTAAAAAAATTACCCCAACAAATAAAAGCAGAAAAAAATATAAAAAATTTCACATAAAATTGTATCAAAATACAAATACTATGAAGTCACATCACCCAAGGAATTGAAATTGGTAAAAAAAACCATTACCTCGCACTTCTCATAATTGAAGAACTATTTAACATAATTTATTGAGTTTTAAACATATTATTAGATTATAAATGGGTAAGATTATTATTTTTACTATCAGTATGATCCTTTTATTACATGTAATGATTCATTCTCCAATAATCGTTTAGTATCACCATTGTTTTGGGTGTTAATTTCATATTTTTCTCCTACAGATTTCTTCATAATAATTACAAATATTGAATATCTATTATATTTATATCATTTTAATAATAAAATAAATTTTAAAAATATAATTTTTTATTCTGTAATTTTTTTGAATAATAATATAATTTTATCATGGATAATTAATCACATCGCTTTGTGGAGACGACATGTTTTATGTATGCTTGAAAGACATTATCATTTTTAGAATAGGATAAATGGAAAAGGATATAGATTAAATATTAATTTTAAATAATTTATATAATTTCACACACATATATATATTACATATATTCATTAAAATTATACTTTTCATACTTCTATTTAATGTGTTAATGTGAAACGAACCACATCACTTCATGAGGCGGTAGTCTGCCATAAACATGGATGATTTTATAATTTATTAAATGGATAATAGGGTAACAAATTAAATGATATAATTATTTTAAGTAATTATTAATATGTATTGAGTATTTTATATATAATAAAATTTAATTATTATCACCTACCATGTAACGAATAGGTGAAAACTGAATGACATCGCTTCGCAAGGTGGTAGTTCTCTGTATATAGGAACTACATTATCGAATTCTCTACTAAATACAATGTCAATAGGTATATATGATTTTATATTTTCATAAGTATAATTAGATGATAAATATTATATATAATTTTTAAACAATTCATTATATTCATCTGTAATAAGTAGTCATAGAAAATTAATAACATTAGTTCTTAAGGTGGTAATCTGTGAAACACATAATCAAATAATTCATTTCCCATTTGATGGAGGCATAGATGGCTGTCATTCATGGACATAACATAAAAATATCATTATATAAATTATAATATGGTTTATATATCAAAATGGTTTAATAATATTTTAAATAGGCATAAGAATAACTAAAATAAAATTCTCAGTTACGAACATTACATCTTCTTCAGACAACTTCTTCTGGTTTTCACAAAATCCTTACTAGGTTTACTTTCTTAAAAGACAATGTGTTATTGGATTATTGGAGGTAATTAAGGAATTAATTTTGGTAGTTTTTTCCATAAAATTTTAATTTGTTTTTTTAAGGAAATGAGAGGGGGTGACATTTTATAAGTGAGAGAGAGAGGATACACATGGAATTTTTGAAAATGATAAATATCAGCCATGATTTTATCATCGAAAAAAGAAGTAAAATATAAAATTTATGATCCTCATAATTAATAAGGTAAATATATGGAAATATTATTTTAAATAGAAAAGTTTTTGTCATTTTTAACCCTTAACATTTTAGTTTAACTATCTAATAAATTCTTTTTTTCCTCTACCACGGTAAAAAAACATTTCTGTGTTCAATATCTATTATGGTCAAGAATAATGTTGATATTGATAGATAGTAAAAACTATTATGGTTACAAATGAGAAATAATTTTTCCCAAAATATAATCAATGAAATGGAATAGTATAATTTAAAATTATACTCATAAAAGTGTTGAATTTTTTTTCTTCAAGAAATATATTTTTAAAAGGAAAAGATGATATCATGTTCACTAAATAAAAAGTAAAAATAATAGTTGAATTTAAATTTAAATTTATAGATATATAAAATATACTTGTAATTTAAATTAATATTTATTTAGGGTTATATTAATTATTTAAAATGGAAAACTATTATAAATTTGAAAACAATTTTCCAAAAAATAATTTTGTAACGATTAAAATACATATTGAAAAATCTTGTATAAAGATAACCTAAATTTAATTAATTATATTTCATTTAAATAAAAACCAGACTTAATTTAATAAAAATAAATGATAATTTCATAAAAATTTAAATTTTTAAGTATTCACTAAAAAATTTAATTTATTCCAAAAAATTCAAACATTTCACCATAAGTTAATATAAATAATGTAATTTATTAAAATTTGACTATTTTAGAATAAAATTTCAAATAGTGAAAAAAATTTATTTTTAATTATGTTTGTAACAAATAACTAAGCCACAATTTAGAATAAAATACACTTTCTTAGGAGACCTTTTTTTTTAAATTATGCTTGTTTTATTTATAATCTATACATAACCATTGTAAATATATCACAAAAGTCTAAACCACATAATTTTCACATATAAATTAGTTCTATTGAGATCCTCTAATATAACTATCATGTTATTATAATCATTTTTATAGAATATAATTTTAATAAACTATCATGTTTCATTTAAACCAGGAGTACCATGTATCAAAATCTATAAAATAGATTTAATTTATTTAAAAATAATTATATCTAATGTCTTAGGGTAATACATTCTCTTATGTTCTTGGAATTGTGTCTAATATATTCTATCAAATATGATGATCAAATTTTAAAATCAGAGGGTGTAACATCAATCATGGAAAAATTGAATTCAAAAAGTTATAGAATAATATTAAAACATTATTGAACAAATTTTTATAAAACATAGACTTTGAGAAATTTATTTCCAAAAAAGTGGGAAACAATGTCGGTTTTCAATGAATAGAGTTTTTTGTCTCCAGAGTCAATAAGTGGTGAAAAATAATTGGAAAAACTAATCTATAAAAATAACCAAATTAGATGAAAAATAATTGGACCATTGGGATATTTTTATAAAACATCATTATTGCAAACATAATAATAAATAATACCAATAAACAATGACATTGTAACATAAATCCCTTAAATAAAGTTATTCATTAATTGAATGTATCTAACCTCCTATATAATATATTTAATTTATTTAAAATTATATTAAAGGGTTACATAAATAATTATATTATATTATATAATCCAATAAAAATATTCAGAAACCCATTTGTTAATAATTTTTTATTAAAAGTATTATTTTGTGGCTTACCCGTTTTTTCATCCATGATAATTTTGATTCGATAGTTCCATTAATTGTATATTGAACGAGGTTCCATCATCTCTAGAATTCTAATAATGATTTAAATTCCTCATATATTTTTTATTTATATATATATATTTATCTATAATATTATTATAATCTAAAATGAATTACACCATTCCTGGATATGGTTGTCCATACGTATGGATTAACGCTATTTTAACTTTTCATCAGTTGGAATGGAAGATATTAAATAACAATTCACCTCTATATAATCACTACTATATCATATATTACAGATATATTCATTTCATATATTCTTGAAAAACATATATGTAAAATGTAAATGGAAAAATATTCAAATCAATTTGTGGAGGTTGTAGTGCACACATATGAACGAGAGACATTATCAGTTTCCGATTGCTGGGAAGGTAAAATGGTAGATATGATATTATAATTATAGGAGAATAATTTTTTCATCAATATCATATATAAAAATTAAACCCATTAGAATAACTATTAATTAATGATGATTACAAAAAATTAATTGTATCGCTACTTGGAGATGATAGTCCAAACACACACAAGCGACATATTCACTACCCATTTGTTTAAAAATGGAGTAAATAATGGTTGTATGACTATCATAATAACATTTTTCTTATAATTTAGTATAATTAATTTATTTTTTTATGATAAAAAAATAAATTTCGGGGAGGTACGAGATGAAATAAATTGAAATAGATATGGTTAGATGATTACCTATCATAAAATTATCCATAATTAGATCTTTTATTGGAGGAACCTTGTAATAGTATTTTAAGAATTCTGACTCCTATAAATCTAATATCAATAATTTGATAATATAATTAGAATGTAGTTTTTAGAGATATATGGATACAATAGTCCTAAATAAGAGAATGGAAGGGCATCATTTTATTATTGGAAGGAGAGGACACAATTGAAATTTCATACAGATCAAAATTTAATAAAGTCATAGTCAATAAGACATCAATTAAATGTAAATATTTTTAGAAGTTGGAATATGGTGAGTTTGCAATATTTCCATAAATAGGATTTATAAATGTTTACCTTGAAAATATAATAATTTATCATTACTTAACCCCTTAATAAGCCCATTTTAACCCTAACTTATGTGATTGTTTACAGTATTACAATTCAATATGAATAAAAATAAATGTGGAATAATTAATTTTTTTTGAAAATTATTTTTTAACTATTTTATAAAATTTATCGAATTCAATTCAATTATGTGTAATAATTAAATTTGATTTTAATCCCGCAAAACATGATAAAATTATTTTTTTATAAAAAATTTTATTAAGTATTAAAAAATTTTATAGATAAATAAAATCTAAAATTAATTCTAATGATATTTATTATATTTATAATTGATTTAATAAACTAATTTTACTATTAAATCCATATTAAAAGAAATATATATTTTGAAATTCTTTAAATGAAAGGGTTGTTATAAATTAAACACATTATATTTCATTATTCAACAATATATCAATCTTTTCAGAAAATTATAAAAAATTTACTCTATCAAATTTGAAATACATGATAAAATAATTCTTTTCATTTTTAAATTTTTTTTAATGGAAATAAAATAATCATATTATTTAAAAAAATAAATTAAATTTTTTTTCAATAAGAAATTAACTTTTTAATGCATATAAGTTCTTTAATAAAAACTGAGTATTTATTTATCAACATGGGATCTTTATATAAAAAATTAGTAATTTGTTTCATAATATGGTCATTATTTGTCATTTAAAGAATATAATTTCTATGTTTTACTAATATACTAAATTATTGTTCATTTAGGCATTTGTTTTAATTTATCACACATTATCAAAGAAATTAAATTTTTCTCAAGAGGAATATATTATTTAATCTTTTGATGTCACATATATTTTATTATAATTAAATTATCTGTAACTACTATAAATTTTACTTTAATTATCCTCTATTTATTTATTCCAAATGATGAAATATTTTTTTTAATGAAAATAACATTTATTAATCTCTCTAATTAGGTATCTATTTCATCTATGTATATATTTTTCATTTAAATTATTTTAGGAAATTTTATAATATTTATGAATGGTTGATTAATTTATGTTTTATCCATTCTTTTCATTTTATAAATAGGTTTAAAATGAATCATCCTATTATTTTCGGAATGAGATATTTTTCACCAAATGTTGGAATATAATATTTTTTTGGAGCATTTACCGAATGAATATATTATGAGTCTATTATTAATACTATTTACATTAAAGATTAATATACATGTTTATATTTTTCTATTCAAATATTTTTTCATTATATTCTCTTTGATTTATATTTTTAATATGTGATATAAAAATGCATAAGGTAATTTCATTATAAAATATTCTTAATATCTTTTAATTTTATTTTATTCTATGAAAACATCCATGTATGTTACTTATGCTTTTCATGGGAAAAGATCCAATAGTATAATATTTACGTATTATCTTGGTGGTTTATGATAATTATATTAAATTTTTTATGAAAATATATGTTTTTCATGAGATATGATATAATAAATTATTAAATGTTTACATGTTCTAGTGGTGTACATTTGAGCAAATTATGATTTTGTGGATGGTTTTATTGTTATTACCCAAAAACAATTCGGTGATGATTAATATTTAAGAGAAAAAAATTTATACATGGGGATATAAAAAAACATAAATAGAGTAAACAAGAATTTATCTATATCCTGAAGTTGGTACATGGGTCTTAAAGCCAATACTAACATGGGATTGATGTCTCAGTGGGTTTCTTTTAATTAATATTTTTGTAATTATTACTATGCAATATTTTTATTTCACTCTCTAAAACATGTTATTTTTCTTATAATATGATCTCATGAACTTGGATACATTTATAAATCATGTTGGAAAAAAATCCCTCAGGGTAACATTAAAGCATTTTTGAGGTGATTGTGTTCGTTGAAAAAGTTTACATCTGTGTGGTGATTGTTGAAAAATCAGAACAATGACATAAATTTTTTTTGAAAAAGAGGATTTCATGGTCGAATGTTGAGTTCAAGAGCTGTGGTCAATGATCCATGTTTGATTCAAGAATGTTGACAAAGGAATGAATGATCTGGAGGTAGTAGAAAAAGAACATATATAAGGTGGCACTGTTTTCCAGGGTTTGCCAAATTTTTGGGCTTGAAAATCGACAAATGAAGACAAGTGTATTTTGGAAAAGGGACATGCGCGTCGTTGACATGAAGTAAAAGAAACTTCCCTGCCCTATGTTTTTCAAGATCAGAACATCAAAATATTGAAAAGGATAGAGGGTCACGCAGGTATTGGTGTGGTCGAGCAAGTGACCTGGGCGCCGTGAATAGACTTGTGTGTCGATGCCTTGGATTCTTGAGAACTTGTGTGACTGTTGTTTTTTAAGATCAGAAGATCAAAACATGGAAAAGGAAAGATGGTCGTGCAAGTATTAGTTTGGTCGACCATGTGACTTGCAGGAGAAGAGACATGTGCACTGAGACCTGTGCACCGAGAGAAGACATGCGCTCTGTCAAACAGGGTGTTCAAAATTTCTATAAATACATGATCACTAGTCCTCATTTTCAACGGAGGACAATACTTTGAAAAATCAGAGCTCCTGTCGCCATGTTATGGTGGTCACGCAAGTGGTGTGCAGTCGCACATGTTGACTTGCGCGCTAGTGTTTAAAGTTCTATGCCGGTTGGTTGTTGCACTCCAATATTGGATTGGGCATAAAAGGAGTTGCATTGTGCATGTTTGGAGGAGCAGAGGCCGGTTTCGCGCAAGCAGTTTTGGTAGACCTGCGCGCCAGTGTTGACCTGCTTGTTGATACCTACGCGCTGGCTTAGAGAAGGGCACCAAGTAAGGTTGACTTCCAGCAGTGATTCAGGGCTGTGTGGAAGTTGGAAGATTACCCAATACCTTTGGTGCCTGGTGAGAATCATATATGGGTGAATGTTTAACTTCAATAAATAATCCAAATACAACAGAGGATGTATTCATTATTGACAATGAAGATACATACATGTCTATAAACAGTTTGTGGATCCTTTCTGAAGTAGTGAGCAAAAATAGAGGAAGAAGGTGATCCTCTCCAACAACAGTGAGCCAGAGAGAGAGAAACAAAGAGTGACCTTTGGGAAAGTAGTGAGCTGACCCTAAAAATTTTAAAAGTAGTGAGACTAGGAGAGAGTGACTGTTCTCAAACCTATGTATCCACATCCAGTGAAGAATTGTGTAATTTGGTATGACCTATAACTTGTCGGCGTATGCCCCTTGGACGTAGCCCAGTGAGGGTGAACCACGTAAAAATTTATGTGTCTGCGTGCATACTTTCTTGCATTGCATTTGAACCATCATCATCATATAAAGAAGAAAATAAGTGATCGTAATAAACTCACAAGTGAAAACAAAGTGACCCTTGTAATAAATATGTCAAGATCCTGTAGGGTAAGAAGAACATTTAAAAAGAAAATCCATACCATGATTCAACCCCCCTCTCACGGTATATTGGCCCCTATTGGGCCAAAAAAATCATGTCATATTATCTACCAAATCATTATTCCTGGATTATTACATCCGAATTATTTGTTATGAAATTCAATTAGTATGATCATATTCACATAACCTTTTATAATTTTATGTAAAATATTTTCATTGAATGATATCTATCATGTTTAGATTTTATGGGAACTAAGATCTTTATTTATTATGTTTCATTTCCCTAGGTTATGATCAATGGTTTTATATTTTTTAATACTAATAATTTTACAAAATTAGAACATTTTTTTTGTTATATTTTAATGACATTTTCTGAAATAATATCATTATTTATTTAATTTTTGAATCAATTATGTTATTCTCTTTCCCGATATATATTCCCCTTATTGCTATAGGTTTTGGAGCTTTAGTGTCTTATGTGGTTGTGTAATTGATGATCTCATAATGATCACATAGGTTTCAATTATGATCATGGATTAGTTGATTATACTGAGAGATTATTTTACATCTGAGAGTGTTTCTTTATGATAAAAGAGGTTCTATAGTGGGGAGGTATATATTTTGAGTAATATATGTGTGTGATTTGGGTATCAAAAATTATTTTAATGTAGTTAATATTTGATAACATAAAACATTACTAGATCCCTAATGGGAAACTATGAGTGGATTAACCTGGTTTAGGTAACATTTATTTCTAAATTATTTTATATATTTTTTCATGCCTTTGTAGATATTTAGTATAGAAAATTTATTTTCGGAATATATTTTCCCAAATAAATCACTATCAAATGTGTATTCCATCAATGTATTTTCATACTATTTTACATTTACATTTTCTAATTAATAAAGAAAAAAAATTTTTGGTGGATCACTGCAAAAAAGACATTTAATTATTAATAGAAACCCCTAGGTTAGAAACTAATTTTATATCTAGGGAGGTTAGAAACAAAATTGTGATATCATGTTACAGCTCAGGCAGCCCTATACTATTCATACATTAAGAGGTTGTTTAAGGAATTTGGATCCCCTATGCCCAAATTTCTTCCCTCTAGACAAGAAGCTATAATAAGAAGATCATGTATTGTCCAAATAATCTGAAATAATTTTTTCTCTAGTTTATTTCTTATAACAAATATATATCATTTTATATCTGTTTAAAGAAAGTAATTAGGAGAGTTTAATAGATTCCATGTGAATTTATAAATCTAGAATAGATTTGTAGATTTTATATATTATTGGTATTTTTCCATCTTGTTTTGTGAATGAAATTTCTATAGAAAATTACTACCAATTTATAGTTGTGGGGAAAATAACATTGAATCCCAACTTGAATGATGTGTTTGTGGATGATATTATCAGATAACTAGATGATTGACTATTTTTTTACTTCAAATATCACATGAGTGGGTACTATTTTAATGGTATGTTAATAGACTTTGATAGATATATTAATAAATGAGAAAAATTATTAAATCCCATAAAATACATAAAAATAGGCATTAAACATATATTACAAAATAATCGAATTCTTCCACTTGGAAAGACAATTTTTCAGTGAAATTTTAGATAATAGGCTTGAGAGGTTTTATATAATTCAATACATTTATTTCAATAGTTCCAATCATTTTAACAATTAGATTTACATATCTCTTGAAGGTCAATCGAATACAACTTTCAATTATCTATTTTGGTCAATTTCTGGTTATTAAATACTATTTTTATTGGGTGGTGCCCCATCAACATTTCAAATATTTTTTATGACCACTTTTTAGATTATTGAATGGATAATTTATATTTTGATGTTTTATTTCTCAATTTCATGATATAATATCTAATGAATTTCAGAAATTATAGAATCCATTTTTGGAATTTTATTATGAAAATGAATTATTATTTAAAATGATAAAAAATTATATTCATTTTCACTAGGGAAATAACATTTTTAAAAATGTTTATAATAGGGGAATTGATGTAGATAATTATAAAATTTAATTGAATCAAAACATTTCACCTACCTAAAATGAAAAATGAATGAGGATATTTTTACGATAGTCTAGTTTCTATAGAATATTTATCATGGATTTTACAAAACCATTAAGTGTTTCAAATCACTACTTGTACTAGAAAAAAACTTATTATTTAATGATATGTTTTTTGTAAAATTATATAATAATATGGGGAAAATAATAACATCAACATAGATTAATACCCATATTGGAAATTTATCTTTATTATGGATGATGAATTTGATGTCGATTTGGCGGTTGTTTTGGGGAAAATGAAATAGATGAAACTACATTTGATTTATTATGTAATTAATCTATTAGATTATGCACAAAAACATACTATACTACTAAAACGGGTATGATTTTAGTTTTATATAACTTGATAGGTTTATGAAATATTTTTTTGATTACAGGATATTTATTTTAACAGACTATTCTATAATCAAATATCCCCTAACTGCGAATGATTCAAGGAAATGTTTATTGTAATTGAAAATTAAGTTATAGGAATATGAAATTTAAATTAATGATAATAAATATGCAAGAAAAGTTTTCCTAAACACTTTTATAGGTGAATTATCATACATTTTTATAATACAAAAGAGTTAAATGCCAAATTCATATATGTACAACCTTGTTTTATTTAGTCATGAAATATTCTTGGAATGATGACTTGAAAACATTTTCAAGTAGGTTTGATTCCCTATAATGTTTCATAGGGACAAATAATAAGTTTATATTTATTATAAAATGTTATTTTTTAGGTGGATACATGGATTTTCAAGAGATATTATGATGATATTCTATTGATATTTGAACATGAAGAGAAATGGAATCCAATAATTGAGAGCATATATTATTCACCATTGGTAGGAAACCAAGAGGAGAAGTAAAATACCCACAAATTCATAAAATTTTTGTTTTTACTATCCAAATATTTTTAAACATTCTAGTATTTTTCTAGATGAATGTGAAAGTGGTTATGGATTAGATCTTTCAGGAGAACATTGGAATTTCCACAAAATGGGATATTGGATGTTGATGTATTTGATGATAGGGGACTAGGATTCATGGTATAATTTCTAATTTCTAACTAGAATAAATAAATACCTCCAGATGTGGAATATATATCTAATAATATTAAATCTATCTATATTCTAAACAATAGTACTTCTAGTTTTGTTAATTCGTCAATAATAATACTAATTTTTGGATTAGTAGTTCCACAATAATTTGTCACTAATACTAACACTTGTTTCCAGAATTATATGTCTTATACGTTAGTGGATAGATAAGGGTGTTCCCATAAAATGTTATCCTCTAATAGCCCATAATCCAGTGGGTGTTTTTTTATTTTTAATTGAAAAATTAAATAGATATTGGAGAGGACAATTTCTATTTCTGAGATGGATTAGTCTACCAAATTGGATGAGGATTTATGGGTCACCAAAACGTCCTTGAAGAGAGATATATATGTATATATATCAATATATAAATTTATCCATTTAATATTATTTTTAAAAGACATTACATATTTCTCTGATGTTTCTTTTTAATTATTGTTGGAATATAAAATCCCTCAAACATTATTTCAAGTTCACTGGTCAGAGATGGTTTATTGAGTTTCTTAAACTTAATGATATTAAAATTGTGTCTTATGAGAATTCACAAATTTAAAAGGAAATAACCAAATCCTTTCAGGAAATATTCTTCCAAAAAGGGATTTTATTATAATATAGATATTTTTAATTTAATGCTGAACTTGTTTCACCATAAAATTTGACTAGATTGTGAGGAACATTCACCATTTTTCGGGTACTAGGAAAAATATTTCTTGAGATGGTTGGGGAAGAGAATTAACGAATTTTGGTCAGTGGTCAATGTATAAAGAGTTATATTAATTAGAACCTGAATGGATGATACTTCATCTCATTGAATAAAATATGAGGTACTGCTGTGACTAAATAAACACTTGAAGATAATGCTTCATAGTATCTAACCCCCACGTTTTTCTTCTCTCTTTATTTTAAAATAATTAAATTTTTCTATATATTTTATATTTGTTTATTTATAATGTTAATCCATAATAGTTGTAATTTTTATTATTAGCATGAGTTTATTATGATGATAAATTGTCTTGAATGGATTGGTGTTGATGTGATTACTTGAAGTTGAATTTAAAATGATATTTAATGGAAAGGGGAACTGTATTTCAAGATTTATTATGATAAAAAAATCCTATAACATCAACCTTAGTTTATTCTAATTATTTATTTTCCATACTTTATACTAAATTTCATAATTTTTTATCATTTTTTAGGATGTCTAAATAAGTATGATGTGGTATCTTTTTTGAAGACACGTTAGTTATATATCTTGGTGAAATAAAATTCTTAAATCATAAATATTTTGGGGATTATTGTTCTAATCTTATAATTTAATTATATTGTTATATAGTGTAAGGAATAAAATATCAATGAATTTTTCTTATTTTTAATTAAATTTTGTGAATCAGTTTTTGTGTTTGTACGTGACGTAATCATATGTATAGAGAATTGAAAATAAAATTGAATAAAAAATTCAAACATATCATGGACCATTTAAAGTGGAGTTAGAGTAAAATAATATTTTATTTTGTACAAATTCATGAAAATGATACAAATATAACATTATAATTTTTATGTCTAAATTATTAGATTGAAAAATGAAAGTTTAATTTTGGCTAGACTAGTTGATGTGGAAATCATTTTAAGAACATTCCTATACCCCATTAAAATTATTTCCCATATTCTGCATGCAAATATATATTTAATAAATTGGTTTAAAATTTAATCTCATCATTATAATAACATTTTGGGAAATTTTGGATTATAAGTATCAGGTATATTTTATTATAATTGTGATTAATTTTAATTTAATGATTTTCTCATATCTTAAAATGCCTTAAAATTTTTCATACTAAGAAAAAGATTCTAAAAATTTTCACTCATTAGGAATTTAATATATATTCATTTTTTTCTTAACAAGTTGATAATTTCTATCTAAATGATTTTTAAGTTCATTGATTCGTTTTTATACTCGTTGGACTACCGAGTGATCTTACACACTATTTTATATAAATAATATTTTGGAAAAGGGTAATATAGTGGTATATGGTATATGTTTATGGAATTAGAATTAAAAGATGAGGAAGTTGAATCGTTAAGCATAAGACGAGAGTCTCATGAATTTTCAAATAAAACAATTCTAATAGATAACTAAAAATATAGTCATATAATACATTTTAAGTTGATTAAAATGTGAAATTGTAATAATATAGTGAATATGTGAGATATTAGGAACTTTAACAAAAACCATGTACATCCTGTATGTTATTATAAATTAATTCGTTAAAAAAATATTTATAAAAAAATGTTCACAATATTTAAAGTTATATCATTAATGTGAGTGGAATATTGAACCCAAATAGATAAATTGAAATAAAATTATAAGAATATAATTTGAGTTGTATCAGCAATGAATAAAATGGATATTTTATTTTTTCTTCCTAAGAATGATTGATAATTGAAAGTCTTTATTTTTAAAAATTTAATTCAATAAAATAATTTTTTTTTCACTCCCATAAATAAAAATATTACTTGGATTGAACTATTATTTTGAGGTATTTTTATAAAGGAGTAATGATATTAACAATGATGGTCAAGTCTGTGTTTTCCTCATTTCGGGTATATAAGTTTTAAAAATGGAAGGAACCAATTATGAGAATGTTTTAGAAATTCATTGAAACATTTTAACCATCTCAAAAGCATACACCTATAAAAATTAATAAATCGACATTATATATTCTATGATTAAAATGATATATTATATTTAATAAATAATAAAAAAAATTGATTTCTTGATAAAAATGGCATTTCCAATTTTGTTGGAATTTGATTTGGATTTTCTAAATTCAATTTATCCTCGTCTATTATGGAGGATTTATTGATTTTTAAAGAACATAATTATGTTTTTTTGTATTATTTTGTTTGTGATTTTAAGGAAATTGAGTTTCAAAATAAAATATATTTATGATCTTGTAATTTATTCACTTTGGTTTAATATTTTTTATTGTACTTTTTTTAATTATTCTTTCACCTGTTAATAAATAATATGATTTTATTTGAAAAATCATTTCTATGAAATTTTTAGGTGAAATTCTAGAATAATTCCTTCATATTTAATTTTCAATCATTAAAATTTTAATTGTGATAGTTAATTTTTAATTATTATTTTGTATTTTTATATTATTTTGATGTGGTAGTTGAAAAAAAATTCCATAAGTGAAATATATATATTTTTTAACATTGTTTTTTTCAAAACATTCTTGTCTGATATTGAAATTTGAAAATGGGGAACTCATGTATGTCACACTTATATGTCCTTTCATTGGTGCCCCAATCAACCATGTATTTCATTTTCCATTGAATTATTCTATGCACTCTCTAAACTTCCATAGAAAATATTCAATGGGAACTACCTAAATAAATCACCCATGAAAATTGAATCATCTGTGGAATTATTTCACGATAGGTGAATCTTCTATGTCCTTATAATATCCCTTAAATACCCTTTCTCTATGTTTTCTGAATCAATTATTCATCCTATGAATTTATTGGAATTTTATCAATGATGAGCCATTGAATGAGATCATTTGAGGATAAATCCAGACCACCACATATAGAGAATAACCAATAATGATGAGGATGAATCTTTCAAGAACCAATGAAAATAAATGAAAAAAATACACCAATAGGAAATTGAGAATCCAATGCCTCCCTTGACTCAGAATTAGTGGAAGATCAATTAAAGATAAAACATGATGAACATAGAAACTTATTTAATCCTAGAACATTAGTATGATGCATAATGAAATCAATAGAAGCTTGAGAAAATAACCCAATATATAACAAAATAAATTAAAGATGATTTATTCGTGAGATGAGATCACTGATAAAGAGTGAATTCAAATTATAACATTGAACGAAGAAATATAGTATTTATTAGGAAAATTGATTCATGGATCTATGGATTTAGAGTTTTCAAACTATCGGTATAATGATGAATGAATTTCATTGTTTTCAAGTTTAACAATAGAGACAACCCAAAGTTTTATTGGTCATTCAAGATTGGTATATGATTATTTGATTGTGATACCAATTTTCATTGATGGTTACAGTTTTTACTAAATAAGATGATTATTTTTTTTAATACATTTAATGTAACGCCCCGACCCTAGTTACCCAGAGTCGGTGCATTATTACATAACATTGGCATGATTACAGGAAAGATCAAATCTCGAAAGACCGATTGGTTTAGTAGCCTTGGAAACACTAGATATATTCATAAGTTTTACATTACATCATAAAATGAAAAACTACTACAAAAACATAATGTCTCCATAATCCACACTCATATCCCCACATAATATCTCTACAGGTCATTCCTAATTTACTTCTTCACTTCCTGGGAAAAATAAAACATTGAAAGGGGTGAGCTCAGATGCTCATTAAGGATAACATTATAGCAGAAGCTTTCATAGATAAGCATAAACACTTAAGGCAATTTATAACTAAAACAAAAGCCTTTTAAACATGAACTTCAGCATAAAATGGCAAAGGTAAAATAAAATAATGCCATTTACTTACTCACATGGATATTATACAAGTCGAATGATCACATGCAATATCAATAACCACTTTCATAATGATGGAATGCATAATTCCAGACTATCATAACCACATAGCCAAGGCCTCATGCCAAGACTACAAATAAGATTTTTCCAAGGCCTTGTGCCAAGACACTAGTTTGTCTCATGAGACCTACCGATGCATCGAGGAGCTATAGCAGGCTCCACCTGTCACTTTTTAAGTCCAATGCATTCCTCATATGAACAGGTTTAAACATAACATAAACATTCGTATTAAAACTAGCATACGAAATGCCAATACTTTAACCACAAGCCATGAATGGTATAAAAAATAGCACATCCATAGTCAAACATAACTCATTCGATACAATATGGAAGATTGTATTGTATCACATTAACCTCAATCAAGAATAATGAAGGATGTTGACATAGATGAAAATAATCATCAAAACTATTTGAGAGAAATATCCCCCTCTTTCTTGAAATTATTTAAAAGTCACACTATTTGTCAAGAAGACATTTCAAAATAGATTTTTGAATCAAAGTGTCCCATACCACTTTGAAACTTTTTAAAAGGAGTTTTAATTTCTAAACTTTAATGCCCATATATATAAATCCTTATAACCATTTTTTAAAACATGGACATTAATAAGAGATATTTAGATGAATAAGTCTTTAAAACATATAAAAAATGGTATTTTAGTTTGATATTCTAACCAAAAGAAAGACAATTGAATACAAATAATTGAGGTAATCAAAACTTTGTAATATCATGAGAATAAAGGGAAGCATAATATACTACGTCAAAGTACATTATATACACCACATAAAAGTTATTTGGTGTATATCAACAAAGAAGTCTCAATGGAATGTAAATTGAGATGAAATCTCTCATAAAGGCCATTTCCTTAGGTTAAGGATAAATCAACGACATAATTATGTTGAAAAATATAATTACACTAAATAGGATTGGATATTCAGTGTAAAACAATCAAATGATATTCACACATATTCTTGTAAAAACAACCCCAACAAATTGGATGTTTAACTCAACAAATGGTGAATGAGTTATAATTACTCTTATCAAGTTCATATCAATGACTTGAGAATTATAAATGGAGTGATTATTTGTATCAAAAGTATATCCACAGGAAGGGGAGTGGAAATTATGACATAATAAAATGAATAGTGATTCCACACATAATCTTGGGGTAATATAATCAATGAAATATGCATAAAGCCAAATTAGTGGAAATTGAAATCTCAAATTCCCTTATCGATTAGGTAACTTACGAAACATACACCCACAAAAGAAGTGTAATACCATGATGATGTAAATACCCATAAATTAAATTATATTACACAATGAATACAATCATGGGAAGTAAACATACACCACATACAATAATTAAGTGGTGAACATTGGAATTCTCTCGAATTTAAGAGTGAGTTAATAAACCCCTTACCACGTTAATCAACTGAGTCGTATGGCCAAAAGTTAATAACCACCAAATTATTTACAGAATAACATGAATATAAAGAGAATCATGATAATATATATCAAATGTATTTACACAATACACCACTTTCAATAATTTAGTGGCGAACAATGGAAATCTCACGGAATTGAAAGTGAGATAAGAAAATACCTTACTTTGTACTTTTTTCTTGGTCGACGGTAGGTTAACCTCCTGTATAATGGTGAAATAATTGTTATTGAATTATACAAGAATAATTTACTTTAATATGATATCATATATGATCTTTTAACATTGATTTGTTAATAATATCTTAGAATTATCGTCATTTCGGGTGTTAACGGGTTCATTTTACTTTATATTCTTTGTTATGTGAGCCATATTCATTATTAATGGGATGTATATTACTCGTATCCAGAATTATATCAGGTCCTTAGATACTATTTTTAAATCATCAAATTATAATTATACTTGAATGGATATGATGGAGAATGAATCTCATCGCGTTCGTGGAGACGGTAATCCGTACATACTCACGAGCAACAATATCATTCTTTTGATATTAAAATAATATATAATTGGATGTTATATCATATATACAGAATAATTGTCATGTTATATTTATTATTTACATGAGTTAAACATCATTATTATACCCATCCAAATAATAATATATTGAATAACAATTACACCACGACGTGGAGACGGTAAGCCGTATGTACGCACGTGATGGATAGAATACTGAATATGGTTGTACCATATTTATAATAACATCACAGTATATATATGATACTGGATTTATTATTTTATAATGGTAATAACAAAGAAAGAGGAAGTGGAAAAAGAAAGAAACTTGAAAGGGGTGGTGAAAACATTACCTCTTATTCGGGTTCTTCCTTTTGATTTGATCAAAATGTCTCTTTAGGTTGGCTTTATGATCAAACTAATGACTCTAGGTTGTAGTGAGGGAATTTGAGATAGTATTTGGGCAGGGTTTGGCCGAACCAAAGGGCTTTGAAGGTATGAAGAAATGAAAAGGAGGAGTGCCCTTTTATAAGAGGGGTGAGGGGCACCTTTGGAAAAGCTAGAAATATTAATTTATAATAAATTCATATTCGGTTTATAATGGCTCAAAAGTTTATTATTTAAATTTTAAGGTGGGTATGGGTCGAAAACAACTCAACCAATAGAATTTAGACAGGTTTGGGTCATTATATTAACCTTATCTTTAAGTATTAACTCTTAGTTAATTAGTTTCACTATTACAATGTCTCTTTTTATTTTTATATTATATGGTTAATAAACTTACTATATACATCCAAGAGACCCCCAAGTGGTCCATTAAGGATGAACCTATCATTATATAAGTCTTTTTGCCGAACCTTAGATTTTTAGGAATTTAATAACAATTAATAATATAATATTTGTTTTAAGAACTCTTTTGTGTCAATTTTGACACTATTCAATAATTGATTTTTTTGAAACTCATAACAGATTGATTACTTCGAAAAAAGTCCATTAAATAAATCCTAATATGTAATATTATCCTATAAAATTGTTTTTATTCCTTAAAAGTTTCATATTATATTTATTTGGGTATTTATAATATCAATTATTGTAATGTTTTACTATTAATGTAATTAATTCATCATCATTGTGTCATAAATAAATGAAATTATTTAATGTCTAAATATTATAAATAAAATATCATTATGTAGTAAATCTTTTTATCTTTCTATATAATATTTATAATATAAAATACAACATATATATCCCTCTGTAACAATTGTTTTGTTAAAAGATATATGCTTGTGTCATTTTTGTATTTATTTTAACTTAATTAAAATAAAGTGTCATTATCACTTACTAGTGGATCCATGGGGTCCCAAAATCGACCCAAAGATTTTCATGGTCGACCATGTATCAAAAAATAGGGTTAAGGCACGTTTTAGGGTAATTTAGTATCATTATAATATTATTTTTTAACCCTTGTTTACCGGATTTACCCTTTAACCATGGTAAATAAAATATTTACCGGAGTAATTATCCAAAATGTTTAAAAATAAAAGTTCCCTATTTACACAATTTGAAAATCCTGATTCAAAATATGGAATCCATTTTTCCAAATTCAAAACACAGAAGTGGCAGAAATTAATTTAAAATTAATTCCCGTTGTTAAAATAAAAAGCGTGTTTTTTAGAGATAATAACTATCAAAATATTGTCACTTGTTTATGTTTGGTTTAAATGTGAAATTTTGTTCAATGACCCAAATTGTATTATATGGTGAAACTATATTCTAAATATACTTTAAAAACACTCAAATTCATAATTTATCACTATTAATTATTTTGATTAAAAAGTTGTTTTTAATTAACATTTAGTAATTTTCACTATTCATCAAAATATGAATGTTATCCGAAAAGTACCAAAATTTCACCCTAGGCTAATTTCGATATTCCTAATCCAAAAATGATGTCCATTTTGAGTGATAGAATTTATAAAATTTCAAAAACTAGGTATTACTATTCATAACGGCTAGTTTGATTGGTTATGGTGTGTTAAAATCTCGAAGTTGCGTACAATGCACACCATTGCATTATTCGAAAGGATACATACCAAGGAATATTGGGGTGTTACATTCTCCCCTCCTTCAATAAATTGTGTCCTCACAATTTTTTAAAATTTTGTTTGGGAATATAATGGAAAGTCCCACATCGGAAAAAGAGTCAATAAAACTATCACTTTAAAAGAAAGAAAGAGAGGTATAAGGGCCATCCAAGATAACCCATACTAGGATTCCATGTAGGAAAACATGGATATGGATGATAAACTAAGTGTCATGTTCTGAAGGAGAGGGATAGAAATCATGATCAGGAGAAAGTTAACAATAAGAAAACCACAAACTTATGTTGGGACAAACGACCATTAGTCTCCTAGTAGGAAAGTAAACAGACAATATTTTTTTAAGTTACATTACATAAGGATGAGGAATTCATTTATGATATTGACTAAGAACATTATGAGATATACTTACATTTTAAGTAGAGTTTCATTCCTTAATAAATTTCCACCACTAACTCAATTTTTTTTAAACGATGAGTATTCAAGAAGACATGGTCACAGTAGAAGAGCTAGAATAAACTTCTATAGAATCACATGATCCATGAAGGATAAACTATATATTTACATTGTCTTTGAAGATTAATCAAAACCACAATGGTTAGTGAATGATCTAATGATCCCCCAAAAGGATATTCCTTGAGATAAATATGCACTAATCTTAATTTCTAAATTTTAACCAACAATACCCCAAAGTAAAATAAATACCATTCAATAATCAATTGTCCTTAAAATCATTCAATATAATCCAAACTAATATTGAAACCCAAAACATAGAATAATTTGATTATGTAGTCTCCAATGTTAAATTGTATCTCCAAATGACATCAAATACTTTTAAAGTCACATACTTAAAAGTAATTAACATTATCACATATTCTCTGTTATAGGTTAATCATTTCCATAAATAACCCAAATCACTATAAATACACAATAAAAACGTAGATAAAAATCCACAATTACTCTACAAATGAAACCCCATTGTATTCTATTTTCCTTGGGCATATAGTGTTCCCAACAAAGCGAACATCTTCCAAAATAACATTTATCACTTAATCACAAAATCACTTTCCTATACCAAGGGTATTCATTTGATAAGACATAAGAACCGAAATCATCTTATTATTGACCAATAAAATCATTTAACAAAAAAATAGTCACACTAACCAGGGACTTCACGTAGTCCAGTGGTAGGCGATAAATCCCAATCGCACTTTGGTTGTGGGTTCGATTCCCACAGCTTTGTCCAACGCGACGGGTTGTCACACGGTCTACGTGTTGTCCTTTTTCAAAAACTATATTTTATAATATTACCAAAATGAGATAAATTCCTCAAAATAACATAATTTAACCACAAATGTTATATCATACCTTGCATTTTCATCAAAAATTATAATAACTTATAATTTTCTCAAAACCCAATGATCATATAAAACCAAATGGTTATTTATACCTATATCCACAAGAGAAGAGACAATTATTCCTCAAATATCATTCTCACATGGCAAACTGCGGGGTTACAAATACAAGAGAAAATTATTCCAAAGTAAACCCATCAACAAGGAGTGCTAATACTTTTTAAATTTTTCTCCAACCATTTATTTCTATATAGCTTCTTCTTTGACCAAGAAAATATCCTATAGAATAGGACATTCACTCGGGTAATGGCCAGGTCCCCTATATGTACGGAAAATGACTGTAAATGGACTCTTGGGACCATTTTTATCTTCTTCCATAGCACTCTTCATTTTTCTTCGGCAATTCTTCACTTTATGTCCTTCCTTCCCACACGTAAAACATTTCGTTGTCCCATTGAGACACTTTCCTAGGTGTCTCTTTCCACATTTCCTGCATGATGAAAATTGAGGGTTCTTTTCTCCATGGTCTCCATTGCTGGAGCTCTTATCATTTATCACCTTTCTCTTCTTTGTTGAGTCTGGGATTTGGTTAATATATATGTTGTTGGTCATATTTTTGGAAAACTGATTTGGCATAAAGACGATATCTTTTACACCTATCAACATTGCATTTTGTTGCTCATTTCCACCATCGTTCCCACCTTGTACATCATTCTCAAAGTCACTATGACTTCCTTGGAATCCAGCCATTGACTAAAACCAGAAAGCATTTTGTGAGTAACAGTAGTCGTAAAATCATTTAGAGATTAAAATGTCACCATATTCTCAATTTGAAACAAATTAGGATTAACCAAGGTCATTTACTCTCATCTTATATATATATTACTTAAATCAGTTTGTAAAGAAAATGTAAATTATCCTAAGCATATCCCCAGGGAGTGTCGTAACAAAGAGTACAGCAAGGCCCGTTGTCGTGCACCAGTTCCCGTTCGAGTCTAGCTCAAAGTGGTGTTTTTGGGTGTTACCCCTAGGTACATCTGTTCCAGAGCTACCTCTACCTACTCGTATCCAGACAGGGATGTATTGCTCAGAAAACTCAAAAAATCTCTACAATACCAAAATTCTAGGAATTTCTTTTATACTAATCCTCAAATTTCATCTTAGGTCTACGTGCTCTAATCAGAGTTTATCTAGATCTAGCTTCCAAGGTTTGTACTAAACTTCCTCTGATACCAACTGTAACGCCCTGACCCTAGTTACCCAGAGTCGGTGAATTATTACATAACATTGGCATGATTACAATAAAGATCAGATCTCGAAAGACCGATTGGTTTAGTAGCCTTGGAAACACTAGATATATTCATAAGTTTTACATTACATCATAAAATGAAAAACTACTACAACAACATAATGTCTCCATAATCCACACTCATATCCCCACATAATATCCCTGCAGGTCATTCATAATTTACTTTTTCACTTCCTGGGAAAAATAAAACATTGAAAGGGGTGAGCTCAGTTTCCCAGTAAGGATAACATTATAGAAGAAGCTTTCATAGATAAGCATAAACACATAAGGAAATTTATAACTAAAACAAAAGCCTTTTAAACTTGAACTTCAGCATAAAATGGCAATGGTAAAATGAAATAATGACATTTACTTACTCACATGGATATTCTACTAGTCGAATGATCACATGAAATATCAAGAACCACTTTCATAATGATGGAATTCATAATGCCAGACTATCATAACCACATAGCCAAGGCCTCGTGCCAAGACTACAAATAAGATTTTGCCAAGGCCTTGTGCCAAGACACTAGTTTGTCTCATGAGACCTACCAATGCATCGAGGAGCTATAGCGGGCTCCACCCGTCACTTATTAAGTCCAATGCATTCCTCATATGAACAGGTTTAAATATAACATAAACATTCGTATAAAAACTAGCATACGAAATGCTAATACTTTAACCCCAAACCATGAATGGAATAAAAAATAGCACATCCATAGTCAAACATAACTCATTAGATACAATATGGAAGATTGTATTGTATTACATTAACCTCAATCAAGAATAATGAAGGATGTTGACATAGATGAAAATAATCATCAAAACTATTTGAGAGAAATATCCCCCTCTTTCTTGAAATCATTTAAAAGTCACACTATTTGTCAAGAAGCCATTTAAAAATAGATTTTTGAATCAAAGTGTCCCATACCACTTTGAAACTTTTTAAAAGGAGTTTTAATTTCTAAACTTTAATGTCCATATAAATAAATCCTTAAAACCATTTTGTAAAACATGGACATTAATAAGAGAGATTTAGAGGAATAAGTCTTTAAAACATTTAAAAAATGGTATTTTAGTTAGAGATTATAACCAAAAGGGAGACAATTGAATACAAATAATTGAGGTAATCAAGACATTGTAATATCATGATAATAAAGGGATTCATGATATACTACATCAAAGTACATTATATACACCACATAAAAGTGATTTTGTGTATATCAACAGAGAAGTCTCAATGGAATGTAAATTGAGATGAAATATCTCATAAAGGCCATTTCCTTAGGTTAAGGATAAATCAACGACATAATTATGTGTGATAAATATAAATACACTAAATATGATTGTATATTCAGTGTAAAACAATCAAAGGATATTCACACATATTCTTGTAAAAACAACACCAACAAATTGGATGTTTAACTCAACAAATGGTGAATGAGTTAAAATTACTCTTCTCAAGTTCATATCAATGACTTTAAAATTATCAATGGAGTGATTATGTGTACCAAAAGTATATCCACAGGAATGGGAGTGGAAATTATGACATAATAAAATTAATAGTGATTCCACACATAATCTTGGGGTAATATAATCAATGAAATACGCGTAAAGCCAAATGAGTGGAAATTGAAATCTCAAATTCCCTTATCGATTAGGTAACATAAAAAACATACACCCACGAAAGAAGTATCATACCATGATTATGTAAATACCCATAAATTAAATTATATTACACAATGATTACAATCATGGGAAGTACACATACACCACATACAATAATTAAGTGGTGAACATTGGAATTCTCTCGAATTTAAGAGTGAGTTAATAAACCCCTTACCACGTTAATCAACTGAGTCGTATGGCCAAAAGTTAATAACCACCAAATGATTTACAGAATAACATGAATATAAAGAGAATCATGATAATATATATCACATGGCAGTACACAATACACCACTTTCAATAATTTAGTGGCGAACAATAGAAATCTCACGGAATTGAAAGTGAGATAAGAAAATCCATTACTTTGTACTTTTTCCTTGGTTGACGGTAGGTTAACCTCCTGTATAATGGTGAAATAATTGTTATTGAATTATACAAGAATAATTTACTTTAATATGATATCATATATGATCTTTTAACATTGATTTGTTAATAATATCTTAGAATTATCGTCATTTCAGGTGTTAACGGGTTCATTTTACTTTATATTCTTTGTTATGTGAGCCATATTCATTATTAACGGGATGTATATTACTCATATCCAGAATTATATCAAGTCCTTAGATAATATTTTTAAATCATCAAATTATAATTATACTTGAATGGATATGATGGCGAATGAATCTCATCGCGTTCGTGGAGACGGTAGTCCGTACATACGCACGAGCAACAATATCATTCTTTTGATATTAAAATAATATATAATTGGATGTTATATCATATATAAAGAATAATTATCATGTTATATTTATTATTTACATGAGTTACACATCATTATTATACCCATCCAAATAATAATATATTGAATAACAATTACACCACGACGTGGAGACGGTAAGCCGTACGTACGCACGTATGGTGACATGTTATTCAAAGGATGGATAGAATACTGAATATGGTTGTAACATATTTATAATAACATCACAGTATATATATGATACTGGAGTTATTATTTTATAATGGTAATAAAAAGAAAGAGGAAGTGGAAGAAGAAATGAACTTGAAAGGGGGTGGTGAAAACATTACCTCTTCTTCGGGTTCTTCCTTTTGATTTGATCAAAAGGCCTCTTTAGGTTGGCTTTCTGAACAAACTAATGCCTCTAGGTTGAAGTGAGGGAAGTTGAGATAGTATTTGGGCAGGGTTTGGCCGAACCAAAGGGCTTTTAAGGTGTGAAGAAAATGAAAAGGAGGAGTGCCCTTTTATAAGAGGGGTGAGGGGCACCTTTGGAAAATTTAGAAATATTAATTTATAATAAATTCATATTCGGTTTATAATGGCTCCAAAGTTTCTTATTTAAATGTTAAGGTGGGGATGGCTCGAAAACAACTCAACCAATAGAATTTAGACAGGTTTGGGTTATTATATTATCCTTATCCTTAAGTATTAACTCTTAGTTAATTAGTTTCTCTTTTACAATGTCTCTTTATATTTTTATATTATATGGTTAATAAACTTACTATATACATCCAATAGACCCCCAAGTGGTCCATTAATGATGAAACTATCATGCTATAAGTCTCTTGGCCGAACCTTAGATTTTTAGGAATTTAATATCAATTAATAATATAATATTTGTTTTAAGAACTCTTTTATGTCAATTTTGACACTATTCAATAGTTGATTTTTTTGAAACTCATAACAGATTGATTACTTAGAAAAAAGTAAATTAAATCAATCCTTATATGTCATATTATCCTAGAAAATTATTTTAATTCTTTAAAAGTTTCATATTATATTTATTTGGGTATTTATAATATCAATTATTGTAATGTTTCACTATTAAAGTAATTAATTCATCATCATTGTTTCATAAATAAATTAAATTATTTAATGTCTAAAAATTATAAATAAAATATCATTATGTAGGAAATCTTTTTATATTTTTAATTAATATTTATAATATAAAATACAACATATATAACCCTCTTTAACAATTGTTTTGTTAAAAGATATATGCTTGTGTCATTTTTGTATTTATTTTAACTTAATTAAAATAAAGTGTCATTATCACTTACAAGTGGATCCATGGGGTCCCAAAATCGACCCAAAGATGCCCATGGTCGACCATGTATCAACCAATAGAGTTAAGACACGTTTTAGGGTAATTTATTATTATTATAATATTATTTTTTAACCCTTGATTACCGGATTTACCCTTTAACCATGGTAAATAAAATATTTACCGGAATAATTATCCAAAATGTTTAAAAATAAAAGTTACCTATTTACACAATTTGAACATCCTGATTCCAAATATGGAATCCATTTTTTCAAATTCAAAACACAGAAGTGGAAGAAATTAATTTAAAATTAATTCCTGTTGTTAAAACAAAAAGCGTGTTTTTTAGAGATAATAACTATCAAAAGATTGTCATTTGTTTATGTCTGGTTTAAATGTGAAATTTTGTTCAATGACCCAAATTGTATTATATGGTAAAAATATATTCTAAATATACTTTAAAACCACTCAAATTCATAATTTATCACTCTTAATTATTTTGATTAAAAAAGTTGTTTTTAATTAAAATTTAGTAATTTTCACTATTCATCAAAATATGAAAGTTATCCGAAAAGTACCAAAATTTCACCCTAGGCTAATTTCGATATTCCGAATTCAAAAATGAAGTCCATTTTGAGAGATAGAATTTATAAAATTTCAAAAAGTAGGTATTACTATTCATAACGGCTAGTTTGATTGGTTATGGTGAGTTAAAATCTCGAAGTTGCGTAAAATGCACGCCATTGCATTATTCGAAAGGATACATACCAAGGAAGCTTGGGGTGTTACATTTAATGGATATATATCCTTTTTAGTTTTGAAGACGATGATGATAATGGGGCATCTATGAATCCAACACATCAATTTTGAGGTTAAAGGGATATTCATGTATAGTGCTTGTTAAATTTCTTGATTACGTATAAAATAATGGAAACTAGTAATATGTGCATTCATGTTATCATTTAAGAGCTATCCAGAGAGGCTGTTGTGGAACTTTATTAAATAATGAAAATATCGGTCTCAATAAAATAATTCAGGAGTAAGGGGCTCAAATTGGTTGGTAATTCATATCCTTTCTGGGATAAAATGTATCTAGATTGGAATGAAAAAATTACACTATATATGATCGAAATATATTCATTGAATATGATTTTTAGTTGGATAAGGTCAATTAGTTCACTCACTATTAAAGGTCTTTACACGGTCATTTTTTTTAATTCTATTTTTGAAAAAATACTAGACAGCAATACAATATTAATGGTAATATAAACATGTTTAAATTTTCATATATATTAGGAACCCATTGACTACTAATTATCAAATGTTAATCTCAACAAATTTGGTCACATAATTATTAAATTATGGATCTCTATATTATAAAATTATAATTCAATGTTGAGAATCGGATGTTCATTTTTACCTAATGATATAATGTTTTTTTTAAAATGATCATGTAGATTAAGAATGGATAAAGAGTATCACATAATTTTTATATAGAGATGAATGATGATTATGTAGAAAATTATGGAGATTGTTTCATGTGTGATGAATGTTTCCTAGTTATTATGGTTAGGAATATTTGACCTATAAGTAGTAATAATTATAGTGAAACTCCCATGTGTAATAAAGGATGAAAACTGTTGAGTTATGATAGTGAGTTCAAAGGTAGTTTGGTTATACAAATTGAAATTAACAGATATATCTAGGATTTATCAATCGGGGTTCTAAAAAGACATTTGAGATGACTGAGGACATGACTGACCAGATTTAGGTGAGAGTAGGATATAGAGATACTCAATAATAAATGGTTCCTTTATCTCTTCAAAAATATTTCTATTATTCTCATGGATTTAATTTTTGTGAAATATTAATTTTTTTGTCAAAAAATAAATTTATATATAATTTCATAGAGTATTATGATTATTATAGTTTTCAATTTATTTGATTCATGTGCAATTATTTATTGTGAATTTTTTTAGATTTAATTTCATAATTTATTTTAATTTAAATTAAAAAATTTATTATTTATTACTATTGATGATAAAAAATCATCGAAATTCATATTTTTCTAATATTATTATATAAAGATAATGGATCATGAGAGTTACACACTAGGATTATGGAAAATTTTATTTTGGTTATAAATAGATGAAAATTTTGTTAATTATTGAATAATACTTTTGGAAATAGTTGGAATTAATCAATCATATGTAAATCAACCAATTTTATTTCTTATTAATATTATATTTATTATAGTTATTTTTATTCCTGAGTGAAAGAAAAAATTTATTAAAATGGATAATCAAATCTACATAACTTATCCATCAATTAATCCATGATTTCTTTGTGATCTATCATTGTTTGTTTTTTCACATTTCATCATCCCTAGTTTAACTCTACACACACCGCTTATGTCCATCTCTATTTTCAAGTGTTTTTATCTTGGTTACTCAAACACTTTTCTATCCATCCCAATAGAATTGAAACCATTCTCAATATCTAAAATAGTTTTAATATAGTTTATAAATAGTTAATTTTACATGAAATTAGTGAAAACCATTTGAATCTCACATCAATAATGAGTTCATTAAGGTGAAGCAAATATTTAATATAAATATAGAAGGGGGAAACTCAATTATAATAATATATTTTGATTTGTACCAATCAGATGAGAAAGGAAATTTTATTTTTTGGAATCTAGGGAATGGTTTTTATTGATAAGGCATCTGGTTAATGTATTAATTCGTGTTAAATATGACTTGAATACACTTCTAAAAATGGAAGATAAATTTTACATTAAGTAAGTGGGTTGTTTTCATGAAGGAGACATGGAAATTTTATATGTGGATGAATATTTAATACCTTAGTTTTTCATGTATCATTGATCATAGTTTGGAATTGTATTTAAAATAATCATTATAATTTTTTGAACTATCTCAAAACATTTTATTGGGAATCAAATGTGTGAACATGAATCTTTTTTAGTTGGCTGGGAAATAGTTTTTATCTACCCGCGAAGAGAAATTTTTTGTAAATCTTCTAGAAAATGAAATGGATATATGTGGGAAAATTTTCATTGTTATACTATTTTTACACTTTTCCACATGTAAACATTCAATTTATTGTGTTTTTAATGATAAAATATTTTAATAATATACAAATATTTAATATTTCTTGATTTATTTTGACAATTCAAATATTTTAAATTATAGTAGAAATAAATGTTTCTAGTGAAAATTTATTAAAATTTTATTTCATTATATTATCAAATAATTTTATAACTTTATAATTTTATTGATTTTGGTGATTATTTCATTGATATTTTATATCTTGAGAAAATGGATTTGGTTTTTTAAATTATAAAAGAATCATTCACATTAAATATTATTAATTTTTGAATAAACTTTTAAATAATGTTTTAGTGGATGATGTTTGAGAGGTTTACAATGGGATATCAAATTCCAAGTTAACTCTAGGATCAAATGAAAAATATATATATGACTATATTTTTTGTAAAATACAGGAGGTGTTTATTTAAATAGAATGAGTCCACTAGGTTAAAATTTATGGAATCAATTACCACATGTTCCAAATGAAAATATACAGAGATATATCCTATTACCATCCTTTATAGAGTATATAAACTGAATTATCATAAAAATAGTTATCAACAACACTAAAAAATCATACGCATCAAAAAATTTTAGAAGTAATTAATCCTAAAAATAATAGTGCAATTATACAGTGGGAATGAAATATTTTTGAAGAAATATAATCCTAAAGGCTCAGAATGTTTGATTTTTTAATAAAATCATGAATTTTTTTATTTTTACAAACTAATGAAGCACATCTAAGAATAATAATGGAACCCTATCCCCCCACTCTAAAAACCAAAAATTATTCTCAATGTTGAATATTATGGTTTTATAAAATTATATATATTTTTAGTATATATTTTTAATTCAACAGTTCCCAATATGTTAGTGGGTATCAAGTATTGTAAATAAAATTCCTCACAAACTAAAAAAGAATGACTTCATTTTAAAATTTATGTATTTAAATTTTTTAAATAAGAAATTTTTTTTACCAAATATACATAAAAATTTAAATTTTTATTTACGATTACTAAACATGATATATGATGTATTTAATAAAATAACTAGTGAAATCCTAATATAATTTTTTTAATTCAATTTCAATTCTATCATTCTAGAATACAACAATATAGACAGAAAATTAAGGAATAATATATTCATTAATAACAACATTCCATCAACATAAACCCTTATACATAGGCACATAATTACCAATGATATACACTGTAAGATGATTGATTAGAATTTAAAAACAATACATATATATGTGTGTGGAATACTTTAGGAATTTGAATAAAAATAAATAATTCATATATTTATGTATAATTTCACCCCAGATTCTTTGTTGTAGTGCATATTGATTACAAATAGATTAACAATAATATGTTAAAAGAAAAAATTTAAATTTGAATCATAAAAAATGTTTGATTATTTTGAATTATATTTCTAAAATGGTTCATGATAAAATTCCTTGAAGACATTGAGAAGACATGAAATTTAATGGGGAGGATACATTGTTATAGTAACTCTTATGAATTGGTGAATTTAATGTTTCATTTATCGGTTATGGAACTAAAAAAATTATAATTAAAGTTGGAATTATTATTATAAACAAATCAAAAAATCAAAAAAAACTCAAAATTTATTTTAGAACACATGAAAAACTTATGTTATAGTCCATAAATAGAATTGGTATTGATTCAAATTTCAGGAAAGGATATTGAAGCCATTCACTTAGAATTCCCAATAAAATATTGTTTTATTCTCAGATCATTTACTAGAAATCATTGATTTACTTCTGAAACAAACTCAAAATCAACAATTAATAACATTTTTAGAAGGGTAAAAGATCTATTGTACATCATAATATGTTTAAAATAAAACATGATTAGCCTATAATTAAACCATTAACCAATTATCCATTAATGATGATCATATTTTAGATGACAATGTCATGGTTATGTATTTTTATCTTTTTATAAATACGCATTCATTTTCCTAAGACCATTTTCTAATATCATAATGATCACTCAACTTCAAAAATGTATTCACCATTGCTGGCATGAAACCAGGATTGAGGGCCAAAACTGCCTAAAAAACTTATGATGAAACTACATAATTAGATAAAATGTATTTCAAATTACAATTATATATATATATATATCAAATAACCGGTGATAATAACTAGATGATATAAAAATTATACATTAAAGTATGAACATTGATATAAAAATCATGTCAATTATTATAATTATCATTTAATGAGATATATATATATATATATATATATTATCCAATGCATTTGTGGTATTTAAAAGAACCACCCATCGCATAATAAAAAACATTCATATGGGTGACATAACATCTTAAATTATTTTTATCAACTAATAATTAAATTATTATATTAAAATAATCATGTTATATTAAAATTTTATGATCACATAATGATAATAAACTCATAGAAATAAAATTTGAGGTATAATTAGATCATACCTCCATTTTACAAAAAGAAACATCAAAGGATGTTAATATTGATGAGAACATACAATTGAATAATATTTAATCATTTTATTTAAACCAATGAAAATAACCTTTTCATTCGATTTAAATATAAATAAATATTTAAAAAAATTAGATAAATATTATCAATATGAATATTAATGTAAAATTATAAAATAAAAATCAAATAATTTCTTATCATGAAGGTGAAATTGATATTTCTTGCTGTAAAATGTAAAATACATAGTCTTTTCTCATGTTTTGGTAAAAATTCCAAAATAAGACTCTATCATAAAATGAAAGGAAGATTCCATTTAATATATTTTTAGGAAATTAAAATATTTATGTAGTTTAATGTCAATAATTGTTTTAATAAAATATAATATTGAAAAAAATTTAAATACCACACACTTAGAAGAATATTATTATTGATGAAAGAGGATATAATATAGAATTCTTTTAATATACATTATCAAAATTATTGAATATAACCAAGAAATGATAATCAAAGGAAAATTTTAATCCTTATAAATAAATAATGGATAACATATATATGTGATTTATAAGGGAAATTATCTTACAATACCTCTAAATATAGATTTAACACATATAATCTAGAAATGAAATGAGATTGTGAAATAAATCCATTACAATATGTTTTATCAAGCATCACAAGCATTAAAACCTCTTGTATAATAAAAATAGATTTATCTTATATCTATAAAGAAAAATATTAATATATATACAAATATTAAAATACATTATTTCATTATAATTTTTAATTATAATTTTTAATTACAATTCTACATCAAAGTCGTTATTCTATTGAATACAGGTCTATTTTCAATGAATTTTTTGGTTCAACATTTTTAATTACCAAACCTATTTAATTGATAAATCATCTAAAATATATCTTAATTATTATAAATATAATATTTTTTTTATTTTAAAAACTTTAATAACCATCAGAAAAAAGTGGTAGTGATAAAGGAATAAATCACATCGCTGAGAAGCCAATTTTAATGTATGCAAAAATGTTCTTTAAAAATTTATATGGACATACATAAAAAAGTTAAAAAATAATTCCCCTAATTAATGTAATTTTCATATAACAAATATCATATATATTTATTAAATATATCTTTATTAATGGCCACATGTAATAGAAATGAAAAATGAATCACATATCTTCATTATAGTGGTGGTCCAAATGTACACATTAGAAATATTATTGTATTCTAATGAATGGAAGTGTATGAAGGTATATTTTATATTATATATATCATGAATCATAATTATTTTATGAAAATCTATAATATAAATAAAATTATACAATATAACTATCCAAGAGATACAATGATTTTAAATACCACGCATCAGTTTATAAAGATATTAATTCACACTTACATGTGATTGATGATTTTATTTCACATTAGATAAACAAAATAAATAATGTTATTGTAATATTAACATAAAAAAATTAAGTATGGTAAATAAATAATTTTTAGTACTAAGAAATAATATAATATCTATACTTCTTAAAGGAATAATGAAAAATGAAAAATATAAATAAGAATATATATTTATTTCTTGAGAAAAATAATTTCAATCTCTTCTATAGGACCCTTGAATTAGAATGTTTAGAATATAATAACCTATAATACATGTATATGTAATTTTATAATTGATTTGGTATGGTTTAAGTCAACCTTCTAGGATTATGTGGCATGGAGAATAAAAGAGAAGAAGTAGCCATTTATAAATGATGGGTGAGGCATATTTTTAATTATTAAGAATTATAAAATATTATAAAGTCACTCTCATTGGAATGTGGAAACAATGTGACAAAATTTATGTGTTTGAATGAGATATGATATAAATAAATCAATACAATTAGATTTAGAGAAGTTCGTAGGATGTTTTATCGTTAACTTTGTAGATTGTCCCCTCATTAACAATACATACCATTACATTAGTAATGATTTTTTATTCGAGGTTATTATTCATAATGATAAAAACGAAGGAAAAAAGATTAAAAAAATTACATATTGATTCAAAAAATTTTAAAAAATTTATTTATTTCAATTTATATAATATTATAAAATTCATTAAAAATAGGCATAGAAGACACAATAAAAACAAATTTTAGAAAAATACATTTTAAAACATAATATATAATTTAATATAATTTAATACATAATAATAACCATTAGATTATTTTTAAAAAATTTAATAAAATATATTATCCATTTATTTCAATAAAATAATTCATCAGAAGTTACTAACGTTATTTATTATCATTAGAAAAACATTTTCCCACTCAAAACAGTTTTTCATAAAATATCCCTTTTTAATATAAAATGCAATTATTTCATTTTATAAACAAATGATAACAAAATAAATCATTTCATAAATGTGTAAAAATTATTTTTATAAGTTTGTTATAATGAATTAATTTTTAAATAATAAAAATCAAACCATTAGTAAAACAAACATGATAAGTACAATTCATATAAAAAACTATTTAAAAATAGCTCGTTTAAATCATTAAATTTTCCAATATGAATAAAAAATATTTTGGTAATTATATTTCATATAAATTATAAATAATTTTTTCAATATTGTACTATATAAAAATTATTCACATAAATTCAGAGTTACTTTTAGTGAATGCAACAAAACACATAAAATATAATAAAGAGAATGTTATTGTAAATTTTTGTGGTTATATACAACCCTATTTATAAATATTTCACCCAAAAAATGATATTAATATACAAAAAAATTAATGAAACTTATTCCTAATAACATCATTGGGTTCCCACGTAGATTGCATAATATGTTTTCTCCACAATATATTGACCACAAGAGTGGTCCTATTCCACAACACATTCTCTAAATGTTCCAAAATTTCCACTAGTTGTCCCTCATAAGAATACTAATTCACTAATAGTATAATCTATGAGTTCAATACATGTATTTATCTGGTATGGTTTTCCTTAAAAAAGGTACATGAAAAAAATCCTAAATTTATGATATATTCAGTGGGAGTGAAAATTGAAAAAAAAACCCATCCTAATCTGACCAAGATTCAAAAGGATGTCGATATATCTATGACTAGACATTCAATTCCTTCTAGAGAGCATAACATTATTCTAATGAGATATCCATGGGAAAAAATATTCACTAACTATTTACATTATATCACTAAAAATATATTAAACATAATTTTCATTGACTTTGAGAAAGAATGATGTGATGCTTTATGGATCTGACCATATCTTCCACTTTTATAGAACGGATGGGCCCCAATATATTTAATTTCATAAAATCAATGCAATATATTTTATTTCTATAGTTCCTACCATATAGGTATTCATAAACAACTATATAAATCGTTTCTTAAATCTATTTTCAAATGAACACATGACCAAAAGAAGCTATTGGTTCGAACTACCTTAGAAATCCATAGAACATGATCTCAGTATATCCATTAGTGTATTGATAGTCCTCAATGACGTACCATATATCTTAGGATGAAATGTATTACTAATGTTCAACAGTATAGTCTATTAATTCAAAATAAACCTATATAAGTATGAAGATAACATTATTACTACATCAGATATAATAAAATATAGGAATTCATGTAATGTTACCATTTATTTGATGTATATCACATAAAATTATCAAGACTAAAATATTCATTGATAGTTATATAATGTGATGATATCATAAGTTGAATAACTATAAAAAAATTATATTTTCCCTTTTGATGTTTCGGGGAGTGAGACTGAAAAATAAATGGTAATGATTTCCAATTTAAATATTTTTATAGGAATGTGTTTTAACATCCCCATTGAATTCTCTATATTATCCATAATACGTGGATATGAGTGGCAACAATATACACACCCTACAATATCCCTTCCCTTGTAATCATAATTGAAATAATAATTTAGATATCTATTTTTCATCATAATTATATGATTATTAAAGAATGATGAACATTTATCTTCATCCAATATATCCTAATTAAGGTCGTGTATTTATGATACATAAAATTAGTTCTGGAAAATGTTATTCAATCATAATTATGGTTAAAATCAAGAACATATCTCACCTTCTCCATCTATCCCATATCCTTCTTCTTCAACTATATAATCCCTTCATTGATAAAGGGTGAGATACTTATCTAATAAATATTTGATATATCCCACTTTACTGATGATCGATGATATATATGTTTTATATCTAAAGGTATTTGATCTATTTTAGTCATAATCCTTGAAAACTACCATAGTCCTTCTAACTCATAGAATCGGCCAACCTTTTCACATTCCAAGGGTTGTAGTGTATTGAGAAATCAAAATATTTAATCAATAGCTACCAAGCCATTTGGAAAATATTAGATTATTCATGCATGAATATATAGTTGATGATTTTATGATATATATATATATATATGTAAAACCATTATCTATAAATAAAATTTCACTATATTTTCAAAGAAATATTACTACTACTAGCTCCAAATGAAGGGACTGGTAAATTTGATATTTTATTATCAATTAACATAAGCCATGAACTATCAATGTATCATTTATAATAATATAAAATCATAGTATATTATTTCCAATGTTACTATTTATCAAAAATCCACCTTTAGAATAAGTTATCATAAGCATAAGCGTATTGACCCAAATTCATTTTATTTATTTGTTATTATAATCAAATTCATCTTCTGATAAGAACATGGGCAAATTTTATATCAATATAATTAGTGAACTATATATCAATAATAAATACCTCAAAAATCATTGATGATATACTTCAAACCCATGAAAACCAGAAATTTCAGTCACCATGGCTTCCTGGTATATTTATCAATAACAATTATCTTTGAAGGGGTACTGATATACACCCACATGAGATTATACTACCTAAAATTAAATAGTATGTATCCAATTTTCCATTTGGTAAATGCTGAATCTAAATTATTTTTCCTTAGGGTTTTCAACAAAATATTCAAATGATCTTTATTCACAAAATTTATCTTTTTTATATATAATAATATTATTTATAAATACTTCTGCAAATCAATCAAAGTAATATCTAAATATTCTATTCATTAGATCCATGATGATAGTGTTGTCATTATTAAGTCCAAATGGATTTACAATAAATTAAAATTTACTATATATCATATGGATTTTTTTCTATATATATACATTCTTGACACTTAATTAATTATACCCAAAAATTAATTGAATCATTGGAATGTATTAAGCTCCATAAAGTTGATAAAAAATGACATCAATCCGAAATAAATGAATGACTTAACATGATACTGATAAATTCAGGAATATTAATCCATTGTATATATTATTATCTGGTTTATTTTTCAAATCAAATAAATTATTTTGTGTTATTCAATAATGACTCATTGAAATGGAAATAGTATAATGTAAGCGTCTTATTTAAGAAAACCTTCATGATTTGAGGAAGACTTTGAATGTGTTAAGTAAATGATTTAGAAAATTACCAAAAATTAGTCATATCTTCAGGGATCAGTTTATCCTAAACCGTTTGATAAAAAAATACCTCATTGATTTTTTGTGAAGCACATAAAATGGATATAAATTATTCTTTAATATTATATTAATATAAACACTAATCGAAAATAATAGATTGAATCAGAATATCAAAAGTGAATTAACTTCATTATAAATTCATACAGTGTGTATATAAAAAAATCTCATAAATGCTGTAAAAAATATCCAATTAAACTAGATTGATAAAAAAAAGATTTATAGTAACCATAAACCCACAATAATGTACTGGATAGAAGCCATATTAATATTATTAGTTCATCATTGAATAATTAGTATTTACTAAAAAATAAATATCTAATCCTTGATGAGGTCAGTTAATTATTTTAACAAATTATCTAGGTGTAAAATATTTGGTAGATCTTGAATAAAAAACAAATTTGTAGTTTTATATTGGATTGTATGTTTACTTATCACTACATCGTTCTCCAGACCCACATTAGTTGTGATAGAAAAGGACATCAATTTATTCTCTTTCATATGGGATTTTTACTGCATTTTATCATCATTATCTCTTGATATAGTGAATTTATTCATATAATTCATTATGTACATAAATTAATAACATTAATCTTCTTTAGTTGAATCATTAATCCATTATTTTTAATTTCTTATCTTTTTATACCAAAATTGATAATCATGATCCTAATCGACAACTTTTCCACACTTAAAAAATATCCCAATTAATTTTAAATGATTTAATGATTATTTTTTCCCACATTTTAGTCATGTAAGTGGTTGTAATTCTATTCCTCCATGGGATTTAGAAATCATCATTTGATGAAGCTCCATTTTTCTATTCTTTTCATTGAAACCAAAAAAATAATTTGAGTTCCCATCCTATATATAAACTATCATAGAACATTGAATGAATTTTTCATATTGAAAAACATAACTAAAGTAAAATTCATTTCAAATAATTGGATTCAGGAAACTTAAGAATCGTTCAATGTTTCTATTAGGGTCAATGAAACAGTAATTAGGTTACATTGAATCAAATTTAAATATTTCATTGGCTATACCGATAAATTCTTCTTTAGTATGTGTCATCTCTATAATGTCCCTTTTATATATTATTATAAATATTTTGGGAAGGTATTTATAGTGTAATACCCTCTTAAACACATAAAATTTCAAAAAAATTATTTATTCTTATCAAACCAAATTCTTTATAAGTTTAAACTATAGATTACATTCACCTTTTAAGTGATAGACTGCAAATAAAAATTTATTATTTAACGAGAACTATTGAATGTAAAAAAAATTACATCTTTATGATTAATTTCTCAACAACATGGGGATTTGAAGACCCAAAAAGGGAGTGTATATTATTCCATAAAAGACTCATCGACATGTTTCTTAGTTCTTGGTTTAATTAAAGGCTTAATAAAACACATTTTATTGATTATATAATGAGAGTTATAAGTTATCAAATCGACAGGATATTTGATCAAAACATTACATCCCAAAGTTTTCTAATAATAAGAATCACATAATTGTTTATAAAATATATTATTATCTTGAATTCATTTGTATCTTCCCATTAAAGAAAATAAAAACCATATGACCTATGTATTGAGGAGAAATAAAATCATTGTAAAACCTTATGAAAATAATTTATGATGTGTCCTAATTAATAACACCATCTTATAAACTTATGATTCATTAGGTTTTTTGTAAATAACTTTTGATTCAGCATGGTTTTTTGAGTTTATGAACTCATATTATTCATAACCTAATCTCTAAAAATTTTCAAATTATACTCTTATACAAATTTAGATGTCTAAGGAATAACATATATATATATATATATAATTCTTCATTTCAGAGGAATATTCAATTCATATCGGAATTATACACACCCCAAAAAATTATTGTTTAGTAAACTAGATACAAGATACATAATAAACTTATTGATGTATAATCATTTACATTTATGATATTCATTCACCACATTAATAAAACTTCTATATGTATCATACATTGAACCTTCCATCAAAACATGGGGAATGATAGCATAATATTGAATGAGATAGAATTATTGGTATGGGTAAACATGGAATATATCAACAATAATTTAACATAATATGATCATTATGGTATGATAATATAATCAAGTTCATGTTATCAAACTATAAGATTCATACACTAAAAATATTATATGATAAACTAAAAAATCTTGTCATATCTTGCAACATCATTAATATTAGTTGTAAAGAAGAAATCATAATACATGTAGTATAACAAATCCCAATAGTATCGTAAGAATAAAATGTCATAATATTTTGAACATTGTTTTCCAAAATCATTTTCATTTATATTTCTATTATCAAAGATAAGAAAAATCACACACACATAAATGTGTGAAAATTTATTTTCAAAATCATGTACACAATTATTATAATCATATCATGATATATAAATATCACATTACCCAGTTCATCATATTTCACTACGGGGAACTCTAATCACATAATGAAAAAAATATATATTTGTACCATAAGATAATGAAAATATTTATAATTTAATCAAATCATAACCCCTGAAAAATTGATGTTTTATAAATACTACATTATCACAAAACCAAAATATATATAATATTATATAATAGATGTTAATATTATTTTATATTCCCAGTGAATTAAAAAAACAACAATGGATGCTAATATATATGAAAATTTATATTAAAATATAATATTAACATTTTTAAAAAAATAAGAAAAATCTTATTTGCCTTTTGAATCATTAAAAATAAAAATTTATTATATTTTGAAAAAAATAATTAGACAGAACATAATCATTGAAAATTATAATGTATGATTCTAACTAAAGAATGGACATGATGATGAAAAAATATATCCATATAATAAAAACTTAAATAATGATTCCTTTAAACCTTTTTTTAATTAATCTAAAAGATCATTGCTGGAAAAATGGAAAATTAATTTTTTATACAATTTTATATGAAGATAAAATATGGTTGAAAATGAATTCCAATAATTATTTTTAATAGAAAAATAATTTTTGGAAATCAATTAAAAATTGACCTGGAAGAATAATATATTTAAATAAAGAATAAATAGAGTTGAATTAAAATAATAACACATTTTCACAATTATATTATGTAACAAAGATAATAGAATAAAAGAAAAACATGAGGCCACTTGAAATAACCAAAGGATATGAAAATAAATGTGTTTAAAAGAAAAGGATCAGATACTTACCCTCAATTGAAATTTAACAAAGAAAATCCTAAAAAGAAATTATTTTCAATCCTAAATTTCCAAATTCAAGTATGGCCCTATATTATTAAAATTCTAACATCATATAGATTAAAAATTCAATGTTTATAAATTGAATAAATAATAATATTCATATATATATATATATATATAAATTAATATATATCATTAATTATGGTTTTAAATTATAACTTTTTTTTAAAATTCATCATCAAATTGATTATTAGGGTGTAAACGAGACTTTATAACATGAAAGTTTATATACATTGGTTACTGTTTTTATACATGTTTAATTAAGTACCAATCTCAATAATCTCAATCATGTCATAAAAGTCATATTTTTGCAATTTATACACTTTTATAAGAAAAAATTTATTTATTTTTGATGAAATATGAATCATATCTCCTCATTGAGATGATAGTCTATAGATATGAATGAGTGATGTTTGTAATTTTAGATAGACTGAGTGAAATAAAGTTAGAAAATTATTCACTATTACAAAATCGTTATTATATCACAAATATAATATATATTAATTAAATATAAAATTATTTCCATCTATATAAAAAGGAAATGAAAAATGAATCACACCACTTCATGGTGGTGGTAGTCTAAAGATACGAATAAGGGGAATTATAATTTTCTAAATAAAGGAAGGGTTATAAAATTGAATAAATAATAAATATCTATAATAATAATATTTTTAAATGATATATAAATATTTAGAAAATTTTTATAACAATACAAGATAGATAATGATAAAAAATAATGGTATCAAATCATGGAGATAGTAATCTATATGTGCAAATGAGATATGTTTTTATTTTTCTTATGATATAAAAGCAGTGTAAAATGGTTGTAAAATAAACATAGTAGCATTTCAATATAGTAAATATACCAATTTCATCATGTTGATGATGTTATATAATATTAATGTTTGTTATAATAATAATGAAACATAAAAATGATCTGTTAAAACATATACCTCTTCTTGGAGAAACCACCCGTCAATTTCTTCTTATGAACCAATGAGATAGTTTTTATGAAAATAATTAAATTAATATGTGGATGTAGATGTTAACAAGGGTCATTGGTAATTTTTTTATGTTAAAGAGATCACATTGTTTGGAGATGATATGAGTGAGGGCACATATTAGTATGTGACAGGAGTGACACACTTGTAATTATTTAGAATAATAAAATATAATAATGTAAATATTTTATGTTTTAGCTCTTATTTGAACCAATAATTAAGGTCGATAAATATTTTTTTAAATTAGACACATGCAAAAGGATTAATATGTTTTTCTAGGATCATAACCCTTATATCTATTTCTATACCCCTCATTACCCTATTTATCCTTTACCGTAATTACTTATTCTTCCCATTGTAACAATTTATGTTATCCAAAAAGAAAAGGGGTGTCATTAGTTTTTTTAATTTTTTTATTCAAAAAAACTTTAATCAATTTCTTAAATTAAATTCCCTAAAGAGAGGGAAATTACTATTAAAATAATCATTAATAACAAAAAGAAAAAAATTTCGTGAAAAAACAATTTTTTAGAATAAAATTAAATTCACTCGCATTAAATCCCAAGTAATAGCAGTTTGATGAATTATAAAATATTTTATTGAATAAAATATCTACAAATTTAAATTAAATAATTTTTTAATAGATAATCTTTTTATTTATTATGAAAACAATCCCAAGCATGAAAATATTTTTTCAGAAAAACATCACTTTTTTACTATCAAATCCATTTATATAATTTTTCAAAAATTAAATAAAAAATGAATAATATTTTAATATTTTTAGAAAATATATTCACTTTTTATTAATATTGATTGATTAATAAATATTATAAATTAATTATGGATTAAAACTTACATGATAAAAAAATTAATTTAATGAAAATATTTCAAAATAGTTCATTAGGATTAATATTATTTCCTAAGTGAATTTGAAATTATTTTTAAAGTTTATCATTAATTTTAATACTATATAATGTGATTTATATTATAATGTGTAATCATTATTCAAATATAGTTAGTTTTTTTTTCAACAAATCTATCCAAAAATTTACACTTATTAAATATTAATATATAATAAAATTAAAGTGTGTTACAATCCCTACAAGGGACTTCTAAGAGGTTCTATAAGTCCACAAATATACATTTAATTTGAATGATCTATACTTCATAAAAATATTATATACATTCCATAACATATTTTGTATCTTTCTATTATAAATCACATATTTACCCTTGAACTATACTTATAAGTGGTTCTAGTTCATCAACACACCTATTTTCTCAATTAATGCCACGAATATATAATTATTGAAATTAGGGCCATTATCGATGACGAATTAAATGGTAAGTCAATATTGGGGAAATACATTCTTCATTTTCAAGCAAAAAACACTTATAATAATGATTTATTATATTGAAGAGTCATTATACATCATAGATATATAGTCAATTGAAAAAATTACGAATTCATCCCCATTATAAGACATGAATGGTATAATAAAATCTAATCCCCAAATATAAATAAATGGCATCCCAAAATTATCTTTTAGTGAATATTCTATTTCATATAAACTTTTACAAGCCTTTTCATCTTTTAAAAACCTATGAAAAGACTCAAAGAATAACTAAACTGAGTTGGAATGTAGAAAAAACCATTCAAAACATTTTGGGAAGTTATCTCTCTCCCACAATGTCCTTCTAAGGGAGAAGACTGATAACTCTCATGTATTAAATGCATTTCCTTTCCAGACACATATATCGTTAGTATAATATCATCAAATATCCTAAAAAGAAATATATCATCCCAGAAATAATATTTCAACTCTAAAATGAACTTCATACATTTGTTCCATGAAAATACATTGGGAATTAATCTTACTTATATGTTTTTTTCAATGTCTACATACCTAGTATATTACCACAATAAATCATAAAAATGTTACTCACCTCAGAATTATGTTCGTATCTCTTTTTTATTTTCAAATTAGGATATGGTTTAAATAGATATATTTTTAGTAACCATATTTTTATCTCTATTCTTATCATTTCTTTTAAAATAAAGTTATTTTTTCTTAAGTGTCCATCTTAGAAGCCCTGATTAAATTTGTTAACTGACAGATGATATTTGATAGTAGATATACATTCAAAATGATGATATTTGAAATAACCAAATACATCCAAAAAAATCATGTTAATTCATTATAGTGATTGACTTTTTTTAAGTAATATATTATATTTTAATAACCACGTAGTATATTACTAGTATATTAAATCACATAACTTTTCGTCTCATATATTTTAACCAAAAAACCAAATGTTACAATAATGGAATCACACAAAACATAAAAATGAAAATTTTAATCTAGGTAATTTATCAATGATGATGTTGGGATTCACTCATTAAGAAGGTTAAATGAATATAATCATTTATCATCGAATAATAATGGTGATTTTTTTTAATTTATGTGAGTATTAATTCATGTGGATTTTAGAAAATCATTGCTAAACAACTTTAAAAAACAATTATGAAATAGAAATATTTGAATTTAAACAATTTTTTATATATTAGGAAGTGACTGAACCACTTAAATTTTATCATCATAAATATCAATTACTATATTTGAAACCTTTTGACAAATTAATATTCCTTCTATGACTATAAAGTGTAATTTTTATCAATTTCAAAAAAGAAATATTACCTAATATCACTCATAAAAGAATACAAAATTTCAAAAACTATTTCAATGTTACTTATAAAAGTGGAAAATAATAAAAAAAATCAATGACCCTTTTCTTTATGCTCAATAAATGGCCACCATACATCATTAAAATATTAGTAGAGGTCCACCTATTTAAATGCAATTCACTGATTGGAAAATTTTCAAGATAGATATGTAATAGAATTCATATCAAAGGCTTTAATAGATTCAGAAATATGGGTGTAACCAGAATATCTATCATGGTAATATAATTAATAATTTCCATCCATAAACTCAAACATTTGGTCAAGAAATGGAAAAAGTAAATGGCCTTTCTTAATGGTAGCTATTTATATTCTATAATACATTAAAGTTATCCATTTGTTCAGTATCCGGGTACAAATTTACTAATTTTTATTTTTTTACTACTATAAATCATCTCATCTTAGGGACCTCCTATATAGAACTAAACCATGTAATTTTTAAAATTTGATTTTTTTTCTAGTATCTTAATATATTATTACATCATTTCAAACCACTTCATCTAAATTGGGATTTAACCTTATTTTCCATCCAATATTGACTTATAAACAAATTCTATGTGTATTTTATGATTGAAATTGTCATTTCATATAATATAAAACCTTTTTATTTTAAAAAAACCCAATGATCGATAGCATATAAACCATTAAACACCAAACATAAATGAACCAAGATATATTTTTATTTAAATCGCAATGAAATTACCATTCTATTGAATTGGAGTGTATAAATATTATAATCCACATTATGAAATACATATAATTTTCATGATCAATAGAAATTTATTTATTAATTATTTCTAAATTTATACTCAATTTATTTTTTAAAATAATTTTAATCATAAAAACTATGTTTTATTCAAATGTGGTTTTTTGGCTATTGTGAGAGAATAGTAATTTTAATTTCATCAAATTTTTTATTTTATTTATAAAAGGTCAATTTTTTTAAAATAATCTTATCAAAATTATATTACAGTAAAAATTATGTATTTCTTTATAATTTTTTTTCTCATTGAATAATAAAAAATACATTTTAAAGTAAATACAATATCTATTATTATATCCGCAAGAACTAAATATGATATAAAACATTATTAAAGTAACTGATGTAATTATTTATGATAATTTTTTATAAATATAATATAAAATCAAATCAACACAAATAAATTATAATTTATTTCTTGATAAAATTGAAGGTCATTTTTAGTGTTGACGTAGTACTTTCTTAGTATTGGAAAATACAAGTTTATTGTCCTGAAGAAAATATTTGAGAATGGAAAAGTACTTTGATCACTATATTTAACATAGATAAATTATTTTTTATTATATTTATCAATAAATATAAATTTTAGAGTCATATAATGATTCACTTATCTAAATTCTTATTCAATTCTTGCACATGGATGGAGAATTAAAAATTATATATTAAATAAGTTTTCATGAAATACATGTGAGAAAATATACATAATTAATTAATATAAACATTTTAATAGAACATATTTATAATTTTTTAAATTATTTTAATTAATTTTTATTTTTTTGTGATGAAATAATGAACTTAATTACTTTTGCAGCGCCAACATTGTGATCATACTGGCAGTAGAAATATCATGTAAATGATTTTAAAAATTATAAAAGTTATTTTTATTGGTTGAGTGTTTGTTTTAAAAAATTATATGTAATTTAAACATATTAGGGTATGTGAATTTTTTTTATTATACATAAATTTTTTGACATTATAATAAAATTATTAAAATCCATCTCAACAATAATTCATGATATTTCAGAAAAAATCACATTTTAATAAATGATTTTAAATTCATAAAAATCCTATATTGATACAATAGAATGAGATGTGGTTTAAAATAATAATAAAGGTACATTTATAGGTCACATTGACTTTTCAAATAATATTTTTTGTTTTTAAAATTTAAAAACATTAATATGGTTGTAAATGTTAAAAAATGAATGGGTGTTAAAATAAAGTAACAATGTTGAAAACATCATGTAAACATGTCCAATTATTTTATTTTAGAATATTTAGATTAATTATTTTCCTATATTATGAATATATATATGTTTTTCAAATTTCTCAAGAAAATTTATTTTTATTAATTTAATACTTTATATAATTCAATGAGTGCCCCTCCCCTCACTTATATAAGGGAACCTCCTCTATTCTATCCCTCAAACATTTTGAACACTATAGTTCAACCAAGTACAACCAAACCAATTAATAAATCAAATAAAATCATATTAGGAGTACTGGTTATGAAATTATAGCATCCTTAGAGGGATTACGGTATATAGAAAATGAGTATTTCTGAGGAATATGTATAGGTATTAACTGAATTTTTTAGTTTACTTTCTTCTTCTACTTACATAAAATACTATCAAAGAATAATGTTAAAAAATATTTTAATCGACTCTATGTTGAAATGAAATTATGAATATGATACAAACCTTTTCCTCTCATTTTCCATCAAATGTGTAATGAAAACAAAGTTCATGCATACATGTCGAATACCACCTCTGTGAAGTGATGCATTTCATTTCAATTGACCACCTCCCATGGATGGTTGAAACCATATATTTAATATATATATATATATATATTTGATATTTATGAAATATTAATCAAACTAGAAGTGTGAAATAATAATTACCTACTTTCCGTCATTTTCATTGAATAATAGAATCATTACTCTTTCGTACGTACGACCTACCATCTCAATGGTGGTGAAGAAATTATTTTTTGATTAAAAATTTAGAATTTCGTGTTTAAAAGTAAATTTAATTCATAAAAATTACAATTATATCATGATAAATATTTTAGAGATAATAGAATAATGCACTCACTGACCATGCTTCTCCTATAGATGATGTTTTTAGATTATGAATTGAATGTCCTGAAACATCTGACAAAAACATAAGCAATGATATAAATAAACAAAACATGGACATAAATGATATAAAGGGTATAATAATAATCATTATATGAAAATTAAAAAAATTTACCTCAAAAATTAATAACAATCATTTTTTTATAATTCAGGAGTATATTGAATTTATTTATTGATTCAAAATCTATATTAGGGAAACATTATCTTAATACCTCATTTTAAATGTTTTAATAATATATTTATTAAATATTTCACTTCAATGTGAATATTTTTAAAAATATATTATTAATTTATTAGTAAATACATTAATTAATTATAAAGTACATTTTATGTCCACTTTCTTATTTTTTTAAAATCTTTTCAAAATTAATCTTTTTTATGGAATGATTTGAATTTATAATAAAAAATAAAAAATAAATGTTATATTTTAATTAAAAAACTATCAAAAGATTATCCCTCCACCAAAAAAATATTTAATATTTTAATTCTTTTATAATATTTAATGTTTTATTCAAGAAAAATCCACTCTCTATTTTTTCTGGGTATTTTCAAAATGGGCTTTAAATGGACATGATATTTTGATTTCCACACTTGTTATCCTTACGAGCACAAAGAATATATTTATTAGGGGAATGAAGTATTTCTTATATTATGATTATTATTTTATAATTTATAGTAACTATTTTTTAAGATATTTGATCCCAATATATCAAATTATAAAGTGTAAAACAATTATATTTCTCTAATACAGTGGGAAATATGTAGAGTTATCCTGGTATATGTTACTCTTAATAGATTAATTGAATTTACTAGTTAATTATACAATTTTAAGAGTTATTATATGAGTGAAAAATGATGTTCCATGTTACCAATATAACTTTTATTTTATTTATAGGTCTTTTTCAAGGAAGTATTTTAATTACATAATGTAATATCATTTTTTTAATAGATTGATTATACCCTTAAGGGGTAAATATAAGGCCTCGACCTTAAACCTTGCTTAATATTGAATTAAATGAATAATTCACATTGAGTATCTTTTCAGGTTTAGAGTTTTAGAGAATTAGAACATAACTATTACATCTTAAAAGATTACAATGTAGACACTTCTACTAAGTCTCCATAAAATAAAAACTCTTAAAAAGAAAGATGTCTAGATTCCATGTTTTAGATAGCATGAAATTCCCTTGATCCCATCCTTGACCTTATTCCACTTTAAGTCCTGTGAAAAACATTTCGAAAAAACTTGGGGTGAGCATAAAAAGCTCAGTAAGGGATACAAAAAGAATGAAAACTGTTAATTTTTCAAACATCAAGTAAACCATGTATACTATATCAAAGTAATACCTTCACCTTCATGAAGTAGTAAAAAAAATCTTCACTGAATAAAGTATCATTACTTACCTTTTTGTAACCAAAGGATTACCATAAAACCCTTATAAAGAACACATAGAATATATAAAGGTAACTTGGGACATAAACATACTTAAGTTGAATAACCATACGGTTGACTTCCACACATATCACTTAATGGAATAGCCATACGGCCAATTTCCATGCATACTTAATGGAATAGCCAAACGGCCGACTTCCATACCCAATGCATTGGAGGTTATAACGTAACCACCCGTCCTGGTATTCACGGCACCACCCGTCATATGGTTTATAATGTAACCACCCGTTAAAATGTCCATGTACCAATATAAAATCATAAAACATAAAACCAATATAAAGGAATGATAAAATTTCCACATTTCAATCACAATATATCATAAATATATTGACATAATAGAATCCTTTATCGAAACCATTTTCAATACCAAAATACATAAAAGAGTATATGGTGTTTATTTTATTTTAAAAACATTACGGCTTGTTGAGGAAGCCAAAGATCAAATAATACTCGCGGCGGCGGAAAAAGGCCGTTGTCACCGCGTACGTTAAAAAAACATTCCTTTTTTTCGTTTAGTAAAATGCTTCGTAGAAAAAGATTCCTTTTGTATAAAAGTAAAAGTCAAAGGAGTTTATACACCGTATAAAAGAAAGTTGTGTATAAAACGAAATATGCCTCAATGAAAGGAGATTGAGACGAAGTCCCTTACCTCAGGTCCGACTTGACTCGATCGTTCTTTAACGTCCTGAATAATAAACTTGAGTTAATTTATACTTGATTAAGAACACTTTTAAAGTTCATTATTCTTTTTATATCACTTATTGCCATGTTATAAACATTATGTAACCATTTAAGTTAATAATGTTTGTTTTGTCAATATTTGGTTCTTAAGTCGAAAGTTGACTTCTTACAATTACATGTTGTTCATTTGGTCAAAAGTTCTTTATATCCAGAATGAAATTCCCTATTTAGATATAATATGTATCATATATATCCATCATATACATGTATTTATAATATTACATAATCATTTAGAGGTAAGAAATGAAATGCACCGTTCATGGAGACGGTAAGCCGTACGTACGCATGAACGCTACTTTCATTTCTTTGTCATATTAGTGGAATTAAAACTAAATGAGAGGTATGTATATTTTAATTCCAGAATTATATTCATCATTTAGATATATCATTAATTATATATATACATTATATACATGTAATTTTAATAGTACATTACATTTGGGGATAAGAAATGAAATGCACCGTTCATGGAGACGGTAAGCCGTACGTACGCATGAACGCTACTTTCATTTCTATATAATACTTTAATGGAAAGAAATAATAATGATATAGAGGTATATTATAATTCCAGTATAACATAATATATAATAACTTTAAATCCATCCTTTACACATCCCACATATGGCATTAACGAATCACATCACTTTTAGGGGGCGGTAGTCCGCACTTCCTTAAATGAAGATATCGTGTTTACCCATAATGGAAACCATAAAGGTATGCCAAAAATGAAAAATACAGAAGCTTAAAGAAAACATAAACATATTATATATCATATATAAAAATAGTGACATCATAATGGCCACCCTTGAAGGTGTTAAATGAGTATTGAACAATCATCGTTTCGGGAGGCAGAATTTCGTCATCCACGGAAACCGTATGTTCTTTAACAATTTGATGTAGTTGTGTGAGAGTGTAGCTAAAATAAATATTATAACAACATCCTAGTATATTGAAGATACTGGTGTTGTTACAAAATAAGTAAATAAAAAGATTTTAGAGGGTTGGAGAAGCAAAATAAAACAAATGAACAAGAGAGAATGAATTATCTTTAAAAGTGTAACTCACTTTTGATTTGAGCCTAAAGGATTCCTTTGAAAGGATTCTGCCCAAAGGGAATCCTCTAGGATGAGGAGAGGGATGTGGAGAGAGTAATTGGGAAGGGTTTGTCCGAGCCAAAGGCTTGAGAAGTGTGTGAAATGTGGTAGAGGTGGGGGCCTTTTATAAGAGGAGAGGAGGGGCACTTTTGGAAAGTAAAGAAATATTACTTTATTTGAAAACGTGTTTCGGTTTTAAAAGTTCCCACATTGATATAATTCGTGGATAAGGTGATAAGGATTCTAAATACACTCATCCAATAAGTTTTGGACATGTTTAGTTCATAGATTTTACATTATCTTTGCATTTTATTTAAATCGTCAAATAATGATGTCATCGCTGCATCATTATTATGTCATAAATAATTTAATTTATTTAATGTCTAAAAATTATAACAAAATACTATAATGTAGGCAATATTTTTATCTTTCCAATGACTATTTATAATCAAAATTTGTACTTGTATAACCCCACGTAAAAATTATTTTAGTAAAACAATTTATGTTAGTGTCATTTTCACTTTAACATTAAATAAAAATATATTAATGTCATTTTCCAACTAAAGTGGCTCCATGGTGTCCCCAAGTTGGCCCATGGCTTTTCTTGGTCGTCCATGACACAAAAAATATGGTTGGGACATGTGTCTAGGTCATTTCATATTATTAAAGCATTATTTATACCTTAAACTACACTAATTACCACTAATCGCGATTAAAAACTTAATAAGTTACTATTCACCAAAAAATTATTTTAATCTCATTGAACCACATTTTACTTCTTAATGACAACCATGTATGTCGGATTTTCAAAATTCAATACACATTAGTGGTAAACTTTCATTTAACTGAAAAATCAGTTTGCTTGATTACCACTTAGTGGTTTCACTATTCATCAAAAATTGAAGTTTTTCAGAAAATTACCAAAAATTCACCCTAAGCTATATTTGATATTCCGAATTCAAAAATGAAGTCCATTTTACAAAATTCAAAACATATAAGTCAAATTAATTAATTTAATAATTAATTCCTGCTGTCATGACAAATAGCGTGTTTTTGTGAAACAATAAGTATCAAAAGATTGACACCAGTTTAAGTCCAATTTCAAAGTGAAATTGATTCCAATGACCACCATTGGATTAACTGGTAAAAATATTTTCTCATTTCACTTTAAAACCAATTAAAATAATAATCTAATCATATAAATAATTTAGATTAAAAAGAGGTTTTGAATTAAAATACAACATTTTACACTATTCATAAAAAAATGAACTTTATCAGAAAGGTACCAAAAATTTACACAAAGTAAATTTTGATGTCCCGATTCTAAATAAAAGTTATATTTGGTCCAAAATAAAGTATAAGAGTGATCAAAACTATATTTAATGACGGTTCACCATTAAAAGGTGATAAGTGAACCTTTAGTGAAAATTTGAGTATATATGGCCTAAAATTGAACTCTTTCCGTATTTTAAGCCTTTATCTTTTATTGGGTAAATGTAAAAACATTTAAAAACATATATAATCATATTTTAGTTATTTCTATTCATTCCCGCCAGTACAATGGCTACTTGTTAACTAACAATTAAAATAATATTATTTTATTACTTGTGTGCAACGTAATTTTTCAAAGAAACTCATCGTTGTGTACCGAGTACGCTATCGAACGTAGAAACCCCTTTTAATTAAAATTAATATTTAATTCATAAATATTAATAAATATGAAAATTCTTTATTCTTTATTTACCTGGGATGTTACATCCTTCCCCCCTTTTGGGAATTGCGTCCTCGCAATTTTATTCACTTATCAAAATAAGTGGGGGTATTTATCCCTCATAGCATTTTCAGATTCCCACGTTGCCTCTTCAATCACATGGTTTTTCCACAAAACCTTTACCTGATGAATCACCTTATTCCGTAACACCTGATCCCTGTGGTCAAGAATCTGGACTGGTTGTTCCTCATAAGATAGGTTCTCTTCCAGCTAAACTACCTATGGACTCAAAACATGAGATGGATCTGGCATATACTTCCTCAACATTGAAACATGAAAAACATTGTGTACCTGGGATAAACTCGGAGGTAAAGCCACTAGGTATGCAACTGATCCAACTCTTTCCAGAATTTTGTATGGTCCAACCAACCATGGACTCAACTTTCATTTCTTACCAAATCTCATCACACTTTTCGAAGTAGAAACCTTGAGAAAAGCATGATCACCTACCTCAAAAGATAGATCCTTCATCCGGTTATCCGCATAACTCTTCTGCCTGCTCTGAGCTGTTCTCATGTGTTTTCTGAATCAACTGAACTTTTTCTGCCATCTCTTCTACCAATTCTGGTCCCATCAGCTTCCTTTCACCCACTTCATTCCAAAATGCTGGAGTTTGACACCGGTTCCCATAAAATGCCTCAAATAGTGCCATCTGTATACTGGAATGAAAGATGTTATTATAAGAAAATTCAACTAAAGAAAGATGTTGGTCCCAACTTCCCTGATAATACATCAAACAAGCTCATAGCATATCCTCCAATGTCTGAATTGTTCGTTCTGACTGCCCATTTGATTGAGGATGAAAAGATGTACTAAAATTTTAATTCATTACCCAACGACTTCTGAAGGCCTTTCCAGAAGTTAGAAGTAAACCTGGGATCACGATCCGATACAATGGAGAGAGGAACTCCATGTAACCTGACTATCTCTTTAAGATACAAACGAGAAAGTTGATCTAGATAGAAAGTATCTTGTATAGAAAGGAAATGAGCAGATTTGGTCAAGCGATCAACAATAACCCAGATTGCATTATTACCTCGAGATGTCCTCGGTAATCCCACAACAAAGTCCGTGGATATGTTTTCCCACTTCCACTCTGGCACTAGTAAAGGCTGAAGCATCCCTTTCGGTAACTGCTGCTCTACTTTAACCTGTTGACATGTCAAACACTTCACAGTAAAATCAGCAATGTCTCTTTTCATTCCATCCCACCAGTAATACTCCCGCAGACCTCTGTACATCTTAGTACTACCAGGATGAAAAAACAACTCATTCTTCAACTGTGAATCACAAGGCACATATAACCTCTTCACAAACCACAAAACACAAACACAATCTTATCCAAGAACTCATGGAAAATTTTATTCATAAGGTCCATGAATACAGTAGGTGCATTGGTTAACCCAAAAGGCATAACTACAAATTCATAATGGCCATATCTAGTACAGAACGCAGTCTTCAGAACGTCTTCTTCTTTTACTTTCATCTGATGGTACCCCGACCTCAAGTCAATCTTCGAAAAATACTGAGCTCCCTGGAGCTGATACCACTTCATTCAATGGCCCAACATCTGTTGAAGTTGTTGCAAAGGATTTTACCACCCCTTTCTGCTTGTAGTCTAACTGCTTTCCCCCAGTTGAGTTCTTCGTTGGACACTCGTTTGCATAATGACCTATTTCATTACCCTTAAAACATCTTACCGTTGGCTTTTCATTTCCTGCTTGATCATCTTCCTTACAGTTACGAGCAATATGACCAGACTTACCACACCGAAAGCACTTACCAGACTTGGATAAACATTCTCCAGGATGCATTTTACCACACTTCTCACAGGATGGATATTTGGTTTTCTTACCTCCTTGCTTCTTTGATGAATTCTTCCCCTTTGCCTGCCAACTAGACCTCTTATTCTGTTGTTTTTTATAGAACACCTAATCATCGGAAAACTCCATTTCCACCTTCTCCATACATCGAACAAGTTTTTCATAACTTTTGAACTCACAAGAAGCTAAAGCCCTTCGATACTTTGGCTTTAACCCTGAGTAAAAACGGTTTATTTTACTATCAAGATCTCGTATGAAGTTTGGAGCATACATTTCCAATCGAGTGAACTTTTCTTCATAAGTAGCCACTGAATCATCCTCCTTCCTCAATTCTAGGAACTGTTTTTCCATCCTAAGACGAACCACCTAAGGAAAATATTTCTCAAGAAACATACCTTTGAATTCGTCCCAGTGAAGATCCTTAATCTCATCATTATCCCTTATATTTTTCACCATCGACCACCACTGATCAGCTTCACCTTCAAAACGGTAAACAACAAGACCAACCTTTTGATGTTCTGAACACCCCATGACATCAAAAATCTTCTCAAAAGCTTTAATCCACCCTTCATCTTGCACAAGGTCAGATGATCCTCTGAATGATGGGGGATGTTGCCTCATGAAATGTTCCACCACTGACATGTTCCTCTGCGGTTGATCTGGCTGATCTCGTGCATGGATACCACCACCATTTATAGCCTGAGTCAACTGTGCCATAACTACAACAAACTGTTCAGTTCCGATTCCGACCATCTCAGGTTTCTGATTTGGAAGGTTATCTTCCTCCTGATGTCGTCCCAACATAGCTGCTTTGTTTCCTCTGTGGAAAACCATTCTGAACACAGAAATATCATAGGCGAAGCAACATGGTAACCCGTAAATGCTATATCATTTCAATCATATTATAATTTAACACTTTTCTAAATGCTAATGTTGTCTAAACCGACCTTTTATACCAACTATAAGGCCCCGGCCTTAAACCTTACTTAATATTGAATTAATTGAATAATTCACATTGAGGATCTTTTCAGGTTTAGAGTTTTAGAGAATTAGAACATAACTATTACATCTTAAAAGATTACAAAGTAGACACTTCTACTAAGTCCCCATAAAATAAAAACTCTTAAAAAGAAAGATGTCTAGATTCCATGTTTTAGATAGCATGAAATTACCTTGATCCCATCCTTGACCTTATTCCACTTTAAGTCCTGTGAAAAACATTTCGAAAAAACTTGGAGTGAGCATAAAAAGCTCAGTAAGGGATACAAAAAGAATGAAAACTATTAGTTTTTCAAACATCAAGTAAACCATGTATACTATATCAAAGTAATACCTTCACCTTCATTAAGTAGTAAAAAAAATCTTCACTGAATAAAGTATCATTACTTACCATTTTGTAACCAAAGGATTACCATAAAACCCATATAAAGAACACATAGAATATATAAAGGTAACTTGGGACATAAACATACTTAAGTTGAATAACCATACGGTTGGCTTCCACACATATCACTTAGTGGAATAGCCATATGGCCAATTTCCATACATACTTAATGGAATAGCCATACGGCCGACTTCCATACCCAATGCATTGGAGGTTATAATGTAACCACCCGTCCTGGTATTCACGGCACCACCCATCATATGGTTTATAACGTAACCACCCGTTAAAATGTCCAAGTACCAATATAAAATCATAAAACATAAAACCAATATAAAGGAATGATAAAATTTCCACATTTCAATCACAATATATCATAAATATATTGACATAATAGAATCCTTTATCAAAACCATTTTCAATACCAAAATACATAAAAGAGTATATGGTGTTTATTTTATTTTAAAAACATTACGGCTTGTTGAGGAAGCCAAAGATCAAATAATACTCGCGGCGGAGGAAAAAGGTCGTTGTCACCGCGTACATTTAAAAAAACATTATTTTTTGTCGTTTAGTAAAACGCTTCGTAGAAAAAGATTCCTTTTGTAAAAAAGTAAAAGTCAAAGGAGTTTATACACCGTATAAATGAAAGTTGTGTATAAAACGAAATATGCCTCAATGAAAGGAGATTGAGACGAAGTCCCTTACCTTAGGTCCGACTTGACTCGGTCGTTCTTTAACGTCCTGAATAATAAACTTGAGTTAATTTATACTTGATTAAGAACCCTTTTAAAGTTAATTATTCTTTTTATATCACTTATTGCCATGTTATAAACATTATGTAACCATTTAAGTTAATAATTTTTGTTTTGTCAATACTTGGTTCTTAAGTCGAAAGTTGACTTCTTACAATTACATGTTGTTCATGTGGTCAAAAGTTCTTTATATCCAGAATGAAATTCCCGATTTGGATATAATATGTATCATATATATCCAGAATATACATGTATTTATAATATTACATAATCATTTAGAGGTAAGAAATGAAATGCACCGTTCATGGAGACGGTAAGCCGTACGTACGCATGAACGCTACTTTCATTTTTTGTCATATTAGTGGAATTAAAACTAAATGAGAGGTATGTATATTTTAATTCCAGAATTATATTCATCATTTAGATATATCATTAATTATATATATACGTTATATACATGTAATTTTAATAGTACATTACATTTGGGGATAAGAAATGAAATGCACCGTTCATGGAGACGGTAAGTCGTACGTACGCATGAACGCTACTTTCATTTCTATCTCATACTTTAATGGAAAGAAATAATAATGATATATAGGTATATTATAATTCCAATATAACATAATTTATAATAACTTTAAATCCATCCTTTACACGTCCCACATATGGAATTAACGAATCACATCACTTTTAGGGGGTGGTAGTCCTCACTTCCTTAAATGAAGATATCATGTTTACCCATAATGGAAACCATAAAGGTATGCCAAAAATGAAAAATACAGAAGCTTAAATAAAATATAAACATATTATATATCATATATAAAAATAGTGACATCATAATGGCCACCCTTGAAGGTGTTAAATGAGTATTGAACAATCATCGTTTCGGGAGGCAGAATTTCGCCATCCACGGAAACCGTATGTTCTTTAACCATTTGATGTAGTTGTGTGAGAGTGTAGCTCAAATATATATTATAAAAACATCCTATTATATTGAAGATACTGGTTTTGTTACAAAAGAAGTAAATAAAAAGAGTTTATAGGGTTGGAGAAGCAAAATAAAACAAATGAACAAGAGAGAATGAATTACCTTTAAAAGTGTAACTCCCTTTTGATTTGAGCCTAAAGGCTTCCTTTGAAAGGATTCTGCCCAAAGGGAATCCTCTAGGATGAGGAGAGGGATGTGGAGAGAGTAATTGGGCAGGGTTTGGCCGAGCCAAAGGCTTGAGAAGTGTGTGAATCGAGGTAGAGGTGGGGGCCTTTTATAAGAGGAGAGGAGGGGCACTTTTGGAAAGTAAAGAAATATTACTTTATTTGAAAATGTGTTTCTGTTTTAAAAGGTCCCAAATTGATATAATTCGTGGACAAGGTGATAAGACTTATAAAAATACACTCATACAATAAGTTTTGGACATGTGTAGTTCATAGATTTTACATTATCTGTCCATTTTATTTAAATCGTCAAATAATGATGTCATCGCTGCATCATTATTATGTCATAAATAATTTAATTTATTTAATGTCTAAAAATTATAAAAAAACTACTATGATGTAGGAAATATTTTTATCTTTCCAATGACTATTTATAATCAAAATTTGGACTTGTATATCCCCACGTAAAAATTATTTTAGTAAAACAATTTATGTTAGTGTCATTTTCACTTTAACATTAAATAAAAATATATTAATGTCATTTTCCAACTAAAGTGGCTCCATGGGGTCCCCAAGTTGGCCCATGGCTTGTATTTGTCGTCCATGACACAACCAATAAGGTTGGGACATGTGTCTAGGTCATTTCATATTATTAAAGCATTATTTATACCTTAAACTACACTAATTACCACTAATCGCGATTAAAAACTTAATAAGTTACTATTCACCAAAAAAATTATTTTAATCTCAATGAACCACATTTTACTTCTTAATGACAACCATGTATGTCGGATTTTCAACATTCAATACACATTAGTGGTAAACATTCATTTAACTGAAAAATCAGTTTGCTTGATTACCACTTAGTTGTTACACTATTCATCAAAAATTGATGTTTTTCAGAAAATTACCAAAAATTCACCCTATGCTATATTTGATATTCCGAATTCAAAAATGAAGTCCATTTTACAAAATTCAAAACATATAAGTCAAATTAATTAATTTAATAATTAATTCCCGCTGTCATGACAAATAGCGTGTTTTTGTGAAACAATAAGTATCAAAAGATTGACACCAGTTTAAGTCCAATTTCAAAGTGAAATTGATTCCAATGACCACCATTGGATTAACTGGTAAAAATAATTTCTAATTTAACTTTAAAACCAATTAAAATAATAATCCAATCATATAAATAATTTAGATTAAAAAGAGGTTTTGAATTAAAATACAACATTTTACACTATTCATAAAAAAATGAACTTTATCAGAAAGGTACCAAAAATTTACACAAAGTAAATTTTGATGTCCCGATTCTAAAGAAGAGTTATATTTGGTCCAAAATAAAGTATAAGAGTGATAAAAACTATATTTAATGACTGTTCACCATTAAAAGGTGATAAGTGAACCTTCAGTGAAAATTAGAGTATATATGCCCTAAAATTGAACTCTTTCCGTATTTTAAGCCTTTATCTTTTATTGGGTAAATGTAAAAACATTTAAAAACATATATAATCATATTTTAGTTACTTCTATCCATTCCCGCCAGTAAAACGGCTACTTGTTAACTAACATTTAAAATAATATTATTTTATTACTTGTGTGCAACGTAAGTTTTCAAAGAAACTCATCGTTGCGTACCGAGTACGCTATCGAACGTAGAAACCCCTTTTAATAAAAATTAATATTTAATTCATAAATATTAATAAATATGAAAATTATTTATTCTTTATTTACCTGGGATGTTACAGTAAATGTCATTTTTTAAGAGATATTTTTGAATGGTTTACATTTTGAATATGATTCCTTCATGATTATGTTTTTTTTATTATGTTTTTATAATGTATTTTATGAAATAAATTTGAGAAGCTGTATGTATATATAAACTATTCATTAGATATAAAAATAATTTTTTAGAGGAAAACTATACTTTATGATTTCATTGTATTAAAATTGACTAAAAGTTTTTTTTATGTCAGTTGATTGGATTTTTTGTGTCATCAAATGTTTTCAAATGATTTTCATAGGTTTTAGGGATATATAGAAATAAGGAATAATCTGTGTTGAAATTCCCCAATATTTTTCATGAAAAGAAAAAAAGTTACACTTTTAATGTTTATATTTTCTGTAACATCCTGATATTTTAAAACAAAGACTATGTTTGATATAATGCAAGATACAAAACATAGAAATTCAGGTGACCATTAAATATTTTTATTTAAATATGAATGTTATACCCTTGCCACTAATTTGTTGGTAATGAATTGTATTAACCACATTATAAAATATATTTATATACAGGTCCTAATAAAAAAATTATTTAATAATCTTCTTAAATAATCACCCAGTATTTAGTAATTTTATTTTATTCATTATAAATATGATTTATAGAAACAATTTTTTTAATACATTTTATGTGGAAATATTATAAAAAATTTCCAGAATAATTAAATTTTTTATTTAAAAAAAATTATTATATTTTCAAAATCATTATACATAAATAACATTATTATGAAATTTTTATATTTTTATGTGACGTTTTATTTTTCATTGATTAGTGAGAGATATAGATTTTTATTCAAACATTTTTTTTTTCATTTCTAGTATTTATAATGTTAAATTATACTTTGACATGTTTTAAAATTTCAATAAATCCATTTTGATTAACGGAATTCCAATGATATTCTTTGTAATGAATTTTAGACAAGAATCTGGTATACACAGATAATTATACTTATAAGCATTTTATGAAAAGAATGTTTTTATCACATTTTTCAGGAGTAATCATAAAAAATATATTTATTCTAATTTTAATAATATAATCTTAAAAATCAATTCCATATTTTTAACAAAGATGGGAATTTTTTGAAAATATGTCTCTTATATTTCTATATTTTTTTTAACATTATTCATTATAAATAATGTTTCCCTAATAAAGGTAAAATGGGTTAATTAAGTGAAAAAATAATGTGATAATGACTAGAATTTATCCCTAATTACTTCACTAATTTTTTTGGGAAAAATTATTTCCAATATAATCATAAAATATCTAAACATATGAATTTTTTTCCTAGTTGGCCGTGTTTTTGACCATTATAATATTTTAAGAAAATAAAATCAAAAATGTTATTCTATTTGTTTTATTTTATTACATTTTTTTAAATTGGGATAGAAATAAGTTCTTTTAGTTCTAAAATATTTATTTCATTTATAGTTGAAATATTTATATAATGGTAATTTATTTCCAATTCTTAGTGTTCAAATATATATATGAAATTCTTACGCAACACAGACACAATATTTTTCAAATAAAGATAAAATTTTAATAGACAAACATAAACATAAAAAAAGAACAATTTTTTTCTTTATTTAGAGTGTTAATTTCATTTTATAGATACTATTCTCATATTTCGAGTATGTTATAGGATTAGATAATGATTTTATGTTTGTATTTTTATTTTTAAATTAAATTAATTGAATAGTGGCTAAAATGTACTTTATGATATTTTATCTTAAATAAAATTTTATTAAATGATTTAATGTGACAACTGAATCGCCTGAAATTCTATGAATCTTAGAATGGAAATTAGGTAAAGGAGACATTGATTACCAATGATTGAACTTATTTGGGACCTTGGTTGGAAAATATCACCAAGGGAATAATAAAAATGAATATGAGAGCAATAACCCTATAAGAGATCATACATAAGGGATAGGTAAGATATGTACAACAATAAAAAATTTATAATATATATATATATATATATATAATTAAATCCAAATACTAAACATGAAATTCCATGCCATAGAATAACAATACAAATGAAAACCATAATAACCAAAAGGTAAGGACAATAGTGACATAAATCTCAAAAAGAAGATGAAAAAACAAGATATTTTCATATATATCTCGATCTCCAGCCCCATCAAGATAACATGAATAATTGTTTATATACACAGCAGTTGATTGTAACAGTATTATATATATTATCTTCCCTAGAGCCTCTCATGAAAATTATAATGAAAGAATTCAAAAGCATAGTGAAAAACAATGTAACTAACTTATCACCTCAAAATATACACTATATTCATATCATGAACAATTATAAATATCACTAATAATTGAATACATGAAAGTATATGACCTAATAAAAACATTGATCGTATCCCATTACCACTTCCCCTTGGGTTTACCACATTTCCATAGTGTTTCATGACCTGATCCATCTCTCTCTAAGATAATCTAGCCTGAAGAATCCAGGGAATGGAATTAAAACATAAAAGTGATGCATCAAATCATCATATAATCTCATCCAAATAATACCATATATAGAAAAATTGTAGTTTTTTGGAGGAATCATAACCTGTATGAAGTGTATCACACACTACGAGTTATCTCTTAGTCCATTACAACTCATACTTTGAGTAAGTACTTCATGTAATCATATCCTATAAATTTAATACCTATATTAATCCATTAGATACTATATCCATATATACATGTTTTTAAAATAAAAAAAAATTATCATATACTTCTACTCACATCTATAGGAAATTTAACCAACTTGTATATTAGAACATGTATCTAAAAAGGGAATATGATGAGGCTAGATGATAAAGTCGTGCATTAATCCTCCCCAAGAATGTTGAGTAAAATTGTAAGGACCCAACCCCAGTTTCATGGAGCTGGTGCCCTATTTTATTACATTGGAATATAAATAAGGAATATTCATCCTAAAGGAACATGTAGTTTAGTATATTCTAGAAACAAGATAGATAAATATGTTTAACATTACATCTTGATTGGAAAAAACACTAATTAATTCCCTTAAAATCATCCATGCCTCCAAGATTAAGCCTGCAAATCAGTCAACACTTACTTCTTCATATCCTAGGAAAATGAAACATAATAACGGGGTGAGATCAAATTATCAAATAGAGTATAAAATAAAATATTATATAATATAAACTTAAAAATATGGCATGGTGAATAAATGAAAAAACATTCCTTTGCAAATAATAAACTTTAACACATTATGGTAGGAATATGAGATGAGTAAATAATGACATAATAAAATCAAATCATGGGTATTCTAATAGTCGAATAACACCAGGAGGTTTCAATTACATGCTTCATAATAAGTTATGGGTTTTTTCCAGACAATTAGAAACACTTTGTGAAGGCCTCATCCAAGATGTACAAAAATGATTAAGGCCCTGGCCAAAACCATATATCAAACTGGGAATGGCCTCGTCCAAGTCCATTTGTATTTGTATTAAGAGACCTACCAATGCATCAAATTCTATAGAGGTCACCACCCATAAATTAATAATTCCAATGCATTCCTCATATGAAAATAGTGAATATATTAAATATATATATTCCTATTGAATTTTACAGATAAATGTAAATAATATTCCCCAATTATTGAAATAAACACTATCCATTAAAAATAAAATTGTTAATGTTTTGTAGATAGATCTCCTATAGTCAAAATAATCATAAACAAATAATTAAAAAATGTTGTGTGATATCATAGGAAATAAATCTCAATCAATTAAAAGATTTAAATATGTTTTTGACATAGTTTATGATATATTTAAATGAGATGATTGAATATTCTTTGAGGGAAATAATCCTTAAACATTCCAATGATTCCTATACCACCTTGAAACATTAAAATCACAATCCCTTAGAGTATCATGAGAATAAGAATATGAATGATATGATAAAACCAAGGGTATTACATACAGAAAAATAATGAAATAAGTGTTGAATAAGGAATATATCTCTAAAAAGATAATGTGAGATGAGAAAAATCATTTTTTACTTTTGAAAGAATTGTGCTTTTGGAAAATCAATTATATTTGACATGAAATCAGATTGTAAACATTAATATAACAAAAAATAAAATAACAGGAAATTTAAATTATATTTTAGGCATAAATTATGTCCCAGTAATGTGAAATCATGAAAAAAGTGATCTTAAGATTCTTTAGAAATAAATCATTTTACAGCATTTTATGAAATGTATTAAAGATAATTTTTGAGAGAATGGAACGTGTGTTGTATTAAATAAAAAAATGATCAAATATAATAATCCATGATGTAAGTAGTGTTTTTATAAAAATAATGACTGATTAAAATAGATTCTATATTATACTTGAAAAAGTGTCTGTATTTGATAATATCTATTGAATTAGGTTTGTTTATCAGGATTTGTTTTGGAATAATCCTTTTAAAACATGTAAATATTCATAAAATAAAGAAGGATTCTGGATGTTAAACAAAATATATGATATTCAAACATTATATAAGATGATTACAGAATAATTCCTTTGAATTTCATTGAGGGAGTCAGACAATAAATTTATCGCAAATGAAAAGGGAGGTTCGGGTAGAAAAACCCTTACAACCATGTAATCAATCGATTCATAGGCCCAAAAATTAATAATTTTTAAATGATTAATTGAATGAAATTAAAATAAATATATTCATTTTATGTTTCATTAATGTGACGAATAAATACACCGTACACAAGTAACTGTAGTGAATACGAAAAATCTCATTCAAATGGATTTGAGAGGAAGAAACCTCTTACCTTAAGTCTGAATGTGTTTTTCTATTGTACTTATGGTTCTGGAATATGAAATTAGACATATCAATAACCTATTTATTAACCTATTGGAGACTTATTTATTTTATAATAATTATTTTTAGTTAATTTATACCCTTATTGATAGTTATTTTATTGAATTTTGTCGTTTCGGAGTGTTCGTTTTCTTTATTTTCATAATCGATTTACTTGTTCTTAAGTAATGAAGTTCATGTACAATGGATGTAAATCTCCAGAATTGAAAGAAAATATTATCTATGAACATCCAGAAGTGTTAATGGTAATTTCTATCATTTTTACATGGATATGTGATTATTTATTTGATGAAATATTTATGTCATTCACTTAGTTAATTTAAGTGGTATTTGATTATTAGGAACTAGTTTTTTCATATTATATAATAATATTGACATATACGGGTTCCTGAATATTAAATAGGTTATAATAAATATATAATAGTATATTTAAACCATCCAAATGGTTTGATGACCATCAATGAAGGAGAAATTGAATAATGAAACTTCGTTGTCCCCGAATGATATAAATTGAAACCTCATGGACGCTGATTACACTTATAAAATAAAAAGGGTGAGAATAAGAATATTGATGATGGTTCTTACATTAAAAAAATATAATTATAGTATATAGAAGATAATATATTTATAATGGTCATTTGGACAGATAATGTGGGGAGAGGATAACAAAAGAAGAAATACTGAAATGAAACTACATTAAAAAGTAGGGTGCTTTTCCTCTTGAAATAGACTCCTTGAGAAACTCTTTAATTGAAGCGGTTTTGGACATTTAGAAAGACCCCAAACTTCATGGAAGTTGGGAGTTATAAGGTAATGGTAATTAGGAATAACTTTTAGGAGCCTCATCGCTTAGAGGAGTGAAGAGAATTGGGAGTTATGGGGGTTTTATAGTGGATCAGAAAAGAGATTTCCTAATGTTCTAATCATTAGTTTATAAATTTCCCTCAAGAATAGAAATACTGATGATTATTTGACCAAGAATAGTAATAAATTCATGTCAGTTCGAACCAAGTGGGATTAAATCATTTATTATGTCATAAATAGTGCATTTAACTAATAATTTTTTATATTTTATTTTACCGTATTTCATTATCCATAAAAAAATCTTGTATTTTAGAAAAATCCACAAAATTAACCCTAACAATTTATCGATTTTTATAATTAAAAAATGAACACCATTATTTTATTATAATTTTTTAAATATTTTTAATATTATTTTTAAATAATATAATAATTTATTCTAAAAAAAGAACTTCAAATATATACCTCAATTTGCAAGATCTTGAGAAATTAATCAAGGTCCTGTAAAATTATGTTATAATAATAAGACAACATGGTAAACCTTTTTTTACATTTTATGAAAATAAATTTCCATTTTAAATAGTTAAATTAATCATAAAATTTTAATTTAAATATTTATGTCATATAAAAATACCAATACTTTTACTATGATCATTTTTTAACATCTAAGATGTCTAAATTGTATTTATACATTCATGGATAAATTTTCAATTTTTTTATATTATTTACTATTCCTTACTATTCATTATTATTCATAATTGTTTTCCACTATCCATAACGATATGTTACTATTCACCAAAAATTATGTTTATCTTATCAAACGATAAATATATAACTGAATGCTATTGTGTATGTCATTTTTTTTAAATTGAAATCACAGAGGTTAAAAAATTATGTTTAATTGACAATGTTATAAAAAAGTTGAGTTTTGTAGAGACTTAGTGTTTCATGCATTATAAAATAAATCTATTTGTAAATTCTTGGGGTGTTATATAATTCCCTCCTTACAAAAATTTCATCCTCGAAATTTGAAATTGAACTTCGAAAGTAAATGGTTGATACATGAAAATTACCTTGTGGGAAAACCACATCAAGAATATAGTTAAAATATTCTATTAACAAGAGGAAAGGGAAAATCACTGGTTACTACAAAAAAATCATTCTAATTGAAAAAATGGTCAATGAAGAATTACTAAACCATCATGTAGTGACATTACACATTAAAACCCATACAATGATCAACTTATATCATTTTTTAAATGGATAAAAATTAACAAAAATGATATGATTCAACACATTATAATGAAGGCCAATAAAATTTCAACATGAACCTATGATTAACCCTTAATCCAGAAGAAGAATCTCTAAAATTCATATCCTAAACATGAGAATAACATCATAATGTATCCTCTTGAAATATGTTAATAACATGAATTACCATAAAACCATATTGGAAACCTGAATTATTTTGTATCCTTAAGTAACATTTGTGTTATTAGAGATATTCCTTAAATAAAAATTTATTGTAAACTCTATCGATGATAACGTAGAACACTACTCGAAAAGCCAACAATCAGTTCCAAGGTAGTTAGTAATTATCTGAATCAATCATTTTTCATCATTATCTAAACATGAGATATATATTAAGGGATGTCTTTCCCTTAATCATGTGTTATATAAAAAGTTCAACTATTTACTTAATCATGTTTCCTTTATACCATTCATCATATGACCTTTAATCCTTAATAAAATATTATTATAGTACGATGCTTATATTTCTCATAATTCTAACAACCAACACATTACTGATAAAAAATTAAAATGGAATTATTCATTACTATCAATGTTAATCATTATGCGTCATTTGAAGTAGCATCATAGCTTGATAATTATTTAAAATCATCATTCGGTGTATATTCATTTGAATCTTCAAACATTGATTTTCATAGTTTCCCATCTCATTGCAGTTGAAGCATTAAATATAGGTAAATTCATTCTTGGTCTTGAAATTATGATCCTGGTGTAGTTTTTATCCACACCTGAACCAAACTCATTTTCCTCTCAAGCATATACCTAGGTGTTTCCTTCCACAATTATCACATTTGAAAAACACATCTTTTTCTTCTTCCCTTTATCTATGTTTTCCCTTCCATCATCTTCTTCATTTACTTCCCTTCAATTCCATAGAACTCATAGAAGTCTTTGCATACCTTTTTAACATAACATACTATTTAATTATATGATGAGGATAATTGGGAAATAATATACCTTGAAATGATAGCTTAATACCATCAGAGATATGTTCCTTATTACTCTTTGCATCTCTTGCCATAGTGAAGTTATCATTTATTCAACTAGGAACCATTTCTCGTCAATTTCATATTATATATTAGCTGGTAACATTATGAACTCTATATGACACAAAACATGGTATATCACATAGCATAAATTTATGCATCATAAATTCATGAACCATATACTATTGTTACATTGGGCGCATAAATCCTTCATAATTATTTGTAATGAAAATGTGAATTATCAAAGGAATATCCCCCAAGAGTTTCAACACCAAGCGTACAAAAAAGCCTATTGTCGTGTACCAGGATACTGTAGGTCAAGCCTGAAACATCTTGTCTGAGTTCTGACTCCTTGTTACATCTCTACCATAGAAACATCTAATTGATTGTATCCTGAAAATGATGCATTTTATAAAATGATCCACATAATCTATTCCTTACAAAAAAACCAGGATGTTCTTGTATTCTAATCCTCAATTATTATTTAGGTATTTTTTTTCCTAAACAATGATTTCTAAATCTAGTTTCCATGATTTCAACTACTTTTTCTCACATATCAATTGTAGGGACCCAACCCCAGTTTCCTGGAGCCAATGCCTTATTTTATTACTTGTTCATATAAACAAGGATTATGCATCCTAAAGGACCAATTACTTTAGTTGTTTTTTTAAAAAAATGATACAGAAAAATGTTCGGCATTACATCTTGAAAGGAAAACAACACTAATTTATTCCATTATAAACAACCACGCCTCCAAGATTACGCCAACAAATCATTGATAATATAATTATTTATATCCCATGAAAATGAAACATAAGAAATGAGTAAGATGAATTTATCAGTAAGAGTAATCAATAAAACAATATAATACATAAACAAAAACATTATACGTGGGGAACAAATAATACTTTAGAAATAATAAACATCAACACAAAATTTAAGGAATACGAGATGAGTAAATAATTCCACAAGAAATCATAATCATGGGTATTCTGCTAGTAGAATAACCATATGAACACTCAATTACTACATATATAATGAGTTATGTGAATATGATAGACATTATGAAACATTTTCTCAAGGCCTAGGCTAAGACATCTAAAATTGATTAAGGCCTCAACTCAAACCACATATATAATTGTGAAATGCCTCGATCAAGTCCACGTATATTTGTCTTAGGAGGCATATCGATACATGAAGGCCTATAGTAGGCCCCACCCATCAAATAATAATTTTAATTCATTCCTCAATTAAAAATGGTAAACATATTGAACATATACATTCATATTTAAACTAATATAGGAAATATAAATAACTTTCCTCAATCATTGAACATAAATACTAACCATTCAAAATAATATGGCTAATGGTTTCATGATTGCACATCCATAGTCAAACTAATCACCAACCATTCAATAAATCATGGTTGTTGATATCATAAGAGATAAATCACAATGTATTAAAATATTCAACAATGTTTTTTTACATAGGTGAATATTTATATAAATGAGACCATTGAAAAATCATTGAGGGAAACAATCCTTAAGCATTCCAAAGTGTCCCATACCACCTTTAAACATTCAAATCATAATCCATTAAAATATCATGAGAATAAGGGGACTCATTATTTGTTATAAAAAAGGGTTTAACCTACACCTGAAGAATAAAATAAGTGGTGAACAAAGCATATATCTCATAAAAGTGAATGTGATAGGAAAAAAAATCCTTTTTACTTTTAAAAATGAGTTCATTTGGAAATTCATTTATATTTGACATGAAATCAGATTGGAAACATGAATATCATAAAAAATAAATTAATGGAACATTGAATTTATATTTTAGGATTAAATCATTTCCCACTAAAGTAACATCATGTAAAAGTTGTTCTTAAGATTCTTTATAAATAAAACATTTTAGATCATTTTAAGGAATGTATTAAAAAGAATTATAAAGAGAAAAGGAATGTTGGTTCTCTTATATTTAGAAAATGATCCAACACCATTTTTCATTTTAAAATTAGTTTTTTTATAAAATCAATGGTGTATTCAAATAGATTATATTTTACTTGTGAAAATGGGTAGAAATTTTAAAATATCCCTTGAACAAGGTTTGTGTATCGGGATAAAATTTTTGAATGATCCTTTTAAAAAATGAGAATCCCAAAGTAAAGAAAGATTCTGGATGGTAAACATATATAAGATATTCACACATTCTTTATAAGGAGTAAATATTAATACAAAAGAATTTCAGTGAGGTAATTAGACAATAAAAGTTAGCTAAATGAAAAGGGAGGTTCGGGTAGAAATACCATTTCTACTTTGTAATAAATTGATTCGTATGACCCATTATTATTAATATTAAAATTATTCATTGAATACCATGAAAATAAATATATTCTTGGTATGTTACATAAATGGTTAGTATACATACACCATACACATGTATTAGTAGGGAATACATAAAATCTCACATCAACGGGAGTGTGATGATGAAACCCCTTACCTTAATTCAATACGTGTTCCTCTTTTGAACCTAGGGTCCGGGGAAAAGAAATTATACTTATTAATAAATTATTTTAGAACCTATTAGAAATTTATTTAGTTTATCATAATTCTTTTTAGTTCATTTATTACCTTTTTTATAAGTAATTATATTGAATTTCATCGTTTCAGAGTGTTTGTTTGATTTATTTTCATAATTGGCTCACTTGTGTTTAAGTCATGGAGTTCATGTGGAATGGATGTAAATGTATAAAATTGAAATTAAATATTATTTATGAACATGTATAATTGTTAATGGTGATTTATATCATTTTAATACATGTATAGAGGATGAATCCTTATATGAATTACTTATGACATATACTTAGATTATATTAGTTGTATTTTGATTTTAAGGAATAAGTATGGTCCTCTGATATAATAATATGTACATATACAAGTTTTTCAATATTAAATATGTTATAATAAATATATTATTGTCTGTATCAACCATAAAAATGTTTTTATGACTTGTAATGAAAGAGAAATTGAAGAACGAAACTTCGTCATCCACAAATGTTATAAATTGGAACCTCATGGATGTTGATTTCATTTATAAAATAAAAAAATAGAGTGTATGAATGTTAAGAAGGGTTATTAAGATCACATGATATAATAATAGTATATTGATGATACTGGATTTATCATGGTCATTTAGACAGTGTAGGTGGGGAGTGGATATCAAAAAAAGATAAATTGAAATGAAAATAAATGAAATAGAAGGGTGCTTTTCCTCTTGAAATAACATCATTGAGGACCTCTTTAAAGAATTGGTTTTGTTATTTTAGAAATACAAAAAGTTTCTTGGACGTGGGGATTGATAGGTGAATGTTAATTGGGCAGAAATTTGACGATCTTCAGGGTTTTTAGGAGTGAAGAGATGAGGGAGTGGGGGGGGGGGGGTTATAGTAGCGGTGAGGAGGGTTTTCATAAATTTTTAATCATTAATTATTTAATTTTCCACAACACCAGTAGGAGTGATGATTCCATGACCAAGAATAGGAATAAATTCATGTCGCTTTGAAAAAATTGGGATTACATCATTATGATTCCATAAATAGATTATTTAACTGATAATTTGTATATACTGTATTTTATCATATTTCACTATTCATTAAAAATTCATGTTTTCTAGAAAAATCCAAAAAAGTTACACTAAATTATTTTGATGTATATAATTAACTCAATTTTTTAATATAAATTTTTTAAATTTTTTTATTATAATTTTAAAATAAAATAATAATTTATACTGAAAAATGACTTTTAAACTATAACTCATTATATGAGACCTTAAAAAATTAATCAAGGTCCTTTAAAATTATCATATAATCATTAGATAATAAAGTAAACAAATTTCATTACATTTTATGAAAATAAATTTCAATTTTAAATATTTAAATTAATCATAAAATTGTAATTTAAATATTTATGCCATAGAAAAATACCAGTACTTATACTATGATCATTTTTTCAGATTTAAGATGTCTAAATTGTATTTAAACATACATGGGTAAATTATCTATTTTTTATATTATTTACTATTATTTAGTATATATTATTATTCAATAAGATATTTCACTATTCATAAGGGAATGTTACTCATCACCAAAATTTATGTTTATCTTATCTGACTCTAAATATCTTACTGAACGCAACCTTGTATGAGAGTTTTTCAAAATTCAAATCATAGAGGTGAAAAAATTATGTTTACATGACTAGGTTATAAAAAAGTGATGTTTTTTAGAGACTTAGTGTTTCAATCATTATATAATAAATCTATAAGAGAATTACTGGGGTGTTACATTATCCCCTTCATATAAAAATAACATCCTCAAAATTTGAAATTGAACATCAAAACATAATAGTTGATACTTAATAATTCCATTCAAGAAAATTGACATAAAAATGTACTTAAAAAATTATATTAAAAATAAGAAAGGGAAAACCATTTCCTACGAAAAAAATGCATTATAATTGGAAAACAAGGTTAAGGATGAATAAACAAACCATCTTGTAATGACATTAAACTCTAAAAACCATACAATGATCAACTTAAAACATTTCTTAAATGGATAAAAATTAAAAAATGAAATTATTAAGCATATTATAATTAAGGCCACTAAATTTACAAGATGATCCTATCATTAACCATTAATCAAGATGAACCATCTCTAAAATTCACATTCCAATCATATGAGTAACATCATCATGAATCCTCTTGAAATATGGAAATAACATGAATTTCATTAAAAACCATATTACAAACATGAATTCCACTATATTACTTAAGTAAGATACATGTTATTGGTTATATTATTTAAATTTAAAAGTGATGTAAACTCCATCGATGATAGCATGGACCACTTGTCGAAAAGTCAATAATCAGTTCCAAGGTTGTCCGTAATTATCTGAATCAATAATTACATCATCATTATCTAAACATGAGATATATATTATGGGTTGTATTTCCCTCAATTATATATTATATAATAATTTTATATTTCTACTGTATCACTTTTCCTTTGAACAATTCACCATATGACCTCAAATACGAAAATAAATATTATTGTAGTACAATATTTATATATCTCATAATTATTACAACCAGAACATTACTGATAGAATATTCTAAGGAAATTATTATTTACTAGGAATGTTAATAATTATACTTCATCTGAAGTATCATCATAAATTAGTCATTAAAAAATCATCATTTGGGGTATATTCCTTTGATTTTTGGGAAATTGATTCACATTGTTTCCCATCTCATTGTAGTTGAATCTGTGAATATAGGTAAATTCTTTCATTATCTTGGAATTATGAGCATGGGGTACTTTTTCTCCACATTTGATGATAAATCATTTCCTCTCAGTCAAATACCAAGGTGTTTCCTTCCAAAATTATCACATGCGGGAAAACACATATTTCACATCATGCCTTTATCCATGTTTCTCCATGCCATCCTCTTCTTCTTTTTCTTCCCTTAAAATACATAGGACTCAATGATGTCTTTACATAACTTGTAAACATAGGATATTATTTCCACATATGATGAGGATACATGGGAAACAACATTCATTTAAATAATGGATTAATACCATCAGAAACATGAACTTTTTAACTCTTCCCATCTTGTGCATTGGTGAAGTTTTCATTTATTCTAATAGGCACAATTTTTAATCAATTAAATATTATATATTAGCTGGTAACATTATGAACTCTATATGACTCTAAACATGGTATATCAAATAGAATAAATTTTTGCACCATAAATCCAAGAACCATATACTTTTTTTACTTTCGAGGCATAAATCCATCATAATTTATTGTAATTAAAATTTAAATTATCAAAATCATATCCCTAGAATGTTTGAAAACCAAGAGTGATGTAAAGACCATTGTCTTATATCAGGATACCTCAGTTCAAGCCCGAAACTCCTTGTCAGTGTTCTCACTCATAGGTAATATCTACCTTAGCCACCTCTAATTGTTTGTATCCAGACAAGGATGCATTTTGTAGAATGGTCCACATAATCTATCCCTTATAAAAATACCAGGATGTTCTTTTATTATTATCCTCATGGATTATATTATGTATTTGTTTCCTAAACTATGCCTTCTAAATCTAGTTTCCACGATTTCTACTGAACATCATTTGATACAAACTGTAAGGACCCAACCCCAGTTTCCTGGATCTGGTGACTTATTTTATTACATTGGAATATAAACGTGTAATATGCATCTCGAAGGAGCAATTAGTTTATTATATTTTGTAAACAAGATATATAAATATTTTTATCATTACATATTGAAAGGAAAAAACACTAATTTATTCAATTAGAAACATCCATGCCTCTTAGATTTTGCCTCTCAATCACTTATTAAATAATTCTTCATATCCTAGGAAAATGAAACACAAGAAATGAGTGAGATCAAATTCTTAGTAATAGTAGTCAATACAAGAGATTATATCATATACATAAACATTCGTCATGGGGAGGAAATGGAAACACACATATTTACAAATATTAATCTTCAACACATTATTGAATGAATATGAGTTGAGTAAAATTTTCCACAATAAAACATAATAATTGGTATTCTACTAGTTGAAAAACCACATGAAATTTCAATAACTAGCTTTATAATGAGGGATGTGAATATTAGGGACATTATGAAAAATTTTCTCAAGGCCTCATCCAGGACATCTATAAATGATTAAGGCATCTACCAAAACCCTATATATAATTGGGAAAGGCCTCGGGCAAGTCCACTTCTATTTGTCTCTTAAGACCTATCGATGCATCGAGGGCTATAGCAGGACCCACCAATCACATAATAATTTCAATGCATTACTATTTTGAAAATGTTAAACATATTGAACATATACATTCATATTTAAACTAACATAGGAAATGTAAATAACTTTCCCCAATCATTAAACATAAACACTAACCATTCAAAATAATACGGTGAATGACTTCATGATAGCACATCCATAGTAAAACTAATCATAACCCATTTAATAAAACATGGTGAATGATATCATAGGTGATAAATCTCAATTAATTAAGATTTTAAAAAAACATTGACATAGATGAAGATACATTTAAATGGAACTGTCATAAAATCATGGAGTTAAGTAATCCTTAAACATTATAATGTTTCCCATACCACCTTGAAACATTCAAATCATAATCCTTTAGAATATAATGGGATCAAGGAGACTCATTGTATGATAAAACAAAGTGTTGTACATACATCACATTAATGAAATACGTGGTGAAAAATGCATATATCAAAAAGTGAATGTGTCATGAGAAAAATCCTTTGTTACTTTTCAATGATGAGGCATTTTTGAAAATAATTTATATTTTCCAAGAAGTTAGATTTTAAAGAGAATACCCTAAAAAATAAATAAATGGGACATTGAAATTATATTTTTTTCATAAATTATGTCCCACTGAAGTTAAATCATGTAAAAATAGTTCTTAAGATTCATTATAAATAAAACATTTTAGAGCATTTTAAGGGAAGTATTATAGAGAATTCTAAATAGAAAAAGGAACGATCTTTCTCTTAAATCAAGAAGTGATCCAATAAAAATTTTTATGATAAAATTGTTGTTTCTATAAAAATAATTGTGTATTATAATAGATTTTATAGTACATGTGAAAATGGGTTAAAGTTTTAAAATATCCCTCGAATCCTATTTGTTTATCAGGATAAAATTTTAGAATGATCCTTTTTAAAAAAAAATCCACAAAAATTAAAGAATGATTCTGGATGGTAAACATATATAGGATACTCACATAGAATTTATTTTGATTAAATAATAATATAGAATAATTTAATTGAGGTAATTATACAATAAAAGTAACCTAAATGAAAAGAGAGGGTCATGTAGAAAAACCCTTACAACTTTATAATCAATCGATTCATATTCCCCAAAATTAATAATTTTAAAACGATTCATTAAATACCATGAATATAAAGATATTAATGATATGTTACATAAATGGTAATTATACATACACCATACCCATGTATTAGTAGTGAATATAGAAAATCACACGAAAATGGAATTGAGATGAAGAAACCGCATACCCTAAGTCCAAACATATTCTGCACTAGAATATAGGTTCATGGAATAAGAAAATATACTTATTAATAAATTATTTAATAACTTATTAGCCATTTATTTAGTTTATCATAATATTGTTTATTTCATTTATTCCCTTAAATATAACATTTTATATTTAATTTCATCATTCCAGAGTTTTCCTTTTCTTTAATTTCATAACCGGATCAGTTGTGTTAATGTAATGGAGTTCATGTGGAATGGATGTAAATATCCAGAATTGAAATTAAATATTATTTTTGAACATAAATAATTTTTAATGGTCATTTCTATCATTTGGTTATAGAGAATGATGATGCGTCATTAGATGAATTATTTATGACATTAACTTAAAATATTTTAGCAGTATTTTGATTATTAGAAACTAGTTTGGTCTTATGATTTAATAATATGTACATATACTAGTTCCGGAATATTGAATATGTAATTATACATATATTATAGTCCAGTTCAACCATCAAAATGATTACATGAACACTTATGAAAAATAAATTGAAGATTGAAACTTCATCATCCACGAAGGTTATTAATAGAACCTCGTGGATGTTTATTTCATTTTGGAAATAAAAGTGGCATAGAGTAAGAATTTTATTAGGTTTATTCCATTAACAACATATATTTATAGTATATAAATGATAATTGATTTATCTTGGTCATTTGGACAAAGGATTTGGGGAGATGAATACAAAATAATATAAATTGAAATGAAACTAAATGAAAAAGAAGGGTGCTTTACCTCTTTAAATGACATCCTTGAGAACCTCTTTAGAAGAAATGAATTTGGTATTTTAGAAGGAAAAAAATTTTCTTCGACGTGAGGAGTGTCTAGGGATTGGTAATGGGGAAGAATTTGATGATCTTCATGGGTTAGTGGAGTGAAGCGATGAGGGAGTGGGGGGGGGGGGTTATAGTGGTGGAGAGGAGGATTTTTATAATTTTTTAATCATTAGTTTATTAATTTCCCTCAACACCAGTAGAATTTGGTGATTACATGACCATGAATAGTAATAAATTAATATGAGTTCAAACCAATTGGTATTACATCACCTATGATGTTATAAATAGGGAATTTTTTGGATAATTTTTATATGTTGTATTTTATCGTATTTCATTATTCATAAAAAATTCATGTATTTTAGAAAAATCCAAAAAAAATCACCATATTAATTTTCCAACGTGTAAAATAAAATCATATTTCATATTAATTCTCTAAATATTTTTAATTTTATTTTTAAATAAAATCATAATTTATTTCAAAAAATCAATTTTAATCTATAACTCGTTTTATATGAAATTGAAAAATTAATCATGGTCCTGTAAAATTAATATATAATAATAATATAGTAAAATAAAAATTTATCATTACATGTTAAAAAAATTAGATTTTATATTTTTAAATTAATCATAAAATTTAAATTTAAATATTTGTGTCATTCAAAAATACCAAAACTTATACTATGATCGTTTTTCAACATTTAAGATGTCTAAATTTTATTTATACATTCATGAGTGAATTTTATATATTTTATATTATTTCCTATTGCATACTATTCATTATTATTCATAAGAAGTGTCACTATTCATAAGGGTATGTTACTATTCACAAGAAAATTATGTTTGTCTTATCAGACTTTAAATATCTTATTGAACGCAACCATGTAGGTCGTTTTCTCAAAATTGAAATCACAGCGGTGAAAAAATTATGTTTTCTTAACAAGGTTATAAAAAAGTGGAGTTTGGTATAGAATTATTATTTCATTAATTATATAATAAATCTATTTGTAATTTCATGGGGTGTTACATTATCCCCTCCTTACAAATATTTCATCCTTAAAATTTAAAAATGATCTTAGAATGTTTATGGTTGATACATGAAAATTACCTTGTGGGAAAACCACATCAACAATATAGCTAAAATATTCTATTAATAAGAGGAATAGGAAGTCATCGGTTACTACAAAAGATAACATTCTAATTGTAAAAAATGGTAAAGGAATAATAACCAATACATCATATAGTGACATTAAACGCTAAAAAATATAAAATGATAAACTTAAACCATTTCGTAAATGGATAAATATTAAAAAATGAAATGATTAAACACATTATAATGAAGGCCACTAAATTTCTAAAATGAACCTATCATTATCCATTAATCAACAATAATAATCTCTAAAATTTTCATTCCAATCATGTGAATTATATCATCATGTATCCTCTTGAAATATTGTAATAACTTGAATTTACATAAAAACCATACTGGAAACATGAATTCCTATATATATTTTATGTAAGATACATGTTGTTGGATATATTCCTTAAATTCAAAAGTGTTTTAAACTCTATCAATGATAGCATAGACCACTTCTCAAAAAGTCAATAAGGGTTCCAAGGTAGTCAGTACTAATATGAATCAGTCATTTAATCATCATTATCTTATCATGAGATATATATTAAGGGTTTTAATTACCTCAGCCATGTGTTTTCAAGATATATTAGCTTTAGTTGAATCACTTTATCTTTGTACCATTCACCATATGACCTCAAATACTTAATGAAATATTATTGTAGTACAATCCTTATATAAGTCAGAATTCTTACAACCAGAACATTGCTGAAAAAATATTCATATGAAATTATTATTTCCTAGAAATGTTAATCATTATACTACATCTGATGTAGCATCATAACTTGATCATTATTCACAATCATTTGGTGTATATTCTTTTGATTATCATATCATTGATTTACATTGTTTCCCATCTCATTACAGGTGAAGCATTAAATTTAGGGAAATTATTTATTTGTCTTGTAATTGTGAGTGTGGTTTACTTTTTCTCTATCATTAAAGAAAACTCATTTTCTTCTCATGAATATACCAAGGTGTTTCCTTCCACAATTATCCCATGTGGTAAAACACATCTTTCTCTTCATATATTTATCCATGTTTTTCACTACCATCCACTACTTTTTTTTCTTAGATTCAAAGTCATAGGACTTAGAGAAGACCTTACTTTCCATTTCAACATAAAATACTATTTCCTCATATGATTAGGATTCTTGAGATACAATAATCCATTTATATTATTGCTTAAGACCATCAAATATATGATCCTTATTACTCTTTTCATCTTATGCATTGGTGTAGTTCTCATTTATTCTGTTAGGCACCATTTATAATCAACTACATATTTTATATTAGCTAGTAACATTATGAACTCTCTATGAATCTAAACATGGTATATCACATAGCATAAATTTATGCAACATAAATCCTAGAACCATATACTTTCATTACATTAGGGGCCTAAATCCTTCATAATTTTTTTTATAGAAAATGTGAATTATGAAAATATTATCCCCCCAAAGAGTTTCAATACCAGGGGTGCAGGATCTCCCGTTGTCATGTACTAGGATACCTTAGGTCAAGACTAAAACTCTTTTTCAGAGTTCTCACTCGTAGGTACATATGTGCCAGAGCCACCTCTAGTTGTTTGTAACCATATAGAGATACATTTTCTAGAAAGATCCAAAGAATCAATTACTTACAAAAATTCCAGGATGTTCATGTATTCTTATCCCCCAAGATTATATTATGAATTTTTCTTAAACCATTCATTCTAAATCTAGTTTCCATGATTTCTACTAAACATCCACTCATAAGAACTATAAAGACCTAACCCCAGTTTCCTGGAGTCAGTTCCTGATTTTATTACATTGTCATATAAACAAAAAATATGTATCCCAACAGTCCAATTAGTTTAGTATATTTTTTAAACAAGATACATATATATGTTCATCATTACATCTTTAAAGGATAACAACACTAATTTATTCCATTAGAAAAATCCAAACCTACGAGATTATGCCAGAAAATTACTCATTACTTAATTATTCATATCCTAGGAAAATGAAACATAACAAAGGGGTGAGATCAAATGATCAAAAATATTAAGCATTGAAAAAAAATATAACATAAATATAAACATTCTTTGTGGGGAATAAAATCAAAAACACACCTTTACAAATAATAAACATCAAAACATTATTGAAGAAATATGATATTATTAAATAATTCCACAATAAAACATAATCAGGTGTATTCTACTAGTCTAATATCTACATTAAATTTCAACTACTAGATTTATAATGAGGGATTTGAATATTCTAGACATTATAAAACATTTTCTCAAGACCTCATCAAATAAATCTAAAAATTATTATGGCCTCAAACAAAACCATATATATAATTGGGTAAGGCCTCAGGCAAGTCCACGTCTATTTGTCTCTTGAGACCTATCGAAGAATAGAGGGATATAGTAGGCCCCACCCATCACATAATAATTAAAATTCATTCATAATATGAAAATGATAAAGATATTGAACATATACATTCATATTGAAACTGAAATATGAAATATAAATAACTTTCCCCAATCATTAAACATAAACATTAACCATTAAGAGTAATATGGTGAATGGTTTCAAGATAGAACATATATAGTCAAACTAATCATAAAAACCATTCAATAAAACATGATTGATTATATCATTGGAGATATATTCTCAATTATGTACAATATTCAACAATGTTTTTTGACATAGATGAATATACTTTTTAAATGAGACTATTGAAAAATCATTAAGGGAAATAGTCATTAAACATTCTAAATTGTCCCATACCACCTTGAAACAATCAAAGCACAATAAATTATAATATCATGAGAATAAAAAGACTCATTATACGATAAAACAAAGGGATTCACATACACCACATGAATGAAAGAAGTGGTGAAGAAGTCATATATCTCAGACGAGTGGGTGTGACATGAGAAAAATTTTGTTTTACTTTTTAAAGGTGACTTCTTTTGGAAAATAAATTATATTTTCCATGAAATCTAATTTTAAACAAGAATATCCTACAAAATAAAATAATTGGATAGTGAAATTATATTTTAGGCAAAAATAATGTCCCACTAATGTGAAATCATGTAAAAATAGTTCATAAGATTCTGTAGAAACAAAACATTTTTGAGTATTTTAAAGAAAGTATTAAAGAGATTTTTAATGGGAAAAGGAATGTATGTTCTCTTAAATCAAAAAATGATCCAATAACATTTTTCAGGATAAAATTACTATTTTTTCTAAATTTAATGGATTATTTAAACTGATTCTATAATACATTGAAAATGGGAAAAAAATTGAAAATATCCCTTGAATCGGGTTTGTTTATCTTGATAAAAAAATTTAATGATCATTTTTAATAATGAAGATCCCAAAAAAGAAAAAAGGATTATGGATGTTAAACACATATAAGATATTTAGATATAATTTATTAATATTAAATAATAATACCAAATAATTTCATTGATGTAATTAAACAATAAGAGTAATTTGAATGAAAAGGGAGGTTCATGTAGAAAAACCCTTACAAATTTGTAATCAATCGATTCATATGACACCAAATTAATAATATTAATATGATTCATTAAATAACATGAAAATAATGATATTCATCATATATTACATCAATGGGTAGTATACATACACCATACACATGTATTAGTAGTGAATACAAAAAAATATCACAAAAATGGAAGTGAGATGATGAAACCCCTTACCTAAAGTCCAAACGTGTTCTTCTCTAAAACATAGGGTCCTGGAATATTAAATTAGACATATTAATATATTATTTAAGAACCTATTATACATTTATTTAGTATATCATAATTTGTTTTAGTTCATTTATTCACTTATTTATTAGTTATTATATTGAATTTCATCGTTCCAGAGTGTTTGTCTTCTTTATTTTCATAATCGGTTCACTTGTGTTTAAGTAATGGAGTTCATGTGTAATGGATGTAAATATCCAGAATTGAAATTAAATATTATTTATGAACATACAAAATTGATAATTGTCAAATATATATTTTAGTTACATGGAAAGAGGATGAATCATTAGATGAATTATGTATTACATTCACTTAGATTATTTTAGCGGTATTTTGATTAATAAGAACTAGTTTGGTCATATGATTTAATAATATGTACATATATTGGTTCCTAAATATTAATTAGATTATAATAAATATATTATAGTCTATATAAACCCTCAAAATGGTTTCATGACTAGTAATGAAGGATAATTTGATGAACGGAACATCATTATCCACAAAGATTATAAATTTGAACCTCATGGGAGCTGATATTGTTTATAAAATAAAAAGGGAGAGATTAGGAATATTGAAGTGGGTTTTTCCATTCACATGATATAATTCTAGTATATAGATGTTACAAGATTTATCACGGTCATTTGGAAAGAGGAGGTGGGGAGAGGATAAAAAAATAAGATATATTGAAATAAAACTAAATGAAAAAGAAGGGTGCTTTACATGTTGAAATAACATCCTTGAGAACCTCATTAAAGGAAATGGTTTTGGTCTTTTATAAATACCAAAAGATTCATGGATGTGGAGAGTGACTAGGGAAGGGTAATTGGGCATAAATTTGTGGAGATTCATGTCTTAGAGGACTGAAGAGATGAGGGTGGCGGTGGGGTGGGGTTATAGTGGTGGAGAGGAGGGTTTTCATAATTTTTTAATCCTAAGATTATTAATTTCCATCAACACCAACAACATGCATGATTCCAAGACCATGAATAGTAATAAATTTATCTGAGTTTGTACCACATTGTATTACATCACTTATGATTTCATAAATATTATATTTAACTTATTATTTGTATGTACAATATTTTATGGTATTTCACTATTCATAAAAAATTCATGTATTTCAAAAAATCCAAAAAATTAACCATGTCCATTTTTCAATGTGTAGAATGAACTCCATTTTTTTATATTAATTTTCTAAATATTTTTAATTTAATTTTTAATTAAAATCATAATTTATTCCAAAAAATCACTTTTAAGCTATGACCTTTTTTATAAGACCTTTAGAAATTAATAAAGGTCCTGTAAAATTAACATATAATCATAAATAAATAATGTAAAAATTGGTGATTACATTTTGTTAAAATAATTTTTTTTTAATTTTTAAATCAATTATAATATTGTAATTTATATATTTCTGTCATTCAAAAATACCAATGCATATATTATGACTGTTTTTAACTTTTAAGATGCTTAAATTGTATTTATACATTTATAAGTGAAGTTTCTATTTTTATATGAGTTAGTATTTAATACTATTCATTACTATTTAAATGGGTATGTCACAATTTATTAGGATATCTTACTATACACTAAAAATTATGTTTGTATTTTCAGAATCTAAATATTTTGTTGAACACAACTGTGTATGTCAGTTTTTAGAAATTCAAATAACAGAGTTGGAAAAATTATTTTTAAACGACTAGGATATAAAAAAGTGATTTTTTTAGAGACTCATTGTTTCATGTATTCTATAAAAAATATATTTGTAAATTCTTGGGTTGTTACAGAAACACTATCCCATAGTCCACTAAGTTTCTGTTTTTCTATCCAAAATTGGTGGGATAGAATATGAAATAACAGAATATAAAGGATATAATATATCTTAAAACCCTTCTATTAGAATAACATAGTATATGAATCAACTGTAAATAATATGGGTCAGACACCCGGCTTCCACTATTAAAAGAATATATCCTATAAGTACATGTGTTTTTTAGAGACCAACATTATGTATTAATTTTTTTTCTAATAATTAATTTACTATAAATTATATTAGAGATTAATAACATTTCAAGATATTTCCATTAATCTCCATATTAATGTAAATACCCTTGAAGAATATTCTAAACTGAGTCCACGGTTTCACAAGAGTAAATTCTTTTCAGTAATTTCATTGCATCAATAGAATCCCCATGGGTTAAAAATTATTTATTATTTATTATCATCATTTCCTAATCTAGGTGCTCTTGGATAAACACAACAATATAATACTATGTGGAGACATACAAACAAGAACATCTAGATTCCTTATGTTGTTGGAAAAAGAATGTAGATGAAAAATGAAACTCTGTCATCGGCCATTAAATAGATTCATAATCGAGCATCCAAACTATCAACATCACATAAATGGGTAAGACCAGATTTAACAAGTTTCATTATCCATATTTCCATCCAATACACCCAAATTAATAACATGACATTCCTCTCCATCAAAAACATTAATTGAAGAAACATCAGTTGGGCCCCCTACCCACAACACATAACCTGTCATTGGCTCATCCATCTTAGGATCATAACATATTCATTCCTCCCAGTCCAATGTCACATTTCTTAGACAATATCATATCTAGATAATTTCATAAGGAAACAAGAAACCAATAGTAAATAAGGAAATCTAGGCCCAAAAACAATTCATCCAACATTCCCAAATAAATGATCTATCACAACTCCAGACACAAGGTGGTCAGCCTTATTAAGAAGATGAGAAATATATGACCAAGAAATTACCTATTTAAAAAAACCATTTTCTTCAATCTTTTGTTAATTTATCTATTATTCATATATTCCAACTATGATAATCCCAAGGAATCAATCTATAATAAGCTATCAAAATATTATCTTTTTTCTCTAGAATATAAATTACATTCATCAAAATATACGAATTAATATTCTTCTTTAAAATTCATTTTATTTATTATACAATATCATGGAAAATAATTATCTTGCATCACATTCAATAACTATTTGATTAATACATGGATGATCATTTCCAAATAAACATTCCAATTTCTTAAATCGATTACCATCAAATTACAAGAGAAACGAGATTCATTACAACATTCATCTTCTTTACTTCTTAAAAAAATTAGTCAATTATTTATGTCATTAAATTAATTATTAATATCCATCAAGAACAATATGATAATCATTATCATAAAATGAAATTTTAACAAACATAACCTAGATAACTCACAATCTTGAAAATCAAGTGGAAATTCAATATCATAGTGTAAAGAAACATTATCAATTTCAATAAACCATTTTTTATTAACCTAGTTTAATAATCACTAGGTTAAATACTTTATCAACCATTGGGATACGACATGAGAAAACAATGATTGCATGTAAATGAGTATAATAAGAAAATTATCCTCTACCATTATGGAATCAATGTTCATCAAATGAAAATGAATCAATATCATAGATCTGGATCACCACTCCCACAAGAAGTATCATCCCTCAACGGATGTTGCCGTATAACCACTACAAAAAACTACCAAGAAATTCTCTATTAAAAATACAGAGATGGAGAACTATTTTATAGAAATTGGAATATAGAGGATCCTGATCATAAAAAATAACATATTCTTTAGAATTTAACATTGATGACTTTGAATCAAATTTAAATGTGAATGAATCAATCACAATTGATGGAATTCCTAGGTGCCTGATGGGAGTACCACAGAATGCCTAGAATTTTTGGGGAAGACAATAGGGTTTGAGACAACTCAAGATCCGTGATATTTATAAATATACACAAGAAAAAGGATTTATATGGAATGAAAACCATTCATGTTGTGTAAATTTTGGTCTTCATCTTCCTCCAAAAAAATCATCTCCTTGAATAATTTATCACCAAATGTTTTCACATATGAGGAAACCCATAAACCAACCTAAATTAAAAATTAAAAACATTCAGTATATTAATGTATATCACCCATGTAGGGAAAAAAATATCACATGAAACATTTACACATCATGAATTCCCAATATTTCAATTTTTTCACTAAAAAATCACTAGGCACTCTCCGTACCACCTCAGAGAGCAACATGATTTAAAAATCACTGAAAGGGTTGAAGATAAATGGATCTAGACCCATACATTATATAAGGCCCCAGACATAAACCATACTTAATCTTGAGTTATTACAAGATTACACATTGAGGATCTTTTCGGGTTTAGAGTTTTAGAGAATTAGATCATAAAACTTGCATTACATTCCACATATAAAAAAAGTGGTTACATAAAGATAGTATTCTTCATTCCCATCAAGGGAAACATATTTAAAATAAAACATGGATTATTTCTTGACACTTTCTTGACACTATCATCATATCATGTACCTTTCCCTTGACCTATGAAAAACATTTCAAAAAACATGGGATGAGCATAAAAAGCTCAGTAAGGGATATAAAAATATGGAAAGGAAACATGGGTACATATATACGTAAGAATGAAATCATACTTTACCCATAAAACATAAGCACTTTAACATACCTCATCAAATCATGAATAAATCATAGAAATCGTAAGACATAAAGGTATCTTGAGGCATTCATAACATCCTTACGTAGGGAGTAACCCTCTTGGTTACGTTTGGAATACCCATCATAGTATATTCCCTAAATCTCTTCGGAGAAACCATAACATTTCACTCCTTCGCGTTAACCAATGCATTGGAGAGCTATATCGGGCTCACCCGCCCTTAGTTTACCACAGAACCACCCGTCTTCATAATAATGCCCAAGAACCACAACATAACCGTATCACATAAAACATGCATAAAGGAAACACAACATTTCCACCTTTCAATCACAAGATATCAATAAAACACATTGATATAAAAACATTATGAAAACCATTTTCAATACCAAAATAAAAGAAAATTAAAACATGGTATTTATTTTTCTTTTAAAAAGAAGGTATGGCTTGTAGAGGAAGCCGAAACTCAAATAACGGTCACGGTGGCGGAGAAGTCATTGTTGCCGCATTCGTACGACAAAAACATTCCCTTTTGTCGTTTAGTAAAACACTTCGTATAAAAAAGATTCATTTTGGATAAAAATAAAATTCAAAGGTGTTTATACACCATATAAAAGATGGTTGTGTATAAAACAAAATATGCCTCAATGAAAGGATATTGAGACGAAGTCCCATACCTCGGGTCCGACTTGACTCGATCGTTCTTTAATGTCCTGAATAATAAACTTGAGTTAATTTCCACTTCTTTAAGAACATTTTTCAAGTTCATTATTCCTTTTATATCACTTATTGACATGTCATGAACACTATGTAATTATTTATGTTAATAACGGTCGTTTTAACGATCATTGGTACTTGAGTCAAAAATAAACCCTTTATAATTACTTGTTGTTCATGTATCCATTATATCCAGAATTATAATAATTATGTATATATCATATATATCCAGTATATACATGCATTTATAATATTACATAATCATTTATAGGTAAGAAATGAAATGCACCGTTCATGGAGACGGTAAGCCGTACATACGCATGAACGCTACTTTCATTTCTATTTCATATTTTATAGAATGGAATCATAATGATATAAAGGTATATAATAATTCCAGTATAATATCATATATAATATCATAGTTCCATCCTTTATACGTCCCACATATGGTATTTAACGAATCAAATCACTTTGAGGGGGCGGTAGTCTGCACTATCTTAAATGAAGATATTGCGTTTACCCATAATGGAAACCATAAAGGTATGACCAAAAAGAAGAAACCAGAATCTTAAGGAAAACATAAACATATTATATATCATATATAAATATAGTGATATCTTAATGGCCACCTTTGAAGGTGTTAAAAGAATGTTGAACAGTAATCGTTTCGGGAGGCATAAATTCCCCATCCAAGGAAACAGTATGTCCTTTAACCATTATATGTAGGTGGGTGTAAGTGTAGCTCTAATCCTTCTTATAACAACATCCTAGTATATTGAAGATACTGGAGTTGCTACAAAATAAATGAATAAAAATAGTTTAGTGGGTTGTAGAAGCAAAATAAAACAAAAGGACTCAAGTGAAGACATTACCTTAAAATCGTGTAACTCCCTTTGGTTTGAGCTCAAAGGCTTCCTTGGGAAGACTTCTTCCCAAGGTGAGGCTTTAAGGAGTAAGAGAGGGAAGTGGAGAGACAAAATGGGCAGGGTTTTTCCGAGACAAAGGCTTTGGGAGTGTGGGTAAGGAGGTAGAGTTGGGGGCCTTTTATAAGAGGAGAGGAGGGGCACTCTTGGAATGTAAAGAAATGTTACTTTATTTGAAAATTATTTTCTGATTCAAAAGGTCCCACATTGATATAATTCGAGGGTAAGGTGATAATGGTTCTAAATCCACCCATAAAATAGGTTTTGGACATGTGTAGGTCATAGATTTTACATTATCATTTCATTTTATTTAAATCCTTTATTAATGAGGTAATCACTGCATCATCATGATGTCATAAATAATTTAATTTATTTAAAGTATAAAAATTATGAAAAAAATACTATGATGTAGGAAATATTTTTAGATTTCTAATTAATATTTATAGTCCAAAAGATCATTTATGTAGACTAAATGAAAAATATTTTACTTAGGTGATACATTCTTTGTCACATTTAACATTCTTTAAAAATAAAAAGATAAAAAGTCACTTTCTCACAAAAGTGATTCCAAGGGGCCCCCAAGTTTGGAACAAGGAATCCCATGGTCGGCCATGAGACAACCAGTAGTCTTAGGACACATGTTTTTGTCTTTTTGTATTATTATGATATCATTTTATTATATTTAACTACCTGATTACTCATTAATCAATATAATTAAAGATAATTACCATCGTTACTATTGATAATGTCCAAAAGTAAAAGAGTCTTGATTACATAATTTGGACCTTCTGATTCCAAATATGTAATCCATTTTACCAAATTCCAAACACATAAATTGAGATAATTGATTTAAAAATAATTCCCGTTGTCAAAATGTTTTTGAATCAATATCTATGAAAAGTTTGGCATTAGTTTATGATCAATTCCAAAGAGAAATTAATCCTAATGACCATCATTGGATTAAATGGTAAAAATATATTCAGATTACACTTTAAGACCAATTAAAAGGATAATCTAACTATATAATTAAATTAAATGAAAAATCAGTTTTGATGTAAAATTCAGTATTTTTTCACTATTTATTAAAAAATGAACATTGTCAGAAAAATACCAAAAATTTATCCAATGTAAATTTCAATGTCCCAATCATAATGAATATATTTATTTTGACAAATATAGATTATAAAATTGTCAAAAGTCTTATTTAAAAAGGGTTTTCCATCAAAAGGCAGTACAACAATCTTTTATGATTATTAGTGTATTCCATGCATAAGATTGTATTTATTTTAATTTTAAGCCTCTAAAACACTATCTTAATCATTAATAGACATAGATAAACATATATATTATTTATAACTTACTTGGGATGTTACATCCTTCCCCCTTTATAAAATTGCGTCCCCGCAATTTATTTACTTATCAAATAAATGGGGGTACTTATCCCTCATTGCATTTTCAGATTCCCATGTTGCCTCTTCAATCATGTGGTTTTTCCACAAAACATTTACCTGATTAATCACCTTATTCCATAACACTCACTCCTTGTGGTCAAGAATCTGGACCGGTTGTTCCTCATAAGATACGTTCTCTTCCAGCTGAACTACCTCTGGCCTCAAAACATGAGATGGATCTGGCATATACTTTCTCAACATCGAAACATGAAAAACATTGTGTACCTGAGATAAAGTCGGAGGTAAAGCCACCCGGTATGCAACCGATCCAACTCTCTCTAGAATTTCATATGGTCCAATAAACCTTGGACTCAGCTTTCCTTTCGTACCAAATCTCATCACACTTTTCCAAGGAGAAACCTCGAGAAAAACATGATCACCTACCTCGAAAGATAGATCCTTCCTCCGGTTATCCGCATAACTCTTCTACCTGGTCTGAGATGTTCTCATGTGTTTTGGAATCAACTGAACTTTTTATGCCATCTCTTCTACCAATTTTGGTCCCATAAACCTCCTTTCACCCACTTCATCCCAAAAATCTGGAGTTCGACACCGCTTCCCATATAACGCCACAAATGGTGCCATCTGTATACTGGAATGAAAACTGTTATTATATGAAAATTCAACCAAAAAAAGATGATGGTCCCAAATTCCCTGAAAATCCATCGAACAAGATCGTAGAATATCCTCCAAGGTCTGAATTGTTCGTTCTGACTGCCCATCTGATTGAGAATGAAAAGTTGTATTAAAATTTAATTCAGTATCCAACGACTTTTGAAGGCCATTCCAAAAGTTAGAAGTGAACCTGGGATCACGATCAGATACAATGGAGAGAGGAACTCCATGTAACCTGACTATCTCTTTAAGATACAAACGGGAAAGTTGATCTAGGGAAAAATTATCTCGTATAGAAAGGAAATGAGCAGATTTAGTCAAGCGATCAACAATAACCCAGATTGCATTATTACCTCGAGATGTCTTCGGTAATCCCACAAAAAAGTCCATGGATATATTCTCTCATTTCCACTCTGGCACTGGTAAAGGCTGAAGCATCCCTTTCGATAACTGTCGCTCTGCTTTAACCTGCTGACAAGTCAAACACTTCACAGTAAAATCAGCAATATCTCTTTTCATTCCATCCCACTAGTAATACTCCCGTAGATCTCTATACATCTTAGTACTCCAGGATGAACTGAAAATGGAGAACTTTGAGTTTCACATAACAACTCTCTCTTCTACTGTGAATCATAAGGCACACAAAATATCTTCCCAAATCTCACAACACAATCATTATCAATGTTGAATTCAGGAAACTTGCCTTTCTGAACCAGCTCTACCTTTTTCTGCAACTCACTGTCTTGCTTCTGTGCTTTCTTGATTCTATCAGATAGAGATGATCTCACTGATACCTGAAACAAAACAGAAGAACTTACTGCACCAACAAATTCTATGCCAAATTTCATCAAATCCTTAACCAAAGTATCACGTTCCAAATGCAACATTGCTAATGAAGAATTACTTTTTCGACTCAAAGCATTAGCCACTTTATTTGCTTTTCCCGGATGGTAATGAATTGTACAAACATGGTCCATGATTAATTCCAGCCATCTCCTCTGTCTCATGTTTAACTCTTTCTGAGTGAATATATACTTTAAACTTTTGTGATCAGTATATATTTCACACTTTACTCCATACAAATGATGCCTCCAAAATTTTAAAGCGAAAACAACAGCAGCTAATTCCAAATCATGTGTTGGGTAATTTACCTCATGTGTTTTTAACTATTGTGAAGCATAAGAAATTACCTAATCATTCTGCATTAGGACGAAACCATGTCCTTTCAATGAAGCATCACTGTATATAACAAACTCACTATTCCTGGAAGGTAGTGCCAAAACTGGAGTATTCACCAATCTTTTTTCCAATCCTGAAAACAATCATCACATTATTTTGTCCAGATAAACGTAACACACTTCTGAGTTAGCTTAGTCATTGGACTTGATAACCGTGAAAAATTTCTAACAAACCTTCGGTAATAGCCTGCCAAACCAAGGAAGCTACGAATCTCAGTTACATTTGTGGTTCTTGGCCAGTCTTCCACAACTTTTGTTTTTGCAGGATCAACAGTTATCCAATCTTTAGAAACAATGTGACCAAGGAAAGAAATTTGTAGCAACCAAAACTCACACTTGCTGAATTTTCCATACAGTTTCTTTTCTTTTAAGGTTTGCAAGATAACCCTTAAATGTCTTCCCATCACTCAAGCTCTTTGTCGGACACTCGTTTGCATAGTGACCCATCTCATTCCACTTAAAACATTTCACTAACTGTAAATCAAATTGGGTCTTACCATCACCTTGATCTTTTTCAGTGCAATCACGAGCCTTATGTCCCATCTTACCACATCGGTAGCACTTTCTAGAATTCAGAAGAAATTCCCCAGCATGCCTTTTTCCACATTTATCACAAACTGGAAACTTAGATTTCTTACCATCAGACTTTTTTGAAGAATTCTTCCCTTTCTCCTGCCACCTTGGTCTATTCTTTTGCTGGTTTTTATAGAACGCTTGATCATCAGAAAACTCCATTTCCACCTTCTCAGCACATCGAACAAGCTTTTTATAACTTTTAAACTCACGAGATGCTAATGCCCTTCGATATTTTGGCTTTAATCCTGAGAAAAAATTATTGATTTTACTATCAAGGTCTCGGATAAAATTTGGATCATACCTTTCCAATCGAGTGAACCTTTCTTCATAGGCAGCCACTTTGTCTTCTTCTTGCCTCAATTCCATGAATTGATTTTCCATCTTAAGACAAACAGCCTTAGGAAAATACTTCTCAAGAATCATACCTTTGAATTCATCCCAGTCGAGAGCATCAATCTCATCAGCGTCCTTGATATTTTTAACCATCGAACACCACTGATCTGCTTCACCCTCCAAACGATAAATAGAAAGACTAACCTTTTGATTGTCTGAACACCCCATGACATCAAAAATCATCTCCAGTGCTTTAATCCACCCTTCATCTAGCACAGGGTTAGATGATCCTCTAAATGATGGGGGATGTTGCCTCATGAAATGTTCCACCACTGACATGTTCCTATGCGGTTGATCTGGCTGATCTCATGTATGGATACCACCGCCATTTATCTCTTGAGTCAACTGCGCCATTACTGCAACAAACTATTCAGTTCCAATTCCGACCATCTCAGGATGCTGATTCGGAAGGATATTTCCTTCTGTATGCCTTCCAAGCACTGCTTCCCTGTTTCCTCTGCGGAAAACCATTCTGAACAAACATGTCTTAGATGAAGCAGCATGGTAATCTTCAAATGCTATATCATTTCAAAAAAATATGTTTGGATAATCGTTTAATAGAATTCTAACTCCTAAAGTTATCTAAACTAACCTCTGATACCAACTATAAGGCCCCAGCCTTAAACCTTACTTAATCTTGAGTTATTACAAGATTACACATGGAGGATATTTTCGGGTTTAGAGTTTTAGAGAATTAGATCATAAAACTTGCATTACATTCCACATATAAACAAAGTGGTTACATAAAGATAGTATTATTCATTCCCATCAATCATAACATATTTAAAATAAAACATGGATTATTTATTGACACTTCCTTGACACTATCATCATATCATGTACCTTTCCCTTGACCTGTGAAAAACATTTCAAAAAACATGGGATGAGCATAAAAATCTCAGTAAGGGATATAAAAATATCGAAAGGAAACATGGGTACATATATACATAAGAATGAAATCATACATTACCCATAAAACCTAAGCACTTTAACATACCTCATCAAATCATGAATAAATCATTGAAATCATAAGACATAAAGGTAACTTGAGGCATTCATAACATCCTTACATAGGGAGTAACCCTCTTGGTTACGTTTGGAATACCCATCATAGTATATTACCTAAATCTCTTCAGAGAAACCTTAACGTTTAACTCCTTTGCATTACCCAATTCATTGGAGAGCTATATCGGGCTCACCCGCCCTTAGTTTATCACGGAACCACCCGTCTTCATAATAATTCCCAAGAACCTCAACATAATCGTATCACATAAAACATGCATAAAGGAAACATAACATTTCCACCTTTCAATCACAAGATACCAATACAACACATTGATATAAAAACATTATGAAAACCATTTTCAATACCAAAATAAAAGAAAATTAAAACATGGTATTTATTTTTCTTTTAAAAAGAAGGTATGGCTTGTAGAGGAAGCCAAAACTCAAATAACGGTCACGGCGGCGGAGAAGTCATTGTCGCCGCATACGTACGACAAAAACATTCCCTTTTGTCGTTTAGTAAAACGTTTCGTATAAAAAAGATTCCTTTTGGATAAATGTAAAAGTCAAAGGGGTTTATACACCATATAAAAGAATGTTGTGTATAAAACAAAATATGCCTCAATGAAAGGAGCTTGAGATGAAGTCCCATACCTCGGGTCCGACTTGACTCGATTGTTCTTTAATGTCCTGAATAATAAACTTGAGTTAATTTCTACTTCATTAAGAACCTTTTTCAAGTTAATTATTCCTTTTATATCACTTATTCCCATGTCATGAACACTATGTAATTATTTAAGTTAATAACGGTCGTTTTAACGATCATTGGTACTTGAGTCAAAAATAAACCCTTTATAATTACATGTTGTTCATGTATCCATTATATCCAGAATTATAATCATTATGTATATATCATATATATCCAGTATATACATGCATTTATAATATTACATAATCATTTATAGGTAAGAAATGAAATGCACCATTCATGGAGACGGTAAGCCGTACGTACGCATGAACGCTACTTTCATTTATATTTCGTATTTTATAAAATAAAATCATAATGATATAAAGGTATATTATAATTACAGTATAATATCATATATAATATCATAGTTCCGTCCTTTATATGTACCACATATGGTATTTAACGAATCAAATCACTTCGAGGGGGTGGTAGTCCGCACTTCCTTAAATGAAGATAACGTTTTTACCCATAATGGAAACCATAAAGGTATGACCAAAAAGAAAAAAACATAAGATTAAGGAAAACATAAACATATTATATATCATATATAAATATAGTGACATCTTAATGGCCACCTTTGAAGGTGTTAAAAGAATGTTGAACAATCATCGTTTCCGGAGGCATAAATTCACCATCCACGGAAACAGTATGTCCTTTAACCATTAGATGTAGGTGTGTGTAAGTGTAGATCGAATCCTTCTTATAACAACATCCTGGTATATTTAAGATACTGGATTTGTTACAAAATAAATGAATAAAAAGAGTTTAGGGGGTTGGAGAAGCAAAATAAAACAAAAGGACTCAAGTGAAGACATTACCTTAAAATCGGGTAACTCCCTTTGGTTTGAGCTCAAAGGCTTCCTTGGGAAGACTTATTACCAAAGTGAGGCTTTATCGAGTAAGATAGGGAAGTGGAGAGACAAAATGGGCAGGGGTTTTCCTAGCCAAAGGCTTTGGGAGTGTGGGTAAGAAGGTAGAGGTGGGGGCCTTTTATAAGAGGAGAGGAGGGGCACTCTAGGAAAGTAAAGAAATGTTACTTTATTTGAAAATTATTTTCGGATTAAAAAGGTCCCACATTGATATAATTCGAGGGTAAGGTGATAAGGGTTCTAAATCCACCCATACAATAGGTTTTGGACATGTTTATGTCATATATTTTACATTATCATTTCATTTTATTTAAATCCTTTATTAATGAGGTAATCACTGCATCATCATGATGTCATAAATAATTTAATTTATTTAAAGTATAAAAATTATGAAAAAAATACTATGATTTAGGAAATCTTTTTATATTTATAATTAATATTTATAGTCCAAAATATCATTTATGTAGACCAAATGAAAAATATTTTACTTAGGTGATACATTCTTTGTCACATTTAACATTCTTTAAAATAAAAAGATAAAAAGTCACTTTCTCACAAAAGTGATTCCATGGGGCCCCCAAGATTAGCACAAGGCATACCATGGTCGGCCATGAGACAACCAGTAGACTTAGGACACATGTTGTTGTCTTTTTGTATTATTATGATATCATTTTATTATCTTTAACTACCTGATTACTCATTAATCAAGATAATTAAAGATAATTACCATCGTTACTATTCATAATGTCCAAAAATAAAAGAGTCTTCATTACATAATTTGGACCTTCTGATTCCAAATATGTAATCCATTTTACCAAATTCCAAACACATAAATTGCAATAATTGATTTAAAAATAATTCATGTTGTCAAAATTTTCTTGAAACAATATCTATGAAAAGTTTGGCATTAGTTTATGACCAATTCCATAGTGAAATTAATCCTAATGACCACCATTGGATTAAATGGTAAAAATATATTCAGATTACACTTTAAGACCAATTAAAAGGATAATCTATCCATATAAAAAAATTAAATGAAAAAGTAGTTTTGATGTAAAATACAGTATTTTTTCACTATTTATTAAAAAATGAACATTGTTAGAAAAATACCAAAAATTTATCCAATGTAAATTTCAATGTCCCAATCATAATTAATATGTTTATTTTGACAAATATAGATTATAAAATTGTCAAAAGTCTGATTTAAAAAGGGTTTGCCATCAAAAGGCAGTAAAACAATCTTTTAAGATTATTAGTGTATTACATGCATAAGATTGTATTTATTTTCATTTTAAGCCTCTAAACGACTATCTTAATCATTAATAGACATAGATAAAAATATCTATTATTCATTACTTACTTGGGATGTTACACATTATATTCCTCTCAAAAAATTATTTTCCATGAGAATCCAAAACCCAAACTTGTGAGAAAATAAAAAGGGGTCATACGAAAATCCACCCCACAAGAAACCTCTCCAGGATCTCATCATCATAGGTCGTTAACCTCTTCACCCAAAGGAAATGATCAAAATACAATGAAAAATAATTGACTATCTTCACAACACTATAATATGAGAGATACCATACAAATGAGACTAAGAAAACAACATGAAACTAGAGGAAGCCATCACAAAAACTGGAAAATTTAAACAATCAGAAGATTAAAATGTTACATGCGAAGAGTTAAACAATAAAAAAATTAGTGATTGGTGAACATATATTATTCACATTCCTAGGTACTCTCTTATATTCCATAGTGATACCCTAATAAATGAGCTTTGGGAATAATACAAACCTAAAAGACTGTTTCTTGGTTTTCATAGATCTCCAAATGCCACACCTAGAATGTCTCATTGTAATGAATATTAATGTGACCCCAATAGATGACATGATAGTCTTCCTGATGATTATAATGGAGTTGTTTCATGTTAAAATGTAATATCCCACCTTTTTTAGGTACCTCCCACTTTGATTTTTTGGATCAATCCTTACCAGTCATATCTTATTTGGAGATGGATATCCTTTGTTGGGGAAAACAACTTAATGTCAAGGGATTTAAATTTGTTTAAATTGATAAATTCTATGTATAAATGTTTCAATTTTTAGCATAACATCTTGTTATGTTGAGAATATTTATACGGAGTTTGGGTTTATATATTGAAACGATGATAAAAAACTATCAGATGGAAAATTATATGTCATGTAAACTAAATCCATGTCGTGTAATTATTGATATATAAATTAATTGAATGATTTCATTCCATGAATATAATCATGATATGAAATTAATATATTTAGGATAATTATATTACATGTAATTCTATATTCAATCAAAATACATTTATAATTTCATATGATGTGTTTTTCATCACATCCATATAAAATGAACTATAGTAAATGTTACTATATTACAGACAATGTAATTCCTTATCCTTCAATTTTATTTCATTTCATATTGTTGAGTTTTATTTTCTACATGCATGTTGTTTCTTCCTCTCAACCGAGGATGACCTTCCATGTGATTTTGGAGTCCTTATTCACATCCAAACATCTTGTTATGCAACTGATCCCAAGGTAACTAGTTCTAACAACTTATCATTTTCACAATATTTATTCTCTTACCATTATTGGGTAATATTTAGACATGGTACATTGTGGGGTTTTCATGTTTATTGGTTTTGATCTATTATCCTTCATGTGATCATCTTCACCTTCTTCCTTAGGATAGTTTCTATTGGAATCATTGAATGATTTTCAATTAATCAAAGTGGGTATAAACCATAACCCTATTGTTTGATAATTTTTTTTATGTGTATCATCAAAAATATGTTAACATATCATTCAACTAATAAATTGAATGAATGAATTTAATTATTACATTGGGTTCCCTTAGATCAAATTTGTTATATACTATTATTATGGAAACTTTACGAGTGGGAGAACCATTAAATTTTATGGAATTTTTCAATGAATTAATGTGTGTTTAGTTGGAAATGGATTATGGGCGTGTTGTTGATATATATTTACCTTAACATTTAATAATTATTTCAATAAATGGAATGTTGTTTATTTTAAGATATTTATATATATAATTTCTAATTGATTTTTAAATGGTAATTTAAATAATTTAATGTTGATTGATATGATTTTATATTGTTATATACTTATTAATATGACTTATATAGTGAATAAATTCTTTAATGATTATATTGGGAATTGGACTAGTGATACATGTTTCAATGATTATATATGGAGTTGGAACAATGATACATGATGAAATGATTATATTGAGGGATACACCTAGTGATACTTGCTGAAATAATTATATAATGGGTTATTCCTACTGACACATGTTGAAATGATTATATAGTAGGCATGTAATAGTGACCTATGTTAAAGTTATTAGATAGTGGGATATCCATAATGAAAGATATTGAAATACTTTTATAGTGGGATCAACCTTGATTAGATGCTAAAATGATTATATAGAAGGTTTTACCCTGATCTGGGTGATTTATACCTTAGTTATATGGGTAAGGTTAGAATGGTATTAATACATGCTAAAAGTTATTTTGGTATGGTGATGAGGTAGGTTATGTAATTCCATGGTTAAATGGTAATGGATGGTATGGTTGTGGGAAATTCTTATTGATATTATGGAATGGATGTGAAAGTGGTTGATGTGTTATTAATTTAATTTATTAATTAATTATTAAACTTTTTTACTACTTTATTGTATACACATATTATCTAACTTTTTATGATTAGACATGATGGCGTCGACCAATTGAGTTATAATCACACCCTATTCGGGATGTTGTTTTTTACCTGAGATTATTATATCAATGTAGGTTTGGATAAGGGTAAGTAACCTTATTATTGATTGTTTTATTAATGGGTGAGTTAGAGTTTTGGGATGAGAAGGAAATGGGTTTTTGAACCCGAGATATTTGATCCATTTGTTTAGTCTTCTAGATTTTATTTAGTATTACTTATTAGATGATAGTTAGTTATATTCCACCACATCAATACATCATTCCTTTGTTTTTTACTAGATTATTCAGTTTTATTTGACTATAATTATTCCTCTATATTTTATTTTTTCCTCACTATATGAATGATTATCAAAATTGGTATTGGATTCTTCCTTTTTGTTTTATCATCATAACTAGGTGGTATAGTCCCTCCATTATACTTGTCACTTCCACACTTATAATCTGAAGCCTCTTGCATAAATGGGAGGTAGTCTTGAGGTCTTCATAACATTTCATTTATGGAAATTTGTTAAATTGATGGATTAGTGGATGTTTCAATGCATTATTAGATGATACATGTTTGTTTTCTATTTCTTTACTATTTTGGAAAGGTGTAATGGAGATAGGATGTGGTAGGACATGGTAACGATATTTTTCATGGGAGTATCTAACCCATGTATGGGGTAAAATAGTATTTCCCTAGGGGGATTTATGATTATATTGTCTTCTTTTAATAGTTGATATTATTTCACCATGATTAATTCACAATTTGTCTGATATTATTTGTTCATGATGTTATTAGTTCTTGAGATTTATACTTATGTCCTGATATGGAACGTGATGTGTATAAATAAATCATAAAAAACACACATAGATATATATTATCATTAAACATTCATGAATTGGACATATTTATTTGATGGGATATATACGTTGATGTTTAACTAGGATATGAGATACTTGTTACATCAAATAAAAGAAATAAATAAATTGTTATTTCATTCTAAAAAATGTGCAATCAGTGTTTGGAGAAACAAAGAGTCATTGGTTCTCTATTTCTGTAACCTATTGAGGTTTACCATGTTATATATGGTGTTATAACGAGTGTGTTTTTGTTGTAAATATAATGAATCCTCATATTATATTAGTTGATCATTAAGAGAGTTGAAATGAACATGTCATGATGTAGATGAACGTGATTTTCTTATAGTTCCTTAGGATCTGATGGATGTTCAACTTTATGATAGATTCATGTGGGTCATGAGATCCATGTAAAGAGAGATTATTCATATTGTTCTTTCGATTTCGAAGTATAAGATAGAGCTTCAGCTAAAATATCCACCTATGTTCACTAGGGAGGGAGAACTGCAATCACGTTCTAGATAGGGTTATTCCTGATGATCATTATGCATATGAAGAAAATAATAGATTAGAGGGTGATATATATTGTTTATATGCTTCAATGAATATCCATGTATTAGTGGGAAATTATAGAGAAGGTAGGTAAAGAGAAAGAGTCATCCTAGAAGGACATTAAGGGGATGTTCACATTCCAATTATATCCCAAGATATTGTGGAAAGAGGAGGATCATGAGTTAATGCACCTAACATAATAATGAATTCCAATGTTAGAATATCCTAAATGTTTCACTGACCTGCAGTTCATTGACCCATAATTTGAAGCTGATAAGTTCTTTAGGTAGATACATTTTGAATATTCTCTTCTCTATGAGATGTTTTTACATGTTAATGTGTTTCATCTGAGTAGTTTTTGTTGACATGGTGAACTAGTATCTCTCCATAGAGGAGAATATAGGAGACAACCCATGACACATCTAGACTATATTATTAAGGAAAACTATGAACTATTCTTCTTTTATAAAATGGGTTAATATGACTATTTTCTATAGGGTAATAGTGGTCATGTTAGTCTAGGTATTTGGAAGATATAGTATGACTATGGTCTATTTTAATAAAGTCAGTGTTGCAATGTGGTCGAAAAACGGCCTCAATGTCTATAACCCACATTATAATTTCATTATTATGGGATATTTAGATACCTAAATAAGGTTGGTAGGTTCCAACTACAATAGAACATTTATAGTGGAACATGAAAATTACCAGTGTCTTGGAAGGACTCAACTACACTACAGAAAATCGGTAGTTGGAGTTCCACGGGACGTTCTGGTTGAATTAAGGGAGTTGGAACATTAGTGTATGGATGCCTATTCGAGAAATATGGTATATCTTAGGGGATTCAAGAAGGATCATAGGATAGATGTTCTAGTAATATGTATGCTAGGTAGACTACTCAATCTATTGTAGATGCCAGACTCCCTACTATCTGAGGTGCATTTCTTACATCACCCCACCATACTTGTGTTTTTCTATTCCTAGGGTTCAGATTTCTTTTTTACCACTATTTATGTTATCTATTTTTGCATTAATTGGATATCTTGGATGGTGTTCTGACCATTGATTCATTGTTGGGATTATATTCATTAAATTTCTTAGTATTCAAGGAATATTCTCCATAGATTGGTGGTTACAATTTTTTTGGAAACCGTTCATGTTAGAAATGAGAGGATGCAGTTTGATTCTTGGTCTGGATTATTTAGTTCTATGTCAGGATCATATTGAATGTTACTAGTGTTTTTTACCTTTCTATCTCTGAGTGTATACCACAATTCATACCAGGGTGAGTGGGATATTCATGTTAGTCATTCGAGAACAATTTAGATTAGATTAGATTGTATAATAGATCAGATAGCCAGTATTTCCTTAAATGATGGTGGAATGAAACATGATTCCATACATCTAGTTGAAAACTATTTTTCTTAATGAGTTCAACATCTTACCACTTGAGCGAGAGATTCATATTTGATAATTTTTGTGTCGGTATTAGATTCAGTTTCTATCCCACCTTAAATAATGTCACCAGGATAACATCAGTAGTGGAATGTCTAGTTAGATGATATAAAGGAAAAATGTTTTATATGTTTTAGTATATTTCATTACAATTATCCATTTCTCTTCACCAAGATGAATTGTCTGAGCTTACACTTATGTATATACTATCGATGATTTAAATAGATTATGATTAAGAACTGATATCTTATTCCACACATTAAAAATATCTTTTATCCCATAAGAGGTTAAAATATCTTCTATAAGAACAATTGGAGATTAGAATGTAATCAAATGAGGGTGATACCATTATACACACCCCAAAAATATTGTAGGATAAGGTATGAATTCTGTGTGTTCATTGTGATTCCTTTTGGTTTGACCAATGGACCCATGATATTGATGGACTTATTGAATTAAATGTTCTTTCCTTTATGGACAAATTTTTTTGTGTTATTTCAACTAAATCATTGTGTAATTCCTTTTAGTAGATTATCATTCCAAATATATTGAAATCATCTTGTGTACATTAAGATATCTTCATGTTAATGCCATTGTAACCAAATTTCTATTCAGAATTGAAAAATTACACATCTTGGTCCATGTTATCTTACATACAAGAGTGTCAATGGACCCATAGAAAGTATAAAAAGTGGTATCTTAGTTATAGAAGAACAATTTCATGGATATATTGAGCGTTCTATATTTCATAGGTTATTATTAGTGCATTATCCATGGATGATAATTTTTGTATGTACCAATTTCTTGGTTGACTAAGAAGGGGTGAAGTTTGTCTAGTCTTATAATTACTTTAGATATATTTAGTAGTTGAAAGGAAATATTACCTCAAAAACTATCCTCACTTTACCTAGGTTGGGTAAAGAATACATTGTGTACTATGATGCATCTAGAGTTGTAATTGTAGCATTTATGATGAAGGAGGGTCGAGTAGTTGCTTATGGATATAGACAAATGATATTTCAGAGAGGAATTAACCTACTCAGTTTATACTGTTAGAAATAATGGTACATGACTTGAGATTATAGAGGCCTTATGTAATGGGAAAGTGGTTTGTGGAATACAAAAACAATAAAATCCTTATATAATTCTTTTGATACCAGAACCTAATCCTTTTGAATAGAAGGTAAGTAGAGTATCAACATTATTTTTACATAGAATTGTCTTAAAAACCATTTAAGGGAACTGTCATTGTCACTGAATTATGAATAAAGATACGAGTTGAGGTAGTACAAGAGCATTTCAATTATTGGTGGGTGATATACCTTTTTAAAGACATACATCTTGATGTTGAGGAGAATAAGGGATTACTATCTCAAAAATTGTCATCTTTTAGACCCCTTATTTTGGAAAGGATTATGACCAAGAAGTTATCAGATACAAGGTTATTAGTTATGGTAGTCAAGTTGTATGTTATGTAGAAACCCTTGATTTTTTCTCTTGACTATGAATACTATCATATTTTATACTTCGATGTATGCGTTTCTATAGGATCACATGAGGAAATGATGAAAGTGATTCATGCATTTAGAAAGGTGGTATATGCCGGTTTAACGAAGATGTACCATGACCTTCATTTAAAATAATGATGGTCAAGAATGATAAGTATGTATAAGGTATTGGGGAAACATGTTTACCTTGTCATCATGTGAATGCTGAGAATTAAAGGCTAGGTCGGCTTTTGTATCCACTTCCCATTCAATAGTGGAAATGGAATGAGGGAACAATGGATTTTGTGATAAAATTAACCAGTACAACCAATAAGAATGATGTTATATGGGTAATTGTGCACAAACCAATTCTGGTATCCCACTTATTACATACTAAGGAGACATTAATATTCGATGATCTAGAAAATATTCAAGAGATCTTAGTAGTCCAGTTTCAAGGTTTTCTGAGGAGTACTATTTCATAAAGAGATCATAATTTTACATAGATGTTTTGGAATGGTTTTTATAAGGCCTTGGACTCAAGAGATCTTTTGAGAATGAATTCTCATCTTTAGACTAATGATCAATCTGATAAGAATATTTGGGTTCTGGATGATATGTTGTGAGCATGTGTGCTATATTTTGGTGGTTCATAAGAGAAGCATATCAAACTATTTAAGATTTCCTTTAATAACATCTTACATGAATAAACACAAATACAACCTTATAAGGAATTTTATGGAAGGATGTACACATTATTTTTGTGTAGGTTGGAGGTAGGTGATTCGTTGATTCTATGGAATAGTCTCATATAGGAAAGATCTACAGAGGTTTGATTGATTAGACAGTGGTTTCTGAGTACGTAGAATAGGAATAAATCATATGCTAACCATAATAGATTACCTATGTAGTTTAGGTTTATCATCATGTTTTTCTTTGGGTGTCTCCATGGATGGGATAATTTTGTATGAAAAAATTTGTAATGATCATACCTAGGTATTTCATACTATCTGATATTGTGGGTAGGGTCGGTCCAGGGGAATAAAATTAGTCGAATTCATAACGATACTATTCCATACATGATGTGTTACATAGGGAGTTGTTTCAGATATATTGTTCAGACCCTTCTCATGTGATAAATGTAGCACACAATGATATTAGTGATGATCCATCCATTGAGGAGAATTTGATATGTCTTATGGGATATAGTTAGATTTTTTCATGGGTAGAACTATATTGTTGGGTTGAGTGTTGTGGCGGCATTGGAAGTTCAAGATGAGACAAGGAAGAGGGATTCTGATGAGTGAGAAATGTGGTCAGAATTGTCCATCGAGACCCCAATGTGTTGGTTGGAGTAGGTCTGGGATGACCTATTATATAACGGGAATGTTGTAAGATCTCATCTATTTCTAGGTGCATCTCTCTATTATTTTTTATCGATCCTTAGTTTTTCTGTCTTGTTCGATGATGGAGAGATTTTGGGGGAGTGACAAAATGTATTGGGGAGTATGTTTTTTTCAATTAATGGTGTCCGAGAATAAATGGGTCATAGGTTACAATAAGTAGGTTTTAGGATGAGAATCCGTAAATGGGGTTAATGTTTTGGATGGTAACTAGGTTGAAAAAAATTTACAGAACAACTACATGTCGTGTAAAGGTAATATAGGATTCACAATTGTTTCCAAACACATGTCAAGGATAGTTATATTCCATGTACTAAGTCATGACATGAAAATAATACACTTCAATTAATTATATTAGATGTCATGTAATATTTGATCGAAATAAATAAATAATTCGAGATGATCAAGATTCAGTGTATTCCTATAAAAAAACTACAAAACATGTATATATGTTACCTGATGCACAATTCCCCAACCATCAATTTTAATTTCTGTTGTTTGGTTGAGATTTGTTTTAATCTAATGTTCATATACATCCTCTCGACCTAGGATGACCTTCCTAGAAATTTTTTAATTCTTTGCTCCCCTCATGATGTCCTCTTTTGTGTGATCTATCAAAGTGTAATTCGTTATTCCATGGTTCCTTATAAAATTTCATCACTATCTGACAACCATAATGCAATATGTTGATCATGTTTGTTTTTTGTGTTGATGATTATCAGTTTAGAACAATGAGCCTTCGTGAAATTATATGCACCTTCATCCTCATGGGCATTCAAATTTGGTATCATGGTTTGATTATTGTTTAAGGGCAGGTGGTATAAACCATTATCAAATGGTTTTATAATTTTCACATATGTTCATAATTGAAATTTATAAAATATATCAGGTTCCAGATTAATTTATAGAAGGAATTAAATTATTCTATTAATTCCACTTCGATCTTATTTTTTACTCACCTATTCTGTGGCTATATTTTTGGTGGGTGATCCCTTGAATATAAAGGAAGTGTATAATGGATTAAAGTTTATTTAGCATGACTTGTAGTGTGGGTGATTTATTCTTATAGATTCACCTTGGACTAGTTTGTTTATTTTGATAACTGGACTATAGTTACTTATGACCAATTTATATATGAAATATGATATTAAATGTTAAATGTTCATTTTCAAAATTATCCATTTCTTCATATGATGTGATATTGTAATATCCTTATTGCAAGCAATTGTATTGTGATTAAAGTTTTTAATTTTTATACAAGGAATTGGCCCAGTGATACATGTTGTAATTATTATATAGGGTTTTGGACCTTTTATAAAAGAAAAAATTCTTATATAGGGGGGTATGATCAGGGATATATGATGAAATGATTATATATCATGTCATGCCTAGTGGCACAAGCTGAAATGATTATATAGAAACATTGGACCACTGAAACAGTCTAAAATGATTATATAGTCGGGGAGGAACTTTGGCCCATTCTAAAATGCTTATATAGAAGTCATGGTCCATATTAAATACTAAAATGTCTATATAGTGAGTCTTGTCCAGTTAGGTGTAATTTTTAACTTAATTATTTGGTTTGGGTTAGCATAGTTGTAAGGATAGATCAAGGATATTTCAGCATGGTTCCAAGGAACATTATGTAATTCCATGGTTTTATAGTTATGGTGGGGATGGTTGTGAAATATACTTAGAAGTATTGCAAAGGGGATATGAATTTGGTTGATGTGGTATTGATTTAATTTTATAATTAATTAATCACATTTTTTTTAATTATTAAATATACTTATTATATCACTAGTTATATTTACCCATAGTGGTGTCAACCTAATATATTATACTGTCACCCTATTCAGGATGTCATTTGGTACCCAATAAGGTAATATCATTGTAGGTTTAAACAAGAGAAATAAGAAAATAATATTGATGAATTTCTTGTTGGTTGGGATAGAGTTTAGATATTGGACCAATATAGGGTTTGGGACAGAGGCCATTTGAGACGTTTATTGAGTGTTCATGTCATTTATTTTTTATTACTTCTAGAATGAAATTTATTTACATTCCAACTTCTTAGTACAATATTATTTCATCCTTTATTAGATTATTAATTTGGCTTTTATTATTACAATTCCACTGTATTGTATTGATTCTATACTCTGATATTTGTTTTGAGAAAATTGAGCATGGGTTCACATTGAATAAAACTAGATATAGTTAAACAAGATGAAATGAAGGTGTTTTAAATTTATCACATATATGAAGTGGATGCAATTCATTAGAAACATTCTTCAAGTGTATTATTAGTTCTTCATTTACTCCTTTTTTGCAAGACATCTCGCAATGTAGTTCTGCACTCTGATATTTATAATTTTTTTAGTTGGTAGATTATTTTTTGTGTTATAACTCTGTAAAAAGGTGTTATAGTATCCCCCAAATCCTTATGTCACCCCTGATGCTAGTTGGAATCCTTTGGAATAAAGTTGGATGTGGTTGAGTTCTCATAACCAACCATTTTTGGCCATGTGATAGAGTTACGGGCCAGGGGATGATACATAAAAAACCTTATGTATTCTACTATTCTATAGGGGTTGTTTTATCTGAAATTGCATGGATCTATCACAACCAGACTCTTCCAAAGGACCCATAATCTAGGAATAAGTTTACTATTATGATCAAAAATTAACTGCCCATCATGAGGAGGCCCTTCTAGAATACATGACCACCAATGATGTACTTCATAGTCATTTATTATGATACAATAGGATTTCTAACGATCCATCAATGCCTTTATCCTCATCAAAATTACATGAACCATATCAGTCTTATTCTATACCAGTTTTGACTCAAGAATTCCTACCTTTCTAAACACAGCCCAACACAATATAAAATTACATGGTCATCCATACAAAGTGTTAATCAGATACATATCAACGGGGGATTGGAATCTATTATTGTATATAAACTCGACCACAGTAAGGTGCATCATCCCTGAGCCACTACAATATAGGAAACTAGATCACAAGATGTCTTAAATATTTTGGGCTAACTTCTCTGTCAGTGAATCCATCTATGGATGAAAATGAATGGTCTGGAATAAATGATTGAAAAAACCATATCGGTGACCTCTCCACACAATGGAGGTTACAAAATTATCACTTAAATATGACAATTATTAGAACTCTTTGGAGTCACACCACCACCTCCATATACTTCTATAAAAACCCAACACTAACCTCAACTCTATAATAAAAATCATCTAGAATGATTGCAAAAAATGATCTACTGTCACCCATAGAAAATCATATCATCATTGATCATGAGGTAAAATAGTATCATTTTCCATCATGATATTCCCCACTTTATCTATGGAATAATTAATAGATGGAGAAAACCACTACGAGCATAGTTAATAGTGTTCACCTTCATGTAGACAAAACATTGATAGATACACTCTACTACATCATGCTTCATCACAGGTCCCCAATATTGACCACTCAAATATTTTTGAATCTTTTCCAAGCAGGGATGTTTCACCAATGGTGATCTTTGTAACTCAAATAGATCCATAAGAAAAAATCAATTATGGAATAAAAATACTTACCTAGAATAGATATGAGTTCTATACATCATCGAATCAAACCACATGGGTAATCGATGAAAACAACTCAATTTCTCCAGACATCCAACTCTACAGATAGGACTCCTCAACTTGCTCCTCTAAGGATGAATGCACTATAATCTTGAAAAATAAACTCTATATACAACCTATCCAATATCTACATGCATCAGTAATACATAATCTATAACTCTCTAGGAATATCTATATTCATGCATGAAATTAATACGTGACTTCCTCCCCAGTGCATCATCAACAGCATTTCATTTTCATAGTGTTTATGAATTATTAAAATCATTATCCTACAATAATTCTATTAACAGAAACTGAGGTAAGTTTTTGTCACATCTAGAAAAGATATAAATTTTTTTTGTATGTTGGGTAAATACCATTAAACTCTATTGGATGGGGTGATTCGACCGCAACATAAATGAAGACACAACAACCTCCAAATCAAGATCATATGCGACATTGTTATTCTTATTTTGATTTAATTGACATGGTCAATAAGAAACAACTTATCAATGCTACATCAAAATAAATCCCAATATAATAAATGAATTATCACATAAAACGTCATACTCGACTCCCTCTACTAGAAAAAAAATTACTGAGTCACTAAACAACTTCTCCTTTATGTACTAGATAGTTGTCTGACACTGGTCAGTCCGAAAGAACTCTTGATCATTTTTGTTCAAGGAAATTTGATTATTATTATGCCAAGATAAATTTAATATTATCATCATTTAATATCCTTAAAAGACAATGAAATTCCACACCTTATCCATTTTCTTGATGACCTCCAAGAATCAACCACCTTTTTAACTAATGGTTCCACATCTACTCCCTTCTAGGACACAACATGCACAATTGAACAAAATTGGTGATCCCAAAACACACACTTTGAAATTATCCTAAAAAGCTGATCAAGAAAATGAACTCCTATAATGTAAAGAATATTCTGTGTAGGATCCACCTGAAATTTAATGTACAAAAGGATTTCATAAATGAAATCATCCACTAACTTATCCCAGAACCCTATGAACAGTGTGGTCAGAAACTCCCCAAACATGAATGGATTATTCACCACAACAAATGATATCAAAACATACTCATAATTCCAATGATGAAATAGGAAAATATTATAATTAATATCCTTATACTTCACTCACATATGATGATATCCAAAACAACAAATTGATTTTCAAGATCCAAATTATTACCTTTAGATGACCAAATAAATACTCAATCCATGAAATATGATAGATTTTATTCACTTTCACATGGATTAAGTGAAAAGAATCAATACAAATATGAAAACCATTACTAATATTTATTACAAACAAAATTGGGGCAAATCAAGGTAAAAAAAATCATCCAAAACAACTTTTTGTAATATTTCCCTGAGTTTTACACATAGATATCACAACACATAAAAAATCCAATAAAGCTACATCAGTATAGGAGATATTCATAGACATAGCTCAATCCCAAACTTGATCTCCCATTGAGGGGGTAATGCTATAGCATCATCTGTAAATACGTTACTTTATTGTTCTATAAACCTGAGAAACACAAACTATTAATCTTTTGATAAAATAACAATTAGGTCATCCATTATAGAATACAAGAATAGAAAATTCCTTTAAACCTTTTATGTGTTTCACTGACTGGCATACACATATATCTCTCCATCATTATCATAAAACATAACTGATTGTATAAATAATTACATGATTTTGTATTCCAGATACAACCAATATGTATAAAGGATTGAATGATATGGTTTTATCCATAAAAAATGAAATATTCCAAAATCGAATTTCTTCAAATAAATTATCTCATATTCTATTTTTACATTATATATATAGTGAATGAAACTATTTTTCAAAAATATTTATTACATCATTTTTAGGAAAAACTACATTGTACTGTTACCAAACAAGGATCAAAAAGTTTAGTGTCTTAGGAAAATTAGTACCAAACATAACATTATATGATAAAACATAAACATTAAGTTAATTATTTCATATATAACTTCTTGGTTTCATTCATGTACTTCGTAGTATTTTTACTCACTTGAGGATGTACAACAAAAATGGCGTGGCCTAAATTCCCAATATGAGTATATAGGAGAATAGGAATCAATATATCATGGGTGAGAATAATAATCAACACCATTACATAAGTATGGTATCAACATTATAATATGAATATTAATCATTTGGTAAAGTCACGAAATGTTAAAATTCATAAAAATGGAACTTCCTGTATTAGTTATCAAATACCACCCATAATTGTGAAGAAATCTAGCATCATGTACATGGATAAAATAATCTAATAATCATAAATTATCATTGTGAACAACTCTACCATCATGATAAAACATATTTAACATTATCTCATGAGATACAAAACAATTACCCAATGCATTGGAGCGCTTTATAATTTGGGTGCACCCTTCACATAATAACATTTATATAATCATTCTTGTGACATAAAAAGTATATCACTCATAGACATAAAATAAATTGTGGAAAAGAATGTATTTAATTTAATAAAAACTAAATTCACAAGAAAACCTTTTTATTCAAAAGTGAAAATGGAAAACAATATCTTATATAATATTCATCATTCTTGATCGAAAAAGAAACTACTCAAGAGGAGTTAAAATGTTTTTTTTGGAAAATAAGAGTTATCTTTGAAAAAAAATCATTATAATTTTCAGAAAAACCATATTTAAAATATGTATATCCTAAAAAAATGTAAGGAATAAGAAGTCATATTTATGTAACATTAAAGGAACATCCGTATTTAAAAAGGAGTGAAAGAGGGAAAACAATGATATTGAGTTGGGTTCGATAATTCCCCTTATATTATGTCCAAATGATTTATTCATAGTTATATCATCAATAACCAATATTAGATTAGTTAATTAAAACTTGGAAATGTATTATATTTTTCATTTATCCTTTATTATTTTATTAAGATCACTTACGGCTATTTTGATTAGTTATTGTGTTCAAATTCATCATTTGAGAATGTTCTTTTTCTTGATTTTTAGGATAGTATTGCTTGTATACATGTTTGGAAGTTCATATAAAATTAATAAATTTTTTCAGAATTTAGATTTTATATTGTTAAGGATAAAAACATAATTAAACAAGTGTTATATTTTTTTCCATATATGAGGAGAAAATATTAGATATAATGTAAATTACAATCATTTTGATTAATTTTGGTGGTTTCAATAAAAAAAATCTCATTCTGTTATATTATCTAATATTTCTGTATTTAAGTTAGTTAAATAACATAAAATTGGTCATTAAAAAATAAAACAAATCAACCATTATAATGGTATTATGACTATCCCTGAAGGTGGTATATAAAAATAAAGGAACATCATCCATTATTGATATAAATCGACACCCCACAGACGATGTTTTCATTTTTGAGTATACAGAAAAAATGGAAAATACTAGATGATGAATAATTACAATAAAATAATAACATTATATTATAGAAAATATAATATAGTTTTCATGAAAATTGTACAAGTGTAGCTTAGGAGGGGATAAGAAAAGAAAAGAAATTTAAAAAAATAATAGAAAAAACAAAAAAGATTTTACCTCTTGATTTTATCCTCGAGAACCAACATTGGAAAAAGTGTTTGGTCTCTTTATGAGACCAAGGGTCCATGACATGGTGGAGCATATTGGGAAGAGTGTTGGGAAAAACTAATAAAGACTCAATGTTTGGAAGGATTAAGTAGAATTGGGGGTGAGGGGTGGTATTTATAGTGGGAGTGGGGTGTTTTCTCATTATTTTATAAAATAGATTATTATTTTGGATAATGAATATGAATATATTAGAATAATAAATAATATTTTGATAATATGTTTAAAGATGTGGAATTTCCATGTAATTGTTTTTAATTTTATGGGAATTTTTTGAGTCTGTGAAAATTTACGGCACGTGATTCCGAAGACCAGTGTTCCCGGAATGAATTTCTGAACATTTTCTAAGGTATGTTCAGTAAACGTACGTACGAGTTTTCATAACTTTTAAATTAGTGCTCGGAATTGAAAAATGGGGGCACATTTGAACGCGTAGCGCCAGTATTCACTTAAGGAGACCTTCTCCTCGACTGCAGTTGGTCAAGGGTGAAATTTTTCTCTTCACTTTTTTGTGGAAAAATAATAATAACTTATTTTACATTTTATTTTTATTCTTAAAACACCTCTACATAGGTTATGGAGGTGGGGACCACCTGAACTAGAACCTCCCATGTTGAATTTAAATGGTGGGGTCCACCTGAACTAAAAGCTCCTCTTTAATGTGGAGAAGTCTCTTGTGTTTCCTCTTTGATAAGTGGGGTATCCCTAGGTTTTCTCTAAAGTAATTATGAAAAAGTCCCATTTTATTATTGGAGAAAACTAATAATTAATGAAATGTTTCATCAACTTATTTGTGCCCACATAATTAATCCTCTTATGTAAATTTATATTTTCACCTCTTTCAATTTGGTGGGCAGAGGGGAAGTGGAGAGTTTTGGGGAGGATGACGCTTCTCCAATGAAGAACACCTCCAAATGAAGATCTTATTCAATGGAGAATGTGTCATCTTCTCCAAAAAAGGACGTGTCATCCTCCAACATGGGATTCCTTCGACAATGAAGAACTGACGGCCTCCCCTGTCTCCTCACCGACATCTACAAAACATAAAGGTAGGGATTGTTGTTTTAATACCTTCTTTTTCTGTTCTTGATGACTCTTTGTAATTCTTGAAGGAATCATAGCCTCTTACTACTGCTCTATCATGGAGAGTGCGGGCCAAAACAACATGGACTGACCTCTTCTCCATTATTGTGATTATTTTTTGTGTACTTCTCGATGAAAGAGACGACGCGACCATGACACTTCATGGAAGAGAGCCGTAGCTTGTGCCGCTGCGGAGAAGGAAGGATGATCGACTAAGCTGACTACTGGCCAAGGCCTGGCGTGTGACCTCGTAGAGGGGAGAGGACGACTGGCCATCCGGACAGCCCTGGTGGACCGCTGCACCATGGCCTCCTTGCCACCTTGTGGATGCCTCGTAGCGCCATGACCCCCTACACCGACCCGCGGCCCCCATGTCCCCCATGCTGCCCTGCGGCCCCCGTGCCGCCCCGGGGCCCCCACGCCGCACCACGGCCCGCGCGTTGCCCCGCCGTCCCCAGGGTACACCGCGGCCACCCCGCCGCCAGGCCAGGCCACCCGGGATGGGCCGAGCAGGACCCAATGAGCCATGTAGACCAAAACCGGTTTTGGTTGGCCTAGGATGGGTCGGTCTGGGTGGGTCCGAACGGGTCGGACCGTACCTGGACGAGCTTTGACCCTCATTCACTCTTTTGGACATAACATTGGCACCGAGTGTCCATTTGATGAACCGAATGCGGTGCTGGAAACCGTAGAGTGAGATGGTCCCTTTGGTATATCCCACTAGAGTTTTGGATAAAGTTGGGGAATGGCCGGGTTGGATCAAGCACAAATCCAACCAGGCTTTTAAGACTAAAAGGTTAATAACATACAGACTGGGTGTCCATTTGTCACACCGTCTGTTGCATTAAGACCCCTATGATGTGGAGGTCTTTTCGGATACTTCTTCATGGAACTTTGTGGTAGTTGGAGTATTTACTAGTGGCATGGAGAGTGGACCCTCCCAGATATGAGCAAGCTTAGTGAGGGAACCCTATAGCTGGCTGTGATGATGTACTAGGATATTGTGTGGGTCTGAAGACGTACTAACGATGTACTTGGATCATGTGTGGGTCTGACGATGTACTGACAATGTACTTGGATTCAGTGTGGGTAGGGCGATGTACTGACGATGTAATAGAATTGTTTTTGGCTCTGACAATGTATTGACGATGTACTAGGATCCTATGTGGGTCTGACGACGTACTGACGTTGTACTAGGATCTTGTGTGGGTCTGACAATGTAATGAAGATGTACTTGGATCCTCTGTGGGTTTGACGACGTAATGACGATGTACTAGGATCATGTGTGTGTATGACAACATAGTGAAAATGTACTAGGTTCCAGTATGGGTCTGACGACGTACTGACTATGTACTAGGATCCCGTGTGGGTCTGACGATGTACTGATGATGTACTAGGATCATGTGTGGGTCTGACGACGTACTGACAATGTACTAGGATCCTTTGTGGGTCTAACGATGTACTGGGAACCATTATGGGTCTGAAAAGGTACTAGGATCCTATGTGGGCATGATGATATACTACGATCCTCTATATTTGTGATACTGATTTAGGTGCCTTTGTGGGTCTTCCTCTAAATAGAAAAAGATGGATTAGTAGTTTCACCTAATCATATCTATTACGGCACCTAAGTTATACCTAGTGTGAGATGATTCTATACCTATGTAGTACATTCCTTTTTGGTAATACCTTGGTGGTATTTTTCTCTCTGGTGTAGCTATGTGGTACATACCTTTGTGGGTTTCACAACTTTGTCGAGCAGCTGAGCTTTGGGCTTTTAAGTTGCACCTTATGTTTTCCTTATGATTGGGATTGGTATACTTGATAACTTAGGTATATGTATGGGCATATACCAATGTTGGGTTCTCACATTATTTCATGATATGTGGTTTATTCTTTGTAAATTTTTTGAGACCTTTAGGGTCTCGGGGTCCATACTGAGTATCGTTATACTCACCCATGTAATGTCTATGCTCGGACCATGTTGTGTTTGGTGCAGATGACAGACAACACTATCAGAGGATGGGGGTACCAGTACTAGACGGTCTCAGGAGGTGGACCTTACGACATATCGGTATAGAGAGGATATGGGTGGACGTAGAGTGATGAGGAGGCTATCTGTACCAACCCTTCAGGTAAAAACCACAGAGGACGACCCAATAGTTATCTTAAACATTCTTCAGTAGTATTGTATTTCAGTTGTACTTGTACCTTTACTATTGGGCTTGTATTCCATCCCCTCTTACATTCATCACTCTATTTGCAATAAAGTTTTCTATTTTTGTATATTACATTGTTCTTGGTCGCAGTGTTTACAGGATATAAATGCAATGCCTTCCCGGTTTTAGGGGATATGCCTTTTGGTGCTAGTCATCATCCCCTAGCCTATGGAAGACGAGCATGGGGTAGTCACGACATGGGCTCCGGGGGATGGGTCATGACAAATTGGTATCATAGGAGTTGGTTATATAGTATAACAAGAGATGCTAATCTTTCTTTTAATGGCAATAGTGTTAAGTGTAGTGAGTGTGGTTATCAGTTTAGGGAACCCAGTGTTGGTGTGGCGGCTGACTTAACCATACACTAGGACCTTGATTTCTGGTTTCTAACTCAGTGCATGAAAACACTAATTGAGTGTATATTTTCAAGAGTAATCTTTGTTATATCTTTTAGTCAGCTCATGAGCTATAACTTTTTGATAGTGGTGCACCTGTTTCTTTTTAGGATGCCTCCACACAGACATCCAACTAGGGTTCTAGGTATTGTACGCACTGTTATCCCATCGAGCGATGAGGCCTCTAAGCAGGTCCCTCTTTTAATAGAGGCACTAGCGGTACCATTACCTGTTGGGCCACCGATTCCACTAACCCCATTAGTAGAGAGTGCTCACTGATTGAGCACATTGTAGGTGTTCCAGTGCCAGAGGTCAGTCAGGATTAGGGGAGATAAGGACCCACAAGAAACTGAAGATTGGCTGGAGGCTATGGTGAGAGTCTTCCGACTGGTAGAGACATTAGATGATATCAGGGCGATCTTTTCCACCAGTATTCTCCAGGAAGATTTAGGCATATGGTGGAGCATGATGCTCCAGGTTTATGATGAGGAGACACTTCTCTGGGTAGACTTTGAGATCTTATTTCAGGAAGAGTTTGTCCTAGTGACCCTTCGTGCAGTGTGAATTATGGAGTTTCTTAATCTGTTGCAGGGCTGCATGACAGTGGCTCAGTACATAGCGAGGTTCACTGTCCTCTCATGCTACACCATTGATATGGTACATGACCCATTATTCAGGGCCCAAACCTTTGATCAGTGGCTCTGGTATGAGATTAGGTCTTTAATGATTTCTCTCACCATCCCGACGTAGGCGGGGGTGTTAGAGCAAGCCCTATAAGTGGATAGGTTTCTTACTGAGTATCCACTAGCAGTGATACCCACCACTAGATGTCACATATTGGATTCTTCTACAGTTGGAAGCAGAAATATGTCATAGAGGTCCAAGAGGACCTGGAATATAGGTGGATGACCGCATGATTCGGGATCGGTTGTGTGGGGTACTGAAGACAGAGCTTGTCATGTGAGGAAGAGACAATGTTTCACATGCTGTGGGTAGGGTCACAAGGCTCGTGGATATCTGACACACCGTTTGGATGGTTAGAATACGGTGGAAGGACCACCCAGGTAGAGATAGTGGTTCAACTGAGGAGGTCTGCTGGGAGCAGGTGGACGTGGAAGAAGAGATGGTCGTGCAGCTGGCGGTGGGCAATGATTTGAGATGTTACCGCCATCACCACCAGGTGGTCCACCCCAAACATAGGGAGCAAGTAGATAGGGGCGAGATCATCTCCAAAAAGTTGAGGCCTAGGACCATGGTGCTCCAGAGATTATACAAGGTATGAAATGTTTCAACTCCACCTTAGCTGTAGTACTTATAGAAATAGGTTGCAGTCATTCTTTTATTGCCACTTATCTCATTCGGAGCTCAAATATTCCGACGGAGCCATTGGCTCAATCCATACAACTTGAGATTCCTACGGGGGAGAATTCGATAATTTCAAACTGGTGCCGATAGTGTGAGATCACTCTAAGAGGTCATAGTTTCGGTTGTTATCTCCTATTAGAAGTGTTGAGGCCTTACGACATCATCTTTGGTATGAGATGGTTATCTAAAGTCCATTCTAAAATTTACTATGTTAGGTAAAATGTGTGGTGTGTGAACACTGATGGGACTAGGTTTACCTTCACTAGTGATAAGGAATCCTCTACAGCATAAGATGGACTTACAAGTAGAAGAGTGTAGATGATCACTCATCAGTTGGCTAGCCTTACCCATAGAGCGGTTCATGTGGAGAGTCTGAGCTATCTTTTAGTGGTGGACCAATACGCGGATGTCTTCCCTAATAATGTTACCAGTAAACCATCTCGTAGAGAGGGGGACTTTTACATTGACTTGTACCCCAAGATGACAGTAATATCTACAACAGCATATCGGATGGATCTTGCAGAGTTTCGTGGGCTGCGGGAACAGCTGGAGGACTTACAGGGGAAGGGATTCATTCGGCCCAGTATTTCTCCTTCGGTATCCCCAATTTTGTTCACAAAGAAGGTAGATGGGATCTTGAGACATTGTGTTTACAATCAGTTCCTGAACCGGGTGACCATCAAGAACAAGTACCCACTCCTGTGTTTTGAAGACCACTTTGATCAGTCGAAGGGAGCATGATGGTTCTCGAAGATAGACCATAGATCAGGCTACCAACAGCTCAGAGTGAGAGACGAGGATACACAGAAGATGAATTTCATATGTTAGTATGGCCATTATGAGTAATTTCTTATTCCTTTCGGTGAGACCAATGCCCCAACTGTGTTCATGGGACTCATGAATAGGATCTTTCAGCAATACCTTGATTTCATTGTAGTATTCTTCATCGATGACATTCTGATCTACTTGGCTACTGATGAGGATCATGCCTATCATTTGTAGATAGTTCTAGACACACTACTAGAGCACTATATTTATGGAAAGATCTCAATGTTCCAGTCCTGGATTTGAGAGGTTCAAATTTTGGGACATGTCATCTTAGAGGCTGGAGTTGTGGTGGATCTATCGATGATTGATGTTGTACATTCTTGGGAGCCACCCAGAAGTGTGATGGATGTACGATGTTTCTTGGGTTTGGATGGAAACTACAGGAGGTTTGTGGAAGATTTCTATTGAGTTTCAACACCTTTATCATCATTGACAGAGAAGGGATACCCCTTCATGTGGTTGGAGAGATGTCATCCGAGCATTCAGAAGTTGAGGTAAAGGCTGACTAGTGCCCCCATCTTGAGGCTTCTAGAGGAGGGCGTAGGGTACTTAGTCTATTGTGACACATCAGGGATGGGCCTCGAATGTTTCCTGATGCAAGAGAAAGTAGTGATCACATATTATTCTCGACAGCTGAGACAACATGAGGAGAAATACTCTCCCCATGAACTGAAGTTAGTAGCTGTAGTCTTCGACTTGAATATGTAGCGGCATTACATGATGGGTGAGTGTTTTATATTCTACTTAGATCACAAGAGTCTGAGGTATATCTTCTTAAAGAAGGACCAAAACATGAGACAGCGACATTGGCATGAGTTCCTCTAGGACTATGGCTTCAAGATAGTCTATAATCCTATGAATGAAACATTGCAGTAGATGCACTCAGTATGAGATCTGATATATATCTCTTATGTGAGGCAACGTAGAAGTTGAATGCTCTGTAGATATCCTTTGTGGATCGAGATGGAGAAGCTTTTCTTGTTTCTCTTATAGTCACTCCCCCAATTCTTCAGCGAGTCAGGGAGGTGCAATGTGGTGACAGTTACTACGAGGCTCGACGTGCTCAGATATCTATCGGACAAGAACCTGATGGATTTTCAGAAGGTAGGTAGTTGGTCATCCTTTTCTGGGGAGGTACAATGGGACCAATGTCACTTTGAGAGGAAGTGTTAGTGGAGATCCACACGTCCCCCATAGTGGTACATCCAGGAGTGGAGAAGATGTATCTGGACCTCCAAAAACAACACTGGTGGCCAGGAATGATGAAAGAAGTAGCAGATTTTTTCTCTCAGTGCCTCACATGTCAGCAAGTGAAGGTGAAGAATCCAGTACCAGAAGGCATAGTTCAGCCTTTAGAGGTTCCAGAGTGGAAGTGGGATGGGATATATGTGGTCTTCATGGCAGGTCTTCCACGTACATCATGGGGTTATGATTATATCGAGGTGATCGTCGACAAACTCAACATGATTGCCCACTTCCTACCGATCAGAGAGCAGGGTTCAGTAGAGAGCTTGATATGCCACTATGTGCAAGAGATTGTGCGGCTTCATAGAGTACCCTCAACGATTGCCTCTGATCATGTTACATGTTTCACTTCCCGGTTAGGGAAGGGGTTACAAGTGTATTTTGGGATGTAGCTTCGTTTGAGAACCTCCTTCCACCCTCAGATGAATGGATCGACTGAGAGGAATCTTTAGATCCTCAAGGACATGCTACATGCTTGCATCCTTGACTTCAATTTCTACTAGGAGGATCACTTTCCTTTGGTGGAGTTTGCATAATAAATAGCTATCACTCCACCATTTGGATGGAACCTTAGGAGGCGTTGTACGGACGACCATGTAGATCAACTTTGGGCTGGACTAACCCAGGGGAGTCAGCACTCATGGTAAGAGAGATGGTGTGGGCTACTATAGAGAAAGTGAAGATCATCCAGGAGTGGATGAAGGCTACACAGAGTAGGCCAAAGTCCTATGTCGATAGGAGACGGAGACCTGTAGATTTCGAGGATGGAGACCACATATTTCCATGGGTCTCACCATGATGAGGTTTATGGAGATTTGGCCGAGGTGACAAGTTATCTCAATGGTTTATTGGACCCTTTCAGGTCCTCAGCCGAGTTGGCGAGGTGGATTAACACTTGGATATTCCATGTCAGTTTCACCTGGTGCATGACTTCTTACATGTATCCTAGCTAAGGAGATACGTGAATGACCCTTCTCACATCATCAACCATGGCGAGCTGGATATCAATGATGGGGATAAGGTTACATAGTTCCTTGTAGAGATTGAAGATTGACAAGAGAAGGTCTTTTGTGAGTGGTCAATACCACTGGTGCGTGTTCTCTAGCTGCACGGAAACCTCTAGGAGAGAACAATGGAGAGGGAGGCTCGGATTCATGCTTAGTACCCCCAATTTTTGTTTTCTTAGAGTTGTGTTGTTGTTTTTGGGGACACAAAGCCTGATGTGGGGAAAATGTAAAAACCCATAATATAGATGTAATTGTTTTTAATTACATGTGAATTTTTGATGTTTGAAAATATTTACAACGCATGATTCCAAAGCCAGGTGTGACTGGAATAAATTTCGGAACTATTTCTCAGGTGCGTTCAGTAAACGTACGAGTGAGTTTTTGTGGCTTTTAAACTGCTGATATGAATTGAAATTCGAGGGAAATATTGAACTCGCAGCATTGGTATTCTCTTAAGGAGACCATCACCTCGACCGAAGTAGGTCGATGGTGAATGTTAGTTTTTCACTTTTTCCTGGAAAAATAAAAATCAAATTATATAACATTTTAATTTTTTTCTTGAAAATCCTCTACATGTGTTATGGAGGTGGGGGACACCCAAACTAAAACCCCACTATTTTGTCATAGGCCTCAGATGCCTGAAGCTGAGCTCACCCCTATCCACTATCTCCATGTGGTTGGGGTGGACCACCTGGTGGTGGTGGCGATAACATCTCAAATCGTCGCCCACTGCCAGCTGCATGGACAACTCCTCTGCCACGCCCACCTGCTCCCTACAGACCTCCTCGATCAAACCTCTGTCCATTACTGGGTGTTCGTTCAACCATCTTCTGATCATCTGCACAGCAGGTGAGACAGTCACGAGCCACATGACCCTGCCCGCTGCATGTCAAACACTGCTAGTTCTTCACATGACTGGCTCTGTCTCTAGTACCCCTCACAACCGATCCTGAATCATGCAGTCGTCCACTTGTATGCCTGGTCCTCTTAGACCTCTGTGAAATTTGTCTACTTCCTACTGCACAACACTCAGTTACGCGACGTCTGGTGGTGGCTCTCACTGCTGGTGACTTCTCATCTAAAAAAATATCCACTAGGAGGGCACTCTCTGACACCCCTGCATGGGTCAGGATCCCGAGAGAAATCATCGAAGCATTGATCTCCCGACTGAGCCCCTGCTCGAAGGTCCAAGCCCTGATTAATGGGTCCTGCACAATATCAGTGGAGTAGAATGAGAGGTCGTGAAGAAGTGGAGTACTTAGTAAGCGATCTGTACCTATGCTTTAGGTAGGAACCTTGGAGGATAACCTAGTAGTTATCTTTCTCTTTCTTCAGTTGTATTGTATTTCAGTTGTACTTGTACCTTTACTATTGGGATTTTATTCCAGCCCCTCTTACTTTCCACACACTTTTTGCTACATAGTTTACATGTGTCCGTATCTTGCATTGTTCTTGGTCACATGTGTTTATAGGATATAAAGGCAATGCCTTCCCGGATTTAGGGGACACACTTTTCAGTGCTAGTCTCCAGCCCTTGGCCTAAGAAAGGCAGGCTTGGGGTAGTCACAGCACGGGCCCCAGGGGACGGGTCTTGACATAATGAGATTAATTCATCCATAAATCATCAGTGACCCAATAAATCAATTATATAATATTTATCGTTAATTATCATATTTTACTATTCAATAAAAATTCAAGTATTTTAGAAAAATACCAAAAATTTATCCAAATCATTTTTAAACTGGTTGAATTTAAAAATTAATACCATTAATTTTTTTTCTAAATATGGGAAATTTAATTTTTATTCAAAATTGTCATTTACTCAAAAAAAATGATTTTTTATTTATAACTAATTTTATAGCACTTAAAAAAGTAATTAATGTACTATAAAATTATCTTATATTCATAATAAAAAATAATAATAATTTATTAACCAATTTTATGAAAATAAATTTCTTTTATGTAATTAAATTAATAATAAAATTATAAAAAAACAATTATGTTTTATAAGAAAATACCAACAGTTAATTAATAATTATTAAAATAAATAATTTCTTCTACTATGATATACTTATATGATATTATAATTTATAAGATTCCAAAATTGTATTTATACATTCATATATTAGGTTACTATTCCAAATGATCACATTTTTATTTCAATGGTCATGTTTCTATTCTATTTGAATTGGATCCTTAATTTTTTGAAATACCAATTAGTTCATTAATTATTCATTTAAAATGTTTTTCTTTTCTTATCTATGCAACTTTATGTGATTTATATAATATAAAATAATTATAAGAAGTATTTTTACATTGATAACATTTTGGGTTTTTACATTCTTCCAACATTTATAAATTTCAACCTCAAAATTTCCTTTAACAAACTAACATGAATACAAGTGTAGGTACCTCTCCTTAACCACTTCTTATGGTTCCCTTGTTGACTATTCATACTTATGGTTAATCTATAATATATTTACTATGTGTGTAATCCTTTTTTGTAGAACATTATCTCTATGAACTGAGATATTTACTAGATAACCCTCATAAGAGTGATCATTTTCCGACAATACCACCATTGGATTTAGTACTTGTTAGGGATTTGGTATTTATATACTCAAGAGGGACACATCAAATAAATCACGCACATTAGACATGGTAAGTTGGAGTGCCTGTTGAAAGGCCACAAATCTGAAATGATCATGAATCCCTCTAGGGTTGTTGTTCAAGGGGTGTAACATTCCCTTATTCCTAAATCACAAGATCCTATTCAATGGATATATGTATTGGAATACTATATCATTATCCATATAATATAGGTCTCATTAATGATTGTATTCACCTATCATCTGTTGACATTGGGATACATTGACATGCTTCTAAATGATTTTCAAATTTTCCACCATCCCTTTAACCATTTCAAGTAATATTAGTTACATTCACCAGCTTCATCCCATTATTTCAATGATTAGAAACTTTTCCCATACATGGTTTTATATGGATCTATTTAGATTATTGGGATGAAAATGATATTTTAAGAGAATTCAACAATAGGATGATTTTGATCCCATACTTCGTGAGGTCTATATAGCTTGCTCTCAACATGTATTCTTGTTTCTGAAATTTCCTCTTAGACTTTCCAATGGTTTGAGGATGAAAATACATATTAATGTTTATATCATTAATTAGATAATATTGGATACTTTTCCAGAACACCGAGCTAAATCTAAGATCTCAATAAGACAAAATCTAAAGTGGTGATCCCTGAAGCCTCACCACAACAATGATATATATCCATTAAAATTGATCTTGTGAGACGTCCTCTCAAATTATGATAAAGTGATATGTCTTTTTTTGGTGATCCATAATAACCCATATGGCATTTTTTCCTCTAGATGTCTTCCGAATTTCCGTGAAAAAGACCATCGTTGAGTTTTCCCATTTATGTGTTGGTATGGGTAATGGTTGAATAATCCTCATATTCTATTGTCTTTGAGCCTTAATATGATTAAATACCTGTGAGTTTAACTTATATTCAATGATATCAATCTTCATATTGTCCAACATATAATTTTCATAGAGATCTCGATATATTGTTGTACTCCCTTGGTGAATAGTGTAGTTTTATCTATGTGAGTAACATATTAGATAATTATTTATCTATGGATTTCATTGTACACATAGTCGTGTAAAAAATCATACAACCACTTCCACATCAATTTTAAACTTTGATTATTTCCCATTACTTATGACTTCCACCTTCTTCTGAATTTCTACATCATATATTTAGACATTGTTTATTTTCTCCAATAAGGATGGTTGGGCAATATTTTGAGAAAGTATTGATGATGTTAAATCCTTAATAATTCTTAGGTATGTACTTTTCTAATATAAAAGTACTGAATACTATAACTCCCCAAACTTCTACGGTACGATTCTCTTTGAATAATACAGTAGTGTGTGTTGTACGCAACTTTGAGATTCCAACACACTGCGAACAATCAAGGTAAGCGTTATGAATAGTAATACCTATTTTTTGAAATTTTATCTCTCAAAATGGACTTCATTTTTGGATTCGGAATATTGGAATTATCCTAGGGTAAAATTTTTGTACTTTTTGGATAACTTTTATATTATGATGAATAGTGAAAATTACTAAATTTTAATTAAAAACAATTTTTTTAATAAAAATAATTAGTAGGGTTAAATAATGAATTTCAGTGGTTTTAAAGTATATTTAGAATATATTTTTACCATTTAATACAATTTTGGTCATTGGACATAATTTCACGATTAAACTGGACGTAAACAAGTCTCAATCTTTTGATAGTTGTTATATCTTAAAAACACGAGTTTTGTTTTAACAACAGAAATTAATATTAAATTAATTTCTGCCACTTCAATGTTATGAATTTGGAAAAATGGATTCCATATTTGGAATCAGGATTTCCAAATTGTGTAAATAGGTAACATTTATTTTTAGACATTTTGAATAATTACATTGGTAAATATTTTATTTACCATTGTTAAAGGGTAAATCCGGCAAATAAGGGTAAACATAATAATATTATAATAATATTAAATTTCACTAAAACATGTCCTAACATTATTGGTTGATACATGTCCGACCATGGGAATCTTCAGGTCGATTTTGGGACCCCATGGATCCACTTATAAGTGATAAGGACACTTCATATTAATTATGTTAAAAAAAATACAAAAATGACATAAGCATATATCTTTTAGGAAAACAATTTTTACATAAGGTTATATATGTTGGATTTTCGACTATAAATTTTCATTAGAAATCTTAAACAATTTACTACATAATGGTATTTTATTTATAATTTTTAGATATATAATAATTAATATTATTTATGACATAATAATGATGCAATATTTTCCTTATTAATGAATGAATCAAATAATAGGTATTATAATTTTTAAAATAAATATAATTTGAAAGTTTTGATGAAATCCCTGAATTTTATTGGCTAATATGACATTATTTGATTTCTTAAATGAATTTGGTTCGAATTAATAAAGTTTTTAAGAATTTAACAAAAAATCAATTATTAAATAGTGTCAAAATTGACATAAATGAGTTTTTAAAACAAAAATTATATTATTACATGATATTCTATTCCTAAAAATATATGGTTCGGCCAAAAAACATATATCATGAAAGTTTTATCATTAATGGACCACTTGGGGGTCTCTTGGATGTATATTTTGTGTTTATTAACTATATAATATAAATATACAAAGTGACGTGGTAAATGTGAAACTAATTAACTAAGAGTTAAAACAAAAATATAAGGTTATACAATGACCAAAACACATCTAAATTCCATTTTTTGAAATTATTTCGACCCATCCCCACCTTAGACTTTGAATAATACGCTTTGGATCCACAAAAACCCAAATATAAATTTATTATAATATAATATTTCTAGCTTTTCCAAAGATGCCCCTTACCCCTCTTATAAAAAGGAACTCCCCCTTCTAACTAATTCACACATTCAAAGCCTTTTGGCTCACCAAAACCTGCCCAAATACTCTCTCATCTTACCTAAATTCTACCTAGAGGCCTCAGTTTGATCATAAAGAAAACCTAAGGAGCCCTTTTTATCAAATCAAAAGGAAGAACCCGAAGAAGAGGTAATGTTTTCACCACCCTCTTTCATGTTCCTTTCTTCTTCCACTTCTTCTTTATTTGTTATTCCAATTCTAAAATAACAACTCAAGTATATTATATATACAAGGATGTTATTATAAACATGGTAAAACCATATTCAATATTCTTTCCATCCTTTTAAAGACTTGTCACCATGCGTGCGTACATACGGCTTACCGTTTCCACGTCGTGGTGTAATTGTTATTCAAATCATTATTATTTGGATGGGTATAATAATGATGTGTAATTCAGGTAAATAATAAACATAACATGATAATGATTATATATCTATGTTATACAATCCAATTAAATATTATTTTAATATCAAAATAATGTTATTGTCGCACGTGCGTACGTACGGACTACCATCTCCATGAATGCGATGAGATTCATTCCCCATCATATCCATTCGAGACTAATTCTCATTTGATGATTAAAAATAATTTTTAAGGACTAGATATCATTCTGGATATGAATAAGATACAACATATCCATAACAAACATGTTTTATGTAACAAAACATATAAGTTAACACCTGAAATGACGATAATACTAAGATATTATCAACAATGAAATGTTAAAAGATCTTATATGAAATCATATTAATGTATATGACTCTTTTATAATTTAATAACAATTATTTCACCATTATACAGGAGGTTAACCTACCCCTAACCAAGGAAAAGTACAAGGTAATGGTTTATTTCACAATCTCTTCATTATCAGAGGTTGTTTATACGTAATTATCTACTAGGACCACTTTATCATCCACATCCATGTTCCATAAAAATGTATTTCAAAACATTATTAATATTTTACAGAATATGGGTTAAAGTCATTTATACCCCTGTTTTACATTTTATAAGAAGTTTATAAAGGAATATTTCTGTCATTTTCCAAACAAGGTCCTATTTAACATTTTCGACAGAATTAAGGTAAGAATGTATTTTTTTAACTTATACGGCAGGTGTGGCTATATTCCGCCATTATAAAATCTTATAAGCTTCCCTTACAAGATTATAAGAATATTTTCAAAGTAAAAGTTTTATTTTATAATTATATGACTTTTAAATGATTTAAAAAAAGATATATTTCTTTCCAATAGTTTTAATTTCATCTATGTCAACATCCTTTGATGGATTTTATGATTATTTGAAGTTTATTATTATGATAGAAAACTTCCATATTGTATTGAATTATTTGTGATATGTTTGACTGTGGATGTGTTATTTTATATACCATTCATTGTTTATGAAGAAAGTGTTTACATTTCGTATGATATTTTTAATACGAATGTTTATGTTATGTTTAAACCTATTCATATGAGGAATGGATTGGACTTAATATGTGATAAGTCGAGCCTGATATAGCTCCTCAATACATCGGTAGGTCTCATGAGACAAACTAGTGTCTTGGAACAAAGCCTTCAAAAAATCTTATTTGTAGTCTTGGAACGAGGCCTTGACTATGTGGTTATGATAGTCTGAAATTATGCATTCCATCATTATGAAAGTGGTTATTGACATTGAATGTGATTATTTTACTAGTAGAATATCCATGTGAATATGTAAATGGAATTATTTCATTTTATTTTTTCCATTTTATTCTGAAGTTCATGTTTAAAAAGATTTTGTTTTAGTTATACATTGCCTTAATTGTTTATGCTTATTTGAGAAAGTTTCCACTATATTGTTATCCTTACTGGGCATTTAAGCTCACCCCTTTCTATGTTTTATTTTTCCCAGGATGTGAAGAAATATTTTATGAATGACCTGAAGGGATAGTATAAGGTTATATGAGTTTGGAGACAAGATGTTTTTATTGTTTTCACTTTATGATGTAATGTACACTTTATGAATGTATCTAGTGTTTGCAAGACTACTAAACTAATCAGTCTTTTGAGACATGATCTTTTTTTATCATGAAAATGTTATGTAATAATTCATCGACTCTAAGTAACTGGGGTCGGGGCATTACAGTTTGTAACAGAGGAAGTTTACTACAAACCTTGGAAGCTAGATTTAGATAATCTCTGATTAGAGCACATAAACCTAAGATGGACTTTGAAGATTAGTATATAATATCTTCCTAGACTTTTTGTATTATAGAAATTTTGTGAGTTTTCCAAGAAATACATCTATGTATGGATACAAGCTGGTAGAGGTGGCTCTGGCACAGATTTACCTAAGGGTAAAATTTGAAAACAACTCTTTGAGCTAGACTCGAACAGGAACTGGTGCACGACAACGGGCTTTGCTAAACTCTTGGTTATGACACTCCTGGGGGATATGCTTAGGATAATTCTCATTTTCCTTGCAAATGATTATTAAGGGTGTATGATTATATACTTCTTCAAAGAAAACCTTTTTATGATTATGGATTATATCCATAAATAGTTCAATTTATGTTAAGTGTTTTACAAGTATGGAATTATGTATGTTGATTCATAAAATGATCTAGTTTATGAAATTGTTTAGAAATAGTGCCTAGGGGAAGATATGGAAACCGTATCAATGCACAAACTCCATGTAAGGATTTCCCTCCTTCTCAAGTTAATTATAGTGGAGCTGGTCATGTAACTGGTGCTGATCAACTAATCACTATACTAGGACAACTCACTCAGGTTATGAATAATAACCTTACCCGTATGAAGCACCCTGATCCACGGTGTGGAGGATCAATGTTAGATCGCTTCATGAGGAAACAACCACCAAAATTAAATGGGAGTACAAATCCATTAGTATCTGAGAAATGGATAACTCCCCTAGAAAAAATATTTTAGGCTTTGTGGAGTACTGAAATGGAAAATGTTTTCATGTAAGTATATCGCCTCACTAGAGATGTTGATCAATGGTGGTTATTGATTCAAAACACGAAGGAAGATAATGAAGTATCAAATATGGAATGGAGGGGGTTCAAAGAGCCTTTCTAAGAAAAATAGTTTCCTTGTGAACATCGAGCAAATATGGAAAGGTAATTTCTGAGTCTGAGACAAAAGGAGGATGAGAATGTCATAAAGTATGAGGATAACTATACCAGGTTAGCAAAGTTTGATGGAGATTATATACGTAAACCAAAAAGTAAGATTGATCGTTTCTTTTATGGGTTGAAACCATTTCTTCATCGAGATTTAGTGTCACAATCCTTCTCGTCGTATGAAGATATTGTCTCATGTGCTATCAAGACAGAAAAATATTTCTCTATGTCTTATGATGTTAAATCAAAGCAAGAGAAGAAGAGATCTACTGATCACTCTAGGAATGGAAATAAGGGGAAGAATGGAAAAGTTTAATATCCATCCCGTAGTAAATCTGGTAAGAAACACCCTGGTACATGCTTGAAGGGAATTAGAGTCTTTTACAAGTTTGGTGAAAAAGGCCCCAAAGCTCATGATTGCAAGGGGATGAAATAAGCTACTGATGTTAAATGCTACAAATGTAGAGATACGGGACTTTATATAAATTAATGTCCTAAGTGTTAGGGGAACTTACCTCAGAAAAGGCCAAGGGATCAAGGCCAAGATTATTCTATCACTACTGCTAAGGTAGAAGCTCCCAAAGATGTGGTGGTAGGTAATTTAATGGTTTCTCCATGTTTAGAAAATGCATTATTTGGTTCTGGATCATCGAATTGTTTCATATCTTCCTAGTTTGCTAAAAAAATTAGATATTTCCATTTTTATTTAACAAGGGAGTTGTCAGTTACAACTCTTAAGGGAAGTACCATTAAAACAAAGTTTTGTGAATCAGTCCCCATTAGAGCACATAAATGTTCTTTATCCGCTGATCTCGTCATCATACCTATTATTGAGTTTGATATAATCCTCAGTATGGATTGGATTTCAGACCATGATGCGAATATTTATTGTAAGAAGAAGGAGGTTACGATTTTTGATGATGATGATAAGGAACACCTTATCTTTAGAGCAGAATCATCACCACCTAATTCTTATATAGATCCACCCCCTGTAGCTCAACTAAATTCAATTATTGGGGAGGAAGAGAATAAAATGACTTTGGGTGAGGAAATGAGTATTTAAATAGAGTATGTACCTATTGTGAAATAATATGTAGATGTGTTTCTGGGAGATTTACCTGGATATCCTCCAGAACGAGAAGTTGAGTATTCCATTGAATTAATTCCTGGATGAAGTCTTATATCGAAGACCCCTTATAGAATGGCCACTGTGGAGTTAGTTTAACTAATGAAACAACTAGAGTAATTGAGTAATAAGTGATTTATTCACCCTATTGTTTCTTAATGGGGAGCCCCTGTTCTTTTTGTTAAAAATAATGATGGATCTATGAGGTTATGTATCAACTAAAGGGAGATCAATGCTATAAAAATAAATAACAAGTATCACCTACCTCGCATTGATGATTTAATTGACCAACTGCATGGAGCTCAATACATTTCAAAGATTGACCTTTGGTCTGGATACCATCAGTTGTGTGTGAAGAAGGATGACATTCTAAAGACAACATTTCGAACCAGGTATGGGCATTACGAGTTTTCGGTAATGCCTTTTGGGCTGACTAATGCCCCATCTGTATTAATGGATCTAATGAATATAGTTTTCAAGGAATATCTAGATGAATTTTTGGTGGTATTTATTTATGATATCTTGGTATAATCCAAAAGCTATGAATATCATGGAAATCACTTGTGCATTATCCTGAAGACTCTAAGAAGACATGATTTATATGGGATGTTTAGTAAGTGTGAATTCTGGCTAAAAAGATTTCTTTTATGGGCCATATTGTCTCTAAAGATGGAATCTATGTTGATCCTTCTAAGACCAAGTCAATCCAATAATGGTCTAGACTGACGAGTATTACTGAGGTACGCAGTTTTATTGGTTTAGCAGGTTATTATCGACGTTTCGTCCAGAATTTTTCTCGGTTAGCTAACCCATTAACAAAGCTCACATGTAAAGGGGTTAAATTTGTTTGGAAAAAAGTGTGTGAATATTGTTTCGATGAAATGAAGATAAGATTAGTCAATGCTCCTATATTGACTCTATCATTGGGGAATTATGGGTTCATTATTTATAGTGATGCATCGAAGAAAGGACTTGGTTGTGTCCTTATGTAGAATGATAGGTTTATTTCCTATGCATCATGACAGATGAAAATTCATTAGAAAAACTATCATACTCATGATATTGAGTTAGCAGTTGTGATTTTTTTCTTTGAAGATATGGAGACACTACCTCTATGGTGAAAAATGTGAGATTTATACTGATCACAATATTTTGAAGTTTATTTTCTCACAAAAAGAACTCAATATGAGGCAAAGGAGATGGCTTGAATTACTCAAGGATTATGATTTCATGATACACTACCACCCAGGGAAGGAAAATAAGGTGGCAGATGCTTTGAGAAGAAAATATCATGAAGTTTTGAATAATATATGAATTGAAAGGTATCAAATTTTCATGGATCTAGTGAAGATGGACATAGAAATAACCATGTAACGTGAAACATCAATGATTTTTCAAATGGCTTCCAAACAATATTTACTAGAAATGATTAACTGTTCTCAGACCAATGATGAAGAATTTAAAAAAAAGATTAAAGCTATGAATGATGGGAGATTGAGTGACTTTGTGTATTAAGATGGGATTTTGAAATTCGGGAAGAGACGTTGTGTTCCCGATATACCTGATCTGAAAAGGGAATTATTAGATGATGCTCATATCTCCAATTTCTCTATACAACCTGGGAGCACCAAAATGTATAGAGATTTGAAGGAACAATTTTGGTGGGACCACATGAAGAGGGAGATTGCTGGTTTTGTTTCAAGATGTATGGTTTGTCAACAAGTGAAAGATGGAAGGCCAAATCCTGGAGGAGTCATGAAACCTCCTCCCATACCGGAGTGGAAATGGGACAATATTACGATGTACTTTGTCATGGGGCTACCAAATAATCCTAGAAGGAACAATGCAATATGGGTTATTATTGATCGTCTTACCAAGTCAGCACATTTTTTGGATATAAGATATGATCTACCACTAGAACTTCTATCAAGGCAATATATTAATGTAGTTGTAAGACTTCATAGAGTACCCATATCGATTGTTTCTGATTGTGATCCACATTTTACTTCAAATTTCTAGAAGAGTCTTCAGAAGGCCTTGGACACTGAACTTAGTTTGAGCACTGACTACCACCCTCAAACAGATGGACAATCAGAATGGACTATTCAAACCATAGAAGACATGTTGAGATCTTGCTCACTTGACTTTCAGGGTATGTGGGATCAATATTTTCCTCTGGTAGAATTTTCCTATAACAATAGCTTCCATTCAAGTATTCAAATGGCACTATATGAAGCGTTATACAGAAAGAGATGTCACACACCAACCTGTTCGGATGACGTTGGTGAAAGAAAACTTGTAGGCCCAAAACAGGTAGAGGAAACAATGGAAAAGGTAAATGTAATCCAAAACCACATCAAAGCAGCTCAAAGTAGGCTTTAGAGCTATGTCGATAACCAAAGGAAGGATTTGGAATTTCAGGTAGGAGATCATGTTTTATTGAAGGTTTCTTCATGGAAGGGAGTTATAGGTTTCGGTAAGAAGGGTACATTGAGTCCTAGGTACATCGGACCTTTCAAAATTCTAAAATGAATTGGGTTTGTTGCTTACCATTTGGCAATGATACCAAGTCTCTCCAAAGTTCACGATGTGTTCTACGTATCACTGTTGAAAAAATACATGCCTGACCCAACGCATGTACTCACTTATGAGAAATTAGAATTGGAACCCGATTTGGCTTATTGCGAAGAGCCCGTTAAGATTCTTGATACAAGAGGGAAAGTGATGAGAAACTGGACGACTCGTCATGTAAATGTTCTTTGGTGGAACCACAAGATCGAAGAGGCAATGTGGGAACCTGAGGAACATATAATGAAGAACCACCATGTCTTTTCATGTGGTAGTATTATAGAAATTTTTAGGATGAAATTATTTGAAGGAGGGGAGAAAGTAACACTCCAAACTTCTACGATACGATTCTCTTTGAAAAATACAGTAGCGTGTGTTGTATGCAACTTCGAGATTTTAACACACTACGAACAATCAAAGTAGCCGTTATAAAAAGTAATACCCACTTTTTTAAATTTTATCTCCCAAATTGGACTTCATTTTTGGATTCAGAATATCAAAATTAGCCTGGGTGAAATTTTGGTATTTTTCGGATAACATTTATATTTTGATGAATAGTTAAAATTACTAAATTTTAATTAAAAAAACTTTTTTAATCGAAATAATTATTAGTGATAAATTATGAATTTGAGTGGTTTTAAAGTATATTTATAATATATTTTTACCATTTAATACAATGTTGGTCATTGGACATAATTTTACAATTAAACCGGACATAAACAAGTGTCAATCTTTTGATAGTTATTATCTCTTAAAAACACACTTTTTTTTAACAACGGGAATTAATTTTCAATTAATTTCTGCCACTCCTTCATTTTGAATTTGGATAAATGGATTCCATATTTGGAATAAGGATGTCCAAATTTTGTAAATAGGTAACTTTTTTTAGACATTTTGAATAACTACTTCTATAAATATTTTATTTACCATGGTTAAAGGGTAAATATGGTAAATAAGGGTAAACAAATTATATAATAATAATAATAATAAATTACCCTAAAACGTGTCCAAACCGTATTGGTTGTTACATGTCCGACCATGGGCATCTTTGGGTCGATTTTGGGTCCCCATGTATCCACTTGTATGCGATAAGGACACTTTATATTAATGTAGATTAAATAAATACAAAAATGAGATAAGCATATATCTTTTAGAAAAACAATTTTTACATAGGGTTATATATGTTGGATTTTTGACTGTAAATATTCAATATAAAGCTAAAACGATTTCCTACATAATGGTATTTTATTTATAATTTTTCTGCATTTAATAATTAATATTATTTATGACACAATAATGATGCAGTATTTTCCTTATTAATGAAAGAGTCAAATAATTGGTATTATAAATGCTAAAATAAATACAATTTGAAAGTTTTGATGAAATCCATGAATATTATTTATTCACATGACATTATTGGATTGTTTAAATGAATTTGGTTTAAACTAATAATGTTGGTAAGACTTTAACAAAAATCAATTATTGAATAGTGTCAAAATTTTCATAAATGAGTTTTCAAAAAGAATAATATATTATTAATTCATATTCTATTCCTAAAAATCTAAGGTTCGGACAAAGGACTTATATCATGTTAGGTGTATCATTAATGTACCACTTGGGGGTCTCTTGGATTTATATAGTATGTTTATTAACTATATAATATAAAAATACCAAGTGACATCTTAAATGTCAAACTAATTAACTAAGAGTTAAAACTAAAGGATAAGGTTAATATAATGACCCAAACCTGTCTAAATTCCATTGGTTGAAAGTATTTAGACCCATACACACTTTAGACTTTGAATAATCCACTTTGAAGCCAGTAGAAACCGATGATGAATTTATTATAAAATAATATTTCCAGGTTTTTCAAAGGTCCCCCTCACCCCTCGTATAAAAGGTCACTCACCCATCTCACTAATTCACACATTCAATGCCTTTTGGATTGGGAAAACCCTGCCCAAATACTCTCTCAAATTCCCTAACTTTATCCTAGAGGCCTTAGTTTGATCATAAATCCAACCTATGGAGTCCTTTTGATCAAATCAAAAGGAAGAACCCGAAGAAGAGGTAATCTTTTCACCACCCTCTTCCAAGTTCCTTTCTTCTACCACTTCTTCATTCTTTGTTATTCCCATTCTAAAATAATAAATCTAGTATCTTATATATAATTTTATGTTATTATAAACATGGTACAACCATATTCATTATTCTATCCATCCTTTTAATGACATGACTCCATACGTGCGTACGTACGGCTTACCGTCTCCACGTCGTGGTGTAATTGTTATTCAAAACATTATTATTTGGATGGGTATAATAATGATGTGTAATTTATATAAATAATAAATATAACATGATAATGATTCTGTATATATGGTATACCATCCAATTATATAATATTTTAATATCAAAAGAATGATATTGTCGCGCGTGCGTACGTACGGACTACCGTCTCCAAGAACGCGATGAGATTCATTCCCCATCATATCCATTCAAGACTAATTCTCATTTGATAATTTAAAATAATTTTTAAGGACTTTATATCATGCTGGATATGAATAAGATACAACATATCCATAATAAACATGACTTATGGAACAAAACATATATGTTAACACCCGAATAGATTATAATACTAAGATATTATTAACAAAGCAATGTTAAAAGATCATATATGATATCATATTAATGTATATAATTCTTGTATAATTTAATAACAATTATTTAACCATTATAAAAGAGGTTAACCTACCCCCAACCAAGTAAAATCACAAGGTAAGGGTTTAATTCACAATCTCTTTGTTATCTAAGGTTGTTTATACGTAATTATCTACTGGGACCTCATTATCATCCACATCCATGCTTCTTAAAAATGTATTTCATAACATTATTAATATATTACAGAATATGGGTTAGAGTTATTTATTCCCTTTTTTGACTTTTTATAAGATGTTTATAAAGGAATCATTCCGTCATTTTCCAAACAAGGTCCTTTTTAACCTTTTTGACAGAATTAAGGTAAGAATGTATTTTTTAACTTATACGGAGGGTGTGGCAATTTTCTACCGTTATAAAATCTTCGAAGATTCCCTTGAAAGCTTATAAGAATATTTTCAAAGTAAATATTTTATTTTATAATTATGTGACTTTTAAATTATTTAAAAACAGAGACATTTCTCTCAAATAGTTTTGATTTTATCTATGTCAACATCCTTTGATGGATTTTAACCTTATTTGAAGTTTATTATTATGATACAAAACATCCATATTGTATTGAAGGTTTTGTGATATGTTTGACTGTGGATGTGTTATTTTTATAACAATCATTGTTTAAGGAGAAAGTATTGACATTTCATATGCTATTTTTAATACGAATGTTTATGTTATGTTTAAACCTATTCATATGAGGAATGCATTGGACTTAATATGTGACAGGTGGAGCCTTCTATAGCTCCTCGATGAATCGGTAGGTCTCATGAAACAAACTTGTGTCTTGGCACAAGGCCTTGACAAAATCTTATTTGTAGTCTTGGTACGAGGCCTTGACTATGTGGTTATGATAGTCTGGCATTATGCATTCCATCATTATGAAAGTGGTTATTGATATTGAATGTTATTATTTGACAAGTAGAATGTCCATGTGAATAAGTAAATGGCATTATTTTATTTTATTTTTTCCATATTATACTGAAGTTCAAGTTTGAAAGGCTTTTTTTTAGTTATACATTTCCTTAAATGTTTATGCTTATTTATGAAAGATTCTGCTATATTATTATCCTTACTAGGCATTTTAGCTCACCCCTTTCAATGTTTTATTTTTCCCAGGATGTGAAGAAGTATTTTATGAATGAACTTCAGGGATAGTATAAGGGGTTATGAGTGTGGATACAATATTTTGTTGTAGTTTTCACTTTAGGATTTAACGTAAACTTTATGAATATATCTAGTGTTTCCAAGACTACTAAAGTAATCGTTCTTTCGAGACTTGATCTTTTGTGATCTTGCCAATTTTATGTAATAATGCACCGACTCCGAGTAACTGGGGTCAGGGAGTTACATATACTTTCCAATTCCCATAATTGATAATGGTGAAGGATCCATTATACCTAGAGCCTCTGCCACTTTATTCCCGTTTGCACAGTTATAGTGAACTATGTAGTCATAATCCTCAATGAGCTCTAAACATCATAACTAGAACATATTATGATCCTTATATGTGAATATATATTTTATTATCTTATGGAAAATATATATAATTCACGCTTCTCTACATAGAGATAGTGCAACATGATTTTTAATGTGAATATAAAAACTACCAATGATAGATCAGGTCTGGGATATGTTTTCTCTTTATTTTTAAACTCTCTTAACCTGAATGAAATAAAAATGTCGTTTTTCATCTGTACACATCCTAATACCATTATTAAAATATCATTGTATTCCAAGAAGAGATCCCCACTAATTGATATCGTAACTATTAGCATTGTGATAAGCCTCTTTTTTAACTCTTTATAGATTTAATGAAATTCACTGGTCCAGAAAATATTTTATCCCTTACAATTGTTTTTGGTTATTGGGTTTTAGAATTGAAAGAAGTTCTTCATAAATAAATTGTAATAACCATTTACACCAAATAAACTAAGGATCTATATTAAAGGATTTTTCATGAGACAATCTATGATTTCCATTGTCTTGGAAGGGTCCACATATATTCTAGTTCTAGTGATACGAAACCCATATAATGAAACTAAAACCATAGAAAACTGACATTTACTGTAATTTGCATAATGATTTTTCCTTTACATAGTCCTTATCAAAGTATTAAATATGTCCTCATATTATCCATTCTCTTAGAGTACATTAGAATTTCATCAATAATGATGGCCACAAATTTGTCTAGTTAATATCCAAAGACTCTATTCATCCATGGCTTGGGTATTTATAGATTTTTAGTGAGTTAGAAAGGAATCAATGTTAACCCAATGTTTCTGTACCTCATTCAAATATAAATATTGGGAATAATTTCCTTCATCTCCTTAAACTGGTAATATCCTAACTGATGATCCAACATAGAGAAACTACTGGCCTCATAAATTTTATCAAATAATTTTTCTATACATGGAAGAGGATAATTGTTATTTATAACGATTTTTTTGAGTTTGTGATAATGAATGAAGAGGTGAATCAATAAATCCTTCTACTTAAAGAAGTGGACTGGTGCATCCCATGTGGATGCAATTGGGTGTATAAAATACTTGTTCATGTTTTCATATCACTATTTATTTTTCTCATCTAACTCAATGGTGGCCACTCTATAAGATATTTTTGATATAATCAGAGATCCAAGATTAATATAAATTGAGAAATAGACCTCTTAGTGTGGAGGATGGACAAGAAATTATTTAGAGAACACATCAGTGTAGTCCCTCACAATGAACATATATTTGAGAAATATTATATTCATTCCCTCAATAATTTGAGTGATATATTCTTCCTCATATAAAAATAATATCCACACATGAGATGATGATTCCAAAGGAGATTAATCCTCATACATTAGTATATAAATAATTGGAGGGTGGCTCAAGATATGGAGAGTTATCTCCCTATCCTTCCAGTTGATGTTTTATTTTGTATAAATATTACCAATACTTTCCCAATATAGAAGAACACTCTACTAAAGGATATAAGAGTTTATTTTCTATGAGTTTTAGTCTTCAAACATTAATTGTGGAGGAGTTATATACTTTGGATGAAAAAAATTCCCCACATTTTCTTTTCATTGATAATTAATCCTCTATAATCATAGGTGGTGTTTGAACAGTTATATTAAACATTCATGATATGAAGGGATGAATAGAAATATAATAAACTATTACCTTATATATTAATTAATGAATAACCAGTATACTTATCATCACATCATTGTTGTTCCCCACATTAGCAGTTGAGATTGAAGAGGCTTTTGGTTGCTTCTTTGTATTTAGTGGCTGCTAACACTGATTACCTTCAAGGAGTTACAATTTTTTTCACTGGATTGCTTAGTTCATGTTCTAATTATAGTTATATAATTCAACCATGAATGGTTCTCTCCTTTAATCCACCACATTTTCGAACATATTCGTGAGTCTTCAACATTCATGATTTTTGTATTGATCTTTCTCACATGAAGAATTACTCTGTCCCTTGTGGAAATTTCCATGATGCTTCTTGACATATTTTAGATAGTTGATTTTTTTTTCTTCATTCCACCATTTTGATTAAATATGATAGATTGAATTTGATATTTCGTTTATTATCTCTGTAACTGTGGTTCCATTCTCCAAACTCCATCTCTTATATAAGATCACAAAAAACAAATTCTTCATAAATCCCAAATCCATAAATTATTAGATCCTTTATAGGTTTGTGTTTAAACCCAAAAAGAATATACATATTTTTCTATAATTGTTCATAACAAAACGAAATCCATAACTTGCATGCATAGTAAATTTTTCTTGCTAATATATGACTGATTATCCTTCTTTTTTTAATTAACTCTAAGAATTATATCTCTATATTTGTATAAAGTGTTTTATGGAATAGTGGTAAAATAATATTTTCTTAATATATTCTCACTCTGTGTCTTCAGTTTTATCCTTGTCATGGTATTTTTAATAAATTCCCATTATCGATCAGCCTTAACACATAAATAATAAATGTCTTGATTCACTATAATTGTATTAGAACAATAAATCATGGAAAATACCTTCTCCATTGAGTTTATCCATTGTTCCATGACAAGTGGATCACAATATCAACTAAATATTTGTGTCAATTTCCCCATAAAATACTCTTTAACCAGTTTCACAATCTTTGATGAATTTGGAAGTTTTACATTTTCAGGTCATGGTTCATAGCATGAGAAAGATTGGTAAATATCACCATGAAATTTGACATAAACATCTTATGGAATATGGATGTCATTTTTGGAATCACTATATTATCCTTCACATGTATTTTTGGTCTATTTTCTCTTGGTTCCCACCATTTTCTGAAATAGAAAATATTTTAGCCTAACAAAAGTTAATAATCCATGAATAAATAAATGATTTCATTGTGCAGTAATATTAAAAGCATATATTGTGGGAAACCTATGATTAGAATTTTTTCTAAAACAACACATATTGGGTTATTATATGTTATTATAATCATACAAATGATCTTTACTAATGTTCTCTAATCCTAATTCCCAATTTAACAAATCCATGTTCTGATATTAACTATGGCGACTCTACTTCTTCGTACATTACTACTAATTTATATTAAATAAAAACATATTTTATTACAAAACAAGGATCCAAAGGATTTGTGTCCAAGGAAAATTAGGATTATAGAAAACATTTACATGATAAACGTAAATATTTATTCGATTAATTCTTCTTTAGCTTCTTAGGGTCCCTCACATACTCCATAGTATATGTTGTCACATACAATATGCATCACAAATGGGTTTGCTAAAATCCAGGTAAGAGGATATATAAGACAATGAATAAATAAAAAATGGTTGATAATGATAATATACATCATAACATAATAATGGAATCATCATAATAATCATTATTGTAAGCATTAGGTTATGGAAAGGGATTTTTAAATATATAAAAATGAATAATCATTGTTCAATGTTCAAATACCACATATATTTATGACAATTTCTAGAATCACGTTCATGCATAACTTATGGGAATCATCATAACATAATCATCATGAAAACTTCTAGACTCATTTTCATGCATATTTAACCATGTCTCATTAGATACATCACATTAACCAATGAATTGGAGTGCTATATATTTTCCATCACAACTGTCACATCATATCCTTTACTTAATCATTCTTGACACATAGAACATATATCAATCATAGACATAAAAACCAATGTAATGGAATGGGTATCATTTCATAAATAATAAATTCCTAAATAAACATTTTTATTAACAAATGAGAATGTGGGAAACATATTTGGTATAAGATTCATTAATATTCAGTGAATAGGAAACAAATAATGTTGATTAAAAATGTGTTTTTGAAAGTAGAGTTCATTTGAAAAAATCCTTTAATTTTTTAGAAAAACTGATGGAAAATATGTATATCCCATAAAAAAGGTATTTATGATAAAAGGATATTTAAGGGACATTAATGGAACATCTGTACCAATATTGGAGTGAAATAGGGAAAACCAAATAATGAGAGTAGGGTTCTAAAATTCCTCTAGGCATATGTCTGAATTCATTCTTCACATTAATAACCTAGATAATGAAATTAGATTCACTAATTAATACCTAAAAATAATATTATAAGTGTATTTCATTCACCTTAATTTTATTATGTTCATTTACGTACATTTTGATGAGTAATAGTATCCAGTTTCACCGTTCTAGATTGTTCATTTTCTTGGGTCTTCTGATTGATTCGCTTGTATTAATGTCTTGATGTTCATGAAAAACAAGGATAGTTTTATATAATTGAGATTATAAGTTATGAATGATCTTATATAATATTAAATTGTGTTATATATTAATGTTTTCTCAGAAATAAGGATGAATCATTATACATAATGTTAATGATAGTCATTTTGAATAATTTTGGTGATTTTCATTCACATTCAATAAATTTTATTTCATTATTTAATATTATATATATATGATAGTTAAAAAAATAAAAATCTCATAAAATTCATTTTGAAATATTCTTCTAACATTTAAATGTTTATATTACCACCCTTTAATGATATATAGGAAAAATTGTATGCATCATCTATAATAGTGGTAAATCAACACAACATAGAGATTTCATTCATTTTAGAATAAAAGAAAAAAATGGAATAGATTTTTGGATGAATCATTTCATTAAAATAATATTCTTATAGTATATAATTGATATAGTATTTATTATTCAACATAGATTAGTGGATGTCATAAAAGGATAAGAAAACAAATTAAATTAAAAAGAAAGTAAATGAAAAAGAAAGAGGATTTTACCTCTTGATTTTTTCCTCCTTCCGAACCTCCTTAGAGAAAAGGGTATGGTATTTCAATGAGAAAATAGGATCCCTGAAAGGATGTAGGGTATTGGTAAAAGTATTTGGTATAAATTTAGAATGTATCAAATCTTGGAAGGTTTTAGGAAAATAGGTGGAGAAGGATGGTATTTATTGGTTATGAGCAGAGAATTTTCTCATTATTTTATTAATATGTATATTATTTTCACTAAAGACTATGAATAGTTTTTTCATTATTACTAAATATATTGAAAAATACGTTTTTATATGATATTATTGGTTGATATCATCCATAAAATATCTATGAATCAATAATTTATTTGTTTAGCTCCATTGTAAATTATTGTATTTTACTATTCACAAAAATTCCCCTATTTTAGAAAAATCACAAATATTTACCCTAACCATTCTATACTTGTTAAAAAATTTATAAAAATTATTTTTTTTAAATATTAGGAATTTAATTTTAATTCAAAATCATGGTTTACTCAATAAAATATAGTTTTTAAAATTATAACTGATTTTATAACACGTCGGAAAATTAATTTAATGTCTTATAAAATTATCCAATAATCATTATAAAACAAAATACGTACTTATGGATATATTTTATGAAGTTAAATTTTCATATAAAAAAATTATTAATTAGAAAATTATAAATAAACATTTGTGTTTTATAAAAACATACCAACATATAATCAATAATTTAAAAATATATAATTAATAATACTATGGTATATTAAAATCATATTATCATTTATAAAATGGATAAATTTTATTTAAATGATCATATATAATTTTATTATTATATTTTCAATATTTCTATTCATAATTGTAATATTTCAATTCCAAAGGTCATGTTACTATTCAATTTTATTAATATCCATAATTTATAGAAATACCTCTTATTTAATTCATTCATCATTTTAAATGATTGTTTTATTACCTATATGTACTTATATTTGATTTATAATATATGAAATGATTATATGAAGGGGAATTCAATTGATAGAATTATGAGTTTTTACAAAACCAGTCAATTCACTACTAAATCAAACGCATCATGTGCCCATGTAGAAAACAAGAAAAGTGTATGAAGAATGATGTATGGCTCACCCAATATAGGGAACAATAAATCATGAACACGACAATGAATTTCACCATGGACTCGTTGAACCTAATAATGACCACCTCCATGATCACACTCATCTCTTTGAAGATGAGGTGTCTCTCAAATCCGTAATCTTCCTTCCCCGTCATTAAACTTTTGATCCCAGAAAAGAACTCCCTACTTATACTACCTTGGATAAAACTACATGGATAGTGGATTCTGAAGTGGAACATCTGGAACATGCTGAAAACTCAGAATGGCTAGGATCTATTTCCACTAATGAACATGGCCTCCATAATGAAATGATGAATATGATTATTTAGAATAAGTCTGAGAGCAACCACACAATAAGAAATGGAAACATAAAACTTTTGAAGTATCATCCAATTACACTCTCATTGTGTCTTTCTTGTAGTATTATCATAATCTAATTCCACTATGTAGACATCTAATAGCTCATCCTTCTTAATATATCTGATATGAACCTAAAAAAGGACATCAAATTGGATATATTCACACAAAAAAGAACAAAATTTTAGACCTCATAAACTAGATTATAAATTAGTTAACATTAATTTATTAACTATGTTACTATCTTGTTAAGGTTTTAATCTATCCCAAGATCTTGCCATTTCAAAAATATTAGTAATAATGAATTATGCAACAACTTTTCCTAGGAAAGTACCCTACATCCTATATTAATTCATTTTTTTGGATCAACAGAATAAAAGGTAAAGACATCAAATCATAGGGTACCCTTAATACATGATTCATAGCTAGTCACCTGTATTTATATTTCTTACTAAAAATAAATTACACTATTACCCTAACTACACTTCAAATCTCACTTATTCCAAACTCAAAACGTGATACTATCCCTCAACCCAAACCAATATTTCCAATTTATCATGACCCCCTCCACCGAAAGAATATCCCACCTGGGCTACAGCTGAGGAAAGGTGAATGATGACTACCCGTGTATCTCCACTTATAGGCCCTGATTTAATGACTATCACCAAGGGTATAATAAACATTCATAAGAGAGGCATTACACTATAAGAAAAAATGAATAAGATAGTAATGAAATATACAAAATAATTAAAACCTACTGAGAAATATATAAATAATTCAATCCCTAGTTCCAAAAAATGTTATGACATACAATACTATAACTACTGAAAAGAAAAAATATGATTACCATAAGGTGAAGATGAAAGATTCTGTGAATTCAAAGAAGCTCCTACAAAAATATGATCTATTAAAATTAATACCACTCTCTGAACCATTCCTAGTAACCTTAAAAAATGTCTATATATACATAGGTTGAGAATAATAGTATACATAGAAGGATTCTCCTTAGATCCTCTCATGTGCACTATGTTCCAAACATCACTATAGATATCTTTCACCACATATTTCCAACATTATAGAATATAACATAATATTGAAACATAAAGGGTACCCAACTCCCTTCTCTCCAATTGTTGACATCTCTACTCCAACATCACACACCCTAGGCCATCTCTCTCCAAAATAAGACTACCTAATGATACATGGGGAAGTAATCACAACCCTATTGGAGACATTGTGATCCTTCATCAACATAGGATTGAATGCCTCTTCAAACATCCAAGACATACCCTTGTAGTGTTTTTGCAAGCCTCACTCCTAGAATGGATCAAAATTAATGTTGATGGAGCTTCCAAATGGAATCCAAGACATACGGGGTATGGTGAGATCATTAGAGACTTCCTTTTCCATTTTCATGGATGCGTCTTCAGTAGTTGTGGTACCGTCTCTGCTCTTGAAGCGAAAATGATTGTTTTGATTCATGTTGTTGATTTTGTTAAACAAAAATGATGGAAAAATATTTTGATTGAATGTGATTCAACCACTATTACTCAATACATTTGTAATGGTGAGGTACACCATGCTTGGATGCTTACTACACTTTCGATGTGCTTCCTTAAATCGCTTCTGGAGATCGGTTACATTTCCACTCATTTAATTTATAAATCAAACATGGTAGCTGACAACCTTTCTAATAAAGGAATCAAATAAGGAATTACATGGATAGATGATATACTAGTTGATCTTCCCCCTCTTAATGAAAAATATTTTAATAAAATCCCATCTTCTAGACATTTGTAGTTCCTTTATTTCCATTTAAAAAATTGTGTCTCAGTTTTTTACAGAGGAATTACCATCATAAAAAAACATCAGTTATTACACATCAATCTATCACATCCCATACAAAGAGTAACTACATCAAGACATTATAACGTATACATTTCAAACCTATAATAATACTTTTTTACACTATATGAAGAGATACATGTGTGTGAAATAACCACAATTCATTGCATCCCTATTCATATATCAATAAAGTAACAAACTACCATGAGTTACACATATATAACTTTTATGAGAATAGATCGGGGCCTGAGGTGATACTCAGTGTTCTATCATCCCATTGGGATGTTGAAAAAAATCCTCATATAGTCTATTAGGTGATGTTCTCCCTAATCGAGATGGGTGTGGTAGCCTTTAAAATCATAGAAAATACAAGATTGAATATAACTCATAATCACACTATAGCCATAACCTTGTCATATAATCAACAATATATGACATCTTCCAGATTCTCGACATCAATAGGTATGAAAAATATCCTTTATAAAAACAAGCATTTAAAAGATACAAATTGATTAATTCTCTCAATTTTATCATTTACAAAAATGAATTAATTTATAAATCATTAAATTAACTACTAATATTCTCTCATGATAAATTAATTAATACTCATATTATAATCCTTCCCTCTAGTTATAATCCAACTTGAGTATGTGGATTCTCAAGATTAACATCTTTTTAGTATATTAATTACATTAACCTTAATCTCATGCATTAAGAATTAGCAATTAATTATTAGAATCATAAAATAATCTAGATACTCTAAGACAACGATAATAAGTCACCACTATGAAGTAACATGTAACCAAGAACATCCATATTTCTTAATCTATGTGGAAAAAATTGCAGATAAAATTAGAATCCTAGAAATTGACAATTAAAGGGATTTGTAATTTTGTGTCGCATCTCATAGAATCACATAAATGCATAATCCCATGTTCAACTCCTCCGATAGTCTTTAGGCCCATCACCAATAATCAGATGAAAATACTAATTCGTCTCACCACCAAAGTCATTAACTATTACTCCAGCATCTCGGCCCCCATACACATCACATCAATAATGACCTTCTCATAAATACTAGATTTATATCACATCTGGGACTCCCCACCCCAGATCACTTCTCATAGTAAAAAAGAACACATCCAAATAAAATGACATGATAGTAAGAAAAATACAATAAATTTTTCAATCTTGGTCCTAAAACAAGGAATATATACGTCACTCTTAAATGTTATCTTGCCACTATATATTCAAGGAAATCGTCCTTCAGAAGATGATGAGAAACTCAGACCTTAGGATATAACATTACGAAACAAAAGGTTTATAATATCTTGAATTAATATTTTAATTATTTATGGGTATTAACTATGGGAAACACCAGTTATCATGATATAACTATCTAAAAGAATTTAAACTTTCTCTCTAGAATTTAAACGTGTCTCATGAAACTATGAGAATTACTATTCCCTTTTTAGTTGCCTTTTATTTATTATTAACTTCTCCACATGAATTATAATTATTTAACAATTCCATTAAAACATGGATGATCAAGTTAAATTAAACATGTTCATTACATAAATTTATTTCCATCATATTATAAATATCACATGATTCATTACAACTTGACTCTACTTTAATTCTTAATCCAGTTATTCAATAAGACTTCATTTACATTATTTAAGAATTTTCATGAAGAACCATATGTTAATCCATAGCATAAATACAGATAATAACGAGCATAACATAGATATAACAATATCTAGAAACCAATATGTAGGTCTTGTCTTGACATAAAGACACATAATTGATCACTACTACACCTTCATTTCTAATCCAATTAAATATTATTTAAGATAATTCCATTTCTACCAAAGGTGATAGACCACTCCCACATTTTTATTACACAAAAATAAATAAGAGAATAAATTAATCCCCAACCTGAATAGAATTTAAATTATTCACATTATGATATAACAACATCATATATACTAATTACCTCTCCAACAAGTTACTTCAACCCTCCAATGATGTTATGTGAAACCCGCACCAACAATCAACCAAGAAATGATACATAAGAAACATGATGATGCACCACAATAACATAAAGAAAAGAAGTTGGAAGAACTGTTTAATTAAACTAAAATAGAAGAGGTATAACATAATTAAGTCCTCCATTGATCAAAGATATAATTCTAAGAATCAATCCTTGTTGGTTGAATTCCAAGAGTCCTAAATGGAGAACTATTGACTTCCAGAAATTCGATAGGTGGATCATTGGGTGTGTGAAAACATGAGGACCTTCTATTTATAAATCATCTATACACAATTGATTTACACAATGTGAAACCCTTTCACGTAATGTAAATTAATGTATTTATGTTCCGTTGAAAAACACATAGCCTTAAGGTATTTAACTGTGAATTTATAACATGTCATGAGGAATTATGTGAACCAACCCTAATCAATCCTATGACATATTTTAATAATTTAATGGGATATGAGAATATCTACAAATATTAATTCATTATGTTATATATTTACATGTCATGAATTCCCTCTTCTCAAATATTTTAGAAACTGAACACCTCCAAACCAACTCCATGACTCCATTGAACTTTACAAGCTTCGTAAACACACAAAGGATTGGACTACACAATTATACAACCCTACATTTAGAATCCATAAAAATTATTAATTCTAATGAGTGAATACTATAATTTTTAAATAACATACATGGTATACTTACGGTTCAATTTTTATTTTAATAATAAATATCATGACCCCAATAGAGTAAAATGTTTTTTGTAATGGTAATAATAAAAAGGGTGAACATTAGGTTAACAAAATGTTATGGGTGAGAAAATAACCAAAAAATGATGATTTTTTATTTTATGAGAGTTTTTAGGATCATACTCATCATATCATTGAATCAATAAACATGGCTCCCTTTTTAATTGAAAATTAATTTATATTAATTTAGTACTCTATGAAATTTCATGAATTCCATTCCAATATATTATAATATGGATCCTCTTCTCTTATTTTATTCAAAAATAAATATAATTATGTATCAATGAATTACTAGAAAAATAACCTTATATTATCCATATTATCCTTCTAGAGGTCCTGTTTTTGGTAGAGTACCACACATAGAGGGATTAATTTGTAAAGAATAGGGTATTGTCTAAAGAAGAGGTATATTTCAAACCACCTGTTTTAATATTAAATACTTGTCAATATCCTTAAAAATACTCAATAATTATGAAATAAAAAATAAATTGTCATAAATATATTTATATTTTATTATTTTTTTGGGGTAACCGATATTCATATCCTCTACCATAAAATGGAAAACAAAACCATCATTTATGTATGCGAAAACCATCCACCACACAAAACAATGTAACTTATTTCCCATCACTGAATCTCATAAATTTAAATAATTATTAATTAAATATAAATATATATATATATAATATTTAAGATATTTTTTTCATTCTTGAATATTAATCAATCAACTATTTTTATACCATTACATTCACCAAAAAATGATAATGTCATTCATTTTTAAATGATGACTACCAACTCATTGAAGTGACATGTTTAATTTTTCATGACCACACAATATTGATGATATCTATAAATTTATATAAAAAAATTATATGTCATTAATTATATGATTATAATTATGTAATGATAAAATAATACATTCCATCATTCTATCTGGATTATTGAAAAATGTTAATATTACTCATGTGTACGCATGTACTAATCTCTCCATGGTTATAAGATAGTACATTTTTCCAAATAAAAATACATTTTTTGTTTTTAATTCATAATTTTTAGAAAGAAATTATAATTATATCAATATTATCCTCTTAGAGAATGTGGAATTCCAAATACTTTGACCATAATAAACCTATTGATATCATCGTTGTCATATGCAGTGGATATCATGAAAACATCAATGTAAACATAATTGATTGTGTATTTGTAAATAAAATTTTACTAAATAAATAAATAATAAATAATGTGGAAAAGGACCTTATAAATGTAAAATATTAATATATATTTGTTTTTAAGATGAAAAAGACATTATGAGCTCTACATGACTCTATGTTGGAGAATTTATTTTAATTTTTTTTAATACTCCCCTTCTAACTTTTCACATCAAAGATTTTTTTATAAAAAAATATTCTATTTATTTATTTGCATGTATATAAAATGATTATAATGGATTTTTTCTTTCTATTTTTACATTCATTCCATGGTTTAAAATTTTAATATTTTTATGTAATTTTTTTACTTTCTTTAAGAAAGGGGAAAATTAATTTTCTTTTTCATCATATATAATATCTATGAATATTACCACAAAAGGCATTATTTTAAGGTTATATTACATTACCTGATTTCATTATTCTATCAATGAATAACATTGTTAGGTAATTAAGTTTTATATTTCATTATTAAATGAAAAGGGTAATTCGATATTCGAAAAATGAGTTAGCAAGTGAGTTTAAAATAATTTTCATCAGATTTACTATAAAATTTAAAAAAATGTTATATTCATGATATGATACATGATATTTATTTATGTGGAATGGTGATCATAATATATATTACATGATTTTTGATGAAGATATTCCTTATAATACATATGGGCTTGCTATAGATTTTATGATGGGTTTATCCAGATATCACTCTAATGCACTGGGTAATGTTAATTATATTTATAAGAAAGAGGTACAAAGTTAGCATCAAAGGTTTCTATAATTTATTTAACTACACACTAATGACTTCTCAAAAAAATTTGAATATATTTTTTTATATTTTCTAAAATGGTTTCCATTTTCTTGTTATGGGGTTTAATAGTTTTCAATGAGAATACTATATTTTTTTCCAGTGGGTATGATTGATTTTTTATGAAATTTGTGATTATGTTAAAAATTTATGGTCTTTTATTATTTTTATTGATATAAAATAATTCTTATTTTTTTGTCACATGAAATGATTTATTTAATCAGACCAAATTTAAAAAATATATACCGGAATTATGGATGGGTATGCACAAAGATGAATTGATGCTGAATGGAATGATGATTTTTTAACAACATAAAATATGTTTTCTTTTAAAGATAAATATCATTGGAAAAAAATTCAATAGAAGTGTTCAATTTTTAATATATAAGGTTTTATTAAATATTTACTATATTATTATAAAAAATAATAAAATTTAAAGATTCCAAAGGTGAATAAAAATGGTATTATTTTCTAGAGACACATGATTGTGTAATGTTTGAAAGCAAGGTAATAATAGATAGTATTATAGGAATGGGTTTGAGATATTCGATAATATATTGGTTTTTGGGAGATTTAATGAAGAGTGATGGATACCACTACTGGTTGAAAAGTCTTAGTGTGATCAAATATTCAATGAAATATAACTTCTTTTTTCAGATTTTATGTCATTAGATCTAAAAATGGTTAATGATATTTTATGATTTGTTTTATTGGGTCTGGGTATATATAACCCTTAGGATTAAAAAATAATTTTTGTATTAGAATCATGTTTTATTTTTGGGGTCGTAATTAGAATGGTATTACATAAAGTTTTATGTTAAAAACATCATTATATTGATGTTATTGTGGTTATTTTTGAGGATTTTAAGGTGAAAGTATTATTGATTTTCGATAAGAATTTTTTGTGTATGGTCCATTCTCATATTAAAATTAAAAATTTAATTTACTTTTTTGATGATGTTATTTGTAATAGACTAATGAAAATTTATCATGATAAAATAAAGGATGTCACACAACCTTCTTGTCTCATCAAGATAAATAATCCTCAACGTCATGGAAAAATATTGATAAAATGATTTTGAATTTTTATAAACATCAAAATCCCATATATTAAAATAGTTTATATATCAAATGCCTATTCACTTATCCAAATTTTATTGAATCATTGTAATTATTATTTTATTTAAAAAACTAAACACTTCTATCTTGTTCGGAATGTGAATTAGAACAATGGAAATAACTAAATATTTTCTAGAGATGTAGACATCATACTAGAAGATAATGTGGATATGAACCACATAAAAGAATACCCTGATGTCTATATTTAGGGTATGCATTATTTTATTATATTATAAGAATTAATCATGAATTATTTTCAATTGAAAATCCATAAGGACATATTTCATATATTTGATTTAATTAATAAATAATTACAAAAAAAGATAAAATATAGTTATTAATTTCCAAACAAATTTGAATGAAGGATGTGTATATCAATTTTATTTTGGTATATTCTAAATATTATTGGAATAGTAAGACATCTATTTAATTTTTTATTGACTAATGTTTTTCAAAATTTGGAAGCATATGTTACATAAAATCGATACAATTCAAAATAGGTGCATCAAAATGTTATAATTCTTAGAGAATACCATAGAATTATATATACTAAATGGATTAATAAACCATTTGGTCTATTTTTTATTGATTTTATGGAAGTGATAATTAATTAATATTATTTTATATTTTTTAAAAATGAGATATAAAAAACCATATAGGCTAAAAACAAATTTATTGATTAATGATATTTTTAGGGATGTTTATTATATTTTTTGTAAAGTTATGGGAATTACATTGATATAATTTTAGTAAATTTTTTTTATCACATTTGATACAGGTATAGTTCTTGAACATGTATCTAGTGGTAGAAAATATTTCAAAACCTACCACTAGACTACATGATGTTATTTATTGAATGAAATCACATAAATGACCTGAAAACCCATGATTTGGTTGATATTGGGAATATATGTTATATCATATAAATAGATTTGATATTGAAATAGGATATTTTGATTATGATATTTATGTAATTTTGTATGATGTTCACTATTTTATGAACCATATATGATTATGTAAATGTCAAAAAATTTAGTTAAGATGGTATTTTATTTTGGTAATTAATGTTATTTTACATTTTGGATTATTTATAATTTTATTATGGATGAATGGTTATATGGTTATTTTGTTTAATAATTATCATGTCTTAGAGAATTTAGAACTATGTCATATAATTTTTTTGGGGTGATACGATATGAATAATTGATGTTTTTGGACATATGTGTAAAATTTTTCATGATGACATATGTGGGAAAATCAATATTATCTTTGGGTTTCATTATTGGTTAGGAATATTTTATATTATTTTAAGGATATTCCTTTATGTAATGATCTACATTGAATAGTTAGTGATATTGTTGAATTTCAAAGATAAATGTATAATTTAAAAATATGATAATTCATTTTATTTGGGAATTATCTTATATTTTTCTAACCATTATGGTTTCAGTTAATGTTTAAAGACATTTGGAATGTATATTAATCCCTTTACAGAATAATATGATCCATTAATATTGGGTTTTATTTATTTTATTAAAATTAAATGATTCTTAAATTCTATTCATTTAGAGAAAAAGATGAAATTACGGTGGAAGTTGATTAATGGATGAAAGTATACCTGTCAAGTAAGAATATTTTTTTTATATTCATTGTCCAGATAGAAAGGAATTGCTTAATCTAGGAAAACGTTTTTGAAATGAAATTTTATCTTGTTACATTCATTTATAATTAATCAATGAACCTTTTCATAACTCTTCAATTTATGGTTTTTTTGGTTGTTAATAATATCATGATCAATATCTTTCTTTTGATCATTGATATTTCTCACTCTATATCACTATTTAGATAATAGTTTTTTCCTCCACATTAATATTTTCACTTCCCACTTTTTTCTATTATTTAGAAACCTAGTTATGTGTTATTCTTGATGACCATGACACATCACTTTCCTGCATCTATAGATGATGTTTTAATAAAACTTTTTAAAATGTGGGATTTAATCAAAGTTAATTAAAAATGTGAAAAAATTGATTGTCTAGATCAATTTAAAAATTTGTGGATTAAATTTTTAATATGGTTTGGGTGGATGCAATATAATGATAATTTCAAATAAATACAATTTTCAAAAGTGTATAAGATACGGAACCTCAAGTTTAAATGAACCCAAGATATTATTATTTTGATATGAAATATATAACCATGCCATTGAATTGGATGGCATGAAAAAGATCAACCATATATATAAATATATATTCGGGTTTTAATTATATATTTTTATTGATCAATTCATAGCAAATATGCACTCATTTTTTTGAAAAGATATTTTATTCGTCAAAAAATGCATTTTCATTAAAAATGTTTTTTTATAAAATAATATAATTTATATCTCTAAATTTTGGAAATTTTATTTGATAAAATTGATATATTTTTTGAAATCCTCAAATAAAAAGTATCTTGTAGTGAATTTTTAGATTTTTCAATGAATAGTGAAAAATACAATTTTATTTAAAAAAATATTTTCTTCTAAAATATTTTTGATGTAAACATATATTTTTGATTATTTTTAAAGATTAAATATATTAATGTAATTAATAAAAATACTATTACAATATTTTTAATGACTCTAATTCTTTAATTCTGTATTATATATTTTATACTTAAATATGTTTTTTATAAAACTATTTTAATCATGATTTTTTGGTTTATTTTTTTATTAAATTCTATAATATCTAAGAACTGATTCTTAAATAATTGATTCAAAATTTTTAGTAATGAAGTATTAATAATTTAAATATTTCCCTTTTTATATTTAGTCATTATGAATAGTAATCATAGTAAATTTTATTACCCTAGAAAATGGAAAATGGGCCAACTATGGGTAAAAATAATGTTATCAGTGATAAAAAGTTACCATAATAGTTTTATAATCATAATTTTTTGATTATTGTTCTTCCATAATAATCCAAACATTGAATATATGGTTTTTGTTTCCATTTGGTAATCATTTTGACATATATAAAATTTTATGTAATGAAAATTCAATAAAATTATTCTCTATGTTTTATTATTATTATTTTTTTGTAAATGGATAAAAAAGAAGGTATGTATTGTTATAAAATAGTTATTTAATAGATAAATAATTTATTTTCATCATTTTAATTTAAGTGTAAATTTTATTGAAAAAATAATTACCTTAAATTCTTATCCAATATCGATAATATTTATTCAATATATAGAAAAATTAAATAAATGATTTTACCAATTAAAAATGCTATATAATTTGGGTAGTTATAGTTTTACGAATATTTTTTAGATATTTTTAATTTATTTTGGCTTTCTAATGTGTTTAAATTCAATTTCCCCCATTATGTTTTTTTTAATGTCAAATAAAATGTGTAACACCCCAATCTTCCACTGTACATTTCCCTTCGAATAATGCAATAGCGTGTGTTGTACGCAACCTCGAGCTCTAACAGACACCACAACTAATTAATCTAGCCGTTGTGAATAGTAATACCTAATTTTTGAAATTTTATAAATTTTATTTATCAAAATGGACTTCATTTTTGGATTCGGAATATTGAAATTAGCCTATGTTGAATTTTTGGTATTTTTCTGAGAACTTCTAATTTTTATGAATAGTGAAAAATACTTAAAACAACTTTTTTAATAAAAATAATTTATAGTGATAAATTATAATATTTAGTGGTTTTAAAGTATAATTAGAATATATTTTTAGCATTTTATCCAATGGTGGTCATTAGAATTAATTTAACATTGAAATTGGACATAAACAATTGCCAAACTTTTGATATAAATTATTTCTTAAAAACACGCTATTTGTTGTAACAGCGGGAATTAATTATGAAATTAATTAATACAAATTATATGTTTGTAATTTTGTAAAATAGACATCATTTTTGAATTCGGAATATCAATTATAGCTTAGGGTGAAATTTTGTCCTTATTCTGAAAAACTTCAATTTTTGATGAATAGTGAAACCACTAAGTGGTTGTTAAAAACTGATTTTTCGTTAAAATGAAATATTACCACTTCTGTGATTTGATTTTCAAAAATCCGAAATACATGGTTGTCATTAAGAAGTAAAATGTGGTTCAATGAGATAAAAATAATTTTTTGGTGAATAGTAACTTTTAAGTTCTTAATCGCGATTAGAGGTAATTAATGTAGTTTAAGGTACAAATGATGTTTTAATAATATGAAATGAGCATGACACTTGTCCTACTCCTATTGGATGAGTCATGGCCGACCAAGACAACCCATGGGTCAACTTGGGGACCCCATGGAGCCACTTTAGTTGGAAAATGACATTAATATATATTTATTTAATGTTAAAATTAAATTGACACAAACATGAGTTATTTTACTAAAACAGTTTTTAAGTGGGGTTACACAAGTCCAAATTTTGACTATAAATATTCATTAGAAAGCTAAAAAGATTTCCTACATCATAGTATTTTTTTATAATTTTTGGACATTAAATAAATTAAATTATTTATGACATCATTATGATGAAGCGATGACCTCATTATTTAACGATTTAAATAAAATGAGAAGATAATACAAAATCCAAGGCTTAAACTTGTCCAAAGCCTATTGGATGAGGAGATTTAGAAACCTTATCACCTTAGTCTCGAATTATATAAGTGTGGGACCTTTAGAATCCGAAAAGCATTGTGAAATAATGTAACATTTCAATCTTTCCAAAAGTGCCCCTCCTCTCCTCTTATAAAAGGCCCCCACCTCTACCACCTTATTCACACTTCCAAGCCTTTTGGTTCGGCCAACCCCTGCCCAAATACTCTCCCAACTTCCCTCCCTTCATCCTAGAAGCTTTACTTTAGTCAGAAATACATCCTAAGGAGTCCTTTTGATCAAATCAAAAGGAAGAACCCGAAGAAGAGGTAACATTTTCATCACCCTCTTTCAAGTTTCTTTCTTCTTCCACTCCCTCTTTGTTTATTATTTCAATTCTAAAATTATAACTCCAGTATCTTCTATATACTGTGATGTTACTATAAATATGGGACAACCATATTCAGTATTCTACCCATCATTTGAATGACATGTCACCATACGTGCGTACGTACGGCTTACCGTCTCCACGTCGTGGTGTAATTGTTATTCATTATATTATTATTTAGATGGGTATAACAATGATATGTAATTCATGTAAATAATAAATATAACATGATAATGATTCTGTATATATGATACACTATCCAATTATATATTATTTTAATATCAAAATAATGATATTGTCGCTCGTGCGTACGTACGGACTACCGTCTCCACGAACGCGATGAGATTCATTCTTTGTCGTATCCATTCAAGTATAATTATCATTTTATGATTTAAAAATAATTTTTAAGGACATGATATCATTCTGGATATGAATAATATACAACCTATCCATGAAAAACAAGACTTACATGACAAAACATATAAAAGAAAACGAGTAAGTTAACACCCAAAACAACGATAAATCTAAGATATTGTTAACAAAGCAATGTTAAAAGATCATATATGATATCATCTGAATGTATATGATTCTTGTATAATTTAATAACAATTATTTCACCATTATACAGGAGGTTAACCTACCCCAACCAAGGAAAAGTACAAGGTAAGGGTTTACTTCACAACCTCTTCATTATCCAAGGTTGTTTATACATAATTATCTACTGGGACCTCGTTATCATCCACATCCATGTTTCTTAAAAATGTCTTTCAAAACATTTTTACTATTAAATGGAAAATGGTTTAAAGTCATTTATACCCTTATACGTTTTTGAAAGGAATCTTACCGTTGTTTTCCAAACAATGTACTTTTGACCTTTTTGACAAATTTAAGGTAAGAATGTTTTTTTTTACTTATACGGCGGGTGCGGCTATTTTCCGCCATTATAACTTCGTCGAAGCTTCCCTAACAAGCTTATAAGAATATTTTCAAAGTAAATGTATTATTTTATAATTATGAGACTTTTAAATGATTTCAAAAAGGAGAGATATTTCTCTCAAATAGCTTTGATTTCATCCATGTCAATATCCTTTGATGGGTTTTAAGTTTAATTGAAATTGATTTATGATACAAAACTTCCATTGAACATTTTGTGAAATATTTGACTGTGGATGTGTTATTTTATACCATCCATAGTTTATAGAGAAATTTTTGACATTTCGTATGCTAGTTTTAATACGAATATTTATGTTATGTTTAAACCTATTCATATGAGGAATGTATTGGACTTAATATGTGACGGGTGGAGCCCGCTATAGCTCCTCGATGCATCGGTAGGTCTCATGAGACAACTAGACGTGGAATTGGCCGAGGCCCTTTCCCAATTTGATTTATGGTTTTGGCCGAGGCCTTAATCATTTTAGATGTCTTGGCCGAGGCCTTGACAAAATGTTTCAGAATGTCCGGCATTATACATTCCCTCATTATGAAAGTGGTTATTGATATTTCATGTGATTATTCGTCTAGTAGAATATCCATGTGAGTAAGTAATGGAATTATTTTATTTTACTTTTGCCATATTATGCTGAAGTTCAAGTTCAATAAGGCTTTTGTTTTAGTTATACATTGCCTTAAATGATTATGTTTTCTTATAAAATCTTCCGCAATATTGTTATCCTTACTGAGCATCTGATCTCACCCCTTTCAATGTTTAAATATTTTCCAGGATGTGAAGAAGTGTATTATGACTGACTTGCAAGGATAGTCAGTGAAGATATGAGTGTGGACTATGAAGACCATGTTATTGTAGTTTGTTTAATATTGATGTAATGAAAGACTTATGAATGTATCTAGTGTTTCCAAGGCTACTAAACTAATCGGTCTTTCGAGACTTGATCTTTTGTGATCATGCCAATGTTACGAAGTAATGCACCGATTCTGGGTAGCTGGGGTCGGGGCGTTACAGTTGGTATCAGAGGCAGTTTAGTACTAACCTTGGAAGCTAGATTTAGATAAACTCTGATTAGAGCACATATCCCGAAGATAGACTTTGAGGATTAGTATAGAAGAACTTCCTAGAATTTTGGTATTGTAGAGATGTTGTGAGTTTTCCAAGCAATACATCCCTGTCTGGATACGAGCAGGTAGAGGCGGCTCTGGCACAGATGTACCTAGGGGTAAAACCCGAAAACACCGCTTTGAGCTAGACTTGAACGGGAACTGGGGCACGACAACGGGCCTTGCTGCACTCTTGGTTACGACACTCCCGGGGGATATGCTTTGGATAATTCCCATTTTCTTTACAAACCACTATGAAGGGTTATGAGTATATACTTCCTCAAAGAAAACATTTTTATAATTATGGATTATATCCATAATTAGTTCAATTTATGTTAAGTCTTTTACAAGTATGGAATTATGTATTTTGATCCATGAACTAATCTAGTTTATGCCATTATTTAGAAATGGCGCCTAGTGGAAGGAATGGAAACCGTATCAATGCACGCACTCCGTGTAGGGATTGCCCTCCTGCTCAGGATAATTATGGTGGAGCTAGTGATATAACTGGTGCTGATCAGCTTCTCACCGTACTGGGACAACTCACGCAGGTTATGAATAACAACCTTACTCGTATGGAGCACCCTGATCCGCAACGTGGAGGATGAATGCTAGACCGTTTCATGAGGCAACAACCGCCAACCTTCAATGGGAGTACAAATCCTATAGTAGCTGAGCAATGGATAAATTCCTTAGAGAAAATATTCCATGCCTTGGGGAGTAGTGAAAGGGAGAATGTTGTCATGGCAGTTTACCGCCTCACTGGAGATGCCGATCAATGGTGGTCACTAATTCAAAACACAAAGGAGGATGATGAATTAACAAACATGGAATGGCAGGAGTTCAAAGAGCTGTTCTTAGAAAAATACTTTCCTCGAGACCATCGAGCGGATATGGAAAGGCAATTTCTGAGTCTGAGGTAGAAGGAGGATGAGAATGTCGCAAAGTATGAGGCTAACTTTACAAGGTTAGCAAGGTATGCTTTAGATTACATACGTAACCCAAGAAGTAAGACTGATCGTTTCTTTGATGGGTTGAAACCATTTCTCCGTCGAGCTTTAGTATCACAAACCTTCTCTTCATACGAAGGTATTGTCTCGTGCGCCATCAAGACGGAAAAGGAATTCTCTAAGTCTTATGACTTTAAATCAAAGCAAGATAAGAAGAGATCCGCTGAAAACTCTGGGAAAGGAAATAAGGAAACAGGGAAGAAGGGTAGAAATGAATTTCCACCCTGTGATAATTGTGGTAGGAAGCACCCTGGTGCCTGTCTAAAAGGAAAAAGAGTATGTTACAAGTGTGGTGAAAAAGGCCACCAAGCTCATGAATGCAAGGGAAAGAAAGCGGATGTCAACGTGGAATGTTATAATTGTAGAGAGAAGGGACATTATGCAAATGAATGTTCTAAGCGTCAGGGGAACTTACCTCAGAAGAGGCCAAGGGATCAAGGCCAGGCTTATGCTATCACTACTGCTGAGGTGGAAGCTCCGAAAGACATGGTGGCAGGTAATTTAATGGTTTCCTCAAGTTTAGCAAATGCATTATTTGATTCTGGATCATCGCATTGTTTCATATCTTCCCAGTTTGCTAAGAAAATTAGATATTTCCAATTTGATTTAACAAGGGAGTTGTCAGTCAAAACCCCTAAGGGAAGTATTGTTGCAACAAAGTTTTGTCGATTAGTTCCCATTAGAGAACCTAAATGTTCTTTACCTGCTGATCTCATCGTCATACCCATGATTGAATTTGATATAATCCTCGGTATGGATTGGCTTTCGGACCATGATGCAAAAATTTATTGTAAGAGGAAAGAGGTTACGATTGTTGATGATGATGATAAGGAACACCTTATCTTTAGAGCAGAATCATCGCCACATAATTCTTATCTAGATCCACCCCCAGTAGCTCAACTAAATTCAATTATTGGGGAGGAAGAGAAGGAAATTACTGAGGATGAGGAAAGGAATATTCAAATAGAGGATGTACCTATTGTGAGAGAATATGTTGATGTGTTTCCGGAAGATTTACCTGGACATCCTCCAGAACGAGAAGTTGAGTTTTCCATTGATTTAATTCCTGGATCAAGGCCCATATCGAAGACCCCTTATAGAATGGCCACTATGGAATTAGTTGAACTAAAGAAACAACTAGAGGAATTGAGTAATAAGGGATTTATTCGCCCTAGTGTTTCTCCTTGGGGAGCCCCTGTTCTTTTTGTTAAGAAGAAAGATGGATCTATGAGGTTGTGCATTGATTATAGGGAGATCAATGCTATAACAATAAAGAATAAGTATCCCCTACCTCGCATTGATGATTTGTTTGACCAACTGCATGGAGCTCAATACTTTTCAAAGATTGACCTTCGGTCTGGATACCATCAGTTGTGTGTGAAGAAGGAAGACGTTCCAAAGACAGCATTTCGAACAAGGTACGGGCATTACGAGTTTACAGTAATGCCTTTTGGATTTACTAATGCACCCTCTGTTTTCATGGATCTAATGAATAGAGTTTTCAAGGAATATCTTGATGACTTTGTAGTGGTATTTATTGATGATATCTTGGTATACTCCAAAAGCCACGAAGATCATGAAAACCACTTACGCATTATCCTGAAGACTCTTAGAAGACATGAATTATATGGGAAATTTAGCAAGTGTGAATTCTGGCTTCATGAGATTTCTTTTATTGTCCATATTGTCTCTAAGGATGGAATTTCCGTTGATCCTTCTAAAACCAAGGCAATCCAAGAATGGCCAGCACCGACAAGTATATCTGAGGTACGCAGTTTTATTGGTTTAGCAGGTTATTATCGACGTTTCGTCCAGAATTTTGCCAGATTGGCTAACCCATTGACAAAGCTCACACGTAAAGGGATTAAATTTGTCTGGACAAAAGAGTGTGAAGAATGTTTTGAAGAACTAAAGAGAAGATTAGTCAATGCCCCTGTATTGACTCTACCATCGGGGAATGATGGGTTTGTTATTTATAGTGATGCATCGAAGAAAGGACTCGGTTGTGTCCTTATGCAGAATGATAAGGTCATTGCCTATGCATCACGATAGATAAAAATTCATGAGCAAAACTATCCTACTCATGATCTTGAGTTAGCAGCTGTGATCTTTGATTTAAAGATATGGAGACATTACCTCTATGGTGAAAAATGTGAGATTTATACTGATCACAAGAGTTTGAAGTATATTTTCACACAAAAAGAACTCAACATGAGGAAAAGGCGATGGCTTGAACTACTCAAGGATTATGATTGCACGATACATTACCACCCGGGGAAGGCAAACAAGGTGGCAGATGCTTTGAGTAGAAAAGACCATGGAGTTTTGAATGTGATGAGAATTGAAAGGGATCCAATTTTCTTGGATCTAGTGAATATGGACATGGGAATAACTAGGGAAGGTGAAACATCAATGCTTTTTCAAATGGTTGCCAAACCATCATTACTAGAAAGGATTATGAGTTCTCAGACCAATGATGAAGAATTTCAGAAGAAGATTAAAGGTGTGAATGATGGAAGATTGAGGGACTTTGTGTATAAGGATTGAATTTTGAAATTCGGGAAGAGAATTTGTGTTCCCGATATACCTGATCTAAAAAGAGAATTGCTGGATGATGCTCATAGTTCCAACTTCTCTATACACCCTGGGAGCACCAAAATGTATAGAGATTTGAAGGAACATTTTTGGTGGGACAATATGAAGAGGGAGATTGCTGATTTTGTGTCGAGGTGTATGGTTTGTCAACAAGTGAAAGCTGGAAGGCAACATCCTGGTGGAGTATTGCAACCTCTTCCCATACCTGAGTGGAAATGGGATAATATTACGATGGACTTTGTCATGGGACTACCAAAGACTCCTAGAAGGAATGATGCAATATGGGTCATTGTTGATCGACTTACTATGTCAGCACATTTTCTGGCTATACGGGAGGATCTACCACTTGAACGTCTAGAAAGACTATATATTAATGAAGTTGTAAGACTTCATGGAGTACCCCTATCGATTGTTTCTGATCGTGATCCTCGTTTTACTTCAAGATTCTGGAAAAGTCTTCAAAAGGCCTTGGATACTGAACTTCGTTTGAGCACTGCCTATCACCCTCAAACAGATGGACAATCAGAACGGACTATTCAAACCTTAGAAGACATGTTGAGATCATGCTCTCTTGACTTTCAGGGTATGTGGGATCAATATTTACCACTGGTAGAATTTTCCTATAACAATAGCTTCCATTCGAGTATTCAGATGGCACCATATGAAGCGTTATACGGAAAGAGATGTCGTACACCAACCTGTTGGGATGACGTTGGTGAAAGAAAACTTGTAGGCCCAGAACTGGTGGAGGAAACGGTGGAAAAGGTGAAAGTAATCCAAAATCACATCAAAGCAGCTCAAAGTAGGCAGAAGAGCTATGCCGATAATCGAAGGAAGGATTTGGAATTTCAAGTCGGTGATCATGTTTTCCTGAAGGTATCTCCATGGAAGGGAGTCATACGTTTTGTTAAGAAAGGTAAGTTGAGTCCCAGGTACATCGGACCTTTCGAAATTCTAGAACGAATTGGGGTTCTAGCTTACCGTTTGGCAATGCCGCCAAGTCTCTCCAAAGTTCACGATGTGTTCCACGTATCTCTGTTGAGGAAATACATGCCTGACCCAACGCATGTACTCACCTATGAGGAATTAGAACTGGAACCCGATCTTTCCTATTGTGAAGAGCCCGTCAGGATTCTTGATGTGAGGGAGCAGGTGCTGAGAAACCGGACGACTCGTCTGGTGAAGGTTTTGTGGAGAAATCATAAAATGGAAGAGGCAACGTGGGAACCTGAAGAATTTATGATGAAAAACCACCCGAGTCTTTTTATGCAGTAATACCCTAGAAATTGCGAGGACGCAATTATTTGAAGGAGGGGAGAATGTAACACCCCAAGCTTCCACTGTACATTTCCCTTCGAATAATGCAATAGCGTGTGTTGTACGCAACCTCGAGCTCTAACAGACACCACAACTAATTAATCTAGCCGTTGTGAATAGTAATACCTAATTTTTGAAATTTTATAAATTTTATTTATCAAAATGGACTTCATTTTTGGATTCGGAATATTGAAATTAGCCTATGTTGAATTTTTGGTATTTTTCTGAGAACTTCTAATTTTTATGAATAGTGAAAAATACTTAAAACAACTTTTTTAATAAAAATAATTTATAGTGATAAATTATAATATTTAGTGGTTTTAAAGTATAATTAGAATATATTTTTAGCATTTTATCCAATGGTGGTCATTAGAATTAATTTAACATTGAAATTGGACATAAACAATTGCCAAACTTTTGATATAAATTATTTCTTAAAAACACGCTATTTGTTGTAACAGCGGGAATTAATTATGAAATTAATTAATACAAATTATATGTTTGGAATTTTGTAAAATAGACATCATTTTTGAATTCGGAATATCAATTATAGCTTAGGGTGAAATTTTGGCCTTATTCTGAAAAACTTCAATTTTTGATGAATAGTGAAACCACTAAGTGGTTGTTAAAAACTGATTTTTCGTTAAAATGAAATATTACCACTTCTGTGATTTGATTTTCAAAAATCCGACATACATGGTTGTCATTAAGAAGTAAAATGTGGTTCAATGAGATTAAAATAATTTTTTGGTGAATAGTAACTTTTAAGTTCTTAATCACGATTAGAGGTAATTAATGTAGTTTAAGGTACAAATGATGTTTTAATAATATGAAATGAGCATGACACTTGTCCTACTCCTATTGGATGAGTCATGGCCGACCAAGACAACCCATGGGTCAACTTGGGGACCCCATGGAGCCACTTTAGTTGGAAAATGACATTAATATATATTTATTTAATGTTAAAATTAAATTGACACAAACATGAGTTATTTTACTAAAACAGTTTTTAAGTGGGGTTACACAAGTCCAAATTTTGACTATAAATATTCATTAGAAATCTAAAAAGATTTCCTACATCATAGTATTTTTTTTATAATTTTTGGACATTAAATAAATTAAATTATTTATGACATCATTATGATGAAGCGATGACCTCATTATTTAACGATTTAAATAAAATGAGAAGATAATGCAAAATCCAAGGCTTACACTTGTCCAAAGCCTATTGGATGAGGAGATTTAGAAACCTTATCACCTTAGTCTCGAATTATATAAGTGTGGGACCTTTAGAATCCGAAAAGCATTGTGAAATAATGTAACATTTCAATCTTTCCAAAAGTGCCCCTCCTCTCCTCTTATAAAAGGCCCCCACCTCTACCACCTTATTCACACTTCCAAGCCTTTTGGTTCGGCCAAACCCTGCCCAAATACTCTCCCAAATTCCCTCCCTTCATCCTAGAAGCTTTACTTTAGTCAGAAATACATCCTAAGGAGTCCTTTTGATCAAATCAAAAGGAAGAACCCGAAGAAGAGGTAACATTTTCATCACCCTCTTTCAAGTTTCTTTCTTCTTCCACTCCCTCTTTGTTTATTATTTCAATTCTAAAATTATAACTCCAGTATCTTCTATATACTGTGATGTTACTATAAATATGGTACAACCATATTCAGTATTCTACCCATCATTTGAATGACATGTCACCATACGTGCATACGTACGGCTTACCGTCTCCACGTCGTGGTGTAATTGTTATTCATTATATTATTATTTAGATGGGTATAATAATGATATGTAATTCATGTAAATAATAAATATAACATGATAATGATTCTGTATATATGATACACTATCCAATTATATATTATTTTAATATCAAAATAATGATATTGTCGCTCGTGCGTACGTACGGACTACCGTCTCCACGAACGCGATGAGATTCATTCTCCGTCGTATCCATTCAAGTATAATTATCATTTTATGATTTAAAAATAATGTTTAAGGACATGATATCATTCTGGATATGAATAATATACAACCTATCCATGAAAAACAAGACTTACATGACAAAACATATAAAAGAAAACGAGTAAGTTAACACCCAAAACAACGATAAATCTAAGATATTGTTAACAAAGCAATGTTAAAAGATCATATATGATATCATATGAATGTATATGATTCTTGTATAATTTAATAACAATTATTTCACCATTATACAGGAGGTTAACCTACCCCAACCAAGGAAAAGTACAAGGTAAGGGTTTACTTCACAACCTCTTCATTATCCAAGGTTGTTTATACATAATTATCTACTGGGACCTCGTTATCATCCACATCCATGTTTCTTAAAAATGTCTTTCAAAACATTTTTACTATTAAATGGAAAATGGTTTAAAGTCATTTATACCCTTATACGTTTTTTAAAGGAATCTTACCGTTGTTTTCCAAACAATGTACTTTTGACCTTTTTGACAAATTTAAGGTAAGAATGTTTTTTTTACTTATACGGCGGGTGCGGCTATTTTCCGCCATTATAACTTCGTCGAAGCTTCCCTAACAAGCTTATAAGAATATTTTCAAAGTAAATGTATTATTTTATAATTATGAGACTTTTAAATGATTTCAAAAAGGAGAGATATTTCTCTCAAATAGCTTTGATTTCATCCATGTCAATATCCTTTGATGGGTTTTAAGTTTAATTGAAATTGATTTATGATACAAAACTTCCATTGAACATTTTGTGAAATATTTGACTGTGGATGTGTTATTTTATACCATCCATAGTTTATAGAGAAATTTTTGACATTTCGTATGCTAGTTTTAATACGAATATTTATGTTATGTTTAAACCTATTCATATGAGGAATGTATTGGACTTAATATGTGACGGGTGGAGCCCGCTATAGCTCCTCGATGCATCGGTAGGTCTCATGAGACAACTAGACGTGGAATTGGCCGAGGCCCTTTCCCAATTTGATTTATGGTTTTGGCCGAGGCCTTAATCATTTTAGATGTCTTGGCCGAGGCCTTGACAAAATGTTTCAGAATGTCCGGCATTATACATTCCCTCATTATGAAAGTGGTTATTGATATTTCATGTGATTATTCGTCTAGTAGAATATCCATGTGAGTAAGTAATGGAATTATTTTATTTTACTTTTGCCATATTATGCTGAAGTTCAAGTTCAATAAGGCTTTTGTTTTAGTTATACATTGCCTTAAATGATTATGTTTTCTTATAAAATCTTCCGCAATATTGTTATCCTTACTGAGCATCTGAGCTCACCCCTTTCAATGTTTAAATATTTTCCAGGATGTGAAGAAGTGTATTATGACTGACTTGCAAGGATAGTCAGTGAAGATATGAGTGTGGACTATGAAGACCATGTTATTGTAGTTTGTTTAATATTGATGTAATGAAAGACTTATGAATGTATCTAGTGTTTCCAAGGTTACTAAACTAATCGGTCTTTCGAGACTTGATCTTTTGTGATCATGCCAATGTTACGAAGTAATGCACCGATTCTGGGTAGCTGGGGTCGGGGCGTTACAAAATGAGTGGTGCCAAAAATGATGTTTATGATATTTTTTGTTAAAAAATATTTTATTAATGACATAAAAAACCTAATAATCTTATTTTAGGACAAGTGGGTGGGATATAGTTAAAAATATCAATTGTTTTACATTTATTGTCTAATTATGAATTTGTATATCATTTCATGACCCCTAAAGACTATGAAATTTTATTATCATAGTAGTCCTCAATAGGGTTAATGAATGGTTAAATCAAAAATATAATGGGGAAAAACTAAACTAAAATTATTAAATTTTAAATGTATGAGATTATATTAACTCATATTCAACTAATATTGATATAAATTTTGATAAATTTTAAAATGAAAAATTAATTATATTTATTTCATACTCTATGAATTTCTAAGAAATCCCCTCCCCTATATTATAAATGGGGACCTCAAAACCTCTTTTATTCCAAAAAAAGCATTTCTGGTCAGAAAATTCCTACCCAAATAAATTCTTAAAATCCCCTAAATAATTTCTATAAGGTTTTTATTGTGTAATAATAACCAGATTATATGTATTATTGTGTAAAGAAAAATATATTGTCTCATGAAGAGTTAGAACTTTTAATCAAATTTTTTAGTTTTATTTCTTATTCTACATCCTTAAAATATTCTTAAAACATGTTGAAATAATGAAAAAAGTCTATAAATATATACTAATATTTTATTATGAAATTTTTATAACTTTTATGATTCTCCAATCCTATCAAAATTGTAAATTAATCCATTGTTCATGTGTATAACGTTCTACCTTATAGAAAACTGATGTAATTCATTTTCAGTCACCCCTATCACAAATGTCTATAGTGGTGGATTAAATATATATATATATATGTGTGTGTGTGTGTGTTTGTGTGTGTGATATGAATTATATATTTATCATTCATTATAATTAATATATTATCCATTTTATTGTCTTACCATTCATTGAATGTTGATAATTTCATTCCTACATCCGTGTGGACTACCACCTCCATGAAGAATTGTGATTTTTTTATCACCATAACCCAGAGAAGAAATATATAAATTTATTTTCATAAATAATTATTTATTAATGATATTATTATCTTTATGGAAGTAAAAAATAACACTGACCTTATTTTCATAATGATCATTGTAAAATGGAAATGTTACTGATATGTACGTATGGCCTACAGTCTCTTGGAATGTACCATAGTACATTTTTCATAGTTATCATTAAAATTTAGGTTCTTGTTAATAATTGATATATAAAAATGATAAATACATGTTTTTTTATTATTTATGGATATGGTTTCCCAATGGCCACATTTACTATAGTCAACCTATTGAAGTCATTTTGGTTATATGAGAAAAATGTCGTCAAAACACCTGACGAAAACACTATTGATTAACTAAATATATATAAAATGGTTATAAGTAAATTAAATGTAATAATTAATATTATTTATGGTTAATATTTAAGTAAATAATTAACATAATTTTTTTATTTTGTATGATAATGGTAATATGTCAGGTTTCAGACTCGAGGTAAGGGATATTATTTTAAAAATCCAATTTAAATGATTCTGTTACAACTATTTTTCACCCATGTACATATTTTAGAAAAATATCTTCTTTATTTATTTATATGAAAAAATATTATAAACTAAATTTAATTTTTATTTTGAATTTTTTTCAATGGTTTCCAAAAGGAATATTTCTATGTTATTTTATTACATTCATTACAGATGGAAAAAAGGAATGTCATTTTTTAATGTATATGATGTAAAATGTATTTATAAGCACCACAAATATTATTTAGAGTTTGGATTCATTTGTAAGAATCAATAATTTATTTAATAACAAACCTTTATAATAGGAAACTTTTTTGTAATGGGTTTTAATAGGGTTGTGTATTTTCATATCGAAATAAAATGTTACAAACAAGAGTTCAAAAGTGTTGTGAAGTGTTTTTTAATAAAAGGAGAATGAATAAATATTTTTTATACAAGATTATATTCAATTTAATTATATATTATGATAGGTTGTAATGATATATCTTATATGATTGGTGTGATTGATATAACCAATTTAAATGGTGAACCTAATATATATTATAAGATGGGTGATCTATGATTGGGATCCAATGCATTAGAATATTTTCATTGTATTTTTTGAAAATAAAGAAATATTTATCAAAGGAGGTTTGAATAATTTATGTGACTGTGATTTGGTTATTTCTGACGTGGATTATGAACATTATTCTCCAAGTCTCTTAACATGGATTATATTTTTTATTAAGGATTCTGAATGTTTTATTTTAGATTTTTTTATTTTTCCCTGGTTGTTATTATATATTAATGAATGATATAATAAATTTAATCACTTTATGGGTTTTCATGTTTTTATGGGAACTAAACCAAAAATTCTTTTTATAATAGTTACTGTTTTTTTTTCTCCTCCATGAATTTATATTTTTTTCAAAGGATTTAAGGCTGGTGAATGAAAAAGAAGATGTCAAGTTGAAATTTATTAATATTTTTAAAACAAATTGTGTTTTATATTAAATGTTTTATATTATTGGTCAAATAGAAAATTAAATTAAGTGTGTAATATTTATTATATGTGTTTCTTATGTTTTATTGATGACATAGAAGTGTAAAACATTACGTCACTATGATCTTCAAACCGAAATAATTTTAATTATTTAATAAACATAATACATTAGTTATTATTTTAAGGATGTTTCATTATATGTTTTTATAATAAATAATTATAATATGTGATCATATTGAAATATAAGTGTATATTATATTATATTTATTACCTAATTCACAAAATGAATAAACCATAATGATTCTCTGACTATATGAAAGAAAATTATTGACTAAAAAATCAATATCATATAATGTTTTATGGCTACACAATTACAATTTATATTATAGTAGGTTATAGATAACATTTTAAAATATGTTTTTATTTTAGATTTTTTTAAATGTACTACATAAACACAAATATTAGTTTGCTATAGTGAATTGTTGTATTTATTCTAATGAGAATAATGGTAATTTATAGGATTATATAATTACATAAATCATGTGAGATATAGATGACTTGAAGGATTAACATATTATAATATTTATACGGTATTTCCATCACGATATCTGATTTTTTACTTTTAATAATTAATGACATATTTAATTGATTTTATTTTAAATAGATTAAGGATCATTTTTCATGTTAGAAGGAATGCTATTTTTATAAAATTTTATCCCATCCAGATGATTTGATCATCAATATTTTTACAAAACCTTGTTCAAGTGATTTTTTTGCTTTTTGAGTATTCTTATCACATGTTTGAATCTATTATAATTATCTAAAATCTTTTTATTTAGTGTATTTTCATATGAGTAATAGTTAATTTATTATTTTATTTAAATTTATTTTCTCTTCCATCTCCATAATAAAATGGAAATACCATATAAGAAATGTCTATTAACTATATGTTAGTAAAGAATATTTCCTAATAATAATATGAATATCAAAAAAATACCGATGTCTTGATATATAGAAGGAATTATTCAGGTTGGTCAGAGTAGGACTCTCAGGAGGGGGTGAATTGAGATCCTATAAAAATTTATGTTGAAGAGTATTATTTGATGTTCCCCAAATTTAAAAGTTAATGGACCAGTTAGGTAGTAGTGAATTTATAATAGCTTGACCGTTCGGTTAATTTCTCAAAATATTTATTAATTCTCAGTTATATTAATTTGACAATTAATACAAATTTTGAAACAAACCTAATAATTAAATACAATTATAAAAAATTTATAAGAATAAATATCATAGATAAATTTAGATATAAGAAATATATTTTAAAATAGATTAAAAATAAATGTAAAAACATAATAAAATTAAAACAAGAGGATCAACATCACGAAGAGACCAGATCATCTCCACATAGTGATCACCTACCACCATGAAGTTTAATTTAATAAATAGTTTTATCCACACCCTGGATTAGAGTTCACAACATCACATAGGCAATCTAGGTCAGAAGACCTCTTCCACATTTCTTCATGGGTGAAACCTACCAAGTCACACAAGAGCCTCTTCTACACTAATCAGTGGGAGTACAAACATACTATAAGAAGGTAATATTGGAAGGATATATTGTATCCTTCTATTTGATATAGGAGATAGTGTGTTTATTATAGATAAATACTTACACTTCTCAAAATTATGAAAAAAATCACACAACAAAGAAAATAAATTAGAGAAAGGATTTATAAGGCTATGTGTGTCTTGAGATGTCACTCCAGACTCTTCAGATGTTGGTAAGAGGAGGTTTGAGTCTTCTTCAAGAATATTACATAAAAACGGAGTGTCGTATCCTTGATTCCAGGTACAAGTATGGTTATATATGTATATCCTTCTCATTATTTGATATGCTTAGGTAGTTTGTCAATTTGATGTACAACATGATTGAGATTTCCCCATGTGTTCTTATTTTATTCTGGATTTCACAGTGTGTGCATGAGTGTCACTGATGTTATTCTATATTTTTCACATGTGGTCGAACCACACGTCTCTTTTATATGATTCACACAAGGAAACACCACACTTCACATCTATATGTTTCACATTAGAGCACACCATACTTCTCTTCTATATGTTGCTTCCCTCTTCGAAAATGCTTTTTTTATTCTAGAGGGACGACAAAGAGCATGTTCATTCCACGTGAATAGGTTCATCAAACCTCTTATTGTCTGTTAAATGTCATTTACAAAATTATTATATATATCAGTATCATTAAATTACTCAAATATTACCATTAGAAATAATTTTAATAAATGCGAATTTAAACAGTCTATCAGCGAGTCATCTGTCGGTATCTCCTTTTGTTGGCGACATAACCCATTGTCTAACCTTTTTTAGGTCCTTCCATATATTGCTGACACATTATATTGGTGACTTGTTTTAACTCTTAGTGATTCCGTGCTTCAGTAGCACCATGCATCAGTAGGTCACTTAGACTGATGGTAGATTGATTATATTGGTTGGTCATCTTCATCGGTGAGTCATATGTGTCGATAGGTGATTTCCATTGGTTATTAATATTTATTTGTATGTCATTTGCATCGACGAATCATATGCATCGGTAGTTCATTTTTTTCAATTTCTGAGTTCTTTTGTCGTTGTCTGTGAATCATACATAGATGAAATTAGATGGCCTATTTTCCTTAGAGTAAAACAATGTCAGAAAGTGTTAATACCCATAATTACACATAGATAATTAGTTATAAACATTTCTAGAGTTAATCAAACATAATTAGTAATATGATTGAAATATTATGATTTAGAAGATATGCATTGAAATAATTTTGGATCATTCTAGAGGTTAGATATATGTTAATATATGACATCATTTGTGATAATCAAAACCATTATTGTCAGAGAGTGTGGACAAAAATATCTTAAGTGCCAAAAATCTCCCCCTTTTGATGATCACAAATCATGGCATTATAAAGTAAAATTAGTGAATGATTAATGTAAACAATATGATAATTATCTCTTATAAATATGGATAATATCAAAATGTATGGTATGTGAAATGTATCGGAGAAACATAAACATATAATAATTCATAAAAATGTTATCACTATTTTGGGATTTGCTAAAAGTGGATGACTAAAAACAAAAATAGAAAAGGAGAAATAGTTAATTTTCATTCATAAGAAAATTACACTTAAAGACAAAAAATAAAGTCACTCGTCCCTATAAAAAAGAATCACTCCATACTATTTCATAGGATTAAGGGGTTACATTACATTATTAGATGGATGAATGGTAGTCCAAGTAGGTGGTGGAGGAGAAACATGAGTATCTAAATAAATCTTCAGTAGACGTAAACTAATTCCTAGTAGAAAGTGGATGTTAGGCTTGGTTTGTGTTGGGATAATTGTAGATGTTATGTTTCTTCTATGATAACATGTCGGATTTGGGTCAGGTCTTGAGGAGAAAACAATTGAGAGGAAGTCACTGGCAGAGTAGAGTAAATAGAAGCAGAAACTGGAACACCAATGGGCTCACTCTGAACATGGTGATATGGTTTTAGTATTCTGATAATGTCCTCAATGATTTCTACTCCATAATTCATTTCTCCTTCAATGTAATCCTTATTCTCTATAAATGTTTCCAATAGAGTAAATACCTTTAATTCCTTGACATATTCTTTTAATGCTTTTGGAATTGGGGGTAAATTCAAATTATCTACCAAACACTAAAAATGACTTGTCCACTGGTTCATAAATTAAAACATGGTTAAAAATGAATTTATCCTCTTTGTATGATCATATTGAGTGGAAGATTCTTCCTTTTTATACAGTATAATAATATCATGCTCACAATCACTATTCTTATCAATCTTGTCTAGGTTACCCAAGATAGAGGTTTACAATTGTGCTTTAAGGTTCTGTATTACAATAGTTTTGATTGTCTCAGTATCTAAAGTCTAAGAGGTCTTACCAGATGTGAAATGAATTGTTATAGGAGTTGAGGTTGAAGAATATTGAACAATTTTCATTATATATTTACTAATTTTTGAAAAATCTGGAACATTAAGATGAGATATAATATCATTAAGTTTTTTTATGAAACTCTCCATTATATTCTAGTATTCTGTGGTTAAAGCATTGATGCTAGTAGTTAACCTATTCCTTTCATTCTAAATCTGGTTATTGAATTTAAAAATGGTTTCAATAGTTGTAATCAAATTTATATTAATTTCTTTTATCACCATCTGAAATACTAATCCACCATCATATTGAGATGCACTTACTAATATAGTAGTAGAACAAGAAGTTATAGTTTTCCTTACACCATCAACCATAGACCAAATAGCTTTCATGTAATTATTAACCTCAGTTTTTTCTATCCTAGATTCATTAATATGAAATCTAATACAAGATTTTTCTTAATTTCATACTAAGGAAAATATATCTTCCATTATATTTTCCATGTTAGCTGTAGTGACATAGTCAATAGAATGGGTGTCATCCACCGATTTTCTTGTAGGAGGTAAACATACTTCATCATTGAAATCTCCATAATCTAATAGTTATGCCACATACCTAGGATTCCTCACCCATTCAACCATTACATTATTATTTAGAGGAGAAAGAGTGTCTTGCCTTACTCTCTCAAGTTGATTTTCCTCTTCAGCATGACATACTCTTTCTGGAGGAACCCCCTCAATCTATGATTTTCAGACAGGTTCCTAATCTTTAGTATGAGGTATTCATCTTTGATAAACCAAATTAGGTACAAAATTTTATTTTGAAATTCCACTTTTTCAGCATCTTCAACATTTTCTCTCACTTCGGAAATAACTTTTAGTGGTTATTCAAATTGAACCTGATCCACATCTTCTAAAATTTCAACATTATCACCATGATCATTCATATAATTGTCAATATAACTTTCATGACATTCATCATAATCATATAAAGAGAATTTTTTTTCATTTGTATTTTTATCACTATATTTTCCACCTTCTTCATCATCAATACCATTGCCACTTTCACCATATTCAATTTATTATTATTATTCTTCTTCTTCTTCAGAGTCACTGGTTATACATACAAATTCCACACTACTTGGGACATCTATATCCCCATCCCCATTATCATCCTGAGTGGAAACATTAAAATGTAAGGAAATTTTAGGACTAGGAGGCCTAATGAAAAATCCATTATGAGGTCCAGTGGTGTCAGGATCACTCATATCACCAATAAGTGATCCCTGATCTTCAACTGGAGTGACAAGCTCTTCTACTTCTTCTAAAGAATAAACAACATCTGGAATTGGTCACAGACCACGATCATCCATATTATTAGGTCTGGTTGGATGATCCAATGGATTGAACATGTAATAGGATTTATATTTATATCCAACCCATTATCTCATCCATGTGTTCCATTGGATTTTCATCATTTTAAAAATCTCTTTAATAAGGAAGATCCCACTACACAAAGACACATCATCTTCACCATCATCTATAAAACATTTTTCAATCATCCTAGCTGAGATCATCCATGGATAGAACATGGAATTAGTTTTGAAGGAATTTTTGAACATCTCATTCATGTGAAAAAAAGGTATCTACAAAAATTTACATAGTTCTATTTTATTAGAAAATAAACCAAATAGAAATCTTGAAATTTCAGAGAAGCAAAGCCCCCTTTCCGTGGACAGACATGATGAAGGATTAACATAAACATGATTCTACATTCTCCTCTTCACTCTATAGCAATGGGTCTTCTGTGCTCATCATTTTTAGTGACTTAATTTAACATAGTCTAAAATAAAAATATATAACTCTCCGAGGAGAGGTTCCTCGATAATCATCAAATACTCCTTCATGAGGAACTTTAAGACATTCAACCCAATGTCTTGAATATAAATAGATAATCTTCTCTTTTACTATAGATTTTAGGCAGGTGACATCACTTACATTTAACAAAAACTCTATATTGAGGTAAACTTCTAGATCTAGCTTCGGGTAAAAGGGTCATTCACTTTTATAGAACCACACAAGACAAGCTTAATCTTGTAGTACCATGAGTAGACGAGACTTGATTTCTAACAACCATTCTACAAAGAACGTCTTTTTCTGGAGTAAAAATATGACTTTCCAGAGTAATATTTTTTTGTTATGATGATATGCTCGATTCACCATTCTATTTTTTAGAAGCATGAGACTCAACATCATCATGACCTTGTTTCACACCTTCCATTCCAATATGTTTTGTCTTAAGGTCAGATGATGAATGTCCGAGGGTAGAGAGATTGTATATGTAAAGGGGTAAAGTAAATCCATTCAAATTTATATCATTTTGGCTTTTTGATTTAATAAATTGTGAAATCGATAACCAGGTTCACCAATATTAGTGAAACAGTTTTTTTTTAAAAAAACATGAACCGTATAAAAATAGTGAGTCATCGGTGTCTGTATGACATGTTTTTCATAAAACTAACGGTTTCATCATGACATATCATCGGTGTCGGCATGACAATAGTGTCTGCATGACATAGCGTCATTTTTGGCACATCAACATCACTTAAAAAGATCGAAGGAATAACAACACAACGTCTTATAGATTGATCATTCCTTATTTATGTATGATGTAATTCATTATTTCAGAGTAATGGCTATGTTAATATATCAGAAAACTAATATTCAATGCCAATAATTTTTAATGCGATTTCACCCGTTTGATAATTATATCTACAAAGGTTATGTATTACAGCAATAGGTTTTGTTCTAGAATGATAAACTGGGATCTTAAAAATGTTAATAGCCCTTATATTGTCACATTTTATAGCTACTTGTCTAAATTGATATCCATAGTATAGTAGAGTGTGTTTAATCCACAAAATCTGAGCACAAAAGCTAAAATCACCTATGTATTTAGCTTCAGCAGTAGATAAGGAAACAAAATTTTGTTTCTTACTAAACTATAAAGAAAAGGCATTCCCAAAAAGTGACATATTCTATAGTTTCTCTATCTATCTGACTAGCATCCACCAATATCAGCAACAGAATAACTCACTATATCAAAGTATTGTCCATTAGGGTAAAAGAATCCTAAATTAATAGTATGGTTGACATATTTGAAAATTATTTTAACAGAATTTAATTTATATTATTTCCGGATGTGTTGAAAATGGGAACACATACTGAGACTAAACATTATATCTGTCATACTAGTAGTCAATTAGAGAAAACTTCTTGACATTTCTCTATTAGTGGTTTGATCATCATATTTACTACCTTAATAAAGGTACAACAAACAATTAGTACTCATTGGAGTGTTAATAATATAAATTGTAAAAAATAAAAATCATTTTAAAAGTAATTTTGTGCATTTACATTGATTTTAAATGGTACCTTCTTTATTTTAAAAAATCATAAATCCAATAATGAATTGGAGTTCACCCACCAAACTCATTTCAAACCCACAATCCATCATTTTTTTTAAAAATAATATATAATGATTTTCCGGAAGATCTAAAAATAATATTATTTACATAAATTTGAACTAATAAAACATATATATAAGTTCATTTTATAAAAATATTAGGATCAAAAATTACTTTTGTGAAAACATTTGTAAAGAGAAATGTACTTAGTCTATCATACCAAGCTCATTGAGCTTGTTTTAAAATATATAAATCATTTCTTCATTTGAAAACATGATTTTTAGAATGAGATTTTTTAAAAACATAGTTTTTTCAATAAAAAAATCCTAAAAAATCCACCCATTTATGAATGAACATTAATCATCAATTTATTAAACCATGAAATTATTATGGGAAGAATAATCATGCAAGATTTTGATGGAATCATGTATATAAACTGGTGAAAAAGTTTCTATATAGTGAATGCCTTCTTCTTGAATATAACTTTGTTCAAAAAATCCTGATTTATAACTATCAATTTTACCATATTCATCTACTTTATTCCTAAACACCCATTTAAAACCAATGTTAAAGGATTCTTTTTGTATATCCACATGTTTCCAAACTTTACTTGTTTTAAATTTATTGACTTCTTATTACATATCCATTACCCAAAATTTATCTTTAATTGCATAATTGATGTTTTTAGGGTGATGTTGTGACAAAAAGGTATTATTTTATACCAGGTTTCTAAGAAAAATTATAGTTTATGTCCCCTTATATATGTATCCAATAAAATAATCTAAATAAGGTTATTGGGGTGGTGGGTTTTGATAGAGCACTGTCGTGGGTTCCCTCAAATGATTAGTGTGATTTTAAGGTACTTAGGTGCAGCAGAGTGGCTGACCAAGGTCGTCTCTCAAAGGAGGAAGTGAATTAAAACAACTTTTCAGAGGTATTATAGAAATAAAATAAAAGGGAATAAAAAAACTACTTGAAATTATGGGGGTGGTTGTTTATAGTTTATAAATCTAGAAGATGTTTGCTGGAAGAAGATTGCATTTTTTTGTTTTTAATTTTGAAATGAAGTTTCGATTAGAATGACACAACAAGAAGATGTTTTTTTAGAAATCTATTTTAAAAGGGCGTAATCGATCTAACTATACCTATTCAATCATTTATTAATAATTATCATTTAAATTAATATTCACTTAATTATGATCCCTTAATTTGTTAAATCCCGAACCCTACGAGAATTAACTTTACCACGAAGATGAAGTGAATTTAACCTTAGGCTAACTTCGGAACATGCAATCGCAACACCCTGCTTTGATTGATGTTCTAAGATTATCATATGGTCAGTGGTAAATTAAGTCACATAACCACTATGGAAATGAGGATTAATTGAGTTTAGGGATTATATTTGAATTCTACAAATTGATCCCGTGTGGTTTTGAATTACTGGTTAAGGTTGCGCTCTCACAGTTCACACAATTCCCGACCTCGCGTGTTTTGTGTTAACTATTAAATTGCTTGATTAGTTTCATTTAAATTAAAAACTCAATTAATGGATCATGTTTAGTGAATTACAGTATATCATTGATTCAAAATAAATGAATGAAGAAGGTGATTGGTCGACCGATTACTAAAAAGAACTACTCTTCCATGGGCGGTGTAGTCAACGTGGAGACGTTTTGCATAAGCAAAGGATTGAAAGGCTATAACCCAATATTGTATCCACTCTTGATTCCAACCCAAAGAGGAATATTAAGAGAAGAAGAAATTTAAACAAAACAGAAGGAAATATAAGAAATAAAAGAATAACAATGAAGTTTATTACACAAATGAAAACATTACAAAATGAAGAAGAGAAGGAGGCTTCGATGAGGGGATCCTTGCTTCAAGAGATACCCCTCTTAGAATGGTTAGAGAATTTGGGTGAAACAAATTCTACTCTTCCTCCAATCTCCCAATGCACGTCCCAACCCCTCCAAATGAGAAAAACTCCAATTTATATAGGGGAGGGGAGGAGAGGTTACAAGTGGTTTCAAGTGTGAATGTGGAAATTCGTCCAAATATTTTATGCCATCTTGCACCGCCCATTTGACCACCAAAATGCGTGAATTAGCCGGCCTTCCAGAAGGATCAAATGTGAGGATATGCGTATTCTATATCCTCTCCATATTTGGGCTCAATACAGGCCCATATTAAGGATCTATGGCCGAAATACAGAAGCTTCTCCATTCTGGCGAGTCCAGACCATCTTTGACTTTATGGCCCAATTACTCCATTAAAATGCATTCTTTTGATCTAGTGTCCTGCATAAAAGTTGTAGATAATTAAGTTAGGAATACTATTAGAAAATGTAAAATTCAAATAATAAATATAAAAAAATTTATCTTCGAAATACTACAGTGAACTATAATGGGTAAAACTGGAAGTTTCATCAAATATTCAAATGAATGATCTAATCTCAAATATTTTATAAATAAACATATTTAACACAATGTGAGGAAATTATATCATTTATTATTAATAAAATATTCAATAAAATAGTGTTTTATCAACTCCCCCACACTTACCCTTTTGCACACCTGGGAAAAACCTCATATCTAGTAAACATCAATATCAAATCAAAACCAATTTTAAAACACATATCCTTAAGATCAATCAATTTCACACCAAGAATCAAAAGATATCATGCCTCATAAAAAACCTTATTTCAAGTTCTCCATTTATATCATTCAATATATTTCCACTTCATTTATCCGCCCATGCACAAAACACTTACCTCGCTTGAATTTTCTCTCATCACTCAAATATCAATTTTTTTTGCAATGTCTTTCTCATCCAAACTCATACAAGGGTCACCATAGGCTTGATAGATTCCTACATCGCTACCCGATGTGAGTCATGGACATATGTTTATCATGAGGTCTTTTCAGGGTTGTTCTGTGGCTTTCTTTTGGTAGGATTAAGATGTGAAAAACTCTGAGGCTGAATGAGGAGGGATTGACTCTTTTGAAGCAAAATTTCATTAATCTAATTTTCACTTAAATATGGTATTCTTTTCAATCCCCATATTATCAATTCAGATCCTTCACCATGAAAATTCATGAAAATTTTACACAATTCACCATTTTAGCATAAAAAATGTCAATCTTCTCAAACATGATTTTCTTGAAAGCTCTAGATGGGCACAGATTTCCACCTCAATTAGGAGCTCCAGAAAAGGCACAGCATCACTTGTCATGAAAGATCCGGAAAAGGCACAGCTTTCAATATAATGAATTTCTTCAGCAACAAACACATCTCTTCAGAATTTAATTTTCCACCCAATGTATCACAGAATGTGGTGTCAAAACACAAGACAACTTCCCCCACACTTAAGCTCAACTAGATTATGCAATTTCACTTCAAGAGTTGGTTGGATAGGGAAAATTGGCTTGTAATGTGGCGTAACCTAACAGGCGGTGCATGGATTCTAAGGGATACAAGGATTAAATATTCAAGGTAAGACATTATAAAAAAGGATTCTTTAAAATATGGGCTTTAATACCAAACAAATCCCTCAATCATTTAAACATAATTACCTGAAACCCTCAAGTTTTGATAGGAATAGATCAAATTCTGGTTAAATCAAGTATGGTTTGGTTCTCTCAAGAAGTGAGGTGAATGTAAAGAATATGAAAATAATGGTTTAGAAGCCTCACAGGAAAGTGATTTCAAATATAAAGACAGTGAGATTGGCATGGGATTCAAAATTCAGCGTACATTTCATGAAATTACTAAATATTTGAAATTGAAACAAAGTCATTTCAGCATTCATTTAAGCTTAGTGTCAAGGGGTAAATTGTTTCACTTATTGATATGGATTTAAAAATGGTGATGAGAATCATTTCAGCCCAAAAGTTTCAAAAACACATAGAAAATTGTAAAATAAACACACAAAATTTGAAAAACACACAATTTTTTTTTTGATTTTTTTTGAACAGGAAAGCAATTGAAATTACTAAACTAAAAGGTTCCCTCCCCCACACTTAAAATATTTCATTGTCTTCAATGTGAACCTATGAGATGATATATGAACATGAAATGAAGAATTTTTAAATAGGACAAATAATATAAAAGTGAAAGGGTTAGGAACCGCCTGATGTGATCAAGTGATGATGGGGTCATGCAGTGTGATAAAATCCACTGCATCAGTAGGATGTCCCTCAATGTATCTCTTCAAACGTTGCCCATTGACTATAATGCTCCTTCTAGTGTCCTCTTGTGTGATCTCCACTACACCATAATGAAAAACATTAGACACAATATAATGACCTAACCATCTGGAATGCAACTTACCAGGCATCAACTTCAGTCGTGAACTATATAGAAGGACTTTCTCTCCAACATGAAACTCCCTTTGTTGGATCATTTTGTCATGAGCTGCTTTTGATATTTCCTTGTAGATCCTTGAGTTCTCATATGATGAAAATCTAATCTCCTCAAGCTCTTGAATTTGTAGCTTCCTTTGGATTCCAGCTTGGGCCAAATCCATGTTGCATTTCTTTATAGCCCAATAAGCCCGATGATCGACTTCCACTGAGAGATGACATGCTTTCCCAAAAACAATCTGAAATGGGGACATACCAATGGGTGTTTTGTATGCTGTTCTATAAGCCCAAAATGCATCATCCAAGAGCTTGCTCCAATCCTTCCTATTTGGCTGCACGGTTTTCTCCATGATTTGTTTCAACTGACGATTTGAAACCTCATCCTGGCCATTTGTTTGGGGGTGGTATGGTGTTGATGTTTTGTGTGTCACCCCATATTTTCAAAGGAGGGAAGAAAAATTCCTATTGCAAAAGTGTGTCCCTTGGTCACTGATGATGGCCTTTGGTACTCCAAACCTGCAGAAAATTTGAGCCTTGACAAAATCCACTACAACATGAGAATCGTCAGTCCTGGTGGCCTTGGCCTCCACCCATTTACTCACATAATCAACAGCAACCAAAATATACAAAAATCCAAATGAACTAGGAAAAGGACCCATAAAATCAATGCCCCATACATCAAAAATATCACAAAATAGTATGGGTTGTTGGGGCGTCTCATGTCTCTTAGAAATGTTCCCAGTGTGTTGGCAACGAGAGCATGACTTACAAAACACATGGGCATCATGGAATAATCTAGAAAAATATAATCCAGAGTCCAAAACCTTCCTAGCTGTCCGTTGGGGTCCAAAGTGTCCACCACAAGCAAGTGTATGACAGAAATGCAAAACAGACTCAAACTCACGATCGGGAACACACCTCCTAATGACTTGGTCACTACACATGCGCCATAAGTATGGATCATCCAAAACATAAAATCTTGACTCACTCTTTAATTTTTGGACTTGATGTTTCTTTATATTTGCAGGGATTTCAGAAGCAACAAGGTAGTTAACTAAATCAACATACCAAGGATGTGTACCTGGGAAGGTATAGAGATGCTCATCAGGGATGGTGTCCCGAAGTGGTACCTGATCCAAGGTGTCATCCTCTAGTGTGTGAGTAAGCCTACTCATGTGGTCTGCCACCAAATTCTCTGATCCCTTCTTTTCCTTTATCTCGATGTCAAACTCTTGAAGAAGAAGCATCCAATGGATAAGTCGTGGCTTTGCATCTGGCTTCTTCAAGAGGTACCTCAGAGCTGCATGGTCAGAAAAAACAACTACTTTAGAGCCCAATAAATATAAACGGAATTTATCTAAAGCAAATATGACAGCAAGAAACTCCTTTTCTGTGGTAGTGTAGTTTGATTGGGCTGAATCCAATGTCCTTGATGCATAGGCAATCACATGTGAACGTCCTTCCACCCTCTGAGATAAGACTGCTCCAACCGCAATGTTGGAGGCTTCACACATAAGCTCAAATGGAAGGTCCCACCGTGGGGGATGTATGATAGGTGGAGTGGTCATACACTTCTTCAGCTCATCAAAGGAAGTCCTACAAGAATCATCAAACACAAAATCAGAATCTTTTTGAAGTAATCGTGACATAGGAAGAGCGATCTTACTAAAATCTTTGATGAAGCGCTGATAAAATCCTGCATTCCCTAGGAATGATCTAATATCACGCACACATGAAGGATATGGTAAGGATGAAATAATGTCTACCTTAGGTCTATCAACCTCTATCCCATGTTTTGACACTACATGCCATAAGACAATGCCATGCTTTACCATAAAATGACACTTTTCAAAATTCAGGACTAGATTCTTCTTAATAAAACAATTCAATACCTTTCCCAAACTATTTAGACATTCATCAAATGAAGACCCATACACTGTAAAATCATCCATTAATACCTCCATGCAGGTCTCAATAAAATCAGAAAAAATACTCACCATACATCTCTGGAAGGTACCTGGGGCGTTGCAAAGTCCAAATGGCATCCTCCGGTAGGCAAATGTGCCAAAGGGACAGGTGAATGTAGTCTTCTCCTGGCCCTCTGGAGCTATAGGAACCTGAAAATATCCAGAAAATCCATCCAAGAAACAATAGTGTGTTTTCCCAGCTAGTCTCTCGAGCATTTGATCAATAAATGGGAGGGGGAAATGGTCCTTGCGAGTGGTATGATTTAGTTTCCTATAATCAATACACACACGCCAACTGTTTTGCACCCTCATTGGAACTAAATCATCTTTCTCATTTTTAACAACAGTAAAACCAGTTTTCTTAGGCACAACCTGAATTGGACTTACCCACTGAGAATCTAAAATGGGAAAGATTATACCTGCCTCGAGCAATTTCTCAACTTCTTTTTTAACAACTTTCAGGAGGGTGGGATTGAGTCTCCTTTGTGGCTGTCTCACCTGTTTATCCCCATCCTCCAAGATAATCCTATGCATGCAAATGGAGGGGCTAATACCTGATATGTTAGCCAAGGTCCACCCAATCTCCCTGTTGTTCTCCCTCAAAATATTCAAAAGATTTTCTTCATGTTCAAAATGGAGATTGTTAGCAATGATAACAGGTAATCTCTCACCATTCAACAAGTATGAGTATTTCAGATTTGGTGGAAATGTCTTGACATCTCATGAAAGAGGGTGTAGTATGGAAGGAGACATTGAAGGAACTGAAATATGTGCACAAAGAGCATCAGTATCAGAATAGACATCATTAAAATCATAGAATAAAGCATCAAATCCATCAGCATACACAACAACCATTTCATAATCAGAGTGAAGATGATCAAAATCAGAATATGAATCCACATAAAAATCAAATCCAAGATAGGATTGTGTATCAGCAACATGTGCGGAAGTGCTCTTAGACACCAAACTCGAACCAATACTCATAATCTCCCTAAGCATAGGACAATCAAATTCTAGGGAGTTTTTACTTGGTGGTTCAAAATGGGAGATAACAAAAGCAGAATGGTCCTCTGAGGGGTACTTCATGAAATCCATAATATTAAATATCACAACTTCATCCCCAAATTCCATGGAAAGTGTACCCTCATTGACATTTATGATAGTTTTTGCAGTTTTGAGGAAGGGCCTACCTAAGATAATGGGGGCATGAGAACTTACCTGATCATCCTCCATGTTAAGAACATAGAAATCCGCTAGAAAGATCACGTCTCTTACCCGGACAAGTACATCCTCAAGGAAACTTGCTGGATATGCCGTAGCTCTATTCACCAATTGCACCACTACTCTTGTTGTCTTTAACTCACCAACCTACAAGGAAGAGAATATAGAGTGAGGCATCACATTTATGGAAGCACCTAAATCACAAAGTGCATCAGAAAAGTGTAACTCCCCTATGGTGCATGGGATGGTGAATGTCCCTGGATCCTTGCACTTTGTTGGCATTGCTAGAGTTGGTGAAATGAGTGCTGAGACATTCCTTAGAAGGTTGATCCTCTCATTTCCCTTGAGCCCTCTTCGATTGGTGCAGAGTTCTTTTAAGAATTTGGCATACCTTGGGATTTGCATAATGGCTTCAATTAGAGGAATGTTGATCTCCAGACGCTTGAATGTGTCCAAAACCGCCTTTTGCATTGCTTCTTCATCCATCTTCTTGGTTTGAACAACCCTGTTTGGAAAAGGAAGGGGTTTAGGAGGTACATCATCAATCGTTTTCTTACCTTTATCTTTCTCCTTGGATTTCTCATCAGTTGGTATGGAATGCGGCTTTTCTAGAGTAGAGGTGAATCCCGGTGGAATGGTAGGTCCATATGTATCATTCATTTGCTTCCCACTTCTCAATTCGATGGAACTAACATTCCCCTTTGTATTTGAGTGGGTTGGGAAGGTAGATTTCCAGAATTCTTACTCACAAGTTCATGGAGGGCGGTGGCAATCTGACTCATTTGAGTCTTCAACTCTCTCAGCTCCGAACTTTGAATCTTCAGCTCATTCTGTTGATTAAGAACAATTTGCTTCAAAAGATCATCAGTATTATAATCTACCTTTGGTGGATGATTCCCTTGTTGTTGACTTGTTGATGTTTGAGCTTCAAATCTCCTTTCGTGATGTTGGAAACTCTGCTGGTAAGGTGGAGGCTGCTGGAAGTTTGGTTGAAAAGGGGGCCTTTGTTGTTGTCCAGAGCCATACCTCATGTCTGACTGATCTTTCCACCCTTGGTTGTATACTGTATCAAACTTCTTTTGGGGATATGGTTGTTGTTGTTGCTGCTGAAATGGTCTCCCAGGGAACACTGCTGCACAATCTTCTGTCTCTTGTAGTTGTGGGCAACAGTTAGTTGGGTGGCTTGTCTCAGTGCAAATGCCACAAGGCCTTGAAGGAGGGGGTTGGGATGTCTTTTGAGCCAATTCAATCTGCCTCACCATAGTTTTAAATTCTTCTAACTTAGTATCAATCAAATGACTTTCAAAAGAAGAAGGACTTACTTGATGTACTCCTCGAACATGTGGTGTACCTCTATCACCGAATTGTTGAGAGTCTTGGGCCATTTTGTCGATCAATGCTCGTGTAGCTACTGGTGTCTTGTCCACCAATGCTCCTCCAGCTATAGCATCCACCATGCTCCTCTCCATGGGTGTGAGTTCTTCATAGAAGTAATGGATGATTAGTTGCTCACTGATTTGGTGATGTGGTCAGCTTGTACACAACTTCTTGAATTTCTCCCAGTACTCATACATTGACTCCCCTTGTGCTTGCTTGATCCCCGATATCTCCTTTCGAATGGATGTGGTCCTTGATGCTGGAAAAAATCTTTGCAAGAAAAGACGTTTCAAATCATTCCAACATGTTACATATTCAGGTTGCAAATAATACATCTAATCTTTTGCAGCTCCATCAAGTGAGAATGAGAATGCTCATAATTTGATTTGATCTTCAAAAACATTTCTTGGTTTAAGGGTTGAGCAAACCACATTAAATTCTTTCAAATGTTTATTGGGATCCTTACCAGAGAGGCCATGAAACTTTGGAAGTAAGTGAATTAACCCATATTTTAGTTCAAAGTCTGATTCGAGATTTGGGTATGCAATACAATTTGGTTGATAGTTAACATCAGGTGCAGCCAATTCTCGAATGGTTCTATTAAGTTCATTTCCATTGTTTCCAGCCATTGGTTCTGCTTTTATGTTTGAATTTTAATTGCTTCCAATTTCAATGTTTATAGAAGAGAGGAATTTACCAACTGGTTGAATATTGAAACTTCCCGAAGACTGAGAATTGCTGATTCGAGCCCTAAGGCTACGTTCAATCTCAGGGTCAAGATCTAAGAGATCTTCTGGATTAGTTCGTGACATAGATCAAATAAAAAATGAAAAGAAAGAAAGTGGACCATAGTAAAATAAAAATGAGAAGTTTGATTTGATGGTCCAAAAAGAAGTAGAAGAAAATAAATGAAGAGGAAGAAAAATCAAACTGGGTACAGAAGGAAGAAAGAAGATAGGAAGAGAATAAAATGTAAAATAAAATAAATACCTCTAATTGGTTGAAATAATTACTTGCCTCCCCGGAAATGACGCCAATTTGATAGAGCGCTGTCGTGGGAGCCCTCAAATGATTAGTGTGATTTTGGGGTACTTAGGTGCAGCATAGTGGCAGACCAAGGTCGTCTCTCAAAGGAGGAAGTGAATTAAACAACTTTTCAGAGGTATTCTAGAAACAAAATAAAAGGGAATAAAAAAACTACTTGAAAGTATGGGGGTGGTTGTTTATCGTTTATAAATCTAGAAAAATTTTGCTGGAAGAAGATTGCATTTTTTTTGTTTTTAATTTTGAAATGAAGTTTTGATTAGAATGACACAACAAGAAGATGTTTTTTTAGAAATCTATTTTAAAAGGGCGTAATCGATCTAACTCTACCTCTTCAATCATTTATTAATAATTATAATTTAAATTAATATTCACTTAATTATTATCCCTTAATTTGTTAAATCCCAAAACCTACGAGAATTAACTTTACCATGAAGATGAAGTGAATTTAACCTTAGGCTAACTTCGGAACATGCAATCGCAACACCCTGCCTTGATTGATGTTCTAAGATTAGGTTATGGTCAGTGGTAAATTAAGGCACATAACCACTCTGGAAATGAGGATTAATTGAGTTTAGGGATTATATTTGAACTCTACAAATTGATCCTGTGTGGTTTTGAATTACCGGTTAAGGTTGCGCTCTCACAGTTCACACAATTCCCGACCTCGCGTGTTTTGTGTTAACTATTCAATTGCTTGCTTAGTTTCATTTAAATTAAAAACTCAATTAATGGATCATGTTTAGTGAATTACAGTATATCATTGATTCAAAATAAATGAATGAATAAGGTGAGAGGTCGACCGATTACTAAAAAAAACTACTCTTCCATGGGCGGTGTAGTCATCGTGGAGACGATTTGCATAAGTAAAGGATTGAAAGGGTATAACCCAATATTGTCTCCACTCTTGATTCCAACCCAAAGAGGAAGATTAAGAGAAGAATAAATTTAAACAAAACAGAAGGAAAGAGATGAAATAAAAGAAGAACAATGAAGTTTATTACACAAATGAAAACATTACAAAATGAAGAAGGGAAGGAGGCTTCGATGAGGGGATCCTTGCTTCAAGAGCTACCCCTCTTACAATGGTTGGAGAATTTGGGTGAAACAAATTCTCCTCTGCCTCCAATCTCCCAATGCACGTCCCAACTCCTCCAAATGAGAAAAACTTCAATTTATAGAGGGGAGGGGAGGAGAGGTTACAAGTGGTTTCAAGTGTGAATGTGGAAATTCGGACAAATTTTTTATTCCAAATTGCACCGCCCATTTGACCACCAAAACGCGTGCATTGGCCGGCCTTCCAGAAGGATAAAATGTTCGGATATGGGTCTTCTATATCCTCTCTATATTTGGGCTCAATACAGGCCCATATGAAGGAGTTATGGCCGAAATACAGAAGCTTCTCGATTCTAGCGAGTCCAGACCATCTTTGGCTTTATGGCCCAATTACTCCATTAAAATGCATTCTTTTGATCTAGTTTCCTGAATAAAAGTTGTATATAATTAAGTTAGGAATACGGTTACAAAATTTAAAATTCAAATAATAAATATAAAAATATTTATCTTCGAAATACTACAGTGAACTATAAAGGGTAAAACTGGAATTTTCATCAAATATTCAAATGAATGATCTAATCCCAAATATTTTATAAATAATCATATTTAACACAATGTGAGGAAATTATATCATTTATTATTAATAAAATATTCAATAAAATAGTGTTTTATCAGGTTTGATGGTCTAGATATAGAGGGGAAAGTAATTTCATATTTATCAATAAGTTCAAGATCATTGTGTCTAGATTTTGAATAATTTCCGTAACTGTCATATTTAATAGATTTCATAAGAAGAGGATAAGATGATATTTCATTTTTTTCTATATTTAGCACATCATGTTCATGTTAATATAGGGAGTTATGAGGCTAATGTGAATCTTTTTCATAAAAATTTATATGAACAAATGTTGCAGACACATGGTTCATTTATTAAATTCAATATAGGCTTTACCAGATCTTGTGTAACATAGGAATATTCCTTCATAACCCTTTGATATAAATTTTTCATGATTTTCCATTGTATTAAGGATTTAAAAATTGCAATAAAAAACCTTGAAGTAACTAACTTTGGGTTTCCTATATATACATAACTCATAAAGAGTCTTCTCGAGGATAGTTCTCATTAAGACTCTATTAATTACAAGAAATCTGTATTCATAGCCTCATCCAAAAAATAAATAGGTAAATAATAATAAATAAGAATTTTTTGGGCTATCTCTTGAAGAGTTCTTTTTTATTACCTCAACTCAATTTTTTTGAGGTTTCCTAGGGGAAGAGTAGTTATGAATATAGAAATTGTTTGGGAAAAGAGATTCGAAGTATTGATTTTCAAACTCACGGCTAGGATAACTTCATAAGGATTTTATTCGAACACCACATTGATTTTCCACTATTTTTAGCATACTTCATAAAGTTTGTACATGCTTTAGTTTTGTGATCTTTGAAATAATTATATGAATACCTAGAATAGTCTTCTATAAGAACAGAAACATTTTGATTCCAATTTAAACTAGAAACTCAATATTTTTCCAAACAAGTCATTTTAAACCAACTCTAATGTTTGAGAAGTTAAAAATTATTTCATTGATTTGAAAGATATCTTCTACTCTTTACCCATTTGAAATGGATTACATAAATTGTCATTTGGAAACTCATGATTGGGTAGATTCTTGACAAAAAAAATTTATAAATCTTTTTAAGAGAGTGTACATTATAGTGTCATAATCTTCTATTCCATAGCCATGAATATTTGTGACAGGCACTTAAACATGAATCGTTTTTAGAAACTAATGAATCTATGTAAACATTATATAAAACTTTATTTCTAAAAGAAATAAAATACTAATTCATTTTTAGATTTAAACACAATGAATGCATCATTTTCAAACATTACATGAAATCCATCATCCAATAATTCTGATATTATAAATAAATTATACTTCAATCCACCATAAAAAGTACATTAGAAATTTTAACTAAGTTAGAGTTACCAATTTGGCCTAATCCAATTATTTTTCCTTTAGTATTATCCCCAAAAGTTACATATACACCATAAATCATGATTAAGTTCTTGAAGCATGAATAGTCTTTGGTCATATGCCTTGAACATCCACCATCCAGGTTTATTGATAGATAAAGGATCTCTTTAAAGAGACTTACTACAGAATAATATGACAAATATGGATTTTGGTACCCAGATTTGGTTGGGTTGAATGACGTTAGTAATCAATACATCAGGTACCCACATCTTCTTCATGAGATTACTATAAGTATTATGTATCATATTTTAAAAATAGTCATTTTTGGTCAAGAAAACATAGGGGTAGTAAATGATTTTCTAAAACTAGAACTAGTAGTAGAATTTTGATTTTTTGGTAGAAGAATAGATTTTCTAGATTTAGTTTTCATATGTGGTTTATATATGTTTTTCTTTCCAGACTGATATCCAATACCATAACTATACTTTGGAGCCCTCTGTTTACCATGAATGTGAGTAAGAGTATTTTTCTATTGGTAAATTTTTCTAGATCTTTATTCAATTTCTCATTAGACATTTTTAATTCAATATTTTTGTTGAGTAGTTGAGCATTCTTGTCCTTTTTATATGTAATATTAGACCTAATATTTATATTGATAAAATTATGTATCTTTAAAGATTTATATTTATATTTTAATTCAATGCATGTCTCTTCCATCATGTTATAGTATTAAAATATTTCATCACATGTCATATTTTCACTATCACATTCATCCCCAGAATTGTATGAATTATGTACCGGAGAATCTATGATTACCTGGGATGTGTTTCTTATAAAACACATAATTTCTATTTCCACTCTCTTATCATGAGTTGATGCTGATTAACTAGAGTTATCCTTAGAGGCACTCTAACTAGCCTCCATATAATTCTTATACTTATTATCTTTGTTTTCATAATTTGTTTTGTTTTTTAATTTTTGAGAGTCACCTTTGACATGTCCTCTCTACTTACATTCATAGAAAAAATTATCTTCTTATTTTTAATTTCTTTTCCAGTCCTTTTTCCAGTTTCCCTTGTTATCATATCTTCCTTTTTAATTTGGGTTTATAGAACAAACTACTTATTCCAATAGAATTTCTTGAATCTTATGTCCATCTAATCCATCTCTCTATCATTATATGATACTGATACATCATTACTAGAGCTTTCAAAAGAGGCTATCACCTTCACTTATTTTCTTATTCTTAGAGGTAGTAGTATTGAAGGCAACATATTTTCTCTTAAGTTCTTCATATTCATCTTTATAGACTTTCATATCTTCTTCGTGCATATTTAGTTTTACAATGAATAATTTGATAGTTATTTTGCTAATGTCAAATAATTCTCTAGTGGAAATAGAGTTTCCATTCCATCTATCATGTATGCATATGAGAATCCTCATAATTTATTATTTGTCAATAACATCTCTTCCTAGAGAGATCATTGTGTTCACTATTTCATTAAATATGTGATGCATATCATAAATAGGCTCAACATACTTCATTTTAATGTTATCATATTTAATGGTATATCTGCAAAGTTTTATTTACAAAAAATTATAAGTTCATTCATATGAAGCATATATTTTATCCCAAATTTCATGGGCTCTTTTACATGCCTAAATCATTTTAAATTATTTATCTCCTACAAAAAAATTTCAGTAATTATTGTCACTACATTTTATTAATATAATTAGTCTTATTTGTGTCATCCCAAGTAGTTCTTTCTGTATCAGGAATATTAAATTCATCAAAAATTAATGAAAAAATTTTAAAACCCATAATTTCTATGTGAATTTTCATTATAATTTTTTGTTGAGCATAATTGGTTCCATTAAATAAGAAATTTATATTGGTTTCAACATTATCTAATCTATTATCCATACTATATAATAAGGATTAGATATTTAAAGAAATAAAAATTTAGAACTAATAAAAATTCTGAGATATTAAAAACTCAACTAAAATCATAATTGAAAAATAAAAAAAAATGTTTAAAGTAGGGATTTTTAACACTCCTATAGTACCAAATTTTGGAGGGAGAAGGACACTTAATAGGGGTGAATTGAGTTCCTATAAAATGTTCATTTAAAATTTATTATTTGATATTTCTCTAAATTTAAATGTTAATTGACCAGTTATCCAATAGTGAATTTATAAAATCCTTCCTATTTGATTAATTTATCAAAAGAGTGATTAGTTCCCAGTTATATAAATTCAATAATTAATAAAACTTCCAATACTATACAAATAAGTCAATACATGTATTAAAACATTCTATGACTAAAAATTAATGTTAAATGTAGTTTTATGAAATATGTGATAAAATAGAGTAAAATTAAATGTAAAAACACAATGAAAAAAAGATGTTAATTATCAAGTAGTGACCTAATAATCTCTACTTGGTGATCACCTGCCTCAAATATTTTAAATTAATAGACAGTTTGATCTATAACTAGGATCAGAGTTTACAACATCACATAGGTTTTCTAAGTCATAAGACCTCTACCACAGTTCTTTGAGGGTACAACATACACGGTCACAAAAGTACTTCTTCCACACATTTGAATGGGATTAGAAAAATGGTAGAAGAGGGTATGATTATAAATATATCTTGTATCTTTCAGTTTTATATAGGTGATAGTGTGTGATTTACAAAGAGATAAACACACTGATCAAAAAAATGTAAAAAACACACAACATTGCAAATAAATATGAGAAAGGATTTAGAAGGCCCGATGTGTCTTGAGATGTAGCTCTAGACTCTTCAGAAATATCTATGATGAGGTTTCAGTTCTCTTCTAGAAGATTATATAAAAATAGAGAGTCGTATCCTGGCATCAATGTAGAAGTACAGTTAGGTAGCTATATCATTCGCTTTCATTGAAAAGATGAAGTACATTGTCAATTCATTGTACAACTTGATTGAAATTACACTATGTGTTTTTATTTTCTGCTAATGTTCATAATGGGTAAATGAGTGTTATATATGTTCTTCTATTTGTTTCATAGGCTGGAACACCACACTTATCTTTTATACGTTTCACAGGAGGGCACACCACACCTCTCTTCTGTATGTTTCACATGCAGGCACACCATAATTATCTTATCTATGTTTCATTACTATTCGAAAATGTTATTTTATTCTTGAGGTCTGACATAGATCAAGTTCTTTCCATGTGTGTAGGATCATCATGCCTCATCCTGTGTACTAAAAGTCATATAAAAATTATTTAATATGTCAGTATCATTAAATGACTCAAATATGATTGTGAGAAATAATTTTAATCATTAAAAATTTAAATATTCTATCGGAGATTCATCTCTTGGTATAACCTTCTATCAGAAGATTAACCCATTGTTATTTCATTATTTCAGTCTTCCCATACATTGGTGACTCATTTCATTGGTGACCCATATAATCTTTTAGTGATTCCATGCATCAGTATCACCATGCATCGGTAGTTCACTTGGAGTGATGGTAGGTCGATTACATTGGTAAGCCGTCTGCGTCAGAGAGTTATATGGATTGGTAGGTCATTTGTGTCAGTGATTAAAATAAATTGGTAGTTCATTTCCATTGGTTAGTCATATGCATCCGTAGGTCATTTTTTTATCATTGTCTATGTTCTTCTTCTCTATTTAGTGACTCGTACATAGATAATTTTAGATGGTCTTTCATCCTTATATTACAGAAAAGTTAGGAAGTTTTAATACCGATTATGAAACATAGATAACTAGTTATAATATTGTTTTGACATAAAAAAACATAATTAATAATATTATTGAAATTATTTTTTTACAAGATAATTTTTGACATAATTTAGGATCTCTCATGGTGTAAGATATATGTTAATATATAACATGATTAGTTGTAATTAACACCATTATAGTCAAAGAGAGTGTCGAAGAATATCCTATTTTCCATCAATTTTCATATGAATAAATTAATAAATAAAATTATTTTTATATTTATGAATCAAAAGTATGTCATTTATATGAAAATATTTATTTAAAAACGTATTAAGGAATAATACAACAAATCTTTTCTAAATTTGTATGATGAAAGTTTCATGATGGGTTTGTTTATGCAAAATTTTTATCTTCCTAATTTTGATGTAGATGTATTATGATATACTTCACATGTTACGGGAATCATGAAAAAACAATGTATTATTATATATTAAGTATTTTTTAAAAAAGTTTAGAAGATTTGTTAGATTGAATTGATACAATTGAAACTAGTTAATTTAATAGGTAGTAATATTTCAATACATTAATCTGATGATATATAATTGAGGGATAAGTATAAATTTGTGTTTATATGAGCATTATTTTAGGAAATAATAGTAAATAAATATTATTTTAATTATTGAGGAAAAATAATCTTCATTGAAAACCTTATAATTTAAAAATTTATATTGTCATTAATATATTTTTGGGAGGGTGTTCATCATATTATTTGGGATCCATGAATATGATTATTATATATATTATTTTGTTTATCATAGAATAATATTAATATATTTTTATAAAAATGGTATCCTATAGATTTTTTTTTAACTAATAAACTCTGAAAAGGATATAGGGACTGAACCGAAAATTGAAGGGCGACTGGGGTGTAGTAATTACCATTGGTATTTTTGGTTTTCTAGTTGGCATGACATTGTTTTTTAACACAAACACTTTTAAAATTGAGGATTAAATTGATTTTATGAAGAATATATATTTATATTGTAGTGAAGATATTATACATAATTTATTTCCTTATTTTTAGAGAATATATTATTATATTTATTTATTTATTTCTAGTGAAGAATATTAGGCGGTTAATTTGTTTGTTTCAGTTTTCTATATTTTGATGTGATTAATGATATTTTTTGAGATATTTAATTGGGTTTTGGTACATACAGAACTTTTTGAATGAATATTTTTGATGAAATATTTTTTTCTATGTATGGTTTAAAGAACGAGGAATACATTGAGGATAAAAAATCATTAAGGTTAGGGCCATTGAGGATAATTAGGATATTGTTTTATTTATTTATGGAATGATCTATATTGATCCTTTGGTGTTATTATTGAAATTTGGAAATTAGTTTATTATTTCAACATATGAAGGTTCATTCATTATCAATATTATCTTACATAATTTAAAATTTTGGTTTTTTAATGTATAAAGATAGAAGAAAAACATATTATAATTTTGAAGTTAATTGGATTCATTAGAATTTTATTTTCCAACATCAGGAATGAAAAATTTAATTTTTTCATATTCATTTCATCGTGTTAATGATTATGTCAAAGTTGAATCTTATTATAATATTTATCAAATAGATCAAATTATATTTAATGAATTAAAGAAAATCAAGTATATATATATATCATTATGTTCATAAACTAAATTGAATGTGAATTAATCAAATATTGGAAAATGATATTAAATTTTTTTAAATGGATTACTTATATTTCTGATGAATTGATGATATTTTTTCACAACTCATTGATTTATAGTTTTATAAATATTTACTTTTTCATGATTACTCACTATCTTGTAATAAATGTTTTATATCACAATTTGGTCAATACATTTTTCTTCCAATTCTATATTTTTTCATACCACTAATTTTAACCTTTTTTTAAAACCTAGTTAAGTGTTATTATTGAATACTATCATATTACCCTTTCAATATTTTAAAATGATGTTTTATTTACACTTTTTATGATGTGGGTTTATAATAAATTGGTTTTAAAGTGTCAAACCCTTGATAATGAAAATAAAGTTACAGTTGTGAGGAAACAATTTACTAAAGGAGGTGGGTGGAGAATGTAACACCCTAATAAATTTTATGAACAATATGTTTGATATAATATACAACCCATGATAATAAACACAAATAATCCATGAAACACTAATATTTAAATAGTAAAATTTTAAATTAGATTTTCAATTGGCGGGTATGAATTTGATTAACCATAGTATGAAATATATATTATTTATATACATAAAAAAATTATTGGGTTAATTTATAGGAAATGTGTGCACAATATTTAGAATATTTATTTTATTCATCAAAATTATTATTTATTAAAAAATGTTATTAATTTACATTTGTTAGTGAATATTATATTTTATTTATACCACTTTTATAATTCTTATATAATAAAAAAGGTTATAATTTTTTCAATAATCATATCAAAATTAGTTATTTTAGAAACTTTTGGATTTTTCTAAATTGAATAATTTTATTGCGGATAGTAAAAAATCATTTTTTAATAAATAAATTGTTCTTTATGATATCAGAATGACATAAATATGATGATTTCTTTGAAACATGTTGAACTAATATATTTTTATAATATAATATAAATATTATAAAAAATAACACAAAAAATAAAAATTATGATTTTTTTAATTATAAATATGAAATTCATTTTCAGTACTAACATAATGTATGTGTATACTAGAAGATTGAAATTTGGCATCCTATTGAAATTATTTCTTAAAGATGATGTATTTTCTGAAAATTTGAAATAAATATAAATTATTATTAATGTATTTATGGGTAGATATTAATCTTTTAGACATATAAAAAGTTGCATACATTTTTTTGAGTGCTTTCACAAGGCAAGAGAAGTCAGAGTAACAACATAAATATATTTTCATGAAATGAATGTGAGTAATTATACATGTTTAAAAAATATAAATGTTTATATTTTTAGTTTCTAATATATATTTCACTTATAAATAACCAAACATAATTACCCACAGGTAACCACGAAACCCTCCATCATTTTCTATATGATGTTGTCTAGAATGGTGGGACTTTGGTGGTCATATGGGGATACTATACCATCTTTAGAATAGTGCATCAAAATAGAACATAAACATTAAGTGGTGGAAATAATGAGTTATTGGATGAACTAACCATCCAAATAATAATAAATGACCTTAAAAACAATAGTATCATATACATGTGAAGATTTCATGATGTTATAAAATATAATACATGGAGACATGGAATCTGGAATAAAATATATTACTAGTGTATAAAAGGGAAATAAGAATACCAAACAATGATATATACATGAGAATCCAAATAACTACCTTAGTCATTTCCAACAAATCTTCCACCCTAAATTATTTAAATGATCCATATATGTTGGTTTCCCTTTATCCCTTCCCTCATCGATCAAGTTTGTCAGGCTACCATTTGGTGTCCAAAACTGGGTGTGAGTAAAACTCGGTAGGCCACCAACATATCTGTTTAATAATAATATAATATTTAAATATAAAATTTAACGGTGTGAAGATATTATAATTGTAAAGTTGTAATTTAATTATAACTATGCCAACTCTGGATCCTCTTATAATTAGTGTCATGTTCTGCATGCATCATCCTAAGATGGGTGAATCTAAATATTAGAAAATTAATTTTCCAAGGAACTATGGAACATCGCCACTGAATCAACAAATAAAAAAAATAGATATATGGGAATTCCATGGACCCAATGAACATATAATGTTGATCCCAATTTCAAAAAAAATGAGGTGTTAGGTTAAGTGATTGAGTGGGAACCACGGGATGAACACTCAGAATTTCACTATAAATGTTTCTAGACATACCAGTGGTTAAGTAAAAGGAAATTTAATGATATACTTGATTGTATTCCAAGGAGGGAATCAAATGTGGTTCAGGTATGAGGAAATCAATTTGAATTCATAAATGTGATCCATGACATCCAAATATTTGTAAATGTTAGTAAATCATTAGTGTCAAGACATGGAATTCATTTTTTAAGACATTGATGTAGATTATGTTGTGGGTCTCACTTGGTACGCATATCAATTAATTAGATAGTTTTATATGTGATAAAACCTGAAAATATGGGTTTTAGGACCAATTCAAACTTAATATTGGATATGTATTTATCAATAATAAATATACAATACAATAGTAATCATTATGTAACATGTTGTCAATGTGACAACACCGAACGAGTTTCTCATGTTGAGGTTGAAAAACTCAAATGATTTCGAGGGTCTCATAACACTTCCTCAAAATTTGTTTATGAAAAAATGTTATGGAATATTATTTTTATGAGAAACACATGGAAAGTCAGGTGTGTAGTATAATGATGACAATTTATAATCCTCAACACATTAAGGAAAATGTAGTATAACAAATACAATAGCTCTATTTAAGAATTATAATCTAGTTTCATCATGATATTTTGGATGGAATGAGAGAAAATAGATAAATATAAAAACACCTAGAAAAAATTGAATATTAGTCACCTGGAGACAATGACTATAAGAGAAAGGAAAATAGTAAAAAGAATTAAGTGGATTGATAGACATACTGAGGGAGTTCTAATGAGAAGAATGATGATCAAATCATAATCTAATTGAGATCACTATCTGAAATACTATGATAAGATAAGGGAAATCTATCTCATATGTTTTTTTTCTAATTGGGGGAGGAAGATGTGTCTTAGATTGCCATGACCCATCCCATGGGGCCTAGTCCTGACTACACCAAGCCCGCCTTCCATAGGCAAGGGTTTGGTGACTAGCACCTGAAGGATTTTCCCAAATAGGGAAGGCAATGCCTTAGTGATCTGTACACAGTCAAAAAGGGAAATTAAATTAATCAACCAATAGATGTAAGGTATAACCATGATATTAATGTACAACAACAAGTGCAACTAAAAATGGAAAATAGTGGGCCAGAATATAAGACACAAAAACAGAAAAGAAAATAAACAGTTGTCCTATCTACCCTAGAGCTCTACCTGGAGGGTTGTAGCTGTAATAATGATGTTAAAGAATAGTATCTCGGAAACTCCTGTCGCACTATGCTCCACCATGTTCAGAACCTCCAAATTAAGCCTCAGAGCATCAATAATCTACACCAGACAATCCCTTTTGGGTGATCCCATGCATGGGTGAGTATAATGACTCAGTAGGGGACACTGAGACCCCCGAAGGTCTCTCAGTAATACAAAATGGAAAACATCACATGAAATACCACAAAGGTTATATCACAAGCTTGATCTTTCACAATGAAAAAGTGATTTCTCACTCTAACTGTATAACTTCAAGGTTTCTGGGATAGGGATGAATAGTCATAAAACTAGATCATCCTCTCCAATGTAACTTCCCAGCTAACCTATATAGACCACTATATTTTGACCTATATTGGTTTCTAGATACTAACCTATATTGGTCACTGGTGATGACCTGTATTGGTCACTAGTGCTAATCCATTTGGTTCTCTTGTGATGACCCATATTGGTCGATGGTGCTGACCCGTATTGGCCGCTGGTATAGAGGTAGGGATTACTAGTCATACAAATATATCTTCCCACTCTGGATTTTATGATGCTGGCCCATATTGGTCTCTCTTCTTTTTCATGTCACATCCAGCCACTGTATTCTTGCACAAAGCACACATAATCTACATAATACTCAACTCATCCAGCCATCGTTCATATTTCAACCTATCTGAAGTCCATCAAAAGGCATACCCAAGATACTGTCCCATCATAGGGGTCCCAACGTGATAAATGACTCATCGATCAGATGCTTGTTCTGTGAGATATAGACACTTTTGTAAAAAGGTTCCAGTTGGATTCAAGCCAGATCCAAACTAGGATTCATGTCAAACTCCTTAAAAACTCACATAGATAATCTTAAAAGGAATGACTTGTCAAAAGGATCCTTATGCCACAGACGGTGCATCGACTGGACGCCCGGTATGTTTGTTACACCCCTTTCAGTGAAACAGGGGTGATCGCACCACAATCCAGCTCATCTTATTTGGGCCTACCAGAATATGAAAAAGAGAATACTTCCAAAATGTGGTCCAAAAACAACTGATGGCATGTCAAATGGACACCCAATTCATCGGTTATGAGCATTCCTTTATTTGGTAGCCGGTTGGGTCTGGGCCCGGTCCAACTCGGTTAAGCCGGCCTGATGCAACGGGTCTCATGGTCTACCAAACCCCGCCTGGGTCTGGCTGGGTAAGGTTTGGCCCGGGATTCAAGGTCCTCACCATCAGGGTTGGCCCGACTACTTTTTGGGCCCTTTCCATGGTTGGCCCGGCCAGGGGGGTGGGGCTCAGCCCACCGGCACTGGCTAGCTGGACCGTAGGTCCGACCCGTAGGGCTGTGGGTCTGGTAGAGCCCGTTTGGCCGGCCCACGTCCGGGCCAGTCCACTTGATGGAGGACCATTTATCCATCTAGACCCACCAATGCGGAGCCATTTCGTCTGGCCGGTGGGGTGAGGCCCCACTATGTACAACAGTCAGATAGATGGACTTCTGGTCTCTAGTCGACGTGGCGTGGTGCAGTGTTGCGCCACTCCTACCACTGGCGATGCCTTCGGGGGCCGCCCTTTTACTGCATTGTCGGCTCGGGGTGGCCACCTCTTCCCACCGTAGCACGTGATGGCGTGAAACCTTCCCATTTCCCATGGCTGATTGTCGCGGTCCACCTCCGTCCCCATCATCCACCACCGACATGGTATGCGGACAATTATTTTTATGGGCCACTAGAGGTGCTCTAGTTGTTTTTTCATGGTGATGTATGCACATACGAGCCTCTCAATTCAACGGTGCCTCTAAGTTACCCCTATCTTTGTCTGACCATCACACTTCCCAGCTACACATGGGAAACACAAGAAAAATAAGATCAGTGGATTTTTAGAGACTTTTTTCGGATTGACTCGTGTTGTCGGCGTTAGTGTTTTAACAAGGGGAGTTAGAAAAAATTAGAAAATTTAGAAATAACTCCTGACATGTAACCCCGAATCAACCTCTTATTTTTATAGAATGATCCACAGATCAACCCATTGGCTGGTTGATCCATGTTATTCGTATAAATCAAGAACTGGATAGGAGAAATTTTACAATATCAAAAACAAAAACCCCTACCTTGGGATTCAATGCAGGAGTCACGGTCGATGTAGGAGGAGTGCCCACGTTGGATGGTGTCATTGGAATTCATCGATCCCAGATCGTTGTAGCCCGAGCCTCCAACCTCCATCGGGTGAACTTACCATATAACTTCACCTGAGTTTACTTGCATGAAGAAGTCATGTAATAACCCTACCCCAAGATCCATTTAAATAGGAGGGGGAAACGTGAGTAACACACCTAGGAATTAATGTGGTTCTTTTAATGAATGAACCTCTTAATTCCACAATGGTGTAGTTTCAAAAAAAGGAGAGTGAAGACATTAATTGTCTTGATAAGTCACCACCCCCCACCACTGCCGCTCATCCTCTAGATAAGAAGAAATAAAAATAACTTGTTATGTTATATTATTTGTTTTTTGTATATTCCAAAATGTAAATTTTTTCTCTCAACATATTGTGGTTGAAGTGAAGCTTCCATTAAGACAATCTATACAAAGAATATTCAATGATTCTATCTAATTTTTAATCCATGAACCGGTTAAAAAGATAGAAAATGTGAAACACACATTTACTGAATGAACCTAAAAAAAATTAATAAATTCATTCTAGGCTCACTAGGCCTCAGAATCATTCGCCTTCAATTTTCACAGACTCATAAAATTACTAAATATTTTAAAAAAAATAAATGGAATTTTTAGCTCTTTACATTCCCCCCACGTTAGGGTTTTATGTCCCCAATATCCAAACAAGGCTACAAAAATAAAGAGGGTTAATGGGAAAGCATATGAGCTTCTCTATCTCATGTTCTCTCCAATATAATCTAGTACTACCATAGAACATGCACCAGGGGTATCAACTGCAAATGAGGGATCCACTCATGTTGATCCTCTATCTCCACTGGGTACTCCTCAACAGTCACCCAATCTTCAATCTCCAGCTCACCATGGTCGATGACGTGAGATGTGTCCTACACTTATCTCCTCAGCTTAGATATGTGGATGTCATAGTGCACCCTCTCTATATGTGGTGGAAGTTCCAAGTGGTACGCCATAATTCCAATCATCTAGAGTATCAGGAATAGTCTGATAAACCTCGGTGAGTTTTTTCCTCCTCAGAATGATCTCTAAGTACCCACTGAGGGGAGACTCGTAAGAATATGTGGTCCCCCTCCTGGAACTCTAGTGGTCTCTATTACCTATTCACATATGATTTTTTTGGTTCTATGAAGTCTCCACCACTCTTGGATGACCTGCACCCTCTTAGTGGTAGCTTGTAGCATCTTTGTACCCACGAGTGCAAGCTCTCCGGGATCTTTCTAGCACATGGGTGATCTTCATGGTGGTCTGTACAACACCTCAATAAGGTCCATATCAATGGTGGATTGATACCTATTGTTTTACATGAACTCCACTAAGTATAGGTGGTCCTTCCAAATATAACCAAAATCTAGGACACATGCACGTAACATATCCTCCATTGTATTGATGGTCCACTCATTCCGACCATCTTTCTTCAGGTGAAAAGATATGATCAAGCGAAGATGACTCCTAAAATCCTCCTACAATCCTATTTACAATCGGGATGAGATGAATGTGTCACCTTCAGAGACTATCACTGAAGTCACCCCATTAAGTCACATTATCTTCTGAACATAGAGATGTCCCAGGTTCTCTACCGAACCCTTCTCTTGAATAGAAGGGAAGAGGACAGACTTGGTGAGGCAGTCATTGATCACCTGGATGGTATCGTGCCCTGTGGATTTATTTGGTAACCCCATCACGTGGTCCATCAATATACCTTCCCACTTCCAATCTTGTATCTCAAGGGGTTGGGTCATGCCTTTCCGTACCTGGTGCATGACCTTCACTTACTGTCAATTGAGGAATCTAGAAACAATCTCCGCCTTAGATTTCTTCATCCATGGCCCGCAGTACTGATGCCAAAGGTCCTGATAAATCATCATCATGCCTCTATGTACTGACAAGGGGGGCATATGGAACTATATCATCACCTCCTCTCGTATCACCACTGGTACAACTGTACATCCTCTGAATAGTATGTCATGCACCCCAACTTCAGAATATTTTTCTGGTGCATGGCCTGGGGATATATGAGCTCGTGGGTACTCTCAGATGTGGTCATCGTTTAGCGCCACCCTAACATGCTGAAGGAGTGTAGGGGAAATTATCATTGAATAGGTGAAGACTATCTCATCACTATCCACGTAGGATATCTGAAGTGAGGCTCACTGCTCTGAATCCTCATTCAAAAGTTGCGAACTCAATCTCCTGCTAAGTGAATCTGCCACTACATTCCCCTTCCTAGGAGTATTGACTATATCAAATTCATAGTCCTAGAGAAACTCTATCCAATGTCCATGTCTCAAATTTTGATCATTCTGTTTGATGATATATCTGAGACATATTTGTTCTAAGTAAAAATTAACCTTCTCACCCATCAAGTACTAAATCCACATATTCAGTGTGAAGACTACTGCTACAAACTCCAATTCATGAGTCACATAATTTTTCTGATGAGTCCATAGTTGTCATGATTCATGAGCAGTCACTGAATTATCCAGTATCAGGACCCAACTGAGTCTAGTCCCTAAAGCATCATAGTAAACCACATAGTCTGTGACCTCTTCCAGCAACCTCTGGATGGGTGCACTGGTCAAGCTCTGAATCAGCTATTGAAATCACTTCTGACATGTTTCTAAATAGAGGAATGGATTCCCCTTCTTCTTCAAATTAGTCATAGGTTCTACAACTATGGATAAATCTGTTATGAACCTATAATAGTAGATTACTATTCCAAGGAAGCTCTGCACCTCAATAACACTCCAAGGTGGCTCCCAAGCAAATACTTCCTTGATCTTCTTTGGATCCATTGAAACTCCAGCCTCTGAGATGATGTATCCCAAGAAGTGGACCTTCCACATCCAGAACACACACACGAGATCTTCCTATATAACTAGGGCTCATGGACTATGTCTAGAACTATCATCATTTGTACAACATGTTCTTCCTCTGATGTAGGGTACACCAAGATGTCTTCAATGAAGGCCACCACAAAGGAATCGATGAATGGTTGGATGATCCAATTAATGAGACCCAAGAAAATTTCTGGATTGTTGGTCACGCTGAAAGGAATAACTAAGAAAAAGAAATGTCTATACTGACATCTGAAGGCTATCTTCAGTACGCCCTCATCTTGTACCCTGAGCAGATGATAGTATGATCTGAGGCCTGTATTGGAGAAACACTTCGCTCAATTTAACTGGTCAAGAAGATGATAAATCCTTGCTAGAGGAAACATGTTCTTCATGGTCACCAGGTTTAGGTGCTTGATGTCCATGAATAGCCTCAAACATTCGTCTTCCTTCCTGAAAACAACACATGGGATGCCCCTAGGGAAACATTGGGCCTTACAAATCCCTTCATTTATAAGTCCTCCAACAGAACCCTCTGCTCCTAGACCATTATAAGGGATGTCTGAGATGCTGGTGTAGATATAGGAGTTGTTCCTGGGTAGAAGTCAATACAGAAGTCTACCTATCTACGAAGTGGTAGTCCTAGGATATCTTTTGGAAATATGTCCTCATACTCTTGCACCACCTCCAGGAAAGATGGACTCACCTCATCCACTAGGTTGATGGTCATGCAAGCCAGTTGATATGTAATCGGCTACACCCACATGAGTGCAAGTCCATGTCATGCTGCTCTCTTTTCCATCCCCCAAACAATAGAAAACTGGCCTCCATATCTTCGTCTACATCACATTGTAGGTCTAAAGAAGTCAATATGTGTGTGAACTAGTTATAGACACACCATGCCTAGAATGAAGTTGTAGGGCTTCAACGCTGCTACTAGAAGATCCCATATGAAACAATCTCCTATTAGAATAAGACCACACTATTGGTACCAGTGTGTGATCATAGAATCTCCTCCTGTAAATGTATCCAAATGCAAAGGTATAGCTAAAAGCTCAGTCAAAATCTCAGTGTCCTGAACTAAGTCTGTGACAAGAAAAGAATGGATAGAACAAGTTTTGATATGCACTGCTACTAAAGTAGAGAAGATATTGATCGTATCTCATATCATCTCATGGAAATCAGAATCGTGAGCCTATACTGGCTGTAGCTCGGCATGTCCCCATCCACCTTCTCCATGAGAACATGGTAGACTGCATGGGGGTATTGTTGGTAGTTCCAGGTGACACGAACCACCTCCCACTGCACATCTCGTACCCATTCATTGTCTTCCCCCAGACATGCACTCATTCTCATGTCGCTACGACTACCTCGGTGGCCCTTCAACCATCTCTCGATCATCTACACAAGGATTGAGACAATCATGAGCTCTGTGACCTTGTCCGTCATATGAAAAACAGATAATGCCTCACTGGTTGCTACATCGGCCTCTTGATCCTCTCACCTCTAACTCGACATCTTGGGTTCACCCTGTATAAGGTCTATCCTACATAAGATTTTGTGTCACTTGTCTACTGCCAGCTACAGATGAATAATCTACCTATCATCCGGTAGGGGCACTCACTGTTGCTTCCTACATGGCAAGGAAGGTCTCCATCATCAAATCACACTCTATCACCCCAACTTGCATCAGCAACCTGAGAGAAACTATCACAACTCTAATCTCTCATCATTTCCCCTAATCAATGATTTGGGCCATGAAGTAAGGGTCACGTACCTTGTCAGTGGAGTATTGAGAGTGTTTAGTAAATCCCGATGAGTATTGATCCATAGTACGGATGCCCTTCTACTGATGATGAAGCTACTAAATACGCGCAAAGCATAGTGTAGATGGAATGAACTCTTCCCTGAAAAGACACTCAATTTCCTACCAGCTTATGGTCGTCACCTCATGCAACTATAGCATTGGGATCCACTATTGTCCTACCGAGCCCTAAAGAAAGCTAGAGGCCAAGATCGCCATCTACTCAGCGGGTGTCTCTACTAAAAGAACATCCTATGAAACCACCTCAATCTAGTCCTATTCTTCCTAGGGGTTCATCTTTCCTCAAAAAACTTAGAGCCCTCTGTCTCTATAACTCATGAAACACGCTTAGCCGGCGTGCATGATCCACTTGTAGAATCTTCTTCTCAACAGGTGGTTGTGCTACTAGTACACCACCTGAAGGTTCCATCACTATGAGTGGTCCCTTTACTAATGGCTCGTTGCTCGGCAGACCACTATCATGATCCCTAATCGAAATCCTAGCAAGTTGTCTTCGTGGAGGCATCATGTAATAAACAGATTCACCATGGTCAATAAGGAATACCTGGTGTGCTCACTCAAGAAAGATCATGAAATATTTTCAAAATAATAGCAACCATTTTTTTCATGTACTATGTCAGAAAATGGAATTTAGGGTCATGGTGTATGGATACGTCTGCCACCGAACAAACACTAGACTCCCTATATTGAAAATAAAATTGATGACACATCAAACCATTCCCACATTAAAATTAGACACTTAGTTATTCTAGTAGAACTGACTGCCCTATGATACCACTTTGTCACGACCCGTCCCATAGGGCCCAGAAATGACTACTCAGTGCCCATCTTCCATAGTCCAAGGGTTGGTGACTAGCACCTAAAAGATTTTACTAAATATAGAAGGAATTGTCTTAGAGATCTGTACACTCTCAAAAAGGGAAACAGATTTAAAAATCCAACAATAGTAAGGTACAACCCTGAGAAGAACGTAAAACCACAAGTTAAACTGAAAACTGAAAACAGTGGGCCAGAATACAAGCCCTATAAACTAAAGTAAAAGTAAATAGTTATCGCAACTTCCCTAGATCTCTACCTAGAGGGTAGTAGCAGCAATTATGATGTTGAAGAAGAGGATATCGACTACTCTCATCGCACCAAGCTCCACCAAGTCCCAAACCCCCAAAGTCTTCTTCAGAGCATCAGTAGTCTACACCAAAAATATATGTGCAGGAAGATCCCATGCATGGGTGAGTATAACGACTTTGTAGGGGACTTTGAGACCCCCCAATGGTCTCTAAGTAATAAAAAAAGAAATAAAATTAAATGAAATACCAAAAAGGTAATATCACAAGAATGATCTAAATCAGGAAGAAAAAAGAAAAAGAGCCAATACACTATAACATTAGAACTTCAGGTTTACTTGTATAGGGTTGAATATTCATAAAGATAGATCTTCCTATCCATAGTAACCCCATTGTGGACCAGTATTGGTCACTGTATGGTTATCCATATTGGCTACAAGATGCTGACCTGTATTGGTAGCTAGTTTTGACCCATAGTGGTTGATGGTGCCTACCAATATTGGTCACTCGTACTGACCTATATTGGTCCATAGTGCTGACTCGTATTGGTCATTGGTGTTGACCCGTATTGGTCACTCGTACATGGTCTGTGAGATATTGGAACTTTTTTAAAAAGTGGTGGTTGGATTAAATTCTAATCCAACTGATTTCACATGCTAAAATCCATCAAAACTAACTTAGATTATCCCAAAAGGGCAGCCTTGTCACAAGGTTCCTTATGCCACAGATGTTGCATCGATCGAACGTCCAGTTTGTTAGTTACATCTATTTCAGTGAAACGAGGGTGATCACACCTCGGTCAGGCCCGGCTCAGTAGATCCCACCAGAATATGCAAAATGTATTACTTCCCAAAATGGGTCCCAACGCCACTTACAATGTGTCAAATGGACATCTATTTCGCCAGTTATGGGCGTTCCTTTATTTAGGGGTCGGTTGGGTCTGGGCCCAGTCCAACTCAGTCAAGCCATCCTGACACAATGGGTCCTAGTGTCTACCTGACCCCCCTAGGTCCGGTCTATTTAGGTTCTGCCTAGTTCGTTGGGTTCTACCGGTCGGGGTTTACCCCACTGGTTCATAGGCCCAAGTCGTAGTTGGCCCAGCCTACCGGGTGGGGCTTGGCCCTCCCGCACCATCCCACTAGGCCGCGGGTACTGCCTATTCGGTCGGCACGTGTCTAGCCCGGTCCACTTGACGGAGTACTATTTCTCCAGATGGTGCTACAAATGCGGGGTTGTTTCATCCAACCAGTGGGGGGCTGCCCTAAAGTGTGCAAAGGTTGGCCCGATGGCTGACCAGTCTCCAGCCGACACAATGGTGAACGGGGATACACCACCCCAACTGTCTCGGCCCGTTGGCTGGGGATGTGGCCGCCAGTGGTGCAAGTACCGCCCATCTCCTGCACAAACATCTTGGCCCGGCCACCTCTGGCCACCGCGGTGGGCGGCGGTGCGTCGCCATCCCACCGCCCATAGGTGGTTTCCACAGGCCTCCTCCGGCCGCCACTGGCCACCACCGGTATGGTATGATGGTGGTTTTTTCCATGGGCCTGTGAATATGCTTCGATTGTCTACTCATGGTGGAATCTATGTCTACGAGGGTCTCAGGTTACCACCGACTCTACGCGATCCTTATCTCCGTGTTGTCATCAAATTGCCAAGCCGCACATGAGAAACACAAGAAAAACAAGATTAGCGGAGGGTCCATGCATTTTTCGGACATCCATGTGCCCTCCGTATTAGTGTTTTAACATGTATTGTTAAAAATAATAATAGAATTTATAAATAACTCATGACATGTAACCCCACATCAACCTCCATTTTTAAATAATGATCCACAAATCAACCCATTGGTCAGTTTATCTGCATTATTTCGTATAAATCAGGAATGAAAATGAAGGAATATTAAAATATCAAAATAAAAAACCCCTACCTTGAGATTCGCCGAAGGAGTCATGGTCTTGGATGGTGGTGATTCCACCTTCGATGAAGTCGTTGACATTTGTCGATCCTAGATAGTTATCATCGGAGCCTCTGTCCCCCATCAGTGGATATCTTCGCAAGACTTTGCTAGAGTATCCTCTCTTGAAGAAGTAATGCCAAACCCATACCTAGATCTCTATTTAAATATGATGGGGAAAGTTTAGTGACACTACGAGGAATTAATGTTGTTTTTTTAACCAATTAGCCTCTTATTTCCCCAGTGGATAAAAAAAAGGACAGTCAAGCCATTAATTGGCTTGAAAAATCAGTGGTGCCCACAACTACTGCACATCAGCTCTAGAAAAAAAGTAAAATAACTTATGTTATTTTATTATTTTTCTATAAAGTCCAAAATTAAACTTTTTCTACTGACCTACAGAATTTGAAGTGAAGCTTTCTTTAAGAAAATCCCGACATTCCGGATTCAATGGTGCCCTCATATTTTTAATTCGGACTCTAGTTCAATATATAGAAAACATCACTTGCGTGTTTAATGAACATATGTAAAACAGTTCATAAATTCATTCCAAGAACATGGGATATGGGAATCATGTGTCATCAATTTTCACAGACTTGTAAAAATCCAAACTAATTTAAAAAAATACCTAAATTTTTTGGGTATTTACATCAATTTAATATTCAAGTTTGTAAAATAGTAATTTATGAGATTTTAGTTGTGTGCAATGTTTGGACACATGGTTGGAGAAAAAGAGTTCCAATATTTTGAAAGAACTATGATAGTTCTCACCCCTTTCATGGTCAGTGTGAATGGTTTGAAAAACTATGAATGAACCATCCATTTAACAACATCTTAAGGCCCTCAACAAGCATTGTCGAGGTGCATAGTTAGGAAAACCAAAAAAACTATTCATGTTTCACCTATAATAAATTGATGGTTTTACATGGACATTAATATCATGTTTGATTATTTGAAAAAGAAATATTACCCCGTCTATTAGGGATGCATATGTTTTTTCATATTTAATGTTAACAGTTTCCTAACCATTAAACATTGTTTGATTCACAAAAAATTTAAAATCTCTAAAATTATCAAGTCCCAAACACTCCAAAAATCACTATGATCCAATTAGTCACCATTATAATGGTAAAATTGTGGTTTAGATGTAAAATGAATGGATCTAAACCTATATGGAAAATTTTTATCTTAATAACCTCTCTCTTTCAAACAACTCCTCCACAAGTATCTTTTCATTGGGGGTTTGAGATGAATAAAATAAAGGTGATGACTACATTGAAAAAATAACATACTCATGTTCATTGTTCTCATCGTCTACTTGACCATAATAAAATAACTACAAAACAAGAGGAACTATCCAACCTCATAATGATTTCATATGAAATTCAAAAATAGAAACACGATACCCCTCCAAAGTATAATCAAACTCCATCTTCACATTATCGTTATAAAAATCATGAGATGGTTTAGAATAATAGAACCATAGAGAGAAAAAATAATAAATCATTCATATTTCTATACCATATAAGTATTACTATATAATTTGATACAGACTGAAACCTCTATATAATATTGAACGGAATGATGAATATATGAGATAACATACCTTCTCTCTAAAATGATTGATGACCCAGTCTATGATATACCCTCATGTTGAGAAAATGTCCCTCCTAAAACTCTAATGGTCTTTATCAATGATTGAGATAATAATTGTACCTAGACTAAGCCCAATCCATACATTTAATAATGAAATATACCTATTCCACTAACTCTTCAATGACATGAGTTCCTAATTGATTTTCCTCCACTACCTCTAACCAGCACAGAGGTGAACAACATGGCATACCATTGAGAACCTTTTATGAATACATATGAATTATTTCTTAAATTCTAACATAATAAGTAAAATGATCTAGATAGATTATATTTTCTTAGGATTATCCAAAATCAAGAACACATGTTCAAATCATATCATTTATTTCCTATATAGTTCTCATAGACTATCCATTGATATATGGGTGATATTATTTACTCAAAAGAACCTATGATCCAAGATCATTCTATAACCCCTTCCTTAATCAAGAGGTGATAAGAGTTTACCTTTCTAAAATAATTTTATGTAGAATCCCATGATGTAATAGGATATCTTAGATATATATCCTCCAAATATAATCCATTGTGAAGGTTTATGGAATTGGAATGAAGTCATAATCCTTCCTTTTCCTGCCCATTATCACCCATACGATATCGCTACCTCAAGGTGGTATCAGAACGACCGTAAAAAATCCATTGTGATGTTTTCCCATTTCTACTATAGAATTAGTATTGATTGAAAAAATATATAAGGATGTTGTTGTTTCGCTTTAACCTTATTATATGGTTGTCACTATTAAAAAATCATACAATATTATTTTTCATCCCAGGATACTAATATTGCTGGGGAATGTTTTGATAAAACTTATTGTGTATAGGATATAATTCGAATTTAAAATATTTTCATTCTCACATTAACTCCCCTCACATATATTTTGGTTCCCAAACACACCCTTGGAGAGGAAGGGTCTTATCCTTTTCAACAACAAATATAGGCTACAAATTATTACAAGAAACACCTTCCCTCAAGACCAAGCCTCTGTGTTCTGCATGCTTCCTTGTTCTTTTATCTTTTTATTGAGTTATGAAGTCACATATAAAGTGTCAAGGATTGGATTCCACTAAAATTCATGAAGATATAGATTCATATGGTGAAGATGAACTAAAAAATATCATTAACTAGTGGATTCCTTAATAAATTGTATTTTATTTTTCTAGCTTAGAGAATCAACAAATACATTTCTTTGCCTGGTTTTTAAGAAATCTAAAATTCAAAAGAATGAGGATATTAAAACCATATTCACTATCTATGGATTATGTGTTGATAATTGTATATGTATTTTATTATTTTATTACAAACTTGTACCAAAAATATTTCTCCATTAAATATATTCCACATGAAACATAAAGCATGAACAACTTCAACTAATTCGAGGTCATGGATTAGGTAATTATGCTTCTGTGTTACCAACTGATAATTACCCTATTCAATGAATTTTTCCCCTTGAATGAATATAGAACCTATATTAATACTTAATGTGTTACAATAAAATACTTTTCCACTTCTTAGGACATGAAAAATCATTATCGATATTGAGGTTAGCCTTCCTTTCACCTCCTGGAAGGCCATGTCGCATGATTCTGACCATGTAAACATTACCCAACTCCTAGAAATAAATTTAAGTGGGGAGAAAAAGAAATAAAATATTCTGACCTAAATATTGATAGTACCCAACTACCCGCAAGAAACAGTGTATAAAAAATGGTCTTCGCCTGATCCAAAAAAATATCCACGCTTACCATCTCTAGATACACAAATATCACTAATTCCAAGAAAATGTTACCCATGAAGAGACCAATATCAATACAACATTTGGATTTCTTATCTTAGAATATATATTATTACCAATTATTTTATTTTTTACGATTACGCGGAATTTTTTATTACTATGTCATGTTTAAGAATAAAATATGATATCATTAAGGGAAATGACAACAAATGTTATCTAGGTATAGAAGAAAAACATTATTTATAAAGGCTGTGATAGTATCATGGTTGTTGATTATGCCAAAGGTCATTTGTATATATTCATATAGGCTATAAATAAATTATAAATATGTGTGTGGTGTAACTGGGGTGTTGAATCATTCTTGATAGAAGACATATATTACATATTTTTTTAGAAGTTTCTAGTTCATTAGAGATGATATAAGCTATCATCTATATAAAGAAGTGTCTATCAGCTCCCACCTATGTTTTGAATCAATAAATGGTAATCGACACATTAATATAGGGTTCAATTTGACTACTTATCAAAAATTGAATGGTGGACCCGAATGAGTAGTTCTGAGTTAGATTTTTCATTTGGTTTCCTAGTCTTCCAACTAATTTATGTGTTATTGAATCATAGTAGTAGCCATATTAGATGAAGGAATAGATACATATTTTTCATCTTGATCGAGATCATTGGTAAACTCTAAATATCTATCTAGAGGTATCCCAAATATGTAATCCATAAAAACATCTATGAATCTAGCTAATATTGGAATAAATATAGCCATTTAATCCCCTTCATCATCATGAAAAGGACTTGAATTATAGTCCTACACTCTTCACATCCCATGATTTTTAGGTATAAATTGATTTAAATTGACATTTCTGTATACCTTATGAAGATAGATACCTCCCTCAGGTGAAAATAATTTCACCTATTAATAATAACAATAGATACATTAAATAAAATGAAATAACTATCTCATCCTAAGAATCATGATGAAACATTTCATCTCAGTGGAAAAAGGATCAACAAGAAATGGAAACCTCAAATCTCAAGGGTACAGTCATTGCATTGGGGTGCACTTTTTTGAACATAACCCCAATATAGAATCAATATAAATTACCCCAAAAAATATACCAATCATGTTAAAAAGTATCTTAATTAATGATACATATATATATATATATATTAGATTTTTAATGACCTGTATGAAACAAATATTATATTATAGTTAAGACTAATAAAATCATACATTGTATTAAAGATGACCAACTAAACTACTCCTCATCTATACACTACACTTCATATAACTAGACGGATATATGGCCCTAAGCTGTAATATTAATTTTTAGAGTAGTTATGCTTGGTTGGTGATGTAAACAAAAAATATATTCTCCCCCACCTCATAGAACTCTATATTCTTAATATGACACAACAATCTACCTACCAAAATGGTGTGGTTCTACTAACCACACTCCATAATTCCAAGCTAGTGTACATTCTCTACCACTAGACCACTATGGAATGGTCCTTAAAAAATTATAAAACATTTCCCATTATGTCATAGACTCGACTCTCAACTTGGTCTCTACCACACTAGGGTTTCATGTGATCTGGTTTTCAACACTGATTGAATACCATATATCTATCAGTTCATACACACTAGATTCCAATGCCCACATGAGTACTCTCAAATATATGATTCCTACGACAAAGGGTTCACTTCCTACTCTATGTTGTAAAACACCATTACATGTGACTTCAACTTACCTCGTATTATTATTAGAGATAAGGTCTTGATTCCTTATTTTAGAAAAGGTATATAGTATGAAGACATTCATGTGATATCATAAGTAATAACTAATCCCATCCTCAAATAATATCTCAATATACATCTCATCACATACAAAAGTTAGCATAAATAAATAATGAATTTTGAGGTGACATGAAAAATCCATGACCGACATAGTTCCATGGTCTTGGGGCATGGATTCCAATGCTCAATATTCTCTCTATATTATTGGAAAAAGTTAATCATTTAATGTAGTCTAGAAGTCCTACCAGATCAAACCACTATAATGATCTATCTTCTTCATAACATCCTTGATTCTCATGCAAGATTCTCAAATCATATATTCTATGAGATTGAAACACCTTTTTGAGTTTTCTTGTGATTCTTAAAAATCTAAACCATACCCTCAATCCATGACTCAGTAGCCCGATGACTTCCTTCATCATAAATAGTATATGGGTTATACTGTTAGAAATATTTATTAAACTATAACATAGTGGATGTCTGTCATTGTGTTCTCTAAATAAATTGGGATGGCTATAGGAAACACTCTCCCATTTGAGCATTAATGACCAGTCTTGGAATAATGGGTAGAACAATATAATGTTCCTATAGTGTCACTACTGGGGGGTTGACGTCCCACCACCGTAGGATCATGGTCTCTAACACATTCCTTATGCATGATCTGAGGCTGTTTTAGAGGAACGTATCAACAATTCTAAGAACAAAACTATGTAACTATACATGGTAGAAGATATTCCAAATTCAAAACTCAATGATTGACTATTATCCTTAATATTATTGGTGTGCTATCCAAATAACCATTTATAGGATCAGATTATAAGGAATGATTCAATGTTTCAATCATACGGAAATATTACATGGGGTTTTAATTAAATATTATTGAGTAAATTACTCTCTATGTTGTAAATATAATCCCTATTAAATATAAAACATTTCCATTAAATGTCAAAAAGTTGTAACATTATATATTACAATTCAGTAAGATGTATTTTTCTTCCCATGTTATAATTTCCTAGGACTCATATGCTATAATAGGAATTTTATATTACCACAACTAGTGTTTTACATTCATTATGAGGATATAAAAAGTCTTTATAATGTAGAAAAAAATATATGGATATCCATTGCCAAATTATAAAGGCACATACAATAAAATTAAGATTTCCATCCATTTTATCAAAACAAAATAACATTTCAGCCGATCGTACTCGGGATACTTGGATTAACTGTGTCACAGTTTGTTAGTTAAGGATCCACTTTAAAAATATGTATGGAAAACAATGATATACTTGATATAGAAAATTTTTGTAACTAGTTATTAAATACATTTACAAATAAAAAATAGTATAAAATTTATATTTATTGTAATCTGGGAAAATGTTTGCAGAAATAAGAAATAAATGAAATTAGATATTCATGGAATAGTGTATGATATAATGATCCCTTACCAATACACATCAAGGGTAAAGGATATTGAAGAAATTTCATAAATTCTATGTGTTTTCAAATGATCAATTTACATTAATTATTGCAAGATAAATTTAAACCAACATTCCCCATACCTGAATTCATTAATTTTAACAATAATGTGGGTTTTATTCTCCCATTTTATGATTATTTCCATGTTTTGATACATATTATTCTCACATTTACAAGCCACAACCAATACAACATGGGAGGAGAAATTCCTCTAATAATATATTATGACATCTGGAAGATGGTTCATTCATTTTTAACCCATCATGGTTACCCACAGGACATCAATCACATATCCCCATAGATAAGAGTAAGTTGACTAGCAGCAAGGGTCAACGGTGGAATAGTGGGGAGATTATAATTAAATTATCAAATTCTATCAAAATAACAACTAATAATGAAGTGTTATAAATAAAAAGTATGTGGAATAATAATTCAACAAAATAATATTAAACTACATTAACATGAGTTAGGTCTTATAGAGTTGATGATGTCATGATAATATAAAATTGGAAATAGGTACACATGGGAGCATGAATAAAATAATGTACTAGTATACAAAAAAGATAAAAATACCAAAATATCAATCTCTTTGAGTATACCAAGAACTATATCAATCATGCTCTCCCAAGACCCAATCCTAAATAAATCAAGAAACCCTAGGCATGAAATTCCCTTAATCCATACATGTATCCATGATGTATTTATAGGTACCAATCAAAATTCTAAACAGGATATGTGAAAAACATAGTAATCCACCTGCAATGGTGTTTAATAATATTCTAATATGAGAATATAAAATGTAAGAGTGAAAAAAATATATAAATATGTTATGTATATATAATCATGCCCACATAGGCCCCTCAAGGGACACATGAACAACTCTATCTATATTAGCCTATTCGGAATATTTATTAACACATAACCATTAACTGGATAGGGGAACAAGGAACATAGATAAGGAACCCATGAATACTAATAAAAACGGAAACACTTTTATACCATTAAATACAAGAACATATAAGTCTAATCCCAATCATAGAAATCAACCAAGATGTTAGGATAAGAGTGTATTGGTAATCCAATGGATGAAAATTTAACATATAACTTTTAATGTTTCTAACTATGCTTATGGATATAATAGATGTAATTTCATGGTTCAATAAATTGGAGGCCAATGAGATAATTCATGGACATTCAAGTTAAAAGATATTTATATGAATATAAGGAAAAAAGAATTCAAGCAATCAAAAATATAAAAATAATGGAAAATCATTAGTGTAAATTTGAGTCCCTCATTCGATAAGTCATTAACAAAGACCATGTTTGGTGTCTCACTTGGGTTCAAAAAATTAAATTTTCTCAAGTATGATGAGTTCACTCATGGAATTACTTTTTGGGAACCCATGTCATTTCCAAGGTATTCCATTCCTTTAACAATGATCCATGTCTTGTAAAAAAGTAAGCCTAATGTAAGAAGTCATAATTGGGCATGTAATATGACCAAGAGATAGATTTATTCAATTTATACAATACTTTTAATTTCATTTTTATGTGATAAAGATGTTAAAGTGATGTGAAAATGACATGAAATAATTAATTTTAATAATTTTAATAAATTCATTATTGATATTGTCTTGAAAATGGTATATACCAACACACATGAAGGTTTTTGTCTTAAATAAAAAATGTTTATCAAGTGAAAATAAAAGAAGACTCCAAAGGGGTGACTAATGTTTATGTAACAGATCTCAAATGATTTCATGGGTCTCATAACTATACTAGAAACACGTTTAGAGAGAAATTCAATTAAAAATAAATTTTAGTAATAATGTTCCCAGAGTCCATCATGGGGTAAAATGGAATGAAATTATAAACGTCAAGACATTACAATAAAAGTAGTAGTCCTCATACCTTAGAATTGTTATAGAATCATCATATAATATAAGTATTAGGTTTAATATATACTGCAAAAAAGGAAAAACTATACAAACACCATGAAAATACTGAATATTAAATCATTTTGAAAAAAATTAAAAGTTAAGAAAAGTGGATAAAATAAGAATGAACCGTGATGTAATTACTATGGGAAAACTACATGAAAATTCAAGAACTAATTCATGTCTAGATGTGGTAGATATTTCAAAATCCATGAAGAGATAAGGGGTGTTCTTTCTCACAAGGTTGAATGAAAATGAGGGAGGATGATGTTGGGTTTTATATAGAATGGTCAACATGGAAAGATAATAATTTATAGGGTATTTAATAGGGTCCACAGTTAAAAAACATTATCATCCAAACTGTGTGTTGATCAAGAACATCAATTTTCCATGTTCTCACCCATCACATGTTTCAAGAACATAGTTAAACAAACCATACCAGAATTGTTCTTTTATCGTTATCTAAAGGGATGTTGGGGTCTGGCCTAGTTGTAAGTCACCCTATAATACTAAATTGGAATTAGGATCAATTCCTAATGTGACAATTAATTGGGTATTTTGGTTGTTCTAGCCTCCAATGGGGTCGGTAGGCCAACATGGTGTACAGTAGGTCGACCACAGTAGTCTAATGGTGAGTGGCACCTTGAACTGGTTTTAATGGTGGGAGATCTCATTGGTAGATCAATGGTGATTGTTGGATTTTTATCCAAATTGAAGAAAATGAAAATTTTAGAATCGATGTTACTCAATAGGCTTTGAGTTAGCATCGTCTTCATGAATTATAAGGTTGTTGGAATTAGTCATAGTAGGGGAGGATCGCCAGTGGGATTACTCGTGTAGTAGTCAGGAAGTTTCATGGGAGGGATGCAGGGAAAACCTATTAGAGGCAGGTGATGAAGGTGATGACAGGGTCATCATGCAAAATATACCATGACAAGTATAAGTTATTTTGTGAATGGAAAATAACTATAGGATGATTCCCAATAGTGAATGTCTGATTTTTTAGGGTAGTTACTTGCTGCTTTTTAAGGCTATCATATTGGAAGAAAGAGAGGGTATGGAGAATTCAATTAGTACTAATCACAATTCATCTCTACATGAAGAAATTCTAGATATGCATACATTCTATGTTTGAGAGTTTGTAATATATATATATATATGTGTGTGTGTATATTCTATGTAGGGTCGGCTCTTGTAGTATCATTATTGGGCCATTAGTGGTCATGTATTGTGCCTAAATTAATCTTATATTAATTGCAATGTAAGGTTACCTGTAAATCTAATAAAGAGGTCAAAAAATAAAAAATAAAATTCATTAGGCTTTGAGGCCATTATCCCAAGGACCACACCATGCATGGTCATTGTAAATGTTTTAAGAAATTATTTTAAAACTATGTGTGGCACACCTACAATAAATTTATGAATTTTCAGGACTGTGATGACTATAATAAATGGTTGGGAAAACTATTATACCCACTAATGAGGCTACATTGATGAGGTTACTGGCTAGTTCTAACTATTTACAAACTATATATCTCACATTGTTTCCCAAAAAAATCAATATCTTCTCCCTAAACAATTCCCAAAAGCTCCCAAAATTTTAATGACCCATTTACATATATCAATTAATATAGCAAAAGGTGAATATAGTGAAATTTAAAGTGTCCATATCTATATGAAAAAACCAATACCATAAAATAATAAAATAATAAATTTAATTTTATAAGGTTAATTCATTTTTGATTTTCTTGGATAAAATAATTACCTTAAATTCACGAACAAAACTTACTAGTCCTCATGAAACCGATAGAAAAAACATGTAAATGATTTTAAGGGCACTGAATGTAACTTTTTTGGGTGATTTATATTGTTTAAATAATTTTATTGATATAAATATCAAATTAGGTATTTTGGAATGGTTTATATTTGAATTGAATTTTGATCCTGAAGACATTAAATCCAAAATAAATTAACAGTTAAAAAATTTACAATTATGATATTTTATAATAAAATAATTTTCATTAAAAATTTAAAAAACATTAAAATACTATATCTATCCATGTTAATTGGATATGGTTGAAAATTTATACCATGGTCAATTTATTGGTCACCTTCCTTTTTCTCGTAAAATTATTGACCCTCCAAGAGTAAAATATTTCATATAATGCTAATCCTATTTAGGTTAATAGGGGGTTAAATCATTGAGATATTGGCAAAAACAGCACATAAAATTTTCAAAAATATATTATATAATAGTTTTTGGACCCATAATTATATTATTTTACAAATATATGATTTTTTTGCATTTTTTCATGCAACATAATTTATATTATCTTGATACATTATGTAATATAAGAGTTCCCCTCCACACAATTATAATAGAAAAAACGCTCTCCTCACTTCATCATACCATTTGAGAACCCTAATTTGGATTTCAAATTCCCAAATTACTTAAAAATAGCTTTCTAAATCATATAGGTCACATTTTCTTATAGAATACTGAATATATATGAATTAAATTAAAAATAAAAATAGGTTTAATAAAGAGATGTAATATTTGTTAATTGAATGTTTTATTTTTATTTCTTTTTATAAATCCTTAAAAAATCCATCATATAGTGACCCAAGCCTTTTCCATATAACATTACATGATTTTAATTATAGTTATACATTAGAGTACAAGCCAAGGATTTTTATGTTTAGTGTATTGGAAAACATCGTACATAAAAATAAAACATGGGGAAAAAACTACTTTATTTAATATCTATAAGGATATCCCAACTTCCTTTAAGCCCTTACATCTGCATAGGGTATCCTGGGGAACACATGAAAAACGGGATGTGCTGAAAATCTTAGTAAGGGAAGGAACATAAGGATACGTCTTAAGAACATGAGTTATGAGGCATGGAATAATGATATCCAAAGAATGGAATATATAATATCATATCATATAAGCATGGAATTATATAAACATTTTCATGACCTATACATTGGGGCCCGTTCCATGACTACCCCAAGCCTCCCTCCCATATGCTAGGGGCTGGTGACTAGCACCGATGGAGTATTCCCTAAAATTGGGAAGATGTAACGACCCGAACCCAGTTACCTAGAGTCTGTGCATTATTTTAAAACATTGGCATGATTACAAGGAATCATGTCTCGAAGGACCGATTAGTTTAGCAGTCTTGGAAAATAGATTACATACATGAAATTTACAGTACAATTTCAAACATAAAACACATCATAAATAGTTCATTGAGTATGCCATTATTCCCTTTAGCTTAACCCTGCATATCAATCTTAATACACTTCTTGGAATCCTGGGAAAAATAAAACATAGAAAGGGGTGAGCTCAAACTCTCAGTAAGGGTAAGCAATAATGCGAAAAATGACATAAATATTAAGCATGGTGAATAATTAAAACCACATGACTTTACCAATAATAAACATGAATAATTTTATATAAAGAATATGAGTTGAGTAAATAATTCCATAATAAAACATAATCATGGGAATTCTACTAGTTGAATAACCACATGAACCATCGATATTATTTCCTTAATGAGGGAATGTATAATGCCAGACAATCTAAAACATTTTGTCAAGGCCTCGGCCAAGAAATCTAAAAATAATTAAGGCCTCAGACAAAACCATATATCAAAATGGGAAAGGTCCTCAGCCAATTCCATGTCTAGTTGTCTCATGATACCTACTGACGCATCGAGGAGCAATAGCGGGCTCCACTCGTCACTTACTATGTCCAATATATTCCTCATATGAAAAGGATGAAACTTAACATAAACATTCGTATAAGAACTAGGATATTAAATGTCAATACTTTAACCATAAAACATTAATGGTATAAAAATAACATATCCACAGTCAAACATATCACAAAACCTTTAATACAATATGGATGTTTTGTATCGTAATAAATCAACTTCAAAACAAGTTTTATAATCCAATAATGGATTTGACATAGATAGAAATGATTTGTAAAATTATTTGATAGAAATACACCTTTTCATGAAAACATTTAAAAGTTACACAATTTGTAAAAGAAGTCATTTAAAGACATTTTTTAATCAAAGTTTCATATACCACTTTGAAACTTTTGAACGTAATTAACATTTTAAAAACATTCATGTCCATATAAATAAATCCTTAAAAACCCATTTTGAAGAAATGAACATTAATAACAATGATTTAGAAGAATAAATATTTACAACATTTGAAATGATTTTTTAGTAAAAAGAAATTCCCTTAAAAGAACCCCTTTGAAAACTCTTTCATAAAACAGTGACATGGATAATAAATATGTCCAAGTAGATACTTACATAAAAACAATCTTGGATAATAAAGAGATTGTGAAAGTAACCCTTACCAATTTGGTAACATACAAAACATAAAACCCATTAAAGAGGTATCATACAATGAATATATAAATACAAATAAATTAATGTGTGTTACACAAAGAATACAATTATGGTCAGTACATAGACTACACAAAAGTTAATAGTGGCAATATGGCATGAATCCCATGGAAATAAGGAGTGAGATGAAAACTCCTTACCTTGTACTTTTCCATAGTCGAGGGTAGTGTAATATCCAATATAATGGTTAAATAATTTTTATTAAATTATTCAAGAATAATATACATTAATATGATATAAAATATGATCTTTTAACATTTCTTTGTCAACAATATCTTAGTATTATCGTCGTTTCAGGTGTTAACATACTCATTTTATTTTATATGTTTTGTTATATAAGACAAGTTTATTATGGATAGGTTTTATCTTATACATAAATAGAATGATATCAAGTCCTTAAAAATTATTTTTAATCATAAAATGATAATTATATTTGAATGGATACGATGGACAATGAATCTCATACCTTTCGTGGAGACGGTAGTCCGTATGTATGCACGAACGCTACTTCCATTTCATTTTTCATAATAAAAGGAATAAAAACCAAATAATAAATATGTATATTATTATTAAAGTATAATATAATAACTTATATTTTTTACTTAAGTTCATTAATATCATCCTTTATATGTTCCATGTAAGGTATAAACGAGTCATATCACATTGAGGGGGCGGTAGTCCGCATTTCCTCAAATGAAATTATTGTATATATATACAACATGAAACTAATAATGGTACGAAATAAAATGGAATTAAAGAAGATTATATATAAAATAAAAATAATTAATATCATATTTAATTATAGTTTCATCATAATGGCCACCATGAGAGGTGGTAGGAGATAATTGAACAATCATCATTTCGTGAGGTGTTTGGTTGCCATCCACAGAAACATTGTGTTCTTCACCCATTAGATGGATGCGTGTGTAAGTGTGGTTAGAATACGTCTCATAAAAATATCCTAGTATATTTATGATACTGGTTTTGTTACAAAAGAAAAGAATGATAAGAGCTTAGGGGTTGGAGAAATAAAATAAAATAAAAGAAGCTAAGAAAAATTGTTACCTTTATTTGGGGTAAATCCCTTTGGTTTGAACCAAAAATGACTATTGAAGTGCCTTATGCCTAAGGTGAGGCTTATAAGAGGAGTAGAGGGATTTAGGGAGATTAATTGGGCAGATTATGGACGATCCAAAAGGCTTTATAGGTGTGATAAATTGGTTATAAGTGGTGTCCTTCTATAAGGGGGAGGAGGGGCTCTTTAGGAAAAACGTAATAAATTAATTTATAATAAATTCATATTCGGTTTCTAATGGCTCCAAAGTGGATTATTCATAGAATATGGTAGGTATGGGTCGAAATCCTTTCAAAAAATAGATTTTAGACATGTTTGGGTGATTATATTAACCTTATCTTTTAGTTTTAACTCTTGGTTAATTAGTTTCACACTTACCATGTCACTTTGTATTTTTATATTATATAGTTAATAAACTAACTATATACCTCTATGAGACCCCCAAGTGGTCCATTAATGATAAAACTATCATTATACAAGTCCTTTGGAAGAACCATATATTTTTAGGAATTTAATATCAATTAATAATATAATATTTGTTTTAAAAACTCTTTTATGTCAATTTTGACACTATTTTGTATTTTTTTTTCAGAGTCATCACAACTTTATTACTTCAAACAAGATACATTGAATCATCTATAACATGTCATAGTCATCTAGAAAAGTTCTGGATGTCATAAATACTTTGAAATTATATTTATTTTAATATTTATATTACCATTTATTTGATTCATTCATTAATATGGTAATTATTGTATCATCATTGTGTCATACATAAATTTAACTATTTAAGGTATAAATATTATAATTAAAATACCATTATGTAGGAAATATTTTTATCTTTCTAATGAATATTTATAATCGAATTTATCTAATCTATAACCCTATATTAAAAATATTTTAGTTATTAAAGATTGATTTTAACTCTTTTAAATTTTCATTGAATTAAATAATAATAAATGTCTTAATCAAATTCATGTGGACATAAATAGTTATATTTTATTCCTGAGGTTGTTTTTGGTCGAATTAAAATTATCCAGTAGAACAAGTACATGTGTTAGGGTAATAATAATATCATTTTTACCCTTAATTACCCTATTTTTCCGTGGTAAATAAACGGAAAAAGTTACAATTCACCAAAAATTATTTTTATCTTATTGAACCACATTCTACTCCTTGATATAAACAGTGTATCTTGTATTTTCAAAATTACACTCATAGAAGCCGTAAAAGTATGTTGTATGTTAAATTACAAATTCTCCTAGGAGGAGGGTAAAAGATGGTGACAAAGTTCAATAAAATTTTAATATATCTGAAATTATTATAAACTGACTACAATGAATTACATTGAATTTATATAGGTATTATGTATCTATTTTGAGCTAAAATAAATTTAAATAATATAAATAATTATTTAAATAAAAATCCGGTTTTAAACAGTAACTCAATGTTTTTCACTATTCATCAAAAATTGAATGTTTTCAGAAAAATAACAAAAATTTACCCTAAGCTAATTTTGATATTCTGAATAAATAAATGAAGTCCATTTTGAGAGATAAAATTTATAAAATTTAAAAAAGTGGGTATTACTATTCATAATGGCTACTTTGATTGGTCGTGGTTTGTGTTTGAACTTGAAGTTGCGTACAACACATGATACTGTATTATTCAAAGAGAAGCGTACTGGGGAAGCTTGGGGTGTTACATTCTCCCCTCCTTCAATAAATTGCTTCCTCGCAATTTATGCTCGATATTGGAAACATGGGGTTGACATTTCAAAAGATCTTAGTTGAAATCCCAGATCGAAAAATGGATTAATGAGGCCTCTATTGAAAATAAAGAATGGTAAGTATGAAAGTTACCGAAAATAATACATACTAGGGTTCCATGTAGGAAAATATGGATATGGAAGTGAAATATAACCATCAATATCTGATAGAGAGTGGTAGAGATCATTTCTATGAAAAGACCAACAATCCCAAAGCCATAAATTTGTGATGATCTATGGTACCATCTAGGGCAACATTTTTTCTAAGTTCCTTTTATTAATGTTAAGGAATTTATTTATGAGACTGAGTAAGATCATAAGGATATATAATTACTTTATAGTAAGAGATTTATCCATTAATAAATTTCTACCACAAACACATCTTTCACCCCAAAACATAATACATCTCAAAAAAACTCTATTTATCCTAATCGTATAGGGTTCCAAATATAATGAATTTATAATTCACATATCAGACCTTTTAAAAAATTACATTATACCATCCAGTAACTTCACATAGTCTAATAGTAGGCAATAAATCCCAATTGCACTATGTTTGTGGGTTCGATTCCCACAGCTTTGTCCAACGCGACAGGTCGTCACACGGTCTGTCTGTTAACCTTTCAAACATTATCCTATCCAACCTTTAGACATATCCAAAATACTTTTGTAAACTCTCAGTCCAAAATTTATATGAAAGGTAAACATAATATAGATCATTTTTACCCCATAATAGCATGTGAATACATTCATCATGTATTCATTTAAAACACTGAAACATCCTAAACTACCATATAAATTTATTGATTACATTAATGCTCCATTATTCTTTATAGAATAATGTATATACTCCTTCTATCCAAAAATGTTTTAAACTACAAAAATTACAAATCATTAATCAATCCAAGGTAGTCAAGAATATCCAATATAATTTATTCAAATCAACCATAAATTATTCCAAAATCACTACCTCATTATCGGGACCATATTAAGGATTTCCTTTCCATCAACCATGTATTTTCAAAAAAGTGTATCTTACTATTATTTCACTTTTCTTAGAACCATATAATCTCAAATACTCAGTAAAATAGTACTATAGTACAATACTTATTTATCTCCATAAATCATGTGACCAGTACACTGTTGATACAACACTCAAAAAAATAATTCTATAATAACAACATAAGAACACTAGTCCTTCCTCTTTATTTGAGGTAGTATCATAACATGATTATTATCCAATACCATCATTTGCAACATAGTCTGATGACTGGGACATTGGTTCACGTAGTGTCCAAGCTCCTTGCAGATGAAGCATGGTACATTTGAAACATTTTTCTTATACTTGTAGTCACGTACATGGTGTCCTTTTTCTCTAAACTTATAACATACTCCCATTAACATCAAGAATTTTCCAAGGTGATTCTTTCCGTAGTTATCACATATGGAAAAATTCATCTTTTCCATATTCCATTTATCCATCTTCCTCTTTTTCTTCTCGTGCTTGCCTTCAATGCCCTAGGACTCGGAGAATTCATACTTATCTTATTAACACATGATAATATTTCCTCATATGCTGAGAATACGTTGGAGACTATTCTAGATTAAGACCATGAAGGATTTGATCCTTCTTACTCTTTGGATCGTGTGTATTGCTGGACTTCTCATTTCCTCCACTAGGTGTCATTTCTATACAATAGCATAAACTAGGTCAGTTTATGAATTGCAATGAACAATTCCGAACTTGTAAAATCCCTAATTCAAATTGAACAGTTTATGGATGTAATCCATAATCATAAAAATGTTTTCATTGAGGAAGTATATACTCATAACCCCTTCATAATTTTTTGTAAATAAAATTAGAATTATCCTAAGCATATCCTCCGGGAGTGTCGTAACAAAGAGTGCAGCAAGGCCCGTTTTTGTGCACCAGTTCTCGTTCAAGTCTAGCTCAAAGCGATGTTTTCGGGTATTACCCCAAGGTAAATCTGTGCCAGAGCCGCCTCTACCAGCTCGTATCTAGACAGAGATGTATATCTCAGAAAACTCACAAAATATCTAAATTATAAAAATTCTAGGAATTCCTTCTATACTAATAATAAAAGTCTATCTTAGGGAAATGTGCTCTAAATAGAGTTTATCTAAATCCAACTTCCACGGTTATTTCTAGTCTTCCTCTGATACCAACTGTAACGCCCTAACCCCAGTTACCTAGAGTCAGTGCATTATTTTTATACATTTTCATGATTACAAGGAATCATGTCCCGAAGGACCGATCAGGTTAGCAGTCTTGGAAAATAGATTACATACATGATCTATACATAACAATTTCTAACATAAAACACAGAAAAAATAGTTCTTTGAGAACAAAATTATTCCCATTAGCATAACCCCTCATATCAATCATAATAAACTTCTTGGAATCCTGGGAAAAATAAAACATAGAAAGGGGTGAGCTCAAACTCTCAGTAAGTGTAAGAAATAATACGGAAAATGACATAAATATTAAGCATGGTGAAAAATTGAAACCACATGCCTTTAACTATAATAAACATGAATACCTTTATGGAGATAATATGAGTTGAGTAAATAATGTCAAAATAAAACATAATCTTGGGTATTTTACTAGTCTAATAACCACATGAACCAACAATATTATTTCTATAATGAGGGAATGTATAATGCCAGACATTCTAAAAGATTTTTTCAAGGCCTCGGCCAAGACGTCTAAAAATGATTAAGGCCTCCGCCAAAACCATATATCAAAATGGGAAAGGGCCTCAGCCAGTTCAACGTCTAGTTGTCTCATGAGACCTACTAATTCATCGTGGAGCTATAGCGGGCTCCACCCATCACTTACTATGACCAATACATTTCTCATTTGAAAAGGATGAAACTTACCATAAACATTCGTATAACAACTAGAATATGAAATTTCAATAATTTAACCATAAACCATGAATGGTATAAAAGTAACACATCCACAGTCAAACATATCACAAAACCTTCAATACAATATGGATGTTTTGTGTCATAATAAATAAACTTCAAACCATGTTTTAGAATCCATTAATGGATTTGACATATATGGAAATTATTTGTAAAACTCTTTGATAGAAATACCCCTTTTCATGAAAACATTTAAAAGTCAAACAATTTGGAAAAGAATCCATTTAAAGACATTTTAGAATCAAAGTGTCTCATACCACTTTGAAACTTTTGAAAGGAATTAACATTTTAAAAACATTTATGTTCATATAAATAAATCCTTAAAAACCATTTTCAAGACATGAACATTAATGAAAACGATTTATAAGAATAAATATTTAAAATATTTGAAATTATGTTTTAGTAAAAAAAAATCCCTTAAAATAAACCCTTTGGAAACTCTTTCATAAAACAGTGACATGGATTATAAATATGTCCCAGTAGATACTTACGTAAAAAAACATCTCGAATAATAAAGAGATTGTGAAAGTAACCCTTACCAATTTGGTAACTTACGAAACATACAACCCATGAAAGAGGTATGATAAAATGAATATTTAAATACACATAATATACAGTTTATTATACAAAGAATACAATTATGGGCAGTACATACACCACACAAAAGGTAATAGTGGCAATATGGCATTATCTCACGAGAATAAGGAGTGAGATGAAAACCCCTTACCTTGTAATATTCTTTTGTAAAGGGTAGGTTAATGTCATGTATAATGGTTATATTATTTTTATTAAATTATAAAAGAATAATATACATTAATATGATATCATATATGATCTTTTAACATTTCTTTATTAATAATATCTTAGTATTATCATCGTTTCGGGTGTTAACTTACTTGTTTTATTTTATATGTTTTGTTACATAAGCCATTTTTGTTATGGATAGGTTGTATATTATACATATCCAGAATGATATCAACTTCGTAAACATTATTTTTAATCAAAAAATTATAATTATACTTCAATGGATACGATGGGGAATGAATCTCATCATGTTCGTAGAGACGGTAGTTCTTACGTACACACGAACACTACTTCCATTTAATTTTTCATTTTTAATGGAATAAAAACTAAATAATACAAAGGTATATTATTATTACAGTATAATATAATATATTATATGTGTTACTGAATTTCATTAATACCATCCTTTATATGATCCATGTATGGTATAAACAAGTCATATCACTTTGAGGGGGTGGTAGTCCGCACTTCCTCAAATGAAATTATCGTATATATATACAACATAAATCGAATAATGGTATGACATAAAATGGAATTACAGAAGCTTATATATAAAATAAATATCAGAAATATGATATTTAATTATAGTTTTATCATAATGGCCACCATGAGAGGTGGTAGGAGATAATTGAACAATCATCGTTTGTGAGGCGTTTGGTTGCCATCCATAGAAACATTATGATTTTCACCCATTATATGGAGGTGTGTGTAAGTGTAGTTAGAATACATTAATAAAAATATCCTAGTATATTTATGATACTGGTTTTTTTTAAAAGAAAATAATGAGAAGAGCTTCGGGGTTGGAGAAGTAAAAAAAATAAAAGAAGCTAAGAGAAATCATTACCTTTAATTGGGGTAACTCCCTTTGGTTTGAACCAAAAAGAACTCTTGAAGTGCCTTCTACATAAAGTGAGACTTCTAAGAGGAGTATAGGGAAGTAGGTAGCTTAATTGGGTAGATTTTGGACGAGAAAAAAGGCTTGAGAGGTGTGAAGAATTGGTTATAAGTGGTGTCCTTTTATAAGGGTAGGAGGGGCTCTTTAGGAAAAACTAAAAGTATTGATTTAAAATAAATTCATATTCGGTTTATAATAGGTCCAAGGTGAATTATTCAAAGCCTAAGGTGGAGATGGGTCGGAAGCCTTTCAACCAATAGATTTTATACAGGTTTGTGTCATTATATTAACCTTATCTTTTAGTTTTAACTCTTGGTTAATTAGTTTGACACTTACCACGTGACTTTGTTTTTTTATATTATATAGTTAATAAATTTACTATATACCTCAAAGAGACCCCCATGTGGTCCATTAATGATACACCTATCATGATAAAAGTCATTTGGGCGATCCTTAGATATTTAGGAATTTAATATCAATTAATAATATAATATTTTTTTTAAAAACTCTTTTATGTCAATTTTGACACTATTTGGTATTTTGTTTTTGTGAAAGTCATCACAACTTGATTAATTAGAAAAATATACATTTAATCATCTTTAACATGTCATAGTCACCTAGAAAATTCTTGGATGTCATAAAATCTTTTAAAATATATTTATTTTAATATTTATATTACTAGTTATTTCATTCTTTCATTAATAATGTAATTACAGCATCATCATTGTGTCATAAATAATATTATTTTTTTAGTATCAAAAAATTATAATTAAAATACCATTATGAAGGAAATATGTTTATATTTCTAATGAATAATTATAATCAAATTTATCTTATGTATAACCATATATTAAAAATGTTTTAGTTATTAAAGTTTGATTTTAACTCTTTTAACTCTTCTTTGAATTAAATAATAATAGTTGTCTTAATCTAATCCAAGTGGACCTAAAGGGTCAAATTTTATTCCTAATGTTGTTTTTAGTCGAATTAAACCTATCCAATATAATTAGGACATGTGTTAGGGTAATAATAATATCATTTTTACCCTTAATTACCCTAGTTACTTTTTACTAAGGTAAATAAAAGTAAAAAGTTACTATTCAACAAAAATTATTTTTATCTTATTGAAACAAATTTTACTCCTTGAAATTAAACGTGTCTCTCGTATTTTTGAAATTCCACTTATAGAAGTGGTAAAATTACGTTTGATGTGAATTTATAAATTCTCCAAGGAGGTGGGTAAAAGACGGTGAAAAAGTTCAATTAAATTTATATATATATGAAATTATTATGAACTGACTCCAATGAATTAAATTGAATTTATATATGTAATATGTATCTATTTTTATCTAAAATAAATTTAAATAATATAAACAATTATTTAAATAAAAATCCGATTTTAAAAAGAAACTCGGTGTTTTTCACTATTCATAAAAAATTGAATGTTTTCAGAAAAATAACAAAAACGTACCATAAGCTAATTTTGATATTACAAATTCAATAATGAAGTCTATTTTATCAAATTCAAAACATAGAATTTTCATTTATTAATTTAAAATTAATTCCCGCTGTTAAAACAAAATACGTGTTTTTAAGAAACAATAACTATCAAAAGATTGACACTTGTTTATGTTTGGTTTAAATGTAAAATTATGTCTAATGACCAACATTGGATTAAATGTTAAAAATATATTCTAAATATAATTTAAAACCACTAAAATTCATTATTTATCACTATGAATTATTTCGATTAAAAAAGTTGTTTTTAATTAAAATTTATTAATTTTCACTATTCATCAAAATATTAGAGTTATCCGAAAAGTACCAAAATTTCATCCTTGGATAATTTCGATATTCTAAATCCAAAAATGAAGTCCATTTTGAGAGATAAAATTTATAAAATTTAAAAAAGTGGGAATAACTATTTATAATGGCTACTTTGATTGGTCATGGTGTGTGTTAGAACTCGAAGTTGCCTACAACACACGCTACTGTATTATTCAAAGAGAAGCTTACCGTGGAAGTTTGGGGTGTTACAGAAGTCATTGACTTTATAACCTATAAACACACGCAACCAAGTACACTACAAGATACAAACTCATGTAAACTGAATAGTAAACGGAGTGAGTACCGTAAGTAAAAGGGGCCAGAATACAAGCCCAACTGGAAAGTATAGGAAACTGAAAGTACAAGTAAAATAGAACAGCTCCTGTGATCACCCACCAAGGATCCAACATGATGTGTAGGTACAGCTCTCGAACAGTCTTCTATGTCGTATGCCTCATCTCTGGTACACCTCTGAGCTACTTCCAATCTTGGAACTGTCATCCTCAGTCATCGTGTTCCATCGTCTTCACCAAACACAACGAGGTGCGGGAATAACCCATGTAGGGGTGAGTATAACAATACTCAGTAGGGACCCTGAGACCCTCAAGGTCACACAAAATCCATAAAGGATAAACCACAAAGCATGATATCAACTGGAATCCCTTCACAGGTATATGCCCATACATATACCTAAGTTATCAGGTAAAACCATCTCGATCATGAGGAAAACACAGATTCCTACTCAAAGTCCAATGATCAACTATTTCACAAAGGAAGGAATACCATGAAGGGAAGTACCACACAGGTACGCCACCTAGAAGAATAACACCAAGGTATTACCAGGTAGGAAAGTACCACACATGTACAAACCAGGTATTTCTTAGGTACAGTAGTAGAGATGATTAGATGTTACTAATGAATTGTCTTACTCTATTAGGAGGCAGACCCATGAAGGATCCCAACGTGCTGACCCACACAAGATCGCTAAATGATGCCCCACATAGGATCACTCGATGCTGACCCACACAGGATTGATCAGTGGTTATCCACACAGGATCGCTCGCTGCTGACTCACCCAGGATCGCTCAGTGCTAACCCACATTGGATTCCACAGTGTTGACCCACTTGGGATCACTCGGTGTTGACCCAAATAGGATCGCTCTTCATTCTTCACGTCACAACCAGCTACTAGGTTCCCACATTAGCTTTTCTCATTTCTTGGAGGATCCTCTCTCCATGCCCCTAATGGATACTCCAACTACCACGAAGTCCCATGATGAATCATTCCAAATGACCGCCACATCATAGGGGTCTCAATACAATAGATGGTGCGTCAATTGGAAGCTTGGTCTGTGAGTTATTAGCCTTTTAGTCCTGAGGGCCTGGTTGGATTCGTACACGATCCAACCCGACCGTAAACAAATTTTATCCAAAAAATCCATTGGGCTATATCAAAGGGACGGTTTCAATACAAGGTATCTGGCACTGCAGGAGGTTCATCAAACAGACGTCTAATGTCATCGTTATTTCCAGAGGAGCGTAAATGGGTCGAAGTTGATCCGGGCCCAGTCCAACCCGGTCGGACCCACCCAGTTTGGGTCGAACCTGCCCGACCCACTAGGTCCAGCCTGGCCCGTGCTGGGCAGTTCGACCTGGGCATCACGGTTTGACGTTGGTCACAAGGCGGTGCAGAAGGCTGCAGGGCAGCGTAGTGACACTAAGGGAAAAAAGGCATTTATTTTCTTTATTCCTTTATTTTATTTTATTTATTTTATTTATTTTATTTATTTTATTTTATTTTATTTATTTATTTATTTATTTATTTCGTATTTATTTCGTATTTATTTTATTTATTTATTTATTTATTTATTTTAGATATTTTATTTAATTTATTTTATTTATTATATTTATTTATTATATTTTATTATATTTTGTATATTTATTTCGTATTTATTTAATTAATTTATTTCATATTACTTTATTTATCCATGCATGCATATCCTATGAACATGCACATGCACATGCCCATGCCATGCCCACACATATGCCCATGCAATAGAAAGAAATACTGCGTTTGAAGAGATTTGAACCCCTAACCTCTTGCATATTTACTAAAGACTTTACCACTCCAGCAAGCTCTTCATGTGTTTAATAAACTGAATTTAATATATTTATATATATTAATTGAGAAAACAATTGATACATAAATAATAGATATAATCTCAATAATATATATTATATAATAATAATAATAATAAATAGCACATAATTAATAATTATAAATAAATAATAAATAATAATAAATAAATAATAAATAATAAATAAATATAAATATAAATAATAAAATATAAATAAATAATAAATAATAAATAATAAACAATAAAAAATAAAAAATATATAATATATAATAAATAATAAACAATAGAAAATAGACAATAAAAAATAAATAATAATAATAAATAATAAATAATACATAATAAAAAATAAATAAAAAACATTAAACAATAGATAATAAAGAATTCATGATAATAAATAAATAATAATAAATAATAATAAATAATAATAATAAATAACTAATAATAAATAAATAATAATAATAAATAATAATAATAAATAATAATAAATAATAAATAATAACTAATAAATGATAAATAACAATTAATAATTAATAATTAATAAATAATAAATAAATAACAATAAAAAGTAAACAATAAACAATAAACAATAAATAATAATAAATAATAAATAATAATAAATAATAATATACAAATAATAAAGAATAAATAATAAAGAATAAATAATAAATAATAAATGATAAATGATAATAAATATTAAGCAATAAACAATAAATAATAATAAACAATAAATAATAATAAAAAGTATATAGTAAATAATAAATAATAAATAATAAATAATAAATAATAAATAATAAATAATAAATAATAAACAATAAACAATAAACAATAAGTAATAAATTACAAATAATATATAATATATAATATATAATATATAATATATAATATATAATATATAATAATAAATAATAATAAATACTAATAAATAATAATAAATAATAATAAATAATAATAAATAATAAATACGAAATAAAAAAAAAATTTCATAATAAATAACACATAATAAATAAAATTTTATTATTAATAAATAATAAATAATAAATAATAAATAATAAATAATACATAAATATAAATAATAAGTAATAAATAACAAATAACAAATAATAAATAGGAAATAATAAATAAATATAAATAATAAATATTAAATAATAAATAATAAATAAATATAAATAATAAAGAATAAATAATAAATAATAAATAATAAATAATAAATAATAAATAATAAATAATAAATAAATATAAATAATAAATAATAAATATAAATATAAATAATATATAATATATAATATATAATATATAATATATAAAATATAATAAATAATAAATAAATAATAAATAATAAATAATAAATAAATAAAAATAATAAATAATAAATAACCAGTAACAAAAAATAGATAATAAAAAATTAAAGTATATTATAAATAATAAATAATATATAATAAATGAGACACATGAAAAAGTATGAAAAGACGTGATAAGGGATAAAAAATCATGAAAACGCATGAAAACGGATGGAGAAGCCTTATGAATGAGGCGTTAGAAAGATTAAGAATGCATGAAAACTCATGACAACTCTGGAAAACCCCTTAAGAATTCAACATAATCATCATAATTTCCCAAAAAACAATTGATAAAGATAACAAGTCATGGAAACCCAAATAAACAGTAATAAACGGATCAACCGTTAAAACCCGTCAAAACGGTCATAAAGTGACAAAAACATTGGGCTCACATTAACAAAGATAACGTATGATCTAAGAGTATTTTTCAGATCCACAACCTATCAAATCAAAAGATCTTGAAACGATCTTCGACCTAATAGGTGAAAGAGTCCAAATGGATAGGCGGATCGGATGTTACGACCATTTAAAAAAAACTAACGGGGAACAGGTGCTAGAAACGAGGCATCGAAAAACATAACAATCCCGATACCCACAAAAATTTCCATAACATATTATCCAGGAGTGCATGTGGGAACCACGATTAGTCAAACTGAAGCTCATGGAACGAGCTACAATTTGAAAGGTGGAGGAGTCCGAACTGACACGCGGATCGAAATATAAGTCTTTCTGAAGACAAGAGCGATGGGACACCGGTGAAAAAAATGGGGTTTCGGAGGCCTTCGAAGGTTTTTTTGTGGTCCAAAAACACGAAAAAAGCTTGGTTGTGTTAAATTGGTGTGTATCTCTCTTCGATGGCTTTTATTTGATATGTGGTAGAGCCCAAACGGACACCGGGTGCGAAAGTTATAGCCGTTTGAAGTTGGAGAACTTTTTTCAACATTCTTATAACTCTCATATCATCCGCACCATAGCCCGACTCAAAGTTTTGATTATGCATGCCTCTAGATTTATTTATGAGCTTCGATTTGACTGGTCGTGGAGCTCCAACGGATGCCCAGATCAAAATTTATGGTCGTTTTAGTGATTTCGGAGTTTCTCATGTTTTTTTTATTTTTTCCCTTTCATTTCACGGCCATATTAACCAAACCGTCGCTAATCCTCTAAAATTTTTAAAAAAATAAAAAAAATTAAAAAATTTAAGACATTTCGCAGCGGTTTAAAAACTGCCGCGAAATGGCGGCCCGAAATACGCTTACTGGCAGTTTTTAAAACCGCTGCTAAACAGCCGTTTTCATGTAGTGTGAGGCCGAGGGGTGGCACCATGAGGCCACAGGGTGGCAATGGTAGTGGGAGGCGAGGCCACACAGGGGCACGACAATGCAGTGGGGCGGCGGCGGCCGGTGGCAGCGTGGCCGTGTGGGGGGGGGGGGGGGGGTGAGGCCGCGGGGCGGCACGACATAGCCACCACGTGGCAGAGGCTGCGAGCGGCAGAGCGCTGTGTGGTGCAGAGGCCGTGGGTGATGGAGGGCCATGGGGCACTGAGGCCATAGGGCAGAGGAGCACCATTCCTCCGCTGGTGAATGGGGTCCGGCCTTCGTTCATCGCCTACGTTGCAGTTCTCGACTTCCACCGGTGCCAACAACCGGCACCGGTCGGAGTCACCATTGCAAAGATCAAACAGAAGATCCACATGATTAGAGAATGGGCCAGGCCATGTTTTTTTGGCTTGTACCATCCACGTTAGGGCGGTAACATATGGCTAAAAAACGATGATTCAATGTGAGATGGAATTTAACATTAATCAAATTAAGATACACACCTACCTCGATGAGTTGTCGACGGAGGTCATGAGGGAGGAGACGAAGTCGCTAGGGATAGACGGACATCGATGACTTTGGAATTTCCTTGATTTTCAGGTTTGGTTCATTTTAGATGTTTCTCAGCAGAATGATCTTTCTTCATTGGGGAGCACGTTCTTCGTTAAAGAACACGTTCATTGTTGGAGTGAGTAATCCTCCAAAAGGATCTCCTCTCCCCCAAATCCACCAAAATAAAAAGTCGCCGACGTAATAGAATTTTTTGTTTAATTTAATATTTCTGCAAAAATGGTTGGCGTAATTAATTAAAGGAGGGTTGACATAATCAATTAAAGGAGAGTTGGAAAATTTAATGTAGGGAGTTGAGAGGTTTTTCTCTCATAATGAGGGGTTCAGTTGGTCCCCACAACCAGGCTTTGAATTGGGGGTTTTTCTAGATCGGGTGGTCCCCACTACTGAGCATTCATATGGGACGGTCGTTTTAAGTGAATACCAGCTCTACAAGTTCAACCGTGTCCTTAGATTTCAATTCCGAGATCTGGTTCAAAAGATAAAAAAATCGCACCCACGTTTACTAAACGTAGCTGAAAAAAAGTTCATAAATTCATTCCATGTACACCGGGCCTCATAATCACACACCGTTAATTTTTTCAGAGTCGTGAAATTCCCATTTAATTAAAAATTTTATATTTAGATTCCCGGTTTTTACATATTCGTCACCTCAGGGCTTTGTGTCCCCAAAATCCACATCACAAAACTAGGAAAACATGTGGGGGTACTGAGCACGAATCCTAGCCTCCCGCTGCCATGTGTTCTCCTGGAGGTTCCCATGCTACCAGCGAACACACGCTAGAGGTATTGACTTCCCATGAATGAACCACTGTTGTTGATCCTCAATCTCTATTGTAACCTCTGTAAATGTCGCCCCATCATCGATATCCAGCTCACTATGGTTGATGATGTGAGAAGGGTCGTGCACGTATCTCCTCAGCTGGGATAAGTGGAAGACGCCAAGAACTAGGTGCAACTGAGGTGGAAGAGCTAAGCGGTAAGCCAACTCACCAAATCGGCTGAGGACCTGAAAAGTTATGATGAATCTCGGAGATAACTTGCCACCTCAGTTAAATTTCTACAAACCCATGTCTAGGTGAGACCCATAAAAAGACGTGGTCTCCATCCTCTAACTCCAGAGGTCTCTGTCTCTTATCGGCATATGTCTTCTTCTTTCTCTGTGGACTCTCCATCCACTCCTGGATGATTGGCACCTTCTTTATGGTAGCCCGTACCATCTCTGGTCCCTCTAGATCTTATTCACCTACGTTAGTCCAACACAAAGGAGATCGGTAAGTTCACCCATAAAAATTCCACAAAAGGTGACATCCCAATGGTGTAGTGATAGCTGTTGTTATATAAAAACTCCACCAAAGGCATGTGATCCTCCTAGAAGTGATCGAATTTGAGGAAATAAGCACACATCATGTACTTAAGGGTCTAAATGGTCTGCTTAGTCTAGCCATTCGTCTGAGGATGGAAGGCAGTGCTCAAATGAATTTATGTCTCAAAAGCCTCTTGAAACCCCTTCCATAGCCGGGAAGTGAATCGTGTATCACGATCAAAGACAATCGTCGAGGGTACACCATGTAGTGGCACAATCTCATGCACATAGAGGCCCCCCATGCTCTCTATTGAACCCTGCTCTCTAATTCGTAGGAAGTGGGCCGACGTGGTTAATCAGTCGATGATCAACCAAATCGAGTCATTACCCATGGATGTACGTGGAAGTCCTATAACGAAGTCCATGGATATATCTTCCCACTTCCACTTTGGATCCTTCAAAGGCTCAACCAAGTTGGCTGGTACCTGAGGCTCCACCTTCATTTGCAGACAAGTGAGGCAATGAGAGACAAACTCTACAACTGGTTTCTTCATTCCTGGCCACCAGTTCTATTGTCAGAGATCCAGTTACATCTTCACCTCTCCTGGATGTACTGATATAGGGGATGTGTGGAACTCTCTCATCACTTCCTCCCGATGAAACACTGATACCATGGTACATCCTCTGAAGAGGATGAAATGCTCCCCACATTTAGAAAATCTATCAGTTGCATTCCCTTTAGATATCTGAGCATGTTGAGCCTCGCAGTTAGTGTCCCCATGCTGCACCTCCTTGACTCAATGAAGAAGTGGGGGAGTGATTGTATGTGATTTAAGAAAAGATTCTCTATCTAGATCCACAAAGGAAATATCCAAAGCAGCCAGTTTCTCTATCACCTTGCCAAGCAACAGTATACCTGACCTATTGCTGAGTGCATCAACTACAGTGTTCCCCTCCCTATGAGTATATACTATCTCGAAGTCATAGTCCTGGAGGAACTCAATCCAACGTCGTTGTCTCAGGTTCATTTCCATCTAAGAGAAGATATATCTAAGACCCTTGTGATCTATGTAAACTATAAAACGATCACCCATCAAGTAATGTCACCACATATTCAAGGCTAAGACCACTGCTGCTAATTCCAGGTCAAGGGTATGGTACTTCTTCTCATGTTGTCTCAACTGTTAATAATAATAAGAAATCACTGCTCACTCCTACATCAGGACACTTCCGAGACCAATCCCTGATGCATCATAGTAGACTACGTACCCTACACACTCCTCTAGAATCTTCATAATGGGGGAACTAGTCAGCCTCTTCCACATCACTTGAAAACTCCAATGGTATCTTTCAAACCATATGAAGGGTTTCCCCTTCATCGTCAACATAGATAAAGGTGATGCAACTCTGGAGAAATCTAGCACAAATATGTTGTATTATCCATCCAAACCCAGAAAAATACATACCTCTGTCACAATCATGGGTGGATCCCATGAATGTACCACCTCAATCTTCACTGGATCTACTACAACTCTAACCTCTGAGATGACGTGTCCCCGAAAGTGAACCTCTCCGATCCAAAACTGGCACTTCTAGAGCTTAACATAAAGATGGTGCTCTTTGAGTGTTTCTAGTACTACCCGCAAATGATAGGCGTGCTCCTCCTCAGTAGAAGTGTAGATCATAATTTCATGGATGAAGACTACTACAAAGTGATCAATGTATGGCTGAATGATTCTGTTCATGAGTCCCATGAACATTGTTGTAGTGTTGGTTACTCCAAATGGCATAACCAAAAACTCATAATGAGTGTACCGACATCCGAAAGTCGTCTTCTGCACATCCTCGTCTCGTACTCTGAGATGGTGATTGACTGATCTAAGGTCTATCTTCGAGAACCATTGTGCTCCCTTCAGCTGATCAAATAGGTCTTCAATCCTTGGAAGTGGGTACTAGTTCTTCACAGTCACCTGGTTCATGCATCGATAGTCAACACAATGCCTCAAGCTCCCATTCTCCTTCATGGAGAACTAAATTGGGGCTTCCCAAGGAGAAACATTGGGCCGAATGAACCCTTTTCCCTGTATGTCCTCCATCTATACTCACAACTCATAAAGCTCTATCGGTGCCATCTGATATGGTCATGTAGATATTGGTGTCGTCTCGGGATACAAGTCAATGTTAAATTCCCCCAATCTAGGAAGAGGTAAACCCGGAACATCACCAGAGAATACATCTGTGAACTAGTCCACCACTATAGAATAATTGGGACTCCCGATATCAACTGCTCTGAGGGTAAGGCTAGCCAACTGATGAGTGATCGGCTACACTCTCCTCCGGGTAAGTTTATCTTGTGGTGAAATGGCTCCCTTATCGCTGGTGAAGGTAAAATTGGTCCCATCCACATGGACACACCACACTATGAACCTAATATAGTCTATCTGAGAATGGATTGTAGATAACCAGTCCACACCAAAGATGATTTCATAAGGCCTTGATTCCACAACTAGGAGATCACAGCCGATGCTCTCACCTCCTATAGAAAGATCACACTGTCGTCACTAGTGTGTAATCATCGAATCCACTCCCGTAGGAATATCTTGACATATGGATCAGGACAGTAGATCCATCAGAATCTCCGAGAGCTCCAAATGAGGTTAGTGGAAATAAAATAATGACTGAAACCAATGTCTATAAGTACTAAAACAAAGGTGGAGTAGACACATATCATACCTCGTATCATCTCCAAAACCTCATGATTGTAGGCCTCAGCTACCTAGAGATGAGCTTGCCCCTATAATCCTACTCCATGTGTTTGGGGTGGACCACCTGGTGGTGATTCCGGTAACATCTCTAATCGTCGCCAACTGCCAGCTACACAACCAGCTCCTCTGCCACATCTGTCTGCACCCTGCAGAGATCCTCGGTCGAATACCTATCTATGCCTGGGTGGTCTTTCAACCTTCTGCTGATCATCTGTACGGAAGGTCGGATAGTCATGAGCCATGTGACACTGCCTTCTGCATTTATAACACTGCCCGCTCCTGGCATAACTGGCTCTACCTCGGGTGCCCATCATAACCAATCCTAAATCCAGTGATTGTCCACCTGAGGTCTGGTCCTTTTGGACCTCTGTGTCATCTTTTTGTTGCCAGCTGCAGAAGACTCCACTACGTGATGACTGGAAGTGGTTCTCGTTGCTGGTGATGGTTCTTCAAAGAAACTATCCACTAAGAGGGCTCTCTCTAACACCCCACCAGCGGCAGAAGGCTGAGTGAGATCATCGAAGATCTGATCTCCCATATGAGTCCCTGATAAAATTCTTGGGCCCTGAATAATTGGCCTCGTGCCATATAAGTGGATTATTATGAGAGGTCGGTGAAACTCACTCAGTATTGAGCCACAGTATTTCTACCCTACTATAGATGAATAATATCTTTTCTGTTCACTATGTGAAGAGTCGCTGGAACAAACTCTGCCCAAAACAAGCTCTCGAAGTCTGCCTAGAGAAGCATCACCTCATCATGATCATGGAGCATTAATCCCCACCATCTACCTACTACTACTTATAGAAGACTGGTGGCGAGGATCACCATGAGATTAGATGGTGTCCCTCCCAGTCAGAAGACTCTCACCACGGCCTCTAGCCAATCATCAGCCACCTATGGGTTCGTCTCTCCCCTAAACATGGGTGGCCTCTGGTGATGGAACTCGTGAAACGAACTCAAGAGGCGTGCACTCTCTGCTGCTGGGGCTGGTGGTATTAGTGGCCTAATGGGTAATGGTACCGCCGGTGCCTCCACTTATTCCTCTACTGGACGAGGGCCCTACACTGATGCCTCATTGCTTGAGGGGATATCAGTGTGTACTATATTAGGAACCCTATTTGGCTGTCAGTGGGGAGGCATCCAAAAAGAAAATAGATGCCCCATGGTCTAAATGTTGTACCTGGTGAGCTGACTGAAGAGGTTATAATGAAAACTCTGGAAAACACATACTCAATCATTGTTCTCGTGCACTGAGTCGAAAATCAGAAGTCAGGGTCCTAGTGTATGGATACTTCAGAAACTGCACTAACACTGGATTCCCCAAACTGATAACAAGACTCACTACACTTAACACTATTGCTGTTAAATATAAAATTAGAGTACTATGTTCTATGGTAGAACTGACTCCTCTGATACCAATTTGTCATGACCCGTCCCCTAGGGCCCGTTTCGTGACTACCCCAAATCCCACCTTCGAAAGGCTAAGTGCTGGCGACTAGCAAAGAAGGCGTATTCCCTAAAACTGGGAAGGCGTTGACTTTATAACCTGTAAACACAGGAATCCATGAACACAACATGTTACGATCTCAAGTAAACTGAATAGTTAATAGAGTTAGTAAAATAGGTAAAAGGGGATAGAATAAAATCCCAACTGGAAAGTATAGGAAAATAAAAGTACAAGTAAACTATAATTGCTCATGTGATCACCCGCCAAGGATCCTACATAAAGGGTAGGTACAACTCTCAAACAGTTTTCTCTGTGGTACGCCTCTTCTAAGGTCCACCTCAAAGCTACCTTCAGTCCTGGTACTCTTGTCCTTAGTGGGCTCTGTCCTTCATCTACACCAAACACAACAAGGTGCAGGCATAGTCCGTGTGAGGGTGAGTATAACGATATTCATTGTGGACACCAAGACCCTCAAGAAATCACAAAATCCACAAAGGATAAACCACAATGAATGAAATCAATTGAATCCCCCTCTTAGGAATATGCCCATACATATACCTAAGTTTTCATGTATACCCATATCAATCATGAGGAAAACACAGAGTCCAATTCCAGTCCCAAAGCTCAACTGTTCCACAAAGGAAGGAATACCACGAAGGAAAGTACCACAAAATTACGCCACATAGAAGAATACCACCAAGATATTACCATGAATGAAAGTAACACATGGGTATAAACTTAGCTCACACTAGGTATTTCTTATGTACAGTAGTAGAGATGATTATATGTAACAACTGAATCATCTTACTCTGTTAAGAGGCAGACCCATGAAGAATCCCTAAGTGCTGACCAACATAGGATCACTCGGTGTTGACCACATAGGATTACTCAGTGATGACCCACATAGGATTCCTAGGTGCTGACATACAGGGGATCTCTCAGTGATGACCCACATAGGATCTCTCGGTGGTGACCCACATAGGATCGCTCGGTGCTAACCCATATAGGATGACTCTACATTATTCACGTCATAGCCAGCTACTTGGTTATCATACTAGGATTACTCCTTTCGAGGAGGGTCCACTACTCAATCAACTTGTCAATACTCCAACAACTATGAATACTCAAGAAGAAGTATCCCAAAGTACTGCCACATCATAGGGGTCTCAACACAACATATGATACAACAATCGGACGCTTGGTCTTTGATTTATTATCCTTTTAGTCCCAAGGGCCTGGTTGGATTCGGGCTCAATCCAACCTTGTCGTTCCCCAACATTATCCAAAACTCTATTGGGGTATATCAAAGGGACCATTTTGAATCAAGGGTTTTGGAACCATAGAAGGATTGTCAAACGGACGTCTGGTACCAATGATAGGGCCAAAAGAGTGTAAATGGTTCGAAGTGGGTTCGGGTCCGGTCCGACCTGGCCTTGGACGACCTGGTCTGGGTCGACCCAGCCCGACCAGTTGGGCTAGGCCTAGCCCATGGTGCGGGTCGACCCGCACTTGGTTGTCTGGCCTGCGCTGGGCGGGCCGACCTGGTAGCCGGACCTGGGAGGCGTGGTGTAGCGACGGAGGTCGCGGGTAGCCGCGAGTGCCATGGGACAATGGAGTGCGGTGAGGGGGCGCGAAGGTTTCGGGGTGGCATGGATGGCCATGGGGTGGCGCAATGAGGCTTCCGGGTAGTGGGGGCCACAAGCCGAGAGGTCGTGGGGCAGCGTGGCGAGGCCACGGGGCGCGGAGGCCGAAATGTGGTGGAGCGCCATGCCATCACTGGTGACTGGGGACCAGCCTCATTCATCACCTTCTTCGCGGTTCTAGAGTTCCACTAGTGCCAAGCGCTGGCACCGGTCACTTTCACCATCGTGATGATCAAAAAAAGATCTACAACATTTGCAGAGGGGTGGTCCATGTTTTTTTGGCCCGTATCCTCCGGGTTAGGGTGATAGTATATGGATTAAGGAAGATGATTCAATGTGAGAGGGAATTTAATATTGATCAAATTAAGACACACCCCTACCTTAATGATTTTTCGACAAAGGTCGTGAGATAAGAGACAATGTTGTTGGGGATAGACAAACATCGGTGACGTCAGTGTTTCCTCTATGTTCGGTTCATTGTTGTTGAAGACATTTCTCGTCGGCATGAGTCTTCCTCATTGGGGAGCATGTTCTCCATTGGAGAACTCGTTATTCATTGGAGAGATTATTCCTCCAAAAGGTCTCCCTGTCCCCCAAATCCACCAAAATGAAAAGTCACCAACATAATTGAATATGATGTTTAATTTAATATTGGCATAAAAAGGCTGGCTTAATTAATTAAAGGAGGATGGCATAATTAATTAAAAGAGAGTTGGCATAATTAAAGTAGAGTGTTGATAGTTTTTTCTCCCATAATGAGGTGTTCAGGTGGTCCTCACCACCAAGATTTCAATTGGGCATTTTACTACCTCGGGTGGTCCCCACCACTGGGATTTCATGTTGGGAGGTTTTAAACCCTCATGGTCCCCACCTCCATAGCATTAACATGAAAGGTTTGTTAGAAATAAAATAAATGTTTATTTTATTTTATTTTTCATTCCCATAAAAAACCTAAAAAACTACCTTTTTCCCTCGACCTACTATGGTCGAGGTGAGGGTCTCCTTATGAGAATAATGACGCTATGAGTTCAACGGTGTCCTAGGATTTTAGTTCCGAGAACTGGCTCAAAAGTTACAGAAAAACTGCTCTCACATTTACTAAACGTACCTAAAAAAAGATTATAAATTCATTCTGGGCACACTGGGCATCAGAATAATGCACCATCAATTTTCAGGGGATCGTCAATTTACCATTTAATTAAAAAAAATTACTTGGAAATTTTAGGTCTTTATAAACATGGAATCATATAAATGTGACATGATTATAAAACATTTCATTAGTATGGGTCAAGGATCTCCACCAATCATATTTCCCATTTTTGTACTTGTCAAGGATAACCGCCAATCTCATTACCCATTTTAGTATGGGTCAAGGTTAACCGCCAATCCCATTTTCCAACGCATCTCGTGAAACTTAGCTTTACCCAATGAATTGGAGCACTATCTAGGAACAACCATATCAAAAGTTTCCTAAATATCATTTACACATAAATAATCATACCTAATCAACCATATTTAAACATACGGGTACCCATCGAATGAATTGGGTACCTCAATAATGACATAATGCATAATCAATGGGCATATCATGAAAGTGTCCTTGAAAGAAAGAGATTTGAACATACAAGGATCATCATAGGGTAAAATAGCCATATAACAAGGTAAGTGATGTAAAACAAGAGTAAAAACATTTAAGATATGTTTTTGAGAATCATTAGCATTAAAACATTTTGGTGCGTTTTTAAGGAAAATATTATAGTGCTTGTCAAATAGAAAAGAGAAAAATATTTTATATAAAAAATAAATGGAACCAAAAAGGTTTTAATAATAAAAATAATTATTTTACAATGAAAATTGTGGCTTAAAGTAGAGGATATAATGTTCTTGAAATTGGGTAAAAATTCGGGAGGTTCCCTTAAAACAGGTTTGCTTATCAGAAAGTTCAATGAAAAAAAATCTTTTAAAAACATGTATATCCCCAATATAGAGTGATGAAAGGGTCGTTATAAATTAATTTTGTGAAAATAAATTTAATTTAGAATATATAGATAAAAATATAAGATAAATCCTTTTTTATATAAACAATGACAAGGTTACCCGAATGAACAAAGAAGTTTTGAGTAGAATTCATTATTGTTTATCGTCATGGTGTGGGGTGTACCTAAGAAGACATGAGGGGAGGGAAATGGGATTTCCCATCACTTATAATTCATGATGGAAGTATGGGAGAGGTTAGAAAACATACCCCATCATTTGGGATTACAAATAAAAGGGCATAGCATGGAGGAAAATCTTGATTAAGTGAGAAATGGAGTGGATCCCTTACCTTATGTCCGAGGGTGTTCTCCACTAGTTATTGAAGGACTCTTGAGACTTAAAACATTAAGAACCTCTTAAGAGGAGAGGATCTGGTATTTTGAAGGGGCATTGTGATTTTTGACATGGGGTAAGAGTTTGGGTTGACATTTGGGAAGAATACAGGCAAGGCATATGGCTTGAGAGTAGTGAAGAGAAGAGGGTGTGAGGGGGTGGGGGTTACAGTGGAGGAGATGAGGGGTTTCATAATTTTTTAAACATTAGTTTATTATTTCATCACATGAAAAGGAATAGTAAGTATTCAATGAACTTGAATAGTAATAAATGCATGTGACTTTGAACCAATTGGGCTTACATCAACCGATCACCATTAATGACTTAATAAATCCCTTATTTAGCATTTATTGTAAATTATTGCATTTTACTATTGATAAAAAATTCACGCATTTAAAAAATATCCCAAAAATTCTTCCTAACCATTTTTCGATGTTTAGAATCCAAAAATGAAGTCCATTTTTAAAAAATAATTTTATAAATATGATTATTTTAATATTTAATTAAAATCATTATTTATTATCAAAAACCAGTTGTAGAACATTCATTTACTTATTTTATAATATAGGTATATCATTATCTAAAAATGAATTTTATTTATATATTATCATAGGTAATGTCACTATTCATTATGGTACATCACTATTCATAAAGGTATGTTACTATTCAAAATGTTAGGTTAGTATTCAATAAAAAATTATTCTTTTCTTCTCGGACCACAAAATAACTTTCTGATTGCAACCGTGTTTGTCGGATTATCGAAATTCCAAAAACAGAAGAGAAAAAATTATGTTTAAAGGTCACTTAACACTTATTAGTTCATTATTTTGTGCTTTCATGTGTTTTTATGACATATTTATAAGAAGGTAATATCTATTTATTATACATTGGATCATTACACTCTTCCCCCATTAGAAAATTTCAACCTTGAAATTTCATTTTACATTCTAAGATGTATACAAGTGCAGGTACTTTTCCTTCATTTCTTCCTCCAGTTACCACGTTTCCTCTTCGTACTTGCGGTTTTGTCACAGTACATTGACCAGATGACTTTTTTGGTTATGGAGAACTTTATCTCTACAATCCAAGATCTTCACTGGCAGGTCCTCATAAGAGAGATCATCCTCCTATAGTACCACCTCTAAAGATAGTACATGTGAGGGGTCTGGTATGTACTTCCTTAAGAGAGATACAATAAATACATCATGTACATTCGACATGGTAGGTGGACGTTCCAGTCGAGGGGCCATAACTCCAACACAATCAAGGATCATGAAGGGGTTGTTGTACCTAGGTCATTGCTTTCCTTTCTTTCCAATACTAATGAAATTATTCCATAGAGATATGTGTATAAATTCTATGTCTACAACATTAAACTCAATATATCGTCGAAGATTGTCTACCTAATGTTTTAGTTGTCATTGGGCTGCCTTGATATTCTACAGAATGTTTTTCACCATATCTACCATTTCTTCGACCATTTCAGGTCCTAGAAGATTATGTGCACTGACTTCTTCCCTACACGCAGCTGTTCTGTACCTTTTCCCCTAAAGGGCATCATAAGGTTCTATTTGGATGCTTGAGTGTAAGCTGTTGTTGTATTAGAATTCAAATAGTGGATGATGTTGGACCCATCCTCCATTAAATTCCATAGAACATGCTCTCAACATGTCTTCCAGTCATTAAATAGTTCACTCAGATTATCCATCAGTTTGAGGATGATTGGTCACACTGAATTTTAGATCAGTTCATAGAGAATGTTGGAGACTCTTCCAGAACATCAAAGTGAATATCAGATCACGATAGGATGAAATACAAACTGGTAATACATGCATCTTTATGAATTCTTTGATTTAATTCTGTGATTTTTGATCCAAAGAAAATTCCTCTCAAATAGTGATAAAGTGAGCTATCATTGTAAGACGATCCACAACGACCCATATAGCATTGTTTCTATTGGATTTCCACGGAACTACAGTGAAAAATTCCACGGTAATGTTATCACACATCCATTTTTATATAGGTAGTGGTTTCATCGTCTCCTTAGACTTTTTTCTCTCAACCTTCACTTGCTGACATACCAGGAACATTGATGTATTTTCAGAAATATCCCTTTTCATATAGTCCCAAAAAATGTTTTCTTGGAGATCTCAATACATCTTTTTTCTCTCTATGTAGATTGAAAATATTGATCTATGTGCATCAATTAATATATATTTATTTATCTCTAGATCTAATGGTACACATAATCGTGTCCAAAATCTTACAAATTCTTCCTCGTTAATTTTTAAATCAGATGATTTCCCATTTCTGATAGCTTCTACCCTTTTCTTAATTTCAACATCTCTTCTATGAGGATCCATTATTTTCTCCAAGAGGGATGTTTGAGAAATTGTTTATGAAAGAATTTATCATTTTCCTCTCTAAATTATTCCCATGTCCATCCTTTGAAAATCTAAGAAGATCGGATTCATTACAATTCTCATCATTGATAAAGATGCATGATCCTTTATACTTAGATCATCTGCCACAATGTTTGCCTTACCAGGATGGTAGTGGATTGAGCAGTCATAATACTTAATGATTTTTATACATCATCGATGGTTCATATTAAGCTCTTTTTGTGTGAATATATATTTGAGGATCTTGTGGTCAGTATATATCTTACACTTATCCCCATAGAGATAATACAGCCAGATTTTTAATGCAATAATCATAGCTGCCATCTCTAAATCGTGGGTGGGATAATGTTTCTCGTGGATTTTCAGATGCCATGAGGCATAGGCTATCACTTCATAATTTTTCATTAGCACATAACCTAAAACCTTATTTTAAGAATCACTATACACCACAAATAGTTCTCCACTTGTAGGGAGTGTGAGTACTGGCCTTGTCATAAGCATATTCTTCTACTCCGAGAAATAGTCTTCACATTCCTAAGTCTATACAAACATTACTCCCATCCATGTCAGCTTCATCATTGGGTTTTAATGTCATGAAAAGTTCTTTAAAAATCATTTTTAATACTCAGCTAGACCCAAAAAGATGCAGATCTCTGTTACAGAAGTTGTTCTGGGCTATTATTCAATTTCCTTCATCATGGAAGGGTCCACATAAATCCCTTTGCTGGTGATAACATTCCCCAAGAATAATACCTCCTCCATACAGAACTCAAATTTACTATACTATTAATAAAACTTATCCCTTTTCAAATTCATTAACATAGTGTTCAAATTCTCCTCATGATCCTCCTAGCTCTTGGAGTATATCAGAATAAAATTAATAAATACTACCATAAATTTGTCGAGGTAATATCTAAAGGATCAAGTCATTAAATCTGTCAAAATTTCTGGAGAATTAGTGAGTCCAAAGGGAATCACTATGAACACATAGTATCCATACCTCGTTCGAAAGGTTGGCATGGAAATATTTTCTTTCCTCAACTTTAATTGGTGATATCACAACTAAAGGTCAATCTAGGATAAATATATAAGGCCCCAGCCTTAAACCTTACTTAATATTGAATTAAATGAATAATTCACATTGAGGATCTTTTCTGGTTTAGAGTTTTAGAGAATTAGAACATAACTATTACATCTTAAAAGATTACAAAGTAGACACTTCTACTAAGATTCCATAAAATAAAAACTCTTAAAAAGAAAGATGTCTAGATTCCATGTTTTAGATAGCATGACATTCCCATGATCCCATCCTTGACCTTATTACACTTTATGTCCTGTGAAAAACATTTCGAAAAAACTTGGGGTGAGCATAAAAAGCTCAGTAAGGGATACACAAAGAATGAAAACTGTTACTTTTTCAAACATCAAGTAAAACATGTATACTCTATCAAAGTAATACCTTCACCTTCAAGAAGTAGTAAAAACTCTTCACTGAAAAAAAAGTATCATTACTTACCTTTTTGTAACGAAAGGATTACCATAAAACCCATAAAAAGAACACATAACATATATAAATGTAACTTGGGACATAAAAATACTTAAGTGGAATAACCATACGGTCGACTTCCACACATATCACTTAATGGAATAGCCATACGGCCAATTTCCATACATACTTAATGGAATAGCCATACGGCCGACTTCCATACCCAATGCATTGGAGGTTATAACGTAACCACCCGTCCTGGAATTCACGACACCACCCGTCATATGGTTTATAACGTAACCACCCGTTAAAATGTCCAAGTACCAATATAAAATCATAAAACATAAAACCAATATAAAGGAAAGATAACATTTCCACATTTCAATCACAATATATCATAAATATATTGACATAATAGAATCCTTTATCAAAACCATTTTCAATACCAAAATACATAAAATAGTATATGGTATTTATTTTATTTTAAAAACATTATGGCTTGTTGAGGAAGCCAAAGACCAAATAATACTCGCGGCGGCGGAAAAAGTCATTGTCACCGCGTACGTTAAAAAAACATTCCTTTTTGTCGTTTAGTAAAACACTTCGTAGAAAAAGATTCCTTTTGTATAAAAGTAAAATTAAAAGGTGTTTATACACCGTATAAAATAAAGTTGTGTATAAAACGAAATATGCCTCAATGAAAGGAGATTGAGACGAATTCCCTTACCTCGTATCCGACTTGACTCGATCGTTCTTTAACGTCCGGAATAATAAACATGAGTTAATTTATACTTGATTAAGAACCTTTTTAATGTTCATTATTCCTTTTATATCACTTATTTCCATGTTATAAACATTATGTAACCATTTAAGTTAATAATGTTTGTTTTGTCAATATTTGGTTCTTAAGTCGAAAGTGGACTTCTTACAATTACTTGTTGTTCGTGTGGTCAAAGGTTCTTTATATCCAGAATGAAATTCCTGATTTGGATATCATATATATCATATATATCCATAATATACATGTATTTATAATATTACATAATCATATAGAGGTAAGAAATGAAATGCACCGTTCATGGAGACGGTAAGCCGTACGTACGCATGAACGCTACTTTCATTTCATTGTCATATTAATGGAATTAAAACTAAATGAGAGGTATGTATATTTTAATTACAAAATTATATTCATCATTTAGATATATCATTAATTATATATATCCATTATATACATGTACTTTTAATAGTACATTACATTTGGGGATAAGAAATGAAAGGCACCATTCATGGAGACGGTAAGCTGTACGTACGCATGAACGCTACTTTCATTTCTATCTCATACTTTAATGGAAAGAAATAATAATGATATATAGGTATATTGTAATTCCAGTATAACATCATATATAATAACTTTAAATCCATCCTTTACACGTCCCACATATGGCATTAACGAATCACATCACTTTGAGGGGGCGGTAGTCCGCACTTCCTTAAATGAAGATATCGCGTTTACCCATAATGGAAACCATAAAGGTATGCCCAAAATGAAAAATACAGAAGCTTAAAGAAAATATAAACATATTATATATCATATATAAAAATAGTGACATCATAATGGCCACCTTTGAAGGTGTTAAATGAGTATTGAACAATCATCGTTTCGGGAGGCAGAATATCTCCATCCACGGAAACCATATGTTCTTTAACCATTTGATGTAGATGTGTGAGAGTGAAGCTCAAATAAATCTTATAACAACATCCTAGTATATTGAAGATATTGTTTTTGTTACAAAAGAAGTAAATAAAAAGAGTTTAGAGGGTTGTAGAAGCAAAATAAAACAAATGAACAAGAGAGAATGAATTACCTTTAAAAGTGTAACTCCTATTGATTTGAGCCTAAAGGCTTCCTTTTAAAGGATTATGCCAAAATGGAATCCTCTAGGATGAGGAGAGGGATGTGGAGAGAGTAATTGGGAAGGGGTTGGCCGAGCCAAAGGCTTGAGGAGTGTGTATAAGGTGGTAAAGGTGGGGGCCTTTTCTAAGAGGAGAGGAGGGGCACTTTTGGAAAGTAAAGAAATATTACTTTATTTGAAAATGTGTTTCGGTTTTAAAAGGTCCCACATTGATATAATTCGTGGATAAGGTGATAAGGGTTCTAAATCCACTCATCCAATTGGTTTTGTCTATGTGTAGGTTTTATATTTTGCATTATCTTTCCATTTTATTTAAATCGTCAAATAATGATGTCATCGCTGCCTCATTATTATGTCATAAATAATTTAATTGATTTAATCTATAAAAATTATAAAAAAACTACTATGATGTAGTAAATATTTTTATCTTTCCAATGACTATTTATAATCAAAATTTTGACTTGTATAACCCCACTTAAAAAGTATTTTAGTAAAACAATTTATGTTAGTGTCATTTTCACGTTAACATTAAATAAAAATATATTAATATCATTTTCCAACTAATGTGGCTCCATGGGGTCCCCAAGTTGGTCCATGGATTTTCTTGGTCGGCCATGACTCACCCAATAGGTGTAGGACAAGTGTCATGGTGTTTTCACATTTTTATAATATCATTTTTACATTAAATTACACTAATTACCTCTAATCGCGATTAAAAACTTAATAAGTTACTATTCACAAAAAAATTATTTTAATCTCATTGAACCACATTTTACATACTAATGAAAACCATGTATGTCAGATTTTCAAAATTCAATACACATTAGTGGTAAAATTTCATTTAACTGAAAAATCAGTTTGCTTGATTACCACTTAGTGGTTTCACTATTCATCAAAAACTGATGTTTTTCAGAAAATTACCAAAAAATCACCCTAATATTTATTTAATATTCGAATTCAAAAATGAAGTCTATTTTACAAAATTCAAATCATATAAGTCATATTAATTAATTTAATAATTAATTCCCGTTGCTAGAGCAAATAGCGTGTTTTTACAAAACAATAAGTATCAAAAGATTGAAACTAGTTTAAGTCCAATTTCAAAGTGAAATTGATTCCAATGACCACCATTGGATTAAATGGTAAAAATATATTCATATTACACATTAATACCAATTCAAAAGATAATCTAATCATATAAATAAATTAGATTAAAAAGCAGTTTTGATGTAAAATGCAGTATTTTTCACTATTCATTAAAAAATGAACATTGTCTGAAAAATACCAAAAATTCACACAAGGTAAATTTTGATGTCCCAATCATAAAGGATAAGTTTATTTTGACAAACATAGTTTATAAAATTGTCAAAATATAGATTCAAAAATGTTTTGCCATCAAAAGGCAGTAAAACAATCTTTTAAGAATATTAGTGTATTCCATGCATATGATTGTATTTATTTTCATTTTAAGCCTCTATAACACTATATTAATCATTAATAAACATAGATAAAAATATCTATTATTCATTACTTACTTGGGATGTTACATCCTTCCCCCCTTTAGAAAATTGCGGCACCGTAATTTATTTACTTATCGAATAAATGGGGGTACTTATCCCTCATTGCGTTTTCAGATTCCCATGTTGCCTCTTCAATCACATGGTTTTTCCACAAAACCTTTACCTGATGAATCACCTTATTCTGTAACTCTTGCTCCCGGTGGTCAAGAATCTGGACCGGTTATTCTTCATAAGATAGGTTCTCTTCCAGCTGAACTACCTCTCGACTCAAAACATGAGATGGATCTGGAATATACTTTCTCAACATCGAAATGTGAAAAACATTGTGCACCTGAGATAAACTCGGAGGTAAAGCCACTCGGTATGCAACTGATCCAACTCTCTCTAGAATTTCGTATGGTCCAATGAACCTTGGACTCAACTTTACTTTCTTAACAAATCTCATCACACTTTTCCAAGGGGAAACCTTGAGAAAAACATGATCACCTACCTCGAAAGATAGATCCTTCCTCCGGTTCTCTGCATAACTCTTCTGCCTTCTCTGAGCTGTTCTCATGTGTTTCTGAATCAGCTGAACTTTTTCTGCCATCTCTTCTACCAATTCTGGTCCCATCAACTTCCTTTCACCCACTTCATCCCAGAAAGCTGGAGTTCGACACCGCTTCCCATATAATTCCTGAAATGGCGCCATCTGTTTGCTGGAATGAAAACTGTTATTATATGAAAACTCAACCAAAGAAAGATGTTGGTCCCAACTTCCCTGATAATCCATAGAACAAGCTCGTAGAATATCCTCCAATGTCTGAATTGTTTGTTCTGACTGCCCATCGGATTGAGGATGAAAAGCTGTACTAAAATTTAATTCAGTACCCAACGACTTCTGAAGGCCTTTCCAAAAGTTAGAAGTAAACCTGGGATCACGATCCGATACAATGGAGAGAGGAACTCCATGTAACCTGACTATATCTTTAAGATACAAACGGGAAAGTTGATCTAGAGAGAAAGTATCTCGTATAGAAAGGAAATGAGCAGATTTGGTCAAGCGATCAACAATAACCCAGATTTCATTATTACCTCGAGATGTCTTCGGTAATCCAACAACAAAGTCCATGGATATATTCTCTAATTTCCACTCTGACACTGGTAAAGGCTGAAGCATCCCTTTCGGTAGCTTCCACTCTACTTTAACCTGTTGACATGTCAAACACTTCACAATAAAATCAGCAATATCTCTTTTCATTCCATCCCACCAGTAATACTCCCGCAGACCTCTGTACATCATAGTACTTCCAGGATGAACTGAAAAAAGGGAACTATGAGTCTCACATAACAACTCATTTTTCAACTGTGAATCACAAGGCACACATAACATCTTCCCAAACCTCAAAACACAAACACAAACTTATCCAAGAACTCATGGAAAATTTTATTCATAAGGTCCATGAATACAGTAGGTGCATTGGTTAACCCAAAAGGCATAACTACAAATTCACAGTGGCCATATCTAGTACGGAACGCAGTCTTCGGAACGTCTGCTTCTTTTACTTTCAACTGATGGTACCCCGACCTCAAGTCAATCTTCAAAAAATACTGAGCTCCCTAGAGCTGATACCACTTCATTCAATGGCCCAACATCTGCTGAAGTTGTTGCAAAGGATTTCGCCACCTCTTTCTGCTTGTAGTCTGGCTGCATTCCCCCAGTTGAGTTCTTCGTTGGACACTCGTTTGCATAATGACCCATTTCATTACACTTAAAACATCTTACCGTTGGCTTTTCATTTCCTGTTTGATCATCTTCCTTACAGTTATGAGCAATATGACCTGACTTACCACACCAAAAGCACTTACCAGACTTGGATAAACATTCTCCAGGATGCATTTTACCAGACTTCTCACAGGATGGATATTTGGTCTCCTTGCTTCTTTGATGAATTCTTCCCCTTTGCCTGCCAACTAGACCTCTTATTCTGTTGTTTGTCATAGAACACCTGATCATCGACAAAATCCATTTCCACCTTCTCCGCACATCGAACAAGTTTTTCATAACTTTTGAACTCACGAGAAGCTAAAGCCCTTCGATACATTGGCTTTAACACTGAGTAAAAAAGGTTTATTTTACCATCAAGATCTCGTATGAAGTTTGGAGCATACCTTGCCAATCGAGTGAACTTTTCTTCATAAGAAGCCACTGAATCATCCTCCTGCCTCAATTCTAGGAACTGTTTTTCCATCCTAAGACGAACCACCTTAGGAAAATATTTCTCAAGAAACATACCTTTGAATTCATCCCAGTGAAGATCCTCAATCTCATCACTATCCCTTATATTTTTCACCATCGACCACCACTGATCAACTTCACCTTCAAAACGGTAAATAGAAAGACTAACCTTTTGATGTTCTGAACACCCCATGACATCAAAAATCTTCTACAGTGCTTTAATCCACCCTTCAGCTAGCATAGGTTCAGATGATCCTCTGAATGATGGGGGATGTTTCCTCATGAAGTGTTCCAGCACTGACATGTTCCTCTGTGGTTGATCTGGCTGATCTCGTGCATGTATACCACCACCATTCGTAGCCTGAGTCAACTGTGCCATCACTGCAAAAAACTGTTCAGTTCCGATTCCGACCATCTCAGGTTGATGATTTGGAAGTTTATCTTCCTCCTGATGTCATCCCAACATAGCTTCTTTGTTTCCTCTACGGAAAACCATTCTGGACACAGAAATATCTTAGGCGAAGCAACATGGTAATCTGTAAATGCTATATCATTTCAATCATATTATAATTTAACACTTTTATAACTCCTAAAGTTTTCTAAACCGACCTCTGATACCAACTATAAGGCCCCAGCCTTAAACCTTACTTAATATTGAATTAAATGAATAATTCACATTGAGGATCTTTTCAGGTTTAGAGTTTTAGAGAATTAGAACATAACTATTACATCTTAAAAGATTACAAAGTAGACACTTCTACTAAGATTCCATAAAATAAAAACTCTTAAAAAGAAATATGTCTAGATTCCATGTTTTAGATAGCATGACATTCCCATGATCCCATCCTTGACCTTATTCCACTTTATGTCCTGTGAAAAACATTTCGAAAAAACTTGGGGCGAGCATAAAAAGCTCAGTAAGGGATACACAAAGAATGAAAACTGTTACTTTTTTAAGCATCAAGTAAAACATGTATACTCTATCAAAGTAATACCTTCACCTTCAAGAAGTAGTAAAAACTCTTCACTGAAAAAAAGTATCATTACTTACCTTTTTGTAACCAAAGGATTACCATAAAACCCATAAAAAGAACACATAACATATATAAAGGTAACTTGGGACATAAAAATACTTAAGTGGAATAACCATACGGTCGACTTCCACACATATCACTTAATGGAATAGCGATACGACCAATTTCCAGACATACTTAATGGAATAGACATACGGCCGACTTCCATACCCAATGCATTGGAGGTTATAACGTAACCACCCGTCCTGGTATTCACGGCACCACCCGTCATATGGTTTATAACGTAACCACCCGTTAAAATGTCCAAGTACCAATATAAAATCATAAAACATAAAACCAATATAAAGGAAAGATAACATTTCCACATTTCAATCACAATATATCATAAATATATTGACATAATAGAATCTTTTACCAAAACCATTTTCAATACCAAAATACATAAAATAGTATATGGTATTTATTTTATTTTAAAAACATTACGTCTTGTTGAGGAAGCCAAAGACCAAATAATACTCGCGGCGGCGGAAAAAGTCATTGTCACTGCGTACGTTAAAAAAACATTACTTTTTATCGTTTAGTAAAACACTTAGTAGAAAAAGATTCCTTTTGTATAAAAGTAAAATTCAAAGGGGTTTATACACCGTATAAAATAAAGTTGTGTATAAAACGAAATATTCCTCAATGAAATTAGATTGAGATGAAGTCCCTTACCTCGTATCCGACTTGACTCGATCGTTCTTTAACGTCCTGAATAATAAACTTGAGTTAATTTATACTTGATTAAGAACCTTTTTAATGTTCATTATTCCTTTTATATCACTTATTGCCATGTTATTAACATTATGTAACCATTTAAGTTAATAATGTTTGTTTTTTCAATATTTGGTTCTTAAGTCGAAAGTGGACTTCTTACAATTACATGTTGTTCGTGTGGTCAAAGGTTCTTTATATCCAAAATGAAATTCCTGATTTGGATATCATATATATCATATATATCCAGAATATACATGTATTTATAATATTACATAATCATTTAGAGGTAAGAAATGAAATGCACCGTTCATGGAGACGGTAAGCCGTACGTACGCATGAACGCTACTTTCATTTCATTGTCATATTAATGGAATTAAAACTAAATGAGAGGTATGTATATTTTAATTCCAGAATTATATTCATCATTTAGATATATCATTAATTATATATATCCATTATATACATGTACTTTTAATAGTACATTACATTTGGGGATAAGAAATGAAAGGCACCATTCATGGAGACGGTAAGTCGTACGTATGCATGAATGCTACTTTCATTTCTATCTCATACTTTAATGGAATGAAATAATAATGATATAGAGGTATATTATAATTCCAGTATAACATCATATATAATAACTTTAAATCCATCCTTTACACGTCCCACATATGGCATTAACGAATCACATCACTTTGAGGGGGCGGTAGTCCGCACTTCCTTAAATGAAGATATCGCGTTTACCCATAATGGAAACCATAAAGGTATGCCCAAAATGAAAAATGCAGAAGCTTAAAGAAAACATAAACATATTATATATCATATATTAAAATAGTGACATCATAATGGCCACCTATGAAGGTGTTAAATGAGTATTGAACAATCATCGTTTCGGGAGGCAGAATTTCGCCATCCACGGAAACCGTATGTTCTTTAACCATTTGATGTAGTTTTGTGAGAGTTTAGCTCAAATAAATCATATAAAAACATACTAGTATATTGAAGATACTGGTTTTGTTACAAAATAAGTAAATAAAAAGAGTTTAGAGGGTTGTAGAAGAAAAATAAAACAAATGAACAAGAGAGAATGAATTACCTTTAAAATTGTAACTCCTTTTGATTTGAGCCTAAAGGCTTCCTTTGAAAGGATTCTGCCAAAAGGGAATACTCTAGGATGAGTAGAGGGGTGTGGATAGAGTAATTGGGCAGGGGTTGGCCGAGCCAAAGGCTTGAGGAGTGTGTGTAAGGTGGTAGAGGTGGCGGCCTTTTATAAGAGGAGAGGAGGGGCACTTTTGGAAAGTAAAGAAATATTACTTTATTTGAAAGTGAGTTTAGGTTTTAAAAGGTCCCACATTGATATAATTCGTGGATAAGGTGATAAGGGTTCGAAATCAACTCATCCAATTGGTTTTAGCCATGTGTAGGTTTTATATTTTGCATTATCTTTCCATTTTATTTAAATCGTCAAATAATGATGTCATCGCTGCATCATTATTATGTCATAAATAATTTAATTTATTTAATGTCTAAAAATTATAAAAAAACTACTATGATGTAGGAAATATTTTTATCTTTCCAATGACTATTTATAATCAAAATTTTGACTTGTATAACCCCACTTAAAAAGTATTTTAGTAAAACAATTTATGTTAGTGTCATTTTCACGTTAACATTAAATAAAAATATATTAATGTCATTTTCCAACTAATGTGGCTCCATGGGGTCCCCATGTTGTCCCATGGCTTGTATTGGTCGGCCATGACTCACCCAATAGGTGTAGGACAAGTGTCATGGTGTTTTCACATTTTTATAATATCATTTTTACATTAAATTACACTAATTACCTCTAATCGCGATTAAAAACTTAATAAGTTACTATTCACCAAAAAATTATTTTAATCTCATTGAACCACATTTTACATACTAATGACAACCATGTATGTCAGATTTTCAAAATTCAATACACATTAGTGGTAAACGTTCATTTAACTGAAAAAATCAGTTTGCTTGATTACCACTTAGTGGTTTCACTATTCATCAAAAATTGAAGTTTTTCAGAAAATTATCAAAAATTCACCCTAAGCTATATTTAATATTCCGAATTCAAAAATGAAGTCTATTTTACAAAATTCAAATCATATAAGTCACATTAATTAATTTAATAATTAATTCCCGCTGCCAGAGCAAATAGCGTGTTTTTACAAAACAATAAGTATCAAAAGATTGATACTAGTTTAAGTCCAATTTCAAAGTGAAATTGATTGCAATGACCACCATTGGATTAAATGGTAAAAATATATTCATATTACACATTAATACCAATTCAAAAGATAATAAAATCATATAAATAAATTAGATTAAAAAGCAGTTTTGATGTAAAATGCAGTATTTTTCACTATTCATTAAAAAATGAACATTGTCAGAAAAATACCAAAAATTCACACAAGGTAAATTTTGATGTCCCAATCATAAAGGATAAGTTTATTTTGACAAACATAGTTTATTAAATTGTCAAAATATAGATTCAAAAATGGTTTGCCATCAAAAAGCAGTAAAATAATCTTTTAAGAATATTAGTGTATTCCATGCATAAGATTGTATTTATTTTCATTTTAAGCCTCTATAACACTATCTTAATCATTAATAAACATAGATAAAAATATCTATTATTCATTACTTACTTGGGATGTTACAAAATAACTTTCCCCAAAAAGCTGATCGAACAAGTCATATATCCATTGAAGGGGATAATTGTTCTTTTTCATGATTTTATTGAGGTCATGATAATCAATGAAGAATCACATTGATCCGTCATTCTTCTTGATGAAAAGGACTGGCGCAGCCCACGATTAAGAACTCATGAATATAAAACACTTCTCCATATTCTCATGTAACTGCTCCATCAAGTCTTCTAGCTCAATGGTGGACATTATATATTGTGCCTTTGAGATAGGAAATGATATGAGGATATGTTCAATTGAGAACTCAATATCTCTTTCTAGAGGAAGATGAGGAAACTATTCAAGGAATGTATTAGTGTAATCCTTCATGGATGGAATGTCTTTAAGCATGGATCTTTTCTTTTTCTCAATCATTTAAGCTAGATATACCTTCTCACAAGGCAATAATATCCACACTTGAGATGATGGTTCTAAAGGAGATTCATCTTCCTCCATAAACTTGTAAATAATCAGGGAATTCATTGGGATGTAATGAGTGATCTTCCTTTCCCATCAGTTAATGTTGTATTTGTATAAAGATAAAGAATCCATGACTACAATAGCATCAAACTCTACTAAAGGATGTGTGATGACATTTTCTGGGAGGTTTAGTCCAGCAACATTAACCAGGGAGGAGTTATAAACCATGGACACAAAGTTATCCCCATTCACTATTCCCATAGATTAATTTTTCTCCAAAATTTGAGGTGGTGTTTAAATAGTTCTACTAAACATGTATGATATGAAAGAATTCATAAAACCATAATCAAATTGTAAATTCTCTATTATTTAATGAATAACTAGTGTACCTATCACAAAATCATTGTATGGATCCACCATAGTAGTAGTGATAGCATAGTACCTTCCCTGTAGGCTTGGAGGTTGTGGCTGATTGCCTCCAACAACCCTCAGCTTAGGGAAAATGTTCGTATAATGTCCATGCTCCTTGCATTTGTAACACTACACTGGAGGCTGAGTGTTGATATGAACCTTCCTTTATTCTTCCACATTAGCTATATTTTTTATATCCCTTCGTTATTTCTTGGACTGATGACCAAAAATTCCACATTTTATGAAATTCTTGGTTACATTCAAACATTACCATGATGCTTATTCCCACAACTTTTCCAAGGGTAAAAGTCATCCTTCTTTCCATCATGGGATTTGTTTGATGAACCAACCATGTTGTTCTCCAGTTTCCACTTCTTTCTACTAGGCCCACAAGACCACTGAGAGTCTCCAATCTCCATTTCATCCTTAAGGACACACCGGACAATATCGACATAACTATCGATGTCTTGAATGACCAACACTTTTCATAGTCTTGGATTTAGCCTACTAAAGAAGTGATCCACCTTTCTTTCGGTGTTCATGACAAAGCAATAAGCGTACCATGAAGGACTTGTAATTTTTTCTTCAGATGCCCTGATGAACTCATCTTTCTTCAGCTTGATTCTGAGGAACTCTCTTTCCATCTTAAGATGAAGGGTTCGAGGAAAATATTTGTTGAAAAAAATCTAATGGAATTCATCCCTATCCATGGAATCAATTTCTTTTGGGACTTTGAATTATTAATTAGTGTCCACCGCTGATCAGCTTCCCCATCAAAATGATAGTCTTCCTGTACAAATTTTTCTTCATCAGAGTACTAGAGGATGGAGTATGTTTTTTAAATGCAGTTAATACATTGTTCTGCAAGTAGGGGATCAGAAGAACTTGTAAACATTGGAGGCCTTTACGGCATGAAGGATTCAACGACAACAGTCTTTTTCCTTGGTAGAGGATGGAATTCTACATGACTCATGTTATTATTCATAAATCAAGAAATATTATCAAGTACATCAGTGATGTTTTGATCACTCGCCCTAATCACATCAAGCATATCATTAGGGAAATCTTCACATTGAATATCACATTGGTTGTTGGAACATGTTCTTCTGTTACATACTATTAATTAGGAAAAATAAAATATAATTATAGGTCATGAATACAAAGCCATTGAGTATAATAAAGAATCATTGAACCTAAAAGGATAAACTTATAAAGAAGATGTATATCCTAACATGTGATTCATTAGGTTTATATCTAGGTTATTCTCAATATTTTCCTTAACATGTATTCTTATGTGATTTTTTGTCCCTTAATATTGGTTTTTAATAAGACCATGAATCTACCAAAGCATATCCCCCAGGAGTGTCGTAACTAGGAGTGCATTAGGGCTCGTTGTCGTGTAACGAGATACCCCGAGTCATGCCCGAAACACCTTGTCTAAATTTTTACTCCTAGGTGCATCTATACCAGAGCCATGTCTACCTACTCATACCCAAATAGGGATGTATTTTCTTGATAAATCAATTAATCTATATTGACCAAAAATTAGGAATGTTTTCTTATACTTAGTCGCATCCTTATGGTTCTCACTAATGTGCTCTACTCCTAGTATCATAAAATAAAATAGAACGTCCTCTGATACCAATTTTAGTGACCCAATACTTTTCCATATTACATTAAATGATTTTAAAAACAATTATACATCAAATTACATGCCAAGGCTCATTATGTTTAGTGTCTTGAAAACTAGGTACATAAAACATAAATTATGGGGCAAAAAATACTTCTTTCTTTAATCTCCATAAAGATATCCTATCTTCCTTTATGACCTTACAACTACATAGGGTACCCTATGTAGCACATGAAAAAAGGGATGAGCTTAAAATCCCACTAAGGGAATGAACATAAGGATACATCTTAAGAAGAAGAGTTAAAAGGCATGACAGAATGATATCCAAAGCATTGAAAATATAAAATCATATCATATAAGCATGGAATTTTATAAATATGGAATCATATTAATGTGGAATGGTAATAAAAAATATATTTAGTGTGGGTCAAGGAAAAATTCTATTCATGTTTCCCATTTTAGTACGGGTCAAGGATAACTGCCAATACCATTTCCCTATTTTTGTATGAGTGATGGAAAACCACCAATCTCATTTCCCATCATATCTCATGTGACAAAACTATACCCAATTCATTGGAACACTATGTTGGCACACACATCTAAAAATTGTAATGAATGTGCTTTACACATTAATAATCATACATAATCAATGATATATAAACATAAGGGTAACCATGGAATGAATTGGGAACCACAATCATGACATAAAGCATAAACAATGAGTGTATAAAGAACGTGTCCATGAAAGAAAGATATTTGAAAAATAATGGATGTTCATAGTATAAAATAGAAATATAACATGGAAAGTGATGTCAAACAGAACTGACAACATATAAGAATTGTTTTTTAGAAAAATCAGCATTAAAACATTTTGGTGTCTTTTTACGGAAATTACTATAGTTTTTTTAAATTATAAAATTGAAAAATATTTTATATAAAACCAGAATTGAAACAAGATGTGTTTCATAATAAAAATAATAATTTTAAAAATATAGTGGGGGATTAAATTAGATCATAGAGGGTACTTGAAATATGGTAAAATTTTTAGAATTTCCCTTAGTATAGGTTTGCTTATCTGAAAGTTTTGTGATAGGAAACTATTAAAAACGCGTATATCCACAAAAGTGAGTGATGAAAGGGTCTTAATAAATTAATTTTTAAAAAATGCATAGAATTAAGAAGAAGTACATAAACATATAAGTTAACACTATTTTTTATATAAAGTAAGATATGGCTACCCAAAAAAACAATGTTGGTTTGGGTAGAATTCGTTACGGTTTATCGGCATAGTGTTGGGTGTACCAAAAAGGACATGATTATAGTGAAAAGGGGATTACCATCACTAAAAATCATGAGGGTAGTATGGGGAGGTGAGAAAACATACCTTATCGTATGGTATTACACATGAAAAGTCATAACATAGAGGAAAATCTTGATTACGAGAGAAATGGAGAAGATCCCTTACCGTAAGTCTGGAGGTGTTCTCTAGTTGTCATTAAAGACCTCTTGAGACTTCCTCCTTTAAGAACCTATTAAGTGGAGATGTTTTGGTATTCTGAAGAACTGAGGGAGGAGCTTGGGGATAGATTAGGGCAAAATATTGGCAAGGCACAAGGCTTGAGAGAGTGAAGAGAAGAGGGAGTGGGGGGGGGGGGGGGTTTGTAACACCCCAAGATTCTAAAATATGCTTCTCTTTGAATAACATAGTAGCGTGTGTTATACGCAACTTCAAGTTCTAACACACACCAAAACCAATAAAACTAGCCGTTATGAATAGTAATACCCACCTTTTGAAAGTTTATACATTTTATCTTTAAAATGAACTTCATTTTTGGATTTGGAATATCAAAATTAGCTTAGGCTGAATTTTTGGTATTTTTCTAAAAATTTGTAATTTTTGATGAATAGTGAAAAACAATGATTTATAGTTTATAACCGAATTTTTACTTAAATAATTATTTATTTTATTTAAATTATTTTATTTGAAAATAGATAAAATATACCTATATAATTTCAATGTAATTCATTGGAGTATTTTTATAATAATTTTAGATATATAAAAATTTTATTGAACTTTTCACCATCTTTTACCCACCTCCAAGGAGAATATGGAAATTCACATAAAACCTAATTTTACTGCTTCTGTAAGTGGAATTTTGATAATCCATGAGACACGGATAATATCAAGGAGTAAAATGTGGTTCAATAAGATAAATATTTTTGGGCGAATAGTTACTTTTTACTTTTATTTTCCACGGTAAAAAGTAAATAGGGTAATTAAGGGTAAATGTGATATTATTATTACCCTAACACATGTCCTAATTCTATTGGCTAAGTATAATTAAACGAATAAAACCTTAGGAATAAAATATTAACCTCTTTGGTCCACTTGGATTAGATTAGGACATTTATTATTATTTAATTTAATGAAGAGTTAAAAGTGTTAATTTCAATTTTTATTAACTAAACCATTTTTAATATCAGGTTATACATAAGTAAAATTCAACTATAAATATTTATTAGATTGATAAAAATATTTCCTACATCATGGTATTATATTTATAATTTTTATATATTAAATAATTAAATTTATTTATGGCACAATGATGATGCAGTAATTACCTTATTAATGAAAGAATCAAATAAATGATATTATAAATATTAAAATAAATATAATTTCAAAGTTTTTATTACATACACGAATTTTATTAGTGTATATGACATGTTAGATCTGATTCTATTTATCTTGTTCGAAGTAATAATGTTGTGATGACTTTCACAAAAACAGAATACCAAATAGTGTCAAAATTGACGTAAATTATTATTTAAAACAAATATTGTATGATTAATTGATATTATATTTCTAAAAATCAATGGTTCAGACAAAGTACTTATATCATGACAGGTGTATCATTAATAGACCACTTGGTTGTCTCTTGTATGTTTATAGTATGTTTATTAACAATATAATATTAAAATACAAAGAGACATGGTAAATGTCATACTAATTAACTAAGTGTTAAAACTAAAAGATAAGTTTAATAAAGTGAAAAAAACCTATCTAAATCCTATTGGTTGAGTGGATTTCGACTCATCACCACCTTATAAATTTAATAATACTCATTGGAGCCATTATAAACCCAATATGAATTTATTATAAATTAATACTTTATGTTTTTAATAAAGATCCCCTCCTCCCCCTTATAAAAGGACTCCAATTCTAACCAATTCTTTATAACTTCAAAGCCTTTTGGTTCGGACAAAACCTGTCAAAAAATTCACTCAACTATCCTCATTTCATCCTAGAGGTCGTAGTTTGATCATAAAGCAACCCTGAAGATCCCTTTTGATCAAATCAAAAGGAAGAACCCGAAGAAGAGGTAATGTTTTCACCACCATTTTTCAAGTTCCTTTCTTCTTCAAATTCTTCTTTCATTGTTATTTCCATTATAAAATAATAAATCCTATATCCTCTATATACTATGATGTTATTAAAAATTTGGTACAACCATATTCAGTATTCTATCAATCCTTTGAATAATATTTCACCATACGTGTGTACGTACGACTTACTGTCTCCACGTCGTGGTGAAATTGTATTTCAAAACATTATTATTTGGATGAGTATGATAATGTAGTGTAATTCATGTAAGTAATAAATATTACATGATAATGATTCCATATATATGATACAAAATACAATTACATATTATTTTAATATCAAAATAATGATATTGTTGCTCGCGCGTACGTACGGATTACCGTCTCCACGACGCGATGAGATTCATTTCCAAGTTCACCATTCATCGATGATTATAAAGATATATATATTACTAATAAGTATGTAATATATGACATAATAATTCTACTGTAGATATATATATTTACATATATAATTATTTATTTACTTACATATATCTTATTCACTTACTTCTTTTCGATAATATATGAAAATGGAAACAATGTTTATGCGTACGTATGGACTACCGTCTCCATAAATGGTGTTTTCCATTTCATATATATGTCAATAATACATATTTATATTCTAAGTATAAAGGATATATAAATCATATTTTATATTCTGGAAGTATTTAAATCATGATCTAGGTGATATAATCAAGAGTAACAAGTTAAAACACATACGATAGAGAAAGCGATTATTACCCGAAATATTAATATAACATGGAAATTATTATTAAATGGGTAGTATAAAGTTATAAATGAATAATTTATGATATCATAAATATTAATATGGTTATGGTATAATTTAATAACATACTATAGTCTTCATACAAGACGTTAAATGTACCCTCAACTAAAGGAAAGTGCAATTTAAGGGGTTTTCATCTCACTCTTTATTCCTGTGAGATTCATGCCATATTGGCACTATTAACATTTGTGTGGTGTATGTATTGCCCATAATTGTATTCATAGTGAGATACACTTTAATTTATGTGTATTTACATATTCATTGTATTATAACTCTTTCATGGGGTGTATGTTTCGAAAGTTACCAAATTGGTAAGGGTTAATTCATCAATCTCATTATTATCCGAGATTGTTTATGTGTAAGTATTTACTGGGTCATTTTTATCATCAATGTTTATTTTTCATAAAAATGATTTCAAAATTAATATTTTAAATATTTTTGAAAGGTACCCTTTATCAAGATCATAATTTTAAATGTTTTAAATATTTATCTTTCTACATATTTTTAATTAATCTCCATGTTTTCAAAATGATCTTCAGGATTTATTTGTATGGACATGAATGTTTTGAAATAATAATTCCTTTCAAATGTTTCAAAGTGGTATGGGACACTTTGTTTCAAAAATATCTCTTAAATTACTTCCGTTATAAATATGTGAATTTTAAATGATTTTAGAAAAGGATATTTCTCTCAAAAAAGTTTTACTCATCATTTTCAAATATGTCAGCATCTTTTACAGGATATTATTTTTGATTGAGGTTGATTTATTATAATAAAATATTATGTATTGTATTTATTGAGTAATGATATGTTTGACTATGGATGTGTTATTTTAATACCATTCATGGTTTATGGTTAAATTATTGACATTTCGTATGTTATTTCTAATACGAATGTTTATGTTATATTTCAACCTTTCCATATGAGGAATGTATTGGACATAGTAAGTGATGGGTGGAGCCCAATATAGATCCTCGATGAATCGGTAGGTTTTATCAGACAACTAGACGTGGAATTAGAAGAGGCCTTTTCCCAATTTGATATATGGTTTTGGCCGAGTTCATAATCATTTTTAGATGTCTTGGCCGAGTCCTTGACAAAATGTTTTAGAATGTCTAGAATTATAAATTCCCTCATTATGAAAATAATATTGATGGTTCATGTGGTAATTCAACTAGTAGAATACCCAAGATTATGTTTTATTATGACATTATTTATTCCACTCATATTCTTGGCATAAAAGTGTTATGTGTATTATTGGTAAAGGAATGTGTTTTTAATTATTCAACAATCTTAATATTTATGTTATTTCCATTGTATTGATTACCTTTACTGAGCGTTGGAGATCACCCCTTTCTATTTTTATTTTTTTCCAGGATTCCATGAAGTGTATTGTGATTTCTACGCAATGTTAAGATAAAGTTAATAATGAAATTTTCAATGAACTATTTACGTTGTGTTTTATGTTTGAAATTGTAATGAAATGTAAATGTATGTAATCTATTTTCCAAAAATGCTAAACCGATCGGTCCTTCAAGACTTGATTCCTTATAATTATTCCAATGTATTAAAATAATGCACTGACTCTGGGTAACTGGGGTCGGGGAATTATAGTTGGTATCATAGAACGTTTATCAATAACGTTGGAATCTAAATTTAGATAATCTATGATTAGAACACTTATCCCTAAGATAGAGTTTGAGGATTAATAGAGAAGACCATCCTAAAATTTTGATATTGTAGAAATTTTGTGAGTTTTCATATCAATGCATCCCTGTCTGGATATGAGTAGGTAGAGGAAGTTGTGGCATAGATGTACCTATGGGTAAAACCCAAAAACACCACTTTGAGCTAGAATCGAACGGAAATAGGTGCAAGACAACGGGACTTGCTGCACTCTTGGTTATGACACTCCCATGGGATATGATTAGGATAATTCTCATTTTCTTTACAGAACATTATGAAGGGTTTATGAGTATATACTTCCTCAAAGAAAACATTTTTATGATTATGGATTATATCCATAAATTATTTAATTTATGTTAAGTGTTTTACAAGTTTTCAATTAAGTATTCCTATTCACAAACTAATTTAGTGTATACCATTGTTTAGAAATGGCGCCTAGTAGAAGGAATGAGAACTCCAACAATACGCATGATCCAAAGAGTAAGAAAGATCATATATTTCATGGTCGTAATCCAGAATTTATAAGGTAAATAGTCACCCACGTATTATCATCATATGAAGAAATAGTATCATGTTTTGATAAGATTAGTAATGAATTCTTGGAGTCCTGTGGCTTTGAAAGGAAGCCAGAGAAGGAAAGGATGGTAGAGAGATGGACATATAAAGAGAATAAGGTAATGAAGGATTTTCCTAGATGTGATAACTGTGGAAAGAATCACCTTGGAAAATGATTGAATGGAATTGGAGTATGAAATAAGTGTGATGAAAAACGACACGAAGTATGTGACTGCAAGGGTAAGAAAAATGTTTCAAATGTACAATGTTGAATCTGTAAGGAGTTTGGACATTGAGCGAACCAATGTCTCAGTCATCAGACTATTCTGCAAATGATTCTATTGTATAATAATCAAGTTATGATACTACCACAGATGAAGAAGAAAGACTAGTGTTCTTATGTTGTTATTTTGGAATTATTTCATTGAAGTGTTGTATCAATGATGTAATGGAAATAAATAATGATTGTACTGCAGTACTATTTCATTGAGGATTTGAGATTTTATGATACTAAGAAATGTGACTCTACAACGAGTTAATATTTTTTGAAATTACATGGTTGAAGGAAAGATAAACCCTAATATGGTCCTAATATTGAGTTACTGATTTTGGAATAAGTTATTGTTGATTTGGGTAAATTATATTAGATATTCTTGACGGCCTTGAAACTAATTAAATATTTGTATATTCCATCATCGTTGGAGTTTACAACATTTTTGGACGGATGATGTATATCCAGTATTCTATAAGGAATAAGGGAGCAAGAATGTAATCAATAATGTTTTATGGTAATTCAGGATGTTTCAGTGTTTTGAAAGAATTCATGATGAAGGTATTCACATGCTATTACAGGGTAAAAAGTATCTACATTATTTTTACCTTTCATATAAATTTTTGACTAAGAGTTTACAAAAGTATTCTTGATAAGTCTAAATGTTGGAATGGATTATGTTTGAAAGGTTATTTTTTGATTTTTATAAGAGGACAACTCGCAGACCGTGTTTTGACCCGTTGCGTCAGACAAAGCTGTGGGAATCAAACCAACAACCATAGTGCAATTGGGATTTATGGCCTACCATTGGACTACGTGAAGTTCTTGGATGGTATAATGTAGTATATTTTTTAAAGGGTCTGATATGTGAATTATAAATTCATTATATTTGGAACCCTATACGATTAGGATAAAGAGATTATTTTTGACTTGTATTATGTTTTGAGGTGAAAGATGTGTTTCTGGTAGAAATTTATTAATGGATAAAACTCTAATTATAAAGTAAGTATATCTACTTATGTTCTTATCCAATATCATTAATAAATTTTTCAACATTAAGAAAAAGAACTTAGAACAAAAATGTTGTCCTAGATGGTACCTTAGATCATCACAAATTTAAGGCTTTGGGATTGTTGGGCTTTTGATATCCATTTTATCTACCACTCTCCATCAGATTTTGATGGTTAGATTTCTCTTCCATAACCATATTTTCCCACATTGAACCCTAGAATGTGTTATTTTTGTTAACCATCATACTTACCACTCTCTATTTTAAATAGAGGCCTCATTAATCCATTTTTCGATGTGGGATTTCAACTAAGATATTTTGAAATGTCAACCCCAAGTTTCAAATACCGAGCATAAATTGCGAGGATGCAATTTATTGAAGGAGGGGAGAATGTAACACCCTATGATTCCACAATACGCTTCTCTTTGAATAATACAGTAGCATGCGTTATACTCAACTTCGAGTTCTAACACACACCACAACCAATCAAACTAGCTTTTATGAATAGTAATACCCACTTTTTGAAATTTTATACAATTTATCTTTCAAAATGAACTTCATTTTGGGATTCAGAATATCGAAATTAGATTAGGGTTAATTTTTGGTATTTTTCTGATAACTTTTCATTTTTGATGAATAGTTAAAAACACAGAGTTATAGCTTAAAATCGAATTTTTAAATAAATAGTTATTTATTTTATTTAAATTATTTTATGTAAAAATAGATAAAATATACCTATATAAGTTCAATGTAATTAATTGGAGTCAGTTTATAATAATCTTAGATATATAAAAATTTTATTGAACTTTTCAAAATCTTTTACCCACCTCCTATGAGAATTTGCAAATTCATATAAAACATAATTTTACTACTTTTGCGAGTAGAATTTCGAAAATCAGAGAGACGCGGTTAATATCAAGGAGTAAAATGTGGTTCAATAAGATAAAAATAATTTTTCATGAATAGTAACTTTTTACATTTATTTACCACGATAAAAAGTAAATAGGGTAATTAAGGGTAAAAGTGAAATTATTATTACCCTAACACATGTCCTAATTCTATTGGATAAGTATAATTCGACCATATACAACCATAGGAATAAAATATGAACATATTTTGTCCACATGGATTAGTTTAGGACATTTATTATTATTTAATTTAACGAAGTGTTAAAAGTGTTAAATTCAAAGTTTATTAACTAAACTATTTTTAATATATGGTTATACATAAGATAAATTAAACTATAAATATTCATTAGAAATATATATATATTTCCTACATCATGGTATTTTATTTATAATTTTTATACATTATATAATTAAATTTATTTAGGACACAATGATGATGCAGTAATTACCATATTAATGAAAGAATCAAATAAATGGTAATATAAATATTAAAATAAATACAATTTCAAATTTTTATAGACATACACGAATTTTATATGTGACTATGACATGTTAGGGCTGATTCAATGCATCTTTTTTGAAGTAATCAAGTTTTGATGACTTTCAAAAAAACAAAATACCAAATAGTTTCAAAATTGACGTAAATTAATATTTAAACCAAATATTATATGATTAATTGATATTATATTAATAAAAATCTAAGGCTAGGCAAAAGGATTTATATAATGATATTTTTATCATTAATTGACCACATGGGGGTTGCATGGATGTTTATAGTAAGTTAATTAACCATATAATATAAAAATACCAAAAGACATGGTAAATGTCAAACTAATTATCTAAGGGTTAAAACTAAAAGATACGGATAATAAAGTGACCCAAACCTGTCTAAAACCTATTGATTGAGTGGAGTTCGACCCATCCCCACTTTAGACTTTGAATAATTCAATTTTTAGCCATTAGAAACCCAATATGAATTTATTATAAATTAATACTTTATGTTTTACCTAAAGAGCCCCTCGTCCCCCTTATAAAAGGACACCACTTCTAACCAATTCTCCATACCTTCAAAGCCTTTTGGATCGGCCAAACCCTATACAAATATTCTCTCAACTATCCTCAATTCCACCTAGGGGAAATATTTTGATCAGAAATTCAATCTAAGGATCCCTTTTGATCTAATCAAAATAATGAACTTGAAGAAGAGGTAATGTTTTCACCAACCTCTTTCAAGTTCCTTTCTTCTTCAACTTCTTCTTTCATTATTATTTCCATTCTAAAATAATAACTCAAGTATCCTCTATATACTATGATGTTATTATAAACATGGTAAAACCATTTTTAGTGTTATATCTATCCTTCGAATAACATGTCAACATACGTGCGTACGTATGGCTTAACGTCTCCATGTCGTGGTGTAATTGTTATTCAAAACATTATTATTTGGATGGGTATGATAATGAAGTGAAATTAATGTAAAAAATAAATATAACATGATAATGATTCTGTATATATAATACACCATCAAATTATATTTTATTTTAATATCAAAATAATGATTTTTTCGACTGTGCGTACGTACGGATTATCGTCCCCACGACGGGATGAGATTCATTTCCAAGTTCACCATTTATCGACGATTATAAAAACATATATATTACTAATAAGTATGTAATATATGAAATAATAATGCTACTGGAAATATATATATATATATAAGTATTTATTTACTTACATGTATCTTATTAACTTACTTCCATTAGATACTATATGAAAACGGAAACATTGTTTATGCGTACGTACAGACAACAGTCTCCATAAACGGTGTTTTCCATTTAATATATATTTCTATAATACATATTTATATTATAAATAACTATGATATATAAATCATATTTTATATTCTGGAAGTTTTTAAATCATGATCTATGTGATATAATCAGGAGTAACAAGTTAAAACACGTACGATAGAGAAAGCAATTATTATCTGAAATATTAATATAACATGGAATTTATTATCAAATGGGTAGTATAAAGTCATAAATGAATAATTTATGTTATCATAAATATTAAAATGGATATGGTATAATTTAATACAATTCTATAGTCTTTATAGAAGAGGTTAAACGTACCCTCAATTAAAGGAAAGTGCAAGGTAAGGGTTTTTTATCTCACTCTTTATTCCTGTGAGATTCATGCCATATTTCCACTATTACCTTTGGTGTGGTGTATGTACTTCCCATAATTGTATTATTTGCGTAATACACATTAATTTATGTGTATTTACATATTCATAGTATGATTCCTCTTTTATGGGGTGTATGATTCGAATGTTACCAAATTGGTAAGGGTTAATTCCTCAATCTCATTATTATCCGAGATTGTTTATGTGTATGTATTTACTGAGACATTTTTTTCATCAATGTCCATTTTTCATAAAAATTATTTCAAAATGAATATTTTAAATATTTTTTAAGGGTAATATTTATCATGATCTTAATTTTAAATGTTTTACAGATTTATCTTTCTCAATATTTTTAATTAATGTCCATGATTTCAAAATGATTTTAAGGATTTATTTAAATGGACATGAATGTTTGGAAATAATAATTATTTCCAAAAGATTCTATGTGGTATGGGACACATTTATTCAGAAATATATTTTAAATTAAATCCTTTTTAAATGTGTGAATTTTAAATGATTTTACAAAAGGATATTTCTCTCAAAAAAGTTTTACTCTTCATTTTCAACTATATCCGCATCCTTTACAGGATATTATTTTTGATTGAGGTTGATTTATTGTAATACAATATTATGTATTGTATTTATTGAGTTATGATATGTTTGATCATGGATGTTTTATTTTAATTCCATTCATGGTTTATGGTTAAAGTATTTACTTTTCTTATGCTAGTTCTAATATGAATGTTTATGTTATGTTTCAACCTTTTCATATGAGGAATGTATTGGACATAGTAAGTTATGGGTGGAGCCCACAATAGCTCCTCGATGCATCGGTCGGTCTCATGAGACAACTAGACGTGGAATTAGCTGATGCCCTTTCCCAATTTGATATATGGTTTTGGATGAGGCCTTAATCATTTTTAGACGTCTTGGCCGAGGCCTTGACAAAATGTTTTATAATGTATGGCATTATACATTCCCTCATTATGAAAATAATATTGATGGTTCATGTGGTCATTAGACTAGTAGAATACCCATGATTATTATTTATTATTGAATTATTTATTCATCTCATATTTTTTCCATAAAAGTGTTTATGTGTATTATTTTTAAAAGAATGTGTTTTCAATTATTCAACATTCTTAATATTTATGTGAGCTTCCGCAGTATTGCTTACCCTTACTGAGAGTTTGATCTCACCCCATTGTATGTTATATTTTTTCCCAGGATTCCAGGAAGTGAAATGTGATTGCTATGCAGGCTTAAGCTAATGTAAATAATGGTGTTTTCAAAGAACTATTTACGTTGTGTTTTAAGTTTGAAATTGGAAAGAAATGTTAATGTATGCAATCAATTTTCCAAGATAGCTAAACTGATTGGTCCTAGGGACTTGGTTCCTTGAAATTATGAAAATGTATTAAAATAATGCACCGACTCTGGGTAACTGGGGTCAGTGCATTACAATTATAGTTGAGGAGTTCAGGGTTTTCTTAATATTGTAATCATTAGTTTATTATTTTTTCACGATGAAAGGAATAGTAAGTATTCCATGACCATGAATTGTAATAAATTCTTTTGACTTTGAACCAATTGGGATTAAATTAGTAGATCATCATCTATGACACAATAAATCCCTTATTTAACATTTATTTTAAATTATCACATTTTACTATTTATAAAAAATTCAAGTATTTCAGAAAATACCAAAAACACACCCTAAACATATTTCGACCTCTTGAATTCAAAAATAAAGTCAATTTTTTCAAAAATAATTTTCTAAATATTATTTTTTTAATATTTAATTGAAATCATAATTTATTATCAAAAACCAGTTTTAAAATATTAATTTACTTATTCGAAAATATAGGTATATCTTACTTTCAACATGAATATTATTTATATATTATCATAGTTAAGGTTATTATTAATAAGGGTATAAAACTATTCATAATGGTTTGTTACAATACAAAGGGGTAGGTTACTATTCAAAAAAATATGGTTTTTCTTATCAGAATCCAAATAACTTACAGATTGCAAAATCATATGTTAGATTTTCGAAATTCCAAACGTAGTAGTGAAAAACATATGTTTAATGGTCACTTAGTACATAGAAGTTCATTATGTAGAGTTTTCTTATAATTTTTATGACATATTTATAATTAAGGAATTTTCATTTATAAAACATTGGGTTGTTACACATAAACAATGATGATAATATAACATCATTATATAATATGTAAATAAATGTTTCTATGACTAAAGTTAACCCATTTTCCATCTCCTTTTCTACCAAATGGAGAATAAAAACATTGTTTATGAATACGTGTGGAATTCTACCACCATGAAGTGATAATTTACATTTTCTATTTTCTATCATCGCATATCATGGATGGTTATAATAATGGATTTATTTTATATATATTATCCTCATGAAATATAAATCATTTTAGAAAATTTGATTAATACTTAACTTGTTTTTATCATTTTTTGATGAAAAATTGAAATTTTATGCATGCATATATACAACCTACGGACTCCATTATTATAAGGCAATTCATCTTTCATAACATCCATATATGTTCAATGTTAATAGTGTTATTATTTTTTTAAAATGGTCAATTTTTCATGTTTTTATTCTTTATATGATTAAATAATAAAATCTATTCCATGTTCATCCAGTCAAATATTTTTTGGGATTATAAAAAGAATGTCTTCAAAACATCCAACTTAAAATAAACTAAAAACCTATAAAAATAAATCATTGTCATAATTGATATAAAATGGATAGTAAAAATTAAATGAACATGAATGTTTTTATTAGTAAATTTAATAATAATTTTTAGTATATTATAAAAGAAAAAAAACTAATGTGAAATTTCATACTCGATAGAAGAGAAACTTTTCCATAAAAGCACATTTTTAATGTATTAATGATTTTTTTTCTTAATATTTTTATTATTTTACAATATTCCTTATACTATTTTATGAATATATTTTTAGGGGAAAACAATTATTATAAAATTAATTTTATGACTTATATTTCATTCATTCTATGGGTTTCCAAATGAGTATTTTCTTGGATCACATTTAATATCATTAAAAAGAGAAAGTGGAATGTTCTATTTTATAATATAAGGCATCAAAAGATTTTACAACCATTATTAATAACATTTTTTGTTTGGATTTCTTTATAAAAATTCACTTTTTTAAAAAGAAATACCCATCACTCCTTTTTTAGGTTATTTTCATTAATTTTTCTTAAAAGGAATGATATTTCAATATCTTGAATTTTTTTTCATATGGGTGAAAAGTATATTTTTATGAATTGAATGAATGATTTAATGTACATTGGTTATGTTATGGTTATTATTAATGTTTTTTAATTATGGTTGTGCCTGATATATCTCATGAGGATGGGTGAGACTCATATGGATCTATAATTTATTGGGTAATGGGTTGTATTTTTCAAGATATAGGTTTCTACAAGGACATTAATAGAATTATTTGGGTTGTTCAATTCATTTGTAAGTGTGATTTCGAGAGTGATATTAAAATTATTCCCAATGAAAATAAAATTGAATTTTCTAATGGGTTCATGTGAGTTTTCAAGGAAATATTTTTGATTTCTTATTGTATGATATCATTAATGGAATAATTATTCCCATAATGGGTAAACATTTATATTTTTATGAAGTGTTTTTCAAGGGCTCTCATTTTTTACATGACCCCTCATTATTTTGATTTTTAATATATATTATTTCTCAAATGATGTGTTTTACAAGATAAATGTCACCACCAAAGCTTATTTCATGTGCATGTTAACTGATAATTTAAGCTAAATTTTTATTATGTCCAAAAAAATCTATTTTATGATATAATGTATTTAAAATGGTCTAATGAGTTTATTTTATTTATTTACCTTACAAATATTTTAATGTTCATCCTATGTTTTTAAATTTTATTCATAGGGTTTAAGGATGAATAATAATATTGAATAAGTCACATTTAATGACATGAATATTTTGGATGAAATGAAAATGATTTTCATTTTAAATGTTTTAAATTTTTGTAAAAATCAGATATCGAGTAGACGTGTACTAATTGAAATGTATGGGTTTGTTATATCTATGTTATGAAATAAATCTCTAAATTAATAAACCATATTGATAAGAAATATAAAAACAGTCAATACATTACTAATAACTCAATATTATATAATATTTAAAGGGGATTTACATAAATATAGTTTTAATGTAAATAATTTACCTGCATATGATAGATTCAAACATTCTAAATATATTTAAAAAATAATACTCTTGAATTTATTCTTACTTATATGAGATAATGACATAATATTTAGACCACTAACAAACAAAATAGTGTGTCAAATGAGTTGGAAGGGGATATATCTTAATATTGTGTGATTTTTTAATATTAGGGAAGACAATTGAATATATGAGGACTATAGTAGTGAAGAAACCTCTTAAATAACACATTTTAGAAGGTGTACTTGTCATCACTAGTGTCTCAAGTAGACAACTCCATCCAATATGAATCATTTCTTTGATGAAGATATTTGTTATGGAAAAATAATCATGGTTCTTCCTGAATTATCCCAAAACAATCTTCAAACGGTTATGTCTCCTATAAGAGAATAGTCATTTAAATATATTTGCCTAATGTGAAATGAATCTGATTTTATTTATTTATCTAAAACATAATTCATTAACTGATCAATAATTTTTCATGTCATAGAAGATCATAATTAGAATATTTTTGAGCTTTCACAGATATAATACGTCTTTTAAAAATTATAAATTCCTATTTTTCCTCTCTTAGATTGAAAATATATATTCCCTTTAATAGATCAATGTATTCTATTATTATTGAATGAAACAGACTACTACATATACTGGGAATATCATTTTCACACTCCGTATGAAAAATAAAAAAATGGCTTGATAGGTGCCTTTTTTCCAATCCCAAAAAAAATTATCAACCCTCTTAATTAGGTGGAATGAGGACTAGTCTACCAATTGTTAAAAAATAGTAGCAGGTTACGAGACTCTTAATCTCATGTGTTAAAATTATGAAAAAGGAATTAGATTTATTCTTACATCAATATTAAAAATTTAGGTAAATTGGAAACCTCTTTCTCATGTTGTGAATGTAAGGATAAAACAACATGGATCATGACTTCTTGGAGGTATCTATTTTTAAAAGACAAAATTACGGTTCTTAGATGGAATATATCTAGAAAATGATGACAAGGATTTCTAGTTTGAACATATTTTCTTCAATGATTTTTAATTAAGATTTGATATGAATTAAGGCTTCATGAAAAAGAATTTTGATGTTGAGTTTCTTGATAATCGTCAAAAAATTTAATAATTTTGTATGTTAATTGATCGTATTGGTTATTTCCAGAAATGGAATAGCTAGAGGAAAACTATTTAATATGGTTCCCACTTCCTAAATTTTTTTCTAATGTTTATTCATTCCCTTCATATTTTTCATCAACTCTCTCCACTTTGGAATCCAATAAGAAAAAAATCTATATATTTGACTTAAATTTTTTTTATAAAGTTTTAATGGTTGTTATTTTAATTTTTTCAAATTTAGTATCATCGTGATTTAAATTTCGAGTAGGATTAGGATAAAAATGATATTTTGGAGATTTTGATTTGTACTTGACGTTTTAGCCACTATGTAATTTAAACAGTGATTCATCTCTACGGTTTATGGATGTTTTCCACTATATATACAACTAATCTATCTACCCAACTACATTATTCTAAACTATATATTTTTAATTTCATAACACTTTTTTTCATTATCTAAAAAATATTTCCCTTTTTATGAGTCAAACATAACTATCAATTTATAGACCATTCATTTCAATTTGTTTAAGAATTATAGTATTCATCCAATTAATTTTTTTGAAAAGGACTCCCAGTCTATTGTTAAATACTAGGTGGAATATAGGTATATGAACCCCCTTCTCTCTCTATAATAGATTTGAATGATTTTTTACCAGGATATACTATTTGACAATGGATCATTATTTATATTATTTTTAGGAAAATTTATATTAAATTATTAATTCTAAGGTATATAGATGTGAAAGTGAAATTCAGGATAACATGGCATGGAATAACTAAACCTGACACTATGGTGATATTTCTACCAAAATTTAGATTTTTTTATTTTCAATATAAAATATAGAGTATATGTACTTCATCATGATGTATACAATTTTTTCATAATAACAATAGTTTTTACCCTTGAAATCATATGATGTGAGTTTTTATATTGTTTTCTAAAACCGGGTTCAAATATTCAGTTGTATTATCACAAAATTCTCTTCCAGAGGACACGATAACTACTATTTATGGAATGGTGAATGTATTTTGAATATTATTTTCATGAGAAAATATGATTCCAATTGGTTATTCAGATAATTCTTATGTAACCCCACGTATCACTCCCAACCCTCATAGGACAACCCACTTTCATCATGAATGAAACCAGTAATTATTTTTATTATTTAAATCTTTATTATTTTTGGTTGAATGTTTATAAAAAATAAAATTAAATATAAACCAATATATAAAATATTTTACCATCCAATTTTTTAAAGTATTTTTTCATTTCCCTTCATACCAAAATGGAAGAATCCCAGATTAACTCACAATCACTAAAATTTCGTTGTAGATGATATTAAAACACACAATTGAATTCCATAATAATATTTATAGTGTCTTCAAAGGTTAATAGAAGGTATTATGGAAAGTTAAATAATGTTACTACATAATCTCATTAATGTGAGTCATTAGAATTTTTCCAATATAGGATGGATTACCTAAAACTATTAGCACCAAAAAATCCCTATGAATAACTTTCTTGATCATCTTATTTCTCGAATGAGGTGCCTTTACATTTCATGAATGATTATTAAAATGTCCAAAATTTTATAATATTTGATGTATATTATATATTTCTATTTTCATAATAAAATTTCAAATTATGATATGTACAATCCAATGTTCTCACAAGATGACAATGTGTGCATACATAGAATTTGTTGAACTATTTATCTATGTTTTTTATTTATTCTTTTTTTAAGCCCTGTATTTGGATGAAAATTATTAGATGTGAAAGTTTCTTCTTATTTTTAATGTTTATAGTATATCAATGATTAAAAATGGGATCCCATTTTACCATTTTATTTTATGAAAGAAGGATTTATATGTCTATATTTAGCATTGGCTCATTGTTGTTTTGTGTTTAAAAAACTTTTATCATCATATGATAATGTTCAGAGATTTAGTTTCTTCAAGATTCAATTCTACTTCTTTAATTATATATCCAATTTCACTCAAAACCAAGATAAAAATAAAATTTAAATAAAAAATAAAGGGAAATATCTCTTAATAATTATATAAGTGTAGGAAAATTAAGATCAGTGCAATCCCTTAACAGCTAGTATGAAATTAGACAGTAGTCAAGAATGCATTCTAATATAATTTATATCTCAAAGGACTAGTTTTTTAATGAATTTAAAATAATTATGAAAATTATTGAGGATTTTTTTGGAAATAATATATCATTGAATCATATAAAAACACATTAAAAACCTCTACCCCATATACTAAAAAAACAAACATTTTCTCAATGTTTAATCATGGTGCGTGAGATTATTAAATAAAATTTTTAAATGTATATTTATAATGAATATTTTCTGATAATAAATGAATCGTTCAAGTACTCTAGAATAAAATTTCATCCGCAACGAGAAAATACCGAAACAATTAAAAAAATTCATGTATTTTTACTTTTATAGTGACAAAAAATTAACAGTTCTTCTATAAAAAATTAATGATGGTAAATGATTATAAATAAATATTATTTTTGAATAAATTTTTTTAATGGACTTATTTGCAATATTAAATTTTTATGGATTACTTTTAAATGAAAGTAAATTATAGTTGAATGTTATACACCCAATCTCAGAAGAAAATATTCATTGATGTCACAAAAAAATTTACACCCACCCAGAACATATTTTTTAATATTATATGTTATAACATGGATGATTCAAATTAAATAAAATAATCTCCAAGTTGTTTAAACATTTATAAATTTTTATAACACAAAATAAATGACAACTTTTCATCAGGGACATTAATCATGATGTAACAAATCATATAAGAATGTTTCATGATGATCAATAAATACTCTGCATAATATATGTTGAATTTAAATTAATTTTAATATTTTCTATCTAGATGATAATTTTCTTGGTTTAATATGATTTTTGACATTCTAACTACCAGTAGTATGAACACCAAATCATGAAACCATAGATTTATTATTCTCAATAAAACTTCCAATGAATCCCCCGTAGTTATTCCATAGTAGTAAACACTAATTTTTTTTTATTTTAGTTAATAAAAAACTACTATGTCTGCAAGATGCTATTAATATTAGTAAAAAATAAATAAATCATCCATTTTTTCTATTTTGATAAACACATGTTCATGAACAGATCAAATGTAACCTTTACACTCGAAAAAATAATTGATAAATTTGATAAACGATATATAAAATAAGGGAAAACATAATATATAACTAATTGTTAACATAAAATATTAATCAATATATAAAAAATAAATAAATTTATAATAGATAAAATTAATGCTTTGTAGATAAACCAATTAATTGATAATTGGAAAAACAAAAATTAAAATTAAAAAAATATATGATTATAAATAAATATTTATAAAATTTTAAAAGAGTTTTTTAAAGATAAATTCATGGATTTTATGTGAATAAGATAATGGTAAATGTGTGTGGGTTGATTTTATATGGCCTATATTAATTACATTTGGCCACATCTGTTTTGATTATTTTTGTTGGAATTTTTAATTTTATAACTTTTTTTCTAATATAAATTATGATATTTTCATTAATTTATATCTCTAAATAAAATTCAATGATTTTCTTGAAAAATGATTGTTTCAGGATTTAAATAAATCCAATGACCTATTTTTTATATCCACTTCATTAAATATTTTTTTTGATTGTTCTATGTATTTTTTCTAACTAGTTTTAAAGACTTTGAACCTATTAGAATTAATTCTATTATATTCCATAGTTTTCTTTTATGTTTGAATTTTTGAATTCATTTTATTAAAATAATAACAATTTGAATAAAATATAAAGAAATAGTTAAATTCGATTATTTTTATAATAATCGTATTCTAAATAATCTCTCATAAGTGGGGAAAAATATATTTATAAGATTTTAATCTATCTTTACACCTTTAGGATGTCAGTTGTTTGTGTTGATTTTTTTCTTCCCTAGATAATTTTTAGTTTTCCAACATAGACATTTTAAATTATATCATTTGTTCTTATCTCAAAAGTCCTTACTTCTCTCCGCATAACATAATTGGAAAATAATTGGGGGCACTCCCCTAGAGATTGGGAACTATAATTTCTTGAGAGAAATTAGAGGATGTTGTTCTCTGCTAATTTGAAACCCAAGTGGAAATAATATGTGTTCAATTTTTTCATATTAGGAACATCATTGGTTATTCATCAACTACTATTTTTCGTTATTGTTTCTTGATATCTTCGTCCTTGGATGCTGGACTTGTTTATCATTGAATTTTGATCTGGGTTGGTAAAGATCTACATGATTAGTTCTTACTAGAAAATTACTGTAATTTGTGTGGATGACCATATGTTTTGGCACATATCTATATGTTTTATAGTGTATATATTGATAAAAAACCAAACACAATAACAAAAATATTACATAATTTTAATGAATATTGAAATCATTTTATTATAATACAATTTTTGGATCTATAGTTTCTAAGTGTATTTTTAGACTTGATATATGATAAAATTATTTATGAACAACCTTTGATATATCCTAAAAAAATCATATTTTTTCATACGCTTATAAAAATATCAATATTAGTATTACCCTCTAAATAATAGAAGAATGAAAAGCTATCCATGGGTGTGATATGAATCTCAGTAAGGTTAAAAGTATGATTTATCAATCATAATATAGAATAAGATATTTATAATTGTATATATCATAATCATGGTCATCATTTAAAACTAAAAGATTTATACCTTTTATTGAATAAATACTAAACTATAAAATGAATTTATATCCAAAATTATGATCAATAGGGGTGTAAAAGCTCTAAAATAAATCAATGTTAATAACATAGGTTTGTGAAATCATAAGCATATAAAATCATAATATTTCAAACATAGATAATCAAAATAATTTAAATGAATACATTATGATCATATCTAGAATTAATGTCACTCAAGAATCAAATTTTGAACATATATTTTCATAGTTTTTCCATCTATAATCTCTTGAGAGTAGTTACAAGCAATTAACCACACACATAAGAATGTGAATATGTCTACTTATGAAAATATCCATGATTATCAATATCATAACATGAGATGTATATATTTCATTTATGAGTGTACTTGATGGTTATAACATAATAAATCACATATTCATAATACATACAAAAGTATGAACTAATATTATAATGAAGCATACAATTTCTTCCTATCATATCACAGGGAAATTAAAAAAAATTATTATAATTTTATTATGATTCATAATAACCATAAAGATAATGAATTATGATGGTATAATTGGATCAAATTCCTTCTAAATTAAAAGTAACATCACTAGTTATTGCATATATGAAAACTCCTTTAAAATATCATTAATGCATTTACATATGATTTTTTTTCATTTAAAATAATTTTTGAAAACTCGATTAATTTCATTAATATTATATAATCCATTTTAATTTAAATTTTACTTTTATAATTTTAATGTATGCTTAAATTAATTTTGGTCAGAATGGTGAGATAATCTGTTGTTTCGTTATATGGTACAAAGGATTTCCTTATCATTTTTGGTGAAGTAAACATCATTTATAAAATAATGGTATGATGGTTTAACAAAAAAAATATTTGAAGAAAAATATATGTAAAAATGAACTGATCCAATAATTATAGAATATTTGATTCATTATTGATAACATCTTTTAGAATATATGGATGTGGAATAGAAATATCCCCAAAGAAATAGGAAATTAATTTCAAATTTCTTAAAAACATTTTCCCAACTATTTTTTGTACCAAAGAGGGGAAAATAAATGTAAAAATAAAAACCTCAAAAAATATAGTGTAAAAAACATATCTTTTTATAAAGGATATGATATATATTTATATATTCCTTTAATAAATTTTAATTTGTAGAATACAAATAAAAATTTTATAACATCAATCTGAACCCCAAATTTATTTCAAATTCATATGAATTAAAACACTGGTATAATAAATATACATTTATTACAAATATATAAAAGAACCGTATTCATATTATAATAAGATATTTCATTTAATTTTCACATCTTACCACATAATCATTTTAATTCCTCCATTTTCAACCTCATATATGGTGTTAACTTCTTTTTTACTTTTATGTTGAAGTTTGCATGTTATGGTCGATGAAATCAAATCATGTTTCCATCATCTCTAAAATTATAATCATGTCATAATAATCTTATTTAACCCTCATTCACAATTTTATAATAATTCATATGAATAATTGGTTAAAAATTAATTACATAAATTCATGGGTATGGTTGTGCATACATATGCTTGAGTGATGTATCCACATTTTGATAGATGGAATTAATGAATGTAAAATAATAAGTAAACATTATAGAATCATTATTGTATGATATATATAATATATATATATATATATATATATTACCATCCATGTAATGAAGAAACGAATAGAAATAATATTGGATTTTTGAGTTGGTGGTCCACATGTGCGCATGAGAAACGTTATCATTATCCAATTGATGGGACGATAAGAAGGTAGATAAGATAATATAATTCCACATCTATAATTATGTCATAATCAATAATAATAATCACCATAAAATCTTTTATTTTACATAATGAATCATATCTGACCATGTAAGTGGTAATATAAAGGTACGAGTTGTAGAACCCCCGGTTTCTGGTATGTAACCCTTAATTGATGTTTTTTCATGGTTTTAAAGTTAATGGTGTTGAATGGGAGAGTCGGGAGAATGTGGAAGGATGTTTTGTGGAAAAGGGTAAATCACAAGGGAGGCGCACTATTTTTCTAAACCGTACAACCAAACTGTGTGCAATGAGTCTTGGAGGCAGTGGCTTCCGCATGACAGATGCACATTTTGTCGAACTGTGTGGCCAAACCGTGCATGAAGGGCAGTCGAGGAAGAAGCCAACACACGGTTAGCACAAAATTTGTCAAACCGTGTGAACTAACCGTGCGACCACTTAAAAGAGATCCTATAAAGGTGTATCTCACACGTTTATGTCTCTAAGTGCCTCGTTTAAGCTCCTAAGAGGCCCTAAATAGGAATTTTGGATCTCCTAAGGTAAAATAGGGTTCTCCAATAGTTCCGAAGGAGATCTGAATGCTTTTCTTGATGTATCAAAGCCGGATAATTGAGGTATGTGATCCTTCTTGTTTGGTTTCTCTGATCTACTTAGTTCTGATTCTCCTCTTCTCTCGGTTTTGTAGATCTACACCCGTTATGGGTAGATCTAAGCATGTGGATGCCTAACTTGATGAGTTTTGGTCTTGGTTGTGTTAGGAGAAGAGATCTATGGAGGATTCTTGGTGAATCATCCTGGTTGTCTTATGCGTTCTCTGTTTGATTGGGTTTTCGTCAAAACCATTGAAGTAGGTGGCTTCGCTATTGACTCATGTTGTTTGAATTGATTGGAATAGTTTCAAATTGGGTTATTGTCATGAAATTTATTGTGAAAAGAAAGGAATAAATCTTCATTAGTGATGATTTATGGTTTTGATGGAATTTTGAAATCTTGGTGAATTATTGTGTAAAGTGATTTGGATTTTTGAATTTAAAATGTCAATTTAAAATTATGGATTTTCTGGAATGGTAAATGGTTTGATGAAAGATAGGATTTCAATAATAAGGGGTGTTTTATTGAAATGGTTTGAATTCGGTGAACACACTTGGTTTTGACGGAAATGGTTTTAAAAAACAGGTGTTTTATTGAAAGGATGGTTTTGGTATGTTTGTTGTGAATGTGTGGTGTGTGATCATGTTGCATATATGGAGCTTGGTTGAAATAGGACCTTATGCTCGGTGCCAAATGTTTAATGGCACATGGGACTTTTAAGTACGAGTCTTGGTTAAAATATGACCTTGTGCTCGGTGCCAAAGGTGTAATGGCACATGGGAAACAATTACATTGTGACAACTTGGTAGATCGATGAGAAACTGCTCATGAGTTTGGAACTGTCATAACGAAGCATGCATGGTTGATTTCACAGAGTTGTGAAATGGTTGGGTATGCCAAAATGAGATTTTTGTGAAATGGTTCAAAAGCCGGTTTGGTAATTTTTCTGGAAAAATAACTTGTTAGATAATTGATTTCACATGAACATGGTTGATTTTGAGTATGAATGGTTTTAGAAACTTGTTTAAATTTAGTTATAAAATGATTTTTAGAAAAAAAAAATTATATAAAGTAATTTTATATAAATGTGGGTAACTCATCTCTCTTAGTGGTGTGAGTAGGGAAGTCATTCGGGAAAACTTGCTAAGTTTTATACTAACCCCTACTTTGGAATGATTGTGCTTTTGCAGATGTCATGTTCTAGGACACAGGTAAACATAAAGCATCATATTTCTAGTGGCTAGTGGTGATGCTTGGGAGATGTGGTGGAGCTTGGAGCTTGTGGATTACGAAGTCTTAGTGTCTTTTGAATGTCTTCAGTTGTTTATATGTTGTTCACTTTGATACTTAGTTTGGCCTTCCACTGTTGTGTACTCTGATGTGGTTTGACATAAATGATGTTTTTTTAGTTTGTCTTTCATTTGTTCATGAATCATATAGTGAATTTTTGGTTATGGGTGGTTTATGGGATTATTATTTAAAGGGTAAATCGTCCCCCAAATGTACTTGAAACCCTTCAGCATTTATTTCCAACCTTTGGTACCTTGGGTATGTCTCTTAAGGCCTAGTAATGAATCATGGTACTCTCAAGCCAATGAGAATTGGCGGGTCATTACAAATGGAGTTGAAATTCATTCTTGTCTATTCCTTAGTTCGAAATCATAGACAAGAGTAGGATTGTCATAACATGAAATGTATAGAATAAAGTGATGTAGTCAACCCGTTTATGCTGAACATCAAGTTAACATGGTGTTGGGTACATAAGTGTTTTGGATACACTTATAGAATGTCTGAAATCTCAATGTCATGGGTTTAGCCAATGAGAGGAGCATGACATGCATTGTAGAGGAATGACTTCCCACTAGGATTGCATATCTCATTGTGAGGAATGAGTAAGGATTTTGTGAAAGATGATAATTTTTTAAAAAATACAGAAATTGTTTTCAAGTAAAAGATTTTGAAAATAGGGTAATTGTTGTAATTTGAAAATGGGTTGATTTTCAAAAAGAATATTGAATGTTTTAAAAAATGTTTGAACATGGGAAACAGTTGTTTTGAGAACAATGTTATGATAAATGGTGTGATAGAATTTGAATACTAAGACATCAGTTTCTAGAGAGTCATATTGACGGAAATTGTGTTGGTTTAGAATATGTCACCTGGTATGCATCGTCAGAACCAACTAGAAGAAGCTGCGGAAAAATGTGGTTGCACCTGAACCATGTGTGAACCAAGAGCGGGTTCAAAGTATCATCCAATCTTTTCAAGTTGTGGATACTGGAAACAGAGGAATGAACCAAGGCATGTGGATCATACCATCCAGTTCATGAAGTATAGTCCACCAACCTTTTCTGGTGATTCTGAACCCAAAATGGTGGAGGTGTGGCTATGTAGGATGAATCATATCTTCAATTTCATCGGCACACCATTAGAGATCAAGGTCAAGTTGGAGACATATATGCTGGAGGATCTTGCACGACAGTGGTGGGAGCTAGTGGTGCATGATAAGGTAGATTAAGGCCTGGACTGGGAGGAATTTGAGGAATTGTTCAATAAAAATTTTATCCTCACACGTTCAAGATCCCGTGGATGATGGAATTTTTCAGTCTGATGCAGGATAATATATTTTTCATGGAGTATGTAGCTAAATACAAGAATTTAGTGCACATTACATCTGAAATTACTACAAGTGTGTCGATGAAGGCACACATCTTTGGCTCTGGATTTCGAAAGGAGATTCGCTCAAAGATAGGTGTGCTTTGTATTACGAATTATACAGATATGGTAAACAGAGGAAATTTAGATGAAAAAGACATCTCAGGAGTTATGGCAGGAGGAAGTATGAAAATACCCATGGGAATGGGTGGGAACTCTAATATTGGGAACAAGAGGAAGATGGACGCCTACTTTTAAGGTGGGAGTGAAAATTAGAATTAGATGGCTGGATCGGTAAATCTTCCACCACAACCCATGTTAAAAGCCAGATTTTTCAATGTGGCGCGGTTGATCACATGAAATGAGAATGTACAACAGCACCGAGAGCATTCCACAATTGCAACATCATGGGGCATCTTCAACGATAATGTAGCAGTGCTCCACAGTTGGGTGTTCGTGAAACTTATTAGGTGTCACAAGCATCTTATGCTTCGACAGGGCGAGGACAGCAAAATCAGTCTCACCAACAGAACAGATCCAGCTATGGTGATTCCAGGAAGACCATGACTCCTCAACTAGGGCAGTCTCAGCAAGGCAACAAGGAGAACAGTGAAGTGACAATGAAATTGTATGGAGCTGAGCAGATGATTGTGGATGATCAGGCTAGACCATCTATAGTGAGAGGTTCAATTCTTTTAAATTCTACCCTCATTCAAGTATTGTTCGATACTAGCACATCACATTCTTTTCTTTCATCTTGTGTAGCTGATTTGATAAACATAAAACATGAAATGATGCCTTCTGTGATAAAACTTCAAACTCCTCTCGGTGAAAGGAAATGTAGAGCCATCGTGTGTAGAGAATGTTCTATAACTGTTGATGAAGCTAATTTGAAATCGGATTTCTCTGTGCTGGAGATGGATGTTTATGATATAATCTTGAGTATGGATTGGTTGACAAGGTTTAAGGCTCACATCGACTGTTATTGGGGAACAATTAGTTTCATGACTGTGGACGACATCGACCATCTCTTTATAGGAGAAAGGATAGTAAAGAAAGGAACCAAGAGCTTGTTGGAACCAATGGTGGCAATGATATCTAACCAATTGGAAATGTTGACTTTGGCATAAATAGAATAGATTGATGAAAATAGTTTTTCAGCTGTGGTGGTTCAATTTCCAGATGTCTTTCCCAAGAACTTCTCAGGGTTACCACCTGTAAGAGAAGTGGAGTTTACGAATGATATCCTTCGAGGGACCAGTCCTATGTCACTTCCATCTAATAAGATGGCACCAACTGAGTTACGAGAATTGAACAAGCAGTTAGAGGAGCTGAAAATCAAGGGTTTCATCTGGACAAGTGTGTCTTTGTGGGTAGAGCCCATTTTGTTTGTAAATAAAGTAGTTGGAACATTGAGGCTATGTGTGGATTATCGTAAACATAACCAAGTTATGATAAATAATATATATCCACTTTCACTCATTGATGATCTGTTTGATCAATTGAGTGGAGATCAGTGGTTCTCTAATATTGACATGCGGTCAGGATATCACCAGTTGCGAGTTCAGAAGGAGGATATTCCAAAGACAACATTCTAAAGCAGATATGGCCACTACGAATATGTAGTCATGGATTTTGGTCTTACGAATGCCCCAACAGTCCTTATGGAATTGATGAATCAGATATTTCAGTGATATCTTTATTCTTTTTTTGTGGTGTTTGTGGACGACATATTGGTGTATTCAAAAACAAGAGATGATCATGAGAAACACTTGACAATAGTGTTGTACATCTTGAGAGACCATCAGTTGTATGCCCAATTATCAAAGTGCAATTTTTGGATACAAGTGGTATTCTTTCTGGCCCATGTTGTTTCTGATAAAGGTGTTTTTGTGGATCCAAAAAAGATAGAAGTTGTTCTTTTTGGGAACCGAAGAAGAATGTCTCGGAAATACGATGTTTACTTGTTCTAGATGGTTATTAATGATGCTTTTTATGTGACTTATAACAACTAGATTCACCTGTGATAGAATTGAAAAAGAAGAACAATGCATTTCAATGGCCTAAGGAATGTCAGAGATCTTTTCATGAGTTGAAAGTTTTCCTTACATCAGCACCCATCTTGATTTTTCTGGAATCATGACAGGGGTACATGGTTTATTGTGACGCTTCAGGATCTGGCTTAAGATTTTTTCTCATGCAAGGATACTATGTTATTACTTATGGATCAAGACAACTGAGGGCGCATGAAAAAAACTACCCAACACATGATTTGGAGTTAGCTGCAGTCATCCATGATTTGAAAACATGGAGACATTTTGTCATTGGTTAGAAATTCACTGTGTTTACGGATAATAAGAGTTTGAGGCATATTTTCTCACAACAAGAATTGAATCTCAGGAAAAGGAGGTGGATGGAGTGTCTCCAAATGTCTGACATTGACTTGATGTATAGACCGGGTAAGGTAAATTCAGTGGTTGAGGCACTAAGCAGAAATTATTATGCTCAGTTGGCGAAAGAAGCTTCAAGTGAGTGGCAGTTGATGTCGGTCCTAGCCAAAATGCATGTGGAATATGAAGACCGAGGTGATGTTGTTGTTTTTTTCAGTTGCGCTTGTTCCTGATTTGGTGGAGTTAGTAAAGTAGGCACATACATCCGATGTGGATTGTGTTGCAATGAGTTCAAAACACAATGGTGGGGAGACTATTGATGGATGAAAGTTGTATGGGAGTTCAGTTTTTCAGTTTTGAGATTAGATGGTTTTACCTTTAACTTCTCAGGAACTACTCTTTCATGCTTACGACCATTTAGGATGGGTTGTGCACCCAGGTACACAAAAGATGTATAAAGCATTGAAGGGGAATTTTTGGTGGAGCGACATGAAAAGGAAGGTGGCCAAGTTTGTCTCATGTTTCTTAATTTGTCAGCAGGTTAAAGAAGATAACCAGAGACCAGCTGTTATGTTACAGTCTTTACCTATCCCAGTGTGGAAATGGGAACATATAGCAATGGATTTTGTTACATGTCTTCCAAGAATGGTTCAGAAACACGATGCAATTTGGGTGATAGTGGATCGTCTAATGAAGTCGGCCCATTTCATCCCTTTTTGTGAAACACATACGATGGATGATCTTTCAAAAATCTATATATGAGATGTGGAAAAGAGGCATGGTGTACCAGTGTATATCAATTCAAATAGAGATCCAATGTTCAAATCTCTTTTCTGACGATCCTTATAGGAATCCCTGGGAACTCAGTTGAATATGAGTACGGCGTATCATTTTCAGACCGGCGGACAATCCAAAAGGATGATACAGATGTTGGAAGACATGTTTTGGGCTTGCGTAATGGATTTTGGTGGCTTGTGGGAAGAGCACGTGCCTTTAGTAGAGTTCTCATATAACAAAAGAAATCAGGCCTCAATACACATGGCTTCATTTAAAGCATTGTATGGTCACCCTTGTCGATATCCACATCATTGGTGGAAATAGGTGAGACTTCACTTGTTGGGAACAACCTTGTCGAAGAAACAACAGATAAGATTTAGTTGATTAAAAAGAGGATGGAGACAACACCGAGTTTTCAGAAATCTTATGCAGATCATTGCCGAAGACCATTGTCGTTTTCAGTGAGTGATCATGTGTTTTTTAGAATCTCTCCAAGGATTCGACATCATCATTTTGGGAAGCAGGGGAAATTATATCCCTGTTATATAGGTCATTATGCGATACTAGAATGGGTTGGATAGGTGGTGTATTGGTTGGAATTTCCCCCACAGTTCAGTGCATTGCATAATGTGTTCCATGTATCTCAGTGGAAGAAGTATCAGCCCGATCCTGACCATGTGATCATATGAGATCACATTGACCTAGATCCGGATGCTTCGTTGGTACATATCCCTGTACGGATTGTGGATTGGCAAGAGAAATTCATTCATGGAAAAATCATCGGTCTAGTGCGGGTTTTATGGCATCATGGTCAGATTCAAAAAGAGACTTGGGAACATGAAAGGGAAATTAAAGAGAAGTGGTCGAACCTCTTTCAGCTGGCTGATGTTTTTCTACTTTCTGAGGATGGAAAGACCAATGGTGGGGAGAATTTATTACCCCTAGTTTCTGGTATTTAACCCTTTCTTGATGTGTTTCATGGTTTTAATGTTAAGCGTGTTGAATGGGAGAGTTGGGAGAACTTGAAAGGATGTTTTGAGGCAAAGGGGAAGTTTCACGGTAGGCGCACAGTTTGTCTAAACCATGCAGCCAAACCCTGTGCAGTGAGTCTTAGAGGCAGTGGCTTCTGCACATCCGGCGCACGGTTTTTCTAACCATGTGGCCAAACCAAGTGAGAAAGGCAGTCGAGGCAGTAATCAATGCATAGTTAGTGCATAGTTTGTCAAACCGTACGAACTAACCATGCAGCCACTTAAACGAGATCCTATAAAGGTGGATCTCACACTTTTTTTCCTTTATGTGCCTTGTTTAAGCTCCTAAGAGGCCCTAACTCGGGATTTTGGTTCTCCTAAGGTCAAAGAGGGTTCTACCATTGTTCCGGAGGTGATTCGAAGGCTACTCTTTGTGAATCGTAGACGGATTCTTGAGGAATGTGATCATTCTTGTTTGGTTTCTCAGATCTATTTAGATATACTTCTCCTCTTTTCTTAGTTTCTTAGATCTACACCTGTTATGGGTATATCGAAGCGTGTGGATGCCAAACATGATGAGTTTTGGTCTTGGTTGTGTTAGTAGAAGAGATCTGAGGAGGATCCTTAGTGAATCTACCCAGTTGTCTTGTGCGTTCTCTGTTTTTAGGGTTTGCGTCAAAATCTTTGAGGTCAGTGGATTCACTCTTGACTCCTCTTGTTAGAAAAGATTGGCATAGTTTCAAAATGGGTTATTTGAATTAAATTGATTATGAAAAGAATGGAATAAATCTTCTTTAGTGATGATTTATGGTTTTGATGGAATTATAAAATCTTGGTGAATTGTTGTGTAATGTGATATGGATTTCTGAATTTAAAATGTCAATTTTAAATTATGGATTTTCTGTAATGGTAAATGGTTTGATGAATGATAGGTTTTCAATAAAAAAGGGTGTTTTATTGAAATGGTTTGAATTGGTTTAACACACTTGGTTTTCATGGAAATGGTTTTCAAGAAAAGGTGTTTTATTGAAAGGATGGTTTTGGCATGATTGTTATGAATGTGTGGTGTGTGTTCATGTTTCATATACGGGGCTTAGTTCAAATAGGACCTTGTGCTCGGTGCCAGATGTTTAATGGAACATGGGAATTTTAAGGATGAGGCTTGGTTGAAATATGACCTTGTTCTAGGTGCCAATGGTGTAATGGAACATGGGAAACAATTACCTTGTGACGACTTGGTAGATCGGCGAGAAACTGCTCATGAGTATGGAACATTCATAATGAAGCATGCATGGATGATTTCACATGGTTTTGAAATGGTTGGGTATGCCAAAACGGGATGTTTGTTAAATGGTTCAGAATATTTTTTGGTTATTTTTTTGGAAAAATAACTTGTTGGGAGATTAATTTCACTTGAACTTGGATGCTTTTGAGTATGAATGGTTTTGGAAACTTTTTTATATTTAGTTATAAATTACTTTTGAGAAACTTTTTTATATAAACCGTTTTTATATAAGTGTGGCTAAATCTTATATCCTAGAGGCATGAGTAGGGAAGTTATTATGGAAAACCTACTGAGTTTTATACTCACCCCTGCTTTGTCACGTTTGTACATTTGTAGATGTCATGTTCAAGGACACAGTTAAAGGTAAAGCATCTTATTGATAGTCGATAGTGGTGATGCTTGGGAGATATTGTGGAGCTTGGAGCTTGTGGAGCACAGAGCCTAAGTGTCTTTTGAACATCTTCAGTTATTTATCTGTTGTACACTTCGATACTTAGTTTGACCTTTCACTATTGTGTACTCTGATGTGGTTTGACATAAATGATGTTTTTTAGTTGGTCTTTCATTTGTTCATGCATCATATAGTGAATGTTTGATGATGGGGGGTTTATGGGTTTATTTCATAAATGATAAATCATCTCCCACTTGTACTTGAAACCTTTCGACATTTATTTCTAGCCATTGGAGCCTTGGGGATGTCTCTTAAGGCCTAGTAATGACTCGTGGTACACTCAAGCCAATGATAATTGGCAGGTCATTACACGAGTGATACTTCAATTTCCAATTTTCTGGAATTCAGGTTGAAAATAGGTGTACCACAATAATAATAACATTTAAAAATATTTATAACAATTACGCTATTATGTTAGTATATATAAAATATATTTATAATATATATGAATAAATAAATATTTAATGATTAGAATATGATGATAACCACTTCATTGATATACCTCCTTTAGAAAACATATCTGTACATCATTGGATAGTATTAGGTGAAGAAAACAATCTCTACATCATTGGGAAGGAACTAAGGAAGTTATTTTTCAAGGGTTTAGTCCATATTATTTTCTCAATAAGTGTAAATAATAGAGGAAATGTGGTCCCATCTTATATGTGATGGGAGTGCCACTTTTTAATCATTAAAATTGTGAAATTATTATATGATTTTATTCAAGGCCATGTGGAACCAAGGTACCCCATATTTATTGAGAAGATTGTATAAAATATAAATGAAGTCAATGCATAACATTTTCACAAGTGTTTTAGAAAATTTATGCATTGTCTATTAGTTAAACCCATTTAGACTCAAATTAACCATTAACATGATATTTTATCATTTTTACATGATAACATAATTATAAGAACAAAAAAGAGGACTTAAAACTAATTTGGACCTGATAATTAAAAAATTTGGAATTTATTTTAATGGATTCAAAATATAGTAGAGGTAGAATGTACATATAACATAAGTACACAAAATTATGTAACAAAAATGTTTAGAATAATACCATATTCAATAATAAAAATCATTTCCCCTTGAAATAAATTGAGATATTTATTTATATAAATTTATGTTGTAAAAAATAAAAAATATATTATTTTTTACTTTTGGATCATTACAATAAAAACATATCTTATCTATAATACCATTTAATGTGGAGAAATGAAAATAGTTTTTCATTTTAATAAAATATCATTTAAATTCATGAAAGTAATGCATGGGTTTCTAAATACAATATAATTTTTTCATATAGAATATTTAGTTCCTTAAAAATGTATTTGGTAAAAGATATCAATATTATATATCATTGTGTTATATAGATTTGGAAACTATACTCAATAGTTCAAAACCAATGTTCCTATTTTTACCCTTACCATTTTGAATAATCATTACCATGGTTACGATTCATAATGTATAAAATAAAAGGGTCATATTTACAAAAATTTTAATATTAAGAATAAAAATATGGAATTCATATTTTAAGATTCACTTTCTATTTGTTGATTAAATAAAAATTAATATATATTTGTATATCCTATTGAAAAACATTTTTTTTATTTTCAATTTTTTTTGAAAAAATTAATAAATCATAATTCCTTACCTAATAAAAACCATTTTATTAAGGTTAAAATTTTTTATTTTATATATAATATATGTGATTCATAAAAATATATCTTTAATAATAACCAATTTTATATTTTAAAAATAAACCCCATTTTTCAGATAAATATATATTTTTTTGAAAAAAATTCATTTAATTGTTCAAAGGATTTTATTTAAATTTCTATCCTATAGATTATTAATGAATTAAGTTTATAAATGTGTAAAATAACATTTTTAAAAATATAGTCATTAATATTCATATCTTCAAAAATAGAATTTGGGAATTAATTATAATATTAGAAATTAATATTTTTATTGAACATCATGCTTTGTTTAAACTAAATGTTTCTTGTATATTAAAATGATAATGAAATCAATTTTTTCATGAAAATATATCATAAAATCTATGGGTGTGACATTTTACGCCAACTATTAATTTTTTTTGTAAATTAAATCATAATGATATAAAAATATATATATACATCAACCTAAACATATCCTTGGGGTCCCACATAGCTTTATCAAATCTAAGATTTCACCATAAAACAGTGACTAAGTGAGTTATCTTTTATAGAAACCCCTTCTCTTTATGATCGAGAATACCCATTTTTCATCCTCATTATAAAAATCATTCTCTAGTTGCACAACCAATGAGTTTATTATATGTAAATACTTAGGTATTTACATAATCATTTTAGAAACATGGTAAACATCTTGAACATGGGTGAAGTTTAGTGGAAGTAATATTTGATAAGAAACTCTCTTTATTCGATCCAAAATTTCATAAAGGGGTGATATATCTAGTGATCATGTTTCATTTTTTTTCAAAATCTCATTACCATATTCCAAGGATATATATATTGAATCACCTTATCACCATAATTGAATTATTTATCCTATTTATGGTTTCTAACAGTACTTTTTGGTTGATATTGAGATTCCCTGATGTGCTACTAAATATAATTTAACTTCTCTACCTTTTCCTCTAATAATATAGACAATGATATCTTTCTTTATCAAAATTTCTACCAACACATTAGATTTATTAAATTCCTACCATAAATGGTTTCATATGGATCCATCTGAATACACGTTTTGGTGGCAATTATTGTTTGGAAATTACACTAATTGAATGTTTTTATACCCACCACATTAGAAATTTATATAAAAATATATCAATATATCCTCTAGGGTTTGAATAACCCTGTTAAGTTTAATATAATTTTAAATATTATATTTAGTGTGAAATTTTCAATACATTTTAAAATCATACTAATGACTTCTTCAAAACAATGAGGCACTCCATAGATCATGATCAAATATAAAGTAATGTGGAAATCCATTCACCATACGACTTATTTAATGTATATTGTGAAATAATGATAAAGATATTAATATTATCCAATTGAATGGAAATGTGATGAAATCTTAAGGCTTACAACTAAAACCAATATAACATTGTTCCATTTAGATGTTTAGTGGAGTATAATAATAAAATACACTAAAACTCTTTTCTATTTACGTTATGGTATGATAAATTTTTATAAAATCCCCATAGACAATTATCTATTATCCTTAACATTCTGAAATACCCAGAATCAAGATAATTACTCTGGAATATACATTTTTATGTTATCCCACTATAAGTAGTATTTTAAATATCTATACATATTCATAAATATAAGATAAATTGTTTTTTAATAACTTTGAGATTCCTTAAACAATTCCATATTATGGGATAGTATTGACAAGACATATACACAGTTACTCAACCTTATCATTTCGGCTTTTTCTCTTCCCCAATGTATTAGTGAATTGATAAGAAATGACCAGTATTCATATTAAACCATATCTTTTTAAATTAATTAAAATATTTATCTATGAATTTATTCATCAATATTTTCTGATCTATAAATATCACACATTTCCTCACAATGTCAATGCCACAATATTTTCAATGAAAAATTAAATATTTCATCTCTTAATCAGTTTTCAAGAATGCATGATCATGGATTTTAAATTAGAGTGGATATTAAGCCATAACCATGTTATTATAATTAGAATACATAAAATACCATAATTTTATTCATCACATTAGATCAACAACCCTTACACACAATAGGGTAGAGTGAAAAAATGTATTTTGAACAACCTTCTTGTAAGAACGTTGAAATTTTCATCAAATTCATTTACCCATAATAAATTGTATACCTTTCTTATAAACATGGATAGTGTGTTATATTTTCATGATAAATTCCCAAAAACCATTTTTTATACATATAACCCATGAAAAGTTTGAATATCAATTACCATGGTAGTTCTATACCATCGGTTAACAGAATCAATGTCTGAAGGGTCATCCAATAAAACCATGCATGAAATTATATGACCCATTAATAATTCCTTTTATAACCAAATTTAAAACATGATAAATCTAGAAAAAATCTTCTACATATTAGGGTATTTAAAAAAATATTCAATTGATCATCATTTATTCTTTATTATATAAGAATATCAATTAAAAATACAACCAAAAAATTATCAAGATTATCTCTAAATTCTATATTAATTAAATCTATAATGATATTTGGTTCATTAGTAATTCCAAATGGATTATATATTATTTTATAATGAAAATTCCTACTATAGATATTTGTCATGGGTATGTCCTTTTATTGACCCTCAATTGATGAATAACATAATAAAGTACAATTTTAAAAATGTTTTAATATCATACATTTTCTTAAAAAAATATTCAATATGTGTTAGAGGATAATTTTTTATTGATAACTATCTTATTCTATTCTCAATAATAAATTCATAATTGAATTGACATATAATTTTTTTATATAATGATTAGGTTAATTCAATGGTTATGTAATGCAGAATAGGAATCACTTATCCTTATTTTCTTGAATGTTATTAATTAATTCCCATTACTCAATTATCTTCCTTCAATAAGAATTCATTGAAATAGGTAAAATAATATCTAAGATATCTACTAAAAACAAAATCTATAATTAAAGGGAAGACAATGAATACCTATAGGAAAAAAATCCAATCATGTCAAAAACAATAAATGTATAACCACTATTTATTTTCTACCCATTAATATTAGATAAATTTTCCTCATGAATTGGATGTAGTGCACATTAAATGGAATTAATTTCCATTATAAGGTCATGTTCATTGTCACACTGATAGATAATCACATGTTGGTTCAAAATAAAAAGTAACAATTACCTTCCCAAAAAAATTATATGTTATCCATATCGATAGTTTCAATAGATTCCAAATATAGAATAAAATTAAAATTGATAGAGAATAACAGTATTATATGGTGCTTATTCCTAAAAAAAGTTATATTTGAGAAGATATATAAAAATGATATATGATCATCATTCAATTAGAAGATATTACTACTAACTTATCAAATAAACATTTAGGTGGTGACAGGATACTCATAGAAATTTATTTAGATATATAATATTGGGTATATACAATATCAAATATATTATTATTAGTACTATATTATATGGAATGTTTACCTTTTAACACAGCATGTCCCTCCCCCACTTCAGTTTTGATAGGAAATGCCTCCCCTTTATCATTTATCAATTGGGTAAATAGAGTCATAACATTCTCATTTTCTCATTTATTAGGTTCTTAATTCATATTATTCCCAATTACATTATTCTCAAATATTAATCAACATTATTTGAATACTTATTCTTCTCTATTTACTTTTTTAACATTCCATCCCTTTTAGAAAATTACTTACTCGATATCAAACCTTTCCTCACCTAAATCATTTACCAGTTCCTTTTATAATATTTCTAAAGTGATATCCAACAAATTTTGGGTATTTAGGTGTTTTTTTAACACCCTATGATATTATGGTGTTCATATTTTTATATTTAATCTATTTGACAAAATAAGATTCTCACAACCCCTTGTTTCAATGAAAAATTATATAAAATTAAATATTATTATTTTAAATTGATCAATATAACATAGCCATTAAATTTGTGAGAGAGAAAAATATTAATGAAATATATATATATATATATACAGATATATTATATTTCATAAAATCTTTTTACATTTATCCAGAAGATTTTATGGGTATAAGATATAAATGAATATAGTGTTACGCATTAAAAGGATATATTTCTCTAAATATATTTTTACTACCATTCAAGGAGGAAAATGTTTAATTTTTTTGACACATTTATAAAATATATATGTCAAAATAAACATTATTTTTGAAATATTAATATCAATATTTATTTTGGATAGTTTTTTAGTATTTTCAGACTACTTCTATTTATAATGAATTGTAATGTAACTGGTGGAATTATAATATGACCATTAGGAATAGAAATATGGAAAATAGAATAGTAACATAACCTATTAGAGTGTCAATTAAATTTTGGTATCTTATAACTAAAAATATTTAATACTTATATCATATAATAAGTAAATAAATGATTTAGAAACAATAAATTAAGTGTTGGTATTGTTGTGAAACAAAAATGTTTATAAACAATTTTATAAATAATATAATGATTTAAAAGAAAAATATTTTAGTAATATATTATCTTAAATAAATAATTTTTTATTATGACTATAATATTATTTTACGAGACCTTAATTAATTTTTATGTGTGTTACAAAAATAGTTGAAATATTAAAATTTGTATTTTATTTGAGTAAATGATGATTTAAATTTAAATTTAAATTTCTTTTATTTATAAAATTATTATCATTAAATTGATTTCAATTTTCAATTCTAGAATCCTATAAATTGTAAAGGATAAATTTTTGGATTTTTCTAGAATAATTGAATTTATAGTGAATATTTAAATATGATATTTTACGATATATATAAATTATTAGCAAAATACACTATTCTATGATTCATAGATGATTTAGTAAACATTAATTTCAAATAACATGCACTAAATAATGAATTTAGTTTCAATAATATTCAATATTTATAGTCTTAAGCAAAAATATGAAACAAATTAATAAATTAATTAAAAAATACACCTCTCCCTCACTATAAATACCACAACACCATCTCTTATTCTCTCACCTAGAATTCCTCAAATAATTTAAAATATAGGACTAAAAAATTTCCAAAAAACCTACCTAATTTCTAGGAGACATTAATATAAAAATATACTGAAAAATTAATTTTTTTAAGGTTGTTCTTAAGGAGATGAATTCAATTGGTACATTTTTTTCGCTTTCAATTTACATTAATTTGTTTTCATCCCATTCAATTAGTACCTATTTATTAAATAGTATCCTTATAACTCCATTATATTATATATATAGTAATATTTTTTTGTTATTGGAATAACCATCATAAAATTTCCTCATCTTTCTCTTTTAATTCAAAAAATTAAAACACCATCCATGAGGTGCTGATTTAATGATTTCGTGAGTGGAGAGTTTTCATTTTTCAATTCCACCTTAAAGGATGGTTAAAAATTATATTTATGGATAACCCATAATATAATAATACATATATATATATATATAATGACTTAATTTAGATTCTGGAACCATTATATATAGGCAATATGACTTCATAACACAAAAGTAGTTCGTAGAGATCAAAAAAATTCCAAAATTATCTAAATTATTATCACTAATGTATTATCTAATTATTCATACACATATCATATAAAATAATGAAATATATAAAATTTTAATATTTTCAATGGTCATTGGGGGAATAATTTCTATTATAGACAACTATTATCATTTTTATTGATTTTCCATACAAGTATACAAGTAAACTGACCATGAGAACAAAGGAAACGAATGCCCCAAAACAACAAAAAAGAACCTTATAAGTCATCAAAAATTCCATAAATGGACATAAAAAATAATTTATAAATAGTTATTATTTAATTTAGTGTTGAATTTAATATTATTATCACGGACATTCGGATCAATTACAGAACACATTCAGATATAAGGTAAAGAGTTACTCATCCCAATTTGTTTCTGTGAGATTTTCATTAATCGCCACTTATATCTCATATGTGGTGTATGTATACATAAATTTGATATATAATATCATTTATATCATTATATTCCTGGTATTATTTTATTTAACATGTTATTATTAATTTTTGGTCATATTATTCAATTGATTATAATGTGGCAAAGGATTTTACACGAACCTTCATTTTTCCTTTTGGTTACTCATCCACTATCTTTACCCTAAATGTAATTATTTTTTATTTTTTATTATTCTTATAAATAATTTTTATACATTAAAAAATCTTGTATTGATATCATTTCATCTTTCTTTTATGGGAAGATACATATTTTATAAGGGTCCTTTCTCAATTCATCCTGATAAGCATGTCCGATTAAAAGGAACTTCCGGATTTATCATGCATTCTGATGTGCACAATGTAATTTATTTTAAGAAAACATTAGTTTTATAAGAAAATTAATTTTATCAATATAAAATATATTTTTTCATTTTTTTATAAAAAAATTTATGTCTTTTTTTCTTTTTATAAAATCATTAATTTTATCCCTTAAACTGCACTGAAGTGTCCCATTCCTATAGTTTCTTAAAAAACAATTTTATATATTTTCACTTATATTGGACATAATTTATGCCTAAAACATAATTTCATTTTCCTTAACTATTCATTCCTTGTATATACACTTATTCAATATGTTATTTATAATAAATAGAAATTATTTTTTAAAAATAACTATTATTTCCCAAAAAAATGTGCATTCTCTAAAGAATATAGTACTGATTTTATAAGATAAATTTTATCTATGATTTTGATTAAAATAATAAAAGTTGTATGTGTAACATATATCTATAGATACATTTTTTATATTAAAATATTTGGACTTGAATTGATTGATGGGACCATTATAGCTCCCCTATGCATCAACATGACTCATGAGACAAAATAGTTGGGGAAAACCCTTCATGTATATTCCAAATAAAATCATATTGGATTTTTTACCAAAAAAAATATATATTTTTTAAAGGTATTTCATTTTATAGATACATTACATCTAATGGTTAAGAATTATCTTCATTTTATTTTTAAAAATTATTATCCATAGTATATTCACTATGAAATAATCTTTGTAAATGTTTTCATTCTCAATTAATTGATTGGAATGTATATTTCAATTATTAACCATTACATATTGATTATAAATATTTATTAATGTTATCATATGATGTAACTAACCTTTATTTAGTATTATATTTCATGCATTTATATTTTTTCATTCCCAAGTTATGGAGACGAATTGAATAATTCTCAAGGAGGCAGTTTATTTTCATCTAATTTGTTCTATAATTATTCACCAATATAATAAGGGAAAAATATATGTGGGTATTTCTTCAATACTTATAAAATGATCAATCCTTGCAGATTTGGTCTCTTGTATCTATTCTATTGTAATAAAATGACCACCGAATATGGGGTTCTTGGGTCAGGGTTGTTGTAGTTGGTATCAAGGAATGTTTAGTAGGAACATTAGGAAATAGATTTAGAAAACATATTTTATAGATCATAATCCTAATATATAATTTGAGAATAATAATTGAATAAAATACTATAGTATTGGTAATGTATATATTATGTGGGTCATCACAGACATACATATCTATCTTGATAGTACATGTGGACGTGGTTATGGCACAAATGTATGTAGGGGTAACAACTACGACCTAGTATAAAGACCCAACCTTAAACATTAGATAATAATGAATTAAATGAAAAATTAACATTGAGTATGTTTTGAGGTTTATATTTTCAGATAATTAGGCCGTAACTCTTGAAAATCAACATGAATATTACAATTAGACACTACTACTAAATATCAATTTTTTTATAAAATAAAAAGAAACATGTCTAGTTCCATGTTTTAGAAAGAATGAATTTTCCTTGATCTCATCCTTGACCCTTATTCATCATTAATTTTTATTGAAAACAATTCAAAAACATGGGATGCACATAAAAATCTTAGTATAGGATATAAAATAACGAATGAAAACATCATCCCATCAATAAATACAAAATTATGAAACCATACTTTTCAATCATTACATACCTTATGAAATCATATGATTTATGCATGAAACATAGATATCATAAATCATAAAGGTAACTTATGGAATACATAAAATACTTACATTTTAGATAAAAATGCTACGTATGGAGTTACATTGGAATACTCATCACAGTATATTCCTTAAATCACTTAGGAGAATCATTAACATTTTCCTCCATCAAGTTACCCAATGCATTGCATAGCTATCTCGTGCTCACCCACCCTAGGAGTATCACGGAACCACCCGTATATGTTAACAATGCCCAATAACCATAACATTATTATAACACATTACACAAGTATAAAGTAAAGATAACATTTCCACATTCTAATATATCAAATCAAGATATTGAAATAAAAAATGCTTTATCCACCCATTCTCAAAAACATTTAAAACATCTAATAATGCTATTTTTGAATCAAAGTGTCTCATACCACTTTGATGCTTTTTATGGAATTAAAATTTTAAAAAATTAATTTCCATATAAATAAATACTATAAACCATTTAGAAAAAAATGACATTAATGAGAAAGATTTATAAGGATAAATCTATAAAAGAATATTTTTTTTGTTAAAGAGTTCTTATCCAAATTAGAAATGCTTTAATACATATAATTGATGAATAAAATTAAATCAAAACCTTATTATCCTATGAATAAATGGATTCATGATATAATATGCCAAGGAACAGTATATACACTTTATAAAACATAATTGGTGCATAACAACAATGAAGTGTCAATGGAATGTAATTTGAGATTAAGTCCCATATAACAATTGTATCCTTAGATTAAAGATAAATCAATTACATAATATTGTGTGAAAAGTATAAATACACTAAATATGATTGGATATTTGGTATAAATAAATCATTGTAAATTCACTCATGGCCTTTTTAAGATAATGCCAATTACTTGGATGTTTAACCCAATGAATGGAAATTGAGTTAAAATTACTCTTATCATGTTTATATTAGTGAATTGAGAATTTATAAAAGGAGTGATTATTTGTATCAACAGTATATACACACAACGGGGAGTGGAGATTACAACATAATTAAATAAATAGTGATTCCACACATAATTATAGCCTGACATAATTAAGAATCATAAGATTAACCCACGGAATGGAAATTGGGTTAAAAGGTTCCCTTACCGATTTGGTAACTTACGAAATATAAAAACCATGAAACAAGGATCATAAAATTCATATTTAAATACCTATAAATTGAATTATATTACACAATCAATACAATATTACTCAGTAAATACACAACATAAAACTAAATAGTTGAAAATATAGCATGAATCTCACAGGAATAAAAAGTGAGATGAATCCATTACCACGTTGTAGTCAATCGAGTCATATGACCAAAAGTTAATAACCACCAAATGATTCACAGAATACCATGAATATAATTTGAATCATGATTACATATATCAAATTTCAATACACAATACACCACATGCAATAAATAATTGGTGAACAATGGAAATCTCACATAATTAAAATTGAGGTGAGAAACCCCTTACCTCATGTCCGACTTGACTCGTTTGTTCATTTTTCTTCTTGAATAATAAACATAAGTTAATTTATACTTTATTAAGATCCTTTTTCAATTTATTATTCATTTTACATCACTTATTACCAGGGAATAAACATTTTGTAATCATTTAAGTTAATAATGGTTATTTTGTCGATATTTGGTACTTGAGTCAAAAAATGAACACCTTATAATTAAAAGTTGTCCATGTGGTAATGATTAAATTTTCTAAAGAATGATATTCATGATTTATATATCATATATATCATATATATCTAGTTTACATATGTATTTATAATATTACGTAACATTTAGAGGTAATAAATGAAATGCACTGTTCAATGAGACGGTAAGTCGTACGTACGCATAAACACTACTTTCATTTCTATTTCATATTTAATGGAATGAAAACATAATGATACATAGTTATATTATGATTCCAGTATAATATTATATATAATTTCATTAACTCTATCCTATATACATCCCACGTATGGCATGAACGAGTCATATCACATTGAGGGGGCGATAGTCTGCACTTCCTCAAATAAAATTATCACATTTACCCATATTAGAAAACATAAAGGTATGATATAAATGAAAAATAAAGAAGAATAAAAAAACATAAAAATAATATATCATATAGAAATTCAGTTGAATCATAATGGATACCATAAGAAGTGGTAGGAGAATATTGAACTATCATAGTTTTCGTGAGGCTATGTCTGTCGTGCACAAAAATAGTATGTTCTTTACCCATGATATTGAGGTGTGTGCAAGTGTTTTTATAATACCTCTCATAAAAACAACCTAGTATATTGAGGATACGTTTTTATGAAATATAGGAATAAAAAGTGTTTAGGGGATTGGACAAGGAAATAAAAACAAAATAACTTAAGAGAATACGTTACCTTTAAATCGGGTAACTCCACTTAGTTTGAACCCAAAGGACTTATTGAAGTTCCTTCTGCCTTTGTTAAGGCATTATGATGGTTATCTTTTTAATTACCATTTTCTCTATAACTCACTATCAGAACATGATGAATAGAATATTATTCCATGTCCATATTTTCATTTATCACTGATTTTATCCTATTTTAATTCAAGAATTTTTGTGTCCTTTTCAATTACTTTTCCATCTTAATAAGAGTAAATTTTATTAACCTTATTTTTTATGTGGGTTTCCCACAAAATAATTTTGAAGTATCAAACATTTATTTTTATGAAAAAATTAAAATTATGAGGACATAATTTATTTGAGGAGGGAAGAATTTAAAACCCCATGATTTTATGGAATGTATGTTTTAAAATTTAACTTCATTGAAAGGATAGGTTTCCAACAACAACAATATTGAACGAACAATGATAAAAAATAAAATTTATTTGTTTTAAAATAGAAAAATTGAATTATTTAGAAAATTTGAGGAAAAGAATTGTATTAGTAAAATTTATATATTATATATTTAATAAGTTTTTTACCTTCATCCAAATTATTTTATATGTATAAGATAAGAATGTAGTGAATGTTACAAATTAAAAGGCTATATATTTCTAATTATAGTTTAACAATAGTTTATTGGATAAATTGTTTAAAAATAAATTTTGACGCTTTTATAAAATATATATTAAAAAATAAATTTTATTTTTGAATGGTAATACCAAATATAATTTGGTGACGTTATTTTAGTTTTTATGATATTATTAATTTTATAGCAACAGTAATGTGATCTTTAGAAAAATAATTCAACTATTTAGAATATTATTATGAAAAATGTATTATTATGTTCATCAATTACAGTGTAAATAAATCTTAGGCATCTTATAAATGAAAATACGATATATTTATATTTTAAGGACCTGACCCTATTTTCCTAGAGTTGGTGCATTATTTAATTAAATTGGAATATAAACATGGAATAAGCATCCTGAAGGACAGTGTGGTTTTGTTGAATTGGAAACATGAAACATACATAAGTTCATCAATACATATTGAAACAAAAAACAAAATATAAATTTCTCTGACAAAACCCATAACTCATATGTAAAATTTGTATGACTTTCGTAATACAAATTTTCATGTCCTAAGAAATTGAAACATAAGAAATGGGTGAGCTCAAACACACAGTAAGGGAATAATAAATAGTGGAATATATCCTAAAAATAAAAATTAAGCATGTTGGATAACTAAAAATACATGACTTTAACAATTAAATTGAACACATTTTTCTAGGAATAAGATATCAATAAATAATCCCATAGTAAAATGTAATCATGTTTATTCCTCTAGTTGAATAGCCACATGAAAAACAATACTACTTTTATAATTAAGGAATGCATAATGTTGGTCATCATAAACATACCATCACAGCCTCGTTCTAAGACCATAAATAATCATTTTTTCAAGACCTTGTGGCAAGACAATAGTTTGTGTCATGAGACCTTCCGATGCAACGAGGGGTTATAAAGGTCCCCACCCACCACATTCTATTTACAATGCATTCCTCATATCAATTTGGATAAACAAAAACAAAATATAAATTCATATTGAAATTAATATATGTAATGAGAATAACTTTCCCCAAACATTAATCAAAAACACTAACCATTCAATGTAAATTCATGAATGGTTTAAGATAGCACATCCACATCCCAGAAAATCATAAGAAATTAAATTAAATATGGTAGATTATATCATAAAATATTAATCCTAATAATACAAATTTATCAATAAATTTTTTGAAATAGAAGAAGATAATTTTATAAAATCATGGGGTAATTCTTGAGATAATTAGCCTTTTACTTTGAAAAGAAGAGTTATTTTTGAAAAATAATTGTTTAAAACAATATTTAAAGTAAGAGATTTATATTTATAATAATATGAGTGATTTTATTAAAATAATGGCTTCAAATAATAGATTATATTGTTCCCATGAAAATAGGTAATAATTTTTAGAATTACCTTGGAACGAGATTTTTATCGAGAATGATTTTTGAAAGAACATTTTAAAACATAGAAATCGTCCTAAATGAAGCTACTGGTTGAAAGACATATATATAACATTAAAATATAAATTATGAGTAGTATATATAAATTAATAAGAATTTAATTAAGGTAAGTAGATAAAAATATTAACCCAAATGAAAATGGAGGTTTGGGTAGAAAACCCTTATCTTATGTCTGAACACGTTCCTCTCTTGAACTTATGGTTCGTGAATCTGAAATTAAAAATATTAATAAATTGATACAAAACCTATTAGAAATGTATTAATTTTATCATATTTTTTATTGATATGTTATAATATTGAATTCCAAAATTTCGAAGTGTTCGTTTCCTTGGTTTCCATGATATGTATACTTGTATATGAAAATGGATGTTTATGTGAATAGGATGTAGTTATATTGAATTGAAATTATATATTATATATGAACATATATATTATTTAATGGTTTTATATATCAATTGTTAACAAGTTTTGAGGACAAAATATTAATGATAATCACTTAGATTATTTGGTTTTATTTTGATTATTATGTACTATTTTTGTCATATAAATTATTAATAAGCACATAAACACGTAAAATAATATTAAGTTGGTTATAATAAATATTTTATAGTCTGTTTCATCCATGAAAATGGTTTCATGATAAGTAATGAAGTATAAATTGAATAATGAAACTCTGTCGTCCACAGAGGATTAAAATAGTTACCTCACAGACGATGATTTTAATTATAAAAGAGAGAGAGAGAGAGTAAGAAGATTGATAATGGTTATTAAATTAAAATTGTATAATTATAGTATATAGATGATACTGGAGGTATAATGATCAATTGGATAGAATATGTTAAGGTAGAATGAGAAAAAAATATAAATTAAAATGAAACTAAACGAAAATAAAAGATATTTTACCACATGGAATAACCTCCTTGAGAACCTCCATAAAGGAAAGGGGTTTTGGTCATTTGGAAAGACCAATAGATCCTAGATGTGGGGAGTGACAAGGGAAGGGTATTTCAACAGAACATTGAGGAACTTTATGGTTTAGAATAATGGAGAGAAGTGGGAGTGAGGGGGTGTTTTTATAGTGGAGGAGAAGAGGGTTTTTCTATTATATTACAGATTATTTTATTACATTACCAAAGAAAACCAATAGTATTGATTATTGTGACATAAAAATAGTTATAGGTTTATGTTATTTCGAAAAAATGGTTATTTATATTAGCCATGAACCTAGCATGATGAATCAATTCACTTATTTATGATATTTTGTAAATTATCAAATTTCAATATTAACCAAAAATTCATGTATTTTAGAAAATTCAAAAAAATTATCCCTAAATATTTTTTGATGGATAAAATTCACTAATGAACTCAATTTTTTTAAAGTAATTTTCTAAATATAAATCATTTAATTTTTAATTAAAATAATTATTTTTTTGAAAAATAAAAATTTTAAAACCCTAATTCGTTTTATATCACAATGGAAAATTAATAAAGTTCATTACTGTAAAACAATAAAATATTAATATGATTAACTATTCATAAGGGTAATATTACTATTAATAAGGGTATGTAACTATTCACCAATAATTAAGTTCATTTTATTAGAGTCTTAATGTGTTTTTAAACACAATTGAGTATGTTAGTTTTTCAAAATTCAAATCACATAGTTGGAAAAATTATGTTTACTAGCTAGGTTATAACGAAGTGGTGTTTTATAGAGAATTACAGCTTCCTGAATTCAATATTAAATTTATGTTAAAAATCATAGGGTATTAAATTTTCCCCCACATACAGAAATTGTTTCCTCAAAATTCCTTAAATTTAACCTCATAAAATGATTTTTATGGTTCTTCATCATAAGAACCTCAGGCTCCCATGTTACCTCTTTGATATTTTGATTTTACAAAATATCTTTATCAATAGAGTCATATGATTCCACAAAACTTGTTCTTTAGTGTCAAGAATTTTGGTAGGATCTTCATAGTAAGATAGGTCATGTTACAATTCTATACCTTTAGAAGTCAGTACATGCATTGGGTCTGGCATGTACATTCTCAACATTGAGATATGGAATGCATTGTGTACTTTAGACAGGCTATGTGGAATATCCAAACAATATTCAACAACTCCAATTCTCTCTAGAATTTCAAAAGGGCCTATGTACCTAGTCCTCAGTTTCCTTTTCTTCCAAAATCTTATAACTCACTTCTATGGAGATACTTTTATGAAATAATGATCTCCCACATAAAATTCTAAATACATCCTTTCCTTCTTTGCCTATTTTTTTTAATGCAATGAGCTACATTGATATGGCCTTGAACATTCTTCACCTTCATTGTTTTTTCCTCGGCAAGATCTCATCCCACTAGCTTCTATTTACCGAATTCATCCCAACATTTTGGTGTATCACATATTTTTTCATATAGTTCCTCATATTGTGCCATTTGAATACTGGAATGGATACTATTATTATAGGAAAAATAAACTAAAGAAAAATATGACTCCCATATACCTTGAAAATTATGTGAACATAATCTCAATATGTCCTCTACAGTTTGGATTGTACAATTTTATTTCCTTTCAGATTGAGGATGATAAGTAGTACTCCAAAGGAACTCATTATCAATGGCTTTCAAAAAACTTTTCCAGAATTTAATTTTAAATCGTTGTTCTCGGTCAGAATCAATTTAGAGAGGTGGCCCATGTTGTCTCATAACATCATTGATATAGAGTCTACCTAGGTTATCCAGTGGAAAATCCTCCCTTATATAGGGTAAATGTATAGATTTTGTAAGTCGGTCTACAATTACCCATATTTCAACATTATTTCATGGATATTTGGGATAACTAGTGACAAAATCCTTCGTGAAGTCATAAAATTTATATGTAGTAATAGGTATAGGTTGCATTAAACCTCTAGGATATTTTTGTTTGACCTTCAGTTATTAATAGAAAATTCCTCATGATACATAATCATCAATTTACCACTTGATTTTATCCCAAAAAATGGTCTTTCAAATCTCAATACATTTTAGTGCTACAAGAGTGTATAGGAAAATTTGATAAATTTTCATCATCTATTAAATCCCTTTTCATATCGGGTAGAGAGGGAACACCAGACCACTTCCCAATATTCAGAACTCTATTATCACATGTAATGTCATCCAAATTCCTATCATTCATATAATTAAATTTCTTTTAAAGATTGTATTCATCAAACTGTGAAGCTATTATTCATTTCAATAAATATTATTGAGAAACCAATGGAAAAAGCTATGATGTTCCACATTCTTTGATAATTTCAATATCAATCCTCACTAGATTCATATAAAAACAATAATTTATAATCCTAATTTTTTTTCAGAACTCCATGATCCTTCCATATAAATTCAATAGCTTCCTTGTTTTCCTTTCTTGGGTGGTTATGTATGGAACAATCATAATACTTGAGTAGTTCTATCCATGGCCTTTTCATCATGTTGAGTTCATTCTGTGAGAATATATATTTTTAAATCTTATGATCTATATATATCTCACATTATTATCCATTGAGATAATGTCTCCATATCATCAGAGAAAATATTACCACTACAAACTCAAGATCACGAGTAAAATAGTTTTGTTCAATAGTTATTAACTTCTTTGATGCATAAGAAATAAATATATATTTTTTCATAAGAACCCAACAAAGTCATTTTCTATGATGTATCACTTTATATCATAAAACCATAATTTCTAAATGGTAGAGTTAGGATTTTATCATTCACTAATATCCACTTCAATTCTTCTAAACTATCCCCACATTATTTTTTCCATAATAACATAACCCCTTTATGTGTAATCTTGGTATTTGGGTTAGATAATTGAGTGAAGTTCAGAATGAAATGCCAATAATAACATGTTAAACTAATAAAACTATATACCTCAGTTATGTTCATTGGAGAAGGCCATTCTTGATCAGCCTTTGTCTTCACAGGATTAGTAGATATTCCATCATTATAGAAAATGAGGCCAAGAAGGGAAACACAATGAAGCAAAAATTCACACATGATAAACTTCTCATATAATTAATTTCATCTTTGAGTCTTCAGAATATTGAACCTGTGATTTTCATGATCATCACAGATTTTGATGTATACAATGATATAATCAACAAATTCCACCACAATGTCGTCAATATATTCCTTGAAAACTTTATTCATTAGATCCATGAAAATAGATGGTGCATTAGTCAGACCAAAAGGAATTACTGTAAACTCGTAATGCCCATTCTTGTTTTGAAATATTATTTTTGAAATTTCTTCCTTCTTCAAAAACAAAAGATGATATCTAGATCATAAGTGAATATTTGAAAAATATTAGGCTCCATGAATTTATAAAATAAATCATCAATGTGTGGTAGGGGATACTTGTTCCTTATTGTGATAGCATTGATATCCCTCTTGTGAATGCACAACCTGATAGATCTATCTTTCTTATTAAAAAAAATCATGGGCTCCCAAAGGAGAAAAATCAAAGAGAATAAATCCATTATAAACCAATTCCTATAGTTGTTTCTTCAGTTCAAATAATTCCATTGTGGCCATTATATAAGGATTCTTTGATATGGACCTCAGATCAGGAAGTAAGTCAATGGAAAACTCAATTTCCCTCTCAGGAGGATGTTCAGTTAAATCATCTGGAAGGAAATCAACATATTCTTTCACAATATTTAAATATTCTATTTGAACATAAGTTTCCTCACCGATGGTTATTACATTCCTTTCCTCGTTAATAATTGAATTATGTAGAGCTATTGGCAGTTGATATGGATGAGAATTATATGGTGATGTTTCTTCTCTAATGATAATAGATTCAATATCATCCTAAAAAATTGTAACATCCTTCTTCATGCAATAAATTTTCACATCATGGTTAGAAATCCAATCTACAAGAAATATTATATCAATGTCTATAATGGTTATGACAATAAAACTAGTAGATAATTCATGTTTATATTCTATAGTGGGGATTTTCAAACACAACCTTGTTACAATGATAGCTCCCTTAATAGTCTTGACTGACAACTCCCATGATAAATCATAGTGTAAATATCTATTTTTCCTTGAAAACTATGAAGATTTAAAATAATGAAATGATCTAGAATCTAATAAATCATTTTCTATGTCTGGGGAAATAATTAATGTACCTACTAACACATTGTTAGGATCTTCAACCTCTGTAGTTATGACCGCATAAGCTTCACCTTTCTCCCTTGGCCATCATTTGGGAATGTTTCCATGATGATGATGAAATTCATGTGCATAATGTCCCATATCCTAGTAATTATATCAATGAATATTAGTACCTTCTTTCATCCCCATACAATACCAGGATAAGTTTACTTTTTATCCACACTAGTAACTGAATCCCATTCCTTTTAGGCATGTGCCATTGAGGTTATTATCACAATTAATACATGATAGAAGTTCAAATCTTACATTCATCCCCATTTCCTTATTTACTTTTCCAATGTTTTTGGCATCCCTCTTCTTCTCTTGTTTTCCTTTAATTCCATAAGACAGATAAATTTCATTTTTCATCATGAAAACACTTGAGACTATATCTTTATATGATAAGAGAAATTGGGAGACTATTTTCCTTTGGAGGAATGGTTTAAAATTATCAAATAATCAATTAATTTTTCTCATTATATTATGTATGGAGTTCATATCATTCCAGCCAGCCTTGTAAAGTTGGCATCATTCTTCGCTACATTTTCATCCACCTTCTACCTCAGTTTCAAGAATTGCCTTTCCATATAAACTCGTTGTTTGCGGAGGAAATATTATTCTTGGAAGATATCCTTAAAATCTCTCCATTACATATATTTTATTTCTTCCTCCTCCTTTGAGTTTTAGATTAATTACCACCATTGATCCATATCTACCTATAGATGATAAACATCAATGACAACATTCTCCCTTTCATTACATCCCAAAGAGAGTAATAACTTTTCTAGGGAACATATCCATTTTGTATCTAAAAATGGGTTTGTAGTCCAATTGAATTATGTAGGATATTGTCACATAAAGCGATCTAACATAGCTTACCCACATTATTGATTTGGATACTCCATATGAGTAAAGTTATTACTCATAACTAGATTCAGATATCCCTGTATAGTTATATGTCACTCAACACCAGTCACAACACCAGATCCAACATAATTATCATCCATCAAAGGGAAATCCTAAAATGGGACACTTGTATTCATGCATATTAAATTCCTTCAACAAGGATCTAGTTCTAAAAAATGGAATACACAATATTAGTTTATGAATAAAAATGTATAATCAGAATGTAGAAAACTACTTTTCATTGAAATTTTATACATAGATAATATCATAATAATAAAAATGGTTTTTTAGGGATAATTTTTATATTATACTTCATAATGGATGGTAAAAAAATGTGAATTATCCTTTGTATATCTTCTAGGAGTGTAAAACCAAGTGCATAGTATGGCTCATTGTGGTGTACCAGGATAGCCCGAGTAAGGCCCAAAACTGATTGTCGGTGTTTTCACTCCAATGTACAAATGTTCAAGAACTACATCCACTTGTAGTATCTAGATTGGGATATATTTTCTAGAATGATCCATATATTCAATTATTTACAAAAATAAAAGGATGATATTTTATGTTTATCCTCAATGACTTTCATAGGGTATTTTTCCCTTATCTACATTTTTCAAATCTAGTTTCAATGGTTTCTACTAATCTTCCATTGATTCCAATTATAAGGATCCGACCCATGTTTCCTAGAGCCGTGTCCTTATTTAATTATATTGGTATTTGAAACAGGAATATTCATCCTGATGTACTATGTACTTTTATAGCATTGGAAAAAAGATACATAAACAATTTCATTATTACAACTAGAAATGAAAAACAACATAGAAATTCATTCGATAACATCCATAAATCCTAGGATATTACTACATGTCATTACTAATTAAGATATTCATGTATGAAGAAAATTAATCATAAGAATGGGGTGACCTCAACTACATAGTAAGGGTAATCTATAGAGATAAAGATATCATAAACATAAACATTTGGTATGTAGAATAACTAAAAACAGATGCCTTTAAGAAAAAATTTAAAAAATTGTGGCAGGAATAAGATCTAAATTAATAATTCCATAAAAAACATTAGCATGGGTATTATCCTTGTTGATTAACCAAATGAAACATCAATAATATTTTCATAAAGTATGAATGAATAATGTGGGAAATCAATACCATTGAGTAAAGGCCTCGTTCCCAGACTAGAAATAATGAATTTGTCAAGGCACTGTACAAAGACTGTAGTTGGGCTCATGAGACCTACCAATGCACTGATGGAGTATAGTGGGATACAACAGGAACATACATTGTACAATGAATTACTCATATGAATGAGGATAATCATAAAAAATATATACGTATGTATTTTTAATTAGAATATGTAATTAAATAACGTTCTTCAAACATTAAGCATAAACACTAACCATTAAAAGTAAATTGGTGAATGATTTTAAGATAGCACATCCACATACAAACTAATAAAAAATTAAATTAAATATTGTACAAGATATCCTAAAATATTAATCCCAATAATTCAAAATAATCCACAAGATTGTTGAAATAGATGAAAATACTCTTATAATATCATTGAGTGATTCTTGAGATAAATAAATTTTTACTTTTAAAAAAGTATTCTTTGGAAAAATATATCCATACAACTAGATGTGAAGTAAGATAATATTTTAAAAACAAAATGAGGGATTTTAAAAAGATAATGATTTCCAAAATTAGATTATAGAGAGACGTTAAAAATTGGTAAAAATTTGAAGAATTCAAATAAAATGAGATGGATTATGAAGAATTATTTTTGGAATATCATTTTAAAAAATATAACTCCCCATAAATGAATAATGATTCTAGTTATAATGAACATATATATAAAATTAAAATATAAACTATGAGAAGTATAAATGAATGTATAAGAATTTAATTGTTGTAAGTAGATAATAAAAGTAACCCGAATGAAAATGGATGTTTGTGTAGAAAACTCTTACCTTAATTCTGAATGTGTTTTGACCGTGAACTAAAGGTCCTGTAATATTAAATTAAACATTTTAATAACATAATTAAAAACCTACTAGAATTTTTTTTTAAAGGTTGTGGTCGAAGCCTCATTTTTATTATTTAATGCAAAGACCTCTTTAGACTGGGTAGAGGAAGACCAGTTACATAGCATGATGGCCCAAGGCCATGTGGCCTGAATACAAGGCTTGAAAGCCCATTTTTTGGGCCCAATGGGCCCCTCGGTGAATTTTACTACTACAATACCTGTGTAGCTACATTACCTACTATAGTATCGCCACCGCTATAGTCCCTGCTACAGTTCCTCTTCTGTTATAATGTCTCCCCCACTACATTCCACAGTAGCTACAGTGCCTAAAAAAATTAATGTATAAGGGAGAGAAGATTTAAATAAACTAGACATGTATTTAGTTTATCATATTTTAATTATGATAAGTATTCCCTAATTTATAAGTTATGATATTGTCTTTTTTTCATTTCTGAGTGTTCGTTTCCTTGGTTTTCATGATCTATATATTTTTATATGAGTATGGTTTTTCATCTGGAAAGGATTTAATTCTCTAGAATTGAAATTATATATTATTTATGAAAATCAAGATGTGTTAATGGTTATGTATATATATATAAAATTTTCACAAGGTATGAGGATGAATGATTGGATGAAATATTAATGATAATCACTCATATTATTTGGCGGAATTTTAATTGTTATGAATTAGTTTTGTCATAAAAATTAATACTATGTATATATACTAGTTCATGAATATTAATTATTTTATAATAAATATTTTAAAATATGGTTCAACTATAAATATGGTTTCATGGCCAATAATTAAGGACAAATTTTAGAACAAAACTTCATCGTCAATGAAGGGTGTAAATTGGACCCTTATAGTTGATGATTTCATTTATAAAAGAGAAAGAGAGAGAGTAAGAAGATTGATAATGGTGATTAAATTAACATAGTAAAATTAAAATATATAGATGATACTCGATTTATATGTATCAATTGAAAAAAAGAGGTTATTAAAGAATAAATAATGAAGATAAATTGAAATGAAACTATATGAGAAAGAAAGATGTTTTACCTCTTGAAATAAACTCCTTGAGAACCTATTTAAGGGAAGTGGTTTGGGTATTTTGGGAAGGCCGAGAACTTTTGGACATGGGGATTGACTAGGGAATGGTATTGGATCAGAACACTGATTAGCTTCTTGGATTGGAGGAATAAAGAATAGAGGGAGTGAGGGGGGGAGGGGGGAGTGGGGGAGGGGGTTATAGTGGGGGAGTGGAGGGGTTCCATTTTTTACTCGTTATTTTATTATATTTTGAAAGAAAACCAATAATATATATTACTATTAATAAAAATATAAATATATGTATCTAATTTCGATCCAATGGCCATTTATATCAGCCATGATTCAAGCATGATGCTGAATGTCACTTATTAAACATATTTTGTAAATTATTAAATTTTACTATACAACACAAATTCATGTATTTCAAGAAAATACCAAATTATAACCCTAACTATTTTTAGATTTTTATAATTCAAAAATGAACTCCATTGTTTGAAATTAATTAACTAAAAATGATTAATTTAATTTTTAAATAAAATAATAATATATTTGAAAAATAAAAATTTTAAAACCATAATTTGTTTTATAGCACATCAAAAAATTAATCAAGATCACAACCTGAAGAAAATAAAATAATAATAATATTCACTATTCAGAAAGGTCATATTACTATTCATAAGGAAATGTTACAATTCAAAAAAAATTGTTTGTCTTATCAAACTCTGAATATCTTATTGAACGTAACTATGCTTGTCAGTTTATCGAAATTCAAATCATTAATCTAGAAAAATTAGGTCTATATTCTAGGTTATGACAAATAATAGTATTATGGGGACCCCGTGCTTCATCATTCAATGTTAAATTTATTTTCAAAATCTGGGGGTGTTACATATATCATTGAATATAGAAATAAATATTCTAAAATTGATAATTTAAGTGTTGGTATTTCTATGAAACATAAATGTTTATTTACAATTTTATTTTTAATTCAATGATTTAAAATATAAATGGTTTTCATAAAATAGAATCCCAAATTAATATTTTTTTCTTATGATTATATGTTAATTTGATGATACCATAATTATTTTTTTTAATGTGTTAAAAATATTATAATCTAAAACTCGGGTTTTTTGAGTAAATGGTGATTTTAATTTAAAAGTAGATTTTTCATATATTGAGAATTATTTTCAAAATATTTATTTCATTTTTTAATTAAAAAAATGAAAACATGATTATGGTTAATTTTGGGGATTTTTATAAAATAGTAAAATTTTTGGTGAATAGTGAAATATGGTAATATACTATATATAAATAAATTATAAGTATAATTCTCTATTTTATGAGTCATTGATGATTAAATATCTTTTTTTAAAAATCAAATTCACTAATAATTTTATTTAGTCACAAGAACCATCACTATTCATAGTCTCAAGTAAGGATATTAATCAAATGAATAAAATAATCAAAACACCCCTCTCCTCCCATGATATATATCACCCCTCACCACTTCTTCTTCTCACACCATGAATGTCTTGTTTTATAAAAAAATATTTACCAATACTATTTTCAATAATCTCCCCCATTTTCACGATCCACTGGTTTAAGAAAAGTAAAAATCAATTTCCACAAGAAGGTTCTCAATGAGTGGAATTCAAGAGGTAAATCCATTTTTTCACAATCAATTACTGTTAATTTATTTTCATCTTATAAAATCATTAATGTTTCTATAAAAAGTAAAATTACAACTATATTATCTTATATATACTTAAATATTATTATGTTAATGTAAAACCAATCGTCAAACACATCCTCTTACCCTTTTTATTCTAAAAATGAATATATTGTCCATGAGGTGTCGATTTACCGCCGATGTGGAAGATGTGTCTTCATTTTTCAATTTTTGTTTCATGTCCTGTCAGGAAACCATATTTAAGGTTAAAAAAAAGTTTCATATATTTATTAAAACTTTTTAAAAATTTTAATCTATATGTATACATAATATAAATTCATATGAAAGATCCAGTTCGTGGTGATCAAAACAAATTCCAAAATAAAATAAATTGTTATCACTGATATTTTGTTTAATTATTCATCTTCATAAAAAATAACTAAATATAATATATAACCATTTAATAATATTTATTAATCATTAGAAACAAAATAATTTATTTTGTGACAACTATTCTAATTTTACAGTTTTTCCATTCAAGCACAAAAGAAAACTGATCATGAATATCAAGGAAATGAACATTCCCGATTGATAAGGATGTACCTTATTACTCATAAAAAGGGCATAAGCGAACAAAATAAAATTATTATAAATATTATACATGTATAGAAGGTTCTAGAATTATTATTTAATTGATTTAATATGATTATCCATGACATTAAGATCAAGTTCCCAACACAATTAGACATAAGTTAAGGGGTTTCTCATCTCACTTTTATTTTCAATAGATTTTCATTATTCCAAACATATATATTCTATGTGGTCTATTTATAAAACAATTTGATATATAATATCATGAAAATATTTATCTTCAAGTTATTTAGTTATTTATTTAATGATTATTAATTTTCAGTCATACGATTCGATTGATTACAAAATTGTATGGGATCTTACCTCAACGTCAATTTTTTCATTCAGGTTACACTTCCTCACACTTTGACCCAATGTAATTATCATTTAATTTTATATTATTATTTTAAATTATTTTACATGTTCCCAAATAAATAATCCATATCAGTTCGTCTTTATTTTATAGGGAAAAACTTATCATGTAAGGTTCATTCTCAATTATTCCTGATAAAAATGTATATTAAATAGAACTTCTCTATTTCCCACCCATTTTCCAGTTAGCAGTGTATTATATTTCTGTAAAAAATTATTATTAATAAATAAATAATTTTATTAATAAAATTTATTTTTAATAATGTTTGTATTTATACAAAAATATATTCCTTTTCAGTTTTAAAACATAAATATTTTTTTCCTTTAAAAGGCATTAATGTAACTCATTTCTATTGTTTCTTAAAAAAAATTACATGCCTCAACATTAGATGGACATCATTTATGAATCAAAAAAAATTTCCATTTCCATTTCTTGTATTCTATGATATATATATGTTTTTAATATTGTTTTTATGATAAATAGAAATGATTTATCAAAAAACAAATTTTCTTTCTAAAGTAAAATGGTATTTTCACAAAAATGTATCAATGAATTTATTAGACTATATTCAAATATGATTATTATGAAAATATTTTGAAGTTGTATTTGAATAATTTATTTATAAACACCTTATTATATTCATAATTCTTTGTATGTTCTATGGTTTGTGGGGTCTGTTATAACCCCTCTTTGCATTTATAATTCCAAGAAGATAAAAAAGATGGCACCAAACCATTCCTACTTGTTTCTTAGTAGAATCATATGGGATTTTACCCAAATACATAAACAAGATTGATTTCATGATGTTTTATCTTTTAGATACATGATATCTAATTATTATTAATTCTCTCCATTTAATGTTTAATCATTATTATGAGGAATATTTTCACAATATGAAATATATATGGAAGCATATTAATTGCCTATTTTTTATTAGATACTGTATTTTAATTATTACACATTCTATATAGATTATAAATATTGAGTCACGATATATTCCATATTACCTAACCCTTACTTAAATTCTATATAATACTTTTATTTTTTTCCTATCTCATGTTATGAAGATTAAATATTTGAAGAAGTTTCAAGGAGGTTGTTTATTCTTCTCTATTTTGTTCTATATTTATTTACCTATCTAATAAGGGAACTGTGTATATATATAGTTATTAAAGATTACTAATATGAAATATTTTTTGTCATATGGTCTCTTGTATCTATTTTATTATAACAAAATTACCAAATACTCTAGGCTACTGGATTTGAGGTTGGTACAATTGGAATTTTGTTCCTCTGTGAGATTTCCATTTATGTTTCCATAGACCAATATTTTTATCACAGAAGATAAAGAATATGTTGATTTATCACCCTTTATCTATAAATTCAGAGAAAATAAAATTATTTATTCATAATATCCAATGATTATTAATAATAATGAAATTTAAATACTTGGTTTCAGGATGTTAAAAAATCAATTAATTTTTATTACATGTTCCATGATGAATGAATAAGTTCACCTTTAATGTCTTGTAATGTTTTATTCATAGGTACACAATTTTTTAACATCATTTTATGTGTGATATAGAAATACCCTTTTTCATATTTATATTATTATTTTAAGGAAAGTAATTTTATGTAAATTATCTCGTAATCTCCACTCATTCAAGGGATTGTTTTTCATTCTCTAATATTTGATTCATGATTAGAGACTAGTATAGACCAGCTTCTCCTTTGAAGCAAATTAAATTGAAATAATATGTCCTATTAACCAAGCACCAATGAATGTAAAATATAATTCAAACCACACTAATAAATTTCTCAATAATTCTGGGATTAGATGCCCCGAAAAAAGTGGGTGGTTATTATCCCAAAAAAAGACTTAATGGGTTATTTCTCACCTTTTTTGTGCTAAGATTCTCATTATGATTATTTTTATTTAGCATATATTGAGTTGAATAAGTGATTAAATATATAATATAATACATCCCATATCCAAATACGATTGTTTTTTCATTAATGTGTACATTTCATTTCCAATCACAGTCATTGTTCACATGATTCCTCTTAATTATATCGATTGAAAAACAATATAAATTATTTGAGTATAAATTATCAATAATATGAGTAAAAATTATATTATTTTTAAATAATTAATTTGATGTCATAAATTATAAGATCTTATCTAACATAATACCTTCTCAAGTTTTGGGAAATGATAACAGTGCTTATGTATATTTGTTGACAATCACATCCATGATGTAATGTGATTTATTTTCAATCACAATCTATTAATTTTTATTAAAAATTTGTATTTAATGTATGTATATGATTTTTATACCATAAATAATTTATAATAAATCATCACATTTTATTTTGAAAATTCATTATATAAATCGATCATATTTTTTTTTTGAAAAACAATTTATTAGATTTTGTGATCATACATTATAATTAGTTTTTAAATTATAATTTATTGAATTTGAATAAATTCATTACATTTTTGTTTTTTTCACATAAATATTATTTTACCTATAAATTTTTTTATTTTCCTAACATGATTTTATTTTTATTAAATAGTAAAAATTAACATTTTTTATTTTTTACAATTTGTTTAAATTATTAATTTAAATTACTTATAATATATAGAATTATATCAAAAAGTAACTCAAGAATTATTTAATTATATATTAAATAATTAATTACATAATAATAAATATGAAACATCAATTTGGTATATGTTCATATTTATACATAAAAAAATTAATGAAAATTATTTTCCATCAGTTTTTATAATGTTATACTGAAACTTATTTATAAAACATATAGAAATTTGAAATTGAAAAAATAATAAATATTTGGAATTATAGGTTCATTTTTTTTAATGAGTCCCTGTTATTTTTTTCATAATGAATAGTAACAATTTTGAATATATATCTTATCGCTAAGGGTAAAATTGAAAAAACATGGTTCAAATTTTTTTTATAAGACCTAAAAATATAAAACAAATGTTCCATTAATTCATGGATAAGTTCCCTTCATCATTTATCATATTTTATTCACTATTTTTCATTTAATTGCCGGTTTTCATTGATAATGAATTGAATATTAGTTTATATAATGAATATAAAGGTATTTTCACTCTTTCATTATAATATATATAATACACATCATAGAGGTAAAAAAGGTTTTATTTTTAGTTCAAAATGGTTTTGTGGAATGTTACGTAATTTTTTTTATCATTTTAATTTATTTTTATTTTATAGTGAAGAAATAATTTCCCTAAATACTTGTGCAAAAAATACACAATGTTTTTCATGTAAAATAGTGTTCAAAATAAATTATATTGCTATAAATTTATTGTGATATGTGAAAATTTTATTATTATTTTCTATTTCAATCATCCTATCAATAATGTCTTAATATATGAATAGTTCTTAAAATTACATTAATGTAACTTTATGTGAAATAATATATTTGGAAATTAATTAAAAAAATTAATGTGGATAAGGTGAATTTATTGAAAAAAACTACATCACTTAAACTATTATTATAAATTTTTTACCTTAGAATAAATTAATATCCCATTAGTATTGGAACTATTGATACAACAAATAATGTAAAAAATAGTCAATGAATGGATTAAACCAAATGATAAAGTCTTAAATGACACATAATCCAATACAAATTTTATTCATTTAAGTTATTTCAACATTAATTGATCATATCATAATATTTTTTTCTAAATTATTCCACATTCAACAAAAAAAGATTTAATTAAATTTTAATATTTTCAAAAATTATATTTGTATCCTCTCCCTCATTAATGAATGTCTCATTTCATCCATCTCTCACACTTCATGATCCTTATATTTCATCAAATATATTTCCAAATCCATTAATAACACCATTCCCTACATCTTAGATATCCCTATATTATCAAAATACCATCCATTATAGGATTATTGTGTAATACAAAGGTGTTTTTTTTAAAAATAGGTATCACTCATAACTGAATAAATTCAATATAAATTATTCTTTCACCTTCTCTAATCCTATGGTATGAATAAAAATTATGAATCTTATATCCTCAATATACTTAGATGTAACTTTGATGATTTCATGACTATGTCACAACTTCTTCAACTCAAATTGGAAATGAATACACCATTTGTCCATATGGATTGAACATCGCATCAATTTAGTGATTGGATTCATCTTAAATAACCAAATTAATTGGGTTGTTATTATAATGTATTAAATTTTAATATATGATTTTATTATATAATTTTACTTCTGGAATCATTATATATTTCATCACAATATTCCTTCTAATACATTTGGAAAATATAACAATTCTTATGTGTATATTTGAACTACAACCTCTTTAAAATAATATATTTTTTAAAATTTTATATAAAAACTATGGTAATAAGAATATTATTAAAGAATATATATTATATTTATGATATAATAATTAATCATAAAATTTTAATTATTATTTACCATTATTTCATTCGATTTATTTAAATATAAAGGCATAACTCACATGTTTGTAATGACAACCATCTCCATGACATGATATAATTTCCTTTTAATCACCACTTTATTTGAATATACATAAATGTTTATGTAATTATTTGATAAGAAAAATATTATATTGTTAATAATATATAAATGATTGAACCATGATGAATTTCCAAGGACCTAAAATACATAATCGAAACATGTATGAAAAATAAAGCAATTATCACATGGAAGAGTGATTTTAACTATGAATTGTTAATACAATTGTGATAAGATGTGAATAGAAAATAAAATATACAGTAATATGTATTAATATATATTTATAATGTATATATAGTGAATATATAATTATTAATTTATTTTTTAATGAATAAAAAGTTTTGACAAACATGATGTAAGGTGTTTTCCTATCACTTTTTTTCTGTGAGACATATCCCAAATTCGTCATTTATCTCATTAATCATGTGTATATAATGGAAAATTGATGGTATTTAATTTTCCTATTGATTTAATTTATTTAATTGAATGATGATTCAGATAAATCCAATCCAGTGAGGTATTTATTTTATAACCTCATTTAATTTATCAATTTTCTATACAGATTTTACATTGAGAGAAATCGTCTAATTATTTTCAACAAAAAAAAATATTGTAATCATATCATTTTATTTCATTAGTGTTTCTGAGTAAGTACAATTATCCAATATTTGGTACCTAAATTGGATGATAGACTTTTTCAAATGAAAAGATGGTAATATTTCCTCTACAATCAATAAACATTTTCATCAATGTTAAATCTCTTCAATTTTTTATGAATGTTCATATACATATTAATTGTATCAAACATATAATTTTCAATTCCATTTAAATTATGTAATTTTTTTTAAAAATATCATTCTAATTTTTTATGAAAAAAAATAGTTGTCATTTTAAATAAGTGTGAATGTAAAAATTTTCATTAACATATATTACATGAATATATTTACCCATTATCATGACTATTAATTGTATTAAATATTACATTTTATATTTCCAAGGATATTTTAAAATATAAGTATTTTCAAAAAACTCAAGGAATTTTTTGTTACAATGTTATCAAATGAAAAGGGCACTTTCTCATATTTTCAATGAATAGTTGAAATGATCTATTAATGGATTTTTCTATCTACATAATAATATATAATGTACATATATTGTTGATTGTGAATAAGATATGATGATTCCCAAAAAAAATTATTTATATGGATGGATGATGATTATGATGATTTGATGGAGATCCAATGAAAACCATTTATTTCCCACAAGATAATTTATTTATGAGAAATAATTATGAAAATCATTTTTTTTCAAGGGTTATTTTTTGATTAATTATTTATGAATCTGGTATCCTTTTATTAGTTATGATCTTATTATGTAATGATTATTTAATGATATTGTGGAACACTTGTATATGTATTTTAATATGTGATGGGCTGGAACATAATTATATATCCCATCAGTTAATTTGGTATATATGGATAGGTCAATACATAAAAAGAATTATAATGGCATGTGGATAATGTTTATTAACAGAATTTATCCAATTAGTTAGCATTGGGAATAAAACATGATAATGGAAATTATATCATGTGTCTTGAAACTAATCCAATATTGTAGTTTTGGAGGTGAACCTTGACTAAGGAAATTATTTTAAGGGATTATGTTTACCCTGGAGGGTTATGTCTTATTCCCACGTTATGTTTTCATTGGTCATGATTTATAATTGATGTTTTATTAATATCACATAGTATTCTTTTTTCATGGAAATATTATTATGACAACGAATCATTATTAAATATATTTGGATGATTAGTTATGACTTTATTATTTTATTATCATGTCCTCAAACACATAGAATTATGCTCACTTGAAATCGTTGACCATATATCTCTTCTATTAACCCTTATAGAGAATATGAACCCACCCATTCTTAGGTTTCCTTTCTATTCATGTTATAAAGAATTCTATAAAGAAAATAATTTCTAAAAAGTGTTATATATAGAGGGAATCATATAGAATATGTTGTAGATATTTTATTAAATATGTTGCTTACATATCTAGTTTTTAAATATAGTAAACCTTGACTACCTTAGGCAATGTATTATTGTGAAATTTGTTGAATACTCATCTACAATGATGTATTTGTATGTATTTTATTCACAGGTCACCTCATTTTGTATCAGAGTATGAATTATTGATATTTGAATATTGGGATTAGAGAAATGTGTTGAAAAAAGGTATATTATTGTGTATAGGATATTTTTTTTTTTTGAATATATAGTAGTAAAGATATTTTTCAGTTTGTCAAGAAAATATAACCATGAATTGATATTAAAAATCTCAATGAGGCTATTTTATTGATTCACATAGGTGTAAAAACTCTAAATTGGTTGGATTGAAATTAAATCAGTCCTCAATATTGCTTGATGATTGGGCCTAATATATCACACATGGAATAGAAATTTGGAGGTAAATACTTTGGTAAAATAAAAGTTTCATTGTGAACTGTTGTATAGAATTTTAATAGATGATGACCTTGGATGAACCAGGTCATACCTATGATCTACTATAATGACAATAATGTTTTATTATTAAGATATCTGATGAACTATTTTTTATCACTCATCGAATTATCATTCTGATTATAATTTATCAATGTATGTTTTTAGGTCCTTAAGTTGATCTTGAATAAATTATATTAACAAAAGAATGTAATGGTCGATGTAAGGATTTTCTTCATGAGAAACCAAACAAACCCGATGTTGAAATGAAAATTCTTGAAATTATGACTATTTATCAATATCATTATTTTATTAACAATATGTAGATAAGTGATTTTAAAAATGATCCAAGAAAGAGAATAATAAAGTTTTATGATGACCACATAGGAAAATGATTCATGTTATTACATTTTAACAATGTGGGAAGAAAAAAATAGGGAAACATATTAATTTACTATGAATATGTTTTGGGTGTGTATGATAAGGGAATGAATACATTAATTGATGATAAAAAATGAAGAGTTTAATGATGGGAAATAATTTTAATCTTATGGTAAAATTTATAGTTCAATGTGTTATTTTTGGGGAATATATTACATATCATGGTCAATATATCAATGCAATAGCTAACTCCTAGACCATGGATGGAAAAATATTTTAACAATTTTAAAATTTAATGGATACATGTTTTGAATTATTGAGATTCAAATATTATGTAGTTTATTTTTTGTCAATTAAATATATTTATAGGAATCATGAAACATCTTTGAATTATTTAAACCAGTATTTATATACGGATTGAAAAGAATATGTTATATAATAATGAGTATACAATATGTTGAATTGGCAGTAGGGTATTTTTTTAACAACATGATTTATAGATATGTGACCATTAATAGATTTCTAATGATGATATTACAATGACAAGTTAATAAAAAGGGATTGTTGAAGTCGATAAATTAAATGGGATTTTTTGTATAGAATTAATTTTTGGTATAATCTATGTTCTAATTATATATTTATAGTGATTTAAGATATTTATGTAAATAATAAGAATGTTTTTCTGAGTATATTATTTGTTTATATATATATTTTTTGTATTTCATTATGAGTGATTGATTTTTTTTGAAGATAATTATTATGTTCATTGATGAATAATTTTTGATAAAATCATTCTAATTTACGGTATGATTTTTTTCAAGAATATTTTGAAGAGTTTTAAGGATTTTTTAAGTTAGGGTATTACTGTTAAGATGATGTATATTTTAGTATGATGTATTATTCATATTGGATGATGGTTTCAAAAATATTTTCTCATCAAAAATATCTAGACACATGATAAATGATATTTTATTTTTTTGTAGATCTTATGATATATATATAGTATATTTTAGGGATTCATGAATGAATTAAATACACCATAAATAATTATATTGTGTAATATAATAATATTCATAGATTTTGAACAATATTTATCATAATAAATAAAAGAAATTATAATTATATTATGAAAATAAATAATGTTTATATATTATCTCAAATTGTATACCTTCATGGTAACATTTTTCCTCATCTAAATTATGTGGAAGAAAAATATATCTAGTCTTATAAAATAAGTATAATTCAATAATAATGATATGTTTTTAAAACTAATGATTCTTATAATGATACATTCAATATTTTAGAATTATTAATTTATAAATATTATGTTCCCATGTAGTGAAATAGAAAGTAGTTATCTTGAAAGATATTTAGTATAATTTTTCTACTATGTAATCATTAATAAATTAAATTAATTTATAATGAATATTTTAATGTATAAAATTATTTATTGTGTTTTAATGTAAACCCCTAATAATTTAGAATATATTAATCTTTATATAAATCATAAGTGTTCGATAAATTTTTTAACATGAAAGACAAAGCTTAAAACGAAATGTAATATATTATATCTTAACTGATAAATTAGTGGTATCAACAAGAATATATAAATTATAAAATTTAAAAATAAGTAATTTATTTATTTATTATTTAATTTTTGATTAATAATAAGTAGATATTTATCATTCAGTAAATTAATTTTATGAATAAAAAACATGATTTCTTAAAAAAAAATTAATTACATCTTTTGTGGGTTCATTATAATAATTTCTATCAATTTAAGAAATTTTATTTGAGGGGACCTTAAAAAATTATTTTGTGTTCATGCTGAATTATCTTAGGGTGATTTCTTTAAAAAAATTATTTTTCTTTTAATAGTGGAAATATTTTGATTTTTGGAAAACTATATGATTTAATCAAAACTAGTATTTTAACATTACTGTTTTGTTTTGAATTTAAAATTATATTATGAAAATAATAATGTATTTATGTATAATCAATATAATTTTATTGGAATAAATATTATATATGATTGTGGTATATGTGTATTTTTATGCTTCAAAACGAATTTATCTAAACATAATGTTTTTCATATTTTTTACAAATTCATATTAAAATTGATGTGTTTCAATACTAAATATTAAATATTGGAAAAATGTATTCTATATTTGGGATGAAGAGTTTTAAATTTTTTAAATAATTTTATTTTATTTTAATCATTATGTATAATAAATGTGGTAAATATTTTTCATATCAGTTCAGTTAAATCAGTTAAAACTGTGTTAATACTGACATATAAGACCTTTAAGCCTCTAAAAAAGTTCCTTTAATTTCTAATATTAGATTATTTTGAATATAATCATCTTATATTTAATTTTTTTGAAACAAAATCCACTTTACTTTTATAATGTCCTTAATATTATTTTATGTATAGAATTAATATAAAGTGACACTCTCTTTGTTTTAATACATTTAAGATTTTCCCATTGGGATAAAAATGTGTTATGTTCTATTTTATATGTTCATTTTAAATAGAAATTAATTTTTTATGATGTTACATTTTTCTCAATTTTTAGTAATGGAATAATTATATTAATGTTGTGGAAACAAAAACACAATGGTTCTTAAATTAATATAAAATAAAATAAATGTTTTTTAATAGACTAAAATAATACAATGTAGATTAATTATCATTTTCCATAACTTTGATAATAAATATAAGATATTATTAATTAATTAAAATTTTATATTCATAATTAAATTTATATAATTATTATCCAATGTGATAAATTATGAAATTATTAAAAAGGAATTTAATATTATTTTTTGATATATAATAAATTTTAATTAATTTATTTATTTTTATTCCATGAAAAATTGAAATAGGGCATGGTGGATTTAATATTTTTAATAATTTATTCAATTTACCATATATAGTAATATTTAAAATTTTAATGCATATTTATATCAATTTTTTAATAAAATGTTTTTACATAGTTTATTGTTAAACATTGATAACAAAGGGTGTACAACATTCTTATATTATTCCAAATACCATATAAGAAAATTAAAATTTTCATGGTGATTTTTTTAGACAAAAAACTATATTATTTTCAAAATTTCATCCCCTTTATGCAACATTTATATGATAAATAATATATAATATTTTAATCTTTTGATAAATTTCAAGTGTCTCCACTCCCTCCCTTATAAAATAATACTACCTATGCTCTCTTCCTCTAAAATAATGGTCTATTATATCAGGGAATACCAATAATATTACATTTCTAACATAACCAAAAATATGATATATTTATTCTTAATATTATAATTCTATCCATTCATGGATTAAAGTTAAATCTGGAGAATGTTTCTTAATAAAGATGTATATCAAATAACATAGTACTTTTAATTTTTTTATTCTTACACCATATCTAAACTACTTGTATCCAATATAACATGTTGAATATGGTATCATAGATATACAGTTAAGTTATAATTATTATTTTATGATCACATTATACCTCATTATCATCTAATGGGAAATTAAAGTATCAACAGTGTTTGTGTTTGGACTACCTCTTCCATATAGAGAAATGATTCATTTTCCATCACCATTATTCATGGTTTTTATTATGATGTATTTTTTATAAATGTTTTTTTATTCCTATTTATTCATCTCTAAATATGAATTTGTAAATTCCTTCTTACCTTCCCATAAATTTTGAAATGGTAATGTTTATATTGCTTACATGTGGACTACCCCATCTTTGAACTGGTGTGATTCAATTTTCATTGCTCAGTTACATGGATAATAATGAGGTTTGATTAAAAGAAAATATATTGAATTTTTTTATAATAAATATTTTATAATTTATAATTATCAATCGTGTTTTGTTTATTCTATATATTTAATTGTGTGAGAATCACTCATTTATATGTATATATTAAAATATCTAAGAAGTGATGAAATTCATTTTTCATCACCACATAATATTAAATATCATTCATGTCTTAATAATGATTGAAAATGATAATAATGAAATTGTTAAAATTCATTATATTTTTGAACCACAATAAATGTACATGGACTGAAACTACTAATTTAGATGTGCATAAAAATTGATATAGTTATTATTTGGAACAATGATTATAGTGTTTTCTAATTTTTTTTGATATGATGATATAAGTAAATAAAATATTGAACTATATAATTGAATATTTTTATGAAAAAGATTTATAATAAATACATATTAATTATATATTTTTATTGAATGTGTAAAAATAATGTTGAAACCTGAGGTAATAGTTTTTTGTGTTAATTTTTTTGGAGACATATGCCAAATTACCCACCTATAATTTTTATATGGTGTATATACTTCCCCTTAGATATAAATTTTTTTAGTATATAAAATTTCATGGTATATAATGTATTATATTACATTATTCAAAAAAAATTGGGTTATGAAGTATAATTTACCAACGATTTAATGGGTTTAAGTTACAATATTGATTAATTTTGGAATTGTCAATATTAAATTTATATTTAGGAAAAATAAATTGATATTTTCAATTTAACAAAATATATTTTCATAGAAAGTTTATTTTTCATGAATTTTTATGTTATAATACCAATTTATTCTCTATGGTAGTTAAAAATAATAGTAAATTATTTTTATTGAAAATATGACCTTATTTCCTCTTTGGTCGAACAATATTTTCATTCATAACCAAAATAATAAAAATTATTTTAAGAAAAATTTTATCTACACATAATTTTTTTGTAAAGATCATTTTCACTACCTTTGAATTTATTTAAATTTTACAAAAAAAATACTCTTTTTAAATGTTTTCCAAATATTATATTTTCAATTTTCAAAAATGTCTTAGAGGAATGATTTATTTCAACATATAACTAATGTCAGGTTTGTTCATTACATGATAGTTTCATTTTTCATCTATACTTGGTTATTTTTAATGAAATGAATTTCTCAATATTTAGAAAAAAAATTTAAAATTTTATCCAAGTAAAACGTTATTTTATAATGTTTTTAAATAATAATTAAAAATTTATTTTAAGGGAATTTTTTATTTATTTAAATATCAATTAAGTATCATTATGATACACTATGGATTTTAATTTATGAAACAATACACTATATATTTCTAGAAAGATTACATTTTTGATGAAATATAGACGATTCTTTGAAATTAATTTCCCTCACATGGGTAAATTAAGTTATTATAAAAACTTAATTAAACCTATTTGTTTTATAAGGGTTATCATTTTATGAAAATATGACATGTTTATAAAACCTATTTCTTATCATAAGTTAATGATATGTTTATATGAAGAATTTTTTCTAATAATTTGGAACATATGGATTTCGTTATTTGATGGGTGGGACTTGTATTATATAGAGCAGCAATGTATTAGGGTAAAATTGATATCTCATGAGATAACAAGTACTAAAATAGAGAGTTATCGTAGTTCAGTACATGGCTCTTCCCAATAAGATAGTTTTGAAAATAAACCATGTATAACAAAATTTTAACACCCCAAAATCTTATGGTATGTCATTTTTAAAATTTAGCATCATCGATATTTTATGCGTCATGCAACACTGGGTATAAAACCATAAAATAATAATAAATATAATAATTTAAATAGTAATGTGACCATTGCGAATATAAATATGACCAAATAGAATAGTAACATCACATATGATACCTTAAATAAAACTTGGGTGTATTATAAATAATAATATGATATAATTATATAATATTATAGGTAATTGAATATTTTAAAAATAATAAATCAGGTGTTAGGGTTTTTCTAAATTTGATATGTATATTTACAATTCTAAAGTTAACAATTTTTTTGAATTATTTTTTTAATAAATATATTCAGAAATGTTTCATACTATACTCTAATTATAATATAATTTTGAGATACCTTGTTAAAATTTTCAAGTTTTTATAAAATGAATTATAATTTTAAAACATGTATTTCTCTATTAGAAGGTTATTTAAATTAAAATTATAATTTATCATATTTATAAATTAATTTTTATTAAATGGAGGTCATTTTCTAATTCTACATGTTGAATAATTGATATGGTGAATTTTTCAGATTTTTCTAAAATACATGAGTTTTCATTGAATGGTTAAATATTGTAATTTATGGTATTTAATAAATACATGAATTATTAAGTCATAGAATATTTAGGGATGATTTAATCCCTTACTATTGAAATATAAATATTTATTTTAATATATGTTTTCATTATTTACAAATTATTCATATCATCGAGCCAAAATAGTGAACACATTTATGGAATTTTCAAAAACACTACTCTCCTCCCAGTATAAATTCAACCCCTCAACACCTCTCTACTCACATACCCAATGAGATTAATATTTATTATATTCTATAAAATTCCTCTCCTCAAACTTACCCTTCTGTTCTTGTATTTTTGATTTCACAAAAAATACCGTTTCATATCTCATTAAGGATATTTAAAGTAGAAGAATTGGAGAGGTAGCATCATTTTTGTTCTCATTCAATTTCTTATAATTTACATTCATGTTATTATATCCAAAAATATTCTATAAAAACACACAATTAAACTCTAGTGTCTTATATATAATTTATTTTTATTATTTTAATTGAATATTGGTAATCAAAGCACTTTTCCTACCCCTTATATTCTAAAATAGAAAACATCGTACGTCCTCTGTCGATTTACCGCCATCATGAATGATGAGACTTCATTTTCCATTAAATCCATTAAGTCTTGTTATAAAACAATAATTATTGTCAATCCATAATATATTATACATATTATAAGTTATTTATTATTCTATACCTAGTATATATATATGATTAAAATCAATAAGAGAAACTATTTAGTGATGTTCCAAAATCGGAAAAATGATCTTAATGATTTTTATTAGATTTATATCTAATGAATCATCCTAATATCTAGGAACAAAAATATAAAATACCATTTAGTATTATTTATGATAACTAATAACCTATATTATCAAATATAGAGAATTATTTCCCTATTACGTCATCTTCCATATAATTTTTATACATTATGTTTATATATTTCAAAAATCATGTATCCTAACTAGTTGATATTTATTTTATGGGTAAATTCATTTTCAACTAAGTCCCTTTTAAATTCTTCTCGATATCCTAGCCTGATAAAAGGAAACTTCTAGATTTGTTACCCATTTTCAATTACCATTTATTATTTGATTCAAGACACAATAATATTTCGAAAATAATTATTTTTTACATAAAAATATACATATTCATTACTATTTTTATAAAAACAGTTATGAAAATTCCAAATGAAATTTCCAAAAGAACATTCCATTGAAAAGTAAATAAATTATTTCTCTCAAGAATTCATTGATGATTTTTATAGTATTTTCATCTATTTTCAACACCTCTATTGTATATTATTATTTATTGATAATGATATATTATGATTATTATATTCTATATTTTGTTAAATTTATAATGATTAGTTTGATTCTATATGTGTTGTCTTGATACCATTCCTCTTACTAATCAGAATGGATAATGATTATGTTTATAGATTGGGGAATGATATGTATGTTTCATATATATATATATATATATGGTTTTTTTCCCCATTCAAATTAATAATTCATTCGACATAGTATTTGATATGTGTGGCCCAATATATCTCCTTTATGAAATGGTAGGTACCTTGAGACAAAACAGAAATAGATTTGGTTGATCCCTTAACCATTTATTTTTATATTTCTTGGATGAGGCCTCGATGGAATATTTATGATTTCTAGAATTATTCATTCCCTCATTATGATTTTTTCAATTGATAATCAATGTATCTTTTTGACTAGTTCAATATACACGGTTAATTTTCATTCTCATGTGATTATTAAAATGGATTATTTATTTAGAATATATTCTAGTGATATTATGCTAAAGATTATGTTATATTGGAATGTGTTTTTAGTCATTCACCATGGATTATAGTTTATATTTTCATCAGCTAAATTACATACCCTTAATGGGAATATGATCCAATACATGTATTTTGTTCTTTTTTTCCTAGGATCTAAAGAAATCAATTGTGAATGACTTTCTAGGATAATATAAGAGTTTTGGTTGATTCCAATGGAGTTTCTAGTGATTTTTTCTTTTCATGTTGTAATGTAAATATTATATTTGTATCTAGTTTCCAAAAATGAAAAACTATTCAATCCTTTTCGATGCTATTTACTAATAACTATTAAAATGTAATAAAGTAGTGCACCAGTACTTTGAAACACTGGTTAGGGTATTTACCATCAGTATTAAAGGAATTTAAGTAGAATACTTGGAAACTAGATTTTGAAAACAATAGTGAGGGAACCAAAACTGAAGATTGAGTTTGAGAATAACCGATGAAGAATATCCATTAAATTTGGTAAGGTAGAGGTTATGTGGGTCTTCATAACAATAAATTCTTATCTCAGTACTTCAATTGGACATGGTTATAGCATAGATATACCTAGGGGTAAAAACTATGAAAAGGTGCTTCAGGACTTACTCAGTTTAACTTGGTACAAAATACAAGATCTTACTCCGCACTTAGTTTGATAATCCCTGGGGATATGTTTTGGATAAATAAAATATTATTTACAAATAGTAATATTTTATTTTAATATAAATGTATCCCTAAAGAAATCATCTTTTTTATTATCATATGAGCTATAAATTTATTTATAAATTTATGTCATGTTTTTCTAATTCGAACTGATGAATTATGATTAATAATCTATTTTAGTTGATACCATTTTCTATAAATGAAATATAGTGGAAGGAATGTAAATTGTATTAACACGTATATTATATATGATATTTCCCTTCTATGAAAGATAACGATGTGGGTGCGGGAGTTGCGATTAGTGCTGAAAAACTTATAACAATAGTAGGAAAACATACTCAGGTTATGAAAAATAACCTTACCCCTATGGAATATCATGATCAACAATATGGAGGATAAATTTTAGGCTTCTTTATGCAATAATAGCCTCAATCATTCAACGGTAATACAAACCCATTAGTGGTAGAGTAGTTGATAAGATCCTTATAGAAGGAATTTATCCATTTTGGGATGAAATTGAAGGGATAAGGTTTTAATGGAATATTATCTTCTCTTAAGGTATTCTTTCCAATGATGAACATTGATTAAAAAATGACGAGGGAGAAATTGAAAATATGGACCAAAATGATTTTAAGGAAATGTTCCTAGAAAAATATTTCCATCATGAAAAATGAGAGGATATGGAAAGGAAATTCTTTAATATGGAACATAATGAGGATGAAAACATAGAGAAGTATGAATTAAACATTAAAAGGATATAAATTTATTCCACGGATTACTAACATTATACAAAATGAATTAGTTATACATTTTTTAATAGTATAAAAACAATCCTAAAAAAGGCTCTAGTCTCCAAAAATATCACATGATACAAAGATATTGACTTATGTAATATCAATAAAGATAAATAATTACAAATGTATCGTGATTACGAGGAAACATAATAGAAAAAAGTGGGTGGTAGATGAAATAATGGATAAAGGGAATGAAAAATAGAAATTTTCTAACATGTGATACTTGTGTAAGGAAATAACATGGTGTATGATTAAATGGAAATGAGTCTATATAATGTGTATATAAAATAGCCACCATACCTATGATTATATTGGAATTCAAAATGCTACCAATGTATAATGCTGCATTTATTGGGAAAGGAAAACCACTTGAAATGATTCTCCTAAGAATTATATAATTGTTCCCTAGAAAATGATAAGGTAGTAAGGCCAAGATTATGAGATCACAATAATAGATATGGTAGTTCCAAATAATGTGTTGGTGTGTACTTTAATCATTTCTTAAAATTTATCGGCTTATGTATTTTGTTATAGATCATAAAATTATTTTATATCTTCCCAGTTTTGCAATAAAATTTGACATTTCCATTTCTTATATAATAATGTAGATGTTAGTGAATGATCTTATGCGAAGTATTATTTTACCAAATATGTGTTGTTCAATCCCTATTATGAAACATAAATTTAATTTAGCTAGAAACCATATAATCGTACATATGGTTTATATTTGATATAAACCACTTTTTGGACAAGATTAATAAATATTATATGAAAATATATTTCCAGAATAAAACATCTAAATATTTTAGGAATATGCAGAATACCTTATCTTCATAGTAGAAACATAATTATCTAGTCTTTATCTAGATCCACCTCTAGTGGATCTTATAAAAGATATTATTTCGGAGGAAGAGAAAAAATCATCCAGGGATCATAAAATATAATATGTACCTATTTTTTAAGAATAGATTGATGTATTTCCCTAGGATTCACATAGAAATCCTCCAAAGTGGGAAGATCTGTTAATTATTGATTTAATTCCTGGTGTAAGACCATTATCATAGAATCTTTATAGAATAGAAACTATGGAAATTTTAGGGATGAAGAATCAACTATAGGAATTAAGTGATATGGTATTTATTTACCCTAGTGTTTCTCTATGGATATCCAATGTTCTCTTTGTCAATAATAATGATGGATCTATGAGGTTGTGCATTGATTATTAAAAAATCAATTCTATTTAAAAAATTAAAACTTATCTACTTCCTCACCTTAATGATTTGTTTGATCAATACCAATGAGAACAATATTTTTTAAGATTGAACGTCAATATAGATATAATCAATTTCATGTGAGGGTGTAATATATTCTAAAGACAACATTTTAAACCATGTATAGAAGTTAGGAGTATAAAATAATGCTATATGGATGAAATAATTCACCCTCTATATTTATGGATCTAATGAATAGAGTGTTAATTGGATATCATAATAATTTCCTTTTGGTATTTATCGATGATATCATTTTTTATTTCTAAATAATTGAGAACCAAGAGAACCGATTGAGGGTTGTTCTACAGACTATATTAATAAATGAGTTATATGGGATATTTAGAATGTGTGAAAAAGGGATTGAAACAATTTTTTCATGTCCATATTATATCTAAGGATGTAATCCTAGTTGTTCTTATGATGAAAAAGGTTGTCTAAAAATGATTTATACCAACAAACATAATTGATGTATGTAGTTACATTGTATTAGTAGGTTACTATCGATGTTTCATTAAGAATTTCTCATGATTAACTAATTTTCTATCGTAACAAAAAATAAATGGGTAATGTTCATTTGGAAAAAATATTTTGAAGATTTTTTTGAAGAATTGAAGAGGATATTAGTGAATTGTCTGATCCTTACTCTACCATCACGAAATAGTGGATTTGTGATTTATAATGATGCCTAAATTAAAGGAATATGACTTGTCCTTATGATGAATGATAAATTCATTTCTAATGTTTTATGGAATAAAAAACTAATGACAGAACTATCCAACTAATGAACTTGAGTTTGATTCTATAAAAGTTTCCCTAAAAATACAGATATACTATCTTTACAGTGAAAGATATGAGATATATATAGATCAAAAGAGTTTAGAATATATCTTCTCACATAATGAAATCAACATGAGGAAAAATATAAGGATTGTCCTATTCAAGGAATATTATTTTTCACTACAATAAAAAAAGGAAAAGAAAATATAGTAGCATAATAAATGAGTAGAAAGGATCAGGTATTTTTGAACAAGAGAGGATTGACATGAAACTATTTACATGGATATAGAAAATATTGAAATTGGAATTATCATGAATGGTGAAAAATAATTTCATTTTTAGTTATTTTTACAACCATCTATATTGGAAATGATTAAATGTTCTCATATTGCTGATGAGAATTTTCAGAGAAAAATTATAGTGAATGATGCAAATTTGAAAGATATTACGTTTAAAGGTGGAATTATTACATTAGGGAAGACACAATGTGTTCCCTCTATAAATGAGATAAAAAGGGAATTGATCAATGTTCTCATAGCTTGAATTTCTCTGTACATCCATATATCACAATGATGTATAAAAACGTGAAGGAAGACCACTTAAGTGATAATATGATGTAAAAATTTTGTATTATGTATCAACATGTCTAGTATGTCAATAGGTGAATGCTAAAATGCCAACGATCATATACCATAGTTGAAAAAGCTCTTACTGGGCATCCAAAAGACCGAGGATCAAATTCGGGTAGGTAATTATAGCCAGGTACTGTATTAGTACTGTATCAACGACAGAATAGTAGCGGCGAAGACAATGTAGTCTTGGGGGTACTGCAGCAGGAACTATAGCGGTGGTGGTACTGTATCAGGTACTATAGCAATACAATTCACCGAGAGTCCCTTTGGGCCAAAATGGGATTTCAATCCTAGTATTCAGGACACTCATCCATGGGGCATTCAACTATGTAATGGGTCTCCCTCTACCCAGTCTAAAGAGGTCATTGTTTTAAAATAGTAAAATGAAGCTTGGGCCCCAACCTTCAAAAAAATAGTTGAATGCTAAAAGGCATCATTTTATAGGGGTCATGAAACCTCTTCCTATTCCTACATGGAAGTGGGATGGAATTACAAAGTATTTTTTATTGGATTACCAAAAACCCCATGAAAGCATGATGTAATATGTGTAATTATGGACCGACATACAAAATCTTCACATGTAATTTCTATACGGTATGATTTTACACTGGATCTCCTTGCATGAATCTAAATTAAAGAATTTATAAGAATTCTTGGAGAACCTCTATCTATTGTGTATGTCCGTGATACATGATTTAGATCGATATTATAGAAATGTATTCAGATAATTTTGGATACTAAGCATTATTTAAATAATTATTGTCACCCTCCAACTGATGGGAAGTCCAAAAGAATGATCCAAACCTTATAAGACATGTTGAGATCATTGTCACATGACTATCTTAGTATGTGGTATTTTTATTTACTGTTGGATGACTTTTGTTATAATAATACATTCTATTCAAATATTCAAATGGTAGAATTTGAAGAATTTTATGGAAACTGACATCACACACCAACTTGTTGAGACGTAGTTGGTGAAAGGAAGCTTGTAGACCCTTGAATTGTGGAGGAATCAACAAAAAAGGAACAGACTATTCAGACCCATACCAGAGCGGCTCAAAGTAGATAACATATTATTCATATAACTGAAATAATGATTTTTATTTTGAAGTGGGGATCATGTTTTTCTGATATTTTCTCCATGTAAGGGTGTCACAAGATTTTGATAGAAAGGGATATAATTCCCTTGGTACATTAGACCTTTTGAAATCTGTGATTGAGTTAGAGTTAAGGATTATCATTGGAAAATGCCAACTATCATTTTTAAAGTAAAAAATTCATTCCAAATCTATTTGTTATGGAAGTACATGATAAACCAAACGCATGTCCTCACATATAAAGAAATATAATTAGAACCTGATTTATCTTACATTGATGTGACTATCCGGATTTGGGAAACTAGATATAAGGTTTTGGGAATCAGATGAATCGGCTGGTAAAGGTGTGTTGGAAAAATCATAAAATTCAATAGGCGTCATAGGAACCAGAAAAATTTATGATGAATTAAAACCCACATATTATTATAAGAACATTTTAGAAATTCCAAAGATGATTTTTTTATAGGAGGGGGAATTTAACATCTCAATATCTTATGGTATGTCCCATTCAAAATTTATCATCTTTGATATTTATTGCTTCCCACAACATCGAGCGTAAAACAGTAACATACTATTAAATATGACTTTTGGAATTTTAATGTGACGATTATGAATATTAATAACACCAAATAGAATAGTTAATTATCTTATTAATGTATAAATAAATTTTGGGAATCTTATAAATAAGAAAATGATATAATTATTCCATATTATATATAATTCAATATTTTAAAAATGATAAATCAAGTGATAGTATATTTGTAAAACATAAATGTTTATTTATAATTTTTAAATAATATAGTAAATTAAAAAAAATCAATTTCAGGAAATAGATTTATAAATTAATATTTTTTTATTATGATTATATGATAATTTTAAGAGACCTTAATAAAATTTTCGAAGTTTTGTATAATTTGTTATAATTTTAAAACCAATACTTATTTGCGCAATTGGTGATTATATTTTAAAATTAATATATGTTTATTTAATAAAATATTTTCACAAAATTATTTTCACTTTAAAATTATTCATGAGAGAAAACAAGTAGGTTGATTTTTTGGGATATTTCCAAATTGCTAAATTATTTTGGTGACTAGTGAAATATAATAATTTACTATATTTATTAAATACAATAATTTTTGAGTCATAGATGACGGATGGATGATTTAAGACCTTAATATCAAACTATCATGAATTATTTTAATATATATAGTTATAATTCTAAAACAATTCATATTCTTGATCTAAAAAAATAATCAAATTAATAAAATATTCAAAAACAATCTTTTTATCCATATTTGAATGCCACCTCTTACCACCGGTTAACATAACACTTCCAAAGTATTTAATCATGATTATATTATGAACATTTATTATCCCAATATTCTCCCCCATATTCTGGTCTCTCTGGTCTCACTAAATGACAATTTCAATGTTCTTTATGGATCTTCTCAGGGATAAAGAATCAAGTGGTAAATCCTTTTTCGTTTTCCTTATATTTATTTTAGTTTTTCTTCTTCTTATGCTATCCTAACCAATTATATATAATCATGCATGATAACTAAAATATATTTTATATAATTTAAAGTTAATATGTTAATGGAATATCCAGCATTAAATTCCATTTCCTCCTCCATTTATTCTAAAAATGATAACATCGTCATTGTTGTGCTGATTTACCGCCATTGTGAATGATGCTACTGAATTTTATATTATGTACATAAAAGATGGTTATAAAATAATAATAGTAGATAAAAAATATTTTATTATAAATATTATAGTTTATTTATTGTTATGTAACTATTATATATACATGTTATAAATAAATAAGAGAAAACTAGTTCGTAATGATCAAAAACAGTAAATATAAAATAAACAATTAACATTAAATTTCTATCTAATGAATCATCCTTAGAACTGTAAAAAAATAATATATAAGAAAGTTTTATCATAGGTATTTTAATTAATGTTATATAATTTAAATTCTAGAGAATTATTTCCACTTTACATGATATTCTATATATATTTAAAAGTAAACTGATCTAGAAAACCATATAAAATAACACTACTGAATGACAAAATTGAATCTCATAAGACATCAAAAAGGCCCAAATTAAACTTAATAAAATTATAATACATATAAAAAAGATTAATTAGTTCATAATTATTTTAGTAACTAATCTAATTTCATTATTTTGGAAAATAATTATAATGGAATAACACATTCATTCATAAGGAAAGGGTTATATCTTAAACCTCCATTTTCATTTAGGATATGATATATCGCTCTTTACAAAAATTCAATTATTCATTATTTTTTTATTATTCTAAATTATAATTATATGTTCAACCACATGTATTTGGATGGTATCAAATTTATTTTATGTGGGAATACTTGTTTTTATATGGTTTCCATCTCAATTCTTCTCAACACACAAGACTAATTAAAGGAAACTTCTCGATTTTTTACCTAATTCCAAGTATCATCAACCATACATTTTACGACAAAATTATTTTTCTAAAATTAATAATTTTTCCATAAAAAGGATATTGTTTAATTTATAGTTTTATAAAAATAATTATGATAAATAAAAAAGATATTTCTGATTGAACAATTAATTATAATCTAAATGGGTTTTTATCTCAATAGTTAATCGATTATTTTATTATAGTATTTTCATATATTTAAAAAAACAACTCAATATTATAATTTTTTGAGATTGATATATTATAATTATTGTCTATATTATTATATAATATGGTTTATGATAAATTTTACTATGGATGTGCTATCTTAATACCATTCACTATACTACTTAGAATAGTTATTGATTATGTATAATGTTTGGGGAATATGATTTACATTACATATATATATATATATATATTTGTTTTCATTATGTTTTAACCCATTAAAATGATGAATTCATTGGATTTATTAAGTGATGTGTGGTGCCTGGTATATCCCCTCGACGCATCAGTAGGTCTCACGAGACAAAATATTAATCTATTTGATCGTGGCCTAAACCATTCCTTTTCTATTTTCATGGCCAAGGCCTCAATTATATGTTTATTATGCATGACATTATTCACTACATAATTATGACATTAGTAATTTATAATCTATATAATTATTTTACTATTAAAATATCCATTTTTATGAATAATTTTCATGTTATTATTTATAGGGAATTATTTATTCATCTTTTATTCTTTTTATATTATTCTCCAGAGTATGTTATAATGAAAATTGTTTTAGTCATTATCCAAAAATTGTTGTTTATATTAGCTTCCACTATATTATATACCATAATGAGAATACGAGTTCACACCTTTCTTATTTTTTATTTTCCCCATGATGTGATGATGTATATTAGGAATTATTTTCTCGGATAATCGATGAGTTTTGGATGTTTCAAATAGAGTTTCTATGATGATTTTCATTTCATGATTTAATGTAACACTTAATTTTGTTTTTGGTTTTCCCAAAAAATTAAACTATTCGGTCATTTGGGATGTAACTTCCTTTTTAATTAGACTAATGAAAAAAGTAAGACAACAGCTCTAGGAAACTAGGGTCGAGGTCATTACATAAATGATGGAATAAGGAGTAAATACAATCCACTATGATATTCATGGAAATGATCATTGACTATGGAAATGATTTTCATTTCTTAAGTTTATACCACTAACTTATAATTAATGATATTCATATGTTGTCCTTGAAAATGATTTATTATTGAATATTATTTAATATAATGCCATATTTACATTATTTAACAAACACTATTCCATGATTCTTGATTACAAACATTGGCAGACCATTTTTGAATTTATTATGTTATGATCAGGTTCTCATAGAATTATTCTTAGGCTCACCTATGATAATTTTTTGACATAAAATATTTTACACATATTAATAATATAAGATCACCCTTGATAATTATTCCATCATTTTTTGTCTATGAATTAACGTATTAATTAACAATTATAAAATAAGGGTACTATACGAGAATAACATTACGGAATATATTGGAGATCTATTATGAAATAAGATGGCCATGTATATACTCCCCAAATACACTAAACCATTATGGTATTCAAGAATTTTTTACTATAAAATTATTTGAATAATCATCTGAAATGATGAAATATTTATATATTTTAGGTTCTAGTCAACTAAATTATGGGTTTGTAAATTATTTTTATTAGATGATTACAACCCTCACTAGAATTTAAATCAATAGTTTTAAATAGAAACGCAAATAAATCCACTTGAATAATCACAATATTTTAATATGAATGTCACAAAATATTATATTTTAGTTTGAATTAGTCAATGATATCCCCTCAATGGTCCTCATCCATAATTAGAATTATGAATAGTCTATCTCTCCCCCATTTTCCCTGAGGGTGATTGTTTTAATGAATATAATTTGTTATGGTATTTATACATTTATTCCCTTTGATCTCCAACATCCAATCAAATAAGGATAGCATAGTATTTATGAATTAGGAAGTCAATATAGGCACTCTTTGGATATTAATCATCTTATTGATAAAGAAATTCTTATTTAGTATTGGAATTAATTTATTGTTTGTGTAGTAGTTGCACCATATAAACTTCTATAATTGGTTTTCCACTCACTATATGTTAGTCATTATCACCTCATTTTTTAATGATATATGACTCAGAATCTAGGTGAGGTTATGTGATTTATGATCCCCTAAAAATCAAATTTTTAAGGAATGAATTTATTAATATATTCATTATAATCAGTGATTATGTTATTTATTGAATATATATCATTCTTTGAAAGTCATCTCATACTATATTAAATATCCTTATGTGTTATCAAGTTATGAGATTTTATTTTTAAGCAATGAATTTAATGAATTTTAGACTACATGATGTAAAACATTGAGATATCAACGATGGGTTTTTTAGGAAAGGATAAACCTTCAGTTTCATTATGATACCATAGAAAAAATGATTTATTCTCAGGGATCTAGAATGGATTATTAAAATTTAAGAAACATGATTTCATATAACCAAATATGACATTCTAGAGACATTTCTACTTGTGTGTGTTGTATTAATTTTAACTATAAAATTCAAAAGATTAGACATCATTCTAATATACATGATTTTTTCATTCTCAATTATTGTTTTTCTTTATAAAGACATATTCTAAGAGTTAAGAGAATGTTTATTGCATTTTATTACATTTTTAGTTGTTTTCCCACTGATGTTCAAGATTGATGAATAATGTTATAGTGTTTGTGGTATGGAGTAACTCTAATATTGATGGTTTACAAGATAAACTTTAGAGTTCACTAGCTATAAATACACTACCCAAGTAACCCCATGTATATATCCCATGACTTATGGAATATATCAACATAATCAATAAAAAATGAGTTATTTTAAGCAAAATTTTGATAGTTTCTCTACTAGAAAAATTTATTACGATAAATTCATTGTAAAACATATCCCATATATCAAATATTTATTCATTAATTTTATTTAACTATTTTTTTTCTTTCCAATAAAACATAAATATAGGTCTTTTGTATTTTTTTATCAACATTTCTCAATCCTCAAATATGATTAGGTTGTATGAAAAAATTATATTTCTTAATGAATATAAGATATTATTTATTCATCATTCAATGCCATGATGAATGTATAGAATAATGGGACTTTTTAATCCAAAAACAATGAGACCTAAGTGTTTTCCTCAAGATGGATGGTTTACTAAGGTTTGATGAAACCTGAAACATCATAATCCTGAATCTCAATATCAAGATATTTCCAGGATGTTTAGGGGTTATATATAAATATTAATTATTCAAATTTTCCTAATATTAATCCATTTTTAGGATGTTTTTTTGGTTTCATTGCTCTTAGATGTTTTCCATTTCTAGTAACAATCCATCAATTTTATTGAATTTTGAAATTTTATAAAAAATAATTTTTATATATGTCACTTGTTTCTTTTGGTATTTTGAAGATTATTATTTTTTGAATTGTTTAAATCTACGTGGCCACACATGTTTTATAGACATTGATTCTTAAATATGGCTGGAAACTTTTTTGTCATTGACAAAACATAGGTCAAATTAATAATTTATAAACCCTATTAAATCTTTACTGAGAAGGGTTTGAAATTAAAAATTAAGGACATAAATATGTTTTTATATAAAATTAGATAAGAAAAAAAATAAGAAAATAGTGATTGTATTATGTTTTTGTCTTGATGAATCGGGGAGCATGATAGTGGGAAAATGAATAATGAACATAACACAAGGAAGTCAAGGAATAATTGATATGATAGTTTGGAGAATTTTATTTGATTGTTAATAAATTTTTTCCTTCATTTATTCAAAAATAATATATAACTAAATAAAATATGGCCAACCATCAATATTGGTTGATTATCCTATAACTGTTTTATTCCAACTATTTTTCAATTTTTTTCCTTTCATTTATAAAATTATGATCAAATTATCAATAGAATAATATTTTACTTGATTTTATAATAAAGAACCTAATATCCATTCACATTATAGATGAATTTTTGAAAATTTTACATTAAAATTAATTTTGATCTAGATAACATGTCACAGAGATCACAGTTTTACATTAAAATAAATACATAAGAAATTTATTATTGGTAGATGCAACCAAAAAATTATACACAAATAATGTAAACAAATTCCCAATATAATCTTATTTCTTTGAAAAATTTCATCAAATTATCATGTTGTGAAAAAATGAATAAAAATACCACAATTATTCAATATATGAAAACTAGAAAAATAAGAATATGTGAGAATATAATTGTCTATTATTGATTTACGTCACTTCTCACTCCCTGCTCACTAAATCATTCATGGAATTGATTTTTTTTATCCTTTTGGAATAAAAATTGATAAATTCCATATTTTTCTCTTAATAAATGTTTTATTCCTGAATTTACCATCAAATTCAAAGTCACATATCTTGAGTTTTCTTATGGAAAAAACTATGGGATAGTCAATATACTTTCTCCTCCTCATTGGGGTTAAAAGGTGATCCCTTATATCTAAACACTCTTCTTCCCATGTTAGGAAATATCTATAATATTATCTATAAAAAAGAATAATATCCAAATTATTTTCAAGGGATACTCTCTTATGCAGATAAATATTATTTTATGTTTCATAAAAATTATATAGATTTAGGAATAGATTATCTTTTATTATAATATTTGAAATGCAACTTTTGAATTTATGGATTTGTGGTGTAAGTTTCTATTAATTTTCATAGTTGATGTTACCTTTTGGCATTATTGGGTACCTATATACATTAAAAATTTCAAAATTTTAATATTGTAAATTGAACATTATATAGGTTCTTTTTGACTCGTCATCTATCACAACCAATTTAAAATTTACTTGTCATCAAAAAAGTTAGATATTTAAAAATCTAGTTCTATCTCAATATCTTAAACTCATATTTTGTGACCATATATTCCACTAGTACATGTTTATGATATTTAATTATAATGCCCCAGCCTTAAACCTTACTTAATATTGAATTAAATGAATAATTCACATTGAGGATATTTTCAGGTTTAGAGTTTTAGAGAATTAGAACATTACTATTACATCTCAAAAGATTACAAAGTAGACACTTCTACTAAGTTTCCAAAATAAAAAAATTCTTAAAAAGAAACATGTCTAGTTCCATGTTTTATATAGCATGACATTCCCTTGATCCCATCCTTGACCTTATTCCACATTAAGTCTTGTTAAAAACATTTCAAAAAAACTTGGGGTGAGCATAAAAATCTCAGTAAGGGATACACAAATAATGAAAACTGTTACTTTTTCAAACATCAAGTAAACCATGTATACTCTATCAAAGTAATACCTTCACTTTCATGAAGTAGTAAAATCTCTTCACTGAATAAAGTATCATTACTTACCTTTTTGTAGCCAAAGGATTCCCATAAAACCCATATAAAGAACACATAACTTATATAAAGGTAACTTGGGACATAAACATACTTAAGTGGAATAACCATATGGTCGACTTCCACACATATCACTTAATGTAATAGCCATACGGCCAATTTCCATACATACTTAATGGAATAGCCATACGGCCGACTACCATACCAAATGCGTTGGAGGTTATAACATAACCACCCATCCTGGTATTCACGGCACCACCCGTCATATGGTTTATCATGTAACCACCCGTCCAATGTCAAAGTACCATTATAAAATCATAAGACATAAAACAAACATAATGGAAAGAAACAATTTCCACAATTTGATCACAATTTTTCACTCAAATATATTTACATAACAAATCCATTATAAAAACCATTTTCAATACCAAAATACATAAAAGAGTATATGGTATTTATTTCATTTTAAAAACATTACGGCTTGTTGAGGAAGCCAAAGACCAAATAATACTCACGGCGGCGGAAAAAGTCGTTGTCACCGCGTACGTTAAAAAAAATTCCTTTTTCATTTAGTAAAACGCTTCGTAGAAAAAGATTCATTTTGTATAAAAGTAAAATTCAAAAGGGGTTTATACACCGTATAAAAGAAAGTTGTGTATAAAACGAAATATGCCTCAATGAAAGGAGACTGAGATGAAGTCCCTTACCTCGGGTCCGACTTGACTCGATCATTCTTTAACATCCTGAATAATAAACATGAGTTAATTTCTACTTGATTAAGAACCTTTTTAAAGTTCATTATTCCTTTTATATCACTTATTTGAATGTTATAAACATTATGTAACCATTTAGTTTAATAATGTTTGTTTTGTCGATATTTGGTTCTTAAGTCGAAAGTGGACTTCTTACAATTACATGTTGTTCGTATGGTCAAAGGTTCATTATATCCAGAATGACATTCCTAATTTGGATAGAATATATATCATATATATCCATCATATACATGTATTTATAATATTACATAATCATTTAGAGGTAAGAAATGAAATTCACCGTTCATGGAGACGGTAAGCCGTACGTACGCATGAACACTACTTTCATTTCTTTGTCATATTAATGGAATTAAAACTAAATGAGTGGTATGTATATTTTAATTCCATAATTATATTAATCATTTAGATATAAAATTCATTATATATATCCATTATATACATGTACTTTTAATAGTACATTACATTTGGGGATAAGAAATGAAATGCACCGTTCATGGAGACGGTAAGTCGTACGTACACATGAACGCTACTTTCATTTCTATCTCATACTGTAATGGAAATAAATAATAATTATATAGAGGTATATTATAATTCCAGCATAAAATAATATATAATAACTTTAAATCCATCATTTACACGTCCCACATATGGCATTAACGAATCACATCACTTTGAGGGGGCGGTAGTCCGCACTTCCTTAAATGAAGATATCGTGTTTACCCATAATGGAAACCATAAAGGTAAGCCCAAAATGAAAAATACAGAAGCTTAAGGAAAACATAAACATATTAAATATCATATATAAATATAGAGTCATCTTAATGGCTACCTTTGAAGGTGTTAAAAGAATGTTGAACAATCATCGTTTCAGGAGGCAGAAATTCGCCATCCACAGAAACAGTATATTCATTTACCATTAGATGTAGGTGTTTGTAAGTGTAGCTCTAATCCTTCTTATAACAACATCATAGTATATTAAGGATACTGGAGTTGTTACAAAAGAAAAGAATAAAAAGATTTTAGGGAGTTGGAGAAGCAAAATAAAACAAAAGGACTCAAAAGAAGACATTACCTTAAATTCGGGTAACTCCCCTTGGTTTGAGATCAAAGGCTTCCTTGGGAAGACTTCTTCCCAATGTGAGGCTTCAAGGAGTAAGAGAGGTATGTGGATAGCCAAAATGGGCAGGGATTGGCGGAGCCAAAGTCTTTGGAAGTGTGGGTAAGGAGGTAGAGGTGGGGGCCTTTTATAAGAGGAGAGGAGGGAAACTCTTGTAAAGTTACAAAATGTTACATTATTTTCAAAATAGTTTCGTATTTTAAAGGTCCCACATTGATGTATTTCTAGGATACGGTTATAAGGGTTATAAATACACTCATCCAATAGGTTTTGGACATGTGTAGGTCTTAGATATTATATTATCTTTCCATTTTATTTAAATCGTTAAATAATGTGGTCTTCGCTGCATCATCATGATGTCAAAAATAATTTAATTTATTTAATGTTTAAAAATTATAAAAAAAACACTATGTTGTAGTAAATCTTTTTATCTTTCTAATGAATATTTATAGTCAAAAATATGACTTGTATAACCCCAGGTAAAAATTGTTTTAGTAAAATAACTCATGTTTGTGTCATTTTTACTTTAACAGTAAATAAAAAGTTATTTATGTCATTTCCCAACCAAAGTGGCTCCATGATGTCCCCAAGTTGACCCATTTCTTGTCTTGGTCGGCCATGACACATCCAATGAGGGTAGGACATGTTTCAAGCTCATCTCATATTATTAAAACATTATTTTTACCCTAAACTACACTAATTACCACTAATCGCGATTAAGAACTTAAAAGTTACTATTCACCAAAAAATTATTTTAATCTCATTGAACCACATTTTAATTCTTAATGACAACCATGTATGTCGGATTTTTGAAAATCAAAACACAGAAGTGGCAAAGGTTCATTTAAACGGAAAATCAGTCTCTTTAACTACCACTTAGTGGTTTCACTATTCATCAAAAATTGAGGTTTTTCAAAAAAATACCAAAACTTTACCCTAAGCTATATTTGATATTATGAATTAAAAAATGAAGTCTAGTATACAAAATTGAAAACATATAAGTCACATTAATTAATTTAATAATTAATTCCCGCTGTCAGAGCAAATATTGTGTTTTTATGAAACAATAAGTATCAAAAGATTGACACTAGTTTAAGTCTGATTTCAAAGTGAAATTGATTCCAACGACCACTATTGGATTTAATGGTAAAAATATTTTCCAATTTCACTTTAAAACCAATTCAAAGGATAATATAATTATATAAATAAATTATATTGAAAAGAGGTTTTGAATTAAAATACAACAGTTTACACTATTCATTAAAAAATGAACTTTATCGGAAAAATACCAAAAATTTACAAAAAGTAAAATTTGATGTCCCGATTCTAAAGAAGAGTTTTATTTGGTCCAATAGAATTTATAAGATTTATCAAAACTAAATTTAATGACAGTTCTCCATCAAAAGGCGATAAGTGAACCTTTAGTGAAAATTAGGGTATAAAATCCTAAAATTGAATTCTTTCCGTATTTTAAGACTTTATCTTTTATTGGATAAATGTAAAAACATTTAAAAAAACATATATAATCATATTTTAGTAATTTCTATCCATTCCTGCCAATACAATGGCTACATGTTAACTACCATTTAAAATAATATTATTATATTACTAGTGTGCAACGTAAGTTTCCAAAGGAACTCATCATTGCGTATCGAGTACGCTATCGAACGTAGAAACCCCTTTTAATTAAAATTAATATTTAATTCGTAAATATAAATAAATATGAAATTGTTTTATTCATTATTTACCTGGGATGTTACATCCTTCCCCCCTTTTGGGAATTGCGTCCTCGCAATTTTATTCACTTATCAAAATAAGTGGGGGTATTTATCCCTCATAGCATTTTCAGATTTCCACGTTGCCTCTTCAACCATATGGATTTTCCACAAAAGCTTTACCTGGTGGATTGCCTTATTTCGTAACACTTGCTCCCTGTGGTCAAGAATCTAGACCAGTTGTTCCTCATAAGATAGGTTCTCTTCCAGCTGAACTACCACTGGACTCAAAACATCAGATGGATCTGGCATATACTTCCTCAACATCGAAACATGAAAAACATTGTGTACCTGAGATAAACTCGGAGGTAATGCCACTCTGTATGAAACTGATCAAACTCTCTCCAGAATTTCATATGGTCCAATGAACCTTGGACTCAGCTTTCTTTTCTTACCAAATCTCATCACACTTTTCCATAGAGAAACCTTGAGAAAAACATGATCACCTACCTCGAAATATAGATCTTTCCTTCGGTTATCTGCATAACTCTTCTGCCTGCTTTGAGCTATTCTCATGTGTTTCTAAATCAACTGAACTTTTTCTGCCATCTCTTCTACCAATTCTGATCCCATCAGCTTCCTTTCACCCACTTCATCCCAAAATGCTGGAGTTCGTCACCGCTTCCCATATAATGCCTCAAATGGTGCCATCTGTATACTGGAATGAAAACTGTTATTATAAGAAAACTCAACCAAAGAAAGATGTTGGTCCCAACTTCCCTGATAATCCATCGAACAAGCTCGTATCATATCCTCCAAGGTCTGAATTGTTCGTTCTGACTGCCCATCTGATTGAGGATGAAAAGCAGTACTAAAATTTAATTCAGTACCCAACAACTTCTGAAGGCCTTTCCAAAAGTTAGAAGTTAACTTGGGATCACGGTCAAATACAACGGAGAGGGGAACTCCATGTAACCTGACTATCTCTTTGAGATACAAACGGGAAAGTTGATCTAGGGAAAAATTATCTCGTATAGCAAGGAAATGAGCAGATTTAGTATAGCGATCAATAATAACCCAGATTGCATTATTACCTCGAGATGTCTTCGGTAATCCCCCAACAAAGTCCATGGATATATTCTCCCATTTCCACTCTAGCACTGGTAAAGGGTGAAGCATCCCTTTCGGTAACTGCTGCTCTACTTTAACCTGCTAACAAGTCAAACACTTCACAGTAAAATCAGCAATATCTCTTTTCATTCCATCCCACCAGTAATACTCCCGCAGATCTCTATACATCTTAGTACTGCTAGGATGAACTGAAAACGGACAACTATGAGCATCACATAACAACTCTCTCTTCAACTGTGAATCACAAGGCACACACAATCTCTTCCCAAATCTCAAAACACAATCACTATCAATGTTGAATTCAGGCAACTTAACTTTCTGAACCAGCTCTACCTTTTTCTGCAACTCACTGTCTTGCTTCTTTGCTTGCTTAATTCTGTCTGATAGAGAAGATTTCACTGATACCTAAAACAAAATAGAAGAACATACTGCACCAACAACTTCTATGCCAAATTTCATCAAATCTTTAACCAACGGATCATGTTCCAAACGCAACATTGCTAATGAAGCATTATTTTTTCGACTCAAAGCATCAGCCACTTTATTTGCTTTTCCCGGATGGTAATGAATTGTACAATCGTAATCCTTGATTAATTCCAGCCATCACCTTTGTCTCATGTTCAATTATTTCTGAGTGAATATATACTTTAAACTTTTTTGATCAGTATATATTTAACACTTTACTCTATACAAATGATGCCTCCAAATTTTTAAAGCAAAAACAACAGCAGCTAATTCCAAATCATGTGTAGGGTAATTTACCTCATGAGTTTTCAACTGACACGAAGCATAATCAATTACCTGATCATTCTGCATAGGGAAACAGCCAAGTCCCTTCAAAGAAGCATCACTGTATATAACAAACTCACCATTCCTGGAAGGAAGTGCCAAAACTAGAGCATTCACCAATCTTCTTTTCAACTCCTGAAAACAATCATCACATTCTTTTGTCTAGATGAACTTAACACCCTTCTGAGTTAGCTTAGTCATTGGACTAGATAACCGTGAAAAATTTTCAACAAACCTTCGGTAGTAAACATCCAAACCAAGAAAACTATGGATCTCGGTTACATTTGTGGGTCTTGGCCATTCTTCAACAACTATTGTTTTTGCAGGATCGACAGTTATGCCATCTTTTAAAACAATGTGACCCAGGAATGAAATTTGTTGTAACCATAACTCACACTTGCTGAATGTTCCATATAGTTTCTTTTATTTTAAGGTTTGCAAGATAACCCTTAAATGACTTTCATGCTCCTCTTTACTTTTAGAAAACACCAAAATATAATCAATAAAACAACCAACATTTTTCACCTGATTCAACTGAGCCATCACTACAGTAAACTGCTCAATTCTGATTTTGACCATCTCAGGATACTGATTTGAAAGGTCATTTCCCTCTGTATTCCTTCCTAGAAAATCTGTTCTGTTTCCTCTATGAAAAACCATTCTTAACACAAGAATATCGTAGGAGAAGCAACATGGTAATCTTTAAATGCTATATCATTTCAATCATACCATAAATTATCTTATAATTTAACAATTTTCTAACTCCTAAAATTTTCTAAACCGACCTCTGATAACAACTATAAGGCCCCAGCCTTAAACCTTAGTTAATATTTAATTAAATGAATAATTCACATTGAGGATCATTTCAAGTTTAGAGTTTTAGAGAATTAGAACATAACTATTACATCTCAAAAGATTACAAAGTAGACACTTCTACTAAGTTTCCATAATAAAAAAACTCTTAAAAAGAAACATGTCTTGTTCCATGTTTTGTATAGCATGACATTCCCTTGATCCCATCCTTTACCTTATTCCACATTAAGTCCTATGAAAAACTTTTCAAAAAAATGTGGGGTGAGCATAAAAAGCTCAGTAAGGGATACACAAAGAATGAAAACTGTTACTTTTTCAAACATCAAGTAAACCATGTATACTCTATCAAAGTAATACCTTCACCTTCATGAAGTAGTAAAAACTCTTCACTGAATCAATTATCATTACTTATATTTTTTGTAACCAAAGGATTACCATAAAACCCATATAAAGAACACATAACATATATAAAGGTAACTTGGGACATAAACATACTTATGTGGAATAACCATACGGTCTAATTCCACACATATCACTTAATGGAATATCCATACGGCCAATTTCCATACATACTTAATGGAATACCCATACGGCCGACTTCCATACCCAATGCATTGGAGGTTATAACGTAACCACCCGTCATGGTATTCACGGAACCACCCATCATATGGTTTATCACGTAACCACCCGTCAAATGTCCAAGTACCATTATAAAATCATAAGACATAAAACAAACATAATGGAAAGAAAACATTTCCACACTTTGATCACAATATATCACTCAAATATATTGACATAACAAATCCATTATAAAAACCATTTTCAATAACAAAATACATAAAAGAGTATATGGTATTTATTTCATTTTAAAAACATTACGGCTTGTTGAGGAAGCCAAAGACCAAATAATACTCGCGGCGGTGGAAAAAGTCGTTGTCACCGCGTACGTTAAAAAAACATTCCTTTTTGTCGTTTAGTAAAACACTTCATAGAAAAAGATTCCTTTTGTATAAAATTAAATGTCAAAGGGGTTTATACACCTTATAAAAGAAAGTTGTGTATAAAACGAAATATGCCTCAATGAAAGGATATTGAGATGAAGTCCCTTACCTCGGGTCCGACTTGACTCGATCGTTCTTTAACATCCTGAATAATAAACTTGAGTTAATTTCTACTTGATTAAGAACCTTTTTAAAGTTCATTATTTCTTTTATAACACTTATTTCCATGTTATAAACATTATGTAACCATTTAGGTTAAAAATGTTTGTTTTTTCGATATTTGGTTCTTAAGTCGAAAGTGGACTTCTTACAATTACATGTTGTTCGTGTGGTCAAAGGTTCATTATATCCAGAATGAAATTCCTGATTTGGATAGCATATATATCATATATATTCAGAATATACATGTATTTAAAATATTACATAATCATTTAGAGGTAAGAAATGAAATGCACCATTCATGGAGACGGTAAGCCGTACGTACGCATGAACGCAACTTTCATTTATTTGTCATATTAATGGAATTAAAACTAAATTAGTGGTATGTATATTTTAATTCCAGAATTATATTAATCATTTTGATATATCATTCATTATATATATCCATTATATACATGTACTTTTAATAGTACATTACATTTGGGGATAAGAAATGAAATGCACCGTTCATGGAGATGGTAAGCCGTACGTACACATGAACGTTACTTTCATTTCTATCTCATACTTTAATGGAAAGAAATAATAATGATATAGAGGTATATTATAATTCCAGAATAACCTCATATATAATAACTTTAAATCCATCCTTTACACGTCCCACATATGGCATTAACGAATCCCATCTCTTTGAGGGGGCGGTAGTCCGCACTTCCTTAAATGAAGATATTGTGTTTACCCATAATGGAAACCATAAAGTTATGCCCAAAATGAAAAATACAGAAGCTTAAAGAAATCATAAACATATTATATATCAGATATAAATATAGTGTCATCTTAATGGCCTCTTTTGAATGTGTTAAAAGAATGTTGAACAATCATCGTTTCGGGAGGCAGAAATTCACCATCCACGGAAATAGTATGTTCTTTAACCATTAGATGTAGGTGTGTGTAATTTTTGCTCGAATACTTCTTATATCAACATCCTAGTATATTGAGGATACTGGAGTTGTTACAAAATAAAATAATAAAAAGAGTTTAAGGGGTTGGAGAAGCAAAATAAAACAGAAGGACTCAAAAGAAGACATTACCTTAAATTCGGGTAACTCCCTTTTGTTTGAGACCAAAGGCTTCTATGGGAAGACTTCTTCCCAATGTGAGGCTTCATGGAGTAAGAGAGGGATTTTGAGAGCCAAAATGGTCAGATATTGGCCGAGCCAAAGGCTTTGGGAGTGTGGGTAAGGAGGTAGAGGTAGGGGTCTTTTATAAGAGGAGAGGAGGGGCACTCTTGTAATGTTACAAAAATGATACATTATTTTCAACATAGTTTCGGATTTTAAAGGTCCCACATTGATATATTTCGAGGATAAGGTGATAAGGGTTCTAAATCCAGTCATACAATAGGTTTTGGACATGTTTAGGTCTTAGATATTACATTATCTTTCCATTTTATTTAAATCGTTAAATAATGAGGTCATTGCTGCATCATCATGGTGTCATAAATAATTTAATTTATATAATGTCTAAAAATTATAAACAAAATACTATGTTGTAGGAACTCTTTTTATATTTCTAATGAATTTTTATAGTCAAAAATCTGACTTGTATAAACCCATGTAAAAATTGTTTTAGTAAAATAACTCATGTTTGTGTCATTTTTACATTAACATTAAATAAAAAGTTATTTATGTCATTTCCCAACCAAAATGGATCCATTGGGTCCCCAAGTTGACCCATGGCTTGTCTTGGTCGGCCATGACACATCCAATGAGGGTAGGACTTGTTTCAAGCTCATCTCATATTATTAAAACATTATTTTTACCCTAAACTACACTAATTACCACTAATCGCGATTAAGAACTTAATGGTTACTATTCACCAAAAAATTATTTTAATCTCATTGAACCACATTTTAATTCTTAATGACAACCATTTATGTCGGATTTTTGAAAATCATAACACAGAAGTGGCAAAGTTTCATTTAAACGGAAAATCAGTCTCTTTAACTACCACTTAGTGGTTTCACTATTCATCTAAAATTGACGTTTTTCAGAAAAATACCAAAACTTCACGCTAAGATATATTTGATATTATGAATTCAAAAATGAAGACTATTTTACAAAATTCAAAACATATAAGTCACATTAATTACTTTAATAATTAATTCCCGCTGTCAGAGTAAATACCGTGTTTTTATGAAACAATAAGTATCAAAAGATTGACACTAGTTTAAGTCCGATTTCAAATTGAAATTAATTCCAACGACCACTATTGGATTTAATGGTAAAAATATTTTCTAATTTAAATTTAAAACCAATTCAAAGGATAATCTAATCATATAAATAAATTAGATTAAAAAGAGGTTTTGAATTAAAATACAACATTTTACACTATTCATTAAAAAATGAACTTTATCGGAAAAATACCAAAAATTTACACAAAGTAAAATTTGATGTCCCGATTATAAAGAAGAGTTTTATTTGGTCCAATAGAATTTATAAGATTGATCAAAACTAAATTTAATGACAGTTCGCCATCAAAAGGCGATAAGTGATCCTTTAGTGAAAATTAGGGTATAAAAGCCTAAAATTGAATTCTTTCCGTATTTTAAGCCTTTATCTTTTATTGGATAAAAGTAAAAACATTTAAAAAACATATATAATCATATTTTAGTTATTTCTATCCATTCCCGCCAATACAACGGCTACATGTTAACTACCATTTAAAATAATATTATTATATTACTAGTGTGCAACGTATGTTTCCAAAGGAACTCATCGTTGCGTATCGAGTACGCTATCGAACGTAGAAACCCCTTTTAATTAAAATTTATATTTAATTCGTAAATATTAATAAATATGAAAATGTTTTATTCATTATTTACCTGGGATGTTACATTAATAATGATTATAAAAATTTTATCCCTATCCAAAAAATCATTATTAAGTAATTCAATCCTCTTAATTATACATCATCTGATCGAGATTGATCTATTTTCAATTTAATCCAGTACTACAACAGTTTGTTACAGTAGATCATATATGACTAATTAGATCTTCTGAAGATATGCATCCCTAATTTTCCACTTTCTCAAGAGTTTTATCACATAATTCTATTTAAACCAACTTTAATTTCACAACCACGACATCATGAACCATTGATCTCTCACTACCATCATTTATTTCATCCTATAATTAGAAATCTGACCATTCAATATTCTCAAAGATTTAAATAATTTTATTTAGTAAACATATTTGAAATTCAATGGAATCCATATTCACATTAGTGTCATCATTAATAATTCTGGAAAGGACAATGAACCTCTAGGTTGTCTAAATAGTTCAATAACAAATCAAAAATTCATACTCTCTATCATCCACTTATTTTTAATAGAAAAGATTCATTAATGAAGGATTTGTATTTACCGATACTAAATCACAATATTCATTTCAAATCCTTTGCTAACATTAATAAACATTGGAGAGATCGTCAAATTCACATATTATCTTTAATTGGATTCATTCTATCTCAATTTATTTAATCAATAACTTATATATTTCATCTTAACTTGTTTATTATTTCAATTTTTATCTTATTTTTTGTTTTCGCCATTTTATAGATTTCATTGATCATCATGTATTTCTTAGTCAATATAGCCTTCATATTTTTAAATATAACTTTTTGAAAAAGGTTCCTTTTTAAAATTTTATTCAAGAAAGATCCATCATTAAAATATTATGATTTAATCCTTTTGTGGTAATCCAAATTATAATATGAATGAGGTTTGACAATGGTTTAGAAAATAAGAAACCCTCATGGAATCATTGAATGCATCAAATTTTGATCAATTATAGAAGAAGGGGAGGTAGAGAAACGAATAAGGAAATTAAATATTCACTAGGTGAAAATGATTGATTTGGGTCGTTCACACATAAGTTTATCCATAAATTCAATTATATTGAATAGATAAAGTCATTGGACAATGATCTATATTGTTTTGGGGTCATAGATGTAATTTTATATTATGGTACATAAAAATGTTTCCAATTTTAAACATTTAAACATCTCCCAGAAGGATTCCAAAATGATGATTGTGTATAAAATCTAGTCTAATGACACAAATATTTACATATTAGAAACATTTATACATTTTAACAACAAAATAAAAAAATTATAGTAGTGGATAAATATATCAAATTTCAAAACTCCACTAATAAATATTTCATTATCTATGCTTTAAAATTGTTCACTTCAAATTAAAAAACTGAACATAAACAATTCATCACATTCAATAAAAATTGTTCTGCAATGGGGAAAATAGATATTTTCCTAATATTTTTAATTTATTTAATCCTTTAATGTATATTTTAGGATAGGATAATTAAAAATGAGTTTTTCTTATTCAAAAGAATTCAATTCTAGGTTTGGGGGATTTCATTGATTCTTAAATAACTAGAAATTAGTGATTTTTTACTAATGTTTTTCTAAAAAATAGGAATATATTTTTTATGAACTAGTAAATAGACTGGGTATAATTAATCTTATTGGAATTAGGATTAAAACATGAAGTAACTATATATTTTACCCATAAAATTATAACAAGTACTTTATATAATATTACATGTTTTGGAGCCCATAATTATTATAATATTATAAGTCCTTTGAAGGAATACTAAAATGATAAATTAGTAACCCATGGATAATACCTACCAAATAAATCTCTATGAAATGAAACATATAAATTCAATAAATCTTTTACTCATTCCTGATTTTAAAAAATATACAATTATATAATACAATACAGTGCCTAATTAAAAAAAGTGAATTGGTTATGGTGAGAACATTAATGATCCCAAATGTAGAAGGAGAAATTTAATTATAAGAAAATCTATTGACAGATAACAATAAAGTTGAATTTTAATCTTTTTCTTGATGGACATTGGATAAGGTTATTACAGAAGGTACTTATTCTTATTCTTAAAATTTAGTTTCAATTTTAATAGTCTGATCTCTTAGAACTGGGATATAAGTTTTGATCGGAGAATGATTGTGAGTGATTTTCAATGTGGAGGATCAGATATTTTTTGAAATTGAAGAATATATTATTTTATTTAATATTGATATATGAATTGTTACATGGGTTAGACAATGTATCATTTTTATGAGTCATTATAAAAAATAACAATTTTTTGAACATCCGATTAGTGAAATTATATAAGTGTGGGGAAATATGATTTGGAAATATTTTTGTACATTATGAAGATTTATTATTTATTTATAGGATGAATCAATGACTGAAATGAGATTTTATTGAATATGTAAATAAATATGATGAAACTACATTACTTAAATATTGTGACTAAAATTGTTTTTTTGGATGATATACATTTTAATTTATTTATTTTAATATAACATTATTGAGATTTATTTATTAAATTTTATTGAATTTTAATTGAAAATCAAAGTTCTAAATAATATTAAATATTTTGATGTATAACAAGCCTATTTTTATTTTTCTTGTTTTATAATTATTTTATTAACATTAGTTTTTGGAATTTTAAATAAAATGTCTTTCTGAATTTTTATTATTTTAATAATAAATTATTAATTAAAATTATTTAGATTTTAGATTTTATTTTGTGCTTTATTGTGAAATTATTGTAAAATTCATATTGGAAATTTGACATGATGAGTGGAAGTTAATGTTATAAATGATAATTGTTTTGTTTTTACTATGTATATAAATATTTTTGTTTCAGGATTTACATATGTGAGGTTGGTTTATGGAAATCTAAAAATGGGTATTTTTTTATTCCCATGAGTGATGTATTTTATATGATGAACATATGTTGTGGGATAACATTCTACAATGATCTACAATTTTTCCATGGTATATGTGTTCCTTGACTATATTTTATGACAGTTCCAAGATTCCATTAACATTCATATATAAAAAACATATTTCATCTTTTAAAATATCTAATGGTCTAACTTTCTTTTTTTCATGACCCTTTGTCTATTTAACTATTATATTTATATTTTGTGATTCCAATCATATTTATCCCATCTCTAGTGTTTTTGTAATTTTTCTATAAGAACATATTTACCTGTGTAGGATGATAAATGAAAAAAGGTAGTTAATATGTATTAAATAATAAAGAAAAAAAATTCTTGTATCGGATGGAATATTTGAATGATCTCATTTAAATGTATATGAAAATGAAAAATTGTCTTGGAATAAATATTAAAATGTGATCCAAAGGATTTTTATCAGGGGACATCTTTATCTAGAACTATTTGGATATGCAAAATCCCAATTAAAACACCAAATTTTCTCGACCTATTGAAAATAATTAATTAGATACTAATAACTGATGCAAGGAGCTCCAATTATAATTAAATATATATAACCTTGAGATTCTTTTAAATCAGAAAATAGAATCATTTGTGAATATTGGATACATAAATAATAATTCATGATTAATATGATAACGTGAAAATTCATCGGATGAAGAAGTGTAAAAGAACTCAACAAAAATTGGTGGGGAAAGCATATTAATCTCGTCAATGCTCAGTTATAGACCAATAGATTTATTGTTGCCTTGAATATTTGATATTGTATAGTTCTCAATTAATAATATACAATTTTAGGACTTAGAAGAAGAACAAGGAACTATGAATATTCATGAATGTTGTTGAGGATAATCTGATCTAAGTTATGTAAGATAAATATATGCCCTACACTAATGAATAAAACATCACAGTTTAATAAAATTTATTGAATGTTTTACAAAGAAACATTAATTTGACTAAAGATATAGATTAAAATTTAATCATTATTTTCTATATTTATATATTTTTTTCATATTTTTATTAGGATGTGAAGTCAATGTTTCTCAACATTATGGTTTCAACAGAGGGAATTATTTCCATCACCTGATCAATGAAATTCTATGACATATAGTATGGTGGGACCTTGATAATTAGATGGAAATGTCCTATAAATGGGTGTTCTCATCAATTGACTATTTTTGAAATTTGGTAAAGGGCATTTTTTGGATGTATAAAATAATTTTGAGTGATTAAGGATGGTAAATAGATTCTAATGCTGATTAAAACCATATTTCATGATTGGAATGAGGGAAAGGGCTCAATATTGACATAGTATTCCCAATTTTTGTTTCAGAAATGATGAACTGATGATTTTAATAGAAGTTAAATTTATTTTTAGGTATGGATGTCTATTCTACACATCATGGTGAATAATAATCAAAATACATTCCCCAAAAATTACAAAAACTGGTTTGTGGAAGAATAAGACACAAACAGAAAATTTTGAGTGTGGGAGTAGGAATTAATCTACTGTGTTTGAATCAAAGAACATAGTGTTGTTTCAGTCTTCTAATTCGAGGGATAGAGAGATTTCATTTAAGAAATAAGGTAAAATATAATATAAGATTAATTTTTTTGAGTGGGAATAAATTAGTAGAGTTTTATATTGTTGCTACAAAGAAATTGTATTCTCATATTTTTTATTACCTTAGGCACATGTGATAAAATTTGAAAAAGCATTACATTGTGGTATTTTTTTAATGATAAGAATTAGGTGCTACAGTCAAAAGATATATTTAACTATGATTACTAGAATACGACCATTATGAATGTTGGATAATTATATGAGTAGCACTATGATGAAAGATTCTATAGATATCGATTAATTTTCAAGAATTTAGTTTGGAATTATTATAAGGTCCTACACATTTGAATATATTTTATTAATTTTAGTATCTTTTCTTATGTCACAAAGTGAAGATGAAATATAGAGAATGGTACACAACGTAGGGAACATTCAGTAAAAGACTGAGTTTGGATATTTTGGTATAGGTTTGGGGCATGAAAATTATTCTGTAATTTATAGATAAAGACTATAAAGACAAAATTGGGATACTAACTATCCAAAACACATTATATTTAGTCCCTAGATAGGAATTTATTATATAAACCACCACCATATTTATTTAATTCCCCAATAATAAACCAATAATAAATAAATAGATAAGAGATTTCAATGAGAGGCTAGTATATAATCAATGTGTCACGACCCGTCCTCGGGGCCTGTGCCGTGACTACCCCAAGCCCGCCTTCCATAGGTCAGGGGCTGGCGACTAGCACCAAGGCGTAAATCTCGGAAAAAGGGAAGGAATTGCCTTTGAAAAGTAAACAAGAACCACAGAGTAAGAAAGCGGAAAAGTAATCACTAAGTAAAACTGTAACAAGCTGTGCTGAAAGTAAAAGGGGCTGGAAATACAATCCCAACTGTAAAGTACAACCGAAAGGGAAAAACAGCAACTGAAGGGAAAAGCCGTAGCGTCGAGCCGTCCTCTGAAGGTCCCACCTGATGGGTGGGTACAGATAGCCTCCACTGCTCCTCGGGTCCACCTAACCACTCCGAGTACGTCCCGCCCAGTGGTCCACCTCCAGGTACCGTCCTGCTCCGCACGCCTCCACCACGATCAGCGTTGTCCGTCGTCTGCAACCAACACAACGTAGTGCGGGCAAAGCCCGTGCAGGGGTGAGTATAATCTACTCAGTAGGGACCCCGATACCCCTGAAGGTCTCCCGAAATCCACAAAGGATAATCCACAAAGGAAAGATACAATCACGAAGTAACATCTGAAACGGCTTAGGTATATGCCCATACATATACCTAAGTTATCAATTCCCATTTGGCTCCAACGTCCGAGCCCAAGCACAACCCAGTCCACACAGGAAAGAAAACGTAAACCCACATAAGATATCACAACACAATCCACAAAGAAGAGTAAATAGTAAATCCACACAAGATAGCTCAACAAAATCCACAAAGGAGAGTAAACAGTAATCCACATAGGATAGCTCACCACAATCCACAAAGGAGAGTAACACAGAGGATTCAGCTCACACAGGTATACATCTTCAGATGACGATAAAGATTATCACTGATCCATCTAAGTCGTCGGACCCACAAAGGATCGATAGGTACTAACCCCCGCAATGATCCACACAGGATCGGGCCCACACAGGACCTGTAGGCGCTGGCTCACGCAGAACCGTTGAGTGCTGACCCACACAGGATCGGACCCACACAGGATTGGGCCCACACAGGACCTGTAGCACTGATCCACGTAGGATCGCTGAGTGCTATAGTCGTCGCAGTCCACTGAGGATATCTGCACAGTCGTCACCGCATTCCACTGAGGATCTCTGCACAGTCATCGCCGCAGTCCACTGAGGATCTCTGCACAGTCATCGCTGTCGAAGTAGCAGTCGCAGCCAGCTCTAGGGTTCCGCACACAGCAAGCTCGTTCGGGAGAGTCTGCACCACGAGCCGAGAGGCCGATACATAAACTGTCACAAAGTCCTAAGTTGATGTATCCAAAAGTTCTGTATCGTCAACAGGAACTCAACGTCGTAGACGGCGCGTCGATCGGACGCCCTGTCTGAGAGTTATTGGCCTTTTCGTCCCAGGGGCCCATTTGGTTTTTAAGGAAAAACCAACCCGACTGTACTCCACCTGCGTCCAATCCTCGGGCAGAGTATGCCAAAAATCCGTCTCACAAAGAGGAAAACATCAAAGCCGACGACACGTCAATCGAACGTCTGTTGCTCAAGATATGAGTGTTTCCTCTTCGAGGGCCCGGTTGGTTTCGTGTACGAACCAACTCGGCCGAACCCAAAGTATTCCGAAACCATTGAGTGCGATATACCGAAACGACAGTCTCGATCCAAGGATCGCGTTGCCGCTGACGGTGAGTCGTTTGGAGGCCCGTATCTCATGTTACGGGCATTTGACCGAAAACGGTCCGAAGACGGGGGGTCCGGGCCCGGGCTGACCCGGTCCGCCTCGGCCGGACCCGGTTCGGCCCGGCCAGGGCGCGGCCCGGCCGGTCGGACCGGAATAGCTCGGCCGAGCGGCCGAGTGACGCGGGGGGGGGGGGGGGGATCCGCTGCCCCCGCGTGACACCCCCGCGGCACCCGCGGGGTGTCGCCCTGGACGACCCGAGCGACGCGGGGGGAAGCCGCCGCCCCCGCGTGACAACCCTACGGCACCCGCAGGGTGTCGCCCTGGACAGCCGGATGCGGCTTCAGCCGCGTCCCGAGTGCGCCGGACCCATGCGGTCGCGGGTCCACGAGTACCACCACCGCGGCTCAGCCGCGACGGCCCTGTCTGGCGGCTTCCGCGGGCCCCCAGAGTCGCTCCGGTGGTCCGATTATGTTCCTGTCTACGCCGCTGCTCCTCCCGGGACTCGTTCTTCACTGCGGAACCACCAAATTTCCATTGCGGCACGTTCCGTCGTCGCCCGTCAAATCCGCACAACAACGAAGAACGGCGGAGGGTTGTCGGGCCGTGTTCGTTTGGCCCGCACCCTCCGCGTTAGAGATAAACAACGGGAGAAACAACATTCAACACATGAATCAACAATTTTAATGGATTAAAATTGTTCTTATTGTCCGGTTCTTCACTTTTTTAAAAAAAAAGAATGATCATGGGAAAAAGGAATTATTCACAACAACCCCTACCTCATAGTCATCGTCGTATGCACGTTCTTCGCGGATTTGTTCATCGCGGAAGGAGGGGATCGTCGTGTCGTCGCGGAACGGCGTCGCGTCGTCGCGGAATCTGGCGTTGAGTCGGTGAACTCAACGGACCAAGAAACAACAGATTTAATTTAATGATATAAAATTAAATCCATGTTTTGTTAAAAAAACACAAGGGAGATTTAAGAGAATCCTGAAGTCTCTTACCTCAAACAGTTGATCGAAGATTTCGTTGCGGAGGAAGAGACATCACAGAAGAACGTTGCAGGAAGGGAACGTCGGTGTCGCGGAACACGGCGTCGCGTCGTCGACTTCCACGGGTTCGGCGTTCTTCGTCGGAGGTCGGCGTTCTTCACGTTCTTCGCGTTCTTTGCGAAGTAGGATGAAGGCTCAAGGATTCTGTCAAGCCTCTCAACGTGTAATCCTCCAAAAAGACTTGTTGGTCTTATTTTATTATTACGCCAACAAACGAAAAAGGTAAGTAACGACCCATCAATTCGTTGAATTATTTCAACGAAAAAACCGCCCATTTAATTCACGAAATAAACCGCCCAATTAAATGGTCTGTTAAGAATTTAAGAAAACGTGTCAGTTGACTTTCATAATGACGGGTTTTCGTGGGTGCGTTACTTAGCGGAAAGAAACGGTGGGGCTCGTGCGGGCCCCACCTCACAAATATCCTACCAAGAGGGTAGGATATTTCTGGATAGTACCCTATCCGTCTCAACTCAGTTTAAGCCACTATTAAGTGGCTTCAAGTGCCTTCCAAGTGGCTTAAGTGAAATAAAATAAAGTTGTCATAAAATTATTTTATTTCTTAACTTTAAGCCCGAAAATTAAAAACCACACCCGAGAAAATGCAACTCCAGAAGAGGCGTTTCTAAGCGAATACCGGCACTGCGATTTCATCGGTGCCCTCAGAATTCGATTCCGGGCACCGGTTCAAAAGTTAGAAAAACCCGCTCGTCCGTTCACGGAACATACCTGAGCCAAACTTCGGAAAATGATTCCGGGCACACCGGGCCTCGGAATCAGGTGCCGTCAGAAACTACGCTCTTTTAAAATTCTAAAGAAAATTAAGAAAAAAATTCCTTGAAATTTACAGGTCTTTACATTACTCCCACCTCAGGGCTTTACGTACCCGTAAAGATACATCATAAACAAGGGAAACAAATGTGGGTACTGAGCACACATCTGAGCCTCCCGCTCCCATGTGCTCTGTTGGAGGTTCCCGTGATGCCATATGACGTGCACAAGAGGAATCGATCACCCACGTAGGACCCGCTCCTATCGATCCTCTATCTCCACCGGGACCTCCGCAAAAGTCTCCCCATCATCCACATCTAGCTCCCCATAGTCAATGATGTGTGTTGGGTCGTGCACGTATCTCCTCAGCTGAGATACGTGGAAGACTTCGTGCACCATCTGCAACTGAGGTGGCAGAGGCAGGCGATAAGCCACCTCGCCAATCCTGTTGAGGACCTGGAAGGGTCCGATGAAGCATGGAGACAACTTGCAGCCTCGGCCAAATCTCCATAAACCACGTCGAGGTGAGACCCACAAGAAGACGTGGTCGCCATCCTAGAACTCTATTGGCCTCTGCCTCCTGTCAGCATATGACTTCTGCCAGCTCTGAGCTGTCCTCATCCGCTCCTGGATGCCTGGACCTTCTCTGTTGTGGCCCGGACCATCTCTGGTCCCACAAGTGCTGACTCCCCAGGGTTTGTCCAGCACAAAGGAGATCTACAAGGCCTGCTGTACAGTGCCTCGTATGGTGCCATACCGATGGTGGAGTGGTAGCTGTTGTTGTACGCGAACTCCACCAAGGGTAGGTGGTCCTCCCAGCTGCGACCAAAGTCGAGGACACATGCGCGGAGCATGTACTCGAGAGTCTGAATGGTCCTCTCCGTCTGACCATCCGTATGAGGGTGAAAGACGGTGCTCAGACATAGCAGTGTCCCGAACGCCTCCGGCAACCCCTTCCAAAGCCGGGAAGTAAAGCGAGCATCCCAATCGGAGACGATAGTCGATGGCACACCGTGAAGCCGTACAATCTCCTGAACGTAGAGACGCCCCAAGCACTCCAATGAGCCCTTCTCTCTGATGGGTAAGAAGTGTGCCGACTTGGTGAGTCGGTCAATAATCACCCAAATGGAGTCGTGACCTCTGGAAGTGTGAGGAAGTCCAGTCACGAAGTCCATAGATATGCCGTCCCACTTCCACTCCCGGACCTCCAAGGGTTGTACCAGGCTTGTTGGTACCTGATGCTCTGCCTTCACCTGCTGGCAGGTGAGGCACCGTGATACGAACTCTGCCACAGCCTTCTTCATGCCCGGCCACCAGTGCTGTCGTCTGAGGTCATGGTACATCTTTGCCACTCTAGGATGTACCACCAAAGGAGAGGTGTGAAACTCTCTCAGAACCTCTTCTCGTAAAGCGACTGGCACCAAGGTACGTCCTCTAAAAAGGACGTCGTGCTCTACTCCAAGAGAGAAACCATCAGGTGCCTATTTCGAGGATATCTATGCACGCCATGTCTCACAGTCTGTATCCTCATGCTGTGCCTCTTTGACCCACTACAGAAGTGGAGGGGTGGCTGTGAGAGACTGAAGGAAGGCTGCTCCATCTCTATCCACGAAGGATATATGCAAGGCGGCTAGCTGCTCTGTCACCTCCTCAAGTAGCTGGATGCCCGTCCTCCTGCTGAGGGCATCGCCTACCACGTTCCCCTTCCCAGGATTATTGACTATCTCAAAGTCATAGTCCTAGAGGAACTCGATCCATCGCTGCTATCTCAGGTTCAGGTCCTTCTGAGAGAAGATGTACCTGAGACTCTGGTGGTCAGAAAAGACTGTAAAGCGCTCGCCCATCAGATAGTGCCGCCATGTCTTCAGAGCGAAGACCACTACTGCCAACTCCAAGTCATGGGTAGCGTAGTTCTGCTCATGCATCCTCAACTGACGTGATCCATAGGCAATCACGACCTGCTCCTGCAACATGACACACCCGAGTCCGGTCCCTGATGCATCGCAGTAGACTACGTATCCAACTCCCTCTTCAGGCAACTTCAAGATAGGTGCGCTGTTCAATTTCTATCTCAGCTCCTGGAAGCTCTGCTGACATCTCTCTGGCCACACGAAGGGTTTCCCCTTCTTCGTCAACGCTGAGAGTGGCGCCGCAACTCTGTAGAAGTTTGGCACGAATCTCCGATAGTATCCGGCTAGACCCAAGAAACTTCGCACCTCCGTCACGCTCCTGGGTGGCTCCCAAGCTAGCACTGCCTTGATCTTCGCGGGATCCACTGCAACTCCCGCCTCAGAAATGACGCGCACCAAGAAGTGGACCTCACGTAACCAGAACTGGCACTTCAAGAGCTTGCCATAAAGCTGTTGCTCTCGGAGTGTGTCCAGTACAACCCATAAGTGGTAGGAGTGCTCCTCCTCCATGGTCGAGTAAACCAAAATGTCATCGATGAAGACCACGACAGATCGATCGAGGTATGGCTGGAAGATCCTGTTCATGAGGCTCATGAACACTGCTGGAGCATTGGTTGCACCGAAAGGCATAACCAAGAACTCATAGTGGCCATACCGACACCTGAAGTCCGTCTTCTGCACGTCCTCGTCTCGATCTCTGATCTGATGATAGCCTGACCTGAGGTCTATCTTCGAGAACCACCGTGCTCCCTTGAGCTGGTCGAAGAGATCATCAATCCTGGGTAGTAGATACTTGTTCCTCACTGTCACCTGGTTCAGGCGACGATAATCGACACACAGTCGCAATCTCCCGTCCGCCTTCTTGGCGAACAATATCGGGGAAGCCCAGGGTGAAACACTGGGTCAGATGAAACCCTTGCCCTGCAAGTCCTCCAACTGTACCCGCAGCTCTCGAAGCTCAGCGGGGGCCATCCGATATGCTGGAGTGGATATCGGGGTTGTCCCGGGGTACAGGTCAATATAAAAGTCTACCTCTCTGCGAGGAGGTAGTCCTGGAACGTCGTTGGGGAAGACGTCGACATCACCACTACAAGAAAACAAGGACTCTACACGTCAACTGCTCCAAGGATGAGGCTAGCCAACTGATGAGTGATGGGCTTACCTCTCCTCTGCGAGAGTCCCTCCTGTGCTGTGAAGGCTCCCTTCTTGCCGGTGAAGGTGAACCTGCTCCCATCGGTGCGCACACATCGCACCATGCGCCTAAAATAGTAAATCTATGCATGGACCGTAGATAACCAATCCATGCCCAAGATGACGTCATAAGGCCTCGACGCCGCTACAAGAAGATCCCAGCCGAAGATCTCACCTCCTAGAGTAAGCTCACACTACTGGCACCAGTGAGTAAACGTCGAGTCTGCTCCCATAGGAGTCTCTAGCCGTAAGGATCGAGCCAACGGCTCTGTCAGAATCTCCGAGCTCCGAACAAGGGCAGCGGCAATGAAAGAGTGACTCGCTCATATGTCTATAAGAACTGCAGCAAGGGTGGAATAGACACAGATCGTACCTCGAATCATCTCTGGCACGCAGTGGTCGTAGGCCTCCTGGTGGTGGTGGTGGCAAAGCCTCAAAGCGTCTCCCACCACCTGCTGCTCGGCCAGCTCCCCTGCCTCGTCCGCCTCCTCCCTGCGGACCACCACGGTCGACCCTCTGCCTCTTCCTGAGTGGCCCCTCCACCGTCTTCTGCTCCTCGGTACGGCAGGTCGGGCAGTCACAAGCCATGTGGCCCTGCCCGCCGCACGCGTAGCACTGTATGCCTCTCGGAAGACTGGCTCTGCGCTGTGTGCCCCGCACTGCTGAGCTAGTGTCCCGAGGTCGTCTACCGGAAGTTCTGGTCTGCCTAGAACCCTGAGTCATCCGTCGGCTACCAGCTGCCAAAGACTCTGCTACATGCCTCCCTGCGGTAGGTCTCGCTGTGGACTCATCCAGAAAGCTCTCGATCAGACGGGCTCGCTCCAGCACTCCTGCCTGGGTCTAGATGCTGAGGGAGATCAGTGATGCCCTGATCTCGTGTCTCAAACCCTACTCGAAGGTCCGGTCCCGGAAGAAGGGGTCCCGTATGTAACACCCCAAGCTTCTACGGTACGCTTCTCTTTGAATAACGTGATAGCGTGTGTTGTACGCAACACTGAGTTCTAACACACCATAACTAATCAAACTAGCCGTTATGAATAGTAATAACTACTTTTTGAAATTATATATATTTTATATTTTAAAATGGACTTCATTTCTGGATTCGGAATATCGACTTTAGCCTAAGGTGAAATTTTGGTACTTTTCGGATAACTTTCATATTTTGATGAATAGTGAAAATTACTAAATTTTAATCAAAAACAACTTTTGTAATCAAAATAATTAATAGTGATAAATTATGAATTTGAGTGGTTTTAAAGTATATTTAGAATATAGTTTTACCATTTAATATAATTTTGGTCATTGGACATAATTTTACAATTAAACCGAACATAAACAAGTGTCAATCTTTTGATAGTTATTATCTCTTAAAAACACGCTTTTTGTTTTGACAGCGGGAATTAATTTTAAATTAATTTCTGCCACTTCTATTTTTTGAATTTAGAAAAATGGATTTCATATTTGGAATCAGGATGTCCAAATTGTGTAAATAAGTAACTTTTATTTTTAGACATTTTGAATAATTATTGTGGTAAATATTTTATTTACCATGGTTAAGGGTAAATCTGGTAAATAAGGGTTAAAAAATAATATTATAATAATACTAAATTACCCTAAAACGTGTCCTAGACTTATTGGATGATAATTTTTCGACCATAGGCATCTTTGGGTCGACTTTGGGACCCCATGGTTCCACTTGTAGGTGATAGGGACACTTTATTTTAATTAAGTTAAAATGAATACAAAAATGACACAAGCATATATCTTTTAGAAAAACAATTTTTACATAGGGTTATATATGTTAGATTTTAGATTATAAATATTAATTAGAAATATAAAAAGCTTTCCTACATAATGATATTTTATTTATAATTTTTAGACATTAAATAATTTATTTTATTTATGACACAATAATGATGTAGTAATTACTAAAATAGTGAAAAATTAAATTAATTGATATTATAAATACCCAAATAAATATAATATGAAACTTTTAATGAATTAAACTAATTTTCTAGGATAATATGATATATTAGGATTGATTTAATTTACTTTTTTCGAAGTAATCAATCTGTTATGAGTTTCAAAAAAATCAACTATTGAATAGTGTCAAAATTGACATAAAAGAGTTCTTAAAACAAATATTATATTATTAATTGATATTAAATTCCTAAAAATCTAATGTTCGGCCAAGAGACTTATATCATGATAGTTTCCTCATTAATGGACCACTTGGGGGTCGCATAGATGTGTATAGTATGTTTATTAACCATATTATATAAAAATACAAAGAGACATTGTAAAAGTGAAACTAATTAACTTAGAGTTAATACTTAAAGATAAGGTTAATATTAGTACCCAAACCTGTCTAAATTCAATTGGTTGAGTTGTGTTTGACCCATCCCCACCTTAACCTTTGAATATTCAACTTTGGAGCCATTGGAAACCGAATATGAATTTATTATAAACTAATATCTCTAGATTTTCCAAAGGTGCCCCTCACCCCTCTTATAAAAGGGCACTCCTCCTTATCATTTCGTCACACCTTCAAAGCCTTTTGGTTCGGCAAAAATCTGCCCAAATACTCTCCCAACTTCCCTCAATACAACCTAGATGCCTTATTTTGATCAGAAAGCCAACCTAAGCAGCCCTTTTGATCAAATCAAAAGGAAGAACCCGAAGAAGAGGTAATGATTTCACCATTCTAAAATCATTACCTCCAGTATCATATATATACTGTGATGTTATTATAAATATGGTACAACCATATTCAGTATTCTATCCACCCTTTGAATAACATGTCACCATACGTGCGTACGTACGGCTTACCGTCTCCACGTCGTGCTGTAATTGTTATTCAATATAATATTTTGGATGGGTATAATAATGATGTGTAACTCATGTAAATAATAAATATAACATGTTAATGATTCAATATATATGATATACCATCCATTTATATATTATTTTAATATCAAAATAATGATATTGTCACTTGTGCGTACGTACGGACTACCGTCTCCACGAACGCGATGAGATTCATTCTCCATCGTATCCATTCAAGTATAATTATCATTTGATGATTTAAAAAATGATGTTTAAGGACTTGATATCATTCTGGAGATGAATAATATACAACCTATCCATTACAAACATGTCTTATGTAACAAAACATAAAAAAGAAAACAAGTAAGTTAACACCCGAAACAATGATAATACTAAGATATTATTATCAAATCAATATTAAAAGATCATATATGATATCATATTAATGTATATGATTCTTGTATAATTTAATAACAATTATTTCACCATTATACAGGAGGTTAACCTACCCCAACCAAGGAAAAGTACAAGGTAAGGGTTATTTCACAATTTCTTCATTATCCGAGGTTGTTTATATGTAATAATCTACTGGGATCTCTTTATCATCCACATCCATGTTTCTTCAAAATGTATTTCAAAACATTTTTTATTTACAAGAATATGGGTTAAAGTCATTTATACCCTTGTTTGACTTTTTATAAGAGGAATCTTTCCGTCGTTTTCAAAACATGGTCCTTTTTAACCTTTTCGACAGAATTAAGGTAAGAATGTTTTTTTAACTTATACGGTGAGTGCGGTTATTTTCTGCCGTTATAAAATCTTCAAAGTTTTCCTTACAAGCTTATAAGAATATTTTCAAGAAAATGTTTTATTTTATATGGATCTTAAATGATTTCAAAAATAGAAAGAGATATTTCTCTAAAAAGTCTTTTGATTTCATCTATGTCAACATCCTTTGATGGATTTTACGCTTATTTGAAGTTGATTTATTATGATACAAAACTTCTATATTGTATTGAAGGTTTTGTGATATGTTTCACTGTGGATGCGCTATTTCTATACCATTCATAGTTTATGGTGAAATTATTGACATTTCATATGCTATTTTTAATAAGAATGTTTATTTTATGTTTAAACCTTTTCATATGGGAATGCATTGGACATAATATGTGATGGGTGGAGCCCGCTATAGCTCCTCGATGCATCGGTAGGTCTCATGAGACAAACTAGTGTCTTGGCACAAGGCCTTGGCAAAATCTTATTTGTAGTCTTGGCATGAGGCCTTGGCTATGTGGTTATGATAGTCTGGAATTATGCATTCAACATTATGAAAGTGGTTATTGATATTGCATGTGATTATTCGATTAGTAGAATATCCATGTAAACAAGTAAATGGCATTATTTCATTTTACTTTTTCCATACTATGTTGAAGTTCAAGTTTAAAAGGCTTTTGTTGTAGTTATACATAGCCTTAAATGTTTATTCTTATTTATGAATGTTTCTGGTATATTGTTATCCTTACTGGGCATTTGAGCTCACCCCTTTTCTATGTTTTATTTTTTCCAGGAAGTGAAGAAGTAATTTATGAATGACCTGCATGGGATATTATGTAGGGATATGAGTGTGGTTTATGGAGACAATATGTTGTTGTAGTAGTTTTTCATTTTATGATGTAATGTAAGACTTATGAATATATCTAGTGTTTCCAAGGCTACTAAACCAATCGGTCATTCGAGATTTGATCTTTCTTGTGATCATGCCAATGTTATGTAATAATGCACCGACTCTGGGTAACTAGGGTCGGGGCGTTACAGTTGGTATCAGAGGAAGTTTTGTACAAACCTTGGAATCTAGATTTAGATAAACTCTGATTAGAGCACGTAGACCTAAGATGAACTTTGAGGATTAGTATAGAAGAACTTCCTAGAATTTTGGTATTGTAGAGATTTTGTGAGTTTTCCGAGCAATACATCCCTGCCTGGATACGAGCAGGTAGAGGCGGCTCTGGCACAGATGTACCTAGGGGTAAAACCCGAAAACACCGCTTTGAGCTAGACTCGAACGGGAACTGGTGCACGACAACGGGCCTTGCTGCACTCTTGGTTACGACACTCCTGGGGGATATGCTTAGGATAACTCTCATTTTCTTTAAAAATCATTATGAAGGGTTTATGAGTATATACTCCCTCAAAGAAAACATTTTTATGATTATGGATTATATCCATAAATAGTTCAATTTATGTTAAGTGATTTATAAGTATGGGATTATGTATTTTGATTCATAAACTGATCTAGTTTATGCCATTGTTTAGAAATGGCACCTAGTGGAAGAAATGGAAACCGTATCAATACACTCACTCCATGTAGTGATTTCCCTCCTGCTCAAGATAATTATAGTGGAGCTGATGATGCAACTGGTGCCGATCAGCTAATCACCATACTGGGACAACTTACTCAGGTTATGAATAATAACCTTACCCGTATGGAGCACCCTGATCCACAACTTGGAGGATCAATGTTAGATCGATTCATGAGGCAAAAACCACCAACGTTCAATGGGAGTACAAATACCTTAGTAGCTGAGCAATGGATAAATTCCCTAGAGAAAATATTTCAGGATTTGGGGAGCAGTGAAAGGGAAAAAGTTATCATGGCAGTTTACTGCCTCACTGGAGATGCTGATCAATGGTGGTCATTAATTCAAAATATGAAGGAAGATGATGAAGTATCAAATATGGAATGGAGGGAGTTCGAAGATCTGTTTTTAGAAAAATACTTTCCTCGCGACCATCGAGCAGATATGGAAAGACAATTTCTATGTCTGAGACAGAAGGAGGATGAGAATGTCACAAAGTATGAGGCTAACTTTACAAGGTTAGCAAGGTATGCTGGTGATTATATATGTAACCCAAGAAGTAAGATTGATCGTTTCTTTTATGGGTTAAAACCATTTCTCCTTCGAGCATTAGTCTCACAATCCTTTTCGTCGTACGAAGACATTGTCTCATGTGCTATCAAGACCGAAAAGGAATTCTCTAAGTCTTATGACTTTAAAGCAAAGCAAGAGAAGAAGAGACCTGCTGATCAATCTGGGAATGGAAATAAGGGGAAGAAGGGAAAGGTTGAATATCCATCTTGTGGTAAATGCGGGAAGAAACATCCTGGTACTTGCTTGAAGGGAATGGGAGTCTGTTACAAGTGTGGTGAAAAAGGCCACCAAGCTCATGATTGCAAGGGGAAGAAGGAAGCTACCAACATTCAGTGCTACAATTGCAGGGAGATGGGGCATTATGCAAATTCATGTCCTAAGCGTCAGGATAATTTACCTCAGAAAAGGCCAAGGGATCAAGGCCAGGCTTATGCTATCACTACTGCTGAGGTAGAAGCTCCGAAAGACGTGGTGGCAGGTAATTTAATGGTTTCCTCAAGTTTAGAAAATACATTATTTGACTCTGGATCATCGCATTGTTTCATATCTTCCCAGTTTGCTAAGAAAATTAGATATTTCCAATTTGATTTAATAAGGGAATTGTCAGTTAAAACTCCTAAGGGAAGTATCATTGCAACAAAGTTTTGTGAATCAGTCCCCATTAGAGCACATAAATGTTCTTTATCTGCTGATCTCGTCGTCATACCTATGATTGAGTTTGATATAATCCTCGGTATGGACTGGCTTTCGGACTATGATGCGAAGATTTATTGTAAGAAGAAAGAGGTTACGATTCTTGATGATAATGATAAGGAACACCTTATCTTTAGAGCAGAATCGTCACCACCTAATTCTTATTTAGATCCACCCCCAGTAGCTCAACTTAATTCAATTATTGGGGAGGAAGATAATGAAATAACTGTCGGTGAGGAAAGGAATGTTCAAATAGAGTATGTACCTATTGTGAAAGAATTTGTAGATATATTTCCGAAAGATTTACCTGGACATCCTCCAGAACGAGAAGTTGAGTTTTCCATTGATTTGATTCCTGGATCAATTCCTATATCAAATACCCATTATAGAATGTACACTGTAGAATTAGTTGAACTAAAGAAACAACTAGAGGAATTGAGTAATAAGGGATTTATTCTCCATAGTGTTTCTCCATGGGGAGCCCCTGTTCTTTTTGTTAAAAAGAAAGATGGATCTATGAGGTTATGTATCGACTACAGGGAGATCAATGCTATAACGATAAAGAACAAGTATCCCCTACCTCGTATTGATGATTTATTTGACCAACTACATGGAGCTCAATACTTTTCAAAGATTGACCTTCGATCTGGATACCATCAGTTGTGTGTGAAGAAGGAAGACATTCCGAAGACAGCATTTCGAACCAGGTATGGGCATTACGAGTTTACCGTAATGCCGTTTGGATTGACTAATGCACCCTCTGTATTCATGGATCTGATGAATAGAGTTTTCAATGAGTATCTCGATGAATTTGTGGTGGTATTTATTGATGATATCTTGGTATACTCCAAAACCTACGAAGATCATGAAAATCACTTGCGCATTATCTTGAAGACTCTGAGGAGGCATGAATTATATGGGAAGTTTAGCAAGTGTGAATTCTGGCTTCAGGAGATTTCTTTTCTTGGCCATATTGTCTCTAAAGATGGAATTTCTGTTGATCCTTCTAAGACCAAGGCAATCCAATAATGGCCAGCACCTACGAGTATAACTGAGGTACGTAGTTTTATTGGTTTGGCAGGTTATTATCGACGTTTCGTCCAGAATTTTTCCCGATTGGCTAACCCATTAACGAAGATCACACGTAAAGGGGTTAAATTTGTTTGGAAAAAAGATTGTGAAGAATGTTTTGAAGAACTGAAGAGAAGATTAGTTAATGCTCTTATATTGACTCTACCATCGGGGAATGATGGGTTCGTTATTTATAGTGATGCATCAAAGAAAGGACTTGGTTGTGTCCTTATGCAGAATGATAGAGTTATTGCCTATGCATCACGACAGTTGAAAATTCATGAACACAACTATCCTACTCATGATCTCGAGTTAGCAGCTGTGATCGTTTCTTTGAAGATATGGAGGCACTACCTCTATGGTGAAAAATGTGAGATTTATACTGATCACAAGAGTTTGATGTATATTTTCTCACAAAAAGAACTCAACATGAGGCAAAGGAGATGGCTTTAATTACTCAAGGATTATGATTGAACGATACACTACCACCCGGGGAAAGCAAACAAGGTGGCAGATGCTTTGAGTAGAAAAGACCATGGAGTTTTGAAAAATATGAGAATTGAAAGGGATCCAATTTTCATGGATCTAGTGAAGATGGACATGGGAATAACCAGGGAAGGTGAAACATCAATACTTTTTCAAATGGTTTCCAAACCATCTTTACTAGAATGGATTAAGAGTTCTCAGACTGATGATGAAGAATTTCAAAAGAAGATTAAAGCTGTGAATGATGGGAGATTGAGAGACTTTGTGTATGAAGATGGAATTTTGAAATTCGGGAAGAGACTTTGTGTTCCCGATTTACCTGATCTAAAAAGGGAATTGTTGGATGATGCTCATAGTTCAAATTTCTCTATACACCCTAGGAGCACGAAAATGTATAGAGATTTGAAGGAACATTTTTTGTGGGACAACATGAAGAGGGAGATTGCTGATTTTGTGTCAAGATGTATGGTTTGTCAACAAGTGAAAGCTGGAAGGCAACAGCCCGGAGGAGTCATGCAACCTCTTCCCATACAGGAGTGGAAATGGGACAATATTACGATGGACTTTGTCATGGGGCTACCAAAGACTCCTAGAAGGAATGATGCAATATGGGTTATTGTTGATCGTCTTACCAAGTCAGCACATTTTCTTTCTATAAGAGAAGATCTACCCCTGGAACGTCTAGAAAGACTATATATTAATGAAGTTGTGAGACTTCATGGAGTACCCCTATCGATTGTTTCTGATCGTGATCCCCGTTTTACTTCATGATTTTGGAAAAGTCATCAGAAATCCCTAGATACTGAACTTCATTTGAGCACTGCTTACCACCCTCAGACAGATAGACAATCAGAACGGACTATTCAGACCTTAGAAGACATGTTGAGATCTTGCTCACTTGACTTTCAGGGTATGTGAGATCAATATTTACCACTGGTAGAATTTTCCTATAACAATAGCTTCCATTCGAGTATTCAGGTGGCACCATATGAAGTGTTATACGGAAATAGATGTCATACACCAACCTGTTGGGATGACGTTGGTGAAAGAAAACTTGTAGGCCCAGAACTGGTGGAGGAAATGGTGGAAAAGGTGAAGGTAATCCAAAATCACATCAAAGCAGCTCAAAGTAGGCAGAAGAGCTATGCCGATAATCGAAGGAAGGATTTGGAATTTCAAGTCGGTGATCATGTTTTCATGAAGGTATCTCCATGGAAGGGAGTCATACGTTTTGGTAAGAAAGGTAAATTGAGTCCCAGGTACATCGAACCCTTCGAAGTTCTAGAACGAATTGGGGTTGTAGCTTATCGATTGGCAATGCCACCAAGTCTCTCCCAAGTTCACGATGTGTTCCACGTATCTCTGTTGAGGAAATACATGCCTGACCCAACGCATGTACTCACCTATGAGGAATTAGAACTGGAACCCGATCTGTCTTATTGTGAAGAGACTGTCAGGATTCTTGATACAAGAGAACAAGTACTGAGAAACCGGACGACGCGCCTGGTAAATGTTTTTTGGAGAAACCATACGATGGAAGAGGCAATGTGGGAACCCGAGGAACTTATGATGAAGAACCACCCGAGTCTTTTCCTGAGGTAGTATTTTAGAAATTTTGAGGATGAAATTATTTGAAGGAGGGGAGAATGTAACACCCCAAGCTTCTACGGTACGCTTCTCTTTGAATAATGTGATAGCGTGTGTTGTACGCAACACTGAGTTCTAACACACCATAACTAATGAAACTAGCCGTTATGAATAGTAATAACTAATTTTTGAAATTATATATATTATATATTTTAAAATGGACTTAATTTCTGGATTCGTAATATCGAATTTAGCCTAAGGTAAAATTTTGGTAATTTTCAGATAACTTTCATATTTTGATGAATAGTGAAATTTACTAAATTTTAATCAAAAACAACTTTTTTAATCAAAATAATTAATAGTGATAAATTATGAATTTGAGTGGTTTAAAGTATATTTATAATATATTTTTACCATTTAATATAATGTTGGTCATTGGACATAATTTTACAATTAAACCGAATATAAACAAGTGTCAATCTTTTGATAGTTATTATCTCTTAAAAACACGCTTTTTGTTTTGACAGCGGGAATTAATTTTAAATTAATTTCTGCCACTTCTGTGTTTTGAATTTAGAAAAATGGATTCCATATTTGGAATCAGGATTTCCAAATTGTGTAAATAGGTAACTTTTATTTTTAGACATTTTGAATAATTACTGTGGTAAATATTTTATTTACCATGGATAAGGGTAAATCTGGTAAATAAAGGTTAAAAAATAATATTATAATAATAATAAATTACCCTAAAACGTATCCTAGCCTTATTGGTTTATAATGTTTCGACCATAGGTATCTTTGGGTCGACTTTGGGACCCCATGGTGCCACATGTTGGTGATAGGGACACTTTATTTTAATTAAGTTAAAATGAATACAAAAATGACACAAGCATATATATTTTAGAAAAACAATTTTTACATAGGGTTATATATGTTGGATTTTAGATTATAAATATTCATTAGAAAGATAAAACGATTTCCTACATAATGATATTTTATTTATAATTTTTATCCATTAAAAAATTTATTTTATTTATGACACAATGATGATGCAGTAATTACTAAAATAGTGAAAAATTAAATTAATTGATATTATAAATACCCAAATAAATATAATATGAAACTTTTAATGAATTAAAATAATTTTTTAGGATAATATGATATATTAGGATTGATTTAATTTACATTTTTCGAAGTAATAAATCTGTTATGAGTTTCAAAAAAAATCATCTATTGAATAGTGTAAAAATTGACATAAAAGAGTTCTTAAAACAAATATTATATTATTAATTAATATTAAATTCCTAAAAATCTAATGTTCATCTAAGAGAATTATATCATGATATTTTAATCATTAATGGACCACTTGGGGGTCTCTTGGATGTATATAGTAAGTTTATTAACCATATTATATAAAAATACAAAGAGACATTGTAAAAGTGAAACTAATTAACTTAGAGTTAATACTTAAAGATAAGGTTAATATAAGTACCCAAACCTGTCTAAATTCTATTAGTTGAGTTTTTTTCAACCCCTCCCCACCTTAACCTTTGAATAGTCAACTTTGGAGCCATTGGAAACCGAATATGAATTTATTATAAACTAATATCTCTAGCTTTTCCAAAGGTGCCCCTCACCCCTCTTATAAAAGGGCACTCCACCTTCTCATTTATTCACACCTTCAAAGCCTTTTGGTTCGGCCAAACTCTGCCCAAATACTCTCCAAAATTCCCTCACTACAACCGAGAGGCCTTATTTTGATCCGAAAGCCAACCTAAGCAGCCCTTTTGATCAAATCAAAAGGAAGAACCCGAAGAAGAGGTAATGATTTCACCAGCCTTTTTCCAAGTTCATTACTTCTTCCACTTCTTCTTCCTTTGTTGTTAACATTCTAAAATAATAACTCCAGTATCATATATATACTGTGATGTTATTATAAATATGGTACAACCATATTCGTTATTCTATCCACCCTTTGAATAACATGTCACCATACGTGCGTACGTACGGCTTACCGTCTCCACGTCATGGTGTAATTTTTATTCAATATAATATTTTGGATGGGTATAATAATGATGTGTAACTCATGTAAATAATAAATATAACATGTTAATGATTTAGTATATATGATATACTATCCATTTATATATTATTTTAATATCAAAAGAATGATATTGTCGCTCGTGCGTACGTACGGACTACCGTCTCCACGAACGCGATGAGATTCATTCTCCATCATATCCATTCAAGTATAATTATCATTTGATGATTTAAAAAATTATGTTTAAGGACATGATATCATTCTGTATATGAATAATATACAACCTATACTTTACAAACATGTCTTACGTAACAAAACATATAAAAGAAAACAAGTAAGTTAACACCCGAAACAATGATAATACTAAGATATTATTATCAAATCAATATTAAAAGATCATATATGATATCATATTAATGTATATGATTCTTGTATAATTTAATAACAATTATTTCACAATTATACAGGAGGATAACCTACCCCAACCAAGTAAAAGTACAAGGTAATGGTTATTTCACAATCTCTTCATTATCCGAGGTTGTTTATATGTAATAATCTACTGGGATCTCTTTATCATCCACATCCATGTTTCTTAAAAATGTATTTCAAAACATTTTTTATTTACATGAATATGGGTTAATGTCATTTATACCCTTGTTTGACTTTTTATAAGAGGAATCTTTCCGTCGTTTTCAAAACAAGGTCCTTTTTAACCTTTTCGACAGAATTAAGGTAAGAATGTTTTTTTAACTTATACGGCGAGTTTGGTTATTTTCTGCCGTTATAAAATCTTCAAAGCTTTCCTTACAAGCTTATAATAATATTTTCAAGAAAATGTTTTATTTTATATGGCTCTTAAATGATTTCAAAAATAGAAAGAGATATTTCTCCAAAAAGTGTTTTGATTTCATCTATGTCAACATCATTTTATGGATTTTACGCTTATTTGAAGTTGATTTATTATGATACAAAACTTATATATTGTATTGAAGGTTTTGTGATATATTTGACTGTGGATGTGCTATTTTTATACCATTCATAGTTTATGGTGAAATTATTGACATTTCGTATACTATTTTTAATACGAATGTTTATGTTATGTTTAAACCTTTTCATATGGGAAGGCATTGGACTTAATATGTGACGGGTGGAGCCCGCTATAGCTCCTCGATGCATCGGTAGGTCTCATGAGACAAACTAGTGTCTTGGCACAAGACCTTGGAAAAATCTTATTTGTAGTCTTGGCACGAGGCCTTGGCTATGTGGTTATGATAGTCTGGCATTATGCATTCCAACATTATGAAAGTGGTTATTGATATTGCATGTGATTATTCGATTAGTATAATATCCATGTGAACAAGTAAATGGCATTATTTCATTTTACTTTTTCAATACTATGTTGAAGTTCAAGTTTAAAAGGCTTTTGTTTTAGTTATACATAGCCTTAAATGTTTATTCTTATTTATGAAAGTTTCCGGTATATTGTTATCCTTATTGGGCATTTGAGCTCACCCCTTTTCTATGTTTTATTTTTCCCAGGAAGTGAAGAAGTAAATTATGAATGACCTGCAGAGATATTATGTGGGGATATGAGTGTGGTTTATGGAGACAATATGTTGTTGTAGTAGTTTTTCATTTTATGATGTAATGTAAGACTTATGAATATATCTAGTGTTTCCAAGGCTACTAAACCAATCGGTCTTTCGAGATTTGATCTTTCTTGTGATCATGCCAATGTTATGTAATAATGCACCGACTCTAGGTAACTAGGGTCGGGGCGTTACATCGTACCATGTCTGTCGAGTTGCGAGAAAGGTTGGTGAACCTCGCCACGTACTGGGCGATCGTCAAGATGCCCTGCCGCAGCTAAAGAAGCTCCTGAATGCGCACCGCACGGAGGGTGGCCGAGATGAACTCTGAGCGGAAGAGGCTCTCGAAGTTCGTCCAGATGAGGGAGGCCTCATCGTGTACCTGGAGCATCAAGCTCCACCATCGCCCTACTGCTGTGTGCAGTAGGCTCGCCGCGAGGATCACCATGAGGTCTGCTGGTGTCCTCACTAGCCTGAAAACACGGACGACCGCCTCCAGCCAGTCCTCGGTGGCCTGGGGGTCTGTCTCCCCACGAAACCTGGGTGGTCGTTGGCGCTGGAACTCGTGCAGAGCTCCGAGGCGACGTGCATCGTCAGCGATCGATGCTGGAAGCATCGGGGGCTCGGCAGGTAAGGGTATTGTCGGTGCCTCTGCTATCAACGGGCCCTGTACTGAGGCCTCGTCGCTCGGCAGGCTGTCATCGCACTCTACTCTCAGAACCCTAGCTGTTTGCCATCGTGGGACCATCCTGAAAAGGAAAAAAGTGCGCCACGGTCAAAATAGTATACCTGGTGAGCTGACACAAGTAATCACAAAGAAAACTTTAAACACCCATGCAATCAATGTTTTCGTGCATTAAGTCGGAAATCGGAGGTCAGGGTCCTGGTGTACGGATACGTCGGCCGCCACACCAACACTGGACTCCCTGGACTGATAACCACACCCAATACGCTAAACACTATTTCTTCACATAGAAGAAAGATCAGAGTCTGTGGTAGAACCGAACCCTCTGATACCAATTTGTCACGACCCGTCCTCGGGGCCCGTGCTGTGACTACCCCAAGCCTGCCTTCCATAGGCCAGGGGCTGGCGACTAGCACCAAGGCATAAATCCCGGAAAAAGGGAAGGCATTGCCTTTGAAAAGTAAACAAGCACCACATAGTAAGAAAGCGGAATAGTAAACACTAAGTAAAACTGTAACAAGCTGTGCTGAAAGTAAAAGGGGCCAGAAATAAAAGCCCAACTGTAAAGTACAACTGAAAGGGAAAAACAAAAACTGAAGGGAAAAGCCACAGCGTCGATTCGTCCTCTGAAGGTCCCACCTGAAGGGTGGGTACAGATAGCCTCCACTACTCCTCGAGTCCACCTAACCGCTCCGAGTACGTCCCACCCAGTGGTACACCTCCAGGTACCGTCCTGCTCCGCACGCCTCCACCACGATCAGCGATGTCCGTCGTCTGCAACCAACACAACGTAGTGCAGGCAAAGCCCGTGCTGGGGTGAGTATAAGCTACTCAGTAGGGACCCCGAGACCCCCGAAGGTCTCCTGAAATCCACAAAGGATAATCCACAAAGGAAAGATACAATCACGAAGTAACATCTGACATGGCTTAGGTATATGCCCATACATATACCTAAGTCATCATTTCCCGTTTGGCTCCAACGTCTGAGCCCAAGAACAACCCAGTCCACACAGGTAAGCAAACGTAAACCCACAAAGGATATCACAACACAATCCACAAAGGAGAGTAAACAGTAAATCCACACAGGATAGCTCAACACAATCCACAAAGGAGAGTAAACAGTAATCCACATAGGATAGCTCAACACAATCCACAAAGGAGAGTAACACAGAGGATTCATCTCACACAGGTATACTTCTTCGGATGACGATAAAGATGATCACTGATCCATCTAAGTCGTCGGACCCACAAAGGATCGATAGGTACTAACCCCCGCAATGACCCACATAGGATCGGGCCCACACAGGACCTGTAGGCGCTGGCTCACACAGAACCGTTGAGCGCTGACCCACACAGGATCAGACCCACACAGGATCAGGCCCACACAGGACCTGTAGCACTGATCCACGTAGGATTGCTGAGTTCTGTAGTCGTTGCAGTCCACTGAGGATCTCTGCATAGTCATCGTCGCAGTCCACTGAGGATCTCTGCACAGTCGTCGCCGCAGTCCACTGAGGATCTCTGCACGGTCGTCACTGTCGAAGTAGCAGTCGCAGCCAGCTCTAGGGTTCCGCACACAGCAAGCTCGTTCGGGAGAGTCTGCTCCACGAGCCGAGAGGCCGATACATCAATTGTCACAAAGTCTGAAGTTGATGTATCCAAAAGTTCCGTATCGTCAACAGGAACTCAACGTCGCAAACGGCGCGTCGATCGGACGCCCGGTCTGAGAGTTATTGGCTTTTTCGTCCCAGGGGCCCGGTTGTTTTCTAAGGAAAAACCAACCCGACCGTACTCCACCTGCATCCAAACCTCGGGCGGAGTATGCCAAAAGATCCGTCTCACAGAGAGGAAAACATCAGAGCTGACGGCACGTCAATCGGACGTCCGTTGCTCAAGATATGAGCGTTTCTGCTCCGAGGGCCCGATTGGTTTCGTGTACGAACCAACTCGGACAAACACAAAGTATTCCGAAACCTTGAGTGCAATATACCGAAACGACCGTCTCGATCCAATGATCGTGTTGCCGCTGACGGCGAGTCATTTGGAGGCCCGTAGCTCAAGTTATGAGCATTTGACCGAAAACGGTCCGAAGACGGGGGGTCCGGGCCCGGGCCGACCCGGCCCGACCCCCCTGGGTCGGCCGAACCGGGGTGACCCGACCCGGTCCGGCCCGGCCTGGCTCGGCCGAGCGGCCGAGCGACGCGGGGGGGGGGGGGAGCCGCCGCCCCCGCGTGACACCCCCGCGTCACCCGCGGGGTGTCGCCCTGGACGACCCGAGCGACGTGGGGGGAAGCCGCCGCCCCCACGTGACAACCCCGCGGCACCCGCGGGGTGTCGCCCTGGACAGCCGGACGTGGCTTCAGGTGCGTCCCACGTGTGCCAGACCCACGCGGTCGCGTGTCCGCAGGCGCCGCCGCCGCGGTTCAGCCGCGGCGGCCCTGTCCGGCGGCGCGCCGGGGCGCCGCCGCTCCTGGCTGCTGGTGCCGCCGCACCGCCGGCGGCTTCCGCGGGCCACCGGAGTCGCTCCGGTGGTCCGATTCTGTTCCCGTCTGCGCCGCTGCTCCTCCCGGGACTCGTTCTTCACTGCGGAACCACCAAATTTCTGTTGCGGCACGTTCCGTCATCAACCGTCAAATCCGCACAACAACGAAGAACGGCGGAGGGTTGTCGGGCCGTGTTCGTTTGGCCCGCACCCTCCGCGTTAGAGATAAACAACGGGAGAAACAATATTCAACACATGAATCAACAATTTTAATGGATTAAAATTGTTCTTATTGTCCGGTTCTTCACTTTAAAAAAAATAACGATCACGGGAAAAAGGAATTATTCACAACAACCCCTACCTCGTAGTCGTCGTCGTAAGCACGTTCTTCACGGATTTGTTCGTCGCGGAAGGAGGGGATCGTCGCGGAAGGGCGTCGCTTCGTCGCAGAATCCGGCATTGAGTCGGCGAACTCAATGGACCAAGAAACAACAGATTTAATTTAATTATAAAAAATTAAATCCGTGTTTTGTTAAAAAAAACACAAGGGAGATTTAAGAGAATCCCGAAGTATCTTACCTCAACCAGTTGATCGAAGATTTCGTTGTGGAGGAAGAGACGTCGCAGAAGAAGGTTGCAGGAAGGGAACGTCGGCGTCGCGGAACACGGCGTCGCGTCGTCAACTTCCACAGGTTCGGCGTTTTTCGTCGGAGGTCGGCATTCTTCACGTTCTTCACGAAGGAGGATGAAGGGTCAAGGATTCTGTCAAGCCTCTCAAAATGTAATCCTCCAAAAAGACTTGTTGGTCTTATTTTATTATTATGCCAACAAACGAAAAAGGTAATTAACGACCCATCAATTCATTGAATTAATTCAACGAAGAAACCGCCCAATTAAATGTTCTGTTAAGAATTTAAGAAAACGCGTCAATTGACTTTCATAATGACGGGTTTTCGCGGGTGCGTTACTTAGCGGAAAGAAACGGCGGGGATCGTGCGGTCCCCACCTCACAAATATCCTACCAAGAGGGTAGGATATTTCTGGATAGTACCCTATCTGTATCAACTCAGTTTAAGCCGCTTTTAAGTGGCTTCAAGTGGTTTCCAAGTGGCTTAAGTGAAATAAAATAAAGTTGTCGTAAGATTATTTTATTTCTTAACATTAAGCCCAAAAATTAAAAACCACACCCGAGCAAACTCAACTCTGGAAGAGGCGTTTCTAAGCGAATACTGGCGCTGCGATTTCATCGGTGCCCTCAGAATTCTATTCCGGGCACCGGTTCAAAAGTTAGAAAAACCCACTCGTCCATTCACTGAACGTACCCGAGCCAAACTTCGGAAGATGTTCTTGGGCACACTGGGCCTCGGAATCAGGTGCCGTCAGAAACTGCGCTCTTATAAAATTCCAATGAAAATTAAGAAAAAAAATTCCTTGAAATTTAAGGGTCTTTACACAATTTATGAGATTATTGGATGTGGTGTTAGAGAGAGAGGATGATCTCACTAAATTAGATATTTTTTATATTCTATAATTAATGTTATTCTAAATTGATATGTTATTTATAGAATATATAATTTAATTACATTTTATATGTTTTACTAAGCTATTTTGGGAGTCAGATCAGATGGATTGTACATCATATTATTTTACATGTTATTTATTTTATATATATAATATAATAATGATATCATTTATACATTGATATAATTTTATAATTACTATTATCATCATTTAAATCTACCCCTAGCACTGATTGTTGAAATATATTGTTTGTTTTCCATTCCAGACTATTACTAAAGATACTTTTATGGACTATTATGGTATTTTTTTCTCAATGTGTTAACATATTTATCTTTATTTTGTTGAGACAAATACTTCCCTTGAGGATCTATAGTGAGGTTATATTATTTAAATATAGTTAGGTAGATTGTAGATCTACACACAACTCTATAATATCTTTTATTATCTAATACAATGGTAGGATAATTTTTTCCAATTCTATTCAGTCAATTTACCTTATATGAAATATCTATCTGATCACATTATTAGTTGTTTTTGTTATACAATTTCTACTTACATCACATTAATTTCATTAATTTCACTATCACTACATAATTTCACTTTGTTACTTTTTTTGTTTTGTGTTTTTCATTGTATTTTACACTCTTTTGGATTTCCCATTATATCAGTTTCTATGGTTTTGATCATTATAACCAAAATACATCTAGTAATTATGTTTATAAATATTAAATTTGATGTTCTTCATTGGAAAAATTCTATTTGGATTATACAATTGAGATATATGAGATTAAATTTGTTTTATATCATGGAATATTTTATGAGTTTCAGATAATTAGAGTGTTGAACAATAATTGCTTTATATAAGATAATCTAGTAAGGTAAGAATAAAATTCACACCTAATTTATTAATTTATATATCCTACATATATTTCAAACACATAGATTTATGGTTTCTCTATTCAACTATATCATTGTATTTTATGAATTATATTTTAACTTTAAACACAATTTATTTCCAACAAAAAAATAAGGAATAATTTTATAACAAATGAACTTCTTATATGAGTTAGATAACATAAATCTAATGTTTCAACACAATATTTTATGAAATATTTTTTATCAACGAAATTAAAATTATTTGACTACTTTCATTACACACAACACGTGGTTTTAACATACTATAATATACTATTAATATTATTGTGTAAACATGACCATTATAAGAATTCTATTAAATGTTGTGGTCCACATATGAATAATCATATTATAAAAATTAATCATAATTAATTTTAATAGAAATATATATATAAATATGTTATTAATTTTTAAGTAGATTATTTCTATTCATCAAAAATAAATATTGTTGAAATATTTTTATTTCATTTTATCAAAAAAATTAAATAATTACTAAATCAAAAAAAAATTATACTTTTACAAAAATAACCTTATTTCTAAAATTAGTAAGTTATAAATATCTCTTTGATCATATTTTATATTTTTTTGAAATGTGTATTTTTTTAACAAATAGTGATATTTTTTTATTTTTATGGAAAAATACCTATCCATATAAAGAACATAAAAAATTTCGAAATTGTTTTATGATTTTGAAAAAATAAAATTAATTTAATTATAATTTTATTAATATAATATCAGGCCATTTTAATCATTTTTATATTGTATTTTTATAATAACCTTACTATACTTAAGAATATTTTATCTTTAGAAAATAGCGATTTCATTGCATCTGTGGAATTAATTGTAAATTAAATTCTAATAATTTATTGAATTTAATTTGTAAAAATAAATTCCATATTACAATTCATAATACATACTTTTATATAATAGTATTAACTGTATAACTGGTAAAAAATAATACATATAATATTGAAAATAAATTATCACAGCTAAGGTTAAAATGAGTTTACTAGGGGTTAAATGAAAAAAATAATGTTTAAATGATAAATATATAAGAATTAATTTAATTTAATAGATATTATTTGATGTTATATCTTCTAATTATAAATATAGATTTATTATTGAGTGTGGTGTAATGTTTTAAACCTAGGTAAACCATTTTCATTTTAAAAAATTCTATATGTGTTCTCTCACCCACATATAAATAGGAACCCCCTATCCCGTCATATCCATACTTTTGAAGACATTTTATTATTCTAATACATACAATAATATCTTATTTTTTATATACCCATGTTGTAGTCAACATTTATATTACTAATACCTATTAAAAAGGAATAATTTTTAAAATAAGGAGGTTCTCCCAAGAAGATTTATAGTCCTTAAAACTAAGTTTTAGTCTTATTTATTCTTCTACCAAATTAATATCATTATCAAATAATATGATATAATAAAATAAATATATAAAATATACCAAGAAGTGTTTTATGGAATAACATATATCCATATCATCTTCAATCGAATTGGAAACAACATAGTTGACTATTTTTATGGAATACTTCTACCTTGCAACCTGACATAATTTGTCTTCCATCACTGTCTTTTGAAAATAAATATAATGATGGATTTAACATATTCAAATTATATTTATAAAATAATTATAATTATGTATTTATAATATAAAAATTAAAATTACTATATCCTAATCCTTTGGAAAATGATAATGTCTATCATGCGTACTTATGGACTACCACCTCCATACAATGATGTGATATGCTATTAATTTTATTTAAACAAGGATGGTAATAAGGATATGATTGGTAAATATATATGATATATATGATAAAAATGTATTATGTTAATTTGATTTAATATTATGTTCCATTCATTACATCCATCAAGAAAATGGTAGCAATGTTCATGCATACATATGACACATTACCTCTATCAATGATACAATTCATTATCTATCTATAACAATGTGGGTTACAGTGAATAGATATGTAATGAATATTTATGATATATATTTCATGAATATTAATTATTGGGATTATGTAACCATGATCCAAGTTACATTACCAAAAATATGAAACTCAATCATATAAGAAAAACAATGCAATGATTACATGAAATATTATTTTAACAAGGAATTATTAAAAAATATGTAACAATAGGATATAAGTAAAACATATATAATATTATAATTATGATTATGGGTTTGAAATAGAATTATAATAATCATATATTTATTATAATATAGGTAATAATTCGTATGAAAATGTCGATACTTGTGGTAATGCAATTCTATCTCACTGTTGTCTCTATGAGAAACATACATTTTATACTACTATTTTTTCTGGTGTGTTTTATATATACAACCCATTCATTCACTTTATGATTCATCTTATATATTTACACAATATTCATATCCATTTAAGGTTATTTCTTTCATAGGAATTTTACCAAAGTGGTATAAATTTTATATTATAGTATCATTGTTTATTGGGAGTGTTTTATATTAAGTTTATGATGATTAAATCATATGATCTACCCCAAATAAAATCAGGAATGAAATTATCCTAGGTTTATTTATGGATAATAAATATGTTCCTTTCATTTTCCTCCATTTTTTACCAATGATATGAAAATTATTTTTTATGAAAAAAGAATTTATAACTCTCATTAAATGAAGATCCATTTTCATCCTTGTTAATGTTTTCAAAATATTATTTTAAAGAAATTTTTTATTATCTTAAAATATTTTTTTAAAATAATTTTTAATTATATTTTAATATTTAAAAATTACATTCAAAGGAGTCAACTATTCATTGTTTGAATGATCCAATTATTAATTTTAATATAAATATAAAAGGAATATTTTCTTTGACATGTATTGTGTGAACGTAATTTTCCACCATCAATAATACTATGTGATAAAAACATTCTTTACTTGTTTTGAATATTATTTTTAATGAATATTTTCACCATAATATTTTGGAATTTACAAATATTAAATTAATGATTTAAAAATTGAAAGGATATTTTCCCCAATAATGTATTAACGATATTTAAATTGAATTTATTTTCATCAGTTAAGACATCCTTTTATGATGTGTATATTCTTCTAGGGACATGATTTAATTATTCTATCCATATAATTTTTTGTATTTATTATGACTATAATCACATGATATTTATCAAACTAGTTAGATTCTTATGATATATAATATCAAGAAAATTTTATGAAACCCATATATTTCTTACAAGTTATGATATGATGAATTTTTTATGATCTTATGGAACAATTATATATGGATTATGTAATGGGATTTACCAATATCTCTAACAAATACATAGGGAAATAATTAATTTTATTTCGTTTCAAAATTTATATGGGATGTTATCCCCAAGATAAAAAAATGTTACATAGGAGGTTATTCAAAGACCCAAAAAAGTTATTACACTAGAGGAAATATGAATCCTAAAAATGAGGACATAAAATAGGTTATCCCAAGTCTAAAATAAGTGGGTACCTTATGGGATATCCTATGATAGAAAAATGAGGGTACACATGAGAATATCCCAGTAATGGTTCTAGTTATGATGAACATAGTGTAATATGATGTTGTTGGCATATAAACTTGAACTATAAGAATACGATATTCCCATGACACTAAACCATTATGGACCTCATGTGTGTTATTAAATAATATAAATAATATTCATTAATTAAGATGTAATATCAATATATGTGCATTTTGGTTCATTATTATGGGAATTATTGTGTGGTTTAGTTATACTTTGGAAACTATGATGATAAAAAATTATTGTGATCCCTGGTGATACATATAAGGATATATTTTCAGATAAGAAAATGTATAGGAAATCAACCTGATTTTTTTGTGAAGAATGGGATAAGTGGTTTCTAGGATATTACACGACTATCATTGTGTGGATGGAAATGATCCCCATTGATCATCTTGTTGGATAATAATTATGTATATGTTTTAGAAATTCTAAAACTCTTTATGAATCATCATGAAAGATTTAATTAATAACCATGAATGAAATTGGTTATGCCTAGGTTATAACAGATAGAAAATAAGATTCCATGATATAGAAATCATATGTGTTATTAATCACTATGTTCAATGATATGTAATTGTTTTGAAATATTTTTTTTGAATGGTATTTAAGATAAAAAATTATGTTGGGTGGTTAGTGGTATGTTCAAATACTGAATTATCTTATATGAGATTAATATCTATGAATATAAATCCCATTTCTAAATGATTTAATATCAATTTAGTAGTGAATGAATATAATAAAATGGTGTACAAATATCAAATCTACAAATTAAACCATACTGATCATTATTTAAATTTTCTTAAAATATTTTTATTATCCCTATAGTTTAATTTGATGTTATATTTTACATGGATTGGATTTCTCTATATAAATTGCATTGAAATTAACATTGAAGGGAAATCATGTATGATATTTAGAACCATCCTCTGATATTATTTTTGTGTGATTATAGATATAATCCCATATCAAAAATTGAACCTATTGTATATATCCTAATTCATATTCAAAAGTTGTGATTATCTCATATGGTTGGGGGTGAAAATCAACCACAATGATATTCTAATTTCACGTGAGTTTGTCTTTGTATTTAAAGAAAATTTTTCAAGTGCTCAAGCAAATTGTGATGTTGAATTCTTAATAAACCTCATACCTAGTTTGAAATATATTTAGAAAAACCATATATAATTTATAAGAATTAGTTGCATGAATTTAAGAAAAAGCTATCAGAAAATTAGGACATGGCATTTATTCACCCATGTGTGTCTTCTTGGGGTACACCACCCATTTTCTTAAGAATAAGGATGGATCGATGGAACTTTACATTGATTATAAATAACATCAAACGAATAAATTCAAGATCAAATTTTTTATCCAATATACTGATGAATTGTTTGACCAACTTTTTGGAGATTTATACTTTTCCATGTTTTATAGTAGTTGTAGGTTTTTTTCAATTCAGGTTTAAGGAAGATATAGAAAATAAAACATCACATTCATGGTTTGAAAAATATTGATATATATTAATTTAATCAGGTCTTACTAATTACCTCCCCATATTAATGGATTTATTGAATTGAGTCGTCAGGTATTCCCTTGATCAGTTTGTGGCAGTTTTTATAACTGGAATTCTGATATAATAAATGATATAGTAAAGGCATTAATATTCACTTGGGTATGGTTATAAAGACCATATATATAAATTTATTGTATAAAATATTTAATTAATGTGAGTTTAGGCTATAAATAGTTCAATTTTTGTGTTATATAATATCAAGAAAGGGAATAAGTATTGATCAATGAATGATCAAAGACATTGAATTTCGACCAATAAAAATAAATATGAATTAAATGTGATGTTTTTTTGGTTTTATGGATATTATTGATTTTTTTGTATAATATATCATAAATATATAATCCACTCACCAATTCTACTAATGTGGGATCCATGTTCTATTGGACTGATGTATGTGAGGAACATTTATAGGAACAAAATAGAAGTTTAGTCTCTACACCACTTTATACATTATCATATAGTTAATAAAGGTTTTAATTTATATTGATTCATCAAATATGTTATTTGGATTACTTATCCTGGTTAAAATAATAATGATAAATTATCCATCATTGAAATTTATTTTTCAATAAAAAATTTACATAGATCTTTTTTTATATTCAGCAACATTAATTATTTCATTAATGATATGGAGGCATTATCTTTGTAGAGAAAATTATGATATATATACTGATCATAAATGTTTAATGTATATATTAATAAATAATTAATTGAATATTTACTATATAATATGGTTTTACAGATTAAGGATTATGTCTTCTCGATACATTACCACCCAGGGGAAGTGAAAAAGGTGGTTGTTGCTTTCAATCAAGTGGTTCAACATAAGATAACTATGAAGAGTATCCCAAAATACCCTTAATATTAGGGTTTTTTAGATAGATCTAGAAATTATAATATAAGGGGAGGAATATTATCTTTTTCATATGTGGTTTGAACCATATATCAAAGTGAATAATAAAGAGGCCAAAATGGAAGACATAGAGATGTTGAAGAAGGTAAAGAACGTTATTGAGTTCATCATTGATCATGATTGAATTAAAAGGTAAAGGAATGATTTATTAGTTTCATCCATTCCATAATTGAGGAATTATATATTAGTGTAATCTCATAGTCAATATTTATCTTTTAATCCTTGATGTATGATTACATATAGAGATATGGAAGATTATTTATAGTGTGAAAAAATTAATAGAGATATTCCAAAGATTTTATCTCAGTTCATTGAATGTCAGAAATATAATTATTGGAAAACAAATTAAAGGGGTTGATACATCTAATACCCATTCAATTATATAAATTAGAAACATCATATTGAATTTATTCATTGGACTCCATAAAACTAATTATCGGATCAATGTTATATGTGTTGTAATCGATCACTATAAAAATTCAGCACACTTAATTGTAATTTGAGAAAATATATCTTTAGATCATCATCAAGGTATATACATTAATGAAGTGGTAATGATAAAAGTTGAACCATAATACATTATAACTGATTAGGATATGGGGTTCACCTATATGCAATGGTGATGTCTTCAACAAAAACTTGATAATGTGTTGAGTTTTAGTATGACACATTTTTCATGGATAGATGGTCAATATATGAGAACCATTAAAACCATATATGATTGTCTAAGAACATTTTCTATGAATTAAATGTTTTTTGTAATCAAAACCTTACTATAGTCAGGATTTATTATTATAATATTTTCCAAAAAACCATTATTATGGAACATTGTGAATCCATCTTTGAAAACATGGTTATAAATCTAATGTGTGGGAGAAGTTAGTGAACTAAAGTTATTAGGAGTGGAAGTTCATGGATAATGTTTATACAAGGATATATCGTTTCAATAAAATACTAGGGAAGAAAAAAAAAATTGATAATTTTCTAATATTCATCATTGTGATATAGAATTTTAATTTTGTTCAAATGTGATCCTATGAATTTATTTCATGGAATATGCTTATGATATTTATAATGAGTGGAAATATGATCCCTAGGTATATATTCCCATTTGATATTTTCAATTGAGTTGGGAGAGATTTTTACATCATTCAGCATCCGTAAAACAACTCATAAGTCCACAATGTGTTCAATGTATCTCTCTTGATGAAGCGTATTTCTTTATCCTTAACATGTGATGAATCATATTCATTAATATGAATAATATCCTATAGAGATTAATGAACATATAGAGGTTTTTCTTTGAATCTTTATCACTCACCTAGTCAATGTTTTGTAGAAAACCCATTTGAGGAAACTACTTAGGAACCTAGGGGTATATCAAGAAATAAGTATACTCAATTATTTGTATCAGAGTTATGGAATTTCAAGGGTTAAATTCATTCCACATAGGGTATGATTTAACTCTTAATGGGGTTTTAAATACTTTTTTTTCAAATAAATAATCATTTTCTAATATATGGTGTTACAAGAAATTCTAGGTTTTATGAACCAAAATATAATATTAATAATATTATTTAAACATGATCACTATAACATAATATTTAAAAATTGAAATATGAATATAAAAAAAATATATTTTTAAAATTATATATTAAATTTTTTTATAAGGAGAATATATTTATAAATAAGTAATTAATTTTTAAAGTAATTCCTTATAATATTAGAAAAAAATATTTCTTAGAAATATGGTTCTATTAATTTTTTCAATAAGTAATAAAATTAAATTTTTACATTTTTATAATATGTGTTTGAAAAAAATTTATCTCATTTTTTGAATCAAAATTCGAAATTTAAATTTCAGTGAAATAATTGTAAATATCCAAAAAGAATAATTTTTAATGAATAGAAAAAAATACTGATATTTAAGGGAAACTAACTTTAATTTAAATCAATTTGAATATAATAACTTATTTTAAAAAGTTTTAGTCATAAAAGTTGTTCAATTTTAATATAATTAATCAAAATTTGTACATTAGAATCATTTTCATGTTTATTTTTTAAAATAATTATGGTTTATAATTATTAAAATTTTCACATTCGAAAACAGCTTTCCATCGCGTCCGCTGATATAATTATAAATTAATTTCTTCCATTTATAATATTTAAATGTTTAAAAATATATTAAATATTTGGTATCAACCTAATTGATTTTATATTTTATGGAAATTTTTTTAAATTAATGTTATAAATTGTAAAAATAAAATTTGGTGGTTAAGGTAAAACTAGTGTTACACTGTTTTTAAACTGATAAGTATAGATTAAAACGAACCAAAAAATTATCAAAATTATAATATATGGCTATATTTTGACCTTATAAAACATATTGTTCTATAATTATACATTTTTGTCCTTTGTGAATGTTTAGAATTTCAGTATATCTTTATATTTTCAAAAATTACAATTGTGTCATCTCCCCCACTTATAAATGAGTATACCCACTGATCTTTAATTCACACATCCAAATCCTTTTCATTTGAAAAAACTAAAATATCTTAATTAATTATCTATAGACATTTAGTATGAAATATTTTCATTAGCAAATCCCTTTAATATGGAATTTTGTTTAAACCTAATGATGTACTTTGAGGAAGAGGTATAATCCCTAACCATGGTTTGTCATTTCATGTATTATTATAACCCCTTCAAATAATAATAAAATATTATAATATAATAAACAATTATTTCCAATATAATATGATTTTAGTAAGTTAATGATATTATTTACATCCATTTTTATTCCACTTAATGGGATGGGATATCATCAATCATGTTTAAGATGGACTACCTCCTAGAGAACTGATCTAATTTGTTTTCCATCACCCCCATTAACAGATAGATACAATTTTGTATTGAAAATATTTATATGAAATTAATGTTACAATAAATTTTCTAATTTCTATGTCCCATTATATTTCTTACCATCTTATTTTTTAGAAATTGTTAACATCTCTCATGTGTGAGTGTGCAATACCACCTCAACGATGTGGCATGATACGTTTTCCATGTTATTCTAGCATGGATTGCAATAATTGTTTATTTAATGAATATATATTATATATGTGATATTAAAATGATAATTTAAGGTCAATTAATATTTTATGTAATTTATTTTCCATATATCATGAAAAATTTAACAATTTTCGGGTGTACGTACATCATATAATCTCTATGAACGGTGTAATTAATTGTAAATATCTATATCATTTATATTAAAATAAAGAAATATTTATTAAATGTATATGATTTTTTTTTCAAATTTTATGGGATGATGTATCCCTGAACAAAATAAATGGACCCTAAATATAAAACCAAAACATATATGAAAAGTGAAGCATTTGTAACATGAAACATAATTTTTACAAGCAATTTTCAATAAATAGAAAATTAAAGGACATAAGTAATTAAAATGTGGTATAAAATATATTATTATGGTTTTAAAATATATCTATAAACATAAAATATTTTTCAAAATGGTGTTCCTACGGTGATTGAATAAATTAGAGACTTGTAGTAAATTAAATTCATCTAACATTAATTTTTATTTGAAGGAATTCATTATACCACATTTCATTATTTATTATGGTGTATATATACTACCTATGAATTTATTTTATGATTATTAAACTAAAAACTGGAATATAAGTATACATATAATTTTATTTCTTCCATGGTTCTTACGATTCTATAGTTACAAATGTTGTAAATGTTTTATATTACTATCACATTATGTTTCAGAAATGTTTATAAAATTGATTATGAAGAAGAAATATTATTATATACCACTCATAAAACTTATGTATTTACTCTTATATCATTATTTAGGGACAATAATTTTTTCCCTTTTTTATCACAGTCCTTATTAACTAAAGAGGCTGAAATAATTATTTTATAAAAATAGACTTTATTTCTCCTTTTAGCCAAAAATCGTTTTTCATTAATGTTTATAATTTATAAAAATGTCTTTTAGAAGAATATTACTTGTCCAGAAGGATTTATTAAATAAACGATTGCCATATTTTACTTTAATGAAAATTCTTTGAATTGAAATCACATACATTTTTACCATAAAAGAAAAATTTTCCATTAAAAAATTAAACATGATATTTATTTTAACATTTAAAAAATGAACATAATTTTCAATGAATATTAAGAATCTATTATTTAATGCACACCATAACAAATTAAATTTTTATTTTTAAACAAATTGTTTTCTTTAGTATTATGGAAATATTTTTATTTTATAGATTTCAGTTCAAATGTTAAAGATATTTTCAACTAGAATATTTTAATTATTTTTGGTTTGGAATTTCTATTCATAAATAGAAAAGCACTATGGAATTTATTATGATTATTAGTCATATATTTCAATTTAACAATCATTATTATTTAATTCGATGGATTATTATTATAAAGACATGATATTTTTGAATCCCATTTCCTTTCCACCAATTAAGTTGTGACAAAATGTTTATGAAACCCATTTTTTACAAGTAATGATATGATGTGGGTTTTATTATATTTTAGCATAAGAATATTTGGATAATTCAATGGGTGAGAAATACATCTACCTACAATGAATTGGGTAATTTATAATGTACTATTCGCTCAATTGATACATTAGTGGTTATCCAACTCCTGAAGAAGAGGGTATGTGGGAGGTTATCCAATGCCTAAATAAATAAGGTACATGGTAGGTTAATGTAGGCTTGGAAATGATTGTTAATATGTGGTTTTCCAAACCATGAAATGAGAGGTTATAATAGAGTTTATCCTTATCCCTAAACTAAAGTGTACATTGGTGGTTATCCCAGGTAAAGGACCTCGAAACACTCTTAGAGTGGAGGGGTGAATTAGGTCTTCAACATTTTCAGTTAAACTTATGGAAAAAATTCCACCGTTTCATAAACAGTTAGTTCAGAAACTATTCCTCTATGTACTGACCTCTTTACTACATGGATCGTACTGCACCACATACCCTGAGTTCTTCCTCCGTGAACTATTCCCACTATGCCACGTACTAAGAGTCTTACTCCATGTACTTCCCTACTCTGAATACTCTGAGACTTCCTCCATATACATCCTTAATCTATGTAATACGAGGATTCCTCTACAAACATCCTCTTTAAATTGTGATCATGTACTACCTTCACAAATAATGTCCTTGTACTACATAATCTCTATAGACAAACTCTTCCAATGATAACTTTATTCAATGAACTAGCCTTCTTCTTTAGTGTACTATAATTCATGAACTGTTCTGGTGTTAACCAAAATTGTTCCAAATTTTTAATTTAAGTATTTTTGGGGATTTCTTCTATCAAACTAATTCTAGATTTATATGAATTCATCTCATATTTTTAGTCTCATAGACACACACTAATGAAGGAATCAGTGCTTCTTATATTGCAATATATATCTCTATAATCCACTGAACTATGATTTAAAAAATCATTAACATGGAAATTCCTTTACAATGTGTCGCTCATCTCCTGTAAACAATATTTTCAATGTGGTCCACATATCACAATTTTCCCTACCGACATCACAAATTACCACTTTAATTAAAAAAAATACAACCTTTGTGATTTCCTGAAATTCGACCACATTTTCAAGAATGACATAACATCCCACAAACCATTTTCCCTCCACGAGCCATAGGACATCCTATGAGCCTCCATCATAAGATGAGTCGTTCCTCCAATGCGGTCTACGTATCATTGTTTTCTACTAACCATTCCTTCAATGGGGTTCATGATTCATCATTTTTTGTACCATATCTATTGATCCAAATACAACTCCATGAAATGACATTCTGTATACTTAATTTTCATAAAACCTTCCTTTTCTAAAAATAAACTTTATATTTGGAGTCCCAAAAATTGGGAAAAAATTGGGAACATACCCAACATTAAACACCTATTTCATCCTAAACTATAACATCACTTGAATTGAAATCCCCTGGATAAACCCAATGTGGATTGGAAACAAACACAAACCATAAAACATTTCTAGCAAATAACATCCTCGGTTTCAACAATACCCCAATTTGGGTTTGTTATAAATCTATACATAAATTCAATAAATCATCTGATGCAATCAAAACATGATACATGAGAAATAAATCATCAAACACTCTAAGTATATATAATAAATGATCATTTTAGAAAACAAGAGGAAGTTGAATTGGGTTCTTATATCTTGGAATTATTAATTATTATTAAATATATCCAATAATAGTCATTTCTCCATTCTCATTTTCCCCCTTTTCTAACTCATCAATCTATCCCACTATATTATTTTTGAATTTCTCAATTTTTTAACTTCTTATAACCAACCAAAAAACATTGCATTATCATGGAATTTCTCCAAACTCTCATATTGTAAATAAACAAAAAGAATCAAAATCATACTTATAATGATTGAAAAACACTCCCAAATGATCGTGGCTCCCCTATAAACCTACAATATATCAGAAAACAGATAAAAACATTTTTCACAATTTGGGAGAGGGGACTTTCTAACCTCCTCATGCACAAGGAGGTGGTTGAACCCCGATGTTCAACTGATTCTACTCAAACACATGTTCTTTAAATTGATTGTTCATGATGTCAACAACTTGATCATTAGTTCCAACATTAACCATTTTAATTAATATTTTTTCCTCTTTTTCCTTGATGATGTGATATCTAATTTCAATGTATTTCATACGAGAATTCTGAACATGAGTCTGAGTAAGATCAATTACACTCTTAGTATCATCATAAATCACCATTGGATATTTCAACTCATCCCAAATATCATTTAGTTGTTTCTTCAACCAATTTAGTTGAGTGAAAAACTTTGTAATGGAGATAAATTCAGATTTAGTAGTACTAAGAAAATTTGTTTCCTTTTTGTTTCTCTACCATTCCATACATTTCATTCAAATGAAGAATGCTCCAATGCTTGTGAATTTTCTATCCACCATATCTCCTTCCATGTTAGCATTATAAAATGATGAATGTTCATTATATTTTCATACACTAAAATATAGGAAAAAATATGAGTACCTTAAATTCACTTCATACTTATTTTCACTGCTTTTATATGTTCTTATTTTCTGTTAATTTGATATAGGTCCACTAAGTCGGTTGCAATGACAATATATGGATGTGTCTTAATTAAGTACTATATGATTTTAATTATTTTCATATACTTTTTGGGAACTATAGATGTCCCATTTTAATATTTCTCTAGTTGATTCCCAACCACAGTCGGAGTCGACATTGGTTTGGAATCATGAATATTTAATTTAATGAAAAACTCTCTTGCATAATTTTCCATTGAAATGAATGTTTAGTCTTTCTTATGATACACCTACAACCAAATATGTTTGTGATTTCACATACAACCCATGTCTAAGTTATCATTTCTATTACTAATCCTAATTTAAAAGGATTAATTTTTAAATTAAGGTGGTTCTCCCAAGAAGATATATAGTCCATAACACCAAGTATTATTTTTATGTATTCTTCTACAAAATTAAAATCATGATAAAGTATTATGATATATGAAAAAAATATAAAATATACCATGAACTGTTTTATGGAATAACATATATACATATCATCTTCTATCGATTGGAAAACAAGATATTTGACTGTTTTTATGAAGGACTTCTTCCTCGCAACCAGACATAATTTACCTTCCATTTCTATCTTTTGAAAATAAATATAATGATGGATTTAACATATTAAAATTTTATTTTTTAAATAATTATTCTTTGGTATTTTTAATATGACATTAAAATTATTACATCTTAAACCTTTTCAAAAAGGTAATGTCTCTCGTGCGAACAAGTGGACTACCAGCACCATGGAACGATGTGATGTGTTATTCATTTTATTTTAAAATGGATGGTAATAAGGATATGTTTTGATCAATATATATGATATATATGATATAAAAATTATTATGATAATGTGATTTAATATTTATTTTCCTTTCATTCTATCCTTCACGAAAATGGAAGAAATGTTCATGTGTATATATGACACATCATCTATCTCAACGATGCAATAAATTATCTATCTATAACCTTAAATGATACAATAAATACATATATAATACTTATTTATGATATATAACATGTATATTAATTATTTGGACAACTTAACAATGAACCAAGTAACATTACAAAAAATAGGAAACTTAACCATAGATGAAAAATAATGCAATTATTACATGAAATATGATTTTAACAAGGAATTTTAAATAAAAGTGTAACTAAAGGATATAATTAAAACATATATTATATTATAATTATGACCATGGGTTTCAAATATAATTGTAATAGTTATATATTTATTATAAAATAGGTATTAATGTGTATTAAAATGTCGATGCATGTAGTAATGTAAATCTATCTCACTTTATTTATACGAGACACTTACATTTTACCGCACTAGTTTCTCTAGTATGTGGTTTATATAATACCCATTAATTTATTATATGATTCATATTATGAAAATTACAAAACGTAAATATCCATATAAGGGTATATCTTTTATGGGAAATTTACTTAAGAAGTATAAATTTTTTATAACAATATAGATGTTTATTGTGAGTGTTTTCTATTAAGATTATGATGATGAAATCATATAATATACCCCAAAGAGAATCAGAAATTAAATTATCCTCTGGTTATTTATGGATAATAAATTTGTTCCTATCATTTTACTCTTTTTTTAACTAATAATACCAAAATTAATTTTTATGAAAAAATAATTTATAACTCTATTCATTTGAAGATCGATTTTATTCCATGTAAAGGTTTCCAAAATATTATTTTAAATGAATTTTCTAATATTATAAAAAAATCTTGTCAAATAATTTTTAACTATGTTTGAATATTATAATTCTTCATTAAAATGATTCAACTATTAATTTTTTGAATGATCCACTTATTACATTTAATATAAATATTAAAGGAATATTTTATTTAACATGTACTACATGAACATAATTTTCCACCATCAAGAATACTATGTGATTGAAACATTCCATTACATGTTTGGACTATTATTTTTAATGAATATGTTCTGAATAATATTTTAGAATTTATAAATGTTAAATTAATGATTTGATAATTGAAAAGATATTTCCCCCAATAATGTATTAATGATAATTTAATTGAATTTATTTTCATTAGTGAAAAAAACCATTGGTGATGCTTATATTTTCCTAGGGATATTCTTCAATGGCTCCATCCATATAGTTTTTTTATATTTACTATGACTTCTCTCAAATGTTTTTTTATCAAACTAGTTTGATTCCAATGGGATATAATATGATGAAATTTTTATGAAACCCATATAATTCTCACATGTTACAATGTGTTGAATTTTTAAGATCATATGGAATAATTATATATGGTTTATGTTATGGGTATTACCAATATCTCCAACAAATACATTGATAAATAATTAATTTTATTTTCCATCGAAAGGTACATGGGATGTTATCCCTAGGATGAAATTTTTTTACATAGGAGGTTATCACAAGACCAAATATGATTTTACACTAGAGGTTATCCCAAGACTAAAAACGAGGACATAAAATAAGTTATCCCAATTCTGAATGAAGATAGTACCTTGGAAGATATCCTAGGAATTAAAAAATAGGTTACACATGAGATTATCTTAGTAATCATGCTAATTATGATGATCCTAGTGTAAGATGATGTAGTTTTCATATAAAAATTTACTGTAATAATAAAACATTCCCATGACACTAAACCATTATGGACCTCATGTGTGTTATTATATAATGAAAATAATATTCATTAACAAATACTTAATATCAATATATGTGTAGTTTGGGTCATTATAGTTGGTATTGTTGTATGGTTTAGTTAACCTTTGGAAACAATAATGATGAAACATTATTGTGATCCCTAGAAATACATGTAAAGATAATTATAAGGACAAGACAATGTATAGGAAACAAACATGAAATTTTTGTGCGAGGAGGTGTATGTGGTTTCTGAGATATTACATCCTCATTTGGATAATATAATATTATGTGGATATGTAATATTTGAACCTAGATTTATAAATCTAAAAATGGTGCATTTGGATTTTACACCACTGTCATTGTGTGGATGAAAATTATCCTCATTGGAAATCTATTTTGATAATAATTGGGTATATGTTTTAGAAATTATGAAACTATTTATGAATCATCGTGAAGGATTTAAATAATAACCTTGAATGACATTGGTTAAGCCAAGGTTATAACAGGTTGAAAAGAAGATTCCATGATTTAGACATCATATATTTTATTAATCATTCTGTTCAATGATATGTAATTCTTTTGATATTTTTTAAGAAAGATATTTAAGATAAAAAATTATGTTTGGTGGTTAGTAGTATGCTTCAATACTGAATTAGCTTATATGAGATTAATATCTATGAATATTAATTCCATTCACAAATGATTTGATATCTATTTAGTAGTGAATGAACATAATGAAATTGTGTACACATATCAAATCTACAAATTATATCCATTCATTCATTGTTTGAATTTTCATCAAATATTTTAATTACCCCTATAGTTGAATTTGATGTCATATAATACATGGGTTGGAGTTTTTTATATAATGACCATTGAAATTTCCCATAATGGGAAATCGGGTTTGATATTCTAGAACGAAAATATGATCATATTTCAGTGTGATTATAGATATAAACTCACTTTGGAAATTGAACCGATTGTATTGATCCTAATTCTTATTTAAAAGTTTTTATTATCTCATATGGTTGCATGTGAAAATCAATAACAATGATATGCCTATTTTATGGGAGTTTTTCATTGTCTTTAGTGAATATTTTTCTAGTGTTATACCAAATTGTGATCTTGAATTCTCAATAAACCTCATACATAGTTTGAAACTGATTTCAAAAAGCTTACTGAATTTCCAAGAATGTGTTTCTTGAATTGAAGAAAGAACTATTGGAAAATTGGTACATGACATTTATTCACACATGTGTGTCAGCTTGGGGTGCACCACTCATTTAATTTCGAATAATGTTGGATCTATGGAACTATACCTTGATTATCAATAACATAAAAAGAAAAAAATCAAGATCAAATATTGTATCCAACATATTGATGAATTTTTCGACCAACTTTATGGAGATATATACTTTTACAAGTTTTATAGTAATTCATGATTTTTTCAATTGAGGGTTAAAGAAGATATAATAAAGAAAATATCCCATACAAGGATTGAAAACTATTGATATACAGTGATATCATTTGGTCTTACGAATTTACCTCACTATCTTAATGGATTTATTGAATAGAGCCTTCATGTATTCCCTAGATCAGTTTGTGGTAGTTTTTATAACCAGTATTCAAATATAACAAACGATAAAGTAAAGGGACTATGATTCACGTGGGGTATGGTTCCAAAGACCCTGTAAAGAATGTTATTGTATGAAATATTTAATTAATGTTATTTTAGGCTATAAATAGATCTATTTTTGTGTCATATAATCTCAAGAGAGGATATAAGTATTGATCCATGAATGATCAGGGAAATTGAATCTCGACCCATACAAATAACTATGAATTAAATGTGATGTTTTACTGGTTTTATGGGTATTATTGATTGTTTTTGGATAATTTATCAAGAAAATATAATCCAATATCAAATTCGAATAATAATGGATTCATGTTCCATTAGACATATGTATGTGAGGAAAATTTAAAAGACATAAATAGATGTTTATTATCTACACCTCTTCATATATTATCATGTAGTTGATAAGGTTTTTAATCTATATTGATGCATCAAATATGTGATTGTGATTACATATCCCGATTAAAATAATAATGCTAAATGATGCCTCGGGAAAATTTATGGTCCAATAAAAAATTTATACAGCTCATAGTTTATTTTTAGCTACATTAATTATTTCATAAAAGATATATAGGCATTATCTTCATAGAGAAAAGTATGATATATAAACTGATCATAAATGTTTAATGTGTATATTCATAAATAATGAATTGATTATTCAGTATTGAAGATAGTTGTACTGATTAAAGATTATGACAGCTCCATACATTACCACCCTGGGAAAGTAAAAAAGGGCATTGTTGCTACCAATCAAAAGGTTTAACATAGATTATCTATGAATAGAATCACAAAATACCTAATATATAAGGCTTTTTTCAAGATAGATAAAAAATATTCATATAAAGGGAGAAATATTATCTTTCTGAAATGAGGGTTGAAATATATTTCCATGTGAATAAAAAAAGGCCCAAATGGAATACATAGAGATATAGAAGATGGTAGAGAATGTTTTTGAGTTCATCATTGATCATGGTTGAATTAAAATGTTAAGGAACTATGTATGAGTTTCTTCCATTACATGATTGAGGAAGGATATATTAGATAAATCTCATAGTAGATATTTATATATTCATCCTCAAATTATTATTACATATAATGATATGAAAGATTATTTATAGTATGATAAAATTAATAGAGTTATTCCAGAGATTGCATCTGAGTTCATTGTTTTTCAGAAATTTAAGGCTTGGAAAAAAAGTAAATGGTATGATACAATCAATACCCATGCCACAATTTGAATTGGAAACATCATAATTAATTTTTTCAATGGACTCTATAACACATATAAATGGAATAATTTAATATGGGTTGTTGTCGATAGAAAGTAAAATTCTGCACACTTCATTACTATTAGAGAAAATTTATATCTAGGTCATCTTTAAGGTATTTACATTAATGAATAGGTAATGATTCAAGGTTAACAATTATACATTATAACTAATTAGGATATAGCGTTTAAATAGAATCAATGTTGAAGTCTTAAATAGAAACTTGATAATGTGCTGAGTTATTGTATGGTATATTTTTCATGGATAGATAATCAATCTAAGAGAACCTTTCAAACCCTAAAGGATAGCCTAAAAATATTTTCTATGGAATTCCATTGTTTTTTGAGAAAAACCATACTATAGTCATGATTTATTATTATAATAGTTTCCAACTGGCCATTATGATGGAACCTTATGATTCCATATTTGGAAACATGTTTACAGCTCTAATGTGTCGAGAGATGTTTTTGAAATACGGTTAACAAGAGTAGAAGTGGTTTGAGAAAGTGTATAGAAGGATAGATCCTTTCAATCGAATATAAGGGAAGCAGAAATAAATAAGGAAAATTTTTCGAAATATCACTATTGTGAATTGGAATTTTAATTTGGTTCAAATTGGATTCAATAAATTTCTTACTTGGAATATGGTTATGATATTCATAATGAATGGAAATATGATCCCTAGGAATATATTCCCATTAGATATTTTTAATTGAGTCGGGATGGATTATTATCTCTTCTAGCTTCCATCAAACAACACATAAGACTACAATGTGTTCAACGTATCTCTCTTAAGAAAGTACATTCCTTATCGTTCACAAGTACTAAACTAAGAGATAGAAGTGATGAATCCTATTCATTCATATGAATAACATCCTATAGAGATTAATGAAAATTTAAATATAGTTCGTTGAAACCTAACCACTCACCTTGTCAATGTTTTTTATAAAAACCAATTAAGGAAACAACATGAGAAACTATGTGTAACAACCCAAGCGTCCACGGAACTCTTTTTCCTTGAATAATACAGTAGCGTGGGTTGTACGCAACATCAAGTTCTAACACACCACAACCAATCAAACACACTGTTATGAATAGTAATACCCACTTTTGGAAATTTAATAAATTTTATCATTCAAAATGGACTTCATTTTTGGATTTAGAATATCAAAATTAGCCTTGGGTGAATTTTTTGTATTTTTCTGAAAACATTAAATTTATGATGAATAGTGAAAAACACTATGTCATATTTTAAAACCGAATTTTTCTTTAAATAATTATTTATTTTATTTAAATTTATTTTCGGTCAAAATAGATATATAATACATATATAAGTTCAATGTAATTCATTAGATTCATATTATAATAATTATAGATAAATAAAAATTTTATTGAACATTTCACTTTCTTTTACCCACCACCTAGAAGAATTTTCAAATTCACATAAAATATAATTTTACCGCTTCTGTGAGTGGAATTTCAAAAATCTGAGATACATGGTTGATATCAGTATGAAAAATGTGGTTAAATATGTAGAAAATAATTTATGGTGAATAGTGACTTTTTACTTTTATTTACCACGGTTAAAAGTAAATAGGGTATTTAAGTGTAAAAATGATATTATTATTACCCTACCACATGTCCCAATTCTATGGGATAAGTATAATTGGACCAAAAAACCTTAGAAATAAAATATTAACTTCTTTGGTCCACTTGGTTTAGATTACAACACTTATTATTTTCTTATTTAAAGAAGTGTTAAAAGAGTTTAAATCATTATTTAATAACTAATTTTTTTTAATATATGGTTATACATATGATAAATTAAACTATAAATATTCATTAGAAATCTAAATAGATTTCTTACATAATTGAATTTTATTTATATTTTTTAGACATTAAATAATATAATTTATTTTTGACATAATGATGGTACAGTAATTATCTAATTAATGAAATATTAAAATAATTGATATTATAAATGTCAAAAAATTGTAATTTGAGACTTACTATGAATTACAATAATTTTCTACGATAATATGACATATTAGTGTTGGTTAGATGAATTTTTTTCAAAGTAATAATGTTGTTATGATTTTTGAAAAAAAATACCCAATAGTTTCAAATATGACACAAAAGAGTTTTAAAAAAACATTTTATATTATTAATTGAAATTCTATTCATAAAAATATATGGTTCGACAAAAAGACTTATATAATGATAGGTGTATCATTAATGAACCACTTGGGGTTTTCTTAGAATTATATAGTATGTTTATTAACTATATAATATAAAAATACAATGAGACATGGTAAATGTCAAAGTATTTAACTAGGAGTTAAATCTAAAAGATAATGTTAATATAGTGGCCAAAACATGTATAAAACCTATTAGATGAGTGGATTTCTACTGATCCCCATATTTTCCTTTAAATAATCCATTAGGGAGCCTTTAGAAACTGAAAATTATTTTTCTATAAAATAATATTTCTACCCATCCCCATATTTTACTTCATCCTAAAGGCATTCCTTTAGTTTTAACGCCATATTAAAGAGCACTTTTGATCAAATCAAAAGGATGATCCCGAAGAGGAGATAAATATATCAATACCTATTTTAAGTTCCTTTCTTCTTCCACTTCCTTTTTCATTGATTTTTTCATTCTAAAATAATAACTACAGGATCTTTTATATACTGTGATGTTATTATAAATATGATACAACCAAATTCATTGATCTATCCATCCCTTGAATGACATGTCCCCAAACGTGTGTACGTACGGCTTACCATCTCCACGTCATGGTGTAATTGTAATTCAATACATTATTATTTGGATGGGTATAATAATGATTTGAAATTGATGTAAATAATAAATATAACAAGATAATTATTCCATATATATTATATACCATCCAATTATATATTATTTTATTAAAAAAAGAATTATATTGTTTCTCGTGCGTACGTACGGATTACCATCTCTATGAACGCAATGAGATTCATTCCCAATCATTTTCATTCAAGACTAATTTCCATTAGATGATTAAAAATAATGTTTAAAGACTTGATATAATTCTAGATACGAATACAATACATCCAATCTATAACAAATATAATTCATATTACAAAGAATATAATTCAAAACGAATCCCTTAACACCCGGAACAACGATAATACTAAGATATTATTAACAAAGAAATGTTAAAATATCATATATGATATCATATTAATGTATATGTTTCTTGTATAATTTAATAACAATTATTATATCATTATACAGGATTTTAACCTACCATAGACCAAGGAAATGTACAAGGTAAGGGTTAATTCTACAATCTCTTCATTATGCGAGGTTGTTTATACGTAATTATCTACTGAGGATTCTTTATCATCCACATCCACGATTCTTAAAAATGTATTTCAAAATATTATTACTATATTATATAATATGGATTAAAGTAATTTATACCATTTTTTCACACTTATAATATTTTTATAAAATAATATTTTTGTCTTATTCCAAACAAGGTACTTTTTGACCTTTTCGAAAAATTTAAGGTAATAATGTTTCTTTAACTTATACGGAGGTTGTAGCTATTTTCCACCTTTATAGAATCGTCGAAGCTTCCCTTAGATTCTTATAAGAATATTTTCAAATATAAATGTTTTCTTTTATAATTACGTGAATTTTAAATGATTTAATAATAGAAAAATATATTTTTCTAAAAAAGGTTTTGATTTCATCTATGTCAACATCCTTTGATAAATTTTAATATTATTTGAAGTTGATTTATTATGATAAAAAAATTCAATATTTTATTGAAGGTTTTGTGATATATTTTACTGTGGATGTGTATATTTACACCATTCATGGTTTATGGATAATGTATTGACACTTCTTATTCTAGTTTTAATATGAATGTTTGTGTTATGTTTAATCATTTGCGTATGGTAAATGAATTGGACATAGTATGTGATGGGTGGAGCCCACTATAGCTCCTCAATGCATCGGTAGGTCTCATGAGACAATATTGTGTCTTGGCACAAGGCCTTGAAAAAAATAATATTTGTAGTCTTGGAACAAGGCCTTGATAATATGGTTATGAAAGTATGGCGTTATGTATTCCATCATTATGAAAGTGGCTAATGGTATTGCATGTGATTATTCGACTAGTATAATATCCATGTGATAATGTTAATGGAATTATTTGATCCTATCTTTGACATATTATACTGAAGTTCAAGTTTAAATGGATTTTGTTTTAGTCTTGTACATTGCCTTAAATGTTTATGCTTATTTATAAATGTTTCCAATATATTGTTATCTTCACTGAGCATCTGAACTCACCCCTTTCATTGTTTTATTTTTTCCCAGGATGTGAAGAAGTATTTTATAATAGAACTACAGGGATTGTCTGAGGGGATATTACTGTGGTCTATGGAGACAATGTTGTTATAGTTTTTCATTTTATGATGTAATGTAAACCTTATGAATGTATCTAGTACTTCCATGGCTACTAAACTAATCGGTCTTTCAAGAGTTGATCTTTTGTGATCATTCTAATGTTATGTAATACTGTACTGACTCTAGGTAACTACGGTTGGGGTGTTATAGTAGGTATCAGAGGGAGGATTAGTAAAAACCTTGGAATCTAGATTTTGATACACTTTGACTAGAGCACAATACCATAAGATTGATTTTGAGGATTAGTATAGAAGAACTTCATAGAATTTTGGAATTGTATAGATTTTGTGGTATTTCCATGAAATAAATCCCTATCTAGATAAAAGTAGGTAGAGAAGGGTTTGGAATAGATGTACCTAGGTGTAAAACCTAGAAACACATCTTCGAGCTAGACTCAAACGAGAACTGGTGCATGACAATAGTCATTGCTGCACTCTTGGTAACAACACTCATAGGGGATGTGCTTAGGATAATTCTTATTTTATTTACAAACAATTATGAATGATTTATGAGTATAAACTTCCACAATGAAAAAATTAGTATGATTATGGATTATATCCATAAACTCTCCAGTTTATGTTAACTGTTTTACAAGTATGTAATTATGTATTTTGATTCATAAACTAATCTAGTTTATGCCATTTTTTAGAAATGGCACCTAGTGGAAGGAATAGAAACTGTATCAATGCATGCACTCCATGTTGGGATTTCCCTCCTTCTCAAAATAATTATAGTGGAGCTGGTGATACAACTGCGGATGATCAGCTTATCACCATACTGGGACAATTCACTAAGGTAATGAATTAGAACCTTACCCGTATGGAGCACCCAGATCCTCAGCATGGAGGATCAATGTTAGATCGCTTCATGATACAAAAACCAACATCATTCAATGGGGGTAAAAATAAATTAGTAACTGAGAAATGTATTAATTCCCTATAGAAAATATTCCATGCCATGGGGAGTAGTGAAAGGGAAAATCTTGTCACGGCAGTTTACCTCCTCACTGGAGATGCAGATCAATAGTGGTCATTGATTCAAATTACAAAGGAATATGATGAAGTATCAAATATGTAATGGATGGAGTTTAAAGGGATTTTCATAGAAAAATAATTTCCTCGTGACCATCGAGAAGATATGGAAAATCAATTTCTATGTCTGAGGAAAAACGAGGTTGAGAATGTCTCGAACTATGAAGCTAACTTTACATGGTTTGTGAGGCATGATACAGATTATATACATTACCCAATAAGTAATATAGATCATTTCATTGATGGGATAAAACCATTTCTCCATCGAGCATTAGTCTCACAATCCTTCTTGTCATACGAAGATATTTTCTCATGTGCAGTCAAGACAGAAAAAGAATTCTCCATGTCTTACGACTTTAAAGAAAAGAAACAGAAGAAGAGATCTGCTAAAGAATCTAGAAATTGAAATAAAGGGAAGAAGGGAAAAGTTGAATATCCATCCTGTAGTAAATGTGGGAAGAAACACCTTGGTACTTTCTTAAAGGGAACATGAGTCTGTTACAACTATGGTGAAAAATTCCACCAAGCTCGTGATTTCAAGGGGAAAAAAGAGGTTGTAGATGTCGAATGATACAATTGTAGAGAAAGGGGGAATTATGCGAATGAATTTCCTAAGCGTTAGAGGAACATACTTTGGAAAGGGACAAGGGATCAGGGATAAGCATATTCTATCACTACTACTGAGGTTGAAGCTCCGAAAGACATAGTGGCATGTAATTTAATGGTTTTATCAAGTTTATAAAATGCTTTATATGATTCCGGGTCATTGCATTTTTTCATATCTTCTGAGATTGCTAAGAAAATTAGATATTTTCAATTTTATTTAACAAAATATTTGTCAGTCAAAACTCCAAATGGAAGTATCATTGCAACAATTTTTTGTGAATGAGTTCCCATTAGATCATAAAAATGTTATTTATCTTCTTTTCTCATCATCATACACATGATTGAATTTGATATAATCCTCAGTATGGATTTCCTTTCTGACCATTATACAAAAATTTATTTTTAGAAGAATGAGGTTACAATTTTTGAGGACGATGATAAAGAACACCTTATCTTTAGAGAAGAATCATCACCACATGATTCTTATCAAGATCCACCCCCAGTAGATTAACTAAATAAAATTATTCGGGAGGAAGAGAATGAAATAACTATGTGTGTGGAATGGAATTCTCAAATAGAGGATGTACATATTGTAAAAGAATATATTGATGTGTTTCTAGAAGATTTACCTGGATATCCTCTAGAATGAGAAATTAAGTTTTCTATTAATTTAATTCATGGTTCAAGGCCCATATCGATGACCCCTTAAAGAATTTCCATTGTGGATTTAGTGGAATTAAAGAAGCACCTAGACAAATTGAGTAATAAATTATTTATTCTCCCTAGTGTTTCTCCTTGGGGAGCCCCTGTCATTTTTGGTTATGAATAAATATGGAATTATTAGGTTGTGCATTGAATATAGGGATATCAATGGTATAACAATAAATAAAAAGTATCCCCTAACCTGCATTGATGATTTATTAGACCATCTTCATGGAGATCAATACTTTCCAAAGATTGACCTTCGATCTGGATATCAGCAGTTGTATGTGAAGATGGAAGACATTCTGAAGAAAACATTTCAAATTAGGTACGGGCATTATGAGTTTACAGTAATGACTTTTGTGTTGACTAATCCACCCTCTGTATTCATGGATCTAAGGAATAGATTTTTCAAGGAATATCTCGATGGTTTTGTAGTGGTATTTATTGATTATATTTTGGTATACTCAAAAATATACAAAGATCATAAAAATCACTTGCGTATTATTTTGATGACTCTTAAAAAAATGAATTATATGGGATGTTTAGCAAGGGTAAATTTTGGCTTCAGCAGATTTCTTTTCTTGTCAATATTGTCTCTAACGATTGAATCTCTGCTGATCCTTCTAAGACTAAGGCAATCCAAGATAGGACATCTTTAAAGAGTATAACTGAGGTATGCAGTTTTATTAGTTTAGCATGTTATTATCAACGTTTCTTCCAGAATTTTTCCTGATTGGATAACCCTTTAACCAAGCTCACATGTAGAGGGGATAAATTTATTTAGAAAAAAGAGTGTAATTTTTTTTTTGAAAAACTAAAGACAAGATTAGACAATACTACTATATTGACTCTACAATTGGAGAATAATGGATTTTTTATTTATAGTGATGCATCGATAGAAACGAATTGGTTTTGTCCTTATGAAAAATGATATAGTTATTGACTATGCATCATGACAGCTGAAAATTAATGAGAAAAACTATCCTACTCATGATCCTAAGTTAGCAGCTTTATTCGTTGCTTTGAATATTTGGAGACACTATCTCTATGGTGAAAAATGTGAGATATATACCGATCACAAGAGTTTGAAGTATAATTTCTCACAAAAAGAACTCAACATGAGGCAAAGGTGATGGCTAGAACTACTCAAGGATTGTGATTGCACGATACACTACCACCAGGGGAAGGAAAATATGGTGGAATATGCTTTGAGTAGAAAGGATCATGGAGTTTTGAAAAAGATGATAGTTGAAAAGGATCCTATATATATAGATTTAGTAAAGATGAATATCGGAATCACCATGGATAGTCAAACATCAATACTTTTTCAATGGGTTGACAAACCATATTTTCTAGAAAGGATAAAGAGTTCTCAGACCGGTGATGAAGAGTTTCAAAAAAAGATTAAGGATGTGAATGATTGGAAATGGAATGAATTTGTGTATGAAGATAGAATTTTGAAATTTGGGAAGAGACTTTGTATTTCTGATATACCTGATCTGAAATGGGATTTGTTAGATGATTCTAATAGTTCCAATTTCTCCGTACACCCAGGGAGCACAAAAATGTATAGATATTTGATGGAAGATGTTTGGTGGGACAACATGAAGAGGGAGATTTCTGATTTTGTGTCAAGATGTATGGTTTGTCAGCAAGTGAAATCTGGAGGGAAACAAACTGGAGGAGTCTTGTTTCTTCTTCCCATACCTAAGTGGAAATGGGAAAAATATTTTGATGAACATTATAATGGGACTACCAATGACTCCTAGAATAAATGATGCAATATGGGTCATTATTGAGCGTCTTACCAGGTCAGCACATTTTCTTTCTATGAGGGAGGATTTACCACTTTAACATCTAGAAAATATATATATTAATGAAGTTGTGAGACTTCATAGAGTACCACTATCGATTGTTTCAGATTGTGATCCACATTTTACATCAAAATTATGGAAAAGTATTCAGAAATCCGGGGATACTGAACTTCATTAGAGCACTGCCTACCTCCCCCAAACTGACAGACAATCAGAGAAAACTATTCAAACCTTAGAAGGCATGTTGAGGACTTTCTCACGTGACATTCCAGGTATTTGGGATCTATATTTACCTCTATTAGAATTTTACTAGAAAAATAGCTTCCATTCAAGTATTTGAATGGAACCATATGAAGCGTTATACAGAAAGATATGTCGCACACCGACCTGTTGGGATGATGTTAGTGTAAGAAAACTCGTAGGCCCAAAACTGGTGGAGGAGATGATGGAAAAGGTAAAGGTAATCCCAAACCACATCAAAGCAGCACAAAGTAGGTAGAAGAGCTATGCTGATAACCAAAGGAAGGATTTGGAATTTCAGGTATGAGATCATGTTTTCATGAAGGTATTTCCATGGAAGGGTGTTATACGTTTCAGTAAGAAGGGTATATTGAGTCCTAGGTACATCGGACCTTTTGAAATTCTAGAAAGAATTGGGGCTGTAGCTTACCGTTTGGAAATGCCACCAAGTCTTTCTAATGTCCCAGATGTGTTCAAAGTATAACTATTGAGAAAATACATGACTGACACAACGCATGTACTCACCTATGAAGAATTAGAACTGGAACCAGATCTGCCTTATTTCGAAGTGCATGTCAAGGTTCATGATACAAGAGAACAGGTGCCGAAAAAACGGACGACTCTTCTGGTAAATGTTCTATGGAGAAACCATAAGATGGAAGAGGCAACGTGGGAACCCGGGGAACTAATGATAAAGAACCACCTGAGTCTTTTTATGAATTAATATTCTAGAAATTTCGAGGATGAAATTATTTGAATGAGGGTAGAATTTAACATCCCCAGCTTCCGTAGTACGCTTCTCTTTGAATAATACAGTAGTGTGTGTTGTACGCAACTTTGAGTTCTAACACACCACAACCAATAAAACTAGCCGTTATGAATAGTAATACCCACTTCTTAAAATTTTATAAATTTTAAATTTCAAGATGGAATTCATTTTTGGATTCGGAATATCGAAATAATCCTAGGGTGAATTATTGGTGTTTTTCTAAAAACGTTAAATTATCAATGAATAGTGAAAAACACTAGGTCATAGATTAAAACTGAATTTTAATTTCAATAATTATTTAGTTTATTTAAATTTATTTTGGGTCAAAATAGATATATAATACCTATATAAGTTTATTGTAATTCATTGGAGTCTGTTTATAATAATTTTTGATATATAAAAATTTTATTGAATATTTCACCATCTTTTACCCACCTCCTATTAGAATTTCAAATTTCAAATAAAACATAATTTTACAGCTTCTGTGAGTAGAATCTCAAAAATCTAAGAGAAGTGGTTGATATCAGTAAGAAAATTGTGGTTCCATAAGCTGAAAATAATTTTTGGGGAATAGTAACTTTTTACATTTACTTACCATGGTTAAAAGTAAATAGGGTATTTAAGGGTAAAAATGATGTTATTATTACCCTAAAAAATATACAAATTCTATTTGATAAGTATAATTCGACCCAAAAAAACCTTAGGAATAAAATATGAACCTCTTTGGTCCACATGGTTTAGATTAAGACACTTATTATTATTTTATTTGAAGAAGAGTTAAACGAGATAAAATTAATGTTTAATAACTCAAAAATTTTTAATATAGGGTTATACATAAGATAAATTCTACAATAAATATTAATTAGAAAGATAAAAATATATCCTATATAATGGTATATTATTTATATTTTTTAATCATTAAATAATTTCATTTATTTATGACACAATGATGATGCATTAATTACTGAATTAATTATATATTAAAAAAATGATATTATAAATGTCCAAATAAATGTAATGTGGGACTTTTTATGAATTATACTAATTTTATAGGTTAATATGACATGTTATTGTTGGTTTGATGTATTTTTTTCGAATTAATAATCTTTATATGAATTTAGGAAAAACAAATTATCAAATAGTTTCATAATTGACATAAAAGAGTTTTTAAAACAAATGTTATATTATTAATTGATATTATATTTTTAAAACTCTATGGTTAGGCCAAAAGAGTTATATAATGATAGGTTTATCATTAATTATTCTCTTTGGGTTCATTGTAATGTATATAGTATGTTTATTGGCTATATAATTTAAAAATACAAAGAGACATGGTAAATGTAAAACTATTTACCTAAGAGTTAAAACTAAAAGATTAAGTTAATATAGTGACCCAAAACTATCTAAAACCTATTGGTTGAGTTTCTTTAGACCCATAACCTCCTTATCCTTTAAATAATTCATTTTTTGGGCCATTATAAAATTACAATGAGTTTATTATAAAATATTATTTCTAGTTTTTTCTAAGGTGCCCCTCACCCCTCTTATAAAAGGGCACTCCCCATTCTCTCTAATTCACACCTTCAAAGCCGTTTGGATCGGTGAAACTCTGTCTAAATACCCTATAAACTATTCTACCTTTATCTTTGAGGGATTAATTTAGTCAAAAAGTAATCCTATGTAGCCCTTTTGATCAAATCAAAAGGAAGAACCTGAAGAAGAGGTAAATATTTTATCACCTCTTTCATGTTCTTTCTTCCACTTATTTTTTCTTTTTTATTTCCATTTTAAAATAAAAACTATTATATTATATATACTATGATGTTATTATAAATATGGTACATCCAAATTCATTATTATACCCATCCCTTGAATGACATGTCACCATACGTGCGTACGTATTGCTTTCCGTCTCCACGTCGTAGTGAAATTGTTATTCAATACAATATTATTTGGATGGGTATAATAATGATGTGAAATTGATGTAAATATTAAATATAACATGATAATGATTCTGTATATATGATATAACATCCAATTAATATTATTTTTATATCAAAAGAATGACATTTTCACTCATGCGTACGTGCGGATTGCCGTCTCTACGAAGGTGATAAGATTCATTCCTTGTCGTATCCATTCAAGAATAATTTCCATTAGATGATTAAAAATAACATTTAAAGACTTGATATTACTCTGTATATGAATAAGATACATCCTATCCATAACAAATATGACTCACATAAAAATGAATATAATGGAAAACGAATCCTTTAACACCCGAAACAATGATAATACTATGATATTATTAACAAACCAATATTAAAAGATCATATATGATATCATATTAATGTATATGAAAATATTATAATTTAATAAAAATTATTTCACCATTATACATGAGGTTAACCTACCCTAGACCAAGGAAAATTACAAGGTAAGGGTTAATTCTACAATCTCTTCATTATCCGAGGTTGTTTATATGTAATTATCTGTTGGGTTCTCGTTATCATCCATATCTATGTTTCTTAAAAATGTATTTGAAAACATTCTTACTATTTTATAGACTATGGGTTAAAGTCATTTAAACCCTTGTTTGACTTTTATAAGATGTTTATAAAGAAATCTTTCCATCATTTTCCAAACATGGTACTTTATGACCTATTCGACAAATTTATGGTAAGAATGTTTTTTCAACTTATACGGCGGGTGCGGCTATTTTCCTCCGTTATAAGATCATCTAAGCTTCCATTTCAAAATTATAATAATATTTTCAAATATAAATGTTTTCATTTATAATTACATGAATTTTAAATGATTTCAAAATAGAAAGAGATATTTCTCTAAAAAGGTTTTGATTTCATCTATGTCAACATCCTTTAATGGATTTTATGTTATTAGAAGTTGATTTATTATGATACAGAACTTCTGTATTGTATTGAAGGTTTTGTGATATGTATGACTGTGGATATATTATTTTTACACAATTCATGGTTTATGGATAAATTATTGACATTATGTATGCTAGTTTTAATATGAATGTTTGTGTTATATTTAAACCTTTTCATATGAGGAATGAATTGGACCTAATATGTAACGAGTGGAGCCCGCTATAGCTCCTCGATGCCTCGGTAGGTCTAATGAGACAATCTAGTGTTTTGGCACAAGGCATTGAAAAAATAATATTTGTAGTCTTGGCAGAAATCATTGACTATGTGGTTCTGAAAGTCTAGCATTATGCATTCCATCATTATGAATGTGGCAATTGATATTGCATTAGATTATTCGACTAGTATAATATCTATGTGTGTATGTAAATGGCATTATTTGATTTCGTCTTTTCCATATTATGCTGAAGTTCAAGTTTAAAAAAAATTACTCTTATACATTGCCTTAAATGTTTACGCTTATTTATGAAAGTTTCTGATATATTTTTATCCTTACTGAGTATTTGAGCTCACCCCTTTCTATGTTTTGTTTTTTCCCCAGATGCGAAGAATAATTTTATGACAGACACGCTGGGATTGATAGAGGGTATATGACTGTGCACTATGGAAATAATGTTGATGTAGTTTTTCATTTTATGATTTAATGTAATCCTTATGAATGTATCTAGTACTTCCAAGGATACTAAACTAATATGTCATTCAAGACATTATCTTTTGTGATCATGACAATGTTATGTAATAATGCACTGACTCTGGGTACCTGGGGTTGAGGCATTACATTGTAAGTATATCAAGCGAGAAGTATCCTCAATTATTTGTATTTGTGTGATGGAATTTCAAGGGTGAAATTCAGTTCATGTGGGGTATGATTTAACTCCAAATGAATTTTTAAATAAATTTTTTCAAAAAAATAAACATTCATTGATTGTTTGTGTTACAAGAAATACTATGTTTTAAAGAACCATAATGTAATATTAATAATATTATTTAACCATGATAACTATAACATAGCTTTGAAAAATTGAACATTTAAAATAGATTAAAAAAAATTAAAAGAAAATTATTAAATTTTTATAAACGGATAATATATTTATAAATAAGCACTTATTTTTTAAGCTATGTCCTTGAAATATTTTAAAAAAACATTTCTCAAAATTATTGTTTTATTAATTTTTTCAATAAATTATAAAATTAAATTATTAAATTTTTAGAATATATATTTGAAAAAGTTTACGTAATTTTTTTAATCAAAATTCAAAATTTAAATTATAGTAAATTATTCATTTTTTACCAAAAAATTAATTTTTAATGAATTAAGAAAAATACTGATATTTAATGGAAAATAAATTTAATTTAAATCATTTCGAATATAATAACTTTTTTTCAAAATGTTTCATCAAAACATTGGTTCAATTATACAATTATCAATGATAATTTTTATATTATAATCATTTTTATGATTTCTTTTCAAAATAATTATGGTTTATAATTATAAATATTTTCACTTTCAAAAACTGATTTTCATCACATCAGCTGATATAATTCTAAATTAATATTTTCAACTATAATATTTAAATATTTATAAATATAATATATATTTGGAATCATCCTAATTAATTTTTTACAGTATGTTAATTTTTTAAAATTAATAATATAAATTTTAAAAATTAAATTTTCTGGTAAATAACTGTTGTTACCATGCTTTTAAACTTACAAGTATGGGTTAAACTAACCCAATGAATTATAAAAATTATACTATATGGATATATTTCAACCTTATATTGTATATTTTTCTTTAATTATACATTTGGATCCTTTGGTAATATGTAGAATTTGGGTATATCTTTATATTTTCAAAAATTAAAATTGTGTCATCTCCCCCACTTATAAAAGGGTATACCCACTCATCTCCAATTCACACATCAAAATATTTTTCATTTATAAAAACTAAAATATATTAATTAATTCTTTGTAGACATTCAATATGAATTATTTTAATTAGGAAATCCTCCTAATAAGTCCTTTGGTGTAAACCTACTGAGGTACTCTAAAGAATAGGTATAATCCATAACCATGCATTTTCATTTCATGTAGTCTTATAACTACATCAAATAAAAATAAAATATTATAATATAATAAAACAAATTTTTTCCAATATGATATGATTTTAGTACGTCATTGATGTTATTTATATCCATTTATGCTTCTATAAAATTGGAACAGATAACATCGATCATGTTTACGATTGACTACCACCCTTCGAAATGATGTAATTCGTTTTCCTTCACCATAATTAATAGAAGGTTAAAATTATGTTGTTAAAATAATTATATGAAATTTATGTAATAATAAATTTTCAAATTTTTATATCCCATCATATTTCTTACCTTTCAGTTTTTCAGAAATTTTTAACATCTCTCACGTGTGAGTGTGCAATACCACCTCAACGATGTGATCTGATACATTTTCCATGTTATTCTAATATAGAATAAAATAAGTTTAGATTTAATGAATATATATTACATATGTGATATTAAAATGATTATTTAATGTCAATTAATAATTTATTTAATTTTTTCCATATATTTTGAAAGTGGAAACAATGTTCATTTGCATGTATGACATATCATCTCTATAAAAAGTGTAATTTATTTTCAATATCTAAATCATATGTATTAAAATAATGAAATATTCATTAAATTTAAATGATATTTTAATTATTGTTAAAAATTACAGTGATGATGTATCTAGGAAAAAAATAAATGGACCCAAAATAGAAAACCAAAACATACATAAAGAGTAAAGGATATGTTACATGAAACAATATTTTTATAAGGAATTGTCAATAAATAGATAATAAAATGTCTTATGTAATTAAAATTTTGTTTGAAATATATAATTATGGTTATATAATATATTTATAAAAATACAATATTTTTCATAAGGGATTCCCTATTGTGATTGAACAGATTCGAGACTTTTAGTAAAGGAACATAATCCCACATTAGATTTTTTGAAGGCTTACCTTATACACCACTTCTTTATTTTGTGTGGTGAATATATACTACCATTAGATTTATTTTGTGATTATTATACAAGAAATTGGAATATACATATCTATATGATTTTATTTCTTCCATGGTTCTTATGATTCAATAGTTACCAATGTTGTAAATGATTTTTGTTACTATCACATTATATTTCTAAAATTTTTATGAATTTGTTTATGATGATGAAATATTATTATATACCACTCAGAAAACACATGTATTCATTCTCATATCATTATATAGTCACAATAAATTATTTTCATTCTACTCAAACTCTTTATTAACTATAGAGACTAAAATAATGGTTTTATCATAATATACATTATTTCTCCCTTCATCCAAAAATCTTATTTAATAAATGTTTCTGATTTATAAAAATGTTTTGTAGAAGGATATAAATATTCTAGAATAATTTATAAAATAAATTTTTACCCATTTTTTACTTCTATGAAAATTGTTTGAATTGAATTAACATACATTTTTCTCAAACGAGTTAATTTATCCTATTACTAAACGAATGAACTGGATATTTATTTTAACATGAGAAAAATGAACATAATTTTTCACGAATATTACCAATATATTATTTATTGAAAACCTTAACTTATTCAATGATTATTTTAACATAAAGTTTTTTTTATTATAATTAAAATATTTTTATTTTAGATTTGTTATTTCAAATGTTAATGATGTCTTCCACAAGAATATTTTAATAATGTTTAGTTTGGATTTTTTATTCAAAAGTATAAAAACATAATTGAATTCTATGTGTTTTATTAGTGGTAGATTTCTATTTAACAATCAATATTATTTCATTGGATGGTTTATGATTAAAAAGACACTCTATTTTTGAAACCCATTTCCTTTCCACCAATTAAACTATGAGGAAATGTTCATAAAACCCAATTTTTTACAAGTAATGATATGATGAGTGTTTTATGATCTTGTAATTCAATAATATTTGGATAATTCGATGGGTGAGAAAAAAATCTATGTACAACTCATTGGGTAATGTATTAGTGACTATGTACTCAATTGATACATTAGATATTATCCAAATCTAGAAAAAGATGTTATTTGGGAGGTTAAACAATGCCTAAATAAATAAGGTACATGGATGGTTAATGTAGGCCTGAAAATTATTATAAATATGATTTTTTTTAACCATGAAACTAGAGGTTTACTATAGATTTTATCCTAGTCCCTTGACTGAAGTGTATATTGAAGTTTATCTCATGTGAAGGATAGCGAAACACCCTTATAGGGGAGGTGTGAATCAGGGGTTCAACTTTTTTCCTTTAAAATTATAGGGATTTTTTCCACCATTTCATGCACTATTTGTTTACAAACTATTCATTTAGGTACTGACCACCTTCTTACGTGGATCATACTACACCACATACCACGAGTTATTCCTTTGTGAATTGTTCCTACTCCGCCATGTACTACATTGTTTCCACTATGTAATGATATGCTATGAGTACGATGAGTCTTCCACCACATACATCCATACTCCTCATATTATGAGGCTTCATTCATACACATCCCTGCTCTTTGTACTATGAGGATTCATTTACAAAATTCCTCTTTAAATTGTGACCATGTACAACCTTGAAAAACAATGTTACTGTACTACATATTCTCTACAGAACAACTCCTCCTATGATAGAATTCTTCTTTGAACTTGCCTTCTTCTTCTGTATAATGTATTTCATGAATAGTTCTATAGTTAACCAAATTAATTTCATATTTTTAATTAATGTCTTTGTGGTGTATTCTTTCATTGAACAACTTCTAAATTTATATGAATTAATCTAAGATTTTTAATCTCATAGCCACACATTAATAAATGGATTAGTTCTTATTATAAGAAAAATATATTTGTATAATCCTCTAAAATGAAATTTGAAAAATTTATAACATGGAAATACCTTTACCACCTGTCGTGCATATCTCATGAACTATATACCTATTGTTCTCCCTGTACCAAAATTTTCTCAATGCAACATCAAAAATCAACACCTTTTTTCCAAAAAAACACAGACTTTGTGGTTTCTCAAAAATCCACCTCATTATCACAAATCACACACCATCCCACAGACCATTTTTCCTCTACAAGCCATAAGATATCCTATGAACCTATTTAACATGATGAGTCATTACTCAAATGTGGTCCATGTACCATTTTTCATTCTACATAACATTTTTTATATGGCGTTCATGATTCACTATTTTTGTACCATATATCATGATCCAAAAATTGTTCTATGAAATGCCATTCTGTGAACTTCCTATTCATAAAACCTTCCATTTCAAAAAATGAAACTCTGTATTTGGAGTCCCAAAAGTTTGGAAAACTTTGGGAATATACCCCACATTAAACACCTACTTCATCCTATACTGTTAGATCACTTGACGGGCAATACCCTTGAAAACCCCAATGTGGATTGACAACAAACACAAACCTTACACCATTTCTAGGAAATAACATCCTTGGCTTCAATAATCTCCTCCATTGGTATTTTTGGAAATATGTACATAAGTTTAAGAAATCATTGGATGCATTAAAAACATGATACATGGGATATAAATCATCGAAGACTCTAAGTCTTTGTAAGAAATTCTTGTTTTAGAAAACATAAGGAGCATGTATTGGGTTCTCATGTCCTGGAATTATTAATGATTATTAATTATATCCAATCATATAAATTTCTTCAATCTCATTTTCTCCCTTTTCTAACTCATCAATATTTTCCACTTTATTATTTTCTAATTTATTTATTCTTCATCTTCCTTTAACCAACTATAAAAGCATTTCATTATCATAGAATTTCTCCAAACATCCATATTTTCAATGAGAAAACAGAATCAAATTTTTACCTATAAAAATTTAAGAACACTCCCTAATGGTCTTGGCTCACCCATAAACCTACAATATATCTAAAAACAGATAAGAAAATTTATCAAAATTTGGTAGAGGGGAATTTGTAACCACCTCATTCATGAGGAGGTGGTTGAACACCGAGGTTCAACCAATTCTTCTCAAACACATGTTCTAACAATGGCTTGTTCATTATGTCTTCGAATAGATCATCAGATCCAACATTAACCATTTTAGTCATTATTTGTAACACTTTTTACTTGATGATTGATTTTTAATTTCAATGTATTTCATATGAGAATGCTGAACATGAATCTTAGTAAGATCAATTTCACTCTTGTTAACACAGTAAGTAACCATTGGAAATTTCACCTCATCACCAATATTAGTTATTTTTTTCATCAACTAGTGTAGTTGATTGAAATACTCTATAGTGGATATATATTCAGCTTCAATAGTATTGAGAAACGTATTTTCCTTTTTCGATCTCTACCATTCCACACATTTCTTTCCAATGAATAATTCTCCCCCACATGATGATTTTCTACCCTCTATATCTCAATCCATTTTGCATCAGAATATGATGAAAGTACATTATACTTTCATACAGTAATTTATAATCCAGAAATATGAGTACTATTAATGCACGTCATAATTCTTTTCACTACTTCCATAAGATCATATTTCTTGTTAATTTTATATAGGGCCACTAAGAATGTTGCGAAGACAAAATTTCGATGTCTCGCTGTTAGTTATAATATGCTTCCATTGATTTTCATATACATATTTGGATCTATAGATGTCCAATATTAATATTTCTCCAGTTTTTTCCCAACCAAAATTGGAGTGGACATTGGTTTGGAATGATGAATATTGAATTTATTCGAAAACATTCTTGCATAATATTCCAAAGAAATTAATGTGTAGTCTTTCTTCTGATTCACCTATAACCCAAATATGTTTGTGATTTTAAAATCATATACATTTAAAATTCAGATTTCATGTGATTTGAAAATTATCCACTAATCCCTGATTTCTTTTACCAAATATAATATCATCTATGTACACTAAATCCCTGAAATGGTCATTTTGAGAATTCGACACATAAATATTATGATCCACTCATCCTATTTTAAATAATTTCTTCATTAGATAAGAATATATTCAAGAGTACCACACTCATGGTTCTTAATTTAGACTATATAGTGAATTATTTAATCCTAAAACCATCATTTTAACATTACCAAGATAACAACCCACTGATTGTTCAATTTGGACTTCTTCAAGAATACCATTTATGAAATATATCTTGACATCCATTAGATAGACTATGTATCCTCTTTGAATTTATATGGAATGAAACAATATAGTTAAATCCAATCTAGCCTCTAGAGAAAATGGTTCATCAACATCAACACATTCAATCTGGGAATAGCCATTACACACTAGTAATGAATTATTTCTGATCAATTTTATGTGATCATCAGATTTATTTTTAAAAATCCACTTCATACCAATCACATTGTGGTTTTTAGGTTTTTTAACTAGATCCCATGTTTGATTATTATCAATCTGATCTGACCCTTCATTCATGGATTTAATACATGATTCATCCTTTGAAGGTTATTCCAAAGAGGATGGTACAAAATCTTATAAAAATGATGATTTTACATTATTTCTCATTCTATTTTACCCAATGAGAATAGTACAGTCCACAATGATGTTGAATTAATCAATTTTTTATCTTCAATTTATCTATTGTGGTTTTGATTATTTTTATTAATCCATGATTTAATCTTCTAGTTGTTTGTCTGAGGCGACATAATGATTTAATTACTATGTTTTTTAACACCCTATAATAGTTATGTATTTGGATCTATTTCACAAATAATTTATCCTCATTTTCTATTGAATCACCATTCAAATATCTTGAGTAATTTCTTGTTTTATCTTCAATGATCTTAACATTACTTCTTTCCAAATTTTTTAGTATGTTGTTTAAAAAATTAATAATATTTTTTATTAATTTTATATCCTAGGAATATTTCTTTATATGTAGAATAAAAAATATTTCCTTGATTTCCTTCTTTGTTTCAGATTAAGAATATACATTCAAAAAGAAAAAATTATTTAAATATGGATTATTTATATGCAATAACTCAGAGGGTGTATTGGATTACCCCATATAAAGCACATATCATTTTTTGATATATAATGAATCTTGAAAAGCCTATTTCTAGTAATGAAGAGATATACGACTATCAATCAGCATATATCCGGGCATACTAATCACCTATAGATTCTAACACTTAAAAACTCTATTTTGTTGAAGAGTCTTCACAACAACCACCTCATGTCGTATTCCATATTTATATAGGTAATTTTAAAATATAATGGATGCATATTCACTTCCATTATCAGACCGTTTAACATTGAATGTCCCTCTGGTATCATTATCTTCTATTCAGTGATATGTTTTTATATAATCAAGTACTTTTTGTTTCCTATGTACAACCATCACACAATCCATTATACTATAATAATTAATGAAAATCTTGATGTAACATTCTTGTTATGTTACATCAACATTTATTGGACAACATACAAAAGTATGAATTAGATTAATAATATTTGACATTCTTTTATTCATTGGATGATATAAACTGCACACCACCATTCATTGCATGAACGTATCACATGTCTTCTCCCCTTCACGATTCTGATTTGGGACATCCACAAAAATCTTCAATTTTTTTATATTTTCAATTTAATGATTGTTGATGTGATGCAACATCTGATGCAACAAGTTTTTCTCTTCATCAACTTCCATGTATCTAATATTCTCTTTACTATTAACCGGATATAAGTTTCCATTTCTTATGCATCCATTAATGATAGAATTTCATGTTTCCCCTTTTATAGTGAGACCATTTTTATTGAATGTAACCACAATTCCCAATTTTTATATTTGTTTCACACTTATATGATTGTGACACAACCCATACAAAAAAATATCTTCAGTATTCTTTTTCTCACCATTGGAAAATTTAGTACTTCAATAGCCTTTATTCTTCAATGCACCATCATTACCAAATCCCACAATTCCATTTACCATTTTTATTAAACTATTTAATATTTCTATATTTCCTATCATATGGGATGAGAATCAACTATCAAGAATCCATGTGCTATTGTTCTTGGTACCTTTGAGAGATACTTCTGCAAGGTTGGATTCCTCAATTTTTCTTTTCCTTCAATGAAATATTTTACTGAGTGAAGGATAAATGTGACTATTCAAATCTGTATTCCATTTGATATGGTTCTTCATACTCATATTCTTATTTAATGGATAAAACATACTTTCAAGAGAAAAAACGTTCGGATGGAGAGTGTTGACTTTCGTTTGGGTTAAAATAAAATGTGTCATCCATTCCTCTACATGAATTAAAAAGATTTATGGAAAATTATAGATAACTGAAAAAAATATCAAATGATGTTTTTTCCTCTATGAGAATTTGGATATGAATTTTTTCCATGTATCTGACATCCTAGCACATCCCCTATTTAAATAGTTCCTTTCCAATTCATAGTATGACATGATATGGCCCAAATTTTCATTGAGTTGAAATTTCATCAGTGGAAATGTCTTCCCACAAATATTCCACATCATTTAAATATATATAGGATGATAGTCTAGTTGTACATCATCTTAGGAAACTCATGAAAGGTTTTTAGTCCTCTTTTCTGTCTCATTTGAGACATTATTTGTTTGGACTTTTGGAGTATTTATGATGTGCCTAATTTCATCTTTCCATTATTTTGGACCATTTTAATTCAAGAATTTGTTTTTTCAACATCGCAACCAATTCCTATATTTCCCATGCATGAGGTTCTTTTCCCATTAAGAGCCTTTTTAATACATAAAATCAACTCTGAGGTCACTCTAGCAGTTCAACATCTAAGAATTTTCCTAACTAAATTTCCATCTAAGTTTATTTTTTACATTATTGACTTTAATTTTTACTTCAAAGAGTAACAAAATATTCATTATGACCCTCAAAAATCTTTAACTTTTCTTCAAATATTGAGTTAAGGTAAATAATGAACTTTGGATATTATTCAATTCAAAGATATTGGTCAAAAATATCTTCTAAAAATTAAATGGTTGTTAAATATATCATTACTACATCCTAATGTTCATAAATTTTAGCTCCTTTTATATCAACATTTTCTTCATGACTATTCAACAATTGCATTTGAAAATTTTAATTCTTCTTTTGTTTTTTATATCTTACCAAAACCATACTTAAGTTGAAAATTGAGATTGACATTAAAGGTCAATTGATTATATCTAGAATTTTCTCTAAATGGTTTTGATTTTTCAATGATATCTATCATTGGTGTAGGGGTTCTAGATATAAATTCTAATTATTATTCCTCAAATAATTCACTATAAAAAATTTATTATTAACAAACAAATAACCTAATATATAGTTTCTTTCTATAATTGAAATATACTTTTTAGAAATACCATTTTTGAGGCTTCTACATGTCCCTAGATTCACTTTATTTATCATATATCTTTCTTTTGCACTAAGAGGCAATGTACAGAAGTCTGCCACAATGAAAACTAGTCAGATTTAACTTTCTAAAAAAATTTCCAATCCCCTACATAAAATTCTTTTAAATGAGAGAAATAATTTCTTCTTACTCATTATCATCATCAATACTATATCATTAAATTTCATGATTGTCCATTTATTTGAATACCATTTTTGTATTCCCTGAGACATTGCATCTTTTAGTTTGACTCTCATCTCAAATTCTACCAGACTCCTCAGTAGATCATCTAGTTAATGTTTTAAAAAATATATTTCATCAAGGGATGATAGCATTACATTATAAATAGATGGAAGACTTCTTAGGATATTCTTTACAAAATCGATGTCTTTTATTTCTTCACAATTTCCTCATATTGTACTAACAAGATCAGTAATTCAATTGAAAAAGCTATCTTAATTTTCCTCATGATGTATCATTATATCATCAAAAACATTGTGCATAACTTGTATTTTTCCACCTTAAATTTTTTTAACCTTCATAAATATTCACATATTTTCCCCACATGATCATTGCTGATACATATCTCATAACCTTTAGATATATATGAATAGAAAGATCTATAGTGAGGGAATTTTCTGTTTTGGAATCTTCATAAAGAATTATCATGTATCTAGTAGAAATAGACAACCTAGTTGGTTCAGTGACATGCATTCCATAATTAGTGGGAAACAAGACTCCCTTTCCAAGTGATCATATATTAGATATTATCATAATATTCTAAATATTAATGTATCATCCATCAATGAGGGAAACCCCTGACATTTACTATAATATTCATTGTTGAAATGAATGGAATATTTAACACCAGAAACCATAACCCTCTAATACAACTTGAAAGACCCAAGAACACCCTGAGAGGGGAGGGGTGAATTAGGGTGTCCATATTTACTTTTATACTAATGGATCTTCTTCCCATGTTGGTAGGAACCTTTTAATCCTATCTGATGAGAAATTGTAGAAAACATACAATCACATGAAAAGCTTGGAGACCAAAAGTTTACTTGGTTCTCCTATAAGGTATATATCCAAGGAGAATAATATGATCAGTTTTCGGCTGTACTAATGTGTGATAATCATTACTAGTTATAGTTTAAAAAAGATTCTCACATTCACTCTATGATAGGTGCATATTATTTACAAGGTTTTAGGGACAAAACACTACGTCTGTTGGATCACTTATGTTGAATCCCCCTTTCTCACTTCATTGGAAATAATCTGAAATCAATTTATTGAGTTAATAGCCACTAAAATGAGTTAGAATTAATTCATGCATCCTAAAATATAGGTAGATGCTATATTGAAGACTATTTTTCACCTGTAGATGTATTCCACATTTCCATGCACTTTTATTTTTGCAAACTTTTACTCCACTTGATGACCTCCTTCCTCTAAGAACAATACTCCATAGCATACCATGATTACTTCTTCCGCGAAATGATCATGCTCATCCATGTATTTCAATACTCTCACTACATATTTTCTGGCTCCTCATACTACAAGGGTTCCTCCACATACTACCCTACTCCGCATACTTTGAGGCTTCCTCCCCATACATCCTTACTCCGCATACCACAATGCTTCAATCAAAAACATCCTCTATAATCTGTAACCATGTACTTCTTTCAAAACCTAAATTCATGCACAAAATCTTCTCTAATGACCAAATCCTCCACTTTGAAATGTCTTCTAGGAACCAGCCCTCTTCCTGAATGTATTATCTTCGGTGAACATTTCTGGACCTCACTGAATTCCTTTATGATTTTTTATTTAATGTCTTTTTTTGATTTTAAACCTGTGAACTACCAAATGATTTTTCTTAATTACTCTATGATTTTTGATCTCATATCCACACAATAATTAAGTTATTAGTGATCCTTATATAGGAAACAATATTCACATAATCCTCTAAATTGAGATTTACCAAATATTTCATAAGACACTACCTTTACTACATATTGTGCATCTCTTGCGAACCATATTTCCTTCACTAACCACATACCACTATCTTTTCTATAAGGAAGCACAAATCACTGCCTAGTTTCCAAAAACAACACCATTCATAGCCTACCAAAACTCTTCCTTGTTTCTCAAACAACATGCCATCCCACAAAATTTTTTCCTTTTGTGAACTGCAAGCATATCCACGAACTTACTTCTCTTCTCATACAATTACACTTTCATGGTCCACATACCATTTTCCATTCCATATACCATTCTTGAAACATGGTTCATGTTTCACCATTTCACATACTATATTTTAGGATCTCTGAACCATTCTATGAAATATCATTCCACATATTACCTTTGCAGAGATCCTTCCTTTTCCAAAAACACAATCCTAGTATTGAGGCCCAAAAAATTGAAAAACACTAGGAAATTGTGACACATTAAAGAACTGCATTAGAAAATACTGTAAGATCACTTGACTTAAAAAAACCCCTTGATCAACCCAAATTGGATTGATAACAGGAAAAAATAATACTTCATTTCCAACAAAGAACAGCCTTGGTTCCAATACCATGTGAAAAAGATGTTTCAAATGTGGTTATCCAATGAAAAAGTAGGTACATGGGTGGTTAAACAAGGACAAACATGATATGATATTTACCATAGCCTGGATAAAAAAATTCTTCTTATGTTTATTCCACAAATATTTTTCTTGCAACATTATTTTGATTTAATAGATGATATTGTTTTATATCTTTATGATTAATGTCTTATGAAATAAAAATATTTATGTCATGGCTCTTTTATTGGATCTATGATATGTATGTTATATGTATAAAATGTTATTTCTCATTTCTTGAACACTTTGGTGCATGTGAATTCAATATCTACAAATTTCTACACTTACTATGAATATGATCTCTCCTATTCTTATGATTAATTTCCCAGGTTATGAGTAAATTTATTTTGTATGATAAGTATAATAAGGGTTTTGGTAATGAATATATTAGTGGGAGATTATGTAGTTTATTGATTAATTTTTGTATGTATCATCATTCCCAAAGACACTAAGTCTTTAAATTCCTCATTCATGTTGTTGTATGATGAAAATAATATTAATATATTGTGATGTAATAATTAGGTATGTGAATTTTGGTTATTTATATCAATAAAGTATAATTTTTTGGTCTATAAATGTTTTTTAATATTAGAGTTTATTTTTATTCTAGAAAAAATGTGGCCCATAGTGGCATGGTGATGTTCGGATGTGATTAGAGATAATTTAGAGTTTATTTTTTAAAAAAAGAAAAAAATAATGAAACCATACAAGACAAATAATTAATAAAATATATGTAAGAATAAAATACATTAATTTGATTGATGGGTTCTTCAAAAACTACATACGCCATGATTTAATCTGCAATATGGTAATTTTGATAGGGTTTAGTAGGAATGAATAGATATTGATGGTGGTCATCCAGGCCATAGGGAAGGGGTAAACATAATTGTGATGAACCCATGGGTTTATGATGTTCAACAAACATAGATGTTTATAGATATCATCCCACAATAAGAATTTTACACCAGAGAATATCTTACTATATATTATTAAAATACCGAACATTCAAAATTTGTGATGATAAAGAAGTAGATCCTGATATTTTAATTTCATTAGGATATATAAGATATGGTTGAATCAATACATTGACACTAGAATATTCCAAAAGAGAAAAACTCTAGGATAATATAATGTTAAATTATTGTACGTGTTCCATGATTAGTGTGTTTTGGATAGTAATCCATGACTCTAATCACTCCATAAGAGTTAATGGAATATAGATAGATGAGTAAATACCTATGTGACATTACATGTATTTTAAATTTTTCCCTATATTAATTTTCGAGATCTACACTTGACAAGAATTACATGCCACAATAGAGGATATTAGTTAGAATTTCATTGCTTACAAATTATATGACACCAAAACAATGTAATTAAAATCCTGATTTATTTAAATAAATAAAAATTTTAGAATTTGAATAACTCTAGTATTTAATGATATGATATTCATCATTGATAAATTTAATTGGGTATTGATATAAATTTTTATAAAAAAAATTAATAGAATATTTATAAGAAATTGATGGGGTTTATTTTGAATGAATTATTTTTTCATGTTAGTAAAGTTACATGTAGATAGAATAGATATAGTAATCTAGATAAACATTGAAACATATAAAAAATAGATCATTGATACTACTGAAAAAATACTATTCATTTACAATAAAATTTTGCTAGTGGATATGGGGGGACTAAGTCAATAAAATATCTAGTTTTTTATTATTATTTTGTAAAAGTAATTTTTTGTGAAATACTATCAAAATATTATTGAAAATATTTGATGGTGTAGTGCGAGGATAATGATAATGGTAGAGTGACCCAAATATATGTTGTTTTTAATTTTAAATAATGTAATTCACATTTAGTGGATTCTAGTATCCTTTATTATATCCACACAAAATTATAATATACACCTCTAATTTGGTCTTTGTAGTGAAATAATTATGAACCTTATATGAAATTTAATTTCATTTAGGTATTTTTATCTTTTTGTTTGTATAATCATGATATTTGGTATTGTTCTCACCAACTAGAGAATGCGACCCATTAGGAGTTTAACATTGAAAGGATATCACAACATAATTCACCCACCTCTTATGGTGTGTTGGGATGATATGGTTACAAAAAAACAATTCTAATATGGACTATAAGAAAATATATCCTCAATTTGAATTCTAATACTCTCAAGATATGTATTAAAATTTTCATTATTTATTCATCTCTATTTTATATTTTTTGTTTCATTATGTGAGGATCCCCCAATCCATCTATATTTCATTATTTCATTTAATTTTTTTAATCTGAATAATGCTTCATATACATAATAAACATAATTTAAGATAATTTATCCATATAGAAGATGTTTCATGTATATTAATTAATTTAGGTTTGACTCCTACATCTATGAATAAAAAATTTTAAAAACACTTTTATATTTGACAATAGATTAAATATTTTCTTTAATAATAAATACAATGTCAATCCCTGTAGAATGTTTTTAGCAGCCAAAATTATTTACTTCCTAAAATTTTATACATCATGGATAAAATCATTATTAGCAGGGATATTTGTTTTCTTTTTATATGTCTAGGAATGATTCCATAAATAATATTTTCTTTAATAATAATATAAACGACATTTTCCCTTTAACCAAGAGAAATTAATTTATTCTTATTCATTGGACAATACTAAATAATTGAACATCCTATAATAACTATACTAAGGAACTATATATTCCAAAAAATATTCTATATGCACTAACACAATGTTGTGACAAAAATAAAATATTTCCCCATGATATCCAAAAAAATTATTCTCCAAAATTCTTATATTATCAAAATATTTCATATATTAAAAAACATTTATTTTAAGAACATAATATTTATTTATTATAACAGCCTAAATATTATACTTTTTAATTTATTTTTATAGTTTAATTATTTTAATGATTTGAATTTAAAAACAATTATAAAATATTTATGTTCATTCTTTTTGTGAGTTCTTCAATGAAGACTCCACCACATTATTGGCCATTATATGTATGACATGGAAAAGAAAAGAGTGGGTTGAAAGATTGTAGAATGAAAACATGAATAAATTTACCACATAATCAGTGTACGTAGATCATTTGATATAAATACACCGTTGAAACCAAATATATCTATGAAAATATAAAAATATAGTATAAATAATATTTTTGGTACATATACTATTGTTAGATAAATGTAATAATCACATTATACAATAATGTTAATAACATAAAAAGGTAAAAAAAAATAAAAGAGGTAAAACTAAAAATTGAAACAAACCTAGTGATTAATATTAAACAAAATAATCAATAATTAACTTACACATTTATTTATCCATGTCGATATGAGGATTAGTGTCCCGATCCTATATATCCTTATTATCAGCCAAAAATATCATTGATTATAAACCAATCAAATAATATCACTATCAATTCCCTAGAAAAAATTATCATCCAATCCTTAATATCCCATTATCATACATAATTTCAATATATATTCTTAACCATTGAAGTACAATATCATGAATGACCAAAATCACAATCAATAGTTCAATTCAAATATTTCATTGTTCTCACCTGATTAAAAAAACCAACTTATGAAGTAAATAACCATTAAATATCCCTTATTAAGCAAAAATAATTTATATAAGAGAATATAATAGACATATAATATTAAATATTAAGAGATAGTATCACATAGAACATATTAAAAATTGTTAAAAGAAACATTACATTGAAAAAAATGAAATGTCAAAACAACACCATTAGAAATAAACATTGAAACACAAGTACAATTCTTGTGAATCACTTCTCGATAACTCTTTATCAATGATGCATCATCCTTATATTATACATATAAGGTTAATAAACTCTAATGGTCCTTTTTCACCTTTTTACGATCATTTTAAACAACATTGGATGTAGTTTTCATTGTTAATTTGGTATATCAACTCATCTATCATTTGATATTATCAATTCCATTACATCATACATATTCCATTAGATATAATGAAACTTTATTATAATACGCCCTACAATATATCTATGCTCAACCAATTCCTCAATAGGAAAAATAATTTAATACAATAATATAACTAGAGTGGATTATGAATTGTAAAATCCAAGAATTATAAGATTCATTTACTCAACAATCTCTCCCTTTTAACATAAAAATATATTAATGACAGATGAAGAAAATAGGTTTTGTTAAGAAAATTAGAATTTTGTCTTCTTATATGGTGTCATACAACATTATCCTCCCACATATATAATTTTCTTAAAAACTATACCATTTCCACAATTTTCTCCATTACAATATCAATCTTGTTTAGTGAAGATAATAAAAATTTTCTCTAAAATATAATTTCGTAAACATTGTAAAAACATCACCCCTTAAAAACATTTCTCCCATGTTTTGATAGTATTAATAAGAAAAAACTTAGGACAAAAAAGTCATCATTCTTCACTTATCCCCCTATTTGATGACCAAACAAATATGGATGAATATTAAAAATTGTGGTAAGAGGGGTATACCATTTTGATTAATTTCAATTATATTTATGATTCTCATAGAAATGAAAAAAATATTTTTAATTGATATTTTAATATAAAAAGAAATATAATGATCAAATAAAAATATGACAGGATTATATATAATAAACCATCTTCAAGTTATCTTTGAATACTATGGATGGTTTTGTTTTGATGGAGCTGTTTTTAAAAAATGTACAAGGTAAATTCTATTACGTTCTCCATGTCATGACCCCCTACCTCCAATGATTCCACTCATTGTCTGGAAATGAAAGAAGAGAGAAAATAACCCCTGAGTCCCACCCCATGTATGCCCTTAGGTGGTGACTAGCCCCAATGTTTTAAAAATCTGACAAAATGAGAGGCAATACACTTTTTATAGTAAACATAATCGAGAGTAAAGATGTTTCAACCTCAAAAAAACTCCCAGACATGTATTTGTATATTAAAGAAATCTAAACCATACCAAAAATCATTTCTAAATCAAAACTATTAAAAAATACAATTTAATGAAGAAAAATAAGGAAAATAAGCAACATGAAAACTATCGTGAAGTCTGAGCTTGTAATGCCCAACACGGTCCATTTAAACCTCTTATAAACCTAAATATTGTTTTATAAAAATAGGGTTATCATACGTGTTTTCTCAGTAGAAAAAACCAAAGACTCTCATATAGAAGTGGGAGACACATACTAATTACCCTATGTAAAAAAAATCTATCGGCACCTAATAAGGATTACTACAAATCCAATCCTCGCCAAGGAATGCTCACCAAATAATTCAATTAATGTAATATAATTTAAAAAGCACCCCAATGATTTTGTACCCAACACCACTTCCAACTTGTTAACTACTCATATCCTACTAGAGAATGTCATGGTGCATCCATACTCTTTCACAATATCGATGTCACAACCCACCCACACACACTCAAGCCATAGAGCTAGTCCTAAAACTTGTGTAGAAGAATATAACCACATCCTTCCCATAGAATCCTAGTCCATAACCATACCCCATTCTACCCACAGACAACTGGGACACGAGCATACCTCATCCAAATACACATGGGAAATCGTACCACATATTATCATATAGGCACCAAGGAAATAACACCTCACATGCAAACACCAGGGCCTCACAACCGCACCAATACTGGGATGATGTGTCTTTGTCTATAAATTCCTATAAGAAGGAGCTGGGAAGAATGAATAACCATGCACCCATCCTCCCATCACGATATTTGGAAAAGACTCCATCCCCCGTGAGGATGAGGGTTTTCGGGACATAGTGCTCAACTAGGGTGGGGTGCATATAGAAATCATGAATAAGTATATGTATATGTAGGTATTTAACACTCAACCAAACCTATGGATTTTTTCATACAATAACTAGCCCAAAAATCACCTTTGTTGTTATCTCTAAATGTTTATATTAAGACCAAAAACTGCAACGTTAGATGATGTTAAAATGATGAATCTTTGCAACATTGTTCTCTTAACATCCATTGAATTCAACTATTAATAATCCTTTATATTTTTGTTCCATCCATTCCCAATAAACACCTAAATTCAACACAAAACTAGAAACACAACCAAGTTAAATAGAGGAAGAAATCTTCTATAAAGGACTCACTACACACTTCCTCCCCACATTGCATGCATCCCACCTACTTACATCCCCATTATTCAATGTAATATAATGAAAACATACTCCAAAATAGTGATAATTTCATCTCATACCCATACCCATCAAAACCTCTAATCACAACCTAACCTGAGAGTCTTGGTGCACAAACACATCACACCTAGAAACACAAATAGAACACAACCTGGTTGCAGCCCCAATGCACATCACTACTCATTCACTCCATAATAAAACAACCTCTCAACCTGGGATCCCATTTCAACACCTGAACCACCTACACATAGGTATACCCTGAATAATATCACCACAAAACAATACAGGGCACTACATATAGATTTAACAAAATTATCATCCTTGATTTCTATATTTAAATTTAGGGGTGATCATAGAACATGTTATATACTTGGGAATCCATTTATTTAAATATGTAAACATGGTTAATTAGATTTTGATATTTATAGTTGTAAAATAAGAGACCATCAAATATAATTCACAAGAAATCATAGGTTTAAAAACAATGGCTGACAAAGACAATGATATATAGTAGGCACACAACCCATACAATTTACAATATTAGTATATAACTAAGAAAAATAGAAGTCCCTTTTCCCCAACCCACATGAAAATCATTAAGTCTATTTAATTAACATTATGAACATGGAATCATGCTATCTTTTATAATAGTAAAATCATACAGCCACCTGGTATGATAGACAATTAAAAGAGGGATTATGGGATACCTACCTTGAGGAACAGTCCATCAAAACCTCCACCTTGCACCAAAAAGGAATTCACAAAGCTCTAGTCAATCAAGATCCAATGGAACTACATATTAACATTTATCCTATGGGAATAAAACATTTTGAATTCCTTGTATCAACACTAAAGGGGAATGTACAAGGAACAAAGTGACTCAACATTAGAAAGTATAGATCCTATATTAAAGAAAACTGGTTTCAAAAGTAATTAAACATGGATCACTATCATGATCATGCTTTTTGACCTTCTTAAAGCCTCCCAAGAATTATTAATATAAATTTATATTTTATATTTTTCAAAATGTCTTAAAAACCATAATTATGGTTTTAAACACATTTTGAATTCAATAAAATATTAAAGGGGTGAAACTAGAAAGATAAGAAAAAATACCAAAATGACCAACTGTTTGAAAAGACTCTCCTTCAGATGAGTCCTCGTAGAAAGTCACCACTGGTATAGTAATTGAAGGATGAGTCACCACTGTACATGTAACTATTGTGAGCTACCTATCATGTGCTACTGAGGGCGAGTCACCATTCAGCGAGTCACCGTTCTATTAGTCACTAGTGGGTGAGTCACCGGTGGATGAATGATCACTAGATGAGTCACCAATACGAGATACAGGTGAGGTGATACTGAGGGAAAGTCCCTATTAGTTGAGTTACTATTTAGCGAGTCATAATTCGGTGAGTCCCTGTTAGGTGAGTCACAGTTCGGTGAGTCAACATCGTGACCTAGTGTTAGTGACACACTATTAGTGAGTCACTATTGCGAGTCACTAACACCACTCACCATTGGGATGACCAAACATATTCACCTACTAGTGGAAAAATCAATTTTAGAAATATAACCATTGGAAACTGTATTTATGAACATCTCTAAAGATGTGTAACTATTGCCTCCTATAGAACCTCAAAACCTAGATTTACACAAGGGAATGGACCAGATTGGTTAGTGCCATTACATAAGATACCTGTCTAACTATTCTCACCCTTGAGAATTCAAAACCTAAACCAAAACCAAAAGGAAATAGGGGTCTGAAAAACTACCCCATGAGATTGATTGAAAGGATCTCGCTACACTTGAAACACCGCTATGAACTAACACACTCATGTTCATTGATAACTCTCCATGTTTTGTTTGAATGATATTGTGAAACCTCAACCTCCCAAAACATCTCCTCCAAAATATTATATTTTAATTGACTAGAAGAAAAACCCAATATTCACCAAAACCACATGGTATGGACATATAAATCAAGGAATTCCTTCCTTCATGTCAAGTTACTATCCACTTGGGGCAGTACTGACTCCCTCACAAGGGTTTAATCACATCTCAGTTAATGCTTCTTGATGGGTAATCTAGTCTTCCGTTTTCTACATGTCTGAACGTCATTAGACATTTATGAAACATGTAAAAAACTCATATCATAGAATTTTTTTTCCAAACATCTGAATATAAGGAAAACATAACAAGGAGGAACTCAAAACAACTTAAGTAATAAGAACACATTTTTTTCTTCCCACTCCGAAGTACTCTCATAAAATCCACTATTCCCCTACAACATGAAAACCAAAGGAATAGTCCACCCATAATGAACTTTATCTTAATAATTACGGATTTAGAACTGATGCTCCATGAATGTCATGTCATCTTTGATATTAACATATCCTCAATCCATGATATGGGAGAAAAAGCAAAGAAACTGATGAGGAAGAGATGTGAAAAATATCTGGGACTTTCTCCAACTCCAATGGAAGCCCCAACTCATATGCCACATCACTAACTCACCTCTGTACCTGAAAGGGTCCAATGATCCTGGGAGAAAGCGATCTTCCAATGTTGAACCTCTAATGCCCACGTTGAGGTAATCCTTCAAAAACACATGGGCTCCAACCTCAAACTCTATGGGCCTCCTCCAATTATCAACATATGAATTCTTCCAGTTGGGTGCTAATTTCATCCTCTCATGGATAGTTGTAACCTTATCTATTGTGATCCTCACTACCTTGGGACCAAGTGTAGTATTTCCTCAACATCTGTCTAGCATAATGGTGAGTGAAACGGTATTCCGTACATGGTTTCAAAAAAGACAAATTCAAATGGAAGAGTGATATATATTATTAAAAATTAAATATAACAAGATAAAGTGTTTTAAAAAATATCTTCTGAAGTCCATGATGCTTGGAGGTAGCATAACCAAAATCTTCTAGATAGTATTCTCTATTTTTCCATCAATCTTCTAGTGGAAATCAATGTTGAGGTGTAAAATAGTTCCAAAACTAGGTTTTAATCCCCTTCAGACTTGTGAGGTAATGCGTTTATACCGACTCGAGCCAATGGATATTGGAACTCCATACAGTTGCACCACAAGATCCACATACCTCTTGGCCAAGGAATGAACTATTCATGAAACCTTAATCAATATGAAGTGATAAGATTTCTTAAACCAATCTACTACCACCCAAATCGCATTCTAGGCTCCATGAGTCCTAGATAACCCTATGATGAAATCTATCAAAATGTCATCCTATTTCCACTCAAGGACATCTATATGCAGCAACAAACAACTAGGAACATAGTTCTCATCCTTCACCTACTGGAATACTATGTACTACGCCACAAACTCTTCCACATACCATTTCATTATGGGTCACCAAAACCACCCTCTCAAGTTACAGTAGATCATGGAAACCCCTGGGAGTACCGCTAAGGGAATTTTTTGAAACACATGGATAACTCCCTCATGCATAGCCACTGAAATAAACAACCTCCCACAGAACAACATCTGATTTTGACTCCCCGATGACCATCCCTATAGAGAATCACCCCAGTTAGTGAGATGAAACATCACCTCCACCTCTGAGTCCCCCCACTGAGAATCCTATACCTTCCACATCATAGAAGACTACTCCATCATATGAAATAGAAAAGATATACCACCATCCCTTCCCATATATATGTGAAATGTGGAAAACATCTCAATCACCTTAAAAAAATTAATAGATTCCACAAAAACATCATTCTAAGACATCCTACTAGAAGCATCGTCTATGAAATTTCCCAATCATGAGGTGTATAATATCTTGAAATGATAGTCCAGAAGAATCTCCATCCACCTTAACCATCACAAGATCAAATCTCACTTGAAAATAATATACCACACACTCTTATGATAAGTGAATAATAAAAGACCACCATTATGAGGTAGTGATACCAAAAATTCCTTGAAAATACAACCATGGAAAACTCCATATTGTGGATGGTATAATTATGTTCACGGAGATATAACAACCTTGACCCATAAGAGATAACTCCGCAATGATGCATCATCACTCATACCAAGCCTACATGGAAAGCATCACTAAACAAATAAAACATCACGCCAACTTCTAGAAACCAGAATATATGACAACTAACCATCTTCCCATTCAGATAGTTGAACATATTATAAAACTTCTCACTCCAATCAAAAGCCTAGTCCTAACTAGTTGGAGATGTAAATGGGGATAAAACATGAGATAAATTAGGTTCAAAAATCTATTAGTATCCAACTAGAGAGAGAAAACAACAATCCTACACGACATTCTTGAGTGTTACCAAGAAACCACAACCTCTACCTTCAATGAGTCCACTAATACACTATACTATGATACCACATGTCCATGGAAATGAAACTCTTGTTTCTAGAACATGCACTTGCACAAATTTCCATAGAATTGATGGTTCCAAAGGACATGTATGAAATCCTTGAGGTGCTTGGAATGCTCATGCTAGGACCTCAAGTAGATCATAATGTCATCAATGAATACGATGACAAACAATTCCAATAAATCATGAATTATAGAGTTCATAATCCCCATAAACAAAGATGGTGTGGTCATAATGATGAATGGTATGACTAGGAACTCAAAGTTACCATACTTTTATCTAAAAGAAACATCCTGAATATCATCATCCTTCACCTTCAATTGGTTATATCTAGTCTATAGACCTATCATAGAAAACTGACTAACTCCCCTTAGCTGGTCAAAAAGATCTCTACCATTGGGAGAAGGTCACAGTTTTTTAATGACTCCTGATTCAACCTCATGTAGTCTATTTAAAACCCCATAATATCATCTTCCATCTCCACAAATAGTATTACAGCACCCCAATGTGACATAATGGGTCAGATAAATCCCATATTCATCAGGTCATCAATCTATATTCTCAGATACTGCAGCTCTAAAGGTGTTATCCAATAAGGAACCATCAAAATTAGAGAATCTTCATTTTGAATGTCTATCTCAAAATCAACATCACATTGAGGGGGTAGTGCCACAACCTACTTGGTGAATACATCCAAGGACACCCCAAGGACAATGGAACTATATCTATCTTAGAATCAACTGATTCCACTAAAAGTTGAGCCAACAAGGAAAGAAGAGGCTCTACCCACTGATTTCCCCCTTAGTGACCCCTCTCACTGACAAAAACCACACTCTATCTATCCATAAATGAAAACATTAATCTTCTATAGATGTAGTCGATAATAGAATGCATAAAATACAACCAATCTATGTCAAAGATGATATCATATGTACACATATATGGAATGATAATATCCATAGAGGACTAATGAGGTCCCTTCATCAGTCTATATCCCTAGAATACATAAAAAAAGATGATCTAACCTCCTACTAGTGTAATCAAACCCAGGGGAATAGGATGAAACTCTATGTATAGTCCCACATTATAGGATATACAAGGAGAAAAAATGAGTGTGAATCACTTGAATAAAACCAAGAACACGAATGGGTATTGAATAAATTGATCGTACCTCTATCGATCTCATGCCCTGCTAGAACAACTACCTATGTTGCATGAAATTGACAATGCCCAACTTCTTTTCCCCTGTAATGATGACCACCTCCTCAAACATGCCTAGGTCAAGGTCCCTAAAAACTCCATATTGTCAGACACTACATGCTTGGTCTCCCCTCAGTAGAGTGTGATCCTGCTGTCCCTACTATTGGAACTGCCCTACCAACAACTGATGTTGAGGTGGGCATTGGACCATCCCACCTCCGCCATACTAAGCTTAAACAACCATCATCCACTAAGTGTGATGATACCCATGGGCCCAAAAATAGAAACACATCAGTCCCAATTTCATTAGAAAGTCACAATGACCATTAGGTTAAAATGGAAACAGCTCACATCGACTCCCGGATGGTTGAAACCTAGAAGGACCTTGCACATGAGACCTAAGTATGGTATCCATGCCTTTAAAAGAACCCTACTATCTCACCTATCCTTGAATACCTCATCCCTTGTTGGTCTTCTCAACCACCTACATCTTCTTCTGTACCTATAGGTATGTTAGAATGGTGAGTGGAGTAACCACGTAGATGAGAGAAGGATGATATGCCACCTCTAACCATATCACATGATATTACACATCCAGAAAGATATTCAATGAAAAGAGAATGATATCCTTGACCATAATATCTAGCTCTTATACCAACATAATCCCCTGTTATAGGGAGAGTAACTCCTACCACTTCATAGACTTCATGGTCGACGAGATTAATTCACCTCAAAACTCCTTCATGAAATAAACCCACAGGTGGTCTACCTCATTCATCTACCTTAGGTACAACATCCATCACTAATGCACAACTCCCGGTAACTGGATCATTTCCAATGTAACCCCACACTGGGTCAGATCAAGGATCATATTGAAGGTTATCCCATGTTCCTCAATCCCTCTCTCTATCTCCATTTTCGAAAAGATACTCTCATACTCTCTTAGATTCTATATCTAAAAAACAAAAAACATTCTCTTCTACTGGTCAACCTCTTCTACTATATCTACCTTCCATTGATCAACCAGATCAGCCTAATGAGCCACCACTGCCTAATCCACTAGTGGATTATGACCACGTGCCATATATGAACGGTAAATGGGAATTACTGAGCCTCAGTGGTATGGAATTTTATCGAAGGTTCAATTCAAATCATTATTTAATTATATTACTCAAAATTACCTATTCAAATTTGAACACAAATCATTATGATTCATATATCATTCCTTGGGTCACTACCCTAAAAATGGTTTAGCCTCACTTGGTCGTTCGGTAGGCATAGTGTCCTTGCCTCAGATCAAAACAGGGTCTAAAATCTCGTGTCCTAGCTCATATTAAATGGCCTATGTAACACTCCAAGATCACCAGAAATTGTTATCCTACCAGGCCAAGAAGTCCTCTCTATGCATAAATCTAAACTCCATCATATCTCTCAACCACCACCTATGACACTGATTTGTTAGAACCTCCTCCCTTCAAGGATTCCCCTCCTATGATATCAATGAAGAAGAGTGATAAAGACCCCCCCCCCCCCCCGAGTACCACCTCTTCTAGGCCTTGGGGTGGATACCGACAGCATGGGTAAAAAATATCATAAAATGGTAGGAACTTCCCTAATTATAGAACACATGATTGGGAGATAAGATGTATCAACCTCAAAACAACTCCGAGACATATAAATATATATATATGTGTGTGTGTGTGTGTGTGTGATTATAAAATAATTCTAATGCCATCCCCCATGAATGTATAAAACAAAAATGTTACAAATACAATAAAACTCCAAATTAAATATAAAAAACAAGGTTATGTAGTGTCATGAAAACTATCCCAAAGCCCGAGGTAGTAATTCATATAATGGTCCACATAGTCCACCTAGAAACCTGAAAAATGATTTATATATGTATGGGGGGAATACAAGTATACTCAGTAGGATATACCAAGGACTCTCGTGAACAAGTGAAATAATCATACTAATCCCCAATGAGAAAACTCTATAAACCTGAAACACATATCAATGAATACAATCCTTCCCAAACTCACCAAGTCCCACTCACAAAATAATGAAAGTCGTGTAATGTAATAAAATAATCCTATTGTATTTTTCATACCATAATCCACTTTCCATTATTTCACTCCTCATACAGTAACTAAAAATGTCATGCCACATCCACACTCTTCAACAAGCCCCATATCACCACCCACCTACACACATGGGCCTCAAATATAAACATGAAACATGGGAAAATGAATCTCAACACATCCCACAGGAAGAAACCTAGCCCACAAACATTAAACTTTATAATCATAGAAAAATGGGCCGTAACTATAATTCATCTTAAAGACACATGGGAAAGCACCTCGTATCTCATCCCATAGACACCTAGGAATGAACACCTCGCCCGCAGACACCTGGGCCTCACAACCCCAAGAAAACATGCTCGAAGAGTATTAGGATACTAATAGATAATAGAGAGTTCAGGGAAGAGCCAATAACCAGCCATCCATACTCCCACCAGGCTTTTGGGAAAACACAGCCCCCATGGAAGATGGGGAAGATCAGCTCATAGTGGGGTACTAGGGTGGGATGCATATAGAAATAATGAGGAATTAAATATATATATATATTGTTATCAAATAGACATCCCATCCTAGGGGTTTTTTCTAGAAAATAAATCATTTAAAAAAACATTTCTGCTCACTCTAAATGCATAGATTATCACCACCAACATTCACATCAAATATTGATAAAAGGAAGATGATTAATAACCTTCTTCTCTTAAAACCCATTAAATTCAAAATTTATTTAACCTTTATTTTGGTTGTTCCATACCTGCCTAGGAAAATACCAAATACATCAAACCATTAGAAACACTACCAATCAAAATGGAGGAAGAAAATTATTATATGGGACTAAATCCATACTTCTTCCCCACATAGAACCCATGTCGTACACTCCCATCATCATTATAAAAAATAATACCTTTGAACCCATAATCCAAAATATCACAAATGTCATATAATAAACACACCCTTCAACACCTCTCAATGCTTCCAAACACTGTAGTCCCTCTGTAATAATAGAAGACAACCAGAAACACAAACAAAATAGAAGCTGCATTCAGTTTCACTACCGAACACTTATCATCTATTCCACAATAAATAAATCTCCCCACCTGAGATCACATTTCACCACCTGAACAACCCCACACACAGTCCTACACTCAATATTAGTACAAGCCAACCATGAAATGAACTATTTCCATATTTAACAAAACTATCATTATTTAATTCTACTTTTTAATCTTGCTGTGATCATAGAACATTTTTGATCTTGTGGAATCCATTTTTTAACTGAGTATACATGGCTAAACAAATTTTCATATTTATTGACGTTCAACAGAAGACCATTAATAAGAATCCATAATCTATTATAGGCTCCTAAAAAAGTACACCAATATCTATTATTTTCAGATGGCACGTAGCACATATAATTAACATTATGAAGAGATAACAATGAATAACACAAATCACTTTCTGCCACCCCACTTGCAAATTATTAAAATGATTTAATTTTCATTAATATCCCGGTATATGATTTTATTACAAAAGAGGATATTAATACACCAAACTTGTATGGTACACAATAAAAATTACACAGAAGGGATCATTGCCTAGAGAAATAGTTGATCAACACCTCTTCTAAGTGCCAAAAATGTGGTGTGTAAGGCTCCAGGGAATCATGATCCAAGGAAGAAACACGGATGCATGGCTCGTTAGTGAATAATAGTTTGGGGATTATGGATAATAATAGTAAAGGTAAATTTTTTAATGAAAAATGATTCATAGATTTAGAAATTCCAAATCATATATTAATGGAAGAAACATTTTCGAAATCCATTATAGTCAGATCATAAAAAACACCATATATTTTGAATATTTAAAAGCACCATAGATGTTATTAATATAATGATATATTTTAAATCCATTTAAATGACATAAAGTATTATTAAATATTTTTTATAGTCATTTTACATCAAATAAAAAGTTAATGGCTTGAAAATAGAAAAATAGGGAAAAAATGGAAATTGGAAAAACTATCAAAATTGACTCACCATTAGGTGAGTCACTATATGGAGTCACCTTTTGGGGAGTCCATAGTGGATGACTCACCTCTAGATGATTCACTAGTTCAAGCTACTGGTGACGATATACTAATAGTGAGTCACCATCCTGGGAGTCACCATTTGGCGAGTCACTAGTGGGTGAGTCACAAATGGATGTCTCACAGCTGGTTGAGTCACTAATATGAGATATAAATGATAAGATACCGATGGGGACTCACCATTCAGTGACTCGCCATTATGTATGTCACCATTATGTGAGTCACCATTAGAAAAGACATTGTTAGTGGAGTCAGCGCACACTTAGATAATGTTCGGTGAGTCATCATCGCGACTCACCATCGTGACCTTCCATTAGCGACTCCCCATCAGTGAGTCACTGTGGTGATTCACCGATGTGACTCACCATTGGGATGTCTAATCCTCATCGACTATTGGTAGACAAATTACTGTTAGATTAGGTACCATTGAAAAAATTATTTTATTAACAATTATTGAGATGAATCAATGTTCTCTCCCAAAGCACCTTAAACATAGAATTTTCAAAGGGTAATAGACTAGAGATGTTTTGTCCATTACACATAATAATTAAAGATATAAACATATGTTAAACACTTGAAAACATACCAAAGGGTATTAGTGATGAATGATAAATTATGAATCATAATAGAATGAGTGATGTGATATATAATATTTTTTATACTTATTCAAAATTATTGTTAATGTAATATATTTTATAATATGTATAATATAATACATTTTTTATGTCTTGGATAAAATATTTTCATAGTTGCATCAGTTCATTAAATTATTTTTGTGCATAAATATTTGTATTCATGAATCATAAAATATAAAAAAATATAAGAATAGAAAAATTGAGTAGATTGTACATTATAAAAGTTAATTTCCATCATTTTTATCATTAGAAGTAACTTCCCTTAGATGTTGATACGATCAATGTTAAGATATTATTTTTAAAAAAATGAAAAAAAAGAATTGATGATATTTACATGTAGAAAATGTTATTACAATTCTAAAACAACGGATGTCCTCCAACTATCATGATTAGATTCATAATTCCAAGGGATATCTAGAACATGATGTTGAAATTATGATAATTTGTTTTATTAATTATTATAAATCCTTGATAAATGTGTTAAAATCTATTGGTATTTAATTTTGTAATGAAATTGTTGGAAATAATATATTATGATATAATAAAATGAAGATGGATATATCATATTTTTTTCACAGAAAATTAATTTCATTATTTTCTGTATGTACATAATAGAGAATTAAATTTATTGGTTTCTAGAAACAGATAAATAGTGTTTATATAAAGTATATTATTAATTATACTCTAATTAAAAATGAAATCTGTGATTTTTTTCGATGTACACAAACACTATGTAAACAATTTTTAGATGCCACATATTGTAATTTATTTTTGAAAATAAAAACATACCATAGATTCTTAGTATTCCATGATACTGTAATCACGTTTTTGAAATGAAAACTTATTTATGTTCTCTTTTAAACAATTATACATCTCCTGAAATGAACATCTTGTCAACTATAAAGTTGAAATTCACTTGTAGATTAATATTATTATACATCTTCTAGATTTTTTAGAAGGTAGAAGATGAATATATTGACTTTCATAAGATGATAATCATTCAAATTTTAGGAATCCTAATATGAAAAAACCCAATGTAAAAAATATCCACCTAAAAACACATTATTTAATTTAATTATACAATCATACCAATGAATAACTCTTCCTCATACAATACCTAAAACTTATCATCTTATAATTTAAAAGTGGTACATAATAGATTACTTATACATCAATATTTTTTTTAAAAAAATAAATCATAATTCATGTATGATTTTATTGAGTAATTATTTTTTTATATAGTGTGTGGACTATTTCTATTGTGGGAATAATTTTTTTTTACTCCATCAAACTCATCATGAAATAAAATATATAAGTTCAAAGAGACCATGTTTGAGTCTTTTTTTAGATGAGACAATGATAATTTCATCAAAATAAATATTAATATTGAATGCATCCAAAATAACTATCTTGATTTAAATAACAAGGTATATTATTACTAAATCAAATATTATTTAATTAGAAAATTGAAACATTGATCATATGATCCTATCAATTTTTATATATGTACATAATGATATTTGGAATGTCTAAAAGTATGTTTTAAAAAATATATAATTTAATAACCATGGGATATTTTATATAAATTTCCTATTTTATAGATCTATTTATAAAGGAACTCCTAAAACCCCATTTATATAGAACAAAATAATTATTATATTTAATCTAAAAAATTATTTGTTTGATTAGTGAATGGATATTATTGAAAGAAGTTTCTCCATAATCATTGAATGCATATTAAATTAAATCATCTTCCATTAGATGTTCATTATTATTAAAAATAATACCATTTTATTTATTTTATTTCTAAAAGTCCCATTTTACTCCTACAACATAGAGATCCATAAGATGATAAAATGAGGCCAAAGAATATATATATTTTTTTAAACTGATTACTATTTTCCTATATGGATATTATATAAAATTCATCACTTATTTTTTCATCTATGATTATAGTTTCACATTGAGATACAAAAGAATTTTTGTCACAAAACTATCATATGAAATTTATAAAATTAATCAATCCGATTAAAATACAAATTTCATTGTTATTTAAATAATTTTTTATGATTGTATGGTTTTATGAAAAAATAATTTTTAATTTTCATCTCCATATGAATTATTGTTCATTAAACAAGCTTATAATAGAGATATATTGGTTTATCAAATATCTAGTATGTTAACATTAAATTTATGGGGTTGATCATTAAGTAATGAAATAAAATATTCCACAAATTCTCAATAAAGATGACAGATTTTGGGAAATTTTAAATTTGAATAATGATTAGTTTAATCCAAAATGAAATCTAACATTATTTTTATTATGTGGGTACAATTTCTAAAAACATAATTGACCTAACATTTGGTAGAATACCTAATAAAAATCCTTCACTACTATTTGGAATAACTGTTTAAATATTATATGTACTATTCAAAATGAATGCCTTATGTTCAAAATCATCGAACTAATTGAATTTTGTTCTCTTTGAGTCCACAAAATATGTATCCCTCTTTTAAACTACAATTTAAAAAACAATATTTATAGTTTAGTTTGTTGTACACATATCTTCCGCCTAAGAATATTTTTTATATATTATTCTCTCATTTTTCCAGGGTAATATCCCAAAGGGTATGTTTTCTAAATACAATTATTCTATTCTATTATAGATCTTTTGGTGTTGTGAAATTATGTGTTATTCCAATCATAGTAGAAAAATATTCAAAACCAAAATTTACAAACTCCCCGCCTCTATCACTATGGATAGTGATTACATAAAAGTTTTTTATGTTTTTAACATGAGTGATAAAACATTAAAAATGCGATTATGATTTTGACTTATGTTATGGAAGATATTTTTATTTATATCTAGTGTAATAATCAATGAGAATATACTCATAGATTTTTTCTTTGATATATGTAGTTTTTGATGGGACAAAAAGGCAAATGTGAATTAACTATAAATATATAATAATTGATACATTACTAGTTTATTTAAATAAGGGATTATGTAACATTATTTATTATAATTCTTTACATCCTCTGGTTGATTCAAATTTATTCTCATTAGTTCCCATAATGGCCTTCACCTAGATGGATTTTCTAAGGTCTTGAAAATTAATATTTCATAATCTTTCATGAAAAATAATTTATGAATTGTCTACCACGCAAAGAAAATTTGAATTCCAACTACTGAGGTCCTTTATGTTTAAAAAATAGAAATGGTGATGGATGTTATATTTAAATTTGTGTGAACTATAATAACACCTAAGGATACATCTATCATTACCAATGGTCAATTAGTAAACTGTATCACATATTTGGATAATTATAATGAGACTAATCTTATCTATTAGAAAATAATTTAAATTCAAAATTAAGGTCTTTTTCTGATGAATAACATCACACATATTATATATTTTGTCTTACATATTGTCTAATTGTTTTATCATCCACTAATCACATATTGAATATTATAAAAGATAGATTTAAATCCACTTATATATCGAGAAAAAATATATTCCAAGAAAAAAAATTTATTCTTATTGGTACTTAATCTCTCTTCATGGAAAATTAATTGTTAAGAGTTATGTACCAAAACATGCATGTGCCCATAAATGATATCGAGGATGCACATGAGAACAAATATATATATCTAAATATTTTATTATATAAATTTATATAATCATTGAATTTATAATCCATAGGAAGCCAAAGTGAATGGAATTTATTCAATGAAATATTTTTCTCAAATTTCACATCTTATCAATTGAGTACAAGTGGATCTATCACATGGATTAAAATAGTTACATATATGATGATATCATCAGGTTGTTTTTTTAAAAATTACGTCATAATATCATATTAAATTTGAATTGTTTATAAAATTTTCATTTGATGTTTACATGTAATAATTAGAGTTAACAACTTATTTAAACATTCAATTAAAAACATTATACTAATGTTATTATCCCTATAATTCATTGATTTTTCCACATTCGGTTTATTTTAAATTTAATATTTAACTTAATAATTTTTCAACTAGATTAAACTAATTAATGTATATATCTAAATTTAAATATATTTAATTTATAAATTTTACCATAATTTTAATATATTTAAAATGAAAATGTTAAATCATATCCTTTTATTTAGTGGTAATTTCCTTTACAAGACAACGGTATTTTGTAATTTTTATATCTCCTTAGAAATAAATAAATATATGTATTAATTAAATTAATTTCATAAATATATTCATCATATTATAATGATGTTAAAATGTTTATATCAGCCAATCTATATAATGTAGTAACATTTAAAGATAACATGGTGTAATTATATGGAGTTATGATTCCCATCAAGAATAAATAATTATACAAAGTTTTTTAAATGAAAATGATAATATTTTAACAATAACAGTAAAAATAACTATTTCTTCTAGTTGATGGATATTTAATAGGACTCTACGTATCATTCATTTGAATTAAATTATTATTTTTTATTCCTTTTCATGGATATATACACTTTATTAATTTTCTACAATCATAGAAAATATTAAATGACATAACCAGTTTTCTTTCACTCATAAAAAACTATGTCTAACATATCCTTATTTTTATTCTAATATTTTCTATTCATCCATGAGTCTAAAATATATATATAATTTTTGAAAATATTATTTATTCATATCTTAATATGTGTTAATTATCCATTAAATAGTTTTTAATTATATATGTATGATTGATATTTTTATTAGTTCATCATTATAGATTTTTTCCTATTTACACACCAGAATTTAAAAAGATAGTATATATAAAAAATGAAATAATGTTGTTTATATTCTCCCTATCAACATGTATTTTCAACTGGATCATATACTAAATTTTGGTTTCACTGTGATTACAAACATTAATCTTCATCAAAAAATTAGTTTCACTTGTAATTACTTTCCTAGATTACCATTCCATTTGATGAATACCAATGGATTTTTTAGAGGAGACTCAGTTTTTCTTTTCATCTCTTCCATTGATTGATTTCCATTGAATATGGCAATAATTATTTGATGCATATTACCTTCTAATTATTCTTGTAGAAAATAATTTGTTTGAAAATCATCAATAAACATGGAATATCACATATCATGAACACTGGATGTTTTAAGTTAGGATATTTAAAAATTCTTCTATATTTCATTCGATATGAAACATGATGAGATTTTACAGTTTATCTTCTACATTAGAGATAAATGAAATGTATTCTAAACTACATAACTGGAATCATACTATATATTTTCGTCATAATAAAATGAGAATGATATTTATCCTTGTTTCTATATAGTTTTATCATTGAAATACTGTGATCTAGTCCCATATTAAAAATTAAATTATTCTTTCGATCATTCCAATTTTCATAGTTCACACCATTCAAAAATAAATGATGGGTATTATTTAGATTATATAATGGTCTGAAAAGAAGATCATACCTATCTAAAAAATGGTCCATACTCATAAACATGTTATGATAATGAAATATTTATATGATATGAGAATATTTATTGATAATAAAAATTAACAGTTAATTATATAGGAAGAGTTCATCTTAGAAAATATAGATACTAGATTAAACACTATGTGATATTCTTGATGGTTTACAATATGTTGAAAACATGATGGGATGGGGAATAATTGTAGTATAAAAACATGAATATCAAATTTTATACCACTCAAGGATCAATTTTATTAAAATATATGATATTCTGTTCAAAAAATAATGTATCCAAAATAATGAAATAAAACGCATTGAAAAATTACTATCAACAGTTAGACTATTGTACGATAACTGAACCAAAATTTGTATTTATTAAAAATTAATAATAAAAAAATAAAAAAATTATGATGTTATTGAAATAAAATATAATATTGAAAAATTATATGATTATAAAAAATTTCATCCCATTAGAATACCATATGTTTAATCCAAATCAGTTGGAGGATCTTTATCATGATCAATGCTGACCTTATTCGATGCCTAAAATTTCAATGACTATGTATATATAAGATATTATTAGTGTCTTATCTTAGAACTATACCAACCTAACAAAATTTCAATACATTATTACCATTAAAGTCATTTTTTCAATAGTATTCTATACACAAAACATCAGAATCAAATAGAAAGATGATATATATAGGTAAAATTTAAATTTGTTATTACGATTATTAAAACGTATCCATTGAATTATCATGAAATTGTATCCGTAAACAATTTATTTAATTTTTATAAGTAGTATAATGGTTTCATTTAATATGAATGAAGTTTATTATGTTTAACTAAAATGGATAATAAGATAATGTATTGTTTAAAAGATTATTTTTCTATAAAATATCCCTTTATGAGATAGACATATCTATTTAAAGAATTATATGATCAAGGATAAATTATGTTATTTATCAATAATTGGTTCATCGGAATTTATTTTGAAAATGATTTGAATTATGAATAATAATCGTTAAAATTTGAAATTTTCATTTCTTAATAAATACAATTTGTATTCATAATTTATTATTTTATTAAAAAATATAAATAAATAATTTTTCAAATTTAACTAAAAAAAGATGAAATTATTTCTGGATTTAGAATAGTAATATTAGCTCAAGATTTATTTTTGTGATTTTTCTGAAATTATAGATTTGTATGTGAATATTAAAAAATACCAATTTTTTTAAAAACATTCAAATTTTTAAGAAAAGAATAACTTAAATAATTAAGATACCCATTTAAAAAATATATATCTTCAAAGAGATGTAAATAATTTAAAATAATAGGTTATATTTAAAAAATGTGTAAAATTTATAAAGATCAAGTATTATTTTGAAAAATAACCTTTTTTTAGGTGCATATATTAATAATTAGAAAGTATTTTTTTATGAAATCAGACATGAAAAAAAAATTATTTCATGTTTGAGTTAAACATTTCAATATTATTTATCATATTAAATTTAATTTTTTATGCATAATGATAATTTTAGTATGATCGGTATTAATTGTAATGATAATGAAAAAATACATTTTTAAAGAATAATTTTATAAAAAAAATTAATATTTTAAATAGATAAAATTATTGTAATTTTACATATGAATCTAACATTTTATTTAAACACATATATAATTATATTTACATTTATTCATCTGATAATAAATTCTAAATAAGATTAAAGAACACATAATTATTAATAATAATTTTTATACGAAAACAAATATATATATATATTGTAACTTAATTTATCAGCTTATGTTTTTTATTTATTTGGATTAAAAATTGGTTACATATAAATCAATAAAACCCTATTTTTTATAATATATATATATATATACATTTAATAATATATAAATTCACATAGTTAAAAAATGGTTAACTAGTTTAAGGGTAAAGGAATCCATTGAAAAAAGTTAATGTAAAAATGATATAAATGGTTTTAAAACTATAGAAAATATTTTTTTTAGTATTTGAAAAATTAAATATGAGCTTAATTACATTTTTTATTAAAGTTGGATAAATTTTACATTGAATATTGTCATGACATTATTAAAATATTAGGACTGTTTCCATAAAACTAGCTTCCTCTCCTATAAAAGGTTGTCACATGTAACAAAATAATAACACACCTCCAATTTGAAATTTTCTTGAAGTTATCCCCAAATATCCTATAATTTATTTCCCCATTAACTTTTAATCCCTTGGTCACACAAAGTTATATTAATCCCTTCAATTGCATGTAATTTTCTATGGGAGGATCAAATATTCAACATATGTATTTTGTCCTCATTATATTTTTACACATAGTTTTACCCTTAAAAAAATATTATCCCCATAAATATTGAATGATATAATTGACATAATTATTCCTATATTATATAATTTTTATTTAATAACCATTATTTAATCCTCTCAATCTGTTATGATAAACAAAATGGTCTGTAGTGTGTTGTATAGACTACCATCTCTACAAAGTGACATCTTCATTTTTTTCATCAATGCCTTAAAATAATTCTCAATAGGATTTAATATATTTATATATATTATATCAGTAATATAAAAATAATTATGAAATTTTAAATTATCAGGAACCATCTTCCCATCTTCTTCCTTTAAAAATAGAATCACCAATAGTTCATTCGTGTGAATTATTGCCTCGATGAGTAATCAGTTTATTTTTCATTACAACCCATTATGATTGAAAATATAAATAAATTAAATATTTATGAATTATTTAAATAAAAATATTTTTATTTTATAAATTATGAATCTATTTTACAATTATTTCTACAATGGTAAACATATATAAGTAGTTAAGAAAAATTGACTGATGAACAGAAAGGTTCTGATACATGATTTAAAAACTATAATAAATAACTTTAATATGATAATAAATTTTAGCACTCAACAGTTTTATAAAATAATACTCCTAAAATAATTTTATTTCTTCAATTTCATGGGTTACATTAATTTATGACTTTAAATGAACAACAAAATATTATTAAGATAATATTATGTTGTTGTTATTTTCAATATGTGAACTTGACCATATTAAATATAATTAAAGTGTTTATAAAAATTAATGGTGTAAACTTGTATAAAATGAATTAATTGGTAAAAAATTAATTAAAATTTAAAATAATAAACAATTGAAATTAAAAAACATTTTTATTTCAAAAATAATCTATTTTATATCTATAAAAACATTTGTTATCAGAATATAAAAAATAATCCCTAAGGGTGAATAATTTTAAAAAAAAATTATATGTTATATATTATATAAAATGTTTTAAATTTAATCTAATTTTTTGTTTTTATGATTAAAAAATAAATCCATTTCTAATCCGAAAAATTTGTTTTTTTTAAAAAAAATATTTCATCACACATAGTAATGTTTTTGTAAAACTATTTTCTATAACTTATAAGTATTGAATTTGATAAAATTGCGTCTATATTTGAAATTATATGTTTATATTTTAAAATATATACAATTGATTTTAATTGATTATTAAAAGTAATTGTGGGAAAAATTATCATCCTCGTAAAGGGTAAATTATGATAATCTAAGTTAAAACTAAGTGATAAGAAAATAATACTCATTTGAATTAATAGTGGATAAAGAGAATTAGCATATTATGACATAATTATGTAAATATAAATTCTTAAAGGAAATTGTTCCTAGAAAATTATTATATATAATATTTCATGTATTAAAAAAATACTTAATGCCACATTCTTACTTTTAAATATCAATCATTTGTTCCTATAGGGAAAAAATAATGTGGTGAATAAATCTAGATTTTTAATTTGATAATCTGAAAATTTAATGATGGAATTTTATTTGTTAATTGTTAGTATTATTTAAATCATTGAATTATTTGAGAAACCCAATTACATTAATTATTAATTAATAGGATATTTTAAAAAATTAATTTATAAAATATTTAAAGTATTAGAATTGGATTGATTTGTTTTTTCAACGAATTTTGGATATAAATATAACATATTACTGATTTGATGGAACAGTATATTATGACTACTAATTTTTCTCTATGTATTTTTTGTCACATTAAATGAATTATGTCAAAATGGACATTAATAATATTTTATTAAATTTATAGTTTTTAAAAATATATGAAAATCATTATATGAATAAAACTAAAAAGGGGAAAATATATGGTTGAAAATACCATCCCTTGTCTATTTCTATTCTAATTTTTAAAATATATATAAAATTATACCCACATAGGTATAAAATTTTTTTTAATGTATTAATGGTTAAAATTGGTTAATCGAGGGGTTAAACTATTTGTTAATGTTTAAAATTCCATTTAATATGACAAAAAGTTTTTGGGATGATGATATTTCCACCATCTATTTTCATATTATAATCCATATTTCTTTATTGATGGATTTTTATTTGTAATTAATGTATTATAATTGTATTTTATAATAAATTCGATAAGTGCCCATCAAAAAAATTATAAGAGTGAACTTTATCCACTTACATATTCTCACCCCATTGATCCATATTTCTTGACCATATCCTAAATTATTGTCTAAAAAACTTCCATAAATCACATTATATAGGTTTTGGAATTCCAACAACACCAATTCTATGGCCCAAAATAGGACATATAAAGGAGTTGTTTCAAAGATGAGATAATGTTTTTAATAGATAAATTTCTTTTCAATTATTCCTTTTCCTACTATATATGTTTTATGTTATCCATAAAATAGTAAATTATGTATAATAAATATATTTTAATGTTTTCATAATTACTATTACCCAATTTTACTTACACTTTTTCATCAAATGGAAAGTGAAAGTATCACTTCTGCTTACGTACGACATACTGTCACCACTTAAAAACACAATTAATTATTCTTCACCATATTTTAGGGACGTGTATTATTTTTTTATATGTGTTAATATATTATGATTATGTTATGATTATGTTTTTTCAATATATCATGTCATTTACATTCTTACCTTTTAATATATTGGAAAAGAACAATCCCACTCATGCGCATGTCTGGACTACCACATTCACAAAGCGATGAGATTAATTTTTAATTCCTCTTTAATATGTATTGTAATTTATATATTTTTAATGAATATATATGATTTTTATTTTATTAAAATGATTCTAAAAATGTGAATTTCTATTGAAATTTTTTATATACAATGAAAAATTAAAACAATGCTCATATATACATACGTCTTATCAACACCATGAACATCATAATTCATTATTGTATGTATATATATTATAGATTAATATAATTAAATATATAATAAATAAATATTATATGTATATAATGTTTTAAATTTTGTATATGATGGAACTAAGATAAAATAAAAATGAATGACTATAATTAACCAAAATATTCATGAAAAAAGAAGTAGTTATTAACCATAGCATTGATTATAACAAAGAATTGTTAATAAATAGGTGATATGAGATTAAATTTATATCTTATAAGATATTATTTATATGAGTATCATAGAATAATATATGTAAAATTCATATGTATTTATTATTTAGGTTTTTTCAAAACATATGAATGAATTCATACCTATGGTAAATGTTTATTTCATAATATTGTTATTCAAGTCAATTTGTGATTATGTATCCATTCAAATAATTATTTGGACATTAAATATTGAAAAATATTAATTATTATATTCCTATAGTTATTTCAAGATTTTGTTTAATTTTACTCACATTTTGCAATCAATATACTGAAATTATGATACTAAGGAAAATCCACATTATTTCTCATTTGTGACAAAAATATATTTTCTTCCTTATATATATTATCTAAAAAAGTTTTCAATAATATATTTAGTATTATTTAATAATGTTTAAAGCAATATTTACCCATTATTTAAATTTTAGTAAATGGTATAAAGGGATTTTTTTTTTGATTTTTTAATACAGTACATTTCGACCTTTTATGAATGTTTGGAAGGAATATTTTTATAATTTTATGGAATAAATGAAATTTACGAAAATCAAGAACACACAATTAATTAAAGTTACTTTATATGTTTACAAGGTACTTTTCAATGAAAATTTTTTCATCAAGACTTTTGAGTCTTTTAGAAATGTGATTCAAAATTGAAAAGGTTATTTTCATTAGAATTTTTTGACGTCATTAATTGAAATTATTTTCATCTATTTAAACACCATTTTAGAAAATTATACTTTAATGATGATATAATATAATTATATAATAAAAAATATATCTTTTGATGTTTATTATCACATTTACAAGTGAATTAAATTATATTATGTATTCCAGTTAATCTATCATGAATAATTATTGATTTTTATGGTATTCTAATTAAGTGGTATTGTTTAATCATATGAGGAATTCTTTTGAATTATTAAGTGATGGGTGGAGACTAAAATTATATATCCATTTGATTCATATATAGGTGTCCGGAAATTAAGTAGGCTAGGGTTTTGGTTGAGTCCTTACCCACATATGTGAGGTGTCTTTGCATTAGGCCATTCCATTATGTTTAAGATTTATTAGTTTATGGATTTGATGATATGTTTTAGATTTTTAAAATTATGCATTATATCATTTTCAAATAAATTATTGATATAAATGTGATTATATAAATTTTTTTATATCCATGTATAAGTTAATAGTTCATTAAATTATTTTATATGTAATTATATGATTATCATTTATGTACTTCCATATTATTCATGACCTATTGTCTTCATTGTATAAATACCCTTAGTAAGAATGTTAGCAAACATTTTTCTTCTATTACCTTTCCAAGGATTCAAGTATGTGTACTGCAATTGATATGAAAATATATTTGAAAGGGGACCATGTTGTCCTCAATTATAGAATAGTTTGTAGTTTAATTTTTCAAATGTATTATGAAATTAGTCTATATGTGTATTTTTTCAAGACTAATAAACTATTCATTCCATCAGGATGTGATCTCTTTTATCATATGGAAGGGTAATAATGTAATCATTGACTCTAGGTTACTAGAATCGGGGTATTTATTGTTGATATCAGAGGAATTTTAGTAAAAAAAATTAGAACTAGATTTAGTGGTAGACATATTAGAGAACATAACCATTTATTTTACATTAAGGAGTGGTTAATATATATGATAACATCTTAATTTAATTATTAAGGTACATAGTATGTGGATTTATTAAAAATAAAACTATTTATTCATACTAAATGTGGATATATATTTGATAACATTTATGTAGGGGTACTAATATTGAAAAGGAAAATTGAGCTTTGACTTGATCACCACCTGGTGCACAATAACATTCCATGCAATACACTTTCTTTGAAACTCCAAATGGATATACATTGGTAAATTAACTATTTATTTATGAACCTTTATGAATGTTTTAAAAATATTTTTACTATTTTAGAATTTTTCCACTGAAGTCATGTTTATGATTTTTACGTTTTAATACATTAATTGAAACAATTTTGTTAATTGTTTCACTTTTTTTTTAGTTATAAAAGATGATTAATAATTTTAGAATCTAATTTTGTATATTCCATTGTTTAGGAATATCTCCTAGAGTTTTTAATGTAAATATTATCAATTCATGTAATCAATTTAGGTATTTAACATCTAGTTTATATACTGAATTTTGAACTAGAGTTAGTGCTAGATAAGAAGAAATTGTAGCCATATTAGGGTAACTAACATAGGTTATTAGAAAAAAATCATTCCCATTTGGAGAATATTGCTTATCAAAATGTTTATCTAACAATTTCAAACTACAAAATGCATTAGAAACCTCTATCATTCAGTATAAATGTAATTAGTTTTTTAGATGATAAATAGATTTGATCAATAAAGAAGATATTACATACTCTGGGTTTTAATAAAATAGAGAATGTTTTATGGTAATTTATTATCCTTAAGTGTGTATGTATTAGTGGTGGAAATTTATTACAAACACTATTTATGAAATAATATATTGAGCATCAAATGAACGGATTTTATGGGACATTTCTAGGAAAAATATTTCCCCCATGTATAATAGGATGATATGGAGAGACAATTCTTGATTCTATGGGAAGGGGAAGCAGACAATTTTTCTAACATTGGATATAATATTTAAATGATAGTAACAAATATAAAAATAACACATATAATCACAAGAGAATGTTTGAACATTTATTTTATCATATTAAGAAAACACTTCGAAGGTAAATAATCGCGCATACATTCGAAACAAATGAGGATATAGTGTAATATACTATCAAGATAAGGAATAAAGTATCCATGTATTATGTATTTGATTTAATGAAATAAAATAATATAATATTGGGGAAAATTAGGATAAGGGGTAGAATAAGGAGAATAAAATTCCAACATGTGAGACGTGTGGAATGAAAACCCAGGGTACACTCTTAAATTGAATAGTATTTTGACTCATGTGTGAACAAAATTTCCATCACAATCATGAATTCCATGGAATGTGAGATTAAATAAATGTATAGATAATTTAATATTAGGATATGGGTAAATATTCCAACTAATTCCCTAATTTTTCAGGGAATGTTCCAAAAAACAATCCAAATGGAGACGTCCAGAAGTATAGAACTACTCAAAATGACATTGAATTTTTAAGAAATCTGGTGAAAGGTACACATAGTATCCACTCAAAGATGTAAACATTTCTTTATTGCAGTTATATCCAAATTTTTATGAATAGATAATATTATATGGGTATCACATCACCACCCCAATTATTTGATATTGAGTTGGTGGAAAAAAACTCTTAATGCTAGGTTGGCCATATCTTAAGTCCATAAATCCTATCTGATAGAATTTTTATTGAATTTTGCATTATATTAATCGAGTTATACTTCATATAGTTTCAATTGATATAATTTTGAGTATGTATTGGAACTCTTAGTATAATTACGATGCCAATTGTTTAGTAATAGATCTGATATTTTATATTTGGAATTAACCTTCAATCATTTATTAGATCAAGGATGAACCTAAAAATATAATTGAAATTACTTATATAAAATGTGGTTTTCAAACTATTCCAGAGGAATATTTATCTCAAATGGTTAGTGATAAAAAATAAATAAAATGTATATATTAGTTTTTAATATACGGATATATTTCGTGAATATTTTCCTAGTCTCCCTTAATATTGTGAATTTGTGTTTTTACTCAAGACTATACCTATTTCTATGCATATTTATTATACTCCATATAAAATGGAAATGATTGAGTATAAAAATTTAAAGAAAAACTCAATTCATATCATTATTAGGGGTTTAATTTTTTGAGTCCTTCTATAAGGGGTTAACTAGTTGTTTTTATTAAGAACAATCATGTGTTAATTTTTCTTTGTATTGGTTTTTATAATCTTAAAATGATTACTATTTGTTAAAAGTATCCTCTACCCAGCATTGATATTCGATTTGATAAATTATAAGGATATATATATATTTTTAGAAGAATGATATTAGATATCTATATCATCATTTAAGGAAAAAAGGAAGATATACCCAATAAAAAATTACGTACTTGATACAGTGATAATGAATTTATTTTAATACCATATTGTCTTACCGACTCTCCTGATATCTATAGAGATTTAATAAATATATTCCGTATTTATTAAAATTATCATTTTATGTGGTTTAAATTTATGATATTCTTCTATATTTAAATAGAAATTAAAGTAATTTTAAAAATTTGATAGCTATATTGATTATCCTTGGGATATAGAAGTTGTCTGACAAATTTAAAGTGGATGAATTTTATCTTCAAAATGATTCATTCCGGGGTTATATAATCCTATGTGAAGTTATATTAATGGATCCTTTAATGATATATGTTATTCTATAATGATCATGACCAACAATGATATCTGAAATTTTTTTTTTCTGGGGATGGATGGATACTATAGATGATTTTTTTTAAAATATCTCATTTTATCTAATTCACTCAAAATTTGACTTAGAATTATATCATGTTCTTTTATACTAATTAATATGAAGGGTATGTTGCTAAACTGAATGGATGTTTGGTCAATATTCCTGTTCTCACACTACCCTACCATGGAGAAGTGTTTTTTATCATTAATGATTCATCAATGAAGGGGAAGGGGTGATTTCTCATCAATAATGACATGGTTATATCATGTTACTCACTAATTGAACATTCATGATCAATATTACCTCCCTCATTATTTTTAGTTGGTAGTAGTGATATTTTCATTAATTTTGAGGTGGTATTATATTAATGTTAAAAGGTGTGATATATATAATTCTCATAAATGGATACACAATAAATATATATTAAATATGATAAATATGTATCATATATAATGGTTTGAGAGGATTAATGATTATGGATGCACAATACATTGCCACCATCGGTTGGAGAATAAGGTGAAATATATTTGGAGTTGAAAGGGTATTACTATCTTTTCTATGATGATGATCTCAAAAGATACAATATTTTAAAAAAATAAAAGAATGGATTTAAAAATATTAATGGAATGGGACAAATACTATCATTCTAAAATGAGTGCTAAAAAATATAACACTTTTAAAATAAATGGGTTGTAGAAAGAAAAAATAGAGGTTTATAAGAAGGTGATAAATGTTCCTGAATTTAACCTTTATTGGGATGGAATAATAATTTTAAGGAACAATGTATGTGTCTCGTTTGTATCAAATTTGATGAAAGGGCTATTGGTGAAGCTAAAATTTCTTCATTCTCTATTTAGCCTGGATGTTTGAAGACATATAGATAATTGAAAAAGTATTTATAGTGGGATTCGATGAAGTTAGATATTTTAGTTTTTTTATTATCTGTCATGTTGTGTATGCATGATAAGGAGGAGAGAAAAATGTCCAAGGTAATGTTACAACTATTACCCATACCATGATTGAAGTGGGAAAAATAACATTATGGATTTTTTCTTTACAATAACCAAAACACCTAAATGGAAAACCATTATTTGAATTATAGTCGATATCTATACAAAGTTAGGAAACTCGTTTTCCATCATAGAATTATTATATCTTCTTCATATTGAGAAAATTTATATTAAAAATGTAGTATGTATTCCGGGAGTACAACATTCTATTGAATCTAATCGGGATATGTGGATTACATAAAAGTTCTATAGAATTCATTATCATGCTAGAGATTTAGATTTATTTTTTAACACTCTTAATCATGCTCTTAAAAATTTGTTGTCTAGAAGGACCTTTCAATATCTATATATTTTTTTGAAATATTTCTCAATGTATTTAAATGGTGGTTGTGATCAACAAATTCATTTTTTGGAATATTTTCACAATAATATATTTCAATCAAAAATTCATTCGGATATTCACGAATCCCACTATAGAAATATGTGTATAAAATCAATGTTCTATAATGAATTTGATGAAAAAAAGATATTGGGGTCTCATAAAAATAAATTTAGTTATGAAACAATGATGATGTAATGATTACTTCAATAATGAATGTTTTAAATAAATGTGATTATAAAAATTAAAATAAATTTATTTAAAAAAACTATGCCATACAAAAATTTTATGGATGATTATAAATTAATATGTTTAAATTAATATGTTTTTTTAAAGAATAATTTTTTTATTGATTGATTTAAATTCATTGATATGGATAGTGTATAAATTAACATAAATGAGTTTTTAAATCAATCAATAATTTATTAAATGATAAAATAATCCCAAAAGTATAAGATTCATCTAAATGACATATATGATGTTATTAATGTCATTAATGATCCATTTTTTTGTCTCTTGGAATTTTATAGTAAATATATTAACCATATAGTATTAATATAAAAGAAAAGATGGTAAAAGTTGATTTAGTTAACAAAAGGGAAAACCTAAAAGATAAGCTTAATTTTATGCACTAAAAATGTACAAAACCCATTGTCTGGGAGGATTTGTAAAATTATTCACCTTATATTCTAATTTAATGAATTGGGGGCCTTTTTAAATTGATATTCATTTTATAATCAATAACATTTTTTTGAAACTTCCATAAATGCCCATCCACCGCCTTATAAAAAGCCATCACATCTAACTCTTCTTAACTCCCCTCAATACCTATTTTCTCACCCAAAATCTACCCAAATAAGTTCCCAACATTTCTATATTTCACCTAGAAGCCTTAACATAATTAGGATGGTCTTCAAGGAATCCTTTTGGTTCAAACCAAATGGAGTTACCCAATTTAATGGTAATATCTTCTCTCTGGTCATTTTCATTTATTTTCATTCTCTAACCCTAAACTCTATTTATACAATTAGTTTATAACAAAACAAGTATATTAAATATTAAATAATGTTTTTATGAGAGGAATTTTAACTAAACATACACACACATATATTTAATGGATACAGACATACTATTTCTGTGGACGACAAACTTTTTCCTCACGAAACGATGATTGTTCAAAATTCTCCTACTGCCTCAAATGGTGTCCATTATGATGGAAATATTTTTATATGTGATATATATTATATTTATATTTTATATATTCCTATTTAATTTTTATTTATATCATACCTTTATAGTTTCTATAATGGGTAAATATGATAATTTCATTGGAGGAAGTGCAGACTACCTCCCCCTCAAAGTGATAAGAATCATTCTTTCCATACATGGAATGCATAAAGGATGGAATAAATGAAATTATATATGATATTATAATGTAATTATAAAATAAATTTTTATAATTATGTTTTCAATTCATTAAATCTGAAATAGAAATGAAAGTAGTGTTCATGCATACGTATGACTTACCGTCCCTATAAACGGTGCTTTTCATTTATTATCTTCAAATGTTATGTACTATTATAAATACATATATATACTGGATATATATTATATATATTATATCTAAATCATGAATATCATTGTGGTTATTATTTAATTTTTATCACATGGATAACATGTAATTATAAGAAGTTCTTTTTGGACTCAAGTACCTAATATCGACAAAACAGCTATTATTAACATAAATGATTATATAATGTTTATAATGTGTTAATAAGTAATATAAAATGAATAATAAAATTGAAATAGGTTCTTAAGAAAGTATAAATTAACTTTAGTTTATTATTCATGATATTAAAAAATGAACAATTCAAGTTAGACACAAGGTAAGGGAACTTCTTAACCCAATATCAATTCTTTGGGTTAATCCTATACTTGATGATTATGTCATGATATGAATATGTGTGAATAAATTATGACTGTTTTAAACATAATATATACTTATATTTGGGGTCTTTATATTTTCCAAATATAATTATTTCATTTTTTATCCTTAATCTCATGATACAATCTTTGTAAGGGACCACGTTTCAATCCCCATTCATTGAGGCATATTTCAATTTATACATGTATTTATTTTATAGGATGTAAAATATACCCCTTTTACATTTACATTTATTCAAAATAAATATTTTTTATGATGTTTTTCACTAAACGACAAAAATAATGTTTCTTTTTAACGTCCGTTGTGAATACGACCTTTCATATGTCATGAGAAATATTTGATATTAGGCTTTCCTAAGGAGCCGTAATGTTTTTAAATGGAAAATAAATACCATATGTTATTTTTATGTATTTTGGTATAGAAAATGGTTTTGGGAATGGATTGATTTTGTCAATATATTGAAATGTTATATTGTGATTGCAATGGATAAATGTTATATTTCCTTTATTCTTGTTCATAGGTTATGATTATGAAATGGTTCATGGGTATTGTTTACACATATGGAGGGTTCCATGATAATCCTTGGGTGGGTGATCTCGAGATAGAACTCTAATGCATTGGGTAATGTGATGGAGGTAATCATTAATGTTTATTCTAAAAGATTTAAGGGATATACTGTGATAGGTATTCACAATGTAACTCCCTTCATAGCAGTGAAAGCCCCAATGTAAGTATGTTATGGATTCCACTAGTTACCTTTATGATTTATGAATTCAATTTGTTATTCAAAAATCTTATGATCTTGTATGGTATATTAATGATTGAATAGTATGATTTAATTGACTTGTATGTATTGATGGACTAATGTTTTCTTTTCTTCCTTTATAACTCTTAGTGATATTTTTATGCTCATCCCTATATTTTTAAATGTTTTTCACAGGATATAAGGCACTGTATGAGAAAGGAAGAATTCAAGAAGATTTATATATTGAAAATAATTCTTGTATTATTTTATGATTTTTTATTTTATGAAAAATGGATCGTGATTAGAAGTGTCTACATTGTAATATTTGAGATATACTGTAATAGTTATGACCTAATTCTCTAAAACTCTATAATTCAACAGATCGTCAATGTGAATTATTAACATAATTAAATATTATTAAATGTTTAAGTTTGAGGCCTTATAGGCCTACTCGAGAGGTGTTTTCTCCAGAAGGGTATAGAGTAACGTAACCATCTCTTGAGCACTTCTTCTATACATCAATGGAATGAAAGGATGATCAATGAAAAACCCTCAATCCACTAGCTCTCATAGGCTTCTATGATGATTCACCCACGATTAATGTGGCATGTGGGGAACAATAATATTGAGAACTCTTTTTTTATCCAGAACCTCAGGAATTGGAGGGTTAGATCAAGGTGACTGTATTCATTTTTCGTATTGTGCATACCTTGATTTATTTTATAGTTAACATTTCAATGAATCTACTCTATTTAATAATAGATAGATCTTTTTGTACCATTGGGTGATACAATTGTACTTCTTGTGCTCCACAAGGTGCATAGATAGATATTTTCTGTGGATTCATGATGATATATTTCCATTTATCAGGGGGTAGAGGATTTACTCGAGGTTGTGTTATAAGGGACCTTATTGTTTAAAACCCCTCTATATGGTGACCCTAGAAGTGAGACATCTCTTGGGTAATGTTGGGAAATGATAGAATCCAATGTGTGTAATGTTTGGAGTTTTGACGTCTTGGATTCAAATGCAACTTAGAGGTGCACTGCGCCCGGTGGGGTACATGGCCTACATCACAAATTCCAGAATGCCAGAGGTTATTAACTAGAAGTGAGGTCATTGGATGAGTCTATGGGGAGACTATTCTATTAAAACTATAGTTTACCATAATAGATAAATAATATAATAGGTGAATAAAATATATAATATAATAGATTTCAATATAAAAGCTGATATATACCACCACAAAAATGATATCAATAAACAAACATAATTAAATGAATAATATACATAAGGATTATTACGTATTTCTTGAATATATAATGAAGGAAACCATTAATACAAATAGTATGCAACGATACTGTGAAAAATTTAATAAAGGGAAAAATATATCCCACCATACAATGTTCCAACCCATTCATATTTTACCATGATCTATCCAAAGTCATTCCATAAATTAACACATTCATAATAGTATTATTCCACTTATCTACACCTCTAATAATATAATGTTCTCAGGTTCCATGGGAATCCCAGATAGGGTGTGAGATAAATAATAGTAGGCCACCACAAATGTTGTCTATCAATAACAAGTATTATTATATAACTCTATAGTGTGAAGATATACAAAGTAAACATGCTATATTAAATATAAATGGGTTAGCCCTGGGTCATAAAATTAATCCAGGCTGACACTACATAATTAATCATGTGTCAAAATAACTTCGAATAAGTATTACAAGACATAATTCCCGGTATCACATTTATAAGGGACCCAATTCCTGGTATTACATTTATAATTTACTTCATTCTCATTATCACAATAGTATTAGATATTTTATTCCTATAAACATGTTTACATGGGACGCCATTCCCAATAGAAAATTTATAAGTGATGTCTTGCCCCTAAATTATCATAAAGGATGTCATGAAAAAAAAATATCACTAGAGACACCATTCCCATAAAGTACCACAAGATACACCATCCCTCTATAGTATCAGATTTTATATAAGGGTAACCATTCAAGTATCATAATGGATTAAAACTAAGGTTTTCCATGCATGTATCGTTTGACATTAATATAAGAGTCTTCATGTGTCATGACATGTCCTCGGGGCCCATGTCGTGACTACCCCAAACCCGCCTTCCATAGGCCATGGGATAGAGACTAGCACCAAAAGAGAATCCCCAATAAAATAGGAAGAAAACAATGGTGTGCTGAAATTATGTGGGCTTGTATACCGAATCAACTGAACAACAAGTACAAGTACAAGTAAAAAGGTAAAACAACTCTTGAATCATCCACCGGGGAATTCCACCTGAAGGGTAGGTACATAACTCGAACAACTCTTCCTTGAGGTATGTCTTGTCTAGTCCAGCTCCGAGAAGCCTCCTATCTATCACCCTCAGCCTTGATCACTGCGGACTGTCATCTACACAGAACCCAACAAGGTGCTGGTGAATCTCGTGCAGGGGTGAGTATAAAAATACTCAGTATGGGACACCGAGACCCCCGAAGGTCTCCCAAAATCCACCAAGGATAAAACACGGATGAAAGATACAATCAAGAAGTTACAACCAAACTTATATAGGTATATGACCATACATTTACCTAAGTTAACAATCACAGTCCGACTCCAACTCTTGAGCCCTAGCACAACCCATTCCACAAATTAAGTAAAGTCAATCACCCCAATGATAATGATTGAAAGACAAGACTCAACTCAAACAGGTATACAAAACATGAATATGGTAGAGATGATTAGATGTAGCCTCTAAATCCTCTCCTCTGTCGAACTGAAGTAGGATCCTGGAACACTATCAGCGCTATCGAACCCACGTAGGTCATAGTTACAAAAGTCATAAATGTCAAAACCCTGGAGGATCTCGGTAAAAAAGTCACCACTGTCGAACACATGGAGGATCCTAGTACATATTTCATTTCTGTTGAACCAACAAAAAATCATTGTATAGTATCGTCGCTATCGAACCCACGGAGGATCTTGTCATCTCGGTCATAGCCAGCGCTATGGTTCTCGCACATAGCACGCTCGATTCTGGGAGGTTCCACTCCTCGAGCCAAGTTTCGATACATCAACTAACATTAACGCTTGAGTTGATATATCCCATATTTCTGTCTCATCCTAAGGAACCCAACGTGACAAACGGCGCGTCAATCAGATACTCAGTCTGTGAGTTATTGGTGTTTCCGTTCGAGGGGCCTGGTTTTTTTTAGGCTCAAATCAACCCGACCATACCCCAAATGTGTCCGAACCTTATGTGGAGTATTCCAAAAGAATCATCTCACTTTATGAATTCAATCGCAACAGATGGTTTGTTGATCAGACACATGCAACCCAAGATGCGGGGTAAAAGGTGTAAACGGCCATAGCGAGTCCGGGTCCGGTCCGACCCAGTTGAACCGACCCAGCCCGACCCAAGTGGTCGGACCTGCCCAAGTGGGTGGCCTGAACCAGGGGAGCGGCCTGACCTAAAGGGGCAGCCTGACCAGAAGCTACGACCCAGCCCGAATGCGCGTCTCGGCCCATGGCGGCCTGGCCGTGGCAGCCCGGTCGAAGGGCGGCTCGGCCATCACAGCTCGGCTGGCCACATGGGGGAGGGGGTGTCAGCCCCCCCCCCAGTTTGTCAAACGGAACCAACTCATTGCACTGGTTCAGGAGCCACTGGACTTGGGTGGTCCGGCTTGTCCATCTCCACCACTTTTGGCCCGACCGGCTTCCACCACACCTCCACCATGGCGCGACAGTGCCACCGTCATGCTGCTCTCCACGCGATGCACTTCCACCACGCCCCCACTTTCGTGGCCCAAGATTGCCACGGCCTTTGGCTCCACCATGCGGCGTGACGGTGTTGCGCTTCATCAACCACCGCGTACCTCCCAGCCGTAGTTCCTTTTTGGCGTGGTGAGACGGCACCACGCCCCTTTGGCACTACCACGACCCACATGACCGAGGCTCGGTTTCTCAGTGTGGCATGGCAGTGTCGTGCCCTTGTGGTGACCCACAAGTCATGAACAGTGAGCTCCTTTTTTTCCACCTCCATCGTCATCAAATAGAAACTAATAAAGGGGAGGGTTGGACCATGTTTTTGGGGTCCAAACCCACCTTCTTACGGTGCTATCATTTGGTTTCCATACTATGAATTCAATGATGAAGGACGGGTATAAAAACAATACAAATCCCCTACCTCTATTTTTGGGATCAACGATAGAGTCACAGAAGACAGACATCACGGAATATGGACGCCGTTCTGTCAATATCGGATGAGGAATAGCTTGGCAAAAATGAGCCGAGATGACGTCGTCGGTGTACTTCGTGGGTGGCGGTGCTTCCCTTCCTTGCCCCGTGTATAGATGGAAAAATTGATTCTCGTTGTTCTTTGGAGGTGAGTGTTGTTCTTCATTTGATTAAGTCATTCTCCAAGAACTCCAAAGCCCCACCAAATTGAATCATAAACCAAAATAAAATAATAGCTTATATATTATTTTATTGTTTCCATGCATTCCAAAAACAATTAAAAAGTTTTCAAATTCAATTAAGCTACATCACTTCATTAATGGTTGAAGTTGTCTTAATTAATTTTGGGGAGGAAGGTGAAGAATTCAATTAATCCATTAATTGAATAGGCACATTAATGAGGGGAAGGTGGAGAGTTGACATCCCTCCTAAATGGGGGGCTAAAGGGGGTTCAAGCTCGTGTAGTCCCCACCACATAATATCCTCCCAAGTGAGGTTATGCGCAGGTGGAACCCACATCCATACTCTCTGTGGAGGATTAAACTACCACAAAATAAAAATATGTTACACATATTTTTATTAATTTATTTAGAAAACCCCCAAAATTAAATTCTGTTCTTGTTAGAACACAACTATGGTGAAGGTATCCTTAAGCGAATACCAGTACTGCGAGTTCAACGGTGCCCTTGGATTACAATTCCGAACTCTGGTTTAAAAGATATAAAACCCCACTAGTACATTTACTAAACGTACCTAAACAAAACATCAGAAATTGATTTCGGGCACACCGGGCCTCAGAATCATGTGTCGTTAGAAACTACAAACTCGTAAAATTCCATTGTGTTTAAAAAAAATCCCACGTAAATGTTTGGTCTTCACATTCTCCCCACCATAGGTCTTTACGTCCCCATAAGCTACCACTCACACTAAAGAAACAAATGGGGGTAGTGAGCATGAATTTGAGCCTCCCGCTCCTATGTGCTCTACTAGAGGTTCTCGTGCTGACAATGAACACACACCAAAGGTATCGACCATCCATGTAGGACCCGCACCTTTTGATCCTCAGTCTCAACTGGAACCTCTGTGAATGTCGCCCTGTCATCGATGTCTAGCTCACCATGGTCGATGATGTGGGACGGGTCATGTAAGTATCTCCTCAGCTGAGATATGCGGAAGACATCGTGCACCCAGTGCAACTAAGGTGGAAGATCCAAATGGTAAGCCACCTCACCTACTCTAATGAGGACCTAAAAATGTCTGATTAATCGCAAAGATAACTTGCTGCCTCGGCCAAATCTCTGTAGACATCATCGAGGAGAGACCCATAGAAAGACGTGGTCAACATCCTCAAACTCTAGTGGTCTCCGTCTCCTATCATCATTGGACTTCTGCCTGCTCTATGTAGTCTTCATCCGCTCCTAGATGATCTGCACCTTCTCCATTGTAGTCTGCACCATCTCTGGTCTGACATGTACTGACTCCCATAGGTCAGTCCAGCACAGAGGAAATCTACAAGGTCGGTCGTATGGTGCCTAGTATGGTGCCATCTAGATGGTGGAGTGGTAGTTATTGTTATACGCAAACACTATCAAGGGTAAGTGATCCTCCCAGCTACGGCCAAATTCAAGGATGCATACATAGAGAATTTCCTCAAGTGTCTTAATGGTCCTCTCAATCTGACCATCTGTCTGAGGATGGAAGGTGGTGCTCAAACGAAGTTGCATCCCGAATGCCTCCTAAAACCACTTCCATACCCGGGAAGTGAAACAAGCATCTAAATCAGAGAAGATCGTTGATGGCACAACATGAAGTCATACGATCTCTTGTACGTAGAGGCATCCCATTCTCTCTACTAAGCCCCACTCTCCGATCGGTATGATGTGGGATGACTTGGTGAGTCGGTCGAAAATCACCCAGGTAGAGTCGTGTCTTCTGGATGTACATGGAAGTCCCATTACAAAATCAATGGAAATCCCATCCCACTTCTATTATGGGACCTCTAAGGGATGAAACATGTTGGATGGAACCTGGTGCTCCACTTTCACTTACCGAAAAGTGAGTCATCGAGAGACAAACATTGCTACTGCCTTCTTCATACCAAGACACATGTGATGTCGTCAGAGGTCCTGATACATCTTATCCACTCCTGGATGTACCGCTAAAGGAGATGTGTGGAACTCCCTAAACACATCCTCCTAAAGGTCAACTGGTACCATTTTACATCCTCCTAAGAGAATAACGTGCTCCACACCCTCAGAAAATCCATCAGGTGCTTTCCCTGAGGATAACTGAGCATGTCACGTCTCACAGTCAACGTCTCCACACTATACCTCTAGGACCCGCTGATGAATTGGAGGAGTGACTATGAGAGATTGTAGAAAAGATTCTCCATATCTATCCACAAAAGGATATCTACAATGTGGCCAGCTGCTCTGTCTCCTCTTATAGATGCTAGATGCCTGATATCCTACTAAGAGCATCTGCTACAATATTCCCCTTCCTAGGTGTATAGTCTCTCTCGAAGTCATAGTCTTGGATGAACTCAATCCATCACTACTATCTCAGGTATAGGTCTGTCTGTAAAATGATGTACCTGAGACTCTCATGGACTGAGTAGATTGTAAAACGCTCACCCATCAAATAATTCTTCCACATCTTCAAGGAGAAGACCACTGCTGTTAACTTTAGATCATGGTTAGCATAGTTCTTCACCTGCTGTCTCAACTTCCAATAACCATATACGATCACTGCTCGCTCCTGTATTAGGACACACCCAAGTCCAGTCCCTGATTCGTCACAGTAAACTACGTACCCAAATCCCTCCTCATGAATCCTCAATATGGGGGCACTAGTCAACCTCTTCCTTATCTCATGAAAGCTCTATTGTCATGTATCTAACCTCACGAAGGGTTTCCCCTTATAGGTGATTTCAAAGATGAAAGATTATTGTTATTCCACATAAGGCTGAGGGGGAAGAATAAAATATTATTTAGATAATATATAACTCAAGATCATATCGATTGAATACTTGGTAAACCATTCTATGTAAAGGTAATACAGCCAACTCTTAAGCATGTTCATCACAACTATAATTTCAAGGTCATGGGTATGATAAGTCTTCTCATGTGGCCTCTAATGAGGAGATCCTTAAGCATAGAAATGATCAACTTTCATAAGAAAGAAGTCAAAACTTGAACTCGATGCATCACAAAGAACCACATATCCATGCCCAACATCTATAAGGTCCAACACTAGAGTAAAATTCAAAATATATTTCACCTCAACAAAAGAACTATGAATGTAATGCTCCTACCCCGTAATCCTTAATCCATTGCATTATTTTATTACATTGGAATGATTAAAAGGAATCAAATATTGAAGGACCAATTATTTTTGTAGTTTTAGAAAGCTAAATTACAATCATGAAACCCATAATAAATTGGTGAGTAATAAATGTAAACATGATACATAATAAAATGAAATAAACAACATACTTGAATGATTATTTGAAGATTTATTCTTCATACCATGGGGAAAGGAAACATAATAAAGAAGAGCTCCAATGCTCAGTAAGGGTAAGTAAGAATAAAAAATAATGAATTGATCATAACAATCTACATGGAAAGGTAAATAACTCATAAAAAATTACATTAAAATAACTAGATAATTAAATATCAATATAGAATTGTATGAAAATAAAAAAACATTCCATTTAATGAATGTAACTGAATATGATGGGATTCTATAGATATATCAATGAATAATATCATGGATGAATAATAACAAAAGCTAAATAAAGTAAATTCTTAATTATTGGACACCATGTTTCCTAGGTATATGGTACCTTTACCATCCAGAACTTACACAAGAAGGTTTATAACATACCAGGTACAAACTAATTTGGTTTTTCCAAACTTATTTTTACCATCAAGACCTTTCATAAGACAGTTCATAATATATTGGTTACAAATTCTAAGGTTTTTTTAACTTAATTTTATCCCATGAGACCACCAATGCATCTAGGGGTTTACTTTAAATGGTCCTCAACCCATGTAATACCAGTCCAAAACATTCCTCATATAGCGAATAATTGATTTAATAAATTAAAAATTCCTTTTAATAAAATGTTGGTATTTAATAAAATATAAGTATCTAAAAATAATTCCTTATTTTAGGACAATTAACCAAAATATTTTTTGATGTTGATAAATTGAAATACCATTGAAATATCATTAAAACATTCTAAAGGAAAATATTCTTAAAACATTCATAAGTGTCACATACCACATTGAAACATTTGAATCATAATCCTCAGAAAGTAATAATAATAAATAAAAAAAGAATATCATTATAGTAAAAAAATTAATGATATAAAATTTTAAAGGATAGTATATATACTATATAAAAGTTAGTTGGTTCACAACAACAAATTAGCCTCAATGGAATTTAAATTGAGATGAAATCCATTACCTTTGTGTTTCCTTTTGTTTGAACGATATTTATACTATTTTATAATGGTTTTAAGAGTGTTAATAAATTATTATAAAACCATATTTATGATTATAATATCATATATTATCTTCTTAGAATTAATTATTACCTATTTGATGACAATCGTTCATTATTTTGACTATCTCGAGTGTTAATTGCTTTGTTTCTCGAGCATGTTTTAAATTGTCACTTATTTTTATGATTTATTATATAATTATTTCAACATATTTAAAATTTAAAACCTGATTAAAATATAATATATATTCTGTATATATTTATTTATAATAATTCAAAATATTTGGAGATAGGGAATAAAATGCACCGTTTATGGAGATAGTAGGTCGTATGTATGAATAAATGAAAATTTCATTCATTTGTCACATAGAAAGAGTGAAAAGTGAATAATATGTATTAATATTTTAATTTTAATATAATATTAATTTAATTTATGTCACTTAGTATTAATAAAACCATACTTTATATGTTCTATGTATAGTTTGAATGAACCAGACCGCTTTGAGGGGATGGTAGTCCACACTTCCACAAACGATGTTATCGTATTTACACAAAATGGAAAGTATAAGGGTATTTTTTATATAAAGATTTAATAATAATAAAGACATTATAAATAAGATATTTATAATATATAAAAAAAATTCCCATCATAATACCTACCATGAGAGGTGGTAAAATAAAAACGAACAATCATCATTTTGTGTGGTGGTAGTTCACCAAACACATAAATAGTAGGATCATCACCCAATATATGGATGTGATTGTAAGTTTAGGTCTATGAATTAACATAAAAACATATCAATAAATTTAGTATAATATTTGTTTATATAAACATGGAATAAGTTGATTTGAGGGGGTGGATAATGGAAATGATACTAAAGAGCATGACGAAAGATGTTACCTCTTCTTTGGGTCACTCCATTTGGTTTACACCAAAGAGCTTACTTGGATGACTTAATATCCAAAGGGAGGATTCAAGGAGGATTTTAGGGATTTTGGGATACTACTTTAGAATTTTATATACGATCCAATGTATCTTCAGAAGTGTGAGGAAGTGGAAGAGTGAATGTTTTTTTATAGTCGAGGAGGAGTGTCACTCTTGTAAATACCAAAAGGTATACATTAATGGGATATATCATTTACCTAATATGTATATAAAATGAAATAATAATTGTATAAAGGAGAATAATTGTTAATAAAAACCTAAAATACACAAAACTAAGTGCATTTTTTTAATTTTGTTCCATAACTTCTATGTTTTTCAAATTTTATTATTCTCATTTTTATTAAAGAAACTTATTCTCTAACCTAAGTAAATTATAAATTAAGACTTAATTAAAGATAAATTTATTATAAAATATATATACATCTAATTATAAATATTATAACTAACGTATAAAATAAAAATTCCATGTGTGTTAGATATTAATTTCAAAAAAAGCACATGCAATGTGCAAAAACACTGTTTTAACCCGGACCGTGGTAATAATGTTTATACAAACTATGGGTCAACAGGCTAATTATAAAATAAAAATTTGTCAACTAATATACTATATTTAATATTTATTAACCCTTAAATATGACTTGGATTAATATTATTTTTTTATTAATTTTAAATCATTAAATATAATATAATTTATTATAAAATAACATTAATGTCAGTTTTGACATTATTTATTTGATTTTAGTTTTATAATATAACAAATATTTTAATTAAAGAATATTAAGTTAAAATATATTTAAAATTATATATTCATCCAATAAAATAACTAAATATAATAATTAAATCCTTTTTCTTCACTTTTAATATTTATAATATCATTTATTTTAGTTTGTTATTAACTAAATAATCATTGTGTGGGAGTTTCTTAATAATTTTAAGAAACTAAATCATCAATAAAAATTAATGATAAATTATTATGACAAAAATAACCCATTTATATTTCAAAAGGATATGTATAACAAAAAATATGATGTTTTATACATATCTCAGTGTTTTATAAATGTTAAAGTTAAGAAAGGTTCTCTTTTTGTCTTTTTGTCTTACTTATCATATAGAGTTCTTTCATAATATATTATCACAATAAATAATAAAATTATAACCAAGAGTATTTAGAGTCTAAATATTCATATAAAATGGATTTTGAACAAGTTTTTGGGTTATTTTGACCCTTAAGATTAAAGTTTAGTCCCTTGTTTGGATTAATTCTACCTTAATCATTGTAATTAATTTTAATCACTTTCACTAATATTTTTGGTAAAAAGTTAATAAGACATTATTAGACCAAAAATATTATATTTATTATAACCATTTATTTCCATTTTTTAAAATTAACATCATAGAAGTGGGAGAATTAAGTTTGACATGAATCTCGCAGTCATGGCAATAAAGCGGATATTTAAAGTAAAAAACGTTCAAAAGTTCAATATGTATTTATATCCAATTTAAATGAAAAAATGATTCCAATGAAATAAATTTGATTAAAATATATATAAATTATATATTTTTACTTTAATAACTAATTTAGAAAATAATTTTACATTAATAATTATTTAAATTTAAAGGCAGTTTTTAACTAAAATTCAATATTTTTCAATATTCATCAAAAAATGAAACTTCTCAAAAAATAGAAAAAATTAACCCTAATATATTTTGGACATTCCAAATTCAAAAATGACATTTATTTTGACAAATAAACTTTACAAATTTTTCAATATTTAGTTTTAAAATTGGTGCTTCATTAAAAGAAGGTAAAACTCAATCTTGCATGTGGTGCAAGCCAACACAGTGTTCTATGTAAGATAAGATTAACTTGGTGTTGATTATAAAGAAAGATAGAAACAAAGTTAATTTTATTATAAAATAAAAATATAGTAAATTATAGGATTGTTAAATTCTACCCACCTTAATTAAATTATGTCCTCACAATTTAAACTTGATCCTGGTAGTCAAGAGTTTGATATTTAAAAATACTATTGTTGAAAAACTCACATCGTAAATAGGATAAATAACACATATCATTAATAAGATGGAAAATTAAATGTGAATTTCACCACAAAACTAGGCTTTAAAATATGATAACATTAGTGAAAACATAAACAAGAAATATAATTTTAACCATCATGTTCTGGTAGAGTGGGATAGAGAACATGTTCAGTTGAAAGTTGTAGACCACAAAACCATAATCTATAGGTGTGAATAAAGGTCACTGATATCATAAGAAATGATGATAATAGGAAAAAAAATTTAATACCATTTTTCTTGAGTTGAGAGATTCATCCATAATCTTTTCCATTGAGTGTGCCTTGAACTACTTATTCTTCATATCTTAGAGAAATATTCTTCATATAGTGAAGTAATACAATAATCTCTAAAACCTCATCCAAATATCAACAAAAACCCTTTCATAGATGGTTTTCCTTATGAACCTTCCAAGTATTATGATCAGAAATATTAGAATCAATTTCAAGGTAGTTATCAGTATCCAATTTACTTTGTCCATATTAATCATCTCTTTATCCAAGCATCATTATCTCAAAATCAAGAACATATTATGGGTTATATTTACCTCAACCATGTGTTTTTTACATTTAACATACTAATGAATCAAGTTTCTTAGTTAAAATCAATATATGATCTCATATCCTTATTGAAATATTACTAAAATACAATCCTTACATATTTCATAATTATTATAACCAGTACATCACTCAGAAAATACTTTTAAAAAAAATTACTCAAGGATACAAATACATAGGGACATTAATCATTCCACTTAAGTAGTATTAATAAAATAATGTTGACCTTGATCCATTGTATTATTTTGAGGTATATTACCTTGAAATTTTTTGAATTCATTTTCATTGTTCCCAATATCCATACAGTGGAAGCATTGCACATTTTAATTTTCTTTATTTCCCTTATAATCAGAAACTTAGTGGAAATTTTCTCCACACTTATAACAAACTCTCATTACCTTAAATAATGTATATGGGTGTTTCTTTCTGAAATTATCACATAAAAGAAAATAAATCATTCTCATATTTCATTTCACCATTTTCATATCTTCCTTTCCCTTACTCTCTATCTTCACATCAAAGCCATAATAATTAGTTTATTATTTCTCTCTATTTATAGAACATAAAAATATTTCATAATTTGATGAGACTTTTTGGGAGACCAGTTCCCTTCAGAGGCATGGATTAAACCCTTACAAAAAGTGATTGATCTCGCACTCCATGTTTCATATGTAAATTTTTACATACCTAGATAACCTTGTAAATGATGCTTCATACTCTATATTTCTTTATTCATCCTTTTTATTTAAGCTATATAATATAATATTCATATCATTTTGTTTCTGTTGGTGGAAATATTTATCAAATAATATATCCTTAAAAGATTTTCATTCATTGAGTTCTATTTCTTCATCATTCCTAGTATTCTAGATCAGATTCCACCATTGATCAGCATCACCTTTGAGACAATACAACACAACTGTTACCTTTTCCTTTCCACTGCATCCCATGTCCATAAATATCTTATCTAAAGAATTAATCCATTTCTCAACTATCATTGGATTAGTAGTCCCACTAAATGATGGGGGCCTCTATTGTATATGGAAATCCAACATCAAAGAGTCTCGATGTGGAACATGCTTCTTTATCCAAGAAACATTATGTGTCATAACCAGATTAAGCTTCTCTAATATAATTATTACTCATTCAGTTCAGATACCATCTATATCGACTATATCATCTGATAATTCTATACATTTTCCAGAGTATTGGTACACTTCTTACTTCTTGGTTTCATTTCTAAAAAATAACATATACTAGATTATCTCATAAAATAATGAACATTTTATAACTCTAAATATGGTGTAACACTTAACAAGTATATAAAATTTTATGCATAGCTAATATGATAATCATAAACATGGTTTCTTTTGGGATATTATTACTTTAAAATCCTTTATAATGGGTTTTAAGGAATATGTGAATTATCCTAGTTGTATCCCCTAGGAGTGTCAAATAAGGTGTGCAGTAAGGGTCATTGTCATGAACTATGTTTTTCCAAGTTAATCATGACACACCTTGTCTGAGTTGTTACCCATAGGTATATCTATTCTAAAACCACAACAACTTGATGTATCCAAAAAGGTATGTATTTAGGATTACCCACAGAATATCCACCATAAAAAAATTATAGGATGCTCTTCTATACTTATTCTCAAATTCAATCTTAGGGTTATGTTCCTTAATCTAGGTTTTCTAAATCTGGTTTTTAAATATATTTCTAAACTTCCTCTGATACCAAATATAATGCCACGACCATAGAAGCCTAAAGTTAGTGCATTATGTTAATACATTGGCCGGATTAAAAGGGGTAAAATCCCAAATGACTTATCATTTTTGTAGTTTTTAAAATCCAAATTACTCACATGAAACCCATAATAAATTGGGAGATGGGAAATACACACATGATACATAACAAAATGAAACAAACAGCATCCTTGAAATCGTATTCAAATATTTCTTCTTCGTAACCTAGGGAAAGGAAACATAATAAGGGTGATCTCAAATGATCATAAAGGGTATGTAAAGAAAAATTAATAATGAATTGATGATAATAATCTAAATGGAAAGGTAAATAACTAATAACACAAGACACTAAAATATCTCAATAAGTCAATATCAATATGTCAAGTTAAGGAATTGAAAACACATGACATTTAATCTATGAAACTAAATATTTAATGCATACATGGATATGTTAATGAAAAACCTCATGGATAAATAATAACTAAAGCTAAATAAGAGAAATTTGTAATAATTGGATGCCATTATTCCTAGGTACATAGTACCTTTACCTTTAAAACATTTCATAATATGGTTTGTAATATATTTAGTTCAACCCAATTTGGTTTGGCCGAGCTTATCTCTATTATAAAGGCCCTTCATAAGAAATTTTATAAAATACTACTTACAAATGCGAAGGGTTTTTTCAAACTAATCATTTTTTCATGTGACCACCGATGCATCAACGAGCTTAATTTAAATGGTCCCCAACCCATGTCTTTCTAGTCAAAAACATTTCTTATATATCAAATAATCAATTTAATAAATAAACCACATTATTTAAAATCAAATGTCTATATTGAATGAAAGATATGGATTTATAAATAATTCATTAATCAAGGATAAGTAACAAAATGTGTTTTTGACATTTATGAATGTAAATACCATCGAAATATCATTTAAACTTTCTTGAGAAAAATAATCTTTATACATTACAAAGTGTATCATACCACTTTGAAACATTTTAATCATAATCCCCATAAAGGAATAACATTAAATAAAACTTATAATATCATGATATTAATTAGATTAAATATATAACATGTTTAAGGACTATATATACACTGTATAAAATTTAATTGGTGAATAATAACAAGTAATCCTCAATGGAATGGAAATAGAGATGAAATCGCTTACGTTGCATTTACTTTTGTGTGAACAAGATTTAACCTCCACTATAATGGTGTTAAAAGTGTTACTAAATTATTTCAAAACTTTATTCATGGATATAAAAGCATATATTATCTTCTTATAAAATATTATAACTCGTTTGATAACAATCTTTCATTATTTTGACTATATGAGGTGTTAATTTCCTAGTTTCTCAAGTATTTTTTAACTTGAAACTTGTTATTCTTCTTAATTAGATAATGGTTTCATCATCTCCATATTGTAAAACATTATTAAAATATCACATATATTCATTATTTATGTATTTATAATAATTAATAATATTTGGAGATATGGAATGAAATGCACTGTTCGTGGAGAAGGGAGGTCGTACGTACGCATGAATGCAACTTTAATTTATTTAGAACATTAAAATATTTTTAATTAAATAATATATATGTATATTGTAATTAAAATATAATATTAATTTCATGTATATCTCATAGGTTTAATAAAATCATCCTTTATAAGTTCCATGTATAGTGTGAACGAATCAAATCATTTTAAGGTGTTCGTAGTCCACACTTCCAAATATGATATTATCATATTTATAAAAAATTGTATAATGTATTGTGTTATAAAAAAATTTATAATAATAAAGTCATTATAAATAACATATATATCATATATAAACAATATTTCTATCATAATTCCCACCATGATGGGTTTTAAAGTAAAAACAAACAATCATCATTTAGTGAGGTGGTAGTTCACCATACATTGTCCTTTGGTCCACAAGGATTTTGGGCCATAGAAAAGACCAAGAAGCATAGACAGGCCATATAGGAGCAGGACCATATAATGATTCATAGAAAAAATAGAAACCACTAGAGTAGAGATAACCAAATTGGAAGAATGAGAAGGTAGGAAAACTGCTATCTGGATCATGCATTATATAGCTCTACATGAGGAAATGCTAGCCGACCATCCTTGTGAGGTTGGGAGCTATGAACCTTCAAGATTCAGATGTTGTGGAGGTGATGTTTCAAGTGTTTCGTGTCTTGGGAATTTAATTTCGTGTATTGGGTTATGTTTGGGCATTGTTCCATGGTCTAGTAAGTTATGTAAGAGTTCCCCTCAAACCCTTAAAATATAGATTATCCAAAAAATAAATTAAAATAAGGTCTTTGGGTTGTTCTGGTAGTTCTCCATACACATAAATGGTAGGTTCATCACTCATTATATGGATGTATATTTTATTATACCTAGAAGCCTTAGCATAACAAAATATAAGTATATTGATGATACTGGTTTTTTATATAAATATGGAATAAAGATATTTTTGGGGGTGGAGAATGGAAATGAGACTAAAGAGATTGAAGAGAGATTTTACATCTTCTTTGGGTAACTCCTTTTGGTTTTCACCAAATGGATTCCATGTATATATTTATGCTCAATTAGAGGCTTCAAGGAGAAGGGGAGGGATTTTGGGAGACTATTCGTGTAGTTTTTGGACTATCCAATGTTTCTTGTGATGTGTGACTAAGGAGAAGAGTGAATGCATTTTTATAGTAGAGGAGGAGTGACAATCTTATAAATATAAAAAGGTATACATTAATGGGAGGTATACTTTACCTAAAATGACTCTAAAATAGAAAAATAATGGTTTAAAGTGGTATAATGGTCAATAAAAACTTACACCATAAAAACATAAGTGAATTATTTTAATTTTTTCCTTAACTTCTAAGTTTCCCCAATTTTATCATTTTTTTATTACAAAAATAGTTTTCTAACCTAAGTAAATTAAACATTAAGAGAAAATTAAAGTGAGATTTATTAGAAAAAATTTAACCACTAAATTATAAATATGATATATAATTTACAAAATACAAATATCATGTGTTTTGAAAATTAATTTTAAAACAAGTACATGCAACGCACAAAAACACTACTTTAACTCGGACCGTGCTAATAGTGTTTTTACAAACTATGGGTCAATAGGTTAATTTTAATTGATAACTTGAATCATTAGTTGAAAATATTTAATATTTATTAAAAGATAAAAATCTCTTCGAATAATATAGGATTTTTATTAATTATAAATTACTTAATAATATATAATTTATTATAAAATAACATTAATGTAAATTTTGAAGTTATTTATTTAATTTTAATTTAAAAATATCAAAAAAAAATTGGAATTAAAATATATTAAGTTCAAATATGTTTAAAATTTTATATTTATGTAAAAAAATTAAATATAATAAATAAATCAAATTTATTCACTTTTTATATTTATAGTATCATTTATTTTTGTAGATTATTTACTAAATAATCCTTGTGTTGGCATTTCATAAGAATTTTAAGTAACTAATCATCTAAAAAATTAATTATAAATTAATATGATAAAAATAACCCACGTATCATTAAAAAGGATGTTTAGGACTTAAAATGTGATGTTTTTTACAAATCTCAAAGTTTTATAAATGTTAGTTAAGGAATGTTCTCTTTGGTCCTTTCCTTACTTAATATATTATATAGGGAACTTTCATGAAATATAATATAAATAAACCATAAAATTAAATCCAAGAGGGGATAGGGTCTAAATATTGGCATCTAATGGCTTTTGAACAAGTGTATAAGTCATTTTGAACCTTACGATTACGGTTTAGTATAATGTTAAGTTTAATTTTACCTTAATCCCCACAATTAATTTTAATCACTTTCACTAATAGTTTTGGTTAAAAATTAGGGTTATATTATTAGAACATAAATATTATAATGATTTAAACAATGTACGTACATTTTTAAAAATCCAAATAACAAAAGTGGGAAAATTTTGTTTAACACTAATCCCACACACATTGCATGAAAACAGGTTTTTTAAGTAAAAAAATTCATAATTTCAATAAGTATTTTTGACCAATTACAATGTACAAATTATTAAAATGACATAAATTGGGTTAATATATTTTTTATTGATCTATAATGGATTTATGAACCTATTGAAAATATAATTTTACATTAATAATTTTTTAATTTATAATGAAGTTTTTAACCAAAAATACATTATTTTTCACTATTTATCAAAAAATGAAACTTCTCGAAGAAATAAAAAAATATCCCTAATTTAATTTTGACATTAAAAAATAAAAATTTAAGTTTATTTTGACAAAAAAAATAAAAAAAAATAAAAAAGTATTTTTAAAATGGGTCCTCCATTAAAAAGCAATAAAACACGGTCTAGCGTGTAATGCAAGAAAAATCATTGTCATGTGTCACATAATATTAAGTTGATGTTTTTTGTAAAGAAATATAGAAACAAGATTAATTTTATTCTAAAATAAAAATATATCAAATCATTGGGGTGTTACACTGACATTTTACATCCCAAGAAAATGGTACTGCCTTCCGAGTTAGAGCAGTCAACAATGAATCCAACTATGTACATAACGAGCCGAGTATAATACGCTGCTAGACCCAACAAGCTTCAACTCTCAAAGACATTTTGTGGTTCCTATCATGTCATAACATCCTTCACCTTCTTAGGATCAAATTATATAATATGTTTTAGCACCACATTTCCTAAGAGAATCACTTCTTGAATCCAGAAATAACATTTCAAAAGCTTGGCTTAAAGTCAGAGATTTCTCAAGAATTATATTACTTTTCTCAGATGACGCACATTATCCTCCACAGACATAGAGTAAACAAGGATGTCCTCTACAATGACTGTCATGAAGGTATTAAGATACTCATGGAAGATCATGTTCATTAAATCTATAATGCCATCAGGAGCACTGGTTAGACCAAAGATCATGATAAGGTGCACATAATGGTTGTACTTGCTCTGAAAGGTGGTTTTGTGAATGTCAAATTCATTTAACCTCAACTGATGGTATCCATACTGAAGATAAATCTCTGATAACCACATTTTCCTTTTCTATTGATGGAAAAGATCTTAAATCCATAGAACCAGATACTTTTACTTTATCATAACATGGTTGTGTTTTTTGTAATCAACAGAGAGGTGCAGTGAACCCTTATCCTTCTAATCAAAGAGAACTGGAACCACCCAAGGTGATACACTCTGGAATATAAACCTATTTCTATAATATTATACAACTTATTCTTTAACTCTTTCATTTTAGCCGAATCTAAGTGGTAAGAGGGAATAGAAACTGGTTAAGTACTATGTACTAAATCAATATAACACTCTACCTACCATAAGATAAAAAAATAGATAATTAATAAGGAAAAGTGTCAAGAAACTCGACAAAAAATTGACTGAGATTACCACTCAAATATTCCCACTCCAAATCAATAGGAAACATAAAAATCACTTTCCCCAATTCCAGATAAGAAGTTATGGCTCTTATCAACCTTGGGTCTCATTCTCCTTGGAAGAAATAGCACACACCATTGGGTGTAGTGATAAAGATCCATTGAAGAAAACATTAAATCCATGATTTATTTCTTACAATCCAATCTATCTCAAAAATGATATCAAGTAGTTTCTTGTCAATAAATAGTAAACTGCAAGCAATATCGACATCAGATAGAGAGAAAACATAAATAGGGATACGAATACCCTTCTCTCTCTTTGTATGAAGGGGAGTAGTAATAACCATTACATAGGATAAAAACTCCATTGGAAGATTTATCATATTAATAAAATGGGTTTAAATAAATGATTGAGATGCACCAATATCCAAAAAATCTGTCAATAATAATGAATCTATAGTAATGGTACCTCTCATAGTCACTGGAATAATATATTCTTTCTCTAGAGACTCTTCCACCATGTTAAGAAGCTTTGTTTCAGATTCCTATGGGTGGAACCCTTTTGTACATGAAGAATCTAATTTTCCTACAGTTTTAAAATGACTTGATGATCCCATTCCACTATGGTGAGTGTAATAAATATATAAGAACTTATATGGGTGACCCAAACATCTCCAAGATCCACAAATTTTGGGTTCCTTAGTGATTTCCCTCTTGGAATTCCTCATCCTTCCACACTAGTAAAAAATCAAATGGCCTATGACAGGAACTTCAGGAGGTTTAGAAGAAATCTCCTATAAATAACAACCATAAGAATCATCATGATATGTCTTTCCTTTTAAGGAAATTGAACCTCCAATGGGAGAGAAATAAACTCCTTCCAACCATAGCATTCCATTCATGACCATATCGATCATAAATTCTCTATCTAGCATATAATCATTAGAATAAAAATTTAGAAAGAATATCTATGAAATTATATCTCATCTAAGTTAAAACATAAACTATCGAGCCATCATCTTCTCATTCAATAATATCTTAGTTGAAAACTTCACAAGCTCAGCAAAACGGTTTTCATATTCTGTCACAGTCTTGTCTACCTACTCGAGTTTTAAAAACTTGTTGTCCTTGTCAAACAACATCAACTCTTCATAAAACTTTTTGGGGAAAATAACAATGATGATTTTCACTTTAATCCCTCGTGAATATATTAGATTACCATAAGTCCCCCTATCTCCTGCTCAGTCCTTCCGATATGAAGGTGGCACACTTCACCATTATTTTCTCTGGTGTCTCCAAGAAATCGGAAAAATGATTATTATTTATCAATAATTCCTCAGTATCTTAAGAATAATTATATACTTTGAACAAAGGATTATTTTGGAGAAGGACCACTTCAGAAAAATTATGGATATCAACCCTTTGAGTTTCCATATTTGGATCCTAAATGGAAACCAATGGTGGTGTTTATCCCAGATCCTGGATAGTATGAATGATCACCTAGACCATATTAGGGTCCACAAGAGGATTTTTTTCACTAAAGTTCATCAACATATTTCTACTAGATCTGATTATTATGTCTTCTTAGAAGAATGATGCTACCCAACATCAGAAGACCACAAAGAATACATAATACTAACATTTAAACATAGAAACAAGAGGAAATTAATCCCAAAAAATAGAGACAAGATTTGGATTTAAATTTATTTAAATCAAAATTAAAGAAAATACTATAACTAATCCTCAAAAATTTATTCCCAAACCACCCCCAGTGACTTAAGCTTCATTGTGGTGTGATCTGTCCAGGTACTCAATAACAACTACATCCAAAACAAGAACAAGATTATACAATGCATATTTACTTCCAAAAAAGAAGCTCATCCTAGAGATCTGATACCACTTTATCATGAATCAGCCCTGGTACCCTGGTAATGATGGACCACTAAACACCCTGAGTGGGGAGGGCAGAATTAAGGAGTAAAATGTTTCTTTTAAACTAATGAATCTGGTTCCCGTGTTGGTAGGAACCTGTTAAACATGTCTTATGAGAAAGAGCATAAAACAAACAATCACATGCAAATAGAGGACACGTTAATTTTACTTGGTTAACCACATAGGGCAGCGTCCAAGGAGAATATTCTAAAAGGTATTATATCATACAAAAATCAACTAATATCTACTAGTTGTGGAGTGAAATATTTTATCACATTAATTGTATTCTAGTCTCACTGTGTATACATTGTTTAGGTATGGCACGTTACATCCCTCATATCACTTTTCTTGACTCCCCCTTCCTCACTACATGGGGAAGAATCTAAACTTAGTTTATCAACTTGAAGGTCTCTTCAATAGATTGGTATTAAATCATTCATCTTCAACTATATATGGATGCTATGTTGATGTTCGGTTTTTACCCATAGATGAAGTTTACTTTTCCAAATACTGATAGTTCATGAAATGCTACTATGTGAATATACCTTCTTCCTCTATGTACTATGCTTATTCCTCTATGTACTTCCCTACACCGCATACTTCCCTACTCCGTTGTGTACTACCCTGCTATGTGTACTACCCCACTCCTTGTATTGTGAATTCTTTCATTGCAAACTGCACTACTCTATGGAATGTCTCTACTTCCTCTCCATGTACTGCAAGTTTTCTATGGACCAGGTTCTTTCTCTATGTATTTTCTCTCCTATACATACATGTCTTCCTGTAATCCACTTTACAGTTCACCAACCTTCTCTAAATTTCATATCATAACCACCGTTGTGAGGTTTTATTCCCATGAACCACTCTATACATCAAAAAAATCCTCCCAAATTTTTAATTTAATTCTCATCAAATAAATAAAAGGATTAGTTCCCCTTATATAGGTAAATGTATCTGTATAATCCTCTAAACCGAGATTTTTCAATTCTTTGTTGCAACACTTCCTTTATCACATATTGTTTAAAGTGGGTTCCCTACACCCAACTTGTGTTGTACTTTGATTTCCACAACATGTATGCATTTTGTTATATATACATGTGGTTATCTTTATATAATAGTGTAGATACATATGCATCAACTTTGTTTTTGGAAATGTGCTTAGGTTACATGTCGTATCAAAGGGTTATAGTAGATCCCATGCTATAATGAGAACCTCGAGATACTATGACAGTAATCTTAAAGTAGTATCATATGGTCTAGTTACATCATTCTAAAAGGACACAGATGATGTGTGACTATCTGGTTTTGGGCGCTCATAAGAATTGAGACTTCTCATGAAGTTTACCCTTGATGATCTCTAGTTATTGAGATCATGATTACTGACTCATAAAATAGTAACATCACATGTTTTAGGTGTCATTGTTTGTTCCAATATAATGACATGTGTAATGGTCTCCAGAATTAAGATCATTATCAATGTATGTCATTTAATTGCGTACTTTGATGCAAAGTGAAAACCCAGACAATGAAGTCGTGGTGAGGTAGTTTGTGTTAAGTAAATCATTGATGACATGAGATTGATTAAATTATCAAGATAGGATTGTTCAAATCCATGATGAGGAAGAGATATCTCAGGTCTGGATGATTAGTATGGTAGAACCTTCATTAAATTCAGGTCCATGGAAGTCAAAGGTATGTTCATCTTGAGAGATCAACAAAAAAATAAAGCAAGGTAAAGGATAATGACACTAGTGTGCATTCTGGTTTACTGAGATATCTATGAAGAAGAGAAAATATTACACAGACCATGTTTGTTGGAAAGAAGTCGTTGCTTTGACTTTTTCCTTATCTCTATATGGGCCTCAATGGGTTACTAGACCCCGCTCTTGGTCGGTGTATATTAATAACTACTATTGAGATACGGTCCTAGAGGGGAACACACAATAACACCTTGAGAAACTTCCAAATTCTATTGAATAATAATATAGAAGTTTGATAACCCAACCATTGGGTCTGAGTATTTTCCATGTTCTATGGATCACCGAGTAATAAATAAATTCATTAAATATTCAACTTTGGAATAATATTAGGAATTTATTTAAAACATGTATTTACAAGTGATTATGTAAATACAAGGGTAAAATATTATTCAAATGGAATTAAATATCATGGTTTATTTTATATTATCAGGAGATGTGAGACCAGTTAAAGACTAAAGTTTATCATGTAATATATATTTAATATGTATTGATTTTAGTGATAAAATTATAATTATTATTTATGGAATAATTTAATTTTTTAGAAATAAATATTGATAATACTTATATTATGAATATTTATTACATGGGGGTCGAGAACCCATATTGGTTATTTTAGATATTCTCTATATAAGTAAGAGAGAGGATCATCCAATATAACTATTCATTCATTGGAATTGAGATCCTTTATCTCCTCATGAATTATAGAGAGATATTCTCTCAAGAAAGAAAGATCTTTATGTTCCTTCTTCTTGAATCGAAGACGCTTGCTTGTGGTGATCAATGATGCATCGAAGTGGTCATCGGTGTACCACGCTAGCACCCGGATACTGGTGAACGACGACGGAGAAGATTTAAGAGGTGAGTGTGGGTGATATAGAGGGAGTCAATGTCAGAGTCCTAGAGCAACAGTCACCTACATCTTTCAATTGGAAAGTCCACTTCAGATCCGAATGAGATACATGTTCGAATTTTATTTTTTGCACGATTGAATCCACTTGTGGTCCTCAGACAGTACCAGGATAAGATCATCAGAGTCGATGTTGTTACATTTTTCTAGTGATGGAAAAAATATTAATTTTCCATCCCATTGTCTTCTGCTACCCATCTTAGTACCTAATAGTGGTATTAGAGTGAGCATGTGGCTTTTCAGAGTTAAAGAAAATATTAAATTTCATTAAATTTAACTAAGGGGTGTTAAAACGGTTCCATCAGATCCGAATGTGGGTTATTCAATTTTCTAATTTCAAGTAACGGTCATTTGAAAATTTCCAATGGGATCGACGTCATTAGATATTAGTTCTTCTGATTTTATTTCATAAGAACACAAATTTCTAATTCGAATTTGAGTTCTTGAAATTTATCAGAATCCGGCCATGCTTTGGCCAGAATATGATCACAAAAATTATCCCTGTTCAGGTCAATTTTTATGAGTTTTAAAAAATGTTTTATGAAATAATATTATTTTATTTTACCTGAATAAAATAAAAATTGATGTTCATCTTGTTCAAGTCTTTTTTTAATAATGTATTTTAAACTTTAGAAAAAAAATTAAAACCATGGTGTGTTTTGTGAAAAGACAAAACATTCTAAAAAACAAATAAGATGACTTGACCCCAGGTCTTCTTCCATGCAGAGGTCGACCCTAACCCTGGCCCCTCCTACCCTTCCTCCTTATTAGCAGCTGGACCAGCAAGAAGCACCCTACGTTGCAACTACTCTGCCCTAGGTTGCCACCCCTTCTCTGTTAGAGGTTTATTGTACCACCCCTCTCTAGGGCCATCCTGGGAAAACCATCCCCCTACCTTAGTTATTGTCTGCTGAGTGTAGTAGCTAGCTTTCCACCCTACGCCTGCTCGGTGCACTATCACCACCCTTGTCTAGGCCGCCCCATCTCTAGCTCAGCCACCTCCCATCATGCATGCTCATAGTCTCTCCGTAGTTGTGTGTTGCCCCTTGTTCGGGCTACCCCCACGCCACTGATAGGGTCCCCACATCACCCCTAGCCAGTCCTCCTTGAGACGTCTCCCTCTACCTACTCACATCGGCCTGCCTGGTCTCACCAGAGGACACCACTACAACTCCCCTCCTTGTCGGAGGTTGCGCGTTGCCACTCCGATCTATTGGACCTCCTTTTCCTGCAAGCAATACAACGAGGTGTCGTTGGAATGGGTGCATGATGCCATGATCACGTCGCAGTCACACCATGGTCACACAGTGGTCATGTCGTAGTCACGTCATGGTGCGGAACTGCTTCAGTGAAAAATATTAACGGTATTTTGCAGTCCTACCAGACTACTTCCCCAACAGAAGGTAACCACTTTAATTTGATTTAATTAATTTTAGATTTTAAATTAAATTAATTAGAATTAATTTTGGGGTTTAAGATTAAATAGAATCTGAAATGATAATTTATTTAATTATTAAATTAAATTAATGGTTTAATTTAATTTTAAGAAATTAAAATAAAATTAAACAATTGGAACTAATAAATAAATTAATATAATTTATTTAAATTCATTTAATTTATTAGAACTCCCTAATACTATTTAAATTTAATGTAGTTTAATTTTACTTGTGCTTAATTATACCAACTAATCTTGAGCTATCAACCGACTTGTGCATTTTTTGTGTTTATTTAATTAATTATTTATTCAATGCATGTGATGATTGTAATAATTAATTAGATAAATAAAACTCTGTGAATCGTCTTTTAATTCAAATATGTATTAGGGAATGTGTGTCCAATGCACTTGTTGTATTATTTACCCCAATAACCCCCCGTCTATGCGTGAGTATATTTTTTAAAAGTTGGTCATATTCTGTGATGTGGACCCTACCATGTTGAGGTGGAAATCCATATGGGAGCCGAGCACTATGCACTATGGGAAAGTTGTGATACAAGTCAGTTTTCGACTCAGCTATGGAAACCCCAAGTTCAAGATTGATCTGTTATGGATCGATCATATTTTAATTCTCAAGGCTAGATAGATTACATAATTTATATTTATACAATTCTTATTGTTTTATGTGAGTTCATGATTATTACTTGATCACATAGAAAAGTAAACAAGATAAAAATTAATAAAGATGTGATGAGTATATTTCTATTGTATGTTCAATTGTGAGGGTGACTATCTAGTTTAAACATATAAATAGAAAAGGATTGTATTAATCAATAAATATCAAAATCCCTCAAATATATTTTAAGTCTTAAATGACTTTCATTACTCACATTTGAACAAAATTGGGTGTTTGGGGTGCTCGTCAGCCAGAGTTGAGAGTGCCTCTTACTAATGGGGCTTTTTTATAAGATAACTCAGTCATCTTGACTAAAGTGGGTTGTCAAGGATTAGTCGTAGCTGACTTCATATCACTTTAGAGGAATGGTTTTGAGGGAATCAGGTTCAGATTTTGAATTTTGGGAATTTACTCAACATTATAATGAACTGCAACTTAAGCAGTTATCCAGCCATGTGCCTACCTTGAAACCCTCCCTGTAGTGGTGTATCCATAGATTATAGACTATGAAGGAGGTTTCAAGGATCCTTTCCACAAGATTACTCAAGAAATAGAGTGTTCTGAATCTAATAGTGATGGTTATTAAGGTTCTCAAAAATAGTGGAAACAAGAAAATGATATAATAATTAATTAATAATAATTTCAAAGGTTAAACATGATAAAGTACTAACTACTAAAATTTATCTGATGTAGATTTAAAATGATAATCACCAACACCATAAGTAAATTATCACTTCGATCAATTCTGGATAAAGGAAATATCCTAACCGGAAACAACTTCTAGGAGTGGTACATGCGCTTGTGTATAGTACTACACCGAGAAAGGAAGATTTATGTGATGTAATCCCTAGTTCCTACTGAGAATCCTTAGGGATATTGTAAGGATGAAAATATAAATAGAAAAAAATATAGGATGCACTTTATTTTCAATTCATCATGTTCTCATCCATGTCTATCCAATTATATAAAACACATGAGGATGAGGATTCCTACAATATGCTTTAAAATCTCTGAAAATTATATCAGGATAGGGCTAGGCCTGAAAGGTATGATATCTCAAGTTCTGTATATAAGTTCATACCATCATAAGGGAACTAATTCATTCCTCATGTACACATGATGATTTGGTATATTGAGAGGCTTGAATCCCTTGGGGTCGAATTGAACCAAGAACAAGCAGTGGTTATCATTCATTCCTCTTTACCACCGAGATTTTCAACATTCATTTTCAATTATAACATAATTTATTTGAAAAAGTCACTCTCATACCTTTTGTATTTAGTTTGGAAAGCTGTAAAGGATATGAAAAATAGCAATTCATCTTTCTTTATGGTGAAGAATATAAATAAGTGGAAGACAAAGGCGTCTAATTACAAGTCAAGGCCAAAGAAACCAATGCATTATCTTTTAAAGAAGATAAATATTTAGAGGTAGATTAATGAGTAAGAGGTTGTCTAATTTGGATGTGGTAAGAAAGGCCATTGGAAGAAGAAATGCATAATTTGGAAGAAGAGGAAAACTTATGCTTATACTCTATGTATTATTGTCACGGAATTAAATATAACTTTATCTACAATTTTGTTATTGGATTCAGTCTGTGGCTCACACATTTTTATTCATATACAAGAACCATGTAGGTTCAAGAAGATTTCAAAAGGTGATGTTGATCTCCGAGATGCAAATTGTGCAATCTGGAAGCCTTGGTAGTGGGAGACTATCACTTAACCTTGCCAAGTGGTTTGGTTCTAGTTTTAAATAATTGTTATTATATACATTCTGTAATCCGGATCATAATCTCTATGTCGATTTTAGACACTATCGTATTTTATTTAAAGTTTAGAAGTAAATTTTATCTCTTCTATAGGGATAACATATGTTATGGTATGGAACATCTTAATAATGGTTTATATATGCTTGAACTCGAGAACCCTGTAATGGAAATCAATGTCAAAACCTGCCAACATGGCTCATATATCACCCGCCTATGACACTTCAGGCTAGGTCATGTAAACAAGAAGCGATTATGAAGATTACATCAAGAAGGGTATTTAGACTCAGTATAGTTAGAACCCTTGGATGTATTTCAAATTTGATTACATGGAAGGTTGACCAAAGCACATTTTTTGGGAAGGGACAAAGATCCAACAAGTACTATAATTAATTTATAATGATGTATGAGGTCCATTTCCAAAAGATGAAAGGGGTGGTTTTTCATACTTTATTACTTTTACTGATGAATATAGTAGGTATGGATATATATACTTAATGTGGTATAAGTCTGATTACTTTTGGATATTTACATAATACAAAAATGTGGTAGAAGACCAACTTGGTAAGAAGATAAAATCACTCAGCTCAGACTGAGGTGGAGAATATATTAACCAAGCATTCATTGATCACATGAAGGTGTATGGGATAGTATCCCAACTCACTTTTTCTTATACACCACAATGGAATAGTGGTAGTGAAAGGAGGAATAGGACCTTGATTGACATGGTCTGATCAATAATGAGTCATGAAACTCTTCTATTATCCTTTTAGGGATGAGCTTTGTAGACAACAACATATACCCTTAACTGAGTACCAACCCAATCTGCAAATAGGATTCTATATCTATTTTTGTATAGAAATAAAATCATTTAGACACACATATGTGTATGGGGGTGAAAGGAATTTTTCATGACATTACCAAGTGAAAAAATAGCAACTAGAAGAATGAAGTTAATATTTATGGTTATCCTAAGGAAAACAATGAATATTACCTATATAACCATTTAAATAGAAAAGTTATTTGGGAAAGACATTCTATATTTCTAGAAAGGGAACTCATTTCTATTGTAAATAGTGGGAGAAATTTTGAATTTGATGAATTAAATGCTTCAAAAGCACAAGATTTGTCCTGAGAACAATCTCTACAAGAGAAAGTTGAAGAAGAAGTTGTTCAGAAGACACAAATACTACATAGGTCTATGTGAGAGGCTATAAAACCAGAGAATTATGGTTTTTCTATCACCAAGTCAGGTGACACATTACTCCTTGAGGATTATGAACCTCTAACCTATAAAGAAGTTGTAGAGGTTAAAGAAGCTGCTAAATGGGAAGAATCCATGCAATCTAAGATGGATTCTATGTACTAAAATCATGTTTGTATTTTGGTAGACCCTCCAGCTAATGTAAATCCCATTGGATTAAAATGGTTATTCAAAAAGAAGATGGACATTTATGATAAGGTTTATACTTCTAAATCAGTACTGGTTGGAAAGGGTTTCAGGAAATGTCAAGGCATCGACTATAATGAAACCTTCTCACAAATAGGAATGCTTAAATCCATTAGAATATTTCTTTCTATAGTTTATTTTCATTATTATGTTCTTTGAAAAATGGATTTCATAACTACTTTTATGAATGGGAATTTGGTTGAATATGTCTATATGAGTCAACCTGAAGGGTTTGTGAAGTCAAAGAATTCCAATAAAGTATGCAAGCAGCAGACATCTATTTATAGGTTGAAGTAGGCATCATAGTAATGGAGTGTTCATTTTGATGAGTCCACAAGATAATCTGGTTCTGTCAAAAAGGAAAGTGAGCCATGTTTCTATAAAAAGGTTTAAGGGAATGCCATATTTTTTCTAGTTTTATATGTTGATGACGTATTAATTATGGGAAATGAGTTTAAAGTCTAACAGTCAGTTAAGACTTTTTTAAATGAATTATCCTCCACAAAAGAAAGAGTTGAATAAGCCTAAATTATTGGGATCAAAATCTTTCAAAATAAATCTCAAAGGCTACTTGGGCTAATTCAAAGTACCCATATTGACAAGGTACTCAAAAGGTACAATATAAAATAATCTAATAGAGGATTGTTGCCTATGCCACATCGTATCAATCTCTCCAAGAAAATTTGTCCACAAACATGGGAGGATATTGGAAGAATGAGTAGAATCCTTTATTCCATGGTATTGGGTTCTATCATGTATGACATACTATGTACTAGGTTTGATTTTCTCTTTGCTTTAAGCATGGTGGGTAGATATCATGTCAATCTAGGAGTTTTTCATTAGGCAGCTATTAAAACTATCTTAAAGTACTTGAGGTGTACAAGGGATATGTTCTTGGTGTATGGAGGAGATCTGAAACAAGTATTCAGAGGATACCCTGATTGTAGTTTCTAGATGTATCATGATGATCTGAAATCATAGCAAGGATACATATTTTCTTATAATGGTGGTGTTGTGAGCTGGAGGAGCTCGAATCAAGAAGTGGTTGCTGATTCTATAGTAGAATCTGAATATATTGCATCTTCTGATGTAGTAAAGAAATTAGTCTAGATTTGCAGCTTCATGTTAGATAGTAGTGTTCTGCCTAGTAGTGCAGGCCCTTTTCTAGTATATTGCGATTATAGTATTGTAATGGTGTTTTCCAATAAGCCCAAGTCTCACCAAAGGACAAAGAATATTATTCGAAAGTTTCATCTCTTGAGGGATTTTACTCAAAGAGGTGATTTCGTAGTAAGTAGAGTATCTATAGAGGATAACGTGGTAGACCCCTGACTAAATCCATTTCTTAGTAAAATCATGATTCTCATGCGAGATCCAGTAGATTGAGACTTGTTAGTAGTTGTCTCTAGTACAAGTGGGAGTGTCGGAAGTGGGTTCCCTATACCCAAATTTTGTTGTAATTTGATTACCACAAAATGTATGATGTTTTTATATATACATTTGTTTATCTTTTTATAATAGTGTAGATATTTTTTCATACACTTTGTTTATGAAAATTTCTTTAGGTTACATGTCATATTAAAGGTTTATAATAGATCATAGGATATAATTAGAACATTGTGATACAATGACAGTGACCTTAAAGTAATTCCATGTGGTTCAGTTACATTATTCTACAAGGACAGAGATGGTGTGCAACAATTGGGTGATGGGGCTCATAAGGATTAGGACATCTTCTCATGAAGTTCTAACTTTATGATCTCTAGTTATTGAGATCAAGAGGACGGACCCGCAGAATAAGAACACCACATGTTTCAGGTGTCATTGTCCATTCCTATCTATAGACATGTGTAATTGTCTCTAGACTTGATATCATTATCAATGTATTTCATTTAATTGTGTACATTGATGCTAGGTGAAACACATGGAAATCAAGTCATGGTGAGGCATTTTGTGTGTGGTACGTCATTGGCGACATGACATTAAATGAATGATCAAGATAGGATTTGTCGCTTCCATGCTAAGGAAGAGATATCTCAGGCCTGGTTGATTGGGGTAGTATCACCTTCATTAAATCCATGTCCATGGTAGTAGAAGGTATGGCCATCAGGAAAGATCAATAAATAAAATAAAACAAGATAAAGGATGATGACACAAGTGTGCATTCTTCTTTATTTAGATATAGATGAAGATGAGATTATATTACATAGAAAATATTCATAGGAAGGCAATCGTTGCTTTAACTTTTTTCCTACCTATATAGGGGCCTTAATGGGTTGTTATACCCCACTCATGGTCAGTGTATATTAATAAGTGCTATTGAGATAAGGCTCTACAGTGTCACACAAAATAGCGCTTTGAGAATATTCCATGTTCTGTAGAATATGAATATAGAACTTTGTGGGCCCCACCATGGGCTCCAAATATTATCCAAGTTCTATGTATTACCATGTAATAAATAAATTATTTAATTATTCATTCTTGGAATAATTCGTTGAATTTATTTATAACATGTATTTACATCTGATTAAGTAAATACAAGGATAAATATTATTCGAATAGATTTAAATAACCTATGTTCATTTAATATTATTAGGAGATGTGAGTCGAGTTAAATACATAAGTTTATCATTAAATATATATTTAATATATACTAAAGTTAGTGATAAAATTATACATATTATTTTGAGTATAATTTAATTTATTATATATAAATATTTATAATACTTATATTGTGAATAATTATTACACAGGGGTCAAGGACCCATACCTATTATTTTAGATATTCCCTATATAAGTAAGAGAGAGGATCATCCCATGTAACTATTTATTTGTTGGAATTGAGATCCCCTCTCTCCTCTAGAATTATAGAAAGAGATTATCTCAAGAAAGAAATATCTGCAAGTTCCTTCTTCTTGGATCGAAGATGCTTGCTTTTGGTGATCATCGATGTGTCGAAGTGGTCGGCAGAGTACCATGCTAGCACCCAGATTTCAATGAACGATGTGCGAGAAGATTTAAGAGGTGTGTATGGACGATATAGGGGGATTTAATGTCATATTTTTTGAGCAATGGTCACCATCATCTCGCGAAGTACTTGCACACATTAGATTAGAATGAGCAACATGTTCGAATTTTATTTTTTCCTCTATTAAGTCCATGCATGGTCCCCGAACCATACCGGGATAATATCCCCATAGTCGATATTGTTACATCACTCTGGTGACACAAAAAAATTTAATTTCCAAACCAATTGTCTTTTGAAGCCTACCCTAATACCTAATAGTGGTATTATAGTGAATGCATGGTTTTTTTAGTCAAATAAAAAATTAAATTCCATTAAATTTATGTATGGGGTGTTAAAATAGTTCCATTGGATCCAACTGTGTGTCGTTCTATTTTCGAGTGGCCAGGTAAAGATGATTTGAAAATTTATAATTGGATTGACATCATAGGATTTATGTTCTTTAGATTTAACTTTTCAAGAACACAAATTTCTAATTTGTTTTTGTTTTGTATTGAAATTTACCGGAATCTGGCCATGTTTTGACCAGAATCTGGTCACCGAAATTATACCAGTTGAGAACAATTTTTATGGGTTTAATGAAATATATTATAACATAATATTATTTTATTTTTATTCAATAAAAATTTGATGTTCAGATTGGCCAAGAATGTTTTTAATATTTTTTTTAGACATTAGAAACAATTTTAAAAGCATGGTTTGTTTAGTCAAAAGAAAAAACACTATAAAAAACAAAAAAAAAGGACTTGACCCCACGTCTTCTTCCATGTGGAGGATGGCCCCAACCCTAGCCTATTTTACCCTTCCTCCTTAGTTGTGGCTAGACTAGTGATAAGCACCCTTGGTGAGTTTTTTTTTAATATACATTTTTTCAAAAAAAAAATTTGAAAATACATCTAGGTTAAAAAAATTTATTTTTTTACCCCCTAAAGGCGGCACCTGGTGTGCCGCCTTTGGGGAATTTTCCGCCCAGGGCAAGGCGGCACATGGTGTGCCGCCTTTGCCCAAAAATAACCGCAAAGGCGGCACACCAGGTGCCGCCTTTGCCTAAATATTTTTTTTTTAAATTTTTATTTTTATTTTTTGTTTTGTTTTGTTTTATATATATATATATATATATATATATATATAAAACAAAATTTTTTAGCAGAATTTTTCTGCTATTTAATATCCAGCGGTTCTGCCATTACAGCAGTCTGGATTCTGACTGATACCCTCACCCAGGACTCCCTTTTATAAGGGGGTTTGCCCTGAAAACAATACTGCATTTCCGATGTGGGATTCTGGTTCTCCTTTTCCTGCACAGTACATTCTGCGTTTCCGATTTGTGATTCTGTTTCAAGTACGCGACTTTGAAAGACTATAAAAGTTAAACTATAAGACCAATACAAATGAAACTTTAAACACTGAGTAAACATATAAGAAATAGTTGAAAACAAAAATAATTTCATAAAAAATGTTGATACAGATTAATTTATAAGCTTTCAAAACCACCTACTTGAAACTTAAACATATTTGAAGTACGTGACTTTGAAAGCTTATAAAAGATAAATTATAAGACCAATACAAATGAAACTTTAAACATTGATTAAACATATAATAAATAGTTGAAAACAAAAATAATTTCATAAAAAATGTTCACCAAAAACAATTTATAAGCTTTCAAAACCATCAACATGAAACTTAAAAATGTTTCAAGTTCCCGACTTTGAAAGACTATAAAACATAAAATATAAGACCAATATAAATGAAACCTTAAACATTGATTAAACATATAAGAAATAGTTGAAAACAACAAAAACATCATAAAAAATGTCCATAAAAATTAATTTATAATCTTTCAAAACAGTCTACTTGAAACTTAAAAATGTTTCAAGTACGCGAATTTCAAAGACTATAAATTGGCAAGAAGAACATATTGGATGACACTAGAGAACCCATAAATGTTCCCATGGTTGGGAAGATTCAACCAGGAAATCTAATCATAATATTCAGTATGTTCTACCTAACTAGGTTGGAACTTTATTCATGTACATGTCCACTTCCATGTAAGTTCATAGAGAAGAAAAAAATCCATAAATCCCCAAACCATAGATAGGATATAATACTAAACTAGAAAGAAATTTTTCACTAATATAGGTAGACTATAAGCTCCCCAGACCTAAAAAACACTATCCAACTAATAGAAGATTTCATTATATAATTCTCAGAATTGATGCCAAATCTAATAATATCCCAAATGACTCCTCTCACATCTAGAACGTGAATAGAAATGACCAATAAAATCCAATTCAGAGGCCACAAAGACATGATTTGAGAAAACTAAAACCCATCACCATTTTAATTGAAACCAGTACTATCCCTATAGGGGTGAAAATAATAGGGCACCCAAAATAGTTTTCAGAACCACATAAATAACATAAAAACCAATACAGTTCTACTCTACCACATGTAAAAATCCTTAATTCAAGACCATATAAATAGGACCTCATCCATCCTCTTGGAATAAAACCTATATCCAATCAATACCTCACACATTATAATATACTAAAAGGTCCATCAGACCTAATTAAAACTTTACTTAATAGAACTCATTTGTTCTTGACATCCCCATAGGGTCACCATATCATAATGTCTATAAAAAAACTAAACTTTGAGAAACTGACTAATAAAACACAACCATGAGACTACACTATCCTTAATTATAGAAAAAATCAAAAAGAGAATAAAAAAATACACCATGGTAATTCTAAGTCATTCCAAGAAGAAATCCTACAGCCCCCACTTGGACCTCACACCACACTTCCTTTAATAGGATTCTAAAATAAAAACCATGAAGGGGTCCTCCAAAAACCATTGTAAAAACCAAATATAAATATATAATATATCAATAATTTCCTCATATCACCACTTCATCCTCACACCTAAAATTCATAAGAAGTAAATGGTGTGTTCATCATGTATATAGAATGTTCCTCCTCAATCCTTACCTTCTCATAAAACTCTTCCCAACCTAACATGTACATCCAAATTATATGGAATGTCTCCCTTATACATAGCGTGCATATCAAATGGGGTACCTTACCATGTACCAAAATTTAATCTTTCCATGTTCCAACATGGAATCCTTCCATGTTCCAACATGGAATCTTTCAATGTTCCAACATGGAATCTTTCCATATTCCAACATGGAATCTTTCCATGTAACACATATAACTACTTTCTACATATAATAAATGGGATATGGTGATGTTACTTACATGTCAATATTCCCCCACATAGGGTATCCAAAAAACTAAAAATCCACACCCATATCTACTCTAAATTGAATTTCCCAAAAAAGAAAATAGTGTATCCACAAACCATTATTCACACGATTAATCAATCACATGTGTTGATAAATGCCAATGAGAGTCAAAGTTGAGGTAGATCAATGATAAATCCCTATAATTTCAATCCATCGAAACAAGGATCCAATCCATCAGCAGCATATGAATTTTTCACTCTCAAAGATAGAGAGTAGAGAATAATGGTGGATTCCACAACAATAAGAGATATCCACATCGAAGGAAGAATAATAACATCCATTGTTACTTTGGTCTAAGAATATTACGGGTTAGAGTGGTCAAAATAATCTACTGAGAGCCTAAAAAAACCAAAGGTTCAAATTAGAGTTGATTAGGAGGAGTTAGTGTAACATCATATCCTGGGTGCCATAAAACCAGTGCCTCGGTTAGGAAAGGCCTTCAGTGGAAGCACTAAAGTGAGAAGGAAAGAGGCATTGTAGGTGTGCATGAATTATAAAATATTTTCATGAAAATTAAATAACACTTACATAAAATTATCATGGAATATTTTATATTTGTCTTTTTTAAATAAAATTGAATTGATATTCCATTAATTTTATATACATAAATATTGAGACCGATCTAGGTAGTGTTTCAGAAGATATATAACCATGTTATGAGTTTTTTGAGATTAGTCCAGGAAATTTTATGTTCAATGGATAGTGATAAAGATAAGGTCATTGAAAAACAGTTGCCTAATTTCATTAATATTGTACATGGGTAGATCATGTGCTTTGGTTTGTTTTTTGAGAAAGACTATATACGAAGGTTTTCCAGAAATATAAAAATTTGATAGATATATTTAGGAAAAAGTTCATATATTGTGTGATTTAGGAATTTTGAAGTCTTTTTTGGGACTCAGATGTAGAAGAGGTCACCAGTGGGACTCTCGAGTAGGCTTATGAGATTTTAGAATCACCATGGATATAGTATAAAGATCCACCTATGGGAGTTAAGAGTTGTTAGTGAAGGTGGGAGCTTGTAATTTATAGTGGGACTCTAGATATGAAGCACTATTGGACTTATTTTTTATGGGAATACAACTTTCCCATGTTGTAACCGACTAAAAAAAGTGAATAACCTTTATCAAGGTGTAATAAATGGTTATAGTAAGGAGTAGGCCTTTGTAATGAACCTAATAGAATCCCTGTGTTTTTCATTGATTTTATTTTTTCATTCAGGCGGATTTTCAGAATTTAAGATAAGGGATAGATAGTTTAATCAGTCATAGATTTTAGATTACAGAATAGTGAATTTTTAAAACAATGTACTATGGATTCACCCCCCCCCCCCTCATTAGAACCCAACTGATCCTTGGTTAAATCAAATGGTATCATAAAAAGATCCCCTCTCATGATAAGAAAACATTATGAGAAATGAAGGATCATAATTTAGTGAGAAACCATGGAATGCCTAATTTTAGGGAAATAACTACCATACATAGAGGAATATTATACTCTTTTCCTTCAATCGCTTTTCTTATAAATGAAAGACGTATCAACCATTAGATTACCACCTATTATTAAGTATTATTATTGTACTAAATCTAAAATGATAAATCTTGAAGTTGATGGAAAATATCATAATTATACCCTAATGGATTTATCAAAAATGTTATACACTAAAGCGATGGGTGTTGAAACTACCAACGATATTTTAGACAAACTAGGAAGTACTTATGAAGGAAATATTAATGTTAAGAGAGATAATATGAAAATACTAAGAATAAAGTTTGAGAATATTAAAATGGTCGATGATGAAATCATTGATTACTATTTCATTAGGTTCAATGAGATGGTATGTAATATCTATGGATTTGGTTAGAAGATATAAGATTCAAAAATTTTGAAAACACTTTTGATAAATTTCCCTATATGATTTGATGCCATGGTTTTAGACATGGAAGATAGGGAATATATTTCATTAGAGGAGTTATATTTTATTCTCATAGATTATGAAATGATAAAGGAAATGAGTTTCAAAAAGAAGATATAGATTATATATCCTTTGAGGCTATAAGAAAAAATAAGTTCAAATAATTGGAAATTGGGGAATCAATTGATTCTGATGATGATGAATTTGATGAATACATTAATGAAATTTATTCACCTATTTAAAGATGGATTATATAGGGTAAATGAATTTAAAACTAAATAAACCACTATGGTGATGAATCTATAATTTCATTGGAATCTTTTCCATGAATTTTATAATGAAAATGGATAATTTATAATTTGATAAAAAAAGTGAGAATCCTCTAAAATAGAAAAACGATATGAAGAAGACGTATCATTCTAGTAATAGACATAATAATTTGATAAGAAATTATTTAAAAGATAATTCATCAACTAGTAGTTCTTAAAAATATGAATTTAGTTTCATTAACCAAGTTGAGAAATTTTCAATTTATTCATATAGTAATGATAATGGTAAAGCTAGAAAATACAATAAATGGATATTAAAAGATGAGTTGGAATATTCTCTTGAGAAAACCACACAATGTTGTATCATTATGCCTATAATTTTTATTAGGATCATAAGAATATTATTCTAATAGATAAGTTAAAAGTGGGAATATTTTAGTATTAAAAAATGTAGTTTAAAAGAAATAAACTAAAAAATAAAAAACTCTTACATTTTTTATTGGACATGGTTCTCAGTCCAATCAAATAATCATAAATAGAAACAATTTGATTAAATCAGAATGTAAAAGATCAGAGTCTATATGAATCCGAGTAATCAGAGTACAAGAATCATAATCATGATAGATTTTATTAATTCAAAAGTTTTGTTATTATCAAAATCATATTAATATGGATAAAATCATAATAAAAATACTAATATGATGTTTTGAATTCAATTATATGTGTGGTGGAAATATAAAAACTTTTTACAAAAAAGAAATACAATTTTATACAAAACAAATAATGACTTTCAAAGCCATTAAAAGAATAATGTCTTTTAACCTTAAGAGAATCGTATTCTATAACCAAAAAATAAAGGTGTCCCTTATTTTATAATTATAAGAAAGTCTATATTCTCTTAAAAAAGAAATACCTCGATATAATGAATGAAATGAATCTATCTTCCTATCCAAAAAATCCATAGATACAATGATCCGATTATCTATCTACCTAGCCCTAGTATCCCTCAAACTGATGGATCAGATTCCCTATTAAAGTAAATTGTTCTGAAATATTATAAATTAATTTTTATGGAAATTTTTTAGGAAGTTTTTGTTGTTTTCAACTATTTCTTATATTTTTAATCAATGTTTAAGGTTTCATTTATATTGGTCTTATATTTTATGTTTTATAGTCTTTCAAAGTCGGGAACTTGAAACATTTTTAAGTTTCATGTTGATGGTTTTGAAAGCTTATAAATTGTTTTTGGTGAACATTTTTTATGAAATTATTTTTGTTTTCAACTATTTATTATATGTTTAATCAATGTTTAAAGTTTCATTTGTATTGGTCTTATAATTTATCTTTTATAAGCTTTCAAAGTCACGTACTTCAAATATGTTTAAGTTTCAAGTAGGTGGTTTTGAAAGCTTATAAATTAATCTGTATCAACATTTTTTATGAAATTATTTTTGTTTTCAACTATTTCTTATATGTTTAATCAGTGTTTAAAGTTTCATTTGTATTGGTCTTATAGTTTAACTTTTATAGTCTTTCAAAGTCGCGTACTTGAAACAGAATTACACATCGGAAACGCAGAATGTACTGTGCAGGAAAAGGAGAACCAGAATCCCACATCGAAAATGCAGTATTGTTTTCAGGGCAAACCCCCTTATAAAAGGGAGTCCTGGGTGAGGGTATCAGTCAGAATCCAGACTGCTGTAATGGCAGAACCGCTGGATATTAAATAGCAGAAAAATTCTGCTGAAAAGTTTTGTTTTATATATATATATATATATATATATATATATAAAACAAAACAAAACAAAAAATAAAAATAAAAATTTTAAAAAAAATATTTAGGAAAAGGCGGCACTTGGGGTGCCGCCTTTGCGGTTATTTTTTGGGCAAAGGCGGCACACCCGGTGCCGCCTTGCCCTGGCCGGAAAATTCCCCAAAGGCGGCACACCAGGTGCCGCCTTTAGGATGTAAAAAAAAAATTATTTTAAACCTGGTGGTATTTTTAAGAATTTTTTTTTGAAAAAATGTAAAAAAAAAAATAACCCCACCCTTGGTCGTCACCGCTCCACCCCGGGTCAACTCACCTTATATGTGGGAGGCCACACGCGATGCCCCTGTCCATGGCCACCCTGTGCAAACCCACCACCTCCCATTGTCATAGTCGGCTGAGCACAGTAGCTAGATCATCTCCTCAAGCCTTCCCGGTGCGTCGTTGCCACCCCTATCTAGGATGCTCTGCCTCTAGCTCGGACACTTCCTGTCGCTCCTTCATGTGGTCTCTCTATAGTCGTACACCAACCCTTGTTTGATCCACCCTCCCGCTGCCGACAGGGCCCCGCATCATCCCTATCTATGCCTCCATGAGTCACCACTCTCAACCTGCTCACACTGAACATCCCAGTCTGCCACTGCCCCGGTCCGGTTGTGCCTTGCTAGAGAACGCAACCGCCAATCCCATCCACCGTGATGTAGGTTTCACGCTGTCGCTCCAGTCCACTGACCCTCCTTTTCTCGCGAGCAGTACTGCGAGGTGTCATTGTATCGGGTGCACGATGATGCAGTTGCGCCGCAGTGCGTCCCTACTCTAGTGAAACACCCTTGCAGTAGTTCGCAATTCTGTCGTATTCCTTCCCTAGCTGGAGTAACCCCTTCAATGTGATTTTATTAATTTAGTTATTAAAAATAAATTAATTAGAATTTATTTTGGGGTTTATGATTAAATAGAATCCAAAAATTTAATTTAATTTATGATTAAATTAAATTTATGGTTTAATTTAGTTTTTGTAATTAAAATAAAATTAAACAATTGGAAATGATAAATAAATAAATTTCATTTATTTAATTTAATATAATTAATTATAATACCCTCTCAATATTTAAATTTAATGCGGTTTAATTTTAATTTCACATAATTATACCGACTGGTCTTGAGCTAGCGATTGACCAGTGCATGTCTGGTTTTTATTTATTTAATTATTTATTAAACGTGTGAGATTATTGTAATAATTAATTAGATAAAGGATGGTTGGTGAATCATATTTTAATTGAAATATGTATATGTTCTTACACGTCTAATTATCTTATTGTATTTTGATCCCCAAAACCCCCTCACCTATGCATTAGTGTATTTGTTAAAAGATGACCATATTCCAAGAAGTGAACCATTCTATGTAGCGATGGAAATCTAAAAGGGAGCCAAGCACTATGCAGTGAGTGAAGTATGTGATACGAGTCGGTTTTTGACTCAAGTATGGAAACCCCTAGGTCATGATGGATCTGTTATGGATCGATCATAGTTTAATTCTCAAGACCAGTCAGATTTCATGATTTATCTTTATGCATTGTTTATTTTTTTACCCAAGTTCATGATTGTAGGGACCCGAAGCATGACGTACATGGACATTACATTACTTTTTCAGAATACTTAGTACATAACAAAAACACACACAGAAGGACTATAATAGTTTAGTGTCTTTGGAAACTCGGAATATAATATTCTAATCGTGGTGAAAGATCTTCAATATCTCCCATAAAGATCTTCCCTTTTTTTCTTACCTAAAACCTTTCTTTATATCTTGGGGAAAAGAAAACATAAAAAGGGTGAGCTCAAATGCTCACTAAGGGTAAGCATGGATAAAATAAAACATACCATATACATTTGCAGTTAAAAGCATGAACATAATGTTTAAACATCAAAAGCTTGAGAAATGACATAAAACATGGAAGTACATAAAGAATAGATCATAAAGGAACATTAATCATGATAAACTAGCATGGAAATAAAACTTGTAATTGTGGCAACCACTAAGCACATGATATGATTTCCATAGTAGCCAAGGAATTACTGCCAAGACCATCTTCGTGGACGAAGTCCCTTTCTGAATCGAGTTCACTCCTCGTTCCAATCTTGTATTACTGAACCGGTTTAACTTGCCGTTCCAGCCATGTCTATCTCATGAGATATAAATCTTTACCCAATACATTGGAGGGAGATATAGGACTCACCCATCTCATAGTGAAATCATTCTTACTTGTGCCACAAAATAAACTTAAAACATTCATCATAACCCAAAGAATAAAATGGGTTTCATAAACATCATCCCATCATCACATAATCCATATAAAACAAATGGATCTTTCATCATAAGTAAATTGAAACTATGTAAATCATAGAGACATTATACTTGAAACATACACATATGAAATAATTTCATCTTAGATAGAAAATGGTTTTGATAAAACACTTGAAATGAATTCTTGAGGAAAATATCATTTCTTCTTCAAAATCAATTTATTTTCACAAAACATCATGCAATTTTAAAAGAAAATGATTTTGTTAAAAATAGTCATGAAATATTTTGTAGGAAGCTTCATGAAAATAAGGCTTTATATAACCGTAAAAATCCGTTCGTGCCTTATAAGTTAAAAAAACATTCTTCTCGTACTTTTACCAGAAAAGTCAAAAAATTCCTCGTAACGTAAACAAAAGAAAGATTCCTTACATACCATGTAGTAAAAGTCAAGAATGGATAAAAATGACTTTAAACATACATGAAAACACTTTTATAAAACATGTACATGGATGATAGAAATATCCCCAGTAAATACTTACGAATAAGCAATCTCGGATAAAAATGAGATTTGCAGAATTATCCATTACCTTAGGTCCGATTTGCTTCGTAAATGTCTGAACCTCCTGTATAATGATTTAAATAATGTTATTGACTTCTTACATAATCATATTCATTTTTATGATATCATATGTGGTTCACGTATGACTTTATATTACCCGTTATTTTGTAAATTCCATGTTAAAGAGCGTTTTGGTTAAAATCGTTTCATTTGTTGTATGTGTTTGAACTTGTAATTATTCATATGATTACTTAGATCATGATTACTTAATTCCAGAATATAAAACATGATTTATATATAATATATATCCATAATATACATATATATAATAGATCGATAAATGGAAAGAAATACACCGTTCATGGAGACAGTAGGTCGTACGTACACATGAACGTTGTTTTCGTTTCCTTATTGAGTTGAATGAAATTAAATAGATGAAATTCACATATATATACATAAATACAGTATCATTATTATGTCTTATATTTCATTATTATTAATTATATATACTTTATAATAATTCTTGAATGGTTAATCATGGAAAATGAATCTCATCGCATTCGTGGAGACGGTAGTCCGTACGTACGCACGAGCGATGATATCATTCCCATGATCGTGGAATTGTATTGGAGTGTATGTATACTATTTCAGAATCAATATCACTTTACAATAATCATATATATTTATTTATTTACACCATTATACCCATCCATGTATGGTGGTGGTGGAAAAACTGATTACACCACAGCGTGGAGACGATATTCCGTACGTACGCAAGCGTGGTGATTTTCATTTTCCATAGGATGGATAGATGGTGATTATAATAAAATATCAGTATATTAGTGATACTGATGTTATTACTTCATAATGAAACAACTAAAGAAGAAGAAGTGGAAGAAGAAATAAAGTTGAAAGAATCGGTAACGGACATTACCTCTTCATTGAAGCGCCTTTTTGAAACCTCCTCTTAGGGCACTAATATTGGTCTTTTAAGAAGACCAGAACCTCTAGGATGTTTCTATGGAAGTGGATAAGAGAATTGGGAAGGGGTTGGCCGAGCTTGAAGGCTCAAAGTGGTTTGTGGAAGAGAGGGAGGAGGTGCCTTTTATAAGGGAGGAGAGGGGCACCTTTGGAATTCTTAAAAATTTTAATTTATAATAAATCTAACCCCACTTAAAAACCTCCAAAAATGACTCATATTTGAATATTAGATGATATCGGGTTGTAATAGCATCAACCAATAATATTTAGACATGTTTGGATCTTATTTTAAACCTTATCATTTTGATTTATCCTTATTTAATCTATTTAAGTTTATTTGTGGTAATAAAATTCTAAATTTTAAATTATAACAAATAATTAATTATTTGCTGTGAATTATCCATAATTGGTTACTTTATAACATTATAGACAATATAAATATAAATTTATAATTTTTAAATATTTTTGTGATTTTTAAACAATTTTATAATATGTTATTTTTATAAAATAACAATAGTGTCAATTTTGACACTATTCATTTATTTGAATTTAAATAAAATATATACAGAAGATATGTTCGAACTAGAAGCTTTAATAGATTCATAAAAGGTCATATATATCTATTAAATTAGTGTATGACATTAAATAGTTCATATAATATTTATTTTATTTTTTTAAAACCATTTATTTGGTTTATCTCTTAATAAAATAATCACTACAACATTTTTGTATAATTATTTAATATACTTATTTGTTGCATAAAAATTAAAAATAAAATCCTATGATGAATAAAAATCTATTAACTTTCACAATAATACTTTTACTAGAATTTATCATCTTAATATCACAATATTTAAATTGTTAAATTATGAAGGTGACAACTTTGACATCATTTAAAATAAAATAAAATAAGTTTCATAATCACTTTTATAAGGCTCCAAACGGTTATATATTAGGTCATTGGATGGTTAAGGTGTATCTATACCCTACCAATAAGTTTTGGTCAGGTTTTTGGGCCTTTTAATGGGTATTATTATTTCAATAAAAACTATATTACTTATTTTTCACTTAATAAATAATTTCTGTATCATTAATGTATCACCAGTAATGACAATTATATAATCCCTAAAAATTATAAATAAATTATCATGATGTAGATACTTTTATTATATTTCTGGATACTATTCATGTTCGAAGTTTTAAAATGTTTATCACTAAATTAAAATTATTATACTTATAAGATTTAAGAGAGTGACATGTTGTCACATTCTTTGGTTTTAATAATAATTAAATTCTTTTCATGGTCAAAATTCCATAAAATGAATCTAATCCAACCCTTAGGTTATATGGGTCTACTTTTAGCCATCCAATATAATTTTGGCATGTGTTAGGGTAATTTTATAATATTATATTTACTCTTAATTCCCCAATTTACCTTTAACTATGGTAATAAAATTACCGTAGTTACTATTCATAATTCCCAAAAAATAAAAAGTAGCTTATTAACATAATTTGGAACCACTGATTCCAAATATGGAATCCATTTTTCCAAATTCAATACACAAAAGTTGCATAAATTAAATTAAAATTAATCCCGTTGTCAGAAGAAAACGGGTTTTTCTTTAAAATATTTCAAAAGATGGAATTGATTTAACCTACGAATTTAATGTAAAATCAATGATAATGACATACATTATATTAAACGGTAAAAATATATTCCATTTATACTTTAAAACCATTAAATATTATAATTTTACCATATAAATATTTGCGATGAAAAAAGTTTTTTTTAATTAAAATATAGCGTGTTTTTACTATTCATCAAAATATGAAAGTTACCAGAATAATATGAAAATTTTATCCAAAGTAAATTTTTATTTCTTGGTTCCAAATAAGAATTTTATTTTGTCAAATTTAACTTATAAACATGTCAAAAACTAGATTTAAACTGGGTGCGCCATCAAAAGGCGGCAAAACTGCAATTTTTTAAAAATACTTATTTTACCCAAAAAAATTATTTTGTTCTTATACCATGTTCTAGAAAATGTTTAAGATGAATAATAATGTTATAAAATTCAAAATTTTGTTAATACTATTCATAACGGCAAGTTCATAATAATATTATAATAATATATTGTTGTTTAGTAAAACCTGGTATTGCGTACAACACAGGCTATCGAGGAAGGTCGCGATTGCGTGTAACGCAAGCCAAGTCAGGGTTGCATGTTGTGCATGAATCCTTCGTTGTTTCGTATAACATAATCCAACCATATTTCATTTATACATTGAATATATATATATATATACTCAATGTTTTATAGAATAACTATTATCAAAATTGTGTGTAACACGATCCAAGAATAGTGTTGCGTATAGCGCAAGGTAATATTGGTGTAGCATACAACACAATACATTAATGAAATTAAAAGAATATTTTTCATAAAATCTCGGGGTGTTACATTCTACCCCCCTTAAAATGAATTTTGCCCTCGAAATTGTTCGGGGTTATAAATGGTTTATTACTTGAATGTTTGTTTAATAGAAACCCACATCGTAAAAAGGAATACCAAAACATGGCTTTAAAAACTAAAGTATGAAATGTAATGGTTACCCAAATTAACTCATCAATTGGTTTCCACGTAGGAGAACATTGGTGAAAATATGGATATAGATGAAAAATCTAACAATCAAGTTCTGATGGAGAGTGGTAGAAAACATGGCTATGAAAAAGACAACAATCACAAAGCCATAAATTTTTGATGATCTAAGGTACCATCTGATTCATCGGATATAAGGTCACTATGACAACATTTTTGATTTTCAAGATCATTTCCCTAAAGTTGATGAAATAAAAGAAATACTTACATGATTTTGGTAAAATATCACTGTTGTTCATGAATTGAACAATTTCCAATTCATCCCTTAAAGAAATGGAGTTGAATTTGTTATTTGTGATGTGTTAACAGATTATGTGATTGAATGATGGGTCATTCCATCTGTTTCAAACAAAAGGTTTGAAAAAGTTATAAGTCCATCATATGGTTAGATTAATCGTATATGGTCCCAAAAATGAACTTATACTTCATATATCATACCGCTTAATAAAATAAAACTAGTTTCTACTAACCAGGAAATTCCTGTAGGCCAGTGGTAGGCGATAAAGGCCAGTCGCACTTCGGTTGTGGGTTCGATTCCCACAGCCTTGTCCGACGCGATGGGCTGTCGCCCATCCTGCAAGTTGTCCTTTTTATAAAACTATATTACTACAACATCCCATCAATAATATCAAAAAAAAAAGTTCTATCCTTAAACAATACTAACTTATGTCCAACATAATCCATTCCAATCATTAGGCTTATCTAAAATACTTCGGTCCAAGCTCGTAGTATAAAGAAAACGATTACTTGAAATGTCATCAACCAAGCATGTGAATACAATAATTTATCCCCCATATATGTTTTTGGTCACATTCCAATCATGTAAATGCCTTAATCATGTATTCTATTGAATAATGAATACCCATTAAACCTTAGTGAAAACATGAATGCTGTCAAAAGTTAACTCTTTCGAAAATCCAAAAATTCTATATACTCAAACCATGAATTAACCTTCTCCTTATAACAGTCCTGAGCTCTTGAATACTATCAAACATTTAATTTTCTCCTTATCCCTTCATTATGCGCATATCATATACATTCCAAAAATATCTGAATAACCTTTCATGGATACTTCTACCATTAATCATACACATTCAAAACTCAAGGAAAGACAACAGTGTAACAATCCTTATACGTCTCTTTATTCCATAGTACCATGAGATCACTTATACAACATTAAACTTGAAAATCATGTAATCATTCCACTACCTTCTTAAACTATTGACCGATCTTCAACAATTCTTTCATCTCACATATCATTTGTAGTCTCTTCATCATCATCAACATAAATACTACCCATACGACCGTACTGATTCTCTTCATGAGACTTTCCCTAAGGTCATTGGTTTGAATAATGCCCGTACATTCCACATTTAAAACATTTAACCATTGTTGATGTCGTAGCAATACAATGATCCTCATCCATGGTGTTAACTGAACCTTTTCATTTGCACTTACTGGCTTTGTGTCCTTCTTTTCCACACCCAAAGCATCTTCCAGTTCCCTTGAAACAATCTCCCCGATGCCTCTTCCCACATGATTTACATGAGGGAAATTGAACTTTCTTTCCTCTATGATCATCATGAACCTTCATCTTTCTCTTATTATCTGATTCGGGAAACATACCAAAGTTCAGATTATTGATCATATTGTGAGATTGTTGATTAGGCATTATAATGATGTTTGGACTTCCAAATCCCGTTTCATTTGGTTTCTCATGAAGAATATAATTCCATTGTCCATCATATCATCCATTATCATGAATCTTCTTGTTTCCAGCCATTTTCTAAAACCCAAAAAGAATAGTGTGAGAGGCAAAAATCATGCTAGGGAAAACAACATAGTAAAGGGGGAGTATCCTCAATATCTAACATCTTAGGTTAAATTCTAAGACCGTTATCGTAGTTCTACTACTATATCCTATATGTATAATTATCCTTAGGGACATCCCTAGACATAACATATAAATATCTCTAGGGATCTCACTAACGTTTTCGCATCCTAGTTTCCAAAGGTTGACTAAACCTGTCCTCTGATACCAACTGTAGAGACCTGAAGCTTGACATACATGGACATTACATTACTTTTGCGGAATACTTAGTATATAATAAAAACAAACACACAAGGACCGTAATAGTTTAGTGTGTTTGGAAACTCGGAATATAATCTTCTAATAGTGGTGAAAGATCTTTAATATCTCCCATTAAGATCTTCCCTTTTTTTCTTACCTAAAACCTTTCTTTATATCCTGGGGAAAAGAAAACATAAAAAGGGTGAGCTCAAATGCTCACTAAGGGTAAGCATGGATAAAATAAAACATACCATATACATTTTCACTTAAAAACATGAACATAATGTTTAAACATCAAAAGCTTAAGCAATGACATAAAACATGGAAGTACATAAAGAATAGATCATAAAGAAACATTAATCATGATAAACTAGCATGGAAATAAAACTTGTAATTGTGGAAACCATTAAGCACGTGATATGATTTCCATAGTAGCCAAGGCATTGTTGCCAAGACCATCTTAGTGGACAAAGTCCCTTTCTGAATCGAGTTCACTCCTCATTCCAGTCCTGTATTACTGAACCGGTTTAACTTTCCGTTCCAGTCATATCTATCTCATGAGATATAAATCTTTACCCAATTCATTGGAGGGAGATATATGTCCCACCCATCTCATAGTGAAATCATTCTTACTTGTGCCACAAAATAAACTTAAAACATTCATCATAACCCAAAGAATAAAATGGGTTTCATAAACATCGTCCCATCATCACATTATCCATATAAAAAAAATGGATATTTCATCATAAGAAAATTTAAACCATGTAAATCATAGAGACATTATACTTGAAACATACACATATGAATTAATTCCATCTTAGATAGAAAATGGTTTTGATAAAACACTTGAAATGAATTCTTGAGGAAAATATCCTTTATTCTTCAAAATCAATTTCTTTTCAAAAAAACATCATGCAATTTTAAAATAAAATGATTTTTTTGAAAATATTCATGAAATATTTTGGAGGAATATTCATGAAAATAAGTCTTTATAAAACCGTAAAAATCTCTTTGTGCCATATAAGTTAAAAAAACATTCTTCTCGTACTTTTTCCAGAAAAGTCAAAAAGTACCTCACAACGTAAACAAAAGAAAGATTCCTTACATACCATGTAGTAAAAGTCAATAATGGTTAAAAATTACTTTAAACATACTTGAAAACACTTTTATAAAACATGTACATGGATGATATAAATATCCCCACTAAATACTTACGAATAAGCAATCTTGGATAAAAATGAGATTTGCATAATTATCCCTTACCTTAGGTCCAATTTGCTTCATAAGTATCCAAACCTCCTATATAATTATTTAAATAATGTTATTGACATCTTAAATAATCATATTCATTGTTATTATATCATATATGGTTCACTTACGACTTTATATTACCCATTCTTTTGTAAATTCCATGTTAAAGAGCATTTTGGTTAAAATCGTTTCATTTGTCGTCCGTGTTTTGACTTGTAATTATTCATATGATTACTTAGATCATGATTACTTAATTCCAGAATATAAAACATGAATTATATATAATATATATTCATAATATACATATATATAATAGATTGATAAATGGAAAGAAATACACCGTTCATGGAGACGGTAGGTCGTACGTACGCATGAACGTTGTTTTCGTTTCCTTATTGAGTTGAATGAAATTAAATAGATGAAAAACATATATATATACATAAATCCAGTATCATTATTATGTCATATATTTCATTATTATTCATTATATATACTTTATAATCATTCGTGAATGGTTAATCATGGAAAATAAATCTCATCGCGTTCGTGGAGACGGTAGTCCGTACGTACGCACGAGCGATGATATCATTCCCATGACTGTGGAATTGTATTGGAGTGTATGTATACTATTTCAGAATCAATATCACTTTAAAATAATCATATATAGTTATTTATTTACACCATTATACACATCCATGTATGGTGGTGGTGGAAAAACTGATAACACCACGGCGTGGAGACGGTATTCCGTACGTACGCACGAGTGGTGATTTTCATTTTCTGTAGGATGGATAGATGGTGAAATAGGGTTGTTTCATAATTATAATAACATATGAGTATATGAGTGATACTGATGTTATTACTTTATAATGAAACAACTAAGGAATAAGAAGTGGAAGAAAAAATAAAGTTGAAAGAATCGGTAACGGACATTACCTCTTCTTTGAAGCGCCTTTTTGAAACCTCCTCTTAGGGCACTAATATTGGTCTTTGAAGAAGACCAGAACCTCTAGGATGTTTCTAGGGAAGTGTAGAAGAGAATTGGACAGGGGTGGCTGAGATTGAAGGCTCAAAGTGGTGTGAGGATGAGAGGGAGGAGGTGCCCTTTTATAAGGGAGGAGAGGGGCACCTTTGGAATTCTTAAAAATATTAATTTATAATAAATCTAAACCCACTTAAAAACCTTAAAAAATTACTCATATTCGAAGATTAGATGATATAGGGTTGTAATATCATCAACCAATAATATTTAGACATCTTTGGATCTTATTATAAACCTTATCATTTTGATTTATCCTTATTTAATATATTTATGATTATTTGTGGTAATAAAATTCTAAATTTTAAATTATAACAAATAATTACTTATTTGATGTGAATTTTCCATAATTGGTCACTTTATAACATTATAGACAATATAAATATAAATTTATAATTTTTAAATATTTTTGTGATTTTTAAACAATTTTATAATATGTTATTTTTATAAAATAACAATAGTGTCAATTTTGACACTATTCGTTTATTTGAATTTAAATAAAATATATACAGAAGATATGTTCGAACTAAAAGATTTAATAGAATAATGAAAGTTCATATGTATATATAAAAGTATTGGATCACATTAAATAGTTCATATAATATTTATTTTATTATTTTTAAAACCATTTATTTGGTTTATCTCTTAATAAAATAATTACTACAACATTTTTGTATAATTATTTAATATACATATTTGTTGCATAAGAATTAAAAATAAAATCCTATGATGAAGATAAATCTATTACCTTTTACGATAATACTTTTACTAGAATATATCATCTTAAAATAACAATATTTAAATTGTTAAATTATGAAGGTGACAACTTTTTCATCATTTAAAATAAAATAAAATAAGTGTCATAATCACTTTTATAAGGCTCCAAACGGTTATATATTAGGTCATTGGATGATTATGGTGTAGCTATAAACTACCAATAATTTTTGGTCAGGTTTTTGGGCCTTTTAATGGGTATTATTATTTCAATAAAAACTATATTACTTATTTTTCACTTAATAAATAATTTTTGTATCATTAATGTATCACCATTAATGACAATTATTTAATCCCTAAAAATTCTAAATAAACTATCATGATGTAGATAATTTTATTAGATTTCTAGAGACTATTCATGTTCGATTTTTTATTATGTTTATCACTAAATTAAAATTATTATACTTATAAGATTTAAGAGAGTGACATGTTGTCACATTCTTTGGTTTTAATAATAATTAAATTATTTTCATGGTCAAAATTCCATAAAATGAATCTAATCCGACCCTTGGTTATATGGGTCTACTTTTAGCCATCCAATAGCATTTTGGCATGTGTTAGGGTAATTTTGTAATATCATATTTACCCTTAATTACCTGATTTACCTTTAACTATGGTAAATAAAATTTACCGTATTTACTATTCATAATTCCCAAAAATAAAAAGTAGCTAATTAACATAATTTGGACCCACTGATTCCAAATATGGACTCCATTTTTCCAAATTCAATTCACAAAATTTTCAGAAATTAATTTAAAATTATTCTCATTGTCGGAAGAAAACAGGTTTTTCTTTAAAATATTTCAAAAGATTGAATTGATTTAACCTACGAATTTAATGTAAAATCAATGATAATGAAATACATTATATTAAATTGTAAAAATATATTCCATTTATAATTTAAAACCATTCAATATTATAATTTAATCATATAAATTATTGCGATGAAAAAAGTTGTTTTTAATTAAAATATAGCATGTTTTTACTATTCATCAAAATATGAAAGTTACCAGAATAAAATGAAAATTTTATCCAAAGTAAATTTTTATTTCTTGATTCCAAAGAAGAATTTTATTTTGTAAAATTGAACTTATAAACATGTCTAAAACTATATTTAAAGTTGGTGCGCCATCAAAAGGCGGCAAAACTGCATTTTTTGAAAAATACTTATTTTACCCGAAAAATTTATTTTGTTCTTATACCATGTTCTAGAAAATATGTAAGATGAATAATAATATTATAAAATTAATCATTTAGTCAATACTATTCATAACGGCTAGTTTATAATAATATAATAATAATATATCGTTGTTTACTAAAACCTGGTATTGCGTACAACACACGCTATCGAGAAAGGTCGTGATTGCGTGTAACGCAAGCCATGTCAGGGTTGTGTGTTGTGCAAGAATCCTTCATTGTTTCGTATAACAGAATCCAACCATATTTCATTTATACATTGAATATATATATATATACTCAATGTTGCGTAGAATAACTATTATCAAAATTGTGTGTAACACGATCCAAGAATAGTGTTGCGTATAACGCAAGGTAATCTTGGTGTAGCATACAACACAAGACATTAATGAAATTAAAAGAATATTTTTCATAAAATCTCGGGTTGTTACATTCTACCCCCCTTAAAATGAATTTCTCCCTCAAAATTCGTCAGGGTTATAAATGGTTTATTACTCGAAAGTTTTTTTAATAGAAAACCACACTGTAAAAAGGAATACCAAAACATGGCTTTAAAAACTAAAGTATGAAATGTAACGGTTACCCAAATTAACTCATCACTGGGTTTCCACGTAGGAGAACATAGGTGAAAATATGGATATGGAAGAAAAATATAACCATCATGTTCTGATGGAGAGTGGTAGAGAACATGGCTATGAAAAATCCAACAATCACAAAGCCATAAATTTGTGATGATCTAAGGTACCATCTGATTCATCGGATATAAGGTCACTATGACAACATTTTTGATTTTCAAGATCATTTCCCTAAAGTTGATGAATTAAAATAAATACTTACATGATTTTGGAACAATCTCATTGTTTTTCATGAATTGAACAATTTCCACTTCATCCCTTATAGAAATGAAGTTTAATTTGTTATTCGTGGTGTGTTAATAGATTATGTGATAGAATGATGGGTCATTCCATCTGTTTCAAACAAAAGGTTTGCAAAAGTTATAAGTCCATCATATGGTCAGATTAATCGTATATGGTACCCAAAATGGAATTATACTTCATATATCATACCGCTTAATAAAATAAAACTAGTTTCTACTAACCAGGGACTTCATGTAGGCCAGTGGTAGGAGATAAAGGCCAGTCGCACTTCGGTTGTGGGTTCGATACCCACTGCCTTGTCCGATGCAATGGGTTGTCACCCATCCTGCAGGTTGTCCTTTTTCTAAAACTAAATTACTATAACATCCCATCAATAATATCAAAAAAAAGTTCTATCATTAAATAATACTAACTTATGTCCAAAATAATCCATTCCAATATTTAGGCTGATCTAAAATACTTCGGTCCAAGCTCATAGTATAAAGAAAACGATTACTTGCAATGTCATCAACCCAGCATGTGAATACCATCATTTATCCCCCATGTATCTTGTTGGTCACATTCCAACCATGTGAATACCTTAATCATATATTCTCTTGAATAATGAATACCCATTAAACCTTAATGAAAACATGAATGCTGTCAAAAGTTAACTCTTTCCAAAATCCAAAAATTTTATATACTCAAACCATGATATAACCTTATCCTTATATCATTCATGAGCTCTTGAATATTATCAATCATTTAATTTTCTCCTTATTCCTTCATTATGCGCATATCATATACATTCTAAAAATATCGGAATAACCTTTCATGGATACTGGTACCATTAATCATACAATTTCAAATCTCAAAGAAAGACAACAGTGTAACAATCCTTATATGTCTCTTTATTCCATAGTACCATGAGATTACTTATACAACATTACACTTGATAAACATGTAATCATTCCACTACCTTCTTAAACCATTGACCGATCTTCAACAATTCTTTCATCTCATATATCATTTGTAGTCTCTTCATCATCATCAACATAAATACTACCCATACGGCCGTACTGATTCTCTTCATGAGACTTTCCTTAAGGTCATTGGTTTGCATAATGCCCGTACATTCCACATTTAAAACATTTAACCATTGTTGATGTCGTAGCAATACCGTTATCCTCATCCATGGTGTTAACTGAACCTTTTCCTTTGTACTTACTGGCTTTGTGTCCTTCTTTTACACACCCAAATCATCTTCCAGTTCCCTTGAAACAATCTCCCCGATGCCTCTTCCCACATGATTTACATGAGGGAAATTGAACTTTCCTTCCTCTATGATCATCATGAACCTCCATCTTTCTCTTATTATATGATTCGGGAAACTTACCAAAGTTGAGATTATAGATCATATTATGAGATTGCTGATTAGGCCTAATAACGATGTTTGGACTTCCAAATCCCGTTTCATTTGGTTTCTCATGAAGAATATCATTCCATTGTCTGTCGTATCCTCCATTATCATGAATCTTCCTGTTTCCAGCCGTTTTCTAAAACCCAAAAATAATAGTGTGAGAGGAAAAAATCAGGCTAGGGAAAACAACATAGTAAAGGGGGAGTATCCTCAATATCTAACATCTTAGGTTAAATTATAAGATCGTTACCGTAGTTCTAGGACTATATCCTATACGTATACTTATCCTTAGGGACATCTCAAGACATGACTTAGAAATATCTCTAGGGATCTCACTAACATTTTCGCATCCTAGTTTCCAAAGGTTGACTAAACCTTTCCTCTGATACCGACTGTAGAGACCCGAATCTTGACGTACATGGACATTACATTACTTTTTCGGAATACTTAGTACATAACAAAAACACACACACAAGGACCGTAATAGTTTAGTGTCTTTGGAAACTTGGAATATAATCTTCTAATCGTGGTGAAAGATCTTCAATATCTCCCATAAAGATCTTCCCTTTTTTTCTGACCTAAAACCTTTCTTTATATCCTGGGGAAATGAAAACAAAAAAAGGGTGAGATCAAATGCTCAGTAAGGTTAAGCATGGACAAAATAAAACATACCATATACATTTCCACTTAAAAACATGAACATAATGTTTAAACATCAAAAGCTTAAGCAATGACATAAAACATGGAAGTACATAAAGCATAGATCATAAAAGAACATTAATCATGATAAACTATCATGGAAATAAAACTTGTAATTGTGGAAACCATTAAGCACATGATATGATTTCCATAGTAGCCAAGGTATTACTTCCAAGACCATCTTAGTGGACAAAGTCCCTTTCTGAATCGAGTTCACTCCTCGTTCCAGTCCTGTATTACTGAACCAGTTTAATTTTCCATTCCAGTCATGTCTATCTCATGAGATATAAATCTTTACCCAATGCATTAGAGAGAGATATAGGTCCCACCAATCTCATAGTGAAATCATTCTTACTTGTGCCACAAAATAAACTTAAAACATTCATCATAACCCAAAGAATAAAATGGGTTTCATAAACATCATCCCATCATCACATAATCCATATAAAACAAATGGATATTTAATCATAAGTAAATTGAAAACCTGTAAATCATAGAGACATTATACTTGAAACATACACATATGAAATAATGTCATCTTAGATATAAAATGGTTTTGATAAAACACTTGAAAAGAATTCTTGAGGAAAATATCCTTTCTTCTTCCAAATCAATTTCTTTTCACAAAACATCATGCAAATTGAAAAGAAAATGATTTTTTTGAAAATACTCATGAAATATTTTGGAGGAAGCTTCATGAAAATAATGCTTTATAAAACCGTAAAAATCCGTCCGTGCCATATAAGTTAAAAAAACATTCTTCTCGTACTTTTGCCAGAAAAGTCAAAAAGTACCTCGTAACATAAACAAAAGAAATATTCCTTACATACCAGGTAGTAAAAGTCAAGAATGGTTAAAAAGGACTTTAAACATACATGAAAACACTTTTATAAAACATGTACATCGATGATAGAAATATCCCAAGTAAATACTTACGAATAAGAAATCTCCGATAAAAATGAGATTTGCAGAATTATCCCTTACCTTAGGTCCGATTTGATTCGTAAGTGTCCGAACCTCCTATATAATGATTTAAATAATGTTATTGACTTCTTACATAATCATATTCATTGTTATGCGCAAGAATGCTGTTTTTGTTTCCTTATTGAGTTGAATGAAATTAAATAGATGACATACATATATATATACATAAATCCAGTATCATTATTATGTCATATATTTCATTATTGTTCATTATATATACTTTATAACTATTCTTTAATTGTTAATCATGGATAATGAATCTCATCGCGTTCATGGAGACGGTAGTCCGTACGTACGCACGAGCGATGATATCATTCCCATGACCGTGGAATTGTATTGGAGTGTATGTATACTATTTCAGAATCAATATCAACTTACAATAATAATATAAAGTTATTTATTTACACCATTATACCCATCCATGTATGGTGGTGGTGGAAAAATTGATTACACCACGGCGTGGAGACGGTATTCCGTACGTACGCACGCGTGGTGATTTTTGTTTTCCGTAGGATGGATAGATGGTGAAATAGGGTTGTCTCATAATTATAATAACATATCAGTATATGAGTGATACTGATGTCATTACTTCATAATGAAACAACTAAAGAAGAAGAAGTGGAAGAAGAAATAAAGTTGCAAGAATCGGTAACAGACATTACCTCTTCTTTGAAGCGCCTTTTTGAAACCTCCTCTTAAGGAACTAATATTGGTCTTTGAAGAAGACCAGAACCTCTAGGATATTTCTAGGGAAGTAGAGAAGATAATTGGGTAGGGTTTTGCCGAGCTTTAAAGCTCAAAGTGGTGTGAGGAAGAGAGGGACGAGGTGCCCTTTTATAAGGGAGGAGAGGGGCACCTTTGGAATTCTTAAAAATATTAATTTATAATAAATTTAACCCCACATAAAAACCTCAAAAAATGACTAATATTCAAATATTAGATGAGATAAGGTTGTAATATCATCAAACAATAATATTTAGACATGTTTGGATCCAATTTTAAACCTTATCATTTTGATTTATCCTTATTTAATCTATTTAAGTTTATTTGTGGTAATAAAATTCTAAATTTTAAATTATAACAAATAATTCCTTATTTGTTGTGAAGTTTCCATAATTGGTTACTTTATAACATTATAGACAATATAAATATAAATTTATAATTTTTAAATATTTTTGTGATTTTTAATCAATTTTATAATATGTTATTTTTATAAAATAACAATAGTGTCAATTTTGACACTATTCATTTATTTTAATTTAAATAAAATATATACAGAAGATATGTTAGAAATAAAAGCTTTAATAGATTCATAAAAGGTCATATTTATCAATAAAATTAGTGAATCACATTAAATATTTCATATAATATTTATTTTATTATTTTTAAAACCATTTATTTGGTTTATCTCTTAATAAAATAATTACTACAACATTTTTTATAATTATTTAATATACTTATTTGTTGCATAAAAATTAAAAATATAATCCTATGATTAAGATAAATATATTACATTTCACAATAATACTTTTCCTCAAATTTTCATCTTAAAATCACAATATTTAAATTGTTAAATTATGAAGGTGACAACTTTGGCATCATTTAAAATAAAATAAAATAAGTGTCATAATCACTTTTATAAGGCTCCAAACGGTTATATATTAGGTCATTGGATGATTAAGGTGTATATATACACTACCAATGAGTTTTGGTCAGGTTTTTGGGCTTTTTAATGGGTATTATTTTTTCAATAAAAACTATATTAATTATATTTCACTTAATAAATAATTTATGTATCATTAATGTATCACCATTAATGACAATTATTTAATCCCTAAAAATTTTAAATAAATTATCATGATGTAGATAATTTTATTATATTTCTGGAGACTATTCATGTTCTATGTTTTATTATTTTTATCACTAAATTAAAATTATTATACTTATAAGATTTAAGAGAGTGACATGTTGTCACATTCTTTGGTTTTAATAATAATTAAATTATTTTCATGGTCAAAATTCCATAAAATGAATCTAATCCGACCCTTAAGTTATATGGATCTACTTTCATGGTTTTAATAATAATTAAATTATTTTCATGGTCAAAATTCCATAAAATGAATCTAATTACCCGATTTACCTTTAACTATGGTAAATAAAAGTTACCGTAGTTACTATTCATAATTCCCAAAAATAAAAAGTAGCTTATTAACATAATTTGGACCCACTGATTCCAAATATGGAATCTATTTTTCCAAATTCATTACACAAAAGTTGTAGAAATTAAATTAAAATTAATCCTGTTGTCGGAAGAAAACGGGTTTTTCTTTAAAACATTACAAAAGATTGAATTGATTTAACCTACGAATTTAATGTAAAATCATTGATAATGACATAAATTATATTAAATGGTAAAAATATATTCTATTTATACTTTAAAACCATTCAATATGATAATTTCACCATATAAATTATTGCGATGAAAAAAGATGTTTTTAATTAAAATATAGCGTGTTTTCACTATTCATCAAAATATGAAAGTTACCAGAATAATATAAAAATTTTATCCAAAGTAAATTTTTATTTCTTGATTCCAAAGAAGAATTTTATTTTTTCAAATTGAACTTATAAACATGTCAAAAACTAGATTTAAAGTGGGTGCGCCATCAAAAGGCGGCAAAACTGCATTTTTTAAAAAATACTTATTTTACCCGAAAACTTTATTTTGTTTTTATAACATGTTCTAGAAAATGTGTAAGATGAATAATAATGTTATAAAATTCTAATTTTAGTTAATACTATTCATAAAGGCTAGTTCATAATAATATTATAATAATATATCATTGTTTAGTAAAACCCGGTATTGCGTACAACACACGCTACCGAGGAAGGTCGCGATTGCGTGTAACGCAAGCCAAGTCAGGGTTGCGTATTGTGCAAGAATCCTTAATTGTTTCGTATAACATAATCCAAACATATTTCATTTATACATTGAATATATATATATATATACTCAATGTTGCGTAGAATAACTATTATCAAAATTGTGTGTAACACGATCCAAGAATAGTGTTGCGTATAGCGCAAGGTAATCTTAGTGTAGCATACAACACAAGACATTAATGAAATTAAAAGAATATTTTTCATATAATCTCGGGGTGTTACATTCTACCCCCCTTAAAATGAATTTCTCCCTCGAAATTCGTTGGGGTTATAAATGGTTTATTACTTGAAAGTTTGTTTAATAGAAACCCATATCGTAAAAAGGAATACCAAAACATGGATTTAAAAACTAAATTATGAAATGTAACGGTTACCCAAATTAACTCATCACTGGGTTTCCACGTAGTAGAACATAGGTGAAAATATGGATATGGAAGAAAAATCTAACCATCAACTTCTGATGGAGAGTGGTAGAGAACATGGCTATGAAAAAGCCAATAATCACAAAGCCATAAATTTGTGATGATCTCAGGTACCATCTGATTCATCGGATATAAGGTCCCTATGACTACATTTTTTATTTTCAAGATCATTTCCCTAAAGTTGATGAATTAAAATAAATACTTGCATGATTTTGGTACAATCTCACTGTTGTTCGTGAATTGAACAATTTCCACTTCATCCCTTAAAGAAATGAAGTTTAATTTGTTATTCGTGATGCGTTAACAGATTATGTAATAGAATCATGGGTCATTCTATCAGTTTCAAACAAAAGGTTTGCAAAAGTTATAAGTCCATCATATGGTTATATTAATCGTATATGGTTCCAAAAATGAACTTATACTTCATATATCATACCGCTTAATAAAATAAAACTAGTTTCTTCTAACCAGGGACTTCATGTAGGCCAGTGGTAGGCGATAAAGGCCAGTCGCACTTCAGTTGTGGGTTCGATTCCCACAGCCTTGTAAGACGCGATGGGTTGTCTCCCATCCTGCAAGTTGTCCTTTTTCTAAAACTACATTACTATAACATCCCATAAATAGTATCAAAAAAAATTTCTATCCTTGAATAATACTAACTTATGTCCAACATAATCCATTCAAATCTTTAGGCTTATCTAAAATACTTCGGTCCAAGCTCATAGTATAAAGAAAACGATTACTTGAAATGTCATCAACCAAGAATGTGAATACCATCATTTATCCCCCATATATTTTGTTGGTCATAGTCCAATCATGTGAATACCTTAATCATGTATTCTCTTGAATAATGAATACCCATTAAACCTTAGTGAAAACATGAATGCTGTCAAAAGTTAACTCTTCCCAAAATCTAAAAATTCTATATACTCAAACCATGATATAACCTTCTCCTTATATCAGTCATGAGCTCTTGAATACTATCAAACATTTAATTTTCTCTGTATCCCTTCATTGTGCGCATATCATATACATTCCAAAAATATCTGAATAACCTTTCATGGATACTAGTACCATTAATCATACACTTTCAAAACTCAAGGAAAGACAACATTGTAACAATCCTTATATGTCTCTTTCTTCCATAGTACCATGAGATTACTTATACAACATTACACTTGATAAACATGTAATCATTCCACTACCTTCTTAAACCATTGACCGATCATCAACAATTCTTTCATCTCACATATCATTTGTAGTCTCTTCATCATCAACAACATAAATACTACCCATATGGCCGTACTGATTCTCTTCATGAGACTTTCCCTTAGGGCATTGGTTTTCATAATGCCCGTACATTCCACATTTAAAACATTTAACCATTGTTGATGTCGTAGCAATACCATTATCCTCATCCATGGTGTTAACTGAACCTTTTCCTTTGCACATACTGGCTTTGTGTCCTTCTTATCCACACCCAAAGCATCTTCCAGTTCCCTGGAAACAATCTCTATGATGCCTCTTCCCACATGATTTAAATGAGGGAAATTGAACTTTCATTCCTCTATGGTCATCATGAACCTTCATCTTTCTCTTATTATCTGAGTCCGGAAACTTACCAAAGTTGAGATTATTGTTCATATTTTGAGATTGCTGATTAGGCATAATAATGATGTTTGGACTTCCAAATCCCTTTTCATTTGGTTTCTCATGAAGAATATAATTCCATTGTCCATCATATCCTCCATTATCATGAATCTTCTTGTTTCCAGCCATTTTCTAAAACCTAAAAAGAATAGTGTGAGAGGAAAAAAACATGCGAGGGAAAACAACATAGTAAAGGGGGAGTATCCTCAATATCTAACATCATAGGTTAAATTATAATATCGTTACCTTATTTCTAGGACTATATCCTATACGTATACTTATCCTTAGGGACATCCCTAGACATAACGTAGAAATATCTCTAGGGATCTCACTAACGTTTTCGCATCCTAGTTTCCAAAGGTTGACTAAACCTTTCCTCTGATACCAACTGTAGAGACCCAAAGCTTGACGTACATGGACATTACATTACTTTTGTGGAGTACTTAGTACATAACAAAAACACACACACAAGGACCGTAATAGTTTAGTGTCTTTGGAAACTCGGAATATAATCTTCTAATCGTGGTGAATGATCTTCAGTATCTCCCATAAAGATCTTCCCTTTTTTTCTTACCTAAAACCTTTCTTTATATCTTGGGGAAAAGAAAACCTAAAAAGGGTGAGATCAAAAGCTCATTATGGGTAAGCATGGATAAAATAAAACATACCATATTCATTTTCCCTTAAAAACATGAACATAATGTTTAAACATCAAAAGCTTGAGCAATGACATAAAACATGGAAGTACATAAAGCATAGATCTTAAAGGAACATTAATAATGATAAACTAGCATGGAAATAAAACATGTAATTGTGGAAACCATTAATCATATGATATGATTTCCATAGTAGCCAAGGAATTGCTTCCACGACCATCTTAGTGGACAAAGTCCCTTTCTAAATCGAGTTCACTCCTCGTTCTAGTCCTGTATTACTGAATCGGTTTAACTTTCCGTTCCAACCATGTCTATCACATGAGATATAAATCTTTACCCAATGCATTGGAGGGAGATATAGGTCCCACCCATCTCATAGTGAAATCATTCTTACATGTGCCACAAAATAAACTTAAAACATTCATCATAACCCAAAGAATAAAATGGGTTTCATAAACATCTTCCCATCATCACATAATCCATATAAAAAAAATGAATATTTCATAATAAGAAACTTTAAACCATGTAAATCATAGATAAATTATACTTGAAAAATACACATATGAAATAATGTCATCTTAGATAGAAAATGGTTTTGATAAAACACTTGAAATGAAATCTTGAGGAAAATATTATTTCTTCTTCAAAAACAATTTCTTTTCACAAAACATCATGAAATTTTAAAAGAAGATGATTTTGTTGAAAATAGTCATGAAATATTTTGGAGGAAGCTTCATGAAAATAAGGCTTTATAAAACTGTAAAAATCCGTTCATGCCGTATAAGATAAAAAAACATTCTTCTCGTACTTTTGCCGGAAAAGTCAAAAAGTACCTCGTAACGTAAACAAAAGAAAGATTCCTTACATACCATGTAGTAAAAGTCAAGAATGGTTAAAAAGGAATTTATACATACATTAAATCATTTTTATTAAACTTGTACATGGATGATAGAAATATCCCCAGTAAATACTTACAAATAAGCAATCTCGGATAAAAATGAGATTTGTAGAATTATCCCTTACCTTAGGTCCGATTTGCTTCGTAGGTGTCCTAACCTCCTGTATAATGATTTAAATATTGTTATTGACTTATTACATAATCATATTCATTGTTATAATATCATATATGGTTCACTTATGACTTTATATTACCCGTTCTTTTGTAAATTCCATGTTAAAGAGCATTTTGGTTAAAATCGTTTCATTTGTCATCCGTGTTTTGACTTGTAATTATTCATATGATTACATAGATCATGATTACTTAATTCCAGAATATAAAACATGGTTTATATATAATATATATTTGTAATATACATATATATAATAGATCGATAAATGGAAAGAAATACATCGTTCATGGAGACGTTAGGTCGTACGTACGCATGAACGTTGTTTTCGTTTCCTTATTGAGTTGAATGAAATTAAATAGATGACATACATATCTATATACATAAATAAAATATCATTATTATTTCATATATTTCATTATTATTCATTATATATACGTTATAATCATTCTTGAATGGTTAATCATGGAAAATGAATCTCATCGCGTTCGTGGAGACGGTAGTCCGTACATACGCACGAGCGATGATATCATTCCCATGACTGTGGAATTGTATTGGAGTATATGTATTCTATTTCAGAATCAATATAACTTTACAATAATTATATATAGCAATTTATTTATACAATTATACCCATTCATGTATGGTGGTGGTGGAAAAACGGATTACACCACGGCGTGTAGACGGTATTCTGTACGTACACACTTGTGGTGATTTTCATTTTCCATAGGATGGATAGATGGTGAAATAGAGTTGTTTCATAATTATAATGACATATCAGTATATGAGTGATACTTATGTTATTACTTCTAAATAAACAACTAAATAAGATGAAGTGGAAGAAGAAATAAAGTTGAAAGAATATGTAACGGACATTACCTCTTCTTTGACGCGCCTTTTTGAAACCTCCTCTTAGGGAACTAATATTGGTCTTTGAAGAATACCAGAACCTCTAGGATGTTTCTAGGGAAGTGTAGAAGAGAATATTTTAGGGGTTGGCCGAGCATGAAGGCTCAATGTGGTGTGAGGAAGAGAGGGAGGATGTTCCCTTTTATAAGGGAGGAGAGGGGCACCTTTGGAATTCGTAAAAATATTAATTTATAATAAATCTAACCCCACATAGAAACCTCCAAAAATGACTCATATTCGAAGATTAGATGCGATAGGGTTGTAATATTATCAACTAATAATATTTATACATGTTTGGATCTTATTTTAAACCTTATCATTTTGATTTATCCTTATTTAATCTATTTAAGTTTATTTGTGGTAATAAAATTCTAAATTTTAAATTATAACAAATAATTACATATTTGTTGTGAATTTTCCATAATTGGTTAATTTATAACATTATAGACAATATAACTATGAATTTATAATTTTTAAATATTTTTGTGATTTTTAAACAATTTTATAATATGTTATTTGTATAAAATAACAATAGTGTCAATTTTGACACTATTCATTTATTTGAATTTAAATAAAATATATACAGAAGATATGTTCGAAATAAAAGCATTAATAGATTCATAAAAGGTCATATGTATCTATAAAATTAGTGTATCACATTAAATATTTCATATAATATTTATTTTATTATTTTTAAAACCATTTATTTGGTTTATCTATTAATAAAATAACTACTACAACATTTTTGTATAATTATTTAATATTCTTATTTGTTGCATAAAAATTCAAAATAAAATCCTATGATGAAGATAAATCTATTACCTTTCACAATAATACTTTTACTCTAATTTATCATCTTAAAATCACAATAGTAAAATTGTTAAATTATGAAGGTGACAACTTTGGCATCATTTAAAATAAAATAAAATAAGTGTCATAATCACTTTTATAAGGCTCGAAACTGTTATATATTATGTAATTGGATGATTAAGGTGTATATATACACTACAAATAAGTTTTGGTCAGGTTTTTGGGCCTTTTAATGGGTATTATTATTTCAATAAAAACTATATTACTTATATTTCACTTAATAAATAATTTCTGTATCATTAATATATCACCATTAATGACAATTATTTAATACCTAAAATTTCTAAATAAATTATCATGATGTAGATAATTTTATTATATTTCTGTATACTATTCATGTTCTAAGTTTTATGATGTTTATCACTAAATTAAAATTATTATACTTATAAGATTTAAGAGAGTGACATGTTGTCACTTTCTTTGGTTTTAATAATAATTAAATTATTTTCATGGTAAAAATTCCATAAAATGTATCTAATCCGACCCTTAGGTTATATGGGTCTACCTTTAGCGATCCAATAGAATTTTGGCATGTGTTAGGATAATTTTATAATATTATATTTACCCTTAATTACCCGATTTACCTTTAACTATGGTAAATAAAATTTACCATAATTACTATTCATAATTCCCAAAAATAAAAAATAGCTTATTAACATAATTTGAACCAACTGATTCCAAATATGGAATCCATTTTTTCAAATTCAATACACAAAAGTTGAATAAATTAAATTAAAATTAATCCCGTTGTCGGAAGAAAACAGGTTTTTCTTTAAAATATTGCAAAAGATTGAATTGATTTAACCTACGAATTTAAGGTAAAATCAATGATAATAACATAAATTATATTAAATGGTTAAAATATATTCTATTTATACTTTAAAACCATTCAATATTATAATTTAACCGTATAAATTATTGCGATGAAAAAAGTTGTTTTTAATTAAAATATAGCATGTTTTTACTATTCATCAAAATATGAAAGTTACCAGAATAATATGAAAAATTTATCCAAAGTAAATTTTTATTTCTTGATTCAAAAGAAGAATTTTATTTTGTCAAATTTAACTTATAAACATGTCAAAAACTAGATTTAATGTGGGTGCGCCATCAAAAGGCGGCAAAACTGCATTTTTTTAAAAATACTTATTTTACATGAAAAATTTATTTTGTTCTTATACCATGTTCTAGAAAATGTGTAAGATGAATAATAATGTTATAAAATTCAAAATTTAGTTAATAGTATTCATAACGGCTAGTTCATAATAATATTATAATAATATATCATTGTTTAGTAAAACCCGGTATTGCGTACAACACCCGCTATCGAGGAAGGTCGCGATGGCATGTAACGCAAGCCAAGTCAGGGTTGCGTGTTGTGAAAGAATACATCGTTGTTTCGTATAACATAATCCAACCATATTTCATTTATACATTGAATATGTATATATATATACTCAATGTTGCGTAGAATAAATATTATCAAAATTTTGTGTAACACGATCCAAGAATTGTGTTGAGTATAGTGCTAGGTAATCTTGGTGTAACATACGACACAAGACATTAATGAAATTAAAATAATATTTTTCATAAAATCTCAAGGTGTTACATTCTACCCCCCTTAAAATGAATTTCTCCCTCAAAATTCGCCGGGATTATAAATGGTTTATTACTCGAAAGTTTGTAAAATAGAAACCCACATCCTAAAAAGGAATACCAAAACATGGCTTTAAAAACTAAATTATGAAATGTAACGGTTACGCAAATTAACTCATCACTGGGTTTCCACGTAGGAGAACATAGGTGAAAATATGGATATGGAAGAAAAATCTAACCATCATGTTCTGATGGAGAGTGGTAGAGAACATGGCTATGAAAAAGCCAACAATCACAAAGCCATAAATTTGTGATGATCTAAGGTACCATCGGATTAATCAGATATAAGGTCACTATGACAACATTTTTGATTTTCAAGATCATTTCCCTAAAGTTAATGAATTAAAAGAAATACTTACATGATTTTGGTACAATCTCACTGTTGTTCATGAATTAAACAATTTCCACTTCATCCCTTAAAGAAATGAAGTGGAATTTGTTATTTGTGATGTGTTAACAGAATATGTGATAGAATGATGGGTCATTCCATCTGTTTCAAACAAAAGGTTTTCAAAAGTTATAAGTCTATCATATGGTTAGATTAATCGTATATGGTTCCAAATATGATCTTATAATTCATATATCATACCGCTTAATAAAATAAAACTAGTTTCTACTAACCAGGGGCTTCCTGTAGGCCAGTGGTAGGCGATAAAGGACAGTCGCACTTCGGTTGTGGGCTCGATTCCCAGAGCCTTGTCTGATGCGATGGGTTGTCGCCCATCCTGCAGGTTGTCCTTTTTTTAAAACTACATTACTATAACATCCCATCAATAATATCAAAAAAAAGTTCTATCCTTAAACAATACTAACTTATGTCCAACATAATCCATTCCAATATTTAGGCTTATCTAAAATACTTCAGTCCAAGCTCATAGTATAAAGAAAACAATTACTTGAAATGTCATCAACCAAGCATTTGAATACCATCATTTATCCCTCATATATCTTGTTGTTCACATTCCAATCATGTGAATACCTTAATCACGTATTCTCTTGAATAATGAATACCCATTAAACCTTAGTTAAACATGAATTTTGTCAAAAGTTAACTCTTTCCATAATCCAAAAATTCAATATACTCAAACCATGATATAACCTTCTCCTTATATCAGTCATGAGCTCTTGAATACTATCAAACATTTAATTTTCTCCTTATCCCTTCATTATGCGCATATCATATACATTCCAAAAATATCTGAATAACCTTTCATGGATACTGGTACCATTAATCATACACTTTCAAAAATCAAGGAAAGACAACATTGTAACAATCCTTATATGTCTCCTAATTCCATAGTACCATGAGATTACTTATACAACATTACACTTGATAAACATGTAATAATTCCACTACCTTCTTAAACCATTGACCGATCTTCAACAATTCTTTCATCTCACATATCATTTGTAGTCTCTTCATCATCATAAACATAAATACTACCCATATGGCCGTACTGATTCTCTTCATGAGACTTTCCCTTAGGGCATTGGTTTTCATAATGCCCGTAAATTCCACATTTAAAACATTTAACTATTGTTGATGTCGTAGAAATACCATTATCCTCATCCATGGTGTTAACTGAACCTTTTCCTTTGCACTTACTGGCTTTGTGTCCTTTTTTTCCACACCCAAGGCATCTTCCAGTTCCCTTGAAACAATCTCCCCTATTTCTCTTCCCACATGATTTACATGATAGAAATTGAACTTTCTTCCCTCTATGATTATCATGAACCTCCATCTTTCTCTCATTATCTGGGTCGGGAAACTTACCAAAGTTGAGATTATTGATCATATTATGAGATTGCTGATTAGGCATAATAACGAGGTTTCGACTTCCAAATCCCGTTTCATTTGGTTTCTCATGAGGAATATCATTCCATTTTCTGTCATATCCTCCATTATCATGAATCTTTCTGTTTCCAGCCATTTTCTAAAACCTAGAAAGAATAGTGTGAGAGGGAAAAATCATGCGAGGGAAAACAACATAGAAAAGGGGGAGTATCCTCAATATCTAACATCTTAGGTTAAATTCTAAGATCATTACCTTAGTTCTATGACTATATCCTATACGTATATTTATCCTTAGGGACATCCCTAGACATAACTTAGAAATATCTCTAGGGATCTCACTAACGTTTTCGCATACTAGTTTCCAATGGTTGACTAAACCTTTCCTCTGATACCAAATGTAGAGACCCGAAGCTTGACGTACATGGACATTACATTACTTTTGTGGAATACTTAGTACATAACAAAAACACACACACAAGTACCGTAATAGTTTAGTGTCTTTGGAAACTCGGAATATAGTCTTCTAATCGTGGTGAAAGATATTCAATATCTCCCATAAAGATCTTCTCTTTTTTTCTTACCTAAAACCTTTCTTTATATCCTGGGGAAAAGAAAACATAAAAAGGGTGAGCTCAAATGCTCATTAAGGGTATGCATGGATAAAATAAAACATACCATATAAATTTGCACTTAAAAACATGAACATAATGTTTAAACATCAAAAGCTTGAGCAATGACATAAAACATGGAAGTATATAAAGCATAGATCTTAAAGTAACATTAATAATGATAAACTAGCATGGAAATAAAACTTGTAATTGTGGAAACAATTAAGCACATGATATGATTTCCATAGTAGCCAAGGCATTGCTTCCAAGACCATCTTAGTGGACAAAGTCCCTTTCTGAATCGAGTTCACTCCTTGTTCCAGTCCTGTATTACTGAACCGGTTTAACTTGTCGTTCCATCCATGTCTATCTTATGAGATATAAATCTTTATCCAATGTGTTGGAGGGAGATATAGGTCCCATCCTTCTCATAGTGAAATCATTCTTACTTATTCCACAAAATAAACTTAAAACATTCATCATAACCAAAAGAATAAAATGGGTTTCATAAACATCATCCCATCATCACATAATCCATATAAAACAAATGGATATTTCATCATAAGAAAATTGAAACCATGTAAATCATAAAGACATTATACTTAAAACATACACATATGAAATAATTTCATCTTAGATAGAAAATGGTTTTGATAAAACACTTGAATTGAATTCTTGAGGAAAATATCCTTTCTTCTTCAAAATCAATTTGTTTTCACAAAACATCATTCAATTTTAAAAGAAAATTATTTTGTTGAAAATATTCATGAAATATTTTTGAGGAAGCTTCATGAAAATAAGGCTTTATAAAACCGTAAAAATCCGTTCATGCCGTATAAGTTAAAAAAACATTCTTCTCGCACTTTTACTGGAAAAGTCAAAAAGTAACTTGTAACGTAAACAAAAGAAAGATTCCTTACATACCATGTAGTAAAAGTCAAGAATTGTTAAAAAGGAATTTAAACGTACATGAAAACACTTTTATAATCCATGTACATGGATGATAGAAATATCACCAGCAAATACTTACGAATAAGCAATCTCGGATAAAAAGGAGATTTGCATAATTATCCCTTACCTTAGGTCTGATTTGCTTCGTAAGTGTCCGAACCTCCTGTATAATGATTTAAATAATGTTATTGACTTCTTACATAATCATATTCATTTTTATGATATCATATATGGTTCACTTATGACTTTATATTACCTGTTCTTTTGTAAATTCCATGTTAAAGAGCGTTTTGGTTAAAATCATTTCATTTGTTGTCCGTGTTTTGACTTGTAATTATTGATATGATTACTTAGATCATGATTACTTAATTCTAGAATATAAAACATGATTTATATATAATATATATTCATAATATACATATATATAAAAGATCGATAAATGGAAAGAAATACACCGTTCATGGAGACGGTAGGCCGTACGTACGCATGAACGTTGTTTTCGTTTCCTTATTGAGTTGAATGAAATTAAATAGATGACATACATATATATATATATATATATCCAGTATCATTATTATGTCCTATATTTCATTATTATTCATTACATATACTTTATAATCATTCTTGAATGGTTAATCATGGAAAATGAATCTCATCACGTTCGTGGAGACGGTAGCCCGTACGTACGCACGAGTGATGATATCATTCCCATGACCGTGGAATTGTATTGGAGTGTATGTATAATATTTCAGAATCAATATCAATTTACAATAATCATATATAGTTATTTATTTACACCATTATACCCATCCATGTATGGTGGTGGTGGAAAAACTGATTACACCCCGGCGTGGAGACGGTATTCTGTACATATGCACGCGTGGTGATTTTCATTTTCCGTAGGATGGATAGATGGTGAAATAGGTTTGTTTCATAATTATAATAATATATCAGTATATTAGTGATACTTATGTTATTACTTAATAATTAAACAACTAAAGAGGAAGAAGTGGAAGAAGAAATAAAGTTGAAAGAATCGGTAACGAACATTACCTCTTCTTTGAAGCGCCTTTTCGAAACCTCCTCTTAGGGTAGTAATATTGGTCTTTGAAGAATACCAGAACCTCTAGGATGTTTCTAGGGAATTGGAGAAGAGAATTGAGCAGGGGTTTTCCGAGCATCAAGGCTCAAAGTGGTGTTAGGAAGAGAGGGAGGAGGTGCCCTTTTATAAGGGAGGAGAGGGGCACCTTTGGAATTCTTAAAAATATTAATTTATAATAAATCTAACCCCACTTGGAAACCTCCAAAAATGACTCATATTCGAATATTAGATGATATAGGGTTGTAATCTCATAAAACAATAATATTTATACATGTTTGGATCTTATTTTAAACCATATCATTTTGATTTATCCTTATTTAATCTATTTAAGTTTATTTGTGGTAATAAAATTCTAAATTTTACATTATAACAAATAATTACTTATTTGTTGTTAATTTTCCATAATTGGTTAATTTATAACATTATAGACAATATAAATATAAATTTATAATTTTTAAATATTTTTGTGATTTTTAAACAATTTTATAATATGTTATTTTTATAAAATAACAATAGTGTCAATTTTGACACTATTCATTTATTTGAATTTAAATAAAATATATACAAAAGATATGTTCGAACTAAAAGCGTTAATAGATTAATAAAAGGTCATATGTATCTATAAAATTAGTGGATAACATTAAATAGTTCATATAATACTTATTTTATTATTTTTAAAACCATTTATTTGGTTTATCTCTTAATAAAATAATTACTACAACATTTTTTTATAATTATTTAATATACATATTTTTGCATAAAAATTAAAAATAAAATTCTACGATGAAGATATATCTATTACCTTTCACAATAATACTTTTAATATAATTTATCATCTTAAAATCACAATATTTAAATTGTTAAATTATGAAGGTGACAACTTTGGCATCATTTAGAATAAAATAAAATAAGTGTCATAAAAACTTTTATAAGGCTCCAAATGGTTATATATTATGTCATTGGATGATTAAGGTGTATATATACACTATCAATAAGTTTTGATCAGGTTTTTGGGACTTTTAATGGGTATTATTATTTCAATAAAAACTATATTACTTATTTTTTACTTAATAAATAATTTCTGTATCTTTAATGTATCACCATTAATGACAATTATTTAATCCCTAAAAATACTAAATAAATTATAATGATGTAGATAATTTTATTATCTTTCTGGAGACTATTCATGTTCGATGTTTTATGATGTTTATCGCTAAATTAAAATTATTATACTTATAAGATTTAAGAGAGTGACATGTTGTCACTTTCTTTGGTTTTAATAATAATTAAATTATTTTCAGAATAAAAATTCGATAAAATGAATCTAATCCGACCCTTAGGTTATATGGGTATAATTTTAGCCATACAGTACAATTTTGGCATGTGTTAGGGTAATTTTATAATATTATATTTACCCTTAATTACCCGATTTACCTTTAACTATGGTAAATAAAATTTACCGTAGTTACTATTCATAATTCCCAAAAATAAAAAATAGCTTATTAACATAATTTGGACCCACTGATTCCAAATATGGAATCCATTTTTCCAATTTCAATACACAAAAGTTGGAGAAATTAAATTAAAATTAATCCCGTTGTCGGAAGAAAACAGGTTTTTCTTTAAAATATTGCAAAAGATTGAATTGATTTAACCTACGAATTTAATGTAAAATCACTGATAATGACATTCATTATATTAAATTCTAAAAATATATTCTATTTATACTTTAAAACCATTCAATATTATAATTTAACCATATAAATTATTGCGATGAAAAAAGTTGTTTTTAATTAAAATATAGTGTGTTTTTACTATTCATCAAAATATGAAAGTTACCAGAATAATATGAAAATTTTATCCAAAGTAAATTTTTATTTCTTGATTCCAAAGAAGAATTTTATTTTGTCAAATTGAACTTATAAACATGTCAAAAACTAGATTTAATGTGGGTGCGCCATCAAAAGGCGGCAAAACTGCATTTTTTGAAAAATACTTATTTTACCTGAAAAATTTATTTTGTTCTTATACCATGTTATAGAAAATGTGTAAGATGAATAATAATGTTATAAAATTCAAAATTTAGTTAATACTATTCATAACGGCTAGTTCATAATAATATTATAATAATATATCGTTGTTTAGTAAAACCTGGTATTGCATACAACACACTCTATCGAGGAAGGTCGTGATTGCGTGTAACGCAAGCCAAGTCTGGGTTGCGTGTTGTGCAAGAATCCTTCGTTGTTTTGTATAACAGAATCCAACCATATTTCATTTATACATTGAATATATGTATATATATATACTCAATGTTGTGTAGAATAACTATTATCAAAATTGTGTGGAACACGATCCAAGAATAGTGTTGCGTATAGCGCAAGGTAATCTTGGTGTAGCATACAACACAAGACATTAATGAAATTAAAAGAATATTTTTCATAAAATCTCTTGGTGTTACAATTATTATTGCCTGATCCCATAGAATAGTAAACAATAAAAAAATTCCAAAATATGTCACAAGTATATTTCTATTTCATATACAGTTGTGAGGGAGACTATCTAGTTTCAACATATAAATAGAAAATGGTTATATTCTTCAAAAAATATCAAAATACATCAAAAATATATTAAGTCTTAAATGCCTTCCATTACTCACATTTGAACAAAACTGGGTGTTTGGGGTTCTCATCAGCCACAATTGAGAGTGCCACTCACTACTTGGAAATTTTAATGAGAGAACTGGGTCAAATTAACTAATGTGAGTAGTCAATGATTATCCATAGATAACTAGTTTTCACTTTAGATGCAAGATGTTGAGGCAATAATGTTTGGATTCAGAAAGTTGGGACTTTACTCAAAGGTACATGGAAGTGCAAGTTAAGTGGTTGGCTAGCCTAGTCCCTACCTTTGAACCCTCTTAGTAGTGGATTAACCATAGATTGTAGAATATGAGGGAGGTTTTGAGGATCCTTTCCACTAGAGTAATCAAGCGATAAAGTATTCCAAATACAATAGTGAGGGATATTAAGATTCATCAAATTAGTGGGAGACATTAAAATAATATAATATTTAAATAATCATAAATGTCAAAGGGTAATCAAGAAAAAGTAAAAACTACTAATTTTTATCTGATGTAGATTTCAAATGGAAATCACCAACACCACAAGTACATTATCACTACGATCAATTCTGGATAAATAAAATATCATGACAAGAAATAACACTCAGGAGTGGTACAAGTGCATGCGCATATTACTACTCCAAGAAAGGAATCATTATGTATTGGAATCCTCAGTTTTTACTGAGCCTCCTCAGGGAGCAAGTAAGGCGGAAAAGGATAAATGGAAAAAATCATGTATAGGGTGCACTTGATGTTCAATGCATCCTATTTTCATCCATGTCCATCCAATTGTATAAAATGCATGAGGATGAGGATGCATGAAATATGCTTTCAATCTCCAATAGTTTTATTAGGAGAGGGTTATAGAGGAAAGAAATGATATCTCATGTAACCTCTATTAGTGTAGTCTAGGTGAAGGGAACCATGCCGGTCCTCATGTACTCAAGATGATAGGGTATATTGAGAGGCTGAAAGCCCTTGAGTACAAATTAAACCAAGAACTAGTAGTGAATACGATTCTTGCCTCTATACTACTACGATTATCAACATTAATTTTTAATTATAACTTCAATGATATTAAAAAGTCACTCTTGGACCTTTTGCATTTAGGTTGGAAAGTTGAAAAGAATATGAAAAATACCAATTCATTTGTCCATATGGTGAAAAAATATATAATGGCATGGAAAGGGGGTCTAAGGCCAAATCATGGATGATGACATCAATGCATCACCCTGAAAAGAAGAAATTGATTTAGAGGCCGAGTAATGAGTAGGAGGATGTCTACTTTGGATGTGGTAAAAATGACCAATTGAAAAATAATTGTAGAGTTGGGAAGAAGAAGCAAACAAATGCTTTTACTTTTGTAATTTTTGTCATTGAATGCAATATATCTTTATCTACAAGTTGGGTATTGGATGTAGCATGTGGATCACACATTTTTATTTATATATAGGAAGAAAGTATGTTCAAGAATATTGTAAAATGTGAAGTGGATCTCCGAGCATCAAATGGTGCAAGTCTAGCAGCCTTGGCAGTGGGAGACTATCACATATCCTTGCTAAGTGGTTTGGTTCTAGTATTAAATAATTGTTAATATGTACCTTCTGTAACTAGGAACATAATCTCGGTGTTGATTTTAGACACTATGGGGTGTTTTTAATATTGGAAGTAAATGTTGTCTCTTTTATAGGGATAACATCTATTATGGCATGGCACATCTTAACAATGGTTTATATATGCTTGAACTCAAGAACCCCGTAATGGAAATAAATGAAAAAACCATCCAACATGACTCATATATCACCCTCCTATGGAAATTTAGTATAGGTTGTGTAAACAAGAAGGGATTTTATAGATCACATCAAGAAGGCTATTTATACTCTGTACAGTTATATCCCTTGGAAGTATTTCAAACTTGATTACAAGTAAAGATAACCAAAGAGATTTTCTCTATGAAGGTTGAAAGAGCCAAGGAAGTACTGTAATTTATTCATACTGATGTATGTGGTCTATTTCTATTAGAGATAAGGGGTTCTCTTTCATACTAACTTACTTTTACTAATTACTACAGTAGTTATGGCTATATCCACTTAATGTGGTATAGGTCTCATTAATTTTGGATATTTATGGAATACTAAAATGAAGTAGAAAACCAACTTGGTTAGAAGATAAAAGCACTCCGCTCAGATTTAGGGGGGTATATCTTAACCATTCTTTCATTTATCACATGAAGGAATATGGGATTTTATCCCAAATTAATCCTCCTTATACACCACAATGGATCGCTGTTAGTGAAAGGAGGAAGATGACCTTTCTTGACAAGTTCAGATCGATGATGACTCATGAAACTCTTCCATTGTCCTTTTGGGAATATACTTTGTAGAAAGTAGCATATACCCTTAACCAAGTACCAACTAAAGCTACAGATGGGATTTGATATGATTTTTGTTATGAAAATAAACCCACTCTAACACACATACGTGTATGGGGATGTGAGGAATTTGTCATGACTTTACCAAGTTACTAATTTACATCCAGAAGCATGAAGTGCATCTTTATAGGTTATCCTAAGGAAACCAAAGGATATTAACTATATAACCCTTTAGATAAAAAATTTATTTTGGAAAGAAAATCCATGTTTATAGAAAGTGAACACATTTCTATTTTAAATAGTTTGGGAAAGATTGACTTCAACATAGTTAATGCTTTATATGGACAAGAGTTGGTAGGAGAACAATCTCTACATGAGAAAGTGGAAGAACAAGTTTTTTCTGAGACACAAATACGGCATAGGTCTATGCAAGAGGTTAGAGAACCAGAGTGTTATGGTTTTCTTGACACCGAGTCAGGTGAATCATTACTTTTGGAGGATGATGAACCTATAACCTACAAAGATGTAGTAGAAGTTAAAGAAGCTTCTAAATGGAAAGAAGTCGTGCATTATGAGATGGTGTCCATGTACCAAAATCAAGTTTGGATTTTTGTATGCACTTTTGATGATGTAAATCCCATTGGATACAAATGGTTATTCAAAAAGAAGTTGTACATGGATGGTAAGGATGATAATTTTAAAGAAAGACTAGTTTCAAAGGGTTTTAGGAAACATCAACACATCGAATATGATGAAACATTCTCACCAGTAGAAATGCTTAAATCGATCAGAATATTGCTTGTAATAGAATCTTTTCATGATTATGAAATTGGGAAAACTGATTTTAAAACTGATTTTCTAAATGGAAATTCAGTTGAAGACATCTATATGACTCAACCATAAGGGTTTGTTAAGTAAAACAATTCCATTAAAGTATGAAATCAGAAGAGATCCATTTATGGGTTGAGGAAGGCATCAAGTTCGTGGAATGTTCATTATGATGAGGCTATAAAAGAATTTGGATTTTTCAAAAAAGGAAGTGAGAATTGTTTCTATAAAATTTTGAAGGTAATTCCATTATTTTTCTAGTATTATATGTTGATGACATATTAATTATGGTAAATGAGGTGCAAGTCTTACATTCATTTGAGACTTGTTTAAATGAATGCTTCTTCTTGAATGACTTAGGTAAAGCAACCTAAATTCTAGGGATCAATATCTATTGATATATATCTCAAAGGCTGTTTAGGATAAGTCAAAATACCTATATTGAAAAGGTACTAAAAATATATAATATAGATCAATCCAATATAGGATTGTGGCCTATATCACATGGTATTAATATCTCCAACAAAATGTGTCCACAAACGTAGGAGGATATTGAGAGAATGAGTATAATCCCTTATGAATCAGTAGTGGGTTATATCATGTATTACATGATATGTACTCGGTTTGATGTCACCATTACTTTATGCATAGTTGGTAGATATCAATCCAATCTATTAGAGCTACGTTGGGCAGCTGTTAAAACTATCTTAAAGTATATGAGGCATAAAAAAGATATGTTCTGGGTGTATAGAGGAGATGGGGATCTAGTAGTGACAGGATACATTGATGCTAGTTTCCAGATAGATCATGATGATCTGAAACTGCAGTCAAGGTACATTTGATGCCTGAATGGTGGTGCAATGAGCTAGAGAAGTTCGAAGAAAGTTGTTGTTGCCAATTATACAGTAGAGTCTGAAAATATTATAGCTTCTGATGTATAAAAGGAAGTAGTTTGGATATGCAGCTTTATCTTAGACATTGTTATTGTTCCCAGCTTTACAGACCATGTTCAAGTATATTATGATAATACTACTGTAGTGGTGCTTGCCAATGGGCCTAAGTATCACCAGATGAAAAATTATATTCTTCATAAGTTATATATCTTGAGGTATTTTACTCAAAGAGGTAAATTTGTAGTTTGCAAAGTAGTCATAAAAGAAAACATGGTAGTCCGCCGGACTAAATCCATTTCTCAGCAGAAGCATGATTCTCATGTGAGTTCTAGCGGATTGAGACTTGTTAGTAGATGGCTCTAGTGAAAAAGGGAGTGTTGAAAGTGGGTTCCCTAGACCCAAATTGTGTTTTACTTTGATTACCACCACAGGTATGTAGTTTTTTATATATACATGTGTTTATCTTTCCATAATATTATGGATACTTATGCATCCACTTTTTTATGGAAATTTCCTTAGGGTACATGTCATATCAAAGGGTTATAGCAGATCTTGGGCTATAATGAAAATGTTGAGATACTATGACAATAATATTAATGTAATTACCTATGGTCCATTTACATCATTCTGAATGGCAACATATGATGTGTGACTATCGGGTGTTAGGGGGGTCATAAGCCTTAAGACTTCTTCTCACGAATTTAGCTCTTAATGATCACTAGTTATTGAGATCATGAGGACTCACCCCCAAAATAGGAACACCACATGTTTCAGGTGGCCTTGGTCGTTCCTATCTACGGAAATGTGTAATAGTCTCCAAATGTGATATCATTATCAATGTATTTCATTTAATTTCATACTTTGAAGCAAGGTAATAACCATGGAAATGAAGTTGTGGTGAGGTAGTTTGTGTTGGGTACGTCATTAGTGACATGACATTGATTGAATGATCAAGATAGGATTTGTCACTTCTGAGCTGAGGAAGAGGTATCTCAGTCCTAGTTGATTAGGATGGTAGCACCTTCATTAAATACATGTCCATGGTAGTCAAAGGTAAGTCCACTCGAATAAATCAACAAATAAAATAAAGCAAGATAAAAGATGATGACACCATTGTGCATTCATATTTATTGACATATCGATGATGAAGATATTTTGTTACACTTACCATGTTCATAGGAAGGTTGTCATTTCTTTGACTTTTTCCTTATCTATATAGGGGCCTCGATGGTTTTCTATACCCCTCTCTTGGTCGGTGTATATTAATCACTTCTATTTAGATAAGTTCCTAGATGGTCACACACAATATCACTTTGAGAAACTTTCTTATTCTGTGGAATATGAATATAGAAATTGGTGGGGGCCACCATGGGGTCCGAGTATTATCCATGTTCTATGGATCAACAAGTAATAAATAAATTTTTTAATTTTTCATGTTTGAATAATTCATTGAATTTATTTATAACATGTATTGACAAGTGATTGAGTAAATACATGGGAAAATATTATTCGAACAAATTTAATATCCCAGGTTCGTTAAATATTATCAGGAGATGTGAGTCCAGTAAAATAATTAAGTTTATCATGAAATATATACTTAATATATATTTTATTTAGTGATAAAATTATAAACATTATTTATTGCATAATTATTTTTTTCAAGAAAAAATATTTATAATTCTTATATTATGAATATTTATTACATAGGGGCCAAGAACCCAAACTGGGTGTTTTAGATATTCCCTATATAAATAGGAGGGAGGCTCATCCCATGTAACTATTAATTCATTGTAATTGAGAGCCTCTTTATCAACCTAAATTATTGAGAGATATTATCTCAAGAAAACAAGATATTCAATTTCCTTCTTCTTGTATCGAATACACTTTCTTGCATTGATCATCACTGCGTCCAAGTGGTCACTATTGAACTGCTCTAGCACCCGAATTCTGGAAAACTATGAATGAGAAGATTTAAGAGGAGTTTGTGGATGATCTAGAGGGATTTGATGTCAGAGTCTTTGATCAATGTTCAATGGAATCTTACGATGGACTTACACATTTTTGATCCAAAAAAGGTACATGTTCAAATTTTATTTTTTGCTCTGCTAAATCCACATGTGGTTCCCAGAACATACCTGGATAAGATCACCGGAGTCAGCATTGTTATGATTCTCTGGTGACGCAAAAAAACTTAATTTCTCAGCTCATTGGATTCCACTACCCATCTAGGTACGTAACACATACGGTTTCACCCACAAAACTTTTCTCCTACCCATTTTTCATATCGACATTCTTCCTTTGTAGATCCTCACAAAACCATATTGTTGCTACCAATGACAAGCCATCCCATGAACCATTTTCCTCTTGCAAACTATGAGCCTCACCACAAATCAAAAACCTTCACTGCAAACTGATTTTCGTTCCTCAAACTATATTCATCTGGTTTATGTAGCACCCTTCATCATTTGTGAACTACTCTCGTTACATGGTATGTGGTTCGTGACCTGTGATGCATGTTTCCATTTATTTTATGAATTTCTTCACCATTCCACATCTCGTTCACTCCAATGATGAAATAAGTCCTTTTCTAAAAACAAACATCCAATTTGAGTCCCCAAAATTGGGCAAATACTGGAAAATTGCTCCACCTTCAATGTTGATTCCAACATCAAAGGTGAGACCACCTTAATTGAAAACACCCTGATCAACCCAATGATGATTGAAAATAAAAACAAACCACACACTATTTCTAGTAAACAATGGCCTTAGTTCCAATAGTTGACCTGATAACTGAGAAGACACTAACATTACCCGAACAGAATTCATGATCCCCACAAGTTGGGGACTAGCACCTAGGATCATAAAAAAATTAAAGTGGGGAATATTTTTTCAACAAAAATTTAATAATAAAGATAAAAAGGATAGTATAAAAATAAGATAAACTTCACTGGTAGTAGTTTACTAGAACACAAATTGGTAAACAACCCAAATTACTAGAGAAAAGTACCAAAAATAGGATATATTACCCATGCCCCAACAGAATCAACTCTTCAAATCCATGGATCAATAGATATAACCACCTCAAAGTGTTCCTTTTCCCCTACATGAACCTGTAAGGAGATATTCTAAAAACACCGAAAGGAAGAGATATGGTGTGAGATAAAATCCCAGTAGGGTCTAACTTTGGATTCCATAATAGATTCCAATATTTAATTAAATAGATAAATACATTTCAATTTGGAATAAATGGTTTTGGCATTTCAAAATAATATTTAAACAAATCATGATTTATATTTCAAATTATGGATGTAATATAAAAAATATATACACTTTTCAAATGATGGAATATTTCCAAAAAATAGAACAATAAAAATATTATTTTAAATCTTTAATATAAATTAAAAAGTCATGTAAAATAATTTAAAACAAAGAAATATATTCATTTCAAATACAAAAAGAATGAAACGTGGTCATATTCCTAAAAGGTGTGATATTTCTAGGATCAGGGACTCTATAGACTCAAGTTGACACAGAAATGTGGGCATACACCTAGCTGTTTGGTATGACCGAAGGTGAGTTCATAAATATCCTACCAGGGATGTGATTTAATTCATTTAGGTTTTAGAACACTGTAAATCATAGAGTTTTCTCCAATAACTCACTAACTACCATAGGCTTTCATGATCTCTAATTGATGAGAAATTTACTTTAAGACTACTTTAAATATAATTCACCTCATTTTCCATTTCAAATATTTCAATTTTCCAGTTAAAACCCAAAATGAGTTTTTAATAAAAAAACATGCCTTTTCTAAGAAAAAACCCAAAGGATTTTATCAAAAGCATTTCAATCCATTTTTCAAAAATAAGAATTTAAAATCAATCCTGAATTAAATTTCATAGTTTAATTTCTATAATTATATTCAACAATTTATTGAAAAATTTTCCTTTAATTTCACAATTCAAATCTCCATAATTTTCTTTCAATTTCACAATCACACCCTAATTTAATAGAATTAGGGGTTTTCCCAATTTCTTTCCAAAATTCAATTTCTAGAAAACCCCAATTCAATGGAATTAGATTTTTAATAAATCAATAGAAAAAATTCATTTATTACATCAATTGAATTTAAAAAAATAGTTGATTTTAAATGAAAAAATTTTGGGTTAATAAAAATTGGGCATCATGACAGAATTACCTACTTTAGAATCATCAGATCTTTTAACTCCAAACCCTACTTCGGATTTTCAAACAGAAAACAACGAAAATTGAAATTGGGGATCAAAAATATGTTTAAGATTCAAAAAATGGAGGTTATTAGATCATACAATCAACAAGTACAGCTAAAAACCCCCTAGTTAGGAATATAAAGAGACCGGGAGATAATGAATGGGAAGAGGAAACTAATAAAGAGAAGATCGACTGTCATTCTCTAAGCTTCAGTCTACTTCTAGAAGGGTGATATGGTACCAAAAACTTATATTGGGAGCTCTCTTGGAAGTAGAAAATCCTTACGGGTTGTACAGGTCCAACAGGGATCTAAATGATGGGTTTTGGGTGTTTTAAAAAAATGGATTAAAAATCTTATACGCTTGGTTTCTCGGGTAGGGATGCCCGGTTAGGCCAAAATGTTCGCCCTTTTTAAATAGGTTTCATGGTTTCTCCCATCTTGGTGCATGATTTTTCAAATTGTTCACCAAAAATGAAAAACCCCATATTCTAGGGTTTTCATGGCTTTCCTTAAGAGGGTGCATGGTTTGGGAAAATTGTATGCCAACCGTGCACCATCCCAGAAACTTTAAAAACTTTTAAAATTTCACTAAATTCATCTTTGAATGAAACCCAACCAAAGCACAATAAAAAAGAGGTGTTTATGAATAATTAAAAATAGTAATAGTATGTTATACCATTATTAGATAGAAAACACATTGCATTCCATGCATAAATAAATAAATTCAAATACCAAAAGAGGATATACAGGGGACCACTTACCACACTTGAAAATTATTCCCTTTTGATAAACTACTCAGTAACTCTCACCAAGGCTCATCCAAGACTCACATCACATGTTTATAACATACATAAATTTTCAATGATTAATTATAATTGAATTATAATAATTTATCTACCTCAATTTAATAATTAATAATTTATTTAAAAAATAATTATTTAGGCATAATGACTAAAAACATATAGGTTTCTCTAGTCACACTAGAACCACAACCAACCAAACCTGGAAGGCCAATAATGCACTCCTAATCTCACCCCAAGAAAAATCCTAACACACTAAACCAACACAACCTCAAAAATAATTTAATTAAATTCAAAAGGATTTAAAAAATTACCATGGTGACAGACCTCATAAAAAACTCAGAAAGGTGTGGATATTATATTGGGATGTCCTCTCCCTAGGTTGCATGAAAGACCAATAAATAATGGTTTATTCCACCATGATTTGGTGTAATTGGCACCACATACTTAAATTAAATTGACCAAGATCAGAATCCATCCAATAACAAAAATGAATAGAGGAAGGAATGAATAAAAATAACTAAAATTTGTGCAATAACACTCTAAAAATCATCCATTTTCGAGGGGATTTGAAGGAGGTGTAAGTTTATGGAATAATTGATGAAATTGACCCCTCCCATCACCAAACCAACCAACAAAATTGAAATATCTTGATTAAAAAAATCGAAAATTGCCCTACTTGTGAAATTTTCATTTGGGAATCTTTTATATCATGAGCATAAAGTTTACACCATCAAATTTTGATTACAATAGTTTTTTTCCATTTGTTACCCTTTTATGGCCTATTATCATCCCATGAAACCCTTTCACAGTATAAAAGTTCATTTAACACTATGAAAGGCTTTTTTCTACACTTTTCATCTTTCCCACCTCTGAAAACATCTCTGGTGTCCACCTAAACCCTAAGGACATCCACTGAACGTTAATCTATGTATGAAAACATCATTTTGAGATAGATAACCTCGAGGAATCACATTTTTTTTATTTGTTATAGCAACCCATACTTTTCATACATAAATATTACATATTATTAGAATAATAATAAATAGATAACATAATAATACATGGTGGAATCATATAGGTTTAGTGTCTTTTGGAAACTCGTATACATAAGTAACATGTTCATAAGAGATTTATATCAATTCCCACAATGTTATCCATAACTAGAATCCCTTAGTAAAGATAAAAAAGAAATATATCGATGTCCACTAATGCATAACATTAGAATGTGGGTATGGAAACATGATATTAACATTTTAAAAAAATTCCCAATGTATCATATATCATAATATTAAGTCGTGTTATAAATGTTGGCAGTTTATAAGGAATGAATAAAAGAATAATCATTAAGAATAATCCATGATAGCTTAATATTAGAATAATAAATATGTTTTTTCAATATATATAAGTATAGAAAATCATTTATTTAGTTAGGGATTACTTCCAAGACAATCATAGTGGAATGGTTTCACACCCACTCCATCATATCCTTAGTCATGGTTCACTCTTAAGACTATCAAGTGGACAAATTCCATAACTAAATTAGATTCACTCACCATTTCGGTCCTTATTATCTTAGGAGATATCCATCATTATCCAATGAATTGGAGGGATACGTAATTTCAAAACCACCCTTTACATAATCACATTACGTTCAAATGTTTTCCAAAAGATCATAAAACATCCACCGTATATCATAACCTGTAGAAAAAAATAGGTTTCTTGAACATTTCAATAATTCATCATAGACTAAATCATATAAAATTTATATATTTCATAAAAATTGCATTATTATGATCATAAACCATACAAATGATTGATAAGGATGATATCCTTAGATAATATCCCCAGTAAATCAAAAGTAAATTTTGACATTGAAACACACATGTTGTGGGATTGGTTGAGAAAGTAATGACTGCTTCAGAGAAAATATGTGCCCAAATAGCCCAAAAAATCTTCATTGTGGTTGTTTTCTGAAGCTCCCCACTTTCATGAAAGGTTCTTTCTCATGGAGGCCTAATGATAACCTCCATGTGGTGTCAATACCAAGTCACAGAGAGCTTCACGACCACTCAGATCTATTATGGTAACCTTTCTACCTCATCATTCAAAATCACTGAGTTTTATCCCTTCATGAAACTCATAAAGCTTCACTAAATACTCAAATCATCATGAAATTCACATACCTGTAACAAACAACATAACTAATACTTCTTAAGGGATGCACAAGCTTTTAACTTCTAAAATCACTCTAATTTCATGAACCACCTAATTTTCATGAGCGAATGAGAAAATGGATACTTTGAATTATTCATTCTTTCGGAAACCTCCCACTTCTATTCTTGATAGTCTCCACCCGAAGTGGATGTTCCTTTCATGAAGGATCATTCCCTTTATGGAATAAGAATTTCCTCTAAGGCACTTGAGTATTCGTGAGGTACCTAGCCTTCATGAAGCCCATCCGATGGGAACTAGGACATTAACATGAGATAGGGTCACCCTATTTGGTAAATCCGACCCCTCTACAAAGCCCCTGACCTCTGAGAGACCCATAATCTTTATGATACATGCCTTCCTGAATCCCTAATCATCACAAAGCAAATCTCTTAGGCCTCTATATGGTTCCTCCTCTCTGCTAACACACTTTCATGAATGGTGAGTTCATGGGACCCCCATACCAGTCTATTATCGGTCCAGCTACACATTGAGTCACTAAGTGACATGTTCCACTAATTCCAGTACCCCCCCAAATTCACTTCTAGTGAATATGGGTCCTCCTTAATACCCATTTCTTCAAGTAATAGGCACCCGAATTCCTATTTCATTTAATTATAGGGACCCTAATGTTCGTATCATAACTGACCACTCTTACATGGTAGTGAAAACATCATGTCCCTTCCAAAGGCATGTGAATGATGTTCAAACGGGACATAAGGGTATAATATTTTAGGAAAACTATGCACAAGTCTAGTTGGGGATTTCTTATGATGAATGTATTCCTCCCTTGATGTGGTCCCCCTCAAGGTGAGAACCCCAACAACATCTAGACTATAAGATGTAAAACTACCTCACAAAACATCCTAATTGTATGAAATTAATCTACATGACAATGTATAAGCTTCATGACATAAAACTAACAAGATCCATGTTCTAATCATATGATATTAAACTACATGACAACATCCTCATAGGATGATTTGAAATTACATACTTACCCTATGTGATGAGCATAGGATTCCCCATGTATGATTTTCACGGAATGACCCCACACCTCTAACCTGACGAAATAAACAGAGGATTCCTCATTCTTGAATTACATGGGATGAAACCATCTATCCTACCGTGGGATGATCCTCCTCCAAAGGGTAGCTTCTACATGTAATTCCTACCCCATCCCTCATATATGGTTCTTCCATGACATGTGCATCCTTACTGCATGACACTAAACTGCATAGATCAATCCTCTAACATGACCGTAAAATGCAGAATCAAAATACATGGGTTTTGATCCTTATATCTTAAAAAAGGTACATTGGATGCCTCCCCAATGTTCAGTCCTGAAAATGGTATACCTAGGTTTGACTTCTTCCGTTCTAGGTACGCACTTCCTGAATCCACACCCAAGGGGAGTTCTGATATATCCAATAATAAATCCAGGTGTGACAGCTTCCCTATTAGAAACAAACCTTTCAGATCCACCTATATTAGGTGTCCTAATAAAACCTCCAGATCCTCCTCCAAGGGGAATTATAATCCATAAACCCTGGTGTGACATCTTATCTCCTAGGGACGTAACTCTTGGATACTTCACCATAGGGAATTCTGATCCATCCATTGGTAAACCTAGGTGTGACATCTTCCCTATTAGGCACACAACTCTCTGATCCATCTCCATAGGGAATTCTAATCGAACTCCATAATCCACCTCAAGAGGATGTTCTAATCAACCTTTTGAATATACCTCAAGGGGTGTTCTGATCCATCCAACCACATGTGATATCTTCCCTCCTAGGGACGCACCTCTCAGGTCTACTTCCATAGGGAATTATAATCCATCCATCAATAAACCCAAGTGTGAAATCATTCTTGCTAGGAAATTACCTCCCAGATCTTCATCCATGGGTCATTTCGATCTATCCATCATTAAACTCAGGTGTAACATATTCCCTTCTAGGCACACACCTCACAAATTTCCGTCTATGGGGAATTTTTATTCCCCTCCTATCCTTGAAAAAGGGTAAACTTGAGCCTAAATTTTCCCCACAATACATTAAATATTTTTTTTCTCCACAATACATTAAACTCGTGCTTCAAACAAAATTTCCTACCACTTTCATAAGTGTTCATGACTAAAATAGTATTCCTTGGGTTCCATGCCTAAGATTCCTCAAATGTGATGCCCTTAAAGGTGTAACATTATAAGGAGACCAATGTACCCAATGTCCAGACAAGTCTATAGTTTTGCAATGTGACTACTCTCCTGACCGAAGTTTGTTGGCCTGTCAAGAAAAAATTATCATAATTAACCAATTTCCACATAGATATGGAATCGAGAAAGAGTTTCATAAACATGATTCAAATATTTAAGGTAGACTCTAACTAATCAACGATATACAGGGAAGAATCCATGGAAGGAGGAACCGACATCACAAAATTATATTTCAATCAAGGGGAAGACAACACTGATGAATTTAATACATGATTCCCACATTTGGAAAGTGGGAATGTGGAAAAAACATGTGTAATGTGTGACCCTACTGAAGGAGTCAAAAATGGAAATGTTGAACCAAGAAAAAATACATTCCCCTCAACCATGGGCACTAGTATAGATTAGGCACCATCAAATTAGCATGTCACTATATTCAAACATTCAACGTCTAGAACCACCAAGAAAATGGTGGGCCGAACATGAAACTCACCAATGAATTGGGGTGGTTAGAATTGTTCATACTTAGTATATGACATCATTATCATGGATCCCTATCTATCTTTACATGATTTTATGATGTTGGGGTGTTGGGAGTCACATTAATTTTAGGTTTACTAGTAGATGAATATACATTCCTTATAGGAATCAACCTTGATGAAACTAAAAAACCAGTGTTTGGAAGTGGTGGGGGAGTAGAAACATTAATGTGGTCATCTCGTACAACCATGCTTCCACTGTGGCTCCCCTATCATCTCTAGATACTAGCCACCCATGCCTTGTCTCGCCCTCTAAGATCATCCAGACGTTTCTAATCAATGCCCTCTTTCTTTAGTATGAGCATGTAGTGGTCATTCCAACCTGGGGAATGGCCCTCCAAGACCTAGAGGCATTGAAACCTCATTAACCTATCCACCCATGAGGGTCTCACAGTGAGAGAACACCCCATTTTATGATGAAGAACCACTTAATTATTCTATCCCTGGAGTGCTATGATGATTTTCACCCATATGCTAAGAATATAAGGGAAACTCGAGTCACCCCTTTAGGGATTCTCACTTGGGATCCACATATGAGGGCTACCACCAATTCTTGTTAGTTCAATCATCGACTAATCCAATGGTCCAAAGAATAGTTGGACTTCATGCACACTCTATTGACCCTGGTCTAGTGTTCTAGATGTTATTGTCAAGGGTAGTCCCGAGACACCACCTAATTAGGCGAATCTTCTATGGATCTTATTTCCCCTTTCACCACTAGCATGTACAAACAGATCCTTAAAATAGGTGAACGGGGATCCATTTTTTCATGATTGGGATCAATTCCCTAGCCACCTCATAGGCAGGCCGGGTTGACACTCTCAATCATTGTCACCACTGATAACTATAACATACCATCCCGTGAAGAGTAGAATCGATGCGGAGGTCCTCCCCATTCAATCACCAATCAGATCAAATCCCCCCCCCCCACTCCATCGATAAGGAGTAAAGAGGTCTTATTCTGGATCTCATTGTTATACACAAATATCATCACCATGCTCCCACTAATCATAGTAGAGTTCATCCTCGATCTGTCTCCAACCTATGTGAAGGTTATCCCAATTATCCAAAATATCAAATATTTTGTCCTCCATTCTCTAACCCCAACCAATGTGGAGGTGATACCCTTTATGAATATGTACCCTTAACTAAATAACCATCCAAGGTAAGAAGGTTGGAAACTCTACGTTAGAGGTGGAAGCCTGAAAATAACCAAGTTGTAATTGATCTCATTGATGTCTCAGATTACATGGTGAAAGTTGACTCAATGATGGATCCTTCACCCCACATTATAGAGTCTAGGGTAGGGGAATGATAATTTAGACTCTCCGTCTCGGAAGTTTAGGTCTACAGGATCCCCAGATCCCTTCGTAGAACCTATAGGTAGAGGATATTCTATCTCACTACTAGAGGATTATAGTGTTTTTGTCTCCATCACCACTAGTTCCCATACTCACTACCTCTATAAAATAATTTTAGGTAATTTATATTTATGGGATGATGCCTTTAGATGGTGTTAATTCCACCAAGACATATATGGTCATCACCAACCTTGTATACAAGATAGTGGTGAACAACTCACCTTACAATGATGTGATGATGATGTTGGAACCAACCCTGAGAGACGTCCCAAAATTAAGTATATGTTTTACTCACATAGTGACTCCCCTCCTAGTAAAAAAGTGGTAGAACTGATCTGCATTGGTACTCACACCCAGATCTCAAACAACACCAATGGGGTTTTAGTCTAACCAAGTACAGGAACCAACCTATAAAAAATAGGGCATATGGAAGGCCTTGGCCTCTGACCTGCTATCCATAGTGTTTTGGCCGCCTGCATCACCAAACATTGATATTTTAATGTCTGTCATAGAGGAGCAGGCAATGTGTTTCTACAATATTGTCAGGAATACATTCCATCACCTCCTCGATCATTTGTTGTCCTATCTAGGTAGTTATGATTACCTTGATTCCATTGAGCATTTGTGTAAGTGTGTTGAGATCATGGTGACCCTGGTGGATTAACACCCCATTTGATTTGGTTCCCATAATAACCTTCAATAGAACTATTTCAAGATCCTCTCAATGATCCACTAATTAATGGAATATGCATCTCCATACATACAAATCATAGGTTGGGGTAGTATGTTTCTCTTTAATTCATCCCTATCTTGCAATATCCCGACCTATCTACTAATGAAAAAAGTCCCCCTTAGACTACCTCCATCGTTAATATAATTATTAATAAATGACTAAAGGATCATAGAGAAATGTTAACTAACATGGGGCTTTAAAGGGAATACCCACCCCAAGGGGTAGTATAGTACTAGAAAGAACCTCCAACGGGTGTCCCCACTCACCAACAAAGGAAAACATGAAAACATGGAGACCCCTTAAATGAGTCACTACTACCTACCTTTTGGTATCTCGAAAAGGGAAAGGTATATATCAAGCCCTACGATATGCTATAGTTTTCAATAAAGGTGGAGATAGATCCCATAGTAGCCATCCTTCTCAATCATGTTGAGTATAAAAGGATTACCACCAAACTCATCACTGAACAGTGCTCAAATTATGGAAATAATCTAAGAGATCCTATATATCTTTTAGTTGGCCAATAGATCCTCTTTGACAAGATTCCCCAGTCTGAACTTTGTGTCCCCATGAAATCAGTTAGGGTAGAAGTCGAGGGATATGGAAATCAACTGCAGTACAAGTCTCCAAATCTGATCGAGTAGCACGATTTTCCTCCTTGGGATCTAGTTCATGCTTATCTACAAGTTGATAATCCCACTCCCCAAGTTGATTAACCTATAAATGATTTGTAGGGTATATTTCCTTCCCAAGATGACTTGATAGCCTATCTCACCACTCACCTCAAGGCCCTAGAAACATGAACGGTTATAATACTACCTAATGTAAAGTCTTGTCTTATTTGGATGTACAACATTTGAGAACCCACCAGAGTTTGGGAATCCTACCATTTACCCATAAAATTGGATGGGTGAACCATTTAAACACATTTATCACATTATCTCAAGGTGTGTACCCTTGATAGGGACCCCAAAATAGTAGGAGGTTTCTAAGATTAGATGTTTAATCCCATAACAGGGAGGACCCTTGTTCTCATGGTACAAAGAGCTATGAATAGGGTCCACTGCAGGTGGGGAAGACCTTTGTAAATAGTTCAACTTCTAGTCTTTCTCCACCAGAAGCAAAAAACGTATTATTAACCTATTCAAGTGTGGACAAAGGCATGATGTGCAATTCAAAAACATTTTTTTGGGTGGAAAGGACTCATGTATTCACCCTACATGTCATTATCCTAGGAACATATTCTTATTATGTGCATGGGGAAAGTGAAGAGTGATCTGGTCTATACCCTTATAATCTTGAACTAACAGATTGGATTCCCAGAGTTCTATAAAAAGAGTTAGAGTCACAAGGAATATTTTTAATAATATAGACAACAATCACACCCATTTATCCTTCCAACTTCAGGGAGAATTCCTAAAAAAGTAGAAACTACATCCGTTGTTCATGTATATATCCTCAAGCTTGAAGAATTATTTGACACTTTTCTGAAGGATCCTATCTGAGTGAAATGGTTCTACCAAGAACAAACTCTCCCATTGTAGAACCGTCAAGAACTACCTCACCAGTAATAGCTGCATTGATGAGAGAATGTGGCTCAAGCCCCTATCCAATTTCAATCTCTCGAAGCACCTTTCCCAAATAGATAAAATAAGACCTATTCCATCAAAGATTCAAAATTCTCGGGCTATTTCATCTGTGAAATAAATAATGGAATTATAAAATTACCAAAGCATAAATTGACCTAGGATTTTGGAGTCACTTCCACTCTAATTATTTCACATACCACAGAATCTGAGGATACATCAAAAAATAATTCTATATGTTCAATGATTGTCTCTCGGGCCATGTGAGTCATGGTTTGTTAAATTTGGGTGACATACCATAAATTGTGATGCATGTCTCCACTAACTTAGATAGTGATAGTGATGGCTCTGGGGAATAGAATTAGGATTCTATCCATTGGACATAGAAATACGATGACTAGTTTTCTTACAAATTGGTCTCTTGCACTCATGGTATCATGAGTTCCAATCTAAGAAAGCCTAAACCTCATATGGTTTTCTTACCCCCCATTAGAAACAACCTCCATATTTTCATCGTAACCTTCCAATCCTCATAAGAACAGGTTTTAATGGTGAAATGGAAATCAGAGTCCCCACCAGTGACAAATCCATTTCTTACTCTCAATGACATCATGAATCCCATATTATGATATTATCCTGTGGTATGTCTCAATTTATACTAATCCATGGATGAGGAACATGAGTATGATTCTATGAATTCTATTGAGATTCTATATCTCTTCACAACACCTGATAGTGAGGAATTCCATGCAAACCCCTTGGGTGCCTCTGGCCAACATCATTGATGAAAAGGCTGAGGAAATGAGAGCCACCAAATTTCGTAGTTAAATTCCTCAAAATGGGTTATGCATGCTATTGAGACCGGGAAATAGGTTTCCTATAAATCTCAATAGGAATTTTCCATCTATTTATCTCTGTCAAGTATTCATCCATAGTCAATCATGTGGAAAACTATGTTATTTGACCAAGAAGCTCAATTGAGACCACAAAATGATTAGCCAAATTCAGACCAAACCAATACTCAATCTGTAGATAGTCCACCGGTAATTGTTTAGATTTGGTCAACTAGTTAGTGGTAGAATGTTTCCTATACTATCCAGAACCCCATGGTTCATCCAGAAATATCTTATTCACCCCCTTTTAAAGAGAAAATATGTTCATAAAAAAGTATGCCCTTGGTATTGAATTATGATGTGTTGAAGTACTTGTCTAATATACCCATGAGGATTTCGATCTAATAGGAACTCTTATTTTCCAAAGAAATGTGTGATGAACTTTAATAAGATTTGAAAATCCGTATTTAATTGGAAGTAGAAGTAGTTTTAATTGAGGCCTATTATGCATAGGAATCTATACAAGAGGAATGTCAACCCGTGATCTCAATTTACAAGGAAGACATGAGAATCCTCATTCATGGACACATACACCCACTCCACATCACTAGTTAGTTCAATGGGGTGGATATTTTCTGCTACCTTGTGGACAATGGCTTCAAGATCAACCTCATCCAGACTTGGATACTCAACAAGTTGGGACTGACTGAATAATATGTGACTCCGTCCAAAATAAAAAATCAAGGTTATGATAAGAGTGACTAGAAACCTCATTTCAAGGGTAGGCAAAAGACCTAGTTTTTTGGATTGATATCAAGTATCAAATTCTTGGTAGTCTCATAGGATACCTCTAAATACATGTTGTTGGGTAGTCCATGGATTCATTTTTACACAATAATCTACTATTCTTATCACCATGCATGCTCGCGCATCATTGGGCACGGGCGACAAACAAAAATTTATACCTACTTACTACTTAGGATAGTGGCAATACAGGGTTGAACCACAGGGAGGCCTGTTGTTGTGTTTGGTGTTCTAAAAAATAAACTAAACAAAAACACACATGCAAAAATTGAGAAAATACAATTGGTGGTGGTGAAGTGGAGTGAATGATACTTAGTGTGTGCAGAAGTGAGAGTGATATGGTGAGTGCAAAGTGAGTAGACGGAGCAGCAAGAGAAACTGGGGTGCAAACAACCAATAGATTAATAGGGGGAAAATTCCACTGGCCAATTTGATGTTGCTTAGCCTTATTCATGCACTGCGATTTTATGAACATGGATCTGACTAAAAATAATCAGCCATATTTGTTGTCTGGTCAGTTTGTGATGAAATAGATCCTACAGTCCTTCGACTGTAAGAGTCATTCCAACCAATGGTGAAGAAAAGTCAGAAGTCACCGAGCTCAACTTGTCAGTTGAGTTCGTTGTGTCTTTTTCATTCGAGTATAATTCAATTTTCAGTGAGTTAATCAGATTTGAACAGTTTGAATTATGGTACAATCAAAGATCGGTTTTCACACGATCTTGTTGTTTTGAAAATAATCTTGTTTGTAAAAAATGAGAGAGATGATCCAGCAATGATGCAGTGCATGAATCAGACTAAACAAATCAAATTAGCCATCTTATTCTCCCCCAAAAGAATTTAGCCGGACATAATGGTTGGCTTTAATGCAACATTGGAATTAAAAAAACAATGAATTTAATGTTGAATTAAGTTGCATAAAAAACAGAGCACAAATAACATAAAGATGTTTGTCTCCCTTCTTGATCTCCTGAAGTTCTAAATCCCCGCTGCTCAATGCTGGATGCAGTGCTGGAATGCGCTCGATGTCCCGCCCTGGTAATCGAGGGGTGAAAATGCTCGGATCTCCTCCTATAATCTGCTCCAAGAAAGATGATGTAAGTTCTGTCTGCTCTCTGTAATGATCTTCACCCGTGTCTACTCCTGACCATCATACTCCTACTCCAATTAATCACTGCATGCCTCTACAGCCTCTCATGCATTCATCACCAAACCTCAGCCTCTAGAATCTCATCTGAAGTGTTCCCATGCCTCAACGTGGCTCCTTCACTATGTTGCTCCTCCCGCACTTGTCACCAGAGCAGTTTCTCCAAACTGAATGAAAATGAAATACCTGCGGTGAGCTAACTTCTTCCATCTATAAATAAGAAAATCCACATGGTGTTCTTTTATGTGCAGTTCATCCTCTTTTAAGTGAGCTCCAAGTGATTTTATCTCCCCCCTGTAATGAAACAACAAATGCAAGAATGTTAACTAAAATAAAATGGAACTATTATATACTATATATTAATATTATTACTTAATAAAAACATAATTATATATATATATATATAATTCCTAATATTATTATTAATATTATATGTAAACATAATTATTATATTTATTAATATGATGTATTAATATTATATATAAGCTTAATAAAAAATTATTCATATAACTATAATTATTATTGTATCATATTTGAGATATATATAATATATTATGTTATATTATATATATGAGTGTTAATTTTATTACATATGTTATATGTATTACTATATACTATTGTAACAATAATAAAATAAAAGAAAATAAGAAGTGGAATTGGGGGGGGGGGGTGAAGTCGGGTCTGGCGAGGGTTAGAGGGGAGAAAGGGGGAGAGCAGGGGTAGTGGTGGTCGCCGGTGCAGGGGGAGAGCTTATGGAAGGGAGTGGTGGCTCGGCATGAGTCTTTGTAGCGGGCAACGTTAGAAAATAGGGGTGTGGTGTAGGGGATCCGAGGTTATGTGGGGGTGCGGGACAGAAGGTGAATTAGGGTTCGATGCAGACAGTGGCAGGGGTTTGAAGAGAGGCCAGAGGTTCGTTCGGCGGCTTTGCTGTGCGGTCACGGGGCTTAGGGCTGGGGAGGCAGGGCGATAGGAAGAGGGTGCAGGGCTTCGGGTGTTCCAGAAGGGGACGGATCATGGAGCGGCAACTTCAGAATGGAGAAACGGTGGTGGAGATGTGGATGTGAGTAAAGGTGCGGCTGGGGTGTGGCGCTGCTTCAGAAGTGGATGGCAGGAGCTCGTGGAATGCTGCGGAGGTGATTCGGGTGGAAGCTCTAGCTTCAATCAGTGGATGGGTGGAAGAGGCAGTCGGGAAATGGTGATGCGGCTCCAAATTTGGGAACGATGAGCTCGGGTCCAGGGTGTTGAAACATTGTTGATTGAATTATTCATCTGCAGCTCGGTTGATTTTTTTATTTGTTGAATCACTCTTGATTTTAAGTTGTTTTCATCTTGTTGTTGTTATGGATTTCTGTTATTGGTTATTTGTTATGCTGCTATTGTGATTTGTGTGTTGCTTCTATGTGATGGTTGTGTTGCTACGTGATTGTTTCTACTGGTTGGTTTTCCTGTGTGTGAAGGATAGTGGGAGAAAAGGAGCAGGAGGTGAGTAACCGTGAGGGTGCTCACGGTGAGACGGTGAATGGAGGCACCATGAGAAAAGGGTGGAGGTGCAAGAGACACCGTGAGTGAGGCTCACGATGAGACATTATGTGTGAAATTGTGGTTGAGACACCGTGAGTGTCACATTGAGACCACGAGGAGGAAACCGTGGGTAAGGAACGGAGGCACCGTGAGGGAAACGGTGCGGCGTAGGAGCATGAGTACCTGCATATTAAAAAGAACAATTAAATAAATTAATATTTCAAAAAAAAAACTAAAAATCAATTAACAAATTAAATTTAATTAAAAACTAAATAAATAAAACAAACTGAAATAATAAAATTAATTATGATTTATTTAAACGAATGAATTTATTTAGATTAAAAATTATACAGACTTAATTTAAAACAAAATAAAATAACTAAAGTCACCTTCTTACATTAATCAACCAATTAACTAAAGAATAAATAAAGTGAATTAATGAATAGGAAAAATTAGTTGAATATAATTAATTTTTAAAACTAATTAACTTATTAAAATACTAACAACTAAAATGGGTTATCTATTTACAATTTAAAGAATAAATAATTAATTAATTAAAATAATGAATTTAAAATTATTGAAAACTAATACCAAGAGAAATAATTAAATTAAAATAACATCTGAATTTTATTATTGAAAAAATAATAATAAATAATAATAAAAACACACTTTTAATAAATAAACACATTTTCATATAATATAATTTACAATATACAAAAATTGCTAAATATTACATAAAATAAAAAGGTATGTTTTAAAAAAATAAACAAAAATATAGAAAATTATGTGGCAGAGAACATGAAAACACTACCACATCAAACTCCCTCACACTTAAAACCTTGTTTGTCCTCAAACAAGTACATGCTTTTGACTTTAAAACAGAAATATGAATTGTGAATTTCAGCTCAAAAAGTGCATGATTAAACTTTTATATCCAGAGGAGCATGACCAAACAATGAGTCAGGTTTTTCAAGGGTATTCATAAATGATATCCTGCTTAGCTTCAAATACTCACTGTAAGTCAAGAACATCACAAATTCATACATTGTCAAGTATGTCATGCCTCCTATGTGTAATCATTAATCGTCCTACTTCACCTTCTAGTTCAAGTTCTAATTCAAGGAGTGTTGACGGGTTAGAAAAAGTGGAACTCAAAACTTACACAAGGGCACCATCCATTCTCACCATCCTCTAGGTTCTATAAATTAATGTCCATGAAATTGATCACTTTATTGATTCAACCCAAATGAAAATTAACCAAGTAAATTTCTCCCTTCTTCATATGGGTTCAAAATTCCCCTCACCTTAATGAGTTCATTTTTGACAAGGGCACTTTATTTTACTTTTTCCCAGCCATATTCCATGTGCAGAGCACTATGCATAGAACTTATTAGGATTGAAATTGGCTTTATTTATTCACAAAAACGCACCCAATGCACCTTGTCTCATATACTCACTGTGGGATCCCATTTTCCCATTTTACTCCAGTTACAAAGGACTTAATTATTAATCATTCAGATTGACTTTCTAAAGTGATTGAATATTATTTTATAAAAATTTGAGTCCCATGGGTTCCAGTGAGAACTTATAGTTACTCTAAGTCGTGATCATCATCCCACAAAACCATCCTGTCATACTCTCATCCTCAGTTCCTAAATAGACTGATCCATAGAGACAGTGAATAGTTGCACTCAACAATCATTCATACTTAACAGTTTCTGAATCAGTGCCACTCTCAACATCCAGCAAACAATTATCCACTAAACAAGAAATAATTGTAGCACTAGTGAACCTCCAATGACTAAATTGTAATGAAAAAAATTGAAAATTATTGAAGGAATTTTGAACCCTTTTTTTTGAAAAAAAAATACATTTTTTTAAACAACCACAAACTCAAGTTCAAGAAGGGGAATTCAACGTGACACTAGAATGACCACTCTCCCCCACAATTAAAACCCAACATTTTCCCCAATGTTGTTTTATAAGGTGGAAGACAGTTTACGTTCAAAACAGATGGACATTTCAGCTGAAAAAGGAAATGGAGGGGTATCAATGAAGTTCAAAAATATTCTTTGCCACACAAAAAGTGAAAGAAAATAAAAACAAAAACAAAAGAAAAACAAAAAAGACCAACCCCACAAACAATCACCAGCAATACGTACAGTTCTATTCCAAAATTGTTCATGCTTAAAATCAGTGCGAGAAGACAAAAGTTTTTAACAATTTACTTCAAATAATAGCGTGATTAACAATACCGTGCACCAGCAGCTACATAATGAAATTGAAAGCAGTGGGTGCAAGCATGTTTCAAAAATTAGCTCAAAATAATTTTCAACTCTCTAGATACTAGCAGCTAAACACCCATGAAAGAAAGCATAATCATTACTCACAGATCGGGAGGAATTCCCCCACACTTAATTCACAGAAAAGAGTAAACAAGTAATTGAAAGTGAAAAAGTCAAAACAACACTTCCCTGAATTATTGTCCCTTTAGCAGTGGATTTCATCAACAAATCCTCTTTAGCATCACTGGGTTGTTACTCCCCTTCAGTAACCTGCAGGTTCAAATAAGTAAAAAAAAGATTTCAGAGTTTAAAGATCAAGAAAATTAACCCAAGAGAGTGAGTAGAGAGAAATGTTATCCATATGGTGCAGTGGATTTCTCCCTTGGGTTTTCTAGACACGTTTCTGGAAGCTATAACTCTCTCTAACACAACAACAGATCATGAGTCACCATCAGCAGTTAAGCAATTGAACCATATAACAAGCAGTAGGGATTAATTTATTGAAAAACATAAAATAAAATAGAAACTACCAAGAAACCATGGATTAGTTCCCATACAACACTGAGTTTATAGTCCTCAATTAGACTTGAATCAGCTCATTCTTCCAACATAGATATGGAAGCCAAGCCCTTTGGTTGCCCTTCAAAGAAGTTCTTTATTATTTGGTTATTAACTAAGAAAGGCCGATTCTCTTCTCTAACCAGCTCAATATCTCCATTAACCAACATTCGAACAACGGTAAAGGGTCCTGACCACTTGGACTTCAAATTTCCTAGAAACAGCTTCAATCTAGAATTGAAAAGAAGGACCCTCTCACCAAACTTGAAATTCCTATTTTGAATGATTGAGTCATGAAAAGCCTTTGTTATTTATTTTTAAATTTAATCATTCTTATAATACTCTCTTAGAATCTCCTCCAACTCACTCACCTCTAGCAGCCTCCTCTCTCCAGTAGACTAAAAATAAAATTTAAGAGCCTTCATGGCCCAATAAGAGCTCTGTTGTAACTCAATAGGTAGATGAAATGTTTATACAAAGAGTAGTATATATGGTGACATCCCTATAGGAGACTTGTAAGCAGTTCTGTAGGCCCAAAGGGCCTCATCTAATATCCTTGACCAGTCTTTCCAAGAGCTAGACACTGTTTTCTCTAAAATCTATTTGAGCTCTCTGTTTGAAACTTCTTCTTTCCCACTGGACTGTGGGTGGTAAGTAGTGATTGTCCTATGTGAGCACCCATACTTCTCCATCAAAACTTTGAACATATAATTCTTGAAGTGGGTCCCATTATCAGTTATAAAAGCTCGAGGCACACCAAATCTGGAAAAGATGTTTTTATTAATGAATTTCACAACACTAGCAGCTGAATTGTCAGGCAGAGCTACTGCCTCAACCCACTTGGACAGTGTAGTCCATAACAACCAAAATTTATTCATTCCCATAAGAAGATGGAAATGGTCCCATGAATTCCAAGCCCCACACATCAAAGATTTCAACTTCCAGAATACCTTTTTGGGGAAATTCCTGTCTTCTTCCAATATTTCCCAACATTTGACATTTTTCACAGCCAATGAATAGACTCCTAGCATCCTTGAACAGTGTTGGCCAGTAGAAACCATCCTGTAGGACCTTATGAGAAGTCCTTTCACCTCCATGGTGGCCACCCCAAGGTGATGAGTGGCACCTCTCAAGTATGGGAAAAATATCATCCTTAACCACACATCTTCTCAGAATCCCATCAGCACACCTCCTAAAGATAAGAGGGCCATCCCAAAAATAGTATTTCAGTTCAGATATAAACCGCTTCCTTTGGTTGTGTGAGAGATCCTTGGGTATGACTCCCGCTGCCAGAAAATTGGCATAGTTTGCAAACCAAGCAGACTGCTGCACAGAAGCAGCAAACAGTTTTTCATCAGGGAAAGAACTGTTGATCTCTTTTGGGTCCTTACTTGAAGAATTGGGCAATCTGGATAAGTGATCTGCAACAACATTCTCAACCCCTTTCGTATCCTTAATCACTAAATCAAACTCCTGTATTAGCAAGGTTCACCGTATGAGTCTAGGCTTCGAGTCCTTTTTAGACAGCAAGTACTTAAGGGCTGAATGATCTGTGAAAACTATGATCCTTGATCCAATTAAGTACTACCTGAACTTTTCCAAAGAAAACATCACAGCAGTCAGCTCCTTTCCAGTGGTAGAATAATTCTTTTGGGAATCATCTAGCAGCTTAATTTCATAGTAAATAACATGAAGTTTCCTATCCTTCCTCTACCCTAAAACAACTCCTACTGCAAAATCACTAGCATCACACATAACCTCAAAGGGAAGCTGCCATTCAGGAGTAGTGATTACAGGTGAAGTATTCAACCTCTCCTTGAGCAGATTAAAGGCCTCTAGACATGTCTCATCGAAGAAAAAGGGTGTTTCCTTAACCAGAAGGTAGCAAAGGGGTCAAGTAATCTAAGTAAAGTCGTTAATAAACCTCCTATAGAACCCAACATGACCCAAAAAAATTCTAATTCCTTTGACATTTTTAGGTGGGGGAAACTTTTGAATGACCTCAATTTTAGCATTATCGACCTCTAGCCCCTTCTTAGAAACCTTATGTCCCAAAACTATGCCTCCAGTGGCCATAAATTGGAACTTTTCCCAATTTAAGACTAAGTTGGTCTCTTCGCATCTTTCTAACACTAGTTCCAGGTTTTTCAGGCAGTTTTAAATGTTATCTCCTACAACAGAAAAATAATCCACGAACACTTCAATAATCCTCTCAATCATGTCTGAAAAAATTTCCATCATACATCTCTGAAAAGTGGAAGGAGCACCACACAAGGAAAAGGGAATTTTCTTGTAGTAAAATGTCCCAAATGGACAGATGAAAGTGGTTTTCTCTTGGTCCTCAGGTGCAATGGCAATCTGGTTGTAACCAGAATAACCATCAAGAAAACAGAAGAATTCATTGCCTACCAACCTCTCTAACATTTGATCGAAAAATGGCATGGGAAAGTGATCCTTTCTTATGGCAGCATTCAACTTTCTGTAGTCTATAAAAACTCTCCATTTGTTCACTACTCTTGTTTGGATTTGCTCTTTCCTTTCATTAGTGACCACTGTCACTCCACTCTTTTTGGGAACCACCTGAACAGGACTGACCCAGGGGCTATCCGAAATTGGAAAAATTATTCCACCATCCAGCAACATAATCACTTCTTCTCTCACAAATTCCTTCATGTTGGGGTTGAGTCTTCTTTGGGCTTATACTCTGGGCATACACTCAGGTTCCATTGGAATTTTATGCATACAGAATGCTGGGCTTATCCCATTGATATCAGCAATTGACCAGCCTATGACAGTCTTGTACTTCCTCAAAACAGTAAGCAGATTTTGCTCTTGACTCACATCTAGATTTGATGAAATGATCACAAGAAGGGTGTAATTGTCTCCTAAAAAGGAATATTTGATATGGGAAGGGAGGGGATTAAGTTCAAGGATGGGTTGTAATTGGCTTGAGGGAAGACACTTGGGCCTGGGTGGCCCAAGGTCGTCATGTTGCCTCTGGAATAAGGCAGTAGACAAGGCTTTTTCCTCAATGCAAGAGCTTCCAAGAGATATGTCCTCAAACTCAGACTCCTCTCTCGGGGTGAGAATGTTCTCTAAAACAAACTCATCTATGTTATCCAAGAATTCTCCCTCATACACATCAATAAATTATCTCTTTTTACTTGAGCTGATCCCCATGCAAGAGGTAGTAGGGATTTCAGGTTCACTGTTGATCTTAGTTATCATTCTGAGAAACTCTTCTTCTTCTTTATCAACACTACTCTCAGCAACTAACATCTCATCTCTTGGGAAAATTGGGTGGGTGGGTTCTTGGATTTTCTTAAACACATTGAATTATTATTTCTCTTCACCAAAATTGAAAATTAGTTTCCCCTTAGACACATAGATCACAGCTCCCCCTGTGGCCAAGAAGGGCCTACCAAGAATGATAAGAACATCCTGGTCACACTCCATGTCAAGGATAAGAAAGTCAGTTGGCAAAAAAACACTCCTAAAGAAACACTAATCAGTGCTGAAGAGCACAGTGGATGTGGAATAGTGAATAGACATAGGAGAACAAAGATGGAAAAGTGCAAAAATAAAAATACACATGTCAAAAACAAGAAAAGAAAGAAGACACAGACACAACACAAAACTCAAAAGTAACAAATGACACCAAGACACAGAAGACAAAAGACAATGAGAACAAGGTCGAAACCAGGTTACTTCACCCTATACTCACTTTCCTAGATCTGCTTACGAAATTAATCAACAATTCTCAAATTCGCACAGTGCATGATCGATGTCTCGGATCACACACCAGTCTCGCCTAGAAATTAAACACTCAAGCATCAAATTTCATCAATACCAAAGCATTCCTCCAAACTGCAAGGTGATTCACCCAGCAAAGCCATTCTAGAATGAATTTCTCATAATCTAGAATTATTCCACATAGATCATCAGATCGCACAACCAACCTTGATTCTCAGTTCAAGAAATCAAGATAGGAAGGGGAGATGAAATGAGATCAGAGAGTAGCAAATCTTCCTCTGCAAGATCTCGCTCTCGCTAAATCTAAATCACAGTCACGATCTACCAAGGTGGATAGAAAGAACTTTATCGCATTAATGTGTGGATCTCCAGATTGTATTGGGTTTCATAAACTGGATCCAACCCCGAAAATTAGATCTCCATTTCTGGAGATTACAGATCACGACACGAAATGAGGACGAATAAACGGCACAAAACAAATGAAACAAACATCAAAATTAAATTAAAAAAACACACACACAAGTATTTACAGATACGATTGAAATTAAAACTAGAACAGAGCAAAGAAGGTGAGGCGGAGAATGGAGGAGCAGGTCCCATCTCTAGGTCGAAGAAGGTCTGAGTCCATGAGATGTGTACGTAATGGATGTGTGAATCGGGTGGAGTCTCAGCCCCCCCCCCCCCCCCCCCCCGCTGTGGAATGGTTCCCTCACCCAGGTACTCTTCTCTGGCCCCCGGCCTCTGGTCCGCTGGCCTTTCACACTCAAGATAGAGATGATAGTCCTCTTATTTTTAGATGAAAAATAAAAATCTAAAACGACAGGCAGCAGATCCACATGGTGCACTTTAAGTGCGCTCGTCACTAGTTTTAATGTGAACTCCCTGTAAGTGCATACAATTACCCTACATCGAACTTGAGAATCTTATCACGTCTTTCCCATGAACTTCTTTTATCACTGATTCAACCAGTAACTCCCCAAGCACAATGAAACACATGAAAAATGTCTCCCATTTATTTACATGTGCATGAACTCTGGCTGCTCCAGTTGGGCCCCTACATGATGAAACATGTTGACATTAGTGTTCCAGATTTTAAAGCTCAAATAAAAAGCAACCGTAGAGTATGAGTTAGAGAGGTTTATCCATTAATCCAGTGAACTGTCCCCCTGATACTTGAATGATAGCCTCATGGAATCTACTGCCTATTTATTTTCCTAAGAAAACAACACTCAAATTAAAAACAACATGAAAAAAGAAACTAAATCCGGAAATTAAAGAGGAAAATCTTGGGATAACCCCCCAGGGGGTGCTGTAGTTTGACTGTCCACTGCTAGACAGTCCTCGTATCAACCCCAGTCGGATGGGGGATTTAACTTCTTGCTTAAGAACCACCAGCTTTTATTCCTTCCAACTTCAGTCACTTGCCATATTTGGAGTACCCATTGTGTTGCTTCAACCAAATTCCACTCATGGGCAATAAAGTGCCTCATGTTGAGTGATGGAGGGGAATACAGAATGTAGGGGTACTTGCCTACTTCTTCTTCTTGAGGTTGACTGTGAACAAGTTATAGAAATTAATATCTTGGATGTGACTGATCCCTTGGCTCAGTCCAAAAAACAAATTATTCTGTAATAAGAAAAGATGTGTCATCATCCACTTCTGTTCTAGTGCACATCTCTGAAAATTCCTCTTTAAAAGTAACTCGCAAACTGGAAGTGTCTTCCAGAATTGGAAGTTCCATTAACTCTTCAGCACAAGCAACCACATCTTCCACACTCTCTAGGAGATCACAAAAATGAGATGCATCTTCAATACCTGCATAGGGAGCAACACAAGTAAAATCAGCTTCGATGTAATCCAGGTTGAATAAAAATACATCTTCTTCCATAAAATTGTCAACTCCCTTTATTAGTACCACTTGTTCCTCCTCATGAAGGAATAGTTATCCTAGGAGAGGGTTTGGGGAAAGAGCGGGGTAGTCAACCTCCTCCAGCCTCTCTTCAAAATACACCACCACACTTGATGAGTCTTCTAAGGAGAATGATATAATGTCATGTGCTGGCTCCACCTATTGAAGAATTGAGAATTAATTAAAACAGTTATTACAAGAAAATCATTAGAATGGAAATCAGGGAAAGAATGATCATCAAAGAAATGCCCAGCATCATGAATCATTGACAGTTCTGTCTCCTGCTAGCCCTTGATAAAATCCTCAGAATTTGGTTCTAGAATTTCCAACTTTGGCACTAGAGGAAAATCCATATCAAATTTGAGAAAATCCAACTTTTTCCTTCTCTTTTTCTTTTCTCTTTCCTTATCAACTATTTTCCAAAATCTTGGGCTTCAATGGGAGGTGGTGGTACTGCACTGTCGTCCTGGTATCCCTTGACCTTATCCATGGATAGTTGCATCAATTGCATGATCTCATGAAAATATGTTTTCTCCTCATCAGTAATGTCTCGATGCTTTCTTTCATGCATCTAACATTGAAACTTAGCAATAGCCTCCTCAAGCTCTTAAACCGGGTCAAACTGTGACACTATATTAGATTCGTTAGAGTTCATCACTTTGTGTGTATGTTTCTTTTTTTTTGTTTTTTTTAAATAAAATAAAAATTGGAAAAACTACTAAGACACTCGTTGGTTCCCCAGCAACGACACCAAAATTTGCATGCTTGCGCGTCGTTAGGCACAGGAGACAAACTAAAATTTATACCTACTTACTACTTAGGACAGTGGAAAGATATGGTCGAACCATAGAGAGGCATGTAGTTGTGTTTGGTGTTCTAAAAATTAATCTAAACAAAAACACACATGCAAAAATAGAGAAAACACAATTGGTGGTGGTGAAGTGGAGTGAATAAGACTTAGTGTGTGCAGAAGTGAGAGTGAGATGGTGAGTGCAAAGTGAGTAGATGGAGAAGCAAGAGAAACTGGGGTGCAAACAACCAATATATGAATAGGGGAAAAGTCCACTGGCTGATTTGATGTTGCTTATCCTTATTCATGCACTGCGATTTTAAGAACATGGATCTGACTAAAAATAACCAGCCAGATTTGTTGTCTGGTCAGTTTGTGATGAAATAGCTCTTATAGTCCTTCAACTGTAAGATTCATTCCAACCAATGGTGAAGAAAAGTCAGAAGTCACCGAGCTCAACCTTTTAGTTGAGTTCGGTGTGTCTCTCTCATTAAAGTATAATTCACTTGTCAGTGAGTTACTCAGATTGGAACAGTTTGAATTATGGTACAATCAAGATCGGTTTTCACACGATCTTGTTGTTTTGAAAATAAGTTTGTCTATAAAAAATGAGAGAGACGATCCAGCAATGATGTAGTGCATGAATCAAACTAAACAAATCGAATTAGCCAGCATATTCTCCCCCAAAGGAATTTAGCCGGACATAATGGTTGGCATTAATGCAAACATGGAATAAAAAAAACAGTGAAGTTCATGTTGAATTAAGTTACAAAAAAAACAGATCACAAAGAACTTAAAGATGTTTGTCTCCCTTCTTGACCTCATGAAGTTCTAAATCCCTGCTGGTCAATGGTGGATGCAGCGCTGGATTACGCTCGATGTCCCGCCCTGGGAATCGAGGTGTGAAAATGCTCTGATCTCCTCCTCCAATCTTCTCCAAGGAAGATGGTGTAAGTTCTGTATGCTCCCCATAATGATCTTCACTAGTGTCTGCTCCCGACCACCAGAATCCTACTCCAATGAATCACTGCATGCCTCTACCACCTATCGTGCATTCATCGCCCAACCAAAGCCTCTGGAATCTCATATGAAGTGGTCCCCAGCCTCCACGTGGTTCCTTCACGGTGCTGCTCCTCTGACGCTTGTCACCGGAGGAGATGCTGCAAACTAAATGAAAATGAAATGCACGCGGTGAGCTAACTTCTTCCATATACAAATCAGCAAATCCACATGGCGTTCTTTTATGTGCATGTCACCCTCTTTTAAGTGAGCTCCAAGTGAGCTAATCCCCCCCTATAATGAAACAACAAATGCACGCGAGTTAACTAAAATAAAATGGAACTATTATATACTATATATTAATATTATTAATTAATAAAAACATTCTTATTAACATATATATATATAATACCTAATATTATTATTACTATTATATGTAAAGATAATTATTATATTTATTAATATGCTGTACTAATATTAAATATATGCTTAATAAAAATTTATTAATATAACTATAATTATTATTGTATGATATTTGATATATATATATAATATATAATGTTATATTATATATATGTATGTAAATTTTATTACATATGTTATATGTATTATTATATAATATTGTAACAATAAGAAAATAAAAGAAAATAAAAAGTGGAATTGGGGGGGGGGGGTGAAGTCAGGTCTGGTGAGGGTTAGAGGGGAGAAAGGGGGAGAGTAGGGGTAGAGGTGGTCGCCGGTGCAGGGGTAGAGCTTGTGGAAGGGAGTGGCAGCTCGACTTGAGTCTTTATAGCGGGCAACATCAACAAATCGGGGTGTGGTGCAGGGGATCTGAGGTTATGCGGGGGTGCAGGATAGAAGGTGAATTAGGGTTCGATGCGGACAGTGGCAAGGGTTCAAAGAGAGGCCAAAGGTTCGTTCGGTGGCTTTGCTGTGCGGTCACGGGGCTTAGGGCTGGGGAGGAAGGGCGATAGGAAGAGGGCATAGGGATTCAGGTGTTCTAGCAGGGGGCGGATCATGGAGCGGAAACTTTGGAATGAAGAAATGGTGGTGGAGATGTGGATGTGAGTAAAGGTGCTGCTGGGGTGTGGCGCTGCTTCAGAAGTGGCTGGTAGGAACTCGTGCAATGATGCGGAGGTGATTAGGGTGGAAGCACTGGCTTCAATCAGTGGATGGGTGGAAGAGGCAGTCGAGAACTGGTGATGCGGATCCAGATTTGGGAACGGTGAGCTTGGGTCTAGGGTGTTGAAACATTGTTGATTGAATTATTCATCTGCGGCTGGGTTGATTTTTTTATTTGTTGAATCACTCTTGAATTTATGTTGTTTTCATCTTGTTGTTGTTATGGATTGCTAGTATTGGTTCGTTGTTATGCTGTTTTTGTGATTTGTGTGTTGCTTTTGTGTGATGGTTGTGTTGCTGCGTGATTGCTGCTACTGGTTGGTTTTCCTGTGTGTGAAGGATGGTGGGAGCAAAGGAGCAGGAGGTGAGTCACCGTGAGGGTGCTCACGGTGATACAGTGAATGGAGGCACCATGGGAAAATGGTGGAGGTGCAAGAGACACCGTGAGTGAGGCTCACGGTGAGATAGTAAGTGTGAAACTGTGGTTGAGACATCGTGAGTGCCACGGTGACACCGTGAGGGGGAAACGGTGGGTAAGGAATAGAGGCACCGTGATGGAAACGGTGCGGCGTTCCAGTGTGATTACATGCAAATTAAAAAGAACAATTAAATAAATTAATAATTTAAATAAAACTAAATATTAATTAACAAATAAAATTGGATTAAAAACTAAATAAATAAATAAACTCAAATAATAAAATTAATTGTGATTTATTTAAAAGAATGAATTTATTTAGATTAAAAATCATACAGACTTAATTTAAAACAAACGAAAATAACTAAAGTCACCTTCTTACATTAATCAACCAATTAACTAAAGAATAAATATAGTGAATTAATGAATAAGAAAAATTAGTTGAATATAATTAATTTGTTAAAACTAATTAACTTATTACAAGACTAACAACTAAAATGGGTTATATATTTACAATTTAACGAATAAAGAATTAATTAATTAAAATAACGAATTTAAAATTATTGAAAACTAATACCAAGATAATTAATTAAATTAAAATAACAACTTAATTTTATTATTGTAAAAATAAAAAATAATAATAATAAAAACACACTATTAATAAATAAACACATTTTCATATAATGTAATTTACAAAATTCAACAATTGCTAAATATTACATAAAATACAAAGGTTTGATTTAAAAAAAAATAAACAAAAATATAGAAAATTATGTGGTAGAGAACATGAAAACACTACCACATCACACCATTTCCTCAAATACCCCATAAATATTCATATATGGGTTCTTCAGGGGGGATGCATCCCCCTCTATCACCTATGAATCCTTCTATCTAGATTCCAACTATTACAGTAAAGAGGGGAATTAGTTTCATACTGATGGGTTTGAGCACATAAATTCCCCCCAATGATCTATTAGCCACTACAGTTAGCCCATGAGAAAACATGGATGATCCCTTTGTTCTCCTAATTCATCAGTTAGAGGCTATAAGGTGAACCCTGGACCATTATCATTTTTCTCCATGAAAAATGTTTTTGGTGTTACTACGAAAAATGATTTCCCATAGATTAAGTCTTACCCTTACACTGGATAGGCTCCGGGGATACTGGATGCCCCTACTCCCTTCAGGTATTGAGGATTTTACCCTATAGAAAATTTTTTATAAAATTCTCTCATGTAATGTGGATAAGGGATGAATCAATTAAAGCTAACTCACAAATATTAATTTGACATAAAGTATAGAAAATGTTCTTAGAGGCTATATGTAATTGTCTTGATATCTTCCATCTCCATAATTTGAGTACAAAAAAAACTTCTTAACAAGAACTCTTTTTTTTCCTAACTAGGCACCGGTACTTACCCTATGTCAACATTCCCAGAAGATCCACCTCCTCCCTCTAATTCTCATTTCTTATATGTTGAAGTGGATTTGGAAGATGCCCCTTCTACATTCTAATATGGTGTCTCCACCACCATGGAAGAGTTAACACAGTTTATCCTTGGAACAGAGGGATATCTAAGGCCAACACTAATTAGCACAACCATGAATTCAGAGGAGAAGCAACAATATGTGTACTTCCTAAAATATCAATATAATGTCTTTTCCTGGATCTATGATGAGATTCCAAGGCTATATCCCCAAGTTAACATCCACTATCTTGGCCTCCCAGTGGGTCATTTTGGTTTTAAATGGCCTCCTAGAAATATTCTACCCTATAATGATGTTATTTTTGAGGTCGAGGTTAACAATATTATTAATGAAAACTTCATCAGGGAGGGAACTTACCCCTAATGTATATCCAATATCATCCCATTAATGAAGAAGAAAGGAAATATCAAAGTCTGTATCAACTTTTGGGACCTCAACTACCACTTTTTTATGGATGGTTTTCCCCTTCCAATGATAGATATATCTACTGTTTCCATAAGAGGGTTCCATTACCACTCCTTTGTGGATGGACACTCCATGTGCAATCAAATTCCGATGGCCCTAGAGGATAAAGAGTCCATTGAATTTAGGGAACCCCAAGGGACTTTATGATATCTGGTGATACCCTTTGGCCTGAAAAACACAGTATCCACTTATTAATGATCGACAAACCACATATTCACGAAACATTTCATGAATTTGGTGTAATTCTACATGAAAAACATGATGGTCAAATCTCTCTAGTGACAAGACCATATCAAGGACAATAAGAAAGTGTTCATATTCCTCTTCTCTTTCTACTTGAAGATTAACCCCTTGAAGTGTCCATTCGGGGTTACCTCTAGGAAATTCTTTATCTTCATCATCAGATATAGAGACATTGAGACTGGCCTAGAGAAGATCAATATCATCAGCTAAATTCATCCCCTGAGAAGCCTCTATATGTTGTAGGGCCTTCAAGACCACCTTGCCTATATATGTCAATTTATCTAAAATTTTTATGATAAGTTTAATCCATTCACAAGTAACATGAATAATGGCACCATTTATTGGTTGGATGAGGAGTGTCATGCCATGTTCAAGGATATCATCTAGTACCTGCTATAACCTCCAGATCTAATGCCACCTATCAACAGGAAACCTATGGTCCTTTATGTGACTTCCCTAGAATTCTCCCTTATTTTCCTTCCTTACTAGAAAAATAAGGAGTGTAGGGAAAACTATTTATACTATCTCAATCGCATGCCCCTAAACATGGAGACTAGATACTTCCCCATCGAGAATCAATAAATTGCACTAGTTTTCAAAGTGTATATGTTTCATTATCATCTGTAGAATCTTGAGATACATCTAGAGCTCTGATTAGACCACTAAATTATATTCTCAAGCACCCCATTCTAAATACATGGTTGGAATGCTTGGAAGTGATACTCTAGTAGTTATACATCTCGTTCACCAAATAAAAGGACGTTAAAGAGTAAGAAATAACATATTTTCTTTCCACTCATCCAACCCTTGAATAATTGTACCTATAAATTTATTTCCCAGATAAGGCCATCATCTCAGTGGGTTAGTCTAGTCTGGGTTGGTAGATTCATTTCGAAGGTGCCTCCCAGATCCCAACTAATAGAAGGGTTAACAAACTTGAGAAAAATATAGTAGGCTACATGATTGTTTTTATCAGCACATCCCAAGACATCTAGCCATAATATTTCTTACTATCATAAGGCTACAATGGAAGTTATGCATAGTATCATTCTCTCATCATAGGTTTCAATCTGGAAATGAATATTGATGTCCCCCACTTTCATGTGAAGGGATACACCAAGTTAGTCATCAAATAGATCAATCGTAACTACATCCTCAGAAAGAAAGAACTCATTCCCCTGCCAGTGTGTACTTATCAACTTATGGATTAATTCCCTTCTCTTTTAGAGGTCACTCATGACCCTTGATCCCAGAATGGTCAAGCTGACACCTTGTCCAATTTAGCTGCATCCATTACAAAGCCTGAACAGGATGAGTTAATTATCCATGTGGCACTTTGATGGGTCATCTCCCCTACCATTTCATATGTTGATTATATGAAATGGGTAAAACAAATGGCCCCTGGTACCTCTGTTCCATGACCCTCAGGTCCCTCTACAGTAATTGAAATTCCCACTTAGGAAACTATTTTTTTTGTATCTGCAGTGTGGCATTCTCCTTACATACCAAGCTGAGTGTGAGTGAATTCATCATCATGTAACATATTTCACCCTCCAAAGTGGTACCGAACTTGATCTAGACCTCTAAAAAAGGGTTTTATAGAATTCACCTCCATTGTATCCAAAGAGACATGATCCCTCTAGTTCTGAAAGAATTAAATGATGGGTTGTCTAGAACCCATCAGGGAGGATTGAAGCTCTCCCACCAGATTCATACGATAGGATGCTTCTAGTATGCTATGTTCCATGACTACATTGTGTTTTCCAAGAGGTTTCATGCATTTCAAATCCATGCAAACATTTTTCCTCGATCACCATAGATTTCCAACACCACCAATTATTCACAAACCTTTGTTGTATGGGGACTCAACATCCTAGGAACATACCCACCAACAACATCTCTCCAGTGTAGGTTAATTATAATTTTGAAATACTAATTCTATAAATGTGAAAAAGGGATTCCACTCAAGGAATCCAAATCTTGTTCCTTGATCAATTTTGCGACTCCTCACATCATCAATATATTTAGAGTTACTCATGTTATTCTCACTGACAATGGAATAATATTCTAGGATTCCGAGCTAAATAAATTATATGCCAAGCATAAAATTCGGTCTCACCATACATCTTGATACTATGCATAGACAAATTGGTAGTTCTATGCATTCAATAATACCCTATCTAACATCTTGAAAATGATTGTGGGTCCGAATAAGAAGATTTGGCCAGACAATATCCCCAACGCCCTCTAGGTCTAATAGATGTCAACACATAATTCCACTCAGGTAACCCCATACTCCAGAGTGTATATAACAGAGGGAGTATTTCCCATAAAGGATCTATTTTTCTAGCTCTATATAGATGTATATAACTAGAACATGTCAGAAAGAATGGAAAAAGTCAATATTTTTTAGTTTGAATCCCTCTAAAATAATAGTCTCTAGGCCTTTCGTAATTTAGATACACACCTAAAAATGATAGTTAGATCACTCAAAAAGAAGATTCTCCTCCACTCCTTTCTCCAAGGTGACATTGTATTGGATCTCAGAACACCGATGATATCTGGTAAGAATACACTATTATTAGATCCCAATTGGTAAATCCCTTACATAATTCATCAAGTCTACTAAAATAGATCATACTATTTGGTCACCATATATGGAGAGATATCACACCTCCCACTATTGAGAATTTTCTCAAGCAGTACTTCACATAACCATCCCATATATTGAACTCAATGAACTTAAACTAGGATCCCAAGTCCAAGCATCATGACTCTAAACTATGTGCTGGTCACCCCAGGAATGTGTTCTTCAGTTTGAGGGCCTCTCAATCCCCACATTCACAAAAGGTTGTGACTATTCCATTGTTTATATGTCATTTTGGTGTACTCAATATGATGTTAAGATATTTATGACCTTAAACTAATAGTTTCCCTATTTTCCATGTATCATGGTCATTAACTAATTTCATGTGTCTAGGTAGTACAAATTTAAACTACTTGCAATTGGTCTGATCTATATGACCATAAATTATAAGCAACTCCATAGTCTAAGTTGTTTGAATTTAAACTACGTAGCCTAATGTACTCAATAAAAAATGAAAAAATATATCCTTACTTTCTGTGGGTAACATAGAATGCCTCATGCGGTATGAATGAGATGATTCACCATCCCCATCACATGATATAAAACTACATAATATTGTGAGCCCCTTCATGAGAGAGTGTTATGAATTTGACACTGGTCTACTAGCATACCACATTGAATGGATAAATCTATTCCTCTATCTTTAAGAATGAGTTTGAATCCCTTTTTAAGATATGATCCATTAAAATAATAAAATGCATTGTGTCAGAGAAACTATAGTGTTGAGTTCCACATGAACATTCTCCTAATCCATCTCCACACCTTGAGTCTTCCTCGATTTGGATCCTCGTTATCCTTAAAATCCAAATGGCCCCATAATGGTGATAGTGTGTGTCTAAAATGGATCACCTCCCATCCAAGACACACACCTTGATGTATCTCTTGTGAGAAATGGTAGTTCCTATTTGAACATGGTATTGGTTGATTCTTTATTTTCTCGGTCCATCCATGATTGATGTGGTTGTAGAACCTATATTTCAAACATGGTCAGCAATTGTTTCTTACAATTTAGCACCCACATTTCATGGTCCACATCTCAAAAGTCTTTATTAACATCCTTTTAACATCCCAATGTATTTTTGTAGTTCCAACACCCTTGGTGTTACCCTTTCGGGCATCTGTGCGCATTGAATATGTAAGTCAACATCACTGGGATATTCTGAACCTAGTATCTCCTTTATCCTTCAGTTTTCTTCCATGTTTTAGAGAAATACCCTCACTTCTCATTGTTTTCCACACCATACATGACTCATGGGGGATTATTATTCTTGTTAAGGTGTGTACTGGTGTGGTTGAGACACATAGAATTATGGTCTGGGCATTAAGACCTTAAACGAATAGTCATCACATAGTCCAATAATCATGAATGTAAGCTATTTCAATGGTTCCAAGAAGTACAACCATAAACTATTTGTAGAAATTATAAACATTAAGACCATAAACTAACAGAATCCCCATGGTCTAAGCATTATGAACTTAAACTATTCTCAACCCTTATAGTCTGATCTCTATGACTCTAAACTAGTTCTAACTATAGGAAAAGTTTTATGACTTTAAACAACATATCCCAATGTACTCAACACATGATGATAAAATATATCCTGACCCCATATAAAACTGGGATTACTCTTAATAAGATATGGTTTTACCCCATATAAATCCAGGATGCCCCGTAAAATAAGTATGAGATTGTCAAAAATATCACCCCATCAAAAATCAGAATTGCCCTTGGAAACTGTGGGATGACTCAATTACCACATCAGGGAGGAATACCCCCACTACTATCATCACTCCCCTACCATGTCGTATTCCAGAAATATGTGTGCCTTCTATCCTCATGGGAGATGTAGTGATCCAGGAACATCCTATTTTCAGGCCCAACTGTAAATCTATCAACCAATCAGCCCTTTAGGCCCATTCATAGTCCAAGAATTATGACCTTACTATGTGTCATTTACCTCATGGTGTTAATATAGTACATGGCCTCCTTGTCTTCATTCAAATTATTTATTTCCTATTTTTTCCATACTGATACCCTTGAGACTAACATCCTCCAAGTTAAAGCATCGTGACTTTAAATAGCTTTCCACCTTCACCTCGGTCCAAAAATTATGACATTAAACTAGGTGCAATTTTTTCTGAGATAATTATGTGGTACCTGATCCAAGATTTCGTCCTTTCATCTCAGGTTCTACCTCTTCTTTTCCAAAAAAGTACCCCCGAAATAAACACTCTTCCTCAGAACATGCATCATAGATTCAACCTCTTTTCTGATAGTCCAATAATTATGTATTTAAACAATTTTCTATGGTCTAGGACATAAAACCTTAAATTTTGTTCTACCAACTTCAGGATTTCATCATGTGGTGTAGCGCCTCCTTGGATTAATTAACATCGAGTGTTAACTCTTTAACCACATAAACATCCTCAAATCCCCCACCCCTAGTCCAAGAATTGTGACCTTAAAATATTTTCAATTAGTCCAAGATATATGACCTAAAACTAGGATCCCTCATCCAAGCACTATGACCCTAAAGTGTCTGCATTGACCCCTCATTCATATGGTTTCACTCATCCCTAATGTTTTAGTAATCCTATGCATCCACCTCTTTCTAGAACTATGTGTGGGTCTATTACCTTTCTCATGCGATGCGTAGTGATTAATAGACATTCTATATCCGGGATTATCTATATATTCACAAATAAACCACCATTACATATGCTGTTATCACCCCAAAATTCTCCTGTGGGACTCTCTTTTATGTATAATCCCCATTCATCTACCTTGACCCATTATAGGGATGAGATGTCCTCATAGCTCGATATATGGAATAAAATAATGGGAATCCTAATGTGCTAGCCACTCCAACATTCTTACCACATTATGTTAAACTATATCCTTACCTTGTACAAAATTTGGATGCCTCTTAATGAGAAATGATTTACCCCGTGCGAAAACAGGAAGCCCTATATGAAAAATGAATGATTAATAAACCCAAGCATCCCTTGAACATGATGTTAAACTGTGATTTTACCCCATAAAAAATTGAGATCCCCCATTCCATAATGTGAAAATGTTTAATATCCTTGTTTGAGAGGGTAACCCCCTTCAAATATCAGTCTCATTACATGACATGTTATAAGAACTGCTTGCGGATTGATTCCAATCCTTATGGGATACATAGTGACACTAAAATACTTAATCCTGGGACATTCCCACTTCACTTACTTACTACAGGGCCTTTCTTTTCCCAATGTCATGATGGCATCCTAAGGTATGGTTTTTCTTGTTTTTTTGGAATAGGGTCCCTTCGCCCCTCTTTGCATGTCGGGTTATCACTATTTCATGCCATGAAAACCTCCTTGAGCCACCTATTCCCCACATGGTTCAAGATCTATTCCCTTAAACTAGTATCTTCCCCTATATTCTGAGATCAATGACTTAAAACTAGTAGCAAACATAGTCCAAATTGTACAACTTTAAACTGTAAATCCCAATTTCCTCAGCACATGATGTTCAAATATGATCTTACCTCATGTAAAATTAGTGTGCCTCATAATGAAATATGGTCTTACCCTTTAAAAAAATAAGATTCCTCATATGATACATATGAGATAATCCAAACATTACCCCTTATTCAAATGGGAAGCATCATGATATTTGATTATTTTTTATCCTCACTTGGGATGATTTCATTCCACCTACATTGGTCCCCTACCATTCCATGTTCTAGAATGATGTGTGTCTCGATTAATATTCTTATAGGATATATAGTAATTCTAAACTATTTTATCTTGGTCTAAACATTGTCATTAACACATTTTTATGACATTATATACTTCCACTAATAGGATTTGCACTTTTCCTATTTTGGATAACCACCATCCTCTTGTTCTGGTTAGATTACCTAACGAAATGGTTTCATTCCACACTATCTCACCTACCACACTAGGCTCACTTATCAGAATATATTTATCAAAAAATAGTAGATCCTATGTTTTGAACATAGTCAATGGTCAATCATCCATTTATTCAACCCATCTCTAGACGATTTGGGTATTGATCATATGTCTCAAACATGGTCAATAGTTGTTCCCCATCCATCAGCTAGTCCCCTCTCTCACTACCCAGGTCTTGAAAGACACAATATCCCTCACGAAATTGGTTGGTAACTTCATCCCATTTTTTCTCCCCTATGAGAAACATGAACACCGTATCTTATTTTATTTATTTAATTGAGAACAAATAATGTGGGAATATAAGTTAAGTGGGGGGTTTCCATGAGAAAATTTCTAACATATGATCTCCCTATGATCTGAACTATTTGAACACAAACTAGGATCCCATGTCCAATCATTATGACTCTAAATTATGTGCAAGTCATCCTATAAATGTGTTGTGTAAAGGGGCATCCCTTCCACCTCAATTTGCATTAAAATTTTCACTCCAACACACATATCCATTTGACATGTTCAACCCTATTCAAAGAGTCGTGACATCTAACCATGAGAAACTTTTCTCATAGATATTCTATATGACATTAGGTTTCCTCGTAGGCCCCTCCTTTCATGTCAGGTAACCCTTTAAATGTCGTGCACATTCATTCAAGACACTCCCCCCTACGTTCCAAACTTTATGACCATAAACTAAGTGTCATGGTCCATGAATCAAAACTTTAAAAAATGTGAAAGTTGTATCAGGGTTGTTTTTTGTGGCATTAGGTAGCCTCTTAGGCCCCTCCTTTCATGCGGTGTTAACATTTTTATGCAACATACAATACTTCGATAGATAATTCCCCCAGTTCCTAGTTCCATGACCTTAAACTTTTTTCAACCTATGACTTATGTTTCACATTTCACATGGACTCCCTTGTCCAACCATTACCATTGGGTTACTACTCCTTTATTCCACACACAAAACTTTAGGAATTACATGGTCCAAACTCTATGACCCTAAAATAGGAGCCTATTTCTAAGAGTCATGACTTTAAACTATATTTCAGTCCTCCAGGGGATGTTTTGAGTGGAGTTGGGTCCTTGGGACTTCAATTAACATCAGATTTTCACTCTTTCATGATACTCGTTTCCCTTTAGGACACACACCATTTTCCCAAACTCTATGACATAAAACTAAGATTCATGGTTCAAGCATAACAACCTTAAACTACATGTATGAAAAATGTCTCCTGGTTATATTGTGTATATGGGACTCTTAGTATCCTTCATTCTCATAGGGTTAACTTTCCCCTATTCCACACAAAATCGCTTGTGAGACACCCTCATGGTTTAAGTATCGTGATTTTAAACTATTCATGACCCATCCTAGATTTCTTCTTTGGAGGAAGGGTAATACAAGATCCCTTTTACTCGTTGTCCCCTCTAGGGAATACCCCTATTATGATACCCTCCTATGCATCTTATCACTTTATATTGGTGGTTACCATTGACATTGGTTCACACATCCAAATCACATGACATTAAACATTACGATACAACATCCTCACTATATGATGTTAAACTGTGTGTCCAATTTCCTCACCATATGATGTTAAAATACATTTCTATCATCCTCATTTAATTATCTAAAACTATGATGCATCTTAGTCCCCTCCCTAAGAATCCATTTCGATGTCAGTCACTTACTGCATCATTCATGTTCTTCAATCATCACTTGGGATCCAAGATGACACTTCCCATGGAAGATGATTTTAATAGCATTTCATGCTGATACTAATACACCAATGTTCTCAAAGAAATTGTCTAATAAATTAAAGAGGGTTTAAATACCTTCAAACATTCCATCACTTAATCTTCATTCTTAACATGTTACTCTATTTAGATTCTCATCCTCCTCTATGTCTAAATGGGTCCCCCTGGATAGCCTAGTTCCTGGACACAATGCCTCACCTACTATCATGGGAATATGCCACGAAATACAACAGATAAATTTTGGAGAAAGGTACCATGTTTGGAACCTGGTTAGTGATAAACCCACATTTTTCTCTATCCTCTACAAGACAACAATGGATGTTTTGTTTTGAAAATGGTTAGCAGTTATCCTCCATTATTATGCCACCCCATTATGTTTTCTATGTTGGGATTCTTGATTCATTCAATTCATTCCCATTTGTTTGGGAATAATTTAGTGCCCTTGTAATTACCCCATTCATGCACTAGCGCATGTTGGAAAATCAAGTCAAATATTTAGAGAGCCCTATTCTCCATCCATAGATTCTCTCTACCCAAACACTCCCAGATGTTAGACAATAAATTCATACCCCAAGTGTTTATTAATTGTATAAGACTACCATATACATGCACAATCACAATGTCTTCCCATGTTTCTCACACTGGTCATTACTTATGTGAGCTTAGGGCTTGATCCTGGGTTATCTCATTATTATGATAGAAGTGTCATAATTAAATGTGAAAAATGAAATATGTTAGAGCATGTAGGAATTGAGAGTAAATAAACAAAATTTTGGGAGGTTCATCCACACATTAGATCACCACCTTTACAAACTTTCTCTAACGATCGACCTTGTCGACCAAATATTGGATCCCGACCTGCCTATGTTGAGTGGCCTCCAAAGTATGGTGCCGCTCATCCAATTTAGTTGCCTCTTTATCAGATTTAGTATAGAGTTCTTCATCCCTAATACACATCTAGTTTTTCTTGTCTTGTCATCTGTCTACCAGAGATTTCACATCCTCCATTTTATCCTGGTCTCTGCCAAATGGGCCTTCAAATGCTTGAAGATGTCATCTTGAGAAGAGGTCGTAGATACATGTTCCTTCACCAGACCTTCTATGTGGTTGATCTCAGCTTCAACTGGTTAAAGGACCTATGATCCCTTATATTTGTGATTCTTTTAGAAAATTTCAAACATTTGTCATTCAACATGTACCCACTCCATGAGGAAGTCCCAAGGTAGTGCATGAATATTGTTGGATTTTATCCAACCAATTCCTAGAACAACTATCCAGTGGAAGATAGATCGTACCTATCTCAAAATGATATCCATAATAGTGTGAGTTATGAAGTTCCACAGATACCACCACACCTTGACATGAATGAAATTTTCCTCGTTAGTGGAATTTAATCTATAATGATCGAAGAATTCAGGTGGAACTAGCTCATATAGAAAGAATACCACAGACATTTTAGTGGTTTAACCATACTCAGGCATTGATGGGATGAAATCTATTCTCAGGTCCTTTCCAGCCTCTTCAACTACAGCAGAAGCATCCACTACCCCTTGTGGAAATTTTAAGGTGGAGGAAACATATCAACCTCCTCAAAGACCTCTATGTGTGGAAACATATCATAGTAAACTCCTTTAACCACCACTTGTAGATATTTTAGGGTAGTAAAATAAAACACAACCTCTTTACTCACTTTGATTGTGGAATCAATTTCCGACTCATCCATTTAGGCTTCATCTCATATGGTTGTCATTGGTGGAGCCTCTATAATAGGCTTCACCGCTACATCTACTTCAACCAGCACTATTGTGGGCACTGTGTAGACCCCCTTAATCCTGGGAATGGTCTCAAAAGTCGCTTATGGTGGAACCCCCATGTTTGGTCCAACCACTGAAACCACCTCATCTATTTCGGTCAAGAGAATAGCAATTTTTTTCCCTACCTTGGCCTCTGGTGCTATCAAATCGAATGTTTATGTTGGAAGCTAGTCCCTGAACACCATTTTAACTACTATTTAAATATGAATAATCTAAGCACATAAAGAAAAAATATAGGAGGAAATTATGAGTAAGGGAAGATGATTATGTGAATAGTATGTCCCAATGAGGAGCTCATACATATTCATGGATAATCCCGTAGAAATTTTATTCCCTCTACAACTTTATAGGCATCAATTCATCCAATTGTTGGCCACCCATGGCCATGAAATTTGGGAGGGATCTCATACTCTCTCCTTAAATGGTTTAGGTTCCCTCACCCTCTACCTAATATTCATCACAAACCTCCCATACTCCATGCTCTCTGATCCCTACACAAGTTTGATAAGAGTTAGAAAATTATCTCATGGGATTGGTAGCTTCCAATTCACATGATATTAGGGTATTTACCTGGTTGATGAAAGGCCCTACTCCAATAAGAGAGTCCTCATATACATCACTCCCCCCAAGACATATGCGAGTATCCCTTAATATTTTCATTACTATCCAACTCGCCGGATGAGAGGTCTAAAGAGCATGTCATCCCTAGTTGTTATTTCACATTGGTTTTCAATGGACGTGTTATGCCCTGAGAGTGGAATAGAGACTCCAAATATCTAAATTACTACACCACCTCATCCTAGGGAACATTGAATCCGACCCTGGAATGACCCATCCAAGTGATGAATAATCCCTCTCCATTGAGATCTTACCACATCCTATAGAGAGTGTTGATATGTCTGAAGGGGCCCTATCTCTCTCAAGCATATGTAAATACCACATTAATAGGGATATCTATATAGCATAGCTTCTTAACTAAAGTTTTGACATGAAGCCTCATGACTACCCTGGTGGTTTTTCCATCCCCTCGTGACTACTTACCCAGAATAGTTGAGCATGTTTCCTCTCCTCTTCCTATGGCCCCACATGTTCCAAGCTAGAGACATCCAGCCCAGTAGCTACAACTCTGCCCCTCTACATCATGCGCCATACACCACTCTTGCACGTCCCTATAGTTTTAGGGACTCTAATTCCTTTCCCCAAGTGGTTTGGTTCCTCATCATCTCACCATGATATGTTCTCTTCTAGCTCAGTGCATAGTCATGAATGAGATTTTATATAGCAGTAGGTGGTGGTACCCCGTACAGTCCATTCCAATCCTCATGCTTGAACATGAACCATAATTTCTATAGAACCAAATATTTTCACTCATAACACACCTCTATATACACCTTTGGGGTAATCTTTTTCCAGCATTAGAATTTCCATGCAAATCGGTGTGGGTTGAATGGCTCATATATCATCTCATAGTCAACCCTCACCACTATTATGCCACCTCAAAAGTCCATGAGGTATGATATCTTCTATATGGTATTTGTAACATCATCTATCATCATCCACATTTGGAGGGGGAACATGTGAAACATAAATTTATCTGCTAGCCGGATCCCTTCTTGAACATTAGTAATTCCTAACTTGAGTTGGAGACTCCTAGTGATATTCAAAATCTCATGCCAAAAGTTCATATGGGAGGGGAAATAAAATTATGGTATCCATATCCCCCCTTGATCTTGACTACCCAGTTGTATAATGAGTGGAGGGGCCTTCACACATGAAGATAATTCTTCCCTTGGCTGATGAAGTGGATATAGAAGCCCTAGTCTTTTACACATATTATAACATAATTTTAAGAAAAATTGGCCTTCAAAAAACCAATGATCATAAATTCTAGTGTCTTTGGAAGATTTTATACATAATTAGAAATCATGAAACCAAAAAAATTATTTAACCTTAATAATTATCTCCTAACACCATTTGATACCTTACATATCTATAGGATAACCTGGGAAATTAATGAAAAAAGGGATGAGCTAAAAATCCCAGAAAGGGAATAATAAGGATAAAGCATTGTACATGGGTTTAAGGCATAACATGATGACATAAAATGGCATCAAACATGAATAAAAATATAGAATCATTGCATATAGAACATGGGATAATGTAATAATTGAATAATAGTAATGTGAAGGTAACATAAAATGTTAAATAATCATGATTCAAGTATCATTTCACATAGAGGAAAATGAGTCAAGGAAACTGCACAGACCATTGCACATGGAGCATGATTCAAGGCTAACCAACAAGAATGCTGCACATATCCTCTTATGAGAATAAACATTACCCAATGAATTGAATTTATATCTAGGAACACCCATCACAACATGTTCATGAATATTTTTTCTATATAAATAATCATACATAAGTAATGAAATATAAACGTAAGGGTTACCCATGGAAATATTTGGGTATCATAATCATGCCAAAAGGCATATCAAAAGGGAATATAATAACGGTGTCCATGAAAGAATGGATTTGAATCATAAATGGACATTAATAAGGTAAAATACACATATATTAGGATAAGTGATGTAAAATTTAAGTTAAAACATGTAAAACTAGTGTTTAAGAAACTTTAGAAATGAAAAATTTTAGTGTGGTTTAAGAAAAACATTAAAGAGAATTTAAGGCGGAAAAGAAATAATATTTTATAAATAACCAGAAATGAAACAACATAGATTTTAATAAAAATATGATTTATTTTATAATAATAGAGGGGGATTAAAATAGATTATGTATTGTACTTGAACATTGGTAAGAAATCAGAAAGTTTCCATTAATTAAGCTTTATTATTGGGAAGAATTGAGAATAAATCCTTTTTAAAACATGTATTTTCTCATCAATGAAGAATTAAATGATATGAATACACGATTTTGGAATATATGAACAGAATTTAGAAGGATTATAAAAAAATAATGTTGAATTACATTTGTATTAAGAGATAGAAAGTGTAACCCAAATGAAAGATGAAGGTTTGGAGAGAATCTCTTAGGGTATGTCTGAAAGTTTTCTACACTTGAACTTCATGTACTATATAATAAAATTAAATCCATTAATTAATTAATTAAGAACCTTTTATATATGCATTTGATTTAACATATTTTTATCAATTTCATTTAGGGCCTTTTTTATGGGTTATAATATACAATTTCAACAATTGTAAGTGACTGTTTCCTTGGTTTTCATGATCGGTTCATTTGTATACATGTATGAAAGATCATGTAGAATAGAAATAGTAGTCTGAAATTGAAATTATATTTTATTAATGAAATTACCATAGTTAATTTTTTTATATATCATTTTTTATATGGTATGAGGATAATTCATTAGATAAAACATTAATGATACTCATTTAGTTTAATTTAGATTTTTCTCGATCAACAATAGCTAGTTTTGCTCTATTATTTAATAGTATGAATATATTCAGGTTCCATAACATTAAATAAGATGTAATAAAAATATTGTAATATGGTTTAACTACAAAAATTATTTTATGACCAGCCATGAAGGAGGTAAAGTAAATTGAAAACTCATTATCCATGATTGTGATAAATTAACACATCACAGACAATGTTTTCATTTTTAGAAAAAAAAAGAATTGGTTAAAAAATGATGGATTATCCCATTAACATAATAAAATTATATTATATGTGAGATAATGGAGTTTTCATTCCACTTGGATAATGGTCAGTGAGGATAGAATAAGAAAATAAAATAAATTGGAAATAAATTAAAAGAAAAGAAGAGAGGTTTTTACCTCTTGAATTATTATGCTTGAGAACCTCCTTGAGGCACTTTGTTTTGGTCTTTTATTGAGAAAAAAAGATCTTTTATGTAGGGGAGATACATTAGAAGAGTTCTGGGAAGAATTTTGGAAAGCATCAAGGCTATAGAATTGTGAGGAGACGGGGTGGTGAGGGGAAGTATGGAAGAGAGGGGTGTATTTAAATTATTTTATTTATTAGTTTTTTGTTTTGGATCAAGATATAAATAGATTGAACCTTATAAATAAATTTATTAAAATTATGTTGGATTTTTTTTATATTATTGGAATATATTAGCCATACATCATATATGACTCAATAAATCATGAATTTATTAAATACTGTAAATTACCATATTTCTTTATTCACTAAAAAATCAATTATTTTACTAAAAATTAAAAAATTAAACCTAACCAATTTTAAATCTGTAGAATTCTAAAATGAAATCCATTTTATGAAAATAATTTTATAAATATAAAAAATTTATTTTTAATTAAAATCATCATTTATTCAAAAAATATTGATTTTAAAATTATAACAAATTTTATGACATTTTTAAATTTTCATGAATACCCCATAAAGTTATATTATAATCATAAGACAAAAAAATATTAATTTATGAATCTATTTTCTAAAAATAAATTTTCTTTTAAATCATTAAATTAATTATAATATTGTAAATAAACATTTATGTTTTACAAAAAATACCAACACTTAATTTATCATTTTTAAAATGTTTATTTACTTATATTATGTTATAACTATACCATAATATCATTTATAATATGGATAAATTTTATTTTGCCTCTATAGGTGATGTTACTGTTATATTTACTGGGTTGTTATTTTCAAGGGTCGTATTACTATTAGATAGATCATGTCACTATTCCATTGGTTTATGTTACTTAATTTATATAAATACTTATTATTTAATTCATTATTCATTTATAAATTTTGTATTGTGTTTTATATGTGGTTTTATATGATTTATATTATATAACATAATAATAATAAGGGAATTTTAATTGATTATATTTTTGGTCGTTATATTCTTCCCACCCTATTAAATTTCGCCCTCAAAATTTCATTTTAAAAACAATGGGGAAAACACGTGAGGGTACTTCTAATTAATCACTTCCTCCAGTTCCCATGTTTCATTTTTATACATATGGTTTTTAAATAGTACTTTGACTAGGTGAGTGGCCTTATTTCATTGAAATTTATCTCTATGATCCAAGATATTCATTAGCTGCTAATTATAAGAGATCTCATTCTCAAATTATACCACCTTTAAATTTAGTACTTGTGAGGGATTTGGTATGTACTTCCCCAAGAGGGATACATGGACTACATTATATACTTGATACATGGTTGGTATAAGTTCAAGTAGATAGGTAAAAGATCCAACACAATCAAGAATCTCGAAGGGGTCGATGTACCTGGTACATAGCTTTCTCTTATCCCCAAATATCAAGATCCTCTTCAATGGAGATATGTGGAGGAATACCGTGTCTCCAACTATAAACTCTAGGTATCATCAATGATTATCTAAATAAATATCCTATAAAATTTGGGATGCCCAGATATGTTGTTGAATGGTTTTAACCCCTTCTATCATTTCATATACAATATTAGGTCCGAGAATCTTATATTCACCAAATTCATCCTAGTATTCCTTTTTTCTACATATTTTACCAAAATGGGCTTCAAATGGAGCCATTTTGATGCTCGAGTGTAAACTATTATTGTAGGATAACTCATCCAGAGGTAGATGTTGGTCCCATATTCCCTTGAATTCCATATAAAAATTTTCTCAACATGTCTTTTAGTGTCTGAACAGTCCACTCAGACTGGTCATCTATTTTAAGATGATAGGTCGTACTGAAGTTTATCATAGTGTTTAGAGCATGTTGAACACTTTTTTAGAACATAGAGGTGAATCTTACATCTTGATCAAATACAATTGATGGTGGCACTACATGCAAACTTAACACTTCTCTAATGTATATCCATGTAAGTTGATCTAGGGAGAATTCCACCCGAATTACAGTAAAGTAAGTTGTATTTGTAAAATTATCCCTAACAATACAAATAGCATTATTTCTTATAGATGTCTTCAGAAGTTAGGTGACAGAGTCTATGGTGATTGTTTCCCAATTCCATATTGGTATGGTTAATGGTTGCATCATACCTTTATAATTTCTTCTTTTAGACTTCACATGCTGACATACCAGGAACATTGATGTATATTCAGTGATCACCACTTTCATATTGTCCCAAAAATAGATTTCTCGGATATCTTGATACATCATTGAGCTCCCTTGGTGAATAGAGATGGTTGAGATTTGTGTTTCATTTAGAAGCTATTTTTAACCTCTATATTGGATGATATAAATAATCATTACCCAAATCTCATGACCCCTTTATCATCCATTTGGAACACTTGGGATTTATCATTTCTGATATCTTCTTCCTTTTTCTAAATTTATGCATCATATCTTTGAGAATCCTTTATTTTTTCCAGAGGGATGGTTGAGAAATCATCTGAGAATTGATTGATGATGTTACTTCCTTAATAATTCATATGTCCATCCTTTGAAGGTCTAAGAATATTTCAACCATTTCAATTCTCATTATTGATAAAGATACAAGTTTATTTCTACATAGATCATCTACCACCTTATTTTATTTACCAGGATGGTAGTGGATTAATATGTCTTAATCCTTGATGAGTTATAACCTTCTTTCCTGGTGAATATCAAGATTTTTATGAGTAAATATATATTTGAGGCTCCTATGATCAGTATATATCTCACCCTTCTCCCCATAGAGATAATTCCACCAGAGTTTGAATGAAAACATCACAACCAACAACTCCATATCATGCATCGGGTAGTTTTTCTCAGTAATTTTGAACGTCCTTGAGGTTTATGCTATAACATTATCATTTTGTTTGGATAAACAGCCTAATCCCTTCATCAAAGCATCACTTTACACCAAAAACATTTTCCCACTTGTTGATAGTGTGAGAACAAGTGTTTTGATAAGCCACTTTTTCAAAACTTTAAACAAATATTCACATTTACTATCCTAGAAAAATTCTTCTCCCATCAGAATTGTCTTGGTTAGTGGGTTTTAAAATCATGAGAACTTCTTCAAAAATCATTGGTAATTCCTAGCTAAAGCAGGTAAAATATATAGATCTATTAAAGACGTTGGCCTAGGGAACTCTTCGATTGCCTTTGTCTTAAAGGGTCTACATATATACCTTTTATGTTTATTACATGCACCAATAATGAAACTTACTCCATTCAAAACTCACATTTAGTGTAATTTTAATATATTTTCTTCCTTTACAAATTCTTTATAACAGTATTCAAATGCACCTCATATTTCTCCTTTCCCTTGGAGTATATCAGAATATCATCAATAAAGACCACCAAAAATTTGACGAGGTAATATCTAAAGACACTATTCATTAAATCCCTGAATATTACTGGAGAATTAATGAATCTTAAGGGAATAACTATGAACTCATAATGTCCATACCTTGTTAGAAATTTAGTCTTGGGAATATATTTCTTCTTTACCATTAGTTGGTGGTATCCTAACTAAAAGTCTACCATGGAGAAATACATGGCCATATGTAGTTGATTGAACAAGTAATTTATCCATGGATTGAGACACTTTTTCTTTATCATGATTTTATTAATATCACTATAATCAATATAGAATAACATTGAACCATCCTTCTTATTTATGTAGAGGACTGGTGCACCCCATGGTGAATCACTTGAGCATATAAAACCTTTGTCTAGATTCTCTTGTAACTACTTCTTTAATTATTCAAGATCAATAGTGTCTATTATATAAGGTTTCTTTGATATATAAAGATATTCGAGAATATTTTTAATTTTTAAACCAACCTTTATATCTGAAGGAAAACTAAGAAACTCGTTAAGGAATACATCTATATAGTCCCTCATGATGCTCATGGATTCAATCATGATTCTCTCCTATATCTCAATCATTCGAGCAACATATTCCTTCCCATAAGCCAATAATATACACAATTGAGATGATGATTATGATGGAGATTCATCCAAATTATAAAATATTTATAGAATTGGAGTATGCCTCAGGATGTGGAGAGTGATATACCTTTCTCGATATTCGATGTTGGCTTTGTAAAAATATATCCAATTCCATCACAATATAGCATCAAACTCTACCAAAATAATTAAAACAAGATTTTATATTGTTTAGATCCAAAAAAATTATGTGTGGAGGAGTTAAATACTTTGGAGGCAATAATTTCTCATTTATTAGTCTCAAAGATAACTGAACCTCCAAATTTTAAGGTGGTGTTTGAATAGTTCTACTAAACTGTCAAGATATGAAGGAAAGTGTAGAACCAGAATCAAATAGTAAGTTCTCTATTCTTGAATGAATAACTTTCTTAAATTTCACTACATCGTTTTCAAGATCCACCTCTGCAGTAAAGATAGCATATTCTCTTACTTTCTTCCTTGGAGGTTGTTGTTGATGATTTCCTCCAACAACCCTTAGCTTAGGGAAACAGTTCACATAATTCCAATGTACCTTGTAGTTTAAACACTTCACTACGGGTTCAGTTTTGATCTGAACCTTACCTTCTTCTTCTAAATTAGTGGGTTTTTTCATATTCATTCAGAATTTATTAGTTATACACCTCATTATTCCAAATTTGAATCATTTATCGGTTCCCTTTAGTCAGTTCCTAGGATTCTTATTCGCATAATGTTTACATGTGGGATAATAGGTTTTCCTTGTAGGATCTAAATAATGATGTAGATGCTCAAAATACAAGAGGGGGGTGAATTGTACACTTTAAAAATTTCCTTTGGAACCTTTAAAGTTAGTTACGAATAACTACGTTTTCCTTAGATAAGGAAAGTTCTAAGTTTAACAAAGTTAAACTAAGCAAATTCACAACACCACTAACACCAATTGAAAAATTGGAATAAGGAATGAAGTTATAAACCTCATGTTCTAGGTACTTTCTTAAAACTAGAAAGAGATTCTGAAAGTAGGTTCCGGAAATATGGATCCAGAAATTGGAACTTAACTAAAGATTACAATATGAGATTCTACCTTAAAGCGTATAGAATCTAAATTAAATAGAGTACAAGTAAGGAACTATAAAAAAGTTATACTTTCCTTACAATACAATATGCATTGGAAACAAATAGGTAGTAAAACTACAAATAACAAACAATAAATCTTTTAACCCAAAGAGAAGGGTATCCAACAACCTTGGATAAAGGACTCTTGATTTATACTTTCAAGCAAGTCTATCTTACCCACACCAGGATAAGCCCTCAATACGAAGATCGGAATCTCTGTCTTGCTATCCCCACAAGCCCTCAACTTCAAGGTAGTTGGAACCTCTATCTTCCACAGCAAGGAAGCCCTTGAACTTTAAGGTAGTCGACACCTATGTCTTCCTATCCTCGGAATTACTCGAATGTAATCACCAACATTCGGAGTTGCACAAAGCAAAAACTGAACGAGCGGTTCAGTACGCACAAAGAATGAAAAGCTTTCTCCCTCTAGAAATCACCTTAGCAGTGTGTGGTCTCTAGATCGATCAACTTCTTTGTTTCGAGCTCTTTCAAATGAGCTCTTATTTATAGGCTCGGTCGGCCTCCTTTCCAACAATCATATCTTCCTTAAAATTCAGAGGGACTTGTACACGTGTCACATAACCAACGGTCAGTTTATAACGGAATAGACGACATCATTTTACAACAAAACAAGTGTAACAGAAAGTACGACATCGTTTCATGATTAGTTAAAAAGTTTGGAGTGAAGATTCGGAGTGTAAACAAAATGTCAAAGAGTAGACAAATTATAAAAGTGTAAGCAAAGTGAAAGTTCGGAGTCTAACCAAAAATAATATTCGGAGTCTAAATAAATTTGGAGTGTATAAAGAAAAGATGATCAGATTCTGTTTAATAGGTGAATTCTGAATGAGAATTCAGAATGAGAATTTGTCATCAGAATTCGTAATGAGAATTCGTAATCAGGATTCGTCATTAGATTTTGATGTCAAACTTCATGAGAGTTCATATCCAGAATTTGGAGTAGAACTTTATTAGAGTTCGTATCTAGAATTCAGAGTGGAACTTCATTACAGTTCTCATCCAGAATTCGAAGCCTAAAACAGAATGATTCATATCAATGTTTTAAACGATTCCGAGAATATAGAAATGAATCTGATTCTTATACTTAAGAAATATATGGATATAGATAACGAAAATATGATAAGGATGATTTTCCTTATAAAAGCAATTTTCCTTATAAAATCGATTTTCCTTATAAAAGAAATTTTCCTTATAAAAGCAATTTTCCTTATAAAAGCATTTTTCCTTAAAAAAGAAATTTCCCTTATAAAAGCAATTTTCCTTAAAGATAAGATGTTTGTGATTTTCAAAACAAGAAGGAATGGAAAATTCATAATGAAAACCTTATTGACTCAACAATATCCCCCTTTTCGGAAAGCACAAACATCCTTATGAAAAAGAAAGACTAAGGAAAAAATATTTAAGGCTTATCTCCCTTTGCTTATGGATGTTGATGAATACGACTAACTCCTCCTTAGGATTTGAAACTATAAGGATCGTATTCTAGATTTCCGGAATGGTATTTCATTAAGAATAAGAATGTCTTCTTTAATGAAAAATCCCCCTTAGATAAACTCTATTAGAGTTCTTTTTCTTTCTCACCCTTTGTTAAGGTTCTTTTTCCTTTTCCCCCTTTGTTAGGGTTATTTTTCCTTCTCCCCATTTGTGATTTTCAAAAAGAATTTGAGGGAATGGAAAATATAACAAAGTACCTGAAAAATTAGTAACAACAACAAAAGAGATGAGAAAGAAATATTTTCATTAGGTTTGAAAGATTAAAAAAAAAGAATCTAGGATACAACAAAAAGATCGGATTTGTCTATTTTGGATCTTTTTCCTTTGACATAAGACCCTTAAGAATAGTCTTTATTTTCTTCAAGTCTTTATGGTATTCCTCAGCTTTCTTCTCTAATACAACTATTCTTTCACTTTGAGCTTCAATATTTTCTTCCTGGGCTTCAAGATTTTCTTCTTGAGATTTCAAAACTTGTTCTTGATTTGACAACTTTTCTTCAATCTCAATCTGACGATGCCTTTCATTCCTCCAGCTTTGAGCAACAGAATTTAGCTTCCCATTTAGATCCATGTCTTCTTGAATCCAGAAATTCTTCTTAGCTGTCAACTTTTCTTCAAAGGAAGAAGTAAGATCCTTTAGCTTCCTGTCTTCTATCTCAAATGCATCTTTAACATTATCTTGGAATTCATCCAAGAGCCTCATCTATTCTACAGTTTTCCTCGACCAACTAGTCATTTTCTCACAAGACCTTTTTTGGGATTCGTAGCTGACAAAAAAATTTAGAACAGAGCCTCCATCTCAACACATTTATCCATAACCATGGATACAAAGTCTATTTTCTGATTCAAAGTATGTTGTAGCATCTGGCATCTTGAATCAATACTTGAGAAGGTCATAATAGAACCTACCAACTTTTTTAAAGACTGAACAACAAAGTCATGTCCCAACAAAGATGACTCCGAATCTGAGACTTTCCTTGGATAATTTTCTTCTTCAAATTGCTCATCCTTCTTCTTAGAAGAATCACCAACTTCCCTTCTCTTTACAGCTACTGAGCTCGGGGTATCGACAACAAGTTTCTTTCCCTTTTCCTTTTTCGGAATGGATTCATGTTCTAGGGTTTTCAATTCACTACCAGACACTTGAACAACATTTTCTTCATCATCAATATCTTTTTTAGCACAATCCCCTAAATTCTCTATTTGAGCAATCTCATGTAGAAGATGTTCTTCCTCCGCATGATAAGATACTTCTTGTTCTCCTTTCTCCTCATCCTTCTCTGGAGTGACTATCTTAGAGGACTCAGATTCTAAAGTTCGGAGTGACAAATGTTCTAAAGGGGTCTCACCACTACCTTCATCAACTGCTTCATCCTCTTCCGCTTGCTCAAACTACTCAACTTCCTCAACATGCTTATCTTTTACCTTCTCCGGAGTAACATAGTTTCTTCCTGGAGTCTCAGGTAAAGATTACAAAGAGAAATATCTCGGGACTGGAATTTTTTCGAAGGCCATCTCATTAAACTTCAATAAAGTCTGAACTACCTTAGCTTCAGACATATTCTTCTTAATCTTCTTTTATTTCACTTGTTTTTCTAGTTCAACCGTTGTCTTTTCCTTTAAGGCCTTAGCCTCCGTAGGGTCCAAGCCAAACTGAGGCTCCCCTTGCACTCTCTTCTCTTTGACTTCCCTCCACTTAACAACTACCTCATCAGGGTAATGTTTCTTCTTTTTCGGATTTGGAGGTGCGGAATGAACTTTCTTAGATTTAAGATTCTCTATTTCAATTTCAACTTATTTCAAATTTCTCTTCTTCACTAGCTTAGAAGATTCAGGTTCAGCAACATTCGGAACCGCTTCTTCTTGAACTGGAAAATCAAAGAACTCGCCAGTCTTCTTGTCGAATGAAAAATTCATCCTTTTAAGGGTATCATCACTCACCAAAATAATTTTGCAAACTCTTGGCTTAGACATTCAATCCTCCTTGAAAGACTCAAGGCATGGAACTATTCACTTCGAGATTATTGCTGGATACATTATGATCTGAGCTCTCAGATTCCCTTTCTTGACATTCTCAATGGTAATAAGAATGTGTCTCATAAGATTAAACTTCCTTAGATTTATCAGAAAATCTAGAATTAAGATCTTGCTCTTCTTCAAACTGTCTTTGTCACCCTTTCTCGGTACGATAAATCCTTGTACCCATAATTCTAGAATCTGAAAATTCCTAGACAGACTAGAAATCTTCGGAGCCTTGTCATCTGACAGTCCGAGAGTCTTCAAAGCCTTTTCCCTGTTGAAACTTCCGTTTGAATCTGGGAAAACACGAGTGATGAACTCTACTTCTCCTTTATAGGTCAGCCCTACCAAGCTGGCTGCCCTGGCATAAGAAAGCTTATAAGTCTTTCCATAAGACATAAATGAAAATTTATCCCTACCATGTTCCTTAAAGAAGGAAACTGTCTCATAGAACTCTAAATGAAACTCCAAATATACTTCATCTTGATTCCCGGGCTTAGACACAACAACATCTTCCCTTCCATTAAGCTTTATGTTCTTGGATATAAGAGAATCATAATTGTTGAAGAAATCAGGATGAACAAACCTTTCTCTATATACTAACCGCTAAGAAATAGTCTTAGAGGTTGACATGTATTGAGAAGATAATTCCACATATATTCGGATCTGAAGTCTTCTGGGAAGTTCAGAACGGAGATTGCTGAAGATCGGAACGGGTTTAAAAAGGAGAGGCAGAGCTTCGGGACGCTGGAGCATAAAAAACCGATGTGGGATGACCATTTGGGGTCCCCTTTAAATAGGCAACGATATAACGGTTCATCTTCCTTGGTTGATCGAACGATTTTAAAAACTGAGATCAAATTTGACGGTTGAAAACCAATTCTTAAGAAAACTTGAATCCGATCTTTTGAGGTTTTTATTAAAACAAAGATTTAAGAAAACTATAATCCAAAAACAAAATATAAGAAAATACCAGCTAGTAAAGTATGATTACGAAAACATGAGTAAGGAAATCATACCTTTCGGATTGGATTAGGGGGATTATTCGTAATGGGTAATATCCTTCTTCACTATGAAAAAAACATAGATCACAAAACACACTGCGAAAAACCCGGTAAGAAAAGAATAATAAAAAACCATTATAATAATTTTAGTATGAGAATGTCATTACGAATGTCTCAATACAGAAGTCTTACTACGAAAGTCTCAGTACGAAAGTCTCGTTACGAAAACCCTAGTCCGAAAAACTCCATTCCGGAAGTTCTTACTCCGAGAATTTCAATCCTGAAAAATTTTAGATTCGGAGATTACCATTCCAGAAATTTTAGTTTCAGAAAATTACCATTCCGAAAACTCCTATTCTGGAAATTATAACTCCAGAAAAAAACTTTTGAAAAACAAATTACAAAAAGTAAAATTTAGTAACACTAACAAACAAATGTACTCCCCCTATGAAAAGGAGTTTATTACTATAAGGAAACTTTTTCAACAGAAAGTTAATTAAGAAAGATTACCTTACGGTTATCATTACTGACTTCTGTTTAATGTATTAAAATCTATCAGAAGACAAAGATATTCTGAAAATATCAGCAAGTTGATCTTGCATTTCGATAAACTGAAGAATAGTATCTCCTTTTAGTGTGTGATCCCTAAGAAAGTGATGCCTAATATCTATGTGTTTTGCACGTGAGTGATGTGCATGATTCTTACTTAGGGAAATGGAACTCGTGTTATCACACAAAATTTGAGTTTTAGTAAAACTAAAGCCATAGTCTGTGAGTGTGTGTTGCATCCACAACACTTGAGCACAACAACTTCCAGCTGCTACATAATCATCTTTAGCAGTGGAGAGTGCTACAGAATGTTGCTTCTTGCAAGACCAAGAAACTAGTGAACCTCTTATGAAATGACATGTTCCTGATGTACTTTTTCTATCCATTCTACATCCACCAAAGTTAGCATCAGAAAATCATTTTAGAACAAAATCATTTCCAGAAGTATAAAATAATCCTAGATCCATGGTTCCCTTAAGGTAGCGAAAAATTCTTTTTTCTGCCTTTAAGTGAGATTCCTTAGGATTGGATTGATATCTTGCACATAAGCATACTGAGAACATTAAGTCTGGTCGACTAGCTGTTAAGTAAAGTAAACTTCCTATCATTCCTCTAAAAGATGCTTATCTACTGGTTTCCCAGCTTCATCAAGATCTAGAGATTTTGATGTACTAATATGAGTACTTATATTTTTAGTATTGTCATAACCATACTTTTTGAGAATATCTTTAATATACTTATGTTGAGATATGTAGGTTCTTTTTGGTTTTTGGGAAATTTGAAAACCAAGGAAATAAGTTAACTCACCCATCATACTCATTTCAAACTCAGATTTCATTAGACTTGCAAAAGAGTCGGTTAAATATTTCTAAGTTGAACCAAATATGATGTGATCAACATAAATTTGAACAATAAAAACATTTTTCTTATCTTTCTTTATAAAAATTTTTGGATCTGCATTTCCCTTAACATAGTTATTTTGAATCAAAAATCCAGTGAGTCTATCATACCAGGATCGTGGGGCTTGTTTAAGACCATACAGTGCTTTGGTAAGTCTAAAAACATGATCAGGATGTTTTGTATCTTCAAAGCCAGGAGGTTGTTCAACAAAAACTTCCTCTTGAACATAACCGTTAATAAAAGCACATTTCACATCAATTTGAAAAAGATTAAAATTGAAAAATTCTGCAAAGGCAAGTAGAATACTGATAGATTCAAGTCTAGCTACTGGAGCATAGGTTTCTTCATAGTTTATTCCCTCTTGCTGATTATAGCCTTTAGCAACAAGTCTAGCTTTATTTCTCACTATGACTCCATTTTCATCACATTTGTTCCTAAATACCCACTTAACTCCAATAACAGAAGTTTCCTTAGGTCGTTCAACCAAGAACCAGACTTTGTTCCTTTCAAATTCATTTATTTCATGTTTCATAGCTTTGATCCAATCATCATCACCTAAAGCTTCATCAATGCTTTTTTGTTCTAATTGGGAAAGAAATTATAGATGTTCTATTTCATTTCTTAAGGAACTTCTAGTTCTTACAGGTTGATTTACATCATCAATGATACTATCACTAGGATGATTCTTAAGAAACACCTGATTTGGGTTTTTTAAAACATGTTCATCAACATTGGGTAGAAAATATTCTGGGGTGAATGTTTCAGAAGTATCTTCTTGAACATTTTTCTTATCAGAAGGATCTTCTATCAAGGGTTGACAATCAGTTTTTGAAAACACATCTGAGGATGTAGGTTTGGATGATTTAAAAACATGAGGATATGACTCCTCAAATTTTACGTGTACTATTTCTTCAATAGTACAAGTATTTTTTTTTGAAAACTCTATATTCCTTAAAAGTTGTGGAGTAGCCTAAGAAAATTCTTTCATCAGATTTTGGTGCAAATTTATGTAGATTATCTTTAGTATTCAAGATGAATACTTTGCAACCAAAAACCTTGAAGTAGGAAAGTCTTGGTTTTCTACCATTCCATAACTCATAAGGAGTTTTATTAAGAAAAGGTCTAATCAAAACTCGATTTATAGTATAGCAAGCAGTACTTACAGATTCAGCCCAGAAATGTCTAGCTATAGAATATTCACTCAACATGGTTCTAGTTATCTCTTGAATAATTCTATTTATTCTTTCAACTACACCATTCTGTTGAGGAGTTCTAGGTGCTGAAACATTGTGAGTAATACCTTTTCTACTACAAATAGTTTCAAAATCAGAATTTTGAAATTCTCCTCCATGATCACTATGAATAGTTTTCAATGGATGGTTTTTCTAATTTTTAACTTGAGATCTAAAATTTTTGAAATAAGAAAAATATTCAGACTTCTTTGCTAGAAAATAAGCCCAAGCAAATCTACTGTAATCATCAACTAGAACAAACACATAGTATTTTCCTCCAATACTTCTAGTTTGTGTTGGACCAAAAAGATCCATTTTCACTAAATGTAATGCATCAGTTTTTGAGACTTCACCGATTGATTTAAAACTAGATTTATGTTTCTTTCCATATTGACAAGGATCACAAACTTTTGAAGAATCAAATCTAAGCTCCGGTAGATCCTTAACTAGTTTCTTGTTAGAGAGTTTTCATAAGTTCCTAAGGTTACAGTGACCTAGTCTTCTATGCCATAGCCAGGAATGATCTTCCATTGCACTTAGGCAAGGTAAATCTTGGATCTTGAGGTCTTATAATTTTAAGGTGTAAACATTATCTTGCCTATAGGCTGAGAGAATAAATTCTTCCTTGGAATTGTGAACTAAGCACTTATCATTACTAAAATTCACAAGGTATCCTTCATCACATAACTGAATTATGGTAATGAGGTTATGCTTAAGACCCTTAACAAAAAGAACATTTGAAATTAAGGTTTTACCAAGAAGAACAATATTATATATACCAACAATTTCTCCCTTAGCACTATATCCGAAAGTTACCTTTCCTCCTTTCGTTTTGATAATCTTTTCTAAATAGTTTTTTTTACCAGTCATGTACTGGGAACATACACTATCCATGTACCATGTGTTGCTGTTGGTACTCTCTTTATTTTCCTAAAATCAAGAATAGAATTAGTCCTTCGGAATCCAAACTTGTTTGGATCCAAGATTTCCAGATAACAAAATTTTAGGTACCCACATCTTCTTAGAAAAATAAGCTTTGTGAAATCCTAGAGATTGGGTTTTGTTTAAGGAATAATTCTTTGCCCAGTGACCACCACATTGATGCTTGGTACAAAATGGGTAACTTTGAGGAACAAAATAATTGTTACTAAAAATTGGTTTTGCATGGGTATAACCAAATCCAGATTTATTTCTTAAAGGTCGTATTTGGGAATACATTTTATCCAAATATTCCTTACCATGGGTAAAGTTTGATAAACACTTATTTAAGGAAAAAATTTCGGACTTGAGTTTTATAACCAAGTTTTTATCCTCAAAATCATTAGTTTTAAAACTAGATCTAGGCTCGAAAACATTTTTCTTAGAAAATACTTTTTCTAATTCTTTAGAAAGTTTTTTCTTCTCAGAACTTACTTCCTCAATATTTTTTGAAATATTTATAAAATCAGCATTTATTCTATCAAGATCTTTAGAACGATCTGATATTGCTTTCGTAAGAATATTATTCCTAGAGATTTCCTTATAAAGTTTCTTATTAAGTTTGGAATTCTCAATTTCATGAATTTCAGCAAACCTAGAAACTTCTTCATAAGTAGGTAAAACATTTTCTTCATCAGAAGAGGATTCTTCATCTAAGGAGTTATAATACTTACTATCATTAGAATTTAAAGATGTGTTGGTCCAAGATTCAGAATTTCATACCTTAGCCATAAAGCAATGATTGTTAATAGGTAGTCTGGCTACAAGACCAAGATTCTTTTGTCCTGAAGATTCATAATCAGAAGATTCATCTGAAGAGTCACCACCATTGGCACTCTAGGTAACATTAGCTTTTAGAACTTTCTTCTCTTTGGCTTTCTAATACTTCTTTTTGTTCCTGTCTGAATGCATTTCTTTCCTTTATTTCTTTCTGACCAAAGGGAAATCTGGTCTAATATGTCCAGCTCTCTTTCATTCATAACATGTGAATTATCCATCTTTCCTATCTTTCCTTTCCTTTTTCTTGTACTTGGATTGGAAATTTCTCTGATCAGCTATCTTGTTCATCCTTCGAGCAAGATTTGCTAACTCATTTTCAAAGACTTCACTATCACTATAATCTGATTGGATAACCATATTCTTAGACTTGGATCTGGTTACTCGCTCTGGAGTCTTAGCTTTCATATGATTTGATGTTGTTTTAAATGCAACAGTACCATTCCCATTCTTCTTTTTGATGTTGTCATTATCTCACTTCATTCTGGTTTCATGTTGGAGAAGAGTTCCAAATAACTCATCAAGAGAAATTTGAGTGACCTTCCTGTTCTCATCTATGGTTGTTCTCTTTGATTCCCACTCATTGGGCATAATATCAATTATCATATCCACAAGTGATTCATCATCTAACCCTTTCTCTCCCATAGACTGTAAATTGTTGACTACAGACATAAATATCTGTTGAACTTTACAAATTGGTTCACCATAAAGAAAATTGAATCCATGGTATTCAGCTCTAAGCATAGCTCTCCTAGTCTCAATCACTTTAGAAGTTCCAAAGTGTGTAACCTCTAACTTCTTCCAGATACAATTAGCTGCTTCACAAGAAGAAATTTGGCTGTATATATTTCTAGTCATTGAACAAAGTAAGGTATTGCGTACCTTATAATTGAGTTGATACTCTTTCTTTTCCTGGTTAGTGAAAGTTCTTACTTCCTTATCAGGAATTTTATAATATCCAGAAAGAATAACAAAGTTTTCCACTCTAGTATTGATAAAAAAAGTCTTCATTCGATCTCTCCAGTACTCATAGTCATTACCATCATAGATTGGTGGTCCTGTAGGATTTAGATTATCAATGGAACCAACATTGACTCCTGCCATACTTAAAATAACCTTGGATACAAAAAACTTGTTAGTAGAAAAAGTTTGTAATCACAATGTTCGGAATGAAAGATTTCAGAATGACAAAGTTCGGAATGACAAAGAACTTTCTAAGAAAGTATGAATAATAAAGTAAAATGAACAAGAAAAACTTATACGTGAGTATAAGTATTTCAGATAGCTCTTCTGATACCAATTATATGATCGAAATAATGATATAGATGCTCCAAATACAAGGGGGTGGTGAATTGTACACTTTAAAAATTTCCTCTGGAACCTTTAAAGTTAGTTATGAATAACTATGTTTTCCTTCGATAAGTAAAGTTCTAAGTTTAACAAAGTTAAACTAAGAAAATTCACAACACCCCTAACACCAATTAAAAAATTGGAATAAGGAATGAAGTTATAAACCTCAATTTCTAGGTACTTGCTTAAAACTAGAAAGAGATTCCGAAAGTAGGTTCCGGAAATATGGATCTGGAAATTGAAACTTAACTAAAGATTACAATATGAGATTCTACCTTAAAGCGTATAGAATCTAAATGAAATAGAGTACAAGAAGGGAAGTATAAGAAAGTTATACTTTCCTTACAATACAATATGTAGAGGAAACAAACAGGTAGTAAAACTACAAATAACAAACAATAACTCTTTTAACCCAAAAAGAATGGTATCCAACAACCTTGGATAAAGGTCTCTTGATTTATGCTTTCAAGCAAGTGTGTCTTACCCATGCCAGGATAAGCCCTCGATACGAAGATCGGAATCTCTGTATTGCTATCCCCGCAAGCCCTCAACTTCAAGGTAGTTGGAACCTCTGTCTTCCTCAGCAAAGAAGCCCTCGAACTTTATGGTAGTCGGCACCTCTATCTTCATGTAACGCCCCGACCCCAGTTACCCAGAGTCGGTGCATTACTTCGTAACATTGGCATGATCACAAGAAAGATCAAATCTCGAAATACAGATTGGTTTAGTAGCCTTGGAAACACTAGATATATTCATAAGTTTTACATTACATTATAAAATGAAAAACTACTACAACAACATAATGTTTCCACAATCCACACTATTAACCCCTCATAAAATCCCTGCAGGTCATTCATAACTTACTTCTTCACATCCTAAGAAAAATAAAACATAGAAAAGGGGTGAGCTCAAATGCCCAGTAAGGATAACAATATAGCGGAAACTTTTATAAATAAGAATAAACATTTAAGGCAATGTATAACTAAAACAAAAGCCTTTTAAATATTAACTTTCAACATGGTATGGAATAAATAAAATGAAATATTGCCATTTACTTATTCACATGGATATTCTACTAATCGAATAATCACATGCAAAAATCAATAAACACTTTCATAATGTTGGAATGCATAATGCTAAACTTTAATTACTTTTCAAGGCCTCGTCCCAAGACCTTGGGGCTAACTGTAACCGGAACCCAACCCGGAGTGCCTCTAATAACCGGACACCAACCCGGAGTGCCTCTAATAACCGGACACCAACCCGGAGTGCCTCTAATAACCGGACACCAACCCGGAGGGCTTACTTTTACTAGTCCCTAACCTGGAGGGCTTACTTTTACCAGTCCCCAACCTGGAGGGCTTACTTTAACCAGTCCCCAACCTCGAACATACTTGTCCAACACATTCATATGAAGTAAAGATTGAAATATAACATAAACATTCTTATTGGAACTAGCATACGAAATGTCAATACTTTCACCATAAACTATGAATGGTATAAAAATAGCACATCCACAGTCAAACATATCACAAAACCTTCAATACAATATAGAAGTTTTGTATCATAATAAATCAACTTCAAATAATCTTAAAATCCATCAAAGGATGTTAACATAGACGAAATAAAAATTCTTTTAAAATAAATATCTCCTTTTATTTTGAAATCATTTAAGATCCATATAAAATAAAACATTTTCTTTGAAAATATTCTTATAAGCTTGTAAGGGAAGCTTTGAAGATTTTATAACGGCGGAAAATAGCTGCACCCGCCGTATAAGTTAAAAAAAACATTCTTACCTTAATTCTGTCTAAAAGGTTAAAAAGGACCTTGTTTTGAAAACGATCAAAAGATTCCTTTATAAACCACTTATAAAAGTCAAAAAGGGTATAAATGACTTTAACTCATATTCTAGTAAATATTAAAAATGTTTTGAAATACATTTTTAAGAAACATGGATGTGGATGATAAAGAGATCCCAGTAGATTATTACGTATAAACAACCTCGGATAATGAAGAGATTGTAAAGTAAACCCTTACCAGTTTGGTAACTTATGAAACATACAACCCATGAAAGAGGTATCATACAATTAATATGTATGTACACATAAATTAGAGTGTATTACACAAAGAATATAATTATGGGCAGTACATACACCACACAAAAGGTAATGGTGGCAATATGGCATGAATCTCACGGGAATAAGGAGTGAGATGAAAACCCCTTACCACGTTAATCAACTGAGTCATATGGCCAAAAGTTAATAACCACCAAATTATTTACAGAATAACATGAATATGATAATATATATCAAATGCCAGTACACAATACACCACTTTCAATAATTTAGTGGCGAATAATGGAAATCTCACGGAATTGAATGTGAGATAAGAAAATCCCTTACCTTGTACTTTTCCTTGGTTGGGGTAGTTTAACCTCCTGTATAATGGTGAAATAGTTGTTATTAAATTATACAAGAATCATATATATTAATATGATATCATATATGATCTTTTAACATTGATTTGTTAATAATATCTTAAAATTATCGTCGTTTCGGGAGTTAACTTACTCATTTTATTTTATATGTTTTGTTACATAAGCCATGGTTGTTGTATCTTATTCATATCCAGAATGATATCTAGTCCTTAAACATAATTTTTAAATCATCAAATTATAATTATACTTGAATGGATATGATGGAGAATGAATCTCATCGCGTTCATGGAGACGGTAGCCCGTACGTACGCATGAGCGACAATATCATTCTTTTGATATTAAAATAATATATAAATGGATGGTATATCATATATACAGAATCATTAACATGTTATATTTATTATTTACATGAGTTACACATCATTATTATACCCATCCAAATAATATTATATTGAATAACAATTACACCACGACGTGGAGACGGTAAGCCGTACGTACGCACGTATGGTGACATGTTATTCAAAGGGTGGATAGAATACTGAATATGGTTGTACCATATTTATAATAACATCACAGTATATGTGAGATACTAGAGTTATTATTTTAGAATGGTAAGAACAAAGGAAGAAGAAGTGGAAGAAGAAATGAACTTGGAGAAGGGTGGTGAAATCATTACCTCTTCTTCGGGTTCTTCTTTTTGATTTGATCAAAAGGGCTCCTTAGGTTGGCTTTCTGATCAAACTAATGCCTCTAGGTTGTAGTGAGGGATGTTGGGAGAGTATTTGGGCAGAGTGTGGCCGAAACAAAAGGCTTTGAAGGTGTGAAGAAATGAGAAGGAGGAGTGCCCTTTTATAAGAGGGGTGAGGGGCACCTTTGGAAAAGCTAGAAATATTAATTTATAATAAATTCATATTCGGTTTATAATGGCTCCAAAGATTATTATTCAAAGGTTAAGGTTGGGATAGGTCGAAAACCACTCAACCAATAGAATTTAGACAGGTTTGGGTACTTATATTAACCTTATCTTTAAGTATTAACTCTAAGTTAATTAGTTTCACTTTTACAATGTCTCTTTGTATTTTTATATAATATGGTTAATAAACTTACTATATACATCCAAGCGACCCCCCAAGTGGTACATTAATGATGAACCTATCATGATATAAGTCTCTTGGCCGAACCTTAGATTTTTAGGAATTTAATATCAATTAATAATATAATATTTGTTTAAGAACTCTTTTATGTCAATTTTGACACTATTCAATAGTTGATTTTTGTGAAACTCATAACAGATTGATTACTTCGAACAAAGTCAATTAAATCAATACTAATATATCATATTATCCTATAAAATTAGTTTAATTCATTAAAAGTTTCATATTATATTTATTTGGGTATTTATAATATCAATTATTTTAATTTTTCACTATTATAGTAATTACTGCATCATCATTGTGTCATAAATAAAATAAATTATTTAATGTCTAAAAATTATAAATAAAATATCATTATGTAGTAAATCTTTGTAGCTTTCTAATTAATATTTATAATCTAAAATACAACATATATAACCCTATGTAACAATTGTTTTTCTAAAAGATATATGCTTGTGTCATTTTTGTATTCATTTTAACTTAATTAAAATAAAGTGTCATTATCACTTACAAGTGGATCCATGGGGTCCCAAAATCGACCCAAAGATGCCCATGGTCGACCATGTATCAACCAATAGGTTTAAGACACGTTTTAGGGTAATTTAGTATTATTATAATATTATTTTTTAACCCTTATTTACCGGATTTACCCTTAACCATGGTAAATAAAATATTTACCGTATTAATTATTCAAAATGTCTAAAAATAAAAGTTACCTATTTACACAATTTGAACATCCTGATTCCAAATATGGAATCCATTTTTCTAAATTCAAAACACAGAAGTGGCAGAAATTAATTTAAAATTAATTCCCGCTGTCAAAACAAAAAGCGTGTTTTTAAGAGATAATAACTATCAAAAGATTGACACTCGTTTATGTTCGGTTTAATTGTAAAATTATGTCCAATGACCAACATTATATTAAATGGTAAAAATATATTCTAAATATACTTTAAAACCACTCAAATTCATAATTTATCACTATTAATTATTTTGATTAAAAAAGTTGTTTTTAATTAAAACTTAGTAATTTTCACTATTCATCAAAATATGAAAGTTATCCGAAATGTACCAAAATTTCACCTTAGGCTAAATTCGATATTCCGAATCCAAAAATGAAGTACATTTTGAAATATAAAATATATATAATTTCAAAAAGTAGGTATTACTATTCATAACGGCTGGTTTGATTGGTTGTGGTGTATGTTAGAACTCGAAGTTGCGTACAACACACACTACTGTATTATTCAAAGGAAATCGTACCGTGGAAGCTTGGGATGTTTCATTTTAAATTTTTTTTTATGTCCCCATTTAGTCAAAAAGTTTAAAATATTGTATTTAAAAAGTTTTCACTATTAAAAGTTGATAAAAGTGCAATACTGAAAATGAATCTGTTCTTGCATTATGTCTAAGAAACTCATAATATGGATTCTAAAATTATAAGGATTATATAAAGTTTAAAATTTAGTTAATACTATTCATAACCCCTTTTGAATGTATTTTTTTTGTAAGTCATGGTGTGATTGAACTCGGTGTTGCGTGTAGTGCAATTTATTGAATTATTTTGAAGAAATAACACGCTATGAAATCTTGGGGTGTTACATTCTCCCCTCCTTCAATAAATTGCGTCCTCGCAATTTGAAATTGTTCTTCAAAAATAAAAGGTTGAAAATAGAAAATATATTTTTTGGAAAACCCACATCGGAAATTGGGTTACTAAAATTTAATCTTAATATGAGGAAAAGAGAAATGAAAGGTTCACCACCAAATTATGATCTCGATTAGGAGAACATTGGTGGCAATTAGAGACATATAATTGGAGGAAAAACATAAATATTTATAGGTAGTGATTGAGGTCATCAATCACAAACAATTATAAAATTGAGGTCCTTAAACTCATCAATCTATGATGATTTTAAATACCATCGATTCAACAAAACATAGGGTATTAGGATAACACATTTTTGACGTTTCAAAATATCTTAGTTGAAATCCCACATCGAAAAATGAATTAATGAGGCCTCTATTTAAAATAAAGAGTCGAAAGTATGAAGATTACCGAAAATAACATATACTAGGGTTCCATGTAGGAAAATATGGATATGGAAGAGAAATCTAACCATCAATTATCTGATGGAGAGTGGTAGAGAACATGGCTATGAAAAGGCCAACAATCCCAAATCCATAAATTAGTGATGATTTAAGGTACCATCTAGGACAACATTTTTGTTCTAAGTTTCTTTTATTAATGTTGAGGATTTTATTTATGAGATTGGCTAAGATCATAAGGAGATATACATACTTTATAATTAGAGTTTTATCCATTAATAAATTTCTACCACAAACTCATCTTTCACTCTAAAAGATAATAGAATGTAATTTTTTTTTTCTATTTATACTATTCGTACAGGGTTCCAAAATAAATGAATTTATAATTCATCTACCAGATATTTTTAAAAAAAACTACATTATTTAATCCAGGACATCTCGTGGGCCAGTGGTAGGTGATACACCCTTGTCGCCCTTCGGTTGCGAGTTCAAGTCTCGCAGCCTTGTCGGACGCGACAGGTTGCCGCCCGACCTCCGGGTTGTCCTTTTATGGCAATCCAAAATAATCCAAACTAGAACTATCCAAAATACTTCTGTCCAAACTCACAGTACAACATTTATAAGGAAGGTAAACATAATGTAGATCCTTTTTACCCCGTAATAGAATATGAATACCTTCATCATGTATTCTTTTAATATACTGAAACATCCTGAATTACCATATTCCTTATTGATTACATTCATGCTCCCTTATTCCATATAGAATGCTGGATATACTTCATTAATCCAAAAATGTTTTAAACCCCAACAATGATGGAATATACAAATCATTAATCAGTTCCAAGGTAGTCAAGAATATCCAATTTAATTTATCCAAAAAAATCATGTATTATTCCAAAATCACTACCTCAGTATCAGAACTATATTATGATTTATCTTTCTCTCAACCATGTATTTTCCAAAAATTTATCCTGCTATTGAGTCACTTTTCTTTGTTCCTCACAATCTCAAGTCCTAAATGAAATAGTACTGCAGTACAATCCTTATATACTCCATAATTATTATAACAAGTACATTGTTGATACAACACTCAATTGACATAATCAACATAAGAACTCTAATCATTCCTCTTCATCTGTGGTAGTATCATAACTTGATTATTATCCAATAGCATCATTTGCGTCATAGTCTGATGACTGGGACATAGGTTCGCGTAGTGTCCAAACTCCTTGCAAATGAAGCATTGTACATTTGAAACCATTTTCTTACCCTTGCAGTCACGTACTTTGTGCCCTTTTCCTCCACACTTATAACAAACTCCCATTCCTTTCAGGCAAGTTCCAGGGTGTTTCTTTCCACAGTTACCACATATGGGAAAATTCTTTTTTTCCCTCTTCCCTTTATCCATCTTTCTCTCTTCTATCCTTTTCTTCTCTTGCTTCCCTTCAAAGCCATAGGACTCAGTAATCTCTTTACTTATCTTATCAATACATGATATTATTTCTTCATATGATGATAATACATGGGAGAATATTTCTCTTATAAATTCTAGCTTAAGACCATGAAAGATATGATCCTTCCTTCTCTTTGGATCATGTGCATTTCCGGAGTTCTCATTCCTTCTACTGGGCGCCATTTCTAAACAATGGCATAAACTAGATCAGTTTATGAATCAAAATACATAATCCCATACTTATAAAACACTTAACATAAATTGAACTATTTATGGATATAATCCATAATCATAAGAATGTTTTCTTTAAGGAAGTATATACTCATAAACCCTTCAAAATGATTTGTAAAGAAAATGAGAGTTATCCTAAGCATATCCCCCGGGAGTGTCGTAACCAAGAGTGCAGCAAGGCCCGTTGTCGTGCACCAGTTCCCGTTCGAGTCTAGCTCAAAGTGGTGTTTTCGGGTTTTACCCCTAGGTACATCTGTGCCAGAGCTGCCTCTACCTGCTCGTATCCAGACAGGGATGTATTTCTCGGAAAACTCACAAAATCTCTACAATACCAAAATTCTAGGAAGTTCTTCTACACTAATCCTCAAAGTTCATCTTAGGTCTACGTGCTCTAATCAGAGTTTATCTAAATCTAGCTTCCAAGGTTTGTACTAAAATTCCTCTAATACCAACTGTAACGCCCCGACCCCAGTTACCCAGAGTCGGTGCATTACTTCGTAACATTGGCATGATCACAAGAAAGATCAAATCTCGAAAGACCGATTGGTTTAGTAGCCTTGGAAACACTAGATATATTCATAAGTTTTACATTACATTATAAAATGAAAAACTACTACAACAATATAATGTTTCCACAATCCGCACTATTACCCCCTCATAAAATCCCTGCAGGTCATTCATAACTTACTTCTTCACATCCTGGGAAAAATAAAACATAGAAAAGGGGTGAGATCAAATGCCCAGTAAGGATAACAATATAGCGGAAACTTTTATAAATAAGAACAAACATTTAAGGCAATGTATAACTAAAATAAAAGCCTTTTAAATATTAACTTTCAACATGGTATGGAATAAATAAAATGAAATATTGCCATTTACTTATTCACATGGATATTCTACTAATCGAATAATCACATGAAAAAATCAATAACCACTTTCATAATGTTGGAATGCATAATGCTAAACTTTAATTACTTTTCAAGGCCTCGTCCCAAGACCTTGGGGCTAACTGTAACCGGAACCCAACCCGGAGTGCCTCTAATAACCGGACACCAACCCGGAGTGCCTCTAATAACCGGACACCAACCCGGAGGGCTTAATTTTACCAGTCCCTAACCTGGAGGGCTTACTTTTACCAGTCCCCAACCTGGAGGGCTTACTTTAACCAGTCCCCAACCTAGAACATACTTGTCCAACACATTCATATGAAGTAAAGATTGAAATATAACATAAAAATTCTTATTGGAACTAGCATACGAAATGTCAATACTTTCACCATAAACTATGAATGGTATAAAAATAGCACATCCACAGTCAAACATATCACAAAACCTTCAATACAATATAGAAGTTTTGTATCATAATAAATCAACTTCAAATAATCTTAAAATCCATCAAAGGATGTTAACATAGATGAAATCAAAATTCTTTTAAAATAAATATCTCCTTTTATTTTGAAATCATTTAAGATCCATATAAAATAAAACATTTTCTTTGAAAATATTCTTATAAGCTTGTAAGGGAAACTTTGAAGATTTTATAACGGCGGAAAATAGCTGCACCCGCCGTATAAGTTAAAAAAACATTCTTACCTTAATTCTGTCTAAAAGGTTAAAAAGGACCTTGTTTTGAAAACGATCAAAAGATTCCTTTATAAACCACTTATAAAAGTCAAAAAGGGTATAAATGACTTTAACTCATATTCTAGTAAATATTAAAAATGTTTTGAAATACATTTTTAAGAAACATGGATGTGGATGATAAAGATATCCCAGTAGATTATTACGTATAAACAACCTCGAATAATGAAGAGATTGTAAAGTAAAACCTTACCAGTTTGGTAACTTATGAAACATGCAACCCATGAAAGAGGTATCATACAATGAATATGTAAGTACACATAAATTAGAGTGTATTACACAAATAATATAATTATGGGCAGTACATACACCACACAAAAGGTAATGGTGGAAATATGGCATGAATCTCACGGGAATAAGGAGTGAGATGAAAACCCCTTACCATGTTAATCAACTGAGTCGTATGGCCAAAATTTAATAACCACCAAATTATTTACAGAATAACATGAATATGATAATATATATCAAATTCCAGTACACAATACACCACTTTCAATAATTTAGTGGCGAATAATGGAAATCTCACGGAATTGAATGTGAGATAAGAAAATCCCTTACCTTGTACTTTTCCTTGGTTGGGGTAGGTTAACCTCCTGTATAATGGCGAAATAGTTGTTATTAAATTATACAAGAATCATATATATTAATATGATATCATATATGATCTTTTAACATTGATTTGTTAATAATATCTTAGAATTATCGTTGTTTCGGGAGTTAACTTACTCATTTTCTTTTATATGTTTTGTTACATAAGCCATGTTTGTTGTATCTTATTCATATCCAGAATGATATCTAGTCCTTAAACATCATTTTTAAATCATCAAATGATAATTATACTTGAATGGATATGATGGAGAATGAATCTCATCGCGTTCGTGGAGACGGTAGTCCGTACGTACGCACGAGCGACAATATCATTCTTTTGATATTAAAATAATATATAAATGGATGGTATATCATATATACAGAATCATTAACATGTTATATTTATTATTTACATGAGTTACACATCATTATTATACCCATCCAAATAATATTATATTGAATAACAATTACACCACGACGTGGAGACGGTAAGTCGTACGTACGCACGTATGGTGACATGTTATTCAAAGGGTGGATAGAATACTGAATATGGTTGTACCATTTTTATAATAACATAACAGTATATGTGATATACTGGAGTTATTATTTTAGAATGGTAAGAACAAAGGAAGAAGAAGTGGAAGAAGAAATGAACTTGGAGAAGGGTGGTGAAATCATTACCTCTTCTTCGGGTTCTTCCTTTTGATTTGATCAAAAGGGCTCCTTAGGTTGGCTTTCTGATCAAACTAAGGCCTCTAGGTTGTAGTGAGGGATGTTGGGAAAGTATTTGGGCAGAGTGTGGCCGAACCAAAAGGCTTTGAAGGTGTGAAGAAATGATAAGGAGGAGTGCCCTTTTATAAGAGGGGTGAGGGGCACCTTTGGAAAAACTAGAAATATTAATTTATAATAAATTCATATTCGGTTTATAATGGCTCCAAAGCTTATTATTCAAAGGTTAAGGTGGGGATAGGTCGAAACCCACTCAAACAATAGAATTTAGACAGGTTTGGGTACTTATATTAACCTTATCTTTAAGTATTAACTCTAAGTTAATTAGTTTCACTTTTACAATGTCTCTTTGTATTTTTATATAATATGGTTAATAAACTTACTATATACATCCAAGAGACCCCCAAGTGGTAAATTAATGATGAACATATCATTATATAAGTCTCTTGTCCGAACCTTAGATTTTTTAGGAATTTAATATCAATTAATAATATAATATTTGTTTAAGAACTCTTTTATGTCAATTTTGACACTATTCAATAGTTGATTTTTGTGAAACTTATAACAGATTGATTACTTCGAAAAAAGTCAATTAAATCAATCCTAATATATCATATTATCCTATAAAATTAGTTTAATTCATTAAAAGTTTCATATTATATTTATTTGGTTATTTATAATATCAATTATTTTAATTTTTCACTATTATAGTAATTACTGCATCATCATTGTGTCATAAATAAAATAAATTATTTAATGTCTAAAAATTATAAATAAAATATCATTATGTAGGAAATCCTTTTATCTTTATAATGAATATTTATAATCTAAAATCCAACATATATAACCCTATGTAACAATTGTTTTTCTAAACGATATACGCTTGTGTCATTTTTGTATTCATTTTAACTTAATTAAAATAAAGTGTCATTATCACTTACAAGTGGATCCATGGGGTCCCAAAATCGTCCCAAAGATGCCCATGGTCGCCCATGTATCAACCAATAGGGTTAAGACACGTTTTAGGGTAATTTAGTATTATTATAATATTATTTTTTAACCCTTATTTACCGGATTTACCCTTAACCATGGTAAATAAAATATTTACCGTAGTAATTATTCAAAATGTCTAAAAATAAAAGTTACCTATTTACACAATTTGAACATCCTGATTCCAAATATGGAATCCGTTTTTATAAATTCAAAACACAGAAGTGGCAGAAATTAATTTAAAATTAATTCCCACTGTCAAAACAAAAAGCGTGTTTTTAAGAGATAATAACTATCAAAAGATTGACACTCGTTTATGTTCGGTTTAATTGTAAAATTATGTCCAATGACCAACATTATATTAAATGGTAAAAATATATTCTAAATATACTTTAAAACCACTCAAATTCATAATTTATCACTATTAATTATTTTGATTAAAAAAGTTGTTTTTAATTAAAACTTAGTAATTTTCACTATTCATCAAAATATGAAAGTTATCCGAAATGTACCAAAATTTCACCTTAGGCTACATTCGATATTCCAAATCCAAAAATAAAGTCCATTTTGAAATATAAAATATATATAATTTCAAAAAGTAGGTATTACTATTCATAACGGCTGGTTTGATTGGTTGTGGTGTATGTTAGAACTCGAAGTTGCGTACAACACACACTACTGTATTATTCAAAGGAAAGCATACTGTGGAAGCTTGGGATGTTTCATTTTAAATTTTTTTTTTGATGTCCCCATTTGGTCAAAAAGTTTAAAATATTGTATTTAAAAAGTTTTCACTATTAAAAGTTGATAAAAGTGAAATACTGAAAATGAATCTGTTCTTGCATTATGTCTAAGAAACTCATAATATGGATTCTAAAATTATAAGGATTATATAAAGTTTAAAATTTAGTTAATACTATTCATAACCCCTTTTGAATGTATTTTTTTTTGTAAGTCATGGTGTGATTGAACTCGGTGTTGCGTGTAGTGCAATTTATTGAATTATTTTGAAGAAATAACACGCTATGAAATCTTGGGGTGTTACACTTCATTTCCTCGGAAGTCCTTGAATGTAATCACCAACATTCGGAGTCGCACGAAGCAAAATCTGAACGAGCGGTTCAGTACGCACAAAGCATGAAAAGCTTTCTCTCTCTAGAAATCTCCTTAGCAACGTGTGGTCTCTAGATCGATCATGTTCATTATATCGAGCTCTTTCAAATGAGCTGTTATTTATAGGCTCGATCGGCCTCCTTTCCAACGGTCATATCTTCCTTAAAATTCGGAGGGACCTATACACGTGTCACTTTACCAAAAGTTAGTTTATAATGGAATAGATGACATCGTTTTATAACAAAACAAGTGTAACAGAAAGTATGACATCGTTTCAAGATTAGTTAAAAAGTTTGGAGTGAAGATTCTGAGTGTAAATAAAATGTCAAAGAGTAGACAAATTATAAAAGTGTAAGAAAAGTGAAAGTTCGGAGTCTAACCAAAAATAATATTCGGAGTCTAAATAAATTCGGAGTGTATAAAGCAAAGATGATCATATTATGTTTAATAGGTGAATTCTGAATGAGAACTCGGAATGAGAATTCATCATCAGAATTCGTAATGAGAATTCGTAATCAGGATTTGTCATTAGATTTCGATGTCGAACTTCATGAGAGTTTGTATCCAGAATTCGGAGTAGAACTTTATTAGAGTTTGTATCTAGAATTCAGAGTAGAACTTCATTACAGTTCTCATCCAGAATTTGGATCCTAAAACAGAATGCTTCATATCAAAGATATAAACGATTCCGTGAATATAGAAATGAATCTGATTCTTATACTTACGAAATATATGGATATAGATAATGAAAATATGATAAGGATAATTTTCCTTATAAATGCGATTTTCCTTATAAAAGTGATTTTACTTATAAAAGCAATTTTCCTTATAAAAGTAATTTTCTTTATAAAACCAATTTTCCTTATAAAATCAATTCTCCTTAAAGATAAGGTGTTTTTGATTTTCAAAACAAGAAGGAATGGAAAAGTCGTAAGGAAAACCTTATTGACTCAACATTCCTTCCATTGTGGGATTTATTTGTCGATACACCCATGTTAAACTCCAATTTATACTTTTTATCTCCAAGACCGTGAGAGCATTACGAGTCTATGATCTTTATTTCAACCTTGATTTCCAAACACAAAATCTCTTCATAGCTACCAAAGTCTCATATCTTCAATTCATTTCATAGACTCTTCTTTAGTCTACTAATGATGTAATACCCCTTGCATTAGGTGTTCCAGAAAAATTCATAGGTGTATCGTGAAATTCTGGGATTGTTTTCCTCATACTTGCTTATAGACTCAGCTTCCATTTGCTTCATATTAAGTAAATCCATCTCTATCTTAAGATGGAGAGTTCAGAAAAAATATTTATTAAAAAATAGTTTCTTGAAATCTTCCCATTCCATGGAATCAATTTTGTTCATTGGACTTAGTGTTCTTTATCAGTTCCCACCACTGATCATCTTACAAATCAAAATGAATGACCAATAGCATAAATTTATTCTCTTTTGATAATTAAAAGATAGAAAATATTTTTCAATGGATTTAATCCACAGTTCCATGAGGAGGGGATCAGAAGATCCCCTAAAAATGGGAGGGATTTGTCGCATAAAGGATTTGATTACCACTTTCTATTTATTATTAGAAGTAAGGAGTTCTATATGATTCATGTTATTATTCATATATTGATCCAGTTGATCAAGTACTATCATGATGTTTTGATCACCCATTCCCATCAAATTCGGTATTTCAATAGTGAAATCATCACATTGCCTATAACAATGATTGTGGGCATGGGTTCTCCTATTTCTATCCATTAAACAATAAAATAAATTACAATTATGGGACTTGAATACTTTTTTTATAATAATATAAAAATGGAACTTTTAACATATAAGGATAAACTTGTAAATGAAAATTATATCCACCCTTTTGATATACTTATTTTCAATCTAGGTTATTCATAGTGATAGAATTATCCCTAGGGTTATTACTAAAGTGCTCTAGTTCTAATCTACCAAAAAATAACTAGACAATACTCTCATTCCAAATATAGTGGCCCTAGCCTTTTACACATATTATTTTATGTTTTTAAATATAATTGGCCTTCAAATACAAATTAAGCATCATAAATTCTAGTGCCTTTGGAATATTAGATACATAATTAGAAAACCTGAAACCAAAATAAAATAATCATTTATTTAATATTAAAAATGAGCTTTTAACACCCTTTGAGAATAGATATTTTCATAAAATAAAATGGGGAATACATGAATAAAGGGATGAGATAAATATCATTGAAAGTGAATAAACATAAGAATAATGCTTATCACATGGGTTACAATGCATAACATAGTGACATAACAAGGAATGGAACATGAATAAACATGTTGAATACTAATATATAGAACTTGGGATCATGTAATCATGGAAACATAGTAATTTATAAGTAATATAAAACATGAAACAATCATGATTCAAGTCTCATTACACATGGAGGAGCAGGAGTTAAGGTTAACCACCATGACCGTTGCACATGGAGAACGAGTCAAGACTAACCACCAAGATCGTTGAATATAACATCTCATTAGACTAAACATTACCCAATTAATTAGATAAATATCTATGTGAATCCATAATAACATTTTTATGAATATGTGTTCCACAAAAATAATAATACATAAGGAATCAAACATAAACATAAGGTTTTCCCATGGAAATAATTTGATACCATAATCATGTCCAAAGACATATCAAAATGGAATATCATAATGGTGTCCATGAATGAATGGATTTGAATCATACATGGATATTCATAAGGTTAAATTGGAATAGATCATGATGAGTGATTTAATACTAAAGTTAAAACAATTAAAAAGTGTCTTTATGAAATATTAGAAATGAAATATTTTAGTGTGGTTTAAGGAAAATGTTAAAGTGAATTTAAACAGGAAAAGGAATAATATTTTATATAATACCATAAATAAACCAAGAAATATTTTCATGAAAAAAGTATTGATTTTAGAATAATTTTTTGGGATTAAAAAAGATTATTATGTAACCTAAAAATGGGTAATAAATAAGGAAGATCTCTTTAATCAAGCTTGCTTTTATGGAAGAATTGAGAAGGGAACCTTTTTAAAACATATATTTTCCCATCAAGTAAGGATGAACTGATCTGGATACATGATTTTAGAACAAGTAAAAAGAATTTAGAATATGTATAAAACAAATAAATAAGAATTACAATGGGGTAAATATAGATAAATCCTAACCTGAATGAAAGATGATGGTTTAAAGATAATCTCTTACCTTATGTATGGAAGTGGTATACACTTGAACTTAATATCATGAATAATCAGATTAATAAATTATTTAATTGATTCATAACATTTTCTAAATATATTTTATTTATTATAATTTTATTTATTTCATTTATGGCCTTTTTTAAAGAGTTAAAAGATACAATTTCATCATTCAGGATTGTTTGTTTCCTTGGTTTTCATGATCAGTTCATTTGTATACGTGTACGAGATATAATGTTGAATATGAATAGTTTTCCAGAATATAAATTATATTTTATTAATGATAATATATTAGTTATTTTATCTTATATAACAATTTGTTATATTGTATGACGATGAATCATTAGATAAAATGTTAATGATAATCGTTTAGATTAATTTGGCGGTTTCTCGATCATCAAGAAGTAGTTTTGTTCAATTATTTAATATTATGTATATATAATTATTCTCGAACATTAAATAAGATAAAATACATATATTATAATTTTTTAACCATAAAAATGGTTTTATGACCATGCATGAAGGCAGTAAATGAAATTGAAAACTTTTTATCCTTGATTGCGATAAATTAATACATCAAAGACGATATTTTTATTTTTACAACAAAAATAGGAGGGGAAAGAAATGATAATGGATTATTCCATTAACATAATATAATTTTAGTATATGTGTGATACTGGAGTTAAAATTCCACTTGGATAAGTAGATGTGAGAATAGAATAATAAAACAAAAGATATTATAAATCAATTAAAAGAAAAAGAAAGAGGTTTTTACCTCTTAAATTTTCACCTTGGGAACCTCCTTGAGGCACTTGAGTTTGGTATTTAATTAAGACCAAATGATCCTAGAAATGTGATAGAGACTTGGGAGGAGGCTTGTCCAAAATTTGGACATTCTTCAAGGCTTTAGTGGTGAAAGGATAAGGGGTGGTGAGGGGTGGTATTTATAGCAGATGAGAGGGGTGTTTTTTGATTATTTTATTCATTAGTTTAATATTTTAGTTCAAGACAATGAATATATTTAAATTTATCATTAAATATATTAAATTTTTTTTGGTAGTTATGGTATTATGGTCATACCTCATTCATACATAATCTATGACTCAATAATTCATGTATTTGTTAAATTCTGTAAATTATCGTATTTAACTATTCACCAAAAATTCATATATTTTAGAAAAATCCCAAAAATAAACCTAATTTTTTTAATGTATATAATTCAAAAATATAATTCCATTTTATGAAAATAATTTTCTACATTTGATAAATTTAATTTTTATTTAAAATCATCATTTATTCGAAAAATACCGATTTTAAAATTATAAATAATTTTATGAAACTTTGGATTATTAATTAAGGTCACATAAAATTATCTTTTGACCATAATAAAACAAAATAATAATTTATGAATCTATTTTTTGAAGAGAAAAAATTCCATTAAGTCATTATATTACTTATAAAATTATAAATAATCATTTATGTTTTACAAAAAATATCATAACATAATTCATTAATTTTAAAACATTTATTCACTTATATTATGATATAATTATCCCATATTATCATTTATAATATGTGTACACTATATTTATACATTAATTGGTAAGGTTACTATTCTATTGGTTGGGTTACTATTCTTAGGGGTTAAATTACTATTCTAATGGTCATGTTACTATTCCATTGGTTTAGGTTCCTTCATATCTATAAATACATATTATTTATTCGTTATTAATTTATAATGTTTTTATTTTGTTGTATATGTAATTTTATATGATTTATACTACATAACATAATTATAATAATGGGATTTTCATTGATAAAATTTTGGGTCATTATAGTGGAGCACCTTGTACAACTTTAGCAATACTTGGACAAACAAATTTACACACTATCCCATCACAAATATCACAACCATTATAGGTGTGCTTGTACAAACCCCCAAATGGTCATCCATCACCAAGAACATCCAACCACAGAATAGCGTAGTGATAAACTTGTCCATCTTGTCCATAGGAGCTTCAGGATTTATGTTATAGCTCCACATATGCCACTAGCTCACCTCCAAGATCCTACCTTTGGAGTTCTACATACCCTATTGGAATAACCTAGAGCTTGAGTGTTTCCTTCCCAATAGTATTTTTTTCAAATCATTAAAAAACTGTTGAACCAGTTCTTGAATGGGATGTCATGCATCCCCGAATTGTGTTCATTGGTCCTTTTTACCAAGCTCAGTAACACCCTCTCAAGAACTTTCATATGCTCCTAGTCCTCCTACACATTCTTTTTAGGGATGAAATCATCATATATCATCCATTTTATTGGGATCTCAATGATATAGTGAAGATTCCATAGGCTGATACCAACCTCCCCGTGATGAAATTGGATGGTGTGGGTCCCTAATGACCACTTACATAGTTTCTCATGTGTGATGTCCAAGTGGTTATATATATAGAATTATGAAGTACATGTTGCCTTGTAAAGCCCCATTTTCTTCATGTCAACCTCAAATTCATGGAATGATACACATTCCTAATATGCTCGGTCTCATTCATTGGTAAAATTTCCACCATGGAATAAGTCCAAGCTTTTCATCCATCCCTTGAGTGGATCCCCCAAACCTACCTTATGAGTCGTATCATATTATTGGGGGGTGTCTCATTCTCCTACTTATCCCTATTGATGTTGTTGACATGGTTATGAATATTTGAAACTATGAGGGATGCATGATCCTTCATTATATATCCTCTAGCATCCCTATTCCATTTATATATTTTGGGTGTTCTCCTAATCTAGTAAGCGGGATCATTTATGATTAACTCAGGGCTGAATACATTCTCGATAATCCAAAATATATAATTTTCCATCATTTTTCATAGAGAGAGCTCATTTTGAGCTTCCGTTAAAAGTAAAATGAGTAAATTATGGTCTGAGGTGCTCTGAATTCTCTCCTCAATCATTATATTCCTAACCATTTCTTTCTGACGAGTGTAAATAGTATTGGATACTTTTGAAACAATTTCTTTTATGTATTACTGTTTTTTATTATAGTTCGTGAAGCTTTGCTTGAGGAGATCGGTTCATGGGGTCGATTTTTTTGAGGTTGTTTTCTGAAGGTTGGGTTGATAGAACACTATTCATACTGCACAATTCTTAGAGCTAAGGTTGTATAGATTCTATACTTCATGATTAATGGGGATTATAATAACAAGCACCTATGAATATGGGTAGATTTTAAAATAGATAGCATGGGATTTTCTATTCATGAAAATATTTTTATCCCTCTGAGTCCCACTCCCTACACTATTTATAGACATATAACAGCATGTGGGTCACAAATGGGTTTCACGAGCAGTCATCGTGGATGGGTTCCATGAATGAGCATCACAGATAAGGGACAATTGTCAACATTTGTTGTTTTTCCCTTAGAATATAACCCTCTTATTTCCCTTTCGACTACAATTTTGAGGGAAGGGGGGGTTGATGTCAAAACATGCATGTTAAAGGAACAATCAAGGAAGGCATAACTGATTTAGGGAAAATACAAGCCAAAATGGCCAAATAATCCACCAAAGGTACTATTTCTCAAAGATACCCCATTTGTGAATGGTTATTTCATAGGAATCCCTTATTATCCACATGGATTACTAATAGTGATCTCCATGGAGTGCCAATACTGATTTGTTGAGTGCTTCTCAATGGGGAAGAGTCCAAATGGTAACCCCCTTGATGCTTTATTCAGACATGGATAGTACCATCCATTCCTAAAGATCATAATTTTTTTAAAAGACTCCAATCATTGAGAAACCCACATCCCTATAAATACCCCCATTAAGTCTGATTTTTTAGGGGATTCTTGAGCTTTTTACTTCCAAAATTTCTCTGAGTTTTTGAACCAATATAGATTCATGATTGGAAGAGAAAATGTATCCCCCAAGGTATCCAATATTTGTGACCCCCCCCCCCCCCCAACACACACACACACACACCATTGGTACTAAATATCCTCCAACCAAAGTTTATATGCCTTTTGTGAAGGTTCGTTCACTTCACAGAATAAGAATGCTATTTGAGGAACTTGAGGATTTGTGAGAAATCCATCCTTTATGAAGCCCACTCTATGGTACCAATACTTTACCTTTTGGTAGGGTCACTTTTTTTATTGAATATTACCCTTTTCAAGAACCCCTAAGCTTTGCAAGGACCTTGAGTAGCAAGAGACCCTCCTTCATGATGTCCCAATCCATAGGAATAACCTATCTTGGGTGTCTCCATCATGAATCTATTTTTATGACACCATTTCATGAATGTTGAGTTATAGAATCCCCAGTACTAATCTAGAATAGATTCATATGCACCTCAGGTCCCAATGTAACCATTTCCATGCCCTTATGTGCCCATCCACTTCACTTCATGTATAGACTGGTCCTCCATCAAACCATTTTCTTCTAGGAATAGGTACCCTAATTCCTATTGTTTCTAAGAATAAGGACCCTAACATCAGTCTCCTGATCGACCACTCCTCTAAAGTAATTACAAATCCATGTCAATACCAAAGTAATATGAGCACTGGTCACATAAGACCAAAGGGTGGCATCATTATAGAAATTGTGTACCAATCTCAATAGGGATTCCTTAGAAATAATATCTTCTTGCATTGACTTGGTCCCCTCGAGGTAAGAGATCCAAACTTGTATAAACTACATGACATAAAACTACCTAGATCCATACCCTAGTCTCATAACATTAAACTAAACAATAACATCTGATTTTAACAATGTAAACCTACCTATCTCCATGTCATAGTCATATAATGTTAAACTGCATGACAACATCTTCAGCACAAGATGTAAAACAGTATTCATACCATGTGTGACGAACAAAATATGCCCCATGTATGATTAACATGGGATGACCCCACACCTCCTACCTTATGAAGTAAACATAGGATTCCCCATGTATGACTCTCATGGGATGACACTTTCTCTCCCACCATATGATGATACTATTATAAATGGAATCTTCTATGTGTAATGGAAACACCATACCTCAGAAACACTTCTTCTGTGACATGAGAAACCTTATGACATGAAATTAAACAACATGGATTTGTCTTGTGACACGACTATAAACTTGTTCATCGAACTACATGGTTTTTGATCCCTATATCTTAAACAAGGTATGTAGGATTCATCTCCCAAGTTCAATACCTAAATTGTTAAGCCCATGTGTGAAATTTTCCCTCCTAGGTAAACACCTATATGATCCAACCCCATGGGTAATTCTGATATATCCATTGGTAAACCCATGTGTGACATATTCCCTCTTACAGACACACAAACCTAATCATCCTCTATAGTACATTCTGATCAACCCTTCAAATCCTCCCCCATGGGGAATTCTGATCCATCAACCCTGGTGTAACATATTCCCTTCAAGGGATGCACCTCTCGGATCCACCCCCATGGTATGTTCTAATCCATCATTTAGAAAACCCATGTGTGACATATTTCCCCTTAAGGACACACCTCCCCAATCTACCTCTATAGGGTGTTATGCTCAACCTTTTTTATCTTCATTAAAAGGTTATTGTGATCAACCCCTATGACTCACCTCAAGGGGAATTCGAATTGATCTTACTAGGTGTGAAATCTTCACTACTTGGGATATACCTCCCGGATACACACCCATTGAGAATTATGATCCATCAATTAGTAAACTATGGGGTGAAGTATTCCCTCTCAATGATGCACCTCCCATATCTTCCACTAGGGATCATTCTAATCCATCTATCAGTAAACCCAAGTGTGACATATTACCTCCTAGGTATTCACCTACATGTAGAATTATGATCTCGCAAATATCCCCAAAATATGTTAAACTTATTCCCAACTTTTAAACTCAATACAATAACCCTTTTCCCATCTCCAAAAGATTTTATAATCTTACCCTAACCTAAAATACCTACCCCATGTGCATATCTGGGATGCCAAAGGTAAAAACCATCAGAGGAATTAAACCCTTGGAATTAAATACCACATGACTGACACATGGTTCCTTAGGTTCCATGCCTAATATTTCTCATATGATATTCCCTCTAAGGTGTAAGATTCAAAGGTGACCGATATACCCAATGTCCAGACATTCCCGTAGGTTCCCAATGTGACTACTCTGATGATCGAAGGTTGATTTTATATCAATAAAGAATCATATTAATTAATAGGAATCTATAGATAGATGACACATGGAATGAGTTTCACAAACATGACTCAGATCATTGATGGAGACTTAGACTAGGGAATGCGATCCAAAGATGATTCCATGGAAGGATGAACTGACATACCATCATCCTTTTTTGATCAATTAGTAGACAACACAAATTAAAGTGATGAAAGCTTCTTACCTTTTGAATGCGGGAATTTAGGGAAAGGAAACCTCACATAATGAATAACCCCGTAGAAAGCATCATAAATAGTAACCTCAAATTATGTTATCATAAATGAAAATTCCTTTAAAATATCACTTATAATATTCCTTGAGGAAAATATCATTTCCATTTATAAATCACGACATTAAAATCAAAAACCTCACAAGATATTATGGAATTGTTTTTGAAAATAATGTGTAAATTTACATAAGAAATTTCAAGTAATTGAGTGTTCATGATAATGGGAAATTTCATTCATGTTGGGTATGTTAAAAAATGATTCATTTTCACATTTTTAGTAAATTTCAAAAGTAACTCATTTGGAAAATGATAATAAAATTAATTTTAAAACACAATTTAAATAATAAATAATAGTTATAAATTAATTTAAACAATAATGGTATATTATTAAAAACATTCTTGATTACATTTTTGGAAAACATTATATGGAAGAAAACATATTGTTGACCGAATAAAGAAATAAAGTCTGTTCTCCTAAAAAATATTATTTCAATATATTTAGTTATTAAAGAGAGTTAAATGAGTGGAAAAAAATTAATCTCTAGAAATAAACATTGTATAGTAAAATTAATCATAATATTTAGATGAAGATCATGAAATTTCATTATCAAGAACATAATCATAAAAAATCCAATAAACAATGAGATTGTAACATAAAAACCTTACTACTTGGAATCTTTTGAATCATAACCCCCATGAAATAAATAACATAAATAAAAATTTAAAAACCATGGATATAAATGGATTTATGATATATCTTATTAAAGGGGTAATATATACACCAAATGAAAGAAAAAAGCGGTGAATATGGCATATGTCTCATGTAAACAAAAATGAGGCGAGAAACGCTTACCTAATATTTTAATTGATTAGAAAGAACATTAACCACTTGTATATTAAATTTAAATATATTATAATTATTTAAAGTAATAATTTAAATTCTTGTAATAACATATATTATTCTCTTATAACATTTCAATGCACATTTATTTATAATTCCTAATTGTTAACTGTTTGTTTTCTAATAGAATTTTAGTTCGGTAGTTCTTGTCCTTGTACATTGATCACGGTTCCATGATCTCCAGAATGTTATTAATGAAATAAATGTAATATATATTCCTATATATTCTTTATATATATTTATATTTATCCATAAAATGTGTATATATAAAAATTAGGTTCACTATTCATGGAGATGGTAGGCCATACTTACACAAGAAAACTGTTTTTATTTTTTGAAAGATCATATAGAATAAAGGTAAATAATAATTAAACTTTATAGAATAATTATTATTTAATTTATTTAAAATTTATTCATTAAATATAACATTATTACCATCTATGTAAATCATAAATGATAAATTAATCACATCTCTTCATGGAGGTGGAAGTCCATACAAACGCACAAGTAACATTATCGTTTTCGAAAATATTGGAAGGTAATAAAGTTGATATGATATTATCATTCCATAATCATAATAGTTTCATAAATAGAATTTATAAACATTGAATCAATCATTATAACCATCCATGAAATATGGTGGTGGAAAATAAATGGTATTGCTACGTGGTGGTGATAGTCCACACGTATGAAAAAGTGAAACTTTCACTTCCCATTTGATGGAAAAGATGGTGAATAATTGTGGTTAAATAATAATAATAAAATTTCAGTATATTTAGGATACTAAATTTATTGTTTTATGATGAATACTATATAATTATAGGATGTATAATAGGAAATAATTTGAAATAGGTTGGGTAGGATGATTACCTCTTCTTTAGTATGCCTCTTTTAGATTCCATGTTAAAGACGATTATAATGGTATTTTATGTTGTTAATAACCACTAATTCATATATAGGAAACATTTTAAGGGAATTTAGGAGGGTTTTTTGAGTTATCTGTCTAATATTGGACTAAATAATATAATGTATGGATGCCCATTTATAAGTGGGGGAGTATACACCCTTTGAATTTCTTAAAAGGTTAAAATATTATAGTGTCATACTCAAGAAAAATGAATCGAAATGGATAGAGGATTGAAGGTTGGATAAGATGAGGTCTAAATATTGATATAAAATAGTATTTGGACTATTTTAATTGGAAAACTCACTCTTATCTCTTGTTTTAACCCCCAATTAAACCTGTTAAACCATAACTATGATAATATATTTTTACAATGTTTACTATTTATTATGAAATAAATAAAATTGATATTGCTTCGAAATTTTGAAATGATGATTCAAAATATAAAATCCATTCAATGAAATTTAATTCATAGAAGTGGAAGAATTTAATTTAAAATTAAACTCTGAAAACATGATGAAGAACATTTTTCTAGAAAAACAATTCTCTTAAGTATAAAACATTTTTATTCCAAAATCAAGCATAAAAATGATTCAAATAAACATAATTGGATTATTAATATTATAAAATAATATATTTTATTGTTAAATCATTTTAAAACAAAATAAAAAAATCTACAAATAAGAAATAAATTTTTCAATAAAAATCAGTATTTTTTAATATTCATTGAATAATAAATATTTTTAGAAAATTATAAAACATTCAATCTATACGAATTTTAAAATGATGATTTAAAAAATTAATTTCATTTTTTTAAATTGGTTTTCTAAAATTGGAAAAAATTAATTAATTATTTTCTCTAAAAAATTAATAAAAACTATTTTTTAAGGAGAAGTATTTTTGAAGAATATAAATGATTTACTAAAAATTGAGTACTTATTTAACAATATATTTTTATTTTTCTAAAACTTTTGGTCATTATTTTAAAAATTATTGTATTATTATTACCTCTATATATTTAACATTAAGGTTATTACCCTCTACTATATTATAGTTCATTTGGTCTTGAGTTTTCATGTATCACAAATTATTAAAGAAACAAAAATTATATGAAGAGAAGTATATCATAAAATCTCGAAGTGTTATATTATACCCTATTTAAAATTAATTAAAGTCTCTAAATTTCATCACCTTGATTCAAAAAAATGATTATATCTCTATTTAATCATATCCTCTAGTTCCCAAGTAGTTTCTTTCAATTTATGATTCCTTTAGAAAATATGAACAAACTGGGTAGACATGTTCTGTAGCAATTTTTATCTATGATCCAAAATTTATATTGGTTTTTCTTCATACAAAATATCATGATCCAATGGTAAAAACAATATGATTATTACATTTTAAGAATCTGGTATGTACTTATTTAGTAAATATGTATGGAACACATCGTGAACTTAAGAGGGGTCTGGTGGAATACCCATGCTATAAACTGCCATCCTTACATGATAAAGAATCTTAAAAGAGAAAAAATACCTAGGGATTGTATTTCTTTTATTTATGAGTCTCTTAAAAATTTCTAACTGATAAATTTTTAGGAATACCTTCCCACCAACATTGAATTTTTTATTTCACTAATTATTTTCAGCATAACAAATCTATCCACTTTTCACTGACTTAATTGGAAATTAAATAAACCTAACATATTCTTCAATTTCCTCAGCTGACTTAGGACTTAATATCTTTCTTTCTCTAACTTTATCCTAGTATGTTAGAGTTATAATCTTATTTTCATATAGTTCTTTATAAGGAACCATATTAATTATTTATTGAAATCTATTTTTGAACTAAAACTCTAATTGAGGAAGGTGTTGATCCCAACAACATTTGGAATCCATAGAAAAATATCACATTATATCCTCCTAAGACTGAATGGCTATCTCGGAATGAACAACTATTTGGGGATGATAAGAAATTCTGAAACACAATTCTTAATCAAGATATTTTTTAAGACTTCTCAAGAACATCTTGGTATACATTAGATCTCAGTAAGATTTATTATAATTTTGTACTATATACAACTTTACCTATTCCTTTATATAAATTTCCACAAGTTGATCAAGGGGGAAATTTTCATTAACATCAATAAAGAGTGAGGACTTCATAAGGTGATTAACTGAAACCCAAATAGCATTATGAAGTTTATACATTTTGGGGAGTCTAACAACAAAGCCCATGGTGATATTTTCCCATATCCATTTTGGTATGGTTAATGGTCGTAACATCCCCATATAATTATATCTCTCATCCTTAACTTAATGACATACCTAGAATCAAGATGCATTCTCTTCAATATCTCTATTCATATTGTCCCACAAAAAAATTAAAACTCTTTATATCATCATAATTTCATGATCAATTGATAAAGATAAACTATGAGCTTAAACCAATATATACATACTTAAATATAGTATGAATGGGTCACATGAATGGTTTTATAACATTATTATTCAATCACGGTCAAGGGTAAACTCGGGAACATGTTTTACTTTTTTTTAAACACTATATCTACCTTATGTGCCGCTTTAATATTTACTTTGACAGATGGTCGAACACTCATTTGAGAAAGGTACTATTTCTTGAATTCCTTTAAGATTTCATGGTACACCATTTGAAAATATGGAAATATTGGATCATTTGTGATCCTCATCATAAATAATCCAGCATAATCTTTTTGACTCAAAGTATCATCCACCATTTTTACTTTCCAAAGGAAGTAATGTATTTATTAGTCATAATATTTAATAAATTGTAACCATATTCTCTGGTGCATATTTCACTCTTTCTGAGGGAATACATAGTTTAAAATTTTATGATTGGTATATATGTCATACCTTTCCTTATAAATAAAATGCCTGCATAATGTTAATGAAAAAGTTCACAGATATCACTCCAAATTTGGAGTTGGGTAATTTTTCTCATGAAGATTAAATTTTCCTAAGGCATAAGTTATAACCATCTCATTTGGAATAAGGGAACATCTTAACTGCTTATTCAATACATCACTAAAGAGTAAAAACCCTACTCTATTGTAGGATAGTGTGAGTACAAGTGTGCTAACCAACTATCTTTTTATCACCTTTAAATATTCATCACATTCATTTGTCCAAAGGAATTTGGCTACCTTCTATGTTAACACGGGGATAGGAGTATAAATCCACTGAAAATTATACACAAAGCCTCGATAATATCTAGAAAACCCAATAAAACTATGGATCTCAGTCACAATGTTGGTCCTAGGCCAATGTCGAATAAATTCTACGTTTGATTGATCCACTAATATACCCTCGCTTTAGATTATATTCCCAAAAATGAAATTTTTTGTAGGAAAATTACCAACCTTATAAAATTTTCATAAAAATTCTTCCTTCATATGGTATTTAGTAAACTTATCAAGTAATATTCATGCTCTAATTTTCTATTGGAATATATAAGAATATCATGTATAAAGACTACTATTATATGATCAATGTAATCACTAAAAACTTTGTTCATCAAATCCATTAATATAGAAGAGAAAATTATAATACCAAATGAAATCACTATAAATTCATAATAAATATACCTCATATAAAAGGTTTTATTGTGTATGTATTCACTTTTACCCTTAACTAATAGTATCTAGATCGAATATTAATCTTGAAAAAATATTGAAATCCGGAGAATTGATTGAATAAATCATCAACATGGGGTATAGGATACTTATTCTTGATTTTGATCTTTCTAAGATACCAATAATAAAAATAGGGTTTCATTGATCAATCTTTATTCTTATAAAAAAGAATATGTTCACCTCATGGTGATTCACTTGACCGAATGAATCCCTTATCAATATTCTCCAAGAGTAGCTTCTTTAATTACTATAACTCAATCAATTCCATTCTATATTGATTCATTTTAATAGGTTTAACACTAGTTATGAGTTGTATTTAAAACTAAACTTCATGATTTAGTAGAAGGATAAGAAACTCTTCCAAACTCCCATACAATTTACATATCTTTGATATTGAGTTTCTCCATAACTATTTAGGTAAACATCCCATTTTAATAGGAATCAAGTCCAAAATAAATGATTCAATTTCTATTGGAATATCATATTTTACATCTCACTAATAAATGATCTTATGTTGGTTTAGAAATTCAAACGTTATTTCCATTCCTTGGAAATTAATGTGGGATTGATATAGGAAAAAATATTATCCATGCCTAATATAACACCAAATTCAACTCAAGGGATAATAAAACGTTTTTTGAGGGAGAACATTCCCAGAATCATCAATCAAAGAAGAATCACATAATTGATATGTGATCATCATACCTTTGGGGTTTTAACTTATTATTCAACATCTAATAATTGAGTTGGTATTGTGATACCCTTATAAAATTGTTCAAATATAAAGGAGTGTATATATCCCAAATCTATTAAGATATTTTCAGTTTTAATAATGATGGTCTGTGTACCTTTCACCAATTTATTATTTTACCCCACATCATTAATAGTGATCGCATGATATTTTTCTATATCCCTAGGTTTAATAGTTTTTTTGTTAATCATCATCATTAATCATGATATTTTGGAACTGATAATCATTATTCTCATACTCTTTATATTTAAAAAATTGGAGTGTGGGTGTTTTATTTTGTGGTGTTTTTCTCCATCATTAGTAAAGTTCTTCTTCCCAACACTTTGTCATTCAGTTTCCTAATGACCTTCCTTTCTAAACATAAAACATTTTCCAATCCCCTTAATATAAATTCCTCTAACATTAATTTCAGAAATTGAGTATAAAAGAAATATCATCTTCTTTTATCCATGGTTATTATTATTAAAATTTCCTTTGAATTCCATATTTCTTTTCTGCTCAAAATCAAGAAATATATGGGTAATTCCAATATCCATTTCCACCTTTATATCAAATTGAATCATTTTATTATATATAGTGAAGTCTCTTATGGATAACACCCTTTGGAGACTTGGTTTTTAGTGAATGAAAAATCAATCAATCTTAATATCAGGCTGGATTATAATACCAGAAGCATACCTATGATGTCTTGTAAAATTTGTCCTCATATATACTAAAGGATTCATCACCCTTCTAATTTAGCTCAAGGAATTAATTATCCATTTTTGTAAAAAGAATATGAGGGAAATACAAATTGATAAATATGTTCCTAAACTCATCCAACTCCATAGATTCAATTTATTCCTCTTAATTCATGTTCTTGATAATATTCCACTGTTGATTTGCAGCTCCTTACAAACGACAAAAAACTAAAATAATATTTTCATATTCTGAACCTTGAAGAAAAAAAATATATCTTTTTAGTGGTGTTGATCCATTATATAACAACTAGAGGGATAGTATACCCATTAAAATAAGGTTGATGTTTTCTCATTATGGAATCAATAAAATATTGTTCCCCCCTTTTTCGTTTGTAATCCCAATAAGATTCATGCCTTGAAAATGTTTTGTAATCATAAGAATGAGATTTTTTATTCCATCACCCATAACATTTGGATGATTAGGAGAAAAATCAATGAATTTTCTAACCCATTTTGTATTAAAATGGTTCATTTAGGTTCTATCCATTAAATATAACCAAATATAAAAATGTGAGAAATAATCATCATAGTGGGAAACCACATAATAATAAAAAATTATTTATTGGATATCTAAATCATTAAATCTTTATTTCAATATACAACACTATAAGTTTAAATTAGGATAATCTTGGTTATCATATATAAAAATATTTTATATGTTTTTATAAATAAAATTTTATTTAACCCAAGAATATCCCTAGGGAGTGTTAAAATAGGTGCGTAGTAAATTCACACTCACTGTGCATTAGAATTAAGGTCAATATATACTTGAGAAAATCTTTTTAGGGTTTTTACCCCTGGATCCATTTTCTTCGAAACCACATCCACTTATAGTTTTGATACAGTTATTTATTTCTAGTAAAACTATATAATCACTTCTATACCAATACATTAGGATGTTATCATATACTTTGACTTATCCCAAGGATTTTCACTAATGTTCTCTAATCTTAATCTCTAAAGATTTACTAAACCCCACACTAATACCAACTATAGTGACCCATACTTTTCATGCATAGATATTACTTCTTATTATATTACTATTCAATAAAGAACATAAAAATCCATTCCATGATCATATATTTTTGGTGTTATTTGAAAATTGGATAAATAAACATCTTGTTCATAAAATATATACACCATATCCCACTAAGTTCTTTAAAACTAGAATCCTTAGTAGACATATCATACATAAAAAAAATTTATTTATAACCTGGGGAAATGAAACATAATAAATGGTCATCTTATATTCTTAAAAATGGAATACAATGGAGATATCAATAATCAATTAAGAATAATAAGATCATAAGAGTATGAAAAAAATAAAATTTACATTTTTAAATCCATACCCAGTATATCATAGATTATAATCATGATTCATGGAATTAACCATGGATGTTCATAAGCCATAAATTATAAAGGAATCAAATAACATGATCCATGAGAGCATAACATTATCATAAGACTTAATTTTGTGGAATTTATATAATAATAAAAAATCATTGTCTTGGTCAATTCTAATTTCTAATACTATAATAATACATTGAGTTATCTCCACATTCCATCACATCCTTAGTCAAGGTTTACTCCCAAGACTATCATAGTGAATATATTCCCACGCTAAACTGGGTTCAATCCCCATTCCAATCCATATTATCTAATGTGATATCCATATTTACCTACGTATTATTGGTATATATAATTTTGGGCCTACCGATTTCATAATATTAATCCATTCATATGTTTTTCATCAGATCAAAAAACATTTATCAGATAACATAACCCAGGGGAAAGAAACAAGTTTCATAAATATTGTAACAATCATCATAGCATAACCTATTGAAAATAAATGGGTTTCATAAACATCTCATCATCATAATCATAAAAATCCATAGAATGAATAAATATGGTATCCTAGGATCATATCTATAGTAAATCTTAATTAATATAAAAGGATTTAATCATAAATTAAAATTCTTTTATAATATCACTTGGAATATTTCTTAATGAAATATCCTTTTCATTTTTGAGAAAATACTTTAAAATACCAAAAATTACCAAATATTATAAACAAATCATTAAAAAGAAACAAAAAAACTTGTAAAGGGAGATTCAAAACATTGAGATGTCATGACAGTGGATAATTCCATTCATGTCATGTAAATTAAAACAATGATTCCCTTTCACATTTTTTGTAAAAATAAAAAGTACCTCACTCATAAAAATAAAATAAAATTATTATAAAACAGTTTTATAAATATTAAATCATGGAAAATGACTTTAAATAATCATTGGAGAATATTAAAAAAACTCTTCAAAACATTTTTAAAAAATATGGATATAGAAGATTGAATAGATAAATAAATTCATTTTACCTTAAATATATATTTTTGGTCTCTTCAGTTCTTAAGGAGGTTTAAATGAAAGGGAAAACATGTAATATTTATAAGTAACAAGAAGAGAATAAAATTTATGAGATTATTGAGAGGTTTATCATGAAATTTCTGAAGGAACATAGGGTTAAGTGGAATAATGAAAAACAAGAATTAAAAAAATTAGGTTCAGATCCATGTTAAAAACACTTAATCTATAAATACCCTTTCTTTAATTTATTAAATTATGACCTGAAATTCAATTTATTTATAAAGGAAAAAATAAAATGAAACCATAAATGGTACCTTGTTTCTTTAAAATAACGAATGTGATTATCTCATTTTCAGTGTGTTGTGGCTAAAAGACACTAAGCTTGGATTTATATAGATCATACAAACATGTTCTATATATCATGGATCATAAATTTTCAATTTATAGGTCTAACATGGAAAATATATGAGCTTCATGACATCCAATTGATCAAATAATTAACATAGACTCGGTCAAGAAGACAGGATTGATCCAATCTTGTTCTTCCTTTGGTTTTTCAATATAAACCTAAGATAGAGGATATGAGAGCTAAAAATTCATGAAAATGGTTAAGCATGAAATATTTCAGTCTAAAATTCACTTATAATCTAAGGTTATACCTTCCAAATTTTTACATTGGTCCCTATAATGTAATAACCATTATTTTTGACCATCAAGAACACTTATGACGTAATTAAACTTTTCATAAACGTCATGATAATTTTGTTACTCACATAAAGACTTTAACATATTATATTATAAAATATGAACCATTAACTTATCTTGTGTTCTCCATAGATAATTTAATGAACCTTTAATATACTATGTTTTTTTTGAAAATTATATTTTCTTATATTGAATTTTATGTTCCAATGACTTGTAAATACCTTGGGAGATGAATTCAATCATCATTTTTCTGAACCTGAATAATATAATTGAATTAATTTTAATTATGATCATACACATTCGGAAATTATCTGACCCTCGCATGTGTGGTACACATTTTCCTAAACTCTTATTCATCTGAATATATGGAACTTGTCGATACACTTAATGTGTGACCCTTTAGATACTTATCTCGATAGGCATCAGTCTAAATTATATACCAATATAGGGGTATATAAATCTATCATGTACCCTAAAGGGATATGAATTTCATATCTATTACTACCACTTATAAACATGTTTTGTGTAATATGATCTCTTTGTCTCATGATATCTCATAAAAAGGATTCAAACTACCTAACTAGACATACATAACTTATTGTACGATGGTCTTAGATTTAAAGAAGTTAACACTATCAAGGTAAACCTAGGCCCATGAGATATCTATTACTCAACTAGTAAGTGAAAATTTATATCCTGATCATTAAATCAATTTCATACAACCAATAACACAATTAACCTAAGATACCTCACTAGGACTTCAATGTCATGGTTTTTTTCATTTCATTAAAGTACACAACAAACTTGTGAACATTAATAAAGATATTAGTTCAAGATAAAAATAACCATGTTTATATATAGTAATAACAAATGATAATTTAACATGTGGCATTACTACTAGTAGGCCAGTCCTCATGATCTCATATTCTGAAGATAACAAAGTGTGAACTTCATAATAATAATTCTCAATGCTTCTGAGCCCCAAACCCTTAATATTAAAGCATAATATGTTTCCCACTAGTATAATGTATATAGAATATAATAAATTTATTTATGATTAATATCCTGGTATCTTAAGTTTTTCAATATATTTTGGAAATGTTATAACCTTTTAATGTGACATGTAATCTAAGGACATTACCATGTAAATAGTGGGTGCATAAGTATCAACACTATTATGGTAAGTATAAACACATATATATGTAAAAATATATACATGTAATTATAATTGATGTACATAAAGTAGTTGGGTCAAGGGGAACCACTCGTAATAATTTCATCATCAAAAAATTAATCATTAACATTTCTGATAAACGATAGATTGTAATATAAACAACTTACCTCTTTAGTATATTTTGAATAATAACCCCATGTAAGAAATAACATCAATGAAACATTAAATACTAGGAATATAAAGGGATATATGATGTATTATATCCAATTTTAATTATATTCACCACATTAAAGAAAAAATGGTGAATATGGCATATGTCTCACAGAAACAAAACTAATATGAGAAACTATTACCTCAAGTTTGAAATACTTCAAAAACGCTCTAACCACCTTTAAAATAAATTTAAATTAATTATAAATTCTAAAAAAATAATTTAAATACTTATAATATCATATATTATCCTCTTATATCATTTAAAACCCCATTTATTAATAATTTATTTTTAAAATCATTGTTTTTGGGTGTTAAATGTTTTGTTTTTTCATGAGAATTTTAGTTCGGTAGTTCTGGTCTGTATACTTTGATCGTGGTTCCATCATGTCTAGAATGTTAATAAATAAATTTTTTATATATTTATTATATTTACATATATTTATATATATTTATATATATTTATATATATTTATATCAATCCATGAAAGATAGATAATGAAAAATGTTTTACACCATTAATGGGGCTGGTAGGTCATACACATGCATCAACATTGTTTTCGCTTTTTGATGAATAGAATAAAGGAAAAGTAAAAAATAATTCAAATTTATTGAATTATTATTATATCATTTATATCATATATACTCATTAAATATATCCTTATTACCATCCATGTAAATAACAAAATAAAAATAGATTACATCACTTCGTGAAGGTGGTAGACCACACGCATGCATGAGTAAAGTAATCGTTTCCAATAGATTAGAAGGAAAGAAAGTGGGTATGATGTTATCATTAAAAAATAATAATTTTATCATGAATATAATTTTTAAAAAATAAAACCATCATAATAACTATCAATAAATTATAGTTATGGAAAATGAATGTTACTGGTATGTGGAGGCAGTAGTCCACATATATGCACAAGCTATACTTTCATTTCCCATTTGATGGAAAATAGAATGAATAATTGTGGATAAATAATAATAATTAAATTAAAGTATATTTAGGATAATTAAATTATTATTCTATAATAAATACCATATAATTAGATAAGTTATAAGAGAAATTAATTTGAAATACGTCGAGTTGGATGATTACCATTTCAATAGTATTCCTCCTTTAGAACCCATCTAAGGACCCTTGGAATGGTATTTTAATTAGAGAAACCCATCTAATTTGTGGATAGGATTTTTTATAAGATAATTGTATAGGTTTATTCATGTTATATGGCTCAAAGTGGTGTAAATAATATAAAAGATAGGTGTTTATTTAAAATGGGTTTGAGGACACACTTGGAATTTCTTAAATTATTAAAACATAATAATGTCATAAACAAGAAAAATGATCCAAAATCGAAATACATTAAAATTTTAGATATAATGATGTAAAATTATTTCCATAAAATAGGATTTATTCATGTTTAATGTGAAAACATACACTTATCTCTTGATTTGACCCCCCCCCCCCTAATAAACTTGTTCTAACTTTGACCATAGAAATGAATTTTTACTATTATTACAATTCATTATGACCCAAAATAATACTATCCTAATTTAAAAATTTCATAATTTTTATTCTAAAAATATAATCCATTTTATAAAATTCAATTATCTTAAGTGGAATAATTTAATTTAAAATAAAACATGACAAACACAACATAAAGTTGTTTTCTAAAAAAAATTGCTAAACTATAAAAAGTTTTTATAAAAAAATATAATATAAAATTGATAATATTTAACTTATTTATATTATTAATAATATAAATATTCTATTTTTACTTTTAAATCATTTTTAAAGAAATTAAAATTTGTAAATTCTTGTAATGAGAATATAATTTTCCATCAAAAATAGTATTTTCACTATTAATTAAAAGTCCATCTTTTAAGAAACTTTAAAAAATATACACTAAGAAAATCTTGACACGCTGATTTTAAAAATGAAGTTAATTTTTTAAAATAAGTTTTATAAAAGTGAAAATTTTAATTTTATTATTTACTCAAAAAATGAAATAGAAACTATTTTTTTAGGAAAAATATATTTTTGATATATAAAGACTTTACTTAAAATTTAGTAATTATTTATCAATATATTTTATTTATATATCAAAATTCTAAATAAATTACAAAATAGAATTATTTCATTTTACACTTCAAATTTAAAAGCTATGTTATCATGACATATTATATTATGGTTCGTTTAGTCTCAGGTTTTCATGTATCACATGCCATAAAATAAATTAAAATTATTTAATAATAAATATATAATAAAATCACAATGTGTTACATCTGTTCTAAAAAATAAATTATCTAAATAAAAATTTTAAATTCCTCTAGAATTTTATAACCCATTTATACATTGGATATTACAATCTATCCGCCATAAAAATTTTCATCCCAGATAAGTCTTATCAATAATTCATTCAAGAAACCTAACCCAATCATGTCCCTAATTCCTAGCCACTCATCGCATCCTCTCTTAGAACACGGAATGAGATAACACTGCACAACTCTAAACATTAGGTACACTTTTCATCATCAATTGATTCAACACTCTTTTCCATCATTGAAACACCTAAACAACTCTTACCCACACCCATATATCCCAAGACACCTAAGTGGAATAAAAACACACTACCTAAAATAAAGGGATATAACCATAAGTAATAGATAATAACAGGATGATCCAAATCCATGGTGTTTCCCATCATTGGAACTGATTTATAAATCACAATCCCAATGGTCTAACAGTCTTCTCAGTGTAGTTTCCCTCTCACTACAGCAAAACTATAAAAACCCCAACTATAGTAACCAAGAGTGGGTGTTTACTTTATTACAACGGTATATGAATGTAGGGATCATAACATAATGGATTGAGTAGTTTAGAAGTATTGGGATATTTGATACATACATAATATATATATTAAGTTGTAAAAAAATATAGCATGAAAAAATTTCATACATCCTTGAAAATCATTCAATGATCCCTTCTTCAAATATTAGGGAAAGGAAAAAAATAAAGGGTGAGATAAAATGAAAAGGGAAAGCATACAAAATAATATATCATGAATGTATAATACATTAATAATATGATAGAGTGTATAATCAATAGATTTCTCATTTAATCAATAACATTATCATGAAAATATATCCATGGAAAATATCAACATAACAATCAATTGGATAATAATAACTAAAATCATAATGAAGGAAATGTATAATGTCAGACTTCAAGATCATACCATAAATGTCTCATGCCAAAATATCATTCACCTTAACATCAAGTTATTATTCCAAAACATTTCAATTAATGGGTGTGTATACACCAAATACCCAACTAATATAGACAAATGTTTCTCTCATGAGACCTATTGATGCATCAAGGGGGTATCTATAAGCAGACCCACAAATATATTTTATATGTTTAAATAATTAATTATATATTGAATTCAAAATATAATATGTAACTAATATGCCTTATCAATCAATAAATATATGTATTGAATCAAGAATACAAGACATTGATATTCCTTTAATAAATGAAATAACATTCTAAGTGTGATTCCTATAACTAATACTATATGTAGTGACCTCAGCTTTAGAAGCCTAGAATTGTTCTATGTTTTATTACATTAGTATAATATATAAGGAATCACATCCTGAAGGAATGAATAGTTTAGTAGTTTTTGGTAAAATAGATACATGGTTGATTTTTACAATACATTGGAATACAAAAATTACAACATAACATTTTTTCAAGAATATCATTATCCCCTCAAGGTACCCTTCCACATCAAACATAGTACAATTTATTGATTCCTGAAAAAGGAAATGATATAATGGTGATCTGAAATGATCAGTAAGGGTTAAGTATAATGGAAGTTATCATAAATCAAAAAGGATAATAAAAATGGAAAGGTAATTGACTAGTCACATATTCCATTTAAATAATAAAATTACTAGCATAACTCGATAAAGAAGGATCAACATAAAAAGGTAAATAACTGAAAAAATATTCCATTTGATCAGTAAATAGATAATGAAATCAATCCATTGATAATATCATAATGAAAATATCATGGATAACAACAACCAAAACAGAATTCTCAATGAAAGAAATGTTTAATTATTGGAAATAATTTTTCCCATGCACATGATACCTTTACTACCAAGATATATCCTCAGGATAGTTTTAAACTACTAGTTATTAACCAATCAGGTCTGGACAACTATACCTCTACTATCAAGAGTTACCCTCAAGATAGTTTAAAACTACTTGTTATAAATGCATAGAGTTTACAAAACTACTTTTTATCTCATGATGCCCATCAATGCATCAAGGAGATATATATAATGTTCTAAACCCATATCTTCATATCCCAATCATTCGACATATATCGAATAATTTTTTTTATTAATGAACAATGTTCCTTATCATAAAATATCTATATTGAGTAAAGCATGTAAATTTATCAACATTTCCATAGTTAATCAAATAACAATAAAATTAAATCAATGTATGTAGAAATGATATATGGTTTAATAAATAAGAATATCCATGATAAATAATATGGATATTTAGGAGAAATTTAATGTCTAATGGCCATAGGAAATTGACTATTTTAAGGGTAAATTAATGACAGAAAAAATTAAAAAAGGAAGTAAATGTTAATAATATCCTTAGTCAAAATAATCATAAACCATCCAAAGGAATAATAAGGATAGAATCAATTATAATTATACCTATAGGATTGTGAATAATGGGTTATTGTCATTGATGAATAAAAATACCCTAAAAAGAACATTTAAAAAATTCTTTAATAAAATATCTTTTTCATTTTGAAAATCACTTTATAAAACATAAAATATTTTCAAGATACTTTTATTTGAAAATAAACATGAATAATTATGGAGTAATTTTTAAAACAATTTGAGGTCATGATGGTGGGAAATTATATACATACCATAAATGTTAAAATAATGATTAAATTCACATTTTCAGGAAAACCCAAATAGACATTGTTTTAAAAAATACATTAGTATTACTTTGAAAACATTTTTTAAAATATAAAACATGGTTAAAATTTTTTTAATAGATAATTTTTAATTTTTTAAAAACATTTTTTAAAATATTTTTATAAGACATGGTTTCGGAAGAAAATCGGTATCCGAATGAAGAGAAAAATGATATATGAATTTCTTAAAATATTATCTCAATTAATTTAAGTACCAAATAGTAGAAAATGTTACTATTAATTGAAAAAGATCAATAATAACCATAGTAGAATAAAATTAAAAGTTTAATTAAAAAATGATCTAGTAATTTCCTTTAATTTATATTCAAGAATAAACAATCTCGATTAGAATGAGATTTTGAAAAAAAACACTTAAAATTATTATAACGTTTAAATGAGAATTAATAAATGAATTTATTATGTGTATAATCATTAAATATACATAAAAATTATAAATAAAACATAATATATTCAAAATTTACTAAAAATATAATCATATAATATTATAGATAATGAAGAAGTAATATTACCCTGTGAAAAGAAATTGAGTTATAAAATTCTTTACCACATGGTAAATTTTAATTAAAATCCCCATAGATAAAATAATAAAAATTAAAATTCAAAATACCATGAATACTAAAGTATTCATGATATTACTTTTCATAGTAGAATTATATACACTATATGACATTACAATATTCTTTAATAAAATGAAATTGAGATGAAATCCATTACCTCGCGCTTCATTTTTTTCAATGTGAATTAACCTCCCTTATTATAGTTTTAAACATATTATTAAATTATACCATAACCATATTAATATTTATAATATCATAAATAATCCTTTAATAATATATTATCATCCATTCATTAATAATATTTCATTATTTTTATTATTGCATATGTTAGTTGGCTTATCATGTGTGTTTCTTCAAGAAATATCTAGTTCTTGCACATATTATATTGTTAAATCATATATAGAATAATAATCATGAAATAATTATCATATTTTTACATCAATTATACTTTTAAAATCAATCATGGAAGATGGTTGTAAAAAAGTGAGTATGTAATGATCATGGAGTGGGTAGGTCGTACGTACGCATGAGTAACACATCTATTTTATAATTATAATTGTGGAAAAAAGTTTATTAATATATAATGTTTATATAATTATAATAATATCATATATAAATTTTTTTATAATTATATATATCATTCATGTGGTGTGGGGATTAGAAGAAAGTCACATCACTTTGTGAAGCTAGTAGTCCACATGTACACAAACGATGTAATCATCTTTAAGTGAGTTTACAATTAAGAAAAAATGGTAATTATTATATTTATAGAATGATAAATATTTCATGAATATAATAATTATTTCAATTTATATTATATATAATCATTATCTTTATCTTCATCACCTTCAATGTAAAGCATTAGTGAAATATGAATCACATCCCTTTGCAAGGCGGTAGACCACCATACACATGAGTAACGTTACCATATCTCTTATAGAAAGGAAGATAAAAAAATATATATTATATAATGAATCCATAGGTATAATCATTTTATAAATATTATATATATAATTATATAATTTATATCCATCATTATTCCCAATTGTAAAAGGTGTTAATAGAAGAACAGATGACCTCGGTTCGTAAGGCGGTAGTTCGTCGAACACACGAATGATGATTTAATATCCCATTTTATAGAAGTGTATATGGTTGTAAGTTATGAACTTATTATAATAATATCCTTATATATGTAATATATTGAGGTTATTATATCAACATGGTTTATTAGTAATTTATTTAGGGGGATAAATAAATAAAATAAAGACACTTATTGAAGAACATTACCTCTTCTTTAGAAACCTCTACTTATTTGAAATAATTCTTTCATAGGTTGGATTTATACCAAACCTAAGACATATTTAATGATTTTAGTGAATTTTTTAAGTGATTTTTCCAATTATTGTCTAAACAATTGTGTTTTGAAAGTGTTAAGAAGAGATCAGAGGGTGGCCTTTTGTAAGTTGGGAAGAGGACACACTTGGTATTTTTTAAAATAATTGAATTATCATGCGTTTTTATATATAAAAGGGAAAAAATGGAACATTATTGAACTTTATAGTTATAATGGTCTAAATATGGACATAAAATAGTTTTTAGATAAGTATATAGGTAATTTTAACCCTTATATTTTTGTTTTAACCCCTAGTAAACCCATTTTTACCTTAACTGTGAAAATATATTTTAACTATATTCAATATTAAATTTGGTTAAAAATTAAGTTGAATATATTAGTCATTATAAATTTTTTTGATTCAAATTATAGAATCAATTTTTTCAAAATAAATTTACTTAAATAGAAATTTTTAATTTAAAATTAATCGAACAGATGTAACAAGAAAGTGGGTATTTGAATTGAAAATGTGTAAAACTTCACAAAGTTTTTATTATCTAAATTCAATAATAAAATTACTCCAGTGACCTAAATTTGACTAATTTATGTATAATTTCACTAATTTAACTATAAAAACAGTTCAAAATATAATTTAACATGATAGATTATTTAAACAAAAATGCAGTTTTCAATTGAAATCAAGTATTTTTTCACTATTCATCAAAAATGAATCTTTTCAGAAAAATATCAATAATTCACCCTAAGATAATTATTATATTAAAAATTAAAAAATTAAGTTTAGTTTTTCAAATACTTTTTTTTAGATTAGTGAAAATTAATGTTAAATTATGTGCACAAGGAGTGATTAAACCGTCTTTTAGAAAAATACAATTTTTCAGAAAACATTTGTTTTTATTTTAATTGATTCTTACTTTATTTATAATAAATATATAAAAAATGAATTTTTAAGACTATATATTTTAATAATTTAGTTAATAATATTCATACCTTTCAATTTAATATCTATTTTATAAATATTATATTAAAGAATAATACTTCAATAATATTTCACATTTTGTTTAAACTCGGTGTTACATGTAACGAATGCTAAAATGAGTGTTGCATGTAATGAAAACTAAACTCAGTGTTGCATGTACTGCAATCTAAAATCAATGTTTCCTGGAATATAAACTATTGAATACAATTTCATTCTTCTATAATTTTAGTGTGTTATATTCTTCCCACCATAAATAAATTATGTTCTCACAATTTAAACATGATCTCGAAAATCAAGGGTTTGATATTTGAGAATACCATTATTGAAAAATCAACATCATAAAAGGGTTAATAAAAAATCCAATTAATAAGAGATAAAAGGGAGTACAAATTTCATCAGTAATAACACATAACTAGGTTTCCAAGCAGAAGAACAGAGCTGGTAAATGAAAACATGAACATAGAAGAAAAGAGTAAATAATTATAGAGAGCAATTGAGATCATTAATCACAAGAAAGTGAATGATAAATGGAAATTTAAGGTCCTAAAATCCATAAATCTATTATAATATAAAATATAATATGATTAATAATTTATGATGGTCATATGATAATTTTTTTTCAGGATCCTTTTCCTAAAGATGATAATTTATATTACTATCTAAGAATATAAGAAAATATACTTACATGATACGGTTCTATTTTATAAGAACAATTTCATCCTATGGATGTACATAAATAAATTTACAATTCATTTCTTACTATAATAAATTAATATCAAAAAATATATTTTTTATGCCTAAAGTACTAAAATTCATTTTAACGAATCGTGACATCCATAAAAGAGAAACAGGTCATTCTGTTTATCCTTATTTATTATCCAAAACCAGTGTGGTTAGCACAAGTTATCCAATATAATAAATTAATTTTTAAACCTCAATAATAACACTATGGGATCACCACTAATGTTTTTTTTAATATTTTACCTAAATACCAGAACATATTAACCAGGATATTGCATAGGACAATGGTCGGTGTGAAAGCTTTATCATCATTCAATCATGGGTTCAAGACCCGCATCCTTACCGGATGTGATAGTTTATCACCTTTTATATGAGTTTTCCTTTTTATAAAATATATTAACATAATTCCTATAACATTCCAAAAAAATAGGGTGGACATAGTTGAAATTAAATTAGTTATTAAATAAGATTTTTACATTTGTTTTCAATATAATTTATTTATTTATTATTTTTTCATAAAGTCTAATAATCTTCTTTGAATATTATTAAATTTCCATTAATGAAAAATATTAACCTTAAAGGTTACCAATACCTATAAAATTATGTATATGAAATTTAATGGAATTATTCTTAAAAAAATTCCATTAAAACATATGTCTAATATAAATTTTTCCAAAAATATCTTTCATATTAGAAGACTATCATCACATAAAACCCTTCAAAAGTGTTTATGACTTGGAAATTATGATCATCCTTAAACTTGTAAGCCCATGATGGTATCTATAAATTTTAATTTAATTAAAACAAATATTCTTCTAAAATTTTACCCAATCCTTGGATGTTTTAGGATTATTATAACTAAAATACCATTGGTAAAATACTTCTACAATTTAATTCTTGAATCCTGATACACAAATACTTCACCCATTTTATTTCCACATAGGTACTTCCTTGGTATCGGGTTTAACCTTTATAAAAGGTAATTGACTCAGATAATCACCAAGTTCTCAACATTAAAGGAAAAAACATTAAAAGGATATCTAGGATGAGATTTATTTCCTTCCATCATACTATTCATATTTTTCTCTCACAAATTAACTATTTTAGGCCCTTCATTTTCACACAAAAAACATGTTCTACTTCCTTTTAGACACCTTTTTTCAATATAATACACCTTAGGTTTAGCCAAAATCATCAACAGTCATCATATATTCAAATTATTTGAAATATTTGATAAAGAAAATGTGAAATTTCCTTATCATATCCCCTAGGAGTATCAAACCAGGTGATTAGTAAGGCATATTGTCTTGAATCAGGTGAAAATTTGGTCAATACCAATGTGAACTTTTCAAATTTTTTATACATAGGTATATCTATTTCAAAACCACGATGACTTGTAGTATCCAAATATGGATGTATTATAAGGAAAAACTATATAATATCTACCTTACCAAAACATTATTATATTCTTATATACATATCCTAAAAGTACATCATAGAGTTACGATCCCAAATAAATATTTTCTTAAATATAGTTCCCAAATCTTGTAATAAAATCCCTCTAATACCAATTTTAGTGACTATGGCCCCAGTATCCTGGAGCATTATCTGCTTTATTACTTTGGCATAAGATACAAGTAAAAAAATCTCAATAGAATGAATATTTTTTTCGTTTCGGTAAACTAGATACATACTCGAGCCTTACATTAAATTTTAATACATGAATTAAAAAATTATTTTCAAGAGTATCATTATTATCTCTAGTATATATTTACTTATCAAACATAATACACTTCATGGAATCTTAATAAAGTAAAAAAAGAATGGTTAACTCAAATTCTTGGTATGGGTTTATTTCAATGGAAGTTGTCATAAATCAAAAAGCATAATCCATATGGAAAGATAAATAACTGAGAACACATTCCATTAAAATAATAACATGACTACTATAACTAGATATGTAATAAGAAATATTGATAGGTAAATAACTAAAAACAAATTTTATTAAATCAATAAACTAACAATGAAATGAATCCATAGATAATATCATACTGGAAATATCATGGATAATTATTAAAAAAAAATTCTCAATGAAGAAAAGGATTAATTATATAAAATCATGTTTACTTGGCACGTGATACCTTTACTATCAAGATCTATCCTCAATAAAAATTTAAAACTACTATATACAAATCCATCAGGTTTGGCAACCTATACATGTACTGTCAAAATCTATCCTTAAGATAGTTTAAAACTATTGGTTACACACATATAGGGCATGGACAACTGATTTTTTCACATGAGACCTATTGATTCATCAAGAGGCTGTCCATAATATCCCACAACCATATCTACAAGTCCAAATCATTCCACATTTATGGAATAATATATTTAATTCTTGAATAATGTTCCTTATCATCAAACATTTCTGTTGAGTAAATGATAAAAATATATCAATATTTACCCACTTAATAAAATAACTCTAAAATTAATAAAACATATATATAAATGAAATTTGGTTTAAAAAATAATCATATACATGATAAATAATAATGATATTTAGGGGAATTTTAATGTATAATGATCATAACCAAGTCAATATTTCAAGGGGAAGTAATTACTACAAAAATGAAATTGAAAATTTAATACCAATACTATCCTCAGTCAAAATAATCATAAACCATACATAAGAATAATAAGGATAGTATCAATCTAACTTATTCCCTTTTTAGTGAGAATAACGTGTTGTTGTTATTAATAAATAAAAATGCCATAAAAAGATCTTTAATGGTATTCTTGAGGAAATAGCCTTTTATTTTGAAAATAACATTCTAAAACATAACACATTTTAAAAATAATTTTCTTTGAAAATTAACTTTAATACATATAAAGTATACATTAAACATTTTCAGGTCATGATGTGGAAAATGCTGTACATGTCATACATGTTAAAGAAAATATTCTTTTCACATTTTCGACAAAAGCCAAATAGACATTGTTTTGAAAACGGTGTAAAAATTTCATTAAAAACATTATTTAAATAGTAAATTTTGGTAAATTTTTTATTTAATAAATCATTTTTAAAATATTAAAAACATTTTTGAATGAATTTTTAGAAAACATGGTTTTGGAAGAAAATTAGTTTTTGACCGAAGAGATAAATAAAATATGGTTTTATTTAAAAAATATTATCAATTAATTTAAGTTCCAAAGAATCATAAAATGTTAGTATTACTTGAAAAATATCATTAATAATTATATAATATGAAAATTTAAGGGTTTGTTAAACATTGTTCAAATAATTTATTTTAATTGAATTCAAGAATAAATAATCTTGATTAGAATTAGATTTTGAAATAAACCCTTAAAATGGTCATAATGTTGACATGAGAATTAATCAATGAATTTTTTATGTGTATCAATATTAAATAAACATAAAAAAGTGTAAATAAAAAATAATATACTCAAAATTAACTACACACACAATCATAAATATCAAAGACGATGAAGAAGTAACAGTAAATTGAGTTATGAAGTTGTTAACCACTTAATATATTTTAATAAAAATACCATTAGATGAAATAATTCAAATTAAAACTTAAAATACCATGAATAATAATCTTTTAATGATATTACATGTCAAATAGGTAGTATATACACCATATAACATTTAAAGTTTCCTCAATAAAATGAAATTAAGGCGAAATCTCTTACCTCATGATTTTTTTTGGTTGAACATAATTTAAACTCATGTATAGTGGTTTTAAAAATGATATTAAATTATAAAATAACAATATTATTAATTATAATATTTCATTATTTTCATTGAATCAAGTGTCAGTTACCTTGTTTTCTCATGTGTGTTTCATCATGAAAGATCTAGTTTTCTCACATATTATATAGTTATATAATTTTAAAAAAAATAATCATGAAATTATTATCATATTTTTAGGTCATTTATACTTTTAAAACTTATCATTATTGTTGTTTATGAAAAATAAAGTATGTTGTGATCATGGAGACGGTAGATTGTACATACGCATGAGTAACACTCCCGATTTTCAATTATTCTTTTGGAAAGAAGGTAAGAGATATATTTTATTTTTATAATGATTATAATATCTTATATAACATATTATATATTTATATATATTATCCATGTGGTGTGGTGATTAAAATAGTGTCACGTCACTTCGTGAAGGCAGTTGTCCACACATACACAAACAATATTATCACCTTTAAGTGAATGAAAAGGTAAGAAAGAAAATGATATATATTATCTTTACATAATGATAAATATTTCACTAATATCATAAATATTTCATATTTATCACTTATAATCATTATCTTTATCCTTACCACCTTTTATGTGAAGCATTAATGAAAGATGAATCACATCGCTTCGAATGGTGGTAGTCTGCCATACACATGAGCGATGATATTATATATCAGATGGAATAAAAGGTAAAAATATATATATGATATCGTGAATAAAGTGGTATAAAATTTTTATAAATATCATATATATACTTTAGATCCATCATCATACCCAATCATGAAAGGTTGTATTGGAAGAAAAAATGACATTGGTTCGCAAGGGAGTAGCATTTCATACACATGAATGGGGATTTCCTAACCCATTTGAGGGAAGTTTAGTTGTTTTTATGTCATGAAATTATTATAAAAACAACAAATTATATGTAATAAATTTATTTAATTATATCATAATGGTTAAATAATAATTTAACGAGGTGAAGAAAGAAATAAAATAAAGACGTTTATTGAAGAACATTACCTCTTCTTTGGGTATCCTCCTTAGGTTTTCCCTTATTCCATACTAGGATAAATTTATTCCCAAAATAAGTCATATAGGTTGATGATATGTAATTTGAAATTTTATTTTAGTAGGCAACGGGTGAACCAAATTGGTTTTAATTTGTGAATAAGATAAGAGAGGGTGAGGATGTTTCTAAGTGAGGGAGAGGATACACATAATATATTCAGAATGAAATGAGTACTCTATGTTTTTTTAAATGTCAAAAGGGGTCAAAATGAAAAATTTGAAAATTTTAGTTATGTAATTGTCTAAATACTTCCATCCAATTGTTTTTAGACTATTTTATGTGTCTTTTTTACACTTAAGGTTTTATTTTAACCATAGGTAAACTCATTTCTACCATAACAATGATAAAATAATTCTTACCACATTCATTATTCATTTTGGAAAAAATTTAAGTTGACATTATTAAAAATTATAAATTTTGATGATTAAAAATATAGAATCAATTTTCAAAAATTTAGTTCACATAAGTGGAAAATATTAATTTAAAATTAATTTCACAGATGTGATGAGAAATCAGGTTTTTAGAATGAAAAAAGTTCAACAGTTTAAAAAATATATATCTAAATTCAAAATAAAAATTATTTAAATGACATAAATTGGATTAATTGATATAAAATAAAACTAAATTTACATTAAAATCTTGTATTTTCACTATTCATAAAAAAATTAATGTTTTCAGAAAAAAACTCAAAAATTCATCATATTGTAATTTCTATATCCTAATTTCAAAAACTAAATTTATTTTTTAAAATAAATTTTCTAAAGGTGGTAATAATTAATTTTTTTATATGTCTACATAGCATGACTAAACTATCTTTTAGAAAAATACAGTTTCTAGAAAACATTTCTTTTTTTATTTAAAATGATTTTTATTTTATTTATAATAAATAATTAAAAAATTAATGTGTGTCAACTATATTTTTTTTATAATTTAGTTATTCATATTCACACTATCCAATTTAATATCTATTTTTTAACTATTATATTAAATAATAATATTTTATTAATATTTATCCTTCCGTTTAAACTCAGTGTTGTGTGTAACACAAACAAAATTGAGTGTTGTGTTGAATACAACAGAAATTTAGTGTTGTGTGTAATCAAAGATAAACTCAGTGTTATGTATAATATAATTTATCAAATACAATGTTATTATTTTATAATATTTGGGTGTAACATTATATATTGAAATTTTGTACGATTAAGACAATATAAAAGTATCAAAAATGATACTGAATAAATACATGGTTTTAAAAATATATAGAAGAATATGAAAAATAATGTTCAATGAATAATATAGAGTGATAGAGAATATAATCATAAGAAATTAAATAATCCCAAAGTAAGTTAAAATATATAAATCAATAAAGGATGATACAAAAACATAAATGAAGGTTTGAAGTGAAGGAAAGTCTTTTCATAACAAGATATCAAAATGGAAGTGAAAATTTAAAAAAATCATAAATAGTTTGTAACTTAGTTGTAAACAATAATATATAAATCATTTCCAAAATTCTTTGTAACATGTTAGAAACCGATTAATTTTATTTTAATATAAAAACTAAAAATTTAAAGAATAATTGAAAATGGATTTTATTTAAAAAAACATGGGTACTTTTAGAGGAATATTAAAATGAAATAACAGTCAAGGAGTAAGGAAAATTATTTTATGCCGTACACATTAAAAAGAGAATTATTTTTACACTTTTCCAAAAAATAAAAAAATGACATGCCTAAAAAACAATAAAAATATAACTTTAAACCCATTAATAACGTACCAAACCCAAATTCCACTAAACAGTGCCCCAATCTTGGTTGTCCAGATGGCCTCATGTGCATCTCCCCAAACACCAAAGGATGCTGACTAGAAGTTAGGCCCTACGATATGTCTATGGGGATACTATTCCCAATTTTCAGAGTGTAAAAAATTGGGATACCAATTCAGTCAAGTAGTGAAATAATTATAACAATGAATAACTAGCATGAATATATACATGACCACTAGACCAGTAACCTATCATAGTGGAAGCACAATAATAATAGAACAAGTGATAAAAATCAAATATAGATATATATAAAAATTCCTAAAGTAATATCATATAGAAGATGATATTTCATGTCATGCGTCTACAAACCATCCAAAATAGGTATACAAGTATCAGTACAATACATGTATCAAAATACCAAAAGGACTAAAAAGCACTATCTCCAGATAGAATCATGAGTATGAGATCGATCCTATGCTCCCCTACTCTTAATAATGACAAAAATTCAATAATCTTATTATATTTGATTGACACGATCCATACCTACATCTATATAGTATATCTGGGTACCCAATGGCATCCAAAGAAAGGGTGTGAGATAAAATCCTAGTATCCCACCACCAAAAGTGTCTATAAAAATCCAGGATGTGAAATACAAGCTAAATAAGGGATATATATATCACTCTCATAAGGAAAAAAGTACACATGGAATATGTATATCAAGAAGGCGTAACTATATAGCCAAATGAGTATCCCTACAAAACAAGGTGTTAATCTTCTATAATAATATAGAAATAAAGTAAATAGAATTAAGAACTAGGGACACACTATATACATAATAAATCATGTCAACCATATCTATGTTGTATAAACTGTATCTCATAACAACCATGGATGAGTCAAATAATCAATAGTGTTAGACCCCACGAGGCCAGATCCAATGTATAGTGAACCTATGCATCCTCATAGAGTCCCAAGAGCATCTCATTGAAACTTGGTTGGACATGGAATGGGGTCTAAAGAGCGTTTCAATAGACCATGTCCACTATGAGCCCAAAAAAGAAAGATCCAAGGGGTAGCAAGGGACAAGGCATCCCACAAAATCAAGACCCAAGGAGCAATCTCGTCCAAGGCATCCACTACTGTTATCATGACCCATAGTGTATCAAAACTAGGGAATCTTATAAAGTTATTAATCATTAATTTATGTTATCAATTCACAAGCATTCAAATTCCCTTAGTATACCAACTCATATAACAATTCACATTTAAACAAATAAATATTATATATTAAGTATAACATTGAAAGGTTTTCAAACCATCTCCATATCAATCGATTCAATTCAATTCATTCATAACCAGACTTCCTCACACTTTGAAAGCTCAAACACACACCCCTTTGGTGGTTCAACAATGGAAAGGCAATTTAACACCCCATGGGTATCCTAGTTTGAGTTAACAACCTCCAATTAAGCTCAATGAAACAAAAAAAATCCCAAAAAGGTTTCTATATGTTCAATTCAATAATTCAATTCATTATTGAGGCACCACATGAACGTCTCTCATGCTTCATAATGGAAAATTACTCTATATAACACAAAACCCTAAGGAGAAGGTATATACCACCTACCATAGGTCCATAGTAGAGTGCTCAACCCATATTATATCATATTTAAAATTGGATAGGGATAAAAACAAACAACATAAAAAATCCTGAAAAATGCAATATTTTCATACACCTAAATAGAACATCCAATACCAAGACAAGAGAATAATGAAACCAAAATAATGGTGTACTTGACGGAGTGAATCCAACGAGATCAATGGTTCTCGAATCCAGTCTCAGATGAAGAATTCATGGAAAATGCTAATATTTAGCCTTCAAAGGGATCTATCAATGGTATTTTGTATACTGGAATGAGAAATAGAAAATTGGTGTTAGTTTTATACTCATTAAAGAAAAAATGATTATTTTCCCTCAAAATATTGGGCAACACGGTTAGCCAAACCATGCACTAATTGAATGCACATCCCTGTACAGAGGGTCACATCATATGGTTAGTTCACATGGTTTTTCTAACCATGTGCAAATTTTGTCTCATCCCACTATCCAAATTCTGCAGTAAGCCACATGGGTGTGCACCTATGGTGTAACAGTTTCTCTAAAACAGTGTGACCTATAGCACCCAACTACAAAGACTCACATAGTTAGGGGTAACCATGCTACATGCCCCACCCAATTTTTGTTAACCATTCATCCTATCTATTTTCTTATAAAATGTGGGGCTTTGGGCTCGAAAAAAGACATAAAAAACCCCGATACACCAGAGATCGCATTGTGTACCCACATTAGGCCATAAAAATGCATTTACGCTGAAAAAAAATTCTTATCTCATAGAATAACTCATGAACTTACACCATTATAAATAAATTAAACGGTAGTAGAAAATAAAATTTACAAATAATTTATAATTAGTTAAAACCTTCCATAAAATAATTTTAAGAATATGGATATGGAAGAAAAATTTTATAGACAAAAAAAAAGAAATAATGAAAATTTTTATTAAACATATTCATTTCATAAAAATTTTGTAATAAAGGGGAAAAATTTTGGAATAAAAATATGGAAACCCTAAAAAACCAGAATATAATAAAATATATGGAGGTTAAGAAGATAAAGAGTATATAATTATTTCAATGTAAATTGAAACATGAATAATCATGAATAAGAGTGAGAGTGTAAAATAAACCGTTACGACATTAGTAAATTTTTATTCAAAACCCCTTAAAATATAAAAGTTTAATTAAAATTAAAAATACTATAAATAAATATGAATTCATGATATAATATATCAAATGTTAAAGATACACATGCATGCTCGTGCGTCGTTGCGCACGGGATACAAACTAAAATTTTTATCCTACTTACTACTTTGGGCAGTGGCAAGGCAGGGTCTAACCACCGATAGGCAACATGTTGTGTTAGGGATCTAAGAAGACTAAACAAAAAACAGAAACACAAGAAAAAATAGAAACAATTGGTGGTGGTGAAGTGGAGTGAATTAGAATTAGTGATTGATGAAGTGAAGGTGAACTGGTGAGTCCAAGGGGGTAGACAATACAACAAGAGAGATTATGGTGAAAACAACCAATAGATGAGTAGGGGGAGATCCACTGGCTGATTTCAATTTTCTTACCCTTGTTTATGCACTAAATTTTAATAAATACGTATCCGATGTAAAGTAACTGGACAAATCTTTCATCTGGTCGGTTTATGATGAAATAACTCTTACAGTCCTTCGACTGTAAAAATCATTTCATCCAAAAGTGATAACAAGTTAGATGTCACTAGGCTCAACTTGTTAGTTGAGTTCAGTGTGTCTCTCTCATTTAAGCACAACTCACTTGTCAGTGAGTTCCTCAAATTGAAATTGTTTTCATTAAGGTTCAAAAAAGATCAGTTTGCACTCAACCTTGTTGTTTTGAAAATAAAGTCATCTGTAAATAGGGAGAGAGACAATCCAGAAAATGATGTAGTGCATGAATCAGACTAAACAAATCAAATCAACTAGCTTATCCCCCCCTCCCTCGCCCTAAAAGGAATTTAGCTAGACATAATGGTTGGTTTTAATGAAAAATAATAATTAAAATCAATGAAGCTCATATTGAAATGAGTTTCCAAAAAAAGCATAAGGAAAATAATAAAAAACATCATCTCCCTACTTAAGCTCTTGAAAGTTCTAATCTCTGCTGCTAAATGGTGGCTACGACGTTCGAACCCACTTTATATCCCGCCCTGGGAATCAAGGTTAGAAATTCTATGTTCTGCTACTCTCAGTACTCCAATCTATTAGCCTCTATGATGTTATATGTTCCTCTTTCTCTCTTTTCCCATTCTGGATCGATGATTCCTCCTCCCACGCTCCACCCTCTAGTTTCTGAATGATCTTGTGCCCGTCACAAATTCTAATGACCAGTAGAAGTCTCTGGAATATCGCTTGAGGTGTTCCTTGACCTCACTGAGGAACATTCATTATGCTGCCTCCTCTGCACATATAATTGATGTATTTTCTCCTAACTGAATGAAATGGTGCACGCACGGAGAGCCACAACCCTCCCTCTACAACAAAAAAATAGAAAGAAAAATAAACTCACGGGAGTAAGAGAAAATAAAACTACTATGTATAAATAAATATATTTATAAACTATATATTAATATCACAACTTGAATTTAATAATAATACCAACTTATTAATAAATATATATATTATAATATCTAAATTATTAGTAATATATATTTAATAAAAATTTTATGTAATTAATATATATATTTTTATAATATATAAAAGCTTATATTCTATTTATTATTAAACCTATTATTGAAATTGTATAGAATATGATGTAAATATATTATAATATATTATGTTATATTATATGTAATTATAAAATAAAATAAAAACTAAAAAAGAAAAAAGAAAAATGAAAAGGGGGGTCTGTTCTGTTCGTGCGGAGAGGAAGGAGGGGAAAGCGAGGCCGAGGAACAGTGCAGGGGAGGATCTCAACGTCACACATAGGGGGAGAGCGGTGTGGGTTATGGTAAAACTAGGATGGATGGAAGATGATGGATCGTGGTGGAGTCTGAGGTCTTCCGATGAGCTCGGCCAGCGAAGGGGGCAAAGCAGATAGGGCAAGGGAGTACTGGTGTGGCGATTATAGGTTAGGGATGGCTAGGGTTTAGAAGGTCTTTCCAGCGATGGTTCAAAGGGATTGTGGTGGATTCGATCAGGTTGGGGAGGTGAGTCTAGTGGCGGGGGTTCAAATCTGAGGTTTGGGTTAGGGCGATACTTCAGTGGGATTTAGTGAAGGACTGTAGCGGCTAAGAAATTTGGTGTGATGTGGTCTGGTTGCTTCAATGCACAACATGTCCAAGGGTTTAGTTCCATGGAGAGGGTGCGGAAAAATTGGTCGGTGTTGACCAGGTGTACAAGACATTCATCGATGGCTGAATGGTTTGGAATCAATGGTGCACGGCCTTTAGATTTCTTATTTCCAAATCTGAGTTCTTGAAATGTTTATGGATTTTCTGATTTATTCACTGGGATTCATTTGTGAAATTATTGTGTTTATGCTGCGATTGATTTGTTGCGACATTGTGGTACTATGTGGATGATGTGGGATACATGTGTGATGTGAAATGGTGAGGTTGAAACGGTGGAAAAGGAACCGTGAATTAAATGGTGAGACAAAAGCATATGTTGTAGGCACCATAATGGGATGGAAACGGTGGCTGAAATGGTGGGTGATGTTCACGGTTAAACCGTGAGGCTCCAAGGAGTGAAGAGGTGTGAGGGGAAACTAGTGGCACTGCGAGTGATGCTCATGGTCTCACCGTGAATGATATAGTGGTATCGAGGTGTGAAAATGGTGGGATGTGCCACCGTGAGTATCTGCAAGATAAAAAGAACAGATTAAATAAATTAATAATTTAATAAAACAAAAAAATAAATTAATAACTCAATCAATAAAAATAAATAAAATCAATTTAATTTAAATATTTAAATTAATTATACATTATTTAAAAGAATGAACTTATTTTTATTAAAAATTATAAAAAATTTAATTTAAAATGAACTAAAATATTTAAAGTCACTAATTAATCAATTAATTAGTTAAAGAATTAATTAAATATTTAATTAATGAATAAAACTATGAGTTGAATAATATAAATTTTTTAAACTAAATAAAATATTTATAGAACTAATAATTTAAATGTGTTATTTATTTAAAAATTTAAAAATAAAAAATTAATTAATTAATTGATAGACTAACTAGAACGGCAAATTGTAAAAAAAAGAATAAATAAATAAAATTCAAATTCACATGGATACATTAATTTAAGAATTATTTAAAAAGACAATAATGAGTATAAAAACACATGATTTAAACTAAAATTGATTATTTTACACAGAAAATTCAAAAACACAGTAATTATCAATTATTTAATAAAAAAAGCATTTTAAAATAAAAAAGTCAATAAAATACCAAAAGGATGTGGAAAAGAGTGTTAAAATTGAGCCACATCAAACTCCCCCACACTTAAAACATTGCTTGTCCTCAAACAAGTACACGCCTTTAACTTTATAATAGAAAGATGATTTGTGAATTTCAGTTCAAAAAGTGCATGATTAAACATTAATAGCCAGAGGAACACTACCAAATAGTGGGTCAGGAATTTCCAAGGTGTTCAAAAATATTGTCTTATCTGGCTTAAAATACTCATCGAAAGTCAAAATCCTCACAAATTCATACAATTTCATGTATGTCATGCCTTCTTTATGTACTCATTAACTATCCTATATCACCTTCCAATTCAATTTCTAATTCAAGGAGTGTTGGCAGCTTAAATGAAGTGGAATTTAAAACATAACCAAGAGAACCTACCATTTTCACCTTCCCCCAACTTCCAAAAATTAAAGTCCATTAATTTTTTTACTTTACTAATTCAACTAAAATTAACATTAACCAAGTAAATTTCTCCCTTCTTTATCTGGGTTCAAAATTCCCCTCACCTTAATGAGCTCATTTTTGACAATGGCACTTTATTTTAATCTTTCCCATCCATATTCCATGTGCATAGCACTGTGCATAGAACTTATTAAGATTGAAATTGGCTTTATTTATTCATAGAAATGCACATATTGCACCTTGTCTCAGATACTCACCATGGGATCCCATTTGCCTATTTTACTCCAGTTACAAATGATTTAACTAATAATCAGTTGAGTTGACATCCTAATGTGATTGACTATTTTTATTTTTCAAAAAGAGTGAGTCCCCTAGGTTCTAGTGAGAACTTCTAGTTACACTAAGTCATGATCATCATCCCACAAAACCTATCATGTCACACTCCCATCCTTAGTTCCTAAAGAGAATGGTTCATAGAGACAGTGAACAATTCCACTCAACATTCACCCATGCTTAACAATTTCTGACTAAAAGCCACTATCAACATGCAGTAAGCATTTTTCGACTAACTTGAAAAACTTTAAGCACCAGTGAACCTATAATGGCCATAAAGTGATGAAATAATTTGAATTTTTTTAAATAAATTCTGAGAATTTTGAAAAAAACCATTTTTTTACAACAAAAAACTCAACTTCAAGAAGGGGGAATTTGAAATGACACAAAAATGACCCCTCTAGAATCCCCCACACATAAAACCCAACATTGCCCCAAATATTTAATTATAAGGTGGAAGACAGTTTAAGTTCAAGATTGATAGACATTTTAGCTGAAAAATGATATGGAGGGGTAGCAATGAGGTTCAAAAAAATTCTTTGCCACATAAAAAGTGAATGAAAATAATAACACAAGCAAACAAAAAAAGAACCCTACCTCCACCAACCATCACCAAAAAACAAGTATTGTTCTATTCCAAAACTATTCATGCTTTGAATCATTGTAAGTAGGCAAAATATTTTATCAAAAACATTTAATTAGAAGCATGATGAACAGTGATGTGCAGCAGCAGCATAATGAAATTTAAAGCATGGGTGCAAGCATGTTTCACAAATTAGCTCAAAATAATATTTTTCAACTAATTAGATACGAGCAATTGAACACCCATGAAAGAAAACATAGTATAATAGTTTCAAAAATATATGGGAAGACCACCACACTTAGTTCATAGATAAGATTAAGAAAGTAATTAAGAGTGAAAAAGGGCTGAACAACACTTCCCTGAATTATTGGACCTTTAATAGTAGATTCCATCAACAGATCCTCTTTAGTAGTGCTGGATGTTTACCCCTCATAATTAACCTACATGATCCAATAAGTAAAATATTATTGTAGAGTTTTAAGTTAAATATAAGTAACCCAAAGGAGTGAGTAGAAAGAAATGTTATCCATATAATGTAGCGGATTTCTCCCTTGGGTTTTCTTGACCAAGTTTCTGACAGAAACAATTGTCTCTATAACACAACAGTAGATCTTGAAGCACCATTAAGAAGTAAATAGGTTAAAATAGAAAACAATAAGTTGAGGTCAACTTTATTGAAGAACAAAAATAAAAGTAAAAAAATGAGAAACCATTGGTTAGATCTAATGTAACACTGAGTTTATAGTCCTCAGTTAGACATGAATCAGTTCATTCTTCCAACAGAGAGATGGAAGCCAGGCCCTTTGGATTCCCCTCAAAGAAGTGATTTATCCTTTGACCATTGACTAAGAAAATCTGATTATCATCTCCAACTAGCTCAACAACTCTATTAACCAAAACTCTAACAATGGTAAAGGGTCCTGACCATTTAGAATTAAACATTCCTGGAAACAACTTCAATCTAGAATTGAAAAGTAGGACTCTCTCACTAACCTTGAAATTCCTATTTTTAATGATTGAGTCTTGAAAATCCTTTGTTATTTCTTTTTAAATTTCATCATTCTCATAGGACTCTATTCAAATATCCTCCAACTCACTCATCTCTAATAGTATCCTCTCACCAGTAGACATAAAATCAAAGTTAAGTGCCTTTACTTCCCAATAAGATATTTATTGTAACTCAACAGGTAAATGACATGTTTTCCCAAAGAGTAGCCTATATGGTGACATCACTATAGGAGTCTTATAAGAAGTTATATAGGCCCAAAGGGCCTCATACAACTTCCTTGACCATTCCTTTCTATAGATAGACACTGTTTTCTCTAAAATCTATTTGAGTTCTCTATTTGAAACTTCTGCTTGCCCACTGGACTGTGGTTAGTAAGTGGTGTTTGTCCTATGTGAGCACCCATACTTCCCCATAAAACCTTTGACCTTAAAATTCTTGAATTGAATCCCATTATCAGTGATGAATGATCGAGGCACACTAAACCTTGGATCAATGTTTTTCTTGATGAATGTCACAACACCAGCAGCTGAATTGTCGGGAAGAGCTACTGCCTCTACCCACATGGACATGTAATCCACAACAACCAAAATGTAATCATTCCCATAAGAATGTGGAAATGGTCCCATGAATTCCAAGCCCCACACATCAATGATTTCAACCTCCAGAATAACCTTTTGGGGTAGTTCCTACCGTCTTCCAATATTTCCAAACATTGAACATTTATCACAGCCAATAACCAGACTCGTAGAATCTTTAAACAATGATGTCCAATAAAAACCAGCATGTATGACTTTTGAGCAGTCCTTTATCCTCCATAGTGGCCACCCCAAGGTGACTAATGGAAACTCTCAATTATGTGAAAAATCTCATCCTCAACAACACATCTTCTCAGAATCCCATTAGCACATCTCTTAAAGAGAGGAGGGTAATCCCAAATATTATATATCAGTTTCGATATAAACTTCTTTCTCCAGTTGTGTGAGAGATCCTTGGGCATGACTCCTTCTTCCAAAATTTTGGAATATTCTACGAACTAAGAAGACTATTGTACATAGGCATCAAATAATTGTTCATCAGGGAAAGAAGTGTTGATCTCTTTTGGTTCCTTACTTGGGGAATTAGGCAATCAGGACAAATGATCTACAACTACATTCTCAGCCTCTTTCTCATCCTTAATCACTAAATCAAACTATTGTAACTGCAACGTCCACCTCATGAGTTTGGTATTTGATTCCTTTTTAGCAAGAAAATACTTTAGGGCTGAATGATCTGTGAAAATTATGATCCTTGATCCTATCAAGTACTCCCTGAACTTTTCCGAAGCAAGCTTCACAACATCCAACTCCTTTTCAGTGGTAGATTAATTCTTATGGGCATCGTCCTATAGCTTTCTTGCATAGTAAATAACATGAAGTTTCCTATCCTTCCTCTATCCTAACACATCTCCTACTGAAAATTCACTAGCATCATGCATAACCTCAAAGGGAAGATGTCAACCAGGAGCAGTGATTACAGGTGAAGTAGTCAAATTCTCCTTGAGTAGATTAAAGGCCCATAGACATGTCTCGTCGAAGAAAAAGGGTATTTCCTTAACCAGCAGGGAGCACCGTGTTCAAGTAATCTTAGAAAAGACCTTAATGAACCTCATGTATAACTCATCATGTCCCAAGAAACTTCTGATTACTTTGACATTTTTATGTGGGGGAAACTTTTTTATGACCATAATTTTAGAATTATCAACCTCTATCCCCTTATTAGAAACTTTGTGTCCCAAAACTATGCCTTCAGTGGCCATGAATTGACACTTTTCCCAATTTAAGACTAAGTTGGTCTCTTGGTACCTTTCTAAAACTAGTTCCAGATTTTCCAGACAGTTCTCAAAGTTATTTCCCAAAATAGAAAAATCATATATTAACACTTTAATTATCCTTTCAATCATTCCTGAAAAATTTCCATCATGCACCAATGAAAATTTTTAAGAGCACCACACAATCCAAAGGGCATCTACTAGTAGGAAAATGTCCCAAATGGATATGTTAAGGTGTTTTATATTGTTCCTCAAGTGCAATGGGAATCTGGTTGAAACTAGAATAACCTCAAGAAAGTAGAAGAATTCATTGCATTCCAATCTCTCTAACATTTGATCAAAAACGGCATGGGAAAGTGATCCTTTCTTTTGGAAGCATTCAATTTTCGGTAATCTATACAGACTCTCCATTTATTCATTTCTCTTGTCTAGATTTTCTAATTATTTTCATTAGTGACCACTATCATTCCACTCTTTTTGGGTACCACCTAGACAAGACTGACCCAGGGGCTATCAAAAATGCGAAAAATTATTCCAGCATCAAGAAACCTAATCAATTATTCTCTCACAACTTCCTTCATGTTGGGGTTGAGTCTTCTTTATGATTCTACACTGGTATTACACTTAGGTTCCCTGGGAATTTTATGCATATAGAAGGCTAGAATTATCCCCTTGATATCAAAAATTGAGCAGCCTATGACTGACTTGTTTTTCTTCAAAATATTAAGCATATTTTTCTCTTGACTCACCTCTAGGTAGGATGAAATGATAACAGGAAGGGAGGAAATGTCTCTTAAAAAGGACTATTTGAGATGGGTGGGGAGGGTTTGAGTTCAAGGGTGGGTGGTGACTAGCTTGAGGGAAGAGACAGGGGCTTGGGTGGCCCAAGGTCTTCATGCTGCCTCTTGAAGAGGGTAGTATAGAAGGATTCTTCCTCATAATTAGAGATTCCAAAAAAATCTCCTCAAACTTATAATCCTATCTCGGGGTAAGAATTTTCTCTAAAACATACTCATCTAGGTTCTCTAAGAATTCTCCCTCATAATCATCAATAATTTCTCTCTATTTACTTGAGGTAATCCCCATCCAAGCAGTAGTAGGGGTTTTAGGTTCACTATGGATTTTAGAAATCATCCTAGGAAACTCTTCTTCCTCCTTATCGACACTACTATCAGCAAATAACATCTCATATTTGGGTAAGAATTGATGGGTGGGTTCTTGAATTTTCTTAAAAATATTGAATTCTTCTTTTTGTTCACCCATATTAAAAATTAGTTTCCCCTTAGAAACATCAATCACAGCTCCCCCTGTGGCCAGGAAGGGCCTACCAAGATGATAGAAACCTCCTGGTCACACTCTCTATCAAGGATAACAAAAATCAGTAGGAAAAAAGAGTTTTCCTTCTCCCACTAAAAGATCATCAACCCTACCCACTGGATGAGTAATGGACCAATCAGCAAGAAGTAACACAATAGTAGTGGGTTGGGGAACTCCTAATATCAGGTGCTGAAAAGGTGATAGTGGAATTAGATTAATACTAGAACCCAGATAACAAAAACAGTTGAACTTAAAACCTCTATCCCCAAAAGTGAAAGGGATGAAAAATCTTTCTGGGTCTTGAAGCTTAGGAGGTATCCTATTCTACAAGACTGCACTACACACCTCTGTTAAGATATATGTGTAAAATTATTTCAATGTATTTTTATTTGAACATATTTTCTTGAGTGATTTCAGATATGATGGGCTTTGAATCAAGGCTTCCAAGAATGGGATATCAATGTTCAGCTTTTTAACAACTTTCATGAATTTCAACAGTTCAGAATCATGAATTGGATTCTTAATTATTTGTGGGAAAGGGATTATTGAGGAAAAATTCCTCCCAATTGGGGGTATCTTTATAGATTCCTCTTCAATAAGTTTATTTCCTTTATTTTCTTTTATTTTCAAGTCATTTTATTTATGTTTTTCAGTTGGAACGGTAGGAACAGGAGGTATTCTAGTGGTGCTGTCTAGTTTTCCATATTCAGGTTCTTTCGTATTTGAGTTTCCAGCTTCATCCTGTTTTTTATTTTCAACATTTTGGGGTTTTTTCTTAAGCTCTTGGAGATTTTGGAGACCACTTCTAGTGATCACATCCATGGAATTATCTCTAGGATTGGCTTCAGTAGTGCCGGGTAGCCTACCAATTTCTCTATTACTAGCATCCCTAGACAACTTCCCCATTTTAATTTCAATATTATTCATTCTAGCATCCATTTGAAATTTATAAAAATCATTTCTGGTCTTTTGTTCATCAAACCTCCCAATAAACTGATGGAACATGTCTCTCAACTCATCTGTTGAGTTGCATGACTCAGCCTTAGGTTTGGTTTGGGGTTGGAATTGATACCTAGGAGGATTCTGGAATCCATGAGGGATGGTGGGTTGGAGGACTCCATGCTCCCTCCATGACAGGTTTGGATGGTTCTTATATCCCTGATTGTTGGTGTTGGAAAAATTATCTTCCCTAGGTTGTATCTGAGGTCCATATCCAACAAATTTGACACTCTCATGAGGCTGGACAGGCATATCAATGTTTGGAAAATAGTTTTGAGAATGGCCATACATGCCATAGTGGTGGCACTGTTCCTTAAGGTTTTGATGTGGGTTCTCATTAAAGAAACCAGCAGCTTGGGCTTCAGCTTCAGGAGCTGGGGTAGTTTCCTTTCTCATAATGGTTCTTCTCCTAGAGAATTTGTGCTGCGAGTTTTGAGTTAAGTTATTAAATATTTTTTTTAGCTCCTCAGTAGTCCTATCACTAAAGTCTCCTCCAGAAGACCGGTCCACTAAGGTTTGGTGGTAAGGGGTGAGACTATTGTATAAGGTGTCCATAAGGAATTGGGGTGTACATTGATAGTTTGGACACTACCTAAGAAAACCTCTAAACCTATCCCATGATTCATGAAATATTTCTCATTCATCCTGAAGGAATCTAGTAATTTTGTGCCTAATTTCAGATATCAACCTCCTAGGATAAAATTTCATTGTGGAGGAATTAAAAACATGATCCTAGGTGACAAATATTTATTCTTCTAAATGTTGAAACCCATACCGTGCATTTCCCTTGGGGCAGAAGTGGAAAAATCTCATTTTACGATCTTCCACAGTGAGACCCCTAAGTGTTAGCTATGGGAACTATAGTAGAAGGCTCTAATTAAGTCAACAGAGTCTTCACTAGGAATTCCATTGAATGTACGTAGCTAACTAAGCATATGTTTCTTGATCTCATAATTCCTATAATTAGGAGAGATTCTAATGTATGAGGGGTTACTAGACACTGAAGAGAGAAAGAACTCTCTTAAACTATGTCTCTCAGCTATCTCATTTTCAGGTGGGTTCATCATTCCAGGTTGGTTCAAAATCTCTGGAGGTGGATTGTTCAAATTATAATTTCTATTATCTTCTATATTGTTTTTTTCCTTGTTCTTTTTTACTTCCTTGAGGTGCTTATCAATTTTAGTATTACCAGGTACTATGTATTCAGACTTAGACTTATTTTTCATGTACCATGCTCACACTATTTTTTTTTTTGGATTTTAATTTTCTTTTTGCAGATTTTTTAATGTGATTTTTTGATTTTTTTTAATTTTTTTATATGCGAATTTTTGTTTTTGTTTTTTAAATATTTCACCTAGAATTCCCAGTAATGGAACCATAATATGCATGCTCTCACAACGTTGGTCACGAGAAAAAAAACTAAAATTTATAACCTACTTACTACTTAGTATAGTGGAAAGATAAGTTCGAACCATAGAGAGGCCTTATGTTGTGTTGGAGATCTAAAAAAACAGAACAAAAAAACAACCACAAGAAAAAGTAGAAACAGTTGGTGGTGGTGAATTGAAGTGAATGAGAATTAGTGTTTGAGGAAGTGAAGATGAACTAGTGAGTGCAAGGGGGTAGACAAGACAACATAAGAGCTTGTGGTGAAAACAACCAATAGATGAGTAGGGGGATAATGTCCAATGGATGATTTCAATATTACATACCCTTGTTCATACACTGATGTTTAATAAATATGGATCCAACTTAAAGTAACTGGACAAATTTGTCATCTGGTCAGTTTATGATGAAATAACTCTTACAGTCCTTCGACTATAAAAGTCATTCCATCCAAAGGTGATAACAAGTCAGATGTCACTGGGCTCAACTTTTCAGTTGAGTTCAGTGTGTCTCTCTCATTTGAGCTTGACTAACTTATTAATGAGTTCCTCAAATTGAAACAGCTTTCTTTAAGGTTCAAACAAGATCAGTTTTCACTCAACCATGTTGTTTTGAAAATAAACATGTCTGTAAACTGTGAGAAAGAAAATATAGAAAATGATGCAGTTCATGAATCATATAAAACAAATCAAATCAACCATCTTATTCCCCCAGAAAGGAATTTAGATGGACATAATGGTCAGTTTTAATGTAAAATATGAATTTAAATCAATGAAGCTCATATTGAAATGAGTTTCCAAAAAACAGAGAAGAAGGAAAATAAAAAAAAAGTTTTCCTCCCTGCTTGAGCTCTGGAAATTTCTAATCCCTGCTACTCAATGGTGGTTACGACATCGGAACCCACTCGATGTCCCACCCTGGGAATCGAGGCCTGAAATGATCTGATCTGCTACTCTCAGTACTTCAATATTCTATCCTATATGATGTTGTATGTTCTTCTCACTCTCTTTTCTCAGTCTGGATCGATGATTACCCCTCCTCCCACGCTCCACCCTCTGGTGTCTAAATGATCTTGTGTCCGTAACGAATGTTAATGACCAATAGAAGTCTCTTGAATCTCGCCCAAGGTGTTACCTAGCCTTTACGTGGAACTTTCATTATACTTTCTCCTCTACACTGTTAACTGGAGCATTTTCTCCTAACTAAATGAAATGGGGCGTTCGGGGTGAGCCATAACCCTCCCTCTACAATGAAACAATAGAAAACACAACAAACACACACGAGTAAACGAAAATAAAACTTCTATGTATAACTAAACATATTTATACACTATATATTAATATCACCACTTAAAATTAATAACAATAACAACATATTAATATATATATATATATTATAATACATAAATTATTAGTAATATATATTTAATAACTATTTTATTTAATTAATACATATATTAATATAATATATAAAAGCGTATATTTTATTTATTATTAAACCTATTATTGATATTGTATAGTATATGATATATACATATTATATAATATATTATGTTATATTATATGTTATTATAAAATAAAATAAAAACTAAAAAGAGAAAATCAAAATGAAAAGAGTGGGTATGTTCTATTCGTGCGGAGAGGAAGGAGGGGGAAGTGAGGCCGAGGAAGAGTGCATGGAAGGAGCTCAGCAACACACAAAAGAGGAGAGCATTGTGGGCTATGGGAAAACTGGGCCGGACAAAGGATGATGGAATGTGGTGGAGTCGGAGTTCTTCAGACGAGCTCGGCCAGCGGCGGGGGAAAGGCGGATAGGGAAAGGTCATACTGGTGTGAAGATTTCATGTTGGGGATGGACAGGGTTTAGGAGGTCTTTCCGGAAATGGTTCAGAGGGACTGCAGCGGAGTCAATCAGGTAGGGGAGGTGATTCTAGTGGTGGGGGTTTGAAGTTGGGGTTTGGGTTATAGTGCTGCTTCAGTGGGATTCGGTGAAGTACTGCAGCAACTAAGAAATTTGGTGCAGTGAGGTCTGGTTACTTCAGTGCACAATAGGTCCAAGGGTTCAGTTACAAGGAGAGGGTGTGGGAAAATTGTTCACTGTTGACTAGGTGCATAGGACCTTCATTTATGGAAAAATGGTTTGGATTCAATGACATGCAACCTTCAGATTTCTTCTTTCAAGATTTGAGTTCTTGAAATGTTTTTGGATTTTCTGATTTATTCATTGGGATTCATTTGTGAAATTACTATGTTTATGTTGCGATTGATTTTTTGCGATGTTTTGGTACTGTGTGGATGAGGCAGGAGATAGGTGCGATGTGAAACAGTGAGGTTTAAACGATGGAAAAGTCATCGTGAATTAAACGGTGAGACAGTAGCATAGGTTAGAGGCACCGTAATGGGATGGAAACAGTGGCTGAAATGGTGGTAGATGTTCATGGTGAGATCGTTAGGCTTCAAGGAGTGAAGTGGTGCGAGAGGAAACCGGTGGCACCATGAGTGATGCTCACAGTCTCACCATGAATGATACAGTGGCAGTGAGGGGTGAAAACAGTGGGATGTGCCACCGTGAATACTTGCAAAATAAAAAGAACATATTAAATAAATTAATAATTTAATAAAAACTAAAAAATAAATTAATAACACAATCAATAAAAATAAATAAAATAAAGTTATGTTAAATAATAAAATTAATTATACATTACATAAAAGAATGAATTTATTTGTAATAAAAATTATAAAAAAATTTAATTTAAAATGAATTAAAACATTTAAAGTCACTAATTAATCAATTAATTAGTTAAAGAATTTATTAATGAATAAAACTATGACTTGAATAAAATTTAGTTGTTAACATAATTAAAATATTTACAGAATTAAGAATTGAAATGTGTTATTTATTTATAAATTAAAAATAAAGAATTGATTAATGAATTGATAAACTAACTAGAATGGAAAATTGAACAAATATTAGAATAAATAAATAAAATCCAAGTTCACAGGGATAATTTAATTTAATAATTATTTAAAATTATAATAATGAGTATAAAAAACACATGATTTAAACAAAAATTGGTTATTTTACACAAAAAATTCAAAAACACGATAATTATCAATTATTTAATAAAAACAGCATTTTAAAATAAAAAATTCAATAAAAATACAAAAAGGATGTGTAAATAGTGTTAAAATTGAGCCACATAAACACACCACATAAAATAAATTAGGTTCATAACATAAAATATTCCTCAATGGTGTGGAATTGAAACTAAAAACTCTTACATTGAATTCCAACTTGGTAAGATGCATTATATCATACTTCATCATCCACTTAGATTTATTAAATCCTAGATTAAGAACCTTTCCCATATATATTTTATTTTTATGGTCCTTTTATTGTCATTTTACATTCATTCATTGAACAATTCTTACTTATGTCAACCACTTACGGGTTTTCAATCAATTTATCCAAAATTAAATCAATATATTAACTGTTGTTGATGGTATTATGAAATAGTTCAATAATATAAATAATTATAATATTTTAATTAATATAATTTTGATAAATTATTTAAAATTTTAAAATCATTCATGCTTGGTGGTAATATGAAAATAAATCCTAATGCATCATGGAGATGGAAGTCCACATGTACGCTCAAGTAACATCATCATTTTCAAACGAATGAAAGGGTAAGAATATAGACGATATATTATATTTATATAATCACAATTATTTCATAAATATCACATATATGCATTAATTTCATGTTTATAACCATCCAATTGAATCTGTGATGAAAATCAAATTACACCAATGCGTAGAGACGGTACTCTAAATGTACACACGTGCAATGTTTTCATTTTCCATATGATGGAAAGAAGATAGAATATTAATGTAAAATTAACATAACAACATATTAGTATAGTAAATATATTTATTTAATTATTTTATGATGATTATTAAATATTCTTATGAGGTTTAATAAGAAAGGAACTTGAAAATTCTCAGAAAGAACATATATCACTTCTTTTGGTAACGTCATTTGGCTTACACCTTAAACTGTTTTAAATTGGTCATTTGAGAAGACCAAAACCCCCTATTTCAGGAAAAATAAATTTGGGAAGGTATCTGTGTAGGTATTTTTCAATATAATTGGATCAATATGTGTGGATAAGTTAGGGTAATATGTGACCTTTTTTAAGTGAGGTGTGTGGCTACCTTTCAAATATTAAGAACATTAAAATATAATAAAGTCACTCTCAGGGGAAAATGGATCAAAATGGAATAAATTTAGAATATGGGCTTAAATAATGTCTAAATAAATTCAATAAATATGATTTATATTATTTTTTAGGTTATTTTAAACCTAATCTATTTAGTTAACAACCTCATTAATACTTTTTAACCTTTTACCATAATGATACGTTTTTACCATGGTTACTAATCATTATGATAAATAATTAAGTTTACCTAATTACCTAATATTAATTATTATGAGCCTATGTATATAATCCCTTTTAAATTATTCAATTACTATAATTTAATGAAATTACTTTTAATATAAGTTTACAAAATTCTATGAGAAACCCTTTTTAGAAAAAAATGATTGTTTTATTCCTAAAAATTATTTTATACAAGAATCGGGTATAATTTTGATTCTAATAGAATTCATTTTATTATTTTAAATAAAATGAAGCTTATGTGACTTTAAAATCAAGAAAAAACTTAAAGTTACATTCTGAATACTTGATTAAAAGAGAAGAACTAGAAATAGATTTTATTTGTATAAAAACATTAAATAGATTTCCAAAATGTTAAACATAGATTTATAAGTTAAAAATTATATTTTTAAATAAATTATATTAATTATTATATATATATTTTTCATGAAAACAGGTTTCATAAACTTTTAAGTCATTATTAAAACCTAATAATTCCATAAGAGTGACATTATTTGTCAAATTGGAATTTTCACTATTTACTCCCAAAATCAACTTTTTTTAAAAAAATAAAAAATCACCATAAGCTAATTCCAATATGATGAATTAAAAAATAAAATTAATTTTATCAAATTAAAATTATATTTTTCTTAATTTATGTTTTAATCACATTCTTGAATACATCTATGTGCATTATTTTATATTTTCTTTAGAAAGAGAAACTATCCATAATTGAATCTTGGGTGTTACATTCCCTACCCCTTCCAAATTTCATACTCAAAATTTATATAATTTCAACTCAAAAAAATGGGTATATTTATTCCTTATAAATTCCTTAGTATACAATATTTCTTCTTATATAAAATTATTAATCTAATGTAACATTACCAATCAAGCCATCTGATTTCACAACACATTTCTCTAGTGTCAAGAATCAGTATATGCTCTTCAAAATAAGATAAATTCGGATCCAATTACATTTCTTCATAGGAAATTAAATCATTTTTTATTGCATATATTTCCATAATAATTTTATACGGAACAAATTATATGATTTTGAGATGTTATATGGAATTTCCAAATGGTAATCCACAATTCCAATTATTTATAAAATCATAAAATGATCAATATACCTAGGACTTAGTTTAACTTTTTTGAAAAACCTTGTAACAATTTTCCATGAATATACCTTCAAGAAAATATTATCCCCTAATTGAAATTATAGATCCTTTCTTTGATTATCGATATATATCTTTTTTTTCTACTTTGAGCTGCCTTGATATGACTTTGAATGGTTATAACATTCATCATTGTATCCCCAAAAGGTTGTGGGCCTTAAAGCTTCCTTTCACCAAATTTTTCCCAACAAGTAGGTGCATGACATATTTTCCCACACAACACTTCATATGGTTCCTTTTGAATAATTTAATGGTAGATATTATTATATGAAAATTCCACAAAATGTAAATATTGATCCCACATACCTTGTTTGTCTTGTGATAGTTACCTTAGTATATATTTTGATATTTGAATAGTTCTTTCTGATTTTCCATCTATTTGAGGGTGATTAGAAGTTCTACAATTGAGATTAGTGTCAAGATCATTCTAAATAATTTTCCATCATTTTCATGTAAAAAATTGGTTATGATCATATTCAATTTAAATATGTGCACTATGAAGTCTCACAACATTATTTATGTAGATTCATGAAAGGAACTCAAGTTGTAGATCCTTTCTTATAGTGATAAAATACGTGAACTTGGTTAGGAGATCAAAAATATCCCATATGACATAATTTCTTTTTAGAGTATTTATAAATCAAAAAAGAAATTTTATAGTAATATCATCTGAATTCTATATAAGAATAGGGAGAGGTTTCATGACATGTTTAAGAAGTTGTATCTCATCATTTACCTGTCGAGAAATCAATCATCTAGATAAATAGCCATAAATTTTTGGTTTTATATTATCCCATCAAAAACGTTATCCAAAATACCTAAACATATTGGTGTTACTAGGGTGTATAAATAAATTTGACCTATGGGATTCATCAAGTAATCCCCTCTTCATCTCAGGTATTGATGAAACACATAGCCTCTTTCTAAATATTATTAAATCATAACCATAAACAAAGTCTTCCAATTTCCCATCATTCACTACTTACATTTTCTTTTGTAAACTCTTATCATCATGATTGTATTTTTTATATTCTCTAGTAAATATTTTTAATAACTAATTCTGAAAAGTATTTTTTCATTATTTAATGATTATTATCTTCTAATTTTATAAATTAATTAAAATAATAATTTTTTCCATATTCATTTTAGTAATAACTCCATTATTTTTTCTACTCTATACATCAAACACCATATTTTCTTCACATGGTGGTAATGTATTGACAAATCATAATTCTTGAGTATCTCTATCCATCTCAATTATCTCATGTTGATCAATTTTTGTGAAAATAAGTATTTCATTTTTTTGTGATCTATATATATCTCACATATTTCACCATAGAGATAATGCATCCATATCTTCAAGGAAAGGATTAAAACTACCAACTCAAGATCATGGGCTAAATAATTTTTTTCATGGATCTTTAACTATCTTAATTTATAATAAATGTCTATTTCATTATGAATGATCACAAATCTAAGTACTTTATTTGATACATCAATATATATCACAAAATCATCCCTTACTAATGAAAATGTCAATATCAGTGCATTGACCAATATCCTCTTAAATTCTTCAAAACATCCTTACATTATTTTAAAAATATTAACTTAACCCATTTATGTGCCAAATCAGTTAATGGGTTATCTATTCATGAAAATGTTTGGAAAAATTTCAAATAGAAACCTGAAAATCTAAGGAAACTATGTATCTCGGTTCTTTTCATTGGTGGGGGATATTCTTTTACCACCATTTTCATTAAAGGATCAACTAATAAGATATCCTTGTAGAAAATATATCTAGGAAATAAATATCATGATTCCAAAATTTAAACTTACAAAATTTCCCCTATAAATTCATATGTATGATATTTTTGACAATGATTCCCAAATAGATTTTATGTTCTTCATATATTTTATAGAATACCAATATATTAATCAATAAATACCAAAATAAAATTTTCCAAAAACATTTGAATAATTTGTTCATCATATATATAAAAACATAGGGTAGATTGGTCAATCCAAAAGTTATTACTATAAAATCATATTGACCATACCTTATGCATAATACCATCTTTATAATATTGTTCTTCCTTACTCACAATTTATGATACCTAGAATGATGATTAAATTTGAAAAATATTGATCTCCTTCCATTTGATAAAACAAGTCACCAATGAGAGATGGATAATAGTTTCACTTTATAGTAATTGAAATTAATTTCTTTGTAATTAATACAAGTCATATAGACCCATCCATCTTCTTAACAAAAACAATAGAATGTCCCCAAGATAAAACCCTAGGTTGAATGAATCCCTTTTTATACTAGTGTTGTAGTTGTTTCTTAAATTCTACTAATTCCTCCTTGGAAAATCTATATGGATTTGTAGATACAGTTTTTTCATTAGAGACGAGTTCAATGGAAAACTCAACTTCTTGATCAAGTGGATTTCTAGGTAACTCTTTAGGAAACAAATTAATGTATTTATGAAAAATAGGTGTGTATTCTATTAAAAGGCTAGTTTTACTATCCATGGGTTTCATCTTCACCTCTCAATCCTAAATTTAATTAAGGAGAGCTACTATAGGTGGATATATATATGATTCAAATTTAAAATCCCCCTATAAATATAAAGGATCCCACACCTCCTTCATGAATCATAATATACTTCTCTTCGAAATAATTTTTCACATTATACATTGAAATTACATCCATGCTAAGGATTATATCAAAGTAAACCATAGTTATAAGAACCAAGTTTTCAAATTTGGTATATATATGCATCATAATGGGGACTAATTCTCATATCCTTGTTATAATAGTAATATAAATGGGTGTATTGGATGACATATCCCTTCTTAATATTCCAAGGAATAATTTAATTCCCTTTGAAAACAAGGAAGGTATAAAGAGTATAAAGATCTACAATAAAATAAATCATTATCTAAATTTGATTTTACGATCAAAGTACCTACCACTGCATCTTTAAGAACTTGAAATTTAATTTTAGTAATCATATGAGCATTCCATTCCCCTATTGTCCACTACATTGGTAGGTTCCCTTTATTCTTGGTATATTTGTCAAAACTAATTCCCCATATCCCTATAATTGAATCCTTAGATAATAGGGGTGTCTTTCTTTCTCTTATATTCATGAGACAGATGGCCCCTACCTCGACACTTAAAACAAACTATCATTCCCTTAATGAATTTACCTAGTTTTTTTTCTATAATTATAACATTGTGTAACTCCCATATTTCAATTATTCTTCATTGAACCATTTCTTTTTTACTTGGTATACAATTTTCCGCTTCTCTTTTTGATTTACCATGAAGATATAAGACCAATAAAATTTGTTCACCATCTTGATGGAACATGATACTATATAATCATTTTATGAAAATGATTAGGATATAACTTCCCCTTATATTTTCAAATTAATACCATAAAATAAATGGTCAATAATGATTTTTAGAATATGTATATAGTTTATTTCATGCACTTTTAACCTTGTGAAGATGGCCTAATATTAAGTGACAATTCCCTCTTCCATTTTATTTAGGTTTAGAAACTTGATATCCATTTAATTTTATTACTCTTTAGGAAAATATTTAATGAAAAAAATAACTTTAAAATCTCTCCATTATAAAAAATTTATTTCATCACCATCATTAGTATTCTGGACTAATAAACACCATTGATAAACATCTCCCTTTAAACAATATACTTTTAGAATAACCTTTTCCCCTTCATTACAACCCAAATCCAAGAATTTCTTTTTAGAGGACTTTATCCATTACGTAGAAACCAATGGATTAGTATTTCTTTTAAATTATATTTTTTTATATCATATAAATTGATCCAACATAGGTGTGCCATGTTTTGGAATAATTGGATACTTGATATGGGAAAATATAACAGTCATAACTAGTGTTAGTTCCCAAAATATTTCCATGATCTACCTAAATCCAACACTCATAATACTGACTTTCTCAAAAGTTTAATTAGCATAACATTGTGAATATTTATCTATAATATAAGAATCCCTAAAAATTATTAAATATTCCTAGGGTTTATCTAAATTTTTATTCTAGCTATGTTCTTCTGAAATCTAGTTCCCAAGGGTCCTACTACACTTCCTTTGATACCAACTATCAAAACACCAACTCTAATCACCAAAAGTCAGTGTTTACTTTATTACATTAGTGAAAGATACATGGGATCAAAACATTAAGTATCTATTAGTTTAGAAATATTGGGAAAATAGATACATATATTATTTACGTATTATATTGTCTAAAATAAAACATACCAAGAAAAAAATTATTACATCCTTAAAAATAATTCAAATATCCCTTCTTAATCTCCCAGCGAAAGGAAAACATAATAAAGGGGGAGATCAAATTCTTCATAAGAGAAATAATACATCATAATTTATCATTTGAAGATAAGGAATTAGCAATATGGAATATTTGATAATAAGTACATATTATATTTAGACAATAACTTTGGAATCAAAATGTATCCATGGAAATATCAACATGATAATCACATGGATAATAATAACTAAAATCTTAATGAAGGAAATTCATAAAGTTAGACATCATAGTATTAATATCAAGGATTAATGCAAATAAATCATGAATGTTTATGATTCTTTCTTTGGGGTGTTTCACCTCACATGTTATTGTACACTAGATTGCATTTTTCCCCTGTATTCCTACTTTCCGAAGGCGGAAAACATTCATCACTTTCTCAGTGATGTATTCTCCTTGATCAAAATGGGATGATGGGATGTTGGTTCCTCCTTCCAAGGATTTATCTATAGAACTCCCAACCTAGTCTGAGTCACCATCATATATTAAGATGTGTTTGTGAAATTAATTCCTGATGTTATCTCATTGTGGATGCTAGTTATTTATGATGATTCTTTCTTTACATTCCAAGGATTCTTGATAGGGAAGTAACCTTCGGCCAGGGGAGTAGTCATTTTGGTCATCACTTTCACATCTAGATGTTGGAACATTGGTCACATGTAATCTTCCTCATAGGAGGGATTCTCAAAGTCAGACAAACTGAGGAAACCTCTAGGGATCATAGGGTTTCTTATTCCATTGGCATGTCTTATGAGGTTTTCCACAAGCATCCCATTTTTAAAATGAGGTAGGCTGTGAGTTAAAAGTATTGTGGAGATGGAGTGGAAAATGATTAGAATTCCCAGTAGAGGTGGATCAATGTAGTGTATCCCTAGGAGAGAACACATGGAAAGTTTACTGATGGATTAATTAGAATACCCTATGAGGATGGATCCAAGAGGAGTGTCCCATAAAGAGAAGATGTCACACCATGAAGGGGTACATCCCTATGAGTGAGGAAACAATGTTTACCATTGGCTATGATTGAACCTTGGGGAGCTGTCCTATCTACCCTATTTTAGAGACAGTTATCAAAAATCATATAGTTTTAATGGGTATGGTGTGGGGATTATACATTGTTAGCTTCCCTTCATAAGATAATAGATCTTGGTTAGATGATGGGTGATATAGGGCTTACACATGGTTAGATAACTTGGTGTTTTTTTGAGTAGTGATGATGTGGATGGGTTTTAGGTATAGGAACAACCTAAATGGATGGAGTTATTTTAGTGGGATGTGGTGACCAAGTAAAATTAGGATGGATGTGGATGGTGGCTTAAGGTGGAATGGATGGAGTATATGGATTGTTATGGGGGTTTGGATTGAACCCCATTTAGGTTTCATGCATATCCCAGTTGTCTGAGAATCAAGGTCCAAATAGTTTTGGTGGGGTTTTGGGGGATTGAACCTAAGAAGGATGCATGTGGTACCTAGAGGAGACATGGTATCTCAGGTGATGGATATTATCTTACCAGATATGTGACCCATAGGAGATTAATATGGATGTGAATGAAGAGCTTTAACCTCATTGAGGATTTCTACATATCCTATTTGGCTGGAAATAAAATTCCATGTAGTTCATAATAGTGTGTTGATTATGCATACAACAGTCCCATGACGGTGGAAAATGAGGATTACGTTAGGAGGGATTCCCACTAGGGACGATAGGGTTTATGCATGAGAGTGGCCTATCTGGTTAGGGATTACGCATGGAAGCATCCCATTAAGGGGAAATAATATTGATGGGGCTTACATGTGGGAATTTCGTGAGTGATACTATGGAGCAGCAATGATGTGGATGGGAAATATGTGTGTGACTTTCCCAGGTGCTACTATAGAGAAACAATGGTGTGGATTGGGCATATGCATGAGAGCTGCCCGAGTGCATCTATGGTGTAGAAATTATGTGGATGGGGCCTGTGTGTGGGAGCTTCCCATGTTTTATTCCTCATGGCAAGTTGCAAAGCCATACCATGTATATTACATGATGTAAGGATTCAGTTTAATGTCAATGGAATGGATGAGGTATATTTGGTTTATGAAATGAGATACGCATTGTTTCTTCCTCATGGCAGGTCATGAGGACATCTTAACTACCTGATTGGTCAAGGGAATGTCATTTAGGGCTTACACATTAGGAGGAGGCCCATAGTAGATGTTTAATGTTTGTCTCATAATGATTCATCTTATGATTGATGCATGTGGAATCTAGTCTATTTTATAAGAGTCATCTTACGTATTTCATAAATAGAATGATACAGTTTAATGTCATGTATTAGGGACTTTTGGCATATTATTCTTGGCCCATAAGGCATTATATTCATGAGTGATAGGGTATGAAACAGTTCAAAGTCATGTAGTGAGGATTGTTAGGAAGAATATTCCTAGCAATGGATGGTATGGGACTTATGTAAGAGTGGACCTTTCTATTTCAACCTAGCATTGAATAATGGTGATGAAGTTTTAAGTGATTCATGAGGAATGGTTTTACTCACGTTACTTAGGGAATCCAAGATGAGAATCTCAAATCATTTCATGGGAAAGTGACCAAGAGGAGTAGGTCAACTCAAAATATTTCAAAGAGGGTGGAGGTGTATCTTGAATCATTGTTTTAAATGAGTAGAATGTGGGGTTTGACAATGGTGCAAGAAAAAAATTTCCTGACCTAGCCTAAAAATTTTGGGGTGAGACTCTTGATTTTTCAGGGGGTCAGTGATGGTCGTGAAGGGATTAGGCCAAAGACCCAGAACTATGGTCTAAAACTAATCCTGAGTGGGGTGTGTGATAAAAACCTCTATGGTATGGATTAAAGGGTGAAAAAGAAGTATATTGATGAAGGATATGGCATCATGAGGTAGACTAATGGAGATCTAGGTCTCACAAAGGACGAGGTCTTTGTAGATCTCAAGTACTTGTCAAGGATGAGGGCTTTAGGGAGCTCAGGGTCTCAAAATGTTTGAGGGCTTTGCAGAGATCAGGGTCCCACAAAGGATGAGGTCTTCATAGAGATTAGGGTCTCATGATGGATGATGGATTTTAAGGGCCTAGGGTATCATGAGGGGTTTCATGATTCCCAAGGGGAGTGATTCACGAAGGCTGAATGCTTCACGAATCCTCAAGTTCCTCAGAGGGATTCTTCCTCCATGAAGGGCATAGGCCTTCATGAAAGGCATATTCACTTTGGGTGGTGGATTAAAGAATGCAGGAGAGGGGTATTCATAATTCCTTGGGGATCCTTGGAAGACAGTATCATGAATCCCATGAGCTTCACAAATTGAGAGCATGAGGATGAAACCCAACGGTGTCTCCTTTCGAATGAAGGCATGATGGGGGTATTTATAGGCATGGGGTCTCGCGAAGATCAGAAGTGCACTTCCATGAAAAGGTTGGCTCTGCAAATGGATGAAGCTTCATCATATATGTGAATCCATCAATCATATTTCATCACGATCATGGAAGGATCTCTACAAACTGGTTCTCTATGAATGGGCTTCGTGAACCATTTTTCTAGGCTGACATTGAACGGTCAAAAATTCTAATTCGTAACTCCGTTCTGGCTCCATGACTAGTCAAATAGAATCTTTATAAATGACCAAAGCTCATGGATCATGTTTATAATAATTCGTCTCATTATTTGGGAATGTTTTCCATTGGAAATAAATCCACCCCTCTCAGAATGGGGTCCAATTAGGATGAGGAGGCAGAGGCAGACCGCGTTATGAGGAAAATGCTGAGGAAAACACATATCATGGGGCCCACTGTATCTCGATTTCATAGAGGAAAAAACCAACTAAAAATATTAATATCCATGTGAGTATCACTTATGATGGGAAATAAGATACAATATATGATCATTCACCTATATGAGATTTCTAAGAAATGACTAATGTACTAGGATCATAATGGTATATCGATCTCCTTTGGGAGTGTCCTGACTAGGAATTACCAAGATAGTGGGAGGAACTCTTTACAACCTACTTGCTTCTCCAGCATTCTCTTATGCACAAATGGTATAACACCATGGGAGTTGAATTATAACCAAACAAAGTGTATTGGGTAGTATTAATCACAATGACCAGAATATGGAACATAATAGGAGTAGCACCACAATATAGGAAAACTACTTACTGTGTTCAAAACACATTATCTATATCACTTAGCCAAAAATATGGAAAAACAAAAAAGGTTCAACAAATGATCATGTTTGAAACATAGGAGATATATTGAAATGTCATCCAAATTCCTTTGGAACATTTCCCCAGGACAGTAGGTGGGTCTTGTCCATACACCATTTCAATAGGGTGGTCCCTTCAAACATGGAAGAGGATGAGGATCCAAATGAGGGGCATGTGACGCGTGGGAATGGAGTGATGGAATGTTCAATTGGATTGAAAAACACTTAGAATTATACCACCATTTATTAGAGAAGATTGGTGTAAGAGTATCAGTCTGAACAAGGTTTAAACTTGTCTTTTAGGGGGAGTTCCAACTCAAATACTAATCAATAGCTGAAAATGTGAATAATGCGGTATATGACCAGAACTGGTGGAGAGGACCACTCGGGTGATGTTCTAGGATTCCTTTAATGTTTACATTGTTCAAATGAGGATGATGGACACATAGTTTAAAGTTATGTGGTATGGACAATTCACAATATAGTTTAACGTCATGTGATCAGGATGTTACACATAGTTTAAGTTCATACTGCCTAGACCATGGCCCATAGTTTGGAGTGATGTTTCAAGAAATATAATAAGTACTATTTCTATAATTTTTTGTGGTATGGAGGAAATGGGTTCAACGTGATAGTGAAAAATAGGCTTGGGAATAACACAAGTATCAGGGAACAAACAGGGAAGAGGCATATTTGATGTGGCGAGAGACAAACCTGACATGAATGAGGCCAAGGAGGACAACATGAAACACCACATAGCCTAGTGAGGATCTAGATTTATGGTCATATATTTTGGACCATGGGTCCCTTCATGGGGCTCGACGACATTGATACCCTCCCTACCAAAACTCTCAATCCCACGTGATCCATGCTCGGTGTGTGAGACACGGAATGGTATATGGGATTTACCTGACATGTAGGAGTTCACCGTAGGGGTAATACCATGAGTGGAATCTCACAATTTTACATGAACATAGAAAGGAGTTATGTTGAGATTTCAGAGTTTCAGATGAAGAGGTGACTAGTAGATAAGGGTTCACTATTGACCATGTTCAAAACACAGGGACCATAACTATAATCAATAGCAGGGCAAGAAAATGAAGGATCAACTATTTTCCATATTCAAAACATAGGATCTGCTATTTGTTACATGAAATCCATTATGTAGTAGCCCCAAGATGGGGGTGAGCCAAAAATGGCATGATACCATCACCGTTATATGGGTCCATCGAGATGTGAATGATGGTAGAAATTAGAACCTAAAAAGACTCGCAATGTGGAATGAGAGTATTAGTGTGTGGGAATAAAACCCAGGTTTTGCGGATAGTTTAAGGTCATATTTCATGGACCGTGGAATATGGTTTAAAGTCACATTGAATATACTATAAAATCTTTATTTATGTTCATATAAATCAGACCATACATGCATATGGTTTTTAGTGGTGATGCTTGTACTATAAGAGAAATGTTTATTCCAAGGGTATATAAGTGGAATTTATTTTCCAATATTCTGTAAGGGCGCCCATAGATTTTTAAATTCATGTAATCATTGTCAATTCAAAGGTAATATCTCCAAGAGGAATGAAATTCCCCAACATCCCATGTTCATCTGTGAAATTTTTTATGCATGGGGCCTTGAATTCATGGCACCTTTTCCAAATTCAATTCGCTTCATGTACATCCTATAATCTATGGACTATGTGTCTAAATTAGTAGAATAAAATGCTACTAGGACCTATGAATCTTGAGTTTTTGTTGATTTTGTGAGGTCTCAAATTTTTAGTCTATTCGGTTGGCCGAGATTCATCATTAGTGATTAGTGTTCCCATTTTTGCAATCACAACATGAAAAATTTGCTTAATAAGTATAGGGTTGATCATAAAGTCTCCACTGCATATCACCCCCTAACTAATGGACAAGTAGAAATCTCAAATCGATAAGTTAAGAGAATCCTGGAAAAAATAGTACAAACCCAACAGGAAAGATTGGAGTTTGCGCTTGGATGATGCGCTTCGGGTGTACCAAAATGCTTTTAAAACCCCAATCAGAATGTCACCATATATAATTGTGTTTGTAAAATCATTTCACCTCCCAATGGAGGTAGAAAAACATTCATATTGGACTATTAAACTATGTAATATGAATCTTCTAGATATAGGTGAGCATAGAAAGCTACAGATTCAAGAGTTGAAAGAAATTCGACGTGATGCATATGAGAACACCCAAATCTATAAATAGAAGACAAAAGTTATCCATGATAGCTTGACTCGTCAGTGCAAGTTTCATATTGGTGAGAAGTTCCTCATGTACAATTCCAGGAAAATATCCACCTATCTAAGCTTTATTCATGATGGCTCAGTCCTTATATTGTTACTAATGTTTACAATTTTGGTGCAACACGGCTTTTGCATGAGTAGAGTGGATGAAGTCTTACCATCATTGGGTCGTGACTTAAACACTTCTATAAGGATTTTCCAAAGAATATGGTGGAGGAAATCCACCTTCTTGAAGCAACATACTAGTGAAACAAACCAGGTTTTATCCTTCCTTCACACATTCTCAATTATTTCAGTGAGGACACTGCACATTCTTGGTGTGGAGGTGGATTCATTCCTAGGTTTACTATTATTTTCATTCTATTTCTTTTTTTATCTTTTTCTCCATCTTTATGTTATTTTTACTCCCCCCCCCACCTTATGGTCACCAAATCATGGAACTCACTAAAAATGCATGTTGAAATTTTTTATTCCATGATGTTTTAACATTAGATGAAACTTTTCTCTGTTATGAAATGAATATTTGTATTAATTTAACATCAGGGAGTGATTTTTAGTGCTTTTTTTTGTCAGTTATATAAATGGTTGTATCTATGTGAAGTCTTTGAGATGATTCATTCCCCTTGTGTGAGATGTTTTTGGGAAAACAGTGTCATTAATATCTAAACACATTTTTGCACCAAACCACAGAGTGTGAATATTTCCTACTTACTAGAAGGTAAATATAAGTTAGGTTAGTATTTTTCATCTTAAAATGATATTTACATATGTCCATTCCTTATCGAGTCTCTTTCATTGTTGTGCCAGATTGACCTATGTGTGTTTACCTGATATCCAACTATTGCATGCCCGCAAAAAAAATAAAAAAATTGGGTTCTGTCTTGGTCAGGTAAAAACCCACTCCTCATCACCCTTTTATCTTGTTATAACTATTACAATTAGTGTCAAGAAGATATCAAACAAGGGTTGAGAGATAAGAGTGAGATTTGTTCCAAATACAACTTCTGAAAAAAAATAGGGGAGTGAAGAAATGTGAAAAATATGAGGATATCTAGGTTAGGAGATTATGGCTTGACTTATGGGAATGCTTAAGTGAGTGTGTCTTGAAATATGATTGCAAATGATGTAGGTAAGGTTCGTTGGACAAAACCTTTTAAGCTGAAAAATTTCAAAATAACCAATATTTGTTGGACAGAAAGTGGAATGAATAGCATGGAATTGTTTTCATACACACTCACAGATTGTTAGTGGAATTTTTTACTTTTTAATTACTTTATCAATTTGGTATCATGAATCTTTTTGAATTTCATTGTGATATGATTTATGAGACATCTTTTTTCATTTTTTCTAGGAAGAACTTCTTAGTGTGGTTTGTGCATTGATCACATTACATTAGTGAATTAAAATTTCTTCAAATGTTAAAACTTCATGATGTTGGGAATATATAAAGGCATCATTGTTTTGTAAATGTGACTTTTCCTGGGAGTGGAAATGTTTAGGTGTGGGGGTGTGATTGCATAGCGATTCACTATTCAAATATACCATTACACCATTTTTTTTAACTGGTTTTGTAATGAATATTAAAAATATAATAATAAATTTAAATTTATGTTTGAATCAGTTAATTAATTTTTATCACTGTTTAATAGAAAAATTTTACTTGTTTTGGTGTTCACATTGTTGGAGAAGGTGATTTAGAGAGCCCCTGATAGAATTCAAGCAAAATGGGCCAAACTACGTGAGATCCCAATAATGCATGTGGACAATTATTTGTATTGTAGATAATCTGTGCATCTAATTGGGATAAAATGGGTATATGAGTTCAAAAAAAGGTGGGCTACATTATTCTAGAAGATCATGAATCCTAATTCATCCATTTGGAGGCCCCAAATAGACCCAAAATGAGAAGAAATTCCAGGCTGGCCATATAGGACCACCATTTTTTATTTGGGGAATAACTCGGGCCTCAGAGATCCAATTTGTTGTATTCTACCTTCCATGGACATACAACTAATATAACTAACTCTCCACCGAATTTCAAGTTATTTTCATATGTTTTGGTTAGTCAACAAGCCGGATAAATATGAAGTAAAAACTTTTCCTTGAATAGTAACCTAACCCTTTAGATACTTGACCACTATATGGGGAAATATGGATGTAATTGCCCATAAAATTACTCCTTCCCCTCAGTATCTGTGTTTCATGACCAGGTTGAAGGTTAGTCAGATTGAAGATCTCTCTTCACCCATTTTATTTCTCTTCTCCCTCATTCACTTCTAATCCTCTTAATGATCAATTTGGGGAGTGTCTTTTATTGTAATCCGGAGCTCCACACTTGTAATATTCATAAAGTAATTGATTTCTAGGTTTGTTTTCAAATTTTCTTCATTTCTAACATTTAAATTTGTGTTTATTCTGGTATGATCAAATGCAAATCAATGGAACAAGAATCCCCATGCTTCCATGCATAACTCGGATCTTGTGACGATTTAAGTGTGGTTGCCTCTTTTCTAACCCCTCCCTTTCTTGAGTGTGCAAGTGGATTGTGTCAGTTGATAAAATATAGGATCTTGAACCTAGTAATAATCATGTTTTTTTCCTGTGGAATATTTTAATCATCGACACAAATCTGTTTATCTCATCATGTTTTTGATGTGAAGCCTTGATTGATTTCTATTTTTTACATTGATTTATGTTTGTTGATTTTGAGTGGTTTCTAATAATCAATATCATTGATAGATCAAATCCTAGGTGGTACCCTAGTAAGAAATCACATACCATTACTGGTTTTAGTATGTATAAAATCAATGAACCAATGATCCTTCCCTCTCCTTTGAGAGCGATGACGGATTGAGCATCAAGGTTCACTTACGTGGGTTGATCACGATTTCTCCAACCGTTTTCTCCCAGTAGTAATATACTTTAAATTTTTGTTCTTAATGAAACCAAACCCATTTTTAAAAAAACCCCATTCCCATTTTATTTTCTTAATCAGAACCTCATTTTGTAATTTATTATCTAAGTCTCCTTCGAGAGACGACATAGGGTTGCTACTATACTGTAGAAATTCTAGTTAAAAATAAACATCCAATTTAACGTGCTTGACAATGCAACCAAAATTTGGCACCATTTCCGAGGAGAAAAGATCATTTTTTTCTTCATTTCTTTTTATTTATTTATTTTACTTCTTAATTATTATTCTTGTAAATACCCAACCCCCATTTGATGGTTTTTTTTGGTTTTCTATTTCTATTTTTGGTTTTTTTTGTGCTCTTCCTCTCTCTCTCTCTCTCTCTCTCTCTTCTTATCCATGTCTCTATAAATTTTTTTATTATAACATTATATTCTCCTTTCACCCTTATTAAGTGATTTTATCCATATTCAATGTTAAAAAAACTTCACAAATTATTGGCATGACCTGATTAGAAAAAGAAAAACTACTTGAATTTGACCTAGAAATTAAGAAGACACTTCAAACACAAATACAGGAATCAAAATAAGTTCAATCAATTAACACTAAGGAAACCCTTTTTTATCCTCAAGTGGTCATAAACCAATCAATAATTGAACCCAATCAAACCCAAGAAATCATGTCTTCAAATAATCAAACCATAAAATAATTGACCACCCTGGATGTGGAGTACCAATCTTCATACATCCAATATCCTAGGGAAGCAGCCAACATCGAGCTAAGATCATGCCTCATCCACCTACATCCCAAATTCCACGGTCTTCCGGGTGAGGACCCTCAAAAACACTTTAAGGAGTTTCACATAGTGTGTTCCACCAAGAAACCCCAAAATGTATCTGAGGACTTAATTAAGTTTAGGGTCTTCCCTTTCTCCCTTTATGGTGTAGCCAACGATTAGATATACTATTTTCCTAACACAATTGGGGGAAGGAATGACCTAAAAACACTATTTTTATATAATCTCTTCCCTACATCCAAAACAGCATCAATTAGCAATGAAATTTGTGAAATTAGGCAATCACAAGGAGTGACTCTTCATGAATACTGGGAGAGATTCAAGTGAATCTGCTGAAGCTACCCCCACCACCAGATTAGTGAAAAACTATTAATCTGATACTTCTATGAGGGACTTATCCCCATGGATCATGGAATGATTGAGAGAGAAGCTGGTGGTTCCTTTGTTTATAAAACTCCTTTTATCGCTCGTGACTTAATACCGTACATGGCTCAAAATGTACAGCAATTTGGTACACGAGATATTGAACCAACTCAAGGAGTTAATGAGGTAAGTTATTCTTCTCTAGACCAAAAGGTAGATAAAAATATTGATGACACGTATACCCTTATAAGGAAATTATCTAAAGCACAAGGAAACTCACAATCTCTTCCTGTTCCATTAAATTTTGGTATATGTTCTGACAATACTCTTTTTTCTAAACAGTTACCACAACTTTAAGATTCACCAGAATCTTGTGCAGCCGTGTTCCTAGGGAATCAATTCCAATAATCACCTCCCTTTAAGAAAGAACAATTCAGGCCAAATCCAAATCCTGGGAGGTAAGAACAACCCTAGTACTAACAAGAAGGGAAATCAAGATACCACCAGAAGAATTGGTATCAACAAGGGAAAGGTATAAAACTTTCTTATCCTTCAACTTCTCAAAAAAAACCATCCTCCTCCTCCCAAATCTAAACTCAGGATCGATGAAATGGTGAAGAAAATGGAAACCCAGAACCACTAGTTATAACAGAACACATGATCAGCAATTCAAGACCTATGAATTCAAGTGGGGTAGTTGGAAAACACCATCAGTGAGATTAAGATCAAGGTTCAGGACAACTACCATCCCATCTCATTTCTGATCCAAATGAAAAGGGTAATGTATGTGCAGTTATACATCGTAGTGGTAAAGAAGTCTCTCCTTCTACTGATTCTGCACAACAGGTATGTCCCCCTCTTTAAAAGTCTCTTTCCCAACCCTCAATAATTTAAAGTAAAGAAAAAAAGACAAATGGTAATAAAATTTTCATGGCTGAATCAAATGAACAATCCATTCCTCTTCCTTTCCCCTAAAGACTCTCTAAATCTAAGAAAAATTTTCATAATGAGATTGATAAAGAAAAAATGGAAACATTTAAAAAGGTCCAAGTTAAAATTCCTCTGTTAGATGTAGTTAAAAAATATCTCGATATGCCAAATTTCTTAAAGTGATTTGCACCCATAGAAGAAGGATGAAGGGGAATGAGAGAGTCAAATTGGGAAGGAATGTCTTGTCCTTGATTCAACCAGTAATTACAACCAAATTCAAGGATCCAGGCACATTCACAATAACATGTACCATAGGGGAGACCTTCTTTTCTAATTCTATTCTAGATTTAGGTGCTTCTATTAATTTAATACCTCACTCGGTTTATACTTATATACAGGTTGGAGAGATTCGACCAATAAGTATTGTCGTGAAACTTGCAAACTGGAGTACTACACATCCAAAAGGGGTGATTGAGGATGTCCTTTTAAGAGTAAAGAATCTCATCTTTCCCACTGATTTCTACATTTTTTAGATGGAAGATACCCGAACCAAAGGACATGCTCCTCTCATACATGGGAGGACATTCCTCAAAATAGCAAATTTGGTCATCAACGTTCACAACAGTACATTGTCCATGGAGATCGGTGGAGAAAATGTATGTTTTAACATACTTGAGGCTATGAAACATCCTATTAAAGAGCACTTCACTCTTCCTCTCTATTCAATGGCAGTGCTATAAAATGATACAAACAGACAATTCTCTCTTCAACCAATACTCTGATTCATTTTTCTCTTTGTCATAATTGGATGATTTGTGTTTTGATTCAAGTTTTGAGTGTTTTTTGGGTTCTAAAAAGTGAAAATTTTATGATTTAATTGATGAGTGTGTTCATTATGAGGTACCTATGACTTTCAATGATTCTAAAAAACTCATTTCAGTATATTCTCTATCCTTAGAGAATAATCATGAGCAGATAGATAGTTTAATAGAGCTCACTCACCCTAAAATCCCTCCCTCAATCTAGAAACCACCGGTGTTGGAACTTAAACAAATTCTTTATAATTCAAATTATGCATATCTTGAAAGTGTTGACCAATTGACCGTCATTATTTATAATAACCTATCTCCCCAATAGGAATCGAAACTGCTCAACATTTTGAGAGACTGTAAAATTGTAATAAAATATAAATTGGATGATATTCCTGGGATTAGAACATCTATTTGTATGTAACATATACTTTTGGATGATGAGGATAAGAATTTAAGACAATCTCAATGCCGGTTGAATCCCACTCTCCTTGAAGTGGTAGAATTGGAAGTCAGGAAATTACTTGATGCGGGGATGATTTATCTTATATCTGATAGTAAATTGGTTAGAATAGTGAAAATTGTGTCTAAAAATACATTTAATAGTTTTGACAAATGAAATGAATGAATTGGATCCAACAAATGTGCAAAAAAGTTATCGAGTCTGTATTAACTATTGTCGATTGGATCAAACCATGCAGAAGGACCACATTCCTCTACCTTTCATTGACAAAATGTTAGAATGACTAGCTGTTAAGTCCCATTATTTTTTCCTTGATGGATATTCTGGTTATTTCCAAATCCATATAGCCCCTTAAGATCAATAAAATACAACATTTACATGTCCATTCAACACATTTTCAAACAGAAGTATTCCATTCAGTCTATGTAATGCTCGTGGTACTTTTCAGCGATGTATGTTGAGAATTTTTCTGAGTACCTTGAGAGTTATATGGAAGTATTTATGGATGATTTAACTATATATGGTTATTATTTTGATGATTTTTTGTAACACCCAGGTTATGTCATCTGTTGTTTCCTTGAAAAAGATCTTCTCTTAAATTATGAGAAATGTCATTTCATGGTTGAGCGGGGGATAGTTCTTGGGCATGTCATTTCAAATAAGAGAATTAAAGTTGATAAATCTAAAATTTATTTAATTTCAACCCTTCCATAACCAAAATGTGGCTGTGAGGTGAGATATTTCTTGGTTCATGCTAGTTTTTATCACCAATTCATTAGAGACTTTAGTAAGATATCACTTCCATTGTCCCGATTGTTGCAAATATACTTTGAGTTTGTGTTTGATAAAAATTGTGAGAATGCATTAAATTAACTAAAAAAGATTCTCTCATTACCTCCCATAATCCAACCAACAAGGTGGGATATCCCCTTTGAGCTTATATATGATTTCTCTAACTTTACAGTTGGGGCAGTTCTATCACAAAGGGTTGAGAAGGCTCTTCATGTCATTCTGTATTCCTCATGTACCCTTGACCCTGCCTAGGTAAACTACACAACCACTGAAAAAGAATTCCTTTATATTTTTTCCCTTGGAAAAATTTCATTAATATCTTCTTGGGTCAAAAGTGATTGTGTTTTCTAACCATGTTTCCCTTCGATTCCTTTTAAAGAAACCATAAGCTAAGCCTCAACTCATACGGTGGATGATCCTCCTCCAAGAGTATGACCTTGAGATTAGAGGTAAGAGGGGAGTTGATAATGTTGTAGCTGACCACATTAGTAGTATTTCTTCACCACTAGACAACCATACTGAATCGTCCCTCCCTATTGGAGAATTATTTCTTCATGATAACCTTTGTGATGTTATAGACCTTACCCCCCGGTATACGGATATTATGAATTTTCTAGCGACATCTAGGATCCCCACTAATTTTAGTACTTCCCAATCCTAGAGACATAAACAAGATTATCAGTGGTACATTTGGGATGAACCATATTTGTGGAGAATTTGTGGTGACCAAGTAGTTTGTTGGTGTGTCCCTGACCATTAGTTCACCTCTGTTTTGACCTTCTTCCACACTTTGGCCTCTGGGGGCCAATATGGATCTCAACGTACAGCCCAGAAGGGTCTTGACTAAGGAATTTATTGTCCAACATTGTATAGGGATGCCCATCGATTTTTCAAGTCATGTAGTCATTTTCAATTCATAGGTAATGTCTCTAAGAGGAATGAAATTCCCCAAAATCCCATGTTATTCTATGAAATTTTTGATGCATGGGGAATTGAATTCATGGGGCCTTTTCAAAATTAATTTGGCATCATGTACATATTTTTAGATATGGACTACGTGTATAAATGAGTGTAAGAAAAGGATACCATGACGGATGACTCTTGAGTATTTGTTGATTTTTTGAGGTCACAAATTTTTAGTCGGTTCGGTTTGTCAAGATTCATCATTAGTGATCAGGGTTCCCATTTTTGAAATCACAACATGAAAAATGTATTTAACAAGTATGGGGTTGATCATAAATCATCCACTGCATATCACCCCCAATCTAATGGAAAATCATAAATCTCAAATTAAGAAGTTAACAGAATATTTGAAAAAACAGTACAACCCAACAGGAAATATTGGAGTTTGTGCTTGGATGATGTACTTTGGGCATACTGTATAGCTTTTAAAACCCCAATCAGAATGTCACCATATAAAATTGTGTTTGGAAAATCTTTTCACCTCCCAATATAGGTAGAACAACGTGCCTATTGGGATGTTAATCTATGTAATATGAATCTTTCAGATGTAGGTGAGCATAGGAAGATGCAGATTCAGGAGATGGAAGAAATTCGATGTGATGCATATGAGAACTCATGAATCTATAAAGAGAAGACAAAGGCTATACATGATAGAATGATTGATCAGTGGAAGTTCCATATTGGATAGAAGGTCCTTATGTACAATTCCAGGCTAAAGCTCCACCCAGGTAAGCTCTGTTCCCGATGGCTTAGTCCTTATACTATTACTAATTTTTACAATTTTGGTGCAATACAGATTTTGCATGAGCAGAGTGGATGAAGTCTTGTGGTCAATGGGAAGCAACATAAACACTTCTATAAGGATTTCCCAAATAATACGGTGGAGTAAATCCATCTTCTAGAAGTAGCATACTAGTGAAACATACAAGATATTATCCTTCCTTCAAACATTCTCAATTATTTCAGTGAGGACACTGCACATTATAGGTGTGTGGGGTGGATTCATTTCTAGATTCATTAGTATATCATTGTCTTTTTTCTTTATTCTCTTTTTCACCTTCTTTATGGTATTTTTACTCACCCCACCCCCTTATGGTCACAAAATCATGGAACCAAATAAAAATGCATGTCGAAATTTTTTATTCCATGTTGTTTTAACATTTGATGAAACATGTCTTTGTTATAGAATGAATATTTTTATGCATTTAACATCAGGGAGTGATTTTTAGTGAATTTGTTTTTTTTCAATGATATAAATGGTTGTATCTTTGTGAAACCTTTGAGATGATTTATGCCCATTGTGTGAGTAGTTTTTGGTAAAACATTGTCACTAATATCTCAACACATTTTTTCACCAAACCCCAATGTGTGAATATTACTTACTTACTAGAAGGAAAATATAAGTTAGGTTAATATTTTTCAGCTTAAAATGATATTTACATACATTAGTTTCTTATCTGATCTATTTCATTACTGTACCGGATTGACCTATGTGTGTGTACCTTATATCCGACTTTTGCATGCCCTCAAAAACTTAAAAAAAAAATTGGGTTGTGTCTTGGTCAGGTCAAAAACCACTCCTCATCACCCTTTAATCTTTCTATAGCTATTACAATTAGTGTTGTGAGGAGATCAAACAAGGGTTGATAGATAATAGTGAGATTTGTTCAAAATGTAACTTTTGAAAAAATGATGGGAGTGATGAAATTTGCACAATATGAGGATATCTAGGTCAGGAGATTATGGTTTGACTTTCGAGAATGCTTAAGTGAGTGGGTCTTGAAATATGACTGCAAAGGATGTAGACCAGGTTCGCTGGACAAAATCTTTTAAGCTGAAAAATGTTAAAATACCCTATATTTATTAGATAGAAAGTGGAAATAATAGCATGGAATGGTCTACAAACACACACATTGAGAGTTAGTGGAATATATGACTTTTTAATTCCTTTCTCTATTTGGTATCATGAATCTCTTTGAATTTCATTATGATATGATTTATGAGACATCTTTTTCTATTTTAACTAGGAAGAACTCCTTGGTGTGGTTTGTGCATTGATCACATTACATTAATGAATTTAAATTTTCTAAAATATTATAATTTCATGATGTTTGGAATATATACATGCATTAAATTTTGGATATGTGACTTTTCCCAGGAGAGTAAATGTTTAGGTGTGAGGGTGTGATCGCTTAGCGATTCACTATTCAAATCTACCCTTACACTGTTGTTTTAAACTAGTTTTGTAATGAATATTAAAAAAATAATAATAATTTTATATTTATGTTTGAATCAATGAATTAAGGTTTATAACTGTTTAATAAGGCAATTTTACTGGTTTTTGTGTTTACATTGTAGGAGGAGGTGATTTAGAGAGCCTGTGATGGAATTCAAGCAAACTGGACCAAACTGCGCGAGAGCCCAAACATGCATGTGGACAATTATTTGTACTGTAGATAATTTGTGTATAAACATGGGATAAAATGGTTATATGACTTCAAAAAAAATGTGGTCTACATTTCTCTAGAATATCATGAAGCACAATTCATCTATTTGAAGGCCCAAAAATAGGCCCACAATGTGAAGAAATTCTGGGCGGGCCAGATTGGACCATCCTTCTGTATTTGGGCCATAACTCGGGACTCGGAGATCCAATTGTTCTGATTCCACCTCCCATGGACATCTAACGTGATTCCCCGACTTTCCACCGAATTTCAAGTCATTTTAACACATGTTTTTCAGTCAAAAAGCCAGCTAAATATGGAGTAAAAAATATACCTTGAATAGTCACTAATCCCTTTAGATAATTGACCACTTTATGTGGAAATATGGCTATAATTTCCCATAAAATCACTCATTCCCATAATTATCTATGTTTCACAACTAGGGGTGAAGGTTTTTAGAATTAGAGAGCTCTCTTCACCCATTTTATTTATCTTCTCCCTCATGTAATTCTAAGCCTCTTAGTGATCAATTTGGGGAGTGTCCTTTGTTGTAATCACTTGCTCCACACTTGTAATATTCATAGGGTAATTGATTTCCAGGTTTGTTGTCAATTTTCCTTTACTTCTACCTTCTTAATTTGTTTTTATTCTAGTATGATAAAATAAAAATCAAATTAACAAGAATCTACATGCTCCCAGGCATAACCAGAATATTGTGATGATTTGAGTGTGGTTGCCTCTTTTCTCACCCCTTCCATTCATGAGTGTGCAAGTAGATTGCGTCGGTTAATAAAATCTAGGAGTAGAAACCTATGAATATGCATGTTATTGTCTTGTGAAATATTTTTATCATTGACACAAATATGTTCATCTCGTCATGTTGTTGATGTGATGCCTTTATTGAGTTTTGGTATTTACATCAATTCATGTTTGTCGATTTTGATCTGTTTCCAATAATCAATATCATTGGTTGATCAAATCATAGGTGGTAACCTAGTAGGAACTCACATACCATTACTGATTTTCGTTTTTATAAAATCAAGGAATCAACTATCTTTCCATTTTCATTGGGAGCGATTATGGATTGAGCATCAAGGGACACTTACCCAGGTTGATCATGATTTCTCCAATGGTTTTCTCTTAGTAGTAATATACTTTCAATTTCTTTTCTTAAAGATAAAAAACCCAAGTTTTTTAAAAACCAATTTCACTTTTTGTTTCTTAATCTGAACCTTGTTTTTTAATTTATGATCTAAGGATCCTTCGAGATACAACCTAAGTTTGCTGTTATTCTGCAAAAATTATAGTAAAAAACACTTAATTTGAAGCGCTCGACAACGTGACCAGTCATATGACAGGAACGATCAATGCAGTTTATCATCATGTGTTAAGGACACTTTTGTATATTTATTTTATCATTTTGTGGAATGTATGATGATTTTAATGTGGTTTGTTGACATGCGACTAGGATGTTGAGGGAGAGGAGGGTTCCCAAGGGGAGAGCATGGCACTACAACGATAACCTAACATGAATGAGGACCACAAAGTACCATGTTACACCACACACTCAAGAGAGAAGCTCTAGACAAGAGGATAAAATAATTAAATTACATTTGGTCCTATGTATGATGTATTTGGTCATTCTTATATATACCATAATAATGGAAATCAATCCATATGTAGTTCTTTGACATAGCATGGTAGATAGACAATTCTAGAGGTAATTTCCTCTCAAATGAGAACATCATGATGGTTTTTTTTAGTTTAAATTCATTAGATATTGGACTATAAAGTTCTTAGTTTAAGGTCATAAAATCTACACCATAATGGTTGGGAATATTTGATGGGTATGTGCAGTGTGGATGGGTGAAAAACCTAACACAAATGACCTAGGAGGCCCAATGTCACACAACACATTCCTGAGAGAACCTATACACAATTTAAATTCGTGATTCTTGTATAAAAAGTGAGGATGTATCTAAAATAAGTGATATGTATAGCACGGTAGGAACAAAACTATTTGGAATAGGGCTATGGGAGGATCATGTCACACGATACAACTTAAAGGAGAACCCGAAATCATTTTAAATTCATAAGGCTTGAACTTGAGTACCAAGTTCAACGTCATGTTCCGGGGACATGGTTATTCACCTTTTAAGGTCATGAAAAAGGGAGCACCAATGCTTTGTAGTTTATCATCATATATCTAATATTTTGTATGTCTCTTAGTTTAAGGTCATAGAATAATGACCATTATGTGATCTTCTTAAGAGAATATACATAGCATGGTGAGATTAAAAACCTAAAGTGAATAAGGGAAAAGATAGCTCATCGTCACACCACATATTCATTTGGGTGTTGTGCAGCTCCACCACATGGGTAAAAACCCTTACATGAATCCCAATCCCACATGAGTCATGCTTGGTGTGGGAAATAGGGAGTGTTGTCAATATTTCATTATCACATGGAAGTCCACAAAAGGGTAAGGAAATGCTAGGTGGGAAAGTCCGGATGATACTGACCTTCCAACTCAATGTGTATACATCCACGAGGGGTAACAATAAAGGTGTTGGGGTTCCACAAAAACATAGGAAGGTGGAAAAGAGTTAAATCAATACTTCGTATATCTAGATCATGAAAGGGGCGATTGATGGGTAGGGACCACTATTGAAAAAATTTGAAATATACGATCAGAAACTAAACCAATCTAGGATGGTGTATGCTAATGTAGAATTGATTGCTAACCATGTTTGAATCACAAGATCAACTATTTGTTACTAGATATCCATTAGGACATTGTCCTAGGATGGGAGGTGAGAAAAATGTGGTATGAGAGCATTACCATTAGGGGGTCCATCTAGATATAAAAGATGGTGGACATATGAACTCAGAAATACTCAAACTATGGTAATGGGTCAAGGAAGTGTCTGTGTGGAACCTGACACTTTAGGTTTCACACCCCAGCAAATCAGAACATGCCAGCGGTAGGATGAAGATAGAATCATTATAAAGTACCTTAGTGTCACAAATAGTTTAAGGTCAGCTTTATTGGACTACATTCTCTCAGTTTATGGTCATAGAGTTTAGACCTTATTCCCATTTTAACATCATGTTCTAGGGATAAACGCCCAGTTTAACGTCATGTTCTTAGGATGATGAACACACAGTTTAATTTCATGTGATGAGGACAATGGTCATTACATAGTTTAATGTTATGTGACTGGGACTATATAGTTCTTAGTTTAACCTCATAGAATTCATACCATTGGATCTTAGTTTAAGGTCATAGAGTTTGGACCATTCAATGTAGTTAACATTATGTGGTGAGGAAGCTAATTGTAATGCAGCTTATTGTCATTTGACTTGGACACTAGGGGGAGAGGTGTTCCAAAGGGGAAGTGTATGGGGAAGTGGTTATAACCATACACCAATGAGGAAAACATAGGACCATTCCACACCACATAATCTCGAGGAAAAACCAAACCCAATTTAATGTCATGAAGTTTGGACTCAAGTTTTTCGTTTAACGTTGTGTTCCAGAGATGTTGGGTAATTTTATTTTAAGGTCATGTAGAAAGGACTATCAATGTTGTTCAGTTTAATATCATGCGTCCAGGATGCTGATGTTATGTAGTTTAAATTCTTACATCTTGGATTGTATGGATCTTAGTTTAAGGTTTTGGAATTAGAACAATTGGTTCTTAGTTTAATATTATAGACTTCAAACTATTAGTTCTTAGTTTAAGGTTATAGAATTAAAACCATAGGGTGTGTGTATTCAATAAGGGAAATGAATGGAATTAAAGGAACAACCCAACATGAATGAGGACCAATGAGGCTCGCATCATACAATACACTACCCAGGAATACCCACACACAGTTTAATGTCATGGTGTCCTAACATGAACTCCTAGTTTAAGTTCATAGTGTTTGGAACATTGGTTCTTAGTTTAAGGTCATATAATTTGAAACTTATAGGGTGAGTATTCCATTAGGGATATATATGTAATGATAGGAACAATCAAACATGAATGAGGACCAATGAGGCCCACACCATACAATACACTCCCAAGGAAGACCCACACATAGTTCAAAGTTGTTATTTATAGATAGACCTCCTAGTTTAGTTTCATATAGTTTGTACCTTTGAGATTTTGTAGCTACTACATGTGGGTAAAACCCCAAGAAAGACTCATAATCCCATGTTATTCATGCATAGTGTGGGAAAAAGAGAGTGGTTTGAGGCTTTCCCAATCGTATAGAATCACCCAACAAGGGTGAGGAAATTATAGGTCAAAAGGATCCCAATGACAATATCCCGCTTACTCAATGTGCATGGATTCACATAGGAGTAACGCCAAGGGTGTTGGGATTCATAAAAAACATAAGGATGTAGAAAGTGTGAATACCGACACCCGATATTTGGAACACAATAAGGGTGGAGTGATGATGGAGGACTACTGTTGACCTTGTTAAAAATAAAAAATCATATTGTGTTACCTAAGAGAGTGAAAAAAATTAGGGTATACCACTAACCATTTTCCAAACATGGAACCTATCTCAAAATTTATTCTAAAATATTTTGGGGTGTTGGCCTGAGAAATAAATTGATTCACATTGGAATGAGACCAAACTGTAATGGGGTCCCCTCATATGTGGAAGAGGATGGGGTTCCAAATAAATTGATGTTATGAAGCATGGAGATGGATTGATAGAATTTACATGTAGAATACAATACTCTAGGTTATACACCACATTGCATTTTAGCATGTAAATGGGGAGTATTGGAAATATGTAGTTGAAATCCATATCAAGGACATGGGTCATGAGGTTGTTCTTGAATTTGGCACAGTAGTGGGACAACACTGAATTCATAGTGCTCTCTCATATGGGACCTCATGGAATTATGAATTTTTACATCATGCGATGGGGATGTGGAGATATATCATGCTTAGCATCTGAGGAATCATGTATTCTACACATATGGAAAGTCTATAGTTTAACATCATGTTCTGAGGAAGATAGATGTGTAGTTTAATTTCATAGGGTAAGTATGTTTCATCATAAATTTTAATGTCATGTGATTATGAAAAGAAATGATTTCCTTTTAACATCACATAACATTCACCGTGTTTGTTGCGGTTTTAGGTCTCGTAGATTTGATAACAAAATATTATTGTTTAATGTCATGTGACCAATATTTTGTATTGTGGTTTAATTTCATCTGACCAAGATAAAGGTTTTTGTGTAGTTTAACATCATGATACTGGGATGTTGGAACACAAGGATTTTATTTATAGTGTAATTGTCATATCTACCCCATTCTGATGGTTTGGGATCCTTGAGGATCAGGGGGAGTTCAAGCATGGGATTACTCTAAAATTCCCCCAGCATACATGTGGATGTTCTCTAAGCATAAACAAGGCTATTTCATAAGGAACTTTGCATGGGATAGTTTCGGAGCAGCTAGAAGACTTGGAAGCTGAGAGCCTTAGTATGATGGGATGACGGAGCCTAGAAGGCATGGGATCTTGGATCATTAGTACAAAGGTGCGATGGATCCCAGAAGTCATGAAATCCTAGAGTGTTGGTACAATATGGTGATGGATCCTGAAATGTGTGGAATTCATGAGAGTTAGTATGATGGGGTGATGGATCCCAGAAGGAATGGAATCCTGGATCATCGGTACGATAAGGTGATAGAGCATGGAAGGCATGGAAGCCTGGATCGTTGGTTTGATGGGGCAATGGGGCCTGAAAGGCGTGAAAGCCTAGATTGTTGGTAAAATGGGGAGATGGAGCCTAGAAGGCATGGAAGCCTATATTTTCAATATGTCGGGGTGATGGAGCCTAGATGGCATGGAATCCTAGATCATCGATTTGATAGACCAATGGAGCCCAGAAGGCATCGAATCATAGATCATCGGTATGATAGGGGGATGGAGCACAAAAGGCCTAGAATCCTTGACTGTTGGTACAATTGGGTGATGGAGTCCAAAAGTTATGGATACCTGGATCCTCAATACGATAGGGAGATGGAATCTGGAAGGCATGGAATCCTAGATTGTTGATATGATAGGGCGATAAAGCCTAGAAGTTGTGTATTCCTAGATCATTGATACGATGGGGATAAGGGTCCCAAAAGGTCTGGAAGCCTAGATATCCGCTGCAATGGGTGATGGATCCTGGAAGGCATGGAAGCATGGATCATTAGTACAATGGGGTGATGGAGCTTGGAAGGTGTTGAAGCATGGATCATCGGTATAGTGGCGCAATGGATCCCGGAAGGCATGCAGTCATTGATTATCAGCACTAAGGGGTGATATATCCTAGAAGGAATGGAAGCCTGAAGCATCATCATGACATGGAGATGGATCCAGAAACACATGGAACCCTGGAGCATCAACACGATGGGTCAATGGAGCTCGGAAGATGTGAAATCCTTGAGCATGAGTATGAAGAGGTGATGGATCCTGAAAGGCATGGAATCTTGGACCATCGGTATGATGGGGAGATGGGGGCTAGAAGGAATAGAGGCATGGACCCTGAAACGTATGACTGATTGTCTTCTATCGACTGGTCAAGGTTTCGGTGCTCTGCTAATGTGTATAGTATCACTCTGGTCGAATCCTCACCGATGACACTTTGTAATAGTCGTTTGTTTTTCGTTAAATTTATTCTGATTGGGGGTTTGTTTGCAGAGATTATGAAATAATTTATGGATTATGTTTGATTTAACAAATTGATAAATATTTGTGTGAGTTCATTATTAGGGAGTAAAGCTTGTGATATCCTCGAGCTTTGTTTATATTGCATTTAAAGTAACACCCACTTCACAAGATAACGTTGATTGAAATTCCTAAGTGTTAAGGGTTTAATCTAAGCACTAACTTAACATAGGGTTCTAATCATTAACATTACTTATTTATGTTAGTGTATTTATGGTTCCAATATTCAATTGAAACCACATGTTAAACAAAATATTTCGTTAATCCATGAAATGTTATGTCCAACATACACAATGTTAAATTAACGAATACTCATCGAGCAAATACTCTCAATCACTTAACATCATTAAATTTTGACTCAATCCAATGAGAGATTTACTCAGACATTTGGGTTTTAAATATTCTGGTTATAATTATTATGATGATAAATTAAGAATAGAATAAAAAGAAAGGGATAAGAAAAGAGTGGTGCGTCGAACACACACAGATGTACAATGATGATAATTAAAAACGGTCTTTCGATTGAATGAGGAAACAAAAAAAAATAGAATGAGATTAAAATTTATTTTAACAATTTTAAGAAAATTAACATTAAACTACATAAGGTGTATTAGAATAAGAGATATTGAAGAATAAACTTGCATTAAAACAGAATTACAAAAACAACACTTATGAGATTACAAATGAAGAAAACCACAAAGGTGAAAGGAAACAAAGAGAGGAGGAAGTGTTGAGTCAATAAGGTTTTCCTTATGATTTTTCCATTCCTTCTTGTTTTGAAAATCACAAACATCATATCTTTAAAAAAAATCGCTTTTTTAAGGAAATCCGCTTTTGTAAGAAAAATTATTCTTATCATATTTTAATCCATATTTTTCCTAAGTATAAAATTCGGATTCATTTCTGTTTTCTCGGATTTGTTTGAAACTTTGATATAAAGTATTCTGTCTTAGGATCCGAATTCTGGATAAGATTTGTAAGGAAGTTTCACTCCGGATTCTAGATGGGAACTATAATAAAGTATCATTCTGAATTCCGGTTATGAACTCTGACTAAGTCCTATTCCAGATTCAGGATATGAATCTTTATAAAGTTCGACATGGAATTCTCATTACGAATTCTAATGAAGAATTATCATTACGAATTCTGATAATGAATTTTCATTAAGATTTATGATGACGAATTCTCATTCGGAATTCTAATGATGAATTCTCATTCCGAATTCTGGATAAGAATTCTCATTACGAATTCTTAAGATGAAATCTCATTACGAATTCTGATGATGAATTTCCATTACGAATTCTGATGAGGAATTCTCACTACGAATTCTGATGACGAATTCTCATTCCGAATTCTCATTCTGAATTCATCTATTAAACAGAATCTTATCATCTCTATTTTGTACACTCTGATTTATTCGGACTCTGAATTTTTACACTCTGAACTTTCACTTCGAACCTTCACTCTGAATCTTTTGAGTTATATTTTAAACGGTGTCGTACATTCTGTTACACTTGTTTTGTTATAAAACGATGTCGTCTTTTCTGTTATAAAACTAACCATTGGTTAAGTTACACATGTACAGGTCCCTCCGATTTTTAAGGAAAATATTACCATTGGGAAGGAGGCCGACCTTACCTATAAATAGGATCTCATTTGAAAGAGCTGCTGATGCTGTTGGCTGCTAAAAGGCTGACTGATCTTCGACTCATGTTATTACATGCTTGAAGTGATTTCTAGAGAGAGAGGCTCTTATTAACTCTCAATGCTTCGTGTGACTCCGAGTGTTGGTGATTACATTCGAGGACTTCCGGGGATAGGAAGACAGAGGTGACGACTACCTTGAAGTTTGAGGGATTCCTTGCCGAGGAAGACAGAGGTTGCCAACTACCTTGAAGTTGAGGGCTTGCGGGGATAGCAAGACAGAGACACTCCGATCTTCGTATCGAGGGCTTACCTTGGTGTGGGTAATACAGACTTGCTTGAAAGTATAAATCAAGAGACCTTTATCCAAGGTTTTTGGATACCCTTCTCTTTGGGTTAAAAGACTATTATCTTGTTACTTGTAGTTCTACTACTCGTTTATTTCCGCTGCATTTTGTATTATATGGAAAGTATAACTTTCTTATACTTCCTTACTTGTACTCTGTTTCATTTAGATTCTATACGCTTTAAGGTAGAATCTCATATTGTAACTTTTGTTATGTTTCAATTTCCGGAACCATATTTCTGGAACCTACTTTCGGAATCTCTTTCCAAGTTTGCATTCGGTGTTAGAGGTGTTGTGAATTTTCTTAGTTTAACTTTGTTAAACTTAGCCCTTTCCTTTGCTTAAGGAAAACATAGTTATTTGTAACTAACTTTAAAGGTTCCAAAGGAATTTTTAAAGTATACAATTCACCCCCCCCCCCCCCCTCTTGTATATTGAGCATCTATATCACTATTTCGATCCTACAATTGGTATCAGAGGAGGTCTCTGAAATACTTATACTTACGAATAAGTTTTTCTTGCTCACTTTATCATTCCAAACTTTTCCATTCCAAACTTTGTCATTACGAATTTTTTCTACTAACAAGTTTGCGTTCCGAAGGTTATTATAAGTATGGCAGGAATTAATGTTGGTTCAATTGATAATCTAAATCCTACAAGACCACCAATATTTGATGGTAATGATTATGAGTACTGGAGAGATCGAATGAAGACTTTTGTTATCAACACTGGAGTGGACAATTTTGTTATGCTTATTGGTGATTATAAAATTCCTAAAAAGTAAGTTAGAACTTTTACTAACCAGGAAAAGCAAGAATATCAACTCAACTATAAGGTACGCAATACTCTACTTTGTTCAATGACTAGAAATATATATAGCCAAATTTCTTCTTGTGAACCAGCTAACTGTATCTGGAAGAAGTTAGAGGTTACACACTTTGGAACTTCTAAGGTGATTGAGACTAGAAGAGCTATGCTCAGAGCTGAATATCATGGCTTCAACTTTCCTTATGGAGAACCAATCTGTAAAGTTCAACAGAGATTTATGACTATCGTAAACAGCCTACAGTCTATGGGAGAGAAAGGTTTAGATGATGAAGCTCTTGTGGATAAGATAATTGATATCATGCCTAATGAGTGGGAGTCAAAAAGAATTGCTATAGATGAGAACAGGAAAGTGACTCAGATTTCTCTTGATGAGCTTTTTGGAACTCTTCTCCAACATGAAACCAGAATGAAAAGAGATGCTGACAACATCAAAAAGAAAAATGGAAATGGTATTGTTGCTTTTACAACAACATCAAATCATATGAAAGCTAAGACTCCTGAGAGAGTAACCAGATCTAAGTCTAAGAAGATGGTATTTCAGTCAGATTCTAGTGAGAGTGAAATATCAAAAAATGAATTAGCAAATCTTGCTTGAAGGATGAACACGATATCTGGCCAGAGAAATTTCCAATCCATGTATAAGAAAAAGGAAAGAAAAGATAAGAAAGATGGAGAAGTTACTTGTTATGAATGCAAGAGAGCTGGACATATAAGACCAGATTTCCCTATGCTCAAAAAGAAAGAATGGAAAGAAAGGCATTCAGATAGGAACAGAAAGAAGTATTATAAAGAAAAAGCTAAGAATGTTCTGAAAGCTAATGACACCTGGAGTTCCAGTGGTGGTGACTCTTCAGATGAATCTTCTGATTATGAATCTTCAGGACAGAAGAATCTTGGTCTTATAGCCAGATTACCTATTGATAATCATTTTCTTATGGCTAAGGTATGAAATGCTGAATCATTGACCAATGTTTCTTTAAATTCTAATGATATTAAGTATTATGACTCTTATGATGAAGAATCTTCATCTGATGAAGAAAATACTTTACCTACATATGAATAAGTCTCTAGGTTTGCTGAACTTATTGAGATTGAGAATTCTAAACTCAATAAAAAACTTGATAAGGAAAACTCTAGGAATTCTATTCTTACAAAAGAGATATCAGATCTTTCTAAAGATCTTGATAAGAAAAATGCAGATTTTGAAAGTATTTCAAAAAATCTTGAGGAAGCAAGTTCCGGGAAGAATAAACTTTCTAAAGAATTAGAAAAAGTAATTTCTAATAAAAATGTTTTCGAGCCTAGCTCTAGTTCTAAAACTAATGATTTTGAGGATAAAAACATGGTTGTAAAACTCAAGTATGAAATTTTTTCCATAAATAAGTGTTTATCAAACTTTACCCATGGTAAAGAAAATTTTGATAAAATGTATTCCCAAATATGAACTTTAAGAAATAAATCTGTATTTGGTTATACCCATGCAAAACCAATTTTCAGTAACAATTATTTTGTTCCTCAAAGTGCCCCATTTTGTACTAAGTGTCAATGTGGTGGTCACTGGGCAAAGAATTGTTCTTTAAACAAAACCCAATCTCTAGTATTTCACAAAGATTACTTTTCTAAGAAGATGTGGGTACCTGAAATTTTATTGTCTGGAAATCTCGGATCTAAACAAGTTTGGATTCAGAAAGTCTAATTTTCTTCTTAATTTCAGGAAAATAAAGAGAGTACCAGCAACAATACATGGTATTGGATATTGGATGTTCCCATCACATGACTGGTAACAAAAGCTATTTTGAAAAGATTATCAAAACGAAGGGAGGAAAGGTAACTTTCGGAGATAATGCTAAGGGTGAGATTGTTGGTATTGGTAATATTGTTTTTCTTGGTAAAACATTGATTTCAAATGTTCTTTTTGTTAAGGGTCTTAAGCACAACCTCATTAGCATAAGCCAGTTATGTGATGAAGGTTACCTTGTGAATTTTAGGAATGATAAGTGCTTAGTTCACAATTCCAAGGAAGAATTTATTCCCTCAGCAAATAGGAAAGATAATGTTTACACCTTAAATTTGGAAGACCTCAGGAGCCAATATTTACCTTGCCTTAGTGCAATGGAAGATCATTCCTAGTTATGGCAAAGAAGACTAGGTCATTGTAACCTTAGGAACCTATGTAAACTCTCTATGAAGAAACTAGTTAAGGATCTACCGAAGCTTAGATTTGATTCTTCTAAAGTTTGTGATCCTTGTCAATATGGTAAGAAATATAAATCTAGTTTTAAATCAATTAGTGAAGTCTCAACAACCGATGCATTACAGTTAGTGCACATGGATCTTTTTGGTCCTACACAAACATGAAGTACTGGAGGCAAATACTATGTGTTTGTACTAGTTGATGATTACACTAGATTTACTTGGGTTTATTTTCTAGCAAAGAAATCTGAAGCTTTTTCTTATTTCAAAAGTTTTAGAGCTCAAGTTAAAAATGAGAAAACCCATCCATTGAAAACTATTCATAGTGATCATGGAGGAGAATTTCAAAATTCGGATTTTGAAACTTTTTGTAGTAAAAAAGGTATTACTCACAATTTTTCAGCACCTAGAACTCCTCAACAAAATGGTGTAGTTGAAAGAAGAAATAGAATTCTTCAAGAGATAACTAGAACCATGTTGAGTGAATATTCTATAGCTAGACATTTCTGGGCTGAATCTGTAAGTACTGCTTGTTATACTATAAATAGAGTTTTGATTAGACCTTTTCTTAATAAAACTCCTAATGAGTTATGGAATGGTAGAAAACCAAGACTATCCTACTTCAAGGTTTTTGGTTGCAAAGTATTCATTTTGAATACTAAAGATATCTTACATAAATTCGCACCAAAATCTAATGAAGGAATTTTCTTAGGTTATTCCACAACATCTAAGGATTATAGTGTTTTTAATAAAAACACTTCTACTATTGAAGAAACAGTACATGTAAAATTTGATGAGTAAGAACCTTTTGTTTTTAAAACACCTCAGCCTACATCCTCAGATGTGTTTTCAAAAACTGATTATCAACCTTTGATAGAAGAACCTTCTGATAAGGATAATATTCAAGAAGATATTCCTGAAACATTTACCCCTGAAGATTTTCTACCCTATGTTGACGAACATGCTTTTCAAAACCCAAATCAGACATTTCTTAAGAATCATCCCAGTAATAGTATCATTGGTGAAGTAAATCAACCTGTAAAGACTATAAGTTCCTTAAGAAATGAAGTAGAACATCTAGTATTTCTTTCCCAATTAGAACCTAAAAGCACTGATGAAGCTTTAGGTGATGATGATTGGATTAAAGCCATGCAAGATGAACTAAATGAATTCGAAAGGAATAAAGTCTGGACCTTGGTTGAAAGACCTAAGGAAACTTCTGTAATTGGAGTCAAATGGGTTTTCAGAAATAAATGTGATGAAAATGGAGTCATAGTAAGAAATAAAGCTAGACTTGTTGCTAAAGGCTATAATCAGCAAGAGGGAATAGACTATGAAGAAACCTATTCTCCAGTAGATAGACTTGAATCTATCCGTATTTTACTTGCCTTTGCAGCATTCTTTAATTTCAAACTTTTCCAAATGGATGTGAAATGTGCTTTTCTTAACGGTTATGTTCAAGAGGAAGTTTTTGTTGAACAACCTCCTGGCTTTTAAGATACAAAACATCATGATTATGTTTTTAGACTTACCAAAGCTCTGTATAGCCTAAAACAAGCCCTACGAGCATGGTATGATAGACTCACTGGATTTTTACTTCAAAATAACTATGTTAAGGGAAATGCAGATCCAACCCTTTTTATAAAGAAAGATAAGAAAAATGTTTTTATTGTTCAAATTTATGTGGATGACATCATATTTGGTTCAACTCAGCAATCTTTGACCAACTCTTTTGCAAGTCTAATGAAATCTGAGTTTGAAATGAGTATGATGGGTGAGTTAACAATTTTTCTTGGTTTTAAAATTTCTCAAAAACCAGAAGGAACCTACATATCTCAACATAAGTATATTAAAGATCTTCTTAAAAAGTATGGTTATGATTATACTAAGAGTATAAGTACTCCTATTGGTACCTCAAACTCTTTAGATCTTGATGAAGCTGGGAAACCAGTAGATCAAACATCTTTTAGAGGTATGATAGGAAGTCTACTATACTTAACAGCTAGTCGACCAGACTTAATGTTTTCAGTATGCTTATGTGCAAGATATCAATCCAATCCTAAGGAATCTCATCTAAAGGCAGTAAAAAGAATTTTTCTCTACCTTAAGGGAACCATGGATCTAGGATTATTTTATACTTCTGGAAATGATTTTATCCTAAAAAGATTTTCTGATGCTGACTTTGGTGTATATAGAATGGATTGAAAAAGTACATCAGGAACTTGTCATTTCATAGGAGATTCAGTAGTTTCTTAGTCCTGCAAGAAGCATCATTTTGTAGCACTCTCCACTGCTGAAGCTAAATATGTAGCAGCTGGAAGTTGTTGTGCTCAAGTGTTGTGGATGCAACACACACTCACAGACTATGGCTTGAGTTTTACTAAAACTCAAATTTTGTGTGATAACACTAGTGCCATTGCTCTTAGCAAGAACCCTGCACATCACTCACGTGCAAAACACACAGATATTATGCATCACTTTCTTAGGGATCACACACTTAAAGGAGATATTATTCTTCAGTTTATCGGAATGCAAGATCAACTTGCTGATATTTTCACAAAATCTTTGCCTTCTGATAGATTTGAAAACATTAAACAGAAGTGAGGAATGATAACTATAAGGTAATCATTCCTCATTAACTTTATGTTGAAAAAGTCTCCTGACAGCAATAAACTACTTTTCATAGGGGGAGTACATTTGATTGTTAGTTTAACAAAGTTTTTCAAAAACTATTTTCAATCTTTTCCGAATTAAAATTCCGGAATGGAATTTATGGAACTAAAACTTTCCAGAATGGATATTTTCGTATATAATACTTCCGGAATGGAAGTGTTTGTATTAAAAACTTCCAGAATGAAAATTTTCGTACTGGTTTTTTCATAATGGTATTTTCGTACCGAATCTTCCATAATATGTTTTTTGTTTTCGAAATTATGTAATGAAATTTTTCGTAGTGAGTTTTCCTTACTGAGTTTGTTTTTCGTAGTGAGTTTTCCGAATTTTGTCTTTTCAAAATAAAGATTTTTTCGTAGTTATCGCAAGAATATTACCCATTACGAATAATCCTCATAAGCCAATCCGAAAGGTATGATTTTCTTACCCAAGTTTTCATAGTCATATTTTACTTGCTGGAATTTTCTTATATTTTGTTTTCGGATTATATTTTTATTAAATCATTGTTTTAATATAAACCTCAAAAGATCGGATTCAAGAGAATTGGTTTTCGACCGTCAGATCTGATCTCAGCTTATCACAACCATTCGATCAACCGTGGAAGTTGAACCGTCATCTCATTGCCTATATAAAGGGGACCCAAATACTTGTCCCACATCGTTTTCAAGCTCCAGCGTCCGGAAGCTCTGCCTCTCTGTTTTAAGGCCGTTACGAACTTCAGATTTCTCCGTTCCGAACTTCTCAGAAGTCATCAGATCCAAATGTCTGTGGAGTTAGCTTCTCAAGAAATGTCATCCTCTAAGCCTATTTCATAATGGTTAGTTTACAGAGAAAGGATAGTCCATCTAGATTTCTTCAAGAACTATGATTCTCTTATTTCGAAGAACATTAAGTTGAATGGGTGGGAAGATATTGTTGTGTCCAAACCGGGGAATCAAGACGATGTTTTTTCGGAGTTACTTGTTGAGTTCTATGAGACAGCTTCCTTATTTCAGGAAGATAATAGGGAGAAATTTTCTTTTAAGTCATATGGAAAGACTTATAAGCTTTATTATACCAAGGCAGCAAGCTTGGTAGGGCTGACCTATGAAGGAGAAGCAGAGTTCATATCTCATGTGTTGCCAGATTCTAAGGGTAGCTTCGACAAGGAAAAAGCCTTGAAAACTCTCGGACTTTCAGATGACAAAGCTCCTAATATTGCTAGTTTTCCTACGAATTTCCAGATTCTAGATTTGTGGGTACAAGGTCTTATCGTACCAAGGAAAGTTGATAAAGACAGTTTAAAGAAGAGTGAGATCTATATATTATATTTCCTGATAAATCTATGGAAGTTTAACATCATGAGGCACATTCTTATAACCATTGAGAATCTTAAGAAAGGAAATCTCAGAGCCCAGATCGTAATGTACCCAGCAATTTTATCAAAGTTAATAGTTCGGTGACTTGAGTCTTTCAAGGAAGCTTGCAAATCTAAGCCAAGGGTTTGTAAAATTTTGTTGGTCAGTGATGATACCCTTATAAGGATGGATGTGGCTTTTAACAAGGAAACTGGTGAGTTCTTCGATTTACCTAATCAAGAAGAAGCGGCTCTGAAGACAGCTTAACCGGAATCATCTAAGCCAGTAAAGAAAAGAAAGTTGAAAGCAGTTGTAGCTGAAGTACAGGATCCTAAATCTAAGGAAGTTCAAACCGCACCTCCCAACCCAAAGAAGAAGAAGGCCTATCCGGTTGAGGTTGTTGCGAAGTGGAGAGCAGATAAAGAGAAAAGTAAAGAAGGGGATCTGCAGTTCGGATTGGACCCTATGGAGGCTAAGGCCTTGAAGGACAGAACTGCTGATGAGCATGAAATACAAGTAAAGGAAAAGAAGCTCAAGAATAAGTCAGAAGCTGAGGTAGTCCAAGCTTTGTTAAAATTTAATGAAATAGTATCAGGAAGCATTCCAGTTCCGAGATCTTTCTCCTTGGAATCTCTACCTGAGACTCCAGGAAGAAACCTTGATTCTTTAGAAGAGATTACAGCTGAACATGTTGAGCAACTCGAGTTGATTCAACAAGTGGAAAAGGAAGAAGTAGTTGCTGAAGGAAGTGGTGAAACAGGAGATTTATTGAAAGAAGTAGATGATTATAAGGGGTCACCTTCGAAACACCAGTCACTCCGAACTTCAAAGGCTGAATCCTCTAAGTTAGTAACCCTAGAGAAGGATAAGAATGAGGAAGAAGTTGTTTAAAAAGTTGTTGATGATATTATTCAAGTATCTACTAGCGATCATAAAACTCCTGATCAAGAATTGATTCCGAAAAAAGACAAGGGAAAGCAAATCCTTGTTGAGACTCTGAAATCAGTGGCTAGCAAGAAAAGAGAATATGGCGATTCGTCAAAAAGGAAGTTGGAGCTTATTGAGGAAGAAAATTCTCCAAGAAAAGTTTCAGATTCGGAGTCATCCTTGGTGGGGCATGAATTTGTTTTTCAGTCTTTAAAGAAGTTGGTGGGAACCATTCCGACCTTCTCAAGTATTGATTCCAGATGTCAGATGCTTCAACATGCTTTGAATCAGAAAACTGACTCCGTATCTATGGTTGTGGAAAAGTGCGTTGAGATTGAGGCTCAGTTCAAAACCTTCTTTGTTGGCTACAAAGCTCATATAAAATCTTGAAAGAGAATGAAAAACTGGTCGAAGAAGACTGTTGAAGAAATGTGGTTATTCGATGAATTTCAGGATAATGTTAAAGATGCTTTTGAGAATGAGGACAGGAAGATAAATGAGCTGACTTCTTCCTTTGAAGAGAAGCTGAAAGATGAAAAGAACTTTCGGATTCAAGAAGTCAATGATCTGAATGGGAAGCTAAATTCTGTCTCTCAAAACTGGAAGTTTGAAAGGGATCATCAGATTGAGTTTCAAGAAAAGATGAAGGCTCAGGAAGAAATTTTCAAGGATCAGGAAGAAAAGCTGAAAGCTCAGGAAGAAAAGATTGAAGCTCAATCTGCAAGAATAGTGGTCTTAGAGAATCAAGCTGAAGAATATCATAAAGATCTGAAGAAGATCAAGACAATTCTTAAGGGTCTCATTTCGATGGAAAAAGATCCGAAATAGCTAAATCTGATCTTTTTGTTGTATCTAATTTTCTTTATTGCCAAGATTTCAAACTTAATGTAATTTGTGCTTATCGGTTCTTTTGTTGTTGTAACTAATGTTTTAGGTACTTTGTTATTTTTCCATTCCCTCAAATTCTATTTGAAAATCACAAAGGGGGAGAAGTAAAAGATACTTATGAAAAAGAACTCTAATAAGAGTTTATCTAAGGGGGAGTTTTTCATTAAAGAAGACTTTCTTTTTCGTAATGAAATGCCACTCCGAAAATCTGAATACGATCCTTAGAGTTTCAAAGCCTAAGGGGGAGTTAGTCATATTCATTAATATCCTTAAAGAAAAGGGAGATAGGCCTTAATGTTTTTCTTTCTTCTTAGAATTTCCTTTTTGTAAGGATGTTTGTGCTTTCCAAAAAGGGGGAGATTGTTGAGTCAATAAGGTTTTCCTTATGATTTTTCCATTCCTTCTTGTTTTGAAAATCACAAACATCTTATCTTTAAGAAAATCTCTTTTATAAGGAAATTCGCTTTTGTAAGAAAAATTATTCTTATCATATTTTCATCCATATTTTTCCTAAGTATAAAATTCGGATTCATTTCTGTTTTCTCGGATTTGTTTGAAACTTTGATATAAAGTATACTATTTTAGGATCCGAATTCTAGATAAGATTTTTAAGGAAGTTTCACTCCAGATTCCAGATGAGAACTGTAATAAAGTATCACTCCGAATTCTGGTTACGAACTCTGACTAAGTCCTATTCTAGATTCAGGATACGAATCCTTATGAAGTTTGACATGGAATTCTCATTACGAATTCTAATGACAAATTCTCATTACGAATTCTGATAATGAATTTTCATTAATATTTATGATGACGAATTCTTATTACGAATTATAATGATGAATTCTCATTCCGGATTCTGGATACGAATTCTCATTACGAATTCTTAAGATGAAATCTCATTACGAATTCTGATGATGAATTTCCATTACGAATTCTGATGAGGAATTCTCACTATGAATTCTGATGACGAATTCTCATTCCGAATTCTCATTCCGAATTCATCTATTAAACATAATCTTATCATATCTGTTTTGTACACTCTTATTTATTCAGACTCCGAATTTTTACACTCTGAACTTTCACTCCGAACCTTCACTCCGAATCTTTTGAGTTAGATTTTAAATGGTGTCGTACATTCTGTTACACTTGTTTTGTTATAAAACGATGTCGTCTTTTCTGTTATAAAACTAACCGTTGGTTTAGTTACACGTGTACAGGTCCCTCCGATTTTTAAGGAAAATATGACCGTTGGGAAGGAGGCCGACCTTACCTATAAATAGGAGCTCATTTGAAAGAGCTGCTGATGCTGCTGGCTGCTAAAAGGCTGACTGATCTTCGACTCAGGTTATTACATGGTTGAAGTGATTTCTAGAGAGAGAGGCTCTTATTAACTCTCAAAGCTTCATGCGACTCTGAGTGTTGGTGATTACATTCGAGGACTTCCGGGGATAGGAAGACAGAGGTGCCGAATACCTTGAAGTTTGAGGGCTTCCTTGCTAAGGAAGATAGAGGTTGCCAACTACCTTGAAGTTGAGGGATTGCGGGGATAGTAAGACAGAGACACTCTGATCTTCATATCGAGGGCTTACCCTGGTGTGGGTAAGACAGAGTTGCTTGAAAGTATAAATCAAGGGACCTTTATCCAAGGTTGTGGATACCCTTCTCTTTGGGTTAAAAGACTATTATCTTGTTACTTGTAGTTCTACTACTCGTTTATTTCCGTAGAATTTTGTATTATAAGGAAAGTATAACTTTCTTATACTTACTTACTTGTACTCTGTTTCATTTAAATTCTATACGCTTTCAGGTAGAATCTCATATTGTAACTTTTGTTATGTTTCAATTTCTGGAACCATATTTCCGGAACCTACTTTCGGAATCTCTTTCCAATTTTGCATTCGGTGTTAGAGGTGTTGTGAATTTGCTTAGTTTAACTTTGTTAAACTTTGCCCTTTCCTTTGCTTAAGGAAAACATAGTTATTTGTAACTAACTTTAACGGTTCCAAAGGAATTTTTAAAGTATACAATTCACCCCCCCCCCCTCTTGTATATTGAGCATCTATATCACTATTTCGATCCTACAGGAAGGGTATCTCAAGTGAAAACTTGAGTATGGAAGGTCCTCCCAATCCCTTGGAAAGGATTTGGTAATGCTAATATGTTCTCCACTCTTCTGAAATTCCAACCCATTGTAAGGAGAGGAGGGGGATGTATTTATAGCCCATGGAAGTGGACTGTTTTCATTATTAATATGTCCCTCCAATTGGCTCAATGATTTGGACATACAGACAGCCGAATGTCGATATATCTTCTTCATCAAAGTTGAAGAAAATAATCTTGTCCGACCTCTCTCAAAATTTGGAGTTATTTGGATTTAAGGAGCCTAAGTTATATCTAGTTGATTAAATAAATTTAAATTGTCCATTTCAATCCATGCTTTTTTCGATGTCCAAAATGTGAATGGATTTTGGAATAGTAAGATGCCTTTAAATCCTAATTCTTTCTTCAAAAAAGTCATCCACCAATATCTCCTATTTCACACTGAAAAATCTAAGCTTGATTTGATTAATAGATCATGATATATATCTTTAATACTATACTAATTTTAATTCTCGTCCAAAATGGTGGGCTGGAATTAAAAACTTCATTTGGGACCCTTGTTCTTAGAGTTGGGCCCTGAAATTTTTACCCATGATTGTTTTGGATAATCAAGAACACATGGTGGAGTTTCACAAAATATGGGCTTTGGGAGTGAGACCAGTAACTCAGTCATTATGGATGGCCCAATTTCTTCATAAATTCTTTGGGTAATCTTGTGTGGTCCATATGAGCCTTAAAATGGCTGAATTGGCCCATTATTCCTTCTAATGATATGTGAGAAATTTAATAAGGAATCCTAAAAAATCATAAACACAAAATTGTAATCAGTAGGGTGAGATTTATAAATAAAATTGTAAACTGACTCAATTGGACTACTTCTAAAACTGCTCAAAAATTATACTTAGTATTAAAACCATAATATTTCACACAAAGTATACACATTTAATATAAAATAAGTAAAGGGAGTATATAATATATCATGAAAATACTAATAACATTTACTCCCCCACACTTAGTTTTGTGCATGTACTCATGTTCAAAAAATATAAAAACATGACAAAATCGTTTTCACTCACCAACAAATATTAAAATTTTGTTTTCTCCAATCAGGGGAGGTTTAGACTATTTCACTCATCCATTTTGAATTCCACCACAAGTTGTTACAGAAACTATTAGGTCCACAAGGCTAAATACCCTGAGAGGGGGGGTGTGAATCAAGGTATGAATAATTTAAAATTAAATCCCGTTCTGATCTTGTTTCACTGTTAAGAAAAAAACTCTTCTCTCTCTTCTCTGTTGCACAGTATAAATAGAAAGTAAAGCAAGCAAAGGACACAAAAATTTTACATGGTTCGCCACTAAGGGATAAATCCAAGGAGTATACGCCGACAGGTTTCCGGTCGTACCCAATTCCACTAAACTTCACTAGCTGTGGATTACAAGGTTCGAGCTAAATCACTTCTACGCCCAGGCTCACTGACTTTACAATGTTTAGGGTCATCTCACTGCTTTCCCAAGGATCACTCCCTATTTCTCTCTCTCTGGATCACTGCCGGTGGAGAGGATCACCTTCTTTCTCTTCCTTTTCTCACTGCTCTGGAAGGAATCCACTCACAGTTTATAGACCTATAAGTCTCTTCATTTTCATGAAATAATGCATCCTCTGTTGTATGTGGATGATCTGTTGAAGTCCAACTTTCACCCATAGATGAATTTCTCTCTGCACCAAAGGTATCGGGAAAACTTCCAACTTCCATGTAGCCCGAAAATCACTGCCGGAAATAAACCTTACATGGTGCACAATTCTATCTCAACGCACAAGTATCGGCATGCAATTCGGAACTGGCACGCAAGTCTACCTCACACACTTGCGTGACACAATCTTCTTCAACTCCAAACTTGCGCAACGCACTTCCTTCCTTGCCTAAACCACCTCAAGCGCACAACTAACACTTGGCGCGCAACTTCCAACACTGGTGCACAAGTCCCACTTGTGCGACACACCACCACTTGCGCGACCACCACACCTGCGCGACGGGAGCTCTGAATCTTCAAATTGTTGAACTCCGGTTATAAATGAGGAGGGGTGGTCTAGTATTTATAGGTAAATTGACCACCCTGCGCGATGGCACGCAAGTCAACCCTCAGTGCACAAGTGTCGGCACACAGGTCTCTTCCCCTGCCAGTCACTTGCATGACCCACTAACAAACTTGTGTGAACCTCTTTCCTTTGCCATATTTTGATCTTCTAATCTTGAAAAACCATAGGCGAGCAAGTTCCCAAGCTTCCAAGGCATCGACGTACAATTCTCTTTCACAGCGTGTAAGTCACTTGCACGACACCCCCAATACTTGTGTGACAGTTATCCCTTTTCCATATATTGATGATCTGATCTTGAAAAACATATGGCGTGCAAGTTTCCAAGCCTTCAAGTACACAACACACAAGTCCCTTTGCCAAAAGCCACTTTTCTTCATTTGACGATTTTCAGGCCCAAAAATTTGGCAAACACTGGAAAACGGCGCCACCTTGTATCTGTTCTTTTTATGCCGCCTCTAAATCATCCATTCCTTTATCGACGTTCTTGAATCAAACATGGATCGTTGGCCACAGCTCTTGAACTTGACATTCCACCCTGGAATCCCCTTTTTCAACAAATTTGTATGTCATGGTTTTCTTTGTCAACAATCACAGCACAGTTGTCCACTTTGTCAACAAACACAATCGCCTCAAAAATGATTCAATGATGTCTTGAGGGATTTTTACCCAACAGAAACAATGTTACAAAACTAATTCATATTTTCATGCTCAAATTTAGAAATGGAAAATATGGACACTCAAAAATCACACCTCTCAAGAAGGTAAAATTCATTTGTGGAGGTTCACTCTTTCACCAACCAAAAGTGAAAAATTTTGAGTTTGAAAGAGATATAATCTTCCAATACCTATACAAAGTGCACAAGAATCAAGAGGTATTTTTAAGTGGTTTTTCTGTGGCTATGGGATGGTAGGAACATAATGTCCAGGAGAGAGAAGAAGAGTGTTAAAACACCAACATAGAAAAAGCAATGCACATTTTTTTGAAATAAATCATGGAAGGAAATGAAAACATGTATTTACAAGGTAATTATTGTGTGAAGAAAGACACAATAGGGGAAGAAAATATGAAGGTAATGAGATTATGGAATATTTACAAAACACAAAACTTATCCCAATAAGAATATAATGCAAGTGTTCTTTTTTTCTTTTCCTTTTTTTCTATGTTTTTTTGAAATATGACCTTGAAACAGATCTCACACTCATATCCCAACCCATTTTTGATCTCCTCACGAAAATAATTGTAATAGTTAAAATAAGATCAAATGTTGAAGAAGAGTGATTTTTTGACCTACCCAGGACACAACCCATTTTTTCAACATTTTTTTTAATTTTTCATCATCATTTTTGATTTTTTTTAACACTTGTCAATAACACTTAGAAAATTACATAAATGGAAGTATATTACATTCCCCAAAACACACTGAATTACATCCTCTCCCCCACACTAAAATGGATGCTTTCCCTCAAGTAGATGATAACTCGTTGAAAATCAATAATAGGGTACCCAAACAATGAAATACATTCCCCCACATATAAATTTCAAAAAATTGTGCAATGAAAATCCATGTTGATATTTGGTGGGAAAAGGTATTGGGCATGCAATGTGGCTATCAAAGAAAAGGTTTTCATAGGCTTGAAGGGGCTTTCAAAAGGAGGATTGATGTAATGGAAATGGGCGGCTATTTGGCTATTGTGATTCTCATGTGGTTAAGAAAATTCCTCTATCATATTAATGCACACTAAGGTAGGAAATTCACCTTGAAGGTCCACAAACTCAAGAATCACAAATGGGGGTGAAAACACACATTTTGAAAAGATGGCCATAGGTGGCCTTGGCATGAAATCAAATGTTATTCCTCACGGTTTGGGAAAATAATTTTACAAATAAAAAATTGAGCATTCAAAATTTGTTAATTTTGACACAAAATTCTTTATCCAAAGTCATGATGAAAATAAAATAATTTGAGATGAAAACATGTTTGTTAACTCCCCAAAATGGTTGGACAAAATTTCAAAATTTGAGGGTGAGTAAGCATGACTCTTGATTTTTTTGTATTTTTTTAAGTGATTGTTTTTCTTTCTTTTTTGTTTTTTAGGTTTTTTTATAAAGATACACCCACACAATAGATAAAGTGAAAAAGAAAAATTTTGATAAAAAAATTTGTAATAAATGAAAGATATAGGAAGAAGAAGAAAGAGGTATAGAGAGGAAGAGATAGAGAGAGAGTTAAAGGGAAAGAGGTGCCCCCAGGTTTGGATTTGGTGGGTCGCCATCTCCATCTAGTGGTTCGTCGACTGGAGAAGTTGGGGATCCAATGGAAGTCGATGATGATCCATGATTGTGTGTCCTCTCATGGTGATGCTTTAAAATATGTCCATTAACTGTGAATGTCCTTTAGGAGGAGGGGTCTTGGACTTGCACTGCACCAAATGTGTAAACATTAGTAATAAAAAAAGGACCTTCCCAACAAGAATTAAGTTTACCTAGGTGATGAAAAAATCTAGAATTGAATGGCATTTCCTTTTCACATTCGTGAAATGCCTCTCTCAGGATGTGTTTATCATGGAGTTCCTTGGATTTTTTTTTTAGAGATTAGAATTCTCATAAGAATCAAGTCGAAGCTCCTCCAGTTCATCCAATTGCAACAATATTTCTTCACCAGATTTTTCAAGATCAAAATTACAAGTTTCCACTACCCAAAATGACTTATGTTGGATTTCAACTAGAAAATGACATAATTTATGAAAAACTAGCCTAAAATGAGACATCCCAATGGGTGTTTTATAGGCAGTTTGATAAGCCCAAAGTGCTTCACCAAGTCTTTCAGGCCAGTCTTTTCTGGTGGGTTTTACAATTCTCTCAATCACTCTTTTCAATTCTCAATTAGAAATTTCAGCCATGCCATTTGTTTTGAGGTGATATGAAGTTGACGTTTTATGTATAATCCCATTCTTTTTTAAAAGATATTTCATGGTTCTATTATGGGAATGGGTTCCTAAGTCACTGATCAAAGCACGAGGCATGCCAAATCTATGGAAGATGTGTGTCTTTAGGAACACACTAACAGTATGTGAATCATCCTTTCTAGTGGGTTTGACCTTTACCCACCTCGAAACATAATCAAATGCAAGAAGAAGGTATGAGAATCCATAGGAAGGGGGAAATGGTGCCATGAAATCAATTTCCCAAACATCGAAGATCTCACAGAAAATTAAAGGCTTTGCGGGCATTTCATTTCTCTTGGAAATTGTGCCAAACTTTTGGCAAGTGGGACATGATTGACAGAACTCATGTGAGTCCTTAAAGAGTGAAGGCCAGAAGAATCCAGAGTCTAAGACCTTTCAGAAGGTTCTTTGTGGTCTAAAGTGGTCACCTCCGGGAAGTGAGTGACAAAATTCTAATATGGAAGAATGTTCATTTTCATTGACACATCTCCTTATTACCATGTCAACCCCAGTTTTCCAAAATTTATTTTCTTCTTAAAAATAGTATTTTCAATCACTTTTCATCATCATTTTTTGTTCTTTTGAAAACATTTCAGGAAAAACACAAGAAACCAAGTAATTTACAATTGGGGCATACCATGATATTTTTGGGGTGAGAGATGAAAGGTGCTCAGTTGGAAATTCTGGATCAATGATTTCAAAATGAGAAGAATTTGAAATTCTACTCAAGTGATCAGCTAAAAGGTTTTCTTTACCTAGTCTCTCCTTTATTTCAAGTTCAAACTCCTAGAGCATTAGGATCCATCTTATTATCCTTGGTTTGGAATCACTTTTCTTGAGTAAGAACTTTATAGCAGAATAGTCTATGAAGATGATGATTTTGGCACCTAGGAGATAGGGCTAGAATTTATCTAAGGCAAAAAAACTGCTAAATGTTCTTTTTCTATGACAGTGTAGTGAGATTGAGTTTCATCCAATTTTTTTGAGGCATAATATATAACATGAGGACGTTTTTCTATTCTTTGTCCAATAACAGCCCCAACAGCTCTATTAGAAGCATCACACATCAACTCAAAGGGTAAGGACCAATCTGGGGGTTGGATTATCGGGGAAGATGTAAGAGAAGTTTTGAGTTCAATGAAGGCTCTCTTTCAAACCTCATCGAAATGGAAAGTGACATCATTTTGGAGCAACTGAGTAAGTGGGAGGAAAATTTTACTGAATTTAGGGATGAATCTCCGATAGAAACCAGCATGACTGATAAATGAGCGGATGTATCGAACAAATTTGGGTTGATGAAGTGATTCGATCACTTCAATTTTGGCAGGATCGAATTCAATACCATATTTTGAAACTATGTGCCCTAGAACAATCCCATTTTCAACCATGAAGTGACATTTTTCGAAATTTAACCCAAGGTTACACTTGACACACTTTTGGAGGACTAGAGAGAGTGAATTCAAACTAGATTCAAATGACTCACCATAAATGGTGAAGTTATCCATGAAGACTTCCATGCAGTGTTCAATAAATTCAGAAAAGATACTCATCATACACCATTGGAATGTTTCCGGTTCACTGCAAAGTCAAAAAGGAATTCTTCTATATGCATATGTTCCAAATGGGCATGTGAAAGTAGTCTTTTCTTGGTCCTGAGGTGCGATTGGGATTTAGAAGTAGCCGATGTATCCATCAAGAAAGCAATAGTGTTACTTTCTAGAAAATCGTTCCAGGATTTGATCAAGGAATGGAAGAGAGTAGTGATCTTTTCTTGTTTCAACATTCAATTTCTTATAGTCGATGCACACACGCTATTTGTTTTTCACTCGAGTTGTGACTACCTATCCATGTTCATTTGTGAAAACTGTTATCCCACCCTTCTTATGTACAACATGAATTGGACTAACCCACTCACTATCAGAAATTGGGTAGATAATACCATCTTGAAGAATCTTGGTGATCTTTTCCCTAACTACCTCAAGTATGAGTGGATTGAGTCTTATTTGTGGTTGTATAATTGGTTTGGATGACTCCTCAAGATGGATGTGAGCATGAAAAGGGCAAGTTTGATTCCAGGTATGTCATCTAGGGTCCAACCTATGGCCTTTTTGTTTTCCTCTATCACCTGAACAAGTTTGGACTCCTCGGTTTCAGTAAGTGAAGAAGAGATAATGACAGGATATGAGTGATCACGGAAAATGAATGCATATTTCAGGTGTTCAGGAAGAGGTTTTAGATCAGTATCATATTTCACTTTTGGGGTAGACAACTCATGAATGGAAGAAGGGACTTCAATTGCTTCAGATTCATTTTCATTAATATTGTCCAAGGTGGAGCAGTGGAGATCAGAGTTAATATGGGATTCAAGAGAGTTTTCAAGTTTCTCTAGATTGATGGAGTCTATCAATGAGAGGTCCACATCAACTTCACCATTTATGACTTGGTTAATCATGTTGAAGATTTCACAAGATCCTTTATCATTAGAACATTAAGAACATGGTGGATTGGGGTTCGATTGACTCTTATAAGTGTCCTCAGAAGCATGGATTGAGAATGCAGAGTGATCCTCAGATGGGTATCACATGGCTGTGAAAATATTGAACTTGACTAGTTGGTCAACGAATTCCATGGATAAGATGCCTGAATGGACATAAATCTTGGTTCTCGCAGTCATGAGTAATGTTCTTCCTAGAATTTGGTGAGATTGAGAAGAGTTCGTCTCACCTTCCATGTCGAGGACATAGAAATCAGTAGGGAAGATAAGATCATTGACTCGGACAAAGAAATCCTCAATTATTCTCATAGAACTAGTTATGCTTCGATTGGCTAACTGAATGACAACACACGTTGGATGTAAGGGACCTAGACCAAGGTTGGAGAATATAGATTTGGGAATGACATTAATTGAGTCTCCTTGGTCTATGAGTGCATCATCAAATTTGGAACTTCCAATTTGGCATGGGACCATAAAGGTCCCTGGATCCTTGCTCTTTATGGTAATAGACTACTGGGTGGAAACATTTTTGAAGGTCCTATGTTGCCTCTTGTGGGTACACAACTCCTTCAGAAACTTGGCATAATTAGGAATTTCTTTTTTGGCATCTAAGAGGGGAATATTGAATTCAACACATCTAAACATGTCAAGCATTTCAGGATCATGTTCAAAGGACTTATTTGGATTAGAAACATCTTGAGGAAAAGGAATTGGGTTTCTATGTGGAATATAATGAGGTGAGGGAATGGATTCAGGTTCCTTTTCAAGTTTCATTTTCTTTTATTTTTCTAGGTCAACATTCAAAGGAGGGTTGGAGGACTTATCTTTAGGCCTAGCATGTTTCTTTCCCAATCTAAGTGCAATTTCACTTACATTACCCATGGGGTTGGGTAATGGTTGAGCTGGGAGTTGGGAATAATTGGATGGTTGCTACTGACTGAGATGGGATGCAAGTTGAACAATTTGGGTTTCAATGTTCTTGAGGCTTGAACGAGTGAAGGAGGCAAGATCTTCCACTGCACTTTCCCATGGTTACTTGGAAGAAGAGGTTTGTACCATATTGGGATTACCTAGATTTTGGTTCTTGGGAAACTGATTGTATTGGTTTTGGAATTGGGAAGGCTCACTTGGATAATGGAATCCAGGAGGAGGATTGTTCTTTTACGGTTGAGGAATAAAAGGATAAGTTTGTTGGAATTTACCAACGCCTTGACCATATTGAAACTGGTTTGGGTTTTGAGGAGGGAATTGAGGGGAATGAGATATAGGATTACCATACCTAAGGCCTTGGTTATAGGAAGAAGAAAAGGGCTCAGAGTAAGGTTGGTTGAAGTTTCTAACAAACTGACCTGATAGTTTAGAGTTGGTGTTTCGCTGAGCATATGTTGCATTGAGCTCCATTGGTCCAGATGAATAAGATTCATCCTCTTGAAGTTGTGGACATGTATTTGTTGGATGAGATGAAGAGTTACAGATTCCATAGTTTTTGACAGGTCCAGGAAACATTGATTGCGAAGAAGATGAGGTTGGGAATTTTGTAGCCATGACTAATTTTCGCACAAGACCTGTAAGTTCAATCATCCACATTGTCATCTTTTTCGGCTCAATTGATTGATTATTTTGGGATTGATTGACTTAAGCATGTGCTCGAGTATGGAATTGTTGTGTGTTTTTAGCCATGTTACTTATGATATCTCTTGCAGTTGTAGGAGTTTTATCAACAAGAGCACCACCACTTGCGGCATCAATTATATTTCTCTCCATAGCCAATAACCCCTCATAGAGGTATTGGATCAAGATTTGGTCCGGAATTTGGTGGTGTGGGCAGGTTGCAACAATCTTTTTGAACCTCTCCCAGTATTCATGGAGTGATTCTATTGGGAACTGACAAATACCACTTATTTCCTTTCGGATAGAAGCAGTATGAGAAGCATGAAAGAATTTCTCTAAGAAGAGCTGCTTCATGTCATTCCATGTGGTTATGGAACCCGGAGGAAGGTAGTAGAGCCCTGAATTAGAAGTGTAAGCTTGGGATAAATGGAATTCTTGGAGTTTTATTTGTTCCATAGAAACCCCTTGAGGCTTCATGGTAGAGCACACTACTTGGAAATATTTTAGGTAGAGATGTGGATCCTCACTGGATAGCCCGTGGAAATGAGGGAGAAGATGAATCAAACCCAATTTGAGTTCAAATTCAGCCTCTATGTTTAGATATTAAATACTAAGGGGTTGGTAATTTATAATAGGGCAGCGAGTTCTTTAAGTGTTTTTTCCCTAAGATTAGCCATATCTAATTCAACTGGTTGGATAAGGACTGGTTCTTGAATGAGTTGATTATCTCTTATGTTCCTCCTAAGATGGCAAAGAGTTCACTCAATTTCAGGGTCAAAAAAATCCGAGGGATTTTTTGGGAGGTTACAAGGCATTCAGAATGATGTTGGAAGAAAAATGAAGATGGGGTTTTCTTTGTTTATTTTCCGTTTATGATTTTTATGAGAAGACGGGTTTTTGTGTGTGTTTTTTTCAATCTTTTTTAAACTTTGTTTTTTTGGGTTCTTTTTTACAATAACCAGAAACTAATAACTACATAAAGAAACATCCCCGACAATAGTTCCATTTTAAATGCATGACCGATAATCGCCTATCGACTGGTCAAGGTTCTGGTGCTCTGCTAATGTGTATAGTAGCACTCGGGTCGAATCCTTGGTGATGATACTTTGTAATAGTCGTTTGTTTTTAGTTAATTGTATTCTGATTGAGGGGTTTGTTTTTGGATCTTATGAAATATTTTATTAATGATGTTTGATTTAAAAAATTGATAAATATTGGGATGAGTTCATTATTAGGGAGTTACGCTTGTGATATCCTTGAGCTTTGCTTTATGTTGCATTTAAATTAGCACCCACTTCACAAGATAATGTTGATTGTAATTCCTAAGTGTTAAGGCTTTAATCCACGCCTTAACATAATATAGGGTTCTAATCATCACCATTTCTTTTTTATGGTAGTGTATTTATGGTTCCAATAATCCATGGAAACCACATGTTAAACAAAATATTTCATTAATCCATGACATGTTAAGTCCAACATACACAATGTTCAATTAACGAATACTCATCGAGAAAATACTCTCAATCACTTAACATACCTAAATTTTGAATCACCCCAATTATATATTTACTCATACATTTGGGTGTTTAATATTCTGGTTATAATTATTATGATGATAAGTTAAGAAGAGAATAAAAATAAAGGGATAAGAAAAGAGTGGTGTGTCGAACACACACATGGACAATGATGATAATTTAAAAAGGGATTTCAATTGAATGAGGAAGAAAAAGAAAAGAGAAGGGGATTAAACTTTATTTTAACTATTTTAATAACATTAACATTAAAATATAGAATTTTGATGAGAATAAGAGATATTTAAGAAGAAACTTCCATTAAAACAGAATTACCTAAACAACACTTACGAGATTACAAATGAAGAAAATCCCAAAAGTGAAAGGAAATAAAGAGTGGAGGAAGGATATCTGAAGTGAAAACATGAGTATGGCAGGTCCTACCAAGCCATTAGCAAGTATTTTTTCATGCCAATATGTTCTCCTCTCTTCTTAAATGCCAACCCCTTGCAAGGAGAGGAGGGGGATGTATTTATAGCCCAAGGAAGTGGACTGTTTGCATTCCCAATCTGTCCCTCCACTTGGCTCGACTATTTGGACATTCAGACAACCGAATCTCAAGATATCTCCATATTAAAATTTTATGATAATAATTTTGGTCGACCTCTCTCAAAATTATGAGTCATTTGGACTTAATTATCCAACGTTATAGCCAGTTTATTAAACAAAGTTAAACTTCCCATTTCAATCCACGATTTTTTCTATGGTAAAAATGTGAATGGATTTTGGAATAGTAATATGCCTTAAAATCCAAATTATTTCTTCAACAAAGTCGGCCATATATATCTCCTCTTTAACACTACAAATTTTCAGCTTGATTTGATGATTATATCATGAGATATATCTTTAATACTATACTGATGTTAATTCCCGACCAGAATGGTGGTCTGGACTTCAATGCTCCATTTGGGCCTCCTATTCATAGAGTTGGGCCCTGAATGCTTTAACTATTATTATTTTAGATAATCAAGAACACATGGTGGAGTTTCAAAAAATATGGACTTTTGGAGTGAGACCAGTAACTCAATCATCATGGATGGTCCAGTTTCTTCACAAATTCTTTGGGTCATCTTGTGTGGTCCATATGAGCCTTCAAATGGCCGAATAGGCCCATGATTCCTTCTGATGATATGTGATAAATTAAATAGGTAATCCTAAAAAACAATAACCACACAATTTTAATTAGTAGGGTGAGAGTTATAGATAAAATATTAAACTAACTCAATTGGACTGCTTTTAAAAATGCTCAAAAATTATACTTAGTATTAAAATGTTAATATTTCACACAAATTATTCACATTTCATATAAAATAAGTAAAGGGGGTATATAATAAGTAATATAAATATTAATAACATTATACCATCAGTATGATGGGTTGATGGATGCCAGAATGTGTGGAATCATGTATCATAGGTGCAACAGGGCAATTGATCCTGAAAGACATGCAATCTGAGATCATTGGTATGATGGGCTGATGGAGCCTGGAGGGAATTTAATAATGCATCATTGGTATGAAACATTATTGATCCCAAAAGGAGTGGAAGACTAGATCTCCAGATCAATGGGGTGATGGATCCTGAAAGGAATGAAAGCCTGGACAATCAGTACAATGCGGTTATGAAGCCCAAAAGGCATGGAATATTGGATCTTCAGTATGACAGGGTGATGGATCCCAGAAGGTATGGAAGCCTGGATTGTCGGTATGACAGGTTAATGGGGCCCAGATGGTGTAGAAGCCTAGATTTGTGTTATGATTGAATGATAGAGCTCGGAAGGCAATGAAGCCCGGATCATCAGTACAATGGGGAAATGGTTCCAAGAAGGCATAAAATATTGGATCATTAACTTGATAGGGTGATAGATAATATGAGGCGTGGAAGCATGGAGTTTCATTGTAATAGGGAAATGGATCCCAGAATGCGTGGAAGCCTGGATCATCTGTACAATGGGGCGATGGATCCCAGAAGGTGTGGAAGCCTAGATCGTCAGTACGATGGGGTGGTGGATCCCAGAATATGTGGAATCCTAAAGCGTCGGTATGAAGGGGTGATGGATCTTGGAAGGTGTGGAATCCTGGAGTGTTCGTACGATAGGGTGCTGGATCTTGGAAGCCATGGAAGTCTAAAGTGTCGGTATGACTCCATGATGGAGCCCGAAATGTGTGGAAGCATATTGCATCGGTACGATGGGGAGATGAAGCCCGAAAGGTATGGAGTCCTAGAGTGACATCTCAAAACATAGAGTAACTAGATAAAGGATATGATCAACTTATGACCAGTGTTGGTTCATCAGATAAAGGCACATCCTCATCATGGGGAAGACCATCGTGACGTCTTGTGGTAGTGGCATGGTGTGGGCCTCCATGCTGGCTGATTGTAGTTTCGGGAGGACCTACACATTGGATGATGCTGGAAAAGTGGAGGACCTTCGTGCCTGATAATGGAAGTTTGGGAATAAACTCTATAATGGTTGACGATGGCGATGGGGAGTGCCTCTATGTCAGACGATAACAATTTGGGGAGGACCTCCCCAATGGCGGACGATGGTGATGAGGACCTCTGTTCATTATGATGGAATTATAGAGAGGACCATCATAGTGGATGACGATGGTGACGAGGAGGACCTCTATGTCGAATTATGGAAATGTGGGGAGGACCTCCACAATGGATAATGACGATGAAAGTGAGGACCTCTATTCCTGATTATGGTAGTGTGGGGAGGACCTATGCAAGGGATGATAATAGTGATGGGGAGGAACTCCATGTCGGACGATGGAAGTGTGGGGAGGACCTCCATAATGGATAATGATGGATATGAGGAGGACCTCTATTCCAAATGATATCAGTGTGGGGAGGACCTCTGTATTGGCTGGCGATGGTGAGAGGGAGGAACTCTGTGATAGATGATGGTGGTGCAGGGAGGGCCTCCACAATGGATGATAATGGTTATGATGAGGACATATGCACCAGATGATGAAAATGTAGAGATAACCTCTGTAATAGTTGTCAATGGCAATTGGGAGGACCTCAGTGTTGAATGATGGAAGTGCAGGGAGGACCTATGTAATTTATGATGATGGTGACGGGGAGGACCTATGTGCCTAATGATTGTAGTGTGGGGACTGCCTCCATAATAGATGAGGATGGTGATGGGGAGGACCACCATGTTGGATGATGTTAGTGTGGGGAGGACCTCTGCAATGGCTAATTATAGAGATGGGGAGGACCTCCATATTTAATTATAGTAGTGTAGGGAGGATTTCTATAGTGGATTTTAGTGGTTTTTTCAATATCTTGTTTGGTTGGTAGGGTTGGTTTCCCCTGCACGACCCATGAGGGTGATTATTTCAGTGAGGATTTGATGGATTCAGGGGTGGTTTCCCACTGTGTGGCCCATAAGGGTGGCAATGTTAGTAAGGATCTGATGGAGATGGAGGTGGTTTCCCCCTGCTTATCCCATGAGGGTGACACTATTGGTGAGGAGCTGACATAGTTACAGGTGGTTTTTCCCTATGTATCCCATGAGGGTGGTGGTGTCAATGAGGAACCGATGGATTTTGGGGGTGGTTTACCCCTATCCAGCCCATGAGGGTTTCAGTTTCAATGAGGAGTCGATGGATTTAGGGTTGGTTTCCCCCTGTGTGACCCATAACGGTGGTGATGTTGGCAAGGATCTGATGGAGTCGGAGGTGGTTTCCGCTTGTGTGACCCACTAGGGTGATGATATTGGAGAGGATTTGATGGAGTCGGGGGTGGTTTAACTCTGTGTGTCTCATGAGGTTGGCGGTGTTGGCGAGGAGCCATTGGATTTAGGGGTTGTTTCCCCATACATGTCCCAGGAGTTACATAATGTAGGTGAGGAGCCAATGGACTCAGGGTTTTTTCACCTGCGTGGCCCATGAGGTCGGCTATTTTGGGGATGATTTTATGGAGTTGGGGGTGGTTTTCCCTTTTTCTTCCCATGAGGGCGGTGGTGTCAATGAGGACCTGATGGGTGATTACTTGATTTGTAGACATTTTTTATCTGCTCACAATTGAAGGAGAAGAGTTTCACATTGTGGTCATCATTTCTATTGGTGGACCAATGTCAGCAAGGTCTAAGTATATTCTATGTTCTAATAACCCACATGGATAATCCCCATGGTTGAAGGAGAAAATATTCATGTTGGGTTCACCATTTCAATTTTGGATTCTTTTACTGAGGCACACTACCTCACGTGTTATCATCCACTGGTGTGTGTTTGTTTCCCCACATTCTCTCTTTCCAAATGCGGTTAACATTCTTCACTTTCTCAGTGATGTATTATCCTTGATTTAAATAGGATGAATGGATTTTAGTTCCTCCTTTCATGCATTTCTCCTTGGAACACATCACCTAGTGCAGGTATCCCTCGTAGATTAAGACAAGTTCATAAAACTCGTTATTAGTTCAAAATATTTTTTTATGCTTGTTAATTACACTTTTTTTATCTAGACATTCCAAGGGGTCTTGACAGGGTATAAAACTTCAGTCATGGGAGTAGTCACATTGGGCATTGTTGGCATGTTTGGATGTTGGAACATTGGTCACTTGTATTCTTCCTCGTATGAGGTTTTCTCTATGGGGTGGAACCTGAGGTATTCCATGGAGATAATAGGGTATATTATACCAAAGGCACGATTTCCATGGTTTTCTTTAGGCATATCATCTTTAACATGGTGTAGTCCATGATTTTAATGTCTAGCAGAGACATAGTTGAAAATGACCAGAATTCCCCTTGGAGGCGGATCAACGAAGTGCATCCCTAGGATGGAACACCTAGAATGTTTATTGATGGATGGATTAGAACACCTTATGAGGGTGGATCTGGGAGGTGTCTCCCATTAAGATAAGATGTCGCAACTTGAATGGGTACATCTCTAGGATGTACAAAACAATATTTACCATTGGTTGGGATTGAACATCAGGGGGGGCATCCTACGTACCCTATTCAGGAGATAGGGAGAAAAACCCACATACTTTGAAGGGGTATGGTATGGGGTATACAGATGGTTAGATTCACTTTGTAAGGGAATTTCTCTTGGTTGTACAATGGGTGATGTGAGGATTATGTATGCTTAACTGCCTGGGTGATGCTGGGAGCAGTGGTGATTTGGATGGGGCTTATGTATAGGAATGGTCTGGATAGATGGAATGATTTGATTGGGATGTGGTGGCCTAGATCAAATATGGATAGAGATGGATGAAGGAATGACATAGAATTTATAGAGTTGAAGGATTGTTATGGGTTTTGTTCTTGAACCTTAGTGAGTTTTCCTACATATCCCATTTAGTTGTGAATCAAATTATATGTAGTTCTATAAAGGATTTTTTGGCTTACACCTAAGGAGGATGCTCATGGTACCAAGAGGATACATGGTCTCTAGGGTGAGGGGTGTAAGAACCCGGTTCTTCCTTTGAGGTAAGGATCCCACCTTTTTAGTTTATATTTACGAAAATGGCGGGAAATAGGTCAAGGTCTGGTAGTAGGAATGTTACAATATGTTACTAGAGACTACATTCCATGTACTTTTTTGTACACGTCATGTATTGAGGGATACACACCATCTAATCCTAGTACACATCTATGTAATGGTGTGGCCAGGAGTTGTACAGACACAACATGTAGCCTCAAGTACACACTGTGTACCTTTTTAAATTATTAATTCAAGTTGTACATCATTTTTCCATATAGATTAAAATGAACCATGTTTGATGAGCAGTGCACCCAAAAAATCTAAATGGGATTTTACCTCATGTTTCGTCATCCGATCTCTGATTCGAACACTGTCGGATGTGTTGGATTCCCCTCAGTAAGATCTCAATTCCTCTTAAGCCTTTCTTCCTAATTTATTCTCTCAACATAGTTATTTAAGGTTGATGATTTATAATAGTTTTTCATATCTACTCCATTTTATATTGAATTATTTCCCCACACAAGACAAGGATAGTCGTACAAGTATGAGGTAGGTGTTCTCATGCCTTTTTTTATTGTCATGATGTTTACATATATCAAAGTGTTGCACACCAACTTTTATAGTGATACTTGATTGAATAATAAACCCTATTATTTCTTGTTGATTATTAGGTAATTAATTAGATGATTTGAAAGCATATTTAGGGTTGTGATCCTTGATTTAGGGCCACCCCATGGGTGTGTTTCCCTTAAAATGACCTTTATGGCCATCTGTTGAAGAATGGATATGAGGTTTTAATTGAATTCCCATTTTTGGGTTGTTAAAAATGTTTTTCCATTATATGAATTTCCCAAAAGAGATAATTATTGTGTTAATACTTATAATTGTTTATATTTATAATAGGATTGTTGTATATTTTTTCCATGTGAGTTATCCTAGTTTGAACATATAATAGTTTAATTTTCATGTGTTGGTTATTATGTAAACTGAGCCCAAGTGAGTTGATTTTGTTAAATCCATGTGATAGTTTAATCCACATGTGTTACTTTTGAGATGGAATGTGTAATTAAATTAAATGATAAAAAGAGGTAATTTGGATTGGGTGAGCCAAAGTCTCTGTTCAAAGACAAGGGAAGGCTCATGTGACAAATTGCACCATATATACCTTGGGTGAACCATTGTATCTGTTAAAATACAATGGAAAAGCTCAAGAGGTTAATTATGTAAAGGCTGTGAGTGATCCCCAAATAGGGTGGTCAGGATCATTTAGTATTATTTAAAATTCTGAGAGAACCTAGGATCCATTGAGGCATACCCAGGCTGGGCTCTATTGGAAAATGATTAAATGATTATTATGTCATGATTTGATGGTTACTTTTATATAGGGAGTCATCGGGCCTAGTTCAGACCTCAATAATTTTATATATATCCAATGAAACTGAATAATTAAAAAGAATGAATAATGATGCATCTTTCAAGACAAGCGCAAGTTTGGATTCAGTCTTCACTTGTACTTGGTTACATTTTGTTTTGAGATATCTGTTGTTCTTACTTTTGAGTACTTTCTAGTTTATTACTTTCACTATTGTACATTGCCTGTTTTATATATCCACTAACATATTGGCACAAACCTTGGTTTGTTGCATACTAGGATTTAGTCTCAATCCCTATTCGGGTCATGCTTTTGGGACCAAACATATTATATGTTTACAGGTCTAGATCAGAGAAAGTGCCCTGCTATATATACTTAATGGGTTTCTCAGAAGTAGGAGATAATGTGAATAAACCAAGGCTTGCAATGAATCTGAGCCCCTTTTTCTTTATTTTGTGCTTTTATACAAATATTGTTTATTAAATAAGTGTACTTGTTTTGGATTAATTATTATAACATATAACATGCTCCATCATCTTTTTTATGGAACAATGCTTCTTTATTTATCTTATCAGTCTTATGGTATTTATATTAGTTTTAAGTTTTTAACTAATTCCTCTATTTTATATTATTTATTACACTATGTTACACTCTTCCAATGAGGGAATAGTTTCCCTACTATCACACCTTAGGCCCTCGCTATTAGTTAGAAGCCTCTGGAATTTAGGAAAATGTGTGTGAGGCCATGTGGCCAACCGAGTATGGGCACCAATTGAGTGGCATCTAGATCTGGGATGTTACAAAGTGGAATTAGATCCGGGTTTTGATCCTAGGACCTACGGGTTATGGGCCCACTTAGATCAGAATTTTCTAGATCACATTTCAACCATGGGATAAAGATTGTGTTGTTATGTGTTGAATGTTGATGCCATGATTTGATTCGTGGGGAGTATGGGCCCCAACAGATCATAATTTGGAAGATCATTTCTTTATTTTTCAAAAACAGAGGTTTTGGGGAAGTTTCTGAGGATTACTGTCTGAAAACCCAAAAAAACATTTATGTGGTCCTATGAAAACATGCCATGTGTTCTTCTATTCGGGAAGAAAATAACTGTTTAAGTACACGTCATGAACTCTGCATACACGTCGTGTGGTTTTTGACCATGTAATCAGCCATGTGAGAGAGATCACAGGTTGTTGATTTTTGATGAGGACATGCTATGTACCCTATGTACACCCCATGTAGTTTTAATTAGAATAACTGTGTGGTTGTGACCATGTAAAATTATATGTCCAGGAGGGAAGACTTGAGTACACACCGTGTGTCATCTTGACACTCCGTGTACCTAGGACTTTTACATGACCAAAAATGCAAGGTTACACAACCATGTGAGAGTTTAAAGGGACATGTTGTGTTTTGGTATGACATTCCATGCACCATGGATATTTACATGTCTGTGATGGTGGGAGTACACACCTATGTAAGAGCGTGATGGTACATGTTATGTGTGGTTTCTACACATAGTGTACCCAACTTTTGTGAATTTTTGAGGATTTTATTCTCCTATTTAGTTCTTGCACTCTTGAACTACGTACCTTGATGAATAATCTTTTAAAGAGGTGTATTTGCTGGACTTTATAGAGAAATTCCACCATGAGGAACTCCAGCATTATGCCAGGAGGGTGGTGATGATCATACCCCATAGGTGGTAGGCCATAGACTACCATTGGACCCTCTAGTCACTACATTTGTGGCACCAACTATTATTCCAGACACAGGTGTCGATTCACTCTTCCATTAAGGCTTTATGAGGTTCATACAAACCTTTCAGAGATCACCACAGCATGCTACATCTATGGTAGAACTGGCACGAGTGTTCCAGCAGTATCATTTGCCCATGTTTTCTGGGGAAGGTGGGCCACATGCTGCAAAGTCATGGATAGAGGCCATGTTATCGATCTTCGAGCATCTTGATACACCTCCTGAGAGTAGGGTCATGCTTGTGACTTATATACTACATGATTCCGAAAAGTAGTGGTGGGATGTTACCATGCAGACCGAGCATTAATGGGACATGGCATGAGAAAATTTTTACATATTCTTCTATGACTACTTCTATCCTGAGATGATGAGGGCCAACAATGCCCGTGATTTTATGAATCTGGATCAGGGTGCTCTATAAATTATCGATTACTCTTCCCACTTTACTGATCTCTAGTGCTTCGCACCTATTCCGATGGGTGATGATCTATCAAAGGATAGGGTATTCGAGGATCATATTAGGTAAAAAAATCTGATAACATGTGAATATCTTCTAATAGACTACTATATCTGCTATAGTGAACCAAGCACATATTATTGAGAAAAATCAGAGGAAATATGGAGGTCTGAGCCAGGGCAATTGAGCACCAAGATATGGTACTATTTTGGTCATTAGTTGTAAGTGTCTTCTAAAGCTTACACGTGGAGAATCTAGTACTCGTGACATATATTCTAGTATCTAGGTGAGGTTCTTCCAGTGCAAAAGAATTGGGAAAACTAGACCTTAGTACTTGATGGATCCGGTCGAGTGTCGAGCTTGCCGCAAGATGGGGCACGTATAGTGTTTCTATAAGAAGTGTCCACAATCATCTAGTGAGAGAGGTTCTGCACCAATTCCAAATTTAGAGTTATGGTCAATAGCTTCTCACCAGTCATGGAACTAGAATGTGTCAGGATATTCAGGCTAAGGTAGTGGTCGTCGTCATGGTAGCCAGACCCCAGGATCTCAACGACAGCAGGGTAGGTTAGCTCAGGGTATCCAGGTAGTGTCTCAAATATGCGGCACATTCGAGAAATATGCAGTGAAATAGACTTGGTAGGAGAAGAATCCCATACCTTCTAATACCAGAGGTACTATTCTAGTCATTGATTTTTTTTATTCTCTACTCTTTGATATAGGGGATTTACATAATTTCATATTTGTTCCCATTAATTAGTTTTTAGGCCTCCGTGTTTCCACTTATAATGATGTTATGAAACTATACACTTCGTTAGGGATTAGAATGTTAGGTGTGCGGTAGTGCAAGGATTGCCCCCTTGTAATTGGTGAGTGTCACTTTGATTGGTATCTACATGTCTTAGAGATGACAGTCATTAATTTCATACTCAAAATGGTCTGGGTAGTCTTTTTTCAATCCTTTGTCGATTTTTATCATTGTAGGGTGAGTTTCACATCACCAAAGGGTATATTGTTTCTACACAAGGGTGAATGGGATGTCTGGGCGAGTCGATCTAGAACTGAGCATCGTGGGTTGAGTGGGATGATATAAAAAATTTCCAATTTATATCTGGATGACAAGGGGACATGTTAGATAGACTTTTCCCCAGTGGTTGATCATTTCCGGGATGTCTTCCCAGATGACTTTTCAAGTTTACCTCTAGTAAGAGAGGTAGATATCTCTATCGATCTAGTAACAGGAGCTGCACCGGTATCTATTCCTCATAATATAAAGGATATGATAGAGTTTCAAGAGATCAAGAGGTAGCTAGATGATTTGGAGCTAAATGGGTTTATGCAACCCAATACTTCTCCTTGGGGTTTGCTAGTCCTTTTTTCAAAAAAGGCGGACGGTACCCTCAGAATATGCATAGATTATCAAAATGTAAACCAATTGATGGTTCAGAAACAGTATCCTCTACCAATGATAGATGATATCTTCAACCAGGTTCGGGGAGCTCGTGTTTCCTCAAAGATTGACCTGATATGTCGTTATCAGAAGGTGTGTGTTTGACCGGCAGATATACCTCGTACATCCTTTTGTAGAATCTATTGGATATATGAGTATCTAGTTATGTAGTTTGGTCTCATGAACATGCCAGCGGTTTTCATTCAATTGACAGACCAAGCATTCCATCTTTATTTGGATTCTTTTTTTGGTGGTTTTCATAGATGACATCTTGGTTTATTCTTAGAATTAACACGACAATTCCAACCATCTCAAGATCATTTTCAGTATACTAAAAGAACATTGGTTATATGCTTAGGTCACAAAGTGCCACTTCTGGATAGATCAGATTTAGTTCCTGGTCACGTCATCTCGGCGACATGAGTTTCAGTGGACCTAGAGAATGTGAGAGTAGTAGTCACCTAGGAGAATCACAAAAAGTTATTTTAGGTGTAGAGTTTTCTAGGTATGGATGGTTAATATGGGAATTTTATACAAGACTTCTCATGCTTAGAAGTATCGAGGAAGAGCTTGACAAAGAAGGGTGTGAATTAAGTTTGTTCAAATTCTTGCGGGATGGAATTTCAGAAGATGAAAGGGTGATTAATGTCAACACCGATACTAATTTTTCCAGAGTCGGGAGGGAGTTATACTATGTACAACGATGCATAAGGTGTTAGGATGGGAGCAGTTCTTATGAATGTGGATCGAGTCATTGTGTATGGGTCTCGGTAGATGAGGCCACATGAGAGGAACTACCTAACACATGATATCAAGTTAGCTATGGTTGTTTATTCCTTACACTGTTGTATATATTACTTATTGGGGGAGTGATTTTTGGTGTATATAGACCAAAAAAGTCTCAAGTATGTCTTCAATCATGATGATCTGAATTTGAGGTATTGAAGGTGGGTCGAATACCTTCATTATTTCAACTCCAAGCTTGCATACATGCCTAGTAAATGCAATGCAGTTTCCAATGCACTGAGAAGGCGGACTCAGATATAGGTTGTGTAGTATTTCAGTAGCAAGTGGTAGCTGATGGTATTGTTTTCTAATATGCATTTGGAGGTGTATGATAGAAAGTGGTAAACATTTCTTACATCCTTAGTTTTTACCTATACCTTAATGGATATACTGAATATGAGGAAGTTATCAGATACTAAAGGTACAATTCTATGAGAGAGTATGTTTGGAGAGGAACCTCCTCCTAGTTGGACCATAGGTGAGGATGAGGTTTTGCATTTAGAGGATCGCATATGGGTTTTGGAGGACATGCATGAGGAGATGATGTAGGATTTTAATTCTTCGGTTTGGGTAGTGCATCCTGGTGTCACCAAGATATATCAAGATTTATATCTTCAATATTGGTGGAAAAGCATGATGGGATATGTATCTAGTTTTTTTAGGAGATGTTCCACCTGCCAGCAGGTAAAGGAAGAACACTAAAGGCCAGTGGGACTTCTGTAGCATCTACCCATTCTAGAGTGGAAATCAAATGACGCCGTGATGTATTTCATGATAGGTTTACCAAGGTCTCTATAATTTATTGATGTATTATGGGTTTTGGTTGAAAGTCATACAAAGGATTCACACTTCCTTCCAATTAAAGAAACATTCAATGTTGATGAGCTTGGGAGTTTGTACATCTGAGAGATTGTATGAATACATGGGGTTCCACATTCTATCATTTTAGATAGTGATTCATGTTTTAATTCTCATTTCTAGAAAGGTATATAGAGGTATTTTGGTACACATGTGCTTCTAATCACAGTTTACCACCCCTAGACATATGGCCAGTCAGAGCGCACGATTCAAGTGTTGGAGGAAATTATTTGGGAATAAATCCTGGATTTCAGGGGTTCTTGGTAGACACACATACCCCTTATTGAGTTAGGCTTCAAAAGTAGATTCCATGATACTATTTAGATGGAACCATATGAGGTTTTGTACATTAGAACATTTTTATCACCCCTATGTTTGCTGGAGGTAGGAGAAGAAGTGATGTTGGGACCTTGTCTTTTCCAGGAGACCACTGAGTAGGTTCAGTTGATTCAGAGATGGATGGATACTGCACAGTCATGTGAAAAATCATATGTCGATTGCTATAGAAGAACTTTCGATTTTGGGGCCAGGAATCAATTTTTCCTACGTGTCGCACCGAGTTTGGGACACAAGAGGATCAGGATACAGGGTAAGCTTTCGCTAATATACATCAGTCTATTTGAGATTCTAGAGAGGGTTGGTCTGGTTGCCTATAGATTATAGTTACCTTAGAGATACATGGATATTCATGATATCTTCTACATTTCCTAGTTGGTACATTACATTTCGGACCCGTCTCACACCTTTCAGCTTTAGTAATTGGAGTTGTAGGAAGATGTGACCTTTGAGACGAATCCCATTCATATTTTAGATCGTAGCATGAAGGTTCTCCATGGTCGATCTGTTCTTTTGGTACAGGTTCTATGGAAGCATAGCTGAGTTTAGGAAAAGACTTGGGAGAGGGAGACCAACATATAATCACAGTGGTCGGAGTTGTTCTCATATAGTTCTTCATCTCCCATGGAAGGGAAATTTAGGGAAGAATTGCTTTAAAGAGGGGAATTTGTAAGAACCTGGTTCTTATATTAAGGTAAGGATCCTTCCTTTTCAATTTATATTTAATAAAATGGGGAATAATAGGTCATGGGATGGCTTCAGGCCTATTACGCAATGTGACTGGGGACTACACATCGTGTACTTTTATGTACACACCGTGTATGGAGGGTTGCACACCATGTAATCCTAGTACATGGCCATATAATGGTTTGGACAATAGTTGTAAGTACATGCCATGTAGTATCAAGTAAAAGTCATGTACCTTTTATTAATTATTAAGATGGGTAGTGAACCATTTTTCTAGAAGGATAGAAATGAACCATGTTCGATGAGAAGCGCACCAAGGAAAATCCAAATAGGGTTTTACCTCCAATTTCATCATTCTATATTTGATTCGTACACCATCAGATGCATTGGATTTCCCTCGATAAGATCTTGATTCCCCTTTATCATATATTCCTAATTTATTCTCTCAATATAATTATTTATGTTCGATCATTTATAAATGCTTTATAGATCTAATACATTATAGGTCGAATTAGATATTGACGCTGGATGAGGAGATTCGCACGAGTATAAGGTAGGTGGTCTTGTACCTTTCATTGATTGTCAGGATGTTTACATATGTTGAAGTGTTCTGTTCTCACTTTTATGGTGGCACTTGATTGAATAATGAACATTATTAATGCCTGTTGATTATTAGGTAATTAATTAGATGATTTGAAATCATGTTTAGGGTTTTGAAACATTATTTAGGGCCACCCATGGGTGTGTTTCCCTTGGAATGAACTTTATGGATTTTTGGTCGAGAATGCCTATGAGGCTTGACGTGAATTACCATTATTTGGTTGTTAAAAATTTATTTCTTGTTATTTTAATTTCCCATGTGAGATACTTGTTGTGTTAAGCCTTTTAATTGTCTAAATTTCATAATAGAATTGTTTTATATTTTTTCGTGTGAGTTATCCTTGATTGACCATGTAATAGTTTAATTTACATGTGTTGGTTATTATGTAAACGCATACCATGTGATTTGATTTTTTTAAAGCCATGTAATAGTTTAATTCACATGTGTAACTTTTGATATGGAATGCGTAATTGATTTAAATGATAAAAAAGAATAAATTAGCAATGGGAGAGGCACTATCACAGTTAAAAGAAAAGTTCATACTCATGTGAGTAATTGAACCGTATATACCTTGGGTGAACCATTGTATCTATTAAAAGACAATGGATGGGCTCAATAGGTTAATTATATAAATGATGTGTGTGAGCCACAAATAGGGTGGTCGGGCTCATTGAGTCTTATTTAAAATGTCGAGCGAACCTAGGATCCATTGAGGGATACCAAGACTGAGCTCTATTAGAAAATGATTAAATAATTATTATGTGATGAGTTGATGGTTACTTTTATATGGGGGGTCGTCGGTCCTAGGCCAAACCTCGAGACATATATATATATCCAATGAAATTTAATAACGAAATAGAATGAATAGTGATGTGTCTACCAAGCCAAATCACAAGCTTGGATTCAGTCTTCATGTGTACTTGGTTTCGTTGTCTTCTGAGAAATCTAGTGTACTTACTTTTGAGTACCTTATGGTTTATTTCTTTTACTATTGTAAATTTCATATTATATATAACCACTGACATATTGGAACTGACCTTGGGTAGTTTCCAACTAGGATTTATTCTCACACCCTGTTTGGGTCATGCTTCTGGGCCCAAACATATTATATGATTTGCATGTTCTGATCAGGGCAAGCACCCTGATATAGGTACTTGATGTGATTCTCATGAGTATGAGAGCATGGGACCTATCTGATGCTTGTGATTCTTCCTAATATAGTTTTGTTTCTTTTTTTCTTTGAGACATATAGTTTGTATCATTATAGTGTACTTATTTTGGATACTTTTTTAGAACATATAACATGTTGCATCATCTTTTGTATGGAATGATTCTTGATTATTTATCATCTCAGTCTTCCACTATTTATTTCAGTTGTATGTTGTTTACTGCTTCCACTATTGTAATTTATTAATTCCGCTATGTTACACTCTGCCAATGAGGGAATAGTTTCCCCACTATCACGCCTCGGTCCCTCACTGCTAGTCATCAGCCTCTGAAATTTGGGGAAATGCACTTGAGTCCATATGGACAACCATGTATGGGGCACAAGTTGAGTGGTATCTAGATCCGGGACGTTACAAGGGGAATTATCTTACCAAGGATGTGACCTAGAGGATATCAGGATAGATGTGAATGAAGGTCTTGAACCTTGGGGAGGCTTCCAAAGTATCTCTATTTTTTAGTAATAAAAGTCTACATAGTTTATAATAGTTTGGGGCTTACACATATAAGTGTCCCATGAAGTTGGAAACTTGTACTAACTCTAGGAGGGATTCCCATTGGGGATGATGGGGCATTGGCATGAGAGCGGACCATCTGGTTGGGGTTTACGCATGGAATTTTTCCATTGAGGGGACATAATGTGGATGTGGATTACGAATGGGAGCTACCCAGGTGATACTATAGAGCAGAAATGATGTGGATGGAGCTTACACATGGGAACTTCCTGAGTTATTCTATAGAGAAATAATGGTTTGGACGGAGCTTACACGTGGGAGCTTCCCGAGTGCTCTTATGGAGGACAAATGATGTGGATAGGGATTATGTGTGGGATATTCTAGTGATGCCTTCCTCATTTCAAGTATTAAGGGCATCCCATGTCCCTTAAAATGGGTAAGGTTTCAGTTTAACATCATGTGAATGTATGCGGATTACAAGGTTTATGCATTGATCTACCCATTATGTCTTCCTCATGTCAGGTCATGATGGAATATTGTCTAGCTTATTGGTTGAGGGAATACGTTTTGGGGCCTAGACTATAAGAGGAGGCCCATAGTGTATGTTCGATGTTAGTCTCATGATGAGGCATATTATTCTTAACACATAAGGCATCTCTTGCATGTCAGAGGAGGCATCTTATGTTTTTCATGGATGGAATTCTACAATTTAAAGTCATGTAGTGATTATTGTTAGGTGGAAGATATGGCTAGAAATGGTTTATGTGGTACTTACACAAGAGAATACCTTTTTTGGTTCAACTCGGCATTGGAGCAAGGTGATAAGGTTTTAGGATATACTTGAGGAATGGTATGACTCAAGTTACACAGGGAATCCAATGTGAGAATCTCAACTAATGACTTGGGAAAGGGACCAAGAGGAGTAGGTCAACTCAAGGTATTTTAGAGAGTGTGGAGGATTATCTTGAATCATAGAATTTTAGGGGTGGAAGGTGGGCCAGCACAAGCGTGAAAGCCAAAACATCCTCAACCTAGATCGAAAATTTCACGGTGAGAATCTTGATTTTTCATGGGGTTCAATGATGGTGGCGAAGGGACCGGGCCAAAGGAAAAGAACTATAACCTATCACTAATCCTTAGTGGGGGTGTGGGTGCACAACCCCCACAGTATTGACCAGTGGGCATGGAGGAAGGAGTTCCTTGAATGATATAGCTTCAGGATGAAGCCTCATGAATATCAGGGTATCGCAAAGAATGAGGGATTTGTAGAGCTCAAGGTTTCATGAAGGATGAGGTTTTCTATAGCTCAAGGTCTTGAAAAGGATGAGGGTGTTTCAGAACATACGGTCTCTCAAAGGATTTCCTGATTCCCAGGGGGATTTCTTCATGAAGGATAAATTCTTTGTGAAGAATTATGTTCCTTAGAGGGCCTTATTCCATTATGAATGGAATAGGCCTTCACAAAAGGCATCTCCACTTTTGGTAGAGGCTTCAAAAATTTAGGAGAGGATGTTTCATGATTCCTAGGGATCTTTATAAGAGGGTCTCCCAAATACCTTGAGCTTCTTGAATTGATATCGTGAGGATGAAACCTGGATGTGTCTCCTTCTAAAATGAAGGCATGATGGGAGGTATTTATTGGAATGGGGATCCCATGATTCTTGTAGGTGATATATAAATAAAATGTGGGATCCATGAATGTTCGTATCTCTGATGGACTCGAAAATCCATCTTTCAGCTTTCACTATAGTCACAGAGGGAGCTCTATGAACCAGAGCTCTACGAATGGGCTCAACAAATGGGCTACATGAACCATTTTTTCATCCTGGCATAGAAAAACCATAAATTATGATTGATAAATGTATTCAAGCTCCAAAAATGGTTAAATATAAACTTGAAAAATGATTTAATCTCCTAGATCATGTTTTTTTCATCATTCAATTCAATTTTTGGATGCATTTTCCAGTTCTAAAAAATTACACCCCCACAAATTGAGTCCAATGATGATGAGGAGGGAAGGCAGACTGCGTTCTGAGGAAAACTTGTGTCCTAGGGCCCATAATATCTCAATCGAAATGGGGAAACGACCAACTAAAAATATATAATCCCATGTGATTCTCACTCAGTCTATGAAATGAGAGATAATAGATGACAATTCACATATAAGAGAGTACTAAACAATAATTAATGTGATAAGATCTGAATGGGGAATCAGTCACCTTTGGGAGTGTCCTTCTTAAGAATTCCTTGGCTGGTAGCAGGAACACTGCATTGTCGGCATGCTTATCTAGTGTAAAATAGTGCAATAATAGGATAAAACCATGGGTGTTGAATTTTACCCAAAAAAATGGGACTGGTGAGTGTGAATCATAATGCACAAAATTTGGAACATAATTGTAGTGATGTCACAATATAGGAAAATTGATGACTATGTCCAAAAAACAATATCTATATCAGTTATCCATGAATAGAAATTGAAAAAAGGGTCAACCACTGACCATGTTCAAAACATAGGACCTATCTTTAAATGTTGTTTGATGTCCATTGGAATGTTGGCATAGGACGGTAGGTGGGTCTTGGCTAGACACCATTCTATAAGTGGGACCCTTCAGACATGGAAGAGGATGAGGATCCAAATGAAGGGAATATATTTCATGGGAATGGAGTGATGGAATTTTCAAAAGGATTCCAACACTCCTGTAATTATTCCATTTTGGATTTTTGGACATTGGTGTAAGCATATCAGTCTAAACAAGGGTTAAACTCATCTTCCAAGGGGTGTCACCTCGGATTTTGATCAATGAATGAAGACATATAAACTGAGGTAGATGACTAATATTGGGGGAGAGTACCTCTCTGGTGAGGTTCTGGGATGCCTTATAGTTTTAAATCATGACAATGAGGATTATGGACACATATTTTAAAGTCATACGGTGAAAAAAATGCATAGTATAGTTTAATGTCATGTGATCAGGATGATGCACAATGTTTAAGGTCATACTTCTTGGACCCTGTCCCCCAGTTTAAGGTCATATTGAAAGGAATATAATAATTTATATTCCAAGAATATTTTTGTGAAATGGATGAAATGATCCCAACCTGAAAGATACAATGAGGCTTTCACATCACACAAGTATCTGGGAACAGACAGGGAAGAGGTATATGTGATGTGGTGAGAGAAAATATAGCATTAATGAGGATAAGGAGGCCCACATACCACACCACATATCCCCATGAGGATCCTAGTTTAAGGTCAAAGAGTTAGGATTGTGGGTCCCTTCATGTGGCTTGACCATATCATTACCCACCCTACCAAAATTCCTACACCCATGTGATCCATTCTCGGTGTGGGAAATAAGGAATGGTATGGGGGTTCTCCTGAAATGTAGTAGTTCACCTTAGGGGTGAAACTAAGAGTGAAATCCCACCATTATACATGAATGTGTAATGAAGGTAATTCGAGACTTTAGAGGTTTAGATGAAGAGTCCAATGGTAGGTAAGGAATGACTATTGACCATGTTCAAAACACAAGGACCATAAACATACTAATCAAGTGTGGGGAAAGAAAATTCTGGATCAACTGTATACCATGTTTGAAATATAGGATCCTATATTTGTTACTGAAAATCCATTAGGTAATTGGACCTGGATGGGAGGTGAGACAATGATGGCATGAGACCATCACTATTAGGGGGTCCATTTTGATGTGAATGGTGGTTCAAATCTAAACCCGGAAAGACACACAGTTTGGAATGGGAGTATCAGTGAGTGGGAATCAAACCCAGCCTTTGTGGATAGTTTAAGTTCATATTTCATGGACTATGGTAGACAGTTTCATGTCATTTCTCATAGACTATAAGCTATTAGTTTAATTTCATAGAACTCAGATGATACCTACATACAGTTTTAAGTCGTGATGATTTTACTATAAGAGAAACATTTATTCCAAGGGTATATATGTGGAACACAAGAGATAAGACCTAACGTGAATGAGGACCATGTAGGACCACATCACATAGATACCTTAAGATGAACTACACATAGTTTAGAGTTATGGACCATTGACCAGAATCAAGTCCAAGGGGATAAAGGTTTAAAAGAGTTTTCATATGGGTCTAAAGATGAAATGTTTGGCCATCGCTACATATCCCATGAGGATGGGAATCAAGCCACATGTAGTTCTTGAGAGAAGTGTAGTATAAGGAGGACACTAATAGGGGAAATTCTCCCTGGAAAGGGAGATGAGGAATCTTATGATCATCATGAGGCATCTTGAAACTTTTCAATAAATAAATATAGTTTGACATCATGTGTTGAGGATATTTTCTCTTAGTTTTAGGTCATAGAGTTTGGACCTGTAAGAACCTATATCGTCATTTCAGGTAAAGATCTTTATTTTCGGTTTTTTTTAGGAAAATGGAAGATTTTGGAAATTTTCTAAGTACACGCCATGTACTATAGAGTACATTCTATGTACCCAGTTTCCATGTGTAGTCATGTAATGGTCATGTAACTGACAAATACATGGATATGTAGGTGACCTGGAAGACCACCTAAAGCAGAGGCTAGTTGAGGCTAGTACACGACCTGTACATTAAATGAACACACTGTGTATTTTTATTTTTATTTGATTAATTAGAGATGGGTCATGTATAGTCTCTAGAACACTCTTCTTTTTCCTATGACTCATATGGGAGAGTGACGAATGGCTGAGAAACTTTGAGATCCTCCCATTCCTCTATCCAAGATCCGATTGAGATGCCTTTAGGTGAGTTGGATTCCCACTAGTGAGTTCACTCTTCCCCTATATCCTCTCCAATAGATTTCCCCTCTCTATTGAGATACCTAGGGTTGATTTTTTTTACATTTTTTGTAGATATACATCGTTCTAGGCTGATTCAAGGGACGATTTTTAAGAGTGTTCATTGAATGACATTGAGGTAAGTGGTTTGTGCCTTTCTTTGGTTGTCTTTAGATTATATGCGAAGAAATTTCCAAATACCCTTGTTTAGGGTATTCTGTGTTTTGAAATTTAATCATGTTTAATGACTTATATGGTTTTTTTGATTGAGAAAGGGTTATTGTTTATGCATAAGATTTATTTCCTTGATTATGGATGTGTTTCCCATATTTGATTGGTTATGGCTCTTGGGTCTTCGAAGCATGTTAGGATGCTTTGTTTTCCATTGATGGTGTTGTTAGGATGGTGTTTCTATTTATTTCAGATGCATGTGATTCACATTGTGAAAGTATAGCCAATGAGAATTCATTTTGAGAGATTCATGAGGTATGGTATTTTAATTATTAATTGTTGTTATGATTGACCAGAGGTATTGACTGTGAGAGCTTTTGTGGGGTCATTCACCATAGGGGTTAGATTGTGAGAGATACCCAGAGGGTTGTTATTAAATGAATGTTAGACCATAGGGAATTTAATCTGAGAGATTCCATGGGTCATTATAATTTTATTGTTTTTATTCAGCCTAAGGGGGTATTGACCATGAGAGTTACCCAGGCGGTTTTTGTAAATGATTAGTATCATATGGGGACAAAGGGGTTATACTATGTGAGCTGTCCTAGAGGGTCATAGTATATATTTAATTGATGATATGTGATTGATGTTATTAATATTTTCACGACTTATTATATTCCCCCTTTACTTATTTTATATGAAATGTGCATAATTAGTGTGAAATATTAATGTTTTAATATTAAGTATAATATTTGAGCATTTTTAGAAGTAGTCAAATTGAGTCAGTTTAATGTTTTAATTATAACTATCACTATACTGATCCAAATTGTGTGGTTATTGTTTTTTAGGATTCTCCTTTCAATATACAACATTTCATTAGAAGGAACCATGATCCAATTCTGCCATTTGAAGGGTCATATGGTCCTCACAATCAAGACCAAAGAATCTGTGAAGAAACTGGACTATTCATGAAGATTGATTTACTGGGCTCAATCCAGAAGTTAAAAAACCTTAACTCTCCACCATAATTCTGGGGACACTACATGTCATCTTGTATAAAAATTTCATGGCCCAAATCCAAGTACAAGGGGCCCAAATAAACCTTTGAAGTCCAGCCCACCATTTTGGCCGAGAATTAAAATCAGTATAGTATGCATGACATATCTCCTGATGTAAGAATCCAATCGAGCTGAGATTTTTCAGTGTGAAAGAGGAGATATAGTAGGCCGACTTTGTTGAAGAAGTCATTCGAATTTGAAGGCATCTTCCTGTTCAAAAATCCATTCACATTTTGGCCATCGAAAAAGAATGGATAGAAATGGACAGTTTACCTTTGTTTAATCAACCGGCCATAACTTTGGCTCCAATTGTCCAAATGCCTCCAAATTTTTAGAGTTGTCGGAAAACATTATTTTCTACAACTTTGAAGAAGGATTTATTTGAAGATTCGGCTGTCTGTATAGCTCAATTGGCGAAGCAAGTGGAGGGACAGATTGGGAATGCAAACAGTCCACTCCTTGGGCTATAAATACTCTCCCCTTCTCTCCTTGAGAGGGGTTGGCATTTCAGAAGAGAGGAGATCATATTGGCACGACCAAAGCTTTGCCAAAGGCATGAGAGGACCTGCCAAACTCAAGTTTTCACTTGAGATACCTTTCCTCCTCTCTTTCTTTTCACTTACTTTTGTGTTCTTCATTTTTGTAATCTTGTAATTCCCTTTCTTTGTAATTCTGTTTTAATGCAAGTTACTTCTTCAATATCTCTTATTCTCTTCCACCTTCTGTATTTTAATATTAATGTTCTTAAAATAGTTTAAATTCAGTTCAATCCCCTTCCCTTCTTAAGCTTCCTCATTCAATCGAAATTCCATTTTTGATTCTTAAATTATTTCGTGTGTGTGTTCGGCACACTACTCTTATCTTGTCCCTTTCTTTTTCTTCTCTTTATAATTCATCACCATAAAAATATATTACCAGATTATTAATCACCCAAATGGCTGAGTAAATCTCTCATTGGGGTGAGTTATAATTTAGGTATGTTAAGTGATTGAGAGCTTCTGCTCGATGAATATTCTTTGAATTAACATTGTGTATGTTGGACTTAACATGTCATGGATTAATGACTTGTTTTGTTTAACATGTGGTTTCCATGGATTATTGGAACCATAAATACACAACCATAAATAAGATATGATTGAGATTATAACCTTAAGTTAAGTTAAGTCTTGGTTTAAAGCCTTAACACTTAAGAATTCTAATCAACATCATCTTGTGACATGAGTGTTAATTTAAATGCAATATAAAGCAAAGCTCGAGGATATCACAAGCTTAACTAACCTAATGATGAACTCACCCCAATCTTTATCAATTTGGTAAATCAAACATCATCCATAAATCATTTCAATTAAGCTCTGCAAACAAACCCCCCTAATCAAAATACAATCAACTAAAAACAAACGACTACTACAAAGTATCATCGCCGAGGATTCGACCCGAGTGATGCTATACACATTAGCAGAGCACCGGAACCTTGAACGGTCGATAGGCGACAATCAGCCGCACTTTCAAATGGCGCCGTTGCCGGGGATGGTGCTTTAAGTAGTCATTAGTTTCTGGTTATTGTAAAAAAAAACCCAAAAAAAATACAAAAGTTTAAAAAAATTGAAAAAAAACACAAAGAAAAACCCGTCTTCCTCTTAAAAATCATAAACTGAAAAAAATACAAAGAAAAACCCGTCTTCCTCTTTCTTCCAAAATCTCTCTGAATGCCCCGTAGCCTTCCAAACAATCCCTCGGATTTGTTTGACCCTGAAATTGATAGAACTCTTCGTCGAATTAGGAGGACCATTAGGGATAACCAAATCACCCAAGAACCAATCATTGCCCTACCAATTGAATTAGATATGGCCAATCCTAGGGAACAAACATTGAAAGAAATTGCTGCCCCTGATATGAATTACCAACCTCTTGGTATTCAATATCCAAACATTGAAGCTGACTTCGAACTCAAATCGGGTTTGATTCATCTTCTCCCTCATTTTCACGGGCTAGCCGGTGAGGATCCACATCTTCACCTTAAAGAGTTCCAAGTAGTATGCTCTACCATGAAGCCTCAAGGGGTTTCTGAAGAACAAATCAAGCTTAGAGCTTTCCCCTTTTCCCTAGCGGATTCTGCCAAGTCTTGGCTCTACTACCTCCCACCTGGTTCCATAAACTCATGGGTTGACATGAAGAGACTTTTCCTTGAGAAGTTCTTTCCCGCTTCCCGAACAGCTTCTATCCGAAAGGAAATAAGCGGCATCCGTCAATTCCCTAATGAATCACTCCATGAGTATTGGGAGAGGTTCAAAAAGCTTGTGGCAACTTGTCCACACCATCAAATCCCTGACCAACTCCTGATCCAATACTTCTATGAGGGGTTATTGGCTATGGAGCGAACTCTCATTGATGCCGCAAGTGGCGGTGCTCTTGTTGACAAAACTCCTGCAGCTACAAGAGATCTCATAAGTAACATGGCTGCAAACACGCATCAATTCCATACTCGAGCACATGCTCAAGTGAAACAAGCCCAAGAGAATCAATCCATAGAGCCCAACAAGATGACTGAGTGGATGAGTGAACTTACAGGTCTTGTGCGTCAACTAACGGTGGCTACCAAATCCCCAAACTCCTCTTCTCCACAGTCACTATTCCCTGGACCTATCAAGAATTGTGGAATCTGCAACTCTCCATCTCATCCGACTGACACATGTCCACAACTTCAAGATGATCCATCTGATTCATCTAGTCCAATGGAGCTCAATTCGGCATATGCTCAGCGAAACTTCAACCCTCAACAATCAGGTCAGTTTGTTAGAAACTTCAACCAACCCCACTCTGAGCCCTTCTCTTCAACCTTTAACCCACCTTTGAGGTATGGTAATCCCATTTCTTATCCTCCTCAGTTCCCTCATCAAAACCCAAACCAATTCCAATATGGTCAAGGTGGTGGTAACTTCCATCAACCTTATCCTTTTGTTCCTCAACCTCAAAGGAACAATCCTCCTCCTGGATTCCACTATCCTAACGAGCCTTCCCAATTCCCTACCCAATACAATCGCTTTCCCAAGAACCAAAATCAAGGCCAACCCAATTTGGGACAAGCCTCTTCTTCTAAACAACCATGGGAAAGTGCTGTAGAGGATCTTGCTTCCTTCACCCGTTCTAGCCTCAAGAACATTGAAACCCAAATAGGTCAACTTGCATCCCACCTAAGCCAGCAACAACAACCAAATTCTTCCCAACTCCCATCTCAACCATTACCCAACCCTAAGGGTAATGTAAGTGCAATTGTACTTAGATCGGGAAATCAAATTGCTATGCCCCATGCTGATTGCTCTACCTCCCCTTTCGATGTTGATCTAGAAAATGAAAAGAACAAAAAGCTGGAAAAGGAACTTGAATCCACTCCTTCACCTCCTTCCATTCCTCTAAGGAACCCAATTCCTTTTCCTCAAGCCATCTCCAAGCCTAAGAAGTCCTTTGAACCTGATCCTGAAATGCTTGACATGTTTAGACGTGTTGAAGTGAACATCCCCCTCTTAGATGCCATCAAACAAATCCCTAAGTATGCCAAGTTTCTTAAGGAATTGTGCACCCATAAGAGGCAACTTAGGAACATTGAAAATGTTTCAACCCAACAGTCCATTCCCATGAAGTGCAAAGATCCAGGGACCTTCACGGTTCCATGTCAAATAGGGAGTTCCAACTTTGATGATGCACTCATAGACCTAGGAGCCTCAATTAATGTCATGCCCAAATCCATATTCTCCAACCTTGGTATAGGTCCCTTGCACCCAACGGGTGTTGTCATTCAATTAGCCAATCGAAGCACTGCCAGTCCTGAGGGGATAATTGAGGATGTTCTTATTCGGGTCAATGATCTTATCTTCCCAGCTGATTTCTATGTCCTTGACATGGAAGGTGAGACGAACTCTTCTCGATCTCCCCTAATTCTAGGAAGACCATTCCTCATGACTGCGAGAACCAAGATTGATGTCCATTCAGGCATCTTATCCATGGAATTCAGTGACCAACTAGTCAAGTTCAACATTTTCCAAGCCATGCGATACCCATCTGAGGATCACTCTGCATTCTCAATCCATGTTTCTGAAACTCCCTCTGAGAGTGTGTTGAATCCTAATCCATCATGTTCTTCATGTTCTACTAATAGAGGAGTTTGTGAATATTGTATCCTCATTAACCAAGTGATTAATGGTGAAATTGATGTTGACATTACAAATGCAAACTCCATTGATCTAAAGGATCTTGAAAACTCTTTGGAATCTCATCTCACCTCTGACCTCCAATGCTCCAACATGGATGGTATTGAGAAAAATGAACTAGAATTCTCATTTTTTGATTTAGATCATATTATCCCACATTCATCCTTTCCTATCCATGATTCTGAAAATTCTGTTATATGTGAAGTGAACCTTGAACCAATGTGTTTATATTGTCCTGATGGTAGTGATGTTTGTGATATTTGTACCCTAATTAATAAAGTGATCACTGGTGAGGTTGAAATTGACCATTCTATGGCGAACAACATTGAAATAAAGGATATTGAAAATTTTATTCAGTCTTATGACTCCACTGATCCTCATTACTCTACATCGGTAAGTGATGAAATAAATGAGTCAAAAACAATTGGGATCTCATACTGTAGTTCTGTTTTATCTGATCCTTACATAAATGAACCATCAGAATTGAGCCATCTTCCTGAATTTACAAGAATAGAAAACCATCACTTTGAGGATAAAATAATTCCTCACATTGAAGACCAAAGGGAGGATAGTCATATTATCTTTCCACCCCCATTTAATTGCAAGCACACCAACAAGGATGGGAAGAAATTATCCAATGAATCATCAGGCCTCCCAAAGAAAAAGTTTTTCTGGAAGCACACTGGACTTGAGAAAATATGATGGCCACCGTCAGACTATGGGTAGTCCACTGCAATTGTCCAGCTGTAGACAAATAAATGCAGCGCTTCTTGGGAGGCAACCCATGTTTTCTTTTACTTTTATGAAATTTCAATTTCTTTTTAGATTTTCATTAGATGAATAATGAATTTTATTTTTCAGGTAACTTCCCACTGTCCTGGAACCACCTCGACTTCCACCGAATCCCCAAATTCTCTAGCCGACCCACCACTAGATGGAGATGGCAACCCACCAAATCCAAACCAGGGGGCACCTCTTTCCCTTTAACTCTCTCTCTCCTCAATCTCTCTTCCCTCTCTTCTACTCTCTATTTCTTCTTCTTCCTCTCTCCCTCTCATTTTTTTTACAAAATTCTTCCACAGCCTTTTTTCTATTTTCTCTTTTGTGTGGATGTGTCATTAAAAAAAATAAAAAAAATAAAAAAAATTAATTAAAAAAAATTAAAATTAACAAAAAAAAAGGGTGTCATAATTACTAATCATCCAATATTGAAATTATGTCCAACCATTTTGGGGAGTCAAAAGGCTTGTTTTAAACTCAAATATATTGAATTTTTATCTCAAACTTGGGTAAACAATTTTGTGTCAATAACAAACATTTTGAATGAACAATTTTTGGTGGAAAATGATTCTCCCATACCGTGAGGAATAACATTAGCCTTCATGCCAAGGTCATATATGGCCATCTTTTTCATTGTGTGTCTTCACCACTGATTGTGAGTCTTGAGTTTGTGGACCTTCGAGCTGAATTTCCATCTTTTGTGTGCATTAACATGATAGAGGCATTTTCTAAGCCACATGAGAATCAGAATAGCCAAATAGCCTCCCGTTACCCTTACATTGATCCTACTTTTGAAAGCCCCTTTGAGCCTATGAAAACCTTTCTTTTGATAGCCACATTACAAGCCTAAAACCTTGTCCCACCCAACATCTTCATGGATTTTCATTGTATAATTTATTGAAATTTAAGTGTGGGGGGAATGGACTTCATTTTTGGGCGTACTTTCATTGATTTCCAATGTGTCATCATATGCTTGAGGGCAAGAATCCATTCAAGTGTGGGGGAGATGTTGTAATTCTGTGAGCTTTGGGGTGTATATGTGTAATTGTCATTTGTACAAAAGTCATTGAAAAGTGTTCAAAAAAAAATGAAAAAAATTTATATTAAAAAAAAATGAAAAAAAAGGAATGGGTTGTGTCTTGGGTGGGTCAAAAATAATTCATCATCAACCTTTGATCATGTTATAACTACTAAAATTAGTTCCATGAGAAGATCAAACATGGGTTGGGAGATGACTGTGAGACTTGTTTCAAGCACAACTTTCGAAAAAAAAGCAAAAAAAAAAGAAAAAAAAAGAACACTTGAATCATCTTGTATTGTGTCATTATTGGAAGTCTTCCATGTTGTACATATTCCATCATCTCACCCTATTCCATTTTCTATCTCCATCACTTTTCATTCATCACACATTCATGCCCTTGTAAATATGTGTTTATATTTCCTTTCAATTCAAATTTCAAAAAAAATGTGCATTGATTTTTCCATGTTGGTGTTTTTAACCCCTCTTTTCCTTTGGACATTATATACCTACCGTCCCATAGCCACTGAAAAACCCCTTAAAAGTCCTCTTGATTCTTGTACACATTAGATTTGGGAATGGAATCTGAGAGCTCTTACAAACTTTTGATTTTCACTTTTTGTTGGTGAATGAGTGAACCTCCTAAAATACATTTTTATCATCTTGAGAAGAGTAAGTTTTGAGTGCCTACATTTTCTAATTCAAACCTTGAACATGAAAAAATGAATTGTTTCTGATGCATTATTGTGAACCAAATTTGTGATGGAATTCAATATGGATGGGTGAAATAGTCTAAACCTCCCCTGATTGGAGAAAACAAAATTTTAATATTTGTTAGTGAGTGAAAATGATCATGTTTTTATATTTGTTGCACATGAGGACACGCGCAAATATAAGTGTGGGGGAGTTGATGTTATTAATATTTTCACGACTTATTATATTTCCCCTTTACTTATTTTATATGAAATGTGCATAATTTGTGTGAAATATTAATGTTTTAATATTAAGTATAATATTTGAGCATTTTTAGAAGTAGTCAAATTGAGTCAGTTTAATGTTTTAATTATAACTATCACTATACTGATCCAAATTGTGTGGTTATTGTTTTTTAGGATTCTCCTTTAAATATACAACATTTCATTAGAAGGAACCATGATCCAATTCTGCCATTTGAAGGGTCATATGGTCCTCACAATCAAGACCAAAGAATCTGTGAAGAAACTGGACTATTCATGAAGATTGATTTACTGGGCTCAATCCAGAAGTTCAAAAACCTTAACTCTCCACCATAATTCTGGGGACACTACATGTCATCTTGGATAAAAATTTCATGGCCCAAATCCAAGTACAAGGGGCCCAAATAAACCTTTGAAGTCCAGACCACCATTTTGGCCGAGAATTAAAATCAGTATAGTATGCATGACATATCTCCTGATGTAAGCATCCAATCGAGCTGAGATTTTTCAGTGTGAAAGAGGAGATATAGTCGGCCGACTTTGTTGAAGAAGTCATTCGAATTGGAAGGCATATTCATGTTCAAAAATCCATTAACATTTTGGCCATCGAAAAAGAATGGATAGAAATGGACAGTTTACCTTTGTTTAATCAACCGGCCATAACTTTGGCTCCAATTGTCCAAATGCCTCCAAATTTTTAGAGTAGTCGGAAAACATTATTGTATACAACTTTGAAGAAGGATTTATTTGAAGATTCGGCTGTCTGTATAGCTCAATTGGCGAAGCAAGTGGAGGGACAGATTGGGAATGCAAACAGTCCACTCCTTGGGCTATAAATACTCTCCCCTTCTCTCCTTGAGAGGGGTTGGCATTTCAGAAGAGAGGAGATCATATTGGAACGACCAAAGCTTTGCCAAAGGCTTGGGAGGACCTGCCAAACTCAAGTTTTCACTTGAGAGACCTTTCCTCCTCTCTTTCTTTTCACTTACTTTTGTGTTCTTCATTTTTGTAATATTGTAATTCCCTTTCTTTGTAATTCTGTTTTAATGCAAGTTACTTCTTCAATATCTCTTATTCTCTTCCACCTTCTGTATTTTAATATTAATGTTCTTAAAATAGTTTAAATTCAGTTCAATCCCCTTCCCTTCTTAAGCTTCCTCATTCAATCGAAATTCCATTTTTGATTCTTAAATTATTTCGTGTGTGTGTTCGGCACACTACTCTTATCTTGTCCCTTTCTTTTTCTTCTATTTATAATTCATCACCATAAAAATATATTACCAGATTATTAATCACCCAAATGGCTGAGTAAATCTCTCATTGGGGTGAGTTATAATTTAGGTATGTTAAGTGATTGAGAGCTTCTGCTCGATGAATATTCTTTGAATTAACATTGTGTATGTTGGACTTAACATGTCATGGATTAATGACTTGTTTTGTTTAACATGTGGTTTCCATGGATTATTGGAACCATAAATACACAACCATAAATAATATATGATTGAGATTATAACCTTAAGTTAAGTTAAGTCTTGGTTTAAAGCCTTAACACTTAAGAATTCTAATCAACATCATCTTGTGACATGGGTGTTAATTTAAATGCAATATAAAGCAAAGCTCGAGGATATCACAAGCTTAACTAACCTAATGATGAACTCACCCCAATCTTTATCAATTTGGTAAATCAAACATCATCCATAAATCATTTCAATTAAGCTCTGCAAACAAACCCCCCTAATCAAAATACAATCAACTAAAAACAAACGACTACTACAAAGTATCATCGCCGAGGATTCGACCCGAGTGCTGCTATACACATTAGCAGAGCACCGGAACCTTGAACGGTCGATAGGCGACAATCGGCCGCACTTTCAGTGATACCAGATGGTATTATATTGTGAGACCTTTCCTAGAGGGTTTCTTTTGAATATTTGAATGATTGTGATGAGTCTTCCAAGCTAAATCAAAATCTTGGACTCTATCATACTTGGTTTTTTAGATGATCTTTTGAGATTTTTGTTGTTATTATTATATAGGGTGATACATAGCTTAGGCTAGATATAGAGGGTACATTATTCAATGGATTGAATAATTTAATAAATTTAAATGAATGTAATTGTACCCAGTTACAGAGGTCTTTTCTTTACTTTAATAATAAATGAGGTTTCGGCCCCTACCTTTAAAAAAATGTAATTTAAAACTGTAGGATTGTTTACTTTTGAGTACTTCCTTGTTTATTTATTCATTTCTTCCTATTACCTGCTATATATATTCATTGAAATCTAGGAACATATCTTTTGGTGGTTTCTTACTGGGATTTTTCTCACATCCCATTTGGTTCATGCTTTTGGACCCAAATAGATTATATGGTTATAGGTATAGATAAGGTAAATCACCCTTCTACTTCAGGTACTTGATTGTTGTTGGAGTTGGAGAGCATAGGACCAAGTTGAGGCGTGCAATGCTATTGGAGTTTACTATTTTCTATAATTTGGTTTCAGGATTGTAATTCCAGCATTGTGACTTGTTTGTCTACTTTCCTAGATACTGGTGACATGCATCATTATTTATATATATATTTCATAGTTGTTTATATTATTAGCCTTATATTTTTTACATTTTTGTATGGTTCTACTGCTTCCACTATTGATTATTATTGTTCTTCCCATGTGTATACTCTTCCAATGAGGGAATAGTTTCCCAACTATCATATTTTGTCCCTCACTTCTAGTTGGAAGCCTCTGTATTTTGGGTAAATGTTAATGAGTTCATTTGACCAACTGGGTTCAAGGCACCATTGGGCGACACCTGGAACTGGGACGTTACAAAGTGGTATCAAAATAGTTTATTTTATAATGTGTCTTACTTTTTAGAGCCTATAGATAGGGATAGGAAGGAATGAGTAGTTGGTAATAAGTTGTTCCCATGATTAGATAACTCATGTACATTGAAAAGACAAGTTACCCCGGATATTGTAATTTTTTATGGTTTTTCAATTGTTATAGTTGATTTGATTTCACCATTGGGTGACACACTTGTTTTTTGCTATTGTTATTGATATATTTTTGGTTCTATTTCTATTGTAACCCAATGAGATGAGGGTATGCCATCTCATCCATCATATAGATACTTTTTATAGATCACATGTCATGCATTCTTTTCATTCCATTTAGGATTCCTTACTGATTGCATGATTTTGTGATAGATGTTGTACTAGATATACAAGTTGTTATGATAGATTCCATGATAGAATACCTTTTATTTTGATAGGGTATTAGAAATTGTAAAGTTTCATATGGATGGATGCCAATATTTGGTCCCTAAGGTGTTATGGGCCCTCTTGGATTGGGATTTGGTGGACCATGTTGGAACTTTAATTGAATTTTTTCAAGTTATGATATGAATAAGGATGCCAAACATTGATTCGCAGGATTATGGGATCTCACGAGTTGGAAATTTTCATGCCTAAGACAAAAATTTACGTTTTTAATGGTTCTGGAGAAGTTTCAAAGTATTAATGTCAATAAACCCCGACAACACAGCGTCTGATGTTATGACCACATTCTATGTGTTATTTTGTCCAGGAAGAACTGAATTTTCTTAAGTACACACCATGTACTGGGGATACATGTTTCATGTGAATGACTATGTGAGTAGAGACATGGGGTTAGAAAACTTTCGGTAGAAGAAGTCGTGTCTAGATTATACATCTCTTGTTGTAAAGAATCATGTATCTGGTCTAGTGACGAAATACACATGAGGAAGAAACTTAGATTGTGTATGTCGTGCCTAGTTTAAGAACGCTATGTAGATTTGACCATGTATCCTACCTTGTGAATAATGACATGGGATATTAGAACTTAAATAGTACACACTGTATCTAGGGTGAACACACCGTGTAGAGTCACCATGTATCCGACCGTGTGACTAACAACATGAGCGGTTAGAACGTAAGTAGTACACATCATTTCTTGGGTGAACACACCGTGTAGTGTTAGCCGAGAGAGAACCGTGTATTTATAGCCAGGTAGAAGTACTTGAGAAGGAGGAAAGATTCAAGAACATGTCGTGTCTTAGGAGGAATACACCATGTGACAGGGTTTTACATGACCAGGTTTGGAAGAGGTACGCGCCATATAAAAAGCTTAAGGGAACACCCTGTGTAGAGTTTATACACGCCATGTAATCGTATTTTGTAGAACTTGAATGCTTTATTTTTTTACTTTTTATAACTTTTAATTTTTTTCCCTTGATAATCTTGACATGTGGTGTGCTCTTGACCTTGCAAATTCATACCACCAAGATGTCCTCCGGTTGTAAACCAGGTACAAGGTAATGATCGTACACTAGAAATGGTAGATCAAGGACTACCAGCAGATCCTCCTGTCATGCTTGTATTAGAACCATCTATTATACCAGAAACAGGTGTTGATACACAGTTCTATGAAGGCTTTATGAGCATGTTCCATATTTTTTGGGAGCACTGTATCCTACCCCTTCTATGGAAGAGTCGGTGCAAGTGTTCCAGTTTCATCATCCTCCCACCTTTTCTAGGGTTGGAGGACCACAAGATGCTGATTCATGGTTGGAGGCCATGCTTTCTATATTTGACCATCTAGAGATGCCTCTAGAGAGGAGGGTGAATCTAGCGACGTACATACTACTTGATTCTTCCAAGATATGGTGGGATGTTATCTCACATGCAGGACTTCATCAGGATATGGATTGGGAATATTTCTTGAGGACCTTCTATTATTACTTCTATCCAAAGATTTTTAGGGCTGATCGAGCCCTAGATTTCATGCATTTTGAACAGGATGTTCTTTCACTGATGGATTACTCTTCTCGTTTTACAGAGCTTTAACACTTCATACCTATTCTGGGAGGTGACAAGTTATCTTTGGCTAGGATTTATGAGGATCGTCTCTAGTATGGAATTCGATCATAGGTTAATGTATTCAAAATGACATCAATGAATTCTATAGTGGACTAGGAACTAATTAATGAGTGCAATATGAGGGAGTTTAGAGCTTCGGTCAAGGGTGGTTTAGCATCCAGGGTTGGTACTCCTTCGACTAATACAAGGAAGCGTCGTAGGGAGCCTTTGTGTGGTTATTACTATAGCAGGGATGTATATATAGGTAGCCAGGTGAGATGATACTAGTACGGAAAGACTGGGAACATGAGACCTCTCTACCCAAGAGACCCATCTGAGTGCTGAGCTTGCGGAATGATTGGCCATCTTCTGCATTTTTTCTGGGTTTTCACACCAACAGCTAGTGAGAGGGGATTAGTTAGGACTCCACATTAAAGAGCAGGACCACTAGTTTCTCCACAGTTAGGGAACTGGAGTTCTTCAGGCCATTTAGAATGAGGACTTTGTTGTGGATGTGGTAATAAATCTACAAGTTTTCAGAAACAATATGGTGGATCAGCTGAGGGTGGTAAGGCATGGTCACAGGGTTATAGTACAGGTCATAATTTTACAGTAGAGCAGACCCTATGGGATCACGATCCCAACACCTCTACGGTTAGAGGTACGATTGTAGTTTCCTTAGTTTTATCTTCTGGTCTTTTTGATAGAGGGTATTTCCATAGTATTATATCTGTTGCCATTGTGGAGAGAATTTGTCTCTGCATCTTTACATCTGAGGATGTTATGATGTTAGAAACTCTATTGGGGATTAGGATGGCTAGTGTAAGTCAGGGAAAGAAGTTCCCTCTTGAGGTTGGTGGGTTTCTCTTCTTAGGGGACCTCTATGTCTTAGAGATGACAAGCTTTGACTTCATTCTTGAAATGGATTGGTTGGTCTCTTTCCATACATGTATTGAATTCTATCACCACAGGGTGAGTTTCACATCACCAGAGGGTAGGTCTTCTCTATAGAAGTGAAAATGGGATGTCTAGGTGATAAAAGTTGGACCCGATCATCTTGGGTCGGGAGGAATTACATCCTAGATTTCAAGTTTGTGTATAGATGACAAGGGGACTTCACAGACTGACTTAACTCTAGTGGTGGATCACTTCATGGATTTATTTCTATAAGAATTTTTCACGTTTACCTCTAGAGAGAGGGGTATATTTCTCTATTGACCTTGTTCCAAGAGTGGAACTGGTGTCTAGTCCTCTTTATAGGATGGCTACACCAGAGTTATAAGAACTCAAGAAGTAGTTATAGGATTTACACACAAAGGGTTTCATCTGACCCGATACTTCTCCTTGGGGTTCACCTATCCTGTTTGCGAAGAAGGTAGACGTTACCCTCAGAATTTGTGTGGATTATCAAAACTTGAACCAGTTGATGGTCAACAACCGATGTCCCTTGCCTAGGATTAATGATCTCTTTGATCATATTTGAGGAGCTTGAGTGTTCTCAAATATTTACTTGAGATTATCTTATCATCAGCTATACGTTAGACTATCAGATATACCTTTTATATCCTTTTAGAGTAGGTATGGTCTATACGTGTAATTAGTTATGCCATTCAGTCTCACGAATGTGCCAACAGTTTTTATGGCACTGATGAACCAAGTATTCAATCCTTAAATGTATTCATTTGTAGTATTCTTCATGGATGATATCTTAGTGTACTCTCACACTCGACATGACCATGTCATCGATCTTGAGATCATTTTTAGAATATTAAGAGAGCATTATTTATATGCCAAGCTCTAAAAAATGACACTTTTGGATGGACCAAATTCACTTCCTAGGTCATGTTATCATAGAAACATGAATATTAGCAGACCCTGAGAAAGTGAGAGCAGTATTTTCCTTGGAGTAGTTGAAGAACATATTTGAGGTATGAAGTTTTCTGGGGATGCTTGGTTACTACAATCACTTTATTAATGACTTTCCATGCTTAGTGACACCATTGATGGGCCTGACTAAGAAGGGTATGAATTACTTATGGATAGATTCTTGTGGTTTATCATTTTAGGAGCTGAAAGGGAGATTGACTTCTACAATGATACTAATTTTTCCGAAGCTGGGAAAGAGTTACAAAGTTTACTGTGATGCATCAGGTATCGGGCTAGGGGCAGTGCTTATGCAAGAGGAAGGATTCGTTCAATATGGGTCTTGACAGTTGAGGCCACATGATAGGAATTACCCAATGCACGATCTCGAGTTAGCTATAGTTGTGCATTCTTTATGATGTTCGAGACATTATATTTTGGAAGATAATTTAGTGGTATACACTGACCAAAAAATATCAAGTATACCTTTACTCAGCGTGATTTGAATTTGAGATAGTGAAGGTGGGTTGATTACCTTTAGTATTTTGACTTTAAGATTTCCTACACGCCTATTAAAGGCAATGCAGTGGAAGATGCATTGATTAGGAGGACTCAGATACAGGCATCTTAGGAGGCCAGTAGTGAGTGGAAGTTTATGGCAATGTTATCTGAGATTCATTTGCAGGTGCACGATAGACAAGTAAAAAACTTTTCTTTATTCTATAATTTTTACCTCTACTCTACCGGACCAAGTGTGAATGAGGCAACTATCAGTTTCTAACAGCCTAATCCTACAGGAGAGTGTTTTAGGAGAGGACCCTACTCCTGGGTTGACTATAGACGAGGATGAAGTTTTGAGTTTTCATGGGCATGTATGGGTTTCAAAAAACATACATGAGGAGTTGATGAAAGATTCCCATTCCCCCATTTGGGCAGTTCATCCAAGTGTCACCAAGATGTATCGAAATTTACACCATTAGTATTAGTGCCAATGTATGAATATGTGTGTTTCTGGTTTTGTTATGAGATGTTCTACCTGTCAGCAGGTAAAGGTAGAAAATCAGTGACCAACAAGACTTTTATAGTAGTCACCCATTCCAGAGTGGAATTGAAATGATGCCGTGATAGATTTTTTGATGGTTTTACTAAGGTTGCCTCGAGGAAATTATGTAGTTTGTGTTGCTGTTGACACACTCAAAAAGATTTCATTGTTCTTGATGATCAAGGAGACCTTCAATGTTGATGATATTTGAAGTTTGTATATCCGAGAGATTATATGTTTGCATGGGGTTTTGAAATATATTGTTTCAGACAGGGATCCCCGGTTTACTTATCGTGTATAGTAGAGACTATAGAGGGATATGTGTACATAGGTACTTCTGAGTATATCATTCCATTCCTAGAAATATTTCTAGTCTGAGTGCACGATTTAAGTGTTGGAGGACATTCTTTGAGAATGCATCCTAGATTTTGAGGGTTCCAGGGAGAGACACATACCTCTAGTTAATTTTTCCTAAAATAACAGTTTTTTGGTAATGATTCATATGGAACCTTATGAGGCTTTGTATGGTAGGCCATGCTGATCACCAATATGTTGGCTAGATGAAGGAGAGGCAACTATGTTGGGACCTAATCTTGTATAGGAGACCACTAAGCAGGTTGAGTTTATTCGGGAGAGGATGGATACTTCATAGTCCCACCAGAAATCTTATGTTGATCGGCATAGACAACTTCTGGAGTTTTAGTTCGAAGACTAGGTTTTCTTACATTTCACATCGAGGTTGGGACACAAGAGGATTAAGAGGCAGGGAAAACTTTCACAAAGATACATAAGGCTGGTTGAGGTTTTAGAGAGAGTCGGGATGGTTTCCTATCAGTTGCACTTACCTCAGAGGTATCGGGCTATGAAAGACATCTTCCATGTTTCTCAGCAATGAAATTACTTTTTAGACCCATCTCATGTTTTTTAACCCAAGGAGGTTGAGTTAGAGGTGCATGTATCCTCTCAAGAGCACCCTATTCAGATTGTGGATCACATCATGAAGTTTCTCCATGGTCAGTCTATTTCTCTCGTATGGGTGTGATGGCAGCACGAGTGAGTACATAATAAGACTTGGGAGAGGGAGTCTAACGTTCGATCACAGTGGCCATAGTTGTTTGAGGTTTCTTCTTCCCCACCATTGGAAGTGTAATTCGGGGAAGAATTTCATTAAGTGAAAATATTGTAAGAACCTAGATCTTGATTTCAGGTATGGATCGTTATTTTTGGTTGTTTTTTATGAAAAATGAAGGTTTTGGAAATTTTATAAGTACATTCCATCTACCCTATAGTACAGGTTGTGTACCTAGTTTCCACATGTATCCTTGTACTAGCCATATAATGACTGAGTACATGGCTGTGTAGGTGACTTAGAAGACCCCCTAAAGAGGGGACCCATTTAGGCTAGTACACAGAGTGTACATTAAATGAATATGACATGTACTTTTCTTTTTATTTGATTAATTAGAGTGGGGTTGAGTATAATATCCATAATTCTCTTATTCTTCCTGTGTCTCATACAGGAGAGAGACAAATGGCCAAGAAACATTGATCTCCTCCCATTCCTCTGTTCGAGATCCAATTGAGATGCCTTCAGGTGTGTTGGATTCTCACCAGTGAGTTCTCTCTTCACCTAGAGTCTCTCTTCCCAATTTCCCCTCTCTCTTGAGTTATCTAGGGTTAATTGTTTTTACCTTTCTCTAAGATCTAAATTTTTCTAGAATGATTCAAGGGCCAAAGTTCAAGACTGTTCATCGTACAACATCGAGGTATGTGGTTGGTGTATTTATTTGGTTGTCTTTGAATTATATATTCTAAAAGAGTTGAATACACTTGTTTAGGGTGTTGCATGTTTTGTTATTTAACCATGTTTAATGACTGCTATGGTTTTCTATTGAGAAAGGGTTATGTTTTATGCATATGTTTTATTACTTGATTATGGATGTGTTTCCAATGTTTGATTAGTTATGGACTTTGGGTCTCGGAAGCATGTTAGACTGATTATTTCTTCATGCCTATTTTGTTAGGACGAAATTGCTATTTATTTGAGATGCATGTGATTTTCATTGTGAAAGTGTGGCCTATGGGAATTGACTTTTTAGAGCTTCCTGGGGTATGGTCTTTTAATTATGAATTTTTGTTATGATTGACCAGTGGTATTGACTATGAGAGGTATTTTGGGTCATTGACCATAGGGATAGACTTTGAGAGCTACCTAGAGGTTCATTATTAAATGAATTTTGGACCATAGGGAATTGAATATGAGATCTTTTAGGGGTAATTATATGTTATTGTTGTTATGTAGACCAAGGGGTTTTGACCATTAAAGATACCCAAGTGGCTATTGTAAATGATTTGTGTCATGTGGGACCAAAGGGGTTAGACTGTGTGAGCTTTCCTAGAGGGTCACAGTTTTTATTGAATTGATGATATGTGGAACCAGAGGGGATTAGACTGTGAGAGATTTCCTAGAGTTTTTCTAGTGAATATTTGAATGATTGTGACGAGTCTACTAAGCCAACTCATAGGCTTAGACTCGGTATTACTTGGTTGTTTATTTGATCTTTTGAGATGTCTATTTTTGTTATTATAAAGTGGGATACAGAGCTTATTCTATATCCCTAGGTTATATTATTCAATGGATTGAATAATTCAAAAAATGTTAATGAATTTAATTTAAAACTCTAGGATTGTTTACTTTTGAGTAATTATTAGTTTATTTCTTCATTTTTGTATATTAACTGTTATATATATTCACTGATAGCTAGGCAAAGATATTTTGGTGGTTGCCTACTATAATTATTCTCACACCCTATTTAGGTCATTCGTTTGGACCCAAATAGATTATATGGTTGTAGGTATAGATAAGGGAAATCACCCTTCTACATCATGTACTTGATTGTTGTTGGAGCTATAGAGAATGGGACCAAGATGAGTCTTGCGATGCAATTGGAGTTTACTATTTTCTATACTTTGGTTTCAGTATTGTAATTCCCGCATTGTAACTTGTTTGGCTATTTTCCTTGATACTTGTGACATGCAAAATAATTTATATATTTTCTTTTGTTGTTTATACTATTAGTCTTCCACTATTTACTTTTTTGTATGGTATTACTACATATTCTATTAATTATTATTGTTATTCCATTGTGTATACTCTGCCAAGGAGGGAATAGTTTCTCCACTATCAGACCTTGGCCCTTGCTACTTGTTAGCTACCTCTGGTATTTGGGGAAATGGTCTTAATGTCATGTGACCAATTGAGTTCGGGGCACCTTTGGGCGGCACCTGGAACCGGGACATTACAGACCAATAGGGATGGTATCTCAAATGGGTATTTGCAGTGCAGTTTTATGACAAACCCAACATGTATGAGATCCAAAAAGGCCCAAAACCACACAAAATATCTTGAAAGAGACCTGCGTACAATTTAATGTCTTGATTATTGGGCTATAGGTTCCTAGTTTAAGGTCATGGTGTTCGGATATGGGGGAGAAGGCTCTCCAAAATAGGCATGTGTGGTGTGGAGGACTAATGAATCGAATGTGAAAGAGAACCTAAGAGGCCTGATGATGGACCAAATTTTACTATAGGGTTTGTTTGTGAGATTGACCCTAAAGACATCAATATGGAATGGATGAAAGTAACATCTGATGTTAATGAACCAAGGAGGCCCATGTGTCATAAATGAGGCCTAAGGGAAAAGGAAAAAAGGGGAACTGAACATGCAGTTGGGCCCAAAGATAAAGTTTCTAGCCATCACTATGTATCCCATGTGGATTTAAATCAAGACACGCATAGTTATGGGGTCCCCTAGAGTTTAATGTCATGTGGCAAGGATGTTGGTTGACCAATATGAAAGGGGAATAATGTTTTTGTAGAACTCGATATCGGTGATCTGAGCATCACTATGTAACCTATGAGGATAGGAAACAATCTGCACATAGTTCTTGAGGAAAAACGTCCATGTGAAGGTATGAACAATATACAGAGATGGGGAATTTTTTATTTTCTTTTTAGTGGGTAAACCGGGATGGAATACTCAAGCATTCATACATAGCATGTGTGTATAATAATAAAGCCAAACCTAGTTCTTGATAAGTGGCATGGTAAATGACCAATGCCAATGGTGATTTCCTCTCAGGAGATAATTCAATAATGGAGGCCCATGTCACATAGATAGCTTAAGATAAACTTCACATAGTTTAGGATTATGAATCTTAGACCAAAATCAAGGATAAGGGTCGATGGTTAAAAGGAGTTTGTGGAGGGATCACCACAAACTAGAGCTCCATGAATGAGCTCCATGAACCATTTTTCTCTCATGACTTAAAATGGCCGTAACTTCTTATTCATAAATCTACTTTGGCTCCATAACTAGTCAAATAAAATATTGTGAAATGATCTACACTCTAGGATCATATTTGGAAACATTCGGTGCATTCCTTGGATGCGTTTTCCAGTGCCAATAATGATATTTTCCATAAAGTCCTTTTACTAACAAATTTTAATGAATGGGTAGGTATACACCAACTACACAACTAATTTTGACAACAATTTATTTCATGATACCTATTGATGCATTGAGGTTCTATGTATAATAGGTCCCCACCCATCAGTTTCATAAGTCCAATTAATTCCTCATAAATTGAATCAATAATATAATATGAAATAAATATTCCTTGTTAATCAATAAATATCTATATTCAATCAAGAATATAAAACATAAATATTTCCCCAATAAATTAAATAACCTTTTTAATAAGATTCTTTCAGTTAACATTGCAAATTAAAATGACAAGCAGTTAACAAAATATCAAGGTAGTATAAATCATTCTGAATATATCAATGATACTGAAAATATGTATATAAGGGAGAAAAATAATTACCAATGAATAATGGATAGAGATATAGAAGATGGTCATAATAGATTTAATGGTATAAAATTAAGGTATGATCTATAAATATGTAAAGGATGATATAATACCATCACAGGAGGTTTAATGTAAAGGAAAGACTTTTGAGAACAAGAGAGAAAATGGAATTGAAACTCTAAAAATAACATTCCTCAATCTTTTATAACTTTGTTGGAAAGAAATTTATAAATCATTTCCAAAATTCTTTTCAAACATTTAGAAAATAATAACATTTAAGTTTAATCTAAAAAACTAAAAAAATAAAATATTTAAAAAATATTTTCTTTTTAAAAACCATGAAACAATTATATAATGATAAATTGTGTATAACGTTAATTTTATAGGTCCAAAAGGTTACAAAGGTTTGAAAAATTCTCAAATAGAATCTCATTACCCAGAAGTAGGATTAGTGGGATGAAAAAGGAATATAATTTGGAAAAGCGATTAATTATATAGAATAAATACTATACATCATGAAGAAACAACTCATTTGAGAGGCCCTTATCTATAAATAATCATTTCCAATCTACAAAGATCATTCCTCACATAACATTGTCACTTTTTGTTGTAAGGCATCTTTTTGTTTCATTTCGAATATGAATTTTTATTTCCAAATATTTGGTAAAGGAATGGTAACTGCATAGTATTTTCTTCCCCTCTCAAAATACCTTCTCCCATAGAGCATTTTAATTTTTGGAAATTCATGAATTTTAGGCCTTCAAAATATCATTTTATTCACTTGTGGTTCGTAGTTGTGGATTTTAATCCTATCACAAAACACTATGTCAGATAAACATTTCCACCACAAGGCCCCTAATGAGGTGCTAAATCCTATGTTTCCCCCTGTGGTTCTTAAAATTCCATGTGGACCTCTATTTTAGGATAGTTTCTGACCGGTAAATTCCTTAAAAACCCCTATCCTTTCCCAAAATACACATGAGGTGATAGAGGAGAAAGAGACAAGAGGAGACAAAGGGGATAACATATAAGAGATTCGGAGAGGACTTTCCCTTTTGTTACACACATAAAATAAAAAATTGGGGGTAAAGTTTAAATAGAAAATGACTTTACGAAGCATCTCCTTCTAAAATTACACCCAAAGTATCTCATTCATAAAGTAACTCCTCTGAAGATAGATTTTTTTAAGCCGCTCCATAAACTTAATTCATAGAGGGTACTTTGTAAGTGGTGATTCGTAAAGGGTTATTCACAATGAATATTTAAATAAATATCTTTTTAGGTTATACCCACTTCTCATAACATATTCTATTTTTTGATGTTTGTTCCTTTAGAGGTGTTTTTTACCCTATCTTCTATATCTATTTCTTGTAAGCATTTTGATCCCCTCTATCCATTTATAAAAACATTCAAATAAATAAAAAGGAATTTTCTTGTGTTTTATCCTCTACTGAGGTTATCCATTACGTCCACACTAATTCAAATTACCTCAGTGATATCCCTTCTTAGAAATCATGATCCTTATATGGGTCATATTCATGAAGACACATAATGCTTTAGGCCGCTAAGGCATAATCCCCATGTAACCTCTCATTGTTGCTCCTTTGGCAACATATGTAGTATGAGATACATTAATTTAAACTAAATAGCACATGTCCTCACTGCACAATATTAAACTACCTAGATTGTTCCTTATATATGACCTTAAACTATATCATTCTAACAATGTGGGTTTTTATTCTTATTAACAGGATACATAAAATGCCTCTTTAAGTTTCAATCCCAACATTCAAAAAATATTCCTTGTCTCTTATGTAAGGAGATTAAAATGACCCATATCACCTTGATTTAAGATAATCCATTTATTTCTACTATATTACATCCAACCTATATGAAAATAAACTAAATAGTATAACATCCCTCCAACAAGACATTGAATTGTGTAGTAAACATCCTTAGCACAAGATGTAACATCAAAAGCATACCCCATGAAACACGCATAGGATACCCCATGTAATAAGTAAAAAATTACTAATGAGATGAATCTTATATTATGAGTAGTCTCAATGAAAAATCCCCCATTCAAATTTAATTTTTTACTCTCATGTAATACACTCCGTCATATTTTATCTCTTGTTTCTCACACCAAGCACGACTCGCGTGGGCTTATAAATACAAGTAAATCGTGTCACTAGCACTATTAAAATTCTTCCAATTGGGAGACCTACTAGGAGTAATCCACAAACATATTTTCACCTAAATCACTTACTATTTTATGTATCTAAGGGAATATCATTCGTAATAATCCTGCATCCCCTATTTTCACACCTTTAATAATATAGGAATTCAACATGGATTCCACCAATGCGTAATCCCCATTAAATTCATTATTGTTCAGTCCAATGCAATAGGACTGATATTTTATCTATTATTTCTCCCATAAAGCATGTATCATATGGAATTACAGATTTATTTGATATTTATTTTAGCATAATTGAGATGCATCATAGTAATCACCTAATAGTATTAGTTGCATGAATTTAAACTACATATCCCATGTGTTTGCAGCATGTCATTAAAATGCATGGAATATTTCCATCACAAGACCATAAATTGTGCATCCTTAACTACATAGTCTCTAATTATTATTGAATGAGATAAATAGGATGCCTCCTCAAGGTTCAAACCTAAAATCAAAACTATCTATGTCCCTCCTCAATGGGTCATATTCCCATGAGTCTAGAAATTCTTACTCATTGGGTCATATTCCCTTCGAAACCACATCCACCCCCACCAAGTCCATATTATCTATGTATTATATCTCTCTCAAGGAATATTCCTGATAAAATAATAGCCTCACCTAGAGGTAACTATTCCACATGGGTATTAAAACATTATTCTCATCAGGATATATTCCCAATGATATCTATCTTCACAGGGCTATATTCCTTAAAAGAGTAACCCAATATAATAGAGTTATATAATCTATGAGGTTAATCTAAAAGGTTTGTTCAGGTGTAAGACCCACACAAACCATTTCTAGGCTTCATTTTTCTATTATTCCTTACTGTAATATGATAAACTGTAAGGATCTATCCTTGACACATGACCATAAAATCTATGATGTGCACTATTAAGTGGAACCAAACAAAATTGGTTATGATTCATTTTGAAAAAAATACATAGGAATACATTTCATGGGCTCAATCCCAACACTATAAACATTTATTTCTTCCTTGGATATTCATAAATTCTAGAGTTCCCAGGAATGCACATGTAAACCATAGCCCCCTTTAAATTAAGCATCACTAAGTAATAGTTAAATAAGATGGGACCCTATGATACATGAATATGGTACCATTGATAGAGAAGTTAGTATACATATATATGTTCACATTGATATAGAACATATGATACATATATATGTTCACATAGATATATGTAAATGACTAACTACTAGAATAGCTGTAACATATTCCATACTGGGACATGGGAAAGATTCATTAACTACTCTTTAAATATATAAGATAGTAAAAGAGTAAGAAAGAATCCACTTATAAGGTATGATGATCCCAACATACCACCTTATCAACTGACATATTTCCCTAATATTGATTGTTAAGAAAACACCAGTGAATGTATGGATTTGGAAAGAAGTTTCCACACAATATCTTATATCCTTAATGTGGGAGTCATTGGGTGGTTCCGGTTTCATTAATACACCCCATAAAACACTGACCAAAATAATAATGGTGAACCTGATGTGAGTCTTTAAACTATATATCCTTTCACAATCAAACTTTATTCAATTATCAAGTGAAATAAAATGGCTTGATGTGAAACCTTTAACTATAAAACCAATTTGTCAAAGAAGTATTTTACTTGTGATGTTGCATTGATTGGTTTTCTTATATATTTTTGGTAATCATTTCCGAAACAATAGAACTTGATTCATTATAAATTCATGGAATCCCCTCAATGAAAAACAAGTGCATTACCTATTTTAAGAGTTAGGGCTTTATCAAACCAAAATAAATTTTCACCTACTCAACACCTTAAACACCAAGTGATGAATGAAATTTTTTTGGATTACCATATCAAAAGTACAATTCTAAACTTCGAGGTATCCTGAGAAACCTCCCCTGATATGAATCCTCATTGAACTTGAACTCAATAATGTATTTTGACGAAACCGGTGGCATCTTCTACCACATTGATCTATTTTGGGAGTATCTCCCCTGAATGCACCGACAAACATGTCCCTTATCTTAGGGAGGCTGATTAGAAGATTGACTTTGAATTTATCCCAATCCAAGTTTCAACTAGGAGGGTTCCTATAAATTTCCACCATAAAATTAGTGTGACCTAAACCCCTCATCATCCCACTAGGGATTCCATATAGGGAAACCTTGATCTGATCACTCAGAACCAATTATCCATCATAGATCACCAACCATGGAAAGCTTCCAACCACAGAGAATGGTCCCATATTACTAATTTTTTTGGAGAATCCCACAAATATAACTTTGTAGAAATTGCGGATTAGGAAGAAATTCCTTCTCCCATAGCAAAAAAACCTACCAGCATGTTCTTGTGACATCAAAGGAAGCCTACCAATATATCCTGGTAGTAACCAGGGAGTGATCACAAATTCTAACCCCCACATGTAAAGGTCATTGGCATATACCAGTGGAAACCTAAGGATAGTATTTGGTCCATATCCCCAATCCCATTATATAATGGGCACACAATCTCATTTTTATTGTAGAGGATCTTCAAAAAAAATTGGCAGTAATGGATGCGATGGTATATATCCGAGATTATATTATAAAAAAATTGTTAGTGTATCCTAGCAGTTGTATTAGAATACTATTTTCAACATATGCTAACATAAAATATATGGAAGGAACATATGGACACCCCCATCACCAGAGTAACTCCTAAACATATATCAAGATATACTTTGGAGAAAACACACACTAATTCTTTCATTTAGGAGGAATGTCCGCACATCCTGAGGAAGAATGAACAATAAGATCAGGCACACATTTTTGTTCCAAATGGTGATAAATAACCCATTTAAGTAGACACTTCAGAGAAGCTTCATATTCTTACAAAATATTCTTAGTATTTCCATCATATCCCTGTAATTTTTTAGATTTATATATAAATTAATTCTCTCATTCAGTTTATGAAATTTCTTCAACATGTCTTGATGGAAATTAAGAATTAGGTACATATTCTTTCTCATACTAATGATTCCCATTATCCATGTCTGATAGAAATAATGAGATATCTTAAGGAGGTTTCCACATTTGATATTTTTGTGTAGAACACACAAATATGTCCACCTAATGTATAGAATATAAAGAAAAAGATCACTAAGGGTAACCTACATATCACCTACAGGCTCGTATTTCTTCCCTACTCAATAACGGTGTTATTCAGTCCCTAAAAGACATTTCATTAGTGGATGAAGATTATACTCACTCATCATCTAATATATGAAGTATAAATAGTTGTAAAGGTCCTATATATAACATTAAAACTAGTAGCTTTAGATTTATTACCAATAATATTTTCTATAATGGTCCTCCTAGTAGAAATATTATGATTGATCATGGTAATTCTTCAAATCATGTGAGTCAAAAAAATAATCCTCTTTGTTAGAATATCAAATGGAAAGAAGGTATTTACCTAAAAATTATCCACCTTGAATTTCCTCTTTTGGTAATATGTTGTATTAATCCTCCTGGTGGATAGATATTAATTCATAATGATAGTCCTCCCCATCATGGAATTTGATGTGAAGGTCCTCCCCAAAGTGACATCTAATGTCGACATGAAGGTCCTCCTCTTGTTAAATTGATATTGAGAAATCCATAATATCAAGAGAAACCTGAAATATTGAGGCCAACGTCTCCAAGAATAAAATATACAATGAGTGATATTCATTATCAATCAAAAAAGAACCCAAGGCAGTGATCATTCTCCATACTTCCATTAGATTGCTTGGCTTCTAATATAATAGAGAATATTTCAATCGATCTCACTCCTCTCAGTAAGGAAGCTCGGAAGTGACCAATATGTTCTGGTTAGTTAGATTAATCTATCCATAGAGATAAATATAATAAAGTGATGATTAGGAAAGAACATGAAAATAAAAAAATATTGATCTTGTTCTAGCCCATAGCCATGTCTCGATATGATATTCTGAAAGGATTGAAAGAGGAATGAATACATTATCCTTTCCTAAATTTATGGATGTGTCTTAATAATTTAATATAAAAATGACTACCTTAAATGGAATATTTGAACAACAATAACACAATATAATAATTCCACCTTCAAATCGAATTTTTCTCCCTTTCAGTTGAACACCACCTAAAATTGATGAGATTTTATAGAGATCTCCAAATTACCAGCCTTAATTCTTTAAGGGGTCTATGTCAATTGATATTTTATACATCATCTAACTTTTATATAAGATAATGAGGTGAAAATTGAGAATTACATTAAACTCTTCTCCATAACCAGTAGAGTCTTCCACTATATACGTCAGGCAATTTCAATTTCTCAAAATAAGTCTCAAACATAGGTTCTCCACATGTTAGTTGGTCTATTAAATGGTGTCCCACCATGTAAAAATCACAAAAATGGAGATATAGGTGAGAGAGATCCATTGAATGAAAATATAAGGTCTCCATGAAGGTTGATCATGTCTCTCGCTTAAGAATTAAAAGGCCTTGGATAGGTTTCTACCCTTAATATGGATTGGATCATGTTTAGACAATACATTAAATCTTTCTTGTACCCAAACAAAATACCATAAAATTAGAAGGGAACAATCAGTGGCCATAATGTAAATGATGTCGGAGTAATACAAAACCATATACCTTAGGAAATTTTTCCCACCTCCACTACCTAAAGACCTATGAAATCTATAATGATTTTAAATATTTATAGCTACAGTATCATGTTATCCAAAACCAATAAGGATAAGGTAATTCTAATAATAACCTTTTCTTTCTCCATTAAAGTTGGTCTTATCCATAATATGAAATATTTTATTGAAGATACCTCTAAATTTTATATCTGAGAGTGAAAAATATATATCTTTTGGGAATATCTCAGAAAAAGTACCAAGATATTTTCTAAGGTTCACTCTTCATAAACCAGCTTTGGGAGAAAAGTGGAATGATAAATAAAGGATTAATAAAGTCTACAAACTAATATTCTATGCCTATAAAGGAATGAAAAATGAGATTTTTTATTTTTCTCTTGATAAGTATTTAGAAGGAAATCGATCTCCTTTACCTCATGATAATTAATTGATCTAGGTATCATATTATGTATCAGTGAATTTCATCATCCCCACTGGTGATCTGAAATATGACACTGATATAGAGGAATGGGCTGAATTTTTTTTATTCAAAATATATCCCACATTGAAGCTTTTTCATAAGGTGTGTGCACTAGTAAAGAGAGACAAACCCAAAATTAGATGGAACCCATGTATTCTCCATTACCACCACCTTAAGGGATTAAACTAAAGAAAAATGTGAAGGTGTAACCACATCCCATACACCACCCAAAGAAGTCGGGCCTCTTACCATCAAGAAAAGATACACCCAATATGAGGCATAAATAAAGGATTGAAGGAGAATTAACATTGAACTACTAAAAGGTATAATTCGTAAAAAGGGAACTCCTTAAAAATATACCCATGTTTCTTCATCAGAATTACTTACCTAACATGGAGAAGTTTTTTCACCAGTCTTGATATGATCCATTCATATGAAAAACTTATGATTAAAATAGCCAGTCTACCGAGAACCAATGATAGGGGATTATCATCATTTTTTCCCATAGATATAGAAGCTATAACCATATCAAGCAAGTTACCCTAGGTCGAATCATGCTAGTTATCAACAAATAAATGGGAAATACAGCCATATCAGGCTATAACCACTACCTAAAATAAAATATCCAAATAACCAACCATCCCATAAAATATTATTAATCCCATTGAGTATCTAACAGGTCGAAATGAGTCAATAGAGGTGTGGTGTGTACTGATGAAACCAAAAAATCCATAACCTGAATGGATGGATGTGAATCCCCCTCTATCTAACTATATGAACCCAAATTTCCCAACCTCTAATGGAACTGGGGACTCAGAATAGAATCTAACCCATTTTAAATCTCATTTTGGTCCCATGATGGAAAACCTCTAACATAAAGAGGGAAATGAGCTTAGATTCTTTATGAAAACTTTTGACAGACCAACATTTGTCTGGAACACTAGTTTACCAACAAGATCAGTCACAAGGTTGGAGGAATTCCATCGAAAATTCCCCTACTTTTTCAACTAAACACTGATAAGTACAATATCCCATGATCTCTTGAATTGAAAACTATATGATAATGAGAGAGAATGAGACTTCATTTCTTGTTGGAATTCCTTAACCTACTCTATGAAATTGAAACTTCCCCACAATGAGTTTATATGAATTTATATTGAAAATATTTTTGATGAGTTAAAAATTACACTCATCATAGTAAAGTAACCAAGTCAGTTCCATGATATTTATTTAGTTGCACAATGCTTTGAAGATTCTATTCAGTGGACTAAGCCCAAGCCTTGACCCGCACCAATAGCTCCAGGAAAAATAATTGGAAAATAAGAAACAAAAACTATTTTTCATAAAATAGCTTTTTCACCATCCCTAGAACCTAAACCAATGTAATATCACATGGTTATCCTTATTAAATTAAAACAACTGAAACAACTCCTCCACAAGTAAGGGAGAATGGGTAAGAGGTGTATGTTGTAAAAAGTATGTATGAATAAAGTTCATTCTTTATGAAGTGACAAAGTATTTATATATTTAATTATAACTATGGATAAATATTTTATAGATATTCTAGGACCTATATTTCTTAATTAGGTTGGCCTCAGTGATTTCCTAAATTACTGTCCCTACAACAAAATTGTGGGTCATACCACCAGGAGTGTTTTGCCTTCAACTATATCCTTTGAAATATGGTAGGTTCTATAAAATTTAATTTAGAAAATCCACCATCACATGTGTATTATTCCTCTACCATCCTAATAGATGAATAATTAGAATTCAAATAATTTTTGAATAAGGAATCATAGAAATTTTATGATTAGATATCAAAAAAAATGGTCAACCATGCACATGAGATTATCGGCGTATAGCTAAATCTACCAGCTATGACACCAACATCCTCTATGAAAATAAAGTTATATACTTCATCACTAATACCTCACAATATATTTCCTTCAATGAAATGATTTCACTGACATAATAGGAATGATATTAAGGAGGATGATACTATGATGAGGCCTAAGATAGTTCAAATCCTCTCTGATTTCATACATTTGACACTAGGAGGATGGTCACCACCCTACCAAATAGTTATCTGGGAACTCCCCCATCAATTGGTTCAACAAGAACCACCCCACCAAATGGTATAACATACACAAACCCCAAAAATAGAATCCTCATCTGATAATGAATTTTTATTTGGAATTATCAACATAATTCACTATAAAGATCCTTTATTTGATAATGAAGACACATATAACCCTAAGTTCCCCTCTAATAATTAGAGTGAGAAAGTTAAATTGATAGAGTAATGGAATATTGAGGCTGATGGGGTCAAGGAAGAAGATCTTGATATAAATCCAAAAATTAAAGTCACATACCTACTGAGACCATATACACTATATAGACACAATGAAAAGAACTTAAATGGGTCCATCAAGAGCATCAATCTACTCTAGAATCATGTAAGGCTTATTTAGGTCCCATCATATTGGATGATCGATTAGAATATTAGTTTTCATCTTATCAGAGTCATAATTTAAAAAAAATAACTTATCCTAACCCACAAATAACCAATATATATTCAAGTTCTAATTAGGGAATGAAACCATCAATATAGGGAACTCCATCTCCAAAGTCTCAAACTAAAGTGTTTCCTCATGCAAGGAATCGTAGAACCTAGGCATTAAATACGATACTGTAAAATAGTTTTTCATTATTCTCGTAAAAATTTTCATCCTAGATTATCTTAATTTATCAAATAAGATTTGGGAAGCACTCATTGATGCACTTTAAATCTGTCAAGAATTTAAAGCTACGTTCACTACTGTTGAAGTATACCATGTGTAAAATCACCCTATTAAGTGTCACATGGTCATTTCCTTCACATAGCATGATAAGAAGACCATCATACAATGGAATTTCAATCTCTTCTTCATTTACATAAATTATTATGAGGTGGATGTTGGTAGATGTCGCATTGAGAATGGTTCCAAGCTCAATCTCATTATGATCTAAACCCTCTGATTCTTGGGCCAAAGCGAAGATGATTTGTCTCCCTCTACTTTGATAGCCTAAGGTTATGATAAAAGTGAACAAAAAACTATTTTATTAATCAAGATAGAGGACCAGTTTATAGAATTTTTCTCTAATTCTAAATTCATGTTTGTTCATTAGGATATAGTTTTTAATGTATTTCTAAGAAGGCCATAGATTCACTTATATGTAGTGATACCTTTATCATACACCAACTACTTAAATATTATATACATGGATTGGATGGTGTGTTACAAGGTGAAAATAATCCTTTTGATTCATATTAATATTAGTAAATATATGTATTACTCTATTTAAGAGAGGGAAAAGAACCCACTTTAGATGATACCACATGGTTTACTACCCCCCAATGGTATATAGATTGCTCATGTCGATCCATTCCATGAACTCAATGAAGATTATGTACTTCACATAAAATGAATCAATTAAATCTCTCTAGATTTAGAAAATCATCTAATTATTTGAAACCCATCAAAAAGGAATGGGAATATGATCACCTTCGTGTCATAAAATTTCCAAATAGCTACCCCTATAGAGTCGGTGCCACTAATAGAGGAAGATATAAACATGTTTTCCCTGAAAATTAATCTCAGTCCCAAGAATATCTATATAAGGCCTAATATTACTAACATTTGAACTACAAAAACAACTCTATTTGATCAAATTATCCTCAACCCTAGAGGTAGGAGATGAATGCAAGGCCTATGAATATTCTCTCGAATATTCCTGATATTAGTAATGTCCACAGAATTAATCCTTGTAGGAGAAGGATACGAACATAGAAATAAAAATGATGTCCAAAGGAATTTACTCACACCTTTTCTCTAAAATCTATGGAGATCCCTAAATTACCCTCTGGATAAAAAAAATTCCCCCACATAACTATAAGGAAATATAAATTCCTTTGAGGCATATATTAAATCCAAGGATGTTGACACGCATTCTTCTCCTGGTGATAGTAGAGAAGAAATAGAACATATATATAATGTTCTTGATGATAATTACCACACATTAGTTCTTTTAGAGTCTAGAGACACCTCATCATAATTCAAAAAAGATAAAAATTCTCCCATTTCAACTTATGGCCCCAAACATGTCATGGAATCACCTAATCCCAAGGATAAGGTATATGTAGTGGATGGAGAGTATTTCTAGGGTACCTCAAACCATAATACCCATACATCAGTACTATCATGACCCAAATACACCTCCCCATAATTTATAGAAGACCAAAATTCCCCTATATTATCTCTCAACCCTAAAAGAATTCCTCCATCACCTATTTTCATAGACATTAAAGCAGAAGAGGATGAATAAGATCTTATATATTCCCCATATCATTTTTGGAATCCATATACACCACCATTGATGATATCATATAGGTAAATATGCATGTAGAGAAAGACACACAACTTACCTTAATTATTGATGCCACGTATCTTAAAGAATAAAACACATATGTCTCCATTTTGAATAATCATTAGGATGTATTTTCTTTAAATTAAAAATAAATACCTAAGATTGATCCTGATGTGTCCACCCATAATTTGAGTCTTCATGGAAATCATCATGGTTATAAGTATGCATCTAGGTTAATACACCTAACTCATACTACAAAAGTAAAAGTTTAATTAGGAAATCTTATCGAATATAGTTTTATATAAATGTTTTAGTACCCAAAGCCGCTTGCTGAAATCATTATTATCAAGAATAAGAATGGTAAAATCAAATTATTCATTGAATTCAGGGATTTTAGTAATCATTTCCAAAAGGTAACTTCCCATTTTCAATCATTAAACTTTTGATTGATGAAACTACTGAGTTCTAGTCCCTCTCCTTTATGAATAGATATTCTATTTATTACTAGATCTAAATGACCCCAAAAGATGAGCATTATACCAATTTAATGGCTCCCTAAGGGGTGTATTGCTACTGAGTAATTACCTTTGGTTTGAAGAATGTTTTTTAAACATATCAATGTTTTATGAATATTATTTTAAAAACTTTTCTAGGAAATATTATGTAATGATATATTAATGTTGTAGTGGTAAAATCACAATAGTTTTTTGATTATCTCACTGATATTGAAGAAACTTTCAACAATATATGACAATATATCCTGAAGATCAACCCCTTAAAATATTCTTTCAGGTCAACATCAGGAAAATACATAGCTTTGTAGTATGTCATTGTGTCATTGAATTCAACCCTAAGAAGACCAAGGAGATAATTAACATGAAACCTTCTCATAACCTAAAAGAGTTGAGATGGGTTCAAGGTAACCGTATTTATATCAGATGTTTTCTAAAAAACTTTCCATGTAAGTGCATACCCCTCCCTTAACCCATGAATAACGAGGTCATTTATCAGTGGGATGAATATTTTTAGGAGGCCTTTTTAAATCTCAAGCAATGGCACTTGAACCCATAGGTGTTTTTCCCACCGGTATAAGGGAAAGAACTTATATTATATATATAATCGCTTGATTGGTCACCTGCTACTCTCCTCACACAATAGAATGATCTGGAAAAAAGGAAAAGTCTTTAATATATTATCATAACTATAATAGATTCTTGAGACATGATATTCTTATATCGAGAAGAATTTCATTATATTGTTTTTATCGATTCTGAAGCTGAGTAATTACCTACAACATCATGATGTCTAGTTATTCTCTCATTTTAACCCACTCAAGTACATCCTTAATCACCCAATATTAAATATATCATTGGAATATTAGGAAGTCATTCAGTAGTATTTTGATATAAAGTTAACACCATAGAAGGTTGTCAAAGGGAAGGAATTGGTAGAATTTCTCATAGTTCATTCCATCACTAGAATCACACCAATAGATACCAAAATATTTAAGGAATATATATTTTCCATTTAATACACTACACAAAAATGGGAGATCTAATTTGACGGTACTTCTAGAATCCCAATAAGAAAAATAATGGAAAATAAAAAAACTCACCATGGTCAGTTTTTGAATTGTTCTAATTTATCTAGAGAAATAAGTTTTGACCAACTAATTATTATCATAAGGATGCACCAATAATGAAGTAGACTACCAATCCCTCATTAGAGGTTTAGAATTAGCACTGAAAATAAAATTGTAATTCCAAAATATAAAAGGTGATTCAAATATAGTGATCAAGAATATTAATTATGAATAATCCATTAAGAAAATGGAATTGATTCCCATATTTGATTATCTACAAGGGTTGGTGAAAAAAATTCCTTATTATATGACACTATTCCATGTTCATCATTCTTAAAATTCCAAGGTGGATGAATTAGAAAATACATCCACTGCCTTAGTATATTCCGATGGAAAAAATATAGTAATCAAAATTTCACATTGTAGGGTAGTATGCCCATTTACTATAAATGATAGGGAAGAGGTCGATGAGATTAATACCACCTATAAGAAATGTTAATGAATATCCTCAAAAAATCACACCACTATTGAATGGATTCCCCCATACTATATTATCTCTAAATTTGAATTCTATTATTTAATCGATTAATGAAAGAATAGATTCGATGTTAGGCCATAAACTCTATCCTTTACGATAGCCCTAATGATCATAAAATACTCTACAAATAAGTCTTTGATGGGGTCATCCTTGTATGAATTGAAGGAGTATTTACCCTCGCTATTATATATAAAGTTCACATAGGTTCCTACAGTGCTCATCAATTTAGAGCTAAGATATACCATCATATTAGGAAGCATGGATACTTTTAGACATCAAGGGAATAGAATTATGTGGAATTCACCATGAAATTTCATTCCTACCAAATACATGCCAATTTCATCCATTAACCCCCATAGTTGCTGCACACCATGTACACCACGAAATAATCTTGGTTATTTTCCATCTGGGAAATAATGTAATGGGTTTATATCCTCCAGCTATAGCTAGAAAGTTCATGTATATATAACTTCCATTAACTTATTCTCCAAGTGGGATATGGAAATATCCCTAAAGGAAAAGAGGATAAATTATATAATAAATTTTTTGAAGATAAATATTATTACTAGACTTGATATCACCTACACAGTATTGATTAATAATAAAACCAACTTCTGCTCGTCTGAGTTGAAAAGGCTGTATCAAAAATATGAAATTCAGTCTAACTATTCAACTTTCTACCATGTAATGGAAAATATACAAATTGATTCTTTCATAAAATATCTATCTAATAAACACTAGAATATTATAGATAAATACATGAATTCATAGCCCAAAAAACTTTTGTTTGCTTTGTGCTCCTACCGCACCATGACCCATACTGCCATGAAAATGACCCTATAATCACTTTTATAAGGGACAGAGGTAATCCTACCCATCAAGTTTTATCTTTTCTTACATTATACTTCCATATACAACTAGTTATCTAAAGATGAATAGTATTATAAGTGGCGGAATAATTTATAACTACTTGATTAGAATATGTTGATAAATGTTCACAACTTGGAAGTACATCAGAACCGTGTTTCATTAGATTTCAATAATAATGTTTTCCATTATTCATTCCTACAAGGATAGATAGTATTGGTTGTAACACCATAAAATTCTAAAGTACAACTTTGTATTCTAATGTTTTTGACATGAAACACCAAACACGTAAGGGAATATAATATCCCAAAAATCTAATATATAATTACTATTTTAAATAAATTCAACCCATAATATATCTTATAATTCATGCAACACTAAGTTATCTTTCGTTACATGCAAGATAGACCTTCCATGATAGCATACGCTACACGCAAGACCGAGTTTCACCAAATAACAATGTATTATTAAAATATTATTATTTAGTATAATATGATATAAATAAGATGTTAAAGTATTTTTTATGATTATTAATAACTAACTTATAAAAATTACGGCTTACACCAATATAAAATTAATTCATAGGTTAACAACTAATGAGAAACAAAAATAAGAACCAATTGGATATAAAAAGAGATATTATTATTTTAGGCTTCCAAATGAGTTTTACCTTAATTAACATAACTAATTACAATTAATTATTGGTTTTAGTGAAACATATATGTTATATATTGAATAATTTTTTTTATATTTATACATTAGTTTTTATACGACTAAGATAAGAACAAAACCTATTTCACACATAAAAACCAAAATTTTTATAAAGGTAATTTTATCACCTTTTAATCGAGAAACTATTTTATATTTTAATTTTGACACTATTATAAATTAAATTTTATAAAATAAACATAATTATTTAATTAATAATGTAAAAAGTATCCTAGGGAAACTGTTTTGGTATTTTTTTAAGAAACTTCAATTTTTAATGAATAATTAAAAATACTGAATTTCAGTTCAAAACTGCTTTTTCATTTAATTTAATTATAAGATTAAATTATTTTTTAGATTATTTTTCAATATTAATTATATAATATTTTTATAAATTAATACAACTAATTTCTTTGTAAAAAATTTCTATATGAAACTGATAATAAAAACATAGAAAACATTCAGATGTTTTTACTTTAAAAACCTACATTGTCACCCCGCCTACGGGATTAAATTTAAATTAATTTTTGCCACTTATATTATTGTAATATGGAAAAATTGATTCCATATTTGTAATAAAAATAATAAATAATTTCTGATAAGGTCAATTATTTTTTCATCAAAAGGATTAGTGAAAGTGATTAAAACTAATTACAATTATTACACCAAAATTAAGCTTAATCAGGGAAAAAGCTTAAACTTAAGGCCTAAAATGACATATAAATTTTTAACAAGGACATTTTATGGAAATATATCGACCATATACTATTATTTATCAAATTGGGTCCATTATTGGATCTACATTCAACATGAACAACATTTAGGGAATTCCCTTGTCAAAATATTACAAGCATGTCACTCCTCCTACATTATAAAAGGACCTCCCCACCTCCCACTTCCTCACACATATAATTCCACTTTTTCTCGAACAAGATCTACCACCATATCAACTCAAAATCCATTTCTTAATACTATAATCCTCCCTTTTTTCATAAATAAATCAAATGAATCTTTTGGTGCAATCTAAAAGGAGTTACTTGATTAATAGGTAACAAAAATTCTTGAGCTTTTCAGTTTTATTTTCATTCTCCAAACCTTCTTATTATTATTATTATATTATTGAATAAAAAAACTATTATCCTAAATATACTATCATATTGTTATTATAAGGATTATACCTACACTTACACACACTTCCATCTAATGGTTAACGAACATATTTTGTTTATGTATGGTGAACAACTACCTCACAGAACGATGATTTTTCATTTTCCCCTTACCACCTATCATGGTGGAAATTATAATTAAAACTATGTTTTTATATTATATATATGATATTTTTTATTTTTTATACTATTTTAATCCATTTATAACACATACCTTCAATACTTTTCATTTCTGATTAATACGATAACATTGTCGGAGGAAGTGTGGACTATCGCCCCCTCAAAGTGATGTGATTCGGTCACACGATCCACGGAATGTATAAAGGATGATTATAATTGAACATATGATACATATAAAAAATATATATGATATTTATTAAATAATTACTTTTATGTAAATATATATATTTATAAATATCATTTTCTTTATTATCCTTCCACACGGTAAAAAAGTGATGATATCGGTCTTGGACGTGTGGACTCTTCTACAAGATGTGATTACTTTAACATAATTATAATTTTATATATAATTATATGAAAAAATAATATTTTATTCAAGATATTATGATCATTCTAGAAATATATAATTCTACTTCCCTTTATTCCATAATGATCATTGAAAAATGATAATGTTACGCATGCATTGGTAAGACCTACCATCTCCATGATTGAAACATTGGTTCATTTTTCATAACCAAATTTAATGATTGATATTAAAAGTATAATTGATGTATATATAAGATAATTATTTCATGATTATTATTATGTATATTTTATATATTTACCCTTTTGACCATAGTTCGCCTACCAAAGTTTTTTTTGACACATAAACTGAATTTGGTCAAAACACCCAATGTAAACAAAATTTATTTAAGTAGTTGTATAAAACATAGTAATAAGTGAATAGAGATAATTATAAAAATGAAAAAATTTATAAAGAAGTTAGAAAATTAAAATTATTTTATTATACAAGAATTTAAAGGACATTTACCCAAAATGAAATAGAAGGTAAGGGGTTTCTATCTTACTTTTTACATCCATGAGATAAATGTCATATTCACCACATAATTCTTTTGTGTAGTGTACCTACTAACCATTTTGATATATTATCATGAATTATTTTATCTTCATCGAATTTATATACTTAATTTTATGTTCTTTACTTTTGGTTCTTTCGATTAATATGTAATGGAATTTTGTCTCAATTTACATTTCATTGAGACATAATTATTATTATGATCCAATTCACTTTTATGTGGTGTATATACTAACTTTTTAATTTTATTCATGAATACACTTATAATAATGATATTATAAGTTTAAATTAATGTCCTGAATTTCTAGGGATTAGGATTTAAATGTTTTGAAGTGGTTTGGGACACTATGGAGTGTTTAATGATTATTATCGTCAAGAATGATCTTAATGATTATCTTTATAATATCACTTCCTTTTGTGATTTTTAAAATTGATTTGAAACAATAACATTATTTTGATAATTATTAAATGTAAATTTACTTGAATATACAAATTCCCATAAAATGGATATTAGTATTGACTAAAGTATGTACTATTTTTCATAATGTGTTTATATTGATAGTTAAGTGGGGAATTATTGATGAAATCCATATTTCTCATTCAATATAGTTATTTGATAGGGAATATTAGTTATTTTTATTATTATATATGATGAATGTTTTGTATTTTTAATGATGCATAGATCTAGGACTTTATATATCTACTCTATGAATCAACAGGTTCTCATGGGAAAAAATAGTTGGATAATTTAAACGGGTTTCTATTTGTATTTTTAAATCGTCTTGTGAAAGGTCTTAATGGTAATTGGTTTTCATGTTTGTCAAACATGACTTCCATAAAGAAATAATTTCCCTCATTTAGTTTCAGTTATTATTAATCTTTGATATTTTTCTTCGACATATCTATGTATACATTTCTTTTCAGTTCATTGATTAAATGGATAATGACAATAGGAATTTCTGCACACCTAGTTTGACACTCCTCGGAGATATGATTTGGATAATTATCATTTTGTTTATAAACCATTATGAATAATTTGAATAGATAATGAAAATTAATATCCTAGGTTAAACATAAAGTGTTTTATATTTAAGATAAGGTTTCATGGATTATAAATCTAATGAATGATATTATGGATAATCCCCAGACCAAGGAAGTACTTATGTGGAAATAACGGGATGAAGTATATATGTAGTAAGGTTGTATTTAAAATCATAGTTTAAAAGATGTTTAGTTATTAACCTAATTTCAAGGATGTCCATTATTAAATTATAAAAAATCGATTCTATAAAATAAAAACCTAGAATTTAGGTGACAACCAAAAAAATCTGGCAAGTCCATAGGACCTGAACCCATGAACGAAGAACGATAAGGGTTTCATTACAATCACTAACTTTCAAAATGTCCTAGATAATTTTTTATTGTTTTTAGTTAAAAAAAATTATGAATAACTGTTAATGATAAACCATTAGTATCAATTTTATGGATTAGATATTAATATATTAACCGTATTGGTTTTGGTAGGTATTTAAAGATAGATAGTTGGACTTTTCACTCTTTTATAGACCTTACAATCCATTAAAAGTTTCATTTAGTGCTTCAGGAATAAAAAATTAATTATTGATAATTAATTTATAGGATTATAAGAATGAATTATAATTTTATCTAATCATAACCAAATGTTAGTATTGTTCACATGAAATTGAAATCTATTTGTTATGGATATTTCCTTATATCCAAGGTCAGTAAAAAAATTCCCAATAATATGGAAATTTCTTAAAAATAAAATGTTTTCATAATAACTTAAATTCTATTAAATTGGTGGTATCTTAAATTATTGTGGATTTATGGCTTTGAGGCCCTTAAATTTATATTTATACTTCACTTGTTTGTGATTTATGACCTCATTCAATACCTAAAAATATTTATTATTTTCCTCTAAGTTTGTGTCTCTACTTTCCACTAATGATCTAATATATAGAAAACCAGATTCATTGTAGTCCATGTGACCCTTGTACTTCCCATTCTCTCTTTTCTATAGGATATTTTATAAACCCTTCTCACGATGTTGGATTTAAAATATATTAAGTATCAAACAATATATCACCAATATTAAGTTTAAATTGTGAGAACGAAATTTAATTAAGGTGGGGAGAATGTAACACCCAGAAATTCTAAAGTACAACTTTGTATTCAATAGCGTGTGTGACATGAAACCAAAAACATGTAAGGGAATAAAATATATCAAGACTATAACATATATTTAATTTTTAAAATAAATTCAACATATGAAATTTTTTAAATGCAAAAAAACACCAAGTTATCTTTTTTCACGCACAAAAGCGACCTTCCTTGATAGTTTGTATTACACACAAGACCGTGTTTCACCAAATAACAATGTATTATTAAAATATTATTATTCAATATAATATGATAAAAACTAGTCATTAAATTAGTTGTTATTAATATTAATAACTAACTTATAAAAATTATGGTTTACACTAATATAAAATGAATTCATTGGTTCACAATTAATGAGAAACCAAAATCAGAACCAATTGGATATAAAAAGACATTATTATTTTTATTCTTAGAAAAGAGTTTTACATTAATTAAAATAACTAATTAAAATTTGATAATTATTTTAAATAAAAATATATTTTATATATTCAATAAAATATTATTTATATTTATTCATCAGTTTTGATATGCATAAGATAAGAACAAATTCAATTTCACACATAAAAACCTATATTTTTATAAAGGCAATTTTACCACCTTTTAATGGTGAACCTATTTTAAATCATACTTTTGAAACTCTTATAAATTTAATTTGATAAAATAAACTTAATTATTAAATTAATGATTTAAAAATTATCCTTGGGTGAATTTTTGGTATTTTTTTGAGAAGCTTCATTTTTTAATGAATAGTTAAAAATACTGAATTTTAGTTCAAAAATTCTATTTCATATAATTTAATTATAAGATTAAATTATTTTTTATATTATTTTCAAATAATAATTATATAATATTTATATAAATTAATACAATTTATTTTATTTTAATCAATTTCACTATGAAATTGATAATAAAAACATTACAAACTTTTAGATGTTTTTACCTTAAAACCTTGCTTTGTCGTCCCGCCTGTGAGATTAAATTTAAATTAATTTATGCCAATTCTATTATTTTAAGTTGAAAAATGGATTATGTATTTGTAATAATAATAATTTATAATTTATAATAAGGAAAAAATATTTTTTAACCAAAATTATTAGTGAAAGTAAATAAAATTAATTATAATTATTAAGGAAAACGTTAGCTTAATAAGGGACTAAACCTTAAACATAAGGCCTAAATGACCTATAAACTTGTATAAATTCCATTTTATAGACATATATAGACCTTATACTCTATTGGATCTAATTGGGCTCACTATTTTATCCACTTTTAGCAAGAAAAATGTGCTTGGAATTAACTTTTCAAAATATTACAAGAGTGTCACTCCTCCTCTTCTATAAAAGGACCTCCCCTCCTCCCACTTCTTCACACATATAAATTCAATTTTTCTAAAATAAGATCTATAAAAATATATCTTAAACATCCTTACCCTCATCCTAGAAGAATAACCTTGTTCATAAATCAATTCAATGAAGCTTTTGGTTCAAACCAAATGGAGTTACCTGGTTAAGAGGTAACAAATTTTCTTAAGCTTTTAGTTTTATTTCCATTATCCAACCCATCATATATTATTATTATATTCTTGAATAAAAACACTCATATCGTAAATATACAATAATGTTTTAATTTTATGTTTTATACCTACACTTACACACGCTTCAATCTAATGTTTAAAGAACATATTGTTTATGTGTATGGTGAACTACTGCCTCACAAAATGATGATTGTTCATTTTCCTTTTAACACCCCTTATAGTGACCATTATGATGAAAAATATATTTTTATATGATATATATGATATTTATTATGAATTTACTCTTATTTAATTCTTTTATAACACATAAAGTTAATAATTTCCTATATGTGTTAATACGACATCATCATTTTAGGAAGTGTAGACTACAACCCCCTCATTGCAATGTGATGCGTTCACATGATCCATGGAATGTATAAAAGATAATTATAATTGAACAAATGAGATATAAAAAACATATATATGATATTAATGAGATAATTACCTTTCTTTAAATATATATATATATCATTTTATTTATTATCCTTTCACAAACTAAAAAGTGATGACATCGATTACGGATGTGTGGACTACCGCCTCCTCAACACAATGTGATTCCTTTTACATCATGATAATTTTATATATAATAATATTTGACTAAATATTATTTTACTCATCAAATTATTATCATTATGTAAATATAAAATTTTACTTACCTTCTTTCCATAATGATCATTAAAAATGAGAATGTTATTCATGCATATGTACGACCTATTTTATCCATGACTGTAATGTTGGTTCAATTTTCATAACCATATTTAATGAATGATTTTAAAAGTATATTTGTTTTATTAATAATATAATAATTTCATTATTATTATTTTTTAGATGCTATATATTTTTACCTTTAATGATAGTTGACCTACCAAAGTTGTTTTTGACATATAAACCGAATTTGGTCAAAACACCTGATGTAAACATAGTTGTCAAAGTAGTTGTATAAAACACAGTAATAATTGAAATAAAGGTAATGATAAACATGAAAAATGTTCTAAATAAAGTATAAAATTAACATATTTTTATTATATAGTATGTTAAATTACGTTCACCCAAAAGGAAACACACGGTAAGGGGTTTCTATCAAGATTTTTACATCCATGAGATAAATGTCATATTCACCACTTACTTATTTTGTATAGTGTACCTACTTCCCCTTTTGATATATTATTGTGAATTTTTTTATATTTATGGTATTTATATGATTCATCTTATGTTTATTAATTTTGGGTCTTTTGATTCATATGTAAGGGAATTTCATCTCAATTTACATTTCATTGAGATTTGATTGTTATTATGTGCCAATTCACTTTTATTTGTTGTATATACTACCTTTTTCATGTTATATCATGAATCCCATTATTATCATGATATTATAATTTTAATAGAATTTCATATATTTATGGTGATTACGATTTAAATTTTACAAGTTGGTATGAGACACTTTGGAATATTTAAATATTATTCTCCTCAAGAATGTTCTTAATGACTATCATTACAATCTCACTTCTTTTGTGATTGTTAACATTATTTTGAAATAATTACTTAATTTTAGTCATTGTTGATTGGAAATTTACTTAAATGTTAATATTCTCATACAATAGATATTAGTATTTCCAAAACGATATACCATTTTTCATATGGTGTTTACATTGATAGTTAATTGATTAATTAGGGAATTATTTATAAAATATATATTTTTCATTAAATGTATTTATATAATAAGGAATATTAGATATTTTGATTATTCAATATGGGGAATGTTTTGGACTATAAATTATGGGTGGTGGCCAAAATTTGTATAGCTCCTTGATGCATCGACAGGATCTCATAAGAAAAAATAGTTGGCCAAATTAAAGGGGTTTCTATTCGTAGTTTTAAACCATCTTGTGAAAGGTATTTATGTTAATAGGATTTCATGTGACTTCGAAGTGACATCCATAAAAAATAATTTCAATCATTTAGTTTCATTTATTATTCATCCATGAGATTTTTCATCAACATATCTATGGATACATTTAATTTCAGTTCATTGATTAAATGGCATGTGTTTCAGTTTCTTACCTTTCCATATTCATTTTTTCGTATCTAGTTTTGTTGAATGGAATTTGTTATCAGTTATTTACCATGCCATGTTAATTTATTTTCATTCGCTCACTATTTCCCATGATTTACTTATACATACTGAGCACTTGATCTCACCCTTACTATTTTTCTTTCCAAAAGTATCCAAGAATCATACTATGAAAGATATGCATGGAATTAAAAAATGGTGTAGAGATTCTCTAAAAGTTATTTATTTAGATTTTAAAAATAAAAAAATATGTTGTAATTATTGTAGTCATTTTTAATACAAGGCTCATTTATGTATCAGGTTTACTAACAATACTAAATTGATCAGTCCTTTTGGGATTGATTCCTTGTAATCATGACATGGTAATTGATAGCATACACTGGCTCTGGGTTTCTAGGGTTGGGTCACTACATTGGTTCTCATTACTTTAATGATACTGGGAAGTAATCCTATGAATCTCAAAATAATATTTGATGGAGCTTAAATCATAAAAAAGGTATACTCTAATGAAGTTTACTCTTTGACCACCATAAGTAGATATCACATCATGCCACCTATGAATAGAAGGTTTTAATGAAATAATATGCATATAATTTTCCCATTGGTTCAATATATGTCCATGCCACATGTTGTTAAACTATGTTTCAAAAGTCCTAGCTATATGGATTTAATCTACAAAGCATATCATCCTCACCATATGAAATTAAACTATATATTCTTTATCCAAGTCACGTAATGTAAATCTACATGAAAATATATTCACCATATGATACTAAACTACATGGTTACCATCCTCACTACAATATATTAAACTACATAGTAAACATCTCCATTAAGTGAAATATAACTATATTAAAAAAATTCCATATTATGGATATTAAATCTCATCATATGGGTTAAAAATACACCATCATGTTACCTAGAATGGTTTAGGTTATTATCCAATTGCTTCTTGTTTCTCACACTAAACATGAATCATGTGACCTTAGAGGTCTTCATTGATCACCCAATTTGGAATAACTAAGAGTTCCTTGAAACAATAAAGGAGGAAAATGTTTTAACGTGTATAAAAAAATTTAATAGAGTGTCCCACTCTATACAACCTAATTTCTCAAAATTAGAGCTAAATTTGTGTAGGAATACTTAGCACAAAATCTTCGTAGGCCCAAAAGATATCAATGCCCTTATCTTTTTGAATGATATAGATCTAGGAAAGGAGTTTATTTCTAATAGTTACAGGTGTCTTGATTTTAGATTACTTTAGGATATATAGTAATGCTAGTATGATTTATCCTAGGCCCATCTATAAATAAAAAATATCTCTTTCTCCGTATATGTTCCAAATCTATATAGATACATTCTCTTCAAGAACTATGTATGCCTTGATTCTTATTCCAAAAGGATAAGTAGGTTTGTTTGGATCTTTTATCCTAGGCCCAAAAAATATTTTCAATAATTAAAATACCCTATTTCACTTTATACTTCTCTACCTCTTAATAATACATCATATTTTCCATGTAAAACACTAGGAAAAAACTAATTTTTCTTCACCGTTACATGAGTCTAATGTACACAGAAGAGTCCCCAAAAGACCAATGGATTGTATCATAAAATTTTATATCCAAGATATAAAAATATTTTTTTAAATACCCCTGGAATAATTTCCCTTCTCATATGTGTGATCCAAATCTACATAGGAGTCTTCATCATAGTGTTCTTCACTTATGAACCTATGTTGAAATTACTTTCCCTTATACATAGGATTGGTCTATATAATAAGCGTAATACAAGAACTATGTGTGGCTTCATTTCTATTTTTATAGGATATATAGTGATGACTAGATCCTGTATTTTGGGATCATTCATAAATTAAATCAAAAAACTTTCCTCCTCTTCTGTACAAAGGGGTTTTTGGTAAAGTTTCATTTCAAAACTTGTATTAAGAACGGAGTGAACTTAAAAATCCCTCCATCCTAGCATTGGATATATATTTATAGAACTATGTTATGGTAAAATGGATCCTTTTAGGAAATATAATTTGATTCGTTTTTGTATGAAATTAAACTTTGTAATATATGGTGCATCCTACAGGCCCTAACCCACAAGGAGTGGGATGTCCAATGTGACACATTACCTATATGATAGATAGATCCATGTAAATGTACCTTTCATAAATTTATTATCTAAAAATCTATAATGCATTTGACTTCTCCACTCCTAAGGAAAGCCTATTTTTTATCATAAGAATGGGATATGGAGATTCTCCTAAAGAAATTCCATAAAAAGAATAAAATATAAAAAAAATATCCCTCTATCATATAGGATATTAATATACAAAGGAATCTATTTTATTAGTCCTCATTACACAATTATAAATTGAAAGACATGAATTCTACCCTTCATGACCTTAAACAACTAAGAGTGGTCCCCTATATGTGGAACAATTTACCAACATGTGGCCTAATCCATGTGAGGGTACTCTATGTAGGTTGTCTCTCCAAAAAAAATCAACATTAAATTCCCCTTTCTCAATGATTTATCCTAGAATCCCTAAAAACTAAGGTTTGTATATAGATTGATTCTTGATAAATTTTGGATCCCCATGATCAAAACCCAACTTCAATTCCCGATTCATTTCCACCTGTTCTGAGGGAACCATGTTATCCAGTTTTGACCAGACCATGTCTAAACTACCTCTATCTCTTTTTGAACATCCTTTTACACAAATCACACTTCATTATTGGAGTTCCTTTTATTTCCTCAAACATTCTTCTAGCTATGTGTAATGAGAATATTAAAATTAAAAAGGAACTTCTTCTTGACTATTCATATTATTACCCTAATATGGCTCTATATATATTCCCCTTATATGGCTTTTCTACCAGAGGAATCATCTTCCTAAAAGGAAAGATCTTATAATTTATTTATTTCTTCACGAAATCATAGTGGAATCTATTTTTTGAATATTTTCCATAGTCATCCCTTGTATACCTACTCCACCTCACTAATCCTAATCTAAGGAACATAAGTGGTGATTTATGAAATAACCTTTTTTTTTTGAAATGTGATGGGACATACTTAGCCTTTGGTCCCCATTTGAGATTTTTTTCTCATTCATCAGTTCCATGCATCATTATTGTAAACTATGTGACCCCACCCATTGAGACCACCTGTAGAGCCATTGGGATCTCCATTTGTGTTCTTTCAAATTTCCATTTTTCCATTAAATGGATTATCTTAACTCTTTTTTGGTCTAAGTACAATAACCTAAAACTATATTCACTTCCTCAATGAGATAATCTATATCTGTATTTATCTCTCCATTCACATTGATTTTTCAGCTCACCCTTTCTATATAGGTTTTCTCACTTCACATGTGGCTACAGCTACACAACCCTAAAATTCATATTTTTTTTAAAGTTTTATGACCTTAAACTTCAGTTACATAATGGTCAAGGCTATAAGACCTCAAAATTTAGGTGAAAATGATATAGAAATGTTAGGTTGAAAGCCCATGAAGAGAATACATAGAAAAATTCAAGTTACCACTTTCTAATTATCCCAATTTTGGGGGATTATAAAAAATTTGAGCGTAAATATAAGAGAGAAGCATATATTTTAGGGCCCAATATATTTACCTAGAAAAAGATGATCCATGATTACTTGACCCACAGGTTTAGGAAAGTGTTATATCAGTCACACATCATATCTTTTCACCTGAATTATGTAGTTTTTAGATGGTGTCATGGTATTAGGGTGACAAAACCATTATTAAATATTTGTTCCTTCTATGAACCAGCATTATTTCATAAGTGTTTGAATCATCACAAACCTTTCTTTGTCTACCAAAAATGATAGCATTCAACTATAAAGGACATTTCTTCTTGACTATATATATTATTCCCCTAATATAGCTCTATATAAGTGCCCCTCGTATGGAATTTCAACCCATGGTATCATTATCTTGAAGAAGAGAATCCTATAACACTTAGATTCCCTGATACCATTACAGTGGAACCCGTATTTCAAATATGGTTTGTATTCATCCACCACATATGTGTCTTGTATCATAAATCTCAATTCATACTCCTTGAGTTATGATTTGAGGAATCCAAAATCTAATTATTCTAGAGGTTTTGATACCCTTGATGTCATGCAACTATGCATGAAAATCATTTTATACAGAAAACATATGACATCTCACCGTTTAACTTTTAATTGGTCTTTCTCACATTAATTTAAACCATATGACACAATTGTATGAGATTCATGACCAAAAAAAGGATTCACCTTTTTTCTAAATCAATCTATTTTGGTAAAGGTACCTCCATTCACATTATGTTTTTTCCTTCCCTTTCTATGTAGATCATCCCATGTATTTAGTTAAAGCTATGAAACCTTAAACAACAATAATATGTCATCAAAGTAGTTAAAACTTCAACTAGTGACATACTGATCTAACTTTCATGACCTAAAACTACCTAAGGAAATAGACATTGAACTCCCCATATTGAAAACCCATAAACAAAGGTTGATAAAAAAGTTGAGTATCTTCTATAGGATACTCACCTCATGTGATTCATAAAAAAACAATTAGTTCAAGTTAAAAAGGAACAAAATTTGTTAATTTGAAAACTTGTGAAGGGAAACTTAAGTGGAAGCTAAATCCTTGCCTACTAGGCCTCCCCAATATGACGATTAGGAAAAAGATAGGTCAATAAAATAAAATAATCAAATATTATGTGGTCCATAATATGACCCCATAAAAAGTCATGCTATGCTAGCTTGGCCACATGGCTTACGAAAAATTTAGATCATTTGATAGTTCTCTTATCCCCGATTTATCAACCTAGAGGATCAGTGTGATATTCATGAAGTCATAAATTTAGGGTGATTGAAAACTTTTGAACACTGTAATCCCCTTTCCAAATGTCCCATTTTTTTATCTCACCAATTTGAGTCTAACTCAATCATCTAAATAGAAAAACTTCAGTGCTATGGTGATAGTAGTTACGCATATACTCATCCTTGAGCTATTCCTAGAGTAAAATAATTCATAAAAATAAACCAACTATGGTGTTATAGTGATGGTGATTATTCTTATACCCATATTTGAGTCACACCTAGGAGGAACTCATTCATCCAATTGGAAAAACTATTATGTTATAGTGATGGTAGTTATTCCTATACCAATCCAAGAGTCATGCCAATGAGAAAATAATTCATCTAAATGGACTAACTATAGTGTTATAGTGATAGTATTTATGCATATACCTATACACGATCCATACCCAAGAGAAAATCAGGCATCTTAATGGTCCAAATATAGTGTTATAGTGATTGTAATTATACCTATACCCATATCTGAGCCATGAATATGAAAAAATATTTATAAATAAATTATTTTTAGAACCATTCATGACATTTCCAAACCTGAATTCAATGTTCAAATAGATTAATATTATCATTATGATTTTAGTTCCCAATGTTTGAAAGCTTATAATGAATTTATAATCAAGATAAAATGGAATCCATGGAATGAATGAAAATCAAGAAAAAATTTCTTAATTCATTGTTCAAAACAAAATAGGATCATCCAAAATCTAGAGTCATTCCATGATGTAACAAGAGAAATAGAACAAATAGATATAATAAAATCTAATCAGTCATGTCCATAAAATAGGCCAAATCATAATGAGAAGTATTAATTGTCTGTTTAATGTTAATATTTTTTATAGCTTTCGCTTCTTCCAATATATTTTTTCACTCAATATAAGTTTTTATCTCTCAACTCTTTCATACAATATCCTCAAGCCCGGTACTTTTTAATAGTAATTATGCCTTCACCCCAGCCATGCGACCCTCATATTACCACATTTACATACTCTACACAACTATCCAATCATGAAGTTATTCTTACTTAGTAACAAAGTGATGAAACTCTATAGTATCAAAATCCATATCTTCTTTGTGATGTATAGTAAGATCAAATTAGAGGAGGTTGCATTCTTGGGATGCCAATTCCTCTTGAGATGTGATAACTTGGTGGATGAGAGTGTGTAATTTTTGGTATATAAAACTATATGTTCACAAGTCATACAAGATTTGGAAAATTATCTCCAATATATAACCCTTGAATGGCCCAAAGGAATTATTTTTTATTGATTTTTGATAACCCCCCTTTCAAGGTATGAGGGGTAACCCTTACAAGGACCATATATGACCTTAACTATGTCATTAGAACTAAGTAGGTTTTAATTCATATTAACTATGATATGTAGGACACCACTCTGAGGTTCAATCCCAAGATTCACAAAATATTCCTTATCTCTTATGTGATGATCATATGATGACTCATCTCACCTTGAGTTGAGATACTCATTTTGGTTCCACTATATGAAATTTGATCTGTAAGAAAATAAATTTCATAATATAACATCCAGACAACACAATGCTAAACTATGAAGTAAATATCCTTAGAACAATATATAAAACTAAAATCTTACTATATGCAACATGAATATGATGCCCTGCATAACAAGTATGGGATTCCAAATATCAATAGAATGAGATGACTACTCACACATGGGAAATATTAGTACATAATATCTATTCATATTTAATTGTTTAATTTCATAAAATTCACTCAATAATATTTTATCTCTTATTTCTCACACAAATCATGACACACATGGGCTTAGAAGTTTAATTCGATCATGTAATTATCATAATTGAAATGCCCCCAATTGGGAAACCTATAAGGATTATTCCTTAATCATATCTTCACCTAACAAAATTACTAAGTTATGTATCTAGGGGAAGTTAAAGAATAATTCCCACTCAACCAAAAATTGGCACCCTTTTATGAAATAGGAATCTTACTAGGGTATCACTAGTGTGTAATCCCCATTCAATCACTTATTATATACTAAAATGCAATAAAACTGATATTATATCTCTTATTTCTCACACTAATCATGGACCACTTTGTATTATAGGTTTTATTGATGTTTTTGATAGCATAATTTAGATGAATCATAGGAATCATCTAGTAGTCTAAGTTTCATGACTTTAAAATTCCTTAAACAAGTATTTATTAAAAGATATTAAATTTCATGGCATGGCCCCATTTAAAAAACATAAACTATGAATCTAAAACTATATGGTCTTTTATTCCTATTAAATATGATATGTAGGATTCCTCTTTGAGGTTTAAACCTAACATAAAAAACATCTATGACTTTACTCACCCGGTAATATTTCAATGAATGTGGAAATCCTTACCCATTGGTCTATATTCCCTCTAAGATCTCATCCACCTCTACCATGACCATATTTACTATGGATCATCCCTCTATCAGGTTGTGTTCCTGATAAATCAATCCTCATCCTGAAGGGAAATATTCCCTTTAGTTCTCATCACATTATTCTCGTCAGACCACATTCTCAATGATACTTTTCCATATAAGGACATATTCCTTATGATAATAACCAAATATTGTTAGTCCATATTCACTATGAGATCAACTATAATGGGTTGTTCATGTGAAATTATCACCACAACCATTTCTATTCATCTTTGTTATAGTCTTCCTTACAATATTACATTAGACAACATGAATCAATCCTTGTCACGTCACCTTAAAAGGTATAACATACCTTATTAGGTTACATTGAACTACTTGGGTTATGATTCCATTCTGAAGAATACAAATCAATTCCTTTTTCTTGGTCCCGACCACAGAACTACATACATTTGTTTCTTACCTAGATGGTGATAAACTCTATAGTTCCAAGCTATGTAGACTCAAACTATACCTCCTTTAAATTAATCATCACTATGTAACAATGAAATAAGATGGAGTACCTACAATACATATAGATGGAACCACTGACAGAAAACCACAAATATATATAGTTTTTCATATTTATGGATATCCTTGGATATATATATAGATGATCAAATCGATACATGTTAACAACCAACAATAAGAACAAAGGAAACCTATTCCACATTGGGATATTGGAAAGATTCAAGAAATTAATAAAAAATATATAAGAGAGTCTACGATTATGTAAGAATCCTCTAAAAAGGGTTTGATAACCCCAAACACTCACCCTCTCTACTGACACACATCCCTAAGAATCAATGGAAAGAAAACTTGAGTGATCACATGCCTTTGGAAAGAAGGTTCCCCATGAAATCTCCTATCAAAAATATTTGAGTTGTTGGGTGTTTATGGTTATATGAATACATACTATTTCAAACCAATAAAAATATTCATAGAGTTATAAAAACTTTTTTATGCTGTAATTGTTAAAAATGATGTTTCTTTCAAACAATTGTAAAACATCAAAAATAAATTGTTTAGAAAACTTTTAAAAGACTACTTTAAAAACGTTCCAAATAATGTCAAAGGGGGTAGAAAATAAAAATTCAAAATCAATTAAAATTTTATAAAAACATTTTTAAATCAATTTGAATAATACAGATGTGGAAGAAAAGTACTTTCAACCTAAAAGAAGGAATAATTTTATCTTTACATAAAAATGATATTTGGTATTTTTGACCACTAAAAAGAGAAAAAGTTGGAAGAAAAGAATATAAACCCCAGAAATAACCATTAGAGAAGAAAATGGATTGGTTTTAATAATATATATACTATATAATTATTCTAATGTAAATTTAGACATGAAAATCCTGAATATGAATGAGATTGTAAAATAACTCTTTGCAGCTTTAATAACATTTGAATAAAATACATTAAAATAGAAAACTTGGATTGAAATTTAAAATTCCATAAATAAATATTAATTAATAATACAATATGTCAAATTGTTTGTATATAAACCATATAAAATAAATTGGCTACATAAAATAAAATATGGCTCAATGGAGTGGAATCGAGATGACAAATCCTTACCATGGATTCATTCATGCTCTAATGAGTTATATCCTCTTGAGTAATCAATTTTAAAGTATTAAATACATTCTTAACAACATTATTAATTTATATTCTATTTTTAGGGTCTTTTTATAATTATTTTACATCCATTAAATGAATAATTATTTCTTATGTCGACCACTTAACGTTGTTCGATCAATTTTTCTAAAATTAATTTGGTGTATAAATTAAGGTTATAGTGTTATAAAATACTTATATCATATCCATAATGTAAATTATTTAATAAATATAATTTTTAGTCACTATATATAGTTTTATAATTATCCATTCATGGTGGTAGCAGGAAACTAAATCGCATCGCTTCATAAAGGTGGTAGTTAACATGTACTCATGAGCAACGTTATGATTTTACAAGGGATGGAATGGTAAGAAGATATATTATATATTATATATAAAAAATAATAATTATGTCTTAAATATCATATATATTCATTAATTACATATTTTTTTACCATCCAAGTGAAATGTTAATGAAAAATGAATTACACTGCTAGGTGGAGACGGTAATCCGTACATATATACATGTGATGTTTTCATTTTCCATAGGTTGCAAAGAAGATATAATACGGATGTAAAATTGACATAAAAATATAAAAATATGTTAAATATACTAAATTAATTATTTTATGATTATTATTGAAGATTTGGAGGGGGTTTAAGAATAATTTAACTTGAAAAATCTTAGAAATAACATATAACTCATCTTTTGGTAACCTCCTCTGGCTTACATATTAAGCCTACTTGAAGTGGTATTTTAATAATAACAGAACCTATAGGATGAACAAAAATTATTTTTATAAGTTATTTATTTAGGTATTTTTCAAGATATGTCACTTGAGAAGTATGTATAACTGGGGGGAGGAGGTCCCCTTTTATAAGTGTGAGAGGAAAACTTCTAAATATTAAAAACATTGAAATATAATGAAGACACTCTCTTGGGAAATTGGATAATAATGGGATCAATTTTGAAGATTAGATGAGATAGGTTCTAAATAAATTCAACTAATAGTATTTAGATATGTTTGTAGGTTATTTAAAACCTTATCTCTTTAGTTTAACCCCCTTGTTAGTCCTTCTTAAATCTTACCATAGTGATAAGTTTTTACCATGGTTATTATTCATTATGACCAAAAATTTGGTTAAACTCATTAACTAATATTAATTGTACTGATTAAAATTTTGTAATATCTTTTATATGTTTCAGTTACTATAAATGGACAAAATATATTTTTAATATAATTTCCCAAAATGAAACAAAAAAACCTTTTTAGATAAATTTATTATTTAATAATAAAAGTGATTTTATACAAAAAATATTGTATACTGTTGATTTCCATGGAATTAATTAGAATATTTTAAATCAAATAATTTTTTTTTATTTTGAAACAAAGAAAAAATTCAAGTAACCTTGTGAGTACTCTATTAAAATAGAAGAACCAAAAATAGTTTTTATTTGAACAAAAACATTACTTAGAATTATGAAATGTTAACCATAGATATATAAGTTCAATATAAGGTTTTTAAATGAATTATATTACTAATTAGATGTATTGTTTTTCTAAAAAACATTCATAAACTTTCAATTCATTATTATTTGATAATAATGCCATAAAAGTGACATTATTTGACTAATTGGTATTTTCACTATTCCTCCCACAAATCAGTTATTTTTTTTTAATATTAAAAAATCACCCTATGATAATTATGACATTATAAATTCATAAAATAAATTAATTTAATAAAATTAAAATTATAAAAATTTTTGATTTAGGTTTTAATCACATTATTTAATAAATCTTTGTGTATTATGTTATATTTTCTTTAAAATGAAAGGCTTAATTACTATAATTGAAGCTTGGGTGATAAAAAAATATATGAAAAAAAATGAAATTCTAGAAATACCTATATAATCGGATTTCAAACCAAATATGATAAGTATCCACCACCCATTCATAAATCCCCCATATTCCAAACATTCCATTAAAGGGCTAGGACAAACCTCAGAATACCCCCATTGTACAGAATATGATATCCTAAACCACGATACTAGATTCTCTTATTTTCGCAATAATTTTAATCTAAATAGACTCCTTCATTATGTTTCATCAAATGATTCACCACCTAAATCACATGGTGAAATGGATTCACCACCTAAATCATGTGAAGAAACTTGTTCTCACTTTGAACAACATACTGAATCACTAGTTCACCCCCTAAAACACGTCATGAATCGCTAGTTCACCACCTAAGAAAAATGATTAATCATGATTCAACTCAATAATAACCTTTAAATCACACAAAAATCAACCCAATATTGATGAAAACACACCAACTCCATACATTATAACATCTAAATCTCATGTATAGTATCTACATGAGTTCAAATATAATCATGTTTATAAACTCACTAACATCCAAGAACCATCTCAACCACACAATGAATGGTCCTAACACATCCAAAACCCTACCAAAATTTTGTAATTTATCCATGACTCACACTTCATATATTACTTCATGTAATTTCTATATGTGAGTTTCTTACTCATACCCGATAACTAAAGTAAACATCAAACACAACTGATTCCCGACTCATGGGAACTCCATCCCCATCACTCATAAAAAAATTTAATCATAACAAGTTCCATGCTCTCAATTACCCAATGGTGTACTCTTTGTCTCACCCAAATTTACCCAAGTTTTTAGGGTTATGTGGTCTCCTGTAGTTTAGCTTGGGTTTTCAAATCCTCAGAGACCTAAGAAGAAACATATAGACATGTACATTCTATGAACTTTTTTTGGATATGATGTGTCTTACTTTGGGTTGATTATCTATAGGTTTAAGTGAACACTAATAGTATTATGTAAATTCAATTTAAAATAATGATTTGATCCTATGTTATCACTTGGGGTGGATTGGATGCGTTCCATTTTCTATTATTTAAATTTCTTATATTTGAGATGGGTTCATTTAAGAAGATAAAAAAACATCATCACTTACTGTTTTAGTACCTACACACCCTAATACTAATCACCTGTACACTTGTAGAACCAATTTTTTTAGCACTCCAAGGTAAAGGTTTGTATTATCACTTGAAGATTGTGGAATTAAATTTAACAAGGATGAAGGAGTTCAAAGATTGTCAAACAAAAATCTAAATTAAAATATTTGATTAGACATTAATGGAGTTATAAATAGAATACAATCCATCCCCTTGCTACTCCCTTGGATCAGCCCATAAGTGGGTCATCCCACCATTGATGTTGTGGTTTCAATGGAAGCGGGAAGTAGACTCATGACAGGGGAATTGAAGAAGTAAAAAAATAATAAAAATAAAATGATCACTCAACCATTGTGTGAATAATTTCATAAGGTTTGGTGTGAATAAGTTAAAAAATTGGGGAAATGGTATCAATGTGACAAAAAATAACATAAAACGAGAATAAGAGTAAGTTTTATTAAAAAAATAAAGTGATATGAGCAACTTATAGATTAAAGAAATGTGATTACAGCATCAAGTTGGCATCATAACATTACAATGAAACAAAGAACAAAAGATGCCTAAATCCTCCAACACCCCTACTTTAGATATTCATTATTTAAAAATTGAGTAGATCATCCAATAGTGGAAGTCACCCCAATTAATAGTGGTATTCATAGGTGGGAGGAAAGTTAATTGAGAGTAGACTTTTCCACCCTTGACAAAAAAAACCCGAGCCAACTTTCTTACCTCCTACAAATGTGTCCAAAAGAGCATCCAGATTTTCAAATTTGGGTGGTCCATAGAAGAAGAAAATTAAGATATATATTTCCCTTAGTGTTATTTAAAATATAATCCCAAATTTTTTTTCTAGATATGATTGAAATGGTGAGTCATTTTTCTGGGCCACAGAATCTGTCCTAGAATTTCATCTTCAATTTGGTCCACCTGGAACTCTATTGAAAAATCCTAATTATCTTGGACCACTATTGAATTAAATGTTCCATGTGATTTATTATATCTCTAGTTTATTATTTAGAATCTTTGGGCTTGTAAATTGGCCTCTACAATTCTTTTATTGGGCTATTGTCCAGTTTAATTCGCCAAAAATGTTCTTGGTTCAAGGTCCATTTTGGTGGTCTTTCAACGGGAATCCTCAAGTTCTCCAAAATCATGAATTGTTCCATATAGAAAGTGAGACCTGAAAATAAAATATGAAGATAAAATCAAGAACATTTTGAATTTTATGACGTGTTCAAACATGTACCATGCAATATTTCACTTTAAGAAGGAATTAAAATCATAATGTGAATTAATGTCCAATTTTGTAAAATGCACAAAAAATGTGTTTATAAATAATGAATCACATGAATATTATAATATAAAAAATGAATATTATCCTCTTTCAGTGGTTAATCACAAATCCAACTTGAGTTTTTCTAGTCTTGATCAAAATATATCTCCAAAATATGAAACTTGAATTCCCTTTTCTAAAATAATTTTAATACACAATGCTCACCAAAAAAATCATACTAGACAATTATGAAACCCAAAAAAATACTTTAAAACAAGCTAGGTCTAGAGGCATATCCCAAGCCCATGCCCATTCCTTTGTTCAAATTCATCTCCATATTTTATCCAAGTTCAATTAAGCATGATGATGTGTTGTGCGTCACAATAGACATGGGGGGCCATATTTATTCAAGGGAGGAAAGATGAGAGTGATAGGTGGATTCAAATTTCAATATTAAGATCAGTATTCAGTTTTTTTAGTTTTTTATTTTTTTGTGTTTTTTTGTTGTTGCACTTTTTCCATGGTAATTTAAATTGAACTCAATCGAGTCGACCCATGTGGCGAGACTTTTTTGATGACTCCTGGGCTCAAAGACCTTAGGGAACCAAGTGAATACCATATACCCGGACATCATCTCAAGTTTACTCAATCAAAAAAAATCAAATTACCAAAAATAGAGATAAAATTCCAAACTATAGGCCTAACAACAATGGATCCATGATCCCCAAGTTCCAAAAGCCAAACTTTAAGTCAATCCATTTCTCTACATGCAATTTTGTGTTGTTGATTTTTTTCATTCTTTGATTTTTTTTCTTTTTTTTATTGATTTCATTAATAATCATATTAAAATTAAAAATATTTCCAAACATATTCCGTTTATTATGGGAACCCAAGAATTAAAACTAATACCCCAAAAATCCAAAAGAAGAGCATAGTGTTTTTTTATTAAATGGATGAAAATATAAACTGTGATAAAACACATATGACAACTGTAATTTCCTAAATCTATGTTCATGAACATAAAATTTCATTAAAATGAGAACAAAGTCATGAAAATTTATTTGGTATTCAATTTCAAAGCTTTCAATGTGTATTGTCATTTTTCATGGTTAAATAAATTATTTCTTCCATTTATACACATAAAATTTTATTTGACATGATTGTTTTATTCTTTTCACCCCCAACATAAAATGACATTGTACCTAGTGTTTAAAGAAAATAAAATTCAAAAGGAGGAATAGGTATAGAATAGTAGTTCCAAAATAAATTTGAAAATCAGAATCCTGGAATGGATTCACCTGGTTGTCTAAGTTGAAGTTTGTGTTACTCACATTCAATAAATTGATCTCCATGTTACTCAAATAAGCCTCATCAAGGATAATAGTTTGTGTTTGTATGCCTGGAGGAAATATTATTTGCCTAAAAATCCATCAATCTTAGAATCCCTTGATGTTTACACCCCAATACAATAAGAAACCATGGAAACCCCTTTAGGATCCCTTATCTAAAAATAAACAAAAACAAAAGGAATGGAAAAAAACATACCTGTTTATTTTGAAACTCCAAACCTTCAGTTAGTGTATATGTAAAGTCTGGGTTTCCATCTAGAAAGAAATTTTTTTAATGGCGTTAGCCCAACATGGACCTTAAATCTATCAACTTTTTTCTAGTTTATAGGTTATCTCGGTTAACTACTCCTTTGTTTCTTGTTTATTGAATGATTCAATAAATGGTTTTAACCTATAACCATGGAATTTGAAGACATAAACACTAGTGGGATCCATAATCTTTACCGCCCAATGAGGGTACACATGATGCACTATGTATTGACCTCTCCATCTTGACCTTAACTTTCCTAGGTGTAAATTAAGATTCTAACTATACAAGAGTGCAAATTTTCTTGGTTGAAAGTGTTTGAATTTGATATTCCTAGATTGTTAGGATTGAAATATAGATTTATTTCTCCTTGAACTTTCATAAGACTTCATGCTAAGTTTCTCAAGTTCATTAATATGTAGTTTCCTCTTTGTTTCGACCAAATAAATTTCAAAGTTAGTTTTTTGATTTCCTGAAAGGCCTTAAGATCAATTTCAACAGGTAAATGGAATGCCTTTCCATAAACCAACCTATATGGTGACATTCCAAGTATGTTTTTAAATGCCTTAAAATATTCCCAAAGGGTATCCAATAGTTTCTTGGACCAATAATTCCTATAGGTATTGACCATTTTTTCACAAATTTTCTTAATCTCGTTATTCCCTAACTCAGCATGAACATTTGTTTGAGGATGGTACATAGTGGAAAATTTATGATAAATCTCATAATTATACATGAGAAAAGATAATGGGTAGTTTTATAAATGGTTTCCTCGATCACAAATTGTAGCCCTAGGAATTCCAAATCGAGAAAACATGTGCTCTTTCATAAATCGGATCACAACATGATGGTCGTTGGACTTAGTAGAAACAGACTCAACCCATTTTTGAGACGTAATCAATAGCTAATATGATGTATAGGTACCCAATAGTGTTTTGGAAGGGTCCCATGAAATAAATTCCCCAACAATCAAATATTTTGACAACCAAAATGGGAGTGAGGATTATTTGATTCCTTTTGGTAATGGATCCTAATTTTTGACATTGAGTAAAACTTTGGGAAAATTTGTTGGAATATTTAGTGAGGTTAGCCTAGTAGAAACCACTTTGTAGGAATTTTTAGTGGTTTTATTTGTGGAAAGGTGGCTTCTACATGCCTCTCTATGATAAAATTTTAGAATGGACTCTTGCTCAAACTCAGGAACACATCTCCTAATGATTTTATTAAGATATAACATGAAGAGGTAAAGATCATAAAACAAATAGTGTTTGACATCAGAAAATAATTTTCTCTTAACTTGTGTCCCTAGGAATTTTGGAATGTCACCAGTCGCTAAATGGGTTTCCATGTCAGCATACTATGGGAAATCATTCATAGAATTGAGGTTTTCATTGGGAAATGAATCAGACATAGAAAAGTGACGTGAGTTTTCTTTGAATACCATCCTAGAGAGAAGATCAACTAAATCATTTTCAACTCCCTTTTTATCCTTAATAGTTAAATCAAACTCTTGAAGAATAATGACCCACCTAATCAATGTATCCTTGGAATATTTTTTTGGAAAAGGTATTTTAGGGATGAATGATCGATGAAGACAATGACAGGTAATCCAAAGAAATAAGATCTAAATTTATCTAAGTAAAAGACACTATAAAGTAACACTTTCTCAGTGGTGGTGTAATTTATTTGTGCATCATTTAAATATTTTCTCAAGTAAGCAATGTCACATGGAATTTTCTCACATTGTTGTCCTAAGACTGCTTCTATAGATAAGTCACTCGCATCACAGATGATATCGAACATAAGTTTCCAATTGGAATATCTCCTGGTAGGTGGAGATATAAGGGATAACTTAAGTGTATAGAATGATTCCTCACAGCTTTCTATCCATAAAAATAGAGAATATTTCACCAAAAGAAAAAAAAAGTGGTCGAGAAATGGAGTTAAAGTTCAAAAGTAACCTTCTATAGAAGCTATAATATCCTAAGAATGACCTCACTTTCTTGATATTTTTAGGAGAGGTAAGTTGAAGAATGACATTGACCATATATTTAACGACTTTAATCCCTATACCAGAGACCATATGTCCCAAAACAGGTCCTTAATTTACCATGAAATGGAACTTTTCCCAATTTAAGATGATATTAATATCCTCGCATCTTGAAAAAACCCTTTCAATATTTAGAAGGCATCCCTCAAAAGTATCCCCAATGATTGAGAATCCATCCATAAATACCTCTAAATAACGCCCCACCATGTCCGAGAAGAATCCTATTATGCACCGCTGGGTGGTACCAGGGGAATTAAAAAACCCATAGGGAATGTTCTTGAAGGAAAAATTGCCAAATAGAAGAGTGAAGTTTGTTTTACTTTGATCTTATAAGGATAAATCTATTTGATTATACCCTGAGAATCCATCTAGGAAGCGGTAAAATTGATGACCTTCCACTCACTAAAGGACTTGAATAATAAAGGGAAACTAGAAATGGCCTTTCTTAGTACATGAGTTGAGATTACTATAGTCAATGAAGAATCTCCATCCACTACTAACCCTTGTGGGGAGAAGGCCACCATCCTCATCGGTGATCACAATGATCCAATATTTCTTTGTAATGACTTGAATATGGCTTACCCACTCACTTTCAGTAATGGGGTAGATCATACCCGCTTTCAAAAACAAAATAAGTTATACCCTTACCATATCCATAAGATTATTATTGATTCTTAATTGAGTTTTATGAGTTTTTTTAGTCAGATTCAAAAAAAAATTATATGGGTTCCATTGAGTGGGTTGATCCCAAGTATATTAGAAAGGGTCCATCCAATTTCTTTCTTATTATTTTCTAGGACATCTAGACGAATTTTCTATTGGTTGGATTCAAGAGGAAGAAATGAAAATAGGAAAGGTTTTATTGTCCCTTAAGAAGTAATACTTGAGTGATGAAGGTAAGACCATAAATTCAATATCAAATTGGTTAACACTTTTAAAAGAAGGATGTGGCTTTGTATCAATCTCAGTCCATTTTTCCAAATTTTTTGACAGAATTGGTTCCTTTTGAACATAATTTTCAGCCACTAAATTAGCCAAATTATTGTCTTGAATGGGTATACACTTGATTTTATTATTTCAAAAATGGTATCATTGATTGGAGATTTGAGAAAATCATCAAAAGATATTTCTGAAAGAGATTCAATCCAAGGAGACAAATATACCTCATGTGAACAAAGAAAATCAATCACTTCTTTACTTAAATATCATTCAATAATTCCTTGGTGTTAATCTAGTTCACTATCAACACTACCAATCCAATTAACCTCATGGATCTCTTCATCATCCCCAATTTGATATTTTTCATTATATATGTTCAAATCAAGGCTCATTTTTCTAAAGATTATTGTTATATTCCCATTCCTAACTCCTATGATTGAGTTAATTGTTTCAAACAAGGTATGACCAAGGATTATGGGGGTTTACACCCAAGGACCTAATCTTGGGTGATTTTCAAGGATAATGAATTCAACTAGGTAAATGGAATTTTCAACATTCACTAAAACATCATTTAATATTACCTTAGGAACTCGAACACTATGATCAGAAAGTTGAAGAGTGACAGATGTGGGTTGGAGTTCTTCAATCTATAACTAACAATTCATGGCATGAGGAATGAGGTTCACATTATCTCCAAGATCAAAAATTTCTTTTAAAAATTTGTTCTCTCCTAACTCAACATTTATGTATGTAAATCCAGGTTCTTTCAACTTTGGAGGAATGGGCCCTTGAATGGTGGTACTCACATTTTTACCCAAAAGGACTTGGTTTTTTGGTAAAAAAATTATTTTTAAATGTGAAAAATTAATTAAAGTAATTTTTTATGTAGGATTGGTTTGGATTTCATCGATAAGTGGAGTGTTCAACTTAACTTGAGAGAAGATTTCCCTCAAAGTTTCATTCAATTCTGTCTTAGGTTTTACTCTCACACATTGTGGGAAGTGAGCATGTTTTTGAGTGTTTTGTGGTTGTGGTTCCTTTACATTAACATTAGGTTTTTCAAAACTTTTGTGTGGTTATTCATCATTTTCATGTGTTTTTTAATCTTTTAATGGTTCTGGAATGTTTTGTTCCGTTTTCTCAATGGATTTACTATTTCATAAAATAGTCGCTGCTTTTAGTTGTTCATGAGAGGTTTGTGTGTAACTAGATTCCCCCCATAAGGTTGAGGATGGTACTACCTTAGTAAGCATGGGTTCCTTCCCAATTTTAATGGTTTTTTGGTAATTATTTAGGTATGAGACTTCTGATTTCATTTACTCCATTTGTTTACACAATTTTTCAAGGATTGGTAGAGGGATGGATTGGTTATAGGATTGTGTTGGTTGGTTTATCCTAGGAGGATACATTGGTTGTTGGATTGGTTGTTGTATGGGATTTTGGTAGTGGAGATAAGGATTTTGTTATTGGACTGGTTGTGGTTGGAATTTGTTATGGTGTCAAAAAATTTGTAGAGGGCATAGGTTTGGTCCTTGTGGCTGTCTTGGATGTTGGTTGGGTTACTGGTTATCTTTCCAATAGAATCGTAGATGTTCATTATATATTGGATTTAAAGTGTTTTGGTACTATGGCTTCTGAATGTTCAGAGCATTGAACTCCACTATTGGTCCTCCTAAAATATCATCTTTAATATAAAAAATTATTGAGAATTTGTTGGTCTTATGGTCATGTTTGTCACAAATTTTGCAAACATGGTCAGTAGTTGTAATTTCATTAACCTTCCAAAGATCGATCTCCTCAACCATCCTAGTGAGTGCAGTAAGTTTTTCCTTGATACATTATTTATCCCTAAGTCTATGAATTCCACCAGATTTGGGTGGCTTTTCATAGTAATGTGATGTTCCCCATGTTTGTTTTTGTCCGGCCAGTCCCTCTTGATAGTCGTAAGCATCATTTGTGGATTTGTTTTTGAAGGTTCTATTAACATCATGTCGATGAATTGTTTGTTTATAAGACCCAACCATTAATAGAATATTAAAGAATTTTTTGGGATTTAAAATCCATGTTGAGGTACCATGTTGAGTGTATCTTTGAATATTTCCCATGTTTTATAAAATTAATCCCCTTCTTTTTCAAAGAAGTGTTTTATTTTATTTTTAAGTTCAATGTTTTTCTTATTGTGGAAGTATTTTTTTATAGAATTATCTTTTTAATTGGTCATAGGAGTGGATTAATTTAGGTCTCAGATTATTTAACCAGTTCATTGCTTGATCCTTTAGTGAGAAAGTAAATATGCTTATCTTATCTGACTCAAGTTGATGTGGTGGGCACATGGTTTCAACAATGTCATTGAACTCTTTGACATAAAGGTATGGAATTTACGACTCCATCCCCTGGAAGTTTGGTAGGTGATTTAGGAAATAAGGTTTGATGATGTAGTGGGATTATTCTCGGTTATCGTGCCTAAAACAATAGGGTGCATTGGTACAAGAATGTGTGAGAGAGTCATTCATGGTTTGAACGACTACATTCCATAACTTTGGGGCTTCCTTATTTGAATTTCCATTTTGGTTTCTGCTCGGTTTTATGAGTAGGTTTCTTTGAAGACCCTCCATTGAAATGAGATCATTTTTTGAATCCATAGTATTAGTAATATTAGGATCTAAAAGAAAAAAAAACCCCTTAGTGTACTTGACTCCCCAACCCCAGGACTATCCACTCTAACTAGACGGTTTTATTGTTCACGGGTATAGGCAGACATGGAACAAGAAAAGTGAAAAACAATATAAAGGGATAAATATAAGAGAATTTTAGATGATAAAAGAGAAATGGGGGAGAATATAATGTGTGTTGGTATGACTTACTTGGGTCCTTGGAAGCAGTTCCAAAATTTGGTCTCACCCAAATTTACCCATGTTTTAGGGTTAAGCGGTCGCTCTAAAAAGAAACCTATGGACATGTACATTTTATGGACTATTTTTTTTATTAAGTGAAATAATATTATTTAATTTTTTATAGGATTAATTTAAAACTAATTGAATTAATTTAATCATATTTAAAAGAGTTTATTGATCCTAGTTTATCACTAGGGGTGGATTGGATGCATTTCTTTTTAAATTATTTATTTTTTATTATATTTGAGATGGGTTCATTTATGATGATTAAGGAACCTAATAAATTACTATTTTAATACCTAAACACCCTAATACTAATCACTTATACACATGGGGGATCAAATATTTTATCACTCTAAGGTAAAGGTTCATATTAGAACTTTAAGTGTGTGGCATTAAAATTCAACAATGATGAAAGAGTTTAAAGATCATTAAACAAAATTATCAATTAAAAGAAGTGATTAGACATTAATGGAGTGAGAAATAACATCCAATACATCCCATTTATACTCTCTTGGATTAACCCATGAGTGTTTTATCCCTCCATTGATTTTATGGTTTTAATGGAAGAGATAAGTAGACTCATGAGGGGGGAATTGAAGAAGTAAAAAAACAATAAAAAGAAAATGATCACTCCGCCATTATATGAATAATTTCATAAGGTTTCGTATGAATAATTTCACACCATGAGGAAATGATATCAACATGACAATAAAAATAACACAAAATGATAAGAATAATAAGTTTTATTTAGAAGTTAGGGTGATTAGAGAAACTTAAAAATTAAAGAAAAGCCATTACAACATCAAATTGGCCGCATAACCATACAATGAAACAAAGAAAAAAATATGCCTAAATCCTTTAACCCCACTTCCTTAAATAGTAATTATTGAATCTTGGGGTAGATCCTCAAAAAGTGTAATTCACCCCAATTAGGTGTAGCAGGACTAGGTGGGTGGAAAGTTATTATAGAGTATACATTTCTATCCTTGAAAAAAACCCAATCCAACATGCATTCCTCGAACAAATGTTTCCAAACAATCATTTAGATGGAAGAATTTTGGTCAGACATAAAATAAAAAAAATGAAGAAAAGGATGTCCCTTGATATCTTGTAACATTTCATCAAAAAATGAGTTTTGTTTTTTGAGATATGATTGAAATGGTGGGATTTTTTCTGGGCTACAGAATCAGGCCTAGAATTTCATCTTCAACTCAGGCCACCTGTAAATATTTTAAAACATCTGAATTATCTTGGAAAAATGTTTAATTAAATTTTCCACGTGATTTATTATATCTACAGCTAAATTTTGAGAACCATTGGGCTTGTATATTGTCCTCTACAGTACTATTATTCGGTTGTTGTCCAATTCACTTCAACCAGAATGTTCTTGGTTTGTGGCCCATTTTGGTGGTCTTCTAATGGGAATATCCAAGTGCTCCAAAAGCATGAATTGTTAATTATAGAATGGGGGACCTGAAAATAAAATATGAAAATAAAATAAATACCATTTTTTGTTTTATGAGGTGTTAAAAAATGTACCATGTAATAGTGCATTTTCAGAAGGAATTACAATCATAATGTGAATTAATGTTCAATTTGTAAAATGAACTAAAAATGATGTCTATAAATAATTAAGAACATGAATATTATAATATAAACAATAAATATTATCCTCATTAAGTATCTAATCAACTCCCCACCATATGGAATAGCTGATAATTCTCCTTGACCACCACATCAACGGGTTCCATCATTGAGCTGGTTTCACTCATCCCGATCCACGCTCATCTACTATAAACCTCGAGCATTATGCCTCATTGGAAATGCATGTCAAGCCCCACAATTTAATATAACTTCCCATGAAACTTGATTCCAATTCTCACATAATCCCTCACCATAAGTGGAATTTTTCATTTCATCCAACCTCAAGCACCCAAGACTGCAACCATGTCACTAAATCTTGAGTTCTCATCTCAAAAATGGTATCTCACAAGTTCACAACTAAAAAATAATTTGTAACCAGAATGTGCTACCAAAATTTCATCTAAAATAATTGGTGTACATTACAATACTATCCATTCACTATCTAACCTAAGATCCTCTGAGTCACACACTATCGAAACTATTCTTTTGGGCCTAAATAACTTCTTATGATCATGAAATGTCAATATATTCCAACTAGAAGTACTGTTTTGGATATTATTAAAAATTAAAAATTTCACTCATAACAAGTTATATCACATGATCTCCCACTAACATATAATAATTCCCATAACCATCAGAAACTACCCTCATTCTCATAGCTCCGCTGAAAGTGCATCCAAAATACATAGGGTGAGGTATCCTACTAATCATGCCCTCAAATTCTCACTTCAATACCAAAATCACACAAGGTTATTTACTCATAAAAACATTAGAAATATTTATGCCTATACCATATCACATGTATCACCTCTATTATATTGATATCAAGGCAAGGAACCTACATGATTCTTCCACAATCACTATAAATTCTACCTCATTATACCTTTATTCCACACTCAGTAAAACCCCCTTTCACTAACCTCAATTCAAAGAATCTTCCCATGATTATGCCTCTATAGGAAATCACAAGCCCAGGACAACCCCTCTCATAGGTTACCCTCATATATCTAAGTTCATTTATCAACATCACCAGTCTCACTAACATCCTGAAAGGTATTTTAGCACTACTAGGATCTCCTATCTAACATATATCTCATCTCTATTATAAAACAAAGTTCATGGTGGTAGTATCTATTATCTTGACTCAAAAAACATAGGGGAAATCACATGAAAAACATACCACTATAGGGTATCATATACATTTACGTACATTCTGAATCTCATGCAAAGTCACTACCTACTTAGGCACTGATTCTAACCCAGAATCTGCATATATGACTACCACCATAAGAATCAAAATCTTTGTTTGATCTTCACTAGGCCTCCATATATGGGAGTCACCCCCTTGAGGATCACATACTCACTTTTCATTACATACATATATAACAACATCATTCCAAGATGATATATGTTGAATATCCCATAGTTACATTATTTGGTTAAGTATAATTTCATTAAGAACATGTATGGTAAAACACTATATAGGTTATTATTGAAACGTTAAATAACTAGACTTATATCTCTCAGTACCAGTACCAGTATCACAACCACCATAACGGGTTGATCAACAAGACATCAAATGCTTGTACTAACCTACTAGTGTCTCATTGCATATCATATACAAGGGAATTAAAATCCATCATAATCAGGGATCATCTCACCATAGATCCACATAACTTATCATCGGAATAAAATATACTATGGTTCAGTTGAGAATAATTCCACCAATAAGATATATGGAAAAACACCACTTATGTTGTTACTAACACTTTAAATAGTTAAACCCTTTTATGATCCATATCAATCACAAGAAATATTGTGTATTTCATGGGAACCCAATGTGAAAAACGTGATACATTAACATGACCACTTTCCACTAGAAAAAAGATCCAAAAATCCAATAATTAGCCTCTTGAAAACGGTCAAAGAGCCAAAACCATGACAAACCATAAATTATAAAGTCCAATCAAAATGTGTTTCATGATAGTTGAGAAAAATATAACCATTACATCTAAAACCGAGAATAGATGTCAAATTTTCCTAGTATCCTAGAATTGCCATTATAAAAGGTGTTCTCGATCCACCAGCCTAATATCCATCGTAATCTCTGACACATACCTATTTCACATGTTGAACATATCTCTAAATATTAAGACTGAATAAAACTCTAATAAAATCTATGATATCCGTCACATAAAATCTATGATACCACTTTTTAAAATCCCACCCTTGTTCACTATGAACAGTAACTAGACAAGGTCATTATGTGACCCCAGGTGCACTCGTTGTTTGTCAAAGGTGACCAACTAGAAGCGGGGGTCTAGGGTAGTACCATGGGGAGACTATACTCCCATATCAGAGTGTACAAATAAAAAATTAAAATAAACCAAAAATCATCCAATAAAATAAAAATTTGAGTATGAATAAGAAATAATCATATTTATCAACAACAAAATGAATGTGGATGATAATAGTAACACGAAAATGATGATCTCTCATTGGTCCGATCAAATATAAAGATAAAAAAGGATAAAAATACATTAAGGCTTTTATAAATCTCCAATTCATGCCTATATCATAGTCTCTAATATTTTTTGAGAAATCCTACTCAATCTTGTAGACCCAGGCCTCTACCTAGCCCAAACATGCAACTGGTGGTGTCTACTAGAGTACCCAAGTGTCATGGACACCTGAGAAAGTTGTGAGTACAAATCAGTAAGGAACCACCAATATTGTATTTTATATAACAAGTAAATGTAGTGAACATATGTGATAGGGTTAGAATAAATAAATACAATATAACATATTAAATAAATAACCATTTTCAATCCTTAGTTCTTATATTGAACCTGAGACCAACCCATACACACTTTGGACTCTATCAGAGTGTTTCTGAGAATATCATGTCATCACGACATCCAAATATCATCCTAGTCCCAAGTAACTAAACCATGGTGATCCAAACGTATGGGGTGATCTATGTAAGACCCTGGAAACAGTGTATCTTTATGACTCTAAGGATTAAATCCAAGGAATTCCAAATCATAGTACTCATGTGTCCAATACATGGTATCCCAAATTATGGTACATCATCTCAATTCAAAGAATCAAATCCAAGGAATCCCAAAATGTGGTACTCCCATCTCTAATATATGTTAGACCAAATCATGGTACATCATCTCAACTCAGGGGATAAAATACAAGGAAACCCAAATTGTGGAACTATTGGATCCCGTACATGGAATCCCAAATCATAACCCCCCCCCCCCAAACCATTGGCTTCGAAAGAGTCTAGGTGTTATAAACTTTAGCTGACATTATTTGGACACCAAAGGATAATAATAAATACAAAGGGTTTAAACACAAGATCATATAAGGATACTGATTTACCCTTTATGTGCACACACAAACAATCATGGAAAGATAAATAGAAACAAATAAAACCAGGTAAACCTCTATAAATAATTCATTTAACCAAACCTAATAATATTGAAAATAAAAAAACCAACAACAAACAATGAATCAAACATCAATATCTGAGTAATAGTATAATAGTATAAGTAAAATAACACTAAATCTTATAATTATTAAAATACTTGATCACCAAAGTGAAAATATTCTAGACCAAGACACAAACACTCCACAGCTCAAGCTCTACCAACCAAGACTACGACATCAAGGAACCCCACTAGAGAAAAAAGAAAACACCCCCTTTCTAATATCATGTAAAATAACTTCTTTATACACACAAAAGTTTATATTCCTGGGGTGAGTATTCTTAACCAATATCAAACCCCTAAGAACCTTTTTCCACTTTCCACTAAGACAAGAAATAAGTTTACTTCTAGTAATATAAAACAGGTAAAAAGAATATAAAAGTATATAAAACAATTTTCATAATATTCAATAAATAAGATGAAGATATTTTCAGAAATAAATATCATAGATGATGGGTTTTCCTATTTAAGTAATAGAAACAATCCATTTATTCTAATTGGGAATACCATCCTTGTTTTCACACGAACCCATGTATGCTAAGTGAACATTCATATTCCCACAAGAGGATATGCATCCTCCAAGAAGCTGTTGGTTGGTGGAAATACACCATGTTCATTTATAGTCAACACCAAGAACAAATTCCATTTGAAGAATTCATTTCATAATTTAATCAGGTATATATACCAATCATATGCCTTTATGAACGTCACCCACAACCCATTTATTCCACGAACATGTCTAAAACCCATATTTCTTTTAAGAAACCCATTTTTATAAACTTACTAAACATGTTCCAAATAATACCCACAACCCAATTTCAAAATACAACCAGATAAGAAATCATTAGCTGAGTTTTTGTAGAGTAAAACCATTTAAAAGAATAAGAGAATTATTTTAATAATACCTAGAGAATTTTTGTTCTAATAAAAGTGGAAAGAGGTAAAATTCACATATCATGAATTCATTTTTTGAAAAAAAATCATCTATGAATCAATAGATCTAGGCTTTTCCTTATGTTCCACTTTTATTTTAGATAAAAAATACTCAAATATTCATTTATTATTAGGTTTAAGATCCAAATATTGATTAAAATCCCCAAAAAACCCTAGGAGTCAAGAGGAAGAGAAAGGAAATAATGAGAGCTAGAAGGATCATTGGAATTATAAAATAGTATAGACCCAACCCAATTCAAGTTGTGAATAGTAAATTCACATTATGAATATTTGAGAGGCCAAATATTCCAAAATTCACATAATATCATATTAAAATATAGAACACTAGTTCACATCAAGAATGGAATCTCACACCATGATTAGATATACTCATAAAACCATTCACGCCCTAAATAAAGCTCACAACCTCTTCGAAAAAATCATTAACATTATGAATAAACATTCATGGAGTGAAATATTTCTTATAACTAGATTTTAGTTTCCCTTCTCTTTATCCCTCAAAAATATTCTATCAATCAATACCAACCAAATTTTATATAAAATAATTTACAAACAACAAGTATGTACCTCAAATCAGGGGTGGTATATTCTCTCCACAATTTTGATTTTCATCCTCATTAAGATAGAGTTCATTATTGACTTTGAAAACATCATCCCATTACTCTAACATAAACTTTTTTTCTTTACCATGTTTCCTCTTATATCATACAAGGATGCCATAATACTCTTACCAAATAAATAGATCTCCATTACAATGTATTTTGAAGTCTATCCATAATCTAAACTAGGTTTTTTATAAGCATTGCATCAGGATTAAGAGTAACATGACCCCAACTGATAACATTACTAGTATCACACTAATACCTCTTTAGTTGATAGATATGAAATAAATTGTGGAAAAAACTGAATATGGGTGGTAAGGATAACTGATATACAACATTTCCAATCCATTAAAAAATCTCAAACTGTCTAAAAAAATATGGGTCCAACATCCCTTACATCCCTAATCATTAATGAACAAGTATTAGTGAAACTTTCAAGAAGATGTGGTCACTAACATTGAAATATAATGATCGATGATGGTGATTTTCATAAGATTTATATTGGCTATGAGCTATGGACATCTACTTTTAGATCATATGGATCTTCTCTATAGTCTCATGGACTAAACTACATCTAATCAGTTATTTTTCTCATGTTTCCAACCAACATAGTGGAGAATGAAAACAACATCAATATAATTCCTCAAATGTGGTCAGATGTATCTTTTCATAATATATATTATTATCAGATAAGTTCACTAAAGGAATATGATCTTACCACGATCCATTTAATTCCATGAAACAATATCTAGAAATATATACTAATATATTAATTCTTCTTTATGATTTGTCATGCATCTAAGGATGATATACCATGATAATAGTCAATTTAGTTTCTAGATCCAATGAAACTATCACCAGAATAATGAAGTGAATTGAGGATCTTTATCAGAGTAGATCAAAACTAGAACTATATAAAACTTGAATACTTCTTGAATATATAACTTTTATAAATCCAATACTGTGTTGGAGTCTCTAATAGGGTGTAAGTGTTGTAACTTTGTCAGTGGATTCAACATCAACCTAATAGCATCATGATTCCAAATCATCCTCTCTACACATATGGAAAATTCCATGTTAATATGTTCCCAATTCTATATAGTTATAGGCATAAATTATATCATATCATCCGATATTTGGTTCTTAGCCTTTACCCATTGATAATTTAGTAATTTAATAACATAATATAAAATATCATATTTTATGCCTAACCCCCATAAATGAGATTTCATCTTTATATACACTTTCTGAATACCTAGATTAAAATCCCGTTATGAATGGTGATAAAAAAAATAAGATATTCATGGAAAGAATGAGGGACCACAATTCGGTTATAAAAGTGTAATAAAGAGTTTTTATCCACTACCCATCATTTATATTTGACCTAATAATGATGAAATCATGATCTAATCTCTGATCCTCTTTGAAAATATCCACCAAGTCTAGAACTAGATTTCCTGTGAAGAAAATTTTATTCCTAATATATTCATCATATCCCAAATCCATGTTAGCAATGAAACTCATCATCATCCACTTTTCACAAGCTTACCTAACTACTTTGCTATATGATTACCAAATCAAACCATCTTCCATAAAATTTACTTTTACCAGGTGTGTGCAATAAGTCAAATTCAAACATTTTAAGATATTTCAGTCATATTAATTTCATAAAGTTCAAGTCCTCTTGAGAAAAAAAGTATTTCAAATTCTTATGATTAGTGAAGAGTGTGAAATTTTCTCCAAAGAGTTAGTAAGGCCACATTTTTAATTCATGGACAATTTTTAGCTAATTCTAGGTCATGTTCTGGATAGTTCTTCTAATTCATTCAAAACTACCTCAAACCATAGGCCACAACATGACCTATTTCTATCGCAAAAAAACCAATATTAGATCCATAACCATCACAATATACTATATATATTTGACCTGGTTATAGAAATATTAGGATGGTTTTTCAGGTGATATGAAATTTAATCTCTAGAAGTCATTTATATTAGTTATAGTGACTTATTAATGGAACACCATTTTTTATCAGAGTAGTCTAATGAATCCATGAGAAATCCTAAAAAACGATGATAATATCCTTCTAATCGTAGAAAGTTTTGTATCTCGAATATATTATTTGGTAAATTACAAGATATGAATACTTCAATCATCCCATGGTCAACTAATATTACCTCTTTAGAAATGAAATTCCTAAGGAATAAACTTATTATATCAAGAATTCACAATTAGGAAACTTAACATACCTCTTACGATCCTGGAATGTACTCAGTATAATTTCCAAGTTCATCTCATGGTCATTCATGCTTCGAGAATATACCAAAATATCATTAATAAAGACCACGAAAAAAAATCTTGGTACCTTTGGAAGATACAGTTCATCAATTCGATGAATATTTTTAGTGCATTATTCCTATGAAAGAGCATGATTAAATATTCATAATGTCCATATCACATCTTGAATGATTTCTTCATAATAACACCTTTTTTTACTCTGAGCTGATGACAACCTAATTAGAGGTCAATATTTGAGAACCACTTGGATACCTTTAATTGATCAAATAGATCATCAGTTCAAGGAAGTGGGTAATCATTATTAGTTACAACCTCATTCAATTTATGATAATCAACACATAATTATAGTGAATAGACATCCTTCTTTATGAATAAAACTAGTGTATACCAAAGAGTTGTAATTGGGATAATAATTCTTTTACATGCCAATTATTCTAGATATACCCTTAATTACCAAAACTCTTTTAGATCTTTTATATAATATGAGAGTGAAACAGGGCTTTCTCCCATGATTCTATTGATATAAAATTCAATTTCCTGCTCTGGTGATAACTTAGAAAAATCTTTCAAGAATACATTCAGATATTGATCCACTATTCCATGAAGAGTCCTATTTATTATTTCATCCACAATGCCAAGGGTCTTTTATACTAATTGAAGAGAGATAGTTACATCCACCAAGACTAAATATCATACTATGCCTTCATTTATATACCAATCCACCTTGAATACATGAGTATTTTTATTTTCGGATTTGAATGACACTTTTTGAATGTAGCTATAAATATGGAACTTAAATTTCACCAGCTAATCCACTCTAAAGATAAGATTAAAAGTATCCATATATAGTAACATAAGAATGCATAGAAACTGCACTACATTAATGGTAATAGAACACACTAGGAACTTGAATCCTCAGAAGTCTTTCTGGTTGAAGGTTGTCATGATACTAATGGTGTGACGCATCATGTACACATGTAATTCCAACTAATTGACCACCTAAGAAGAAATAAAATAATGTGATGCATCAGTATCAAAAAGGACATGAATAAGATTTGAGTTTATAAGGATGGTACCATGTACTATGGAGGGACATGGTTTCTTATTAGATATATCCTACTCTACTCTATATAATTATCAATCTACTACCATGGGATAGTTATTTCCTTCCTACTGAGATGTCAACTAGAAAACTGAAGTATTCATAGAGTTATCCTAGTTCATTATGGTCTATGGAAAATAAAAATTCTAATAGAATTTTTCCATCTGAGTATACAATAATTGAATCTATGTTTATCCAGCTCAACATGCTAATTTTATAATTTTATAAAAATACTTATTGAGATTCCCTTTATTTTTATAGTGATGGAAGTTCCTTGGTGGTGTCATGAATTCCTTCTTCTTATGTGTAAGTTCACCACCCAAAAAATATTTGAGTTTATTAATTTTATGTTGTGGATAAGATATTGATCCTTTGTATTGATTTTTATGGATTTTATACCCTTGTAGTTACCCTCTCTCTTGAATTTATTCCCTAATATGAAATTCCCACCATCACTCAGATAGATAATTGTGTCCCCTTTATTCAAAATTTATACCATGATTCTCTATCCAACAATTTCTTTATTCATAATTTCTATATATTCAGTCATAAATTACATTACTATCTTTGATAAAATCTCATGTTGGATACCTACCTCAAAGATATGAACATTTAGTATTTCTCTAGGTGCTACCTCCAATGCAAAGAAAATAAGGTGAATGAACTTAGTAGCATATTTAGTCACTGAAGTGTTTTCTTATTCCAGTTGAAATTAATATATCATATTTTCTATTTATAAGGTTTTTAGGAATATTTTTTTATTAGATATTTCAAAAAATCATTTCCAAGTAAGATCAGGATCCAACTTATCTTGAAAGGCTAAGTTCCACCATGCTAGATCGAAATGCTCAAGCAATTAATTTTTTAGATTTACCTTTATTTCTACTAGATTCCCAAAGGAGTAAAAAATTCTAGTCATCCTTCTTAGACATAACATGACTTTCTTAATTCCAAAACCACCATGAAACATCGTTGGGTTCTTCTTTATAAATTCTATAGATTGATTCACCTGAAGAGGTTCTTTATTCCATGGTCCAATTTAAATAACACGAAAGGTGAGTGTAATACTATAAACCAAATACTAGTTCAACTATGGTTCAGGTGTAATAATGTTCTCGTTTTATCCCTATCAATGGTCTCTTATTATCCATACTAATTTCATTTTTTCAACAATCCATTTTAGATGTTAATAATTTATCGCTTTTACTATTAATGTTTTCTTGGTAATAATTTATATTTCAACAAATCAATTACAATATCATGGTTACAAAATAAAATAATCATATATCAATGAGGTATTAGTTATAATTATCTTTACTAATGCATGATACCGAACACTAACCAATTAAACCCATGACAATTATTTGACACCACACCCAAAAGTTCTTAACAACACTTTTATGTGCCTGAACTTATCTAGTACCTTGAAGTTCAACATAAAAGGTTTTATATTTATTTTGTTCTATACATTTCAATTCCCAACAAATCTTATCTGTTTTCTACCATCATACCTCAAGGACCAAACAAATTATACCATTTGTAATATCCCTTCCAAAACCATTGACATGGGATGAGTCGAGGTATTAATAACCATAGGTGACATTCCCGGAACACCAATGTCTAGAAAAAAATGCCTATGGTTTGAACACAATATCATGAGGGATGAATGATTTATTATTTTTATGCATATATAAAAAATGAGAAGATAAATTGAAACAAATAAAACCAAAAGAAACTCTATAAATGATCTAGGTAACGAAACCCAGTAATAATAAAAATGGAAAAACCAATAATAATCAATTAGTCAAAGACCAATATCAAAGTAATAGGGAAATATTATAAATAAAATAATATTAAAACTCCAAAGATATTAAATACACAGGCACCAAGGTGAAAACAATCCAGACCAAGACGCAGACACTCCATAGCTACAGTTCTACCAATCATTATAATAACATCAAGGAGCCCCACTAGAGAAGTAATAAACAATCCCATTTCCTATATCACTGAAAACAACATCTTTATTCACACTAAAGTGAATATATATGGGTAAGTAATCATACTTAGTAAGAAAACCCCAAGATACTTTTTTTCAGATTCAACTAATACCATAAACAAATTATCTCATAGGAATATAAAATAGTTAGAAATAATCTTAAAATAATATAAAATAGTTTTTAAAATAATCAATATATAAAATGAATAGATATATCCCAAAGTAATGTCACAAGTTTGGGTTATTATTTTCAAATATTATATATAATTCATTAATTTTAATTTTTCATACCATTTATGATTTCACCCACACACACATCCATGCATTGCATGTGACAACCATATACTCATAAGGAGTGATACATCCTCTAACAAGCTGTCACTTGGTGGAAATCCACTTTGTACCTTTCTAGTCAGCACCGAGAACCAAGTCTATTTAAATAAGGATTATTATAATTAAATAATGTACAAACACCAACCCTGCTACTTTAGAGTTGGCACCAACAATATAGTTATTCCACAAACAGGTCCCAAAACCATTAATATTTAAGAAAACCATTTTTTAAAATATATTGAACAAGTTACAGAAAATACTCAAAACCCAATTTTAAAATCAAATCGGTAAAGTAATCATCAAAAACGTTTTATTAGGTTAAAACCATTTAAAATTAGAATAATCATATGAGACTCCATATTATAATAAAATTGGAAAGATTAAAAACACCTACCTCTAGTTCGTTTTGTGTAACCAATATTTCATGAATCCTTGAAACTGGGCTCTTCCTTCGATTCCTATTTGATTCCAAAGTACAACACTCAAATATTCATTGATGATGAGGTCTAGAAGCTGATGGTCACTAAAATACACTTAGAAGAACCCTAAGAGTCAAGAGGAAGATAAGGAAAATAATGATATTCATAAATAGTGATGAAATTATAAAATAGGATGGACATAGCCCAATTCATGGTGTGAATAGTAAATTCATGTCGTAAATATTTGAGAGGTCATATATTCTAAAATTCATGTTTCCTCATATTAAAATTCAGAAAATAAGTTAATGTCATGAATAGAATCCCACACTATGAAAAAATATTCCCAAAAAACCATTAATGTCCCCAATGAAGCACACAGCCTCTTCTTAGAAACCATTTACATCGTTAATAACCATTCATAGTGTGAAATATTTTTTGTTGCTAGATTTCTATTTACCTTCTCGTTATCCCTCAAAACTTTTATATAAACCTATCCCAACCACTCTAATCATAAAATAAGTACTGAATAAAAAGTAAGTACAAAAAATTGAGGGTGATACACAAATCATGTTATCTCATCTCAACTCCATGGATAAAATCCGAAGAAGTCCAAACCGTGGAGCTCTCAACATCAAAACATTGAATCCCAAATCAAGATATACCATATCTAAATCAATAGTAATCTAAAAAAATCCTATAAGACTCATCTGACTCCTAGGATTATATCCTAGGTATCAGAAACTAGTATTCATCTTAGCTAAAATTCTTAGAAGTCCAAATAATGTGTCAGCAACTCAATCAATGTTGCATCCCACCTGACACTTCTCAAATACCACATCTTGATGGAGTTTTCCTCCTACATGATCCTATCTAAATACAAAGTTCATCTACATGGGGTATTTACATAACTTCATCACTTCCATAACTGGATAAATTCTTTGATTTGGGTTTTAGGTGACACCCTCAATCATCACTACTTATTTCCCAAGCTCCCTCGTAGGGGTCAACATGTCACTGGTCACCCATTGGGTTCCCCTAGGACTCATCAAAACATAAACACCCTTTACGGATTCCCTTATCTCAACATGCCTCTTAGGTCAACACCCATCACTCTAAGGGAATATTGTCCCTCAACATTATCTAAGTCCCATAGTGGCCTCACTAGCCTCTGAGGAAAATCTCATAGGGGAGATGGTCTCCAGCCCATTTCATTTCTATGTTACTTTAGGTCAGTCTAAATGAACAACTAATCTACTAGTATCATTAGGTTTTACCCAACCATTTCATCATGTCTCAGTGGGGGAGGTTCACTAGCCCCACAGTCATCTCATAAGTTAAATTTCTTTAAGGCATCACTTAGTTCTCAAACATCCTTCTCAGACCAAACATATCATTCCAACGCTAACCTCTACTAGAAGAACCAATGAGAATCTATAATAAAGGACAATATATATAAATAATCCTAGTTATTCCCCTATAGTTCATTTAATCAAAATTAATACATATATAAAAAATTTCTTCTTCATGTATGGACGAGGAAATCAAGTGAGTGCCCAAAGAATCTTTTGGAATTTTCACTTTATTCAATCCATTTATAACCATTTAATTTAAATTAAACAAATTATTTAACATTAAAGTCCAACCCAAATTAGTGGATGGACCACACATCACATTCCAAGCGTAAATAAAAAATTAAAATACCATAGGGTCATGTAAAAGGACCACCTACCTCACTTAAAGTCATTTTACTTTTTAAGCATAGCCCGAAAACTCTCACCCAAAAATCGTACAAGCCTCACATCACATGCCAAGAGACTACCTCAAGCCACAAAATCTCATAATTAATTATAGTTGAATTATAATTAATTACCCAACACATTTCTATAATTTATAAATTATTTTCAAATTAATTTAATTAGGAATAAATCCTAAACACTCACTGGTTGCTCTGGACACACTAAAATCATAATCAACCTCACTCATAATAACTATAACACACTCCTAAAATTACCCAAGTAAAATTCAAAAACATGTGGAACCACGTCAACCACTAAAATAATTTAATTAAATCCAAAAAAACTTAAACGAATACCATAAAAACATTCCACAAAAAAACAAAAAATTGATGGTGTTTCGAGGTTATCTTGAGACATACTCTCCCAAATATGTAAAAAATCCCCATAAAATGTATTATAACACTATAATATGGTGGAATAAATACCAAATTCTATGATAAAGTCATCCAAGATCAGTATCCAACCAATAGCAAGGAAGAATGGAAAATTGAATAAACCAAAATAACTGATGTCACCTCCATAACACACTAAAAAACAACCCCTTATAAGGTGATTCAATGTAAAGGAAATGAGAGCAGAGAACAACTAAAAAAATTATCTTATCACCAAACCTCCATAAAAATCAATACACCTCAACCCTAAAAAACACCAAACTTCACCTACTCCAAAAAACACCTAGGAAACTTTCATAGCTAGGAAATAAGATTCACACCATGAAATTTCAGGAAGATCCCATTTCACCTGGTCTTCTCCATTTTATTGCTTGTACTCATACCATGAAACCCTTTCATGGTGTGAAAAGACCTTTCATGCTGTAAATGTCCCTTACATGATGTGAAATCTTTGATGTTTCATTTTGTAGTAGCATGGGCCCCCAACCACTTCTCCGATATAAATTTGAATCCTCAAGATATCCACTGAACCTTAAACCATGTCTAAAAACATCATTTTGATATGTCCAGGCTCTTTAAATATCATTCTGAGTCCGAAAACTCAAAACTAATCATCCCCTAAATCAAAAATTAAAATTTATCTTTAATTCCAAAAGCTACGTACACATGAGTATTGAATAACCCGTCAATATCCTCATCTCACCAATATGGGAATCCCCTACAGTCCTTAAGTTCCATATTTATATATTCTCATCAGTACTAATTCATATCCAACACCCCATGATATTCTCAAATTCTTTAAGATCCCCTCTTAACCCAAGCCTCAATATTCTTATTGAAATCATCATCTTATTTCCACATCATAATTCAGTCTCATAACTAGGGACCTTCTTAAGCTATGTCACACTAAGGACACTGGAAATCCTATTCCAAATCATCAATACATCTTTGTAATCCTCAACTAGGTCTCATCCAATGTATCACTTAGGTGATATATCAACCCATCACTAAGTGGAAACCCTCTTATTTTACATAATCATTACCCATGGGACATTTCATACTCTTTTCACCGACCAAGACTCCAATCCACACTCAAGAGTGTGTTCCCTATCATGTGTTAGATACATGATCATCTCACCCATATCCACCAGTCCTAAGCCTTAAATACCTACCTAACAAACCTCAAGAAACTAAACTAAGATATTTGAGTCTCATATGAAGTATAAGGACCTATAAAGTGTCTCCTATAACCTCAACCAACATCCTCAACCTCTTATTGATGGTTACTAGGTAACTTCATTTCCTACAAACACTGCAGAATCTTCTAATCTAAACCTATGAGGCATAATCCACCCAATATATAGGTTTATTCCATATCATTTAATTTATAACACATATGAGGTCCATGTATTTCATAGCACATATCTCTATTTATCCCCATGACCATTGAGGGATTTGGAAACAGATTATTGTTTAGAGGTCAATTGTGGCCCTTTACACTTCTATCATATCCAAGGGTGTTCATGAACAATTCATTTAATTAATGGTTGATCACACGTAACTATTGAGACTGTATATCACATGAATATATATGAAATACATAAACCTTATGGATATGTTTAGAAACCACCTACCTTATTCAAAGTTAGTCCCTTTAAGAAAATATCACCCACCATCTCTTATGCTTCTAAAATATCGTATCAATACATGATCTCCTATCTCAATCCATAACATCAAAATAATCAATTATAATAATTTATAATTATTTATTTAATTTAATTTAATATTTAATAATTTCACAAAATATCATCGAGTAGTGACCAATCACCAAAACCTCAATCGATGGAATGAAAACTTCCAATAGCATACTTCCAACATGACTACAAAAAAATCCCTACCACAATACACACAATAAATTTCCAATTTCATAAAATTTAATCCAATTTAATTTAAAACATAATAAAATATCATAGTTAAACATAACTATAATTAATTAATGATAAATTTAATGTGGTAGCCTTCTCAAAACACCCTTTATAAATCTCACATAAAATCCCTATGATCTCATCTAGATTTCCCCATGCTCTGGTGGAATCGGCTTCAAAATGTCAACCCAAATAATCCTAAATTAGAGTCAATGAAGTGGTATAAATAATGGAAAGAAGGAGGAAGAAATTACTTTTAATCATGATTGAATTTTCTAAAAACTATCTGTCTCTAATAGGGAATCAAATGGGTGGAAATAAGAGTGATATCTAGATGAAACTTCCCTCTTTTGATAACCTTATCAACATAAAATCCAAATGGGAAACACCATAAAAAATAAAATATTCCCCTATTAGAAAAATATGTAATAGGTTTTAATGTGACTCATATGGGACATGTCCCCATGACCATATCCATTATAGAATGTCCCCATTGGGTCATGGTGTAGCACATGTTTCTCTATTAAGGCCCAAGACTCCAAGGTGTAGCCTCCCCTCCTCATGGTTTGGTTCATCCTTTATCCCAACCATTAAACTCATAGTGGAATGTTTTCATGGTGAAACTGAAGGGGTCTCGACACAACCATTTTTTATTTATTAAAAAAAACACAAGGAATATATAATTTTTTTAATATCTTATATATATTTTACACGTCATTAATATATCTACCATAGTGAAACATTCCTACATAAGGTTTATATCTTATCTAAAAACCCACAAAAAAATCCTATCATGACACAACACTATCTAATCATGATGTGACCACTATGTGCTCAATGCATTTTACAGCATGACCCACACCCATCAAAGCACGATGGGCCACGTGTAACCAAAATTAATAAAGGTATCACCACAAACCTACTCCAATATTCACTATAGCATGTAAAACACCTCCTAGACCTCTAAAAATATCAAAAAAACATATCTAGATTCTCCAACCCTCAAAATCCTAACTCTAATCATATAAATTAAAACATCCACTATTCCAAGACCAAAAAATTAAATTCCCTTTAAACTTAATAACCCCTTATAATGTGTACTTTTATAAAAAAAATCATTGAAAGATAACATATATGACTAAGGTATGTATAATAATGATTCGCATACTAATAAATACATACCTATACTCATTTTGTGCAGAATGCTATGTAGAGAAGAATACTAAACTAGTTGGTATATCTACTAGAAATATTGGAATCCTTCACTAGCAGTGATCCCTCGAGGAAACAAGTTAATGTGGTATCATAAATTTTACACCCAATCCCTATTGAAATCATGAATATCAGTTCATAGGCTAGGAAGAGTAGAACAATGTCTTATAACTAGTAATTTTTCTATAAACACCCTTTAATATTTATATTCACAATTCATAATTAATAAGAAATGATATTAACTAGTGAATTCATGCACAAATTCACTTGAGAAAAAACAAAGACCACCTTGTCCTTGGAAAATCTTCATAAAATTTTTCACTAATTAATTACAAATCATAACATGTCATTAAATTAATGTAATTTCCATTATTTCATTTAAATACTATGCTGAAATTTTCTCAAACACCTTGTTTTCATTTTTATAAATGAACTATAATTTATAATTTCATGTAGAAATTTTCCATATTCTAAGAATTATAGAAGAGGTAAAATGCCTAAAATCATTAATATAGTTTCCATTATTACTGGATTAAATCCCCAAATACATTCATAAAACATGCCAAGGATATAAAAAGTAATGTGCATGGTTTTACAGATGAAATTCATTGGACCACAATATAGACAATATAAAATTGATCATGGGTAATTAGAATATTTTATAAATAAAATTTATGTAATTTATAATAAAATTTCATAAATAATTAACTAATTTAAAACACTCAAGAAATCATTGTTTAACAAGATAAAGGGGAGAGGTTAAAATAAATTACCTGAAAGCGATGGAACCTTAATGACTTTGACAACCAAGGATAGATTTGTGTTATATAATAGGAGAACATTCCATTAACATAAAAATCCCAATAAATATTGGAGTTTTCTCCTTAACATGGAAAAATAACTACATTTCTATAAACCCTAGGTCAAAAGAAGTATAAGAGGGAGAGGAATAAGGGAAGATAAAGATAAGGGGTTAAGAAAAATAAAATTAAACCCTAATAATAACCTATATGGTGGATCTTGTTTATATCTTAATAAAAGAGTGAAGAGGGGAGATAAAGGTTGAACTCCCTCCCTTGGTCGTCATCAAAATAATGAGAAATAGTGGGAACGTTCCCCCTATTTTACTTACAAAAAGAATAATTATAATAATTATAATAACAATATTAATAATTATAATAATAAGTTTATATTTATGATATTTAGTTAATTCACCTATTTTATCTGAGAACCACCAATTAAACCCCCGCATACATGAATGTATTCACATATAAATAATAATAACATTAAAACTTTTTTCATAACAAATGTAAGTTTAACATAAATATTTATATAATAATATTTTTACAAAAATATACTAATGTCATTAAAACAAATATATTTTTTAACGAAACTTAAATTAAATACTGTATACATCATTAAGTAATTACTTGATGATATAAAAAACAAAAAATGAAATTATAAAAATCATCTATCTAACCTCAAAAATACATGGAAAGTTAGGAAACAATAATTTAAGGTTTGGGTCATCCATTAAGTGCACATAGTTGATTTTCATGGTTCCCCAAACTATGCACCACTCATTACATAAAGATAGAAAACACTTAAATTTTTTCTCTCATGTTTTACCAAATCATGTGTTGACCTTTAATCCACCAATTTCTTTCAAAAATTTCCAAAATAACCCAACATTATCTAAAAAATTTTATTATAATAATTAGTTGAACAAGATATAAAAGTTTGGGTTTAACATTTCTTCCCAACATAATACTTTCCACCCTTGGAAATAATCAAAAAAAAATTCACTAAATATAAATTTTAATTTTAATTAATTAATTGAACATTGTCTTAAATATTTTTACAATATAATAAAACTTCAATTTCATTTATGAAAAAAGATATAAATAAAAACACATCCTTCACCAAAATTATTTCATTCCAATGTTGGGTTATCCCCACCCTACAAATTACAACATTAGGCATAAATACTGAAGAATAGGTCCATTTAGTGGTAGAACGTAAATTATTTGCATACATCCCACCATAATGAAACACCATATAATAAATAACTAAATATAATGTATCTATTATCTAATTTCTAATTCATCTCAACGGTTTTTAGGTAATAATATTGAGACTCATAATTATTAAAATTACACCTTTTCTTAGATAAAAACATATTCTTTAGTAAAAAAACTATTTGAGAATTTTTATATTATTTATAAATCCAAATTTTAAATGAAGACATTTTACATAGACATAATTTAAGGTCCCACAACGTTACCTCAAGTTTTCAACTGAATATTGAAAAATTGATAATAAAATTAACAACTTGTTTTTAGAGGTCTTTTATGAATTTTTTTACAAAACATATATCTATATGGTACCCCTTGTAGCTAACAGTGTATCTCTTGTTACAATATTTGATTTTATAGCTCCCAAAACTCAGACATAAACTTAGATAAAAAGTTGTTTTTATTTTTAGTTGGGACTCTATTTTCAACTATTATAAATATATATTAGATGTATGTGAACCATAACCAAGGTACAGGGGAGTTTAAAAAGTTAATGGAGGGATAAAAACATTTTTTAGTCACTTCCCTCAATTCGCGGTTGGTGTAATGGTTACTAAACCATGCATAAAGAATGGAACTGATTCTATAAAGATTTGGGACCTGAATAGTTATACTTCATGATTTTGTAAACCATTAACTAACCATACATTTTTCTCTATAATTTGATGAATGGTTTTTGTAAATCCACTCTTAAATTATTAAACTTTTCCAAAAACATTGTGCACACCATAAAATGACATGGTTTATGGCCATTTTTAAAAAATTTGACACAAAACATTATTGAGATATATTAGGTACTGAAAAATCTATTAAATAAATATTTGAGCCTTTAGAAACAAGTTTTAAATATTTTCAATAATTCAACCACTCACTTCTTTATAAACGATCATAAATTTCTTTACATTGAAGATCTTTCATGAACTCAAAATGTTAAAATACCAATACAGATACAAAATGTAACGACACAAAATTTTATCACCGAAAATTCCTCTTGATATAATTTAATGGTTATATAACATATGAACTTATTTGTTTTTATGATTTTGGATTTCAAAATACAATTAATAATTTTTACCATTGCTCATATAGCCATTCAACAATGATCACATGATTAGTATAAATATAGGGCTTTAACAAATCCAATTTACTCAGACAAAGGAAGTTATGGCCTCATCCAATAGAATTGATCCATACAAAGCCCATTTTTCAGAGCTAAGAAAGGAGGTTGTATCATTGGGATTCACTCTTGACCAATCCCAAGCCGAGATTCAACATGTTAAGCTTAAACAGAACTGCATACAGGAGAAGTAGAAGTTGATAGAGATTACCACCCTTGTAATGTTATCAGAGCCACTCCAAGAGTTTGTCGCTATCACACACCTTACCCTTAGTTCATATACGAGTGTTATAAGGGGTTATGAAACAATACCCTAGCACTATGATTATGTGCATTATTTTTTATAGAATAAATAATATACATTTTTTTATTATTTTTACTTTGTAAATAGTTTTTAAAACACAAATAATATTTTTAGTTAATATTAAATTAAGAAATATATTTTGATGAATAAATGGATTTTTGAATTAAATAATATTTTAATAAAATAATAATTCTAAATTAATTTTTATTAAATATAAATTATCATATAATTTTTATGAATGAAATTGTAATTTTTATTAAGGTTTGAAAGTTGTTTTTGACAAAAGCCATGAATTTTCGATAAATGTCAGTTTCTATTATAAAAGTAAAAATTCCAAAATTTAGAAAATTATTTAGATAAAATTAATATTCTTTTAGGAATCATGATATTGAAATTATCCACTAGTGAATTTTTCATAATTTTCCGAGACAGTGGAATTTTTGGGTAAAAATTAAGTACCCTTTTAATATATAATGTGTTTTATGACATCAGAATGACCTAATAGTGATGTAATAAAATAATATAAATGGTTTTTTAGGACAATATATGGTTTACCTTTAAAATAATGTTATTTTAGATTTTTTTGGTTCATTTTATGATGCCTTAGTAGACCCACCAAGACTTATAAAACATTTTATCTTTTAAAATGATTTCCTTGAGAGTGTGACTCACCTCCACATAAGCAAGCCAAATATTTAAAAAATTTAGGCCATTGAACTTATAAAATAATATTTTCCACTCCCCTTTTTCAAAAGCAATGGACAAAAACCATGTTTGGTTTGTGTTTTTGATTAGTTTAATGTGTGGTGTCCAAAACCTAAATAATAAATAATTCCCTCTCTTTTCCTATATAAACTAACCCAAACTCCCACCTCCTTTTCACTAAAAGCCATTACAGCTTGAAATAACTCTTCCCTAATCTCTCTATAATCCTCCCAAGTCACCCCAATCCCCCAATAATCCTTTATCAATTCTCTCCAAATCCTTTGGGATCAGACTTCCAAGTAAGGGATTTCTTCCTTTCTCATTTTTTTCCAAATATAATTATGTTGTTATAACATTTTTTCAATTAAAATTGTTGGTTTATGATTTATAACCTCACCCATACTTCCCTCATTATGTTAAATTTATTATTTACCTCTTTATATATCATTAATGCCTCTCATGTACACCTGTTACCATGCTGAAATTCTATAAGGAAGTTCTCTCTTCACATTTACAATCAAGAAATTATTTTTTATTATGATTCTAAATTCCATTAAATATTTTGGGACATGTATCTATATGACCCCCTTAATGTAAATTTCATGTACATAGTATGATACACCTCTTTCTCTCTCATCGTCCATTTTTATGAATTCTTATGTCATGTCGTTATACTGCTGAAATTGCACCGCGATTTTCCAAGTCAAAGTCACTGTGTAGTGAATATCATGCTCATTTCTCTATAAAGGGTATTCAATTTTATGCACATTTACTATTGATTATATAGTTTCATGTATGAATTAAACATCCCTTTATCATGGAATAAAGTATGATATTCAATGAATCCATGTTAAATGATCCATGTGGCATACTTATGCATGAAATTAAATTATTAAGAAGGGTGTTCCCTGATAGCTCTCCAATGCATTCAGTAAAGATTAGTATCATGATGATTCAAGTGAAATGAGGGTTTACTCGTTCTAATTCAATTTCAATTATTTTTTACTCATTATCCATGTGCAATGATCCTTGGCTCATGATAATATCATGTTAAATATTGATGGCATATTTCCATGTTATGATAATCATGCTATATCATGCCTTTATGTTCATGTTTCTCATATGATCCATTGATATGAATATTTCTAACATGTACTGTATTATTCATGTTATGCCTTGTTTACTCCCTTACTAGGATTTATTGTTCACCCTTTTCTTAGGAATTTCCTCAGGTTTTCCATGAAATGCTAAGTACAAAGGAATGTGTGTGGTCATGTAAAAGAAGTTGTCAATAAAGATGTGTATTTCATGTTTTAAGTTGTTATGTAATGTTTCTAAGCCCCAACGACACTATACCTCTCGAAATTATATGCTATAACAAGTGATTATTTTATGTAATAAATTATGTTTAAGTGTGAAATAAATAGAATGGTTCTTCCAATTGGTATCAGAGGATAGGTTTAGTTATTTTTGGGATTAGGATTAGAAAACCGTAGTGAAGGACTTAGGGATAAGACAAAGTATAATAAAAACATCCCTAAATTTTGGTGAGTATTGATTATGTGGTTTATCAAGAAAATACATCCCTGTATGGATACGAGTAGGTAGAGGTGGCTCTTGCACAGATGTATCTAGGGGTAAAACCCAAAAACACTGCTTTGAACTAGACTCGAACGGGAACCGGTGCACGACAATGGGCCTTGCTTCACTCTTGGTTACAACACTCTCAGGGGATATACTTTGGTAAATTCATAATATTAGTACGAACCATTATTAAGGGAATAAAGAAAAATACCCCTAAGAATATATGTTGGGAAGTAGATCATGGATAATATAGACTAAATCCTATAAATTCATAAGTTATGGAAATAAAATTAATTTATAAATCATACATTTTTGTATTTGGATTACCCTTTATGTGTTACCCCCAACTTTCCTTTTATTCCAACCAATGGCTAGTAATAGGAGGACTCATGCTAACAACCGATGTGAAGATCAATGTGACGATTGTTCTAATGAGATTCCCAATCTGATGGGATCCAGAATCACAAACTTTTTCAAGATACTCTACCTATTAAATTGAGTTTTGAATAGAAACATGGGTTAAGAGGAAAATTAAACCTCCCCTAAGAAATAACAATTTACAATTGAGATCTTCATGAGACAAAGGCCTCCTACTTTTAATGGATCATTCTATCCCTCAATCATCGAACGATGGATCAAATCCCTTAAGAAGATCTTCTCTATCCGTAAATATTCTAAAAAAGAGAAGGTAATTTTGGATACTTATCTTATGGAAAATAAAGTTGATCAATGGCAGACATTGATCAATGATACAAAACTTGAGGGGAAGATCAAGTCGTTGGAATAGAAGGATTTCTAAAAAATGTTTTTCGAAAAATATTTTCCTCACAACATCCGACTTAAGATGGAAATAGAATTCCTTGACCTCAAGAAAAAAGAAAAACCCATCAAAGAGTATGAGGAAAAGTTCAAAATGCTTTTAAAATATTACTTTGGTTTTTTTACCCCTTAATTCAAGGTTGATCACTTATTTGGTGGTCTAAAACCTAGCCTATGGAAATCCCTATGATCCATGAAATCGATAGATATGAAGAAATTTTCTGATATGCCCTCAAAGTTAAAATAAAGATTAGATAATCTCATGGGTATCATGGGGATAAGAAGTATAAGGTGTACTTCAATTCTGGTGGTCCAATGGATAATTCCAATAGTGCTAATAAAATCCAGCACCCCACTTTCCTAAGGTGTGGAAAGAGTAACCACGGAAATTACTGGAAGGGGACGAGGAAATGCTTTAGGAGTGGAATAGAAGGGAATCAATCCATTAACCGCCGACAAGAAAAACTTGTTACTGTGACATAGGATAGAAACACTCCATTATAACCTCAATGTATTGTTCATTGCTTTAACTTCAAAGAACTAGGGCACTTTTCAAACTATTTCTTTAATACAAGGGTTTTTAGAGGGAACCAACAACCTCCAAGGTATCAAGGGAGATATTTTTCCAACACTGCTTCTGAAGTGAAACCCTACAACAAAGTTGTGGTAGGTTCACTAGTTATTCATTCTATAATAGTGAACATACTTTTTTATTCTGGTTCTAAGCATTCTTTTATATCCCAAAATTTTAGTAGAACAATATAAACACCACTATAAGTCAGGGAATTAAAGATGTTGGTGAGAACAGAAAATGGGGAAATCATTTAATCCCATGAATATAACTCCTCCCTTATCATAATTCATGGATTAAAATTCCCGGTGAACCTCATCATACTCCCTTTCATGGAATTTTATACAATTCTTGGAAATTATTGGCTTTTCTTATATAGATACAACATAAATTACCATGATAGGGAAATAACTCTACATATAGTGAATCAATCACCGATTCTGTATAAGTTCAAGGAAGAGGATGAATCTTCTATAGAACCACCATCTCAAGAATGGATATTACTTCTCTATGAGCATGTGTATCTAGCTTAGATGATTTATTCTAAGGAAGAAACCATCCTTGAAGACATGAAAATTTTGAGGTAATTCGCTGAAGTGTTTCCATAGGAATGGCCTGGTCTTCCTTCTAGAAGAGATGTTGAATTCTCAATTGATCTTATTCCTGGGGAGTTTCCAATATCCAATAATCCATATTGAATGGTTGTTGTGGACCTTGATGAGTTGAAGAAATAACTACAGGTTAATATGGATAAAGGGTTTATATGACCAAGTGCTTCACCATGGGGTGAACCAGTCCTCTTCATCAAGAAGAAGGATGTGTCAATGCGCCTTTGCATTGATTATCATGATCTCAACAAAATCACGATAAAAAAACAAGTATCCTTTGTCATGAAATGATGACTTGTTTGATCATATATGTGGAGCATAATACTTCTCTAAGGTGTATTTTCGGTTGGGATATTACCAAGTAAGGGTGAAGAAGGAGGATATCCCCAAAACATATTTTCATACAAGATACGGTCACTATGAATCCATAGTAATGCCTTCCAGACTCACTAATGCTCTAGTAATCATTATGGAATTAACGAATAGAGTCTTTTGAGATTGACATGATAAATTTGTGGTAGTCTTTATAGATGATATTCTAATATACTCTAAAACCAAGTAGGATCCTGAGAAGAATCTAAGAACTATACTATAGACATTGAAAAAGGAGAAGCTCTATGAAAAGTACAGCAAGTGTTAGTTTTGGTTGAAGGAGGTCTCATTATTAGATCATATCATCGCACGAAATGGGATATTTGTGGATCCCTCCAAGACAACTGCAATTGAGGGATGGATGAGTCCAATATTGGTAACAGATATCCGTAGATTCCTTGGGTTAGCTGGATATTATAGCTGATTTGTGTAAAATTTCTCACGATTGTCTAACCCACTTACCAAGCTAGCTCAGAAGGCATTAAAGTTTTCATGGAGTGATGAATGCAAAGAGAGCTTCAAGGACTTGAAAAAGAGGCTTATCACTATGCATGTGCTCACACTACCCACAAGTGAAGAATGTTTTGTGGTATTTAGTGATGCTTTGAAGAAGGGTCTGGGTTGTGTGTTGATGCAAAATGAAAAATTCATTGCCTATGATTCAAGGAAATTGAATGTTCATGAGCAAAACTATCTAACACATGATCTGGAGTTGGCTACAGAAATATTCACTTTAAAAATTTGGTGACATTGCATATTTGGGGAGAAGTGTGAAATGTATACGGATCAAAAAAGCCTCAAGTATATATTTACACAGAAAGAGTTGAACATACACCAAAAAATATGGTAAGAGTTGATCAAAGACTATGAATGCTCAATCCATTACCATATTGGGAAAGCAAACAAGGTGGAAGATGCTCTAAGTAGAAAGGACCAGGAGATTCTATCATTGATGAGAATTGAAAACGATCCAATATTCTTATATTTGATGAATATGGGCATGAGAATCATAAACAAGGGAACATCATAAATTATTTCACAAATTATTGCTCAACTGTCTCTTTTGGAAAGGTTAAAGGATGCTCAAAAGGATTATGTGGGAATTTAGAACAAAGTGGAAACAATCAGAAAAGGGAAATCCTTGTAGTTCAAAGTTAATGAAGAAGGAATTATGAGATTTGGGAAAATACTATGTGTTCCATAAAATAAAAAGTTAAGTAATGAACTTTTGGATGATGCACATAGTTTAAATTTCTCCATTCACCCAAGAAACACCAAGATGTATCATGATCTCTGAGAAAATTATTGGTGGGATAACATGAAGAAGGAGACTGATGAGTATACATCAAAGTTCTTGGTATTTCAGCAAGTGAAGCCTGAGAGGCATAATTATAAGGGGATGGTTCAACCATTACCCTTACCAGTATGGAAATGGGAGAGCATCACCATGGAATTTGTCACCAGACTTTTGAAAACATCCAAAGGAAACAATTCTATCTAGGTTTTTGTGAATCATCTTGTAAAGGCTGCACACTTTATTGCAATTCGAGAGGATTTCTCATTGGATCAACTGGCACAAATATATATCAGAAAAGTGGTAAGGTTGCATGCAGTTCCAATATCTATTATATCCAATCGAGATCCAAGATTCACCTCTAATTTCTGGAAGAGTCTCCAACACACTCTAAATACTGATCTGAACTTCAATACGGCTTATCATCCTCAAAATGATGGCCAATTTAGTAGTCTATCCAAACACTTGAGGACATGTTGAGAGCATTCTCAATGGACTTAAAATGAGGATGTGATCAACATATTCTTCTGGTTGAGTTCTCTTACAATAATAGTTTCCACTCAAGCATCCAAATGGATCCTTATGAAGCCCTTTATGGGAAGAGGTGCAGAACCCCGGTATGATGGGATGTAGTTGGGGAGTGAAAAATCCTAGGTCTAGATATGGTCGAAGAAATGGTGGAGAAGGTTAAGACCATCCAGCATCACATTAAAGCTACTCAGAGTCAACAAAAGAGATGTACTGATAATCATCGATGAGACCTAGAACTTGATGTATGAGACATGGTATTCCTGCACATATAATTGTGGAAGAGATTTATGAGATTTGGGAAGAAGGGAAATCTTACTCCAACGTACACCACCTCTTTTGAGATCCTTGATCGCATTGGAGAAGTGGCCTATAGACTATCACTCCCACCAAACCTATCTCATGTACATAATGTATTCCATGTATCACTCTTGAGGAAGTACATACCTGACCCATCTCATGTACTCAATCTATAAGGGGTACCATTGGAGAATGACCTCTCCTATGAAGAGAAGATGGTAAAGATCTTATATCGTAGGTAAAAAGTTTTATGAAATAATACAATGCCCCTCATCAAGGTGTTATGGAAAAACCACAAGTTTGAAGAGGAAATGTGGGAATCAGAGGAAGTAATGAATCAGAGTTACCCACATCTGTATTAGTGTGGGAAAATGAAATTTTGAGGGAAAAATCATAATGGGGGAAGATTGTAATGACCCAAACTTTTATCAATGAAAATTCCTCTTGATCTAATTAGATGATTATATAACATGTGCACTTCATTGGTTTTATGATTTTGGATTTCAAAATACCCTTAATAATTCTTACCATTTCAAATATAGCTATTTAATATTGATCACATGAGTAGTATAAATATAGGGTTTTAACAAATCAAATTTACATAGACAAAGGAAGTGACAGACTCATCAGGTATAATTTCTCCATACGAAGCCCATTTATAGGATCTCTAAAAGGAGGTAACATCACTGGTATTCTCTCTTAACCAATACCAAGTTAAGATTCAACCTTTTAAGCTTGAACAGAACCGCCTATGGGAGAAGTGGAAGTTGATAGAGATTACCACCTGGGCAATGTTATCTAAGACACCCCAAGAGTTTATCACCATTGCACACATTACCCTTAGGTCATATGCAGGTGTTATAAGGGTTTATGTAACAAGACCCTATCACTATGATCATGTACAGTTTTTATAGAATAAATAATATATATTCATTTTATTCTTTTTACTTGGTAAATAGTTTTTAAAGCATAAATAGTATTTTTAGTTAATATTCAATTAAGAAATATATTTTGATGAATTAATGGGTTTTTGAATTAAATAATATTTTAATAAATTAATATTAATAAATTAATTTTTATTAAATATAAATGATCGTATAATTTTTAGGAATGCAATTGTAATTTTTATTATGTTTTCAAAGCTGTTTTAGACAAAACCCGTGAATTTTTGATAAATTTCGGCTTTGATTTTAAAAGTAAAAATTCACATAATTATAAAAAAATTTATATAAAATTAATATTTTTTTTGAATCAGGACATAAAAATTATCCAATGGTGAATTTTTCATAATTTTCTGAGACAGTATAATTTTTGGGTAAAAAGAAAATATTGTTTTAATATATAATGTGTTTTATCACATTATAATGACCCAATGGTGATGAAATAAAATACTATAAATGGAATTTTCGACCAATATATGTTTTACCTTTAAAATAATGTGATTCTAGATTTTTTTTGTATTATTTTATGGAGCCATAGTGGACCCTCCAAGACTTATAAAACATTTTAACTTTTAAAATGATTTCCTTGAGAGTGTGACTCTCCTACACATAAGAAAGACAAATATTTTAAGAATTTCATAAATTTAACGTATAAAATAATTTTTTTCACTCCCCTTTTTCAAAAAGCATGGGAAAAAAACAATGGTTTGGTTTGTGGTTTTTTTAGTTTAATATCTGGTGTCCAAAACCAAAATAATAAATAATTCCCTCTCTTTTTTTATATAAACCCACCCAAGATCCCACTTCCTCTTCACTAAAAGCCTTTAGTGTTCAAACACACTATGAAATCTTATCTCTATAATCTTCCCAATTCACCCCAGTCCCCCAAGAATCCTCTCTCAAGCCTCTCCCTAGCCTTTGGGATTACACTTCTAAGTAAGGGAATTCTTTCTTTCTCATTTTTGTCCAAATTTCATTATGTTTTTATACCATTTGTTTCAATTGAAAATTTTGGGGTATGATTTTGAACCTCCGTCATAATGAACTACTTATTTTTTAATGATGAGAAACCTCTTTCTCTCTCATTAATGCCTCCCATGTACACCCATTACAATACCAAAATTCTATAAAAAAATTTTCTCTTCACAATTACATTCAAGAAATTCTTTTGTATTATGAATCTAAATTCCATTAAATATGTTGGTACATGTATCTATATGACCCCCTTATAGTCCATTTCATTTAAATATGATGAGACACCCTTTCTCTCTCATCAACCATTTTTATGAATTGCTATGTCACGCCGTTATGTTGTCGATATTGCATCGTGATTTTCCATGCCAAATTCATTGTGTAGGGAATTGTCGGAACCACAACCGTTATATAAATGAAATGGGGGTTTTGTTTTTGTTTTTTTTAACCCTCATTTGATGTTCTGAATGTTTTCCAGGAAATGGGTCATACAGTTCAAGTGGACAAACAATATTGAAGGTGGCGTCATTTCCTAGTGTTTGCCAAATTTTTGACCTTGAAAATTATAAAATGGAGAAATATATGTTTCCCAAAGGATTATGTGTGCAATATTATAGGTGCTAGGAAAATTGCACACAAATAATGTTTTGGGATCAAAATGTTGAAAATGGTAAAGGCAGGGGTTGCGCGAAAAATGTTTCTTCCACGAAAAGCATTGCGCGCAGAAAAGGAGTTTTGTGTGCACAGTGAGTTTTGCACGTGGGGTTCGGTGACACCTATAAATATAGCTGACCCCCTAATTCTACATATTTTATGACTTATATAAGATTAAAGTTCTGATGTGTGTAAAATTTTCATGAAAAACGAGTTACGCATAAAAATTGGCGGTGCGCGTAAAATTTGATGTTGCGCGTAAAAGTTGTAGCTGCATGTAAAAGTGGATGTTGTGTGTAAAAGTTCAAATTGTGCGGAAAAGTTGGATTTGAACGTAAAAGTCGGAGTTTCATGTAAAAAAAATTAATGTTTCTCATAAATGGTGTTATTGAGAGAAATATTTTTTACACAAAAAAGAAAATATTGCATGCAAAAGTGAGATCTTGTGCGCAAAGGGTAGGTGTTGCGCACAATTGTCAGTGTAACCTGTTTACATGCTCTGAATACCCTATCTAGTGGTTCAGTGCTTTCAAGTGCGTAAATTCGGGAATTTTATGCAAGAAGCATCTCATGCTGAATAGAGATAAATACTTCAATGCAAATTTATTGAAGATATCGTCAACTCGATAAACTATGTTTGACTTATCTCAAGGTAGTGAGCTAGGGGGAGTCAAGGGAAGTGATCTAAGGGACACAGTGAGTGATCCCTGAACATTTGTAAAGGTAGTTTTCCTGTAACAAAGTGGATGTGACCAAATCTTGTAATCCTCAAACTAGTGAAGATTAGTTGTAACACCCCGAGCTTCTACGATACGCCTCTCTTTCAATAATGCAATAGCTTGCATTGTACGCAAGTTCGAATTCTAACACACCGCAACTAATCAAAGTAGTCGTTATGAATAGTAATAACCACCTTTTAAATTTATAGAAATTTTATATTTCAAAATGGACTTCATTTTTGTATTCCTAATATCGAAATTAGCCTATGTTGAATTTTTGGTATTTTTCTGAGAACTTCTAATTTTTATGAATAGTGAAAAATACTTAAAAACAACTTTTTTAATAAAAATAATTAATAGTGATAAATTATACTATTTAGTGGTTTTAAAGTATAATTGGAATATATTTTTACAATTTTATCCAATGGTGGTCATTAGAATTAATTTGACATTGAAATTGGACATAAACAATTGTCAATCGTTTGATATAAATTGTTTCTTAAAAACACGCTATTTGTCGTAACAGCTGGAATTAATTGTAAAATTAATTAATGCAACTTATATGTTTGGAATTTTGTAAAATAGACATCATTTTTGAATTCGGAATATCAATTATAGCTTAGGGTGAAATTTTGGCCTTATTCTGAAAAACTTCAATTTTTGATGAATAGTGAAACCACTAAGTGGTAATCAAGCAAACTGATTTTCAGTTAAATAAAAGTTTACCACTAATGTGTATTGAATTTTGAAAATCCGACATACATGGTTGTCATTAGTATGTAAAATGTGGTTCAATGGGGTAAAAATAATTTTTTGGTGAATAGTAACTTATTAAGTTCTTAATCGCGATTAGTGGTAATTAGGGTAGTTTAAGGTATAAATAATACTTTAATAATATTAAATGACCTAGACACATGTCCCAACCTCATTGGTTGTGTCATGGCCGACCAAGACAAGCCATGGCCTAACTTGGGGACCCCATGGATCCACTTTTGTTGGGAAATAACATAAATTACTTTTTATTTAATGTTAAAGTGAAAATGACACTAACATAAATTGTTTTACTAAAACAATTTTTAAGTAGGGTTACACAAGTCCACATTTTGACTATAAATATTCATTAGAAAGCTAAAAAGATTTCCTACATCATAATATTTTTTTTTATAATTTTTAAACATTAAAAAAATTAAATTATTTATGACATCATGATGATGCAACGATGACCTCATTATTTAATGATTTAAATAAAATGAGAAGATAATGCAAAATCCAAGGCTTACACTTGTCCAAAGCCAATTGGATGAGGATATTTCGAACCCTTATCACCTTATCCTATAATTATATAAGTGTGGGACCTTTAGAATCCGAAAAGAATTGTGTAATAATGTAACATTTCAATCTTTCCAAAAGAGCCCCTCCTCTCCACTTATAAAAGGCCCCCACCTCTCCCACCTTATTTACACTTTCAAGCCATTTGTCTCGGCCAACCTCTGCCAAAATACTCTCCCAACATTCCTACCTTACTCCTAGAAGCCTCACTTTGGGCAGAACTCTTCCCAAGGAAGCCTTTGGCTCAAATCAAAAAGAGTTACCCGATTTTGAGGTAATGTCTTTTCTAATGTTGTTTTGTTTTATTTTTCTTCTCCAACCCCATAAACTCTTTTTATTCATTTCTTTTGTAACAACACCAGTATCGTCAATATACTAGGATGTTGTTATAAGAAGTATTAGAGCTAAACTTACACACACCTACATCAAATGGTTAAAGAACATACGGTTTCTGTGGATGGCGAATTTCTGCCTCACGAAGCGATGATTGTTCAACACTCATATAACACCTTCAAAGGTGGCCATTAAGATGTCACTATTTTTATATATGATATATAATATGTTTTAGTTTTACTTATGCTTCTTTATTCCTCATTTATGGCATACTTTATGATTTCCATTATGGGTAAAACGCGATAATTTCATTTTAGGAAGTGCGGACTACCGCCCCCTCAAAGTGATTTGAATCGTAAATGCCATATGTGGGATGTATAAAGGATGGAGTAAATGATATTATATATGATATTATACTGGAACTATATTATAACTTTATATAATTATGATTTCATTCCATTAAATATGAAATAGAAATGAAAGTAGCGTTCATGCGTACGTACGGCTTACCGTCTCCATGAACGGTGCATTTCATTTCTTACCCCTAAATGTTATCTAATATTATAAATGAATGTATATACTATATATATATGATATATATGATATCTACATCATGAATATAATTCTGGATATAATGGATATTTCACCACATGAACAACTTGTAATTATAAGAAGTTGATTTTTGACTCAAGTACCAAAGATCGACAAAACGACCGTTATTAACTTAAATAATTAAATAATGTTCATAACATGGTAATAAGTGATATAAATGGAATAATGAACATGAAAAAGGTTCTTAAGTAAATATAAATTAACTCTAGTTTATTATTCAGGAGGTTAAAGAACGGTTGAGTCAAGTCGGACACAAGGTAAGGGAACTTCTTAACCCAACTTCCATTCTTTGGGTTAATCTCCTACTTTCAAATTATGTCATGATATTATTATGTCCTATCTTGTATTTTTACATTCTTTATGTGTACCTATAGTGAATACACATAATAGATATATTTTATTTAAAAATTATCTTTTATAGTACTTCGTCTCAATCTCCTTTCATTGAGGCATATTTCGTTTTATACACAATTTTCATTTATACGGTGTATAAACCCCTTTGACTTTTACGTTTGTACAAAAGGAATCGTTTTATACGAAGCGTTTTGCTAAACGACAAAAGGGAATGTTTTTCTTTCCGTACTTATGCGGCGACAACGACTTCTCCGCCGCCGTGACTATTATTTGAGATTCGGCTTCCTCTACAAGCCATCGTTTTTTTTAATGAAAAATAAATACAAAGTTTTAACTTTCTTTTATTTTGGTATTGAAAATGGTTTTGAAATCATTTTTATTATATAAATATGTTGTATTTATATCTTGTGATTGAAATGTGGAAATGTTATGTTTCCTTTATGCATGTTTTATGTGATATGATTATGTTATGGTTTATGATATATTTAAACCTATTCATATGAGGAATGAATTGGACTTAATAAGTGACGGGTGGAGCCCGCTATAGCTCCTCGATGCATCGACAGGTCTCATGAGACAAACTAGTGTCTTGGCACGAGGCCTTGACAAAATCTTATTTGTGGTCTTGGCACGAGGCTTTGACTACGTGGTTATGATAGTCTGGCATTATGCATTCCATCATTATGAAAGTGGTTATTGTTATTGCATGTGATTATTCGACCAGTAGAATATCCATGTGAAGAAGTGAATGGAATTATCTCATTTTACTTTTGCCATATTATGTTGAAGTTCATGTTTAAAAGGCTTTTGTTTTATTTATACATTGCCTTAATTGTTAATGATTATTTATGAAAGCTTCCGCATTATTGTTATCCTTACTGAGCATCTGAGCTCACCCCTTTCAATGTTTTAATATTTTCCAGGATGTGAAGAAGTATTTTATGAATGACCTGCAGGGATAGTCAGAAGAGGATATGAGTGTGGACTATGAAGACTTTGTTATTAGTTTTTCACTTTATGATGTAATGTAAGACTTATGAATGTATCTAGTGTTTCCAAGGCTACTAAACTAATCGGTCTTTCGAGACTTGATCTTTTGTGATCATGCCAATGTTACGAAGTAATGCACCGACTCTGGGTAGCTAGGGTCGGGGCGTTACAGTTGGTATCAGAGGCAGTTTAGTACTAACCTTGGAAGCTAGATTTAGATAAACTCTGATTAGAGCACATATCCCGAAGATAGACTTTGAGGATTAGTATAGAAGAACTTCCTAGAATTTTGGTATTGTAGAGATGTTATGAGTTTTCCGAGCAATGCATCCCTGTCTGGATACGAGCAGGTAGAGGCGGCTCTGGCACAGATGTACCTAGGGGTAAAACCCGAAAACACCGCTTTGAGCTAGACTCGAACGGGAACTGGTGCACGACAACGGGCCTTTCTGCACTCTTGGTTACGACACTCCCGGGGGATATGCTTAGGATAATTCTCATTTTATTTACAAACCACTATGAATGGTTATGAGTATATACTTTCTCAAAGAAAACATTTCTTTTTATGATTATGGATTATATCCATAAATAGTTCAATTTATGTTAAGTGTTTTATAAGTATGGAATTATGTATTTTGATTCATAAACTAATCTAGTTTATGCCATTGTTTAGAAATGGCGCCTAGTGGAAGGAATGGAAACCGTATCAATGCACGAACTCCGTGTAGGGATTGCCCTCCTGATCAAGATAATTATTGTGGATCTGGAGATACAACTGGTGCTGATCAACTTATTACCATACTTGGACAACTCACTCAGGTTATGAATAATAACCTTACTCGTATGGAGCACCCTGATCCGCAACGTGGAGGATCAATGTTAGACCGCTTCATGAGGCAACAACCACCAACCTTCAATGGGAGTACAAATCCTATAGTAGCTGAGCAATGGATAAATTCCTTAGAGAAAATATTTCATGCCTTGGGGAGTAGTGAAAGGGAGAAGGTTGTCATGGCAGTTTACCGCCTCACTGAAGATGCCGATCAGTGGTGGTCGCTGATTCGAAACACAAAGGAAGATGATGACGTATCGAATATGGAATGGAGGGAGTTCAAAGAGATTTTCTTAGAAAAATACTTTCCTCGTGACCATCGAGCAGATATGGAAAGGCAATTTCTGAGTCTGAGGCAGAAGGAGGATGAGAATGTCGCAAAGTATGAGGCTAACTTTACAAGGTTAGCGAGGCATGCTTCCGATTATATACGTAACCCAATGAGTAAGATTGATCGTTTCTTTGATGGGTTAAAACCATTTCTCCGTCGAGCTTTAGTATCAAAATCCTTCTCATCATACGAAGATATTGTCTCGTGTGCTATCAAGACAGAAAAGGAATTCTCTAAGTCTTATGACAACAAAGTAAAGCAAGAGAAGAAGAGAACGGTGGAACAAGAGATAGATAAAGGGAAAAAGGGAAAGAAGGATTTTCCATTATGTGATAATTGTGGGAAGAATCACCCTGGTACTTGCCTAAAAGGAATGGGAGTTTGTTATAAATGTGGAGAAAAGGGTCACCAGGCTCGTGATTGCAAGGGAAAGAAAGAGGCTGTCAAAGTTGAATGCTACAATTGTAGAGAAATGGGTCATTATGCAAATGAATGTCCTAAGCGTCAGGGAAACTTACCTCAGAAAAAGGCCAAGGGATCAAGGACAATCTTATGTTGTTACTACAGTTGAAGCAGAATAACTAATGTATTGGTGCTTTTGGACTCAAGGATTATATTCTGGTTATAAGAATAATGTAATATATATATATGGATTGTACTGCAGTACTTTTTGATTTCAGTAAGGTTTTAATATGATTAAGGTAATCATATTTTTAGTATGTGACAATAAGAGAAACTTTTCTTTGTTTGGGGAATCTGATGTTACAATTGATTTTGGAATTTAGAGACCTTTTAGAGAAAGTCTGGATGAAGTTATTTTGGATAACTATAAAGGTTGGAGTGGATTAAGTTGAACTTTGGATAGTATTGTTTAAGGTTAAAACATTTATGAAGATTATTTTTGGAATAGTATAGTACTATATTTTTAGGAAAAGGACAACCTGCAGGGTGGGGAATAACCCGTCGCGTCGGACAAAGCTGCAGGAATCGAACCCACAACCATAGTGCGACAAGCCTTTATTTCCTACCACTAGCCTACAGGAAGTCCCTGGTTATTACAAAATAGTTTTACTAATCTAAATGGTATGTGTTAACATTTTGAACCTTATACAATTAGGATAAATAGAATATTTTTGAGTTCTGTTACCATTTGGAGTAAAAGTTGGGTTTGTGGTAAAAATTTATTAACGAATGAAAGTATACATAACAAGTATGTATATTCCCTTACGTTCTTAGTAAATCTCCTAAATAAATTCCTCAACATTATAAAAGGTAACTTAAAACAAAAATGTTGTCGGTTAAATTTTCCTACTTGGGAATCAATGACCGTTTAAACCAATCACAAGTTTGTGATTTTCTTGTGGTTAAACTTTCTCCTAATCCTGTTTCCTATAACTCCCCATCAGACCTTGATGGTTTGTTTCTCCTCCATATCCATATTTTCATAGAATCCTATAATGGGCTATATCGGGTGACCTTTGTACTTATCCTGCTTTCTTTTAATGTTATATATTTATTAACCTTATTTCCGATGTGGGTTTTCCTCAAAGGTATTTTCTCTTTTCAACCTTTTATTTTCCAAGAAAAATTTCAAATTGCGAGGACGCAATTTATTGAAGGAGGGGAGAATGTAACACCCCGAGCTTCTACGATACGCCTCTCTTTCAATAATGCAATAGCTTGCATTGTACGCAAGTTCGAATTCTAACACACCGCAACTAATCAAAGTAGTCGTTATGAATAGTAATAACCACCTTTTAAATTTATAGAAATTTTATATTTCAAAATGGACTTCATTTTTGTATTCCTAATATCGAAATTAGCCTATGTTGAATTTTTGGTATTTTTCTGAGAACTTCTAATTTTTATGAATAGTGAAAAATACTTAAAAACAAAATTTTTAATAAAAATAATTAATAGTGATAAATTATACTATTTAGTGGTTTTAAAGTATAATTGGAATATATTTTTACAATTTTATCCAATGGTGGTCATTAGAATTAATTTGACATTGAAATTGGACATAAACAATTGCCAATCTTTTGATATAAATTGTTTCTTAAAAACACGCTATTCGTCGTAACAGCGGGAATTAATTGTAAAATTAATTAATGCAACTTATATGTTTGGAATTTTGTAAAATAGACATCATTTTTGAATTCGGAATATCAATTATAGCTTAGGGTGAAATTTTGGCCTTATTCTGAAAAACTTCAATTTTTGATGAATAGTGAAACCACTAAGTGGTAATCAAGCAAACTGATTTTCAGTTAAATAAAAGTTTACCACTAATGTGTATTGAATTTTGAAAATCCGACATACATGGTTGTCATTAGTATGTAAAATGTGGTTCAATGGGGTAAAAATAATTTTTTGGTGAATAGTAACTTATTAAGTTCTTAATCGCGATTAGTGGTAATTAGGGTAGTTTAAGGTATAATTAATACTTTAATAATATTAAATGACCTAGACAAATGTCCCAACCTCATTGGTTTTGTCATGGCCGACCAAGACAAGCCATGGCCTAACTTGGGGACCCCATGGATCCACTTTTGTTGGGAAATAACATAAATTACTTAATATTTAATGTTAAAGTGAAAATGACACTAACATAAATTGTTTTACTAAAACAATTTTTAAGTAGGGTTACACAAGTCCAAATTTTGACTATAAATATTCATTAGAAAGCTAAAAAGATTTCCGACATCATAATATTTTTTTTATAATTTTTAGACATTAAACAAATTAAATTATTTATGACATCATGATGATGCAACGATGACCTCATTATTTAACGATTTAAATAAAATGAGAAGATAATGCAAAATCCAAGGCTTACACTTGTCCAAAGCCAATTGGATGAGGCTATTTCGAACCCTTATCACCTTAGCCTAGAATTATATAAGTGTGGGACCTTTAGAATCCGAAAAGAATTGTGTAATAATGTAACATTTCAATCTTTCCAAAAGAGCCCCTCCTCTCCACTTATAAAAGGCCCCCACCTCTCCCACCTTATTTACACTTTCAAGCCATTTGGCTCGGCCAACCTCTGCCAAAATACTCTCCCAACATTCCTCCCTTACTCCTAGAAGCCTCACTTTGGGCAGAACTCTTCCCAAGGAAGCCTTTGGCTCAAATCAAAAAGAGTTACCCGATTTTGAGGTAATGTCTTTTCTAATGTTGTTTTGTTTTATTTTTCTTCTCCAACCCCATAAACTCTTTTTATTCATTTCTTTTGTAACAACACCAGTATCCTCAATATACTAGGATGTTGTTATAAGAAGTATTAGAGCTAAACTTACACACACCTACATCAAATGGTTAAAGAACATACGGTTTCTGTGGATGGCGAATTTCAGCCTCACAAAGCGATGATTGTTCAACACTCATATAACACCTTCAAAGGTGGCCATTAAGATGTCACTATTTTTATATATGATATATAATATGTTTTAGTTTTACTTATTCTTCTGTATTCCTCATTTATGGCATACTTTATGATTTCCATTATGGGTAAAACGCGATAATTTCATTTTAGGAAGTGCGGACTATCGCCCCCTCAAAGTGATTTGAATCGTAAATGCCATATGTGGGATGTATAAAGGATGGAGTAAATGATATTATATATGATATTATACTGGAACTATATTATAACTTTATATAATTATGATTTCATTCCATTAAATATGAAATAGAAATGAAAGTAGCGTTCATGCGTACGTACGGCTTACCGTCTCCATGAACGGTGTATTTCATTTCTTACCCCTAAATGTTATGTAATATTATAAATGAATGTATATACTATATATATATGATATATATGATATCTAAATCATGAATATAATTCTGGATATAATGGATATTTCACCACATGAACAACTTGTAATTATAAGAAGTTGATTTTTGACTCAAGTACCAAAGATCGACAAAACGACCGTTATTAACTTAAATAATTAAATAATGTTCATAACATGGTAATAAGTGATATAAATGGAATAATGAACATGAAAAAGGTTCTTAAGTAAATATAAATTAACTCTAGTTTATTATTCAGGAGGTTAAAGAACGGTTGAGTCAAGTCGGACACAAGGTAAGGGAACTTCTTAACCCAACTTCCATTCTTTGGGTTAATCTCCTACTTTCAAATTATGTCATGATATTATTATGTCCTATCTTGTATTTTTACATTCTTTATGTGTACCTATAGTGAATACACATAATAGATATATTTTATTTAAAAATTATCTTTTATAGTACTTCGTCTCAATCTCCTTTCATTGAGGCATATTTCGTTTTATACACAATTTTCATTTATACGGTGTATAAACCCCTTTGACTTTTACGTTTGTACAAAAGGAATCGTTTTATACGAAGCGTTTTGCTAAACGACAAAAGGGAATGTTTTTCTTTCCGTACTTATGCGGCGACAACGACTTCTCCGCCGCCGTGACTATTATTTGAGATTCGGCTTCCTCTACAAGCCATCGTTTTTTTAATGAAAAATAAATACAAAGTTTTAACTTTCTTTTATTTTGGTATTGAAAATGGTTTTGAAATCATTTTTATTATATCAATATGTTGTATTTATATCTTGTGATTGAAATGTGGAAATGTTATGTTTCCTTTATGCATGTTTTATGTGATATGATTATGTTATGGTTTATGATATATTTAAACCTATTCATATGAGGAATGCATTGGACTTAATAAGTGACGGGTGGAGCCCGCTATAGCTCCTCGATGCATCGACAGGTCTCATGAGACAAACTAGTGTCTTGGCACGAGGCCTTGACAAAATCTTATTTGTGGTCTTGGCACGAGGCTTTGACTACGTGGTTATGATAGTCTGGCATTATGCATTCCATCATTATGAAAGTGGTTATTGTTATTGCATGTGATTATTCGACCAGTAGAATATCCATGTGAAGAAGTGAATGGCATTATCTCATTTTACTTTTGCCATATTATGTTGAAGTTCATGTTTAAAAGGCTTTTGTTTTATTTATACATTGCCTTAATTGTTAATGATTATTTATGAAAGCTTCCGCATTATTGTTATCCTTACTGAGCATCTGAGCTCACCCCTTTAAATGTTTTAATATTTTCCAGGATGTGAAGAAGTATTTTATGAATGACCTGCAGGGATAGTCAGAAGAGGATATGAGTGTGGACTATGAAGACTTTGTTATTAGTTTTTCACTTTATGATGTAATGTAAGACTTATGAATGTATCTAGTGTTTCCAAGGCTACTAAACTAATCGGTCTTTCGAGACTTGATCTTTTGTGATCATGCCAATGTTACGAAGTAATGCACCGACTCTGGGTAGCTGGGGTCGGGGCGTTACATTAGTGGATTTATATATGACTGAAACACTGTTGGTGTATGCTCCTTGGATGTAGCCCTTTGCCGTGAACTAAGTAAAAGTGTTGTGTTATCTCACTGCTTTCATTTTTTTGACAGATTAAACAAGTTCCTACCAATGTGGGAATTAGATCCACAACTTTAGAAAGAAAAATTTGACACCCAAATTCACCCCTCCCCTCTCAGGGTGTTCCAGGGTCCTTCAAGTGGTATCATAGGAAGGTTGATGGTGTTTGATCTATCTTATACCTTCATTGATAATTCAACAATTGTTAGGGGAGTCCACCTATTTGATTGAAGTAATTTTTAGATTTGGAAGAACATAATGAGATCTCATCTAAGATCCCTTGGAATGTAATTCCTATTTTCCAATGTGCTAGGTATACAAGTTATTGATCCAATAGGGCTGGCTATGACTAATGAAAAAAGTAAAATTATTAATGTTGATGCTAAAGCGTAGAATGCGTCCACCACAACCCTTTTGGATCAGATCTATATAAAGGTGATGAGTTTCACCTCCATAAAGTAAATTTTGGATAAACTTGAAAATATTTACGAAGGAGATAGAAAAGTGAAGGAGGTGAAACTTCAAGTCCTTCACAATAGGTTTGATGATCTGAAGATGCATCCTAATGAGAATGCAGACTCATTATTCAATCAAATTACTGAAGTAATTGGATAAATTCGGGGTCTATGAGACGAAATCAATGACATTGACATTGTGAAGATAATATTGAGAATACTTCCACCCCTGTACAATGATAAGTTTCCATCCCTTGAGGAAAGAGATCTTTCCAAATTTTCTCTGGATAGTCTACTGAGAAGCCTAGTGGCATATGAAATAAGAGTCAAACTAGAAGATGCTACGACTCGAGTAATAAAGGAAATGTTGTTCAAATCCATGGAGAAACTAAAAATTTAAAAAGCTAGTAGTGGTAAAGATGATGAGGAAAAATAAATTATTTCTCTCATTGACAAGAAGTTCCCGAAGGGAAAAGGTAAATTTGATGGGAAATTACTTATAGCTTGCTTTTGATGTGGAAAAGTTGGGGACATTTCCTTCTGGTGATTAAGAAAGATCTATGATGAAGATAGAGATGATGAAAACAATGAGAAGCCTTAGAAAAGGTTTTTTAAAAAGGGAGACTACAAATATAGAAATAAATTTTTAAAGAAGAGTTTTTTCTATGAAGAGAAAGATGATGATAATGAATTATGTGAATAAGAAGAACTAGAATTTAAAACTGGAAACCACGGTTCCATGATGGCCACTATTGAAAAATAAAAAGATAATAGTAGAGGAAATCAGTTGACAACTAGTGACAATCCCTAGTTGCAACTTAAGGATACTGCTAGTAAGCTTAATATTGAATGTAAGAGTTACAATAAGTGGAAATAAATTGTAGAAGAATTAACTGAATATGTTGATCATCTCGAATCTAAAATTGAATGACTTGATGAATTTGCGAAAGTGTAGTCTAAAATCCATGAAAATAATGATGATGTAGTGGATCTGAAGCTGATAATTGAAGAGAAGGAAAATCTCATCAATGACCTCACCTCCAGACTGGAATAGATGTCCAAGACTACTGAGGGTCTTAAGGAGGATGTTGTTACTCTTAAGATTAAACTTGAGAGTGAATTAATTTCAAAAGAATCCAGGAATAAAATATAGTTTGGAAGGTTCTCATGTGATGAGATGTTGGATAGAGAAAAATTTGGCTCTAATGGAGTTGAAATGATTTTTGAATGATCAAAGACCCTCTTCCATGGGAAATAGTGGAATCGGTTTTGAGGATGAATTGTCAAATGCTGCAAATATAAGTGATCAAAATAAAGGCAAGAAGAAAGTTGTTCATGTGGAAAAATCACCTACAGTACTGAAAAATAAATCCCCAATTCAATCTGAAAGAATGACAAAAGACTATCCATGAACCTCTAGGAATAACATATAGTCAAACTATTATCCCACAAAATAAGGAATGAAAATAAATAGAATTGATAAGACATTCCCTCTCATAAAGTGTCAGTTATGTGGATATTTGGGCCATACCATGTCTTATTGATAAGAGGAAAAGAAATATTTGAATGGAGATGAGATGGGAGTTCAACAAAGGTGAACAAATTCATTTACTAATTCTTTTAGAAGAAAACATTTCTATGGATATTGTTATTATTGTTCTAACTTTGGCCATAAAGCTATTTATTATAGGAAGAGGAGTAAAACAGACACCTTATATCGAAGTTAGAGAAAATTCAATGTTCATCAAAAAGACTGTGTTGCTCTTGAAAATAGGTTTTCCCCTCTGGAATAAGAGGATCAATATAATGAACCCATGTACACAGAAGAGAGAGATTCAAGGCCATCAATTTCTTACACTCAACACAATAACTCATGGAAGAAAAAGAGAAAAATTAAAAATTCCAATCTTGCAAAAGTATCCCTCAAGGTTACAATGAATAATAGCCCCTAGATTCTTGATAGCAGATGCTCGTCCCAAATGATGGGTAATGCAGACCTTTTAATGAATGTCAAGAAAATGTTTGATTGAATAGTGTGCTTCAGTAATAATGGTTCTTTGAAGATAAAAGGTTGTGGAAGTACTGAGATAGCTAATAGAGAGCTGAAGAAAATCAAAGTTCTTTATGTGTATGGTATGCATCATAATTTTCTAAGTGTGAGTCAATGATATGACTCAGGACTTATAGTCACTTTCAAATAGAAAGGCTGCACTATAAAGGGAAAGATAGGAAATTCACTTGTGAAAGGATATATAACGGAAGAAAACTAGTATCAGGTTGATAGTAAAAAAAATTTGTTACATGATTGTTGAAGAAGAAAATAACATGTGGAATCGGAGACTAGGGAACATCAATCAACAAGATATGGAGAAAATATAAAAATTGAAGATTTTCATAGACATTCCCAACCTGAAGTGTGAACATGAAAAGTCATGTGATGGTTGAATTCTTGGAAAGCTGGTCTACAGCTCATATCGTCCAAAGAATAAAAGGGAATCTCATCTTCTTGATCTCATTCATATAGACGTATGTAGCCCAAAAAATATTATTGAAACTCATGGAGAAAGGTACTTCATCCTATTCATAGATTATTACAGTAGAATGGAATGTGTAATGGTTATACATAAGAAATGATAAGTGCTTGACTGCTTTAGAACATATCTCCAAATCACAGATAATGATACTGGATGAATAATCAAAGTGTTGCGATATGAAAATGGAGGGTAATACATGTACATTGAATTTGAAAACTACCTAGAGAAACGTGGGATACAACATGAAGTAGCTGATATAAGAACTCCACAACAAAATGGAGTTGTTGAATGCCAGAATCGATAGGTGAACAACATGGCATGAACTATGCTGATTGAGAGTCGTATTCTATGACAATACTAGAAAGAGGTTGTCCAAGTTGTAGTGTATATTCAAAATCGAACAGGGATTTATATGGGTGAGAAAAAGACACCATATGAATTGTGGAATGGAAGGAAGAACTCCTTGAAATACTTTCATGTTTTTGGGAGTAAATGCTTCATTAGAAGAAAATAAGGAAATCAAGGGAAGTACGGTGACAATACAAATGAAGGAATTTTCTAAGGATACTCAATGAATGTCAAATCCTACAAGTGTTTCAATAAGCACTTAGAAATGATTGTGGAAATAAGCGATGTTAAAATCATTGAAGAGAAAACCAAAAATGCTTCAAGGATTTCACATGCTAATGTGATAGAAAATTAGGAATAATTTGAATGTGGAGTAAATGAAAGTACAGAAATAACGGAAGGTTTACAAAACACTCCAAAGTCACATCATCATGTTGACTCGAAAGAAGAATCTGAAGAGGAATCCTTGGCTAGAGAGAATACAGTTGAATCTCTATAGAGGAATCAAAGAGCATAAATTGATCAATATAAAATTTTTGGGGATTGGACTACACCCACACAAACAAGGAGAATGAGAAATAGCACACAATATTCATTTATTTTTGTTATGGAACCATCCTCATTTGAAGAAGCTCCAAAGGATGAATCTTGGGTGAAATCCATGAATGAAGAGTTAGATCGGAATTACAAGAATCAAACATGGGATCTAGTTAGGATACTCAAAGGTCACAATGTGATTGGCACAAGGTGGATTTTAAAGAACAATTTTGATGAGCATGGAAGTGTTATCAGAAACAAGGCATGATAGGTAGGTAAAGGATATTCACAAATTAAATGTGTCGATGCTGAAGAAACCTTTTCTCTAGTGGCCAGAATAGATTCAATCCGTATTTTTCTTCCTATGGAAAACCAATGAGGATATAAAGTGTATCAATTGGATTTCAAAATAGAAATCTTAAATTGTGTTCTCGAAGAAGAAGTCTACATTGAAAAACCAGTGGGTTTTCTTCTTGGTACTGATGAAACAATGGTTTGTAAACTAAAGAAGACCCTCTATGGTTTGAACCAGGCACCACGGGCATGGTATTCCAAGCTATATTCTTATCTCAAGAAGATGGATTTCAAAAGAGGAGGAGTATATCACAATCTCTATGTAAAGAATTCTCTGAAAGATCAGTTCAGGGTTCTAATTTACGTTGATGATATTATATTTGGTGGTAGTAGACCGAAATAAGTGAATGAATTTTAAAATCACATGAAATCAGAATTTTATATGTCAATGATTGGGTAGATCACATATTTCTTGGGGCTACAAGTGACTTAAAAGAAATATTACACTTTCTTCTCTCAGGAAAAGTTTGCAAGAGAACTGTTGAAGAAATTTAATATGCATGACACCAAACCAATGTCAACTCACCAAACCTGGAAAACATGAATATGGCACCTCTATAGACCCCACCATGTACAAGAGGATTATGGGAAGCTTATTATACCTTACGGCAGCATGGATTGGTATTGTCTTTGCAACATGTTTAGCTGCTCGATTTTAGAGTAATCTGAAGGAAGAACATATGGAAGAAAAAATATAATCATGAGGTACATTCATGGAACTCATAATTATGGGTTATACTTTGTTGTGGGAAGGGACAGTGAATTATCATTGTTTTTCATGTTCACTGGGCAGGAGATGTAGTGGAAAGATATTCCACTAGCGGTGGAGCATTCTATATCCGGCACAATTGTGTTGACTGGTTGAGCAAGAAACAAGAAAGTACTTCTCTTAGTACTTCTGAAGCTGAGTATTTCTATGATAAAAAGGAATGCACTCAAATACTATGGATGAAGCAACAAGTGGCAGATATTGGTGGTGAGGTGAAACAACCAATGGTGATTTACTGTGATAACAAGAGCTCAATTTATTTTACGAAGAATCATATTTAGAATTATCATATACAAATTTTGAAATCAGATATCACTTTATCAAGGTAAAAGTTGAACAAGGCGTGATTAAAATTGATCAAATGAGAACTGATGATCAAGTGGGTGATATCCTGACCAAGCCACTATCAGCTCTTGTGTTTGAAAAAACATCGGTTTAACCTTGGTGTTCAGCCACCTCAAAGTGCATAAGAAGGTTACGAAATTACCCCTCTCCCTAGTTATGTTAACTGTTTTTAATCTATTTGTGGATGTGATGTAGGTTTATGGGAGAGATACTATCCAGGGGGTGTTGTGAGTTGTACAATGAACAAATTCTGGTCTTTGGGTTTATTGTTAATGGGGGAGAAAGAATAAATTCAGGATGTGTGATAGACATGTAATGATTCTCTGACATAGTAAGAGGATTGCTTGGGTGTCATTGAGAATTATGAAACATGGGAACCCAATTCAAGCGTCCCCTATTGTTTTCTACACAAATAAATTCAGGATATGTGATAGACATATAATGATTATGTGACATAGTAAGAGGATTTCTTGGGCATCATTTAGAATTCTGAAATAGGGGAACCCAATTCAAGCTTCCCCTCTTGTTTTCTACACCAAGCACTGCTTACGTAGACTTAGAGTTTTGGCTGAGTTGATTCTTGTGTTTCATGTTTTGATAGTGGCTGGTTTCCTATTGAATTTTTCTGGATATTTCCAACAAACCAAAAGGGGGAGATTGTTGGAACCACAACTGTTCTATGAAAGAAATGGGGTTTGGTTTGTGTTTTTTTTTCAATCCTCATTGAAAGTTCTGAATTCTTTCCAGTAAAGGGGTCATATAGTTCATGTGGAAAAATAGTATTGAAGGTGGCATCATTTCCTAGGGTTTTCCAAATTTTCTACCCGGAAAATCGAAAATGGAGAAATATGTGTTTCATAAAGGATGTTTCACACAATATTTTAGGTGCTTGGAAAATTGTGCGCAAATAATTTTTCTGGATCAGAAGATCAAAAAATGGAAAAGGCATGGGCTACATGAAAAATCATGAGATGTACACGACAAATAGTTCTTGCACAAAAATATTTGCATGCAGAAAAGGAGTTTTGTGCGCACAGTAGGTGGTGAAACCTATAAATAATAGGGGACCCCCTCATTCTGCAAGGTTTAAGACTTAAAGAAGATTCGATATCTGATGTGTATAAAAGTTGCGTGAAAAAAGGTGTTGCGCATAAAATTTGGCAGTGCGCGTAAAAGTTGATGTTTCATGTAAAATTTTTAGCTGCATGTAAAAGTTGATGTTGTGCCTAAAAGTTCAAATTTCATGGAAAAGTTGGAGATATGTGTGAAATTTGGAGTTTTGTGTAAAAACGTAAAGTTGCGCTTAAAGGGTGTTGCTGCGTGAAATATTTTTCAGGAAAAAATAAAATATTGCACGCAAAAGTGAGATCTTGCATGTAAAGAGTAGGTGTTGCACACAATTGTTAGTGTAACCTATATGCACTTTCTAAATACCCAGTTTAGTGTTTCAGTGCTTTTAAGTGCATCAATTCAGGACTTCAATGCAAGTAGTGTCTCATGCAAAATAGAGACCAAGTCTTCAATGAAAATCTATTGAAGAGACCTTCCAGTCGATAAAATGAGTTTGACTTCTCTCAAGGTAGTGAGATAGGGGGAGTCAAGGGAGGTGATCTAAGGGATGCAGTGAGTGATCCCAAAACATTATTAAAAGTAGTGTGCCTAGAACAGAGTGATTGTGAACAAATCTTGTAATCCTCAAACTAGTGAAGATTAGTGAATTTAGGTACGAAGGAAACATTGTTGGCATATGCTCCTTGGACATATCCCTTTGCGGTGAACCAAGTAAAAGTGATGTGTCATCTCCCTACTTTCATTTTTTTGATATATTTAACAAGTTCCTACAATGTTGGGAATAAGATCCAAAATTTTAGAAAGAAAAAGTAGACACCCTGATTGACCCATCCACTCTCAGGGTGTTTTGGGGTCCTTCATGATTACCATTCCCATTTCTCTATCAGGAATATTAAACATTATGCATATTTAATTATTGATTATAGAGTTTCATGTATGAATTCCACATTCATTTATCATGGAATAAATGATGATGTTTAATGAATCCATGTTATATGATCCATGTTTCACACTTACGTATGAAATGAAATGATTAAGAAGGGTGTGCCCTGATTTCCCTCCAATGTATTGGGTAAAGATTAGTATCCTGATATGTCAAGTGCTATGAGGATTTAATCATGCTAATTCAAATGCAATGAGGGTTTACTCATGTTCTATGTGCAATTAGCCTTGGATCATGATAATATCATATTAAATGTTAATGCCACATTTCTATGTTATGATAATCATGTTATATCATGTGTTTATGTTCATGTTTCTCTTATGCTCCATTGATATGCATATTGCCTAACATGTACTGTATTATTCATGTTATGCCTTTTTACTCCCTTACTGGGCTTTAATGCTCACCATTTTCTTATGCATGTCCTCAGGTTATCTCATGCAATGCTAAGTACGAAGGAATGTGTGTGGTCATGTAAAATAATTTTTCAATAAACATATGTATTTCATGTTTTAAGTTGTTATGTAATGTTCATAATCCCCAAAGACACTAGACCTAGTGATCTTATATGTTGTAACACGTGAATATTTTATGTAATAAACTATGTTTAAGTTTAAAATAAAGAGCAGGGTTGTTACAAAAAATCAATCAAATCACAACCCAATATGAATATTTAGGAATATTACACATGGTTGAAAATTGAATTATATGTTTTTAATCCAAGTGGTTGTGAATCCAACCCATACAATTGAATTATCATGAAACCATTTTAAAATAAGATTTTTTTAAACTATTCACACCAACCAAACACAACCCACCAAATATTTCAACACTGAGAAAATTAATTCAATCCTAATGATACATGATAAAATATTTAGAAAAAACTCAAATAATATCAGTCTAAAATGTTTCATATTAAAATCATTTTATGTTTCAAAAAACATTTATAAACCATATAAATCATAAAAATAAACCATTTGAAACAATACTCATCCGATTAAACATTCCCTTAATCCTTAAAACAAACCCATATCATCAATTTTCATACAATCAATTCAAAAAAACATTATTCAAAATATTCCCTAAAGAACCAAAAATTTATTCTTTATTAAACAATATTATTTTTAATATTTCTATTCCAAACTCAAAAAGATTGTGTGTTCTAATTGCAAACATCTTTTATAATATCCAAAAACTAATTTTGAGAAACAATAAAACAAAATTATTCACATTTATATAAAATAAATATAATTTAAGATACCTTGGAAAAAACTTAGGCCAAAATATGCTTACATGTATAATTTAAATTGAGTTTAATTATATTCAAATAATGACTTGGATTTGTAAAACTTATAGTTTCAATTTTAGAGGTATTAAAAACTCAAATTTAAGATATATAATGGTTCAAAAAATTATAATGTATTATTACATGTTAGAAAGAAAACTACATGGATCTCCTTCATTACTAATTACACCCAAAATAGAAAATTTACAGCATCACCAAATTTGAAAAATGTCTTTTTTAGAAACATGAATCATAACCCAAATATCACTTATGAACCAACCTTTAAGACTTTGCAAGAACATAAAAAATATGAAACTTCATAAAATCTACCACTAAAAGAGCCTTTGAGGTCTATAAATGAATAATTATTTTATAAAACCATATTTTTTATAAATTGGATTTATCATTTTAAAAAACACTTGAATTTAAATGAGGCAATGTAAGCAAAATTTCCAAGTTTTCAACTAGGAATGTAACCATTTAATTTCTAAAAAACATTCAAATATAAATAGTTTTAAAAACATTCATTATTTCAAAATGTCTGTTTAGTAGGAAATAAAAAATTCTATATAAAATCAATTTTAATAATTATATATTCATAGAAATTATTAAAAGGAACTCAAAGAACAAATTTCGACACAGATAGAAAAAAAATAAAACATCTTTAATTAATGATTAATTAATTTATCATATATTTTAAATAAAAAACACTCAGTTGTACTAATTCAAATAATTTATTCAATATTTTATCAAGGAATAATTTAAAATATTCAATGCATGTTAACAACCGTCATGCTTTTCAAGATAAATTATTTTTTAAAAGACTCAGTTTAATTCACAAAAAAGCATACCTTTATGCTTCCTAGATGTTTTAAAAAAACATTTACCATGAAATAAAAAAATTGGAATAGATATCTGCAAAAACTCTAATAAATAACTATCAAGAACATTATCATTAAAACTTTTCATATTAAGTATAATTATAAATAGATCCCAATAATCTATAATATGAACTAATAACCCATTTCTAATTAGTCCACTATTAAACTAAGTCATTTAGCCTTAGTTATGCAACTAATTTTTTAACTATTAAATTAATGTAAGATTCCATCCCATTTTATATAATATAATTTTATAAATAAACATATAAAAATAGGTTCAATTCACATAAAACACAAGGATAAATCAAAACAAAAATAATGCAATACCTTTAGAGTAATTTAATTGATAATCAATGAAATTAAATAAAATCATAGAACATTAAATTTTTTTTTAAAGAAATAGAATAAATAATTAATATATATTTAATTAATTTAATTCAAAACTCATGTTCCAAAAAAACTGTTAAAAATACCCACTTAAATCATTTAAGTTCAATACATTTTAAAGGACTTTAACATATACCATTTTCATTTCCAGTTAAATTCAAAATGTTCAAACAGATCATAATTTTTTCCTCAAAAATGACTATCAAATCCTTCCACTAGTACAAAAACAATATTTTCCATTAGTTTTTTATTTTCTCAAACTAATTTTTTAAAGTAACGTAATTGTAAAATACATAGTGATGTTAATAAAATTGGAATCAGTTATTAAATAACTGATGTAAAAACCCTGACATGAAAGCTATTATTCATACAAGTTTTTAAACCCATAATACATTAGAAATTTTATTTGAAATCCTTTTTTACATTTTAATATCGCCTTTATTATTAAATCATAAAATGATATCCTTATGTAAAAGTTAAACATAAATCCTTTATGTTCCCAAAAAACTTTTTAAAACAAGTTCATTACAAGCACACATCACTTCAAATCATTATATTACGCACAATCAATTAGAAAATTATTGCATACACATATCACTAAACAATCCAAACGACAAATAAAAGTATAAAATATATATCAAAACAAATTATTAAATAAAATATCATTCATTTTCCCCCCAATAATCACTCAGGGAATGAAAAATGGTTATTAGAGGCATCACTTTAATCAAAATAAGGGATTTTGATGAAACAAAATAAGAAATTATAGTGAAATCCTTGGACTTAATGGTTTAAGTCACCTCGCCACTAAAAAATAAATTAATAAAAAATTCACTAAATGGTTAACTTACACCCTAAAATCTCAATCTTCCCTAGTGACTTGATCTCTCTGCATGAAAAGAGTGATCAAGCATGTTTTATTTGATATGCTCTAAAATAATGGTATATCATATTTTAAGATCTATTATGGTTGTATACTGTGATAATAATATGATGAATATTATAGTATAAAATATTCCCATGTAAAAATGAGGTATGGAATGCTTCCTTTATCCCTATCATAAAGTAGGATAAACTTATGTTATGGAGATCCACATGCATGTATCACTACCAAATTCTCTCAGGTGGTTTACAACAGTTATGAATCATAAGATGATTCATTTATAGCCTCACATATTCATTGAAATTTTTAATAAATAAAATTTCAATGGGAAGTAACGATTGAATGCCCGGAAATGGTAGTCGATGCTATAGTGCTTCAATGCTCTTTGTGGTGTCAATAAAATGGGATGTAATCACTCTGATTGAAGTATCAGCATATGCATGTTTCTAGTCTAATATATCCTCTATTAATATTTAATCATCGTATTTGAAAATGGAATTGGGACCCTTTTTAAGGATCAATATCTTGTTGTTTTGAAAAAAGGATCCATATTCTTATGTAATCCCTTAAAGGAAGGTGTCATTTGGTTATTTCTACTGTGATCTCTATAAAACTTACTACATAAAAGAGTAAAATATAGATTACATAGTGATAAAGATATACATATTTTATATTATTTTTTAATAATTATTGAATATTTTAAAGATAGATTGATTGTTTCATGGAATTATTCTATAACTAAAGTTTATTAAATAAACATCCCAAACCTATCAGTGGTATTATAACCCTTTTCTTTAACAGATAAATATGTTTGAATTTACCATGTGATGATGATGATGAATGTGTTTTATTTTTTGTGAATAATTTGTGTAAAGTTCAATTAGTAAGTTGATTTAATGGAATTTAGAGTTTTTATGGGTTTTTTGGAAGTATTATCACTAGAAGAACATACTCTAGAAGTAGAAAATCATCATAAGTAAGAACACTATTAGTTGAAGGAAAGTGGATTCTGAAATTGTTGATGGATGGAAAAAAATTTAGAAATAATTATTCAGAGGTATTTAAGATCTAAAAATTTTGAACCACATGAAAATAATTATTATCTAATCCAAGAATTATTATAATTTTTTTAAATCTATGTATAGAATAAGTGAAGCTATTGACAACAAAGAATAATTAAAATACAAAAAGTTAAAATGAAATATTAAAAAAATTGATTGTGGGTTTTGGAATATGAAACTGTATAGTGAAATGAAATACAGGGTAAAACATGTAATATCATACATAAAATGATGAGCATAGAAAGGAGGAAATAACTGAGATGAAAACTATATATTTGGGAGGTGTAAATGCACCATTATAATAGTATCACTATTCATGAAAAATTATCTGATTATTTTCTTGCTAACTAAAAATATGTTCATCATCAAAACAATTAAATTACATAGAAAATATTTGCAATATTTATTGTAAAGGGAAAAAGAATAAAATAAATTATATAATTTCTTTACCAAATTTTTATCAAAATTCATAGTGGTATGAATCCATCGGATGATGGGTATTATGGGAAAAAATAATCACATGCATATAGATTAATTATACATAATTTAAAAGAGTTACTAAAGAAAATAAAAAAAGTATCATGAGAGTTCATCAGAAGTAGTGTCTTTTGGATGATGAGAACAGTGGATGACCGGAGGAAGCATGTGTTTAGAAAAGATGAAACTAAAATTTTTAGACATATTTTTAAAAAAATAGATTATCAGACTAAGATTTATAATTCAAATTTCTTAAAGAGAATTTGAATAATATTGTACTCATGAGACTGAGACATAAACAAACTTTAATTTCATCAGAATAAGTATTGTACAAGATCTGAACTGAGGAGTTCTGTAAGTACCATATTTGTACTATAAATCATGATATAGTGTATTATGAAGATTAATCACTCATGTTATTGCCTATATCATGAGTTCACCTAACATGATTAAGTAGTTCATGTTCTAAATCCATCATGATCAAGATACTATCTTCTAAGAAGAATGAAAATATCATAATGAATCATAAGGGCAATTACATTGTTCCATCATAAAATGAAATTCAGATTTTAGAAAACCAAAAGTCTTGATGATGAATTGTGGAAGAATATTATACTAAATTCAAAAAGTTTTATAATGTCATGTAAGAGTTTGAGATGTGTGAAAGTATGTAGAGTGAGAAATAATAGAAACAATAATTAGAGGTATACCTTGAGTAAAGGAATCCATTCTAGGATGAAAATTAATTATTATTAGAAGGAGATGATACATATATCATAGAGTGATATTTAAAACACTAAAATAAGGTATAATTTGATCATTTAAAGAAGTTTTTATTTGGTTTGAATTCCTATTTTATCTGAATATGAGGATCAGAACATTTTTATTTGGAGGATAATGTATCAGAAGGTGATACTATGAGATGGAAGTTATTATTATAAGGACTTTTTAAGAGTTTCAGGAGAAATGATAATTTCTTATAGATGTAACTAGTAGATGTAAAAATAAAATAAACATGTAGTTGTGATTTTTTAAGCTGAAATACAATTCTAAAATAAAAAAATAAGTTCAATGGATTGTTTCACCAAAAGGTATTGATCTGGGGTCAGGAATGAAATGGTTCAACAGGGACAGGGCATTGTATCCTTTTTTATTTTGTGAAGGAGGTTTCATAGTCAAGTCATTCACATCAGATTACCATTTTGTTTTCACTAAAGAGTGCTTGTGGCCGGAATGGTTGATTACAAGGGGTGGAATGGTGTGAAATCACTGATGTTTGTTAGATAGTATTTGAATGGTCTCTGATGGTTCTATTAATAGTGATAGAAATGACCAATGGCTCTCATATCAAAGATTCATGGACATACTTTCCCAAGGCAGGTGCTCATTGGGTAACCTGTCCCCCGACACTTAAGAACTCACATTGTTTGAAAGGATGGGAAGTTGAGATCATCACACCCATTTGTGGGGAACTATTTACTATTATGTAATTCTCTTATAGATTTATGATATATTCAAAAATATGTGGTTCATTCCAAAGCATGTGTCTGCAGATTACCCCTAGATAATGATCAATCATAAATACACATGGGATTATAATCATCTGTAATTATTTGAGGTTATCCATAAATAGAGATATTATGTATGTATATGAGGTCCTCCATAAATGATACCCTTTATGGAAAAATCCATGATTTGTTGGTCATTTATTGAGATGTAATTTGTTTAATTCCATTGTGAGTCACTCTGGAGTTTATTGTCAACCAGGGTGGTAGAAGTTTTTCTGATGTCAAGATCGATCCCACGATATGTGCTTACAATGTTTATTCATGAGATGAATTATAACCCATGTAGTTCAGTGCTGCTCAACAAGATACGTCACCTTTTTTGTTTGTGCGACACTGATCCAACCGTACAGTTTAGCATCATGTGGTAAGGTTGCTCAGGTGGAAGGTTCCCAATCAAAGACCGTGTGGGAATTATACCGAGGTATATTGAGGGGCCTAGAATAGATGTGGTCTCCTTGGGGAATATGACCCTTATAAGAATATGGAATGGAGAACATTAGGGTAACATGAATGTTAGGTTTGTACCTCAAAAGGGAATTCCTACATATCCGAGTTAGTTGGGAATCAAAGCCCACATAGTTCAGTGACACTATTACATACACCTTTGAGGAGACCCATAAAGGGGAAAGATTGGAGCTTATGCATGGAATTTGTCCATTTGGAACTACATAATTGGGAATATGGACCTTTTAAGGTTTAATTATGGTTTTGCGTCTCATACCAAGTGGGATTACCGTGTGTGGTTTTAGGTCCTGAAGATGTTATAATCACCACTATTCTCCAATCACATGTGAGTATGCTTGGTGTGATAAAAAAGAGGAAGTAGTATATCAGATGATCACATGATCCCACCCGATCAACTGATAGATAATGTTAGAGCCCAAAGGGAGATAGAGAGTAGGGGGTTTTGAGTTTTCCCCTTGCCTTTTATTTTCGCATCCAAGATAGTCACATCTGGAAATCTATCGAGCTACGTCCTAGGATGAGGTGAAGAGGAGAAAAAGTACCACATCCAACAAGAAAGGTTTGGTTATTTCTTCAAGATGAGTGTCCTAAAATTGGTTCTGGGAGAGGATAGAGTTTCTCATAATGGTCCTCATCAAATGAAAATACCATAAGTTCCTCTCAATACCTGGAATAGGGAGTTTCACATGAGTATTCCAAGGTTGGAGCCCAAGTTACCATGGGAATTTAAACTTTAGGATATTCTCTGGTTTTTCCTTACTACGGGGATTAATCACATGGCTCTGGTTACCATGGGTTTATAAACTCAAAAGGTCAGGCAGGTGTTCCCAATGATCTTTTCATACATGTCAGGTGTATTTGGAAGAGTCCATAGCCTGATGTCGGTGGATTGGTTCATAGAGGGGCTGATATGGAGCACACTTTCATGATAGAAGGGAGTGAGAGCTTGAGTTTAGAACACCCGAGGATGCCCCATTTCTCATAGAAAGTCATTGCAATGGATGGGTTTCCCTCCACATCGAATCTTGCAGCACAGGTTAGGGGACCTGGGGTCTGACCGTGTAGCACGATACTATGTGGGACTAGGTTCCACCCACGTATCATATTGTTATGCAGGGTCAACTTCCACCTACTTAGTGATTTTCTACACATGTTAGGGTTCTTCCCACGTAGTATTTTTCTATGTGGGATCTTCATCCACAAATGGGACATCAGTTCTCACAAAGGTTTTTTGCTTCTTAGATGACAAGATGTTTCATTATTTTTCATTAATGCTTCACGACGGGTTTTACCTACTGGGAATTGTCAAAGGTGGTCCCGGTTTTGGGTTCTTCAACTTTCCTCATCTTAGTCTCCTCTACTCATTCGATCTTCTTCCTCTTTTTTTGGTTCCCCTCACTGTCTTATTTATATATAAATAGTGGATCTAAATACCGGTGTAGCTGGTCATCCATGATGTTCCACAAGCCTTCTTTTTTGGAAGCCCACCAAGGGTTCCCGGCCTGTTAGTGACTTAGTTAGTGGGGACATCGTTTGCAGAAGGGGGCCATTATTTGTGGGGGAAAATATTATCGCCTTGTTCCCATGAACTATTTAGTTCACAGAGGATATTCATTTGTAGGGGTGGAGATACCACCACCTTCCCACAAGTTAATTTGGTCTTTTTTAGGAATTGTTCCACCATCTTTATCCCGTGAACTATTTTGGTTCTTTGGGGATTCAAAAAGCCATGAACCTCCATGAAGAGTGGTGGTTCATAAAGGGATTTTCCATTTGTGGTGTAGCTTCTTCCTCCACAATTTTGTCCCTTTGAACATTTTTCCTTAACACTTACTTCAATTTGTTTATCTTCATTTTTCGAATCGATAAAAGTATCTAGATTGCTTTTAGAAATTTTAGGACCCAAAAAATGCCCCCCATCGGAATGGGATCCGATTGGAATTAAGAGGAGGTTATTCTAAAGTATAAAGAGTCCATATTTTGAACTGGTTCATGACAGGTAGGTTTCTAGAAAGATGGGACCTTTGTCTATATATAGGGGTCTTAGATCATTTTTCATTTATCATAATTCCTAGCAAACCTAGCACACTGTAATTCTCTTGGTAATTATTTCTCCTGTGAACTACCTCTTTTGCAGACATATCTTCCCATGAACTGAAATATTTTATTCATAAATGGTGATTATAGAAATCCACATAGCGAGTGGATATTGTATAAATTCAATCATATAGAAAACCATCGCTTTTTTTCCAACACATCACAGGCCATAACAGTCATATATTTCGTGAACTAGTGGTTCATGTTTTGATGGTCTTTGTGAAATGTTAGTCCGTGGTTGCAGTATTTCCATGAACTAATGCTTAATGACCATATAATTTTGTGGAATGATAGTTCATAGGACTTTTTCATTTGAAAAAAATAGAGACTAACTAATTTTATTTGTAATTTTGATATAGATAGCTGGATGGATCCTCCCCAGGATGCTTCTATTGTTGTTGTTTCTGTAACCCTATCGGTTGCTGATAAAAGAAGGGAGACCATGATTGATTCTATTGACAACAAAATTCATGTCTTCCCACATCATAAATAATTTTAAGAACAAATTAGTTTTGTAAAAAGAGGATATTCTATCTCAGATAGACTAACAATTTATGGATTCGACCTACCATCTGACATAGTGATTTTGTTACAACATCGGCCCATCTAACCTGCAACCTAGATAAATGAAAACAGTAACATCCCTCGAGCCATAATCTTAGAAAAGGTGATATTTATGTGTAAAGTCTATATTTTTGGTACCCTTTTGAATTACACCCCTCAATTGTTATAGGAGACTATGCAGAGATCTGATGAAAAAATTCATTGTTACCACAACATTGCGTGAAAGGCTACGATGGATAAATAATAGGGATGGTTTTCAAAATGGTACCTTCACCCTAGGGGCTCATTTATCTTGGACTAGGGGTGGCCTTTCTGGGTTCACCATAGCTATGAATAATTCATATCTAGGTTACTAGAAATGGGGCTATATGAGGTGGTTTGGGTATCTCAAATGTATGCTCATCGAAACCAATCTCTCCGCCCACATCTTTGTAGTAGGTGGATCCGGAACACCAACACCTTTCACATGGTTCATAGGGAGTTCAGTATTAGTCTTTGGGATGTCCAGATGATTTTTGGGGTTCCCATTGTTAGCAACATGTATAAAGAAATTCCACCACCCACTTTAGGTTGGGCTGATATGGAGAGGACCACTCTTCATTCTGATAAACTTATTGCCAACAAAAAGGCCTTTTTGAATGAAGATCCTTTCCCAAAGAAAGACATACCATTTTCATATTGGATTAACACCTTTTCCATGTGATGCATCCAAGAGCCCTGCGCATGGAGACCAATTACCTTCCCAACCATTGAAACTCGAAGGCGAATGGGTTCCTACTGGCCCATACTAAAGGAGGGTCAGTTCAAGGAATGGGGTTGGAAAATTGTCCGTACTAACGATAGGTTGTTACAATTAGAGGCCTTCCTTTACATGTTTCTAATCAGTTGGATTCTACCGATGTGTGATTTTAGTACTGGATTTAGAGTCACATACGTTAATATAGAGGCTCAACTTTCCACTAGTAGATGAATCAACCCAACCTTCCTGGTATTAATGAAAATCTATCATTTATTTGTACGGATCAATAAGGGGAAGACACCACACTGGTTGGTTGGTTCTTTCCAAATTATCTGGGGTTGGGTAGTAGCTCATATTAGAGGATACAAATTTATCAATCCTCAGTCAATTCTAGGTGCTACTATTCAGAAATACCTTTAGATTATAAGCAGGGTGATGACATTAGAATGGGATAAATATGATAAGTGGGATGAGTGGAATTGATAGGTAGGCTTTGTTTTCATGAACGCTTCACCTATGATCCTTACTCTTCCCCACTAGTATTTTAGTGAATGAATAATCTGAGGATTTTGTTCAATGATGCTACATTTTTTCCTTTAGAGATGGAATCTTAGTTTCTCAAATTGATGGGAAAATTATTTGTGAGGGATATTCACCTTGTAGATTTTTCCTTCATTCAATTGTGTTTAGATGGGGTTTCCTCCCACCCCCTACAGTGAACACCGAAAGAAATATTTAATGATATCTCGAAATCTTTGGATAATTTTTACTCAAGAATACACCTATTGTAGGATTAAGATTCTCGATCATGTGGGTTTCAAGCCGACCCTCACTTGGTGTTATGTCGATATTTTGATTTAATCATAACCAAATAGACAATTGGAAAAACCAAACCCTGTTATTGGGGCCTAGAAATCTTATAAGGCCAAAGGGAAACAAAATAAATTCATCTGTCATTCTAGTCTCAGAAATAATCCATGGAAATATCAAGTTTATAAACCCCTAAGGAAGTATTTGAAATCCTATGTTTCAGCTTCCCATGCTTTTGGCACCACTATTGAAGTTCAAGAATCCATTCCTTATAATGTTGTCTTTCCTTTGGCCTCGAGGCAATGAGATTATTTAAGGGGTGGTTAGTCTTCTCATGCTCAGTCCCCTCATACCTTATGGTGATTTATTCAAGAAAAGAAGGTTGCCTTAACTAGTTTTGGCTATCTGTCAACACCTGTTGACATTTCATATGATGATGACCCTGAGAAGGTGGATATCTACCTTTAGAAGCATGAAGCCTCGATTCACGATTGGTATAATTGTTAAAGATATTATTGTTGGGTGCTTTACATGGTGAGGTCATAGGTCAATGAGGATGATGATGAATATGGGCATGCCTCATGGGGTGGTGATATTGTCTTCCCTCTAGTTGTAACTAGATCGATGGATATTCCACGTTTGCACTCGAAATATCATAGGCGCCCAGCCCCCGAGGGTTCTAGACTGGTAGAGTAACCTAGGAAAAATTTATAGTTAATGGATACTGATTCACTTCCCAATACAGGTCCTCCAACATTATACATCCCCATTATAGAAACATTCATAGAGTCTTGTAAATCAAGGGATGCCTTAAGGGAAAGAGATTATGATGAAGACATCTGAGAGACACTTCAATAAGAACCCTTTGAGCTTCTGAGATTTGGATCAGTCATTGATCCTATGTGGATTTCTACTCGTCAACTACCAAGTGAGGTGTCCATATATCTAGAATAGATGGATACTAACCTCCATTCTTTCAATGATATACCTTATTGGTCTAATCGAGTCGAATATATGGCGATAATCTCAAGGCCAGATGATACCAATGAAGAGGTAATTATAATTGTTGGACTCCACATTTATTCTCATCATCATTATGACCTTAAACCCTTGTTTCTTGCTATTGTAGGAGTATGAGGTGGTTCTAGATATGGATCATTCCCTGATATATACCCTGAGGGGTACTTTTGTAGGGGAGGATAATCATTGGGATGTGGAATTCACTGTCGAGGGCTCCCCTGGGGTCATGGAACACATAGAGGCGATCCTTGTGAATCCTATTACATCATTTACACCTCTAAACCCACATACTTCTCTTTATAGAGGTTCATCTCTATGGAATATCAGGAATCATCACTAGGAATCACAACTGTCATTATATATAAAAATGGGTAATATAGGTTACTACTTAATTTTTTTATCTAACTATCATGTTATACGTCTTCATTTTCCAACCAATTATCACGTGCATAACTTGATACAGGTCCATTGGATAACTAGTAAGCAACCATTCGGAGGCATGTACCTCCCACTTCATCTAATATATACGTGTTACCACCGATAGCTATAGTCGAACAATAAAGGGAAGCCATTCCAATTGCTGCTGTTGGGGGCATCCCAAACCCTTGGGGACATTTATTCAGGATCAAATGACCTTTGTCCCAGTAGTGAGAGAGTATACAGGTACTAAAACATTAATTGAGTGTGTTGATCCTTCCCTTTTAGTGAAAAATGGGATAACATTACAGGTGTTATCTAAGATGGATGGTCAACCCCAATTAATTTAGGATGTTAGGGAGATCCCAAGTCTTGAGAGAATGACTGCCCCTGATCAAATGAATTCTCCCCTCATAGAGGGGGAGTCTTTGGGATTCTATGTACATTCTAAGAAAATTTATCCCACTCTTATAGAGATACATCCATAGAATATGAAGTGGTTCAATCTCAAGGGGGGTTATAATTGGTTGTCATTACGTGTTCCCTGATTATTATTCTCATGGGTACAATTTCTACAAGTGATCTCCTAGAATCTATCGATCTGAATGAGCATGGTCCTGCTGAATGGGTGCCTTTAGGTGAAGTTGAGGTCAATTCATGGATTGAGGACATAAAAACCACTTTCTAGAGTGATGATGACAATATAGTTGGTAGGGATGTTAATGTCTTGGAAAAAAGAGGTTAGTTTTCCTCCCCTACAATTATTCCCTTTTTTGTTTCTTTTTCAAAATTTTGGTACAAATAGTTTTAATTTTAAAATTATAGGATTAAAACCATGATCTCTTGTAGCTATAGATGATTCTATGATCCTTCCTCCTACCAAAAATGAAAAGTAAGTGGCTTTTTAGGTTTCAACCCACACTGAGTTTGTTGGATCAACACCCTCTCAGGTGGCGCTCATTCCGGAATACATTATGCCTTCTAAAATTGATTATGAAGTGGACTAGGAGTTTCTATCAAACTTTTACACTAGTTTAGAGAAAATATGTAAATACATATAGAATTTTATTTCTCAAACACCTCTCATAAACAAACCGGTGAAACTACCTATATTACACCACATGTTTTCACTTCTTGGGTATGGGGGTTTAGTTATCCTATTATCCATGATATAGTAAAGAATGTGGTTTCTTCTTGGGAAAGAATCGACATGCTCTATTATCATCATTCTTCTATGGAGTCCATAGCTCATCTTTCCATGACCAGGAAGATCCTTCTTGCTGAATCCATCAAACATACTAAGACAACCAAAAAGGAATAGGGTGAACTGGCAGAGCGAGGACCTCAGCAGAGAGGCTGCCCAAAGAAGTGGAATGACTAAGTTAGGATATAATGAATCATAAAGGAATTGATGTAGATTGAGGTTGAAATAGATGAAGGTAAAAAAATTGGAGGAGAAAAAAGATAAATTTTACATGGCTAGGAGGGTGAAGGATTTTTGGGACAATGTAGTTGTTAAGAAGGTATCCATATCTGAGCTCCATATATCTATCGAGGGCTCTAACAAGGTGCTATTACCATTTTGTGAATCTACTATTTTTTTTTGTAATTACCATGTCTTACTCATATAAAGAGGCTCTAGGATATGGATTCTCCTTGGTCCTCGTTTAATGAATAAATGAAAACAAATTATCCTTTGAATTATTTTCTTTTATCTTTTCCTACAACATGAATCAATTATAGTTGATCACATTTGAGTGATAATATCAACTAGATGTTGATTTTAATCAGGATCTGGGATAACCAAATTTAAACTATCATATAATTCTCTAATTTTTTCCTGATTCGGGGGACTCAATGAGCGTGGTTATGATTATTTATAGGGTTATATGATAAATCCTACGAGCATTGTGTATTTTCTATTATAACCCTAATTTTGGCCTAAGAACACAGTGATGTAGGCTTAGCAGGCATCACTTGACTTTTATTTAGTCCATCATTTTGGTGTTTTTGACCTAATAATATTTGTTCCTATTTTTTTAATTATTGTTTGTTTTATATTTTTCCTAAACCATGTAAATCATAGGTTTAGTGATATGATACTCAACTTTTACCAAGATTTCATTTCTCAGGTTTTCATCCAAGATATTTTTATGTCTCTTTTCATGAGCAGTTTGAAGTCTTACAAACCCATACTAACATTTTTGATGCTTTAGGTTGAACATATATGACCATGAATTGTAGGGAAAGGGACCAAATAGTATTTACTAGTCGAGAATTCCTAATATTTTTTTTCAGACATGAATGAGGTATTTTCATTTACCTTGGTTTGAAATTTCTAGATATGAGACATGATATGGGGCATGGAATTAATGGGGAAAATGGATGTAGGAAAAGACTCTCCTAAGGAAAATTTTTCATTTGGTTGACAGGTCTTTTGTTGTGGGAAATTTATGTAGAGAAAACTAGGTCATATTATACATTTTAAAACAAAGGTGTTATCAAGAAAATGGCCTTACATTTCCAATGTAAATTAAATTTTATGAGAATTCATATTTTCCTTTAATACCACAAAAGGAGGATTATTAAGAGAGTTATGTCTAAAAACTATGAGGGAATATGTATCGTATTTGGATGGTAAACTCCCCCACATGAATTTTTTTTTGTAAAGGAGGGTTGAAGCATGGTGTGTTTTAAAATCATACAACCATGATGTTTGGGATTTAAAATTTAAAATTACTTTAGTCTGATCACGGTATAACTGGTTATCCCTTTTCACTGTAGTCTAACTAAGAATTATCTATCATCCTTAAGAATGAATGGGGGAAGGATGAAAACTATAATCAGAGGGGTTTCCATCCAAGGAGGGTTGTGGTAGATAAACTTCATAGGGGTGTACAGAGGTAGGAAAATCCTCTCATGGGGACGAATTTGGATTTGGTTGATAGGAATTTTATGGGAAAAATATATAGAGACAACATGGGAATATTATGGATAGTCAAATAATGGTTTCCTTAGGACACCGTCATTCTACATCCAATGTCCAAGCAGGATTATGGGGATTTGGACCTTTCAAGACATAAAGTATGGTTTGTGAAAGTAGAGTGCCTGAACATGAAAGGGGAATTTCAAGGTGAAATTTCCTAGGAATAGGTCAAGATTCTCTCCCTATGAAGGTGTGAGTAGGTTCCTTGTTTAGGTATGAACCATGAATATAAAAGTTGCATTAGCTATGTAGTTTTAACATATCATGATGAGGCCATTTTTTTGTGCAAGTCTGATCCATACTCAGTAAAAGAGGAGAAAATTTTATCTCATAGATGGACCCAATATATGAGGTTTAAGCATCACTCCATAACCTATAGTAATATGAATCAATCCGGATGTAGTTCTTTATAAGGTTTCTCCATATGAAGAGCTAGTTTACGCATGAGAGTAGGGAATTTTATTCTTGTATATAAGCATACCAATAGGGAGTGGCTCATATTGTACTTTCCTGTGAAGATTTATTTCATACATAGAAACATGGGGGAAACATTCATTTTTGTGTCTAGAAACTTCCCATGTAGTTTTATACCATACAACGAGAAGAGTCATTTGTAATATTTTATGTAGTTGGAACCAACGTTGAACATTGGGAATCAATTATCATGTCATTTAATTTCATATGATTAGGAAATTGTTGTAGAATCCATGATTAATTGGATGATAATCGGGCTCGGATGCTCGGAGATTCCTTAGATGTAAGGGGAAAGGAAAGTGTAAATTGTGATTCTAGGGATCCTTGTATCAGGAGAAATTATACAGGGCATGGAATCCATTGGTATATGTGGTGGTAGTAAATGTCTCTCTCGGTGATGAATTTTCCTTTGGTTGACAAGACCCTTTTTTAGATAAATATACAGATTCAACCAGATCATATTATTAATAGTCAAACAAATGTTCCTTCAGGATACTAACCATCCACTTCCAATGGTTGGGGAGGTTTATAGAGATCTAAAATTTTCTGGGGTATAGAGTCTAAAAAATGGAAAGGATGTGTCCGGGAAAATAAGAAACATTCATACCATGATTTTCTATAGAGTTGGAAAATCCCAACATAGATCGGACTCATATATAGGGGGGATATCTATTTCCTTTATGGATCTCTGAATAAAGGACCTGAATTTGAAACCTCCTACATAACACTATATGTAGGTGATAAGAACATTTTTCTCTACTTTACTCTGTGGCTAGGACTAGGACATAGGTCCCAGGCAACACTACATATATTTCATTTGCAATAATCAAGGCACACATAGTTATATAGAAAGGTTATCCTAGTGAATATCTGACTCATAAATAGAGATGATAGAATTTTTTAGTGTCACATGGTGGATAACTGATGTCAGGGGTGATGTCCTCTTCGGTGAGGGAATCGCGATGGGGTTATGTAGTTTATTATCATATGACTATGAAATCAGTATGATAGTTTAATGACATGTCGCAAGGATGGAGGAAGAAGGAGTTTTATAATGGGAGTTTAATAGCAAAGCTGATATGAACCAATGTTAATTAGGTCCTAAGAGGCCTCATGCCCCATCACACACTCCTGAAGGAAACTCATGCCATGGGGCCAGATGGTTGAATGGATGTGAAGACAGACCTAAAGATGAAATGTTTAGACATTGTAATGTATCCCATATGGATGGGAATAAATCCATATATATTTATTAAAATAAAACTCCCTACATAGGTTTGGTCTATATGTAGGGATAAGTGCATTTTTAAATTGGTGATGGCTGGGTCAGGATGTAGAATCTGAGTGTCACTATGTATCTTGTGTTGAAAAGAATCAATCCATACATAGTTTTGTAATATAGCATGATCGACAACCAATATTGATTGTAATGTTCCCTTAGGTGAGATCGTTGTTGTGATATGTAGTTTAATGTCATACAATGAGAACATTTATCATGGAGTTTTCACAACATGCGATTAGGATAATTTCAGTATAGTTTAGCATCATGTGAAATGGATGAAATTTCCCTACAGTTTGTCATCATGTGGTCAGGATGAATTTTCAAAGGAAATGTGAATAAATGGAGATTGATCAGTACAAGATGTCTTGACATGACCCAGATGTGAAGGGGAAAGAAAGTATAAACCCTGATCCAAGGTATTCTTGGATAGGAGGAATGATATGGGTCATGGAAGCCATTGGTGTGTTCAGAGGTAGGAAAATCCTCTCCTAAATAAAAATTTCCTCTGGTTGAATAGCCTTTTGTGGGAAACATATGTAGATCCAATTGGGGAATATTGTGCATAGCCAAACAAAGGTTTCCTCAGGACACTGACCCTCCATTTTCGATGGTCTTATGAGGACTGCGAAGATCTGAAATTACCCAGGTCACATAGTTTGATGAATGGAAGGGATGTATCTGAACATGTTAGAAATATCCCAACCATGAATGGACATGAAGTGTGAATTTCCCTACATAGATTTGATTCATACTTAAGGGGGAATTTTGATTCCTTGACAGGTATCTAATTTGGGATCCAAACATGAATCCTTCTTCATATATCTGTATTTAGGTACAGAATATGGGGAAATTTTTCTTTTCCTTTTCTCTCTGGCTGATACTAGGATTCAATTCCAAGGCATCACTACGTATCTAATTTAAATGTGAATCAATTTGAAAGTATTTCTTAAATTACCAAGTAGTTTATCATCATATGGTAAAGACATAGGTTTCCCACTATGAAGGGGAAATACCTAGTGTGAATTTTTAGGTATTTCTACTATGACTATGGAAACCCCACTACATATTGATATGCCTTGATCATATTGTAAATACCCTTTTGAAACTACTAATCCTATGTAATCCATGCTCAATGTGAGAAAAAAGGGAGGACAAAGGTTTATTCTACCACACAAAGGTGAAATAACAAAGTATTGTCATGTGTTTTTTTATTTACGATAATTGGGCCTAGTATGTGGGATTCAGGAATTACTACATACCTTGATGAAACAAGGATCAATCCATACATAGTTCTTAAAAACATACTTGTGCATATCACATTTTCAACATGGGTTAAATTTTGATCCTTTGTTGCAGTTGGACCCGGGTTTGGAGATCTAGGTGTCACTATGTATCATGTGAGGGTAGGAATCAAGCCACATGTAGTTCTATAGAGTCTTCCATACATGAAACTGGTTCACATGTAGGAAGAAGGTTATTTTTTAAAAAAACTTATTATGGGTAAGACCTACATTGGATTCCACTGTATCAATTCTTTTGTATGCAGGGGAGGGATAATTTTTTATATTTCATAGGTGGACCCGAACATAGGTTATGGGAATAATTTTGTATCTTATAATGATGATAATTAAGATGGATTTAGTTCTTTGAAGTTCCCTATATTGGTTTGACCCATACGTTGGGAAGGGGAAATTTTTTTACTATTGATAGCTAGACTAAGACATAGAATCTTGGTGTCATTGTGTGTCTTGTCAGGGAGAGAATCAACCCACACATAGTTCTAAATAAAAATTCCCTAAACAAGTCTAACCCATGCATAAGAAGGGGAAAATTGTGACTTTCTATTTTGGGTGGATGGACTAAGATATCAAATCTGATCATCTCTATGTATCCTGTATGGATAAGAATCAAGTCATATGTAGTTCTTCAAGAACTGTGTAGTTTAACATCATACGGTAAGGATGTGGATCACCTGAAGTGAAATATTTTGGAATCATGTAGTTTTACGTCATGAGACCCTCATGATGTCATAAAACAACAATAAACACAATCCTGGCATGAAAGGAAACCTTGAGGCCAAAGGTTGGCAAGAAAATCATCTCTTGGATGGGGAAAATTTGTAGCTTAGACCATCATGAAAATCCTGGGAATCACTAAGTATCTTGTATAAATGAGAATCAAGCCACATTTAGTTCTTAACAGAAATTCTCCATACAGGTTTGATCCATACACAGAGAGAAAGAGGCATTTTTAACCATTCTATTGGGGTGTCTGGACCAAGATATAAAATCTAGGCGTCTCTACGTATCATGTGTGGATAGTAATCAAGACATATGTATTTCATAAATATGGATTGGTGGATGACCAATTCCTGGGTAAATGTACTCTTGGGTGAGAACATTGTGGTGATGTACAGTTTAGCATCATAAAACAAAGAAATTTATCATGCAATTTAACATCATTTGATTATGACAATTTATGTAAAATTTTAGCATCATGTGGAAAGGAAAAAATTTACATGTAGTTTATCATCATGTAGTCAAGATGAATTAGCATTCAGTTTAGTGTCATGCAACTAGGAAATCCATCATTTTTTTTAACTTCATGTGATCAGAATGGTCATCATGTTGTTTAACATCATGCGAGCAGGATGTTTATCATGTAGTTTAACATCATGAAATCAAGACATGAACTCCTTTTAGCTACATTAAATATTTCTTTAGGAAACTTGCATTGGTGAGGGCCTTAGTGACCCACCCATCCATTTAAATCAAGGAATAAATTCCATTGGAGTAGAACTTATGTATGTTGTATTGTTCATCCCATTTTTTCTCTAAATTTGGAGGTTTTTTCTGAGTATCATCAGATTCTTAAAGACCAATACCATTTCTCTTTCAAGGGAGGATTAAAGGTGGACCTTTTTATTGAAGTCTTATGAAATCTAGATTTTGTGAACTTCCAAATGATAAAAGGTATGAAATCTTTTCTCATCCAATCTCTCCAATTCATCTAGTTTTTTCTGATATTTCTCATCTATGGGAATTTGATCACAGATGGAAATGTAGATCGATGGTAATTTAACTTCAATGGATGGGACTTACTCTGTCACATATACTAATGAGTATGAAGTTGCATGTGTGGTGGTGCAGGTCATGGCCTGGTAAATCCCAAATTTCAGGAAGAATTTTTTCTATCTATGATTTTTTATCCTTATCTACCATATTTTGGAGTATATTGGATAGGGTCTTGTTGACAACATCTAGATGTTAATTATCCATTGCATGTTAGTGGGATGAATGGTTGGCCTTGATACCATACTCCTGAAACAGTTTCTCCAATTCAATAGAATAGAAATTGCAATCATTTTTTGTAAGTATTGTATAAGGGACACCAAATCTGGTAATGATGTTGTTTTTCATGAGGATGATAATATTTCTTACCCCGACCACTTTGAGGGGTATGAATTATGTCTGTTTGGAAAAGAAGTCAGTTTTTGTGAGAGTATACTTAAATTTTGTTGCCGTAGTGGGAGGATATGGTCCCACGACATCCATTTACCATATAGAAAATGACCAATAGTACTTGTCCGTGTGAAGTAACTCTGGGGTTTGGTGAATGAAATTGGCATTAAATTGGTAGTAATGACACTTCATGGTGAATTTAGTGTTGTTGTGTGTCAGAGTGGGATAGTAGTATCTAAGCCTTCAGATTTTGTGAGAAATCTTGAGTCTTGACTAGTGATCTCCATAAAATCTGGCATGCACTTATTTGAGGAATATGATAGTCTCTTATTCGACAATGAACCTGAGAATGACCCCATCAATGATTCTCTTATAGAGTTATTTTTTATGGTTTGTGTCATCATAGAGAACAAAGTTAATTTCCCATCTCTATATTTTATTTCTTCTAGCCCTATCTGCTGGAATCTCTCCCATTTGAAGGTAGTCTATAACGGGTTTCATTCAGTAGTTTGTAAGACCATATAGATTAAGGACAAGGCTAATATCATTAATCTCTTATGTGTTGGTTTGAACAAACACTACTAGAAAAATGACTTATAGACACGGATTTATAGGCAAAATTTAATTGATCCATGGATATAGGTTAATATATAACCACAATTTTTTTAAACTATGGATTTAGAGTAGAAAAACCCTTAGGACTGACCTCCTCTCATTTCATCTGTGGGTTTAGAAACCCTCCCTCCATCGTGACTCATCTCCATCCCCTCCCTCCGTCGCGACTCATATCTCCCCCTCCCTCCATTGTGATTCCTCCCCCTCTCTCCCTCACTAGAGAATCCTCCTCCCCCTCCCTCCCTCACTCAAGAATCCTCCTCCAAGAATCCCCCCCCCCTCTCCTCCCCTTGCAAGGCAGCAAGCTCTCCTCCCTACTGATGCGACCCCTCCTCCCTTTGCGAGGCAGCTGACTAACCTCCCTGCCGATGCGGCTCCGACGCAGCCTCCATGCCTCCCTGTCGACGCTCCCCTCCTCGCCAATGTGACCCATCCTCCCCTTGTGAGGCATCCACCTCCCCACCTCCCTACAGATGCAGCCTCCTCGCCTCACTATCGACACGATCTCCTCGCCTCACTGCCGACGTGGCCTCCCCGCCACCACTGGTAATTTTTGACGTTGCTAAGTATTTGATGACCCCCATGGTGGAAGTTGTAAAAAAAATTCCCCTTCCTTATGAGATGGGGTTGATTTGGAGTCACTACTGATTTCTTCTAGATCTACCTAGGATATTATGACCTTATAGGTATAGGAAGTGGTAAAAATTATATCTACCTTATGGGATATGGTTTCTCCAAACTGGATTCCATATATGATCCCAATACAATATTCTCAATTTGGTGCATTTTCACCCATGCATGAGATGAGTGTAGCACCTTCTCAAAATGTGAGCTACTTTGAAGATGGATATTTCATGAAGCCTAATATTATTGATTTCTTATCTGAGTTGTGTTCTTGAATTGTCTAGAGTCCTATATCCAGAGCCTATCGACATCCCTCCCTCTAATAATGATGTTTTTAATGTATTAGAGATAGGAAACTTTTATTAGATTGAGCCACAGGTGTGTTTATTGACCATACATATGGCCTCTCATGTGACAATGACATTACATGATGCTTTCTCCAGGGGAATCCATTGATCTAGGAACCTGGAAAAGTGTAATGATCCATTCTCACCCAATCCTTGGATGCATTCATAAAACAAGTCTTCAATGATTATTTTTCATTGGGATTTTAAGCTATGGAGGAAATCATATCATAGGATCTTGCAATTATTTTTTGATTTCACATCCCATGACCCAAAGAAATTAGAAAGGACTATTTGGAAATAGAGCATGTTCATGGCTTGAAGATGATCTTCATATCCCTGATAAGATTTGTGCTTTTTTCCTTTATCTATTGAAATGTTTCCTATAGGTTTTGGAAGAGTTAAAAAATTCACTCCCCCTTTAGAGCATCAGGGATATCATAGATGGAAGTGGTGATGGGATAGAACGTACCCAGGGGTTTTCATGACCAAATATTTCCACTTGTTCGCACTATCTTCTTCCTCATCAGAATCATATTCCTTTTCCTAGTCATACTACATAGGTCAATTTTCTATAGACGACGACTCGCAGAATTTAGAAGGTAAGTAAGGTCATCACTACTCTGGTTCACCTACAAACTATGGTTGCTAATGTTTGATGTGGAACTATATATGGTTGACCCTGGCTATTTGAGTACCATTCTATGTGAATGTTTCTTGAAAATTAGAGGATGTCCTTAATAGGGTGATATATCACCATGGGGAGTTTGTACACAACGAATGTTAGGGGTAGAATCTTTGTAATCCAAATCTATGGTATCATGAGGAGGACTATCATAATAACTATGGACATAATCTTTAGATGAAGAGTTGGTAAATCCTTAAAATGCTTCAGACATGAACTGTATAACCTCACGGATTCTAGCATTTTATAGGGTAGAAATATGAGCCTCATCCTATATTTTGGTTGAAATATTCCAACCAACCATTTGAGAATGAGAAAGAGTATGATACTTCTTCTTGGTGGTCACAGGAGTATATCAAAGGATTCTTTTTGTTATGAGAATATGTGCCCATTGCTGGGAAGCTGTTAGGATATGCCAGTGAGATACTGAATTGTTAGTAGGTGTATGAGTATTAATTCAATCTGACATTACCATTTATCTCCTTATAGGGTGCTTCTTCTAATTCAAGATCCCAAACAACCGACTCAGGTACTATATCAATGTCATCATTGTACCTAATGGTATGTAATAACTTAGTTCATCAAGCTTTTTGTTTTATGTACTCTGAATTCTTTATTTAAATTACAAAATTGTAAATGTGATTTTCAAAATCATCTCTTAATGAAAAATATAATTTTATCTTATGAATTTTAATTTCTTCATGCATCCAAATCTAACATAACATTCTTTACACATTTTTTCCCCTTTATAATATTTATAAGAAGAGGAAGCAACATCTCATGCATAAAAATCACAGTAAGCGTTTATGTACCTTCCGGAGCATCGCCCAGAGAAAACCTGTTAGTAGAAGCACTCAAGCCCAGAGAATGGAGCTCCTTCTGTCTCTTTACCAGATTTGCCGCAGTCTGCCTGCCATCTAGCGCTTCCTTGCAATCACCCTTGGTATCCAATGCCATGTCAAAGCTTGAAATAGAATTATCCAGTTCCCCAAAGTTTAGCTGTGCTCTCCCAAGGGTAAGCCAGGCCATGAAAAAAACAGCGTACATTGAAGAATTGAAACGATAGAACACCTCTGTCCAGGATGGTTCCAACTTAATAGCGCCTCAGCAAGCCTCTAACCGTCAGCTTTAAATGCATCATCGAGCTGGGATTCGGTCCCGAACCCCAAATAAGTGTCAGAAACATCTAAGGTTATATGCTCCGCGGTAGCAGCCTCAACGTCGTTCCGCTCAAAAGGTAGATTACGGCGTTGAGATATGGCGGGAAGGGAGTGCTTGTCGTTAGAGTTTCGGTTATCCTTTCTCCTCCATGTTAACTTTGTCTTTCTCTTGGGCACGTCCGTTTTGTCTCCCATACTTGCTCGGCCCCCGTAATCCCCGCCGGGCCTCGATCGCCCACCACCACGGCGTGGACAATCTCGGAACCGATCCATCATTCTTTATACATTGAACATCAACTATTATCTATAATTTCAAGGGAGTTATATAATTATTAGATGCTTTATTGTATTTATTACTTAGATCGATTTTATTCTGATCACATGATCCTCAGTCGCTGCATTTTCTTTGGTGCTCCATCTCTTGTGTATGTAGATTCATATCACAACCTTTCAACATTTCTTCTACCGGGTATGTTATACCTAAATCGTCTGATCATAGGGTGTCTAATTTTCTTACAGTTTTATTGGACCGTCTAGTGATTTTGTTTATAATGGAAACACCAATATTCATGAATTATCTATAAACTTCCTTATGGATGAAACTTTTACTACCTCTTATACTTATACGAGAATCACATAAAAGATATCATGTTCTTTACTTCTATTAAACTAAATTTCTAGAGCCCTCAAACTTCCTCGAACTTTGAAATATAGAACTTCTATAGATTGGTGCTTGAAATTGGTCTAGATCTAAACTTCAAATCACCTGAATCTAGTGAACTCAATCAACTACCTTAAAACTATATGTTCTAGTATTTTCAAAACCATGAACCAACTAAACTTCCAGTAAGAATTTGTCGAAAACTTCCTCTCTTTATGTTGCTTCTTCTAAGTAGCTCTCTCAAATTCTTCTTCTTAATATCTCTATCTAATGATCAATCAGTGCTTCATTTTGAGTGATCCGAACCTATTTTATAGGCTCAAACTTTTCTAATAAATTCAGTGATTTCAAATCTCTAAACACTAAGACTCTGCACATTTCTATTGTGAACACATTCATGAAATATTTTAAATCTCAGAGTCAAATAAAATTTTTATAAAATATGGTGTCAACTCAACTTTCAATTTATCCTTAAATATTAGCTTCAATTACAAAATTTACATTATGAATTCTATATTTTAAATATCCATATCATCATAATCACATTGATTGTGGCTTCAAAATCTTTATGTGAATTCACTTGACATCATCTAGTCAACTTACTTTCATAAACTTCAGCAATTATATCTTGGAATTAATTTTTCCCTCTATCTGGTTTTACCTATTCTTTTGCTCAACTCAAAATTCTATATCCTTATATACTTAAAACAACTTTGGCGTGAGTCTTTTTCTTTTTATGCTTTGTATTCATTTCCCTTTCATTGTATTATAACTTTATCTCGTATCACCTTCTTCGGATCAACTCAACTTTAGATTAAATCAGCCTCCAGAATTAGATGCTTTCTAGATTCCATGCATCTGGGCTTTTTTATTTTTATTCATCAGATAAGTCAATTTTCCATACATCCTTTCTCAAGAATCAGACACAGATGATGGGGAGGTCTGTGAAGGACATGGAATAAAATTTGAGGTTACCTCAAACCATTTGGGTCAAGTGTGGTGTCTCATCATGATGTTGTGTCTGTGGGTGGCCGAACAATAGTGTTGACCATTATGGTAGTGGCCTTGGGGGAAACCATTCTGGGGAACCTATATTTGGACCTCAAGGAGATCTTCACAGTTCTATACTGACCATGTGAGTCTCTTATATTTTCTTATTTTTACACACCTCATAATGATTGACTAACATATTTTTGAATGGAATTTACAAAAGTGTTTGAGAATTAGACACCAGCATCGAAGATTACATTACTAGAGCCAGGGGTTGAGGTGTTCATGAAAGATGATCTCCTCTTTGTATGAATGGCTAGGGGAGACTGTGGTGGTTGGGCCAACTAAGGAGGTTCTGCTGGTAGGGACTACCGATATATTGCCTTTAATAGAGGTGATTGAGACTCTACTGATAGCACGGTCAGTTGAGAAGACTATGAAGGTTTAGCCTAGTATTGAGGGGCCACCAGAGGATGATGTTGAAGCTAAAGCGTGAATGGAGGGGTGGACAATTATTCAGGAGCCGAGGTGATAGGGGATCGTGTATTGGATGCACTCACCCTGGAATTTCCACTAATAGTGGGTGCGGGGGATGAAACAATGGGCATAGAGGCAAAAATGGTAGAAGAGTGATTAACTACTGCATTCAAAGATCTGCTCAGATGTATTTATAGATATCATACCACCGAATCATTGCATGGGAAATAATATAGGGTCATCCATTTCTCCTTCTTATGAACTTATTATCTCAGGTAACGTGAACATCATAAGAAATAAACATCATCAAAAACCATCAATTTCTACACATTGCATATACTCGGTTTGATCTTCTTTTTAACATGAAAATGATGTTAAAAAAACCATCAATAAGTAGTGTTTTTCTATATTTGTTGGATTTGAAAATTTTCATTCATATTTTGTAGTATGTTAAGTAACAATTTATTCTGGTCTTGCATCTCATGGGAATTTAATGAAGAAAACATAGGCAAATCCAAGGTCAGTAAGTTTGATCCTTCTCCTATAAGAATTTAATGTGGAAATAAAGGATAATAAGGGCTATGAACCCTAGTTTCAAAACACATGAATAGAATTCCATACATTTATAATTTATGTACACCTACTAAAACATCCTTGAATGGTGCACTCCCTAGAGAGTGGATCTACGAAAGAATTGATAAGTTTCCATGGTATGTAGAAATGTTTAACAGCTTGGAACATAAAAAGTATAGTGTTTTCTAAGAATGTGTTCCTTTATATAAAATCTAAGTCAAAGTTCTATGTTTAGTAGGATCCATACTTTCAGAAAATCCATAGTGACCAAGTGATTATGAGGTGTATGTCAAATGAAGAGGTTACTTGTGTCCTTAAATTTTGTTATACACTTACATACAGAGGCCATTTTAGACTTCAGTACATAGCTAGGAATGTTTTGGATGTTGGATTATTCTAGGTAATATTTTTTAAGGATGTCCAATATTTTTATAAATCATGTAAGGATTTCTAATTCATTGGAGGTATTTCCAAAAATATGAAATTCCCCAACAACCTTTGATTTTTTTCAAAATATTTGATGTATGGGATATAGAATTCAAGGATCCATTTACTATTTCTTTTTGAAATACTTATATTCTCTTGGGAGCATATTATTTTTCTAAATAGATTGAATCTCAAGCAACTAGAATTTATGTTATTTATTATTGGGATGTGCATATCCATCTGAATATTCTTTTTTCATTGTTGTTTATGGAGTCATATATCATTTATCATGTTTAGTTGACACATTGATCACATATATATAAGAAGTTAAATCTCACTTCTTTTCCCATTATTTCCTTTCAGGTGGTTTCTTATGATGCAAGTTCATGGACAATCGACTTCTGTAATAGACCAACGGTGTCTGTTTACTCAGCAGTTCATATTTCACTATCCACAATTTTATAAAACTTTACACTAGATACACGTTTAATGAACTATATTTCATTTTATTAATTCATATTCTTCATTGTCAGACTTGGATTCATTGACAACCTAATTTTCAATACCTTTCATAATATAATTTTGTGAATTCAGCTTACTGAGGTCAAATCACCAACTTATTATTAAGTGATTTTTACTAATAATCATTCAATATATCACAGTTTTGGATTTTCATGTTACTCCTTTGAGTTTTCTTTCGGATGATAATGAATTTATTGAATCTATTAAAGTTTTTTTAAGGGGTAATTGATTTGATTTACACAGTTTATTTTCTTACATGATTTTCTTTAACATTGTTTTCTTAATCCATCATGTATATAGTGTTTCTTAATGATTTCTTTATGATGATATTAAATACATTAACTGATGAGTACTACAGGAAGAATGTAAACATAACAACATCAATATTCCTAATATGACAAATAGATAATGACTTTTTGTTTTCAAATATAAGATGTTATGTCACTGTTATGTTATCTTTGTTATTGGATCAACTTCATGCTATTAATATGAAAGTTTTATATTAATATAACAAATTATGTAATTTAAGATATAGAATAATAAATGTATGATTAACTTCTCATAAAAATTGTTGTTAATAAAAATATTCTATTACACTTTCATATTTATTACTCACAGATAATCCAATGTGGGTATATGTTAAGCTTTAAATTGATATTAACATACAGAGTAGTGAAATTTCATTCAAATATTACCCTTCTCTATTATTACTAGATAACTTCTCTTCATACTAGTGAAATAGTCAAGTTACATAAGAGATATTAATTACTAAATATAAAATCTATAAAAAGAGTATAATCACTTAAAATGTTAGAAGGAGACTAGAAAAGCAAAACTACTTACTATAATGTCTATAAAAACTGCTTCTACTTGGGTTTTTTATTTCTTCATGGTTATGGTGGGACATGAAAAAAATATATATGGAGGGATTTATGTTTTTTATTTCCACTTTGTAAGCAAATAGCCCTATAAATTATCCTTTTAGAGTTCTTTCATATTTTTATTTTCATTTATTGAGTCCACTTTTTCCTTTTCTTAATTTTTTATGTTATAAGTTTCTTGTTCAATTGAATATTATTTTATAATGATTTGTTTCACATACACGGATCTCTTATAAAACTCAATGACGGGGAACTTACCACATAGTTTCGAGCCGCTTTCAAGCCTTGGTACACTATAATCAACTGATACTTTAGTTAAGATAATTTTCATTTTTATTGTATTTATGGCATTATTCATGTATTTACAGATAATTCAATTCACTATTCTAATTGATGCCCTTGGTGGCGTTCCCCTTGATGATTTGTAAGTTGATGGTATGTTTAAACAACACTTACTTGAACTGACATCTTTCTAGTTTACATAGTTTTTGTTACCATGTAATTAATCATATTTCACTACTTTAGTTTATATGAATTCTCAGCATCCTTAGTGAAAAGTATTTAATATTTTCTTTCTTTTACTGATGCTATCAAGAATGTTTCAAACAACCAATTTATTGGAGCTTATTTGTGTATCGTTGTGACATTGTTAGCACTTGGTGGACCACCCTTGTTATTTGTATATAGATTGTTACTATTTTATTTATTTTACTTTTTATTCACTAACCAAACATATTATGGGATATATTAAAGTAATTATTTTTATTGAAAAACTTAATTTTATGCTCACTTCCCACACATGTATATATATTGTTACTATTTTATTAATTTTATAGGTCTTGTGTTTTTTTATTTTCAAGAGAATGATTTTTTCTACTTTTGTATTTTAATGTTTTCATTTTTTCAAGTTTTCTGGTTGAAGGTTTATAGGTTCCATGGTTTGAAGGCTTGTAATATAGTAGGTTTGGAAGTTATAAGTTGATAGTTTGTGCATTACACATTTAAATGTTACTAATTTTCTAGTTTTTTGGTTGTTAGGTTTGTAGTTTTTAGTTGCTAGGTTTTCAGGATGAATGTATTCTTGTTTGTAAGGTATGCATGATAGAGATTCCAAGGTTTCCATGTTTATAGATTTCAATGTTTTTAGGTTATAAGATTACATGTTTAAAGATCATTTTACAGATTGTTTAACAGGTTTACAAATTGTTTTAATGGTTTACAGGTTTACTAATATTCGATGTTTTTAGGTTTATGGGTTTTAGTTGCTAGGTTTGGATTGTTTTACAAGTTTATAGATTGTTTTACAGGTTTTATGTTTACAGCTTATAAGATTACAGGTTTCCATGAAGGTATTATTGTTTTTAGGATGAAGGTATTATTGTTTTTCAATGTTTTTCATGTTTTACATATTGTTTTACGGGTATTATTTTTTTAAGGTATGCATGGTTGTTTTATAGGTTTCCATGTTTATAGTTTGTTTTTAGGTTATAAGATTAGAGGTTTGTGGGTTTTACAGATTGTTTTTAAAGTTTTCAAAGGCTTAAATGTTTGTTTTTAAGGTATGCATGATTGGTTTAGAGATTTTTTTATTAATTTTAGGTTACATGTTCTATTTACATGTTGCTTCAGGTTACTGGTTTTCAAATTGAATGTTGTGGGAGAAGCTGAGAGCTAGGAGAAGCTGGGTTCATTATTTTAAGATTGACTATTTTACAATTTTTCAATGTTTTAGGGTTTGTGCATGCTCATATTGGATGGATTTATTGAATTTTATAGGAGAAGATGGGTGCATTATTTCCAGATTGACTGTTTTATATGTTTTCAATGATTGTGGGTTTGTGTATGGCTGGAATTTTTTTTCATTAATGTGCATCCTATAGCCACGGTTTTAAACTGTGGCTATATGTCCTAAAACTGTGGCTATAGATTTATAGCCACGGTTTGGGGAACCGTGGCTCCAATTGGCATGGCAATAAAGTCACGACTATAGCCACAGTTCGAAGCCACATCTATAGCCACAGTTTGAAACTGTGGCTATAGCCGCGGCCTTATTTCCATGCCTATTGGAGCCACGGTTCCCCAAACCGTGTTTATTACCTATAGTCATGGTTTTAAGACCTACAGCCACGGTTTTGAAATGTGTATATAGCTTGAATTTATAGTAGTGAAATGGTGATACCATCTGACAATGTGCAAAGCTAATGACTTTTTCATCCTGGTCTGGATCACCCAGGGTTGTGGATGTATTTTCCAATGCATCAAACTAGGATTTTTGTGATTGGGAAACCAGGTTCAATGTTAGTTCTAAAGTAAATTCCCCCATTAGTCCTCATACATGTTCTAACAAGATGATTAGCTCTTCCTTTTTGATATCATAATCATCATTAACCTACTTGATGACTAGTTCTTAATAGCCTTTTATCTACAAGTATTTTACTTATACATGAAGTGTTGTCTCTATACCTGCATTGAGAGCATGGTATTCTCCTTCATTGTTTACAAATCCCTCCACTAGTAGCAAGGATTAAGTTAGGACCTCCTATTTGGTGATATGAGTATGATTCCCATCCCCACTTTGTTCATCTTGGGGTCTTCTATAATTTTCCCTGTCGGGATTTTGTATGCACTATAGAAATGCATCTCCCAGATTTGGGGGTCCTATTGAATAAGGAAAACATATTCATCAAGTAACTATATATTCACTAAATTTATTTCAATTAAGGGTTTCTCTGTGAGAAAATCTACTAATTCCAAGCCTTTGACATCTTTTTGAGGCACAAACTAGATTTCAAACTATTTTAGGATGACTGCCCACCATGAGAGACATCAGATCAGCATTGGATGTATAAAAATGTATTTGAGTGGGTTCTTATGAAATACCAAGTGGACCTCATGGTTCTGCAGATAGTGCCTCAACTTTTGGAAAGAAAATATTAGCACAATAAAACTCTTATCGATACTTGAGTAATGAGTCTCAACATCAATCATGGTTAAATTGATAAAATAAAGGTTTTCTTCATTATTGGCATAATTATATTGTATAAGGGAGGATCATAATGATTTCTCAAGGGTTTTCCCATAAAAAATGAGTGCTCTTCCTTTGATGGTAGGAATTAGAACTAGTAGGCTTAAGAGATATTTCTTGAGACTGTCAAATGATTCTTTGTAATCATCAGTCCACAAATATGAAACCCCTTTTTCATTAACCCAGTGACAGGAAAACATTTTCCTACATGTTTGGCTATGAATCATCAGATTTAGGATAAATTTCCATGGATTCCTCTCAACTATTTGAGTTTACAAAGAGGTGACATGATACAAACAACCTTTTTCTTATAGGGGTCAACTTTGATGTTGCGATGGTGTACGATGATGTTGAGAAACATCCATAAGGTTTTGTCGGAGGCACATTTAAAGGTATCCATTATCATATTGTGTTATCTTAGTTTATTGAATATGGTTTTAAGATACTCCAGGTGTTATGAGACTTGTTTATATTTAATCACTAGGTTATCAACATAGTGTTCTATTTACTTCCCTAAGAAGGGTTTAAAGATCCGATGCATGGAATATTGATATGTAGAACCGGAATTCATCATGGAAAAGGGAATGACCTGATAGAAAAATACTCCCTATGGGGGGATAAAGGTTGTGGCTTCTTCATCTTATCAAGCCATTCGGATTTGGTTGTATCCTAAATATCCATCCATGAAGGAGATATCCTAATATTCATGGTTTCATTGATCAGTAGTTCTACAATTGGGACTAGGAAATCATCTTTCGAGTAGTGTCGGTTGAGATATATGAAATCGATGTAAACTCTAATTTTTCCATCATTATTTTTTATGGGAAAATATTGTCCAGAAAAATGGGATATTATACCTGTTGAATGAAGTTGTTTCTAATGATCTTGTTGGCTTCAGCCTCAATTTGGGTCACATTTGTTGGGTACGTCCTCCTGTCAGCTTGTTTGTAGACCCAGTGGTCCTCTGGTAGGCCCAGGTGGTAGGTATCCACCTTGGTATCAAGGCATATAATTTATATGTAGTTCTAAGAAAATACATCTTTATTCTAACTTTGTAAGGTTGTGTATACCTCTTGTTCTTCATAGCACACGGCCAGACGAATTAATGTGGGTCACGGGTCTTCTTCTATACCAAAATTTATTTACTTGAGTTCATTAATAGTGGTAGATATACCCTCCTCAGATGTTGTAGGGGAATCCCTAAGGTATTTTCCTCTTCCTCTTCTTTATCTTCTCATTCCACTTCTGTGTTTTCTTCTTCCTGTTTTGATGGAGAAAAAATTATTTAGATAATCTATTTTGAGTTGGGAGAAGAGTTGAGATCTTGGTATTTTGAAGATGAATCAACTTCTTCTGGCCTAACTGAAATTGGTGGGTTTTTTGGAGAGGATGAATGAGGGATGGAGGAATGCCTTCATCCTCTATAACCTTAGTGAGTGAGTTAGGGGTTTATTAGAGCTCTGAGGATGGATAAAGGGAATTTCCATTCTAGCATTCACAATTATCTTGGGGGGTCAGTGGATTTTTCAACACTGTTAGACTTAGTGGCCATGACCAAAATCATGAGGACTGTTGAATATGCATCTGAACACAAACCCATACACCCAACATGATTTATGGGTAGTGATCTAATCCATACCATCAATCAAGAGTCACTTCCCTTTCTTCTCATAGAATCCTACATCGATATAGTGTGACTCCAAGGATTCTAATTGGACCTTATCGGCGTCCAATGTCCCATTTTTTCCATTGATACAATATTTGTTGCAATGATGGTATGATGAGTGAATCACTACATGCTGGTGTTGCCAAGTCCTTCTTTGAAGAACATTGAAGGTCACATTTTGTTGAACCACTAGAAATTATGAGTCATCCACAAGGTCTTAAAATTGAGTTTTGTGCTTGATTTAGCCTAACAGCTTCTCCTCACTTTTTCATATCCCAATAGAGTTTTGGAAGAGGATGTCGAGTTATCCACATTGCAGCCCAGCCGATGAAGTGTTCATACTGGGATGAGATTGACTTTATAGCCATTATCAATAAATACTTTTCATATATCAACACAATTTATCTTGACAAACACATATATGGGTATGATGTGTCCTTGTATAATGGTGTCTTCAACTTGATCCATGAAAAATATAACCACAATTAATTTTGTAGAATCAGTCTCTATTTGATAGACCTTGGTGGCGGCCACTTCAGCTTCATACTCCTGCGGTATTAGCAAAGATTCTATAAGTGCTTCTCTGAGGACTTTTTATAAACTTAGGGCATCTATTATTGATATCTTGGATGGTATCGAGGCTAACTATTTCAATATTTCATATTTATGATCTAAATATCCGTGCTTCCCATCATGGGGATGCTCTTTCATAGGAATTGTAGGGTCTTTATCATTATATGAAGATGGATAGGCCCTTGGGATAGGAGATAGAGGTTATTCTATGCTTTGTTGGTTGGGTTGGGTACGTCTTCTTGTATGATGAGGTCGATTATACACCTGTTATTTTTATGATGGATATTCTAGAATGATCAGTCTATAGTTGGTTTTTTTAGGTTCATTGGAATTTTCCATTTCTTTTTGGGTCTTCTAAAGAGATCTTCTATGATTTTCTCAAACTTTGATGATGTGAGCAGGGATGTGACCATACATTTTGTTTCTATGATGGGAGAACCTTTTGTTGGTATCCCCATCTCTTATATACTCTTCCTTCAGTTCCCCATTCAGTTTTAGGGAGATCAAGTTCACATCCATACTCTTCATCATAGAATGGATCCATTACATGAATGAAATTAATAGATTCTAAGAACAACTCATCATCTGAAGATGATTGTACCTTCATAAGTACTTATGGTGGTGTCATTTTGTGGGGTGGTGCCAGTTATTCAAGATCCAATGGCATAAAACACGTGAGGCTCAAATATGACTTTCTAATGGACATAATTTCATCTTCATGAACTTTTTCTTTGCCTCTCTGGTTAAAATTATTCTTTAATGGTTTACTTTTAGAGGATTTTGGGGCTGAGGATGTCGGTTGTGTTGCAGCAGAAGTTTCCAGGGGAATAGTTGTTTTCTTCAACTATGCTTGGATTATACCCTAAGATCAGTTGAATATTTTCCAAGTCATCAAACTATAAATATGTTGATCCCTTCTTCTAAAAATATCTTGGAACTCCCCTCCTTCATTAAGGTCAGTGGTGGAAAGATATGCCTCTTGTACTGGTGGTGGTCCAAGTTTTACTTTCCCAGAATATATCATTCTATAAAAGAGGTCTTTGAAGATGAAAAATTCCTAAATAGTGTGCCTCGGTATCTATTTAAAGGTACAATAATTTGGTTAGTCTTCGAGACCGACCTCTTTGGATCTTTTTTATTCTATTATATGGAGTAAATTTCAGTTCATAGTATCTATAAAATAGTTATGGTCGTAATCATCTCAGAACAAGTAATATTTATTCCTTCATTATTCAAATTGATTTCTACTGGGTCCCCTCCAATCATCATGTTTAGGTGGGGTTGTTGTTTCTTCCTAGTGGGGATCGTATGATTTGGTATAGGCCTTGGAGCTGGAGCAGCTACAGGGGAAGGCTTAAGCATGATGGATTCTCCTTCAGCTCTCCCTAGTATTTTTCCCAAGACCGATGGGGTTACCTAGGACTTAAGATTAGTATATTGCATGGATTCTTGTATTCTTTGGGAAATGGAGGAGAACTTCATAAACTCCCTTGTATATTTCACTAATATTAGAAGCATTCGCAACTCATCACAAACATCATCGGTGTATATAGAAAGTATCTTGTCTTGGGGGAGTGGCTGGTTGAAAGAGTAGGTCATCCCTTTTTATCTTGCAATGATGTTTGAGACGCTCTCATTCTGCCATTGTTTGTAGTTTGAGAGTTCAATAACTATTATCTTTGGTATCATTGAGATAAATTAGAAAAGTAACTATCAACAAAGATCATCCCATCCTATTATTGATCAAGACATAAAACTAGTGTACCATTCAAAGACTGACCCTTGCAGAGTTCGCACAAAGCATATGAGTTTCACTACTTCTAGTTACTCTGGAGTTAACATCATGGGATCACAATAAGATTCATAGTGAAAAAAAAAATTTCTATGTCCCTTGATCCATAGACTATTAGAAACATAGGACTTCAAAAATTTGGTGGAGATGGGGTGTTACTCACCTAATCAGTGTAAGGTTTTTGTTCTAGTTATACCGGCGCACACCACACCTCTATGGCTTCCAATAGAGCTACCAATGAATTGATGGTATTAATCAACCCTTGATGCATGTCCTATTGAACCTGATCTTGGGAAGGCACAATAAGGGGAATGATTTGACATATCAGATCTACTAGTACATGAGGTGGATATCCGACTGGGGGAATCTTTGTAGGATTTCACTGAACCCTTTTCGGTTGTTTCTTTAATGGGAAATAATATTTATATCTATACATGAATGGGTCTAGATAGGTGGATGGTACATGAACCATATTGGTCAAATATCCTATCCTTTCTTCATTTTTTGGGATAAACCCTTATGGTTGAGGTACACCTCAAAGTAATTCATCAATGATTCTCCTTAACTCTTTCATTTATTCCTCCTATTGAGAAAATATTTCTTCAGAGTGTATAGGGATCATTCTCAAAAATAGGAGGTGGTAGGTCATATAAAACCTTTATTTTATTCATATCATTTTTAGGGATTTTTGGAGGGGGTGGTGAAGGATTGATTAGGGGAACACACAAATTTTGAGAGACACTTTGGTTTCGGGTAAGCACACCATCCTTCTCAGTGTGGATTGGATTCTAGGCAGAACCATCCTCTATTTTCTCTAATACAGTGTCACCATTTTAGATGTGGTTTTTAGGATTTAAATCCATTATGTTCATTGATTCATAACACATTATGGTAGGGGTACCAACTTTCGAGTGGTAGGGTAGTTTTTTACATCCTTTGTTGGATTTTATCCTTCTATTATAGGATCCTCTTAAGGCTTCTTGGAGAAGGTTAAATCAAAGGAAACCTCTATAAAAACTTTTTTCATGCTTCCTATTTTGGGGAAATGAATCAAGATATGGGACGAAATTGGAGACCTCTCAATTTGTCTTCCTCCCTAAACTTAAAATAATGATTTCTGTTTGATGGGAGTTTCAGGTAAAAATGCCCCAAGCTCACAGGGCTGGGGTTTCTCCTATTCTCTTATTGTTGTGCCTTAGCCTAGATTATCCAAACTTATAGGGTAATTTTGTGTTAGAAATTCCCATTTCCCAACTGGATGGGGTTGATCTATCACTATAGTGGTTGTTGTGTTATTGCCTCTTTCTTGATCTCGTGCATTATCATTTGAGTGTGAACCTGATTTGGTGTCGGGTTTACACGTGAACTATTTGTTTTTGAGGGAATCAAGAGTGCTTGTTGATTGGATTACCTTAAGTAATAATCCATCTGAATGTTCTCAGTCACCTGTTTTAGGAGTCTTTCAATGGATTTCTCCCATCGGGCCTGACTCTTTTGAGACTACTCAAGGTCGACCCTTATTGGGTGTTCTGCCTTTCCTGAGCATGAATATCATTTGATTTACTCCTAGGGATAATTAAATTAAAATAGTTCATTACCAATGGGTCCTGTTGGATGGGACATGGGATGAAATGAAAAGCTTCATACTCTCCCCTTCCCCAGATATGAACACCAGGAAAGATATCGTTAATAAGACAACACAACTTATGTAGTGCAGTGAGGTAGGTCAATTTAATATCTTTCTTCTACCTCTATGATTGTGGTCTCTGCAAAAATTAAAGATATTCTAATTTTATTTGATGATGAATCTCCCCCAATATTTTAACTTGGTATATGTACCCATTTTAAGGTAAGAATTTTTTTTCAACTGGCTGATAGTTGTCCATTGATTGAGATGAATGTTATGTAGGAATTCTTCTAGAAACCCTCTAATTATGTCGAACTAAGAAGTGGTTGTGGTCTAAAAGATAATTGGTATATCTTATTTGTCTAATTTTATTCTCATGAGAAACATATCATTTTTTTCTCCCTCTAAATATTCCTCTAATTGATCTTCATAATTTGGACACTTTTTGATGATTTTTTCACAAGTGGAGGGGCTAGCGAGGTTCTTATTGATATGTGAATGGTATGGGGGTGGCTTGGAAGACGAGAATTGCCCTGAGACATCTCCTAGTTGTGAAAGGATGTCACTTTTAATTGAAGGGGTATCTAGCATATCTAACTGAATCCCTCCAAGAACCTTAGAATATGAGGGCTTCCTCATATTTGATTTGGAAAGGGAAGGCTGACTTGCTGATTTGAAATTTGACTATGGGGAAGACCTTCATAGAAGGTTCCATTATGGTGAGGGATACCATCACATATTGATTCCCAACTATAGGTAGAATTTCTTCAGTGTATACCCTATAGAGGACCATTAGGTAATATTTCGGCAAGGGTAGGACCTTATTTCTATTTGATGTCACTATGGGGAGGCCCTTCGCAGATATTTTCATCATGAAGAAGACTACTATTATAACTTTATGCCTAAAAACAAATACATATCTACATTTTATACCCTTGAAAGGACCATCAGAGAGGATTCCAGCAATGGGATGAACTTTTCTCTGTTTGATCTTCTATCCATGATGAGGGATATCATGATTCTTATCATAAGATAGGCTCTCACGATCAATTGTTTCTTTTCCATAAAGTAAGCCTTTGTGGAACATGCTCTGGGGAGGACTGTCAGAGCTACCCGAAATAATATTGTGGGGAGGACTATCACAAATGCTACTACCACTTCTATTATTTTGTAATGGATTGGTAGGATCCTGATCCAACAAAGATAATTGTATGGTGGCATCAAGAACACTAACCTCTTGTAGAGTAGGGTCATGAATATTCCCTTCATTTTCCATATTTCTTTGGAATTACTTATTTTTGGGTGCTCTCTTGCAGGAAACTAGGCCGGGTTTTTTTTGGTGATAGCCTTCATATACAATATCTTATTAAAATGGCTCTCCTAGTGCTATTGGGATACTCTGGTGAGAATATTGAGTTTTGGAAGGGATATATACCTTCCCTAGAGCATCCACTATGGTGGAGAGGTGTCCCCTAGTTTCAATGGGTATTTTTTCCCCATCTGGTTATCCATTAATCATGGAATATTGCTGAAGACCTTCCAGGATGGGAGCAGGGTTTCATGTCTTCTCTGGAGTGACCACCTTATTTTGTGGATGAATCACCCCACTTGGGGATGTGGGTTTGTGGTCCCAACTCATTTCTATCTCAGCGGACATGATTACATCTTAACAATTCTGGCGGATATGGTCGGGAATTGATGTGTGATCCTCCATCATTACCAAGATGTGTTGAGAGATGTCTTTGGATAGAAAAAGAATATATGCCCATTTTGATGTTGGATCAAAAATATATTCCTACTATGTTTATCCATTTTCTTCCAGGGGTACTAAAAATTATTCTATGTGGGGGTAGAGGAATGATTCTTCACATGGTTTATAGCTATGATACACCATCTTCTTTCTCCATTTTCCATCATATTGGACTAGTGGGATTTGTATTCATGAAAAAGGATTTCCATATTCTCATTTTTCCCTAAATTTGTATGAAGAGATTGGTATGCTCTACCCAAATTTTACTCTTCTTGTATTTGGGTGACATAATATTTGACTGATAGGATTCATATTCATGAGTAGAGACTTATTTCTATTTGTGGTTTATTACCCTATTTGGATGGCAGTCTTGACATGTAGCAGTAATAATTTTCACCTTCTCATAACTGGTTTCCAACCTATTTGGTTGACGGGCTTCATGTGCACTAGCATATATTTTCATATTCCTATAATTTACCATCCTATTTTCATGGAGAGTTTAGTGAGAATTAATAGAAATTTAAGCCTTCTCATAATGTGCCACAACATTTACATTGTGTGATTCAAAATAGTGATATGTAATATACATCCACTAACAGGTTTTCACAGTATATCCATGGAGGTATTATTTAATTAGAATGAGGGTAATGACCTATTCCTGGTTGTTCAATCGTCTCCCTTGTTGGACTACTCGAGGGACCTAAGTTAATTGGACTTCAATAGGGGGCCTCAGGGAGATATCTTCCTCATACTAAGGATATTGGGATGCATGGTGTTGGAGGTGATGAATTCCTTTAGGATCCTTTAGAGGGTCCCTTGTGCTATAAAGATGAAATCATTGGTGGTGACATCATCAATCTCTCGAAGGTAATCTAGGAACTCATTGTCGCATTCTGAGGATAGATTCTTGAAACGTTTGCAGATGGCTAGTGGGCAATCCTTGTTTTTGGTCACCGCCCATCATTGGGTAGATGTTTGATGGGGATTCTGGTCCTAGAGGGCCTTTTATGTTGCCTCTAGGGTGGAGAGAGTACCATTTTTGTGGTACTCCCTAACCAATGCATTTGAAACCCAGTGTTGAAGACGCTGGGTGGGAAAGGGAGTCCTCTACTTCATCAAGGATCCTAATACCTATGTATTCTATTGAGTGTCTATCTGAACAAACTTTCAAGACTATATTTGATTGCAGGAGGCTTTGAATATAGCCTAAAATTTACGTGACATATCCAAACAACAAAACCTCATCAAAGTAGTATCTCATTATCACATGTGTAATTTATGGTCTTATATGTCCCTCTTCCACTATGGATATGAAAGAGGGATGACATGGGGTAAAATCTCCACCTTGGTTAAGGATTCACATCGGGTTCACTATTTTTGTTTCACCTAATGTAATTGATACAAGTTCAATAATGAAATGTTCTGATGGGGACTGGGTAGTGTATCCTTTTTTATTTTGTGAATGAGGTGTCGTAGTCAGGTCATTCACATCGAGTTACCATTTTTTTTACAAAAAGTGGGTTGTGGCCTAAATGGTTGATTTAAAGGGGTTTAATGGTGTGCAATCACTTACTTTAGGTACAAAGTCTTCAAAATATATCCAAGAGGTTTATTTGTGGATCCAGAAACGTCCAATGGTTCTCATATCCATGATTCATGGACCAACATTCCAGAGAGAGGTGCCCGTTGGGTAACTCTACCAACAATACTTAAGAACTCACACCGGTTGAGAGGATGGTAATTCAGGATCATCACACCCTTTGGGGGGGAACTATTGCCTATTTCAGGACTCTCTTATAGATATAAGATATGTTCACAAATTCATGGTTCATTACCAAGCATGTATCTATGTATTACCCCTAGATAAGGATCAATCATAAATATGTTTAAGTTTGGAATCATCTATATGTATCTGAGGTTCTCCATAAATGGAGATATTTGTATGTATTTAATGTTCTCCACCACTTTTTCCCTTTTCTGGACAAATCAGAGATTCCTTGGTCATTTATTGAGATGTTGCTGGCTTTAATCCATGGTGAGGCACTTTGGAGTTTATTTTCATCTAGGAGAAAAAAATTATTTGATGTTGGGATCAATCCCATAAGACGGGATTTCTATATATCCTTGTGATAGGAATCAAAACCCATATATTTCGGTGCATCTTAATAGAAAATATCACATTTTAAGGACATGTGATAAGGAATCAACCATATAATTTAGCATCATGTAGTACGGACACTCAGGAGTAAGGTTCCCAATAAAATATGGTGTGGGACTTATACCAAGGTGGCTTGAGGGGCCCAGTAGAGTTGTGGTCTCATTGATAGATATGAATCTGCCTAGAATATGGCCCAAAGAACATTAGGGTGACTTGAATGTTAGGTTTTTACCTCAAAGAGGCTTCTTACATATCCCAATTAGTTGGGAATCAAATCTGTGTATTTCAGTAACACTTAGACTTACAGCTTATAGGAGGCCCATAAAGGTGGAATGATTGGGGATTGTACTTTGATGTTTCCCATTTGGTTCTACTTCATTTGGAATATGTCCCTTTTAAGGTTTAAGTATGGTTTTGGGGCTTATACCGTGTGGGATTCCCATGTGAGGTTTAGGTTCATGTAGATTTCATAATCACTTTTATCCTCTAATCCCATGTGAGTCATACTCAATATGAGAAACAAGATAAAGTAGTAGATTTAATGATCACACTATCCACCCTATCCATTGATGGTTGGTGATGAAGCCTAACGGGAGAGATATAGGTTGATTTGAGTGTTCCCCTAGCCTCTTTTATTTTGGTAGTCAGGATAGTCAAATTTGGTGATCTATCTGACTACGTCTTGGGCTAAGGTGAAGAGGAGAAAACATAGAACCTCTTGTAAGAAAGGAAAGGGGATTACCTTAGGATTAGTGCCCTAAAATTAGTTTGGTAGATGAGGGTGTACTTTAAACTAGTCCTCATCAAAGGGAAAGGCCAAAAAATCCTCTCAATCCCTAGAATTAGGAGGTTCGTGTGAGTATCCCAAGGCTAGAACCTGGGTTACCATGGTAATGTAACCTTGAGGACATTCTGGGGATCTTCCTTACTTCAAGGATTACTCATGTGACTCCTCTTTCCATGGTTATGTAAACTCAAAAGGGCACCGAAGTGTGCCCAATGATCTTTCCATTCTTGTCAAGTAGCTTTAGAAAAGGCTTTAGTCTGATATCGATGGACTGGATCATGGAGGGGATGACATGGGGCCCATTTTCAAGATGGAAGGGAGTGAGAGATGGAGGTCGGAACACCCTAGGATGCGCCGTTTTTCATAGTTGGTTCTTATGTGGGATGGGGTTCCCTCAGTGTAGAATCTTTCTACATGGGTAAGGGGCATATCTACATAGTGTTTTTCTATGTGGACTAGGGTTCGGACCACATAGTGTGCTACTATGTGGGACTAGGTTCTACCCATGTAATATTTTTCTATGTGGGGATGAGTTCCACCTGTGTAGTTTTTTTTATACTCAGGGTAGGGTTCTTCCCACATAGCATTTTTCTATGCGTGATGTTCATCTACAAAGGGTTCATCAATTCTTTCAAATCCTTTTTGGTTCACAAACAACTAGATGTTTTGTTATTTCTTTCTTAATTATTTTTAGTGGGTTTTACCAATTGGGAATCATCAAAGGGGATCCAAGTTTTTCAGCAATTCAACTTTACTCAGATTAGTCTCCTCTACTCCTTCAATATTTATCCTCTTTTTTTTCTTCCCCTAAGGGTCTTATTAATAGAGAAATGGAGTAACATGATACCAATGCAGCTAGTTGTATGTGATAGGTCATGAATCTTCTTTTCTGGAAGACCATAGAGGATTATCAACCCTTGGATGACTTAGTCAGTGGGGAAATAATTCATATAAGGGGGCTATCATTTTTTGGGGTGACGGTCACCACCTCATTCCTGCAAACTATTTAGTTTTTGGAGGATATTAATTTTTAGGGGTGAAGATACATTCGTCTTCCCACAAATAACTTTGGTTGTTTTGTGGGTTTTGGTCCACCATCTTTATCCCACAAACTATTTTGGTTCACAAGGATTCACAGTTCCATGGACATCCATACGGAGTGGCGATTCATGAAGGGATTTTACTTTCACGATATTTCTTCTTCCTCCAGGATTTCATTCCTCTAAACATTTTTTCTGAACTCTTCTTTATATTTATTTCTCTTTATTTGTAAAATTGATATAATTATCTTGAATATTTATAGAAATATTATGACCCAACACCATAGGGCCACTAGAGGTATATAGTGGGGTTAAGAATCCAAAAAATAAAAAAAAATTGGAAAATGAGATGATTAATTTGAAATATATTTAGATAAATTTAAGTTGTTCTCTAGAAGAAAAAATATTATGATAAGTTCAACAAGATATGAAATAATATTTGAATGCACTGGTAAAATATTTCTTTATTTCAGTATAAGTTCATTTCCAAAAGTAACTCAAAGGACTTCAAATGAACTTTGTAAACTCACAATTATCATGATTCAAGATGAGATTTCAAGAAGAATTAAAATGTTGTTGATGCTGATATTCAAGGATCCTCTAACAAATATGTTGTATTTGATTTATTTGGAGGTTTTCAACTTAATAATGGTATAAGAATCAAAATAAAAAATGAGGCCCATGATTTCCCTTTATTATTATAGAAAAATTTATTACAAAAAGTGGTAACCCTATTTAGATCAAGGAGTTTAATGGAGAATAATTTTTTAGATGTATTCGCTGAGAAAAAGAATAAAATATTGAGAGGGGCTTGTTGACCAAATAATTCATGGAAGATTTACATAAGTTGAATTTATTGAGAAGCCTATAACATCATGTTCAGATGAATGGTGATAATACCAAAATATTAGGTTCTAAGGAAGAAAGTGAGAGAGATATAAAAGTATAATCTACCAGAAATAGGATAGGTCAATGTACATTGTAGTGTCATGAACCTAGTTCACTTATAAGTAACTTAACTCAGTTGTCCACATAGCCTCAAGTGTGCCTCTCTATATGCTAGAGGCTACTAACTAGTAGGGATGGTCTATGGTGGTATAGTGGGGAGACTATATCCTCATGATCAGAGTTTAGCATAGTGGTATACAATAACAGTATATAGTGAAAATAACATAATAAATGTACTATGGAAATATAAACCATCCATATATAATAAAGTGGTAGAAGTTGAATCAATATCATATACAAAAACGATAATCATTCCATGATGATATACAGAAGGGGAAGTATATAGGATACATGGTACAAGAATATGTATCATGCTAGAAAAAAGACAAAAAAAGACCAAAATCTATCTCCATGAGCATCCTGATCCCCATCTCAGTATTTTTCTCCTAATCTACCATGTACAAGCACAACATCACATATCACAATCCATGGTACTGAACATGTAACCATGAAATATGTTTGGGTACCCTCCATTGCTACAGTGTCACCGCCGCTACAGTGTGCTATAGTACAGCTACAGTAACATGTTCCCAATGGTACTGTAGCAATATTATTCACAGAATGGGCCTTGGGCCCAAAAAAATGGGTCTACGGGCCATTTAATGGGCTAAATGCTCACTGGGCCTTCGGGCTATGTAATTAGTATCCCTCTACCCGGTTAAAGAGGTCTTTTATTTTCTTTAATAATAAATGATGCTTCAGCCCCAACCTTTTAAAAAAAATAGGTACATATGTGAGGATATACATGCACCAGTAACCCATGCCTCCACATAATGATATCATACTAGTCTCTCATTTTGAATAAGGGATTTCATGTTGATGCTTCTAGAATAATTTTAATATAAAATGGGGGCTTATATTTAATGAAGGGGGAATAAACCCAATTAAATCCACATCAGTGTAATTTGGATAATGTTTTACATGTTTCATGGTATTATGATTACTAGTTATGTTCAAACAAAGAGAACCATCAAATTTAATATAATCTCATTTACACCTTGATCCCATCCATGGTGTTTTATAATTAGTAACCCAAGTGTCACCCAAGTATTAATGTAATTCATTCAACATATGAACCCATCCATGTAATTCCTTGTAAGGAGCCCAAATATTGCCTATAGTGTAATATCAATCATTTACCCTATGATCCCATCCAAGGAATTATACTTAATAAACCAAGGTATCACTCAATGTATTTATAATATCAACCTACCTATGATATCATCAAAGGTATTCTATATAAGGAATACAAGTATCACTCAAGACTTAGTATAATTAAATTAACCTCTGAGCCTATCCAGGTCATTTTGTGTATGAAACCCAAGTATCGCCTGAGGTTTACATTAACAAGTAGGACTATTTAATTTAATAAATAAAATAGTCCATGAGGTTATCCATGCTATAATATAAGTAAAACTATCAAAATAGGTCATTTTGTATGTTAAAATAGAAGATAACCATGGGAGGAACCTAATTCAAGATAAATTACATTATCAAATTGATTATAAATGATAAGAAGTGACATGTAATATTGCTTGTTACAATACAATTCATCACATTCATCTATTTGGTCAAGTCACCACACAAGTGATAATAAGGTCCATTGAAGGATTACTAAACTATGATTTATTTAATTCATCTACGACCTTCCACTAGAAAAGGTGTATACTCAACAAAACCATAGGGGTGGATTAGTAATTCACAAAACAATGGTATCTATAAAATTTTTAATCAAACCAACATTATGTGGTGGTAAAAGCTGATGTCTTGACCTCCAAACACATTTAAGGGGTCTGAGTAACATCACATATGTAGTTTAGGTAATTGATTTAATGAATTTTATATTTTGAAGCAACATGTGGGGGTTTTATCATACGACACAATGAAAATAAATTATAAATGAAACTACCTTAAGGAAAAACAATTTAGACCACATAACTCAAACTTACGATGCTCCACTCATCTAATATCAATCCTTAATTTGAGATAGAATGAGATAAATCCTAAGAATCGTAAAATGAACTAAAAATAGGGAGAATTATCTCACATGAAGATAGCACAAAAGAAGGTGCAATAAATGAGGAACGAAAGTATGAGGAGTCTTAGACCTACCAATACAATAAAAATGTACCTGACGGTGCTTTAATTGGACAAAAAACATGGGAAAACCCACCAAAAATGAGGATAAGAATGAGAGCCATGTGTGGGGTATCTCTTGGTTGAAATATAGGAAGAAAATGGGGTAAACCCCATTTAAGTTCAGAAGGCGGATATCAGTAAATTTTCCCGCTTTAAAGGGGCACACAGTTATGCAATACAGTTTGGATAACCATGCATAAACTATAAAGATCACACTTCTTAATACCCATACTCTTTATAGTTTGTCCACATGGTTTGGCATAACCATGTTCCAACCATTAGGTGCTACTGGTTAAGTGACATTAACCATGCGGGATGGGTGCACGGTTTAGAAAACTATGCATAGATCATGCACCCACCTTTCTAATTTTCTTTAGAAATTCTACACTACCATGCACCCCTCCTTAAGTTTTTTAGAAAACTCTATGACCCCCCCCCCTGTAAGGTCCACATGGTTTCTATTAGAGGGACGCATGGTTTAAAAAATTGTGTGCCTCTACCTGCTTTTCCTAGAAAGTGATTTTATGGATCCTGAAACTCTTCAAAATCATTCAACACCCGATACCACTATTGAGACTTAACCAACTTCCAAAAACAATTCTTTTAAGTGTTACAACCCATATATTTTTATTTAAAGGCTCATTTTAAGATTCATCACATCCACCAAATAGAAACGTTCAAATTCCTTTGATAATTCAACTAGACCAGAAACATGACACCTTAAAATCTCCCCACCATATAAATTCTCATCACTAAGAAGATTTAGTAAAATGAATAAAAAAATACCCATCCTACTCAGGTCATGAATTGTCAAAAAATAGTCATGTTTTGTTCCAGAAACTCAATCCACCTCCAGGAATCACTTTCAACATGTAGTACTTAATCCACTAAAACATGATCCAATGCCCATATTCAAAACTTAAATTTCATGACGGTGCTTACCCAATCCCATCAAGCCTATGATAAGATCATGTCATATTTTCTTTCATCAATGACATATGTCACTCCTCACTATAGGTTCTAAGATTCCAATGTCCAATTTTGAGCCACAGTCTCTCACTGTTGGAATTTTCTAACAAGGAATTTCCTTAGTGTCTTAATGATACTCTCAACACATTTATCAATTTAAAAGGGTAATTGAACTCTATTCAACCTAAATTATACTAGTGGTGCTGAATTTTACTTGAAAATTCTTTTCCATCTACTTTAAGTTGTTCTAGTCTCATCCTAATGGTGTGCTAAACACAGTTTCTTAATGACTACTAACAAATACTCAAGAGAACCGAATTCAGACCACTTATGGATAACTATTTCAAAAACTCTCAATGAATATAGTTTACACATCACTCAAACTACATTCTATAGCCTTATTCAAAGGCATAACAAGATTTTTCCAAGCACTCTCACTGAAAATTGTACCCAAATTCCGATGACATCTCATATCATAACTATTTCCTATCCAAAACTATCACCATTCTATAACACCAACAGTGACAATATTCTGATCTTGCATCCATGGATCCTCATAAGGTACTTTGAGTTTAATGCCCACATATGGAGGTCACCCAAATCCCTAATCAAATATGTGCCTGGAATTTTCTGATAATTCCAACTATATGTTGTTTCCATTTATTTATCATCAAATGAGTTTCAAAAAAACCTTAAAATGATCGGTTACAAGATTCCATTAACCTTCACAAATGAGGGTTGTTTATTGGAAACGGATGTTCTGCTCCCCACCTTAGAAGAATCCTTTTCATCACTTTAACAAAAATAAATCTTTATTATCACTGATCATGCCTAGATATAATAACTAGAATGGGTAATAACCTTTTTATCCTAAGCACTAATATAATGTTAATTCATGACTCACTCCCACTTCCCAAAATAGGTTATCATGGTGAACACTAAATATAAATCATAACGAGGTTCATCACCCTCTAATGAAAAATGATGAACTATAAACCATCTATATTTCCTTTGAACCACTCCTTAAGTGAAACTCTTAAATATATCTTCCATCAACTCATAAAATCTATTTGGTTAGATAGTTCAGCATATAGATTATGCATTTTTAGGGTACTTTGGGTGATTCCAAGATATTTTCCATGATCACCTCTAATAATAAGTATAACAAGATTCCATCAATAGGTGTGTATAGATCCTACTAATCCACACTCACATCAAATAGAGCTATATCTTCTTATACTAACTTTAGACACCATGTCCCGAGAAAATGAGTGTCCAATTCCATTCTTGTGTCAACTTTATTTTGTCACCCAGCCCATTCCAGATTATCATTCATCACTAAGAAAATCCTTTTAGTTTTTACTCAAGCCTCTAGGTTTCTATGCCAAAAGATTCACTTCTTTGGAACCATCAATCCTTGGATTTCATATATCCATTCACCATTGTTGAATCAGAAACATTTACCGCGTGCAACCATCACAAAATAACATATCAATTACATCAAGCATACTATCCTGTACCACTCATTTCAAGAACCAACTCACATCCCCAATATTTTCAATTGACAAGGTCTAACTGACGATGATATATGGAATGTCAGTTTCCATTAAACAATAAGTTCCCATGGAAATCCTCTTCAAAATCAGGTATCTTATCTATGCCACAATTTATCGAAAGGTAACCTTCCTTATAGAGTCATTTAAAAACTATGACATCAACTATTCCACTACTATCCAACTAGGTCAAGAACCAAATATTCATACCCATTAAATCCAAATTCGACAAACAATCACTCGTGATGCTTTCAAAAAGTAAAGGTATCACCATACCTAAATCAGAAGACTCAATCACCTACCATGAATCAATCTATAAATGATATTTAAAAAAAAATTATCTTAAAATAAAATGCAAAACTGGGATAACAACCCTCACAGGTTTCACTTAAAAAATAGAAAAATGACCTATAAGGGTCTGGGTTAGATGTAAGGGCCTCTAGGTCTCCAACATAGCCTTATAGTCTATCACATGAGAACCATATACCATTTATATAAATTAGTTACATGGAATCTAAAAAACCTATAAACTCTATTTTATAAGAGGTTAAATTGAAATAGGTAAGGAATCATTGACCTATAAGGGTTATAATCTATCACCATAAACGGAATGGAATCACCTACCAACCATCGGGCAACCAATTACTGGTTATTATAGAGCATCCAAAGTAGGGAAATCTCACTGAAGTGTTAAAATTATAATGTAATTGATAAAGGGATGAAACTTAGATGTATCTTCATACGATAATACCCCCTTGAGGTTCACCTTACCAGACAACCACCCATAAACCTGGGTATTGTTTTATCAATAAAGATTTTTACTAAGCACAACTAGACCAAATGGGCAGCACTCACTATTCTTGGTACTTAGATTATGGATCTACCAATTTATCATCTCCAATGGGTGCTACTATATGGATAAAACTTCATTTTAACATAATGTTTTGACTTTTTATACTATATTCATTCCTAAAAGTTTATTAGGTTGTACAACCCATCCTTGAGGTTTAAGAAACAATAGGTTAGAAGGTATTTGAGACCTATGGGAAACATTCACATTCCCACTCAAGGAAATTCTAAAGATCAACCCTACATGATGGTTCAAGATATAACACATCTAAATGTTCATTTTTAAGTCATTTAACTGATTCTCATTCATTTCAACATTTAAAAAATGTCATATATGAGGGATATCAAATATCGATTTTTAATGAAAACTACACTTAGTACTTTATCTAACTGATTCCATACAACATTTGGAAAATATCTCATATTTTCATTTTTAACCCATCATTTAATCTACCCACAAGGTTTTCAAAACTAGTCTTGATTAAATAAAATGTAAATTTTCTATTTATAGAGGAAAACACTCTATAGTTTGTAATTTTATTTTTAATTAACTAACACCTCATAATAATAAATCTCAAAATAAGAAAGTGATTCTTTTACCAATTAATGATATTGGTCAAGTATGATTCCACCATATGTTTAGATGTAACACCATATAAACAAATTTGGACACTTTAAATAACCATCCCATTAACATAAGAATATCCCCTTGGGGTTAAGTACCAAGGAATATAAAGACTAAGGTGACCCATGAGGGTCCCATCATGTTAATCTAGGTTCAATTATATGGGAATCCATTCCCAATTTGTGGATTCAATGATATATAAATTATAATTTTCATCCCATTTAAATGAAACCCATAATAGTTACTTCATACAATATTTAACATGCCCTTAATGGGTTTATATCATAAACAACATGACCCAACTGAACCACTTGGGTCCAATTGTGCATTTAGGATTTACTCATATGGGTCATCATGCCTAAGTATTAGAGGTACATACCTTTATATATAGATAGAAATATACCATGGTCTATTTATATACATTATCATTTAAAAATTTTAAATTTACTTGCATTTATAAGTTACAGTTGGAATTCATGTCACTATAACCAGGTTATCACACTTTTTTTAGAATGTAATAAGTCTATAAGAGATGGTTTGATTATATGAGTCACCATTACCCAATTTATAAAGAACCCATGAACTTTATAAATTGAAAATTTGGCACCCATTTAATCAAAACCATTAATGTTTCAGCTCATTCAACTAATGTATAAGGCTCAAACATATCCAAATCGGTTGGTTAAATAGAATGATACCATCAAGCTATATAGGAAAACACAATTTAGCTTGATTCAGATACTTTATCTAACTATTAATATTTCATAATTTTTACCAAGTATGATATTAGAGGTAAATAAATGTAGGTAAGCATGATAAATAATTACCTAAACATGGTATACAAATAACAAGGCATGTAGCCAAACGATCAAGTAATATTGTCTACATGTGATTGAATATGCATGGAATATGAATATTATATGCCTAAAATGATGCACGTAGTGATTCTTCCTTATCATAATAGTCCAGGGGTCAAAATATATAAACCAATAACTATAAGAATTTCATCAACCGCCCAAGGTGAAATAATAATCAAATGTAATATAGAACAATAGTCTCATCCTAGGAAACATGACCTTTCCCTCGAGTATGGGTTGGCTAGATCCAAACACAAGATATTTACCATGTGCTAAAACATCCTATTATCCTATCTAACAATCCTAAAACAATAATAAAAATATAAAATAAGCTGCTTTTGATACCACTTTACAGTGTCATGAACTTGGTTCGCTTATAATTAACCAAACAAGGTTGGCCACATGGACTTAATCATGCCTCCCCATATGTTAAAGGATGATGACTAGTAGTGAGGGTCTATGGTGGTATAGTGGAGAGAATATACCCTCGTGATCAGAGTATAGCACAGTAGTATACGTTAATAGTATGTAGTTAAAATAACATAATAAATTAACTATGGAAATATAAAGCATCCAAATATAATAAACTGGTGGAAGCTGAATCAATATCATATACAAAAATGATAATCATTCCATGATCCTATAAAAAGGGGAAGTACACAGGATACAAGGTATATGAATATGTAGCATGTTGTACAAAAGAGAAATCCTAAAATCTATCGCTAATGGCATCCTTGGTTCTAGCTTATTCATGTGATCTTAATCTCTCATATACAAGAAAAAACATAGAAAGATCAATTATCCTAAACCTACAACAATGATGTCTATTTGGGCACCCCAGTGTAATGGTGGATTAAAGAGGGTGTAAGATATACTCAGTAGGCCACCACCAATGGTGTCTACTACAATACAGTCTATGAATATAAAATGAAGTAGTGTGTTGGAATAACAAAAGTGAAGCAGTATAGTAAATGTAAATGTAATCAAGTCAGCTCAGGTTCCTCAAGGACACCTAGTCGACCATACCTAATTAATCCAAAGACACAATGTCTCTGAAAGTGTCTCAACACACACACACACACACACAGATATATATATATATATATATATATATATATATATGCATATGAGTAAATTTGTATATATTCACAGATATACATGGACTGGTGAGGACCCGTGTCTTAATGTCCAGGCGTCCACATAAGGATATCATACTAGTCTCTTATTTCAAATAAGGGATGGCATGTCCATAGTTCAAAATGAATTATAATATAAAAAATGGGATTAAATTTAATGAAGGGAGATGAGCCAATATAAATCCACATCAAGGAAATTTAGATAAGGTTTCACACGTTTATGGTATTATGATAATCAATTAAGTCCAAGATAAGAGAGACAACAAATTTAGCATAAAATCATTTATCCCCTGGTCCCATCCAAGGGTAATTTAAAAAATTTAAATTGTTGATGGTTTCCTCTATAAAGGCTTGTGACCCTATCATACAGGCATGGTGATTTGTATGATTAATTGTCCTATGTTAACAATTTCACTCAAGTAGGTCATTTGGGGAATTTTTATTATGAGATAACCCACTATAAGTCTTTTTAAAGTTTGAAAATTAATAATATGTTATTTGGTTGCATTTTGATGAACCCAGATTGGACTAACAGAACCCTTGTGTGTTGCCTTATCTATTACGACCTAGTTTTTAACTAAGCCCAGTTGTGAATATATTTATGGATAAATAAAATTATTAAAATTAATTTATGAGATAAATATCTTAATTATTATTTGATGACAATAAATGATTAATGTTTATAAAGGATGATTGATTAGACTTACCAGTTTTTCCTTAAGCCCTTATTGAAATCAGGTACCAAGTAATTTTGTCTTATAATTGGTACTTTATTTTTTGAGTTAAATATTTTAAATATTTAAATATTGAATGTGAATCAATTTAATGACATAAAATGGAGCCTTATGTGGAATACTTTGTTTAAACCCTCATTTAAGGGTAGTATAAATATCTTTTTTAATTTACTTGGAATGGAAACATAGAATTTTCTATATGCCTTTATCTTTTTTAACAGCGGATTAAATGATAGGAGTATAGAATAGAGAAAACTATTTGGTGTGACTTAGTGTTTGGTTTGATGCTTATGCTATTTTAAGTGGCTAGCCTGAGTAGGTAGAGCCCTTATATCTTAAATTACTTGCTAAATTTCATTACTTTTCTGATGTATGGTACCATTCAAGTATCATTGTCCCTAGTAAGACTATTAAATTCTAAAAGAATCCCTTGTTTGGATGTGTGTTTATTGTATCCTTGACCCTTATTATGGGTGTGAGCATCACATAATGATCAGTTTTAGTGGGTTAGACATTCCTAGGGTATGGTTGGACACTTTGTAGGTTGTGTGACCCTATCTTCTTCCCCATTGTTGGGAGACTTGGTATTTCATCATCCATGTTAATGGTCATATGGGGAAATACAACTCTGGGATAAATCTCTTGTATGGACCACCAAGTATTTAGATTCATAGGGCAGACAACCTATGTATAGTATCAAGGATGTTCCATATTACACTACAACATAAATCGCCTTTAGTGGCAGTCTTTTAGTTGTGGTTTATTAAAAACCGCTGCTAAACCCCCTTTTTTATAGTGTCGATGCTTCCCCCCACCATCCAACCCTGACCCCCCTCCCCGAACCCCTTCTCCCCCCCCCCGACCCCCGCGATGCCGCCTTCTCCCCCCGACCCCGGCGAGCCCCGACCCCTGCGACGCCGCCTTCTCCCCTCGACCTCGGCGAGCCTCAACCCCTGCGACGCTACCTTCTCCCCCAGTGATCCCCGAACCCTATATCGGCTCCCCACCCATGCTGTTGGTGACCTTGAAAACCATAAGCATGCCCCTCTTCCCATCAGCGTGCCTCGCCGCCCGTCTTTGCGGACCCCTCAAAGCCATAGCTCGGCTCTCAGGTATGGTAATTGATACCTAGTGAGTTTTCCAAGATTATATGTTTATTTTTAGTACATTTTAGGGTATCTAATTTTGGGAATTTTTTTATCCCCTTGTTTAAAATTTTGAGAAACCAATGAGTGACTAATATTATTTTATGTTCTGTTCAACATACCATAGTGCAAGATATTGAATGTATTTTCCATTGAGTTCACCTTTGGTTTATTTTAAAAATAAATTATATAATGGTTTGTAAATTGAGGTATTAAATTAAAATCCTATTGGTTTTTGTATCAATGGTCTTTTTTTAATGTGTTATCAAAAGTTGGATGATTAAAAGACTTGGATTTTTAACTGTAATTTTAAAGGAACTCTTTCCCATGATTCATAATGTATAATAAAAGTGAGTTTTCCAAACCATGTTTTAAATTAGAAATGATGGGTGTTTTATAATCATGAAATGGATTATGAAATGGTTAAATTTTTAGATGTAGGTCAAAGATCTATATTAATATTTTAGTTCAAACTAGAATATATTAAATGTTTTATAAAAGTAATTTCCAAGATTCCATAGGGAGATCCCACGTGGAAGGTTTAGTTCACACCATACATGCACATCTAGGTGTATGTGGATCTTAGGATTCTCTTTTAGGTTCATAGTTATTTTTTTATTCATTGATTCTTAGTTTGGACCATTTATGGATGAGTGGTGTATATTTAGTGGATATGGTTCCTTAGTGGTGATGCAGGAGCTGTTTAGGTTCCATTTATTTGTTCCCTTGGTATATTGTATTGGCCATTTTTCCCAGGTGTAAGTTCTACTTCTATTATATTTAATTCATTTTTATTTTTCTGGAATAATTTTTGTTTAATAATTATCTATTTTATTATTCATCTATTTCATTTAATATTTTTCCATTTGCAAGGAATTCCAATTCTTGGAATTTTAATTACTATTTTTTAATATATTCACCTTGTTTTATTATTACCATATAAGGGTTATACCATTCTCAGGTTCATTGTCGTGATACCCCTGAGTTTGTTTATATCCTATAGGTATCGATAATTCCCATTATCCCTTATGGAAAATTGGTTTAGGTAACATATCAACTCATATAGGGTAAGTTCATTAAAAATGGTATCAGGACATTGGATTCCCAAAAGGGACCCAAGTTCTAAATGAAATATATTTTAATATGGGTGCATTAGGGTTTTATTGAGTTAGTTTTATTGTTGATACTCTAGAAGTAGTTTATTAGCGAGTTCTTGATCACCACCAACTATGATGGAACTTCAGACACTATGGGTTGTCGATATTTGAATATTGAATTTAATAATTCATATTTTTTACATGTTATGGTGTATATATACTAATTTAAATTTTATTGGGTTTCATAGGGGTTTTCTTGGATTTATGGTGAAAATGGAAATGGGATCAATTGAATCAGTTTTGTATACACAACCTAATAAATGGGGTAGTGACTTAACTCAAGCTCTTAGATAAATTTTAAGAATTAATGCATGAATAAATTCCATCCCATCAAACCATGTGGTTGGTTCGGGCATAAATTTTCATCCCATTTGGATTTTTTACTTATACCCCTTCATTATAGGGTCATTGGAATCATTTCATAGAAAAGGGAAATGATCTGATGTGGTCCTTATGATTTTTTAGGGGGATTGGATTTTGATTGGATTAATCGCATGCCTTTTTTATGACTTTTTTTGATATTATGATTTTTCAAAAAGGAGTATATAATGAAAGATGTATTTAGATTGAAATAATAAATCCATAATTTTTTATAATATATATATTTATTTTTGTGAATTTTATTTGGAATTGGATGATTTCATTATGAAATATAAAATATATATTAGTTTTAAAATTGGTTGGTGATTTATTTATAAAAGTATAGTTGACCCTTTTGGACTGCACATCTAAAAATGGTCAATTTAGAAGTGAAGAAAGTTTTGTCTATATTTATTTTAAAAGGGGTGATTTTTGAAGTAAATAAATTCTATTGAAAAGATAATTTTTTTGTTCGCGTCAATAAAGTTAGTAGTTCTGAAAGATATTTATGGATGTGTATTAATCTCCTATCATTTCCTTTTACTATTCTTGGATATTTACCAAACTCTAAATGGAGTGTAAATCATTATTTTTTCCTTTAAATGTTGTATTATGTTTTTATATGTCTGTTTTTTTTTTTTGGAATTTTTTCCCATATAACTTGGATGGTTTGGTGAATTGATGAGGTATGATCATTTTCAATTTTGTGGTGATGGTATTTTTGGGGTAATTTTTGATCAATTAGTGTATATAAATTATGGAATTGAGGTGGATTTGGATTTATGTGTTCAATGGGTGTTCTTTTAGTTACTCTTTCATGAGCTGTGGTAGTTGGGATGTTCAAGACTCACTATATTATGTTTCTGTAGTCTTAAACTATCGTATATGTTTGGACATTTTAGATTACATGTACTTATATCATGACATTTGATCAAGTCTCAGGAATCCATCAAGGTTAATTTCTAATTCACATGGGCCACGTGCTCTCTAAATAGTAACACCCTAAAAAGTGTTTACAAATGGATGCTTCAATTTTCCCTTTCTACATTCCAAAATAACATCTAATTCAAACCATGTATTATAATTAATTTCCACTGTCATAGTAAGACTTCACTACCATGCCAAGATAGTCCACACTAGGACCAAGAGAAATAAAGAAGACAACCCAACCTCTATATATCAAAGAAGACATGGATTTTTCATATCCTTGTTATTCCACTATCCATCAATGGGTCAAATAATACATTGTATACTTACCTATATACTTATATACAAAAAGGAAAACATCACAGGGCCACATATAATTTCTTTCTGACAGAGATCCACATTATGTTTCAACCCCCATTGATGTTCCATGATCCACCACAGATCTAAAAATTTTAATCACTCATAGGGTCACGACATGCTGCTACCCATAGCACTTCACCATGATACAACACATGTTCTAAAATTCTCAACCCCAAACCATACCCAACTCTTTGAATCCTAATTTGAGGCCACTAATTTAAGGTAATAGTTTTTTCCATTTCATATTCCTAACTTATATTAAATTATTATATGATTTATCAATCCCTTTCCTTAGTGATATCAAATTAATGGAATCATTAGTTTGTTTATATGTTATGGTGAAGCATGACATACAAAAAACTACAGGGATGGGATCCTTGTTCTTGTCTTCTTTTATGGATCTTTTTAATTTGCATACTTTGGTATCCTAGTGGGTGGTTTACCATATGTATTTATATAAGAAAACCTTATGTAACATATTTATATATTTTTTCAACTAGTATATATGAATATATTTCCCTATTTGGTAGTAACTATGTGTTTAAATTTTTTTAAATATTGTGCAGACACATTGTGATGTACATAGATAAAAGCTGGATCACATTACCGAGGAACACACCTTAGTATGTTAAGGGTTTGAAGGATTTTTTATATTTTGAAATTTCAAATTGATTCGTTGAAGGTAGAATAATATGTTCATGTCCTAAATGTAAATTTAGAATATGGTTAAAGAGATATGAAGTTTATGAACATTTAATACTGAAGAAATTCTCTGGTCAATATTTGTGTTGGATTTGGCATGAAGAATCGAACATTATATAAAGGTTGTGTATTGATGTTAGTCCACAGAATGAGCTCCCAACTTCGTTGGAAATGGAAAATGAAATGAAAAACCTCATAAATGATGCATTTATCACTGTAAGAAACCACTATCAACATCAAAACATAACAGAACAACTAGATGAGGGTACTACATATTGCAATGTGACAAGTGATGTTTTCAAGACTATAACACAACCAGATCAAGATTGTAACATATCATTGGATCCTCCTCTTAATTCTATGGAGACAAATGTAATATAAAACTTAAATGAGGAAAATACATTTCATGATTTTGTTGACGATGTAAATCATGAGTTTTATAGTGTATGTTCGAAATATTCAAAGCTTTTTTTCTATTGAATTTGTACCATACCAAATTTATATGTGGAATTACAAATAAATAAATTTCCATGATATTGGAATTGTTGTGTGATGCATTTCCTGAAGAAAAAATCCTTGAGTCTTTTTATGATATGAAAAAAGTTGTTAACAGGGTTGGTCTGAATTATACAAAAATACATGTGTGTCCCAATGATTGTATGCTTTATTGGGGAGAGGAATCAAGTAGACAGAATTGAAAAAAAATGATCTTCTTATAGATGGTAGTCAATGGGTGATGTTGGAAGTCTGAATCAACACACTTTTATGAAGAATAAGAATAAAGGGAACACACCTTAAAATTTTTTGTGTTACTTTCCTTTAAATCCTCAATTGCAAATATTATTCATGTCATTGAAAATTTTCGAACACATGAAGTGGCATTCTATAGATAATAACAATGATGGGTTAATGATACATACAATAGATTCAAAATCGTGAAAGACATTTGATTCATTACATCTAAATTTCTCAGTTGATCCTAGGAATGTTTGATTTGGATTGGCTGCCAATGGATTCAACCCATTTGGGACTTTGAGTACCAGTTATAGCATTTGGCCAGTTGTTTTGATCCCTTACAATCTGCCTTCGTGGATGTGTATGTAACAAACATCTTTTATCGCTTCAATGATTATTCTTGGAAATCAAATGCTTGGAAATGATATTGATGTATACTTGAAGCATTTGATTGAAGAATTATAGGAGTTATGGAGCAACAGTATTGAGACATTTGATTTTTCTTCTAAAACAATGTTCAAAATGTATGCTGCTTTAATGTGGACCATTAGTGACTTCCCTGGGCTTGGGAATTTTTATGGTTGGAACATTTACATAGGTTTGGCTTGTCCTTTTTATAACTTCGATTTTGAGACCAAACGAATATCTCACAGTAGAAAATGGTGCTTCTTATGCCATCGAATATTTCTTGATGCATCTCATAGATTACGGCTGAACAGAACAAAATTTAATGGTTTTATTGATTGTATACCACCTCCAAAGTTGTTAACTAGTTATGAAATATTGACACAACTTGAAAATTTTGAAATAGAATTTGGGAAGGTTCATCATTTGAATGATAGCAGGAAACAGGTTCAAAATGCATTGTCAAGTGAAATCAGAACACAACAATGGAAGAAAAAAAAGAATATTCTTCAAAATTCCATATTGGGACTTTAATTTTTTGTGGCATAATCTTAATTTGATGCATATTGAGAAGAATTTCTGTAAAAATTTGATTTTCATGTTGCTTAATGAGCATGGAAATTCAAAGGATCATCTCAATGCTTGCAAATACTTACAGGTAATGAACATAAAAGGTGATCTCTGGCTAGATGAGAATTAAAAGTATGCTCTGGAAATTTTTTCAATGAAAAATAGGGATAAAGATACATTCATTAGATTACTAAAGAATTGGAAGGTATCTGATGGGTATTCAAGTAACATCTTGAGGTGTGTTGACTTGAAGAATCGTAAGTTACATAGATTTAAAAGTCACGATTCACATATTTTGTTACAATAGTTACTACCATTGGCATTGCGTATATTATTACCTGAAAAAGTTACTGTTGTTGTACTCCAATTGTAAACATTTTTCAAATAACTATGTGACAAATCTCTACATCCATTTCGGCTTGACAACCTCTAGAAGAGGTTTTTATTGACCCTCTATTCAATGGATATGATCTTTCCTCTGTCTGTTTTTACTATCGTGATGAATTTAACTATGCATTTGGTTGAGGAAGTTAAATTAGAAGGCCACGTTCATTATCGATGGATGTATCCAATTTAGAGGTACTTTATTTATATGTTTTTCAGTTAAGTAAACAATTTTTGACACTTAATTAAACGCATAATTATGTTTATTTTATTTCCCAAATATCTTGGGCATTTGAAATCATACTTGAGAAATAAATCTCAAATAGAAGGATCTGTTGTTGAAGGCTATTTGGCTGAGGAGTTTCTTACCTTTTGTTATAGATACTTGTATGATATTGAGAAAATATTTAATCGAGTTGGATGTGTTGACGACACATCAAATCAATCTCAAATACATCAGAAACCAAAAATATTTCCTGTTATTGGCCGATCAGTTGGAAGGACCTCAAATGTGACTCTGACAGAATTAGAATTATTACAGGCACATAGATATGTTCTACTGATTAGTGAAATTTCAGTTCCATTTATTAAATATTTGAGGATACAAACAAAGATACGAATGGGAGGTCGAACACAAAATTAGAAAGATATAATGAAAGTTGTTAACAAAGAGCTTCTAAAATGGTTTCCACAATGTGTATGTTTATAAATTTTTCAATAAATACAAATATTAGTTTGACACATATATTTTGTAAATATAATAAAGTATAATTCTCTTTTTAGATCATGAATAATGATACTCAAGAAGAGTTTTCAGAATATTTGAAGTTTCTTTTCCGTGGTCCTCTAAAACAAGTTAGAAAGTTTGACACTTACAACGTGAATGGCTTTAGATTTCATACAGTCGATCAAGAAAGGGGTTTGAAAACAAATAATAGTGGTATATTTACATTTACTGAAGTGGGATACTATGGAAAGATGACTGATATTATTTAATTAAACTACCACGAGCATTTTTCAGTTGTTTTATTCAAATGCAATTGGGTCGATATTATTAGAGGTGTTAAAAGAGATTCCTTACAATTTACTTCTGTGAAGTTCTCTCACTTGATGGATTTTGGGGATCGTGAACTACATGATCAATATATCTTATCATCGCAAGAAAAAAAATTGTATATTATCTGAATGATGTTTTGGATAAAGGGTGGACTGTAGTTTATCACGTAATACAAAGATATTTGTATGATATGGGTGATGAAGTGGAAGATTTGACCTATGAAATTGAATCTCATAAACAACAATAAGTAGAATTATTTGTCCATCATGATATTGAAAATATTAGTCTATCAAGGATGAATGAAGTGGATGAAGTAATGGAGCATGAAATTGACATGATTGAAGAGGAAAATGATTGTATGTACGGTTATTTATTCATTCAGCAACCACTTATTTCATTTTTGTTGTCATTCATTATCATTGTTATGTATATTTTGTTTGTCAGTACTGGGCATCTATTATCATTTTTAATTTTTTTCTGAATATTTTTTTTGAAATATATGTTCTGAACTTAATTTTATTTGATTAAATGATAGTAATTCTGAGGAGGAAATGATACACAGTTTCATCCACTACTGCGACAGATGACGATCCATCTATCTCCCTCCCTACGGCATCGGAGCCACCAGCTACCTGCCCCCTGCACCATCTCCCCCTACACCATCTCACACACCCTCTATGAGAGTCCCTTTAGAAGCCAAGTTGTCGACTCCCCCTTCTATAGCCTCAACAACGGGGTGGCGGCGCACCACTTCTAGTTCATCACGGGCGTACTGGAGGGTCACTATTATAGGTACTAATTTTAATATAAATAAATTTATTTCACTTTTTTTATACTAATTTTTTTCATTAAATATGAAAAAATGAAACTATGGAGAAAAATATAAAAAGTGCAGATCTGTGGAATATGAATGGTGAGAAGATATTTGTCCAATTTGATTCATATGGTGTCCCTACGGATAACACCATAGGATTACTTGGCCAAATTCTAGGCCAACTGGTAGCGGAGCCCATTCCCCTTCCTATTTCTTATGATGATTGGAGAAATATGACTCCAAGTTGGAGAAATGATGTTTTTGATTCCCAAATAAAGGTAATTATAATACATTATGGTGTAATTGAATTTCATGTTATTAATATGTTCAAAATGAATTTCTGTATACAAATGTTTTTCCACTTTACAGTTGTTGATGTGATAGTATGAAAGTGGACATTGAAAAATATTAGTAATAAATGGAAAGACTTCAAATAGATATTGTGGACCAATGTCAATGATACTTCATTGATAGTTCAACAAATGTATGAGAAGCTGCCCAATGTGGTACCCAAAGAACAGTGGAAAGTTTTTGTTGACAGACATCGTGATGAGAAGCAGATGGTATTTAAATATATATTATTATATTAACCTTCTTTTACATTTATACATGTATATGAAGAGGAGATTATATTGAATACATTACTATTAAATTTTAGATTATTTATTTCTGGATATCTCAAGAAAGAATTCATCAATTCAGGCTAAGCAAGTCATCCCTCACACTACGGGGTCAAAAAGATTTTCTAAAAGCCAATCGACTCTGGTAATCTTTTCATTACTTTAAATATTTATAAGACAATATTATTTTTTTAATATGTTAAATTTTTTATTTATATTTTTTTAATGCAGTCACATAGTTCAGGGCATGAAGCATCCCAAACTGAAGTGTGGTTGGATGTTCACAAAAAATCTGACGGAAGTTTTGTTAATGAGCCTGCCAAAGAAGTTGGGGTACAAAATAATTTTTCTTTATAATAACTTATTATCAGTTTATCTATTTTAATATATATTCATATTTTATTTATAGGTAAAAATAAAATAAATATGGGATGTCAGTCTTGGGGAGTCCTACTCAGTCTCCCAGGATGACCCGGTTGCTAAAATCCTTGGGAAGGAGCATCCTGGTAGAGTGTGTGTGATGGGTTTGAGACCTGTACCATCTGAGGTCTTTGGCAGGCCATCGGGGGTTGCAGCTGCATCTACTTCTGGTTGTAGTCATTCCATACCCAGATATGCTCAGAGAGATATTGTTTCTCTACAAAACACAGTTCAATACTAGGGGGCTCAAATATCTGCTTTGCAAAAAGCGTTGACTGATATATGTAAGAAGATGGGAATATATCCCCCTGGTGGTATTGTATCGACTTTTGGTGAGAAGGTAAATCACAAAAATTAAAAATAATTTAGTTTTAAAACTTTTATTGGTTTTATGTTTAAATATAAATATGAAACACTATTTAAAAAAATATAAATATGAAACACTAGTATCCAAAATTTCAAAAAATAGTTGGAATCCATAGATACTGATATGAGATTCGGGGAAATTTTGCTTCACTATCTGAAATGTGTTTTTCCCACCATTTCCAAAGTGGCCTCCAAGAAGAGTCTAGTAGTGTGAATGACAGTGTCCATTATCTCAGTAGGCATGACATGCTGATGGGAAACTACCAGTAGATTCTCTAAAACCCCCTGCACTAGAAAAATGTTAAATAGACTACATGATAAGTTAATTACCATTCATAACATCAACTACCCTATCACAAATAATTTATTATAAGGATCCCTATTTTTCATATAATATATCAACCCCCTTCATGAGACACTCTTCCCTTTGAAGGAATGTGCCTGATCACTTCTATTATATTTCGCACATCAAAATAACAAGGATTCATAATGGGAGTGACAATATATTAGCAGCCAGATTCCATTCCATCTAAGGAAAACACACTAAAGGCTCCATTTCCAAAGATATCACATGAGTGAAACAAATATGATACTTGAACCTGATCCATCACTCTTAAAAAATTAGGAACCCTTATCCATGGGAGATATTATTATACCTTTTTTCAATCTTTAGTGTCAAGTATAATAATTCCACATGGAATAACCCAGGAGAGAGATGATTTTACCTAATTCTTATTTTATTTTTCATTTAAAATAATTCCACACAGAACACCAACATAAATTAATCCAAATAAAATATTACCACATCATTATTCCCATGATAAAGGGTCTACCACCAACATACTACACCCCACATCTTTTGAGTACCTAAGGAATAAATAAATAACCACCCAATCATGTTCCTAAAGGACTGTAGGAGTGTTTAAATTTATCGACACATAGATGGAATAGATATTTAAATAGTTATTATATATATATTAGTAATATATATAGTTTATATATATTTCATCCACCTATATTTCCAAGGTATGTGAATATGTATGTATCTATATACTTATAATAATACAAATGAATAGACCATGGAATAACTCAGACATCCCTAACCAGTCTAACGAGCCTAAGTGCTCATATAATTGGGTACATGCCCTATATCCCAATAGGGAGAGAGACGCCACGAAATAACACATGGGATGTTGAGTGCACCATCAGGTCAAAATTCTAGTCATGGAATGTGGTGAGTAAATCACAATACTTATATAGTAACATTTTTGTGATACACCATGATCAACACCTGATGTAAGGAATTGTGACATCTTCTTGCTCAACAATCTCATACCATCATACCACAACCTCTATAAAGGCATATATTAAATATAACTAGCAAGGGGAATTACCTCACATATATCTCTTCTGTCTACATCATATACATAATAAAGGCATAATCATTTGTGTCATAATAGATAAGGAATAACCTCTAATTCATGTCTTTATCCATGTTCAATTCCCATTTAAAATATTACAATTTGTATGAATCATTTTATAAAGAATAAATCAATAGCATGACATTACAATTACTTGGGGTCATTCCGTTTAAAACCAATTGATTTATTTTAAGAAAGGAAACCCATCATTAATTATCCATTTCACATTATCAGTTACATTTAACTCATTTAATTCATTAAAACATGGGAAACCCATATATAATCTCAATGGAGTCACTTAGATGGTGACATGTTAATCTAGGAAATTTCCCACTTTAAAAATTCCAACTATAAATGGTCCAAACACCTAAGGGATGCCTTGGGTTCTATCAAATAATCATAAAAAAAGGATATTACATTATTGAACAATTCCAGAAGATATGTGGGAGTACCAACATTTTAAAAACAAACATATTGTCCCATTTCACCTAGATCACCCAATGGGTGACCATATAAGTTTCACACAACATGTGAACATCCAATCACAGATCAACTAGTACATATGAGTCTGCAATGGTCAATTTTAAATACATAAATCACTTAAATAGAGATTCTTGACCAAATATGGTTTGCGATATAGTGGCTTAATTATGAAAAATCAAACCCCAAAGGAAAAACAATGTGACTACCAACCTAATGGTCATAGATGACGCATCTCCCAATATCAACTTCATATTTCAAGATTTTTGGGAGAAATATGAGAAATGGTTCTGTTCCAGTATAGTATGGAAAATGTGCTTATTCCTATATAGCACAAAGGATCCAATGGGAAACTAAAATATGATGTATGAGTGGGGTTTGCCTTATATTGAGCTATCCAATGCTTCATTCGGATATTGTATTAGGTGTCTAATTATAGAGATATGGATGAACCTATGTTAAAAAATTTTGAGTTATACAAGAGGTTAAATAATTCAAAATAACTAGAAGATGAAATAGAAAAGGGAAAGTGGTATAATAATAGGAGAGGGGTAAACTTGTAAATTCACCACTACATTTTATTGAATACTAGGATTATGCCATGTGATATGTTTATCTGCGTTCCTTTACTCACTGAATGATTAATTTGGTTGTTCTTAGTTAAGCGTATTTTTTCATATTGATTGTAGAATGTATTCTGTTAGTGTTTTGGTATTTTTGGAATGGTTTTTTTTTCAAGGCACTGGTACAGGGGCTCTAGAAACATGTTCATTTTTTTGTAAATCTTCTCTTTAGCGGTGGTTTTAACCACCGCTAACTGTAGTATGTACATTTAGCAACGGTTATAACCACCACTAAATGTCGATATTTTTCTATTAGTGGTGGTTTTAACCACCGCTACGGTATTAAATTTAGAGGTGGTTCTAACCACCGCTCTAGTGGCCCATCTTCTGCGCTTTTTTGTGGAGGTTATATTGTTTTTTCCAGCAGGCCATTACTTTTTTTAGCGGCGGTTTTAACCGCCGCTAAAATAAGTAATCCCCTGCCTGGAAAAACTGCAATGATAAACAATATAACCGTCATGAAAATGTGCAAACTATGACGATTCCCATAAACTAACACTAAACTTCTTTAACCACCGCAAATAGTTTCCCAACATGCAATTTTGTGGCGGTTTTCAAAAACCTCCACAGAAGTATATGGCGTTGGTTTAAACTACCTCCATATCAAAAAATAACCACTGAAAATTTTCAATTTTATAATAGTGTTACTTCCAAAATCTTGTGGTAGTGTGCATTCATATACATGGTACTCATAGATTTTCAAATGGATATAATGAACTAGTTGAGTTTGGTGGAATCATTGAGCCTTGAGCTATTGAGTATGTTATCAGTTCATCGATAGAGTGGAGTGAACTGGGAGTTAAAGGAATCAATTCATCCCAATTCTCCGGATGGTTTTCCAAGAAGATTGGGTGTTTTGACATTCTTTTTAGGTTGATTTTGGCTTTCATATTGAATGTTATGATGTTTGTGATTGTGAAATAGAGAAGTTTCACACATGTGTTTAAGGTGAATCTGACTAAGAACACTTCTGAGTGGCTAGTCTATCTCTCCTTTTTAAAACTAGTACACTCCTAGGGTGGGGATAATTGCGTTAGTTCTAGTGAATGCATGCCCTTATGGGTATATGGGACACAACTGAGGAATATCATTTGAAAATTTTCAATGTTGGTTTTGAATGCCTGTGAGGTATGTGAGTCTTGTAACATGTTGGTTCTTACTCAGTAACATGAAATTGATGTGGTTGAATATATATAAGACCCTATAAAATTTCTTTAGTTGTGGATGGACTTTGGTGGTAAAGGCCTATGATCAGTTATTGATGATGCATCGGCAGGTGAAGCGGAGATTCTTTCTAAAAGTCGACCAATTGTGGTTCAACTATTCTTCTTTATGGTACTTAGTGTGTGGTTAGTGTAGAACTATACTGATCACTTCATCTTGAGGTGGTAAGAGTGTCTCTGATCTTTTTAATATCATTGATATCCTATTAGTGTACTATTTATTAGTGACGAGCATGTCCCCTATCTTGATATCATCCTTGATTCGCTAAGATGGTGTCGGTTATATGACAAGATAAAAGTTTCAAATGTCCTTATATTTCAATAAATATGATTTATCAGATTTATGCATTGGACGTGTGGTTTTATTAAGGCATTTTTATTTTTGAGTGATACTTGGGTTCCTATGTAGGAACTCCTTGGATGGATTTTTGGGAACCAGTTGTTTTCATTTGACTTGACTGCCAGGTGGATGCCACTTGGTCTCATTCAATGAGTCGATGTTGATGTCTTAGACTTGTACCGACTCCTCACTTGTAGACATGGAGTCTAGAATAACTTTGGTTAGTTACTAAGGCTTTATTTCAATACATATGATGTTATCTCGAACCTATTTTTGGGATTAGATCTGATGTTTAAAGGGTAACAATTCTAGTGGGATGGATCTGGGTTACACCCTTATTTGTGCAGAGGCACAACAGATTAAATGGTTAGGTGATGGTTTGATCTGGTAACATAATCAGAATTCAAGTATGGTCTTTAAGGAATGTGAACGTGGTAAATGCGATATGACTTGGAAGAAGGTGTTGCGGTTTATTTTGTAATATCCCAGTCGTCTATGCCTAGTATTTTGGGAATGGTCAGCCAGGGGTGGGATGACTTTTTTTCTTTTGTCTTAAGGAATACAGTCAATAAAGAACCATTTTTGGAACATTGTTAGGTGGAGACAAGTTTAGTATGTGTCAGATGGGGATTTTCATGAAAATATAGCATGATCGGGATAAATGAAGTTCATAGAGAATTGACCATTTTGAAATCATGTCAGGGGTGTCATTATAATGCTTATGGTGTGTCTTGTAGGAAACTATGATGATGGGGCATATAATGGTTCATAATTGGCCGTTAAATGTTGAAAAATATTGTTTGGATCACCATCATCAATATTTTTAAATGTATGAATACATGATCATGTCTCTATCTAAATGGGATTGGGTAAGCACTATTTTGATGTTTCGGTCAGAAAACTAGCATTGGATCGGGTTTTGATCACTTAGGTATCATACACATAAGTAAGGCTTGGAGGTTCTTTGGGAATTTAAAAAAAGAAATGCGTCCATTTGAATGATGCTTCATTACCCCGGTAAGTCATGTGATGTTTTCTTTGATTCTCCAAGGCTTCTTGGGGATGAGAAGTTCTAAAGCGGGAAGGCTGTAATGACCCATGTTTTGATCAAAGGTAGAATTGTCAGGGAATTTAAATTTTTATGTTTGATGGATGGGAATTTATTTGAAATGAGATTTGAAAATTAATTCCAAGAGTTGGAATTCTTAAATGTGTTTTTTTAGAATTTTATAAAGGCTATAGAGGTGCATTCGGTGCTCTGTTGAGTTCCAGGAGCATCGGGTTATGGAAACTCCAAAATGGAAGAAGCTATCAGAGGTGCATAGTTTTAATAAAACTGTTCAGTCCTCCTAGATAAACTGTGTTGGGGACTTTTTGTGTGATAATAGGGAACAAGGTTTGAATGAAGCCATGCAGGTCAAGGTGCACAATCATTCAAGTCTCTGTAGTTTTAGAAAAGGGGGCACACGAGTTGTGTATAGTTTTTCAAGTCGTGCCCCTAGCCCACATGTTTAGTGCCACATAGGTAGTTTGTGCACTACTTGACACATGATTGGTTCATGGTTGAAAATACCATTCAAGACAACCATACTAAGTGTAGTCCTTAAGTAGTGTGAGCCACACGTTTGGTGCATGGTTTTTCCAAACAGTGCGGCCAAATCGTGTGACATAGTTTTCTAAGGGGGATTTATGGTTTTTCCATAGAAATGTTTTTAAATGTTTTATACACTTTTTTTTCTCTCTAAAATATGGCTCTCCCTTATACCACATAAATATCTCCACCTCCTTACCTTGGGATCTTGATATCTCATGGATCTGCACTCTGTTTTTAACATCTTTGGAAGTGCTGGAAAGCTAGAGGGTGAATGTCTATTTCTTCGATTCCTTCCAAACTTGACCAAATCAAACATATATATTGGATGAGTATATCATCCTAAGAATTAGGTATCTGTTATATAGTAATTTCCCCATGTTTTCATTCATTTATAAATTTTTCTATTGTGAGGACTTTGTCATGTGTCTCCCTAAAATGAGTTCTTTTTTTCTAAATTGTTATATGCATAATGTATTACTCCCATTGAACCATGCTATGTAATTAAAAAATATAAAATTAAATTATATCCACCCCTTTGGGTGTTACAAGTGATTTTTCATATTTTATATATATTTTTTTAAATCTTGGAATTCCTTCTAAGCATTCTTCTAGGATTATAAATGGAATTCACGCTTGTAGGTAATCTTCCAATTGATAATAACACCTCCTAAGTTCCATGTTGAACCTTGTAATTATTTTTCCATGTTTGGTAGATTTATAAAATGATTACTTTTTATAAATTGATTTATTCCTCTTGGATGTGATTATTGGTTGAGTTAAATGAACTTATTTTTAACAATGTCATGTTTTATAATAAAACCCCTTAGATGTGGTACGCTAACTTCTAAATTACAAAGTGATGATTGGTGATTTAAATATTTCTTAGCCTTAGGGAATTTTGATTCATTGTGATCTTGTGTTATTGTTAGATATTTGGAAATATTTTTATGTGGAATAAAATTATAATCATAAATGGATTGAATAAAATGTCATATCCTTCCTTGTAACTGATTGTTTTAAAGACCAACCACCTTCTAAGTGGGTTTTCATGACTTTTTTATAGGAAGCATTGACTTGATAAAAGGAATGGATTGATTGTATTTAATGAAATGTTTCATGATATTTTGATTTACTAAATTAATTGTTTAATTGAAATTACTTTTTAAGGTTGGAAAGTCCATGCCGATTATGGCATGCTTTATTACATGATTTAATTGAAATGTGAAGTCCTTGGTTGTATTGGTCTTATTTTTTATCTTAATAGGTAATTTCTTTTTATTTTCATTATTATTATGCCATCGATATTGGATTTCATACGATGGTTAAGGGACTTATTGGGAATGGTGGTTCACTCTCCCTTAAATCAGGTGTTGAGAAAGACGTCTCACACTATTGACACTATTTGGACGGTGGGCATGAAGCACCATGTCCCTTATTTTAGGTGTTAGAATGATGAAACACCAAAAATCTTGAGTGTTGAGCATGAATTATCCCACTCACTATGAGATGTAGGAAATGTACCATTTTTCTTGAGCTTATAGGATCATTCAGACCGGCTATGGTGACTGAGTTACGTGCATGTCTAGCCAGCAGCTAGTATTCCTGGTATATGGACACTTACATCTACACATACGTGGTTCATATATGTGGATTCAATATTTAACTATAATATATATATATATATATATATTGATCGAACACTCTTTATTGCCATTAGCTGAAGGAGGTAGAGTCATACAAGTGTCCTAATAGAACCTAAGCCAATTGGTATTTATTTATTTGGCATTGTTTATTATCCTATAGACTTGTACACTGATGTACCTTATATTCATGGATTGTATTTAGTTATTAAAACTTTGGGTGGTTACCTACTTGGATTTTATCTTACACCCTTCTCAATTCACCAATGTACTTGGGTACCCGAGTAGTTATCATGTTCACAGGATGATGGATTATTGTTTGTGTTGTTATGCTTTTACATAGGATTTAGGAGCACATAGTTTAGATAAAGATCGGGATTCTTGTGTAGTTCACCCTTGGGGATTTTATAACTTTTCTTTATTCATGGACTACATTATATCATGTTTTTTGTTTTGTGTCTACTAGTTTAGTTTATATATAATCATCTGTACATGGATACATTGTTTTATATTGGCATTGGAAATATTCAGTATTCAATTTAAATTATTTTTCCACTACTATATATTCCTTTTTTCAGTGATACATTTGTCATATATTATTTATATCTTTATATACCATTGTGATACTTAGATCATGAGGGTATAGTCTCCCCACTATCACCTCCTTTGACCCTCACTGCTAGTTGTCAGCCGGTGGCATATGAGGAGGCACTCTTGAGGCTATGTGGTGACTATTCTAGATACTGGTTTTAGTGGTCAGCCGGTTTGGGATGTTTCACATTTTAGAATTTATGGATTCTTTCCATATTTCATCTTTTGAGCTCTCTACTATCACTTTTTTAGGAGATTGGTTCATCGTTTTCAACCAATAATGAGTCACCACACTTGGTGACTATAAAATCATATCTCTCTATTTCTCTTACCTCTCTAAAGCTCTTATGTAGTACTCATGTTTTCAGGAACAACTTCTTCCATGGGGAATAATGAAATCTATTCCCATACTAAATCTTGTGTATCTTGATCATCAACATCATCAAATTCAATCTTTCTCCCACTATCCTTTTTTAGGATATTCTCCCTCGCAAGAAATATGGATTTCCTGGTGATAGTCGCTTTCTTGTCTAAGGGGTTGTACATGTAGCATCCCTTTGCTTCTTTAGGATACCCTATAATGATACACTTTGTGCCCAGGGTGCTAGTTTGTTTCTTGAGAAGTCATTAACAAATGTCTACAACCCCATACACATGTATGTGACAAAATTGGTTTCTTTAAACTCATTAAATCAAAGGGAATTTCATTTTTCCACTTTATTTAGTACTTGGTTTAATGTGTATGTAATAGTTTGTAATGAATTTCCCCAAAAGTATAATGGAATATTTTCATGAATCATCGTCAACCTTACCATTTCTAATAAGGTATGGTTCCTCCTTTCACTAACACCATTCCACTATGGTATGTAAGGTAGAGTAAGTTGACATAGATTCCCAAACTCCTATAAAAAGTTCAATAAAATCTTGGTGAAAATATTTACCACCTCGATTTGATCAAAACTTCTTTATCTTATTTTCAAGTTGATTCCCTACTTCATTCTTGAATTATTTTATTTTCTAAAAGGACTCTAACTTATTCACCAAGTAGACATATCCACTTATAATCAAGTCATCATTAAAAGTTATGAAGTAAGAATATCCACCTCTAGCTTCTACTGGAAATGTTCCACTCACATTAGTCTGTACCAATCCTAAAATATATATGGCCCTTTCATCGTGTATAATTAATGGTGGTTTATTAATTTTTCCTTCTAAAAAGGCATGACATATTTTAAGTGGTTTTATATCAAAATAGTATAAATAAAAATATTGATTGATCTTTGTGAAATGACTATTGTTTACATGACCAATATGGTGATTACATAGCTAGGTGTTATATTATTCATGTGAACATGATTCATTATCTATTTCCAATACTTGGTTTTCATAATTTAATAGGAAAAGACCATTATTTAAATGTTCCATTTCATAACACATGTTGTCTTTATAAAAGAAATAACTCTTATTTTAAAACTTAAAAAAACAGATGTATCTAGGTACGATATAAAAATTATGTTATTGGTAACCATTGGTACATAATAACAATTTCTTAAAACCAATATCATTAATATTGGCAATGAAAAGAGGTAGACTCCAATGGATAGAGTAGTCAACTTCACACCATTAGAAGATCAAAAATCCACCTCTCCTCTAGCTATATTTTGGAATATACTTATATCTTTCATTTTGATATATATGTGAGTACCACATGATATATCTAATACCCAATGTGTAGATATTGGAAGATTGCACTTGATAACAAACACAACTTCAGTTTCCCCTTGATTCTTGGCATAGTTCTTCTTCCAATGGTCTTGCCTCCCACATGCAAAACATGCTACCTTATTTTCCATTCCCTATCACTGGATATTTCTCTTCATGGGAGAACATTGCTTAGGATATTTACACTAATACAAAATAAGGCTATATCCACAGACCTATAGCCACGGTTATATTGGTCTGTGGCTATAGCCAATTTATAGCCATGGTTTAATGAAGAAATTATGCCTAAAATAAGTCTTGACCTTTTTTCCCCCAAAATCCGTCGGGCTCCTCCTCGAACCTCCTGCCCTTGACATTTCTCTCCCTCGTGATCTCCTCCTCTCCGTGCCCTCCTCCTCATTGTGACCCTCCTCCCCGACGCATCCTCGCTGCGCCCTCCTCCTCGCCGCAACCCTCCTCGACACGCCCTCCTCATCGTTGCGACCCTCCTCCCTGGCTCCTCCTCTCCGTGACCCTCCTCGTCGATGCCACTCTTCCGACGTCTCCTCACTGCGACCCTCCTCCTCGCTACTACCCTCCTCCCTGACGCCTCTTCCCCAACGCCTCTCTTCTGACACTGAGGTCGACACCACCAGCAACCATGAAAACCCTTGACCCCTCCTCGCCACGACCTTCCCCACCCCGACCCTCCTCCAGCAAAGCTGGTTAGATCTTCCTCCCCTCCTCCTCCATTCCTGAAAGTTCTCCCCCACAACCAGTGGTAATCCCCTATCTTCATCCCCATCCACCATTCTTTACCCTCTGTTATTTTGTTTCAATATAACTACTTATTGGTGCTTTAATTCTTGATTTTGGGGTGTGATGCTGGTTATATTTATACTCACCCTTACGTGGGTTCATCTTGAACATATAATTTATTCTTAAAATGGTTGTTTTTTATGGAGATTTAGGAAAACATAGTGTAGATGGTGTGTATTGGTGCTTGGTGGATGTGGTGTTTAGACTGTTTTTAGAATGGAGGCCTCATAATTAGACTGTATTATCTATTTTGGTTATATTAGACCGACCTACTAGTTATTGGGCCTATATTTTTTCCTCTTTACATTGATTAAGTGCTTTATACTTTGTTGTGGGGTGTTATAGGTTTTGTATGCATTTAAAAATTTCAGTTTTTTACTCTTCCAAATTACTCTACTGTGCTTGGAAATATGTGTGAAAATATATAGGTTCATTAGTTTAAGTTCTCCCATGTATTTAATATGCCTACTCAGTGATAGTCATCAGTCCCTGGAAAATTACATGTGGTTTTACTTTGAAAGGTATTAATTTTTGTCAATCTTTATCCTGACTTACAGCAATCAGAGTGGGTTACCACAAGAGCATTAAGTTTATATAGAAAAATGAAATAAACTAGAGATATAATTATTCACTGGAAACAGGTATTTTGTTGTTTAATTTTTATTTTATTTTCTTTATCACATTGGACACTTAGGATTTTACTATTTTCTATGGATGGAGGGTAGTTATATTCTGCGAAGGGGGCCAGAAGGGAACTGGAGGCGGCTAAGCAGTTTTCTTTGCAGGGGAGGGAGATCGGGGTAATGGAGAGACTAATTTGTGTGTTTCATTTTTTTTGTCTTTATACTATGTTGTTTTTGTTTTGTTTTTGTTTTCTTTTCCTTCGGCGTGGACATCCGACGTACGGATGAGTCATCCTGAAATATTACCATTGCGCCACCCATGCCTTTTGGATTTACATGTTTAGTTAAATTTCACTTAGCCTTTCTGAGCCCACTCATTGGCCACAATTTGACAGAGATTCAAAGAGTATGAGGGGGTGTGAAGGGGGTGATGGGGAGTGTTGTAGGAAAATAAATCTCATAAAAATGAAATATCAATTGAACAAATGAATAATTAGGGAATCCATAGATACCCCTATGAATTTTCATACAATGGGGTCTTCCCGGGGGTGCATGTGGGGGCTATCCGGGGGTGCACGAGGGGCTGTCTGGGGGTACAGGGGGGGCTGTCCAGGGGTGCACGGGGGACTGTCCGGGGTTCTGTGCAGTGGGGAAGGGGGATGCATTATATAATTTGGGAAATGATTTAAAATGAAATTTTATTTTAGGAAATTTTTTGGTCTTATGATGAAATTCAGGAGGTGTTTTGAAAATAGAGGAGAACTTTATGATGTTTGAGTGACACATCATACTTGACCCTTTTTATATCCCCCTATAGGGGGTTTCCCTCTTTTTATTAAAACTGTTGTTTGAACCAAGACACTCTTTAAGTGCCGTTAGACTTTTAAGATGGGTCCCATGTTGTGTGACTATGTCACATGGGATGAGATATTTAAACAACACATTGTCTAGGAAACAGAGACAATTCCATAGTGTCGTTAGAGTTTATTTGGTTCTCTACTGAAATGCAGTTCAAAGTTAAACAACACATTGTCTAGGAAACAGAGGCAATTCCATAGTGAACTACTAGATTCTCAGTCCAAAGGTATATTCAAGGCTTAATATAGCACTCATCTTGATGGGGGACATGTGTTTTATGCTTCTCTAGCTAGTGAGTCACTGGATACCAAGGGTCCTTTGACATAATAATACATTCAAGGGTGGAGGGGTGCAGGGGGTAGGGTGGGGGGCAGGGGGCAGGGGGCAGGGTGGGGGGCAGGGGGTAGGGTGGAGGGGGCAGGGGAAGTAGGCAGGTTGCAGGGTGGAGGGGTGCAGTGGGGCACGGGGGCAGGTTGGAGGGGGGTAGGGGGCAGGGGGGAGGGTGGAGGGGTGTGACTGTGGACAGGTTAATTAAATAATTCATCAATCTGTAATAGAGGGAAGTGATTATTTATAATCCCATGATTCAGGTGTGGATAATTTATAGACAAACACATACATCATTTACACTATATTATAAATTGAACTGATGCTTTCCAAGGGGACACACTTGGAAGAACAAAACCACACTTCAATATACCATCAATTTATATATGAATTTACATAAAATTAAAAGGAATCATATAATATGAAGTCATATATTTCATTAATTCAACTATTAGTATCTTTATAAAAAATTTCACATTAAGTAGGTGACACAAAAAATACAATAGAAAGACATCATGATTCTACTACATCAACTAAATCATCTAAAATGGTGGATCCTAGAGCATAAAACTGACCACAAACTCCATAATAAAAAATATTTGTAAATTTTAACTATTGATGAATATATACTATACAAGAAAAGATAAAAATTTCTTTAGTAGGATCCAATGGGAAAACCCCACTAGATTAAATAGATAGCAATGGATGAGACATACTCCAGAATGATTGACTACAATTTTTTCCAAATAGCTGAGAACTAATGATAGTAGATCTTTAATGTAGAAAATCATGATGAGTAAAAACTCATGATAATCTGGTCATATATTATGACCTCCCATGACCTATGTTGTTTCTATCTAATCGACATGCAGTAGAAACATAAATAGTGTGATATGTTCCTCGATCTGAAAAAAAAATACACCATGTAAATTACCCTCCAGAGCCTCCTCATCAAGAATATAGATTTGAGTAATTTTGATGTTGGGTCATGAAATATATCTAAAACTCTCACTTACTGATTCTTAACAATTGTAGGGTAAGAAACTTTTAGAAACTACCAGCCATCACGGTTGAAGAAATAAAATTTTCAACAAACTATCCCAATATTTCTACAATGAAACAATCCAATCCGCACAATATCTAAAGAACAAGAAAAACCATTTCCAATCTTTTCCAAAAAAAAATTTCACCACAAATAAATCCTAGTTCCCCTTTTTATCAGAAGTGAAACTGAATGATATGTTAACCTCCTCTAAAAATTCTTTTTTCAATGCATATAAAATCAAGCACCCATACATTAGTACTCTGGTGTTATTTTTTTTAACATTGTCTTCTAATTCTAACCATCATTTGAATCAACTCTATGCTGGTATTATGACTCAAAAAACATATCATCTACACCATGATGCTAATTTTGATATCATACTGGGTATATAACTAAAAAATATTAAAGGAATATAGACTCGTAAAGCTATAATTTAGAATATTTCTGGTTTATTATTATTATTATTATTATATTACAGTTACACCTAATCTCATGGACTACCCATTTTAAAACACGTATGAATTAAATAATGATTACGTATCCTCTCTAATATTTATACTCTCCAACTAGAATCACTTCACTTATTTGTCCAATTATACATGAATTTGTTTTCATTGGATCATTGGGGCCCCTAAATACATGTGTTAAAGCTGAAATCCCTTAGTTACGTTTGGTACATGGCTCATCTAACAATATTCCAATAACTTATTGTCCTCAAAAGTGCCTACCTCTAATCTCTATCTCTTCCCTCTATCTAATCTTTTTATATCAACTTACCATGACTGTCCCCCCATTGGTAAAACTCTAACATGCCGCGGTCACGCCGCGGTCACACCACTATCACGCCACGGTAATGCCATGATTTGGCCCTGCTCCGGCCACATCCAGCCCACACCAGCCCCTTCCACCTTCATTTCAGCCTAATGCCACCAGCATTCCAGCCTGCAACAGCCCCCCTGTCACCTTCAAATCAGCTCGCACCATCACCCAACACTTGCAACCAGCCCCCTTCCACCAACATTCCAGCCTCCTCCTGCTCCATTTGCTCCTGGCCGGAAGATGCTGCCTTGCGGATGTCGCTGGACCAGGCCAACACGCCGCGGTCACGCCACCGTAATGCCATGATTTTTCCCGGCTCCAGCCACATCTAGCCCACACCAGCCCCCTTCCACCTACATTTGTATTCTCCTTGGACAAATCTTCCATTATGCTATTTCTTGCCTCTATTTTCACAAGAAAGGATTTTTGGCATGAATCTAACTTTTTCTCCTTCTTCTATGATAGAAGAATTCATTCTTTTATATTTATCACTTGGCTTAGACTTCTTAGGTTTATTACCCAAGGATGTATGATCTTCCTTCTTTAAAAACTTCTTGGGAATATTGTTTCCAACTTCATTTTTTTTAATTTTCCAAAGGAAGTTTTCTTCTACTTTTCATCATCAGTGGTCTTCATTATCCATTTTTTTAACACATTCTTAGATGAGAATACTCCATTATAGTGACCACACTCAATTAAAATACAATAGTGATCTTAAATCCATTGTTACTCATGCATATTTATCTATTACCCATGGTTTAAAAACATTTTCTGTACAAATATGGGTGTGATTAAATAATGAGAATCCATCCATGGGGGTGCAGGGGGAAGGCATAAAAGAAAACTGAGAAAAATCACTAAACAACTCAACCACACTAGAAATTCCCAAGGATTTTAGTAGAATGACAACATTGTAGAGTAATGTAGGATGAAAGTTAGAGTGGGGGACTATTGCGGTATACCGGTACTCATAACATTGATAGCACTTCACCACTCATCCATACAATAATTGATATGGACCACTGAGGTGATGTGGGGATCTTCATTCATATATTTGACCCAAAATTTCATAGATACGAGCAAGGGTTGGAACAACCAAGTTGATGGGATATCCCTTTTCTAAGGTGACCACCATCATTAAATTATAGATTCAGACATTAGTTATTATTCTCATCTTCTTAACATTGTAATTCTCAGCCAATTGTTTAATATTAATTATTGGTATATGATATGGTTTATATTTTCAAAATGTCTCTAAATTTCAATAAATCTTTGTAGATTTAATACAAAACATCACAACTCATTATGAATTAACCCAAACACTTTTGGGAATTGATTATTATTATCTCTTAGATTTCATATGTACTCTTTTTACTATAATCAATCCTCATTCTTGAAACTTATGTATGACTATATATGAATTTTTATAATTTAAAACATTTATGAATTCCCTAAACCATAATTTTAATATATTTGTTATGATTTTTTTATTAACTTGTTATTGATGATTACTTAATATCTTGTGAAACAATACATATAATGTTAAGTAATTTTCTAGATTATTTATTTAATGTATGTTTAACTATTTCAGAATGGATAGATACTGGATGTACAACATTGATCAGATCATTGATGAATTTCAGAAGGATTTACAATATTTTTTGGACTTTGCATTCACTAATGATTCAGATAGCGGATTGATTCGATGTCCGTGTTTTGATTGTGTTAGAAGACCTTGGTTATCTCGTGAGGAAGTGAGTTACCATATCACTAAAAGTGGTTTCCAAAAAAATTATCATGTGTGGTATCACAATGGAGAAATAGCTCAAGTGTTGAATGACATCGATTCAGCGGAAAATATTGGTATGAAAAATCTGATTTATGATCAGTTTCCTTTTGTTTATGAAGTTATCTCCTCATGTAGACCAGTGCAAGGGGAAATGAATACTGGAACACAGTTCTCATCTATTAATCAGGATGATGACGTTGAGAGTGTTATAAATCTGATGAAAGATGCAAATACCCCAGTATATCAAGCATGTGAAAAAATGAGAAAACTTGAGTTTTTAATGCGATTATATCATGGGAAAACAATGTATGGATTTAGTAATACTGTGGTTGACTATCTCATTATTTTTATTAAGGATTTACTACCTGATGATGCATGTATTCCAGAAAATGATTACATGGCATCAAAGTTGGTTGAAAAATTTGGATTTTCATCTAGTAAGATTCATTGTTGTCTCAAAGACTGGTTTTGTTCTGGAAGGAAAATGCAGACTTGAGTTAGTGTAAACAGTGTGGCACATCAAGGTGGAAGACTAATAAAGACATATCTCAATCTTGCATACCACAGAAAGTGATTTGGCACTTCCCTTTAATTCCCAGGCTTCAAAAAAAATTATGTTAGAACAAATGGAAAAGAATATGAGATGGCATACAGATGAAAGAAATAAGGATAACGATGAAATAGTGCATCTTGTAGATGGGTTGGCTTGGAAGAAATTTGATAGGTTACATCCGATTTTATAGCCGACCCAAAAAATGTTAGATTGGGATTATCCTGTGATGGTTTCAACCCATTTCACCAAATGCATACTGCACACAGTACTTGGCCTATTTTCATTCACATTTATAACTTTCCCTCATGGATGTGTATGAAGAATACATTCACTATCCTGAGTATATTGATATCTGGACCCAGTGATCCTAGAAATGATATTGATATATACTTGCAGCCATTAATAGAGGAGTTAAATGATCTTTGGATTGTTGGTGCACAAGCGTATGATGCATTCATAAAGGAGTACTTTATGTTTCGTGCAGCTTTATTATGGACGATAAATGATTTCCCTACCTACGTAATGATGTCTGGTTGGAGTACAAAAGGTAAATTATCTTATCCTATTTGTATGTAAAATACACATTTCTGAAGATTAAAGTTTCTGTGACCTTTCAGCTTCATAGGGCATCGACGTTTTCTACCAATGGATCATCTATACAAGAAAAATCGAAGACAGTTCAATAATGCTATCGAGATAGATGAGACACCTCAATGAATGTTAGGGACTAATATTGTTAAAGAACTTGATGATTTGAATTATGTTCTTGGCATAATTCAATCAAATATCAGAAAGCAAAAGCATGCTAATTTTAATTCCAATAGCAATTGGAGAAAGAAAAGAATATTCTTTGAGTTTCCATATTGGTCATCGAAATTATTACATCATTGTTTGGATGTAATGCATATCGAGAAAAACATTTGTGAGATGTTACTTGCTACTATTTTAAATTTCAAAGGAAAAACAAAAGACAATTTGTGGTGTCGTTGTGATTTGATGGATTGGGGTATAAGAGCAAGACTTCATCCTGAGTTAATTGGTCAAAATAAGTGGAAAGTCCCTGTTGCATGTTATTCGATGACAAATGTGGAGAAAAAAAAATTTATTCAGGTCTTGGAAAGTTTGATGGTTCCTGATGGTTATTCAAGTAATATTTCAAAAAGGGTGAATACACAAGATGTAAAACTCAAATCTCTTAAAACCCATGATTACCATGTCTTGTTACATGATTTGATTACCCTTTCCATTTTCCATTTACTTTCACATAATGTTTGATTTGTGATGATTAAGTTATGTCAATTTTATCGAGATCTTTATGCCAAAATATAGAGCAGAAGTGTTGTTCAGAAATTGCAGAGAGATGCACCGATTATTCTTTGCGAATTGGAGAAAATTTTCCCACCGTCTTTTTTCACATGTATGTTACATTTGACTGTGCAACTTCCCACGGAATTTCTCTCTGGTGGTCCTGTTTCGAGTCAGTGGATGTATCCTACCGAAATAATGATGTTTACATTGAAATCTTATGTGAGAAATAAATATCATCCTGAAGGCTCTATTGTGAAATTCTATTTAGTACGAGAATGCATGGATTTCTGTTCATTGTACTTGGATAACGTCACTACGAGGTCTAATTGACTAATGAGAACTGAAGATGAGCAATATGATCCCATTGAGTATGCATTTCCTTCACTGCCCCAAATAGGGGGATATCTGGATCGTACTCGTTGTGTACTTTAAGTAGGGAAGAGTGGGAAATGGCACATCGCACAGTATTATTCAACTGTGGTGTGCTTGATAATTATATCAAGTAAGTAAACTAATAAATATGTATTTTTTTCATTTTGTGATTTCTTTATATCTTCTGACATTTTAATGCTTTCATATCTGTAGAGAACATTTAGAAATTATAAAAAACAGACATCGCTCTCTATCTATTAAGAGGAAGAAACTGTTGCACAGCAAAGAATTTTATGCCTGGTTAAAGTCAAAGGTAATAGATTTCTTTTTCTTCTTCTCATAACATAATCACATGTCTCGGTTTAATATTCTATGTTGGAATCTTTTAGGTTTTAACTCTACCAATGATTTAAGTATCAGATGAAATAAAAGAATTGTCCTTTGGTCCAAACGATGTGGTACGTGATTGTAAGTCAATGGTTGTCAATGGATTTAAATTTGTTATAAATAGTGGTGAAAAAAATGGCAACACAGCATGACAGTGTCACGATAAGTGCCACAATAGATTGTTATGCGAGTGCATCAGACAGGAAACCTCGATCAGAAAATATATCATATTACGGTGTTGTTGAAAGAATCATTTTATTAGATTACTATGCACATGGTCATGTCGCAATGATGAAATGCAAGTGGTTTGATTCAATGACACGACAAGAAATGCATATTGATAACTGTGGATTTAGAGTGATTGATATGAACCGCCAGCTTCGTATCGATGAACCTTATATTCTTGTGTCACAATCTAAACAAGTGTTTTATGTAAGTGACCCGTTACAACCACAATTTGGTGTTATTGTTGATGTTATTCCTAGACATATTTTTGACGAAGGAATGGATGACAATGATGTTGTGGATGAACCTGTTGGTATTTATTCGAATGTTGCATTTGATGATACGGATGATGCAATTGTTAGAACAGATTGTGAACCAGAAATTGTCACAGACCCCACATAGAATTGACACATTTGTAAGTATTTACATGATATTATCGCAATATTGTATGTTTTTTTTAACTTCCATACATGATATCAAAATAAATAGTATATTTTATACCATTATCAAATATAAAACCATTAATAGCCTCACCAATTTATGTTTAACCACTTATCTAGTAAATCTTGAACATAGAAAAGTCTTGATATTTTATCAATATAAATATCACACATGAAAATGTATCTCATTGTTTTATGATACAATTGTATTATTTAACATTTTGCATTATTTATATTTATTTGAGAATATTATTTTAAATTTGCAGGTCAAAATGTCTGATTATGATGATACTAGAAGGAGTAGAAGAATACTGAGAAATGAACAACATAGGTCTCCTCCTGGAAACAATGTAAGTACAAATTATGTTTGAATATTATGGTATTTCATATTATTTATCTTGTTATCGTTCATTTTATTTTATCATCTATGTTATTTTAGGCTTCATCGTAGAGGAGATGCTTAGATTATGCCATTGAGGATGATATTGTGGCGGGGGGTACTGATTCTATAGGTCAGCCTACTACTACGCCGCTTGAGACACCAAGAGGCCATCACCCCATTATGCCACCTCCATATTATCCATACCCACCATTTCTGTATCCCTTTTTTCCCGCACCCACATCAGATGGTAGTTCTCAGACTCCCATCCCTCATTTTCCATTCCCACCATCCACTATACAGGGTACTGTGCCCCCATATATCCCACCGCCATATCCATATCCATATCCACCCTCATCTGTACAGGGTTATCCATCGGGTTTTCTACCTCCATCAGTAAACTATTCATCTACTATACATAGTACTCATATAGATATCTCACCTACCGTGGAGGCTTCCCCCCTACAGACATAGCACTTCAGGGGTCAGCAGATCCCCATCTACTGGTATTTGTTTAAACATTACTGTTACTGATTAATGATAAATTCCTATATATTATTTTCTTTTATTTTTGGTTTCATGATTAGCTCCAGCCTCTACCAAACGACGAGGCCGCACAAAAATGTGCGAGGTTTGGAATCGGAATATGCAAATCATAGTTGATTACAATGAGGACAATGCTATAATTAATAAAAATGGCACGGAATGTAAAAGTTTTATGGGAACGCTTTCTAGACACAGCAATATCATTCTGGTTCAACCAATAAGTTGGAAGGCAGTTGGACAACAAATAAAGGACAAAGCCTGGGCAGAGATTTGGGAAAGTAATGTTAATCAACTTTTAAATATATATAAATTTATAATATTTTCTTAAAAAATATTATGTCCATTGCAGCTTCGATATAATTTTCCTGATGGACAAAATGAAAAGGCTACAAGGATAATGGATTTAGGTGAAATGTGGAGAGCCTATAAGTATGATTTATATCTTGGTTGGAAAAAGAGAGTTGGTACAGAGCTTGAAGAAGTACCGATGATTCAAGATTGGCCAATATCACAATATAAAGAGATGATCAGCTATTGGAAGAGTCTAGCATTTACGGTGTTTGTTAAATTTATATATATATATTCATTTATTTATTTGAAAACTATTTTCAATTACTTGTTTTATTTATGTTAATGAATTTATATAATTATTTGTTTATAAGAGAAATCAAACAGAAATAAAACAAACAAGAGTGCGATGAAACACATTTATACTCGCAGACACACATCATTACCAGATCATGAGCAGACACGGGTAATTTAACATTTAAAATATTTAGATTTGTTTTGTGTAATTTTTTTAACTTCCAATTTTGATTTATTTCTTTGTTTTTTTCAAGAAAAAGGCATCGAATATCGAGGGCCGCGTTCCTCGCTCAACTTTTTTTGTACAAGCCGGAAAAACAAAGATGGTACTGTTCCAAATCCCAACACCGAGAAGGTGATTGTAAGTATATTTCAATTTCTTTGATTTTTACTGAATTTAATTCATTATATTATTTTATCATTTTAATTTATGTTATATATCAATCAACAGAATGCTTTAGAGGCATTGGCAGAAAAAGAACCTGACAATTTGGGCCCAAACGATCATCTACATCAGGTATTAGGAGATGAGCATCAGGGTAGAGTGCGTTGTCGACCTAGGAAGAAGATTGTACCATCTCGATACTGGTCTACTAACGTTTATTTGAGTACCAGTTCTGGTTTTGTCATAGTGGAACAAATGAATGCCGCAATCAAAGAAGCAAGTCAAAAATCAGAACAGGCGATAACTGCAAATATGATGAAATTTATGTCTGCCCTTTCTTCTACACTTCCACCAGAATCATCTGTAACGGTTGATGAATTTTTTATGTCGATGTGTTTTGCTAATGTAGATTCTTCTGTCAGAGCGGGAGCTAGACATAGTGCTGGACCCGGTGCTGGTGCCGGTTTGGATGCAGATGTCGATGATGATGTTGGTGGTGTGAGAGGTTGTGATGGTGTTTCTGTAGGATGTGTGGACAAGGGTTATCATGATTCTGATGATACTGATATTGAGACTCACTTTTGATGTAAATTGTATTTTTGGATTGGTAATGTATGACGAGTTCCATGCATCTGATTACACTTCTTTTTTGATCAATATCATTAATATTTACCATATCTTATTGGTAATGAGAATGATTACTAACCTATAGATCTACCTTAAGCTAACTATGTCTAGTATTAGATATATCCTACCGTCATTACTTCTCAATCGATAAGTTTCTTTAACTACCTCAGTTAAATCCATGTATTCAAATTCAGTAGCTGAAAGTGCAACAATAGATTACATATTTCTATTCTATAAATGAAACCTCCAAATTCAGTAAACACATTAATAGTTAAGGATTCACAATTGTCAACATTAATAGTATAGTTAGCATCAACCAAACCACAAATAATTTAAGTAGTATCCACAAACTCCATTTTCATGTGATCATCAAATGTAGCTGTTTTTTTCCTCCTGAAATTGAAACTACTAGATATCCAGCGCTTCATCTCCCAAGCAGTTCAAAGAAAAACACCCCAACAACAAATCTGTATCAGTGTTAAGTGACATCATGATCCTCGTTGAAGCTGTGGGGGTATTTGATTTGATCTTTCACAGATTCTTACTTCTCAAATCTCCATGTTTGTTTCATGAAAACCAGGTGGGAAAATCTGGTGGAGAGAAATGGAATTCCATGACCGAAGTCGTAAGTTAATGTTACTCGCAGCTCGTCATGTATTCCACTGCTCACTTTTGAAACATTCAGGAAAAACATCCCTTCATGGTGAAGGCTGAGAAGCAGAAAGCCTAATATGAGAAGACTATGGATGCGTACAATAAGGGATAGGGAGGAAGAAAGGGATAGGATGAATATTCAAAAAATTCAAAATCATAGGACCATGATGAAGATGAAGACGAAGAAGAGGGAAGAGAAGAGGTTTGTGATAACCTGAGCTATGTGTGTTTCTGAAATGTTGTTTCTTTACTGGATCCAATTGATTTAGCTAATTATCCATGCTAACTTGTATCCTTTTAAGCTTAGCTTAGCTAGAGGGTCTTATCTTTTACTTCTTTGCAAGCTTAATTTGTTGGAAGACCTCAAATATAGTTCTCAGTTAGTGGTGTAGTACCATGTTACAATGTCACTAGTGTTCTATTGAAGTTTATAATATATCCAATACATTACGTACTAATTGTAGTCCTTCTTAAGTGATAACTTTATCTATTGGTTGCTTTTCATTATGACTATGCCTTGTGTATTGTCTTTATTTTCATTATTGTGGCGTATTGGATTAAATTGCATTGTAATGGGATGCTATGGGGAATTTTATATCGTATGAGCGTTGTTGGGTGAACCTTTGGGCTACAGTTTTAGGTTGTTTGATTCTCTAGGACTGTGTGTAGGTGGGGGGGGCAGGGGAGGGGGTGTGCAGGTGGTAGGGCAGGGGAGGGGGAAGGGGGTGTGCAGGTGGGGGTAGGGGGTAGGGAGAGGGGGCAGGGGGTGTGCAGGTGGGGGGGAGTAGGGGGTAGGGAGAGGGGGAAGGGGGTGTGCAGGTGGGGGTAGGGGTAGGGAGAAGGGGCAGGGGGTGTGTAGGTGGGGGGGAAGGGGGTGTGCTGGGGCAGGGGGAGGGGTGTGCAGGTGGGAGGGCAGGGGAGGGGGCAGGGGGGTGTGCAAGTGGGGGAAGGGGGCAGGGAGAGGGGGCAGGGGGAGGGGTGTGTGTAGGTGGGGGGAGGCAGGGGGGAAGGGAGAGGGGGTAGGGGGTGCAGGTGGGGGCAGGGGGGTGTGCTGGGGAAGGGGGAGGGGTGTGCAGGTGGGAGGACAAGGGAGGGGGTTGTGCAGGTGGGAGGGAAGGGGAGGGGGTAGGGGGTGTGCAGGTGGGGGCATGGGTCAGGGAGAGGAGGCAGGGGGTGTGTAGGTGAGAGGGAAGGGGAGGGGGTTTTGCAGGTGGGAGGGCAGGGGAGGGGGAAGGGGGGTGTGTAGGTGGGGGCAGGGGACAAGGATAGGAGGCAGGGGGGTGTGCAGGTGGGTTCTACCCCACACTATCAATATGTGTAATCTTACATACTGGACTTGAAAACACCTACATTTATAGTTTTAAATATATGAACTCCCTCACATGACCAAGCTCTATCACCACTCTTCGTCCACCACATCTCATTGTCAACATGTCTAACTCAAACTCACTTTAGGGGTGTCCATTAATCACCCCTTATTTTCAACAAATCATCTTGGGAAAAGTCCAAAAAAAATTTCAAAAAATACAACACAACCCAAGGGGTGTCAAACTGCATCACTATCCCCTCATATCTTTCATGTTTCCCATCGATAGTGGCACAACCTACTCCATTATGGAATACTCAACAAATATATAATAATATTACTCCAACGATTCTGTTTTGTATGTATTGAATGAAATTGGATTTCATTTGAACAAAAAGCCTTTATTAATGATCATGTTATTCAGTATTGGGATTTACATATCAATCTGAATATTCTTTGTTCATTTTTTATTATGGAGTTATGTATCATTTATCATGTACAGTTTGTAGGTTCCGGGCGCAGCAGAAGCGCGTTGGTGGGTTTGGCCAACATTAATTTTAACATTAAACAACGTTCAATCCGAGATCCGTCACGATATAAAACGCTGAATCTTCAGAATAGAACGAAGAACAAAAAGAAAAGAAGAGTCTCGAAACCGTTGAGGAGGATCATCATATGTTGATTATAATTAATTTAATTAATGCATAAGAATTACCTTGTTGGAATTCTTTCTTCGTTGATGTGTCCGGTCACGATTCAGTGATCCGTCATTGCGTCGTAGAATCCAAGTGTAGGATTTCTCTAGTGGTGAGCCACATGTGTGTCACGTATCTCCGGACATCACCGAAGAGATCTCCGGGTGCTAGCGCGGAAGAACCTTCGCTTGCGATGTTCGCCTTCGACCGCCTTGATCTGGTGGAGGATCTTGCTCTCGTAACATGAGGGCGTTCTTGGTGGAAAGGGAATTCTCTCTTGGCTTGAGAGTATTTCCAAATCCGTTGTGCACAACAATGTCTCACAAAAAATGTTGGGGTTGTGAGGATATTTATAATCAGGTTTGAGGTTAATAGAGTTATGACAATAAATAAACGTGTTACGCATTTTATTAATTTCATTAACTCTTATTGAAAACCCCCATGTCGAATTATTAATTCCTTGACATGCGCCCACGCTGATTATAATAAATATCATTTAATAAAACAATATTAAATCCTCAAAATCCCAATTGGAAAAACTACACGGTGTGTAATAATTAATACACGGCGTGTACTTGTTTTCCATAAAACTACACAGCGTGTATATTTAATATACACGGTGTGTACTTTTATTTTCCATTTTTCTCCACCACATTTATTAGACCTTGAGTAATGACTATTTATTTCGTAAATAAATGTAACTACATTACTCACTAATAAATATATTATTTTATCCACAGTATATTCTCTCAAATAACTAGTGTCAAAATAAATGCGATCAGACATCCTTAAATAATTATTAAACCACAGTCGGGAATAATATTTATTTAACTTGTTAAATTAATATTTAACTGAGATACATGGACACACTTAGTGTGTGACCCTCTAGGCCTCTTTCTCAGTGGAATTAGGCTGAGCCTGCCTAAAGTCCAAGGTTAGTGTCTAGCAACACGCCAAGGCACCCATAGAGAAAGAAGTTAACGCCGCAATGACGTGTCACCTCCTACGAACGCTTACCATGTAATATAATCCCTTTGTCTCGATATCTCCAATCAGGCGGGTTGCATGCTAGTGCCATCAACCCATGTGCTTGATTATTATTTCTTTGACTTCCCGGAATTGAACTTGCCCATACCTTACCATGGCCATGGATTTATTTAGGCTATATCAATTCCATCAAAGGGAATGAGATATCTACTTCCGTTATGGAACGGAAGGGACAAATCCTTTCTCGCATTATCTATTAATGCGGTATTACTCGTGACGCACCCAACGTATCCTACCTCACTGCGAACAGTGTGTCATCACAGTTTTCGTCAATACATCTAAGTGCACAAGTTGTAATACCCATTAATAATAATCTTAAAGTCTAAGGATCAATACACACGTCCGTAGATAGGAACATCCATTGACACTATGAAATGTGGATTTCCTACTGGCGGGTCTCGTTCTCATAATATCCTCCTAGATATTACCAAGGGCGCACACCATGAGAAGGTGCCTCAAAGTTTTATGAGTCCTCACTCCTAATGACCTGTATTATTTGTGTCCCTCAAATAATATCATTCGGCCATAGAACATACATTCAAGAACATTGTTATGGCACTTTCAGGTTCTCATCATAGCAGGGATCCGCTACGACCCTTTAATGCAACAACTGTCCTTAGGACATTATCACATGACATGTCACGCAGAAGAATAATCAAGATGTGATAAGGCTTTTATTTAATGAATAAAGTACAAAGTAGTTGGTTCTAGACCACCAACTCCAACAGACTCCCACTTGGACTAGAGCCAAGTGCTAACAACCTTTAACCCGCTAGATCTCACATGATATTCATGCTTCTGCTGAGATAGGCCTTTAGTCATGGGGTCCGCCACGTTCTCTTCCGTGGACACTCTTCTCACTGCAACTTCACCCCTTTGATAGAAATCCCTCAAGAGGTGATACTTCTGGAGTATGTGATTTGTCTGTTGATGTGACCTTGGTTCTTTTGCAAGAGCCACCGCTGTAGTATTATCACAATACAATGTAATAGGATCTTTACTGCTAGGCACCACATCAAGCTCCTGGACAAAGTTCTGAATCCAAACGGCTTCTTTGGATGCATCAGAAGCTGCTATATACTCGGACTCCGCTATAGAATCGGTGAAAACTGGCTGCTTTGAACTCTTCCAGCTCACAGTTCCTCCATTGAGACAGAAAACATATCCAGATTGCGACTTCAGATCATTCTCATCTGTTTGAAAACCAGCATCAGCATACCCTCTGATGACAAGCTCCTCGTCTCCTCCATACACCAGGAATATATCCTTAGTTCTTCTCAGAAACTTAAGGATAGTCTTAACAGCAGTCCAATGTTGTTCTCCTGGATCTGCTTGATATCTTCCTACCATGCTCCGTGCATAGGCAACATCAAGACTGGTACATAACATGGAATACATGATGGATCCTATAGTCGAAGCGTATGGGATCTTTATCATCCTATCTTTCTCATGTTGTATCTGGGGACACATTTTCTTAGAAAGATGTAAGCCATGTGACACTGGAACCAATCCCCTCTTGGATTTTTCCATACTAAATCTCTTTAGTATCTGGTCAATGTATGTACCCTGACTTAGTCCAAGCAGCCTCTTGGATCTATCACGAATGATCTTGATCCCTAGAATGTAGGCTGCTTCTCCTAAGTCCTCCATGGAGAAACACTTGTTCAACCAGTCCTTAACTGACTGTAAGGCTGGTACGTCGTTTCTAATAAGCAATATGTCATCAAAATATACCACTAGGATGACGACCGCATTCCCATTAAACCGCTTATAAACACATGGCTCACATTCGTTCTTAATGAAACCAAATTCCTTTATGGCTTCATCAAATCGAATGTTCCATGACCTGGATGCTTGGTTTAATCCATAAATGGATTTCTGCAACTTGCAAACCTGTTTGGCTTCACCTGGTGTCACAAACCCTTCTCTTTGTGTCATATAGACATCCACCTGAAGTTTCCCGTTAAGGAATGTTGTTTTGACATCCATCTGCCAAATCTCGTAGTCATGGTAAGCTGTTATGGAAAGTATGATTCTTATGGATTTAAACATGGAAACTGGCGAGAAGGTTTCATCATAGTCAATTCCTTGACGCTGTCTGAATCCTTTAGCCACTAGCCTTGATTTATAGGTGCTAACTTGACCTTCCATGTCCAGCTTTCTTTTGAATACCCATTTTCATACAACAGGATTTACATCAACTGGCTCATCGACCAGAACCCAAACTTGGTTCTGATACATGGAATCCATCTCAGAACTCATAGCTTCTAGCCATCTTTCAGCTTCTGAGCTTTCTACTGCTTCCTTGTAGGATAGAGGTTCATCATTGTCCAACAATAATGATTCACCATCCTCGGTGACTAGGAAACCAAATCTCTCTGGTTCCCTTACCTCTCTTGAGCTCCTATGCAGTACTTGTGTTTCTGGAACCTCTTCCACGGGGACCTGTGGAACTTGTTCCTATACCAACTCATGTGTATCTTGAGCATCAACTTCATCGAAGTCAATCTTGCTCCCACTATCCTTCTTGAGGATTTTCTCCCTCTCAAGAAAGACGGCTTGTCTGGAGACAGTCACTTTCTTGTCTTGGGGGTTATATAGGTAATATCCTTTTGTTTCCTTGGGATATCCTATAAAGATACACTTCGTGCCCTGGGGTGCTAGTTTGTTTCCTGAGAAGGCCTTAAAAAACGCCTCGCATCCCCATACACGTGTGTGCGACAAACTGGGTTTCCTTCCATTCCATAACTCGGATGAAATTCCATTTTCTGCCTTAGTTGGTACTCGGTTTAATGTGTATGCTGCAGTTTGTAATGCATATCCCCAAAAGGATAATGGAAGATCCACATGACTCATCATCGACCTCACCATGTCCAACAAGGTGCGGTTCCTCCTTTCACTAACACCATTCCACTGTGGTGTATAAGGAGGAGTGAGCTGAGATAGAATCTCAGACTCCCGTAGAAGATCGATGAACTCTTGGTTCAGATATTCTCCACCTCGATCTGATCGAAGCTTCTTTATCTTCTTACCAAGTTGATTCTCTACTTCATTCTTGAATTCCTTAAATTTCTCTATGGACTCTGACTTATACCTCATTAAGTAGACATAGCCATATCTACTCAAATCATCAGTAAAAGTAATAAAGTAAGAATATCCACCTCTAGCTTCTACTGGAAATGGTCCACACACATCTGTGTGTACCAATCCTAGAAGCTCTGTGGCCCTTTCACCTTGTCCACCAAAAGGCGACTTGGTCATTTTTCCTTGTAAACAAGTGTGACATCTATCAAGTGGTTTTAGCTCAGTAGAGTCTAAATAGCCATCTTGGCAGAGCTTTGTCAAGCGCTTCTCGTTCACATGACCAAGGCGGTGATGCCATAACTGGGTGATGTATGAGTCATGTGAGTTTGTTTCGTTATCGATTTCCAACACTTGGTTTTCATAATTTAATACATACAAACCATTATTCAAATGTGCCATACCATAACATACGTTGTTCTTATAAAAGAGACAACCCTTATTTCCAAACATGAAAATAAATCCATCCATATCCAAACAAGATATAGAAATTATGTTCTTGGTAACACTAGGCACAAAATAACAGTTTTGTAAAACCAAAATCATGCCAGTTGGCAATGAGAGGTGATAGTCGCCAATAGCCAACGCAGCCAGCCTTGCGCCATTGGCAGCTCGAAGATCCACCTCTCCTCTGGCGATCTTTCTAAATCTACTTGGTTCCTACATTTGAATACAGATGTGAGCCCCAAAAGCTGTATCTAATACCCAATGTGTAGAAATAGAAAGATTTCACTCGATAACGAACGCACCTTTAGCATCCCCACACTTCTGGGTGCAGTTCCTCTTCCAGTGGCCCTGCTTGCCACATGAAAAACACACTGCTTCCCATTCCTTACCCTGCCTATGGATCTTCCCCTTCTTGGAGGGACGGTGCTCGGGGGCTTCAGACCTTTTATAAGTCTTTGGCCCCTTTTCCTTGTCCTTCCATTTCTTGTTCACCATAAGGACCACGGGTTTGTCACGCCCCATGTCCTTATCTACCTGGAGAATCAAGGTCAGATGCTCCGATAGACTCTTCTCATTGCCGCTCATGTTATAGTTGACAATGAAGCTAGATAAGGTCTTGGGAAATGATGATATGATGAGATCTGTATGCAACTCATCTGGGAATTTAATCCCTAAGATGTCCAAGCGTTCAATTTAGCCAATAAGCTTGACCACATGAGGCCCAGCTGGCGCAGACTCTCCAAGATTCGTGGTAAAAAAAGCATTGCAGATCTCATACCTCTCCTGTCTCGCCTTCTCTTGGTAGAGATCTTTAAGGTGAGACATCATGCTATACGGATCCATGTTTTCATGTTGCTTCAAGAGCTCATTAGACATGGCCAATAGCATGAAACACTGGACATTTGTAGCATCCTCCATGTGTTTCATGTAGAGAGATAATTCCTTATCACTAGCCTCTTTCCCAGGCGCAACTGGAATAGGCTCTTCCAACACATATAATTTCCTTTCATGGAAAAGGACGACACGTAAACGCCTCTACCACTCTTGGAAATTGGTGCCGGTGAGAAGGTTTTCTTTTTCGAGTATGGTGCGCAATGATATGTTTGAAGTCATTTTCTTGTCGTTTCTACAATTTAAGATGATCAAAGGTTTAGTACTTTATTATAAAAATTGAGACAAATAAATAAATTAATACTTATTAGTCTCCCACTATTTTATCGAAATCCAATAGCCCTCACCATTGACTTCGGAATATTCTATTGCGTGAATATTCTAGTGGCAGGGATCCATATTGCCCTTCACATTACCCCAACTAGGGTTGGTCAAGAAACTTGAAGGGTTTTAGGTAGGCATTCCAAATGCCAACTGCATTAACTCGTAGTTCCTTGATCCGCTGAGTGGACTCCCCAATCCTGAAATCCTTTTTGGATTTCCTCAACCTTTGCCTCTTGGTCACACCAAGTCCTGATGTGGCAGTCAACCCTTGATGCGAACCAAGTCAAGTCAACCCAAAACCTTGAATTAGAATTCCCTGATAATTGAAAGCACCCCAACTAGGTTTGGTCAAGCACTTTGAACTATGGTTCGATTCTAACCAAGATTATGGAAGGCTATGCCGACTTAATATTTATTTTGAGGGATTTTTTCCTTATACGTAAATTGCAATTTTATTATCTTTGATTACATGCTTATTAATATTAAGTGGGATATACTTAAGTGATTAACCATGTCTAAGATAATATTTACGTATAAGCCAATTTTATTTTAGTTCCATCTTGCATGCTCGTTTAATTCATTAATTGTGTGATCGTGAAAACACACCCACAATAAATAAACCATGCAACTGACAGAAATAAAATAAATGGTATGATCATGATCTTTTCTATTGGTTAGTTTATCTAGCGGTTGATAAACTAACCCAAGACCTAGGGGAGAAACACCTTGAACCTTTCGGGTTCGTGTTTACAGCTTTCCACCTGTCCAACTTTGTATCTCCTTGGATTGGTTTCATCTTGGCTTATGACTTGAGCCGCCTCCACTAGCTTGGGAGCTCCATCAATTACATATGCATTTATCTCACACGTAGGTGAGGGGAAAAAGGGGGTTTTTACATAAAAGAATCCTTGGGCGCGCAGGCCCTACATATTAATGAGGAGATGGCTCGCAGGCCAACAAATTTAATTTAAATAAATAAATTAAAAGAAACCATTCATATACAAAGGTCTCGGTCTAGCTCATGATCATCCATACATGCAACGATATTTACGCAGAAATAAAACTAGCATTCAATTCTTTAATCGTTCTTGTTTAAGATAAATCATGCTCAAATCAATTAATTATCTTTAATTAATCAATCCTTTTATCTTAAATCCCTTTTCTGAATTTCCTTGATATTCTCATCCATCATAATTTTAAACAAATAAATTCATTTAAAATTATCCTTGTACGCAACTTGTACCTTGGAGGCAACCCGGATAATTCCCATTTATTACGCAGATTTTAAATTAAACACATATATATAAAACACCTATCACGTGTTGTGCCTCAGCTTTACGCCTGCACCATGGTACACGTCTCAAGGGTTTGTATAATATAATAATAAATTTTAATAAATCTGTGTAATTTGGGTGAGTACACGGCGTGTAGTTCCGACTACACGGTGTGTACTTTTTCTTCAATGTCCATCTGAAGTACACGCCCGGGGATAGGGCGTGTTAATGTACTTCAGAAATTTTCGTAGTACACGGTGTGTACAGTGGGACACACGCCGTGTAGTTTCCGCGTTACACGGTTTCCAGCCGGGCATGCTATGTACGGAGTACATGACCCAACCTTAACCCGAAGGGACTACACGCCGTGTTCATTGGACCACACGGCATGTATTCCGGAAACCGTGCACCACCTGTTTCTGGTCAACACACGGTGTCTTAAATTCTTAGAAAGAATCCAATACACGGCCTGATTTGGAAGATCAGTCAATGCATTGAACCTAGACTACACGGTGTGTACTTCCGAATACACGCCGTGTATTCTGGTGTTATACGGCCAGAAACATTTGGCTCCTCCGGATGAGTTCATCTATTTTATTTTAATCAAAATTAAAAGAAAAATCTGTTTCTGTGAGGTGAACGAGAAACGAGAGAGGAGGAACAGATCTCGATATTCAGATTTCCAGAACGATTAAACATGAATTGAAATAACTAAATTATTAAATGTGTAAATCACCAAAAAAAAACTAAATAATTATAACCAACGATATGACCCCTTTGATACCACTTCTAGGTTCCGGGCGCAGCGGAAGCGCGTTGGTGGGTTTTCCCAACTTTAATTTTAACGTTAAACAACGTGCAATCCGAGATCTGTCATGATATAAAATGCCGAATCTTCTGAATAGAATGAAGAACGAAAAGAAAAGAAGAGTCCCGGAACCCTTGAGGAGGATCATTATATGTTGATTATAATTAATTTAATTAATGCATAAGAATTACCTTGTTGGAATTCTTTCTTCGTTGATGTGTCCGGTCACGATTCAGTGATCTGTCATTGCGTCGTAGAATCCAAGTGTTGGATTCCTCTAGCGGTGATCCACACATGTGTCACGTATCTCCGGACATCACCAAAGAGATCTTCGGGTGTTGGCGCGGAAGAACCTTCACTTGCGATGTCCGCCTTCGACCGCCTTGATCCGGTGGAGGATCTTGCTCTCGTAACTTGAGGGCATTCTTGGTGGAAAGGGAATTCTCTCTTGGCTTGAGAGTATTTCCAAATCTGTTGTGCACAACAATGGCTCACAAAAAATGTTGGGGTTGTGAGGATATTTATAATCAGGTTTGAGGTTAATAGAGTTATGACAATAAATAAATGCATTACGCGTTTTATTTATTTCATTAACTCTTATTGAAAACCCCCATGTCGAATTATTAATTCCTTGACATGCGCCCACGCTGATTATAATAAATATCATTTAATAAAACAATATTAAATCCTCAAAATCCCAATTGGAAAAACTACACGGCGTGTAATAATTAATACACGGCGTGTACTTGTTTTCCATAAAACTACACAGTGTGTATATTTAATATACACGGTGTGTACTTTTATTTTCCATTTTTCTCCACCACATTTATTAGACCTTGAGTAATGACTATTTATTTCTTAAATAAATGTAACTGCATTAATCGCTAATAAATATATTATTTTATCCACAATATATTCTCTTGAATAACTAGTGTCAAAATAAATGCGATCAGACATCCTTAAATAATTATTAAACCACAGTCGGGAATAATATTTATTTAACTTGTTAAATTAATATTTAACTGAGATACATGGACACACTTAGTGTGTGACACTCTAGGCCTCTTTCTCAGTGGCATTAGGCTGAGCCTGCCTAAAATCCAAGGTTAGCGTCTAGCAACACGCCAAGGCACCCATAGAGAAAGAAGTTAACGCCACAATGACGTGTCACCTCCTACGAATGCTTACCGTGTAATATAATCTCTTTGTCTCGATATCTCCAATCAAGTGGGTTGCATGCTAGTGTCATCAACCCATGTGCTTGATTATTCTTTCTTTGACTTCCCAGAATTGAACTTGCACATACCTTACCATGGCCATGGATTTATTTAGGATATATCAATTCCATCAAAGGGCCTGAGATATCTACTTCCGTTATGGAACGGAAGGGACAAATCCTTTCTCGCATTATCTATTAATGCGGTATTACTCGTGACGCACCTAATGTATCCTACCTCGTTGCGAACAGTGTGTCGTCACAGTTTTCGTCAATACATCTAAGTGCGCGAGTTGTAATACCCATTAATAATAATCTTAAAGTCTAAGGATCAATACACACGTCCGTAGATAGGAACATCCAATGACACTATGAAATGTGGATTTCCTACTGGCGGGTCTCGTTCTCATAATATCCTCCTGGATATTACCAAGGGTGCAAACCATGAGAAGGTGCCTCAAAGTTTTATGAGTCCTCACCCCTAATGACCTGTATTATTTGTGTCCCTCAAATAATATCATCCAGCCATAGAACATACATTCAAGAACAGTGTTATGGCACTTTCGGGTTCCCATCATAGCAGGGATCCGCTACGACCCTTTAATGCAACAGTTGTCCTTAGGACATTATCACATGACATGTCACGCAGAAGAACAATAAAGATGTGATAAGGCTTTTATTTAATGAATGAAGTAAAAAGTAGTTGGTTCTAGACCACCAAATCCAACACAGTTGACACATTGATCACATATCAATCTGAATTTGTTATATCTCACCCTTTTTCCTATTATTTACTTACAGGTGGTTACTTATGATGAGGTCGATTTTACCCACCACCATATAAGGAAGTGAGTTCAACATCATATTCAGGTAAGGATTCTTCCATTTTTATTCTTTGGCTCAATTTTAATTTGGGTTTTTGTGTTTTTTGGGTTCCCTATCTTTTTGCAGTGCGTTTTGGATCTTGTTGAGGACAGTGAAGCACCACATGACTGGGATATCCTCTCAAACTGCGGGCATGAGGCCTTCTAAAAGTTCATCACAAGGCCCGAATCCTTGGTTTAGTTTGGGCCAGGTTAGTTCTGCTAAGTTATTTTTTATTGGGTTCATTTTTTTTAGTTTATGTCAATTTTAACAGGTTCATTTTGTTCAATTTGGGGATATTTGGTTCAATTAAATTAATTTTAGATCCAATCAGGTATGTTTCATTAGTTTCATTTTTTGTATGCTCAATTATGCTTTATTGAAGTCATTTTTGATTGGTTTGAGTCAGTTTGGTTACATTGTTTTTAGTTTGGTTCAGTTTTATCTTTTTCAAAACCATTTGGTTTGGTTCCACTTTACTCAAATTGTCTTGATGATGTTTGATTTAGTTCTAGTCATATTAGTATGTTTTTGATTAGTGTAGTTAATTTGACTGGAATTTTTTGTATAATACCATATATTAGCATGTTTTTGGCTTTCGCAATTCAATTGCCCCGCCTCCTCCTTCTCCCTTTGCACTTGGCCGGAAGATGCTGCCCTCCGGATGTCACTGGACCGGGCCAACACATCGCGGTCACGCCGCGGTCACGTCGCGGTCACACCACGGTCATGCCACGGTCACGTCCCGGTAACGCCGCAGTAATGTCGTGATTTGGCCCTACTCCAGCCACATCCATCCCACACCACCCCCCTTCCACCTTCATTTCAGCCCGCTGCCACCAACATTCCAGCCCGCAACAGCCACCCCCCCCCCCCCCTACCACCTTCGAATCAGCTCGCACCATCTCCACGGCACCTGCAACCAGCCCCCTTCCACCAGCATTCCAGCCTCCTCCCGCTCCCTTCGCTCCTAGCCAGAAGATGCTGCCCCGCGGATGTCACTGGACCGGGCCAACACGCCGCGGTCACACCACGGTCACGTCGTGGTCACGCCGCGGTCACGTCGTGGTCACACCGCGGTCACGTCGCGGTCACGCCGCGGTAATGCTGTGATTTGGCCCTGATCCAGCCACATCCATCCCACACCAGCCCCCTTCCACCTTCATTTTTAAGGTGTTTTATGGTTTTTAGATTTTTTTTAGGGTTTTTAGAAGTTTTAAGTTTTTTTTGTTTTTTTGCAAGGCAAAAATAGTACTATAAATATCAATGAAAAGATGAATTGCAACAGATCACTCAAAGTTGAAACGACAGTTGACCCAAGAACCCAAATTCATAGCTCAACCATATCAAGACATGGGAACCAAGAAAAGTTCCCATTAAACCCCAAGAAACCAAGAAAATAAGTGAACACGAGACCCTACGATGTCCAAACAAACCGAAACTGGATGGTGAGGTTCGCTTCCAAACTGGCAAAGTAACATCCACGAATGCAGCAAAAAAATAGTAACAAAACCATGACATAATGAAGAAATAACCAATAAGTCATAGACTTCAAGCACCAGTAACAGAAACTAGGGAGTAAGGGAACATCTAAGAGCCTCCCCTAGCCCTTCCATACTCCAAGAGAGGCAACTAGAATCACCATTAATCACATCCAGTAGGAGATGGACACACACAAAACTAACAGGAGATAGGGTGGATCCCCCTCCCATCCAGTGGAACTCGAGCACTGTAGAGACATCACCTATGAACTCATAGAATGTAGCAACATAAAACCCATAAACCCAGCAAGAAAGACCTACAAGTGAAAAGAAGATTCCCAAAAGGAACAAGCCAACCAAACTGCAAGCCAAACTCAGAATATATATCAACCAAATCGATAAACTCACACTCTAACACACCACCAACCACTAACACTACCCAATCCACTCACTCACACACACACAGACGCACACACTCACTCATGAAACACCACGCAATAAAGCTCCACTCAAATCCCAATAAAGTAGCAACAAGAAAAGAAACTAGAATCCCCCCCAATCAATGACCAGCCCCTAACCACCTATATGAAACCACTCCCACAAACCAGTCCATATGAGCCTGTACTGCACCAAACAAAAAAATAACTGACAAAAACTTTCACCATGTGACAAAAAAGAACAACTATAGCACACCCATGACACTTGACCACCGAACCCAGCAAAGACCAGACCCATGTAAAGGAACCTACAAACTAGCTAACACCCACCCAATAAACTTCTAACCAAACTACTCCCAAACCGCCCTAATCTACACCTCAAACCAGCCAACTCCACTCCTCCATCCATCGACACCCAAGCACCACTGGAAAACTTATCCCACACCAGCCCTAGCACGGCCACTAATCAATGACCAAGGAATCCCCAAGAACCTATAGAAAACCTAGGAGAGTAGGCACGCTATTCCCTTCACCCCACCAATCCACGAGCACACTAGAAGAAAGCCACAACCCAAATTCACCTAGAAACCTACTCTAAAAAAGACAACATGAAACCTCACTAACCAAGAGACACACACCATCCACATGCCCCATCAACAAACCACCATCACTGAGAAACCCATCCAAACCATCAACTCAGAAACCATTGAAAAAATATCCAGACAAGAAACATTGCAAAATACTATATCCTACCCAATAAACAACCATGAAAAAAGACAAAGCCTCACAACGAGCTGCCTAAACCAAATACCATTCAAGGGAATCCCACTCCAACCGATAATTCATCCAGCACAAGGGAATCCATAAGACCTGCAAGAAGAAAAAAACAACCAAGGAGGAAGAATTCATCCGCAATAGCCCCTATCAAACTAGAAGAACACACCTCTATGGGTCGTCCACACAAAGATGCACCAGACATAGCCTAAAATGAGAACCCAACCAAAGATATCCGAGAACAACACCAGAAAAACAAAACACAAAAACCAACAAAAAACCATCAAATCCACTTCAAGCTGCACAAAAACTAGCATGCTCCACGCCTCGACGAGAAACCAGTGGAAGAAAATTCAACCAGTAACAACGGAATCCAGAAACCAGCCCAAGCATCACAACAGCTGCACCACCACTCTACCCTGCAGAAGACCCATTGCTAGCAGCACCAGTAGCTTCGTCCAGAGACCCCAACACCATAAAATCAAGGCTACCTATAACTGGATGAATGCCTGATAAGAAGAGAGTCCCACAACACATGAAACCACACCTGCAAGTACCACAAAGCCACCCGCAACCAACTCCAACCACATGAAACAATAGCCAATGACCTCACGAGTCCAGAAACCAAAGACATAAAAATGGAAGGCACAACATCAGACTTAACCAGATCCAAGATAGCCCATTTAGACACATCCAAACCATGCACTAACAAGTGTATCCCAACCCCATCCAACATCACCTCAACAAAACCCTCAAGTCCAACAACCAGAACCCTCACCCAAATCCCAACAACAAACATCTAGTTCCCTCTCAACCCAACAGGGGGGGGAGGGGTGCTGTCCAGGGGAGGCTTTGCAGGGGGAGGGGGCTGCAGGGGGGGTGGGCTGTGTAGGGGAGAGGGTGCGGGATATTTTTTGGGGGGAGGGGGGATGTCCATGAAGGGCTTTACAGGGGGAGGGGGCTATCCAGGGGGTCTTTGTAGGGGGGTTGTCTACTGCAAGGGGAGTGGGGGTGGGGCTATCCAGGGGGGGCTATCCAGGGGGGTTTTATAGGGGGTGGGGCTGTAGGGGGAGGGGGCTATAAGGGGAGTGGGGACTGCTAAGGAGATTATGTTTCATTAAAGGATGGGGACCCACCATACATTAAGTAAGGTGATGATGGATTGATTATCTAACTCTATAATAATGGATCATATTCCCTCAACCTTGCACCTATTATTCTTTCCTAAGAATACATCTAATTCTCTCTTTTTGACCAGCTCTAAAAATGACTCTCTCTATTGGAAAATATGAAAAGAACAACTAGAGTCTAGGACCCACTCTTGATTGAGTGTATAAATGGACACTTTCAAGATTTAAACAAATGTCATAGCCTGAATCAACCGGAAAATACATGTTAGTGGGATTTTTGGATTCCAACTCACGCATGAGTTTCCTATGCTCGGTCTTAATGTGCCCAGGTTTACCATAGTGAAAACATATTACTTTTCTATCCATAGAGCTTGTCCTAGATTTGGGTTATTTATTAATCTTATTTTTGTCCCTACTGAATTGTTTTTTCTTACCTTTAGTTTAAGGTCTCCCCCTTGTGGAAAAATCTTATCCTCGCCTTTTATTTTTGTTCTAGAATGCAATTCCTTAGACATATGGGCTGATTTGATATCTTCTAATGTTAAATAGACTCAACCATACATCATGGTCGTAACTAGTGTTCTATATCTATTTTCAAGAGTGATTAATATGATAATTTCTGGATCCTCATCATCTACATAAACATTAATATTTTCTAAATATAACATGAATTTATTAACCTCATCTAAATGGTTTTTTATACATGTACTAGGGGGTGTGTTGGGACAGGGGGAGGGGTGTCCAGGTGGGGGTAGGGGGAAGGGAGAGGGGGTAGGGGGTGTGCAGGTGGGGGGCAGGGGGGTGTGCTGGGGCAGGGGGAGGGGTGTGTGCAGGTGGGGGGAGGCAGGGGGAGGGGGATGTGCAGGTGGGCGGGCAGGGGAGGGGGCAGGGAGGTGTGCAGAAGCAGGGGGTGGGGGGTACTGGGGCAGTCCTCCCAAAAGCCAGCACGGTTCACCGTGTTGGATTTTTTTTATGCTGTGGAAATCCCGATAGCCACGGTTTCAAACCGTGGCTAAAACCCTATAGCCACGGTCCGAACCGTGGCTATAGACCTATATGCACGATTCCGAAGTTTGGATATAGGGTTTTAGCCATGGTGATCGTAGCTTTTACTGGAATCTATCGGGCTGACCCTATAGCCATGGTTTTAAACCTTGGCTATAGGGTCGGACCTATAGCCACGCCACTACTAGCCACAGTTCATGAAACCGTGGCTATAACCTATATCCACGGTTTAGAACCCTGGCTATAGCCCAAATTTCCAGTAGTGTTATACTTATTATGAGTATTAGGCCTCTTCTCCTTATTCATAATTTTCATATTCACTATAAAGACTGTAGGTTTTTCATTCCCCCTGTCCTTATCCACTTGTTGAATCAGATTAAGAAGTTCTAAAAGACTCTTATCATTATTTATCATGTTACAATTAATAATAAAATAGGATAAAGTCTTGGGTAGTGGGGAAAGTAAGATATTTGTGCACAACTCATCAAGGAATTTAATCCCTAAGATGCCTAAGTATACAATGTATCCAATAAGCATAACTATATGATGACCAGCTAGAAGTAACTCTCTAATATTAGTTGTAAATATAGAATTAGAGATCTTGTATCTCTCTTGTATTTCCTTCTCTTGATAGATATCCTGGAGGTGGGACATCCGGTTATATGCATCTAGGTCTTCATGTTTCTTCAAAATCTCATTGACCATGGATGATAGCATGAGTCATTGAATATTTGTGGAATCATTCAAATGTTTCTCATAGAGATATAACTCTTCCTCACTAGACACATTACCAAGCGCATTGGGGTTATGTTCTTCCAGTACATACAATTTCTTTTCTTGGTGTAGGATAACACATAATCACCCTTTTCACTCTTTCAAATTTTTCCCAGTGAGGAGATTATCATTTTAAAGTATAGATCATAGTGATTTGTTTCATTTAATTTATATTATTTTTTCTAAAAATAAGATGATATGATTTTTAGTGCATTATTTGATAAAATTTAGAAAAATAAATAAATATTATATTTATTAATCTCCCACTATTTTATCAAAACCCAATAACCCTAACCATTGGCTTCTGAATATCATGTTTCTTGGACATTCTAGTGGAAGGGATCCATATTCCCCTTATCATAACCCTGAATTTTGGCTGATCAAGTAATTTTAAGGGTTTTCGGTTGGCATTCCAAATACCAACTGCATTAACTCGTAGTTTATTGATCTGTTGAGTGGACTCCCCAATCCAAAAATCATTAAATTGAATTTCCTCATCATTTTTCTCTTAATTATACCAATTCCTACTTTAGAAGTCAAACCTTGATGTTAACTAAGTTGATTCAACCCAAAACTTCTTGTTAGAATTCCCTAATAATTTAAAGCACTCTAACTTTAGTGGTTCAAGCACTTTGAACTATGGTTTAATTTTAACTGAAGTAGTGTAATGTTATACCGACTTAATATATATATATATATAATTTAGGGGATTTATATTTTATATATAAATTTACAATTATTATCTTTATTTCATACTTTTTAATATTTAGTGTATTTACTTAAGTGATTAACTATGTATTAGATAATATTTATGAATAAGACAATTTATTTTATCTCTATATTTTATACTTGTTAAGACATTAATTCATCTGATCATGACAAAACATCCTTAATGAAATAATCATGAAAATTGAATGAAATAAAATACTAAAGGGGTATAATTTTAATGAGATTTTACTAATGGTAAGTTTATCTGGAAGATAACAAAATAACCATCGACCTAGGGAATAAACACCTTGAACAAATTAACGTTCATGTTGCAGCTTTTCACCTATCGAACTATATATCTCTCTTGGATTGGTTTCACCTCAGCTCAAAACTTGAACTGCAACCACTAGATCAGGAGCTCCAACCATTACATATACTTTTATGCACACATAGGTTAGGGTAACCAAAGAATTGGTTAAGGGTTTTACATAAAAGAAACCATGGGAACACAGACCCATACATATTGATAGGATAGATGACACAAATGCCAACAATTTAATTTGATAATAAATTAAATGAAACCAATCACATACAAAGGTCTGGTTTGGGCACATGATCAGCTACATGCATGCAACACAATATGACAATGACAACATTAAGATTTCATTAAAGGGTAAGATGACCTAGACCCATATACTGAAGCTAGGATGAAGTCATCACATCACGTGGGTCTATAGTAGTGGAGACCCAGAGATTAATTAGTAACAAAAATATCATAATCAAGGGAGAAGGATCCTATATAGAAGAAAATAGAAATAGAAACATAGGATGAAGCCCAGGAAGTAAGGAAATTATCCATTTTATTACCCTCCCTCCATGTGTGATAAATTATTTTACCTACAGGAATCATACAATGAATTATGAATTTAATAAAAATTATCATCTAATTATAACCATTCTTATTTAAGATAAATCACACTCAAATCAATTAATTGTCTTCTTAAATTAATAAATTCTTTTATCTTAATCCTCATCTGAAATTCCTTGAAATTTTAATCCATCATAATTTAAAAAAAAATAAAATAAAATTAATTGTGTACAATAAAAAATATACCTTGGAGAAAACATGGTGAGTACCCAAATGAACTACCCAATGTGAATTATACTCATATATTTTTTACTCTTATGAAAGGTAGTATACATGATTTACCACATGATTTCACGATGTGTACTATCAACTTAATGACCACATGGAACACATGTTATTTACGTAGCGTGTTGTGCTTCAATACTTGTAGAGAAATAATTTTAATACGACTTATACCTAATATGTAGATCTAAGAATTATACAGAAATTAATTAGACATTTATATATATATATATGTTGTTAGAAGTTGTGTACTATAAACCTAATAACCACATGGAACACATGTTGATAATGTTTTCATAGTATAATAAATTAATTGTTAATTCTGTCTAATTTGAAAAAAAAAATACATGGTATGTATTATTATCATTGTTTATACATGGTCTATCTATGAATAAAAGACTACAAAACATTTATGAATGTTACACGGTGTGTACTTTGGCTGATCAAATTCCATTTTGGCCCAGTCAACATGTGGTTTATAATTAAATTCACCATGTGTAATAAATGAACATTCCATGAATTAATTTCAAATTAATTTAGGGTGAATTAAACACTAGTACATGATGTGAACCTCTAGTTTACACGGCATGTACTCTTGTGTTATCCAGTTAGAAACCTTGTCACTTCTAGATAATATATCAGAATTTATTTTTTTCCTAAAATTAATCAATTTGACTATATTTTTGAGAAAACAAATAAGAAAGTAGATCTCACAATTTGGATAAGAGAATGATTAAACATGAATTAAAAACTAATGAAAATTCATAAATCATTCAATGATCATTAAATAATTATTAGATCCCTCTAATACAACTTTAAGGTTCTGGGCATAGTGGAAGTGTTGGATGAAACATGTCCAACATTTCTTTTTGTCAGGATTGATGAATAATTCAATATTTTCATGACAATAAATGTCATGATCAATGGAATTTAATAAAACAATATAGATAATGGATAAACATTATAACTAAAGATAAATATCATCACATGTTATTTATAATTAATTTAAGAAATTAAAGAATTACCTTGCAAGAAATTATTTTTGTTGGAGGATCTGAAAATATCTCTGTGTTATACCACTATTGTGTTATAGAAATCAATAGTAGATTATCTCTAGTTATGATCCACATGTGTTCCATGAACCTCTTAGCATTGATGTAGGAATATACAGGTGTTATCATGGAAGATTTAAAAGCTTTCAAAATTCGGCTTTTATTTCCATGGGAATCACTTCCAAAGGATTATCCTTGATCTCTCTCTAGACTCGAGAGTGGAAGGTGGAGGAGGATCGCTCTCTATTATTGATACAATTATTGGAGAGGGATCTCTCTAGGTATTTGAGTGGATTATCTCTAAATCTCATTATGTACAACACAAAATTAATTGGATCTCTTAATAAAATAATATAATTGGGTTTATATACCAATAGGGTTATAAAATAATAATTGCACATGAATCCTTTATTATTTCCCTAATACATATGAAACTCCATGTCTATAATGATATTATTATTATTATTTATTTACATGCATTAAACTCAAAAATTAAATTTAATATTATTTATTCAAATAATATTCAATATATATTATTTCTCAATGGACCATTAAAATTGGTCCCCTATTCCTCTATAATGTATATTAGTCCTTGAATAATGAATATTAATTTAATAAATAAATATCACTACATTATTATCTAATAAGTAAATAAATATTATATTCACTAAAGAGAAAATAAATATTTATTAAATATTCTTATTACATAATATTCTCTTGAATAACTGGTGATGGAATATATGAGATCAATAAAACTTGAATAATTATTAAACCATATGGGGGATAATATTTATTTAACTTGTTAAATAATTAATACTAATATATTATTTAACTGAGATTATGGATATACTTAGTGTGTGACCCTCTAGGATTCTTTCATAGTGGAATTAGGCAAAGCATCCCAAAGTATAAGGTTAGCATCAAGTAACTTGCCAAGGAAACTATAGAGAAAGAAGTTAATTACCAACAAAAAAATAACTCACAAGGATTCTTACTATGTAATATAATACTTTTATCATGATATCTCTAATCAATCAGGTTGCATGTTGGTTCCATCAACCTATATTATTGATGTCTCTTTCATTGAAATTTCTGAAATAAAACTTTCATATAGAACACCATGGCAATGGATTTATTTAGGCTATATAATTTACATCATAGGGCCTGAGATATCAACTTCTGTTAAAGAAAATAAGATAAAAATCATTTCTCACATTATTCATTAACGAAATATTACTCGTGACCCACACAATGTATCCTCTCTCACAATAAATATATGTACTCATAGTTTTTATCAATATATAAAAGTACCAACTTATAACACTCATGAATAATAATCTTAAAGTATAAGGATCAATACACACATCTACAGATAGGAATATCCAATGAAACATATAAATTTGGATTTCTTGCTAGTGGGTCTCATTCTCATAATATTATGTACTGGATATTACTAAGGGTGTACACCCTGAGAATGTTCTTCAAGGTCCTATGATTCTCCACCCTTGATAGCATGTATCATTTGTGTCCCTCAAATTATTTCATCTGGATATAGAGAAGATATTTAAGAATACTTTTGTGGCACTTCTGGGTTCTCATAAAAGTGGGTAACTACTATAACCTTTCATTGCAAAAACTATTATTAGGACATTATCATGTACTATGTTAAAAATAAGAATAATAATGATGTGAAAAAAAGTTTATTAATATCCAAAAAAATGAATACCACACTAAATTTGGTTCTAGGGAACCAACTACAACAGGATTAAGATTACAAATAACTCTTCTATATCTTCTAAATGACTACTTTCAATCATTATAGAAAATTAATGATCTTTTAATTTTTAAATGATTTCCAATATACAAATGTTATGCAAGAAATATTATATAAAATATCAAACACATCATCTATACCACAATATCAACATGGATCATGGATTATTTTTGAACAAATTTTAAAATTCCCAACTTTCCCACTTATCCCAAAAGGCAAGGAATCATCAATGGTTTTTTAAATTTTTCACATTTTCACAATATTTGGAAGCACACTATGATTTTTTTAAAGCTTTAAAAGAGGGTAAACCTCATTTATATTATATATATTTAGAAACAACTTATTTTATTTTTGTACATTCTATTAATTTTTTTAATGTACCTTTAATCAAAAGTTTCAAAACAGACTCAGTAATGTTATTTTATAAAAATCATGTTTTATCAGATATTTTGAAATTATATGTCAATAAAAAATAATTTTCAAAACTGTATCATTTCCATCATCAATATAAATGAAATTGTAAGAGAAGTTTTTTAAAAAATGAATTAAGGTACTTTTAAGGATATCTAAAACATTGTTATGATTCATGGACTATCAATCTTCATCAACAATAAAATAATAAAAATAGGTGGCTTTCCTGATGAAGGTAAAAATTACTTTTATCTATTATAATATTTGTTTTCATAAAGTTTTAATTAAAATATTAGAATATGGAGTTATGAGTCACAAAATGTTGGGTGATTCAAACTAGGATTTTAAGAGTTATGAAGTCAATGTGAAAATAATTGTGGGGATGCAATTCCTTTAAGGACGGGAGAACATAACAACATGATATTTTTATGCATGTTTAACCAAATTTTATGAACAAAAAAGTATTATAATCTTAAAAAAATCTGATTTAAATTTTATTAAAATCAATACATTATATCATATTTAAGTACAATAACATATCATCACAATATAAAATTATGTTACCAACTAAGGATTTGGGAATACTAAATTTACAAAGACCATTAGTAAAAAAACACCATAACAAAAATAAACATGATAACATAAAAATCATAACCCACTTTATTAATATCATACATTAATAATAATACACCAAATATAATGATAGATAGTATAGAGACCCATATTTTCATACATAGATATTACATTTTAATATATTAATATTCATTACATGACATTACAATGCATGAAATAATCATAACAGTTTAGCATCTTTGGAGACTAGATACATAAACTAATTATTCATGAAATATATTCAATATATCTCATAATGAACTTCTCACATTGAACACATTTTATACATACCATACTTAAAATCTTTATTCATAACCTGTGGAATGAAAACATAAAAAAGGGTGATCTCGAATGCTCGGTAAAGTTAAAAAAAGGAGATATAAAGTATAACTTAAACATAACATGAGTATAAGGGAATAATAACATTATCTTAAGATTTAAAAACTATATCCATCATATCATAGATCAAGATCTTGAATCATATCATAAATCATGGAATTTCATAAGACATGAATTCTAAATAAATCCTAGAACATGATCCATGAGAGTATAACATTAGCATAAGACTTTAGTTTGTGGCATACACATAATCATAGAAAATAATTTCCTTAGTTAATGATAACTAACAATACTATCACATTGTATTTAGTTAATTCCCCATTCTATCATATCATTAATAATGGTTCACTCCCAAAACTATCATAGTGGATAGAGTCCCTTACTTGGCCAGGCTCACTCTCCATTCCAGTCCTTATTATCTCATGAGATATCCATATTAACCTAATGCATTGAATGGATATATAATTCTATTACAACCGATAAAATAATCATAATATATTTATATGTGTTCCACAAGATCATAAAACATTCATCATATATCACAACCCATGGAAAATAAATGTGATTCATAAGCATTTCAACAATTCATCATAACATAACTCACGGGAAATAAATGGTTTTCAAAAAACATCTTCATCATAATCATAAACTATAAAAATAAAGAATAAGGATTATATCATTGGATCATAAACCCAATAAATCATAAGAAACATCGATGGATGTCTTATTATATGAAAATTTCTTTAAAATATCACTCGGAATATTTCTTTAAGAAAATACCCTTTTCATTTTGAAATCACTTATTTTAAATATAAAAAAAATTAAAAATATTATGGAAAATTTTTTATTTTAAAATATATATTTTTTTTCATGGTGGTGGGAAATTGCATTCATATCATGTACATTAAAATAAATGTTCTTTTCACATTTCTTATAAAAAATCAAAAGTACCTTTCTTAAAAAATGATAAGAAGATTAATCATAAACCATTTTATAAAAATTAAATCATGGGTATAAATGAATTTATAAAATCATTGGAAAATATTAAAATGTTATTGAAAATATTTTCATAAAATTTACATAGAAGAAAAATGATTTTTGACCGAAGATAGAAATAAATTCATGTTTCCTTAAAAATATTATTATGGTATATTGAGTACTAAGCAGATTAGAATGAATGGTAAACATGTAATAACCAGAAATAAATAAAGTGTAATAATTTTTCGGAGATTATTGACATGTATATCATGAAATTACATCATTGGAAACTTAATCATAAACAATCTCAATAAACAACGATATTGTAACATAAAACTCTTACCTCAATCTCGAATTATATCAAAAGTGCTATAACACCTTGTATAATAAATTTAAATTTATTACAATTATAAACCAAAATAATGTAAATAATTTTCATATATATTATTATTTTATTACATTTAAAAGCCCATTTATAAATAATTCCTTATTAAAATTATTGTTTTTGGGTGTTAACTATTTTGTTTTTCTTGAGAGTTTCAGTTCGACAGTTCTGGTACTTGAAATTTCATCATGGTTCTATAAAACCCATAATTTTAATAATTATATAAATATAATATATATTCATTATATATATATATATATTTATTTATTTATTTATCCATAAATTATAGATATATAAAAATGATTTACACTATTTATAGAGATGGTAGGCCGTATATACGCATGATTTTTTTTTACTTTTCGATGGATGGAACAAAAGAAAGGTAAATAATAATTCAGCTTTAAATAATCATTATCATATAATATATATATATATATCATATATATTCATTATATTTATCCACCATCCATGTAAATAGTAAGTGAAAAATGAACCACATCACTTCGGGGAGGTGGTAGTCCACACATACGCATGAGCAACATTATCATTTTCCAACAGATAGGAAGAAGGTGGATAATGGTTATTTCATAATCATAATAAAAATTAAGTATATTTAAGACACTTAATTAATTATTTTATAATAGATAAAAATATTTTGATGGTGTATAAGAATAAATAAATTAAAATAGTTCGGGTAAGATAATTACCTCTTCTTTAGTAGGCCTCCTTTAGATTCCTTCTTAAGAACCATTGGAATGGTATTTTATGAATACCAATACCACTAATTCATGGATATTTAAGTTTTTAATATAATTTTTAGGTATTTTTTGATCAAAAAGGCTCAAAAATTGTGAATAATGAAGGAAATGATGTTCCCCTTTATAAGTGAAGGGAGGGTCACTCTTTGAATTACTTTAAGTGTTAAATTTATATAAATTAATATTTAGGAAAAATGGTTTAAAATTGATATAATTATAATATATAATTATTATGATTGTAAATTATCCCATAAAATTTAATTTAGATAATTTTAGGATATTTTTTCACCCTTATAACTTGGTTTTAACCCCCCATTAACTCTTTTGACAATTACCACAATATAAAAGTTTTATACTCTTTAAGGTTTAAGAATATTAAAATTAAGGGAAAGGTGACTCATAAATGGAAAATGGTAGTTATATTAAACCATATACCATTAAATTGGCCTAATATAGGATTTTTAGGAAGTTTATATCATTTAATAAAATATAATTTATTATAAAATATCATTAATTCCATTTTTGAAACTATTCTTTTAATTTGACTTTGAAAAAAAAATGACAGAGAAGGAATTAAAATATAAACCTTTAACATGTACCTAATATATTATATTTATCTATGTAATTTTTAGGATAGTATAACACACACACAAAAAATTACTTTTAGAATTATTATAATTATTTACTTGATTTTTCTACTACTTGTACAAGAATTATGTTAGTGTTTCCTAGGAATTTAAGTTATTTTTTCATTACTAAAAAAATACCATGTTAAAAAATAATTGATTTATATTTAAAATAACCTTTTAAAAATTAACATCATTTGTTTTTATCCCTTTCTCATAATATTATAGATATTAAAAGTAATAAAGTGACATTTTTGACTTTATCTTTTACTTAAATATTATAAATGTAAAAATCAAATTTTAATGTAAAAAAAAGTAAATATTATTGAATTGTGGATTATTTTGGATAAAATAGGCTCATATAATAAAATAAAGGAATGTTTTTAATGAATTTGAGGCTTTATCACATTATTTTAATCCTTAAATAACCATTTTATTTTTATCATGTTAACAAACATTTACAATGTTCTTTATTCAAATTAATCAAAATAGAAGGAATTAGTTTCAATATTTGGACCTCATGACTAAAAATACTGAATAAATTTTTAAATATTCAATTTATAGAAGTGGTTGAAATAAATTTTATATAAAACAAAGAAACTATGAAAATGGTTCTTTAGAAAAAAATGCTTTTTTAAGTATAAAATTTTTTTATACCAAATTCAACGATAAAATTGATTCAAATGAACTTAATTAGATTATTCATAATATAATAGAACTAATTTTACTTTAAAAACATTTTTAAAAATTGTAAATTTTTAAATTATCTAAATGAAAATACATTTTTTAATAAAAATTTGTGTTTTTAACTATTCATCAAAAAATAAATATTTTCATAAAATTATCAAAAATTCACTCTAAGATAATTTCATAATCATGATTTAAAAGATAAAATTAATTTTTTTCAAATTAATTTTATAAAATTAGCAAAATTTAATTATATGATTTCTTAAAAAAATCAATAAAACCCATTTTTGAGGGAAAATGTATTTTTGAAGTATATAATGACTTTAATAAAAATAGAATACTTATTTATCAATATATTTTATTTATATAAAAACTTTATACATAATTTTTAAAATGGGTTCATTCTTATTCTCTCTTCCAATTTAAAAACTACATTATAACGGTGTACTATATTAAGATTCATTTAGACTCAGGTTTGCAAGTATCGCAAGTTATCGAAGACATTGAATTTATTTTCAGAGAAATATGTCATAAAATATCAGGGTGTTACATTATCCACCTCCTCCCCCAAAAATTAATTTCAACCTTAAAATTCCATTACTTTGATAAAAATAAATGAGGATATCTTTGTTTCATCAAATCTTCAGGTGCCCAAGTTGCTTCTTAGAATTTATGGTTTCTCCACAAAACATTAATTGGGTAAGTATTCGTGTTTAATAGTTATTTATCTCTATGATTGAGAATATCCCCCAGTTTTTCCTCATAAGAGAGATCTTTATCCACAGGTATGAACTCTAAGTTCATTACATGTGAAGAATAAGGTATGTACTTCCTCGTGGGAGATATATAGAAAACATCGTGAACTTGAGAGAGATTTGGTTGAAGTTCAAAAGGGTAAGCTAATATCCCAGCTCAATCAAGAATCTTATAAGTGAAAAATATATCTAGGGATTAGCTTTCCCTTCTTTATGAATCTCATAAACTTATTCCAAGGAGAAATTCATTAGTATACCTTCTCACCAACTTTGAATTCGAGATTTCACTGATGATTTTCATTATAACTATTAAGTTGAATCGGGGTTGCCTTGATGTACAGCCAAATGATACTAAAATTATTCATCATTTCCTTAGATAAATCAGATCCCAATAGATTTGTTTCTCAAACTTCATCCCAACACATTTATTTTTATACTTATTTCCATAAAGGAATTTATATAGATCCATTTGAATGCTCAAGGGAAAGCTATTTTTGTTAGAAAACTCGATTATAGGAAGGTACTAATCTCAACCACCATTTAAATCAATAGAAAAGGATATTAGCATATCCTCTAGGGTTTGAATGGCCCTCCCAAATTGACCATCTATCTGAGGACACTACAAGAAAACAGTGTTTTAGCAGCAATTTTTAAACCTTCCATGAAACAACCGCCGCAAATTTTTTTAAAAAAAAAATTAATTTTTTTTCAAATATCTTCTAAATAATTTTTTTTAATTTTTTAGTAGCAGTTTTTTAAAGAAACTTCCAGGAAATAGCGACGGTTTTATCAAAACTGCCATAATAATTTAAAAAAATTTAAAAAATATATTTTTAATTTATTATTTATTATTTACAATCAAATATAGTTTATTATTTATAATTTTAAATATTTTTAATGTGTCAATTAATTAATATTTATAATTATTAGTTAATAATATTTTTAAACTGAAAATAAATATCCAATAAGTAGAAGAACAGACTTCGACATCAAATGACCATAACTTCTGATCTAAGAGTCCATTTCAGCTTCACAACCAGTCAAATCAAAGTTTATCAAAAGAGAAAAATCCAAGTGAGATTTAAATCATGTGATATTCAATGGAAAACAATATATTCAAAATTCAAAAGTTAAAAATTGAACTCGAACTTCAAACGGCCATAACTTTTAATTCAGGTGTCTGTTTGGGCTCTACTACATATCAAATCAAAGGCTACGATGAGCTTTACGCCTCTTAGGTCTGGTGCCAACTCTTCGAGTATTGTACCCCTTTTTATTCTGCCAGAAAGTCCCAAAGGCCTTTGAAACAGTGGTTTTAGTTGCAAAAACTGATTTCTTAAAATTTAAACCATTATAACATTTGATATAAGTGTCTGTTTGGCCAGTACCAAATATCATATTGAAGCTCATTTCATGATCTTCGATTTTACTTTTTTTGGCACTGAAAATGGAGTTTCATATCATATTTATGGTCATTTCAATGTTTTTAGGGTTTTTAGATGTTCTTAACATTTTATGATTTTTTTATTTTCTATTTATTTAATTATATATTTAATTATTTGTTATTTATTTATTTATTACTTATTTATTAATTATTAATTATTAATTATTAATTATTTATCTATTATTTATTATTTATTTATTTATTTAACATTTATTTATTTATTAGTTATTATGTCCAATTTAATTATTAATTTATTTTTAATTTAATAATTAATTAATTACTTATCATTTATTATTAGTCTATTATTCAATTATTATTTATTTATTTATTTATTCGTTATTCATTATTTATTTATTATTATTATTTATTATTTATTTATTATTTATTTATTAAATATTAAATATTGACTGTTAAAAATTATATATTAATTATTAATTGTTATTTTTTAATAATCAATTATCAATCATTAGTTATTAGTTATTATTAATTATTAATTAATTAATTTTTATTTCTCTATTTATTTATTTATGTATTTATTTATTTATTATTCATTATTTATAATTTTTTCTTTATTATTTATTCTTTATTCTTTATTCATTATTCTTTATTCATTATTCTTTATTCTTTATTATTTATTCTTTATAATTTATTATATATTAATTTATTTTAAATTTACTAAATATTAATGTAGTTTATTATTCATTATTTATTTATTTGTTTATTATTTATTTATTATTTAATTATTATTTATTAATTGGATATTAATTATTTATTAAATATTAAATATTGAATATTGAATATTATTAATTACTTATTATTATTTATTTATTATTATTTTATTTATATATTTATTTATCTATTTATTTATTTATTTATTTATTTATTTATTTATTATTTAGTTTTATTCTTCATTATTTATTATGTATTATGTATTAATTTATTTTTAATTTACTAAATATTAATTTATTATTTATTTCTTATTCATTTATTATTCATTCATTATGTATTTATTATTTTTTTATTATTTATTTTTTTATTCAATATTCAATATTTATTAATTTTTAATTAATTATTTAATAATTATTTATTAATAATTAATTAATTATTATTAATTATTTATAAATTTTTAAATATTAAATATTCATTCTTAACTCTTAATTTTTAATGATAAATTATTAATTATTAGTTATTATTAATTATTTACTATTTACTGTTTATTATTTATTATTTATTTTTTATTATTTATTTTTTATTTTTTATTATTTATTATTTATTATTTATTATTTATTATTTATTATTTATCATTTATCATTTCTTTGTTATTTCTTTATTTATCTATTTTTTATTAATTTATTATTAATTTGTTATTTATTTATCATATATTAAATTACTTTTTAATTAATTTTTTATTTATACATTACTTATATATTATATGTTATATGTTATATATTATATGTTATATGTTATATATTATATGTTATATATTATATGTTATATATTATATGTTATATATTATATGTTATATATTATCGATTATATATTATATATTATGAAATATACAATATACAATATATATTATATATTATATATTATATATTATATATTACATATTATTTATTACATATTAGATATTATATATTATATATTATATATTATATATTATATATTATATATTATATATTATATATTATATATTATATATTATATATTATATATTATATGTTATATATTATATATTATGCATTATATATTAGATATTATATGTTATATGTTATATGTTATCTATTATCTATTATGTGTTATATATTATATGTTATATATTATATATTATAAATTATATATTATTAATTGTTAATTATTAATTATTAATTATTGATTATTGATTAATAATTATAGATTAACAATTATTGATTAATAATTATTTAGTTTTTATATATTTGTTATGTATTACTTGTTTTTCTAATTAATATATTTTTGTATAAGTATATTATATTCGATTTATTGACCACATAAAGAGCCTACTAGAGTGGAAAAGTCTTTGGAGAATAAGCATGAGAAAATGGGTTCAAATCTTACCCAACGCAGAATTTCTATATATTGCATGGGCATGTGTATGGACATGGACTTATGCATGGAGATGGGCATGAGCGTGGTAATAATAAATAAATAAATAAATAACGAAAATATAAAAAAAATCAAACGATTTAGCGACGGTTTAAACCGCTGCAAAAAAACTGCCACAAAATCGTCCTACAACGGTTTTAAAAAACTGCCGCTAATTATTTCCCAACACACAATTTAGCAGTGTTTTTCTAAAACTGTTGTAGAATGATTTGGCGGCAGTTTAAATGTCTGAGAAATCCAAATTTTGGCGTAGTGGGGTGATAAGAAGTACTAAAACACAACACTAAATCTAGAGGTTACTGAAGAATTCTCCAAACCTTTGAGGTAAACCTTTGACCTCAATTGGATATAATAGAAAGTGATACTTCATGAAACCTCACCAATTCATTAATTAATATTATAGTAATATAATCATGAAATAAACCTTCTCTAATATTAATGAAGTATGTTAACTTCATAAGATTATCAACTACATCCCAAATAGCATTATGAAAATTAGACATTTTGAGGAGTCCAATGACAACATCTATGGTGATGATTTCCCATTTCAATTCTGGTATGGTTAACAATTATAAAATACCCTTATAAATTTGTCTCTTAGTCATAAATTGATGATATACCAACCACTAAGATACATATTCTACAATATCTCTATTCTTGTTGTCCCACCATAAATACTCTTTAAGATCCCTATACATTTTCATAATTCTGGGATGAATAGATAATGATGAACTATGTGATTCATCCAATATATCCTTCTTCAAATATGGAATGGATGAGACACATACATAGTTCCCAAACTATATCATTCTATCATAATCAATGTTTAACTATTTTAAAACTCTAAATTTTTCTTATATGCTTATTTAATATTAACTTGGATAGATGCTTGAACACTCATTTGAGCATGATAATATTATTCCCCTTACTTAAATATTTCCAAATCCTTTGAAAATTAAGAAATACTGGACCTTTTTTTATTCTCATCAAACATAAGATAGAATGATTTTTTCGACTCAGATAATTTTACACCATGTTCTCTTTCTAGGGTGGTAATTTATTGAGTGGTTGTAATCTTTAATCAGTACTAACCATCTTATCCAATGCATATTCAACTATTTCAGAGTGAATATATATTTTAAAATTTTATAATTGGTATATATGTCAAACCTTCTTCCATAAAGATTATTCCTCTATATCTTTAATGAAAAAATTAAATTAAATACCTCTAAATCATTAGTCAGGTATTTTTTCTTGCGAACCTTCGATTTTCATGAGGCATAAGTTGCCACCATATCATTCTGTATGAGGATACATCCCAGTCCCTTCTTTGATGCATCACTAAAGATCAAAATCCCTTCTTCACTATGAGGTAGTGTATATATATATAAAGACCTAGATTTTCTCAAAGGTTTAGATCATTTTTTCAATTCAATTTCATTGTTTTCTCTTGGTAAGCATGCCCTAAGGCCTAAGGAATGTTTCAAGATCATATGGGGATTGTTCGGAGCTCAAATATTTTTAAATTGTAAAAATAGAGTGGGTCACCTGGTTATCACATGGTAAGTACTAATCATGTGATGTAACCATGGGGAACTGATTCTCTAGCTAGTGGACACACAGTTTTTCTAAAACTGTGCAAGCCAGAGAGCGTGAACATGAAAAATTTCATAGACATGATATAGTTTCATTTTTCATGGTATATGCATGGTTTGTCAAACCATAAACCTATCCCATGTGAATGGGCTCCTTGGATAGTGGAGGAAGCATGGTTGAAACATATTTTGGCCTACCGTGTAGCAAAGTCATGCAACCAAGATTTTAAGGGTGAATTTATGTTTTCTCGCTTGAAATGTTTTTAAACCCTTCCTTTTATTTTTCCTTCTCCTCTAGGTAGTATCCCCTTGTTTTTTCCCCCATAGATATCTTCCATGGCATAACATAGGGATTTTGATAGCACCTCCATTCGAATTCTAAGTCAAGCATTGTTAGAAGAATTGGATATATATCAGTAAGATCCCTAATCCTTTTGATTCCTTTTATTGTTTTTCTTCACATATCTTATGTTATTTTAGTGTGATATCATTTTCAATATTCTAAATGAATTTTTCTTTTTGGGTGATTTATTTTATTCTTATTCGAATCAAAGGTCGATGCTAGATGATTAGTCATCCATGGGCCTAAGGTAGGTAGTCTAGTTGTTTTCCCTAAAAGTTTAGATGATTATATAGATCTCCCCATTGTGCAGTTTGTTGGACATTTTTGTGCATCACCTCAAAATGTGATTTTTCTTTCTAATTTAATATACGCATGTTGTTATAATCATGTTGACTAGTGTTATCTTATTATAGGATGTCTACCTCATTGGGCGCAGGTACTGTAGCAGTATTGTAGCGCACTGTAGCGGCGGCAGGGCACTGTAGCGGTAGTAGAGTATTGTAGCAGCGGTAGGTAATGTGCAGAACTATAACAGCGTAGGTACTGCAGCAATATTATTCACAGAATGAGATTTGGGACAAAAAAATGGGCCTACAGGACATGTAATGGGCTAAATTCTCACTGGGCCTCCGGGCTATGTAATGGGTCTCCCTCTACCCTATTAAGGAGGTATTTTCTTTGCTTTAATAATAAATTAGGCTTCGGCCCCAACCTTTTGAAAAAAATGGATAATGAATCTGACCACCTCTTAAGTGTTTTGTATTGACTTCTTAAATGGATATTCCTTTATTAATTAAGTTAAATAGCTTCATTTAATGGATTGGAATTAGGTGGAAAGGCCATGGCAAATGCTATATAATTATAAATGGGAATTGTATAAACTGTGATGTCATGATTGATTAGGATTTCTGAATTATAATGACTTATATATAAATACTTTATGTTATTATTGGTGTTCCATGGATATTGGATATTTAATGATGGATAAGGGACTTGCTGAGATTGACTTTTTGTGATCCCTTACATTGGGTTTTGGGCATGATGTCTCACACCATTATACTTTTATTTAGGTGATGGGAATGGAATTCCATATTCCTCTATATTGGGTGTTGGGTGTGAAGACTCAACCCACCACCTTAAATATTGGGAAATATGTCTCGCATTCATCATGAGATTCAATTCTTGTAACCTTTATTAAGCATATATCTTATTAGACTAGTTATAGACACCTGAGTTATACCCTGATTCTAACTAGCTCCTAGTATCCATATATACACCTACTTAGGACCTCACATACTTAGTTCATATACATGTATACAGTGTATAAATATATATATATATATATTATTAGAGAGATATATATATATGGTATTTGTATTGGACATATTTCTGCCTATATCGAATCAGGTAAAGTATTTCATGTGTCCTAATAGAACCTAAGCTAACGGGTAATTATTTATTCAACTTTTTTTATAATTCCTTATACCTGCACAATTATTAGTTATATACACTGCTTGGATTATTACTAGACACCATTGGTGGTGGCATACTTAGTTTATCTCACACCCTAATTGGTCTATCTTTGGTACCTGAGTAGACTTCATGACTATAGGTATAGATAAGAGAAATCACCGATCTACAGATACTTGATTTGATTTACTTATAGCATGGTGCATAGGAGAAAAGGACTGAGCAAATGCTTGTGATGATAGTGTAGAAGTCTTTTTTTCTTTTTGTATTTTGTACAAAATGAAGTATTTATATGTCCCATTTTCCCCCTTTTTATATATCATCATGTAATGAAATAATTTTTTATATGAATGGTCCTATGGCCTATGATTATTTATTCATGTTTCTTAGTTGATACAGTTCTGTTGTTGATTATTTTATTGGTTTCTATTATTCAATCTATTATATTATGTTTTCATTGTTTATTTTATTTATATTATACATTGTTCCATTCTAATAAGTGGTTATAGACTCCCCATTATACCACCTTATACTGTGACACCTCAATATTTCATAGTACTTTATCTCTTCAAATAAATTCAATAACTTGTGCTACACGCAACACCGAGTTCGAGCACACCACGACTTACAAAAATAGATGTTCAAAAAGTAGTTATGAATAGTATTAACTGAATTTTAAATTTTATATACTTCCTATAATTTTAGAATCCATATTATGTGTTTCTTAAATATAATATAAGAACAAATTTATTTTTTTCAGATAAATTACATAATTTTCAAAAAAATGCAATTTTACCACCTTTTAATGGATATCCTTTTTTAAAACCAATATTTTACACTTATATATATTAAATTTATTGAAATTAAATTATTATTTATAATAAAGATATAAAAATTTAGTTTGGATAAGTTTTTGGTACTTTTCTGATAACTTTCAGGTTTTGATTAACAGTGAAAAATACTAAATTTTAATTGAAAACAACTTTTTTAATCGAAATAATTTATAGTGTTAAATTATACATTTGAATGTTATTAAAGTATCATTAGATTATATTTTTATCATTTAATATAATTTAGTTCATTGGATTTAATTTCACATTTAAACTGGACATAAACAAGTGTCAATCTTTTGATAATAATTATTTCTTAAAAACACACATTTTGTTTTGACAACGGGAATTGATTTTAAATTAATTTCTTCCAATTCTGTGTTTTGAATTCAGAAAAATGGATTCCATATTTGGAATCAGGATTTATAATTTTTTTAAATAGTTAACTTTTATTTTTAGACATTATGAATATTTACTTCAGTATATATTTTATTTACCATGGTTAAAGGGTAAATATGGTAAATAAGGGTAAACAAATGTTATTATAATAATATTAAATTACACTAACATGTTTCCAATTCCTATTGGTTGATACATGTCCGACCATGGTCATACTTGGGTCTTTTTTGGGAACTCATGTAGCCACTTGAGAGTGATAATGACACTTTAAATTAATTAATTTAAAGTAAAGACAGAATGACATAAACATATATGTTTTAATAAAATAATTTTTACAAGGAGTTATATAAGTTATATTTTAGACTATAAATATTCATTTGAAAGATAAAAATATTTCCTACATCATAGTATTTGTTTTATAATTTTTATACATCAAATAAATAAAATTATTTATGACACAATAATGATGCAGTGTTTACCTCATTAAAGAATAATTTAAATAAATGAGATTATAAAAATTAAAACAATATCCAAAACCAATAAAATTTTTATTGGATGATTTTATTTCGAACATGAGTCATATTATCTTAGACTTTAATTAGTTTTGGACCTTTATAAACCTAAAATCTTTATATAATAAAATAATATTTGCAAACATTCCTAAAGAGCCCCTCCTCCCCCTTATAAAAAGCTCTCACCTCTAACCCATTTCTCACACCTCTCAAGACCCTCGGATCATCCAACCTCTAACCAATTAAGCTCCTTAAATCTCTCTATTACTCTTAGAAGTATTACCTTAGGCATAAGGCAATTCAAGGAATCCTTTTGGTTCAAACCAAAGGTAGTTACCCGATTTAAAGGTAACATCTCCTCTTAAGTTATTTTATTTTATTTTACTTCTCCAACACCATAAACTCTCTTTATTAATTTTGTTTATAAAAAACAGTATCATAAATATACTAGGTTGTTTTTATGAAAATTATTTTAAATAAACTTACACACACCTCCATATAATGGGTATAGAACATAATGTTTCTCTGGATGGTGAACTACTGTCTCACGAAACGATGATTGTTCAATCTTCTACTACCACCTCTTATGGTGGACATTATGATAAATATGTAATTATATATGGAATTTATGATATTTATTTTACCTATAATATTATTTAATTATATTTTATATCATACCTTTACTCTTTTCATGTTGTATATATATGATAATTTCATTTTTGGAAGTGTGGACTACCACCCCCTCAAAGTGATATGACTCATTCATACCATACATAGAACATATAAATGCTGAGATTAATTAACTTATGTAACATATAAAAAATAGTATATTATACTTTAATGATAATATACCTATGTATAATTTTTTCTTCTTTCCTTTTAAAATTAAAAACGAAATGGAAGAAGCGTTTGTGCGTACGTACGAATTACTGTCTCCACGAAAAAGATGAGATTCATTTCCCATCGTAACCATTCAAGAAAAATTTTCTTTTGATTATTAAAAATAATATTTAAGAACATTATATCATTCTAGATATGAATAAAATACATCCTATCTATAACAAACATTACTTACGTGACAAAACATATAAAGGAAAACGAATCAGTTAACACCTGAAACAATGATAATACTAAAATATTATTAACAAAGAAATATTAGATGATATTATATGATATCATATTTATGTATGTTGTTCTTGAATAATTTAATAAAAATTATTTAACTATTATTCAAGATGTTAACATACCCTCAACCAAGGAAAAGTACAAGGTAAGGGTTAATTTCATAATCTCTTTATTATCCAAGGTTGTTTTTACGTAAGTGTCTACTAGGACCTCTTCATCATCCACATATGTGTTTCTTAAAAATGTATTTCAAACCATTTTTAATATTTACTAGACTATGTTTTAAATTCATTTACACCCTTTTTTTAATTTTTATAAAATGTTTTGAAAGGAATCTTTCCATCGTTTTCCAAACAAGGTACTTTATGACCTTTTCGAAATATTAAGGTAAGAATATTTTTTAACTTATATGGCGGGTGCGGTTATTCTCTGTCGTTATAACACCTTTGAAGCTTCCCTTACAAAATTATAAGAATATTTTAAAAATAAATATTTTATTTTATAATTACATGACTTGAAATTATTTCAAAATAGAAAGAGATATTTCTCTCAAAAAGTTTTTATTTCATCTATGTCAACATCCTTTAATGGATTTTATACTTGTTTGAAGTTGATTTATTATGATACAAATCTTCCATATTGTATTGAAGGTTTTTTGGTATGTCTGACTGTGGATGTGTTTTTTTATACCATTCATGGTTTATGGTTAACATATTAACATTTCATATGTTATTTTTAATACGAATGTTTATGTTATGTTTCAACCATTTCATATGAGGAATGAATTTTACTTAGTAAGTGACGGGTGGAGCCCGTTATAGCTCCTTGATGAATCAGTAGGTCTCATGAGACAAACTAGTGTCTTAGCACAAGTCCTTCACAAAATCTTATTTTTAGTCTTGGCACGAGGCTTTGAATATGTGGTTATGATGTATGGAATTATGCATTCCATCATTATGAAATTAGCTATTGATATTACATGTGATTATTCAACTTGTAGAATATCCATGTGAATAAGTAAATAGAATTATTGGATTTATATTTTCCATAATATTCTGAAGTTTAATTTTAAAATCCTTTTGTTTTAGTCTTATACATTTCCTTAAATGTTTATGTTTATTTATGAATTTTTCCACTATATTGTTATCCTTACTGAGAATCTGAGCTCACCCCTTTCTATGTTTTATTTTTTCAAGGATGCGAAGAACTATATTATTACTGACCTGTAGGTATAGTCTAAGGGATATTAATATGGTCAATGGAGATAATGTTGTTGTTGTTGTTTTTAATTTTATAATTAAATGTAATGTTTATTTATATAATCTATATTCCAAGACTGCTAAACTGATCGGTCCTTAGGGACTTGATTCCTTGTAATCATGCCAATGTATTAAAATAATGCACTGACTCAGGGAAACTGGGGTCGAGGTGTTACATTTGGTATCTTAAGAAGATTAGCAGTAACCTTGAAAACTATATTTAGAAAAACTATGATTAGATAACATTACTCTAAGATATACTTTGAGGATTAGTATAGAAGAACATCCTAGAATTTTGTTAATGTAGAGATTTTGTGAATTTTCTAAGCAATACATCCATATCTGGATACGAGAAGGTAGAGGCGGCTCTAGAATAGATGTACCTAGGAGTGAAAACTCTAACAAGGAGTTTTAGGCTTGACCCAGGGTAACCTAGTACATGACCTCGGGCCTTGATGCACTCTTGGCTTCGACACTCTCGAGGGATATGCTTAGAATAATTAACATTTTCTTTACAAGCCATTATGAAGGCTTTAGGAGTAAATACTTCCTCAAAGACAATATTTGTTTTATCATTATAGATTATATTCATAATATTTTCAATTTACGTTAGGTATTTTACAACTTTGGAATTATTCTTTGCGATTTATAAACTAACCTAGTGTATGCCAGTATTTAGAAATGGCATCCAGTAGATGGAATGAGAACTCCAGAAATACACATGATCCGAAGAGTAAGAATGATCATATCTTTCTTGTTATTAATCCAAAATTTAGAAAGGAAATAGTCCCCCATGTATTATCATCATATGAAGAAATAGTATCATGTGTTAATAAGATAAGTAAATAATTCTCTGAGTCCTACGGCTTTGAAGGGAATCTAAAGAAGAAAAGGATGGTAGAGAGAAAGATAAATAAAGGGAATAAGGGAAAGAATGATTTTCCCATATGTGATAACTATGGAAAGAATCACCTTGGTAAATTCTTGAAGAGAATGATAGTTTTTTTATAAGTGTGTAGAAAAAGGACACCAAGTATGTGATTGTAAGGGTAAGAAAAAGGTTTCAAATGTACAATGCTTCATCTGCAAGGAGTTGGGGCACTACATGAATCTATGTCCCAATAATCAGAGTATACTGAAAATGATATTGTTAGATAATAATAAAGTTATGATATTACCACAAATGAAGATTAATGACTAGTGTTCTTATGTTGATTTTAAAGAAATATGTCATTTGAGAGTTGTATCAATGATCTACTGGTTATAATAATTATGGTGTATATCAGGACTGTACTGCAGTACTATTTCATTAAGGATTTAATATTGTGTGGTACCAAGAAAAGTTACTCAATAACAAGTTAAACATTTTGGAAAATACATGGTTGAAGTAAAGATAAATTTTAATATCGTCCTGATACTATGTTATTGATTTTGTAATAAGATATGATTTATTTGCATAAATTATATTGGATATTATTGAATACCTTGGAACTAATTAATGGTTTTTGTATTCCATAATTGTTGGTGATTACAACATTTTTGGATTTAAGAAGTATATCCAGTATTCTATGATTTATAGAAGGAATAATAAAGTACATACCTATTCAAATATGGTTTTTTGGCAATTCATTTTATTACCAAATTTTAAAATAACGCATGATGAAGGTATTCACATGTATATTATGTGACCTTCCTTATAAATTTTGGACTATGAGTTCAGACAGAAGTATTGTTGATAAGTCTAAAGGTTGTAATAGATTAAGATTTACATTGGATACTATTTTTAAGGTTAAATCATTTCGTAATATTATTTTTAGATTTTCATAAAAAGGACAACCCGGAGGTCGGGCAACAACCCGTCACGTCCGGCAAGGCTGTAAGACTTGAACCCGCAACCGAAGGGTGACAAGGGTACATCACCAACCACTGGCCTACGTGATGTCCTAGTTTTTATAATATTTTCTTTAAATATACTAACAAATTAATTATAAATTAATTATTTTTTGAACCCTATACGATTAGGATAAATAGAATAATTTTGAATTCTATTATCTTTTGGAGTGAAAGAAAAGTTAGTGGTAGGAATTAGTTGAAGAATGAAACTCTATTTTTCAAGTATATTTTTCTCCTCTTATTCTATGAATAAATTAATTCTTAAACTTTAGGGAAGGGATCTTAAAACCAAAAATGTGTTATCCAAATACCTTATGTTTTTTTGAACTGGTGATATTTTAAATCATCATAGATTGATGACTTTGAGGCCCTCAATTTTACACTTGTTTGTGATTGATGACCTCAATCACTCCCTATAAATATTTATGTTTTTCCTCCAATTATTTGTCTCTAATTTCGACCAATGTTCTCTTAATAGATATCATAATTTTTTTTACTTTTTCATTTCTCTTTCCCTCTTATTAAGACTAAATTTCCTTAACCCAATTTTTGATGTGGGTTTTCCACAAAGGTATTTTCCTATTTTTTACCTTTTATTTTCAAAGAAAATTTTTAAATTGTGAGGACGCTATTTATTTAAGGAGGGTATAATGTAACACCTTAATATTTCATAGTACGTTTTCTTTTTAAATAAATTCAATAACTTGCGCTACACACAACACTGAGTTCAAGCACACCATGACTTACCAAACTAGCCGTTCAAAAAGAAGTTATGAATAATATTAACTAAATATTGAATTTTATATACTCAATATAATTTTAAAATCCATTTTATGTATTTTTTAGACATAATATAAGAACAAATTCATTTTTTTTAGATAAAAGAAGTATTTTTCAAAAAAAGCAATTTTACCACCTTTTAATGGATAACCTTTTTTAAAACCAATATTTGACACTTTTACTTATTAAATTTAATGAAATTAAATTATTAATTATAATTGGGACATAGAAATTTAGTTTGGATAAAATTTTGATACTTTTTTGATAAGTTTAATTTTTTGATGAATAGTGAAAATTTTAAATTTTAATTGAAAACAAATTTTTTAATCGAAAAAATTTATAGTGCTAAATTATATATTTGAGTGATTTTAAAATATAATTATATAATATTTTTATCATGTAATATAATTCAGGTCATTGGATGTAATTTTACATTTAAACTAGACATAAACAAGTGTCAATCTTTTGATAGTTATTATTTCTTAAAAACATGCTTTTTGTTTTGACAACAAGAATTAATTTTAAATTAATTTCTGCCAATTTGGTATTTTGAATTGGGAAAAATGGACTACATATCTGGAATCATGAGGTCCAAATTGTGTAAATATTTAACTTTTATATTTATCCATTACGAATATTTACTTTAGTAAATATTTTGTTTACCGTGGTTAATGGGTAAATCTGGTAAATAAGGGTAAAAAATTATTATTATAAAAATATTAAATTACCCTAACATTTGTTATATTCATATTTTTTGATACATTGCTGACCATGGGCATCCATATGTCGATTTTGGGACCCCACGGAGCCACTTGAGATTGATAATGACACTTTATACTAATTAATTTAAAGTAAAGACAAAATGACATAAACATATATGTTTTAGAAAAAGAATTTTTACAAGGGGTTATATAAGTTATATTTTAGACTATAAATATTAATTTAAACTCTAAAAATATTTCCTACATCATAGTATTTTTTTTATAATTTTTAGACATCAAATAAATAAAATTATTTATGATGCAATAATGATGTGGTGTTTACCTCATTAAAGAATGATTAAAATAAATGAGATTATAAAAATTAAAACAATATCCAAAACCTATAAAATTCTTATTGAATGATTTTATTTATAAAATTATTCATATTATATTAGACTTTAATGAGTTTTGGACCTTTATAATCCTAAAATCATTATATAATAAAATAATATTTGCAAACATTCCTAAAGAGCCCCTCCTCCCCCTTATAAAAAGCTCTCACCACTAACTCATTTATCACACCTCTAAAGCCCCTTGTATTGTCAAAAATCTAACCAATTAAGCTCCATACATCCCTCTATTACTCTTAGAAGCATTAACTTAGTCATAAGTCACTTAAAGGAAGCCTTTTGGTTCAAACCAACTGGAGATACCCGATTTAAAGGTAACATCTCCTCTTAAGTTATTTTCTTTTATTTTACTTATACAACCCCATAAATCTCTTTATTACTTTATTTTATAACAACACCATTATATTAAATATACTAGTTTGTTTTTTGATAAGTATTTGAACTATATTTACACACACATCCATCTAATGGGTATAGAACATAATGTTTCTGTGGACGGAGAACTACTGCCTCACAAAACGACGATTGTTCAATCTTTTACTACCACCTCTTATGGTGGAAATTATGATGTCACTATAATTATATATGATATTTATGATATTTATTTTCTCTATAATCTTCTTTAATTCTCTTTTATAGCACACCTTTATTCATTTCATGTTGTATATATACGATAATTTCATTTGAGGAAGTGCGGACTACCGCCCCCTCAAAGTGATATGACTCCTTCATACCATACATGAAACATATAAAGGATGGTTTTAATGAACTTAAGTGATGTATATAAAATATTATATTATAATGGAATAATAATATACCTATGTATCATTTGGTCTTCTTTCCTTTTAAAATAAAAAAATGAAATAGAAGTAGCGTTCGTGCATACGTACGGATTATCGTCTCCACGAACGTGATGAGATTCATTCCTCATCGTAACCATTCAATAATAATTTACATTTGAATATTAAAAATAATATTTAATAACATTATATCATTCTGGATATAAATAAAACACATCCTATCCATAATAAACATGACTTACGTAAAAAAACATATAAAGGAAAACAAATCAGTTAACACTCAAAACAATGATACTACTAAAATATTATTAACAAAGCAATTTTATAAGATCATATAAGATATAATATTTATGTATATGGTTATTTTATAATTTAATAACAATAATGTAACTATTATATAGGATTTTAACATACCCTCGACCAAGGAAAAGTACAAGGTAAGGGTTAATTTCACAATCTCATTATTATCCGATATTGTTTTTACATAAGTGTCTACTGGGACCTCTTTATCATTCACATCCGTATTTCTTAATAATGTATTTCAAAACATTTTTACTATTTACTATACTATGGTTTAAAGTTATTTACACCCTTGTTTTACTTTTTATAAAATGGTTTGAGATAAATCTTTCCATCGTTTTCCAAACAAGGTACTTTATGACCTTTTTGAAAAATTAAGGTAAGAATGTTTCTTTAACTTATATGGCGGGTGCGGTTATTACCTATTTTTATAATACCTTTGAATATTCTCTTACAATCTTAAAATAATATTTTCAAAATAAATGTTTTCATTTATAATTACATGATTTTTAAATGATTTCAAAATCAAAAGATATATTTCTCTTAAAAAAAATTGATTTCATCTTTGTCAACATCCTTTAATGGATTCTATACTTGTTTCAAGTTGATTTATTATGATACAAATATTTCATATTATATTGAAGGTTTTGTGATATGTGTGATTATGGATGTGTTATTTTTATACCATTCATGGTTTATGGTTAACGTATTAACATTTCATATGTTAGTTTTAATAATAATGTTTATGTTATGTTTCAACCTTTTCATATGAGGAATGCATTGGACTTAGTAAGTGACGGGTGGAGCCCTCTATAGCTCCTCGATTCATCGGTAGGTCTCATGAGACAAACTAGTGTCTTGGAAAAAGTATTTGACAAAATTTTATTTGTAGTCTTGGCACGAGGCCTTGACTATGTGGTTATGATTCCCGACATTATGCATTCCATCATTATGAAATTAGCTATTTATATTACACGTAATTATTCGACTCTAGAATATATTTGTGAATAAGTAAATGGAATTATTTGATTTATCTTTACCATATTACTCTGAATTTTAATTTTAAAAGGCTTTTTTAGTATTATACATTTCCTTAAATGTTTATTTTTATTTATGAAAGTTTCCATTATATTGTTATCCTTACTGAGCATCTAATCTCACCCGTTTATATGTTTTATTTTTCCCAGGATGCAAATAAGTATATTATGACTGACCTAAAGAGATATTCTAAGGGATATGAATGTGTTCAATGGATATAATGTTGTTGTTGTTTTTCATTTTATAATGTAATGTAACATTCATCTTTGTAATCTATTTTCCAAGACTGCTAAATTGATCGGTCCTTCGATACTTGATTCCTTGTAATCTTGACAATGTATTAAAATAATGCACTGAATCTAGATAATTGGGGTTGGTGTGTTACAAAGACCCTCAATACTAGTCTACAACCTCTGGCTTATAAGTAGATGCACTTTAGGCCATGTGACCCATCGAATCAAGGCCCTGATTAAGTGGATTTTGATTCGGGATGTTAAAAAGTGGCATCAGATAATTTATTTTTCTTTTTATTACTATTTGGGTATTAGATAGGAGACTAGTATGTAGTTTAATTTTGTAATGATCCTATGCTTGTGAGTAGCTAACCCTTGTACATGGTAAACCCAAATTACCTAGGATGGGTTAATGTTGTTCTGATTTGTGCATGTTATAGTTGATATGATTACACTATTGGGTGATTCACATTCCTTGAGATATTATTATTGTTGATGTTATTGATTTCAAACTTTCTCCTTGTACCATAATAGAAAGGTTTTACAATCTCATGCATCATTATAGGCACATTTTCACTAATATTACATGCATTGTTTTATGCCACATTTACTTTTTGCGTGCATTGGCCTGCTGCATATAGTTTAGTTCCTGATTATTATATATTTAAATGTGGAGGAATTTATTGTAGGTAAAATATAATTGGATTAATTAAAGTTAATATATAAATATAAAATGTGTTTTCCCACATATATTGGGGATGACACCTTAATTGGCCAATTAAACCAAGTTGTAGATTCTAGTCCTACTAGTTCCATGGATCGTTAAAACTTTGGTTGATTGGGTTACTAGAATGCTAAAGGTGATTTAAGGTGAAAGTACTTCTATAAATCCTCAATGGTGATTCATGTAATCAAATCATTTTATATGACTTTTTATATCCTAATACTAAATGTAAAGGTCTGGTTGTAGTTAAGTGACGTTCCAATTGAAATTTATAAGGAGTATGAATTTTAAAAATTGGAAATGGTGATTTGTCTAACTGGGATATATATATATATATATATATATAAGATTATGAACTCAATAAAATTCCAAAAATTTAAATTAAAATGGTTACTGTTAAATGGATATTCTAATTGAAAAGTAAATGTTGTTTTTCTCTTTACCTTGCAATTGAAACTCCATACACCAGAACCCATATTATGTGATTTGAGACCTACACCTGAAACTAACCTTAGTAGTGCATATTTGTGGGTGTATCTTATGTTCTGACAACCTATTATGGTCTTTCCTACCCACATATACCTAGATTTTGGAGCAGGAAAAGAGGTGTGACCTATTCTATATGATGTTTGTGTGCCTTTACTTTTATCTATGTGTAATATTTTGACTATAAAATCTTATTCTATAGTGTTCAATTGGAATTTTATAATCATGAAACCATTATAGCCTATAATCATACGCCTAAAAGTAAATTATGACCATAAACCAGAGATGGAAGGCCCTGAGCTGCCAGTGACACCTCCTGTAGTGCCACCTATAGCACCACCTACTACTCTTGGCATGGGAACTGATTCCTAATTTTGAGAGGGATCTTTCTGTATGATGCATTCTATGAAAGGTGTTTCTCAACCTACCCTAACTATGGAAGAGTTGAATCCGGAGTTCTAGAACTATCATCCTCCCACCTTTCCATAGGATGGAAAACCACATATTTTAGAGTCATGGATAAAGGTCATTCTCACTATTTTTGAGCATCTTGAGATGCCTCCAGAGAAGAGGGTCAAGATCACTACTTATATGATGCATGGATATGCTAATCGATGGTGGGATGTCATTACCCATGTAGACTAACATCGATATATAATATGGACATACTTCTAGACAATATTTTATGAAAACTTCTTTCCATAGACATTTAGGGTTGACCGTGATAAATAATTAAATTTTCTTCATTAGGGATCCATGTATTTCATGGATTATTATTATCATTTTACCCAAATTCAGTGATTTTCTTCGATATTATCCGGTGAAGATCTTATGAATATAATTAAATTCAAGGATGGGATGGTATACACCATCTGATCATAAGTAAATGGATTTTGGATGATGACTATTTCTGAGATAATCACCCATTCCCTCATTACTAAGAATAATTTTAGGGAAATTGATAGTGGGATCCATGGTGATTCAGCACCCAAACCTGGAAGTGTTTCTTCAACCAGGAAAAAAGAAATTTTTCGATATTTCTCATGAGGGTAGTAGTAGTCATACATATCATACTGATAGCTTCCTTATATGTCACCAGTGTGGGAATCTAGGACACAAAAAACCTCAGTGTATGTGGGATCCAGTTGAATAGAGAGGTTGTGGTAGGATGGGACATATCCAGGGATTCTGCAAAAAAATTCAACCAGTGCCTAGAGAGATATGATCAAAACCTACCCCATATTCCATAGTAGGGATTACAGTATATCACTAGGTAGGTAGCTCGAATACTAATTTCTGATCAGGCCAAGGTGGTGGTCTAAGTATAGGTAATCAAACTCAAGACATGCAGTGCCAGCAGAGTAGGCTTGCTCAAGGTAGTCAGGTTGTGACTCAGGGCCATGGTATAGGTCGGTTACATGAAGTGTAGGCTATGCTGATGGAACAAATATGTTAGACCTTCTACTATTCTGGGTACTAATTTTGTATCCTCTACTTTAGTGTCTACTTTATTCATCACAGGTTCATTGAACTCTTTAATATCATAGGAAATTGCGGAGAATATGGGCCTAAATATAGAGTTTTACTATGGTGTGATGAAGCTCAATACCTAGTTGTGTATCCATTCAGAGAGAATTCACTGATGTAATAATTTTACCCTTTAGATAGTTGGATATATCTTCATACGGAACCTTTTCATCCTCAACATAACAAGGTTCTATATAATTCTCGGGATGGATGGGTTAGTTTCCTGTTAAGATCATATTGACTATTATCACTGGTTGGTGAGATTTACATCACCGTATGGAAGTAGAAGTGTACATAAGGGAGAATGTAATGTCCTTGAATCTTGAGTGGGACATGAGTATCAGGGGATGGGTAGAGTGATAGTCCAGATTTCTATCCTTTTCATGGATGATCAGGGGTCAGAACTTTCTATTTTTAATCCTTTGGTGGATCATTTCAGAGACATATTCTCTAGAAATTTTTATAGGTTACCTCAATTCTAAGAGGTATAATTCTCCATTAATCTAGTTTTATGAGAAGTATAATGTCCATTCATCTTTGTAGTATTGCACCTATAGAATTTATGGAGCTCAAAAAATAGTTGGAATAATTAGAGGCTAATGGTTTTATATGCCCCATCACTTCCCCTTGGGGTTCACTGGTCCTTTTTTATAAGAAGGTGGATGGTACCCTCAGGATTTATGTGGATTAAAAAAAGTTAAACCTGATCACGGTAAATAATTGATATCCAATTAATTAAATAGATGACCTCTTTGATCATCTCTGAGGTGTGAGGGTGTTTTCAAATATTGATTTGAGGTAGAGCTATCATCAGCTGTATGCCAGGTCTTTAGTCATAACTCACACATCTTTATGTAGTAGTTATGGTCTTTATGAGTATTTTGTAATGTCTTTTGGTCTCATGAATGTTCCAGATATTTTCAAGGCTCTATTGAATTGGGTTTTCCAACCGTATCTAGATTATTTGTGGAAGTATTTGTGGAAAAAATCTTATTGTATTCTCATTCATGACACAATTATATCCAGTAACTTTAGATAGAGATGAATATATTAAGATAGAACCATGTTTATAAAAATCTCACCAAATTCCACTTTTTCAGTGAGAAAGTCTACTTCTGGGGTCATGTCATCTTAGAGTATGAAGTATCGGTAGGCCTGAATAAGTTCAGAGTTATAGTTTCCTAGGATAATCCTAAGAACATTTTTTATATATAGAGTTTCTTGGGGATATTTGAATATTACAGATGCTTCATCTAGGATTTCTCATTCATAACAGTACCTCTTAAGGGATTGAATAAGAAGTTTGTGAAATTCTTATAGTGAGAATCTTATGAATAATCCTTTCAGAAGTTGAAGGGAAGATTGAATTCAGTGCCAATCCCGAATTTTTTAGAGGAAGGTAGGAGATACACCATTCATTATGATGTATTAGGTATCGAGATGGGTGCAATTTTGATGCAGGATGAGTGAGTCATAGCATACGGGTCTCATCAGTTACGTCCTCGTGAGTGTAATTACTCGATGAAAGATCTCGAGCTAGTAGATATAGTTCATTTTGTACACTACTAGAGGCATTATTTACTTGGGGAGAATTTTTTTATATTCAAGGATCACAAAATAATCAAGTATATATTTATCCAGGATGACTAGAATCTTCGGAAGCATGGATGGGTTGAGTACTTATAATCATTTGATTTTGAGCTATCTTACATGTTAGGGAAAGGTAATACTATATTCAATGCTCTAAGCTAGAAGACTCAGATACATGCAGTTCAAGAGGCTAGTGGTGAGTGGCATCTCATGGCCTTGTTTTCAAAAATGCAGGTTTATGTTCAATGATCAGGGTAAGACTATCCTATTAGCCTTAGTAGTGATCTCTACCCTTCTGTAATGGGTAAAAATATAGTGACTCTATCCTTTTACATGTTTTTTACATGATTTTAAGCATAACTAACCATCAAATTAAAATCCAAAGATCATAAATTCTTGTGTCTTTTGATGATTAGGTACATATAATTGAAAAATGGAAATAGAATAAAATATATTTATTTTAATCATCAATAAACAGATCCTAACATCCATTGAGATCTTATATTTTCAAAGGATAACTTGTGGAATACATGAAAAATGGGATAAGCTAAAAAACCCAGTAAGGGTATAAACATAACAATAAAGAAAAGAACATGGGTTAGAAGGCATAACATGTTGACATAAAATAGTATTGAACATGAATAAATATAAGGAAGCATAACATGTAGAGAATGGTGAAATGTAATCATGGCATCATATTAATGTGGAAACAACACATAAAATTACATAATCATGAGTTAATGCTAACTTCCATGACCATTACACATGGCAGAAAAAGTCCCATAAAGGAATCAAGTTAACTTCATATACCAATATAAAGTCTCATGATACTAAACATTACCCAATTCATTGGAGTTTTATATGGGTTCACCCATCATAACATGTTAATGCATATGCGTTCCACATAAAAAAATCAATTATGAGGGTTACCCATGGGAAGAATTGGGTATCATAATCATGTCATAAGGCATAAAAAAGGGAATATCATAATGGTGTCCATGAAAGAATGGATTTAAATCATACATTTAAATTCATAAGGTAAAATAGGTATAGATAATGATAATTTATGTCAAACATAATTGAATATATGTAAAAATATTATTTAAGTGAGATTATAAATGAAACATTTTAGTTCAGTTTAAGAAAAATATTAAAGAACATTTAAATAAGAAAAGGAATATTTTTTTTATAAAACTACAAATGAACCAAGATAGATTTTCCTGATGAAATTAGTGATTTTATAAAAATAATGGTGGCTTAAAATAAATTTTGGAGTGCATTTAAAAATGGTTGGGAAAATGGGAAGTTCTCTTTAATCAGACATGCTTATCAGGAAGAATTGAGAAGGGAACCTTTTTAAAACATGTATTTCCCCATAAAATCATGTTTATCTAAAATGGATATATGATTTTGGAACATAAACATGGAAGTTATAAGAATTAAAAAAATAAAAAATCATTACATTTGGGTAAAGATAGAGAAATAGTAACCCTAAGGAAAAAATGGAGGTTCGGGTAGAATCTCTTACCTTATGTTTGAATGTTTTTTTCACTTGAAATTAATGTCACGGATAATCGAATTAAATAAATTAATTAATTAATTTAGGAACTTTTTTTAAATTTATTTTTATTTATTTTAATTTTATTAAGTTAATTTATATCCTTTTTTATGGGTTATGATATTCAATTTTGTCATTCAGGAGCGTTGGTTTCCTTGATTTTCATGATCGGTTTACTTGTATACATGTATTGAAAATCATGTAAAATGAGAATGGTTTTCCAGAATTGATGTTATATGTTTTTAATGAGCCTAAATAATATTAAAAGGTTATATAATTCATTTTTTTTTATTTGGGGTGAGGACGAATCATTAGATAAGATGTTAGTGATAATCATTTAGATTATTTTGGTGGTTTTTCAATCACCACAAACTGGTTTTGTTTTATTAATTAATACTATTTTTATATAAAGGTTATAGAAAATTATATAATTTGTAATACATATATTATAATATGTTTTATCTATAAAAATGGTTTTTTACCATCCTTGAAGTCGATAATAGAAATTGAAAACTCAACATCCTTGAATGTGACAAATTAACACAACTTGGACGATGTTTTCATTTTTAGAAAAAAAAAAGGAGGTGAAGAGGTTTGATGATGAAGTATTCCATTAAAATGATAAAATACATTATATATAATATAATTGAGTTTTCATGTAACTTGTTTAAGTGGAGGTGATGTTATAATAAGAAAATAAAATAAATTTGAGATGAAATTAAAAGAAAATGAAAGAGGATTTTACCTCTTTAATTTCTCCTCATTGAGAACCTCCTTAGGGAAAAGGGTTTTGTATATTTTTAGACCAAGGGTACATGGACATGGGGTAGAGTGTTAGGAATAGTTTTAGGAAAAAAATTACCAGACTAAAAGCTTAAAAGGTGTGAGGAAAAGAGGTGGTGAGGGGTGATATTTATACTGGAAGAGGGGTATTTTTTATTATTTAATACATTAGTTTATTATTTTGGCTCAAGAATATGAATAGTTTGAAAATTATATATAAATATATTAAAATAATGAAGTATATTTTTATATTATAGTATTACATCATCCATACATCATCTATGACTTAATAATTTATGTATTTTTTAAATACCATAAATTACTCTATTTCACTATTCACCAAAAATTCAACTATTTTATAAAAAATCCAAAATTATCCCAAACCATTTTTAGACATATAGAATTAAAAAATGAACTCCATTTTATTAAAATAATTTTCTAAATATGATAAATTTAATTTTTAATTAAAATCATTATTTATTCAAAAAATACCAATTTTAAAATTATAACTGATTTTATAACACTTTGAAAATTTAATCAAGGTCTCATAAAATTATATTATAAACATAAGAAAAAAATTAATTTAGGAATATATTTTAAGAAAATAAATTTTCTTTTAAATGATTATATTAATTATAAAATTTTAAATAAATATTTATGTTTTATAGAAATATCAACACTTAATTTATCATTTTCGAAACATTTATTTACATATAATATGATATGAATATATCATATTTTTATTTATAAGATTCTTAAATTTTATTTATACTTTCATATGTGAGTTTACTATTCTATAGGCCTATTTACTATTCTTAAGTGTCGCATTACTATTTTAAAGGTCAAGTTTTTATTCCATTACTATATGTTCCTTAAATTATAGAAATACCTCTTATTTCATTAGTTATTTATTTATAAAGTTTGTTCTATGTTATTTATATGATTTATGTGATTTATACTATATAAAATAATTATAAGAAAGGAATTTTTCCTTGATAGTATTCCATGTCATTACATTCTTCCCCCCTTATGAAATTTTACCCTAAAATTTTTCTTTTACATACTTTAGAGAAAACAGGTGAGGGTACTTATCCTTAATTGCATCCTCTAGTTCCCATGTTTCCTCTTCATATTTATGATTCCTCCATAATACTTTGACTTGGTTAGTAGTCTGTTGCATATAAATTTACTCTATGGTCCAATATCTACAGTTGTTTCTTCTCATAAGAGAGATCATTTTCCAACTGTACCACCTCTAGATTCAAAACATGTGATTGATTTGGTATGCACTTCTTCAAGAGGGATATATAGAATACATTGTGTACTTGATACATGGTTGGAGGAAGTTTTAGTCAATAGGTTACAACCCCAACATGGTCAAGAATATCAAAGGGGCCAATATACTTGGGACTTAGCTTTCCGTTCTTTCCAAATATTATGACCCTATTTCATGGAGATATTTAGTTGAATACCATGTCTCCAACCATAAAATATAGGTCTCGTCGATGATTATATACATAGAACTTTAGTCAACTTTGGTATTCATTGATGTGCTATTTAATGGTTTTCTCCTTTTCCGTTATTCATTCTCCATTTCAGGTCCTAGCAGCTTACGTTCACTAAATTCATCCCAGCATGCTGCTCCTCTATATCTTTTCCCATAAAGGGATTTATGTGGAGCCATTTGGATTCTTGAGTGGAAACTATTATTGTAATAGAATTTGGCTAGAGGTAGATATTGGTACCATCATCCTTTGAAGTCCATAGAATTCTCTCTTAACATGTCTTCCAGTGTCTAGATAGTTTTCTCATATTGTCCATTAGTTTGAGGATGATTTTCCATACTTAAGTTCAACTTAGTATTCAGAGCATGTTGAATACATTTTTAGTACTTGGAATCAAATATTTAATCCTAATTGGATACAATTACTATTGGTACACCATGCATCCTTACCACTTCTTTGATGTATATTTGTGCTAGTTGATTCAATGAGAAGTCCTCTCTAATTTTGATAAAGTGAGTTGTCATTGAAATATGATCCACAACAACATTTAATACATTGTTTCCTCTATATTTCATTGTAAGTCTGGTGACAAAGTCCATTTTTGTAACATCCCATCCCGGGTGATATGCAACGGTGCCTCAAGTCGATTGGTCACATGACCTCTGGCGTGCCTCTCCATATGCCGGAGTCTACCGACTAGTAGTGAGGGTATAGTAAGTCATTCATGGGGATAATATAATCTCTTTAATAAAAGTAAAACACCAGTGAAATTAAATAAGAAATATCATAAGCATATATAAGAATAAAAATTAACAATGTCACAAGATAACCAAAACTGAAAACATAGTACTCAGTTGAAAGGGAAACATTCCATGCCAAAGTAAGTTCTAAAGTGTCTAAAATGCAACTGAAATTAAAGACACTAACAACACCTAAGCGGTTCCCCAACCATGTATGATTCCTTCATCCATGCTCAATCCCTAATTAGCAATCTAATCTAAGGCCCATTCCCTTAACCTATCCAGCAATAATAAAGTCTATTTGGGTACCGATCAAAAATCCTGAATAGGGTGTGAGTACAACTTAGTAGGCCACCACCAACAGTGAATAAAACAAATCCATCGAACAACAATGTATAAAATTGTTACAATAATTATTATAATTCTCAAATAAACAGTTTATCATGTTATTAAATATTCTCTATTTAATCACATAAAACCTCGGGTTCCCATAGATACCCATACCTCAATACCTGCTTTGGCCCATTCTGGAATCTGATCTTTCCCCAAAATTTACCATGTGTTTGAAAGCCAATGTTACCTTTCTTACTTCATAAATGAATAACCAAGTTACAATTCTTATTTCAAAAATGAATGACCATGTTTCCATTCATTTTATCAAATAATTTGAATAAACATGTTACCATTATTGTTTCACAAATTAATAACCATGTTACCATTCATTTAATAAAATAATTTTAATAATAATATTACCATTATTATTTCACAAATGAATGACCATGTTACCGTTCATTTAATCACACAATTTGAATGACCATTTTACCATTCATAATAGTTGGCCGAATGAGCATGTTACCATTCACCATTTCCCACATATCTCATGGATATCATTTATCAAGGTTGATAAACATTAACCACATTGTTATATATACCACAACATCATAATAAGTAGGATTAATAAAAAATAAACCTCTTACCCCAATATCACAGTAATTAATTTATCAATTAATTAATCAAATCATCCTCATTTTTAATTAGACAACTAGTCTTCACGTAAAAATCCCCTTAATTAATTCCTTGATTAATTAAGAACAACAATCTCTTTAGTTAACTCATCCCTTAATTAATCAATTAATCATAATTAATGCATCTATTAATTATCCCAATTTCCAAACTCAATATCTCATAATTAATTCATCAATTAATTATTCAAATATAATGATCCATATTCTTATAATTAATTCCCCAATTAATTATTCATTTCATGGCATCAATATTTCATAATTAATTCCCTAATTAATTATCTTAAACTATGATCTCAATTTCCCATAATTAATTTCCCAATTAATTATCTCTATTCTCAATACTCAAAACTCTCAATTAATTCCACAATTAATTATATCATTTAATGATCCCTAAATCTCAAAATTTCACAATCATCTCAATTAATTAATTTTACACACTAATTAATTCTATTTGGGATTATAATTTCTAAAAAACTCTAGAAATTATACAACTTGAATATACATAAAAAAATCCCAAATATGGAATTTAGATTTTTGAAAACCTACCTCAATTCATTGATAGAAATTTACTCAATGGAAATCCCAAAAATCCAAGAAACATGATCACATAGATCTAAGATCTATATTTAATCCCTAAAACAACATCAGGGTGTCAATATCTAATTAATGTAGGTTTATATCTACAATACTAGATATAGATCTCACCAATTAGGTTTATATCTAAATAAAAAAGAGAATAAACTCCACCAAAAGATCAAGCGAAGAAGCAAGGATAAATGGAATAAGGATCGAGATGAGATCCACTTACTATGAGAAAAGATATTCTTCGATTCGGGCTTTGAATCTTGAAGAATAGAGGTTGTATGGACTTAGAACCCCTACTGAAAGCTCTAGAATTTCCCAAAAGCATTAATTTCTAATCCAAGGTTGAAATGAGGGTATTTTGAGGGTTCATGGGATTTTAAAATAAATTTTAGGGTGAAATAAAACTGCACACATAGTTTTTTTGGGAAGGGGTGCATGGTTTAATAGATCATGCACTAACTGTGTAGCCCTCACTATCAAGGTTCATAGGGTTAACTAGGCTGGGTTCACGGTTTACTCAAACTGTGCGCCAACCATGCACATTCCCCTTTACTCAAAATTATCTTAAAACTCCACCCAAACTCACCCTAATTCATAAATTCAACCAAATGTACTTAAATAAAACAAAAACTACCTAAATTTGTGCTTGAGATAACTCCAGAAAAGGCCAAGATCTTACAATCTCCCCACATTATAACAACTCATCCTCGAGCTATACTTCAAAAAAAATTAAGATTATGAGACAAAATGATCAAGATATTGATCCATTATTTCTTCTTCCATTTCCCATGTATCCTCCTGTAAATGTTCATGTTTCTATAACACATGAACTATTGGCATGGTCTTTCCCCAAAACACCTTCTCACTATGATCCAATACATGAATCAGATGCTCCTCAAAGGACACATCTATCTAATGATAAACCTCATCCACATAAATCACATGAGAAGGTTCTAGGTGATACCTTAATAGTTGTAACACATGGAAAACATCATGCATTATGTTGTATTTCTATGGAAGATTCAATCGGTACACCACTAGCCCAATTCTCTCTAGAATCTCAAAAGGTCCAACAAACCTGGGTGCTAACTTCCCCTATCTCTATATCCTACGGTGACCCAACCTAGGTGGAACCCGAAAGAATACACAATCACCCTCTATAAACTCTAACAGTCATCTCTGTTTGTCAGTATATTATTTATACCTAGTCTAAGTTGTATGCATACATTTCTGAATCAGTTTTACCTACTCTAATGTCTCCTACATGAGACTCAGCACCAACAACTCTGACTCACCACCCTCCATCTAGCATAGCAGTGATCTATATGGCATATAACAAAGAGCCTTGTATGGTTCCATTTATATTTTTCCTAATAACTATTGTTATAGGCAAACTCCACTAAATCCAAATGATTTCCCCAAGACCCACCAAAGTTATGCACACATGCTCACAACATATCCTCAAACACATATATAGTGTGCTCCGACTTCCCATTTGTCTGTGGTTGAAAATCCATACTCAATAATATTTGTGTACCTAGTGCTTTCTACAAGCCCTACCATGAGGTAAATTTTGAATCGTGATCTGAAACTATAGTCTTTGGAACCTTGTGCAAATAGACTACCTCCGGAATATATAGTTCCCCCAACTGTTTTACTATAAAGGTTTCCCTTATATGTGAGAAATGTGCTGCCTTTTTGAGTTAATACACAATGACCCAAATAGAATCATTCTTCCTAAGTGTCTTCTGAAGACCTACCACAAATTCCCTAGTCAAGTCATCCCACTTCCACTCAATAATGGGTAACGGTTGTAGAAAATCTCTAGGTCATTGATGATCCACCTTCACCTGCTAATAGGTGAAGTATCATGTCACGAACCCTACTATCTTCTTGTTCATGACTAGCCACCAAAATTGTCTTCATAGTTCATGGTACATTTTGGTCACACCTGAATGTACCACCCACTTCGAGGCATGAAATTCCTACATGAGCTCCTCCTACATGATCGTAGGTACAATAACTCTATCATTCACATAGATGATCTCATCCTCATCTACCAACCAATATGAAGGTGTCTCCCCACCTTCAAAGATTTACCTTAAGGCTAATCACTCTAGGTCCCCATATTTCCTATCTCTGATCCATCTTAAAAGTGTATAATCCACTGCAACTAAAACCATATTCATCTGATCCAGACATTCTTAAACCACCACATGCATTTCAGCCATCAAATTCATCATCTTTCACTCATCACCCGACTTATAAACCATCTGAGTTTGAGTTTTCCTACTCAAGTCATCATACACACTATTTATCTTCATAGAAATACATGCCAATTCAAAATTTAAAGATTATATATAAGCAACCCATATTCTCTGCTGAAGATTCAAATCTCTCTATGTGAAGATATACTTTCATATCTTATGGTCAGTGTAAACTATAAAATTTTCTCCCAAGAGATAGTGTCGTTAGCACTTCATATCATATAACACTACTTCCAACTCGAGTTCATACATAGGTTAATTTCATTAATGAATCCTTAACTAACAAGACCCATATGCCACAACTCAATCTCACTACATCACCACAACTCTGAGTTCAATCTCGGATGTGTCACAATACACCGTGTACTCCTCACCTGACTCGGGTAGGATCAAAATTGGTGTCGATCTCAAATGATTCTTCATCTCTTGGACATAATTCCCACTTTCTTACATCCACTAAAACTTTATCCCCTTCTTGGTCAAGCCCAAAAGCGGCACTACTAATTGAAAAAAGTATTAGATGAACTTCTTGTAATATCAAGATAATCCTGAAAATCTTCAGATATCAAAAACATTCTTGGGATGCTCTCAAGAAACCACTTCTTGAACCTTCTCTGGGTCCATTGACACACCTTCCTCCGAGATGATTCTCCCTATGAAGTGTACCTAGTCAATCAAATACTAACACTTAGATAGCTTGGCATATAACTGATGCTATATTTTTATCCTCAAAATGATGTCAAGATGTTGGGCATGATTGTCATAAGTCTTGGAGTACACCAAGATGTCGTCCACAAACACCACCAAAAACTGATCAAGGTAGAGATGAAAGATCTTATTTATCAATTCCATAAACACTTCGAGTGCATTTTTCAACCTGAATGACATTAAGAAAAACTCATAAAGGTTATACCTACACCTAAAATATTTCCTTGGTATATCATAAATCTGAAGACTCAACTAATGATACCCCAATCTCAAGTTGATCTTTTAGAATATGCAAGACCCCTTTTACTGTTCAAAAAGATCATTGATATGAGGAATAAGATATCGGTTCTTTACGGTCATCTTATTCAACTTCCGGTAATCGACACACAAATGTAAACTTCTAATAGCCTTCTTTGCAAACAATACAAGTGATCCCTAAGGAGACATACTCGGATGGATAAACCCTCTATCCTATAACTCCTTCAGCTAAGTCTTGAGATCTCGAAGCTCTATTGGTGCCATTCTATATGAAAGAATAGATACTATCTTACCCTATGCATGAGATCAATAGTGAATTCCACATCTCTCTCAAGTGGAATCCCTGAGAAGTCTTCCGAAAAGACATCCTAAAACAAATCCATTACTGGTGGAAGGACATCTAATATAACACCCCCATCATCTAGAAACAGGATAGAAGCTTGGGCTGTGAGCACTCCCATTTGCTTAGTAATTGTCCATGCTCGGCCCACCTAGATATCCCACTCTCATCAGTGAATGTAATGGTCACCCTTAGGATATTTAAACATAAATATTCTACGGTAACAGTCAATGTGGGCTTGGTATGTGACTTGCCAGTCCATACCCATAATTAGGTAAAATCCAGTAATATCAAGAATATAGAGATCCCCTAGAAAATGGTACTCCCCAATCTCAAGAGAACATCCCTTACACACACAAATGTCTCTAGACCGTACACCCAAATGTGTATCTATCATCATAACCTCTCTCACAAACTCCACCTTCAAGCTCAAACCATTAACAAGTTAAGAATACATAAATGAATAAGAGGAACCAATATCAAATAAGGCACTAGATAATGTACAATCTACAATAATAGTACCTCTCAATGTTGATGGTTCAACCTCACTATCCATAAGTGCAAGTTGCACCACATGCAACAGTTTTACCCATATTCCATATGATGTTTTCTAAATCCCTTGGGTAGAACCACTCTTCTAATATGGGTGATGTTTCCTAGAAGTACCACGTCAACTACCTATACCACCTCGTCTAGTAGAACTCCAACTCTATGATTGATAAGGTGTGAAAGATCCCCTTCTTGCACTTTCACTCTATCTAGCTGCTCTATCACTACCTGACTGCCTCAGGTTCCTATAGAACCTCTATAGATGTCCCATATTTCTATAAGATCATCATTCCACTAGTGGTTGAGAATAGTTACTATGATAATTTCCCATCCCACCATACTAATGAAAAATTACTCCAGTAAGGTCTTGTGCAACTGACCCTCCTATTTGTGTACTATTCTTCCCACTGCCTTGACTAAAGTTTTCATACGGGAACTTCTTACTCTTAGAAGTCGCACCTCATAATTGTCAAATGGAAACAATTTTTTCAGTACTAGAAGCCTCACTCATATTCCCTTCATCTATGAGAGATTAATCCACCACCTCAACAAACATATTTAGCAGAAAGAGATTGACTTGGGACTCAATATCGCACTTAATTCCATCCTAAAAGAATTTTGTCATAGTTGCCTCATCTCCTACTAACAATGGCTCAAAGCATTGAGGATCTGTGAAGAAGTCTAGAATAATCCATAACAGACATTCTCCCCTGAGTTATCTTCATGAAATCAGCTTCTTTCTCCTACCTCAGTGCCTCTGCATAGAATTTCTCCAAGGACTTCTCCAAAAATTCCTTCCATAGAATGCCATCATCCTGCTCAGTTTGTATATGAATATCCCAATATTTCTTCACGGATACTCATATCATATAATCATATAGCATGACCCTCTTCTTAGTAGGAGTCTAAAGATGTTCAATTATCATCTCGATGGATTCAACACAAAACTCAGCTCCCTCAGGTCCACCTTCTCCAGTAAAAAACAGAGGGTGCTGTAACTAAAACTCCCTTTTCATATCAGACATGATTTTCACAATCCGCCCAGGGTCTCTTTTAATTAATTATATGAAATGAGTGAAGTTATCTCAAAATAGATCTCTTGCTTCCTCCCCAGATACTATTGGTGCCCCAGGTTCCACCATTTTATGATCATCCACAACCATGTCCTTTGGTTGTCCTCTCAACAAGAACCTTCATAGAGGCATATCTCTACAAGCCAAACACACCTTAGAACCATAATTCACAACACATCCTATCACATTTTAAGTTATAGGAAAACAAAAACAAGCCACAACAAGTCCTTTCCCCAACCCTTTCCTTAAGGTAAAAACTAAGGAACTATTACTACCCTTAACCAACCAACACCTAGGATCAGTTAACAAGGGTAAAGACATTATCATTGTTCAATTTCCTCATTTAGACACCCTATTATCCTAATTTTTCACCATTTTAAAGTTCATCATTCTAGGAACCATTTTTATTTCAATTTAAAAAGCTATGAAAACCATTTAGGTTTAATGACTTACTCATAACCTATTTTCCCATGCGTGCTTAAAATAATACATTTTACAATTATCCTAATTGCCTAGTATGATACATACAAACTCAACTCTTGTTCCATTATAGGCCATGAGTCAATTATCATAAATCAAGAAAACAATTATCACAACAACAAATGAGTAGGTTACCCAAGGGGAAATAATATTCAACTGTAACAGCAGACAATAATAACAACAATCTCACCCTGAGCACTTGGGTTTTCCCCCATACATGGGTTTGCAACTCCCATGCATGAGATCATTACCAACACTCGACTCTTCCTAGCCTCCTATATAACTTTCCCAAATAGTAAGACAAAAGAAGAAGAAATAAAACTAGATATATGATTCCACTTTGTAAAGTCCCAACCTGTGTTCCACACAATGGTGCCCTGATCCAGTCGCTCACGTGATCTCAGGCATGCCTCCCTGTATGCCAGAGGCTGCTGACTAGAAGAGAGGGTTTCACAAGTCATTAATGGGGAGACTATACCCTCTTTTATCAGATTAAAACACCAAAGGATGTAAATAAGCAATAATGAAATCATATTTTAGCATAAATAGTGCCAATTTCATAAGATAACCCAAATCGGAAACACGGTACTCAACTGAAAAGGAAACATGCTATACTAAAGTAAGTCCCAAAGTGTCTAAAATGAAACTAAAAGTAAAGAAACTAAAAACACCCAAGTAGGTCCCAAACCATGTATGGTTCCCTCATCCATGCTCCCTCACCAATCAAGAATCTAATCCATGTCCCTTACCCTTAACCTGTCCTGCAATAATAAATTATATTCAGGTACCAATTAGGTAGCCCAAATAGGGTGTGAGTACGAATTAGTAGTCTACCACCAATGGTGTCTAAAAAAATCCATCCAACAAAATTGTTTGCAATTATAATAAGAATGAGTAAAATGATCAAATAAACAATTTATCACATTATTAAATATTCTATATTTAATCACATGAAACCTCGGGTTCCCATAGATACACATACCTCAATACCTACTTCGGTATGTTCCAGATTCTAATATTTCTTGAAAATTTACCATGTGTTTGAAATCCCATCTTACCTTTCTTACTTAACAAATTAATGACCATGTTCCTATTCTTATTTCACAAATGAATGATCATGTTACCATTCAATTAATCAAACAATTTGAATCACCATGTTACTATTTTTATTTCACAAATGAATAAACATATAACCATTTATTTAATTGCACAATTTGAATGACCATGTTACCATTATTATTTCACAAATTAATGACCATGTTACCAATAATTTAATAACACAATTTTAATGACCATGTTAACATTCATAATAGTTTTCCAAATGAGCATGTTATTATTCATCATTTTACACATATCTCATGGATCCCATTTGTCAAGGTTAATAAAAATTAACCACATTATCACATATAGAAAAACTTCACAATAAGAAGGATTAATCGACATTAAACCTCTTAACCCTAATATCACATTAATTAATTTATCAATTAATTAATCAAATCATCCTCATTGTTAATTCAACAATTAGTCTTCACATAAAACCCCCTTAATTAATTCTCTAATTAATTAATAACATCAATATATTTAGATAACTCAACCATTAATTAATCACTTAATCGTGATTAATGGATAAATTAATTATCTCAATTTACAAACTCAACAACTCATAATTAACTCATCAATTAATTATTAAAAAAGACTATTCTGGAGTCTTATAATTAATTCCCAAATTTTTTATCCATTTCATGGCATCAATATCCCATAATTAATTCCCTGATTAATTATCTCAAAGAATGATCTCACTTTCCCATAATTAATTTACCGATTAATTGTATCTATTCTCAACACCCATAACCCTTAATTACTTCCACAATTAATTATCTCATTCAATGATCCCTAAATATTACAATTTCACAATCATCTCAATTAATTAATTTACCACAATAATTAATTCATTTAGGTATTATAATTTCTAAACAACACTAGAATTTATATAAATTTTATATATATAAAGAATAAGGAATATGGGATTTAGATTTTTGACCACCTACTTCGATTTGTTGATAAACGTTCCCTCAATAGAAATCCCCAAAATCTGATATGCGTGACAATGTAGATTTGGGCACTAGATCTAATCCCTAAACCAATATCAAATATATCAAGATCTAATCAATCAAGAATTAGATATACAATCCTAGATCTAGATCTCACCAATTAGGTTTACATATAAATAAATAGAGAATAAACTCCACCAAAATATCAAGATAATAAGGAAGAATATACGGAATAAGGATCGAGATGAGATCCACTATAACAAATCTGCTCTTTATTTCATATTTAACCATGATTTTTTATATATAATTTCACTTAAAACAACTCAGAAGATTGAGAGGTATAGTTTACTTAAATATTAGGAACATTAAATAATAACATAGAACATGAAATACACATCTTTATTGAAAAATTCTTTTACATGATCATAACATTCCTTCATACTTAGCATTCTATGGGATAACCTGAGGACATACATAAGAAAAGGATGAGCTATAAAGACAGGTAAAAGAATAAACATGGAATAACATGAGGAATAAAATACATGTTATTCAATAGGAATATCAATAGATTACAAAAGAAACATGAACATAAAGGCATGATATTCATAACATGGAAATGTGGAAACAATATACAACATGATATTAGCATGACCCAAAGCTCATTGCACATGGATTAGCATGAGTAAACCCTCACTGCACATGAATTAGCATGATTAATCCCTTATTGAACCTTAATTGTCATTATTAAACCATCATTTCACATGGCGTATCATGATACAAAACATTACCCAATGCATTGGAGTGCTATTAGGGTGCACCCATCATAATCATTTCGTTTTCATGCATAAGTATGACATATAGATCATACAACATGGATTCATTAAACATCATAATTTAATCCAAAAAAAAGAAATGTGGAATACATACATGTAATTCCCCAATAAAAAAGTATATGATCAAAAAGGTGAATACCCGTGATAGAGAAACGGGTATGGTATTCACTACATGATGATTTTAGCATGGAAAATCGTGGTGCAATTTCGGCAACGTAACGACGTCAAATAGAAATTCATAAAATGTTTTGATGAGAGAAAAATGGGTATCTAATCATATATACATGAAATGGATAGTAAGGGATCATGTAACATAATATACCATCATATGAAATGGGATTTAGATGCATAATATAAAATAAATTCTTGAATGGAAATGAGAAAATAGAAATCCCTTGCGGGATTTCGGCATGGTAACGGGTGTACATAGGAGGGATTAATGAGAGAGAAAGGGGTATATCATCATTAAAACATAATAAGGGTAGTGTGGGGGAGGTTAAAAAACATACCCAATAGTTTTTAATTTAAAATAAAATGGATATAACAATATAAGTAAACTTGGACAAAAAATGAGAAAGGAAGAAATCCTTAAGAAATTTTGGCATAGTAACAGGTGTGATTAAAGGGATCATAGGGGGGATTAATGGTAGTGAAAGGAATATCCCATAATGTATAAATATAATATAAATCAAGGAGATATGGAATAAAATATACCAAATAAAGAAAATGGAAATTAAAAGGCATGACATAAAATAGGTGGTTGAAGAAAAATGAGAGAGGGAGATCCCTTACTTGGATGTGTGATACCAAAGTCTTGGGAGAGGATTCTTGGGATCTCAACGAAACGTTGGTAGGACTCTAGGGAGTTGGGAGAAGAGGTTGGTCTAGATTTTAGGAGTTTTAATGAAGATGAATGGGTGCTTGGGTGGGTTTATATAGGAAAGGTGGTGGAATTCTTTATTATTTTCGTTTTGGACATTATAAAATAAAATATTCAATACCACAAACCATCCCATGGTTTTTTCCCATGGTTTCTAGAAAAGGGTAGTGGTATACATTATTTGATAAGTATAAGGACCTAATATATTAAAATATAATCCTTTCTTAGGTGGAGGTGAGTCACACTCTCAAGGAAATTATTTTAAAATCCTATAATATTTAATAAGTCTTGGAGGATTCTCTAAAGATTTATAAAATAAAACAAACAAATATAAAATAAAATTATTTTAAATTTAAAACATATATTTTTTCAAATATCCCTTTTATAGTATCTTATTACATCACTATTAGGTCATTATTATGTCATAAAACACATTATATAATTAAATGATATTTAATTTTTACCCGAAAATTTGACTCTCATAAAATTATGAAAAAATATCCACTGGATAATTTTGATCTCCTGATTCCAAAATTAATATTTATTTTATCTAAATAATCTTATAAATATGTTATTTTTTACTTTAAAAATAAAAACAAACATTTATTGAAAATTGATGGGTTTTGGAAAAAATAGTATTCAAACCTTAATAAAAGTTACGTTTAACTTTGTAAAAATTATATGAGAATTAATATTTAATAAATGTAATTTAATAATAATAGTTTATTAAAATATTATTTTTTTCAAAAATACATTAATTCATCAAAATAGATTCCTTAATTGAATTCTAATATTAACCAAAAATACTATTTGTGCTTTAGGAAATAATTTTCAAATTAAAATTAATAGAATACAATTATATTCATTATTTTATACATAAATAATGTACATAAAAATAATTATAGGGTCTTCATACATATCCTTTTATTACACCAGCACACACCCTAAGAGTAATGTGTGTAATGGTGGGGTTTTCATGGGGTTGTTCGGTGAACATGGTTTGGTCCATGATCTCGATGAGCTTGAACTTATCATGTAAACAGTTTCTCTCATGCTTATGTTGTTAGATCCCGGCCTGGTATTGGTCTAGGGAAAATCCTAGAAACACTATTTTTCTCCGAAGCTCGGATAAATGTGCTTTATAGGGTATGATCTTACTGGTTGAGGCCATCACTTTCTTTGTTTGTGTCAAAAGTATTTGTTGAAACCTTATATTTATACTAGTCATTTGATCACTATTCAACAACTATATTATCAATGGTACAGATAGTTAATGGTAATATAAATCCAATTGGATAAAATAATACATTTAATTTAATAAAATAAAGTTAATTTTATTCATAAATGTTTGGGTCGTTACAAACTTTCACCCTTAATAAATTTCACCCTTGAAATTTACTTTTCACACATTAAAACAGATGAGGGTAATTCTGGTTCATCACTTCCTCTTGTTCCCAGGTTGATTCTTCAAACTTGTGGTTTCACCACAACACCTTGACAAGGGGCATCATCATATTTTTTAGAACTTTTTCTCTGTGATCTAAGATATTCACCAGCTTCTCCTCATAGGAGAGGTCATTATCTAATGGTACCGCCTATGGATTAAGTACATGTGATGGGTCAGGTATGTACTTCCTCAAGAGTTATATATGGAATACATCATGTAATTGAGACAGGTTCAATGGGATTTGTAGTTAATAGGCCACTCCTCTGATGTAATCAAGGATCTCAAAAGGGTCAATGTACCTTGGAGTAAGCATTACCTTCTTCCCAAATCTTATAACTCTCCTCCATGGTGATATGTCGAGTAATACCATGTCTAAAACATCATAATTGAGGTCTCATAGATGATTTTAAGCATAGATCTTTTGTCAATTTTAGGAATCCTTGATGTGTTTTTGGATGTTCTTAACCTTCTCCACCATTTCATTGACCATTTCCAGACCTAGACATTTTCATTCCCTAAATTCAACCCAACATGTCAGTGTTATGCACCTATTCACATAAAGGGATTCATAAGGATCCATTTGGATGCTTGAGTAGAAACTGTTTTTGTAAGGGAACTCCACCAATGGAAGATGTTTGTCCCATATTCCTTTGAAGTCCATTGAGAAAGCTCTCAACATTTCCTCAAGTGTATGGATAGTCCGCTCAAATTAGCCATCTATTTGAGGGTGATATGTTGTTCTAAAGTTCAAATCAGTGTTCAAAGTATATTGGATACTCTTCCATAACTTAGAGATGAATATTAGATCTCGATTAGACACAATCTACAGTTGTACTCCATGTAGCCTTAACACTTCTCTAATGTATATTTGTGCCAGTTAATCTAGTGATAAATCCTCACAAATTTCAATGATGTGTGTAGTCTTTGTAAGACGATCCACATCAACCAAGATATCATTGTTTCCTTTTGATGTCTTTGGAAGTCCGGTGATAAATTCCATGGTGATGTTTTCCCATTTCAATAATGGTATGGGTAATGGTTTCATCATCCCCTTAGACTTCTTTCTATCATCCTTCACTTGCTAACATACTAGGAATTTTAATGTATATTCAGTGATCTCCTTCTTCATGTTTTCCCACCAATAGTTCTCTTATAGATCTTGATACATCCTTGTGTTTCCTGGGTTAATGGAGAAATTTGAACTATGTGCATCATCCAAAAGTTCTTTTTTTAACTTAGGATTTGATGGAATACGTAGTCTCGATCCAAATCTCACAATTCATTATTTATTAACATTAGAATATGATGATTTCCCTTTTCTGATCGTTTCAAATTTTTTCTGAATTACTTAACCATATTTTTTAGCATCCTTTAACCTTTCCAAAAGATACAGTTGATAAATAATTTGTAAAAGGATTGATGAGTTTCCCTTATTTATGATTCCCATGTCCATCTTCATCAAATCTAAGAAGATTTGATCCTTTTCAATTCTCATCAATGATAGAATTGATAGTCCCTTTATACTTAGAGCATCTTCCACCTTGTTTGCTTTCCTAGGGTGGTAATGGATTGATTAGTCATAATACTTGATGAGATCTAACCATCTTTGTTATTGCATATTCATCTCTTTATTTGTGAATATATATTTAAGAATTTTGTGATCTGTATGTATTTTACACTTCTCCCCAAATATATAATGTTGTTATGTTTTCAATGCAAAGATCATAGCTACCGGCTTCAGATCATGCATGGGATAGTTTTTCTCATGAATTTTCAACTGCTTTGAGGCATAGGCAATGACTTTGTCATTTTTCATCAACACACAGCCCATGACCTTCTTTGAAGAATCACTGAAGATTGCAAAAACATATCCACTTGTAGGTAGTGTGAGCATAGGGGAAGTGATAATCCTTTTCATAAACTCCATAAATATTTCTTCATGTTCATCATTCCAATCAAACTTGACTCCCTTATAAGTTATCTTGGTAAGAGGGTTTGACAATCGTGAGAAAGTTTTCACAAATTGATGATAATATCCAGCTAACCCTAGGAATATATAGATATTTTTCATAGATATTAGCATCGTTCATCCCTAAATTGAATTTTTCTGGGAAGGATCCATAGATATTTCATTTCTTGTGATGATATGACCCAATAATGATAATTCATTCAACCATAACTCACACTTTTTGCATTTTTCATAGAGATTCTTTTTTTCCAAGGACTCTAGCATAGTACCCAGATGCTCCTCGTGCCCCTCCTTGGTTTTGGAGTATATTATAATATTTTCTATAAAAACTACCAAAAATTTGTCGAGGTAAAATATAAAGACTTTATTAATCATGTCTATAAATATTGATGGAGTATTAGTAAGTCTGAATGGAATCACTATGAACTCATAATGCTCGTACCTTGTAAGAAAAGCAATCTTGTGGATATACTCCTTCTTCACCATAACATGGTAATATCCCGACCATATGTCCACCTTGGAGAAGTATTTCACTCCACATAGATGATCAAACAAGTCATCAATTTGTGTAAAAGGTTACTTTTTCTTCATCGTGATTTTTTTATCTCATGATAATCAATACAAAGGAGCATTGACCCATCCTTCTTCTTGAAGATGACTGGTGCACCCTATCTAATGGCCCGAAGGCCTTCATTTTTTATTGATAATCCACCTTTCAAGGGGTGAGGTGGAACCCTTACAATTAATGTAGGCATAAGTATTACATGGCCCGTAGGCCTTATAGAAATTCATTGCATGTAGGCTTCAAACATTACATACAACCTAGACTAACTACTTGGAACTACTCCTCCCCAGCATCTTCATCGTGAAATCAGCTCTCCACCTTCTCATGGTTGTTCGGATAGGCTATCCCATGCATGCACAGGATTCTCCCAATGGCAGGTTTCATACCCTCTCATTCTTGCAATCGGTGTAGCTTCTACTGTGGTGAAAGCTCCTTGCTCATCCTCCTATAGAGCTTGTTCCTTGTAGGTTGTCTAGTTTTCATATACACTTAAGGTGGCCCGAAGGTCTTGAGGTGGCCCGAAATCCTTACTGGCCTGAAGGCTTGGGTGTCCCGAAGGCCTTAATGGACTCGGGGACAAAATCAGTGGCCCGATGGCCCAAACGGGGGGCAAATTTCTGGCTGCTATAGTGCCAAACAGTGCCTACTACAGTTCCCACTACAGTACTTCGCAATCCCTACTATAGTACCTGCTACAGTACTTCTACAGTACCTGGAAATTGTGCCTCTACCTAGATTTGATCCTGGGTCACCTCTATGCACTTAAGAGTCCTCACAAACCGGGCTGAAGCTCATGTGCCTGGTGCACCCCATGGTGAAGCACTTGGGCGTATGAACCCTTTATCCAGATTCTCCTGTAGTTGTTTCTTTATTTCCTCAAGATCCACAATAGCCATTTTATACAGATTATTGGATATTGGAAATTCCCCAGGTATAAGTTTGATTGAAAAATTGACCTCTCGGCTAGGAGTAAGACCAAGCAATTCCTCAGGAAACACATCAATGAATTTCCTAAAAATATGCATGTCTTCGAGAATTGTTTGTTCCTTAGACTCAATCATTTGATCTATATATGCTTGGTCATAGGGAAATAACATCCATGTTTAAGATTATGGTGCTAAATAAGATTCATCCTCCTCCTTCCACTTGTATAGAATCGAGGGCCAATTCACCATATAGAGAGTGATTTTTCTCTTGCAGAAATTTATGTTGGCTCTATATAATGAAATCCAATCCATGCTTATAATTACATAAAATTTCACCAAGGGAAGTATAACAAGGTTCTCTGGGAATTTCAATCCAAAAATAGTGACAGATGAGGAGTTATATTTATGGAATGTAATAATTTCCCAATTTCTCGTCTTCATCGACATCTCTAATTCTATTATTTGTGGTGATGTTTGAATAATTCTACTAAATTTTCTTGACATAATGGAATGTGTAGAACTGTGGATGATAACCCTACCTTTACCTTTTTTATTCTAGTTCTATATTATCCAATATAGAATAAGGGATAAGTTTATTATACTATTAAACATATAAAGGGGAATCTAATGACATTAAAATAGAAATTTATAAATTACATTTATTTCCTTAACTTATGAATTTCTAGGCTTAAATATAAGTTATCCATGATCTATTTCCTAACCTATATTCTTATTGGTTTTTTTTAATACCATAATAATGGTTCATACTAAGATTGTGAATTTACAAAAGCATATCCCCTGGGAGTATCGAACAAAGAGTGCAGCAAGGCCTGCTGTTGTGCACCAATTCCTATTTGAGCCTAGATCAAAGTGTTGTTTTTGGGTTTTACCCTTAGATACATATGTGCCAGAGCCACCTCTACTTGTTTTTATCCTGACAAGGATGTATTTTCTTGATAAACAACTTAATATATACTCAACAAAATTTTGGAATTATTTTCTTATACTTAGTCTTATCCTTAAGGATTTCACTAGAGTTTTCTAATCCTAATCCCAAAAATAACTAAACCCATCCTCTGATACCAACTATAACAACTCTACTCTTTATTTCATATTTAAAAAAGATTTATTACATAAACTTTCACTTAATAAAACTCATAAGATCTATAGATCTAGTGTATTTGGGGATTATAAACATTACATAACAACATAAAACATGAAATACACATCTTAATTGAAAACTTATTTTATATGACCACAACATTCCTTCATACTTAGCATTGAATGGGATAACCTGAGGACATATATAAGAAAAGGGTGAGCTATAAATCCTAGTAAGGGAATAAACATGGAATAACATGAGGAAGACAATTAATGTTAGTCAATAGTCATATAAATAGAGAACAAAATAAACATAAACATAAAGTCGTGATATAGAATGATATTCATAACATGTAAATGTGGGAACAACATACAACATGATATTATCATGAGCCAAGGCTCATTGCACATGGATTATCAAGAGTAAAACCTCATTGAACATGAATTAGCATGAGTCAACCCTAATTTTAAATTAATTATCATGATTAAACCCTCATTCCACATAGCATATCGTGATACTAAACATTACCTAATGCATTAGAGCGCTATCAGGGCGCACCCTTCATAATCATTTTGTTTTGAAGTATAATTTTACCAAATAGATCATGAAACATGGATTAATTAAACATAATAATTTATTAAATAAATAAGGAATGCGTAATAAATACATGTAAGTCCCTAATAAATAATTACATGATCATAAAGGTGAATACCCTTGATAGATAAATTGGTATGGTATTAATTACATGATGATTTTGGCATGGAAAATCGTGGTACAATTTTAGCAGTATAACGAAGTCAAATAGAAATTCATAAAATAGATTTATGAGAGAGAAAGTGGTATCTCATAATTTATACATGATATTAACATTAATGTGATCATGGAACATAATACCTCGACATATGAAATGGATTTTAGATGTATAATATAAAATAAATTCTTGAATGGAAATGAGAAATCTCTTATAGAATTTTAGTATGGTAACAGGTGTATGCTGGAGGGATTAATGAGAGAGAAAGGGGTATCTTATCATTCAAAAATAATAAGGGAATTATGGGGGAGGTGAGAAAACCTACACCATAATTTTTAATTGAATATAAAAATGATGTAACAATATAAGGAAACTTGGACAAAAATTGAGAAAGGAAAAAATCCTTACAGAATTTTGGCATAGTAACGGGTTGGATTAAGGGGATCATAGGGGGGATTAATGGTATTGAAATTAATATATCATCATGTATACATAAAATTAATATCAAGGAGTTATGTAAGAATATATCCCAAATCAAAAAAAAATTAAATTAAAATCCATGATGTAAAAGAAGTGATTGAAGAAAAAGGAGAGAGGGAGATCCCTTGCTTGGATGTGTGATCCCAAAGGGTTGGGAGAGGCTTCTTAAGAGATTTAGGGTGGATTGGGAGGAATATAGGGATTAGGGGGTAGATATTGGTCTAGATAGATGGATTTTTAGTGAATATAAATGGGATTTTTGGTGGTTTTATATAGAAAAGGTGGGGGAATTCTTTCTTATTTTGGTTTTGGACACTACACAATAAAATATTCAAAACCACAAATCATCCCATGTTTTTTGCCCAAGGTTTTAGGAAAATTAAATTGGTATATATAATTTTATAAGGATAAGGGATGAAGATATTAAAATATTAACCTTGATTATGTGGAAGTGAGTCACACTCTTAAGAAAATTATTTTAAAATGTTAAAATATTTAATAAGTTTTGGAGGATTCACTAATGATTTATAAAATAAAAACAAACAAATAAAAAATAAAATTATTTTAAAGATAGAAAATATATTTTTAAAAATTTATAGTATTTTATTATATCACTATTGGTTCATTTTGTTTTCATAAAACACATTATATATTTATACGGTATTTAATTTTTACCCAAAAATTTGACTGTCACAGGAAATTATGAAAAATTCACCATTGGATAACTTTGATGTCATGGTTCTAAAATTAGTATTAATTTTATCTAAATAATTTCATAAATATGTTAATAATGACTTTTAAAATAAAAAATGACATTTATTGAAAATTGACAGGTTTTGGAAAAAATAGTTTTCAAACCTTAATAAAAGTTACTTTTTATTCATAAAAATTATATGATCATTAATATTTAATAAATTTAATTTAATAATAATGTTTTATTAAAATATTATTTATTTCAAAAATTCATTAATTAATCAAAATATATTCCTTATTTGAATCTGAATATTAACCAAAAATACTATTTTTGCTTTAAAAATTCATTTACAAAGTAATAATAATAGAATGAAAGTATATTCACTATTATATAAAACATTATGTACATAATAATAATGCTAGGTTATAGATACATATCCTTTTATTACACCATCATATACCCTAAGAGTAAGGTGTGTGATGGTGGGGCTTTCATGGCATATTTTGGTGAACATGGTTTGGGTTGTGATCTCGATGATCTTGAACTTCTCCTATAAATGGTTTTGCTCATGCTTAAGTTATTGGATATTAGATTGATATTGGTCTAGGGAAAATCCTAGAAACACTATCTCTCTTGGAATCTCTTATAAATGGGCTTTATAGGGTATGATCCTACTAATTGAGTCTATCACTTCCTTTTTTTGTGCCAAAAGGATTTTTTAAAACCCAATATTTATACTAGTCATGTGATCACTATTAAATGGATATATTATAAAAGTTAAATATTATTAATGTTTATTTAAATACAATTGGATAAAATAAGACATTTAATTAAATAAAATAAAGGTAATTTTATTCATAAAATTTTGGGTCGTTACATCCCCTTACCAGGAGAAGGGCTGATCTTCTATTCAGGCTTCGAATCTTAATGAACGGAGTTCATAAGGCCTTCTAACCCCTCTGGAAAGCTCAAGAATCTCCCAAAAACATCAGTCCATTATCAAAGGTATAAATTATGGTGTTTTGGGGATTCAGTGCATTTTAAAATAAATTTTTAGGTGAAATAAAATTGCATGCTTGGTTTTTAAGGGTAGGGGCACACAGTTTAACAAACCATGTGAAAACCATGCGTCCCTTGCTATCTAGGTTCACATGGTTTTCTAGGCTAGTAGAATGGTTTAATATCACCATGAAACAACCACACACAGTCCCCTTTTCTCAAAATTTTCTTAAAACTTCACCCAAATTCTCCCCAGGTCATAACTCCAACCAAAGGTACTTTGTTTCATAGTTCCTTGAAACGTGTGTTATAGTTTTAAGAATCACTGCTTCTAGGAGTTTTCCATTGGATTTATTCATGGAAATGAAAACTTTCAACAGATCTTTATTTAAAGGGGACCAGCTTTCCAAAGGCAGGTGTTCGTTAAGTTTGAACTTTATGATACATAGGAACGTACATTGGTCGAGAGGATGGGAGGTCAGACTCCTCACACCCTTTTGAGGGGAATTATTGTCTATTATATGAATCTCTTTATAAATTTAATATATTTTCATAAATCCTTATTAATTCACCAAATAACATAATTTTCCCTTGTAATTTATAATCACTTATTAACATGTGTAAAATTTAGAATCATCAGTATACATTTAAGGTTCTTCATTAATGGAGATATCTGTATATATTTGAGGTTCTCCATTAATGGAATCCTTTAATATACTATTTCAAGGTTCTTTTAATCATCATTATGATGATACTGGTTTTTATGCCATTCAGTGGGGGCACTCTGGAATTTATGGTCATCTAGGGAGACGAAGGCTTGTTTCTATATTGGGATCGTACCCATGAAATGGGTTACCTACGTATCCTTATGAAAGGAATCAGAACCCTCGTAATAACCATATAGTTTAATTTAATGTGGTAAGGACATCTAATTAAATAGTTCTTAGTCAAAGATTGGTGTAGTACTTATGCTAAAATAGCCCAATAAACTTGGAAAGGATATGGGTCTCCAAGTAATATTAGACCATTTTGAAAATATGGCCCAAGGAGAACAGGGTTGATTTGAAATGTTGGATTTGAACCTCAAAGAGGCTTCCTACGTACCCCATATGGATGGAAATCAAATCCCATGTAGTTAGATAAATCTCATAAGATAAAATAGTCCTTTGAGAGAAATGAGTTTGGGATTACTTCTTGAAGAGGATGCCTTGATGACTTAGGGGTTTAATTAGGGAATTGTTCCTAAGGAGGATGCCCAGATTAAGAGAATTAGGGTTGTATTCTTGAATAGGATATCCACTGATCTCGGGCCTTGAAAGGGGTTCCTACGTATCCTAGTTTGAATAGGAATTATAGTTCCCGTAGTTCCTTCACCATGGGTGTTTGTTCAAATGTTTTAATCATCCATAATCTATAATCCCACGTGAGTCATGCTTAGTGTGAGAAATAAGAGGATGTGAAAGATTCAATAATGACACTCACCTTTCCATCCCTTCTATTGGAGGATGGAGAGCCTATGGTAGCGACGGTGAATGAGGTCAAGGCGACCCGGGAAGAGGGAGAGATGACGAGCCATCCCTCTGTTCTCTTTACATTGGACAAGGGTCCAATGAAAGGAATAAGGGATGAATTTTAGGGGCTTACACCAGGATGGATTCCCATGGTGAAGAAGCTCAACGGGAGAGGGAAAGGGTAACAAAAATCTCTATGCTCATCTCCCTTCTGTTCTTTGGCAACGAAGAAGAGAGGAGGAGCAATGATGTTAACTCCTATAAGAAAAGCTAGGGGTTTATGCCTGAAAGGTTTCCCTAAAATTGATCCTGTTAGGTGAGGGAAACTTATCCTTTGTTCAAAAAGAAGAAAATTAGGTGTGAATTGTACCTTCCCTACCAGAGACCTGAGGTTCTGGGTCATCTCTTTGAGAAGGGAGTGGTAAGGACCCAAACCCTCCTCCGAACTTCCCAACACTATTCCTAGGATAAAGGTCCATGTGACTGTGGATATAAAAACCCAAAAACACTCCATGAACCCTAACACTATTGTAAAACATGCTTGGGAAACCTCTGACTTTGGATACACAAACCCAAATAGGGGACATGCTAATATGCCTTTCCCAAAGGTTTGATAAGTCGGGAGGTTTTGGTGGAGGTCTCAACAGAATCCATTTAAAACAAGGGATCCAATGAAGATGAATCCTTTCCATGGATGGAATTTAAGAGGGATTGATTTATAGTATATTGAAGAGTGTAATTGAATCAAATAGGGGTGCCCAAGTATGTAAGGGCGTGCAAGTATGGGTGCCCAAGTAGACTTGGGTGGCATGATGTTTACTTAAGAAACGAGAAACCTATATGGTAATACTTGGGCGAGATCTGGCTCAAGCCTTTAGTAGTATTCACAGGTGATCCCAGAAGTGGGGCTCTCAAGTTTTTGAAAAAGGAATAGGTGGCGTGCAAGTATTTCTAATTTATGGAGGTTGGGTTCCTTTGGCGCGTAAGTGTTATGGATTTCAAACACTAAAAGGACTTAAGTCCTATGATTCTTCCTTAAATCCTCCACTCAAGGTGTTGAAGAACTACTTTGAAATTTTTGGATGACTTGGGTGAAGCACTATGGCGACCGTAGCAGCAATTGGGATTCAGGGAAATTCTTTCATCTAAATGAAGACTACATCGGTCTATTTATAGGAAAAAACAGGACCCTAGGTGAAAGGAAATTGGGCGCGCAAGGGACTTGCACACCGGAATTAGGCGCGCATGTGGATTTCATGCCAGAATTGGGTGCACAAGTAAGCTACGTGACATATTGTGGGTGCAAGTAGGATGCGTGCCAATGGTGTTTTGGCTAGAAAAGGGCGACACTTTGAGGGATTAGAAAAAAATTATTACTTCAATCAGCTCCAGCATGGTGGCACACAGGTATTTTTGCGCAGGTACCTTGGGTGCCTCTTTAGGGACTTAGAAAAATAATTACTCCATACCGCGGGGGATAGACCCCCACACCCCTACTTGGGATCAGTGATGAGCTATGGCCCTGACCCTTTGGTTCGATGCCTTCACTACCATAACAGACCCCCATGAAAAATGCTAAGTCGCACCGCAAACTTTTCGAGCTCGGTTGAGGTCATTTTGAGTCGCGGTACATGGAAATACATATTAAATTATGGAGAAGTGTATGAAACACATTTCATGGTGTATACACAATCCCCCCCTTAGAATTTGATTAATTTAGAATGAAAAGAATCTTTTTCTAAGGTCAAATTAGGGCACTTTGATGTATTCCATCATCATTTTGTTATATTTTTAGCTACATCAATTTTTGAAGGATTCTCTAATTTTTTCCAAATCCATGGGGCCTAGTGAGCATAGTTTGATTTTTTATAGGGTTATATGAACAACACAACAAACATTGTATCTTTTGAATTGTTATTGCTCAATATTACCTAAATCTTACAAAATGTATGTTTAGTAAGTTGGGACTCGACTTTTGTTTAGAGTACCCTTTGCGGGTTCCCAATCTAGTGAGTAACATGTCTCTTGTTGTTGGAAGTTTAGAGTCATACATGTTGGACTATAAAGGGATAGTATTTAAGGTCAAATATCTTTGACCATAAATTTTAAAATTAGATCCCAAACAAGACATAGTGGCTAAGAATTGATTTAATATTTTTTAAATATTTCTAAGGGGAATCTTAAGCCATGATTTTTACAGTCACCAAATTTAAAACCTGTAACAACATAAGGGGAGTCTCTTCCAAGAACAAAGTTACCATTATTTTACAAACCAGTTATGAGAGTTGTTTTATACAGGGACAACTGGGGCATATGCTCCATAGCCAAATAATGGCATCTTTTGACTGACAAGACCGTTATGTAGGAAACTTATGCAAGGCCACGTAAGGTCACCTACTACATAGTCAAGAAAAATATCTATTAGGAATTTAACATTTTTTTCTAATAGACAAGGGAAAGAAATAATATTTGGGTGACTCAATACAACAGTGGATGGTTTTTCCAAGGAAATATATTTTAAGAATAAAAGGGATATTTTTACGCTAGAATATTTTATGAATAGGAAAACCACTTCTATACAAATTTTTTGTACGAAGAATGGTTAAAATTTATCAGAAAGGATAATTTCTGATATAAAACTGTGTTGTTTTAAGTCATACATTGAGGAAATTGTACTTTGAATATTTAAGTCTTACATTGAGAACATTATACTGTGCAGTTTTAGGACACACGGTGAGGAAATTATGTGGATTTAATTTAAGGTCTTTAGCTTTGACCAAAGGTGTGAGACTCTCTCGAATTCATGATAATTTTTTGGAAACATACTACTATGTTTAGGTATGGAAGGTAAAATTGTAAACTGTGATTTGGGAATTTTTTTAACTGAGGAATGATATGGGAAAAGGGCTAAAAGAATTAGAGTAAGCCTATTCCAAGAATGAAGTTTCCATTATTTGAAAAACCCATTATGGGGTCTATATTATGTAGGGACAACTAGGGAATATGATGCATACCCAAATAGTGGCATCTTTTGACTGAAAGACTTATTATGTAGGCAACTTATGCAAGTCTACCTAAGGGAATGTAATACATGATCAGACGAAAGAGCTCTCAGAAGTTTTACATTTTTCTATTTCTAAAATCCAAAGGAAGTTTACAGAGATTCAGATTTTATGAAGCATAGAGTTTGGTTTATGGAGAAATGTACCTAAATATAGAAATGGTATTTCCAATAAAGATTTCCAAAGAATCTGAGGAATAGGAATTTTACAAAGGTCAGACCCAAACATAGGAGGTGTGGTGTCTGTTGTTTTAGTTCATATAACTAGGACCATAAATGGAAATATTATATGATATGTGGCCAAGTGATTCCAAGGTTATTTCATATTTCTTTGAACACATGGAGAGGGAAATGTGTAAACCATGTTCTTGAAGAGTTTCAGATTGATAGAGAAAGATAATGGGACAAATATACTTGAATGGCAGTTTTATAATATATATTCTTGTATATTTTCATCAAATTTTTAAGGGGACAAATAAACTATAACCAATAACAAAATTACCATTATTTGACAAACCCATTATGGGGGCTGTATTATGCAGGGAAAACTGGGGCATATTCTATATAGCCAAATAATGGCATCTTTTGACTGACAGGACCATTATGTAGGTAACTTATGCAAGGCCACCTAAGGGAATGTGTTTCATAGTCAAGAAAAATAGCTATCAGATATTATAAACTCTATCACCAGAAAATGTAAGAAATATTATTAAGATCTGGAAAATATTAAATATTAGGAGTATGAAATATAGAAAGGGGTTATGATCAATTCACAGAAGAAAAAAAATATTTTAATCAATATTGTCCATGAATATGATGTCCTTTGAATAGATCTGACTCATATGTAAAATGGAGAGTTTATTTGTTTCCTTTGAATTGATATTTTTATGTTCATTTTAAAGTCATGTAGCGAGGACATTATGATATACAGTTTTAAGTCATGTAGTGAGGACATTATGTTGTGCAGTTTTAAGTCATGCAGTAAGGACATTGATAGCCCCATAACAAATTGAGACACCTTATTTATGTAAAGAAGCCTTTTACCCAATTTTTAAGCCCATGTGATTTATGCTTGGTGTGAAAAACAAGGAGCAGTAAGGGTTTCTTCTATAACATACAGGTGACACAAGTGAAAAATATGGGTGTTATATTTCCATGCAGTTTATCGTCATGCGGTAAGGATGAAGATGAACCTATGTGAAAAGAAAAGACTTGTTGTAGCTTGACTAGGGGATAAAACACAAGTTTCACTACATTTCTTGATGAGGTAAAGAATCAAGCTAACATTCCCTATATAAATTTGATTCTTATATAAGTAATAAAGGGGTTTGGTTTTTTATCATGGTTAGGCCTAAGATTAAAGATCTAGGCGTCTCTGTGTATCTCATATTGATGAGAATCAAGCCATACGTATTTATTTAAACTATCATTTCCTACACCAATCGAGTTTGACATGGGAGACAGGGGATTTAACACATTCTAGAATAATGATTAAATTTAAGACACAAAATAGTATGAAAATAAAATCATGTATCTTAAAATATCACTCTGTATAGATATACTTCATATAAAGGAGAAGAAAAAAGGGAAATAAAAATTTTGTTATTGCGGCTAGGCCTAAGAATGGAGATCTAGATGTCTCTACGTATCTCAAATATATGAGAATCAAGCCACACATAGTTCTTGAAACAAGGTCCCTATGTAGATCTGACTCATACATAGGGAAGATAGGGACTCATGTTCCACTAAAGAGTAGCAATGATGTCCATGATACTTCCTTACAGAATCTCCTAACATCAAACAGACAAGACGTTAACGGTATAGTTTAATGTTGTGTAATGAGGAAAAAAGGTGTCATGTATTTTAACATCGTATGACAAGGAAAAAGATGTTACGCATTTTAACTTCATGCAGTATGGAACTTATGGTTGTTATGCAGTTTAAAATCTTGCAACTAGGACTTTTTATTGTGTAGTTTTAAGTCTTGCAGTAAGGATGTGGGGCTTGTGCAGTTTTCAGTCTTATAGTGACGATGAATGATCTGTGGAATTACACAAAGTATTTCTTCAAGAATATTACATAGGTTGGAGTTGTAATGAGCTCTCCATCCATTGAGATTAAGGCATAAGCTCTATTTGAGTAGACCTTATGTATAGAATAAGGTCCTTCCCATTTTGTCTCATCTTTGTAGGTTTATTTCCTAGTATCATTGGAGTCCTAATGACTAATACCAATTCTCCTTGAAGAAATGAATAGAGGTGAACTTTGTTGTTAAAATAATGAACTATTCCGTTCTGGTAGACTTTTAAATGATGCAAAGTATGAAATATTTTTTCATCTAACCACTCCAGTTCATCAAACCATTTCTGAGACTTCTCATATCTAGACAACTGATCAAAAATTTCAAATCTAAGTGAAGGAAATTGTATTTCAATTGGAAAAATTGTTTCTATTCTATATACTAATGAATAAGGATTTTCTTGGGTGGCAGTATGGGTAGTAGTCCGATAAGCCCATAAAGCATTCAAAAGTTTATCAAGCCATGATTTCTTATCTTTATCCACCATCTTATGGAGTATATTTTATATGGTCTTATTGAAGGCCTATATCTATCCATTGGCTGCTGCATGATAGGGGGATGAATGGTTGGATTTGATATTATATTCCTGATATAACTTTTTTACCTCATCAAAACACAAATTAGTTCCATTTTCCATAAAAATTGTATGATGGACACCAAATATGGTGATGATATTAGTTTTAACAAAACTAACAATGTTTTTGGATTTTAATTCTTTGAGAGGTATTTCCTCAACTCATATGGATAAGAAGTCTGTAGCAGTAAGAATATACTTAAACTACTTAGCTGTAGCCATAGGATAAGGTCCTACTACATCCACTCCCCATGTGGTAAATGGCTAGAAGTATTTAGTTGTATCTAGAAGCTCTTTGAGTTGATGAATGAAGTTGGTATGCACTTGTAAGGGATGAAATTTCTTAGTGAAATATGTACAATCTTGCGTTATTAAAGGATAATGAATATGAGCCTTCAGATCTGATCAGAGAGTTTGTGCCCAGACTAATGGCCACCACAAGCTCTTGAATGCACTTCTTTCATGATAGTTACAGTTTCTTATTTATCACTACATATGAGGAGTATTCCATCGAATCCTCGTTTGTAAAGGATCTTCAAGGGGTCTGGACTATCATACAGAGTAAAATTTATTGCTCGTCATCGGATCTGTTCTTTCTCAGTCCTATCTGGTGGAAGTACCCCATTTTGAAGGTATTCCACAATGAGTGTTCTTCATCCCATGGTATGACCATATGGCTCAAAAATAGGGTTAATCTCATTAATTTTCACCATTATGGGTTTAAAAAAAGGTGATACCATACGATGATGAACTATGCTAATGATTGTCTCATCCAAATTTGGATCTTCCAGAGCTGTAGCTACATTATCCAGTGCATCATCTTGGGCGTTTTTTGATCAAGGGACATAAGATAATGTCAACTCTGTGGAAAATTCATCCATTAACCCTATAATGTAATCGCATAAAGGGATTAACTTTTCTTTTTTGATATAATATTCCCCATTGAATTTCTTGATTACTAATTCTGAATCACCTTTCACTTTTAAGTGATTCACTTGCACCTCAAGGGCCAATTCTAAACATGTGATGAGATCTTGATATTTTACTTCATTATTGGTACCACCTTCTGATAATAGGAATGAATAAGGAAAAACTATATTTTCTGGGGAAATAAGGACAATTCCTAACCCAAATTTGTTGAGTTTAGGGTTTTTAATTCTATTCCCTATTAGACTTTTGGAGGCACCATCAAAGTACATTTCCCATGTTTTGGAATTATCTTGAATATACAAAACCTCTTAATCAAAAATTTCAGTATTCAATGATATATCTTCTATAGATGAATGTTCAGAAAGGAAGTCGGTCAAAGTTTGGCCTTTTATTTCCTTCTATAGAACAAACTGGATATCAAACTATTTCAAAATAACTTCCCACCCTGCCAGACGCCCTGTAACTGTAGAAAAAATGAGGATAAATTTGACCAGTTTATTGAGAGATACCAATTGGGCCTCATGATGTTGCAGGTAATGCCTCAATTTATGAACTGTAAAGATTAATTCTAGATAGCAATTTTCAATACTTGAATACCAAGTTTTTGCATCAAGAATTGTTTGACTAAGTTGGTAAAGACTGTTCTCATTCCCATCATCATTCTTTTAAGAAAGGAAGGCACCCTGTGATAACTCTAAAGCTGTTACATAGAGAGTAAGTGGTCTTCCTTAAATAGGTTGCATTAATACTAGTGGAATCAATAGATATTTCTTGATGGTATCAAATTATTCTTAGCATTCTTCAGTCCATTGATAGGTGACTCCCTTCTTCATTAATCTGGTGAAGGGAAAACACTTCCCTTCCAAATTGGCGATAAAAAGCCGAATATAGGCCAAGTTTCCTTGGAGTATTCTTAATTATTTCAAATTATGAGGAGGTGAAATACCAAGGATTGATTTTTTTTTCTTGGGATTAACTTATATACCATTATGGCGTACAACAAATCCAAGGAAATTTTTTGAGGTTACCCCGAAAGCACATTTCAAGGGGTTCATATTCAAACTGTGTTGATGAAGTTTATTGAATATGATTTCCAAATCATCCAAGTGATTGAAACATTGTATGGATTTGACCAACAAATAATACACATAAAATTCAACAAATTTCCCTAAAATGGGTTCGAAGATATGGTGCATGGAAAGTTGGTATGTTTCACCTGCATTCTTTAAGGCAAAGGGCATTACCTGATAGAAAAACACAACTTGAGGGGATCTGAAGGCTGTAGATTCTTCATCCTCTACGGACATATGGATTATATTATACCCATAGTATCCATCCATGAAGGAAAGAGCTTCATAGCTAGTTGTTGCATCAATTAAAATTTCTGTAACTAGAACTGGAAAATCATCTTTAGGATAATGCCAGTTAAGATCTTTGAAATCAATGCAAACTTTGATTTTACCATTATTTTTTCACTTGGAAAATGTTGTCTATCCATTTGGGATATTGAACTTCCCTAAAAAAATTATTCTTTATTATCTTATCAACTTCATCTTCAATTTTAGAGGCATGAGTTGGGTGTGTTCTTCTTATTGTCTTCTTGAAGCTGCAATGTTGATCGGGCAAACCAAAATGATGAGTGGCTACATCAGGATTAAGACCTGGAATTTCTATATAATTCCAAGAAAATATACCTCAATGTTTCTTTATAAATGAATTATACACATTTCACTCTTCAAAGGTCATGGCCACACAAATTAGAGTGGGTCATGGATCTTCTTCTGTACCCAGATTTATTTCTTTGATCTCATCCACAGTGGTAGAGACACCTTCCAAAAATGATGGAGGATCACCCCTGAGATCTTCCTCTTCTTCTTCATTACATGTTACTTATTATGTTTCTAATTACATAGTAAATGATGAAATGAAACATTTTGAGTTAGGATAAGAGTCAGTATTTAAATATCCTGAAGAAGAGGCCACCATTTCTGATCCTACTGATGATGAAGGGTCTTTTTGGGGTAATAAAGAGGAGATGATGGATTTGGAATCAAAATATTTTTCTTCCTCTAACATTTCTATAACTTCTTCTACTATTATTGATGAATTAAATTCTTGTTCTAGTTCGGTAGATGATATGAATACATCTTCGTTTAAGCTTCCATCACTACTTGCTGAATCAACAATTTCTCCCAAGTTGTCAAACTCAGTTGCCGCAATTGACATTATGGAAGTTATTGGATGAGTGATTATATTTGGTTTTACCATTTAAATTATATTAATGGGTAAAACATAATATATACTCAAATTTATGAATGGGTTTGCTAGAATTTTTCCAAACCATTTAAAGCATTAAATCTTGTTATTTCCTTTATCATGCACCTCGTTCCTTTTGTGTGATAAAACTCTACCTCAATGTATTGATATTCACACATTTTAAATGGAGCTTTTTCGCTAAACAATGTCACAATTTGACCATTGAAATAGTACTTAATACATTGGTGGTATGACGAAGGTATGGTCGCATGTTGATGTAGGCAAGGACTTCTGAGTAGAATTTTGAAGGTTGTGTCCTGACGAACAACCATGAAATCTGAATTAGACACAAGATCTACAAATTGGGTTCTTAGTGTAATCTTGTCCAAAGGTTCTTTCTCATTATTTTCACATCCTTGAAACATTAAAGTTGAAGTAGATAAGTTAGATTTAGTCAGGCCCAATCAACAAAGTGTATGAACAGGAATTAGGTTGACTCTAGAGCCATTATCAATGAAGGCTCGTCGGATTTCTATGTCATTGACCTTGCCAAATAAATACAAGGGGATGATATGACCATGTACAACATCATCTTCATCCTCATCTGAAAAAGATATGACCGCATGACATTCTGTATGACCATTCTCTATACAGTAAACCTCAGTAGTAGAAACTTCGGTTTCAAACTCTTGAGGACATGACAAATCCTCAATAAGTGCTTCTCTAAGATCTTTTGACAGATTCAAGGCATCTAGAATTGATAACTTGGATGGTACTTGGGACAGTTGTTTTAAAACATCATACTTTTGATCCAGTGGTCTGTGTTTCCTATCATAAAAAGAATTTTTACAGGTGTATTGTAATTCGATGCTTTTGATGTAGATGTATCCTATATTGGAGTAGAAGCTAGAAATAATCCTGGATTTGGTAGATTATACTGACTAGGTAAATCTATCTTCTAAGAGTAAGATGTTGTGAATTCTAGTTGGTCTTACAAAATAGTCATGTCAGAACTGGAACTGTCTTGCATGGAATAAACTCCTTGTTCTTGTTGAGCCCGCTGAAGGGACCTTCCATGAGTTTCTACTACATAAATGGTTCAAGCAAGGGTAGAGTTAAAATGGTGGTTTCTATAATTCCCACATCTTCCCCTATATCCTAAACCTGGGCCTATTCCTCTAGTTCCGCAATTAGTTACCAGGAACTCTAGCTCATTATAATCAGAATAACCACTGGAATAAATATCTGTTAAGTGGATTATGTTAATAGAACCAAAGATCAATTCTTTATTTGATGAATATTCTGCATGATAGGCTAGTTATGGTTGTGCCGTTTGGTGGGGCAGTGCCCATTCTTTTGAAGCAGATGGCATTAAATCTACTAGAGTCAAGGAAACTTTTAAACTTAACATGAGCTCCTCTTCTTCTGACTTCTCTTTGTCCTTTTGATCACCTCGTTTCCTTGAGGATAGACCTTTTGATGAAGGTGGTTTTACGGTGGAGGAAGCGGTGGAAGACACAGTCGGTTATTTATACTATGTTCATAAAATGGCATGATTTCAGTTGATCATTTTTCTAATCATCTAATCATCATATTTCTAAACATTTTTACTTTTGACACCCTGCCATTTTCTTTCTTCCTCTGGATCAGTAGTAGTAACACATGCTACTTGAGCTAACAAACTTTTTAGTTTTACTTGTCCAGAGTCTACAATTTTTTTAAGTGGTCCATGAAAACAAAACACTCATGAATGGGATGACCCAACATCTAGTGAATGGGAAAATAATTTGGAAGATCTTCATCTACATCTCTGTTTGGTTTCTTCTGCCTTGGCAACTAAACCAAATTTTTTTCCAAAGCTGAGATGAAGTAACTTGTAACTTGTTTATTCTATAAGGAATAAACTTTTCTTTTTAATACCTCAAACAATTTCCTCCTTTGATATATTTGATCATCTTTATGAGGATATCATTACTAATGATTATCTAGAGGTTTATCCCTTTGATATGATGAAGGTTTTAAATTAGAAACAGGTACATGTGCTTGCTTGAGTTTAAGGGTAGAAACCTCTGCTTTCCTAGTTCTCCTTCCTAGATTTGATGTAATTAAATGAGTTATAGCCTTAGTCTCTATAATATAATCTTATATATATTTATCAATTGAATTAAGGTCTCGAAACCTTCATGTGTATGTTATAGGGATTAGTGGTGTGTGTAACTCATCACATAGATTTTCCACACAAATTGGCAGCAACTCTTCTTGAGAAAGTTCCATACTTAAGGAATATGTTAATCCTTTCTATCATGCAATGAAATCTGAAACACTTTCATTTTCCCTTTATTTACAATTAGTAAGATCAAAAATTGTCATCTTTGGTAGTGTTGATCTAAATTGAAGAATTAATTTCTGGTAGAGATCTTCTCATCCGATAATTGATCGAAATTATAAACTTGTATACCAGACAAAATCTAGTCCATGTAGTGACTGTGCAAAACACCTAAGTTTTACTACCTCTTGTTGTTGAGGATTTACCATCATGGGATCAAAATGAGAAACTAATTGTTTTATGTGTTGTTCCAGATCTCCCAAACCATTAAATATTTTAAAGTTGTTATTCACAAAATTTGGTGGGGTAGGAATTAGGTCCACCCATTCAGGGTAAGCTTTATTTTCCGGTTTAACTGGCACACATCGATCCTCTAAATCTTCTAATAATGTTTTTAATGCCTTAATTGTGTTCATAAGAATTTGGGGAATATCTGGATGAGCTGGAAAATGTGCATGTATAGCAATTGGAGCTTTATCTGGTGTAATGACTGGAAAAACCACGGGTGGTGGTGATGGTATTTTCCTTGGATAACCCATAGGAATAGTCTTATCAGGATGTATTTGATCTTACCTTGGTTGTCTACCCAATGGAGAGAATTCTTTATCCTCATATGTAGTTACTACAAATCCTCTTTGCTGAGGAGCTCCTACAGGATGTTCAAGTTGAGGATCTGCCTGAGGAGTATGTCTAGAATAAATGCTACTTCGAATTAACTCTATATTGACTCTTTTCAACTCCTTCATTTTATCTTCTTATTGTGAAAATATCTCTTCAAGTGAAAGATAATGACCTTATCTAGTGGAAAAGTGAGATGCAATCTAACTTTTACCTTTCCCCTTGTTATATGCCTTTTAGAGGGGTGGGAGTTCGTTATTTGAAGGCATACCTAGATTCTGAGTAAGCCTCTGATTCTGGGTATGTACACCTTCTTCATTTTCCTCAGTATGTACCGTAATATGGATAATAACTTCATCTTTTAATTACCTAGAACTAAACTCATTTTCTGGAAGATATTTTTCAATGATGTTAATGACATTTACTGACGCATAATGCATTGATGGAATTATTTCAGTATATTTGTAAGATCATCTCCCTTTGTATCTTACATAAGACTATGTTCTCCTATATGATTGATTTTCAGGAGATTTTTTATCGACAGTAACCTAAAAGGAATCCTTGGATATTTCAGTTGTGTGCTCTCTTTGTGTCTTCTTCCCTAATTGGGAGAAAACTAACTTCTATGGAGGAGGGGATTGTAGAGTTGAAAAAACCCCCATACCTATAGGATGGGGTTGTTCATGTTCTTCTAATTCAAAGATTTGAACTTTGTTTAATGAATTTTAATGTTGAATTAAATGAGCCCCAGCCTTGCAAGCTAGGGTGATTCTTGAACTACTATGGCTAAGATTAGTGCAACTGCTCTTATTATTTTTCAAATTTTGGTTCAGACATTAGTTAAGTGCATCATAAAAAAACCACTCAAATCACCTATTTCTAAATATCGATGTGCTATTTCAGAAATTTGAATTCATTGATGGTTGACATCCTCTAAGAAGGATGCCTGCTCAAGATTCTCATATGCTTAATGTAAAAATAACTCAAAAACTTATTTTCTTTGGGTCTTACCCTGATGATAGCTAGTTGAGGCCTGTTCTTGAGTGTATATTCGATTACATACAAAATCCATTGATTATAGCCGACCGTGAGCAATAACATTGCATGATACCACTTTTGGAAGACTTTTTTGATTCTAGAGTGCAGTGAAATGCAGTGCTCCATGTGCACCCCATCCTCTAATATGAACATTGGATGGGGTTTCAGAAATTAACTAGTGCAGCCTCTTTAGATCATTGAGGCTTGCACACTGAAGGATTCTATACTATTTTTCTGCCTTTGGATATTGGTAAACTAAGAGAGATGCTAAGTCAATTTGGCATTGCAACCCTTCTATTACCTTTACATGATTTTGATATTCATCATATGGTAATACTTTGGTTTTCAAATGATGGAGAGTCTTCCATAAGTTTAGGTGGATATCATGAACATAATCTTTTGCCATCAATTCTGTAATGTTATACTGAGAATTATCCAAAGGTCAGAACATGACTGGTATTTCTCCTTTATCTAATTTTTTCCTCATGTTTAACATATCTTCATCATATTTTACTAGAGGTTTCTCCACTTGGTCTGACAAAAGTGGACGCACTGTATTAGAATGAAAATGACCCAAGGGAGGTTCGGAGAATGATCATTCCATTAATATGTATTCTGGTTGAGAAAGTGTTTCACCCGTCAATGACAAGGCATCAGACATGACTGGTCTTATATTTTCAAGTGCCTCAAGATAGGAGGGCTTTCTCATCGCTACATTATCAATTATAGAACTATCTTGAAAATGAGAAATACTACTATAGAGAAGAATTTTGTAGTGAATTCTATCATGGGGAGGAGCACCATGGTGGATTATAGAAAGGGATAAATCCTCTTGATCCTTGGTATTTTGGCCACAAGGATGGTTTTTGTGGCTCTCATCCAGAGATAGGCACTCTGGATTGACTGAATTTTCATGAATCAATCCTTTATGATAAATTTTCTGATGGCGAACTTCATAATTACTACTACCACTCCCATAATTTGGTAATGTGAGGATAGAATCTTGTTCTTCAATAGATAAATGTCTGAGGGCTTCAATAACTCCAGCATTAAGAGGATCCAAATTGCAATTTGACTCTTGATTTTAAAACCGTGTTTGGCGAGACTTCTTCTTGGATGTTATCTTACACTTACTTGGGGACAATTTCTGGGAGAAGTGGTTATCATGGGTAGGTTTATGTGTCGGACTTAGAGTGGCCATTAGAACATACCGATTACCACCAATTGGAAAGGGTGTATGTTCCCGATCTTATTGTCCATATGATATGGGAGAGTATGCCCCAAGACCTTCCTGGACTGGAATAGAATTGTGTATCTACTTCGGGATGGAATTCTGATATTTCATCCCATATGTGGGGATAGATTTTTGTGTATGTTGCCCTGGTACTTCTGAATTAGTTGTTATAATATCCCAGCATGCTTCCAGAATATGGGTAGGGATTTGTGTCTTCTCTTTCACCATTGATAAGATATGTTTGGTGACTTCAGCAGCCGTAATGGGAATATACATCCATTTTGTATCTGTAGTAGGTTTATTTTCCTTCTCCTATCCTCATTTTCCAATCAATGGGTATTGACAGTACTCATGCATGGGGGTAGAGAGTTGGGTCTGCCCCAAATTTTTCATCAGAGCTTTCTGACTGACTTCTCCGGGTGCTTCCAAAAGAGACTTTTGGAAGGATTGATGAACACTGGAAGGTGTATGTGAATACTAGATATTTCTTGTCATGTATGGTTAATGGACTTTTTTTAATACTGTCAGACGAGACTGCTGGAATAATTGGTGATTGTAAGCAGGTGTATGTTCCTATTTACCAATTGACACCACATTGGACTGGCAGGCTTCTTTAAATGTAGTCATATGAGACTGTTGACTGGCTGATAACTTGTAAGCAGGTGTGTGTTCCTGTTCATAGTACTCTAGTATATTTATTTGGTGGGATTAGTGGGTTTCTAAAAGACGATTCTTCTGAATAGAAAAATTAATACGGATGGGTGTATGTACCTGCTCGTTGTGCGCCATCAAGTTAGGTTGATGGAATTCTCCAAAGGGGGTAGATGTAATGCCCCGACCCCAGTTACCCAGAGTCGGTGCATTATTTCATAACATTGGCATGATCACAAAAGATCAAGTCTCGAAATACTGATTAGTTTAGTAGCCTTGGAAACACTAGATACATTCATAAGTCTTACATTACATCATAAAGTAAAACAAAACTACAACAACATATTGTCTTCATATCCCATCATACTATCCCTACAAGTCATTCATAATATACCTCTTCACATCCTGGAAAAATTAAAACATTAGAAGGGGTGAGCTCAGATGCTCAGTAAGGATAACAATATAGTGGAAGCTTTCATAAATAAACATAAACATTTGAGGCAATTTATAACTGAAACAAGAGCCTTTTAAACTTGAACTTAAACATAATATGGCAAAAGTAAAATGAGATAATGCCATTTACTTATTCACATGGATATTCTACTGGTCAAATAATCGCATACAATATCAATAACCACTTTCATAATGATGGAATGCATAATGCCAGACTATCATAACCACGTAGCCAGGGCCTCGTGCCAAGACTAAAAATAAGATTTAGTCAAGGCCTCATTCCAAGACACTAGTTTGTCTCATGAGACCTGCTGATGCATCGAGGAGCTATAGCGGGCTCCACCCGTCACTTGTTATGTCCAACTCATTCCTCATATGAACAGGTTTAAACATATCATAAACCATAACATAATCGTATCACATAAAACATGCATAAAGGAAACATAACATTTCCATATTTCAATCACAAGATATCAACACAACACATTGATAAAAAAACCCTTTCAAAACCATTTTCAATACCAAAATAAAAGAAAATTAAAACTTGGTATTTATTTTTCATTTAAAAAAAGTTATAGCTTGTAGAGGAAGCCGAAACTCAAATAATGGTCAGGGTGGCGGAGAAGTCATTGTTGCCGCATACGTATGGCAAAAAAACATTCCCATTTGTCGTTTAGTAAAACTCTTCATATAAAAAAGATTCCTTTTGAATAAACATAAAAGTCAAAGGGGTTTATACACCGTATAAAATAAATTTGTGTATAAAACAAAATATGCCTCAATGAATGGAGATTGAGACGAAGTCCCTTAAAAAGATCATTTTTTAAATAAAATATATCTATTATGTGTATTAACTATAAGTAAACATAAAGAAGGTACAAATACAAGATAGTACATAATAATATCATGACATAATTTAAAATTAGAAGATTAACCCAATGAACGGAAATTGGGTTAAGAAGTTCCCTTACCTCGTGTCCAACTTGACTCGATCGTTCTTTAATCTCCTGAATAATAAACTAGAGTTAATTTCTATTTTCTTAAGAACCTTTTTCATGTTCATTATTCCTTTTATATCACTTATTACCATGTTATGAACATTATTTAATTATTTAAGTTAATAACGGTCATTTTGTCGATCTTTGGTACCTGAGTCAAAAATAAACTTCTTATAATTACAAGTTGTTCATGTGGTGAAATATCCATAATATCCAGAATTATATTCATGATTTAGATATCATATATATCATATATATCCAGTATATACATTCATTTATAATATTACATAACATTTGGAGGTAAGAAATGAAATGCACCGTTCATGGAGACGGTAAGTTGTATGTACGCATGAATGCTACTTTCATTTCTATTTCATATTTAATGGAATGAAATTATAATTATATTAAGTTATACTATAATTAAATTATAATATAATGTATAATACCATTTGCTCCATCCTTTATACATCCCACATATGGCATTAACGATTCAAATCACTTTGAGGGGGCGGTAGTCCGCACTTTCTAAAATGAAATTATCGCGTTTACCCATAATGGAAATCATAAAGGTATGCCATAAATGAAAAATTAAGTATCATAAGGAAAAAAACATAATATATATCATATATAAAAATAGTTTCATCATAATGGCCACCATGAGAGGTGTTAAAAGAATATTGAACAATCATCATTTTGTGAAGCAGTAATTCGCCACCCACAGAAACAATATGTTCTTTAACCATTAGACGAAGGTGTGTGTAAGTGTAAATAAAATCCTTATCATAACAACATCCTAGTATATTTAAGATACTGGTTTTGTTACAAAATAAAATAATAAAAAGAGTTTAAGGGGTTGGAGAAGAAAAATAAAACAAAATAACATAAGAGAAGACATTACCTTAAAATCGGGTAACTCTTTTTTATTTGAGCCAAAGGCTTCCTTGGGAAGACTTCTTTCCAATGTGAGGCTTCTATGAGTAAGAGAGGGAAGTTTAGAGAGTATTTGGGCAGAGGTTGGCCAATCCAAATGGCTTGGAAGGTGTGAATAAGGTGGTAGTGGTGGGGTCCTTTTATAAGAGGAGAGGAGGGGCACTCTTGGAAAGTCATGAAATGTTACTTTATTAAATAATGAGTTTCAGATTTTAAAGGTCCCAAACTTATATATTTCTGGGATAAGGTAATAAGGGTTCTAAATATACTCATCCAATTGGTTTTTTACGAGTTTATTTCTTATATTTTACATTATCTTTTCATTTTATTTAAATCGTTAATTAATGAGGTAATCGTTGCATCATCATGGTGTCATAAAATATTTCATTTATTTAGTGTCTATAAATTATAAAAAATATATAATGATGTAGGAAATCTTTTTATATTTACAATTAATATTTATAGTCTAAAAGTTAACTTATATAACCCCATGTAATAATTGTCTTAGTAAAACAACACATGTTTGTGACAATTTTATTTTTACTTTAAATAAAAAGTTATTAATGTCATTTTCTTACCCAAGTGGCTCCATGGGGTCCCTAAGTTGACCCATGGATTTTCTTGGTCGTCCATGACTCATCAAATAAGGGTAGGACAAGTGTAAAGGTATTTTCATAATTTTATAATATCATTTTTACCTTAAATTTCACTAATTACCTTTAATCGCGATTAATTAAACTTAAAAGTTACTATTCACCAAAAAATTATTTTAATCCAATTGAACCACATTTAACTTCCTAATGACAACCATGTATTTCATATTTTTGAAAATCAAGTCACAGAAGTGGTAATGTTTCATTTAAATGAAAAATCAGTTTTTAACTACCACTTAGTGGTTTCACTATTCATCAAAAATTGAAGTTTTTCAGAACAATGGAAAAAATTCACCCTAAGCTATAATTGATATTCTGAATTAAAAAATTATTTCTATTTTACAAAATTCCAAACATATATGTTTCATTAATTAATTTTATAATTAATTCCCATTGTCAAAACAAATAGCGTGTTTTTAAGAAAGAATATCAATCAAAAGATTGACAATTGTTTAAGTCCAATTTCAAAGTGAAATTAATTCTAATGACCACCATTGGATAAAATTGTAAAAATATATTCTAATTATACTTTAAAACCACTCAATTTTATAATTTATCACTATAAAATATTTTTATTAAAAAAGTTGTTTTTATGTATTTTTCACTATTTATCAAAAATTGGAAGTTCTCAGAAAAATACCAAAAATTCAACATAGGCTTATTTCGATATTCCGAATCCAAAAATGAAGTCCATTTTGAAATATAAAATTTATTTAATTTCAAAAAGTGTTTATTACTATTCATAACGTCTACTTTGATTGGTCGCGGTGTGTTAGAACTCGAGGTTACGTACAACACATGTTGCTCTATTATTCAAAGAGAATCGTACCATGGAAGCTTGGGGTGTTATAGTAGAAGTAAGAAACTACTCCCTGTTGACCAGAAATTGTCCTTGGTGGTTCATCTTGTGTTCCTGAGTCTGAGAGACCTGGGCTGAACGTCCAGAGGCAACACCCCCATCATGTTGGGGGTTCACTACCGAGCAATTATACAGGTGGATATTGTTGGTGGGAATCCTCGGGAAGGATCCCTACTTATTTGAATTGAGGCCCTGAGTAACCTCTTTATCCACCTCCATATATTATATGAGGTAATTTTTGTTTCATTTTAGGGATAAGGACCCGAAATGGTTGAAAAACATGGTTGGCACCGTCTGCTTCTTGATCATCGGTCATCGTTGGCTAGATGATTGAGGATTATTATTGACTTGGAGGGCCTGTCAGGCAGCCTCCAAAGTTGGGATTGTACCATTCTAGAAATATTACTTTACCAAAACATTGAATACCTAGCTTTTAAGATGTTTAGTGTCTGATAATTTCATTCCTATGGATGAATATCCATCTTGATCAGCGGTAGGGAAGTTCACAGATGTCGTCTTAAAAAAATCCATTTTGGACTGAAGGGAGTTCTGAGGAAAACTTGAAAACAATAATAAACTACATTAAAGTGACATCTGTTATATGGGTATATGTGTGATTGATTCTTTTGTCTATCCTTCCTTTATCAATTTATAGGGTCCTAACAGGTGGGTAACATTATTAACATGGTTATGGATTCACATCAGGTTCGCCATTTTTGTTTCGTAGTTCCTTGAAACATGTGTTATAGTTTTAAGAATCACTACTTCTAGGAAGTCTCCATTGGATTTATTCATAGAACTGGAAACTTCCAACAGTTCTTTATCCAAAAGGGGCCTGCTTTACAAAGGCAGTTATTCGTTAAGTTGGAACTTTACAATACTTAGGAACGTACATTGGTCGAGAGGATGGGAGGTCGGACTCATCACATCCTTTTGGGGGGAATTATTATCTACTCCAAGACTCTCTTTGTAAATTTAAGATATTTTAATGAATACTTATTAATTCACCAAGCATAACATAAGTTTCCCTTGGAATTTACAATCACTTATTAACATGTGTAAAATTTAGAATCATCAGTATGCATTCAAGGTTCTTTATTAATGAATATATCCATATGTATTTGAGGTTCTCTATTAATGGTATCCTCTAATATACTATTTCAATATTATTTTAATCATTATTATGATGATACTGGTTTTTAATCCACTCCGCAGGGCACTCTGGAATTTATTTTCATCCAGGGAGATGAAGGTTTGTTTTGATATTGGGATCATACCCATGAAATGGGTTACCTACATATCCTTGTGAAAGGAATTAGAACCCTCATAGTTTGGTGCCGCTTAATGGGGCACATCATGCCTTTTAAGGTCATGTGATAAGAACATAACCATAAATTTTAATGTCATGTGGTAAGGAAATCTAAGAAAAAGGTGTTTAGTCAATGTTTGGTGTGGGACTTATACCGAAACAGCCCAATGAACTTGGAAAGGATATGAGTTTCCAAGTTATATTAGACCCTATTGGGAATATGGCCCAAGGAGAACAGGGTTGATTTGAAATGTTGGGTTTGAACCTCAAGGAGGTTTTCTATGTACTCCATATGGATTGGAATCAAAGCCCATGTAGTTCAATAAATCTCATAGGATATTATAGTTCTTTGAGAAAAATGAGTTTGGGCTAACTTCCTTAAAAGGATTCTTTGATGACTTTAGGGTTTAATTTGGGGATTGTTCCTAAGGGGGATTCATATATTAAGGGAATTATTATTGGATTTATGAAGAGTATATCAAGTGATCTCGGGACCTGAAAGGGATACCCATATATCCTAGTTTGAATAGGAATCAGAGTTATTATAGTTCCTTCACTGTGGGTGTTTATGAAAATTTTGTAATCATCTCAAATATCTATACCCACATGAGTCATGATCGATGTGAGAAATAAGAGGATTTGACAGATTCAACAATGACACCCACTTTTCCTCCCCTGTTGGTAGAGGATGGTGAGCCTACGGTAGTGATGGTGAATGAGGGAAAGGTGACCTGGGAAGAGGGTGATGCGATGATCCCTCTCTCTTTACATTGGACAAGGGTCCAATGAAAGAAAGAAGGGATTAAGGTTAGGGGATTACACTAGGATGGATTCCCATGGTGAAAAAGCTCAATGGGATACGGAAATGGTAATGAAAGTCCATGTGCACATCCCCCTACTGGTCTTTATCATCGAATAAGAGAGGAGGAGTAATAACGCCACCTCCTATAAGAAAATCTAGGGGCTTATACTAGGATGTTTTCCCTAAAATTGATCCTGGTAGGGGAAAGAGACTTATCCTTTGTTCAAAATGAATAAAAATATGTGTGAACCATACCTTTTCTACTAGAGACCTGAGGTTCCAGGTTGTCTCTTAGAGAAGGGAGAGGTAAGGACCCAAACCCTACTCTAAATCGAGAACTTCCGAACACTATTCCTAGGAGAAATCTCTTTGTGACTATGGATATAAAAACCCAAAGTCACTCCATGAACCATAAACCCATTGTAAAAAAAGTGTAGTAAACCTCTGAATATGGATATACAAACCCAAATAGGAGACACGCTAATGTGCATTTCCCAAAGGTTTGATAAGTCAGGAGGTTTTGGTGGAGGTCTCAACAGAATCCCTTTCAAAAAAGGGATCCAAACAAGAAGAATCATTTCCATGGATAGATTTCAAGAGGGATTGATGGATATTAGACTGAAGAGAGTAAGTGAATCAAAGAGGGGTGCTCAAGTAGGTAAGGGAGTGCAAGTATGGGCGCGCAAGTAGGCTTGGGTGACCTGATGATCACTTAAGCGATGAACAACATGTATGGTAATACTTGGGTGATATTTGGCTCAAGACTTTAGGAGTATTCATAGGTGATCCCAGAAGTGGGTCCCTCAAGTACCTATAAAAGGAATAGGTGGCGCGCAAGTATTTCTGATTTAGAAAGGTTAGGTGCTTTAGGCGCGCAAGTGTTATGGATTTCAAACACTAAAAGGACTTAAGTATTATGATTCTACCTTAAATCCTATACTCAAGGTGTTCAAGAACTACCTTGAAAGTTTATGAAGCCTTGGGTGAAGCATAGGGAGACCAAAGCAACAATTGGAATTCAGGGAAATTTTTCCATCTAAATGAAGACCCCAACGGTCTATTTATAGGAAAAAAATAGGACCCTGGGTGAAATGAGATTGGGCACACAAGTGTCTTGCATGCCAGAATTGGTCACACAAGTAGGTTTCATGAAATATTGGGGTGTGCAAGTGGGATGTGCGCCAACGGTGTTTTGGATAGAATAGGGCAACACTTTGAGGACTAAGAAAAAATTATTACTTAAATCAGTTCCAGCATGGTGGCGCATAGGTATTTGTGTGCATGTATCTTGGGCGCCTCTTTAGGGTCTTATCCGAAATAATTACTCCATACCATGGGGGTTGGGCCCCCACACCCCAGCATGGGATCAGTGTCGGGTTGCGGTCATAGCCCTTTGGGTCAGTGCCTTCGCTACCGTCATTGACCCCCATGAAAAATGAAGAGTCGCATTGTGAACTTTTCGAGCCTGATTGAGGTCATTTTGAGTCGCGGTACATGGAAATACATCTTCAATTGTAGAGAAGTTCATGAAACACATTTCATGATGTCTACATACTTAAATAAAACAAAAAAAATACATGAATTTGCACCTGAGATAACTCCTGAAATGGTCAGGATCTTACAATAGTGACGTTTTCCCATTTCCACGTTGGTATGGGTAATGTGTGCTTCATCCCTTTAGAATTATTCCTTTAAAACTTCACATGATGACATACCAAAAACTTTAATGTATATTCAGTGATCTCCTTTTCCATACTTTACCACCAATAGTTCTCTAAGAGATCTTGATACATCTTTGTGCTCCCTGGGTGAATCGAAAAGGTTAAGTTATGTGCATCACTTAGAAATATTTCTTTGTCTTTGGATTGGATGGTACACATAGTTATAACCCAAATCTTACAACTCCTTCCTCATCAATTTTGAACTCTAAGGTTTTCCCCTTTCTCATGTCTTCCACCTTATTCTGAATTTACACATTATTTAATTAGGCATCCTTTATTTTCTCCATGAGGGATGGTTGAGAAATAATTTGAGAAAGGATTGATGACGTTCCTTCCTTAATGATTCTAATGTTAATCCTTTTCAAATCTAAGAATATTTGATAGTTATCAATTCTCATTAATGATAATGTTGAAGGATCCTTTATACTTAGAGAATCTACTACCTTATTTGCTTTACCAGGATGGTAATTGATTGAGTAGTCATAATCCTTGATAATATCTAACCATATTACTTAGTACATATTAATATCCTTCTATGTGAATATATACTTGAGGATCTTATAATCAGTATATATATCACACTTCTCCCCATATATATAATTCTATTAGATTTTTAAGGTGAAGATCACATCCACTAACTCCAGATCATGTGTGGAATAGTTTTGATCATGAATTTTCATCTACCTTTGGGTGTAGGCTATCAATTTATCATTTTTCATTGGTACAGAGCTTAATCCATTTGTTGAAGCATAATTTTACACCATAAAGAGTTCACCAATTATTGGTAGTTTGAACACTGGTGAAGTGATAAGCCTCTTTTTCAACTTTTTAAACCAGTCTTCACATTCACTGGTCCAAACAAGCTTTTATCCCTTCCGATTCATCTTGGTTAATGGGTTTGACAATTGTGAGAAGTTCTTCAAAAATCATTGGTAATACCCAACTAGACTGGGGAAACTACGGATCTCCATTATAGATGTTGGCATGGCCCAATATTTCATTTACTTTTTCTTGTAAGGGTCCACAGATATTCCTTTACTGGTGATAACATGCCCCAAGAATGATACTTCATCCATCCAGAACTCACATTTACTATGATTTTCATAGAGTCTCTATAACATCCCAAGTAAAAAAAGAATAATATATTTTTATATTTATTAATATTTGTGAATTAAATATTAATTTTACTTTAAAGGGGATTCTATGTTCGATGGCATACCTGATACGCAACAACGGGTTTCTTTGAAATCTTATGTTGCGCACAATGCTGAGTCATACTAAAAAATAATAATATAATGTTATTTTAAAGAGCAATTAAAGCCTATCTGTTGTAATGTTGGGAATGAATAGAACTAACTACAATATGATTATATTTATTTTTAATGTTTTTACATTTATCCAAAAAAAATTAGAGGCCTAAAATAAAAATAATCAAATTTTAAGCATAAATACTCTAATATTCTTTAAAAGGTTAATTTACCTCCTTTTGATGGAGAACCCTATTTAAATATAGTTTTGGTCACTTTTATATTTTATATTTGACTTAATAAAATTCTTCTTTATAATCATAACATCAAAATTTACTTTGGGATTTTTTTTTTGTATTTTTCTGAAAAAATTCATTTTTTAATGAATAGTGAAAATACTGTATTTTAATTCAAAACCTACCTTTTAATATAATTTATTTATATGGATATATTATCATTTTAATTGGTATTAAAGTTTAATTATAATATATTTTTACCATTTAACCCAATCTTGGTCATTGGAAGTAATTTCACTTTGAAATTGGACATAATCAACTGTCAATCTTTTGATAGTTATTATTTCTTAAAAACAAGCTTTTTGTTTTTACAACAGAAATTAATTGTAAATGAATTAATGAAACTTTTATATTTTGAATTTGGTAAAATAGATATTATTTTTGAATTTAGAATATCAAATATATATTTGTCTTTATTTTTGGTATTTTTCTGAAAATCATCAATTTTTTATGAATAGTGAAAACACTGAGTAGTAGTTAAAAACCCGACTTTCATTTAAATGAAATTTTACCGCTTCTATGAATTGAATTTTGAAAATTCGACATACGTGGTTATTATCAGTAAGTAAAATTTGGCTCAATAAGATGAAAATAATTTTTTTGAATAGTAACTTTTGACTTTTATTTACCACGGTTAAAGGTAAATAGGGTAATTCAAGGTAAAAATAATATTATAATAATATAAAATTACCCTAAGATATATCCTAATCCTATTTTTTATACATTTCTGACCATTTTCATTATTTGATCGATTTTGGGACCCCATGGAGCCACATAAGAGTGATAATGACACTTTATATTAATTAATTTAAAGTAATGACAAAAATGACATAAACATGTATGTTTTAGTAAATAAAATCTTACATGGGGTTATATAAGTTATCTATTCAAATATAAATATTAACTAGAAATCTAAAAAAATTTCTTACATCATGGTATTTTATTTATAATTTTTAGACATCAAATAAATAAAATTATTTATGACACAATATTGATGCAGTGTTTACCTCATTAATGAATGATTTAAATAAATAAGATTATAAAAATTAAAACAATATCCAAAACACGTCCAATAATTATTGGATGATTTTATTTCGAAAAATATTCATATTATATTCTCCTTTAATGATTTTTTGACCTTTATAAACTGAGAATCATTATATAATAAAATAATATTTTCAAACATTCCTAAAGATCCCCTCCTCCCATTTATAAAAATCTCTCACCTCTAACCCATTACTCAAACCTCTAAAGCCACTTGTCTCATCCAAACCCAGACCAAATAATCTCCCTACATCCCTCTATTCCTCCTAGAAGCCTTACCTTAGGCAGAAGGCACTTCAAGAAATCTTTTTGGTTCAAACCAAAGGGAGTTACCCGATTTAAAGGTAACATCTTCTCTTAAGTTATTTTCTTTTATTTTACTTCTCCAACCCACTAAACTCTTTTTATTCCTTTATTTTATAAAAACACAAGTATACTCAATATACTAGGTTTTTTTATGATAAGTATTTGAACTACACTTTCACACACCTCCGTCTAATGGGTAAAGAACATATTGTTTCTGTGGACGGTGAACTACTGCCTCATGAAACGATGATTGTTCAATTATCTCCTACATCCTCTTATAGTGGACATTATTATGGAACTATATTTATATGTAATATATATTATATTCATATTGTTTCTATGCTTCTGTATATTTCATTTATATCATACCTTTATGGTTTCCATAATGGGTAAACGCGATAATTTCATTTGAGGAAGTGCAGACTATCACCCCCTCAAAGTGATATGACTCATTCATTCCATATGTGGAACGTATAAATGATGGAGTTACTAAAATTATATATGATATTATACTAGAATTATAATATACCTATTTATTAGTTAGTTTTCATTCCATTAAATATGAAATAGAAATGAAAGTAGTGTTCATGCGTATGTACGGCTTACCGTCTCCATGAACGGTGCATTTCATTTCATACCTCCAAATGTTATTTAATATTATAAATAAATATATATACTGGTTATATATGATATATATGATATCTAAATCATGAATATAGTTCTGGATATAATGGAATTTTGACCACATGAACAACTTGTAATTATAAGAAGTTCATTTTTTACTCAAGTACTAAATATCAACAAAACGACCATTATTGACTTAAATGATTACATAATGTTTATGGCATGGTAATAAGTGATGTAAAATGAATAATAAAGTTAAAAAAGGTTATTAATAAAGTATAAATTAACTTTATTTTATTATATATGAGATTAAAGAATGAACGGGTCAAGTCAGACATGAGGTAAGGGACTTCGTCTCAATCTCCTTTCATTGAGGTATATTTTGTTTTATACACCACTTTATTTTATAAGATGTATAAAAACCTTTGAATTTTTATTTCATTCAAAAGGAATATTTTTCTACAATATTTTTTACTAAACAACAAAAAATAATGTTTCTTTTTAACATAAGTTGTGACAACGACCTTTTTCAATGCCACGAGCGTTATTTGATTTTTGGATTCCTTAACAAGCAGAAATGTTTTTAGATTAAAAATAAATAACATATACTCTTACATATTTTGGTATTGAAAATTGTTTTTATAATGGATTGATTATGTCAATATAATATTATGATTTCAATGTGGAAATGTTATCTTTCCTTTATGTTTGTTTTATGTGTTATGAATGTGTTATAGTTATTGGGCATTGTTTACGTATACAGGTGGTTTTATGATAAACCTAGGGTGGGTTAGCCCGAGATAGCTCTCTAATACATTGGGTAACATGATGGAGGTAAACATGAATGTTTCTCCTAAGAGATTTAGGGAATATACTTTTATGGGTATTCCAAATGTAACTCCCTACGTAGTTGTGAAAGCTACAATGTAAGTATGTTATGGTTTCCAAAAATTACCTTCTTGATTTGTGATAACTTTGTGTTATTCATAAATCTTATGATTTCATGAGGTATGTTAAAGATCTTATGTTATGTATGTATTGATGAACTAATGTTTTCTTTCTTTGTTTTATAACCCTTACTGATCTTTTTATGCTCATCCCGAGTTTTTAAATTTTTTTCACAGGACATAAATATGAATAGGGTCAAGGATGGGATCAAGAAAAAGTCATGTTGTCTAAAACATGGAACTTGACATGAATATTTTTTTAATATTTTTTATTTTATGAAAAAAATGGAAACTGAGTAGAAGTGTCTACTTTGTAATATTTGAGATGTAATGTTATAGTTATGGCTTAATTCTCTGAAACTCTAAACCTGAAAATATCATCAATGAGAATTATCCATTTAATTCAAGATTATGTAATGTTTTAAGGCTGGATCCTTATATTATTTCCTTTGCAAAGACTTAAGCATAGTATTTAGATGCTTCACAGGTTCCTCCTTGCTCTTGGAGTATATCATAATATCATCAATAAATACTACCACAAATTTTTCAAGGTAATCTCTAAAGACTCTATTTGTTAATTCCATGAATATTTCTGGAGAATTAGTGAGTCTGAAGGTAATCACTATGAACTCATAGTTTCCATACCTCATTCAAAAGGAATTCTTGGGAATATAATCATTATTCACATTTAATTAGTTATATCCTGACTAAACTTACACCATAGAGAAATAATTGACCCCACAAGTTGATCAGAAAAGTCATATATCCATGGAAGGGGATACTTGTTATTTATCATGATTTTTTTGAGCTCATGATAATAAATACATATGTACATTGATCCATCCTTATTCTTGATTAAGAGGACTTACACGGCCCATGGTGAATCACTCGAGCATATAAAACCCTTATCCAAATTCTTTTGTAATTACATCTTTAGTTCTTCCAACTCAAAGTGTATATTATATAAGGTGTCTTTGATATAGAAATAGGTCTAGAAATATGTTCAATTGAGAACAAAACCTCTCAATTAGAATAGAGATCAGGAAACTCTTTCAAGAACACATCAGTTTATTCCCTCATAAAGGGAATGTCTTCAAGCATGATTCTCTCCTTTTCTCAATAATTTAAGATACATACAGTTTATAATAAGGAAATAATATCCAAAATTTATATGATTATTCTAAATGAGATTCATATTCCTCATTAAACATGTACAGAATTGGATAATGCCTTAGGATGTGAAGAGTGATCTCCCTTTCCCAATTGTGGATGTTGGATTTGTATAAAGATTTTCAATCCATGCCCAATATAGAATCAGACTCCACCAAAGGATGTAAGACAATATTTGATGGGAGGTTCAGTCCAAAAACACTAACTGGAGAAGATTTATATACTTTGGATTAAATAATTGCCCTATTTTTTTCTCATAGATAACTCAAACTCCATATTTTGAGGTGGTGTTTGAATAGTTATACTAAAATTGAAAGATATGAAATAATTTTTAGAACCATAATCAAATAGTACGTTCTCTATTCTTGAATGAATAACCAGTATATCTATCATCACATCACTATCGGGTTCCACTTCAAAAGAAGTGATAGCATATTCCCTTCTTTACTACCTTGGAGGTTGTTGTTGTTGATTACCCCCAACAACCCTTGGGTTAGGTTAATTCCTTGCATAATTCCCATATTCCTTGAAATTTAAACACTACACTACAATATTAATGTTGATGTGAACCTTACTTTATTCTTCTGTATTAGTGGGATTCTTCATATCCCTTTATAAGTTATTATACATATTCCCATCTATTCCACATTTGAAGTATCTCTTGATTACCTTTAAGTAGATTCCAAGATGATTCTTCCCACACTTTTGACATATGGGATGTTGGGTCTTCTTTCCATCATGGGATTTATCTGTTAATCCTCCCATATTAAACTCAATTTTACACTTTTTCCCCCAGGACCATGAGACCACTGAGAGTCTCTAATCTTTATTTCAATCTTAAGAGAATAATGGACAATCTCTTCATAGTTTTCAAAGTCTAAAATCTCCAATGCTTTTAAAATACTTGGATTTAGTCTACTAAATAAGTGATACATCTTGATTTTGGTATTAATTAAAAAGCCAAAGGTATATCCTGAAATCCTTGTGATGTTTTATTCATACACCCCAATAGACTCGTATTCCTTTTGTTTAAGTCCAAGGAACTCCATTTCTATCTTAAGATAGTGTTTGAGGAAAATACTTATTGAAAAATATTTTCTTTAAATCTTCTCATTACAAGGAATAAATTTTCTCCTTGGACTTTGTGTTATTGATCAGTGTCCACCACTGATAAGATTACCCATAAAAATGATATCCTTCTAACACAACTTTCTCTTCTTTAGAGAACTGAAGGACAGAGAGTATCTTCTTAATAGATTTAATCCATTCTTCTATGAGGAGTTGATCAGAATATCCACTAAACATGGGATACCATTGTCAAATAACCTATTCAATTGTAATTTAATGTTTCTTAGGATGAGGAGGAATTTACTCACAATTAAAGTTATTATTTATAACTTGAGTTAGTTGAGTAAGTATTTTCATAAAGTTTTGAGCACCCACTCTCATCATATTTGGAATATCTTTAGGGAAATATTCACATTTCCTATCACATTGATTATTGTAATAAGTTATTCTATTTACATCCATTAACTAAGAAAAATAAATTACAATTAGGGGGCTTGAATACTTATCTAATAATTATGTTAAAATGAAACTTTGAACATAAAGGGATAAAGTTGTAAATGGAAAGTATATCCTATCTTGTGATACCCTAAGGTTTAATCTAGGATATCCATGGTGATAGAATAATCCCTAGGGTTATTAATAAAGTTTTCTAGTCATAATATCCAATAATAAATAGACCTTTCTCTGATACCAAATATAGAAACCTTAGCTTTTTACGCATATTATTACATGGTTTTAATCATAATTAACCATCAAATTAAAATACAGGGATCGTAAAGTATTGTGTCTTTGGATGATTACATACATATAATGGAAAACATAGAAATATAATAAAACATATTTATTTTAATCATCCATAAAGAGATATTAACTTCCATTGAGCTCCTATATCTACAAAGGATAACTTGGGGAATACCTGAACAAAGGGATGAGGTAAAACTCCCAATAGGGGTATAAACATGGGAATAAAGCAAAAAACATGTGATAAAAGGCATAAAATGATGACATAAAAAGGAAGGTAACATGGATAAACATAAGGAAGCATAACATGTAGAGCATGGGTAAATGTAATTATGGAATCATAGGAATTTGGCAACAACACACCACATGACCCACTAGTAGAAAAAAGGATTTTAGGGGCCGCCAAAAGCCTTCCCTAAAGACCTATAGTGACCACTTAGCTTCCACCAAATGGCAGACTCTTTAGGCCCGTCGTTGTTTCCTATAGCTTCCACCATTTGGCAGACTCTATTGGTGGGATCGATATGGTCTATAGCAACCTCCAAAAAGTAGTCGTTGTAGACAAACTGAAGTAAGGATATAGTGACCTCCAAATGGCGATCGCTATAACCGATTTTAGAATCACCTTTAGCAACCTCCATTTGGCAGTCTCTAAAAGGTTATTTAATTGTTTTTTAATATCACAACAATACAATTAAAACAACTATATTTAAAAAATAAAAAAAAATATTTTCAAAATATCTAAACTCACATGCACATAAATCCCTTTATCTTTTCATCTTCTAATCTCCACATTTATCATCAAAAATAACTTCATAAAAAATTAAAAAATAGTATAGAAAAAAATATCTAAACTAGTAATTTAAATACAATAAAATATTTCAATTAAAACTTAGTGCAACAAATTGAAGTTATTTTATTTTGAAAATATATTAATAAGTTAGAATAATTTTTTAAACTTTTAAAATATATTATTCTATCATTATGTATACCACATATCTAATTGATGTTTTGTCTACTCACACACATCAATAATAATAATAAGTCAGTTGTTCTATGATTTCATGTCATTTCGAGCTCATTTGGTATTCATATGACTGTTAAATGCGTGTTTTTGTGTTTTATGACACCAAAAGTTTGTTTTCTATTATCACAGTCAAACAGAACCTCTGATAGATGTACCTCCTGCTAGAAAATTTCAAAATTTACTCCATGGTTTTCTTCGTCTGATTTCATAGCATTAGGAGGTCGTTCGGCTGGTTTCAACCCCTGAACGCACCTTTTTAAAGGGCTTCTAATCTTTAAAAACTACATATTCATTCGTAAAGTGCACAATGCATGTCTGGTTGATGTTTTTTCTCCTTTTACACATCAAGAAAAATAATAATATGGTTTTATTATGATTTAAAGTCATTCTGAGTTCGTTTCCTATGGTTATGACTGTTACATGTCTGTTTTTCTGTTTTATGACACAGGAATTGCGTTATCTGTCAGCGAGGTCAAACGACATATCATATTAAAGTACCGTCTGTTCGACCATTTCAAAATTCATTCCAAGTTTGTTTTTCTCTCATTTCATGACATTATGAGGTCGTTCAGCTAATTTTTACCACCCTACCCACACTTTCTAAAGGGAGTTTAATCTTTAAACACGACATATCCGATCGTACCACATAGATTTCACGTCTAATTGACATGTAGTATTCTATTACACATCATATATAATAATATTATTATTTTATAGTGATTTCAAGTCATTTGGAGGTCATTTTCTATGATTCTAATTGTAACACGTTGATTTTGGTGTTTTATGACACCATAATTTCATTTTTCCTCAGCGAGGTCAAACGACACCTCTAATTCACATATTGTATACTAGAACATTTCACAACTAACTCAATGGTTTTTGTAGCCTAATTTTATGGAATTTTGATCTCATTCGATTGGTTTGAACCCCCAGATACACCTTTTTAAAGGGCGTCTAATATTTAAAAACTACATATCATTTGTACCATGCACACAGCATGCCCGATTGACATTTCATATCCTTTTTCACATCACAAATAATAATAAGATAGTTTTCCTATGATTTCAAGTCATTCTGAGGTCGTTTTATATGGATCTGACAGTTACACATCCATTTTGGTGTTTTAGGACACCGGGTATGGGTTTTCCATCAGTGAGGTCAAATGATAGCTTGGATGGATGTACCGTCTGCTCGGCCATTTAAAAATTCACTCTATGGTTATTTTTGTTTAATTTTATGGCATATTTAGGTCATTTGGCTGATTTTGACCACCCTATTCATCTTTTTAAAGAGCATTTAATCATTAAAAATGATATATTTAGTAGTACCACGCAGAACACATGTTTGATTTATGTGTCTTCTTCTCGTACACATCCAAAATAATAATAAGACGTTTCTCTTGTAATTTCAAGTCATTATGAGTTCGTTTCCTATGGATATGACCGTTACATGTCCATTTTGGTGTTTTATGACACCAGAATTTCATTTTCCTTCAACGAGGTAAAATGAAACCTCTGATTCACGTATCTTCTTCTCGAACATTTTAAAATTCACTAAACGGTTGTTTTCATCTGATTTCATGGATGTTTGTGGTCGTTCGATTGGTTTTTACTGCCCTATGCACATTTTTAAAGGGCGTCTAATCTTTAAATACCACAAATTCAGTCATACCGCACACATCGCATGATCGATTGATGTAGAATCTCCTCGTACATGTCACGAATAATAGTAAGACGGTTTTCTTGTTATTTCAAGTCATTTCAAGGTTTTTTTCTATGAATATGATAGTTAAATGTCTATTTTTGTGTTTTATGACATCTGATACATGTTTTACATCAGTGAGGTCAAACTACAGCTCTGATTGATGTACCATTTTCTTGACCATTTCACAATTCACTCCATGTTTTTATTTTGTCTGATTTCATGGAATTATAAGGTTTTTCACTTGGTTTTAACCACCCAACACATCTTTTTAAAGGGTGTTTAATCATTAAAAATAACATATTCAATCGTATCACACAGACCGCACATCTGATTGACATGTTGTCTCCTCACACCGGTCACAAATAATAATAAGATGATTTTCATGTGATTTCAAGTCATTCTGAGGTCATTTTCTATGTATTGGACCACTACATGTCCGTTTTGGTGTTTTATGACACTGAAATTATGTTTTCCATCAATGAGGTCAAACAACACCTCTAATTTATGTACTGTCTGCTCGACCATTTCACAATTCACCACAAGTTTGTTGTCATCTGATTTCATGGAATTATGAGGTCATTCGGCTAATTTTGACCACCCTACGCACCTTTTTACATAGCATCTAATATTTAATGACCAGATATTTAGTCGTACTACACAGACCGCACATCTGATTGACATTTTGTTGCCTCATACACATAACTAGTAATAATAATACGGTTTTCATATGCATTAAAGTTATTCTGAGGTCTTTTACTATGGATCTAATAGTTACACGTCTGTTTTGGTGTTTTAGGAAACTGGAATTGTGTTTTCATTAGCAAGGTCAAATGAAAATTTTGATTGACATATTGTCTACTTGAACATTTCACAATTTACTCAATAGTTGTAGTTATCTGATTTCAGGGGATTATAAGGTTGTTCAGGTAGTTTTGACCACCCTACGTATCTTTTTAAAGGGCGTCTAATCATTAAAAATGAGATATTTAGTCCTACCATGCAGACTGCATGTTCAATTGATGTTTCATATCCTCTTACACGTCAATAAAAATGATAAGAATATTGTCATGTGATTTCAAGTCATTTTGTGGTTGTTTTCTATGCATCTGACCGTTACACATCCGTTTTGGTGTTTTATGACACTAGAATTGTGTTTTCCATCAGTGAGGTCAAACAATGCCTCAATTTATATACCATCTACTTGACCATTTTATAATTCACTCCACATTTTTAGTCGTCTCATTTCATGGCATTCTGAGGTCGTTCGGCTAGTTTTGACCACCCTACGCATCTTTTTAAAGGGTGTTTAAACATTAAAAATTACATATTTAGTTGTACTATGTAGACTGCACTTTTTATTGATGTTTCATATACTTTTACATGTCATAAATAATAATAATATGGTTATGTTGTGATTTTAAATAATTCTGAGGTCATTTGCTATGGATCTAATCATTACATGTCTGTTTTGATGTTTTATGACATAGGAATTTCATTTTCCATTAGCGAGGTCAAAAGACACCACTGATTGTTGGACCGTCTACTCAACCATTTTTCAATTTACTACAATTTTTTTCCATCAGATTTCATGGCATTATGAGGTCATTCAGCTGGTTTTGACCACCTTACACTTCTTTTTAAAGGGCGTATAATCTTTAAAAATGACATATTTGGTCCTACCGTGTAGACCGCATGTTCGATTGACATGTCGTCTCCTCGTACACATCAATAATAATAATAATATTCATGTCCTGTGATTTCAAGTCATTCTGAGGTTGTTTTCTATGGATATGACCGTTACATTCCGTTTTGGTGTTTTATGACACCAGAATTGCATTTTCTGTCAGCAAGGTCAAATGAAACCTCTGATTGATGTATCTTCTACTCAACCATTTTACAATTAACTACACTGTTTTTTCGTCTAATTTCATGGAATTCCAAGGTTTTTCTGTTGGTTTTGACCACCCTACGCATCTTTTTAAAGGGCATCTAATCTTTAAAAATGACATATTCAGTCCTTCCGCATAGAACGCACATCCAATTGACATGTCATCTCCTCATATATGTCATGAATAATAATAAGATGATTTTTTTATGATTCCAAGTCATTCTGAGGTCATTTTCTATGGATCTACCGTTACATGTCTGTTTTACTGTTTTATGACACTAGAATTGAATTTTCCATCAGCGAGATAAAATGAAATCTCCAATTGACGTACCGTCTTCCCGACCATTTAAAAATTCACTTCAAGGTTATTGTCATCTAATTCCATGGCATTCTGAGGTCATTAGGCTGGTTTTGACCTCCCTATGCATCTTTTTAAAGGGAATCAAATCATTAAAAATGACATATTCAGTCCTTCCATGCAGAACGCACATCTAATTGACATGTTGTATCCTCGTACATGTCAATAGAAATAATAAAACAATTTTCCAATGATTTTCAAGTCATTATGAGGTCGTTTTCTATGGATCTGACTGTTATACATCCGTTTTGGTGTTTTATGACCTCAGATATGCGTTTTCTATCAGTGAGGTCAAACGACACCTCTGATTGACATAACGACTGCTCAACCATTTCACAATTCACTACATGGTTTTTTTTCATTTGATTTCATGGAATTTTGAGGTCATTCGGCTAGTTTTGACCACCCTATGCATCTTTTCAAAGGGCATCTAATATTTAAAAATGAAATTCAGTCCTTCCATGTAGAAACATGTCTGATTATCATTCTATCTTCTCATACATGTCATGAATAATAATAATATGGTTTTCATGTGATTTCAAGTCATTCTGAGGTTGTTTTCTATGGATCTGACTGTTACGTGTTCGTTTTGGTGTTTTATGACACCAAAATTTCTTTTTCCATTTGTGAGGTTAAACGACATCTCTGATTGGTGAACCATTTGCTCGACCATTTCACAATTCACTTCATAGTTTTTTTCATCTAATTTCAGAAAATTCCGAGGTCGTTCGGCTGGTTTTGACCACCCTACACACCTTTTTAAAGGGTGTCTAATCTTTAAAGACCACATATTTAGTCTTACCACATATATCACATGTCTGATTGATGTGTTGTCTTTTATTACACATCCCAGATAATAATAATATGATTTTACTATTATTTCAAGTTATCATGAGGTCATTTGTTGTGGATTTGACCGCTACATGTACGTTTTTTTGTTTTTTGACACTAGAATTTCTTTTTCAGTTAGTGAGGTCAAACGAAATCTCTGGTTGATGTAACTTCTACTAGACCATTTCAAAATTCACTACACAGTTGTTGTTGTCTGATTTCCTAGCATTCTGAGGTCGTTTGGCTGGTTTTGACCACCCTACGCATCTCTTTAAAGGGCGTCTAATCGTTAAAAACAACATGTTTGGTCATACTGCACAGATTGTGCATCCGATTAACATTTATTCTCCTCATATACATCAATAATAATAATATGTTTTTCCTATGATTTCAAGTCATTCCAATGTCATTTTCTATGTATCTAACTATTACACGTTTGTTTTGGTGTTTTATGACATTGGACATGCGTTATTAATTAACAAGGTCAAACGAAACCTGTGATTGACGTATCATCTGATCAACCATTTCACATATCACTACATGGTTGTTTTCATCTGATTTCATGGAATTATGAGGTCATTCAGCTAGTTTTGACCACCCTACGCATCTTTTTAAAGGGCGTCTAATATTTAAAAACGACATATTCAGTCCTTTCACACAGAACACACATCTAATTGACATGTATCCTCCTCATACGCTTCACGAATAATAATAATATGATTGTCCTATAATTTCAAGTCATTCTGAGGTCATTTGCTATGGATCGGACCATTACACGTCCATTTTGGTGTTTTATAACACCAGAATTGCGTTTTCTATTAGCAAGGTCAAACAACACCTATGATTAACAAACCGTCTACTCAAAAATTTCACAATTCACTTCACGGTTATTTTCATATGATTTCATGGCATTCTGAGATTTTTCATTTGGTTTGGACCACCCTACACACCTTTTTAAAGGGAATCTAATCTTTAAATACCACATATTCAGTTGTATTGATCTTACCTCACATATTATTGATGTGTCAACTCCTCGTACACGTCACGAATAATAATAAGATGATTTTTCTTTGATTTCATGTTATTCTGAGGTTTTTTTCTATGGATTTGATTGTTACATGTCTGTTTTGTTGTTTTATGACACCAAAATTGCATTTTCGGTTGGCGAGGTCAAACGACATCTTTGGATGATGTACCTTCTACTAGAATATTTCACAATTCACTAAACGGTTGTTTTTGTCTGATTTTATGGCATTCCAAGGTCGTTTGGATGGTTTTAACCACCCTACATATCTTTTTAAAGGGTGTCTGATCTTTAAAAATGACATATTTAGTTCTTCTTTGCAGAACACACGTCCACTTGACATGCATTCTCCTTGTACACATCGCTAATAATAATAAAATGATTTTCCTATGATTTCAAGTCATTATGAGGTTGTTTTCTATTAATATGACTGTTACACATCCGTTTTGGTGTTTTATGACACCAAAATTGTATTTTTTGTCAGTGAGGTCAAATGAAACCTCTAATTGACATACCATTCACTCAACCATTTCAAAATTTACTTCACATTTTTTTCGTCTAATTTCATGGCATTATGAGGTCATTCGGCTGGTTTTAACCTCCCTACACATATTTTTAAAGGGCGTCTAATCTTTAAAAATGACATATTTGGTCCTACCACAGAGACCGCACATCTGATTGACATGATCTCTTCTCATACACATTAATAATAATAATAATAATAATATGTTTATCCTGGGATTTCAAGTCATTTTGAGTTCTTTTTCAATAAATATGACTGTTACGCGTCCATTTTGTTGTTTTATAACGTTAGATATGAATTTTATTTCAATGAGGTCAAACGAAACCTATAATTTTTGTATCTTCTTCTAGACCATTTCACAATTCTCTACACGGTTTTTTTCATCTGAATTTATGGAATTTTGAGGTTGTTCGGATAGTTTTGATCACCCTATACATCTTTTTAAAGGGCGTCTAATCTTTAAAAATGACATATTCAATCCTTCCATGTAGAACACACATCCGATTGACATGTCTTATCCTCTTACATGTCATGAATAATAATAAGATGATTTTCCTATGATTTTAAGTCATTCCGGGTTCATTTTCTCTTGATATGACCGTTACATGTCCATTTTGGTGTTTTATTACATCGAAATTGCGTTTTCCATCAGTGAGATTAAATGAAACCTCTGATTGACGTACCGTCAAATCAACCATTTCGAAATTCACTTTATGGTTGTTGACATCTGATTTCAGAGAATTCGGAGGTCGTTCGACTAGTTTTGACCCACTACACACATTTTTAAAGGGTTTCTAATCTTTAAAAACCACATATTCAGTTGTACCACATAGACTGCACATCTGATTGATGTTTCTTCTCCTCTTACAAATCAAGAATAATAAAAATATTATTTTACTATTATTTCAAGTTATTATGAGGTCATTTTCTTGTGATTTGACCGTTACATGTCTGTTTTGTTGTTTTATGACATTGGAATTTAATTTTCAGTCAGCGAGGTCAAATGAAATCTCTTATTGATGTACTGTCTCCTCGACCATTTGACAATTCACTACACGGTTTTTGTCGTCTTATTTCATGAAATTATAACATCATTCGACTGTTTTAACCACCCTACGCATCTTTTCAAAGGGTTTCTAATCTTTAAAAACAACATATTCATTAATAACGCATAGACCGCACATATGATTGAAATTTTATCTCCTAATACACTTCAAGAATAATAATAATAAGATGTTTTTTCTAGGATTTCAAGTCATTCTGAGGTTGTTTGATATTTATTTTCCCATTACACATCCGTTTTGGTGTTTTATGACACTAGAATTTCATTTTCCATCAGTGAGGTCAAAATACACCTCTGGATAACATACCTTCTACTCGACCATTTCACAATTCACTACACGGTTGTTTTCTTCTGATTTCATGGCATTCTAAGGTCATTCTTCTGGTTTTGACCAACCTACACTTCTTTTTAAAGAACATCTAATCTTTAAAAATGACATATTCAGTCCTACCATGTATATCGCACATCCAATTGAAATTCCATATCCTCGTACATGTCAATAATAATAATAAGATTATTTTCCTGTGATTTTAATTCATTTCGAGGTTGTTTTCTATGAATTTTATTGTTACACATCCGTTTTGGTGTTTTATGACATCGGAATTGCATTTTTTTCATCAGTGAGGTCAAATGACACCTCTGATTGACATACCATTTCCTAGACCAATTTAACAGTCACTTCATAATTGTTTTCGTCTAATTTCATGGAATTTTGAGGTCGTTTGGTTGGTTTTGACCACCCTACACACCTTTTTAAAGGGCGTCTAATCTTTAAAGATCACATATTCAGTCATACCATGCAGATTGCATGTATGATTGAGGTGTTCTCTCCTTGTACATGTCACGAATAATAATAAGATTATTTTACTATGATTTCATGTTATTATGAGGTTGTTTACTATGTATTAGACTGTTACATGTCCGTTTTGTTGTTTTATGACAACAGAATTGTATTTTCATTTAGTGAGTTCAAACGACATCTTCAGTTCGCGTGCCGTCTGCTTGACCATTTCACAATTCTGCAAGATCCCTCACTCTCTCCCATGTCTAAATCCTACAGGATCTCCCACTCTCTACCTACAAATTCTGACGCCCCATTCTCTAACTCTTCATATACATCTTTCCAAGGTCATGGCATGGTGGTATCTTCTTGAGATGATTTATAGAAATATCTAGGTATTTAGAATCATTTACAAAGAATTAAAATTCTTGATGTTCTATTTGTAGACATAACTTCGCACCTCCCACGCTCAAGGAAAAAAGGTTTGATATGATCTATTTTACTAAATCCCCTTGAAGAGAACCAAAAAATAGTACGCACCAAAAAAACATGCACAGAAATTCAAACATGAAAACACAATCATACACACCAACAAACATCATATTCTAGAAACTTTATAAAAGAGATTGTAGATGTTACCTTGATTCAGTCAATAACTAAACTATTTTGATCAATTGCAGATCCTCTTGGAAACAAAATTTTATCAATAATTTTTTGAAAACCCGTTATTAAAACACAAAGAGGTATAAATATAACTAAAGTTTCAGGAATAATTATTAATTCCTAATTCATTTATGATATTAAAATGGTAATTTAAATTATCTCATGAATGAGGTTCATCCTCATCTGGATCACCAATATCACTACGATGTCCACCAGCTATATTGTAATCCTATAATATATATAAATATTATGTATCTCAACCATATCAATAAAATTAAATATGAGTATGGTTTATTTTCTTTTTTACCTCTGGAACCACTTGTGTACCATCAACAGGACGTTGTGTCATCACTTCATCGATACGTGCGGACATTTGTGATAATATCTCATCATACTCTGCATGTAATTGCTGAAATCGCTCATCTGTATTTAACTACATATCTTGCATGGCAGTATCTATCCCATCCTGTGTATTCATCCCTGCATCTCTTCATGAACCCATTACCTCTTCTCTAACAATTGCACATCATGGGACACCAGTTTTATATGTCAAAGAATAACCATGACTGTCACTCCCCATGATAGGCTGAAATATCTCATCTCTTCACACAGTACCATGACGTTGCTCCTTTAGTAGCTCTTCTAAATCAGCTTCAAAATGAGCCTATAGAATATATACATATTTAATTAATGAACTAATATGAATAATTTCTATGAAATAAAAATATATTTGTTACTAAATAATTTTCTTACTATAACACCGACAACATTGGGATCACCTTCCCTACAATTCCTCACCCATACTGACATCTGATCAGTCGGCTCACCTCACTGGTGTAACTATAATAAATGGTTCAAAAAAATACGTATTTATATTCATTTTATACAAAATTTTTAATATATGAATGAATTGTGAATTCTAAACTTACATCATGTCTGAGTTGTGACATGTGTTGAGTACCAATCCCGGAAGTTGTTCCCTACATCACCTGATTATGTGAATAAAGATCATACTTAGTATAAATTCAACATATTCAGTTAATATACATATGAAAAATTAGTCATTTATAGATTAAAACCAATAAATTTTACCATCTTCGTCTCACTCGACCAAAACGCAACCAAATCCTACCACTGCATGGGAAGAATTCCTGGAGGGACTCACTATAGAATGTATGGAACACCAGCAAATGGTATCTACTAATCTCTTTTCACCCTTCCCTTGTAATCCTTCCATAATTTTTGGAATTTGGAAATACATAATTCCCAAAACTCATCTGGACAGGATGTCAAATTATCCTTTAAAAAAAATAGTCACTAGTTGCAATAATAATAAAAACAATGTCATGAAAAATTAAACATTTAATTTACCTAAACCTCCCTCCATAATCTGTCAATCATATCCTTTGGGAAATAAGTCCAACCATGATTCGTTAGAGGGAATCTGTGTGGGCCTCATATCATATTCCCAAGCTGACGAATCAATACACTTGCACCTTCTCCAACTTGATGAAATGTCTGATCAAATAACACATCCAATTAGGATCCAGAGTTACAGGATCGAACCCCTCTACCAAGACCCTTTCATCTGCTGTAAGATGCACCAGATCTTGATAAACATAAATTCATAATGCAATTACAATATAACTGAATTTTTAATTAAAAATTAGAAACAGTTAGGGAAATATACATAGAAAATTATAATAAATTAATTTAGAAAAATGAAAAAAAACATGCAGAAAACATCAGGTGAACCACTTGGATCAACCTATGAAATATCTACATTAATAAAAAAATATAGTTAAATCAAGCAATTTTTATAAATATAATTCATAATTTTTTTTACAAACATTAACTGGGAAAAAATTACAATATTTCAGCGATCATACAAGTCTAATGATGAAACCATTTAGGAATTTTTAAAACGTTTTCATTGAAATTGCATAAAACATCAACAGATTTTACATTGAACTTACTCATAATCCTCAAAAAATGAGACTTCACTTGATTATTGACATTATCCATGGAAGGAAATGTAATATCCAACTAGTCATATTGATCAGTGGGAACCAATTTGTTATCTTCCTTCATAATTCGAGATGGGATGAGAATTTCAACATCTCTACTTTGTGTTACTATGATTTCATCTAGATTCATTTCAACAACCAATTAATCCCATGTATCTCTATCCATATGAAATGTATTATCCATATATCCATTGTTGTCAAAGTCACGTGGATCAATAATGCTCAAAGGTCGTTTGGGGATGCAGCGCGAGACGCAACTAAAGCACAAGCGCACATAATTAATTATATACAGTTTTCAATAATATGTTAAATTTTAAAAAACTTAAATTCAATAAAAATATAAAAATTAAAATACATACCCATTTTTTTTAAAAGGTTCTATGGTGAGTGATGTTACAACAATTGTTTTATAGTCTGCTATGTTTTTCCTTCTAAAGAAATAGTATGTTGTTTTTTTTATTAAAATATTAAATATTATATTTAATTGAAATTAATACTTCCCAATTTCCATCATAGTGCACCGCGATTTCTGCCTCCTACCCTGATCTCCGCCTTTCCGCATCCTACCTCGATCTCCACTATAGAGTCTTTATTTGTCGCACCCTAATCACCTCCTTCCCCAATCTATGTTGCAATGACTTTATCTGTCGCACACTCAAAACCCCTAACACCACCAGCATCATCCTCTTCTCCTCTTTCCATTGTTGTTGCCTCAAAATAAGGAATATGAGGTTGAGGCATGCCTTTACAATTATTGGCACCTGAGCGCCTCAAGGAATGGAGAGTGATGCACGTTCCTTTGGTGTGCCTCAATGACGTCGCCTCGCCTTTTTGGTGGTGAGGCACTCTGACCTCACCACGCCACTCCCCTTTACAAGGTCTGAACCTCTGTACGCCTTTGACAAAAATGAACATATCTAGGCTTTCTAAGATTGGTAACTAAATATGGCCTAGAAATAGTACCAGATTTCACTAAATTCTTGCTCTTTAATGGTATCAAATGTGTTTTAAAACATTTTTCCAAAAGACCTAGACACTTGTAAATAGAGTAAAAATAAATACAAGATTTTAAAATAATGGATTGGTTGGTAATGATTCACACATTTTATTTTTATCTAATAAAACCTAGGAGGTAAAGAAGAAATATTCATTTTGACACAAATTCAAGAAATAGTTGGATGAGAGAGAGACTGGGTAATCGCACCAAACTACTATATGGTGTCATGCTTCATGTGAAAGTAAAATTTCCACCTATGGGGATTTAAATGGAAAGAGATAGGGGAATATAAATAATGTGACCAATCCCTTTCAAAGTCCTCTTCATTGGAGAACTGAATGAGAAAATATTTATAGTTAATTAACCCCACCATGTGTGATGCTGACATGCTTATTGAATACATCCACCATAGGTAGATGATTCCTAAAATGCATGATCAATGAAGAATCAATCATAGATAGACACTTTAGAAAATTCAATATGTGAGATAACCACTAATACATTTCCATCAACTACCCCTAGAACCTTTAGGAGATGTTTTATTTTTGGAATATCTACAAAGAGAGAAGATGAATTAGACCCAACAGATGCTTCCAGACCCTCCCCATATGATAGAGGGGGACTCCTTTCCCGTAAAAACATTAAATATATACCTATGTACCAAAAATAAAAAGAACTATCATACATACCTATGTACCAATAAAATATATATAAATAGATTTTCAAATTATGATAGGTGTAAGATATAGTAGGTGTATTGTTCTGTGTATTACAATTGGTGGGAAAAAAACCTACATATTTCTTTCAGACATCTATTTAAAGTTGACCAATCAATACCTTAAAAATTGAATAGATATAATATATAAATCACTACATGGTGTTGAAGGTTAAAACTCTTGATAATTAATTGGGAGGGATACCCACACAATCAGTGTCCAAATTAAAAACTAAAATTGTGTAAGTCAAATAAGTAATACGGACAACTTACCTTCCAGAGGGGACTCAACCACAGAAGGGGGTGACCAGCTTGGGCATCCATGATGGGGTGTAGGGTCTTAATGACAGGGGATTGAAAATGGTGATTGATAGGGGTGGTATGGCATGATGGGTGTGGGGTGGCATGATAGAGATGGGAGGGTTGGATGGAGGGGCACGATGGGGCTGGAAAGTCTCGGTAACACTGGGATGGGAGTGATTGATGGCGGCAGAACAGGAGGTCTTGACGGTAGGAAATGATGGGGACGGGGGGGTTCGACGGTGTCAGAATGGTCCAACGTCGCTGGTTAGGGGCATGGGTGGGGTTGGGGTCTGGGAGGGTCATGGGAGTGGGGAGAGAAAAATTGGGAGCGGTGGGTTAAAAATTATAGTGGTCACTATTTATTGGTCACTAATAATTTAAATAGAGACTGACAAATGGCGGTTTCCAGATACTTCCCTACACAAAAACTAAAATTTCTACAAGTGACATAAACATGAGTCAATGCTAACTGCCAAGACCATTTCACATGGCGAACAATGTCCCATAAAGGAATCAGGTTCACTCCATGTCCCAATATGATGTATCATGAGACTAAACAATACCCAATAAATTGTAGAACTATCTATGTCCAACCATCATAACATGTTCATGAATATGTGTTCCACATGAAGAATCAAGCATAAGGGTTACCCGTGGAAAGAATTGGGTATCATAATCATTTCATAAGGCATAATAAAATGGAATATCATAATGGTGTCCATGAAAGAATGGATTTAAGTCATACATGGACATTAAAAAGAAAAAATAGTCATAGATCATGATAATTGATGTTAAACTAAAATGAATACATTTTAAAAGAGTGTTTAAGACACATTATAAATGAAACATTTTAGTTAGATTTAAGGAAAATATTAAATATAGTTTAAAGAGAAAAAGGAATATTTATTTTAATAAAAGATGAAATGAATCAGGATAGTTTTTCATGATGAAATGATTCCTTTTAAAAAAATAATGTTGGATTAAAATAGATTATGGAGTGTACTTAAAAATGGGTAAGAAAATGGTAAGTTTCCTATAATCGGACTTGCTTATCAGGAAGAATTGAGAAGGGAACCTTTTTAGAACATGTATTTCCCCATAAAATAAGGATGATATCATATGGACACATGGTTTTGGAACATATACATAGAATTTAGAATAAGTAAACAGAAATAAATAATCATTACATTTGGTTAAAGAGAGAGAAAGAGTAACCTGAAGGAAAAAATGGAGGTTTGAGTAGAATTCCTTACCATATGTCTGAAATTGTTCTACACTTGAACTTAATGTCCTGGATAATCAAATTAAAGCCATTAATTAATTAATTCATAAAATGTTTTAAATTTATTTGATTTAGGATAATTCTATTAAGTTCATTTATGAAATTTTTGATAGGTTATGAGATTCAATTTCATCATTCAAGAGCATTGTTTTCCCTCGTTTTCATGATCAGTTTAGTTGTATACATGTAAAAAAATCATATAAAATTAGAATGGTTGTATAGAATTTATTTTAAATTTTATTAATGAACATATATATTATTAAATGGTTATATAAGTCATTTTTTTATTTTTGGTGGGCATGAATCATTAGATAAGATGTTAGTGATAATAGTTTAGACTATTTTTGTGGTTTTTCAATCATCACAAACAAGTTTTGTTTTATTAATTAATATTATCTATATATAATGGTTCCAAAACATTACATTGGATGTAATTAATATATTATAATCCTTTTTAACCATAAAAATGGTTTATGACCAGCCTTGAAGGCAGTAATGGAAATTGAAAACTTGTCATCCTTGACTGTGATAAATTAACACATCACAGAAGATATTTTAATTTTTGGAAAAAAATAGGAGGAAAAGAGGTTTTAATATGAATTATTCCATTAAAATTATGAAATTAAATTATATATAAGATACTATATTTTTCATGTTACTTGGATAAGGGGATTTTACCTCTGGAATTTCTCTTCCTTGAGAACCTCTTTAGGGAAAAGGGTTTTGTATTTTGTTAAGATCAAGGGATAAAAGATGTGGGGGAGGGGAATGGGAAAAGGATTTTGAAGAATTTGGAAAAGGATAAAATCTTGAAAGGTGTGATAAAATTAGGTGTTAAGGTGAGGTATTTAAAGCTGATGAGAAGGGTGTTTTTTGATTATTTAATTCATTAGTTTATTATTTTGGATCAAGACTATGAATAGTTTGAGAATTATTTCTAAATATATTAAAATAATTAAGGATAGTTTGATATTATGGTCTTACATATTCCATACATCATCTATGACTCAAAAATTCATGTATTTGTTAAATACTATAAATTATTGTATTTCACAATTCACCAAAAATTCAACTATTTTAGAAAAATCCAAAAAATTCACCCATACCATTTTTCAATGTATATAATTCAAAAATAGGATCCATTTTATGAAAATAATTTTCTAAATATGAGAAATTTAATTTTTAATTAAAATCATAAATTACTCAAAAAAATACCAATTTTAAATTATAACTAATTTTATGACAATGAAAAATTAATTAATGTATCATAAAATTATATTATAAACATAAGACAACAAAATATTAATTTAAGAATCTATTTTATGAAAATAAATTTTCTTTTAAATAATTATATTAATTATAAAATTATAAATAGATATTTATGTTTTACAAAATTACCAACACTTAATTTATCATTTTCAAAATATTTATTTATTTATACTACGATATAACAATATCATATTTTTATTTATAAGATGCTTAGATTTTATTTATAATTTATTAGGTGTGGTTAATATTCTACTGGATGATTTACTATTCTTAAGGGTCGCATTACTATTCCAATGTTCAAGTTGCTATTCCATTAGTATAGGTCCCTTAACTTCTAGAAATACTTCATATTTCAGTAATTATTCATTTATAAAGTTTTTTTTGTTCTTTATGTGATTTATGTGATTTATACTATATGAAATAATTATAATAAGAGAAGTTTTCATTGAAAGAATTATGGGTCATTGCAAATAATGAGGAAACCTTCTAATCTCATGGCTTAGACCTGAGTGAAAGTATTTGAGATGATGACTCATCTTTTGGTTGGGTTGTGGATGAGGATGAGACCTTACGCATTCATGGGTGTGTCTGGGTCCCATTTTACATTAGAGAGGAGATAATTTGGGAATTTTATGCTATAGTTTGGGCAGTACATCCCAGTGTCACTAAGATATATAGAGACTTATGTATCCATTATTGGTGGCCTGCTATGAAATGGGAGATAGTTGGATTTATCACTCGATTTTTGACATTTCATAAGGTGAAGGAGAAACATTAGTAACCAGTAAGAGTTTTATAGTCATTTTCTATTCCTGAGTGGAAATGGGATGATATTTCCATGAACATTATAATAGGTTTTCCTAAATCACCTCGAGGTAATGACATAGTTTGGGTATTCTTTGATCACTTGAAAAATGACACACACTTCTTACCTATTTGATAGACCTTATTGGTAAATGGTCTAGGGATAATATACTTCAGGGAGGTTATCCATCTTTATGGAGATCCAAAATCTATCATAACTGATAGGGATGCTCATTTCACTTCTCTGTTCTGGAAAGGGTTGCACAAGGCCTTGGGTACGGAGGTGAGTTTGCCTACAAAAAGAGTTTTTATTTACCATTCAGATGGATCCTTATGAAGCCTTATATGGTTGGCCATGCTGATCACCTCTATGATGGTTAGAGGTAGGGGAGGTAGCTTTTCTTGGACCATGTCTTGTCCAGGAGACTTCAGATAAAGTAAAACTAATCAGGAAGCACATGTTGACAGCTCAATCCAGATAGCTTTCATATGCCAATTGACATCGATGACCTCTTGAGTTCAAGGTTGGGAACCGGGTTTTCCTAGGTGTTTCTCTTAGCTTGGGTCATCGATGAATTCTAAATCAGTGTAAGATTTTGTAGAGATTCATCAATCCTTTAGAGGTCCTAGACAGAATTGGACTAGTAGCTTACCGAATATTAGTTTCTTAGAGGTACTAGTCTATGCATGATATATTTCACATATCTCAGCTATATTAATATTATCCGAACCAAACACATGTTTTCCAACCTGATGAGGTTGAATTAGATACAAATTCTTCCTTCAAAGGATTATATAGTGCATATTTTGGATCAGAGTATGAATACACTCTGAGGAAGGTCAGTTCTTTTAGTATAGGTGATATAGTAGCATGGTGGTGAGTACAAGACAAGACTTGGGACTAGTAAACTAATGTAAGAGCCCATTGTATGGATATTTTCTCATATTATCCCTCTTTACCTTAAGAATTCCAACTCATGTACAAATTACTTTAAGGAGGTTAGGTTGTAATGGCTGTAATTTTCTCGAAGTTACAACTTGTTTTTTTTAGTTCAAGTTGTTTATTTTCTCTTAGTAAACATGCCCTATATCCTAAGGAATGTTTTAATAGAATCTAGGTATTTCTGAGAGCCCAGACCTCTAAAAATTAAATACACAAAGTGGTATGAATATTTAGTACATGGTTAGTACTAACCATGTGACTTAACCATGTGGGGTACTAATTTTATAATAGGAGGTCGTATGGTTTTCCTGCAACTGTACAAGCTAGGAAGCATGACCATATAAAATATCTCATACATGAGACAATTAATTTTTTCATGATCAGCACATGTTTTTTTAAATTGTGAACCTACCCCATGAGAAGGGGTTCCTTATATGGTGGAGGAATCATGGTTAGTGCCCGATTTATCTAACCGTATGAACCATATTTTAATGGTGAATTTACATTTTCATCCCTAAAATGTTTTTAAACCCTTCCTTTTCTTTTTCCTTCTCCTTAAGTGGGTATCCCCCTTGTTTTTTATCCCATGGAGATCTACCATGTCATAACCTGGGGACTTTGATATCACCTCCATCCAGACTCTGATATGAATGACATCAGAATCATTGGATCCACATTAGTAAACTACCTAATCCTCTTGCTTCCTTTCATTGTTTATATTCCTATCATATATGCTATTTTCGTGTGAGATCATTTTCCCTATTATAAGGTAATTTTTCTATTGTGAAAATTTCTTCAATTCTTCTTTGAATCAAAGTTCGATGTTGGATGAGTGGTCATCCACAAACCTAAGGTAGGTGGTATAGTTTTTTTTCCTAAAATTTTAGGTGATTATATAGCTCTCCCCAAAGTGCAGCATGCCATACATTTTTTTGCATCACCTTAAAATTTTATTTTCCTTTCTATGTTAATATACACATGTTGTTATACTCTCATTGACCTATGTTAGCTTATTATAGGATTTTTACCTCATTTATTTCCACCCCTTTAGGTGTTCTAACTTAAATGTCCCTCTATAATATAATGGTTAATGAATCTGAACACCTCCTAAGTGGTTAAGATTTAATCTAAAATGGATCTTCCCTGCTTGATTAAATTAAATGGATTAGTTTAATGGATTGGAAGTGGGTGTAAAGTCCATGCCACAAGCTATATAATTAAAGATGGGAATTTTATAAATTGTGATGTCTTGATTGATTGGGATTGATGAATTGGAATGCCTTATATATAATTTCTTTCTATTATTATTGGTGTAGCATGAATATTGTATGTTGAATGATGGATATGGGAATTTTTTTATCATGATGTTTCATGCTCCCTTAAATCAAGTTTTGGGCATGATGTCTCACACTGTTATACTTTTTTGGATGATAGGAATGATGTTTCATGCTCCTCCATATTGGGTGACGGGCATGAAGACTCACCCCAACATCTCAAATGATGGGAAAGATTTCTCTAATTTATCATGAGATTCAGGTCTTGTACCCTTACTTGACCCTATAACTCATTAGACTAGTTATAGATGCATGATTTATGCCCCGGGTCCTTCTAGAACCTAGTATCCATGTATATGCATACTTGTTTTCTCATGTTCTTAGTGAATATATGTGTATATTGTATATAACTATATATAATATTAATTATATATATATATATATATGGTATTCAGAACAAACATATTCTGGAATATTCTAAAGAAGATAGAGTTTTCTAGGTGTCTTAATGGAACCTGAGTGAACTGGTATTTATTTATTCAGATTTTTTTATTATTACTTATACTTGTACATTACTTTTTTATATATACTACTTGGATTATTTCTAGACACTTTTGGTGGTGGCATACTGAGTTTATCTCACACCCTACTCAGGCTGCCTTTAGTACTTGAGTAGAATTCATGACTACAGGTATGGATAAGGCCAAGAACCATACTATAAATACTTGATCTAATTTACTTATAGCATGGAGCATGGTAGAAGTAGACTAAGCATATGATCTGGATGCTAATGGAGTAGTATTTTGGCCTTTTTTGTATTTTTTATAGCATGAAGTGTATGTTTATCTCTTATTTACCCCTTTTTTCTATCAGTGTACCATGATATCATTTTGTATATAACTCATCCTATGGGATTTTATTATTTATTTGTGTTTCTTAGTTGATATAATTATGTTGTTGATTATTTTATTTGTTTCCATTATGTTATATCTTGTATTATGCTTCTTTAATTGTCTATTTATTTATCTTATTTTTCATGTCATTCTGAAATAAGGGTATAGTTTCCCTGTTGTATCACCTTAGACTCTCTCTACTAGTTGATAGCCTCTTGCATACGGGGCGGTGCTCTTGAGGCCATGTGACCCACCGGCTTGGGGCCTGGGTTAAGTGGATCCCAGGTTGCAACTTTACATCACAAGTGCTCTGAATAACCTTCTCTTCAGTTCGTTAAAATTTTATTCACATTCATCTATCCAAATGAACATGGATCATTTATGAGTTAACTTAGTTATTGGATTATAAATCTATGAGAAATTCTCTACAAAACATCTATAATATCCAATAAATATAAGAAAACTATGGATCTTAATAATAGTTGTTACTCTAGGACAATGTTCAATAACTTTTGTCTTCTATGGATCCACTGATATACCCTCTCTTGATATTATATGTCCAAAAAATGAAACTTTATATAGCCAAAATTTACACTTGTTAATTTTTTCATACTACTTATCCTTTTCTAGGGTCTTCAATACAATTATAAAAGTGGTATTAATGCTCTCCCTTACTCTTAGAATATATAAGAATATAATTTATAAAGGATACCAAAAACTGAATAAGGTAATATCTAAAGACTTTATTCATTTAATCCATGAATATAGATTGAGAATTAATAATACCAAATAGAATAACTATAAATTCATAGTGTACATACCTTATATGGAAGTTTTTCTTGAGTATGTATTCACTTTTTACACTCAACTAATAGTATCTATATAAAATATAAATGTTGAAAAAATATTTAGATCCTCACAATTGGTTGAACAAATCATCAATATGAAACAATTGATACTTATTATTAATTTTGATCTTGTTCAATTCTTGATAATAAATAAAGTGTTGCATTGATCCATATTAATTCTTAAAAAAAGAGCATATGTACCCCATGGTGATGCACATGTCCAAATGATTCCCTAATTAATATTATCTTGTAGTTTCTTATTTAATTCCTTCAAATTAATCAGGTTAATTCTATAGGAGTCTTAAAAATAGGCATAGTACCATGTATAATTTAGTTTTAAAACTCAAATTCACCATTAATAGGTAGAATAGTAAAATCATTGAGAAATACATCAAAAAAATCTGATAAAATAGTTATATAATCAATTTTAAGTTTATCCCCAACCATTTGAGATAAATACCATTTTTGAATAGAAATATAGACCCATATAATGAATGAAATTTTCATTAGAAGTTCATATTTATCATCACATCGATAAATGATCATATTTTGGTTTAGAATATAAAATGTGACTTCCCTTCCTTAGCAATTAATATTAGAATTATGTAAATAAATTTAATCCATGCCTAAAATAACATCAAATTCTACTAGATGGAGAATAATAAGATTTGTAGGAAGCACATTCCCATGAAAATAAATATGAGAAGAATCATATACTTTAGATGCAATCATCAAACCATTATAGGTTTTCACTACTAATTCAAAATATATCCATTGAGGTGGTGTTGTGATTCCCTTATCAAATTATTAAATTACAAAAGAGTGGGTGGATCTAGAATCAAATAAGAAATTAGTAGTTATAGATTGGATGATAAATGCACCTTTCACTACTTCATTATTATACCCCATATCGTTAATAGTTATTTCATGATATTTACCTTTATCTTTGGGATCAAGAGGTTGTTGATGTCGATCATCATCAAAAACCTTTTTATTTAAGCACTGGTTGGTGTAATTACCATACTCTATGCATTTGAAACATTGGAGTGTGGTTGGTTCATTCTATAATTATTTTTCTCCACCATTATCTAACTTCTTATTCCCAAAACATTAGAATTTGAGAGTCTTATAACCTTCTATTCCACACTTAAAATATTAACTAGGCCCCTTAAGATAATTACCTTCATGTTTTCCTCCACACTTAGCACATAAACAAATCTCATCCTCTTCTCTATATGGTTTTTATTATTATAATTTATTTTGAATACCATATATCTTTTCTTATTAAAATGTTTGTATTGATGGGTAACCTCGATATCCATCTACAACTTGATAGAACATTTTATAATTTATTCATAGAAACTGATATCTCTTATGGATAACTCTCTTTAGATACTTGTTTTTATGCCATCGAATAATCAGTCAATCTTACTTTCAGTTTAGATAGTAATACCAAAATTGTAAATCACAAGTCTTATAAAATTTCCCCCATAGGTAATAATGGATTCACTAAAATTTTACTATATGTCAAGGAATTTTGTAACAACATAGAATTTTATTAATAGAAACTCCCTTTATATAATTATTCCATATATTATAAATAACATAAAATCACATTGAGGACACAATACAAACTTTATAAATTAAGAATTAATGGAATAAGAGTTTTTTCTATAAGTGAAAAAACCTTTAATAATGGAATAGTAAATTGACCTTTGGAATAGTAATGTGACCATTAGAAATAGTAATTTGGCCAATATAATAGTAACCTCACCTATAAAAGTATAAATAAAATTTAAGTATCTTGTGAATGAAAATATGATATATTTATTTCAAGGTATAAGTAAATAAACATTTTCGAAAAGATAAGTTAATTTTTGGTATTTTTGTAAGTTATAAATATTTAATTACAATTTTATAATTAATAGAATTATTTAAAAGAAATTTTATTTTTATAAAATCTATTCATAAATTAGTATTTTTTTTTGAGATAAATTTATGATACCTTAAGTAATTTTTCAAAGTGTCATAAAATTGGTTATAATTTAAGATCCATATTTTTCTAATAAATGATGTTTTTTTTTAAATAAATTTATCATGTTTAGAGAATTATTTTTATAAAATAGAGACTATTTTTTAATTCTACACATAAATATATGGTAAGGGTAATTTTTTTGGGATTTTTCTAAAATAGTTGAACTTTTGGTGAATAGTGAAATATGGTAATTTACGGTATTTAACAAATACGTGAATTATTAAGTAATAGATGATGTATGGATGATTTAATCCCATAATATCAAAATATCATTCATTATTCTAATTTAGTGATGATATTTAAAATATTCATAGTCTTGAGCTAAAATAATAAAATAATGAATAAAATAATCAAAAAACACCTCCCCCTCCACTATAAATATCACCCCTCACCACCCCTTCTCGTTACACCTCCAAAGCCTTAAATCTTGTTCAATTTCTACCCAATAACATTCCTAAAATACTCCCCCACTTTTATGAGCCTTTGGTCTCAAAAAAAAGACAAAAAAATCTCCCTAAGGAGGTTCTCAAGGAGAAGAATTGAAGAGGTAAAATCATCTTTAATTTCTTTTAATTTCTTTTCATTTTATTTTATTTTATTATTATCTCATCATATTCCTTTATCTATGTGTAATTATAACTCCATTATCTTATATATATTGGAATTTTATTATTTTAATGGAATAATCTATCATCAAACCTCTTCTTCTCTCCCTTTTATTCTAAAAATGGAAATGTCGTTTGTGAGGTGTTGTTTTATCATCTTTAAGGATGCAAAGTTTTCATTTTTCTTTACTGCCTTAAAATATGGTATTAAAACCATTATAATTGTTGAAACAAATTTTAAAATTTTTGTTATAACCTTTTTTTCTTTAACTAAATTATATACATAATATTAAATAATAAAACAAAACGAGTTTGTTATCATCGAAAATCTCCAAATTAATCTAAATGAATATCATTAAAATTTTATCTAATGAATCATCTTCATATATAAAAAATATATATATAAAACCAATTAATCTTTTTTAAGTTCATTAATGACATATAATATCAATCCTAGATAATTATCCCTATTTTACACAATCTTTAATACATGTATGAAAGTGAACCGATCATGAAAACTAAGAAAACAAATACTTCTGAATAATGAAATTGAACACTATAACTCATCAAAATAGCCATAAATGAACTTGATAAAAATATAATTAACCGATTAAAATTAGAATTGATTTTTTATTTATTAATTAATTAATCTAATTTGAGTATCTGGTATATTAAAGTGAAGAAATCATTCGTACATAAGGTAAGAGGATTCTCAAAATCAATCTCCTTTCTTTGGATCATTCCTCTTTCAGGCCAAATTTCAGTATGCATGTTCTTTTAATTTTCACAAAATATAATTTCATCGTTCTTCCTCTTCATTTTTTGTATATACATGATTCCAATTGGATTTTATGACAAATTAAAATATTTTTTAAAAAGAACTTTTCTTTCTAAACACACATGCTTTACTTCTCTTGAGATTGTTTCTTATTCACCCAAGATTGATTATTCTTATACCAATTTTGTTATTCCATTTTTCTTTGGGGAATAAAATTTTTTTTAATGAAAGTAATCTTTATAAAATTATAATGAAACCCATTTCCTTTCCATGGGTTATTTTATGTCTAAGATTGAAATATGCTCTATGTGGCATGCATGATTATGTAAATGTTTTGATGTGACAGGTGCACTTGGAATTATATAGTACTCTAATTAATTGGGTAATATGATGTATTTAATGAGATAATGTAAAATATTTGTGAACATGATCCTATATTTTTTCACAATGATGATGTTATGGTTATAAACATATGTCATGTGTAAACATGATTCTATCTTTGTTCACAACTATGCGTGGTATTTGACCACTTAGACATGATGTTTTATTTTTATGAATTTTCATATTCCATGGCTTTATATAATTATTCCTCTCATGACTATGATGATTAACCCATTTTTATTTTATAATGATAATGATTATGCTCACCGATGTTATATTTATTCATGTTCTTATCTATCCTCTAACTAGGATTTTAGCTCACCCCTTTCTTTGATGTATATCATCAAGTGGTTACTTTGACTAAGGATAAAACGAGGTCCACTAAGAATATAGAGAAGAATAAATTAAATAATTTTTATGTTTTATTATGTAAATGTTATGTTTGGTCCAAATTTTACCAAGACACTAAACCTTTCGATCCTGGTTTCATAACACTATTATATTTTTTGTCTTTAAAATGATGTAATAGTAATTTAAGAAAAGAAGGGTTTCTATAGTAGGTAACCAAGAATGGTTTATTTAATTTGGGAATTAGGGTTAGAGAACATTAGTGAAAACCCTTAGTATGCAACTAATGTAAGAACCTAAGAATCATTATCTCATAAAAATGATAAACATATTTATCTCATAAGATATGCCTTTAGAGTTAAAAACAAACTAAATAATGCGGAACGTTTACCTTCCCCTAAGAGGGAGAAACTAGATATCTAGTATTTTATGCAGTAATGACCATCTACATTTAGTGGATCTTCTTATCCACTAGTCACATAATAGTGGGTCAACTCAATGGAGAAAATATTGTATGTGCTTTTCTATTCTGAGATGGAGAAGTTGATTTTGGTTGTTTATCATTTATAAGGATAGGTCGACCAACAGTGGGTGTTGATTAATAACACTAAGCCAAAGGATAAAATTGAATAGATGGATTGGGAAGACTTTAAGATAATATTTCTTAAAAATTACTTCCCTCGTACTCTTGGGAAATAATATATAGAGAATTCATAGAGATAAATAAAAAATAAGGTGAATCTGTCATGACTTACGAAGAAAATTTCATAAGGATTGCAAGGTATTCCATGGTTTTTGTTATCAACAATGATATAAAAATAGATATATTCTTTAGTGATTTAAAATCACACCTTCGAAAGGCTCTAGAAATTTGGGACTTTAGAAGTTATGGAGAAGTTTTTCGATGTGATCTCAATGTTGAGATAGAGTTTGGAGAATGGTTCCATGGCTATAGAGATAAGAAATAAAAGATAGAGTTTCAAGTTAGGGTATCTAATGAAAAAGGAGGAAAGAAAACTCAACCACTCACATGTCAAAAATGTAGGAAGAAGCATCATGGAAATTTCCTCAAAGGGATGGGGAAATGTTTCAAGTGTGGGAGAGAAGGCCAAAAATCTCATTAATTTTAAAGAGACATGAAAATTATAGAAAAATTGATGGAGTAAATAATATCACCACCCATGGTTTAATGCTTCAACTATAGGGAGTAAGGTTAGTATACAAGCCAGTTAACTAAACCTTAAGTCCTCAAGGGTAATCAGTGACAGCATCCACCAAATCCAAAGAAGAAAGGAAACTCTTATGCCATCACTACTGCTAAGGTGGATCCCAACAATGATGTGGAAAAAATTACATTATTTATTCATTCAAGAATAGCTAACATACTATTTGATTCTGATTCTATGCATTCTCTCATATCTTTCAAGTTTAGTATAACAATTCAAACACCACCTCAAAATATGGAGGTTGAGTTATCTATGAGAATATAAAATTGGTCAATTATTGCATAAAAATTATATAACTCCTTCCAAATTAATTTTTATGGACTGAACCTCCCATAAAATATTTTATTACTTTCTTTGGTGAATTTTAGTGTTATATTGGGCATCGATTAGTTATCTTTATACAAAGGCAACATCAACTGTCGGTAAAGGTAGATCACTCTTCACATCCCAAAGCATACTCTAATTATATATAACTATAATGATGAGAATGAATCTTATTTAGAATCATAATCTCAATTTTGGATATATTTTTTCCTTAGGAGTAATCATATCTAGATCAAATGATTTAGAAAAAGGAAAGAATCATGCTTGAGGAAATTTCTATTGTGAGGGACTACACTGATGTGTTCCCTGAGAAATTTTCTGGTCTTCCTTCTGAATGAGAAGTTTAATTATCAATTGAACTTATTCTTTAATATCTTCCAATATCAAAGACACATTATAGAATGGCCACCACTGATTTGGAGGAACTAAAGAAGCAGTTACAAGAGAATCTAGACAAGGTTTTTATATTCTTGAGTGCTTCATCATGGGGTGAACCAGTCCTCTTTGTCAAAGAAAAGGATGGATCAATGATCCTATGCATTTATTATCATAATATCAACAAAATAATGATAAATAAATAGTATCCCATTCCATGGATATATTAATTTTTTGATCATCTATGTGGGGACAATTATTTCTCTAAGGTGGACCTTCGGTCATGATATCACCAATTAAAGGTGTTGAAGGAAGATATTCCCAAGACTTCCTTTCGAATGAGTTATGGGAACTATGATATTATAGTGATTAATTTTAGACTCATTAATACCTCATAAATATTCATGGACTTAATGAATATAGTATTTAGAAATTTCCTTGATAAATTTTTGATAGTATTTATTGATGATATTCTGATATACTCCAAGATCAAGGAGGAACATGAGGAGCATTTTAATACTGTGATGAATACCTTTTAAAGGGAGGAAATTTATGAAAAGTATAGTAAATGTGAGTTTTGAATGGAGTAAGTATCATTATTGGGGTATGTTATCACCAGAAAAAGGAATATATATGGACCTTTCCAAGACAAAAGCAATCGAAGAGTGACCTAGAAAAACATCTGTAATAGAGATCTGTAGTTTCCTTGGTCTAGATGGGTATTACCGGTGATTTTTTAATAAATTATCATGATTTTTAAACCCACTGACCAAGATGACATGGAAGGGAGAAAAGTTTGTCTGGACCAGTGAATATGAATACTACTTCAAAGAGTGAAAACGGAGGCTTATCACCATGCCAATGCTCACACTTCTGAAAAGTGGGGAAATATTTGTAGTATACAGAGATGATTCAAAAAATGTATTATGATGTGTAATGATGAAAAATGATAAATTGATAGACTATTCCTCAAAGTAGTTGAAAATTAATGAGAAACAACTATCCCACACATGATCTGGAGTTGGTAGTTGTGATCTTCGGGTTGAAAATTTGGAGGTATTATCTCTATGGAGATAGTTTGAAATATATACTGGTTATAATAACCTCAAATATATATTCACATATAATGATCTTAATATTCACTAGTGAATATGGTTAGAGTTCATCATGGATTATGACTTCTCAATCCACTACTATCCTGGTAACGAGAATAATGTGGAAGTTGCTCTAAGTATAAAGGATCCTGAAAGAGTATCAATGTTGATAATTTAGAAGGATCCAATATTCTTAGATTTTAAAAGGATGGAAATGGTAATCATTAAGGAAATAACATCATCAATCCTTTCTCAAATGATTACTCAACCACTCCTCATGGACAAAATAAAGGATTCTCCAATAAATGATGTGTAAATTTAGAAGAAGGTGGAAGCCATGAGAAAGGGGATTTCCTAAGAGTTCAAAATTGATGAGGAAGTAGTTGTAATATTTGTGTCGTGACTTTGTGTACCATCCAATACAAAGACAAAGAAAGAGTTTTTAAGTGATGTACATAGTTCAACCCCCTCTATTCACTCAAAGAGCACAAATATTTAATGAGATCTCTTAGAGAACTATTGGTGGGACAATATAAAGAATGAGATCACTGAATATACATCAAAGTTACTAATATATCATCAAGTAATGGCTGAAAGGAAAAATTATAAGAGGATGATGCAACCATTACCCATACCAACATGGAAATGGGAAAAATGTCACCATGGACTTTGTCACCGGACTTCTGAAGACATCTAGAAGAAAAAATACTATATGGGTTATTGTGGATTATCTCACAAAGAAATATCACTTTATCAAAATTTAAGAGGGATTTTCACTAGATCAACTTTAACGAATATATATCAGAGAAGTGGTAAGGATGGTTGGAGTACCACAATTTATTGTATCTCATTGAGATCCAAAATTCACTTTAAAATTCTGTAAAAGTATCCAACATGCTCCAAACACTGAGCTGAACTTTATTACGTCTTATCATCCTCAAACTAATGGTCAATCAAAGAATAATATTTAGACACTGGAAGAAATATTGAGAGTATGGTCTATAGACTTCAAAAGAGGATGAGACCAACATCTTCCACTGGCTAAATTCTCTTACAATAATAGTTTCCCCTCTAGAATCCAAATGGATTCATATGAATCTATTTATGGTAAAATATGCATAACATCTGCATGCTATAATTATGTTGGTTAACATAAGCTTCTAAGACCTGAAATGGTCAAATAAATGGTGGAAAAGGTTAAATTCATTCATTATCACATCAAGGTAGCCCAAATTCGACAGAAAATCTATGATGAACATAATATATGGGACATATAGTTTGAGGTTGGAGACATGGTATTCCTCTACATATATCCATGTAATAGGATCATGAGATTCAAGAAGAAATTAAAGATAAGTCCAAGGTATATTAGCCCCTTAGATATTCTTGATCATGTTGGAGTAGTAGCCTATTGACTAGAACTTCCACCTACCATCTCTCAAACTCATTATGTATTCCATGTATCCCTCTTGAGTATGTACATACCATATCTCTCACATGTACTGAATCTAGACGTAGTACAGTTAAAAATTGATCTCTCTTATGAGGAGTATCTGGTGAAGATCTTGGACCCTAGAGATAAATTTTTATGCAATAAGACTACTCACCTAGTCAAAGTACTATGGTGGAACCATAAGTACAAAGAGGTAACATAGTAACTGACGAAGGCAATGAAGGATAAGTACCCTCACTTTTTTTCACCATGGTATGTAAAATGAAATTTCAAGGGTGAAATTTCATAAGGGGGGAGAATGTAACAACCCATAATTTTATAAATGGAAACTTTCTTCTTATAATTATTTCATATAGTATAAATTACATAAAATCACATAGAGGACACAATCCATACTTTATAAATGAATAATTAATGGAATAAAAGGTATTTTTAGAAGTTAAGGAACTTAAACCAATGGAAAAGTAACTTGACCTTTGGAATAGTAATGTGACCATTAGGAATAGTAATATGGCCAATAGAATAGTAACCTCTCCTATTAAAGTGTAAATAAAATTTAGGTATCTTATTAATGAAAATGTGATATATTCATTTCATGGTATAAGTAAATAAACGTTTTATAAATGATAAATTAAGTGTTGGTATTTTTTTAAGTTATTATAATGTACCAGACCAAGATGCCACTGAATGTGTGCCCCGAGCCCGGTGGGCCATATGGCCTCAAGCGCATATCCCCAAATGCCAGAGGCTGTTGACTAGTAGCGAGAGACTAGGGTGTGTCTGCGGGGAGACTATTCTCTCGCTATTAGAGTGTATCATAGTGGATAGATAATAACATATCTAAATAGTAGAATAAATATAAGTAAACAGAATGCATAGTGGGAAAGAGAAACAATAATAGCAATAACTTAAATAACTGGAATAATTGGTGATGATATGCCATGTCACTAGAAAACTAGAAAACATGGATACAATATATCATGCATAAAATTTTACACAAAAGTATAAAAGAAATAAAAATAATATCCCAATCATCCCAAGATCTGGCTGGGTCATCTACTATCAAGTTCTATAATAAATAGTATGTAATCAAGTATTCAAATCTGTATTCTTCCCTTTATCAACACCAAAATTCATGTAATCTACCCTAGGTACCAAACGGTGCTGGAAGAGGGTGTGAGATAAATCTCAGAAGGCCACCACCAACAGTGTCTATAATATCTAGCCCATGTAATGGAAATGTAATAGTGTGAAAGCATGTATATATAAAGTAAAGTAGTACAATGTAACTAAATACCCAAGTACCTACTTCATCCCTTGGTTGGTTTCTGAACATGTAACCAGTTCATTAATTGATTATTACCAGTTTATAAATAAATCACAAGTTAACAATAGTGAAGGTTTGAATATGTAACAAGGAAGCCTGTAATAATATTTAATAATAAAGTTCCAAGGTAATAACCAGGGAAACATAGACCTCAAGAGTCTCCAACTTAGTAATAATTTTACCCTGGCTAAAGGGTAATAGTGTAATCCAAATTTCATATTCCAAGTCATTCCATAATAAGATGCCTACTGAATACAAGGTGATCATCCAAGGTAAAATGGGGTTAAGCAGTGACTAGTCCCTATGGGCTTTAACCATGGAACCTACTTGTCAATTCTAGATCCAATGAGTGTATCCAAGGAATACTTTAATACCACATGAGGGATCTTACAATGTTATACTGGGCATCCAATAATAGGCAATGATTGGGATCTAGGTGGGTCTCAGCCTAAACAAGCGTCATCCTTGAATTGAAATGGGGTTCCTGAGTGCACAAGGAATTCCCCGATAATAATCCAAGGTGAGATCGAGTCTTACCACTCTTATTTGATAATGAATTCATACAATATTTCATTTTGTTCTATCATTTCCATTTTTTAGTGTCATAAGGCCAAGTATCATGCAACCCTTTAATCAAAAAATAATTTATCAATAAGTCTATTTTGTTCAATCCTTTCCTTTCATTAGTGTGATAAGTCCAAGTAGCATAAAAAATTTATTAAATCCATTTAATTCATATTCAATAATTAAGGTTCACTATTATTCCTTCCACCAATATGGTAAGGGGTGCTATAGACATGAAACATAATATTCATTCACATTTAATCCGATCAAGTCATATACTTAGTATACTTTCTGATTTTTCCTTTCACATTTTATTATCAAATTTGAAGCACTTACCTTAGGAGGGGAAAGTGAAAGTTACATTGTACTTTATATTCACCATTACATGATACAATAAGAATTTATTACAATGATTCCTATTGTTGGTGTTTTCAATCTCAAGCACATCTGAACGATGGCTCAAAAGTGTCAAAACACTAAAAACTCATATATGGTATATCATCCTACATGGGATGTTGGACTTTGTGGGAATAAACACCAACAATTTTTCACATGTTTTGAAAGAGTATAACCATATGGTTCTAATGATTGACAGCTAGGTCGATAGCAAGAGAGAAGAATAATGGCTCAAATAGACCCAATTACTTACCATTGCACATCCAACGTGATGACTGGAAGTTCGATCAGATCTTGGATGAAGGAGATATCTTGATACCTACCTTAGGCCTTCAAAATTCTCCAAAATGAGAGGAATGTAGGGTAATCCCACTGGAAATCGGATTATGAGGAAGGATGAATCTTAATTAAATCATTAAGGGAAAATGGTAAAATTACCCATAAATTAGCATGTTCATAGTTTGGCCACTTGGTTTTCCAAATAGTGAACCAACCATTCATGGGAACCTAGGAAAAAGGGGCACTCGCATGGCTAGGTCGCATGGTCTAAGAAACTGTGCACCAACCGTGTGTCAAGGTTCCATCCAAAAAGGCATTCCACCCACATGGTTTTCTATAACCATGTTTCCTTCCCTCATTTTTTACTATAAACTGTGAGCCATGTCTATTTCTCCTAAAAATATGAGTTCTGGGATCCGAACAAACCTCGGACACCCTCAGGACCTCTGCTAACTCATTAGGAATCCATATTTGGTCCAAAATAAATAATTAGAATGAAATTTAAAGGATCCATACATGGGTGAATAACTAGGTTCTTATAGTCTTTCCCCCTTAAAAGAAATTGTCCATGAGTTCACCTTACATGGTTGGTGAAACATTGTTTGAGAAAAACTCTGGCCATTGGGCATGTATATCAGCCTCCTTCTCCCAAGTCCCATCCAGCACATAGCCATTCTGCCATAGCACCCGTACTAGAGGGACAGACTGGCCTTGGAGAACCTTCATGATTCATTCAACTATGTGTATTGGATACTCCTCAAAGGCAGTATTGACATCTAAATGAACTTCCTTCACATCAAAGGTATGAGAAGGGTCGACATGATATTAAAGAAGCTGTGAAAAATGGAAGACATCATGCATGGCACGGTACCTCTAAGGTAGTATAAACCTATAATCTACCATCCTGACTCTATCTAGAATTTCAAACGGCCCTAAATAACAAGGTGATAGCTGCCCTTACTTTTGTATCCATCTATTCCCTAGCCTAGGTGATGCCCATAAGAAAACATGATCCCCAACCTCTAACTCTAGAGGTCTTCGACGGCGATCAACATAAGATTTATGTCTAGACTGATCAGTGGTCATATTATTTATGATCAGCTAAACTTTCTCTGAAGTCTCCTGAATGGGACATGGACCAAGTAGGGATGCCTCACCTTCCTCTATCCAGCATAGTAGTGAACAGAATGGCCTACCATACAAGGCCTCAAAAGGATCTATCTTAATCATCACTTGGAATCTATTATTATAGGAAAAATAAATTATATTTATATGATTCTAACAAGAACCATTGAAAAAAAGGACACATTCTCATAGAATATCCTTTATAACTTGTATCATTTGTTCTGATTGTCCATCGGTCTAAGGGTGAAAAGTTGTGCTTAGAAGCACCTATATTCCCATAGCCTTTTAAAACACCTTCCAGAATCATGACATGAAATGAGTGTCCTTATCTGAAATGATAGTATTAGGGATCCCATTTAGTCATATAATCTCAATGACATACATTATTTTAAGATCATTAACTAGGAAAGTCTCCCAAATATGAATGAAGTGGGATGCTTTCGTTAGTCAGTCAATAACTACCCATACTGCATCACTACCCTCCAGCAACCTAGGTAAGACAAATGTGAAATACATAAAAATATATTCTCATTTCCATTCTAGGAATTGAAATGGTTGTAACAATCCTATAGGTCTCTGGTGCTCTACCTTCACCTACAGATAGATGGAACACCTAGTGATAAAGCTTGCAATCTGATGTTTCATCCTAGGCCACCAATATTGGTGTTTCATATCTCGATACATATTGGAGATTTCTATATGAACTGTCCACTGAGAATCATGGGACTCTTGAATTAACTCTTCTCTCATATTTATAGGAACCCAGACACATTCATGAATACGCAGGATGTTGTCTCTATCCACAGACCAATTTTAAAGTGGGTTATCTCTTGATATACTCTCATGTAGAACCAATCCCCTAGGATATAAAAATTGTCTATCCTTCACCTTCTCAAGGAGATAATAAGTAAATATCAAAGATGAGAGGTAATACTACTCATTACTACCATGAAAATCTAGATGTAGCTCATAAAAAAGGTCAATTAAATTCCAATCATCATTGGCTTCCCGTACAGCCTATGTTTTAGCTTTCTGACTCAGTGCATCTGCAGCCACATTTACCTTCCCAAGCATATAGGCAAGCTCAAAATTAAATGATTTTAGATATTTGACCCATATTTGTTCAAGTCACACTGAGTAAATATATATTTTAGGATCTTATGGTTCATGTACACAACAAATCACTCACCTAACAGATAGTGTCTCTAACAACATAAGGAATGGAAAACTACTGCTAGCTCAAGGTCATGCATTGGGTAATTTATCTAATGAGGCCTCAACTACTGAGATCTATATACAACGACTCTATCCTCCAGTATCATTACTACTACTAGGCTGATGCCTAATGCATCACAGAAGATGGTATAACTTTTACTAGGCTCTAGTATAATTATAATAGGTGCTGAGAAAATCCACCCTTTCATCTCCTAAAAGGATTTCTCACAAACTTGTGACCATAGGAACTTAACACCCTTCTTGTTAAGGCTAGTAAGAGGTGAATAAAGATGTGATAAGTCTTTTATAAAATTATTATAATATCCATACATCCCCAAGAGAATTTTTATATCAAACACGTTCTTAGGATACTCCCAGGAAACTATATAACTAACATTTTATGGGTCAAAAGAGACTCCTGATTCTGATATGATATGACCCAATAAGTTAACTTTTTCAATCCAAAAATGGCACTTAGTAATCTTGGTGTAAAGAAAATTCTTTCTTAGTATATTAAGAAAGATCTCAAGATGATTATCATGGTCTTTATGAGTATAAGAATACACCAAGAAGTTATCCAAAAAGACTATGACAAAAAAAATATAGATAGGAGTGGAACACCCTATTCATTAGAGCCATGAAAACAAAAAGTGCAATCATAAGACCGAATGGCATAGCAAGGTACTCATACAGACCATACCTGTTATGAAAAGTTGAATGAGGTATGTCTGATGGTCTGACTCGCACCTGATGATAACCTAATCTCAGTTCGATCTTATAAAAGACCCTAGCTCCTCGGTACTAGTCGATGAGATCATTTATTCAAGAAAGTGGATACTAGTTATTGATCATAAGATGGTTCAATCATCTTTAATCCATGCATAGACGTAATTTTCCATATTCCTTCTTGGTTAAAATCATAGGAAACCCTCAATAAGATAAATTGTGAAGTATAAATACTTTGTCCTTTAAATCCTCTAACTGTTTCTTGAGCTCCATAAGCTCTGTAGGTTCCATACTATATGGAGGAATAGACACTGGATCTTCTCCTGGAACATGCTTGATTGTAAAATCTACCTCTATCTCAGGGGCCGTACACCTCATGAATTGAGATAGGATATCACTCAATTGCAATCAAGATTAATACAATCATAAGCTAACTATCACAGCATCACTCAACAATCACAGGTATATCAAGAAATGCAAAGCAGTGAAATACACCTATATGGAAAGTAAATATGCATGACATGGAAATCCTTGGTTCTTATAATGATGCATGTAATGATGCTCCTTTTGGTCATGTAATTGAGCTAAGAATGAAGAAAATACTCAAACAGGGTAATAATCGACAACACCAAATAGCATGTGCATCACCAAACTGTGAAATAATGTCAACTGTAATAGGAAAAGCAAAACAAAAATTTTATTTTGTGCAACTTGGATTTTACCCTGAACCTGGGTTTGTGATGCCTAAGCATGGCTTATGACGAAGTCTCATAGTGTTCCTAATCACCAATATATTTTCTCTAAATAGTAAAGTAAGAAAGGAAACTCCTCTGATACCACTTTGTGATGTCTCGAATCCGGATGCCACTTAATGGGTGCCTCAATCCTAGTTGGCTACATGGACTCAAGTGCATCTCTCTAAATTCCAGAGGTTTCCGACTTGCGACAAGGGCCTATTGTGTGTCCATGGGAAGATTATTCCCTAATTACTAGAGTGTAGCATAATGGATATATAATAAAAAAGATAAATAGAGGAAGAAATATAAGTAAACAGAAGTCATAATGGAAAATAGAGACAAGAATAACAATAATTGAAATAATTGGAATAACTGATGATGATATGTCATGTCACTAGAAAATTAGAAAACATAGATACAAGATAGTAGGCATAACATGTTCCAAAAAATTATAAAGTAAATTAAAATAGTATCCCAAGCATCCTGATCTCTAGCTTATTCATATGCTATCAAGATCCATCCTAAAAAATAAGCAATCAAGTGTTTTAAGACGTATTCTTCCCTTTATCAATGCATGCATTCATGTAATCTACCTCAGGTACCAAACAACACCTGGAGAGGGTTTGAGATAAATCTTAGTGGGCCACTACCAATGGTGTCTATAACATCCGTCCCATGTAATGGAAATTTAATAGTTTTAAAGAACTTATATATAAATTGAAGAAGTACAATGTAAATAAATACCCAAGCACATACTTCATCCCTTGACTAGTGTCTGAACATGTAAAAATTTCATTAATTTATTGTTACTAGTTTATAAATAAATCACATGTAAATAATAGTAAATGTTCCAAGATATAACAGTGAAGCTTGTAATGATATTTAATAATGAAATTCCAAGGTAATAACCAAGGCAACATAGACCTCAAGGGTCACCAATTCAGTAATAATTGTATCTTGACTAAGGGTAAGAATGTAATCGAAGGATCATATTCCAAGGAATTCCACAATAATATGCCTACCAAATCTAAGGTGATCGTCCAAGGTAAAATTGGGTTAAGTAATGACTAAGCCCTATGAGCTCTAACCATGGCACCTACTTGTCAATACTAGATATAAGGATTGTATATAAGGAATCCTTTAATACTAAATGATGGATCCTTCAGTGTCATACCGGTTATCCAAGAATATACATGGATCAGGATCTAAGTGAGTCACAACCTAAGTAAGTTGCATCCTTGAATCATAATGGGGGTTCCCAAGTGATCAATGTTGGAGTTGGTAGTCTAGAACCAACTACTTTGTACTTTATTAATTAAATAAAATACTTACCACATCTTGATTGTTCTTCTGCGTGACATTTCATGTGATAATGTCTTAAGGACAGTTGTTGCATTAAAGGGTCGTAGCGGATCCCTGCTATGATGAGAACCCAGAAGTTCCATAACACTGTTCTTGAATGTATATTCTATGGCCAGATGATATTATTTGGGGGACACAAATAATACAGGTCATTAGGGGTGAGGACTCGTAAAACTTTGAGGCACCTTCTCATGGTGTGCGCCATTGGTAATATCCAGGAGGATATTATGAGAACGAGACCCGCCAGTAGGAAATCCAGGTTTCATAGTGTCATTGGATGTTCCTATCTGCGGACGTGTGTATTGGTCCTAAGACTTTAAGATTATTATTAATGGGTATTACAACTCGCGCACTTAGATGTATTGACGAAAACTGTGATGACACACTGTTCGCAGCAAGGTAGGATATGTTGGGTGCGTCACGAGTAATACTGCATTAATAGATAATGCGGGAAAGGATTTGTCCCTTCCGTTCCATAACGGAAGTAGATATCTCAGGCCCTTTGATGGAATTGATATAGCCTAAATAAATCCATGGCCATGGTAAGGTATGGGCAAGTTCAATTCCAGGAAGTCAAAGAAAGAATAATCAAGCACATGGGTTGATGGAACTAGCATGAAACCCGCTTGATTGGAGATATCGAGACAAAGAGATTATATTATACGGTAAGCATTCGTAGGAGGAGACAGGTCATTGCAACCTTAACTTATTTCTCTATGGGTGCCTTGGCGTGTTGCTAGATTCTAACCTTGGACTTTAGGCAGGCTCAGCCTAATGCCACTGAGAAAGAGGCCTAGAGGGTCACACACTAAGTGTGTCCATGTATCTTAGTTAAATATTAATTTAACAAGTTAAATAAATATTATTCTCGACTGTGGTTTAATAATTATTTAAGGATGTCTGATCGCATTTATTTTGACACTAGTTATTCGAGAGAATATATTGTGGATGAAATAATATATTTATTAGCGAGTAATGTAGTTACATTTATTTAAGAAATAAATATTCATTACTCATGGTCTAATAAATGTGGTGGAGAAAAATGGAAAATAAAAGTAGACGGTGTGTATATTAAATATACACGCCGTGTAGTTTTTCCAGTTGGAATTTTGAGGATTTAATATTGTTTTATTAAATGATATTTATTATAATCAGCATGGGCGCAGGTCAAGGAATTAATAATTCGACATGGGGGTTTTCAATAAGAGTTAATGAAATAAATAAAACGCGTAATGCGTTTATTTATTGTCATAACTCTATTAACCTCAAACTCGATTATAAATATCCTCACAACCCCAACATTTTTAAGGGACATTGTTGTGAACAACGTATTTGGAAATACTCTCAAGCAAAGAGAGAATTCCCTTTCCACCAAGAACGCCCTCAAGTTATGAGAGCAAGATCCTCCACCGGATCAAGGCGGTCGAAGGAGGATATCGCAAGCGAAGGTTCTTCCGTGCTAACACCCGGAGATCCCTTCGGCGACGTCCGGAGATACGTGACACACGTGTGAATCACCACTAGAGGAATCCTACACTTGGATTCTACGATGCAACGACGGATCACCGAATCATGACCGGACACATCGACAAAGAAATAATTCCAACGAGGTAATTCTTATGCATTAATTAAATTAATTATAATCAACATATGATGATCCTCCTCAAGGGTTCCGGGACTCTTCTTTTCTTTTCGTTCTTCTTTCTATTCCGAAGATTCGGCATTTTATATCATGAAGGATCTCGGATTGAACATTTTTTAACGTTAAAATTAAAGTTGGGCAAACCCACCAATGCGCTTCCACTGCACCCGGAAACCCTATCTTCTCTAACATCAATGGTGAAGGTGACCTTGAACAACACCTCACACACATTGTATCTCGATGTGGGCTGATTATAGGCACTTGAGACCAATAGGAGGAAACCAATTTGAGTTGATTTATGCAGACTCTGATAGGGACAACCTTTGTTTGGTACAATAGTTTGTCAGTGGGATCTGTTGCTGGATGTGAGGACCTTCTTCATCAGTTCCTTTATCTGTTCAATTTAACAGTGAAGAAGATAATGATCATTGACCTGAAAAACTACAAGAAATATGAGAATTTTAGGGTGTTTGATTTCAGAGCAATGTGAAAAGTTTTAACCAATTCACTCAGTATCCCCATCTCATAAGAGAAACTATTGGAACTCTGGGCTAAAAATATCTAGGATGAGTTTCATACTCCCCTAATCCCCATGAAATATACAGATGGGTTCTGAGAGTTCATTTAAATGGACAAACACCATAAAGAGGATATTTAGAGAACCCAGTTTAAGTCTCGACTCATGCCTGCAAAACATGGGAAGAATATAAGAAAAGAAGAAGTCGCAACTATCACTCTCAAGCCTGCAGCAGTTCCCATCCAAGAACTCAGGAAACCTCCAAACCACCCAACACCTCCTATCAAATGATATTTACCTAAAAACCACCATCGACCAGAAGTATAGAGACATCAGGGTCAGCCAACTTTTTTGGAATGGATGAAAAAAGTATACTCCTTCCGAAATGAACTAGTCCCAGGGTATTTCTTGGTAGCCATGGATAATAACATTCTCACACCCCCACAACCCAGAAGTCCTAATGAAGTCAACCTCCCCGACCGTCCTGATTACTTCCCTTTACATAGAATTTTCGGTCATAATATCAAGAATTGTTTCATCTTTAGGGATGTATTTCAAGGCATGGTAGAATCTGGACAAGTAATGTTAGACAATTAGCTAGTGTAGGTGGCTTCCATAACCATCTCCTAGTCAGAATAAGAGGATGATTAGTTGAATGGTCCATCCAAGTGAGTGCATAATCTTGACAATTGTATGACTCAGAAAATAGTTGATCAAGCTCATAACACTCTAAAATAAATGTTATGTAAATTTGTTATAGCTCCACCTAAAAAGAAGGAGGAATCATATGTGCTTCCCATAGGCGGGCATGACCATCAAAAGTAGAAATATACAGAGAAGGAAGAAACATATTCTTCTCCAATGAAATCCCTAACCCTTGCATGTTTCTTCTCTTCCACATCTACAACATGGGAACCACCCCCACCAAATGGAATCCTCATTGGATGTGAAGCTCATATTTGGTTCTATCAACACAATAAACTTGAAATCCCCCTTCTCTGATAATGAGTATGCCCCTAAAATATGGTTTCACTGTGAATGAATGGGGGAAAGGAAGTTGCATGCGTTAGAGCGGAGGATTCGTGGGACATCATGGGTGTGGTTGGACTCAATATTCTAGTCATATCTTCATGGAGGATATATATATATAGCCAAGAATCATGGGAAAGCACCCCAGAAGGACTAAAAGAGGAAATGAGGTGCCTCTGATCCCTTTAGAAGTCACCCAAATCTGATTGTCTTGCATGACCACTTAGCGGGGGTTAAATTTGATCAACCCAGGTAACAAGGAAGTTTTTCATGAACAACATAAATGGAAGAAGATACTCTCTAAACCTCTACAAAAACTCTAGTTCCATCTACCTCAGATGCTCTAGTCTCTAAATCGCATACCCAGGAGCAGCCCCACATCAGGAAGCACCTACCTTTGGAACAAAAGTATGATGTTATGAGACTGTAAGATGTAGTCCCATCCAATATCTAAATCCTCGATGCACTTCACCTTTCAAAGGAATTCGGGAAGGCAGTTTTTGAATCCCTCGAGAGCCCATAGGAATTCGAGACATAAGTTGTGGCCACTGAGGTCTATCAAGTGGAGACCATGTCCTTTAGATTTTATGTTCCCATCTCATTCATAGATCAAGATCAAGAGAGGGACATACAAGGGAATATCAATACCTTATATGTTTCACAAAGACTTAATAATATCAATGTCAAAAGGGTGCTGATTGATAATGGATCTAGGATCTATCTCATCCCAGTTCATAATCTCTGTAGTTTGGGGAATAGAAAGGTGAATTTATCCTCTACAAATCTAGCCATCCAGGGATATGATAAGCATGAGAAAAGGCCTCATGGGAAGATCAATCTCAAGGACCAATTTTGGGAACACACATCTAAGACTGAGTTCATGGTTATCTAGAAAGACACTTCATATAATGTCCTTCTTGAAAGGCCCTGGCTCTATAGCCACATTGTTGTACCATCTAATTTTAGTCAATGTATGAAGTACCCCATCAATAGAAAGGTTGGAACATTACATGGAGACAATTCCCACTTAGAGACATGCATATCGACAAATTCCAAATAATATTTCTACATGAAGGAAGGTAAGAATACGATGGTAGATGAGGATATATAGGTTGTAGCTCCCAATAGAGTAGGGACTGCTCCTTTGAATCCCTGGAGTTTGCTTGATGCTGATTATGTGCTCCCCATCAATATGTTCAAAGAAGAATATCTAATCCCATAGGTCTAAACCTATCCTATACTTAGCAACAAAAACCAACTTTAGAATATCTCTACAATGACTCAGACGGTAAGGGATGTTGATGTCTCTTCTAATAGCCTACCTCACCCTGATATTTAAGGAGAGGCTCTCAGGCTACCATCTTTACTGGAATATGTATCCACAGACTTAGAAATAGACGAGGATGATCTCAATAATTCCCCTACAACATTTGAGGAATATGTATCCACCACCATATATGAGATCAGGAAGATAAATCTAGGAACAGAAGAAGAACCACATCCTACTATAATTAGTGTCGCCATTCCCATTGAAGAGTAAGAGTTGTACATTTCATTTATGAAGCAGCACCGATATGTTTCCTCCTAGAATTATACAAAATTACACAGACTCAATCCATATGTGTCTATGCATCATCTATAACTACCCAATGAGAATCAGGGTTTAAAATAGGTATCCAAGAGAATGAACCCCTCTTAGGACACCAATTTAGAGGTGAAAGCTGAAAAAATGATCAAAGCAAATTTTCCAGAGAAGTGTAATACCCAAGATGGATTTACAAAATCATTCTTATAAAAAATAAAAACAAACATATTAGAGTTTTCATTGACTTCAGATACCTTAACTAACATTTCTTTAAAGAGGACATCCCATTACTGATCACAGAACTCTTGATCAATGCAATTGTTGGCTTCCAATCCCTTTCCTTTATGGATCGGTACTCAGGGTATAATCTGATCTAGATGGACCACAAGGATGAATAATCCAATGACTTCAGAGTGCCTCAAGGGATCCTCTTCTCTCGGGTTATTCCCTTTGGATTAAATATTGTTAGTTCCACATATTAGCATTCCATGAATCGCATATTTAAGCCATTATTGGGAAGGATAACTGAGGGTTATGTTGGTGACCTGGTTGTCAAATCCCAAAAGTGATGTCATCACTTCATGAATCTCTAAACAATCTTAAACAATCTATGACCGCATAGTCCAAAGATGAATCCACTGAAGTGAACTTTTGAGGTAACATTAGGAATATTCCTCTGCATTAAAGTACGCCATCACATCATTGATGTAGACCCCGATAATGTTGGTGATATTTTAGAAATGACACCCCTAAATATATTAAATAATTGAGATTACTCCAAGGGAACCTCACCTACATCAGGAAATTCATATCCAACCTGACAGAAAAAGATCTCACCTTCACTAGACTAATGAAGAAGGTATTCACCTACCAATGAGATGATTATTTCCATAAATCCTTTGAAAGTATCAAGAAATAATTAATGCACCCACTGGTTCTAATGCCTTTGATGGAATTGAGGCCACTCTTCTTATATGTGGCCACCATGGAACACTCATTGGGTTCCCTCCTCGTACAGAAAAATGATGCAGGAAGCAAAAATAGTCTCTACTAACTTAGCTGAACCATTTTAGGTACCAAGACATGATATTCTAATGTCGAAAAGAACTACCTTGCACTGATTTTTGTAGTAAAAATTTGAGACATTACTTACATCACCACGAAGTCCACTTGGTCTCTCATATTGACCCGGTCAATTACATACTTGGTTGCCCCATGTTGACTGGGTGCTTAGCTCGTTGGGCATTTATTCTACAGAAATATGACATTTAGTTCATATCTCTAAAGTCAGTGAAAGGACATGCCCTGACTGGTTTCCTCATAGAACATACTGCCCCGAAAAATACACCAGAAGACACTGAGCTCCGAGATGAAGAGGTTTTCTATGCCGATGAAACTCACTGGACATGGTAGATATACTTTTATGGTGCCTCCTGGAGTCTTGTCAGCATAAGAATGGAAAACACAAAACTTCATTGGGTTGGTCTAGGGATTGTGTTTTTCTCTCAAAATAAATCATGTTTCCATAATATTTCTCATTATCTGAAGGCTGGAAAAATAATAAGGCTAAGTACCAAGCCCTCATCGATGGAATGAAATTAGCTCTACATCTACACATAGCCTACTTAAATATCAAAGGAGACATGGAACTAGTGATAAAACAGATCAAGGGAAAATATTCCATTAAAAAGGAAGAGTTGGACCCCCTCAATAGCTACGTTAGGGGACTAATGGTAGAATTTCCCTTTAACCCCACCTTGCATTATATTTCCCGATCATAGAATTCTTGTGCCAATGCACTGGCTAATGCAGTCTCCATCATCACCGACCTTGATCAAGAGGAAGTAACCTTCCATATCACACATTAAAGAATGGTCTCTTTGATCATCATATGTGATATGGAATAGATCAACCAGGTCAACACCGCCCATATCATGATGAACCAATGACAAACTATGGATTCATGGAGCCTATAATCCTTTATCATCAAGATGGGAATATCCTAATAGATCTTATAGTAAAGAAACATATTCGCCACCAGGAAAAAAATTTAATCTACAGGATGGTCTGAACGAAAAAAAAAATTACTCTACAAATGTGGATTGGACATAATTATCCTTAGGTGCATATTAGAAGGATAATTTATCACCATCATGGAAGAATTCCAAGTAGGTTATAATAGTACGCATCAATCTAGAACCAAGATATCCCACAAGATCAGAAGGTAGGGATACTTATGGAAAACCATGATATAGGACTACGTAGAATTCACCATGAAATGTCATGAATTCTAGATTCATGAAAACTTCATCCATCAACCCTTAGAGTTGTTATATACAGCTAAATATTCTTGGCCATTTTCCTTTTGTTGGATGTACATTATGGGGCCATATCCCCTATCCATAGCTAAACAGTTCAAGTACATCCTTACTGCTACCGACTTCTTTTCCAAGTGGGCCAAGGAAATACCCCTCAAGGAAGTTGGGATGAAGAATATCATTAACAACATTAATTCCCATATCATCATATGGTTCGGATTCCCTAACACAATACTGACAAACAATGACACCAAATTCTATTCCACGGAGTTGAATAAGTGTTACCATGAATACAACATTTATTCCAATCACTCATCCTACAATCATGAAATAGCCAATGGATAGATATAGGCCTTTAATAAGACTCTAACTAATATAGTATAGAAGATGTACAAAAAGGATAAGAATTGCTATCCAGATAAACTCCTCTTGATTTATGGGACTATCGTACAACCATGCATACTACTACTCAAGAAACACCATACTCATTGATATACAAGAATGAGGTAGTGTTACCCAAAGAGGTCCAGCTTCCATCACTCCGAATAGCCATTTGTGGAAAAATCTCAGATGAGGAACAGTCTCAAAAGTTGTTGGATGAGTTGTAATGGCTATATGGGAAGAGGATGAACACATTTCACAATCTGGAAATTCATCAGAACCAGATTGCACGAGCCTTCAATAGGAAGGTTGACCTCTGTTCATTCATACAAGGAGAACATGTGCTGGCTCTAAGAACCCTAATGATACTGGGAAAGAAACCCTTAAAATTGCATCCCAAATGGGGAGGGCCTTACATCATACATAAGGTGTATCATAATGGATCCTTCTATTGGATACAATGAGTGGGGAACGTGCCACACCACCCACCAATTCAATATTTATCAAGAAATACTTTGTGTAATCTCTAGCAGTAGGGAGTCCATGTTGGTGTAAGTGCCATCCTTCTTCCTTACCAGATGAAGTTAAACTTCAAGGAATATCACATCCTAGTAAGAGGATGTTAACCCACAAATCATATTATGTCCTTACCGCAAGGTGTTAAATGGAATGGCCAAGGTATTTACTACACAACATTAAATTGCATGGACCTAGATCTTCCCCCTTTATGATGGTCGGCCCAATGTACTCACTGCATGACATAAAACTTCATGGATCTATGATATTTATCCCTATTCACATTGAACCTATGGCCTTACTGCATGACATTAAACTGAATGGTTCTTCTAGAAATACATACAACTTGATTCTCATTTTCAAATGTGATACGTAGGGATGCCTCAATCTTGTATATTGGTACATCCACGACATGATGCGCACTACCCCTATCCTTCATAGGGACCTTATCACTCCTTATTTCTCACACTGATCATGGATCACTTGGGATTTAGAATTATAGAAAAGTAATACAAGCATGAACCATTCCAATCCACCTCGATTGGCTCTAGTCCTTACAGCTAGATGTTAAACTGCCTAGCTATCCAGAACTACATGTGGTTTGATTCTCATTTTCATGAGATTTGTAGTGATGCCCAGACATCCACCCTTGGTCCCAACCACAAAATCTCCATATATTCACATCTGTAGACCTTCATCATCATTTCATAACATTAAAATACATGGAAATTTCAGAACTACATGATGTTTGATTCTCATTCTCATGAGATACATAGTGATGCTCAGACTTTCAACCATGGGCCCAACTGCAATGTTCCCAAAAATTCATGATGGATCGCCTCCATCCTCGTTGTATGACGTTAAACTTCATGCAACATCGATAACTACATGTAGCTTGATTCCTATCATCATAGGATATGTAGTGATTCATGGATCTCCAATCGAAGGCCCAACTATAACCATCAATGAAAATAATTCCTACCTCCTCATACTAGTCAAAATCTTGTAGAGTATTTCGCATTCCAAATATAAATGTGTCTTGATTATCATCCTCATGAAATATGTAGTGACGCCCAGTCTCCATCTTTGGGATCAACTGCAATATTGATTCTTTTCATGTTGGTATGCATCATTACTCACTACAACATGCTATACTGAATGACTATCTAGAACTACGTGTGGTTTGATTCTCATTTCCACGAGATACGTAGTGATTCCTAGTCTCTATCCATGGTCCAAGCACAATATCTCCATTTATTCACATTGATTACTATGTCCTTACTGCATGATGTTAAACTACATAGATGTGAATCCTTACCACACGACATTAAGCTGTGTGGAAATATGTCCTTACCGCATGACAATAAACTACATGGAAAATGTCCTTACCGCAAAATGATGAACTGCAAGAAAACACATCCCCACAATATAAAAATAAACTATACAAAAAATCTCCCATTTTTCAACCATAAGCAAAGGGCCATGAGAGACTTTCAATGATCAACTAGAGTACGGGGTGCTTCCACTATCTTTCAAGAGCACCTCGGATCTATATACCAGACTTCGTGTATCATGCATCTCAGGCCTCCATAATCTTCCATGGTCTTTGGAAAGGATATTCTGCTTCAAGGAACCTTTTCTTGACTATGAATACATTCCCATGGCTCCTAAATATGCGCCTATGGTCATCAACCAAATGTGTCACTCTGAAATAGGAAATTCCAATTCTCATGATCCCTGACATCATCATGGCATCACTCAACACCCAAGTGTGTTTGAACCACTCCCTATATGACAATCCCATATCATCAATCATGACCTGAGAAACTTTATCTGCTATTTAAAATATTTCCATACCATGCTCGGGAAGATGTTTGAGTACTCTTGACCTTGGACATCCTGATTACGCTCTTGTGTATCATGCTCTATATTAGGTCCATGTTAGTCATGGCCTTAAACTGCCTGCATTTTTGTCAAACTTGTGCAACATTAATACTCTAGCACATAATTGACCAAATTTCAAGACCTTAAACTGTAAACAAAAGAGACTCAAAACTTTTCAGGTTGAAAACCTGTAAAGCGAAACCCGAGCAAAAGACAAGTATATGCCTGCTAAACTCTTCATACTTAGTGTTTAGGAAAATATTAGGGTGCAAACATAAAAGGCATAAAGCTCATAGGGTATAACTTATATCCCTAGTAAAATTCAAGCTATGCTCACTAGACCTAGTGGTCTGAGAAAACATTAGAGCAATGTTTGTCACATCTCCTCACCATGGGAATATGTTTGCTACGTAGTGACACAACTTTTAGGATACTTGAACCCTCCTTGTATTTTTACACTCTCCACATATCACACTTCATGAGTTGGGGTATCTTGAATCACCATAAACTTCCATGGCCCTTGGAAAGGATATCCGGCATCAGGGACCCTTCGCTTGACAATGCATACATTCCCATGGATCATACATATGTGCCTATGGCCATCAATTGAATGTGTCACTAGGAAAAAGAACATTATAATTATTGTCATCCCTGACACCACCACAATAGAACTCAACACCTCAGTGTGTCTAAAATACTCTCGGTATGACTGTCCTGTGTCTTTCTCTAGACTCGAGTACTCCAGATCATGACTTATAATCCCCGCACCAAACTATCAAGGAGGATTCAATATCCTAGATGTTATGTCATTGCGCTTCATACCCTTTTTCAGGGATGGACTATGACATTTCATCCCCTAACCGTTGATGGCCCACACTTCATGATTCAAAACCATAGTTCGTAGAGATCGATCTTATCATTAAGAGCTAAAGGGTGCCAAAACCCTTTCTTGATAGTTTTCTTCACATACCCAACTTCATCATCTAAAATTTTGTGTCATCACAATTCTTTTATAGCCATCGAAAATAAGTGGAGATCATATTTTCTCTCGGCGTGCTACTGATGCATAAGTTCTCTAACCCGCCAACTGAAGGCAACTTCTCCTTTCCAGAAAAGAGCTTTAATATTTGTGAGCCATAACAACACCTCGGTGGAACCTAGAATTCCATAATTTCATGGGAAATACCTGATATGTCTGGACCATCTCATATTCATGGACTCAAAAAATTTTGTTTATGATTTATAACATCCACACTCCAACTACCCAGGTTGGCCTTGTATCCTTAGTAATCCAACTCCACCAATGTTATCTCCATGAATATTACATATCCCTTAGAAAGGATAACTAGCTTCAAGGGCCCTTTTCTTGACTATGCATACATGCCCATAGCTCCTTCATATGTTCCTATGTCCATTAACCAAATGCATCACCCCAAAAAGGACATTTGAATCCTCATGAGACTTAGCAAACCCATGAAATAACCTAGCACCTAAGAGTGTTTTAGGTCATTTCGAGTATGTCTGCACCATATCCCATGATCATACAGGAGATCTAAGCTAAAAAGAAACTAAAATAAAAAAGCAATATTAGGCCTGAGCTAAAAGACCTTAAACTGAAAGCAATATTTGGTCCGAGATGAAAGACCTTAAACTAAAAGCAATATTTGTTCTGAGCTAGAAGACCTTAAACTAAATCAATATTAGGTATGAGCTAGAAAACCCTAAATTAAAGCACGCCAGCGATTCAATCGATGGTCACCAAGCCTATCAGTTTTGGAAAGAGATAGAGAACTCTCCCCACATGACATATCTTTAACCTTGGTGATCCCTCTGCAGATCAGGTAATCTCAAGATAGCTAGAAACGATTACCAAAATGGAATCTTGTGTGAGTGGGAATTCAAGAGCATCTCCAAAAGGGAATATTTGGGAATTTCTACATTCAACTCCAGGCATTAAAGTTAATTCAATATAAAGCAAGGAATGGGTATCATTGGTGATTAACAAAAGCATTGGATCAATGAAGGATCACGAAAACCATGAATGAAAGAAAACTAGATGACAACATATAAAGTTTAGTAGATTTATTCAATGATAGCGAACTGAAGGAGGAATCCACAACCATTCAGATATGTGGTAAAGTGCTCTACATTTACCATATAATCAGATTCTTTTTGTGACGAATGAATCTAATTCTATGTGGTGGAATTTGTTGACGCTCATAATCATGCGCAGCACACTTTTCCATGGAAGGAAACTTGGATATCACACGAAGGAGAGGAAGCGCCACACATCTCCTTCCTCAACCTCACAATGCCAGAGTTTCATCCCAGCTGTTGCGCTTGAGTTTAATGTCACCCACCAGTAGAACCTCAAACACATGAGTCTGCTCACACTAAAACTCCTGGTAATAGATGGCGTACTAGGATACATCACAAAGGTATGTATGGAGTCTGTGATGAAGTTAGCGCGAGCGTCATAATATGGGTCATGCGGGACTATGGAAGCCTTCATGTGGACACGCAACACTATGAAGATGGCCTATAGATGGGATCTGAGTACAACACGCATAGGTGGTGGCGATAATCTTGGATAGCCCGCCCGTGTATGAGCCTGAAGCATGTGAAGAAGGGTGCCACGCCTGCCTGAACCGGTGAACAAATGGACTGCAGTTTGTAAAGCGAGGGAGTGTCATGCCCACCTGTCTTGGTGCATGGGTAAATTGATTTTCTAATATCCAGGAAAAGCAGAGCATGTAGTTGGAAATAAAAACAGAGCACGTGTAAATGGCGATATTAAATGTCGCCGTTGTGCGTGGTAGCTGAAGCCACTGTACAGATAAGGTTCAAGAACAGCCTGTACGTGATAATACTCCACCGTGGATGCATGGAACTCTCAAAGTGGATTACACGATGGTGTAGAACTACGATGAGGATTGTGCCACCACACAAGTCCGAGTGCATGAAGGAGGGATTCGCTGTATTTTGAAATCGCATGAAGAGGCTGATCATGAGAGACCAATTTCATCCACGCGAAGAGGCGTATGTTGGGTTGGAAGTAGCATGATCACTCATGCGAAAAAGATAAGGCTCGCATAACTACTCTAGCGAAAGGCAGTAGCGCCGCGTATCCCATCGTGCGAAGTGTCTTTAATACTAATGCATATACAAGGATAAGAGCTCGCCTACATCATTAGACGAATGCCGAAGTGGTCGCATATCATGATCCTGCCTCTACCCAGAACAAAATAAAATAACCATTCCTGCTTACCTCACCAATTATGGCCAAAGACTTAGCATACGAATATGTTCAAAATATTAAAGAATTTATTTTATGTTTTCGTGAAACCCGAACATGAATAAAATTAAATTCTTGATGCTCGGTGTCGATCTGACGAAATTCCTCACAACACACATGCGATATTCATGTGTGCATCACGATCTCCTAGTCGCGCTTGATATCACCGTATGAAGAAAATAAATATTCCATGTGCGTGCATGAGACTCTCTCGTTCGACCCCCTTTACGAGACCACATGTGGAATTGGACGTCAGAAAACGCCCTCAGGGGAACCTTCAACCATGCAATACATTCACGAGGCTTGGGTTATGAGACAACATTGCGACGTCTTACAATAGTCGCCATGCACCCTTTGGCATGTTGTCTTGACATTCATACACCCTTAGTCACGCTATGGCATCATACATCCATGGACATACGACCTATCAAAGGCAAGGAAAGCAGCTGACACATGAGCCTCAGCCCATTTGGTGAGGACAGTTCAGGGGTATCCACGAGACCCAAGTTTGATTCCAAGCGGAGACATAATTCTAGGAACTATAGTAGTACTTTAGAATGTACTATTCGGTGCAGTAGCAGTTGGAAATATTTACTTTTGGGCCACCAGTTTGGGTCTGGAGTACTTAAGGCCTTCAAGTCAATAAGACTTTTGGGCCACCATAAGGTCTTAGAGCCACCTCAAGGCCATTGGGACACTAGATGTATAGATACTTCCAAACATATTCTATAAAGAACAAGCCTCAGAAGATGATTCAGAGCAAGGCGCATTCACGAGAGCAGAGCTAATAGATTTGAAAGAATTAGAGGATATGCCATTTTCCATCGGTACCAGGCATGTGCAACTCTGTACAAGATAACTAACCGTACAACCATGCAAAGGTGGAGAGCTGATCACGATGCAGATGCTAGGAATGGGTAGTTTTAGGTAGTCATGTAGTCTGTAATGAATGAATTCCTTCAATACCTTCAAGTCTTGTAATGTCAAGGGTTCCCCTTCAACCATTAAAAGGGGGATTATCAAAAAAATGAATAAAAAATGAAGGCCTTTGGGCCATTCAGGCAGGAATGAAACTATCCTTGATAACGTCTGCATGTCGTCACATGATCCAACACTGATCATGCGATGCACCATAAGCAAACAAGATGACAGTTCAAGACAAGGTGTGCGTGCCATCACAAGATCTCATATTGATCTTGTGGCGCAGTCACTGACAACCAAAAGAGTTCCCCAAAGACACATGGTTTTTCATTGTCAAGTGCCTGACAAACCACCTAAAATCCTTTGAAAAAGAGGGATGATATTCAAAGGCATAGACCCCCAATCATCATGAAGCTCATGTGCAATATCATCGTTGGGAAGAATAAAATCCCTTGGTGACATCTAGGAAAGCTCGCAAGACCTTTGAACCTTTGAAGGATAAAACAAAGGAGATATAAAGGGAGGAGGCAAGAGGTGTTCACGATCACTGAAGGACATTTGACGTGCCACTGGATGATTCAAAGGATGCCACAAGACCTCGAAATCATGTCCGCTATATCTCGTGAAAACCATTCATCTTGTCAGTCCTGTTTCACGGGAGTCCTCAGGTATGTCCAGGCAGCCCCTTTGGTGCTCTAAGGACATACAGATAGACCTGTCCACTACATGATTTCACACACTCCATATGACCCGTATTGGTCAGGTGACACATCACTGAATAATCAATAAAAAATTCCATACATTTTTCATGAAAACTCTCATAATCTATGACCTTTCTAATATAAAACAAAAGAGATAGAAGTGGACGAGGAAAAAGGTGTTTGCAATCGCTGAAGGACATGAAATGGGCCCCTAGAGACCCGCAATAAGCCACAAGTCCTCAGAAGCATGCCCACCTCACCCCATGAGAGCCCTTTGGCTTTTCATCCCCACCATGAAAAGCACCCCAGGTAACTCCTTATTGCTTTAAGATTGAATGGATATATTTTTCCATGGAACACTCACGCACCCCCAGAGGAACCATATCGGTCACACGACACATCACCAAAAAAATATAATAAATACCCTCAACAACACACATACACTCATGAATGAGTCCCAAACATTGTCACATAAAACAAAGGGGGTCAAAATAAAGGAGGTGGGATGTGTTCTCGGTCACTGAAAGGCATGCGATGCACCCAACACACCCGCTACGCGGTCCAGTAAGAGCTATGAAAAAACTATCATTATCTCAAGAGACCCTAAGATAAGTCACCCAAGGACTCATGAGTGTCTTCCAATAGGCACTTGGATCTTTCCAAGGCCCTCAGAAATGTCATCATAATGGTAAAGAAGCCCTTCAATATGTCTGCATGATCAAACAAGTCCCCATTAATTGGCTATAATCTAATAAAGGGATAATTGATGTAAGAGACTCATCATCACTGAAAATAAGGCTACAGACTTGGAGCGGTTCATGGCATAGAGTTGCAAAGATGTGTAGTGTTAGACCCCTTCGTTGTCTCCAATATAGAATCGTGCTAGATATGTTGCACAAAGTGCCAAAAAATAGGGGTGGAGCATCCTATAAATTACCGACTCCAACATAAAGAAAGTGTGGGACTTTGAGAAGCTGGATACTTTGACTCTGGAAAATTCAACTCTCGTCCTCTGCAGATTTCTTGTTGCAACCAATCATGCAACCGACAACTGTCTATTTGGTAATTCACCGGCGAGCGGGTGGATTAATCATGCACCACACATATGGTTCTTCAGGTGATCATTTTAAGATCACCTAAAGGACTTCTGGAAAGACTTGTGAAGAACATACCCCATTTCTTCTATATCATGTGAGAATCAAAAGAATAAGTACTGAACAAACCTTTAGTCTTCGCAATACAAGGCTGAGAAGTGAGATTAAAAGTGGAAGACTTAAGTGAATGAAATACTAGTTGGCCCTCATGCACTTCATGTGAGTCACCTAAATACATGTGACAACACCAGGAATGTTCTCATAGATCTCACAACACTCATATGGAATTCCCTTTGGGAGATGCAAAATACTGCAGACTTGTTAGAGAAATTCACATGGTTTCCCCCGCAGACACCACATTGATCTCGTGAAACCCTCTGGGTCTGTCACCAAGGACTTGCAATGTCCTTTGGACACATCACATAACTCATATAATGCCATTTTCTAATGTCATAAAAGTCTTGTGAAAGACTCTGGACATGATAACCAAGCTCCGTTGACACCCTCTAGGCAAGTCAGTTAGGACTTGTGATGCCCTCCAAACATGTAGGCCAGGTCTTTCATTGTCTCACAGAGGTTTCATCCAAGATACATGACACCCCTCAGACTATACTATAATGACTCTCATGACACCCCCCATAAGTGTCATGCTAGGTCATGTGGTGGCTCTCAGGAACTTCCTACTGGGTCATATGACTCCCTCTGGACAAGAAGGTTATGTCAATAGGGCATCCTAGGACTTGGTATCACTGTATGTCCTTAGTGTGTAAGACCTGAATATCGGTAAGCCTCTGTGTGTAAGCCCTGACATATCGGAAACTATGAAGACTCTGATTCCTTCTATACTTAGGATACGCAGGCCACCCTCCCAGAGTTTCGAGCTCCAAATTGCTCATTTAGGTAAATCATAGCATCTAAGTCCCTAATTCAAGGCAATTAAAAAGATTATTTTATACCCCTTGTTTCTCACAACGAGTATGGATCATGTGGGAAAGGGTTGTAGAACTGATCATATCATCCTCAATATAAACCCCTAAGATAGTATAAGGCATCCTCAGTGTGTAAGCCCCTACATAAAGTGAACTACTATGACTCAGATTCGTGCTATAACTAGGATAAGTAGGACGCCTTCTTAAGTGTTGATCTCAGATAAAACACCCCTTTCAGATTAATTATTTCCATGAATATGATGTCTCAACCAGTGGGACTCAATTAGTCCTAAGAGATGGTCACCCTATCTCATCTATCAGCAGACCAAGAAACCCACCAAGCTACGATGACTCTGACTCTGACTCCTACCATAACAAGGATATGTACGATGTCTCTCCAAGACCTGAGTCCCATAATAAATCATATCAAGGAAGTCTCAATGCATAATCCCTACATCGTGTGTAATGAAATGATCATTCCCCACACCATGTTTCTCACAACTTCCATGGCTCATGTGACCTTAGGTATTCATGATAATTACATCATTTCCACTATGAGTCTCTATAATGACATGACCAACCCTAATATATGAGAACTATGAAAAATATGATTCTACCTATACTTGGGATACCTAGTACCCAAACATATGTCCTCATTGCATGACATTAAACTGCACAAAACAAACGAACTATGAGGGTTTTTATTCCTGCAATAATCAAGATATGTAGGACACCTCATAATGGCTCAATCTCCTCCTTGAAATATTAAATACTTCCATACAAGGAATCATTCTCTAAAGTTCTTGGTTATATGGATTCAGTATATAATAAACAGCCAATTACCAGAAAATAATGAATAATTTTAGATACATACAGATGGATTCACTAAAGAGATCCCGGTCTTTTTCATATAAAAGAGAATTAACCTACATTTGTTTTGTAAGGGTAACTAGTCCCGTATCAGGATTAGGAAGAGATTAAAGAACATATCTTAAATCTATAATAGTGTCTTGGAGTAGGCAATAATTCCACCCAAAATGGTGTGATGAGCCCAACGTCCCATCCTCTCAACCAATGCGAGTCCCCAAGAGTCGATGGGCCTCAACACCCAGACGACTGCTAGCCTTTAGAAAGCAGGTCCATACCCAGCTATGGATACAGGAACTTTTGGGAGTTTCTCTAGAATATGAAATATATGGTAAACCCGATGCATGAGATTAATTGAGGCCTTAAGATATCCCTCAAATCAAACCATCAAAGGGGATCCCATCACACTTCAGCATCGAAACCCAATGAAATAGTTTATGATCATGAAAATAACATACGAAGTTCATAACCTACCTATCATTCATTGTAAACATGATTCATGGAGTAAAAAAATTATCATTTAAAAAGACATATACCATAATTGTAAGAAATCATCATAAATCAATCATAAACCATAATTTCCTCTTATAAAATTACGACATTGTCATAAGTATAGAAAACATTTCATATGTCAAGGTTATCTACCAAGACCATAAAATTATAAAATATTGGGAATCAATTCTTATTTCCTATATCATAACTAATCAACCATCATCACATGTTTCACGTAGTTGATCAAACACATTAACTTGTTTTCAATATTGGATCAAGCTCGTTGACTTGTTTTTAATAGTTATCTCATGAAAGAAAAAACACTACCAAATGAATTAGAGAGATATATTATTTAAGGCCCACACATAACATAATAAAAACCATACATATAGGTACCATAAGTTTATAAAATTTTCATCATATCATAACTCATGCAAACAAAATGGGGTTCACTAACATTTCATAATTTCATTAAAGAATAACCCCTAGGAAATAAATAGGTTTCATAAACATATCATAATCATAATCATAAACCATCTAAACAAATAATGAGGATGGTATAATTGGACTATATCCCTATTAAGACATAATTAATATCAAAATAGGTTGTCATAGATGAAAATTCCTTTAAATGATTCAATGGAATATTTTATGAGTAAAACACCCTTTTCACTTTGAAATAACTTATTTAAAAGCTAAAAATTCCACAAATTTTAAGTAAAAAATATTACTTTAAAATAACATTTAAACCACTAAAGGAAGATTAAAATAATTGAGTGGCCATGGAAAAGGTAAATTTTATTGATTCCATATACATTAAAAGAAAACATTCATTTCACACCTTTTTAAAAATTTAAAAAGTACCTCTTTTGGAAAAAACCAAGAAAATTACTTTTAAAACATTATGTTAAAAGTTAATCATGGGTAGAAATAAATTTAAAATCATATAATAAAATTAAAAAAATTATTAAAAACATTTTTATAAAACATGGATACATAATAAAAAAAATTGACCAAAAATAGAAATAAAATATGTTTTCATTAAAATAATTCTTTCGATATCTATAATACTTAATGTGAAGAAAATGAAATTAAAACAAATATTATTTAGAAATATACAATGGGGTAGAAAATGAATTTTATTTATCATATAAGGATAATATAATTTTTTCAATTGAAATTTGAGCATCACCAATCCCAATTAAAAAAAGATTGAAACATAAATCTCTAACCACAAGTCTCATCATTCATCGTACATGTTCAAACATAATATTTAATAATTATATATTTATTATAAATTTATTCCAAAACCATAATAATATCTATCATATCATATATTATTTACCTAGGATATATTTTCACTCGTTTATTAACAATTTGTTATTAAAATCAATGTTTTGTGTGATAACTGCTTTATTTTTCATACATGATTTTGTTTAATAATCCGGATATATTTAATTTGATCATGGTTAAATCATATAAATAATTTTAACCATGATATAAATATCATATATATTCATTATATATATTTAAATTCATCCATAAAAAGTGAACATAGAAAAATGAAATTTTTCATAGAGATAGTAGGTCGTACATAAGGATTAATGATGTTGTCACTCTTCGACGGATGGAATGAAAGAATGGTAAAAAAATAAATCTCCTTTACATAAAAATTATTATAACATATAAGTAATATATATTCATTAAATCCATTCTTATTACCATCCATGTAAATCATAAATGAAAAATGAATCGCATCACTTCGTGGAGGTGGTTGTCCACACGTACGAACGAATGACTTTATCATCTTCCAATGGATTGGATTGTAAGAATGTAGATATAATATTATCATTAAATAATAAAAATAATTATGTAATAAATATCATATATAAACATCACAACCATCATATTAATCATCAATGAAAATGTTTAGGGAAAATTAATTGTATCCTTATGTGGAGATATAAGTCGTATATACACATATGTGATACATTCACATCCCATTAGATAGGAAAGAGGGTTAATTAATGTGGATTCATAATCATAATTAAAATTTAGAATATTTATAATACTGAAGATATTATTTTATGAATAATATAATAGATTTATAGGATTTATAATAAGAAAAAATTGAAAAATGTTGGGTAAGACAAGTACCTCTTCTTGGATAAGCTTCCTTTAGATTCCTTCCTAAAGATACTTGGAATGGTATTTTAAGAATACTGTCACATATAATTCATGTCTGGGGGATATTTGATATAATGTTTTTATTTTATGGTCGATATATAAGGCACAATTTTTTGAAAAGAAGAGAAATTTTAGGTTCCATTTTATAAGTGAGGGGAGGGGCACTCCTGGAATTTTATAAAAGAGTAAAATATAAGAAATTCATTCTCTAGAAAAATGATTCAACATGGAAAAATATTTAAAAAATAAGGCAGTGTTTTGTTGAAATACAGTAAAAATAATAATATTTTGATTGTTTTATTTGGTTTTTTAAACCTTATCTTTTAGTTTGACCCCTTAGTTAACCCTTTTCAACCTTAACCACGGAAATGATGTTTTAACACTTAAAGGGTTATAATTTTACTTATAAGGTAAAATTTGATCATAAATGAGTAATGGATGAGAATTTAGACCATGTCTTATCCATATTGTCCAATTTTAATATTTTTATGATTTTTAAATAATTTAATAAAATATTATTTTCATAAAATATCATTAATGTCATTTTTTGATACTATTCACTTAATTTTAATTTGAAGACATCAAGATTAAGATTTAATTTGAGTGTAATAATTTCAAAATTGATAATATGTTATGTTAATCTATAAAATTCATGGAACACTATAACATGATCAATTTATATTACTTTTAATATTTTTGAAATCATATATTTTATTTTTTATTAATGGATGAAATACTCAATTAGTGATGAGTAAACATTTAAGATAATTATAGAATCAACTAAAATTTTTAAATGAATTGCAATAATGAAACTAAATTAATTATTCACAAAATAACCATTAATTTTCATTCACAACTTACTTTTTTCCCTATGTGAATACATACAATAAATTTAATAGTAAGAGAGTGGACTTTTGTATTTTCCTATTCATTAAATATTATATAAGTCATTTTCATGGGAAAGCTTATCTTAAATAATTATATTTAAATTAAAATTTGATAAGGCTTGAATTACATTCATCCTATCCTAATTTAGTTGAAAAATATTTACCTTAAAATTAGGTTTAACCTTGGTTAACCCGATTTACTCTTTATCAAGGTGATAAATTATACCACAATTACTATTTATAATGCCCAAAAATAAAAGGGCCCTATTTACCAAATTTTAAAATCGTGATTCAAAATATGGAATAAATTTTTGATAAATAAATTTCAATAAGTGGAATAAATATGGTTGAAAATAAATTCTTAAAATAAGATGAAAATCATTTTTTTAGAAAATACATATTTAAGAGTAAAACATGATTTATTCATATCCCATGCCTAGAAAAAACATTACTTGAATGTTAAAAAATTTCATTGAATATATAATATATAAATTTAATTAAATTAATTAACTAATATTGTTTTATTTAATTTATCAAGATAAAAATATTTTGTGCACGTAAAAATTGTTTTCCAGAAAAACATATCATTTGTCTTCAAATGTTTTTTATTTTCATTTATAATTAATTTATAACTGATGAGTTAATTTTATACACGTTTAAACAATAAATTTTTAATATTTTAGTTATTTATATTCATACCTTCAAATCCAATGTATAATAAAAAATGTAATACTTTATTATAGTTCATTAATACAAGGTGTTGTGTGTATTGAAATTTTCTAAAGAAATTAAATTTATTTGAAGAGAGAGATATCATAAAATATTGGGGTGTTACATTATACCCTCCTTAAAATGATTTTTCCTTCTAAATTTTATCTCTCTAATAAATACAAATGAGGATATCTTTGATTCAATACATCCTTATTTTCCCAAGTATCTTCTTCAATTTTTTGATTAATCTAGGGAAATTTAACTAGGCGAGTAGTCTTGTTTAATATAACATTATCACCATGAGACAATATTTATATTGATTATTTTTTTTTTTTGAAATATTGTGTTCCATTGGTATGACCTATATGTTTAATACATGTAATTTTTTAGGTATTTACTTCCTTGAGATAAATACACAGAACATATAGTGATCATGAGAGAGGTTTAGTATAAGCACTGAGCGATAAGCTATCATCCCTAATAGGCCAAAAATATCAAAGGGTACAATATACCTAGGAATTGTATTTATTTTCATTCTAAATCTCATAAAATTATTACATTGATAAATTAATAGAAATACCTTTTCACTAATATTGAATTCCAAATCTCAATGATGATTATCAAAATAAATTTTTTGTCAATTTTGAGATGATCTTGTGTGCTATTGAATGGATTTTCCTTTCTCTACCATTTCTTAGCTAGATAATGTCCTAGTATCTTTCCTTCTTTAACATCATCCAATCATATAGTAGTTCTACACTTCCTACGATGGAGGGACTCATAGGGATCCATATAAATGATTGAGTGAAGGTTATTGCTATAACAAAACTTAACTAGAGGAATATGATGATCCTGACCACCTTAGAATTTCATTGAACCAGATCTTAACATATCTTATAAGGTATGAATGGATCTCTCAGGAGAACCATCCATTTAAGGATGATATAAAATGCTAAAAATTAACTCTATATCCATAGTCATATGAATTTGGTACATCGTTCGATATTAGATCTTGATTAGATACAATACAATGTGGTACATTGTTCAATATAACCACTTATTTAATATAAAACATTAGATGTTGATCAAGATAGAAGTATTATCTAATGGTAATGAAGTGTTATAACTTCATAAGGTGATCAACTAAAACCCATATAGCATTGTTCCCTTTAGAATTTTTGGGGAGTCTGATGATGAAATCCATGTGGATGTTGTCCCATTTATATTGAGGTATGGGAAATGGTTGTAACATACCCTTTGAATTATATCTCTCACCGTTTACTCTATCAATTACCAGGAATTGAGATACATATTTTGAAATATACCTTTTCATGTTTTCCCATAAAAAATACCCTTTATATCTCTATACATAAAAGTAATTCTATGATAAATAGATAATGGTGAACTGTAAGCTTCATCCAATATATCCTTCTTCAAAACTGGTATTTATGAGACACATACATGGTTCTGCAACCAATTATTCCATCACAATAAAGGTCTAACTCAAGAAAATTTATCTCCTTTTTCATCTCTATATCTTACATTTGTGCCTCTTTCGTCCTTACATGGATAGATGGTTGAACTTTCATATGTGAAAGATAATATATTTACACTTTACTCAATATGTAAAGTCTATGTTCTAAAAATCTGTAAATATTGGATCTATTTTAATGCTCATCACAGAAAAACTAGCATGGTCTTTCCAAATCAGATCATTGTCCACCTTGTTCTCCTTTCTAGGGTGGTAATATATTGAGAAGTCATAATAATTAATCAACTCCATACACCTTACCAGGTGTATGTTGAGAAATTTCCATGTAAATATATAATTCAAACATTTATTGTCCATATATATGTCACACCTTTCAATATAAAGATAATTCATCTATATATTTTACACAAAATTTATTGTTTCTAAGTAAAAATCATGATTCATGTAATTTTGATCATGTATTTTCACTTTTCATAAGTTGTATTCTATCACCATATGATTTTACATGGGAAACATTCTAATCCCTTCTATTATGTGTCACTATAGATAAAAAATGATTCTCTACTATAGGGTATTGTCAACACAAGATTAGTGAGCAACCTTATCTTCATTTTTGTGAAATTGTCTTCACATTCATCTGTCCAAAAAGAACTAAACTCCCTTTTAATTCAACCTGGTCAGTGTATTTGACAATCATGATAAATATCTCAAAAATAATATGTAATATCCATCCAACCAATGAAAACCATTGATCTTAGTGACTGGGTTGGCCTAGGATATTTCTCAATAACTTCTATTTATTAATGATCCACTAAAATACCCTCACATGAGATTATATGGCCCAAGAATGAAACATTCTGAAGAAAAAAATTCACACTTGGTAACTTTTTCATACAAATTATCTTTCCTCGGGGTCTTCAACACAATTATAAAATGATCTCCATCCTCTTCCTTTCTCTTTCAATACACAAACTAGTCAATTTAATCTATAAAAAATTCTATTCATTATATCCATGAAGATAATAAACGAATTTGTAATTCCAAATTGTATCACTATAAATTCCTAATGCCCATACATCATATAGAAGGATTTCTTGTATATATCCTCCAAATTTACCTAAAATTTATTATATCCAAAATGAATTTCAATCTTTGAAAATCATTGAACTATTCATAATTTATGATAAAAATCATTGATATTGGGTAAGGATACTTGTTCTTAATTATGAACTTATAATGTTCTATATAATCATTGCAGAGTCACATTGATCAATCTTTCTTCTTAACAAAAAGAATAGTTTCACCCCAAGGTGATTTACTTGGATGAATAAATATCGTATCAATATTATCCTAGAGTTTCTTCTTTAATTCTTACAACTCAATTATGTTCAATATATAAGGAATATTTTAAATAGTTGTAGCACCAAGTACGACTATTGAAAACTCAACATCATGATTCAAAAGAATACTATAAATCTATTCTATAAATACATCAACAAAATCCCATAAAAGTGGATTATATTAATTATTGATTTTCTCCCCAACCATATGTGTTAAATAGACTTTATAAATAGGAATTAATATACACAAAATAGAAGTAATTTCAATTGTAAGTTCATATTGATCATTGAATTGATAAATGATTATAAGATTATTATGAATATGAAAATTGACTTCCCTTCCTAGGAAATTTATATGGGATCCATATAAATAAATCAAATCCAATTCTATAATCACATAAAATTCAACTGAACAAATAATCAATATATTTATAAGAAGAACTTTCCCAAAAACATAATCAAAGAGGATATATAGACTTGAGGTGAAACCATCGTACCATTAGTTGTTTTAACTTCTAATATAATATCAAATCTTTGATCTAGTAATTTGATACCATTTGAAGTTTCCATGGACATAAAATATCGGGTTGATACAACATAAAATAAGACATTATTTATTCTAAAGTAGTTGATAAGTGTACATTTCACAATGTATTTCTTGTAGCCCACTTCAGCAATCATTACTACTTGATATTTCCATTTTACTTTGATCTTCAGAGTTTTCATACACAAATCATCATCATGAACCATTGGATTCAGGAAATAGTTGGCCTAATTCCCCTACTACTTTCATTTTATGCATTGAACCATGGGTGGTGCCTTAATTGGAATCTTATTTTCCTCTATTTAATTAACCAGCCGATTAATTTCATATATACATTCACAAGATTTATTACCTTCCTTTACATATTTTAAGAATATAAAAGTTCCATTAAAGAAATTCCCTTATTGTTTCTTCCCACATTTATGGCATGTAGAGGGATAGAATTTCATTCCACCATGTGATTTATTTTAGTTTTCATTAGACTCAATCTTCCATTACTTATCAAAACCATGCAATCTCAAATTTTAATTTATACCTTGATTTAACATCAAATAATTAATTTTTAGCTACTAAAGTATATTTTAGATAATTTCTTTTCGATACTTGATTTTAAGACACCAAATAATTGATCAAATGTTTTTTCAAGGGTAATGATAAAACTAGAAGCATGCCTTGGAAGTGTTGAAAAACTTGTATCATAAGGTCCAATGGATTAATTATCCTTTTTCATAAGATCAGGGAATTATTTCCATATCTTTTTACATAGTATTAGAAGTAATTATTTATGAAAAAATATCCTATTAAACTCATACCATTACATAGAATCAATTTCTTCCTCTTATCTCATATTCTTAATAAAGTTCCACCATTGATCTTCTTCTCCTTCCAAATGATAAATGGATAAGACAACTTTTTCATGTTACAAGTAGTAGAGAATGGAATTTATTTTCTCACTGGTACTTATCCATCTCTCAAAAACTAGTTTATCAAGTGATCCACTAAAAGAAGGTGTATGTTTCTTCATAAAAGACTCAACAGTTTATTGTTACCTCCTTTGATCATTTGGATGATTAGTATGATTCATGGCCTGATAATGTTTCATGACAATAACAAAAATATTTTACATTTGATATCCTATGAAATTTAGTTCCCCATGTGGAAAATAATTTAATTTTTCATCATATTCATTATTATAATAATTTATTCTGGTTATTTATAATTACTAGAACCAAAAAAGAGGAAGTGTATGCATAAATCTATAATAATAAATGTAAAGTATCATATAATCATGAAATATAATTCATGGTATATCTTACCCATGAAACCTTTTTCTCGATTAATGGGATCATAATGTTAACTTAAGTTTTCCAGGTTCATTATTAAAATAATAAGATTTTATCTTATACTTACACTTATCCCAAAGGGTTTCACCAAGTTATTATAATCCTAATATTTATATATTTACTAAACCTATCCTCTAATACCAACTACAGTGACCAAAGATTTTCATACAAAAATAATACATCTTTTTAGATAAATATTCTATACATTTCACAAATACACACATGAGGACCATAAATCTATAGTTTATTTGGAGACTATGTAAACAATCTTAGTGTTTAAAAAAAGATCATCAACATATCACATAATGTAAATCCTACATAGTACTCTTTATAGATATACCCTACTTAAATATTTCTTAATAACTAGGGTAAAGGTAACATCAGAATGGATGATCTCAGATTCTCATTAATGGTAAACATGAGATATATCACACTATGATCATATGAAAGCATAAGATAAACATGTTATACTCTCATTGACCTATCTTAGCTTATTATATTATTTTTACCTCATTTATTGCCACCCCTTTAGGTGTCCCAACTTAAATTTCCCTCTATAATATAATGGTTAATGAATCTTAACACCTCCTATGTGGTTAATATTGAATCTAAAATAGATCTTACCTGCTTGATTAAATTAAATGGATTAGATTAATGGATTGGAAGTGGGTGTAAAGTCCATGCCACAAGCTATATAATTAAAGATGGAAATTTTATAAATTGTGATGTCTTGATTGATTGGGATTGATGAATTGGAATGCCTTATATATAATTTATTTCTATTATTATTGGTGCAGCATGAATATTGGATGTTTAATGATGGATATGAGAATTTTTTTATCATGATGTTTCATGCTCCCTTAAATCAAGTTTTGGGCATGATTTCTCACATTGTTATACTTTTTTTGGACGATAGGAATGATGTTTCATGCTCCTCCATATTGGGTGACGGGCATGAAGACTCACACCAACATCTCAAAGGATGGGAAAGATTTCTCTAATTTATCATGAGATTCAGGTCTTGTACCCTTACTTGACCCTATAACTCGTTAGACTAGTTATAGATGCATGCTTTATGCCCCGGGTCCAGCTAGAACCTAGTATCCATGTATATGCATACTTGTTTTCTCATGTTCTTAGTGAATATATGTGTATATAGCATATAACTATATATAATATTACTTATATATATATATATATATGGTATTCAGAACAAACATATTCTGGAATATTCTGAAGAAGATAGAGTTTTCTAGGTTTCCTAATGGAACCTGAGTCAACTGGTATTTATTTATTCAAATTTTTTTATTATTACTTATAATTGTACATTAATGTTTTATATATACTACTTGGATTATTTCTAGACACTTTTGGTGGTGGCATACTGAGTTTATCTCACACCCTACTCTGGCTGCCTTTAGTACTTGAGTAGAATTCATGAATACAGGTATGGATAAGGCCAAGAACCCTACTACAAATACTTGATCTAATTTACTTATAGCATGGAGCATGGGAGAAGTAGACTAAGCATATGATCCGGATGCTAATGGAGTAGTCTTTTGGCCTTTTTTTATTTTTTATAGCATGAAGTATATGTTTATCTCTTATTTACCCCTTTTTTATATCAGTGTACCATGATATCATTTTGTATATAACTCATCCTATGGGATTTGATTATTTATTTGTGTTTCTTAGTTGATATACTTATGTTGTTGATTATTTTATTTGTTTCCATTATGCTATATCTTATATTATGCTTCTTTAATTGTCTATTTATTTATCTTATTTTTCATTCTGATATAAGGGTATAGTTTCCCTGCGGTATCACCTTAGACTCTCGCTACTAGTTGATAGCCTCTTGCAAACGGGGTGGTGCTCTTGAGGCCATGTGACCCACCAGCTTGGGGCCCAGGTTAAGTGGATCCCAGGTTGCAACATTACACCACAAGTGCTCTGAATAACCTTCTCTTCAGTTCGTTAAAATTTTATTCACATTCATCTATCCAAAGGAACATGGATCATTTATGAGTTAACTTAGTTATTGGATTATAAATCTATGAGAAATTCTCTACAAAACATCGATAATATCCAATAAATATAAGAAAACTATGGATCTCAATCATATTTGTTACTCTAGGACAATGTTCAATAACTTTTGTCTTCTATGGATCCACTGATATACCCTCTCTTGATATTATATCTCCAAAAAATGAAACTTTATATAGCCAAAATTTACACTTGTTAATTTTTTCATACTATTTATCCTTTTATAGGGTCTTCAGTACAATTATCAAGTGGTATTAATGCTCTCTCTTACTCTTATAATATATAAGAATATAATTTATAAAGGATACCAAAAACTGAATAAGGTAATATCTAAAGACTTTATTCATTTAATCCATGAATATAGATTGATAATTAATAAGACCAAATAGAATAACTATAAATTCATAGTGTTCATACCTTATATGGAAGGTTTTCTTGAGTATGTATTCCCTTTTTACTCTCAAATAATAGTATCTATATTAAATATAAATGTTGAAAAAATATTTAGATCCTCACAATTGGTTAAACAAATCATCAATATGAAACAATTGATACTTATTCTTAATTTTGATCTTGTTCAATTATTGATAATCAATAAAGAGTCGCATTGATCCATATTAATTCTTAACAAAAAGAACATATGTACCCCATGGTGATGCACATGTCCAAATGATTCCCTAATTAATATTATCTTGTAGTTTCTTATTTAATTCCTTCAAATTAATCAGGTTAATTCTTTAGGAGTCTTAAAAATATGCATAGTACAATGTATAATTTCGTTTTAAAACTCAAATTCACCATTCATAGGTAGAATAGGAAAATCATTGAGAAATACATCAAAAAAATCTGATAAAATAGTTATATAATCAATTTTAGGTTTATCCCCAACCATTTGAGGTAAATACCATTTTGAATAGAAATCTAGACCCATATAATGAATGAAATTTTCATTAGAAGTTCATATTTATCATCACATCAATAGATGATCATATTTTGGTTTAGAATATAAAATGTGACTTCCCATCCTCAATAATTAATATTATAATTATGTAAATAAATTTAATCCATGCCTAAAATAACATCAAATTCTACTAGAGGGAGAATAATAATATTTGTAGGAAGCACATTCCCATGAAAATAAATAGGAGAAGAATCATATACTTGAGATGCAATCATCAAACCATTATAGGTTTTCACTACTAATTCAAAATCTATCCATTGAGGTGGTGTTTTGATTCCCTTATCAAATTCTTAAATTACAAAAGAGTGGGTGAATCTAGAATCAAATAAGAAATTAGTAGTTATAGATTGGATGATAAATGCACCTTTCACTACTTCACTATTATACCCCATATCGTTAATAGTTATTTCATGATATTTACCTTTATCTTTGGGATCAAGAGGTTGTTGATGTTGATCATCATCAAAAACCTTTGTATTTAAGCACTGGTTGGTGTAATTACCATACTCTATGCATTTGAAACATTGGAGTGTGGTTGGTTCATTCTATGATTATTTTTCTCCACCATTATCTAACTTCTTATTCCCATAACATTAGAATTTGAGAGTCTTATAACCTTCTATTCCACACTTAAAATATTAACTAGGACCCTTAAGATAATTACCTTCATGTTTCCCTCCACACTTCGCACATAAAAAAATCTCATCCTCTTCTCTATATGGTTTTTATTATTATAATTTATTTTCAATTCCATATATCTTTTCTTATCAAAATGTTTGGATTGATGGGTAACCTCGATATCCATCTACAACTTGGTAGAATATTTTATAATTTATTCATAGAAACTGATATCTCTTATGGATAACTCTCTTTAGATACTTGCTTTTATGCCATCAAATAATCAGTCAATCTTACTTTCAGTTTAGATAGTAATACCAAAATTGTCAATCACAAGTCGTATAAAATTTCCCTCATAGGTAATAATGGATTCACCAAAATTTTACTATATGTCAAGGAATTTTGTAACAACATAGAATTTTATTAATAGAAACTCCCTTTTTATAATTTTTCCATATATTATAAATAACATAAAATCACATTGAGGACACAATACAAACTTTATAAATTAAGAATTAATGGAATAAGAGTTTTTTCAATAAGTGAAAATACCTTTAATAATGGAATAGTAAATTGACCTTTGGAATAGTAATGTGACCATTAGAAATAGTAATTTGGCCAGTATAATAGTAACCTCACCTATAAAAGTATAAATAAAATTTAAGTATCTTGTGAATGAAAATATGATATATTTATTTCAAGGTATAAGTAAATAAACATTTTCAAAAAGATAAGTTAATTGTTGGTATTTTTGTAAGTTATAAATATTTAATTACAATTTTATAATTAATATAATTATTTAAAATAAAATTTATTTTTATAAAATCTATTCATAAATTAGTATTTTTTTGAGATAAATTTATAATACCTTAAGTAATTTTTCAAAGTGTCATAAAATTGGTTATAATTTAAAATCCGTATTTTTCAAATAAATGAAGTTTTTTATTAAAAAATAAATTTATCATGTTTAGAGAATTATTTTTATAAAATAGAGTCTATTTTTTAATTCTACACATAAATATATGGTAAGGGTGATTTTTTTGGGATTTTTCTAAAATAGTTGAATTTTTGGTGAATAGTGAAATATGGTAATTTACGGTATTTAACAAATACGTGAATTATTAAGTAATAGATGATGTATGGATGATTTAATCCCATAATATCAAAATATCATTCATTATTCTAATTTATTTAGTGATGATATTTAAAATATTCATAGTCTTGAGCTAAAATAATAAAATAATGAATAAAATAATCAAAAAACACCTCCCTCTCCACTATAAATATCACCCCTCACCACCCCTTGTCGTCACACCTCCAAAGCATTAAATCTTGTTCAATTTCTACCCAATACCATTACTAATATACTCCCCCACTTTTATGATACTTTGGTCTCAAAAAAAAAGACAAAAAAATATCCCTAAGGAGGTTCTCAAGGGGAAGAATTCAAGAGGTAAAATCATCTTTATTTTCTTTTAATTTCTTTTCATTTTATTTTATTTTATTATTATCTCCTCATATTCCTTTATCTATGTGGAATTATAACTCCATTATCTTATATATATTGGAATTTTATTATTTTAATGGAATAATCAATCATCAAACCTCTTCCTCTCTCCCTTTTATTCTAAAAATGGAAATGTCGTTTGTGAGGTGTTGTTTTATCATCTTTAAGGATGAAAAGTTTTCATTTTTCTTTACTGCCATAAAATATGGTATTAAAACCATTATAATTGTTGAAAAAAAATTTAAACTGTATGTTATAACCTTTTTTTTTTCTTTAACTAAATTATATACATAACATTAAATAATAAAACAAAACGAGTTTGTTATCATCGAAAATCTCCAAATTAATCTAAATGAATATCATTAAAATTTTATCTAATGAATCATCCTCATATGTAAAAAATATATATATAAAACCAATTAAACTTTTTTAAGTTCATTAATGACATATAATATCAATCCTAGATAATTATCCCCATTTTACACAATCTTTAATACATGTATACAAGTGAACCGATCATGAAAACTAAGAAAATAAACACTTCCTAATAATGAAATTGAACACTATAACTCATCAAAATAGACATAAATGAATTTGATAAAAATATAATTAACCGATTAAAATTAGAATTGGTTTTTTATTTATTAATTAATTAATATAATTTGAGTATCCGGTATATTAAAGTGAAGAAATCATTCGTACATAAGGTAAGGGGATTCTCAAAATCAATCTTCTTTCTTTGGATTATTCCTCTTCCAGGACAAATTTCAGTATGTATGTTATTTTAATATTCAAAAAATATAATTTCATCATTCTTCCTTTTTATTTTTTGTATATACATGATTCCAATCGGATTTTATGACAAATTAAAATATTTTTTCAAAATAACTCTTCTTTCTAAACACACATGCTTTACTTCTCTTGAGATTGTTTCTTATTCACCCAAGATTGATGATTCTTATACCAATTTTGTTATTTCATTTTTCTTTTGGGAATAAATTTTTTTTCATGAAAGTATTCTTTATAAAATTATAATGAAACCCATTTCCTTTCCATGGGTTATTTTATGTCTAAGATTGAAATATGCTCTATGTGGCATGCATGATTATGTAAATGTTATGATGTGACGGGTGCACTTGGAATTATATAGTACTCCAATTAATTGGGTAATATGATGTATTTCATGAGATAGTGTAAAATATTTGTGAACATGATCCTATATTTTTTCACAATGATGATGTTAGGGTTATAAACATATGTCATGCATAAACATGATTCTATCTTTGTTCCCAACTATGTGTGGTATTTGACCACTAAGACATGATGTTTTATTTTTATGAATTTTCACATTCCATGACTTTATATAATGCTTCCTCTCATGAATATGATGATTAACCCATTTTTATTTTATAATGATAATGATTATGCTCACCCATGTTATATTTGTTCATGTTCTTATCTATCCTCTAACTAGGATTTTAGCTCACCCCTTTCTTTGATGTATATCATCAAGTGGTTACTTATACTAAGGATAAAACGAGGGCCACTAAGAATATGGAGAATAATAAATTAAATAATTTTTATGTTTTATTATGTAAATGTTATGTTTGGTCCAAATTTTACCAAGACACTAAACCTTTCGATCCTGGTTTGATAACACTATTATATTGTTTGTCTTTAAAATGATGTAATAGTAATTTAAGAAAAGAAGGATTTCTATAGTAGGTAACCAAGAATGGTTTATTTAATTTGGGAATTAGGGTTATAGAACATTAGTGAAAACCCTTAGTATGCGACTAAGTAAATGTAAGAACCTAAGAATCTTTATTTCATAAAAATGATAAACATATTTATCTCATAAGATATGCCTTTAGAGTTAAAAACAAACTAAATAATGCGGAACGTTTACCTTCACCTAAGAGTGAGAAACTAGCTATCTAGTCTTTTATGCAGTAATTAACATCTACATTTAGTGGATCTTCTGATCCACTAGTCACATAATAGTGGGTCAACTCAATGGAGAAAATATTGTATGTGCTTCTCTATTATGAGATGGAGAAGGTGATTTCGGTTGTTTATCATTTATAAGGATAGGTCGACCAATGGTGGGTGTTGATTAATAACACTAAGACAAAGGATAAAATTGAATAGATGGAGTGGGAAGAATTTAAGATAATATTTCTTAAAAAGTACTTCCCTCATACTCTTGGTAAATAATATATAGATAATTCATAGACATAAATATAAAATAAGATGAATCTGTCATGACTTACGAAGAAAATTTCATAAGGTTTGCAAGGTTTTCCACGGTTTTTGTTATCAACAATGATATAAAAATATATATATTCTTTAGTGATTTAAAACCACACCTTTGAAAGGCTCTAGTAATTTGGGACTTTAGAAGTTATGGAGAAGTTTTTCGATGTGATCTAAAAGTTGAGATGGAGTTTTGAGAATGGTTCCATGGCTATAGAGATAAGAAATAAAAGATAGAGTTTCAAGTTAGGGTATCTAATGAAAAAGGTGGAAAGAAAACTCAACCACTCACATGTCAAAAATGTGGGAAGAAGCATCCTGGAAACTTCCTCAAAGGGATGGGGAAATGTTTCAAGTGTGGGAGAGAAGGACACAAATCTCATTAATTTTAAAAATACATGAAAATTCTAGAAAATTTGATGGAGTAAATAATATCACCACCCATGGTTTAATGCTTCAACTATAGGGAGTAAGGTTAGTATGCAAGCCAGTTCACTAAACCTTAATTCCTCAAGGGTAATCAGTGACAGCAGCCACCAAATACAAAGGAGAAAGGAAACTCTTATGCCATCACTACTGCTAAGGTGGATCCCAACAATGATGTGGTGAAAATTACATTAGTTATTCATTCAAGAATAGATAACATACGATTTGATTCTGATTCTATGCATTCTATCATATCTTTCAAGTTTAGTATAACAATTCAAACACCACCTCAAAATATGGAGGTTGAGTTATCTATGAGAATATAAAATTGTTCAATTATTGCATAAAAATTATATAACTCATTCCCAATTAATTTTTATGGACTGAACCTCCCATAAAATATTTTATTACTTTCTTTGGTGAATTTTAGTGTTATATTGGGCATCGATTAGCTATCTTTATACAAAGACAACATCAACGGTCGGTAAAGGGAGATCACTCTTCACATCCCAAAACATCCTCTAATTATATATAACTGTAATTATGAGAATGAATCTCATTTAGAATAATAATCTCAATTGTGGATATATTTTTTCCTTAGGAGTAATCATATCTAGATCAAATGATTTAGAAAAAGGAAAGAATCATGCTCGAGGAAATTTCTATTGTGAGGGACTACACTGATGTGTTCCCTGAGAAATTTTTTGTTCTTCCTTCTGAATGAGAAGTTCAATTATCAATTGAACTTATTCTTGAATATCTTCCAATATCAAATACACATTATAGAATGGCCACCACTGATTTGGAGGAACTAAAGAAGCAGTTACAAGAGAATCTAGACAAGGTTTTTATATTCCTGAGTGCTTCATCATGGGGTGAACCAGTCCTCTTTGTCAAAAAAAAAGGATGGATCAATGTGCCTGTGCATTTATTATCATAATATCAACAAAATCATGATAAATAAATAGTATCCCATTCCATGGATATATTAATTTTTTGATCATCTATATGGGGACAATTATTTCTCTAAGGTGGACCTTCGGTCATGATGTCACCAATTAAAGGTGATGAAGGAAGATATTCCCAAGACTTCCTTTCAAATGAGTTATGGGAACTATGATATTATAGTGATTAATTTTGGACTCATTAATACCTCATAAATATTCATGGACTTTATTAATATTGTATTTATAAATTTCCTTGATAAATTTTTGATAGTATTTATTAATGATATTCTGATATACTCCAAGATCAAGGAGGAACATGAGGAGCATTTGAATACTGTGATGAATACCTTTTAAAGGGAGAATATTTATGAAAAGTATAATAAATGTGAGTTCTGAATGGAGTAAGTATCATTATTGGGGTATGTTATCACCAGAAAAAGAAATATATATGGACCTTTCCAAGACAAAAGCAATCGAAGAGTGACCTAGAAAAACATCTGTAATAGAGATCTGTAGTTTCCTTGGTCTTGCTAGGTATTACCAGTGATTTTTTAATAAATAATAATGATTTTTAAACCCACTGAACAAGATGAAACGGAAGGGAGAAAAGTTTATCTGGACCAGTGAATATGAATACTACTTAAAAGAGTTAAAAAGGAGGCTTATCACCATGCCAATGCTCACACTTCTGAAAAGTGGGGAACTATTTGTAGTATACAGAGATGATTCAAAGAATGGATTATGACGTGTACTGATGAAAAATGATAAATTGATAGACTATTCCTTAGAGTAGTTGAAAATTAATGAGAAAAAACTATCCCACACATGATCTGGAGTTGGTAGTTGTGATCTTCGGGTTGAAAATTTGGAGGTATTGTCTATATGGAGATAGTGTGAAATATATACTGGTTATAATAACCTCAAATATATATTCACATATAATGATATTAATATTAACTAGTGAATATGGTTAGAGTTCATTATGGATTATGACTTCTCAATCCACTATTATCCTGGTAACGAGAGTAATGTGGAAGATGCTCTAAGTATAAAGGATCCTGAAACAGTATCAATGTTGATAATTGATAAGGATCCAATATTCTTAGATTTTCAAAGGATGGAAAAGGTAATCATTAAGGAAATAACATCATCAATCCTTGCTCAAATGATTACTCAACCACTCCTCGTGGACAAAATAAAGGATTCTCAAATAAATGATGTGTAAATTTAGAAGAAGGTGGAAGCCATGAGAAAGGGGATTTCCTAAGAGGTCAAAATTTATTAGGAAGTAGTTGTAAGATTTGTGTCGTGAATTTGTGTACCATCCCATCCAAAGACAAAGAAAGAGTTTTTAAGTGATGTACATAGTTCAACCCCCTCTATTCACTCAGAGAGCACAAATATGTAATGAGATCTCTGAGAGAACTATTGGTGGGAAAATATAAATAAGGAGATCACTAAATATACATAAAAGTTACTAATATATCATCAAGTAAAGGTTCAAAGGAAAAATTATTAGAGGATGATGCAACCATTACCCATACCAACATGGAAATGGGAAAAATGTCACCATGGACTTTGTCACCGGACTTCTGAAGACATCTAGAAGAAAAAATACTATATGGGTTGTTGTGGATTATCTCACAAAGAAATATCACTTTATCAAAATTTAAGAGGGATTTTCACTAGATCAACTTTCAGGAATATATATCAGAGAAGTGGTAAGGATGGTTGGAGTACTACAATTTATTGTATCTGATTGAGATCCAAAATTCACTTCAAAATTCTATAAAAGTATCCCACATGCTCCAAACACTGATCAGAACTTTAGTACGTCTTATCATCCTCAAAATAATGGTCAATAAAAGAATAATATTCATACATTGGAAGAAATGTTGAGAGTATGGTCTATAGACTTCAAAAGTGGATGAGACCAACATCTTCCACTGGCTAAATTCTCTTACAACAATAGTTTCCCCTCTAGCATCCAAATGGATTAATATGAATCTATTTATGGTAAAATATGCATAACATCGACATTCTAGAATTATGTTGGTTAACATAAGCTGCTAAGACCTGAAATGGTCAAATAAATGGTGGAAAAGGTTAAATTCATTAATTATCACATCAAGGTAGCCCAAATTAGACATAAAATCTATGATGAAAATAATAGATGGGACATATAGTTTGAGGTTGGATACATGGTATTCCTATACATATATCCATGTAATAGGATCATGAAATTCAAGAAGAAATTAAAGATAATTCCAAGGTACATTAGCCCCTTAGATATTCTTGATCATGTTGGAGTACTAGCCTATTGACTGGCACTTCCACCTACCATATCTCAAACTCATTATGTGTTACATGTATCCCTCTTGAGTATGTACATACCATATCTCTCACATGTACTGAATCTAGAGGTAGTACAGTTGAAAATTGATCTCTCTTATGAGGAGTATCTGGTGAAGATCTTGGACCCTAGAGATAAATTTTTTTGCAATAAGACTACTCACCTGGTCAATGTACTATGGTGGAACCATAAGTACAAAGAGGTAACATAGTAACTAAAGAAAGAAAGGAATAAGAAGTACCCTCACTTTTTTTCACCATGGTATGTAAAATGAAACTTCAAGGGTGAAATTTCATAAGGGGGGAGAATTAACAACCCATAATTTTATAAATGGAAACTTTATTCTTATAATTATTTCATATAGTATAAATTACATAAAATCACATAGAGGACACAATCCATACTTTATAAATGAATAATTAATGGAATAAAAGGTATTTTTAGAAGTTAAGGAACTTATACCAATGGAAAAGTAACTTGACCTTTGGAATAGTAATGTGACCATTAGGAATAGTAATATGGCCAATATAATAGTAACCTATCCTATTAAAGTATAAATAAAGTTTAGGTATCTTATTAATGAAAATGTGATATATTTATTTCATGGTATAAGTAAATAAACATTTTAGAAATGATAAATTAAGTGTTGGTATTTTGTTAAGTTATTATGATGTACCAGACCAAGATGCCACTAAATGTGTGCCCTGAGCCCGGTGGGCCATATGGCCTCAAGCGCGATCCCCAAATGCCAGAGGCTGTTGACTAGTAGTGAGGGACTAGGGTGTGTCTGCGGGGAGACTATTCTCTCACTATTAGAGTGTATCATAGTGGATAGATAATAACATAGATAAATAGTAGAATACATATAAGTAAATAGAATGCATAGTGGAAAAGAGAGACAATAATAGCAATAACTTAAATAACTGGAATTACTAATGATGATATGTCATGTCACTAGAAAACAAGAATTCATGGATACAATATAGCATGCATAAAATGTTACACAAAAGTATAAATGAAATAAAAATAATATCCCAATCATCCCAAGATCTGGCTGGGTCATCTACTATCAAGTTCCATCATAAATAGTATGTAATCAAGTATTCAAATATATATTCTTCCCTTTATCAACACCAAAATTCATGTAATCTACCCTAGGTACCAAACGGTGCTGGAAGAGGGTGTGAGATAAATCTTAGTAGGCCACCACCAACAGTGTCTATAATATCTAGCCCATGTAATGGAAATGTAATAGTGTGAAAGCAGGTATATATAAAGTAAAGTAGTACAATGTAACTAAATACCCAAGTACCTACTTCATCCCTTGGTTGGTTTCTGAACATGTAACCAGTTTATTAATTTATTATTACCAGTTTATAAATAAATCACATGTTAACAATAGTGAAGGTTTGAATATGTAACAAGGAAGCCTGTAATAATATTTCATAATAAAGTTCCAAGGTAATAACCAGGGAAACATAGACCTCAAGAGTCGCCAACTTAGTAATAATTGTACCCTGGCTAAAGGGTAAGAGTGTAATCCAAATTGCATATTCCAAGTCATTCCATAATAAGATGCCTACTGAATACAAGGTGATCATCCAAGGTAAAATGGGGTTAAGCAGTGACTAGTCCCTATGGGATTTAACCATGGAACCTACTTGTCAATTCTAGATCCAATGAGTGTATCCAAGGAATCCTTTAATACCACATGAGGGATCTTACAATGTTATATTGGGTATCCAATAATAGGCAATGATTGGGATCTAGGTGGGTCTCAGCCTACACAAGCATCATCCATGAATTGAAATGGGGTTCCTGAGTGCACAAGGAATTCCCCGATAATAATCCAAGGTGAGATCAAGTCATACCACTCTTATTTGATAATGAATTCATACAATATTTCATTTTGTTCAGTCATTTCCTTTTATTAGTGTGATAAGGCCAAGTATCATGCAACCCTTTAATCAAAAAATAATTTATCAATAAGTCTATTTTTTTCAATCCTTTCCTTTCATTAGTGTGATAAGTCCAAGTATCATGAAACATTTATTAAATCCATTTAATTCATATTCAATAATTAAGGTTCACTCTTATACCTTCCACCAATATGGTAAGGGGTTCTATAGACATGCAACCTAATATTTATTCACATTTAATCCGGTCAAGTCATATACTTAGTATAATTTCTGATTTTTCCTTTCACATTTTTTTATCAAATTTGAAGCACTTACCTTAGGTGGGGAAAGTGAAAGTTACATTGTACTTTACATGATACAATAAGAATTTATTACAATGATGACTATTGTTGGTGTTGTCAATCTCAAGCACATCTGAACGATGGCTCAAAAGTTTCAAACACTAAAAAATAATATATGGTATATCATCCTACATGGGATGTTGGACTTTGTGGGCGTAAACACCAACAATTAGTCACATGTTTTGAAATAGTATAACCATATGGTTCTAATGATTGTAATGGCACCCGAGGAAATTGGAAGGACCCACATGAAACATTCCAAAATCAATGAAGTTGAGGGATGAGTTATTAACCACCCACCTTAAGGTTGTATGAATCTCATCCTCTAATATCAGCCTTTGATTTTACTTAGAATGTAGTAGATCTTGGAAAATGGGGGAAATTCTCACATCTTGATAGCTAGGTCGATAGCAAGAGAGAAGAATAATGGCTCAAATAGACCTGATTACTTACCATTGTGCATCCAATGTGATGACTGGAAGTTCGATCAGATCTTGGATGAAGGAGATATCTTGATACCTACCTTAGGCCTTCAAAAATCTCCAAAATGAGAGGAATGTAGGGTAATCCCACTGGAAATCAGATTATGAGGAAGGAGGAGGCTTAATTAGATCATTAAGGTAAAATGGTCAATTTTCCCATAAATTAGCATGTTCATAGTTTGGCCGTATGGTTTTCCAAACAGTGAACCAACAATTCTTGGGAACCGAGGAAAAAGGGGCACTCGCATGGCTAGGTCGCACGGTCTAAGAAACTGTGCACCAACCGTGTGTCAAGGTTCCATCCAAAAAGGCATTCCACCCACAAGGTTTTCTATAACCATGTTTCTTTCCCTCATTTTTTACTATAAACTGTGATCCATGTCTATTTCTCCTAAAAAGATGAGTTCTGGGCTCCGAACAAGCCTCAGACACCCTCAGGACCTCTGCTAACTCATTAGGAATCTATATTTGGTCCAAAATAAATAATTAGAATGAAATTTAAAGGATCTATACGTGAGTGAATAACTAGGTTCTTATAGTCTTTCCCCCTTAAAATAAATTGTCCATGAGTTCACCTTACAAGGTTGGTGAAACATTGTTTGAAAAAACCTCTGGCCATTGGGCATGTATATCTGCCTCCTTCTCCCAAGTCCCATCCGGCATATAGCCATTCTGCCATAGCACCCGTACTAGAGGGACAGACTGGCCTTGGAGAACCTTCATGATTCATTCAACTATGTGTATTGGATACTCTTCAAAGGCAGTATTGACATCTAAATGAACTTCCTTCACATCAAAGGTGTGAGAAGGGTCGACATGATATTAAAGAAGCTGTGAAAATAGAATACATCATGCATGGAACGGTACCTCTAAGGTAGTATAAACCTATAATCTACCATCCTGACTCTCTCTATAATTTCAAACGGCCCTAAATAACAAGGTTATAGCTTCCCTTCGTTTCTTATCCATCTATTCCCTAGCCTAGGTGATGCCCATAGGAAAACATGATCCCCAACCTCTAACTCTAGAGGTCTTCGATGACGATCAACATAAGATTTATGTCTAGACTGATCAGTGGTCATATTATTTATGATCAGCTAAACTTTCTCTGAAGTCTCCTGAATGGGACATGGACCAAGTAGGGATGCCTCACCTTCCTCTATCCAGCATAGTAGTGAACAGAATGCCCTACCATAGAAGGTCTCAAAAGGATCTATCTTAATCATCACTTGGAATCTATTAATATAGGAAAAATAAATGATATTTATATGATTCTAACAAGAACCATTGAAAAAAATGACACATTCTCATAGAATATCCTCTATAACTTGTATCATTTGTTCTGATTGTCCATCGGTCTAAGGGTGAAAAGTTGTGCTTAGAAGCACCTATATTCCCATAGCCTTTTAAAACACCTTCCATAATCATGACATGAAATGAGTTTCCTTATCTAAAATGATAGTATTAGGGATCCCATTTAGTCATATAATCTCAATGACATATAGTCTTTTAAGATCATTAACTAAGAAAGTCTCCCAAATATGAATGAAGTGGGATGCTTTCATTAGTCAGTAAATAACTACCCATACCGCATCACTACCCTCCAGCAACCTAGGTAAGACAAATACGAAATACATAACAATATATTCTCATTTAAATTCTAGGAATTGAAGTGGTTGTAACAATCCTATAGGTCTCTGGTGCTCTACCTTCACCTACAGATAGATGGAACACCTAGTGATAAAGCTTGCAATCTGATGTTTCATCCTAGGCTACCAATATTGGTGTTTCATATCTCGATACATATTGGAGATTTATATATGAACTTCCCACTGAGAATCATGGTACTCTTGAATTAACTCTTCTCTCATATTTTTAGGAACTTAGACACATTCATGAATATGCAGGATGTTGTCTCTATCCACAGACCAATTTGAAATTGGGTTATCTCTTGATATACTCTCATGGAGAACCAATCCCCTACGATCTAAAAATTTTCTACCCTTCACCTTCTCAAGGAGATAATAAGTAAATATCAAAGATGAGAGGTAATACTACTCATTACTATCATGAAAATCTAGATGTAGCTCATAAAAAAGTTCAATTAAATTCCAATCATCATTGGCTTCCCGTACAGCCTATGTTTTAGCTTTCTGACTTAGTGCATCTGCAGCCACATTTACTTTCCCAAGCATATAGACAATCTCAAAATTAAATGATTTTAGATATTTGACCCATATTTTTTCAAGTCACACTGAGAAAATATATATTTTAGGATCTTATGTTTCATGTACACAACATATCACTCACCAAACAGATAGTGTCTCTAACAACATAAGGAATGGAAAACTACTGCTAGCTCAAGGTCATGCATTGGGTAATTTATCTAATGAGGCCTCAACTACTAAGATCTATATGAAACAACTATATCCTACAGTATCATTACTACTCCTAGTATGATGCCTAATGCATCACAGAAGATGGTATAACTTTTACTAGGATCTAGTAGAATCAGAATAGGTGTTGAGAAAATACACCCTTTCATCTCTTAAAAGGATTTCTCACAAACTTATGACCATAGGAATTTAACACCCTTCTTGTTAAGGCTAGTAAGAGGTGAATAAAGATGTGATAATTCTTTTATGAAATTCTTATAATATTCATACATCCCCAAGAGAATTTTTATATCAAATATGTTCTTAGGATACTCCCAAGAAACTATATAACTAACATTTTATGGGTCAAAAGAGACTCTTGATTCTGATATGATATGACCCAATAAGTTAACTTTTTCAATACAAAAGTGTCACTTAGTAATCTTGGTGTAAAGATAATTCTTTATTAGTATATTAAGAAAGATCTCAAGATGATTATCATGGTCTTTATGAGTATAAGAATACACCAAGAAGTTATCCAAAAAGACTATGACAAAAAAATCTAGATAGGAGTGGAACACCCTATTCATGAGAGCCATGAAAACAAAAAAGTGCAATCATAAGACCTAATGGCATAGAAAGGTACTCATACAGACCATACCTGCTATGAAAAGTTTAACAAGGTATGTCTGATGGTCTGACTCACACCTGATGATAACCTGATCTCAGTTCGATCTTATAAAAGACCCTAGCTCCTCGGTACTAGTCGATGAGATCATTTATTCAAGGAAGTGGATACTAGTTATTGATCATAAGATGGTACAATCATCCTTAATCCATGCATAGACATAATTTTCCATCTTCCTTCTTGGTTAAAAGCATATGAAACCCTCAATAAGATAAATTGGGAAGTATAAATACTTTGTCCTTTAAATCCTCTAAATGTTTCTTGAGCTCCAGAAGCTCTATAGGTTCCATACTATATGGAGGAATAGACACTAGAGCTGCTCCTGTAACATGCTTGATTTTAAAATCTACCTCTATCTCAGGAGGTAATCTAGAAAAATCATTGGGAAAGACATCCCTGAAATGATCCACTACTGGGGGGAAATCATCTTATCATAAACCCTAATCATCCATGAAGAAATTTGAAATCTAGGAGGTCACTCCACCTATACCATGATGCTCTGGTACCGCTCTACTAGCCTGGACATCCCACTCACCCTTATGTAGATAACTGCTTCCCTCTAGTGATGTTAATGATACGCTGCAGTGATAGTAGTCAAACAAAGCATGATATTGTACCAACCAATCCATACCAATAATGATATATAATCCTATCATCTCGATAACTAAGAGGTTCCATGGGAAAGGGTAACTTCCTACCTCAAGGGGATAGTCCCTTCATTGGCATATTACCTCTGACCGTACTCATAATGGTGTATCTAGGGTCATTACACCACAACAATATTGTATCTCTAGTCCAAGACTTTCCATGATAGATACATAGATAAAATATTTTAAAGAACCTATATCAAATAAAAAAGATACTATAGTTGATGTAATAAGAATAGTAATTCATACTATAGATGGTCTTGTAGCCTAATCCTTGGGTATCGGTTGTAGTGAATGAAATTGACCAAATACATAGCCTTATGCAATAGCTGGACTACCACGATCATAACTACTCTAATGGTGCTGGTGGTGATCAGGGATATAGATACCATGACCATAACCTCCTCCTCGGCTAGTCCTTTTGGTTCTATTCCAATTCCCCACCAGATGTGGTGCAAAATAACCTTCTCTTGAAGTTGGAGCTGGGAGAAATCCTTTTCCATTTGAAGTTGGTGGAAGGGTCCTGCAGAATCTCTAAAGATTCCCCATATAGCCAAAATCCTGACACTTAGTGTGTCTCTATCACATTGAGGCATCATATTCCCCCATATTCCACACTAATGACACACTATAGAGTTATCAAACTGGGTAATATGGTTGCCATTTCCTTGATAAGAAACCTTGAGGGAATGTTTCCTACCACTGGGATAACTAATGGCCTATCGTGGCACTAATCCTCTATACCTGGTACAATTTCTATCCCTCAGATTGTATTCAGTGATAAGATCTCGATTGACTATTTTAGAAAAAGTAGGTAGGTGAAAGACATTCACCAGCATATGGATTTTGTAAAAAAGCCCATCCTTGGAGTGTCTAGCACACGAAATCTCATCACAAGCTAAAAGATGGGAAAATCATTGTAACTCGGTGAAATGTGATGAATATTACATAACTAAAATAGAACCCTTCTTGAGATGCATGAACTCTATTGATCTATCAGATATTTTTGTCTGAGGAAATAAGTAAGCATAGAAGGCATTCCAGAAGTTAACCCATAACAAGACCTGATGATGACTGGTTGGGTAATCACATCCCACCAACGCTTGGTCGAATCCCGAAGCATGTATGTGGAAAGCTTGACCATCTGCTCTAGAGGCATATCAAAATTCTCAAATATAGACAGTTTTGCCTCTATCCAATACTCAATAGCCTATGAACCACCATCTCCTGAAAAAGGAGGATGCTGATGCTGGAACTCATGAGTCATATCAATAATCACAGGTGCAACTCATGGAGCACCATGCATGGACAACATCAAACATAAGAAACTATCACAGACTTGGGTGGCAGTGCCCAAATTAGATATAGAAGGAGGTGCCTCAAGTGACACTCTTGAAAGTAATACTGGTGGCTTAGTGCCCACCACATCTGGATCATGGTCATCTCCACCCTCCTAGCATACGATATGAGAATATCATGGAGGAATTGGTATAAAAATTCAAATAACACACCTTATAATAAGATTAATTAGAATATAACATCACTAGAGGAAGGTGAACATAAGAAAACTCAATACCCAATGCCTACTACCCCAACTACCCACTTAGATGACTAGGTATCAGTAATTGATCAAGTATACATTTCATTTAATTTTACATTTAATCACTAGGTTCACTCTTTTACCTTTCATAAACATAACAAGGTGGGATAATTATGTGCCACCAATTCATTTAAGATGTCATGACTTACTTTATAATGGATATCCATTCCTAGTGAATCAGTTCCTATAAACTTTATCACTGAAAACATCACCCATTTATTTATAGCATAATGGATCGACAAAGTAAATTATTCATTCCAACCCATGAGGGGCCATACACCTCATGAATTGAGATAGGATATCACTCAATTGTAATCAAGATTAATACAATCATAAGCTAACTACCACATCATCACTCAACAATCATAGGTATATCAAGCAATGCAAAGCAGTGAAATACACCTATATGGAAAGGAAATATGCATGACATGCAAATCCTAGGTTCTTATAATGATGCATGTAATGATGCTCCTTTTGGTCATGTAATTGAGCTAAGAATGAAGAAAATACTCAAACAGAGTAATAATCGACAACACCAAATAGCATGTGCATCACCAAACTGTGAAATAATGTCAACTGTAATAGGAAAAGCAAAAAAAACAATTGTATTTTGTGCAGCTTGGATTTTACCCCGAACCTGGGTTTGTGATACCTAAGAATGGCTTATGACCAAGTCTCATAGTGTTCCTAATATCCAATATATTTTCTCTAAATAGTAAAGTAAGAAATGAAACTCCTATGATACCAATTTGTGATGTCTCGAATCCAGATGCCACTTAATGGGTACCTCAATCCTAGTTGGCTACATGGAATCAAGTGCATCTCTCCAAATTCCAGAGGTTTCCGACTAGAAACAAGGGCCTATTGTGTGTCCATGGGAAGATTATTCCCTAATTACTAAAGTTTAGCACAATGGATATATAATAACAAAGTTAAATAGAGGAATAAATATAAGTAAACAGAAGGCATAATGGAAAATAGATACAAGAATAACAATAATTGAAATAATTGGAATAACTGATGATGATATGTCATGTCACTAGAAAATTAGAAATCATAGATACAAGATAGTAGGCATAACATGTTCCACAAAATTATAAAGTAAATTAAAAGACTATCCCAAGCATCCTGAGCTCTGGCTTATTCATATGCTATCAAGATCCATCCTAAAAAATAAGCAATCAAGTGTTTTATGACAAATGCTTCCCTTTATCAATGCATGCATTCATGTAATCTACCTCAGGTACCAAAAAACACCTAGAGAGGGTGTGAGATAAATCTTAGTGGGCCACTACTAATGGTGTCTATAACATCCATCCCATGTAATGGAAATTTAATAGTTTGAAAGAATGTATATATAAATTGAAGTAGTACAATGTAAATAAATACCCAAGTACATACTTCATCCCTTGACTAGTGTCTGAACATGTAAAAATTTCATTTATTTATTATTACTAGTTTATAAATAAATCACATGTAAATAATAGTAAAGGTTCCAAGATATAGCAGGGAAGCTTGTAATGATATTTAATAATGAAATTCCAAGGTAATAACCAAGGAAACATAGACCTCAAGGGTCACCAATTTAGTAATAATTGTATCTTGAATAAGGGTAATAATGTAATCGAAGGATCATATTCCAAGGAATTCCACAATAATATGCCTACCGAATCTAAGGTGATCATCCAAGGTAAAATGGGGTTAAGTAATGACTAAGCCCTATGAGCTCTAACCATGGCACCTACTTGTCAATGCTAGATCTAAGGAGTGTATACAAGGAATCCTTTAATACTAAATGATGGATCCTTCAGTGTCATAATAGTTATCCAAGAATATACAAGGATCAGGATCTAAGTGAGTCACAACCTAAGTAATTTTAATCCTTGAATCAGAATGGGGGTTCCCAAGTGCTCAATGTTGGAGTTGGTGGTCTAGAACCAACTACTTTGTACTTTATTCATTAAATAAAAGCCTTATCACATCTTGATTGTTCTTCTGCGTGACATTTCATGTGATAATGTCCAAAGGACAGCTGTTGCATTAAAGGGTCATAGCGGATCCCTGCTATGATGAGAACCCAGAAGTGCCATAACACTGTTCTTGAATGTATGTTCTATGGACGGATGATATTATTTGAGGGACACAAATAATACGGGTCATTAGGGGTGAGGACTCATAAAACTTTGAGTCACCTTCTCATGGTGTGCGCCATTGGTAATATCCAGGAGGATATTATGAGAACGAGACCCGCCAGTAGGAAATCCACATTTCATAGTGTCATTGGATGTTCCTATCTGCGGACATGTGTATTGGTCCTTAGACTTTAAGATTATTATTAATGGGTATTAAAACTCGCTCACTTAGATGTATTGACGAAAACTGTGATGACACACTGTTCGCAGCGAGGTAGGATACGTTGGGTGCGTCACGAGTAATACCGCATTAATAGATAATGCGAGAAAGGATTTGTCCCTTCCGTTCCATAACGGAAGTAGATATCTCAGGCCCTTTGATGGAATTGATATAGCCTAAATAAATCCATTTCCATCGTAAGGTATGGGAAAGTTCAATTCCGGGAAGTCAAAGAAAGAATAATCAAGCACATGGGTTGATGGCACTAGCATGCAATCCACTTGATTGGAGATAACGAGACAAAGGGATTATATTATACGGTAAGCATTCGTAGGAGATGACATGTCATTGAAACGTTAACTTCTTTATCTATGGGTGCCTTGGCGTGTTGATAGATTCTAACCTTGTACTTTAGGCAGGCTTAGCCTAATGCCACTGAGAAAGAGGCCTAGAGGGTCACACACTAAGTGTGTCCATGTATCTTAGTTAAATATTAATATAACAAGTTAAATAAATATTATTCCCGACTGTGGTTTAATAATTATTTATGGATGTCTGATCACATTTATTTTGACACTAGTTATTCAAGAGAATATATTGTGGATGAAATAATATATTTATTAGCGAGTAATACAGTTACATTTATTTAAGAAATAAATAGTCATTACTCAAGGTCTAATAAATGTGGTGGAGAAAAATGGAAAATAGAAGTACACGTCGTGTATATTAAATATACATGCCGTGTAGTTTTATGGAAAACAAGTACACGCCATGTATTAATTATTACACGCCGTGTAGTTTTTCCAGTTGGAATTTTTAGGATTTAATATTGTTTTATTAAATGATATTTATTATAATCAGCATGGGTGCAGGTCAAGGAATTAATAATTCAACATGGGGGTTTTCAATAAGAGTTAATGAAATAAATAAAAAGCGTAACGTGTTTATTTATTTTCATAACTCTATTAACCTCAAACTCGATTATAAATATCCTCGCAACCCCAACATTTTGAAGGGCCATTGTTGTGAACAACGGATTTGGAAATACTCTCAAGCCAAGAGAGAATTCCCTTTCCACCAAGAACGCCCTCAAGTTACGAGAGCAAGATCCTCCACCGGATCAAGGATCTCGAAGGAGGATATCGCAAGCGAAGGTTCTTCCACGCTAACACCCGGAGATCCCTTCGGAGACATCCGGAGATACGTGACACATGTGTGGATCACCACTAGAGGAATCCTACACTTGGATTCTACGATGCAACGACGGATCACCGAATCGTGACCGGACACATCGACGAAGAAATAATTCCAATGAGGTAATTCTTATGCATTAACTAAATTAATTATAATCAACATATGATGATCCTCCTCAAGGGTTCTGGGACTCTTCTTTTCATTTCGTTCTTCATTCTATTCTGAAGATTCGGCATTTTATATCCTGAAGGATCTCAGATTGAACGTTTTTTACCGTTAAAATTAAAGTTGGGAAAACCCACCAATGTGCTTCCGCTACGCCTGGAACCTACAAGTGGTATCAGAGGGGGTCATATCGTTGGTCATAATTATTTAGTTTTTCATTGGTGATTTACACATTTAATAATTTAGTTATTTCAATTCATGTTTAATCATTCTAGAAATCTGAATCTCGAGATCTGTTCCTCCTCCCTCGTTTCCCGTTCACCTCACAGAAACGAATTTTTCTTTTAATTTTGATTAAAATAAAATAGTGGAACTCATCCGGAGGAGCCAAATGTTTCTGGCCATATAACACCAGAATACACGACGTGTATTCATAAGCACACGCCGTGTAGTCTAGGTTTAATGCATTGACTGATCCGCCAAATCAGGCCGTTTATTGGATTTTTTCTAAGAATTTAAGACACCGTGTGTTGACTAGAAACAGGTGGCACACGGTTTCTGGAATACATGTTGTGTGGTCCAATGAACACGGTGTGTAGTCCCTTCAGGTTAGGGTTGGGTCGTGTACTCCGTACACGGCCTTCTCGGCTGGAAACCATGTAATGCGGAAACTACACGGCGTGTGTCCCACTGTACACGCCATGTACTCCAAAAATTTCCGAAGTAAATTAACACGCCCTGTCCCCAGGCGTGTACTTCGGATGGACGGTGAAGAAAAGTACACGCCGTGTAGTCGGAACTACACGCCGTGTACTTACCCAAATTACGCAGATTTATTAAAATTTATCATTATATTATAAAAATCCTTGAGACGTGTACCATGGTGTAGGCGTAAAGCTGAGGCACAATACGTGATAAGTGTTTTATATATATGTGTTTAATTTAACATCTGCGTAATAAATTGGAATTCACCGGGTTGCCTCCAAGGTATAAGTTATGTACAAGGATAATTTTAAATGAATTTATTTGTTTAAAATTATAATGGATGAGAATCTAAAGGAAATTCAGAAAAGGGATTTAAGATAAAAGGATTGATTAATTAAAGATAATTAATTGATTCGAGCATGATTTATCTTAAATAAGAATGATTAAAGAATTGAATGCTAGTTTTATTTAAGCGTAAATATCGTTTCATGTATGGATGATCATGAGCTAGACTGAGACCTTTGTATGTTAATGGTTTCTTTTAATTTATTTATTTAAATTAAATTTGTTGTCCTGCGAGCCATCTCCCTATTAATATGTAGGTCTTGTGCACCCAAGGATTATTTTATGTAAAAAACCCCTTTTACCCCTCACCTGCATGTCAGACAAATACATATGTAATAGATGGAGCTCCCAAGCTAGTGGAGGTGGCTCAATTCAGGATCCAAGGTGAAACCAATCCAAGGAGATACAAAGGTGGACAGGTGGAAATTTGTAAACACGAACTCGAAAGGTTCAAAGTGTTTCTCCCCTAGGTCTTGGGTTAGTTTATCAACCACTAGATAAACTAACCAATAGAAAATCTCATGATCATACCATTTATTTTATTTCTGTCAGTTTCATGGTTTATTTATTGTGGGTGTGTTGTCATGATCACACAATTAATGAATTAAACAAGCATACAAGATGGAACTAAAATAAAACCGGATTATACGAAAATATTATCTTAGACATGGTTAATCACTTAAGTATATCCCACTTAATATTAACAAGCATGTAATCAAAGATAATAAAATGGAAATTTACGTATAAGGATAAAATCCCTCAAAATTAATATTAAGTCGACATAGCCTTCCATAATCTTGGTTAGAATCGAACCATAGTTCAAAGTGCTTGACCAACCCTAGTTGGGGTGCTTTCAATTATCAGGGAATTCTAATTAAAGGTTTTGGGTTGACTTGACTTGGTTTGCATCAAGGGTTGACTGCCACAGCAGGACTTGGTGTGACCAAGAGGCAAAGTTTGAGGAAATCCAAAAATGATTTCAGGATTGGGGAGTCCACTCAGCGGATCAAGGAGTTGCGAGTTAATATAGTTGGCATTTGGAATGCCTACCTAAAACCCTTGAATTTTCTTGACCAACCCTATTTGGGGTAATGCGAAGGGAAATATGGATCCTTGCCACTAGAATATTCACGCAACAGAATATTCCGAAGTCAATGGTGAGGGCTATTGGATTTCGATAAAATAGTGGGAGACTAATAAGTATTAATTTATTTATTTGTCTCAATTTTTGTAATAAATTACTAAACCTTTGCTCATCTTAATTTGTAGAAATGGCAAGAAAATGACTTCAAACATATCATTGGGCTCCATACTCGAAAAAGAAAACCATCTCACCAGCACCAATTTCCAAGAGTGGCAGAGGCATTTACGCGTCGTCCTTCGCCATGAAAGTAAATTATATGTGCTGGAAGAGCCTATTCCAGTTGCGCCTGGGAAAGAGGCTAGTGATGAGGAATTATCTCTATACATGAAACAAATGGATGATGCCAAAGATGTCCAGTGTTTCATGCTATCGGCCATGTCTAATGAGCTCTTGAAGCAACATGAAAACATGGACGCGTATAGCATGATATATCACATTAAAGATATCTACCAAGAGAAGGCAAGACATGAGAGGTATGAGATCTCCAATGATTTGTTTACCATGAAGCTTGGAGAGTCTGCACCAGCTGGGCCTCATGTAGTCAAGCTTATTTTCTACATTGAACGCCTGGACATCTTAGGGATTAAATTCCCGGATGAGTTGTGTACAGATGTCATCCTATCATCACTTCCCAAGACCTTATCTAGCTTCATTGTCAACTATAACATGAGCGGTAATGAGAAGAGTCTATCGGATCTTCTGAATTTGATTCTCCAGGTAGATAAGGACATGGGGCGTGACAAACCTGCGGTCTTTATGGTGAACAAGAAAAGGAAGGACAAGGCAAAGGGGCCAAAGACTTATAAACGGTCTGAAGCCCCCAAGCACCGTCCCTCCAAGAAGGGGAAGATCTAGAGGCAGGGAAAGGAACGGGAGGCAGTGTGTTTTGCATGTGGCAAGCAGGGCCACTGGAAGAGGAACTACACCTAGAAGCGTGGGGATGCTAAAGGTGTGTTTGTTTTCGAGTGAAATCTTTCTATTTCTACACATTGGGTATTAGATACAGATTTTGGGGCTCACATCTGTATTCAAATGCAGGAACCAAGTAGATTTAGAAAGATCGCCAGAGGAGAGGTGGATCTTCGAGCTGCCAATGGCACAAGGCTGGCTGCGTTGGCTATTGGTGGATACCACCTCTCATTGCCGACTAGGATGATTTTGGTTTTACATAACTGTTATTATGTGCCTAGTGTTACCAAGAACATAATTTCTATATCTTGTTTGTATATGGATGTATTTGTTTTCAAATTTGGAAATAAGGGTTGTCTCTTTTATAAGAACAACGTATGTTATGGTATGGCACATTTAAATAATGGTTTGTATGTATTGAATTACGAAAACCAAGTGTTGGCAATCGATAACAAAACAAACTCACATGACTCATACATCACCCAGTTATGGCATCACCACCTTGGTCATGTGAACGAGAAGTGTTTGACAAAGCTCTGCCAAGATGGCTATTTAGACTCTACTAAGATAAAACCACTTGATATATGTCACGCTTGTTTACAAGGAAAAATGACCAAACTACCTTTTGGTGGACAAGGTGAAAGGGCCACAGAGCTTCTAGGATTGGTACACACGGATGTGTGTGGACCATTTCCAGTAGAAACTAGAGGTGGATATTCTTACTTCATTACTTTTACTGATGATTTGAGTAGATATGGCTATGTCTACTTAATGAGGTATAAGTCAGAGTCTTTAGATAAATTTAAGGAATTCAATAATGAAGTAGAGAATCATCTTGATAAGAAGATAAAGAAGCTTTGATCAGATCGAGGTGGAGAATATCTGAACCAAGAGTTCATCGATCTTCTACGGGAGTCTGGGATTCTATCTCAGCTCACTCCTCCTTATACACCACAGTGGAATAGTGTTAGTGAAAGGAGGAACCGCACCTTGTTGGACATGGTGAGGTCGATGATGAGTCATGAAGATCTTCCATTATCCTTTTGGGGATATACATTACAAACTGCAGCATACACATTAAACCGAGTACCAACTAAGGTGGAAAATGGAATTCCATCCGAGTTATGGAATAGAAGGAAACCCACTTTGTCGCACACACGTTAATGGGGATGCGAGGCATTTGTTAAGGCCTTCTCAGGAAACAAACTAGCACCCTAGGGCATGAAGTGTATCTTTATAGGATATCCCAAGGAAACGAAAGGATATTACCTATATAACCCTCAAGACAAGAAAGTGATTGTCGCCAGACAAGCCGTATTTCTTGAGAGGGAGCACATCCTCAAAAGGATAGTGGGATCAAGATTGAATTCGACGAAGTTTATGCTCAAGATACATAAGAGTTGGTATTGGAATAAGTTCCACAGGTCCCCATGGAAGAGGTTCCAGAAACACAAGTGCTGCGTAGGAGCTCAAGAGAGGTAAGGGAACCAGAGAGATTTGCTTTCCTAGTCACCGAGGATGGTGAATCATTATTGTTGGATAATGATGAACCTCTCTCCTATAAGTAAGCAGTAGAAATCTCATAAGCTGCAAGATGGATAGAAGCTATGAATTTTGGGATGGATTCTATGTATCAGAACCAAGTTTGGGTTCTGGTCGATGAGCCAGTTGATGTAAAGCATGTTGGATGCAAATGGGTATTCAAAAGAAAGCTGGACATGAAAGGTCAAGTTAGCACCTATAAAGCAAGGCTAGTGGCTAAAGGATTCAGACAGCATCAAGGAATTGACTATGATAAAACCTTCTCGCCAGTTGCCATGTTTAAATCCATAAGAATCATACTTGCCATAGCAGCTTACCATGACTACGATATTTGGCAGATGGATGTCAAAACCGCATTCCTTAACGGGAACCATCAAGAAGATGTCTATATGACACAACTAGAAGGTTTTGTGACACCAGGTGAATCCAAACAGGTTTGCAAGTTTCAGAAATCCATTTATGGATTGAAGAAATCATCCAGGTCATGGAACATTCGATTTGATGAAGCCATAATGGAATTTGGTTTCATTAAGAATGAATGTGAGCCATGTGTTTATAAGCAGTTTAATGGGAATGTGGTCGTCATCCTAGTGGTATATGTTGATGACATATTACTTATTATTAACGATGTACCAGCCTTATAGTCAGTTAAGGATTGGTTGAACAAGTATTTCTCTATGAAGGACTTAGGAGAAGCAGCCTACATTATAGGGATCAAGATCATTTGTGACAGATCCAAGAGGCTGCTTGGACTAAGTCAGGGTACATATATTGACCAGATACTAAAGAGATTTAGTATGGAAAAATCCAAGAGGGGATTGGTTCCAGTGTCACTTGGTTTACATATTTCTAAGAAAATGTGTCCCCAGACACAATAGGAGAAATATAGGATGAGCAAGATCCCATACGCTTCGGCTATAGGATCCATCATGTATGCCATGTTATGTACCAGGCTTGATGTTGCCTATGCACTGAGCATGGTAGGCAGATATCAAGCAGATCCAGGAGAACAGCATTGGACTGCTGTTAAGACTATCCTTAAGTATCTGAGAAGAACTAAGGATATGTTCCTGGTGTATGGAGGAGATGAGGATCTTTTCATCATAGGGTATGCTAATGCTGGTTTTCAAATAGATCAGAATGATCTGAAGTCACAATCTGGATATGTTTTCTATCTCAATTGAGGAGCTGTGAGCTAGAAGAGTTCAAAGCAGCCAGTTGTCGCCGATTCTACAGCGGATTCCAAGTATATAGAGGCTTCTGATGCAGCCAAGGATTCTGTCGGGATTTGGAACTTTTTCCAGGATCTTGATGTGGTGCCTATAAGTAAAGATCCCATTACATTGTATTGTGATAATACTACAGCGGTGGCTCTTGCAAAAGAAAAAAGGTCACACCAACGGACAAAGAACATACTCCGGACGTATCACCTCTTGAGGGATTTCTATCATAGGGGTGAAGTTGTAGTGAGAAGAGTGTCCACGGAATAGAACGTGGCGGTCCACATGACTAAAGGCCTATCTCAGCAGAAGCATGAATATCATGTGAGAGCTAGCGGGTTAAAGGTTGTTAGCAGTTAGCTCTAGTCCAAGTTGGAGTCTGTTGGATTTGGTGGTCTAGAACCAACTACTTTGTAATTTATTCATTAAATAAAAGCCTTGTCACATATTCATTGTTCTTCTACGTGACATGTCATGTGATAATGTCCTAAGGACAACTGTTGCATTAAAGGGTCGTAGTGGATCCCTCCTATGATGAGAACCCGTAAGTGCCATAACACTGTTCTTTAATGTATGTTCTATGGCCGGATGATATTATTTGAGGGACACAAATAATACAGGTCATTAGGGGTGAGGACTCATAAAGCTTTTAGGCACCTTCTCATGGTGTGCGCCCTTGGTAATATCCAGGAGGATATTATGAGAACGAGACCCGCCAGTAGGAAATCCACATTTCATAGTGTCATTGGATGTTCCTATCTGCGGACATGTGTATTGGTCCTTAGACATTAAGATTATTATTAATGGGTATTAAAACTCGCACACTTAGATGTATTAACGAAAACTATGACGACACAGTGTTCGCAGCGAGGTAGGATATGTTGGGTGCGTCACGAGTAATACCGCATTAATAGATAATGCGAGAAAGAATTTGTCCCTTCCGTTCCATAACGGATGTAGATATCTCAGGCCCTTTGATGGAATTGATATAGCCTAAATAAATCCATGGCCATGGTAAGGTATGGGCATGTTCAATTCCATGGAAGTCAAAGAAAGAATAATCAAGCACATGGGTTGATGGCACTAGCATGAAACTCGCTTTATTGGAGATATTGAGACAAAGGGATTATATTACATGGTAAGCATTCGTAGGAGGTGACACGTCATTGCAGCGTTAACTTCTTTCTCTATGGGTGCCTTAGCATGTTGCTAGACACAAACCTTGGACTTTAGGCCGGCTCAGCCTAATTCCACTCAGAAAGAGGCCTAGAGGGTCACACACTAAGTGTGTCCATGTATCTTAGTTAAATAAATATTATTCCCAGATTTGGTTTAATAATTATTTAAGGATATCTGATCGCATTTATTTTGACACTAGTTATTCGAGAGAATATATTGTGGACGAAATAATATATTTATTAGTGAGTAATGCAGTTACATTTATTTAAGAAATAAATATTCATTACTCAAGGTCTAATAAATGTGGTGGAGAAAAATGGAAAATAAAAGTACACGCTGTGTATTAATTATTACACGCCATTTAGTTTTTCCAGTTGGGATTTTGAGGATTTAATATTGTTTTATTAAATGATATTTATTATAATTAGTGTGGGCACATGTCAAGGAATTAATAATTCGACATGGTGGTTTTCAATAAGAGTTAATGAAATAAATAAAACGCGTAACACATTTATTTATTGTCATAACTCTATTAACCTCAAACCCGATTATAAATATCCTTGCAACCCCAACATTTTGAAGGTCCATTGTTGTGTAAAACGGATTTGGAAATACTCTCAAGCCAAGAGATAATTCCCTTTCCACCAAGAACGCCCTCAAGTTACAAGAGCAAGATCCTCCACCGGATCAAGGCGGTCGAATGAGGATATCGCAAGCGAAGGTTCTTCCTCACTAGCACCCAGAGATCCCTTCGGCGACGTCCGGAGATATGTGACACACGTGTGGATCACCGCTAGAGGAATCCTACACTTTGATTCTACGACGCAATGACAGATCACCGAATACTGACCAGACACATCGACGAAGAATGAATTCCAACGAGGTAATTCTTATGAATTAATTAAATTAATTATAATAAACATATGATGATCCTCCTCAAGGGTTCTGGGACTCTTCTTTTCTTTTCGTTCTTCGTTCTATTCCGAAGATTCAGCTTTTTATATCGTGACGGATCTCAGATTGAACGTTGTTTAACGTTAAAATTAAAGTTGGGAAAACCCACCAACGCGCTTCCACTGCTCCCGGAACCTACACTCAAGGCATTCCCCGATAACAATCCAATGAAATCTCGAGTAAGGCCACTCCAATTTGATAATGAAGTCATGTAGTATCTCATTTGGTTCAATCCTTTCCTTTCATTAGTGTGATAAGGCCAAGTATCATGCAACCCTTTAATCAATTCATAATTTATCAAAAATTACATTTGGTTCAAGCCTTGCCTTTCATTAGTGTGACAAGGCTAAGTAGCATGAAAATTTATTAAATCCATTTAAGGAATATTAAATAATTAAGGTTCACTCTTCTACCTTCCATCAACATGGTAAGGGGTGCTACGAACATGCAACCTATTATTCATTCACATTTAATCTGGTAAATTTATATACTTAGTATACTTTCTAATTTTTTCTTTCACATTTAATTATAAAATTTGAATCACTTTCCTTAAGAGGTTCAAGTGCAAGTGACATGGTACTTTCCATTCAACATTACATGATAAAATAGGAATTTATTATAAGGAGGCCTACCATTAGTGTGGTCAAGATCAAGAATATCCAAATGATGGCTCAAAAGTGTCAAAACACTAAAAACTCATCTATGGCATATCATCTTATATGGGATTTTGGGAATTGTGGGAGTAGCCACTAACATGTAATAACATATTTAGAAATATCATAACCATATAGTTATAATTATTATAACCATGGAATATAAATTATATAAACATCAACTGATAAAATCAGTGAGCTACACATGACAAATTCCAAAATCAAAAAACTTAAGGGATGACTTATAGACCACCCACCATAGGGTAGTATGACTCTTCTCCTCAAATATTGGCCTCTAATTTTTCATATAATAGAGTAGATCTGAGAAAAACGTAAAAATTATCACACCTCAATAGCTAGGTTGAGAGAAAGAGAGAATAATAATGGATCAAATGGACTCGATTACTTACAGTTTTGCATCCAATGTGATGAACAAAAGATAGATCAGACACTAGATAAAGGAGATCTCTTGATCCCTAACTTAGGTCTCTAAAAATATCCAAAATGAAAGAAATGAATGTTAGGCCTACTGTAAATTGGATTAGGAGGAAGGAGAGGTCTTAATTAGATCATTAAGGAAAAAATTGTCAGTTTACCTAGAAATTAGTGTGTGCACAATTTGGCTGCAGGGTTTTTTAAATCGAGCACCAAACATGCACAGGTACATGGGAAAAAGAGGCACTTGCATAGTTAGGCCGCACAGTCTAAGAAACCGGGTTCCAACCGTGCAGTAAGGCTTTGTCCAAAAAGGTATTCCACCCGTACGGTTTTCTCTAACCGGGCAGCCTTCCTTCATGGTTTACTATAAACCATGTGGTGGGCCTATTTCTCCCAAAAAGAAGAGTTTCAAGATCTGAACAATCTCTAAACACCCTCATGACCTTTACTAACTCATTAGGCTTCCATATTATGTCCAAAATAATTAATTAGATCAAAATTTAAAGGATCCGTACCTGAGTGAAAAAATAGTTTCTTACAATTATAAATATTTAATTGCAATTTTATAATTAATATAATGATTTAAAAGATAATATATTTTCATAAAATGTATTCATAAATTATTATTTTATTTTCTTATGATTATGATATAATTTTATGAGATGTTAAGTAATTTTTTAGTGTCCTAAAATTGATTATAATTTTAAAATCAGTATCTTTTGAATAGATGATGATTTTATTTAAAAAAAATTTCTCATATTTATAAAATTAATTTAATAAAATGGAGTTCATTTTTTAATTCTAAATTTTCAAAAATGGTTAGGGTTTATTTTTAGTTCTAAAATATTTGAATTTTAGGTGAATAGTGAAATATGGTAATTTATGATATTTAAAAAATACATAAATTATTGATTTATATATGATGTATGGCTAATGTAAGCCCATAATCTCAAAATATAATTCATTATTTTAAAATATTTAGTGATAAGGTTCAAACTATTCATAGTCTTGAGGAAAAAATAATAAAATAATGAATAAAATAATCAAAAAACACTCCTCTCCTCCACTATAAATACCACCCATTCTCATCACACCTCAAAAGGATTTAATCCTATCCAATTTATACCCAATCCTATTCTAAAACCCCTACCCCATGTCTAGGAGCCATTTTTCACAACAAAATACAAAAAACAATCTCCCTAAGGAGGTTCTTAAGGAGAAGAATTCAATAGGTAAAAACCTCTTTCTTTTCTTTTAATTTCTTTTCATTTTATTTTCTTTTCTTATTCTCTCCTCATATCACCTTATCCAAGTGTAATTATAACTCAAGTATATTATATATATTAATGTTATTATGTTAATGGAATAATGTATCATCAAACCTCTTCTCCTATCCCTTTTATTCTAAAAATGGAAACATCATCCATGAGGTATCGTTTTATCACCTTCAAGGATGATAAGTTTTCATTATCCTTTACCACCATCAAGGCTGGTATTAAAACCATTATAATGATTTAAAAATATTTTAAAATGTATTTATAACTTTTTTTATGTTCATTAACTATCTTATATACATAATATTAAATAATAAAACAAAATGAGTTCGTTGTGATCGAAAACTTCCAAATTAATCTAAATGGTTATCATCAACATTTTATCTAATGAATCATCCTCAAATCTGAAAAAAAAATTATATCCGATTAAACTTCTATAAGTTCATTAATAACATATAATATCTATCTTGGATAATTATCCCCATTTTACGTGATCTTTTATATATGTATATTTGTGAACCGATCATGAAAACCAAGAAAAAGAATACTCTCGAACAATGAAATTGAACACTATAACACATAAAAATGGAAATAAATGAACTTAATAAAATTATAATAAATAAAATACATATATAATATATTATTATTTATTAATTAATGAATCTAATTTTATTATCCATGATATTAAAGTGAATAAATCATTCAGATATAAGGTAAGGGGATTCTCGAACTGAATTTCCTTTCTTTGGGTTATTCCTCTTTCATTCCAAATTTTAGTATGGATGTTCTTTTAATATTCCTCAATATATTATTTCATTTTTCTTGAATTTTCATTTTTGTGATATACATTCTTCCAATATGATTTTATGAAAAATGAAAATATTTTTCCAAAATAACTCTTCTTTCTAAAAACACATGTTTAACTTCTCTTGAGATTATTTCTTTTTCACTCAAGATTGATGATTCTTATACCAAGTATGTTATTTCATTTTTATTTTGGGAAATAAAAGTTTTATTCATGAAATTATTCTTTATGAAATTCTGATGAAAACCATTTCATTTCTATAGGTTATTTTATTTCTAATATTGATATACTTTCTATGTGGCATGCATGATTATGTAAATGTTATAATGTGACGGGTGCACCTAGAATTATAAAGCACTCCAATAAACTGGTTAATGTTATGTATCTCATGATATAATATACAATATTCAGGAGCATGATGCTATATTTTTTCATAATTATGATGTTATGGTTACACACATATGTTATGTGTGAACATTATTCTAGATTTGTTCACAACTATGTGTGGTATTTGACCACTAAGACATGATGTTTCATTTTTTTAATTTACACATTAAATGCCTTTATATAATTATTCCTATCATGATTATTATGATGATCCCATGATTATGTTATGATGATGATTATTATGGTCACAAATGTTAAATTGATTCATGTTCTTATCAATACTCTTACTGGACTTTTATCTCACCCCTTTCTTTTATGTATATCCTCAAGTGATTACTTGTACTAAGTAAAAAAAGAGTAACACTAAGAATATATATAATAAGGAATTAAATAATGTTAATTTTTTATTATATAAATTTTATGTTTGGTTCTAATTTTCCCAATACATTAAACATTTGGATCCTGGTTTTGTAACACTCTTATATTTTTTATATTTAAAATAATGTAATAGTAATGTAAGAAAATAAGGTTCGTTATAAATTCCTTAAATATTTTCATATGAAGAATACAATAAAACTTCTTATTGAAAAATAATCTCTTAAACTGATCCCATTCCATGGAGTAAATATCTTACTATTTCCTTATGTTCTTGATAAGATTATGCGATTTATCCGCTTCTCCTTCCAAATAATAAACATCCAAAATATATTTTTTTTTATTTTTTTTAACACTTGAGAATGGAAAAGATATTTTCATTAGTACTAATACATTTCTCAAAAACAAATGTATCAGTGGAACTACTAAATTAAGTTGGATGTTTCCTTATGAATAACTTGATAGAAATTTTTCCCTCCTTTTCTCATTTAGAAGCTGAACATGATTCATAGCTTGAGAAAGTTGGGTAATTATTGCAATAAGATTTTATTTTCTAGATCTCATAACATTTGGTTTATCTAGAGGAAAATCATTGCATTTTTCATCACATCCATCATAAACATGATTCTTTTGGGTTCCATCCACAACTAAAAAGATTAGTGTGAGTAAAAATAATTATAGTAAGAAACCACAGAATCTCTATCATATGAAAACATTAGAATGTTATCCTATTATTAATATTATACCCAGTGTTTTCACTTAAATTATCTAATCCTAATAAATAATTATTAACTAAACCCTAATTTCATAACAACTATTGCAATCCATATTTTTTATACATAGATATTACATCTTAATTGATGAGTATTCATTATATAACATTATGATCTTTAAAATAACTTTAAATGTTTAGTGTATTTGGAGACTAGATATATAATATTATTATTCATGAAAGATATTTAATTTATACCATAAATATATTATCATGTATAACACTTCTTAGAAAAACCCTACTTAAAAACTTTATTCCTAACCTGTGAAAAGGAAGCATGAGAAAGTTTGATCTTAGATTCTTAGTAAGGGTAAACAAGTAAGATGTGAATGATAACTTAAACATAACATGAGTATAAGGGTATAATAACATGATATTAACATTTGAAAACCATTCCCAGAATATCATAGAAAAAAATATTGAGTTAGGGCATAAATCTTGGTAGTTCATAAGATATGAATTATAAATAAATCAAGGAACTTGATCCATGAGAGCATAATATTAGTGTAAAACATAATTTTGTGACATATAAATAATCTTATAAAATTACTTCCTTGGTCAAGTCTCACTAACAAGACTATTATAGTGGATTGGGTTAACTCTCTATTATATCATATCCTTCGTCATGGTTTACTCCCAAGAATATCATATTGGAAAGAGTCCCTTACTGAATTGGGTTCACTCCCCATTACAGTCCTTATTACCTCATGATATATTCAACTTTACCCAATACATTATAGGGATATAAAATTTCAGGGCCATCCATCAAATATTCATAATATATTTATATGTGTTCCTCAAGATCATAAAACATTCGTCACATATCATAACCCATGGAAAATAAATAGGTTTCACAAACATTTCAACAATTAATTATAGAATAACAATGGGAAAATAAATAGGTTTCATAAACATCTCATCATAATAATAATAAACCATCTAAATAAATAATAAGGATGGTATAATTGGATCATATCACCATTAAATCATAAGTGACATTAAATGATGTCATACTAGATGAAAATTCATTTAAAAGATCACTTGGGAAATTTCTTTAGGAAAATACCCCTTGCATTTTAAAATCTCTTCTCTAAAATATAAAAATTTACAAAATAAAAGGGAAAATTTTTTCATTGAAAAGAAATATTTAAACTTATAAAGTAATATTTAAAACATTGAGTGGTCATTATGGTGTAAAATTCTTTTCATATCATGTGTATTAAAACAAAGATTCCTTTCACAATTCTAGAAAAAAAAATTACCTTATTCAAAAAATGAAAAGAAAATTACTATTAAACCATTTTATAAAAATTAAATAATGGGTAAAAATGACTTTATGAAATCATATTATAATATTAAAACATTATTGAAAACATTTTTATAAAACATTGATATATAATAAAAAGGATTTTTGACTGAAGAGTGAAATAAAGTCAGATTTCCTTAAAAATATTCTTTTGTTATCTTGAGTACTTAAATATATGAAAATTAAAGGAAAAAAATTAATCCATAAAAAACATTAGGAAAAGAAAATTCATGATATTATTGAGAGTTAGATCATGAAATTTCATTATCATAAATATAATCATAAACAATACTAGTAAACAATGAGATTGTAACATAAAACCCTTACCTTAAGTTCAACTATATTCAAAAGTGCTCTAACCCCATATATAATAAATTAAAATTTATTAAAATTTTATAATAGAACCATTTAAATAATTATAATATTATATATTATCTTATTATAACATTTCTACTCTTATTTATAAATAATTGTTTAATAAACTTGTCATTTTTGAGTGTTAACTATTTTGTTTTTCATGAGAGTTTCAGTTCGGAAGTTTTGTTCCTTGAACTTTTATCTTCATTCATTAAGATATATAAATTTAATAATAATATAAATATCATATATATTCATTATATATATATAATGTATGGATAGAAAGATTATTTACATCATTCATGGAGACGGTGTGTTGTACATATGCATTAACATTGTTTTCACTTTTCAATAGATGAAATGAAACAAAGGTAAATAATAATTATATTTTGAAGAATAATTATTATATCATATGTATCATATATATTAAATAAATTTATCCACCATAAATTTAATGCATAAGTGAAAAATAAATCATATCACTTCATGGAGGTGATAGTCCACATGTATGCACAAGCAATATTATCGTTTTCCATTAGATGGAAAGAAGGTGGATAATGGTTGTTTTATCATAATAATAACAATTAATTATATTTAATATACTTAATTTATTATTTTAAAATAGATACCATATATTTATATAATTTATAACAATAAATAAATTGAAAGATGTTGGGTAAGACAAGTACCTCTTCTTCGGTAGGCCTTCATTAGATCCCTTCTTAAGTACCCTTAGAATTGTATTTTAAGAAGAATAAAACATATAATTCGTTAATATGGAAGTTCATAAGATAATTTTTTAGGTTTTAGTTGAGTTACAAGGACTAAAAATTTATATTAATTAAGGAGAGGGGGTTCTCTTTTATAAGTGAAGGGCAAGGCACTCTTAAAATTACTTAAAGTATTAAATTAATATAAATTATTATTTATGAAAAAATTAATCAAAATTGATATATTTTATAATAAAGTATTATTATGAGTCTAAATCCTCACATGAATTAAAATTTGGAAAATTTTAGGTGATGTTTTAACCCTTATCACTTCATATTTACCCTCATTGACCCTTTTGACAATTACCACAACATCAAAGTTTTCTACTCTTTAAGGGTTAATAATGTTACTATAAAAGGAAAAGTGACTTATAAATGTACCATGGTTGATATGTTAAAACATATAAAATTAACTTGGTCAAATTTAGGATTTTTATGATTTTTAAATCATTTAATAAAATATTATTTATTATAAAATATCATTAACGCCATTTTTGAAACTATTAATTTAATCAGGCATTGAAAACAACATGACAGAAAATTAATTATAATATAAACCTTTAAAACATACATAGTATGTTATATTTATCTATAAAATTAGTGGGAAACTATAAATCACTTAAAAATTTAGTTTTATAGTTTTTTAAATTATTTACTTTATTTTTCTACTGCTTACACAGACACTTGTTAGTGTTGTATAAGAATTTAAGGTAATTATTGAACCACTAAAAATTAAAAATAAATTATCATGATAAAAATAATTCATTTACATTTAAAATTACCTTTTATAACATAAAATAAGTTTGTTTTATCCCTTTAAAATAATATTATAGACATTAAAAGCAAGAAATATATATTGTTGACTTTATCTTTTACTTAAATATTATAAAGGTAAAAATAAAATTTAAATGGAAAAAATGTCATATTTTCAAATTTTGTATGATTTTTGATGAAATATAATCATATAATAAAATAAATTCAAGTTTTTAATGAATTTTAAGTCTTATCACATTATTTTTTACCTTAACTAGCCCATTTTACCTTTATTGTGATAATAAAAATATACAATTGTTACTATGCATATTGATCAAAATAAAAGGGAAATATTTACCACATTTGGACCTCATGATTATAAATATAGAATCCATTTTTCAGGATTTAATTTTTAGAAATTTAATAATTTTAATTTAATAAAAAATCAAAACGTAATGAAAATAGTTTTTAAGAAAAAATGCCTTTTATGTATAAAAATGTTTTTATAACAAATTCAACCCTAAAATTGATTCCAATAAGATAAATTGTATTATTTATAATATAATAGTACTAATTTTACTTTAATACCATTTTAAAAAAAATTAACTTTGTAAATTATTTAAATAAAAAGATGGTTTTCAAGAAAAATTAGATTTTTTCACTATTCAGAGAAAAATCGATATTTTCCAAAAAATCACTCTAAGTTAATTTTGAAATTATGATTTTAAATATGAAATTAATATTTTTAAATAGAATTTATTAAAGTTTAAAAATTTAATTACATAATTTTCTCACAAAAAAAATAAAAACCATTTTTAGTAAAAATGTATTTTTGAAGCATATAATGACTACTAAAAACTGAGAACTTATTTATCAATATATTTGATTTATCTAAAAACTTTATACATAATTTTCAAAAAAAAATATATTCATATTCACTCCACTAATTTAACATCTACCTTATAATGGTATAACATATTACAGTTCATTTAGACTCAAGTTTGTGTGTATCGCAAGCTATCAAATAAATTAAATTTATTTGAAGAGAAATATATCATAAAATCATGAGTTGTTATATAAAAAAAGGTTTATCCCGAAGAATAGATATTAAAATTTTATTAAAATATAAAAGAAAAATGATAACAAGAGAATGTATGAGGTCAAACAAAGGGACATTCCCTCATCCAGAAAACTAGCTTGAGATTCATAAAAAGATAGATCATTTTCATATCTATAATCAGAATCATCAAAAGTTTCCCATTCTGACTTTGAGTGAGCCTGATTAAGATTCCTAAGCATTGCTAGCTTGGATATTTCTTACTCCAAGGTGAATTTTTCTTTTAAATACTTTGAGTGTGATCTGTTACAAACATTCCTTGGCATATTGTACTAGTCCTTACATGGCCTTCATTTTGGTGAATCCATATTTTACCCTTTATTGTCGCTCGCCTTTCCCCTGCCATGAATGAAAACATCCTTAATGAAAGAAAAACCACCAATTCCTAAGTTATTAGTGGTGTCAAAAAAAATAATTTTTTGATCCTTATCACTTCCATCTTCTTAAAAATTTCCCCATTTAACAATTTCTAAGGAATTAGAATTTTTTTAGGCATCCTGGATAGATTTTTGGAAACCAACAACCTCGTACTCATATTGAAATCTCTCACTCTAACTAGCATGTTGAGGATTCAAGGAAGCCCTAAAATTCACATAAAATATATGAGAAACATAAAAATAACTCTACTCTAGACTAATTCCATCCCCAACCTATGTAGCCTCACCTTGGCTAACCAACAAATCAGAAAGATTCTTAACCATGTCAGATAAAAGTTCCTTTGGAGAGCCAGTTTGACAAAACCAAATATATTAGGCATCCACATCTATATTATTGATACCACCATTCTCCAAATTCATTCCCTACTCAATATTAAGAGTATCATGACCATTATTTGATGTTATCTCCTATGTAAGATCCACTTGAGCATTGGAGGGACCACTATTATCACTGGATAGATACTTATCACACAACTAAATCCCTTTCCATTGAAATTATTCATATGAGCATTGCATTTCTCAGAGGCCTGTACACTAGACCCATTGTAAACTGGACTTCCAGGAACATTACCATCATGAACTAATGGATTTCACACCAACTTTAGTATCCTAAAATAGTGAAAAAATGAGTGGCCCTTCAGCATGCACCACTCACAAGATACCTTCTTCCAACATAACTCCAACGAATGACCAACAACCTTATAATAATTACAAAAAATGGGTTTTATTTAACATTAAAAATAAATTATAATTTCATATTTGGGAGTCGATAAAGTTACCTTATCAATAATTGTGTGTCTGAGATCAACCTACACTAGCATACAGGAAAAATAATCAACCCATAAAAACTCAATTTCCTTATCAAGACGGATGGGAGTCCCAATTGTTGTACCAATATCAAGAAAAATCATCGGATACCATAGGACCCAACTGAGTCTAGTAAGATGAACCCATACCTAATAGAAGTAATTTCTTACCTGCAAGATGTTAAAATCCAAATACCATTCATGTAGATGAAGCTATCTGGGTTTCAGGAACAAAGCACCAGTACTCCATGCCCAAATTTTAGAGTCATCTCAAGAGAAGAGATAGTGAAAAAACATGGACAAGGGATACACACCTCCAGTATGACAATCCCCATAAAAATAAATTTTATGTACCAATTCATCCAACTTTCAAGGCTTCTCACCTTTAGGTAAAATAAGTCTTGCAATCATGGAGTGTTTTCCAATTTTCAGTCTCTCGAAAAACGCTTCATAATTAACCTCAACATGTACTGCAGAACCCTTGCACAGAATCCTACTAGTTCATGAGTACTTGAATGGTGTTTTAATTTTCTAGTCACCATCATATTTCAGATATGATTACATTCCTATCTAACTACATTGGATAGATCAGGTCTTCACATATCCTTCACCATCAATGTACTTGTAGATTGGTGCTTGCCACCCAAATCTGGCCACACATCAACCACCTGAGCACCCAAATGAGTCGATATCAATCCCACGCACCAATCAAATCTTAAAAAAACACCTTACCTGCATGATTTACCATCATAGCACAACTCTCCCCACTATCTCTAGTTGACGACGCACCTTCCCTCAGAACACCTAGATTAGTTGGCCTTGGATCCCTACTAGGATCCGAAAGGTGCGCATCACCCATGCAGTTCACTGCAGCACACCTCTTATTGAAATTATATGGTCATTCAAATCTTTTTGAATATAAAATAATATATGAATCAATTTAAAATGTTTATAAAATTATTAGTAAGATTTTAATTTTTGTTATCACCTAAGAAGTTTTCTATATGAAGGATGATATTTATTATTTTAGAATCTGTATTTCAAAAAATATATTATATATAAACTTATGGGAAAAAAATTTATTAGAGTTATAATAGTAAATATAAATAATCGTAACATGGTTTCATTTTTTTATAAAACCATTTTTAAAAAAATGGGGGTAATTTTGGTCCTAAGATCAACCAAGGTAAGATTCTAGATAGGACAGCTAAGGCAGAGACCTATCACAATAGAGGAAGGGTAATCATGAGGATAGGAACGTGTAATGTGGAACAAGTGTTCTACATCATAGGTGAGGTAGTGCGGAGGAGGTCAGGATCATACCCCGATACTCACAACTGAACCATGGATGAACTGTCAAATTTTATTAAGTATTTCTCGATGATATAAGGTTCTAATGTGTGAATATTTATATGGTCACTGAATCTCCACTTAAAAATAAACATAATGAATCATTATTGTTATATTTGATCATTTTAGGCCATCTGATCAAGTCAAACATTCATCTTCTTCATCACACACTAAACCTAATACCCCCATCGTATTCTTCAACAATATTCCTATGGTCCTCAAGCTACATAAAAGTGAAATAGAACCCTATGCATGAATATCTCTTGGTCTATAGTGATAAAACCAGTGCATCATTCACATCTACATCATTCCATACAACACATGATTCCATCAAGCTATCTTAATCAGTTTTACTTCAGAAGTTAAAATGTCAAAAGTATTAGTGGGAGATTTTTTATTCAAAAATATCTTCCTGAGAACTCCACGATAGACGATCAAGATTATATAAATGATTTATATATATATAACTATAATATTTGAATTTAAAATATTGGATGTTATGAACATGATTAGAGGAAGCCTAATTTTTATTATCTTTAGTGGTGGTCTTGTAGACTCATCATTGGAGGAATATATTATAAAATAATATATATCAAGTCAGAGAAACTGATTTATCATGGAAACTCAATCAAGAAGATATTTTGAGGATTGATTTATATTTATACTTGGTTTTAATCTATTTCACTAATGAGGTAGATGTATATATATTATATTTCTTCCATATATATATATTGTATTGACCAGATATCTCCTAACTGAAGTGATTTCCTCTGTCACTATAAATGACCCACTATTCATCATTGAATGTATGTGTATACATTACATCTCGTTAAATGATACCATGTTTATTGTATTCCTCCCCAGTGGAACCTACAAATAATTTAAGTGTATATATAACATGTAATTATCATATTTAATTATATACCATTTTTTTGATGTATAAGACTAAATTTAGTGAAACATGAAAATAATATGAATACTTATATAAACCCTCATGTGTTAGGATACTTTTGGTTCATGGAAGAAATCTTATCTAAATGATGGTTGAGAAAACAATTAACCATGTATAAGGTATATAAAATCCAATAAATAAAATAAAAAACAATAGAAAAATAATATTTTAAGAAACCCATATTTAATATGATGATATATCATGTCTACAATCAATATATATATATTAATGAAATAAAATTTTAAATGTTATGATCTATTTATTTAAGGAAGTTTTTATTTGGTTAATGGGAGAGACCCCTTGGGTATAGTTAGCACCTCACTTATTCTTCATCCTCTAACTTTCATATGATATTATCCATATATTCCACTTAAACTAAGTGTTTCCACAAGAACAAGGTTTCGATTTATCAGTATATTTCAAGGTAAATGAATTTTAGTTTCTATAAACTTCAATTTTAATGTTTTCTTAATCCCTTTTCTTATAATAGAAAATGATTTTTGGTAAAATACTTTTTTATGGTTTGAAAAAAACTATTTTTAAGGGAAATATATTTTTAAAATTAATTATTTTATAGACTCTTATTTGTAAAGGATTTTATTTAATGAATTCTATTTTAATGGTTTTTTAATTTCAAGAAATGGTTTTATAGAGTATATAAATTATTATTTCAAGTGTGAAATGTTATTTAAAATTCATGGATTCTAACCATGGGAATATTTATTGTATGTCCATGCAATTTATATTTCAATGAAATTTCATAAATTGTATTAAAATAAGTTTCTTAAGTTTAATTTTCAAGAATTATTTATAAGGGTTGTCTCTAAATTATCAGATTACTTCTAAACTTCGTGAAAGTACATATTTTCTTTAAATTAATATTTTATCAGGTTTATTAGGTATGTAATTATTTTCCTCTTTGAAAATAAATTACTTATATGTGAATCTTTTGAAAGGTTGTTTTAATAGATTTATAATGATAAAGTAAAGATTTATAAAAAATGTTCTGTTTAAAATTTGGCACTTGGGTATTAACTATAATGATGATGAATGGGGAGTTAACCCATAAACTCTAAGAGAATTTTTCTTAAAAGTTATGTTTAGATATCCAATATTATTAGGGGCCACAAGGTTTCCTTAAAGTTTTCTAAGAATAATAAGATTTTATATAGAAATATTACACTCAAAATGATATCACCTTTTAAACAATATTTTAAAAACATCTCTTATTATGAAATTTTGTATTATAAACCCCCTAAATTATCATTTAATTAAAATTTATGTGTTAAATAAAAAATTTATTTCACTCAAATTTTTTGATATAAAAGGTAATGTCTCTGAAAGAATTTTTAAAGAATTTTAAAAAAGGGAAAGGATTTCACCTATTGTTTTAAACCCCCTTACTATGAAATTTTATGCTCATCCCACATTTTCAAATGTTTTTCAAAGGTCTTAGTTTTGAGTAGAAGCTATTTCATATTAAGTAATTGATTAAGGAGTTAGTGTGAGTGAAGCTAAGATAGAATTTTAATAATTGTATAAAAATAATAGTTTTGAATTTTTTGTGTAATGAGTTTTGTTTTATGTTTTTTCTAATCATTTAAAGAACTGGACCTAAAAGATCCTTGGGCAGGTTTTGCCTCAATTTTAATGATAATAAATTGTAAATTGTTAAAATATGGTCTTTTTTAGTATAAAACCCATATATATATATAGCACCAGGGCCAAGAGTGTGGGTTTTGGTTCTTTACAGTTGGTATCAGAGGAAAGGTTTATGAAACTTTGGTGATTATGATGTTTTTTGTTAAGGATAGTTTAAGTTTCATAGGATATTTTTTTAATTAAAGTATATATTATTTAAATTTAATAGATTGAGTTATTAGTTTCAATAGGGATGGAGGAATATCATAAACAAATATTCCATCTCTTCTGGATGACATACTTATAATATTTATTGAAAATTCATGATATTTTAATTTATAAACTATTCCCATTATACAAATCTCCTTCAATAAATTATATAAAATATCAAACACCTCTTATATACCTCAGTATCACCATGGATCATGGATTATTTTAAATCAAATCACAAATTCCCTACTTTTTCACCTATCCCAAAAGGAGAGGTATAATAAATGGATTCTCATAATTTTCACCTTGTCACAATATTTTTAAGCACACTTTGATTTGAGTATAGCTACAGAAGAGGGGGACCCCCATGAAGCCTATATATATTTAGTATCAACTTCTTATCTTTTTAGACATACTGTTATTATTTTAGAAGGAACTTTAATCAAAAGTTTCAAAAATATAATTGATTAGGTTATTTTATAAAAATCGAGTTATATTGGATGTTTTGAAATTATATGTCAATAAAAATAATTTTCCAAAACTACATTGTTTATATCATTGATATTACCCAAAAAAATACAAGATATTTTTATATAAAGTAAGCAAGGGACTTTGAAGGATATCTGAAACATTATTTTTATGTATAGACCATCTATCTTTATAAACAATACAATAATAAAAATATTTGGATGCCCTGATTAAGGTACGACTTAATTTTATTTTTTATGATATTTGTCTTGAAATTTTTTTAATTAAAATATAGGAATAATGATTTATGTGATTCAAAATGTTGGGTTATGCATAACAAGACTTAGTGAGTTATGAATTCAATGTAAAAAAATAATTGTGGGGATATAATTCTTATAAGTAGGGGAGAATGTAATATTCAAATATTTTTTGGTATTTTTAACTAAATGTTATAAATAAATAAAAGTATTATAAAATAAAAACAATTTGAACTAAATTTTTTTTAAAATAATACACTAACTTTTATTTAATTATAAGAACATCTCTTAGAAATAAAAAAGTATGCTACTAACTAGGGATTCAAGAATACTAAATTTATAATGATCATTAGTAATAAAATAGAAAAAGATAAAATAAACATGATAATACAAAAATCATATCCTGCTTCATTATAATCATACATGAGATAAAATTCACTAATATGATGAGAGTAAGTATGAATAGTAGTGAAAATATGGGAACTATCTTTGTGAGTGAGAAAACTATACTGAATAGATGTTGGCGACAAGAGCTGAGGGTAAAAAAATATCACATAAATGGAAATAATTTTCTTCTATAGTATAGGATCGAGGCATAGGATAAATCAACCACAATAAACTACATAACATAATATATAATGTAAACCAAAAACCATCCCATAATGCATGTATAAAAAAACAAGGATCACCAAATAAATACCCAAAAGAAAAGTTATATAGAAGTGACTCAACAACTTCTCCAAAGGTCCAAGTTAGTAATGTTCAGCACAGTCCACAAAGTCCTCATGGAAACTTGTAAAACTATTTGTGTATATATGGGATGAGACTAAAAGTATACTCATTAGGATCATACACAAAGTATTTCTTGTAGATGTTAAAAGAGCATACTAATGCACCGGTGAATGAATAGGGGAACCAACAACATGTACACAATTCAATGAACAAATCCTATAAGTACCTAGGATTTTCATACATAAATATCAAAACCTTATAGATGAATATTCAAAACATTTTAAAAACACATATCTGAATATTTTAGCGACTTTGGAGACTAGAAACACAATCTTCTTATTTCATGAAAGATCTTAAACATCTCCCATAGATATATTATCACATGGTACTCTTCTTAGGCATACCCTGCCAAAACCTTTCTTCATAACCTAGGGAACGAAACATAAGAAAGGGTGACCTCAGATTCTTATTAAGGGTAAACATAGGAGATATAAATATATGATAATATAAATTAATAAGATAAGAATAAGGGTATTTGAACATGAACATAACTTATGAATTTTATACCTAACCTATTATAGAACATAAACATGATTCATGGCATAAAACATTATCCTTTTAGAAAACATGGACCATAAGAGTGAGAAATTATAATAAATCAATCATTAACTATAAAATAATTTCTTAAAAGTATGGAACTATCATAAATATAGAAAACCATTTAATGTTTCAAGGTTAACTACCAATACCATCAATATAGTATATCATGACTTATAACATGTCTCCCATTATGGATCAGAACGCACCTATTTCCCATAGTGGATCAGGACGCAACTATTTTTCATGGCGGATCAAACCCATTTACATGTTTCCCATGTTATCTCATGAGATATAAAGCTTTAACCAAATAATTGTAGGTATATATAGGTCCCACCCATCTCATAATCAAAATTATATGTATGTGTTCCATGATATCATAAATAATTCAACATATCATCACATTATAACTTTTGTGAAAGAAAAATGGTTTCATAAACATTTCTTAAATTCACCACATAATAACCCATTAAAAATAATTGGGTTTTATAAACATTTTATAAATATAAACATAAATCATAAAAATAAATACTAAGGAGGGTATTATTCAATCTTATCCCCAGTAAATCATAAGTAACATCAAAGGATTTCATCTTAGATGAAAAATATTTTTTAATGATCACTTGGAAAATTTATTGAGGAAAATAGCCTTTACACTTTGAAAAAATATTTTTAAAACATAAGAAAATTTCAAAATCATTTTATTTGAAAATAAACTTGGAAAATTATAAAGTAATATTTAAAAATAATTTAAAATGTTTCTTGAGAAGAATAATATTTCTTTGAAAATCACCCTTTTAAAACTAGAAACTTATAAAATATTATTGAAATACGTTTCTTTAAAGATAACCTTGAAAATTTATAAAATAATATTTAAAAATAATTTAAAACATTTAATGAGGAAAATATCCTTTCCAATTTGAAAAAAACTTAAAATTTAAACATTTTTAAAACCCTATTCTTTGAAAGTAACCATGAAAATTTATAAAGGAAGCTTTAAAAATAATTAAAAAAAATTCTTGAGGAAAATATAATTTCCACATTGAAAATTTATTTTTAAAACACAGAACATTTTTAAAATACTTTCCTTTTAAAATAACCTTTTAAACTTATAATGTAATCTTCAGTGAAAATAATGGTTATTATGGAAGGAAATTTCGTTCATGTTGGGCATGTTAAAAAAAGATTTTTTTTCACTTTTTTTATAAAATAAAAATAGACCTTATTTAGAGAAAAACATAAATATTCCTTTAAAAATTTTATAAAATGTAAAAATAGGGTAAAATTTACTTCAAAAACTAAAACATTTTGGAAAATAGTTTAATAAATCATCAATATGAAAGATAAAGGGTTTCTGACTGAAGAGATAGATAAAGTCGGTTTCTTTAAAAAAATTATTTTGAAGTCTTGAGTGATTAGAGGAAAATAAAAGGAAAACATATAATCTCAAGAAAAAATTAGTGGAGGATGAAATTCATGAAGTTATTGAGAAATATATCATAACATTTCATCATCTAAAGCATAATCATAAACAATCCAGATGAAAAATGTGATTGTAACATCAAACCCTTAACACTTTGGTAAATTTTGAATCATAAAACCCATTAAATAGTAACATAAAATGAAACATTAAATATAAATAACATAATTATATTCATGATATTATATTTCAAATGTGTATTATATACACCTTATAGAATAAGATAGGTGCATAACATAACATATGTCTCAAAGAAGGTAAATTGAGACAAAAATATCTTACCTCTTTTGTAACATTTGAACCGTAAATCTCATGAAGGAGATATCTAAAAATGTATGTGTAAATCCCAAAAAAATTAATTATAATAAAAACAAAATGAATTCAAGGTCATTATATACACCATATAAAAGAAATAGGTGGATAATATGGCATGCGTCACACATAACTAAAAAGTGAGATTGATGTCCCTTAACTTAAGTCTCGACCTCCTTCATACACTTTCGAATATCCTATATAAAAATATAAGTTTATTATAAATATATTACATGAATATAATAATATATATATATATATATAATCATATATGATTTACATATGATGTTTTATTTCCTATTTATTAATAATTTCTTATTAAAATCATATTTCAGGTAATAACTGCTTTATTTTTTGTGTATATTTTGATTTGTTATTTTTGGTCCTATTAATTTGATCATGGTTACATCATATAAATAAATTAACCATGATATAAATATAATATATATTTATTTATATAAATCCATAAAATTTAGAGATATAAAATGAAATGCACCGTTAATGAAGATGGTAGGTCATACGTACGCATGAACTTTGTTTCCATTTTCTTGGCAGATGAAACAAAAGAAAGTTAAATAATAAATTAACTTTAAAAAATAATTTTAATGTAATATATATCACATATTTTTATTTAAAACTATCCCCATTACCTTCTATGTAAATCATACATGAATAAAAAATCACATCGCTTCGTAAGGTGGTTGTATGTCGTACAGGTGAGCGACGTTATCGTATCCCCCACAGAATGGAAAGTAATAAAGTTGAATATGATTATATATTTATAGAAGTATATTTATTTTAAAAATATAATATATATATATATTATATCTAGCATCATACACAATTTTGATAGTTTTTTATGGAAAACGTGTCACATCGGTTCGCGAAGTGGTAGTCTGTCGTACATAAGAATGATGCTATCATTTCCTATTTGAGGGAATAGAGGATGGGTGTAGTTTATTCCATTAAAATATTAACATATAAGTATATATTTTATACTTTTTATTATTTTATAATATATGGAAAATATTTTATGGAGTTATAAGAATATTTAAAACAAAAACTCATATTTAAAATTTTTACCTCTTCTTCAGACAAGCTCTTTAGCTTTAACCTAAGTCCATCCTAGATTGGATTTATGATAACTCCAAGTCATATAGGATATGGGTATAGAATTAAGTAATATATTTTGTTAGGTATTTTTTAAACCAAATGGTTTCGGAAGTGTGAATATTATAGGATAGGGGATAGCCTTTTATAAGTGAGGTGAGTGGCACACTTTTAATTTTTGAATAGAAAAAGGTGTACCCACATTTTTTCCATGAAAAAAGGCTAAAAAATGGTTCATTATAAAACAATATATTTTATAAGGTCTAAATATGGCTATACTCTAGGTGTTGGAAAATTTTCTAGCTGATTTTACCCTCTATCGTTTTATTTACCCCCCCCCCCCCCCCGCCCCAAACCCCTTTTAACCTTAACCACAGTAACTAATTTTTACAATTAATTATGGTAAAAATTTAAAATGATATTATTATATAATGTAAAATATGATTATTAAAAATATTAAATCAATTTTTTCAAATTCCATTCATATAATTATAAATTTTTGGTTTAAAATGAAACCCACATATGCAACGAAAATGTGATTTCCAAAGAGAAAAGGTTCAAAAGTTTAAAAAGTTTTTACATAAAAATTAAAAATTAAATTGTTTAAAATGATATAAATTGAGTTAATTGATATATAATTGAACTATTTTTACTTTTAAAACCATCTTAAAATAATTTCTAATTTTTTAAATGCTTTAAAATAAATGACAATTCTTAATAAAAACAAGTATTTTTCACTATTCATCAACAAATTTACCTTTTCAGCAAATTATACAAAAATTAATAAAGAATAATTTATGCAAGATAATATAAAAAAAATAAGTTTATTTTTTAAAATAATTTATCTAAAAGTGGTAATATTAATTATAAAATAAGTTCACAAAATCCGAAAAAAAAACTTCTTTTTAGAAAAATATTATTTTTAAGAAACAATTGGATTTATTATTATATATTGTATAGAAAAAACATAAGTTGAATGTTAAAAATTTGATTAAATATATAATATATAAATTTCATTAAAATAATTCACCAAAAAAGAGATTTTTAATTTATTGAGGCAAAACGTTTTTGTGTGTATAAAAATAGTTTTCCAAAAAAATATTTCATTTATTTTCAAATGGTTTTTATTTTCATTTATAATTAATTAGTCATAAAGGAATTAATTTTATATACATGTTTAAACTGTATATTTTCATAATTTAATTACTCTTATTCATACCCCCATTCCAATAGTGAAGTGATAACAATCGTATTAAATAATAATATTTTAATAGTATGTCGTGTTTTGTTTCAACTCGGTGTTGCGTGTAATACGAGCTAAACTCGTTGTTTCATGTAATAAAAAATATTGAAAATGTTAAATTTATTTGAAAAATATATATTTCATAAAATATCATGGTGTTACATATTTCATCTTCACAAAGTAACACTCACCAAATAACACATCCAAGCATGGTAACATTATAAGAAGCATATCAATAAGAAGGGTACCCTGCACTTCTTTACCACTATTTTTACACTCTCATATAGTAAAAATATATCAGAGTAAACCTACCATATATTTCATATAGTAACCCTACCTTAACACGCATGGGCCATCACATCACATCACAACACATCTCGATCGAAAACATTATTTCCATCACATCACATCACATCTTTCCCGAATACACCTAGGTCATCACATCACATCACATCTCACTCGAAGACACTTGGTTCATCACAACACAACTACAACCATAAATAGAATAGTAGGGTATCATGAAAATGAAGGAAATAAACCGAATGACCTACTCCTACCATGAAAACCCCCCACCATATTTCATCTCATAAAACATCACCAAGGTACACTTTTGACTTTTAGCCATTATAACATGTGCATATTAACATTTTATAAAAGAGAGAGTGGGGAAGAGTGGATGGCCATCCATCCATCCTCACCATTGAGATGTTGGGAAAAACACCCCCAAAACATTTAGGTTTTACCACATGGTTCTCAACATGGTTGGGGTGGGTATATAAACCACAAAGAACATACAAGGTATATATATACAACCATACACAAGCTCGTTTATGGGTTTACAACAAAAATATTATCCCAACTCACAACATCATCACCAAAACTCGCAACCTCCACCGTATTCACTACCAACACAAAATTCATAACACTTTAAAATAAAACCTCAAGCCACATACCACATTCTTCCTTTCATTTCATGTTAATTAATTTTCATGATTTCCCATTTACTAACCATTTCATTATTTGATCCCATTAAATTCATATTTATCAACATCTATTTAAACCACATTTCCTATTTGAAAAAAAATTGTTCATTAATCATTTTAACCCATTAGTCAAACCATCCCATTCCATTTCATTCATTATTAACCACTTTAATTCCATTAATAATCAATCATCAATCACATCGCAATGCAACACAGCATTCCATCCTCCTCATGCCAAAAAATCCCACATTGCCACCATGTTGTAACCACAATAACATTCCAAATCACAACCTTTTTATACATCAAAATTTCCATATACCATATCAAATTATCATCACATCTTCTCCACACACCACAACCACACATCACAACCACACATCGCAACCACACACCAAAAACACACATCACATATTCATATAACTTAATTCATATTTAACAAGGGACTTTCCATTGCATTACCTTATTTAAATGGAATTCTTATACAATCTTAGATTTATAGGGAAAAACAATTTTTTATCTAGACATAAGTGTTCAACCAATTTTATTATTTGTTGTAAAAAATAACCACATGAAAAGGATTCTATAGACATAACAACCATAGTGGAAACAAATCCCCCAACAACCATAATTTTCAATAAGGCATCATTCCAGTAAAATCACAATATCAATAATATCAAAGTGGTAGAATATTTGGTTCATTTTATTTCATGAACCAACCCAACAAGGCTCAAGTTGTAACTACCCCAAGACCAACTCCATGGGATAGGGGTTGGTGACAAGCACCAAAAGTCATAACTAATATGGGAGTCCTTTACCTAATGTACCTGTTCACACACCCCTGACCATTACCATATAGAAGTGTATAAGAATAATAATAAAATATTAAAAATATCTAGAATAAACCATTCATTTAAATCCTCTACAGATTACAAGAGTATGACTATGTAAAATGGAAAAAAAGGGAAAATACATGCCCAGTCAAATAGATGTCCTAGTCTGAAAAAACTATAAAAGTAAATGTTGAGAGAGCCCAACTCTAAATCTCTAAGCTCCAACCACCGTATGTGGTACAATGCACCAGGTATCCATATGATCCTCTATAATCATTATTGGCTTGTATGTCATCCGCATAATACATGACATGTGTAGGAAAATCCCATGTAGGTGTAAGTATATACATACCCAATAGGATTCCCCAAAAGCTAAATGGGGATTATTAAGAGACACGATAGGAATAGACAACTAAACCCATAGAAAGATAGTGAAAAAATACAACGAAATTGATACAAATATATATATACGCAACAAAATAATCCCAAATGAGAGATAAATGGGTATCAATCTCATAGCCCAGTTCGGGAAAGTGTTCCAATAGTTCCAAAGGTACATCATCGATGCCCAGCACATAGTACGTATTTCTAGTAGAAATATCCATTTCAAGCCACGTCTTAATACTGTTCCACACAATCAAGGGTCAAAATCTCTAGGTAGAGGACCCATTCCCTCATACAATAGGATGGTACCAATCAAATGGTCGATAGAGGACCCATTCCCAATATAGTAGGAGGGTTCCACTCTAATAATTGATCAAGGAACCATGCCCTGACACCACATGAGGGTGCCACTCTAGTAATCGATAGAGGACCCATGACATTTTCCAATATAAGTGTCCCAATATGATATTTGTGGACCCATTCCCTAACTCCATAGGAGGGTTCTACTTAGTGGGTAGGTAGAGGACCCATTCCCTATATCAATATAAGGGTGCCACTCTAGTAATAAATAGAGGACTCATGCCCTACCCAGTAGGAGGGTTCCACTCTAGTAATCAATAAAGAGACCATACCTTTTCATAGTAGGAGGGATCCACTCTATAGATAGGTAGAGAACCCATGTCTTATCCTAGTGGGAGGGTGCCACTCTAGTGTCCCTAGTGATCCTAACCTATCATTGATGTTGTAGAGTATCGCGTCAAGAAGCATCACACTCGTAACACCTTACATCATGTACCAAAGGCCACTATAAAGTCCATCATCACGTTTTATGTGGAAAAACACTCAGGATAGGATACTCATGTTCCAAAATCCAAGTCCAGATAAAATAGATATGATAGGTAGAGATTTCCTTAAAATGGAAAAGAGGGTACATGGCATGAAAGGGGACCCACACAGTGTGTGGTTCCACCTTACTATCTAGTTGTGTCCTCGAATGGTAAATGGATCACTATCCATGTATAACATTGTGTTTAAGGGGACTACATGGTGTTCCTCATCCACCCTAAAACCTTATCGTGCTCCTGGTCATGTTAGTGTAAATTTTCCCATGTCGGTGTACTCTGATACATAGAGTGTCCCCCTGCATAGTATTCTTCATGTGTCAGTGTACCCTTGACATGTGCGAGTACACAGCATGTTCATATCCATGAATGTGTCTGTGTACTCCCAGAATACACATTGGGTTTCCAATATTGGGTCACATATCATGTGGGGGTCCCACATGGTGTGTGATATTTAACTCACCCAAAACCCTAGTCATCCCAACCAGGGGTTACACAGCATGTGTTCTTCCAAACTTCATGGTGTGTAGTCAAGATTTTTATAGAATTTAAAAATATTATTAGGTGTTCTAGAAGTGGATACTATACCATGAATATTTCTTATTTCTCACCCAAAATCAAAGGAAATAACCTCTCTTTATCGTTTTAGGCCATCTAGTGGCCGGAAACCGGACCTCTGATGGTTTTTTCCACAACCGAACACACCTCGAACACTTCCCATGTCACTCCAATTTCACAATGAATATTGGATCCATGAATAAATCACACATAACCATAAAATCATCCCAAACCATAGTTTAATCATTTATACATTCATCCTATTTGAATCCATCATGAATCCAGGGGTTTAAGCATGCTCGATCCCACTCGGAATTGTTGAATCATGGACCCGTAGGCTAATCAACGAAGAATGCAAAGAGTTATTAGGATAAAGGCATAAAAAAGTTGAATTAATCATTTTCAAAACATTCTTGTCCAAAAAATAAAAAATTGAGGATGATTGGGTGAGAAAAAAGGCATATCAGGGATTAATTAAATAATCAATTGAAAATCGATTCATGGGTACATACAGAGGATAATAATTGATGGAGATCAAAGGAATAAGAATGATCATTCTCAATCATTTAATAATAAAGGTGGAAATAAACAAATAATGATGCCTAACTTGATTAATATTGTTTTTCAATAAAGAATGTTCTCACCAGCTAATGAGAGAAATTGTTGTGTTCGTTGTGCCTCAATTCTTCTAGATTCGGAGTCTTGTTATCTTCTAATTTTGATCTACCAACAAGAGGTGGTGAACTACCCTCTAAATAATCCCAAGGTTATATAGGTAACCCTATAAATCCTCCATAATGAATATTATAAACAGTAAATTAGGTTTTCTTGGGCTTTGATGAATTAATTAATTAATTAATTAATTAATTCACTAAATGCACCTCGCAACATCCTTTTTATCTGAACTCCATATGTCGACCAACTTTAGGTCGCTCTGAGGGTAAACCTTGAATTTTGAATTCAACCGTGGTCTCAAATTTTCAATATGATACACCATTTAAGATATATCTCATTTTCTTTAAGAAACTATGCATGCGTGATATGAAATACATTTAATATATTTATAAAATTAATTCTTGGAACACTGGGACTTGAAATCGTACATTCTCTCAGTGCCTAACTTAGAAAAAATTCCTAGATATATTCCAAATTCTTACAAGTAAAAAATAGGGTCTCTGTATTATTACCTCATTAAATATTTTCATCCCTAAAAGAAAAACTAAACAAAAATCTCAGGGTACCGAGCCTGCATTTGGCTCTTCCACTCCCATGAGCTCTCTTGTGTGCTCTAATACTTTCACAACATATGAACCGAGGGAATGGTTTTTTTCACATAGGATCTACTCCTACCGATCCTCAATATCCACTTTGTGATTTGTAAAATTGGATCCATCCTTAATGTCTAGCTTTCCCAAGTCAATAATGTGTGTGGGGTCATGCATGTATCACCTCAGTTGTGACACATAGAAGTCATAATTCACCAAATATAACTATGGGGATAGGTTGGGGTGTTAAGAAGCCTCACCAACCCTCTAAAAGGTCTCAAACATCCCAACAAACCTCAAGGATAACTTTCCTCCCCAATATAATCTATAAAAAAATTTATTATGGAGAGACTCTTAGGAAAACATGGTCTCCCTAATCAAACTCTAAGGGCCTACAAAGTTGATCTACAAAAGATTTTTTCCTACTCTAGGCTATCCTCATCTTCTCATGGATGACCTATACATTCTCTATCATTTCATGCACCATCCCTAGACCAATAATAGATGTATCTTCAATCTCTGTCTAGCATGAGGGTGACTTTAAGGGTCTCTCATATAGGGCCTCAAAAGGTGTCATGCCAATTGTAGAGTAGTAGCTATTATTTTACACAAACTCTACCAAGTTCAATTGATCCTCCTGGGTTCAATAGAAGTCCAACATGAAATCCCTCACTATATCCTCTATCACCTAGATAGTGTGCTCAGTATTCCCATTTTTCTATGAGTGAAAGGTTGTACTCATCCTCATCTAGTTTTCGAATGACTCTTGAAGGCCTCTCAAAAACCGTGATGTGAATCACACATCATGGTTGGAGAATATAGTCGAGGTAACCCAATGAAGGTGAATAGTATCTCATACATAAAAATTCCCCAAACTCTTCATCAAAATCTTCTCCCTGATAACAAGGAAGTGTGCTGACTTTTTGAGTTGTCAAACTATAACCTAGATGGAATCATGGACTCCAGTTGTATGTGGAATACCTATCACAAAATTCAAGGATATGTCTTCCCATTTACACTTTAGGATATCAAGAGGGTGCAAAAAACCTATTGGAAACCAAAGATTCCTTCATCTATTGATAGGTGAGACACCGAGAGACAGACTCAGCCACGCTCTGTCTCATGATAGTCCACTAAAACTGCCACTAAATTTCTCTATACATCTTCCCTACACTAGGATGTACAGCCAAAGGAGAATTGTGGAACTATATTATCACCTCCTCTCATATCGTGACTAGGACCATCATTTATCCCTAAAAAAGGATGATGTGATTCCCTCCTTCAAAAAAAATCCATCTGGTGAATCTTCTGGGGATATCTGGTCACATGAGACCTCATAGTCAATGTCTCCTAATAGGGAGTCTCTCACATGATCGAGAAGTAGAGGAGTCAACCCAATTGACTAAAGAAAATTTATACCCTCCTTCTCAACCAGGGTCACTACAAGTAAGCTAACTTCTCAGATGCCTTCTACACCAAATGAGTCGGATACTTAATACTCAAGGATCCTTCCACCATGCTGCCCTTTACTAGAGTATAGACTATCTCAAAATAGTAGTCCTATAGAAACTCCAACAAGTGCCTCTTCCTCTGGTTCAAGTCTCTCTATGTGAATACATACCTGAGACTCTGATGGTCTGAGTAAAACATAAAGTTCTCTCACAAAATATAGTTACTCCACATCCTCATAGAGAAGATTACCACTACCAACTATAGGTCATGAGTCGCATAGTTTTTATTATGGGGTCTCAATTGCCTCATCCAATATACGATAACTACCTTTCTATGCATCAACACATAGTAGAGCCCAGATACAAAGGCATTTCAATACACTATGTACTTAATGACCTCCTCCGATAGTCTAAAAATAAGAGAACTCATCAGTATTAGCCTCAACTACTCAAAGGATCTCTGTAACTACTCTGTCTAGGTAAACAGCTGGCCTTTCTGTATCTAGGTGGTCAAAGGGGATATAATCCTAGAGAATTCTACCACAAAACTCAAGTAGTACCCTATAAGACAAGAAAACTTGGAACCTATAATATGCTCTTGGGTGGATCCCAAGAAAGCAATGCATCGATCTTATTTGGGTCCACAACAAATACCTACTCAAAAATGACATGCCCAAGGAAGTGAACATCATGGATCCAAAACTGGTACTTCGAGAGATTACTATAAAGATGGTCTTCCTGAAGCAATTATAGGACCATCCTAAAGTGTTATGCATTCTCCTACTTTGAAATAGAGTATATGAGTATGTCATCGATGAAGATGATGAAAAATCGGTCAAAGTATAGCTAAAAGTTCTGGTTCATCAAATCCATAAACATAGCAGAGGCATTTTTCATGCTAAAAGGCATCACTAGGAACTCATAGTGTCCGTAGTGACATCTGATTTACAACTTCGAAATATCAGCCTCACAAACTCTCAACTAGGGGTAGTGAGACCTGAGATCAATCTTCAAAAACCATCTCACACCACACAACTAATCAAATAGGTTATCAATTCTTATTAAGGGGTAATTTCTCTTTATCAGGACCCGGTTCAAGTAACTATGATCCACACAAAACCAAAAGATTCAGTATTCCATTTTCATGAATATAATAGGAGCTGCCCAAGGGGACACACTAGGTTTGATAAAACTTTTATCTTGAAGGTCATCCAACTAGAAATGCAAATCCCAGAGCTCGGTAGGGGCCATATGATATTCTATAGAAGATATAGGAGTGGTATTATGGTGAAAGTCTATGAAAAAACTCCATCTCTCACCTTGAAGTTAGTCATGGAATGTCCTCGATGAAGATTTACATACAATACTCCATGACTGAAGGAATCCAAATACCTGAAGATCTGGTTACACTAAGGGATACACTCTCCAACAGATAGGAAATGGGTTGCAGCCTTTAGCACACTAAACCCACTCATCCCACTATGAGATCTCTCTCACCCACGAAGTATAATCTCATCCCATCAGTGAGAAGGAATTTGAATCATCTACAGTGATAGCAAAATATTCAATCCAATATAATTCATTTAACATTGATCCCTTCAACCAATGTCTTGGTATGCCTATTTAACAAGCAATTAGTCAGAGTCCTGGTGAATGGATACCATGGTCGCCCATACTAACACTGGGATCTCTGGCATGTATGCTATTATCAAAACACTTTGACATTGTTTCCCTAAATCACAACCAAATCTTCATAAGGGGAGAACTAAAAACTCTATCACAATTAATGAACTTCTATTGTGCCAATATGTTACAAACTATCCCAATGGGGATCGATCCACAACTGCCCCAAACCCACCTCCATAGGCTAGGGGTTGGAGAAAATTTTTTAGAGGAATAACTAATATGGGAGTCCTTTTCCTAATGTACCTTTACATACATATACGACCATATCCATGAATAAGTTCATAGGAATAATAATAAAAGATAAAAATATGGAGAATAAACCATGCGTGTAAAACCTCTAGGGGGTACAAGAGTACGACAGTGTAAACTAAAAAAAAGGGGGGAAATACACACCCAACCAGATAGATGTACCAAACTAAAAAATTAGAAAAGTAAATGTTGAGTGAGCCTAGATCTGAATCTCTGTGCTCTAACCTCCATACATGGTTCAATGAACTAGTTATCCCTATGCTCCTCTGTAATCGTCGTCAACCTATCCACCGTCTTTATAAGACATGAAACATGTGGGTAAATCCCATGCAGGGGTGAGTATATACATACCCATTAGGACACCCCAAAAGATAAATGGGGATAGTAAGATACATGATAGGAATAGATAGCTTAACCCATTGCAAGAGAGTAACAAAATCCAATGGCATGGATACAGATATATATATTCTCAACAAAAGAATCCCAAATGAGATAGAAAGGGGATCTTCATCTCATAGATCATCCCGAGAAAGAGTAACAATAGTTCCAAAGCTCCATCATCGATTCCCATCATCTCATGAATTTTTTCATTAGAAACATCCCTTTCAAGCTACACCTCACTATTATGATTCACATTCGAGGGGCACAATCTCTAGGTAGAGGACCCATGCCTTGGTAAAATGGGAGGGTGGAACTCAAATGGTCAATAAAGGATCCATTCCCTATCCGAGTAGGAGGGTTCCAATCTAATAATCGATCGAGGAACCATGCCCTGACACCGCAGGAGGGTGCCACTAAGATAGTAGATAGAGGACCCATGACCTAGCCCAATAGGAGGGTGACACTCTAATGGTCAAGGACCCATACCCTGACACCATAGGAGGGTGGTGATCTAGTAATAAATAGAGGACTCATGCCCTATCCCAGCAGAAGGGTTCCACTCTGATAGTCAATGACCCATGCCTTGACTCCACTGGAGGGTAACACATGGTGGGTAGTTAAAGGACTCACTCCATATCCCAAAAGGAGGGTTCCACTCTAGTAATAGATAAAGGACTCATTCCCTATCCAGTAGGAGGGTTCCACTTGAGTAATCTATAGAGGACCCATGCCATAGCCTAGAAGGAGGGTTCCACTCTGAAAGTAGATGAAGGAAACATTACATGTCTCAAAATAAGGGTGCCACTCTATATATAGGTAGAGGAACCATGCCCTATCCCATTAGGAGGGTGTCACTCTAGTGTCTTCGGTGATCCTTCCCAATATTTTTCATCATCGAGTGTTGCCTCAAGATGCGTCACACTCGGAACACCTCACATCATACCCCAAAGGCCACTAAAAAGTCCTTCATCACATTCTACATGGAAAAACTCAATATATTATACTCGTGGGCCAAAATTTGAATCCAAATTAAGAAGATATGAGAGATATAAGTTTCCTTAAAATGGAAAAGAGGGTACACAACGTGTAAGGGGACCCCCATAACATGTGTTCCTACCCATCTTCCTGGCCATTTCATTGATAGGTACATGTATCACTACCCATGTACCCCTATATGGTGTGAAAGGAGGCTACTTGGTGTTCCTCAGCCACCTAGGGTTCTGCCCATACTCTTGTCCATGTTCATGTAAATTTTCCTTTGCTCGTGTACTCTAATACACAGTGTGTCCTCCTGTATAGGGTTTTTCCCATATATATGTACCCTGGACATGTTCTATTACATATCATGTGCCTATATATGGCCATGTTCATGTACTAATGGAGTACACATCAGGTCGCCAGCATCAGGTCACATGGTGTGTGGGGGTCCCAAAATGCATGTGATATTTAACTGACCTGAAATCATATATACCATAGATAAGGGACTACACAAAATGTTTTTTTAAGATATGACATATATTCATGATTTTTACAAAATTCCCAAATCTACCCTAACATTATAGATCCAAATACTCAATGAATCTCACCTGTTTCTCACCCTAAATTAAGGTAAACTGCCAATGTTTGTCATTTCTATCCATCCAGTGGCTTGAAATAGGATCTATGATGGTTCATCCAACACCCAAACACACCTCACATTCTTCTCATGTCATTCCAATTCTACTTCAGATCCCATATCCATGAAGAAATTACCTGCAACCCACAAATCATCCCAAACCATCCTTTTATTGTTGATCCACTCTTTGCACATGAATCTGTCCTAAATCTGGGTGTTTGATCGGGCTTGATCCTTCCCAGATATGTCGAATCGTGGTCCCATAGGACAATCAGTGAATAATGTGAAGAATGATTGGGATAAAGGCACAATAAAAACGGTGAAAAATATTTTTCCAATCATTTTTTTTCAAATAATACAAATTTTAGGAATATTGGCTGAGAAACATGGTTTTTCAAAGATTAATTTGATAATCAATTGAAAAATGATACATAGGCACATGAAAAGGCTTGTAATTGACACGGATCAAAGGAACAAGAATGATCATGCTCCATAATTTAATCATAAGGTCATAAATCAAAAAAATGAAGATTCCTACCTTGATTCACATCATTTATCAAGGAAGAACATGCTCTCCAATGAATGAGATAAGTTTCTGTGTTTGTTACACCATGATTTTCCTAGATCCAGAGTCTTGTTGTCGTCTGATTACAATCATCTAATGATAGGTGGTATAAATTCCCTATCAGTGAACCTAGATTTATGTATATGACCCTAGAGATCTACCATAACTAAGCTTATAAAGTAGAAATTAGGTTTTTTAGGGGTTTAATGAATTGATTAATTAATTCACTAAATGCACCCACCAACAGTCATTTTATCTTAACTCCCCATGACAACCAACTTTAGGTTGTGCCTAGGGTAAACCTCATGTTCTTGATTCCACCATGGTCTCAAATTTTTGATCTGAGACTCCCTTTAAGATATATCTCATTTTCTTTAAGAAAACATGTGTGCTTGATATAAAATATATTTAATATTTTTATAAAATTAATTACAGGCACATAGGGCCTTGGAATTTCTCACCGTCTCAGTACCTGTCTTTGAAAAATATTCCTATATATATTCTAAAGTCTTACTAGGAAAAAATAGGGTCTCTAAATTTCCCCTATCCCTTTAATTTCAATTAGGTAAATTATTTATCTCCATTATGATTGTTTATACTATCTTCCCAAAACATAAAATGAGCATAAACCCTATAGTATGATACAACTAGGTGAGAAACAAAGGATCCCCTACCTCAACAAGGCTTTTTTGAACCACTATTAAAGGTTGGAACAAGAGGAAGACAATATTCAAGCACCATAATGAAGGAAGGAACCATTTACCATCCTATAACACATCATTATTCCCTTACCAATCTAACACAAAAACCAATGATTTCCTAACAACATCCCTTCCCAGATGAAGAATATGAAGAAGACTGGGAGAAAGAAATAAGGGAACTTAGCTAAAACCAATATGAATCGATCTCCCAAGGTTGGGGTTGAAAGACACTAAAAGGGGAATGAAATACCTCATTCGGGTGAACTTTGGTCTCCCATTAACTGATAGAATATCCAAAAAAGGTATAGTTTGAGGGAGTTTGGGTTTTTATAGGTGGTATATAAAACATAAGACCATTGAAGATCCTACCTCACCATGGTACAAGACTACTGAAAAAAGGGATACCACAAAACAAAGGGGACTGATCACACCATAACCTGGCTGATCAAAGATGAATCCAAGAATTATAACTATATTCATTCCACATATCTGAAAATATGGGAAAAGTAACCATGATGTGGTGGGAAGGACCACACTACATAACCCTTTCACTAAAAATAGGTTATGTCATATCCCTCCTCCACAGAGAAGTTATGCCTAAAAAGGTAGAACCACTGAAAACTCACCCTCAGGACTCTACATTATAGACAAGGTGTCAACATCACGCCTATACCAATTTTTTTAGTATAACCAAAAACTCCTCCTATGTGACTTTATTCTGTAGCCAACACATCCACACCACAGAACAAATAAGGCTACACCATAGCCCTTTTCCATGGCGTAGCGATGCCAAAAATAGTATAACCTTTTTGAAAAACTATACTTAAGACTCAATGTCTCAACTGGACTCTCCACACCACAGTGGACACCCTTATGGTGCAACCCATCACTCCATGTCATAGAAATATTCTAAGTTTGAATCTCAACCCAATCTCCCCCTTTTACCCTTCAAATTCATCAGGACCTCCCCCAGAAACCTCTACTACTAGAATTTCTACAGAGTAACTAGTTAGAAGTTCTAGTTCATTACATCAGATACCACTCAAACTATTCTCTTCCTTGATAATAAAAAAACAAGATCATTAAAGGGAGGAAAGGTATTGAACAAGTATCTCTTGATATACATCTCAAGGATCTCATTACAACTGAACAACTCCACCAACCAAACACACTAAACCCAACCAAAAAAGTTATCCAAAAATCCCACACAACAACATTACCACAACATGGATATAAGAAAACAAATCAAGGAATTTCATCTTCCATATCAAGATATTATTCACTATGTACAACACTGACTCACCCACAAGTTTTTAATACATGTCATAGTATAACGTATCTTTATTAGGAATTAGATTTTCCCCTATTCATATATTGGAATCTTTAACTCTCATCAAATAAGAGAAAAATCACATCTCATGAACCAGTAAGACCTATGAATCACATCAAAAAAGTAAGGAAAAACAAGACAAAACTCAAAAAAATATTAGGGTACTGGGCATGCATAAGCTTCTCATACTCCCAATTACTCTTCTCTAGGACAACATTCCTCCAAAACACATGAACCAAGGGAATGGTTCATCCACACAACACTTTCTCCAGATAGTCCCGAATCTCAACTAGCCACTCCATAAATGTCTCATCGTCCTTGATATCCAACTCTCCCTATTAAATGGCATGGGAGTCATCATGAAGATATAGACATATCTAAGGGACATGGAAGAAGTCGTGGATCCTGTCTAGTTGTGGAAAGAGTACCAACCAATAATACACCTTTCCAATGCACTCCAACACCTTAAGAGGCCCAAAAAACTTGGGTCATAGATTAATTCCCCAACAAACCTCTACTAACCATGTCGAGGAGAAACCTTTAAGAACATGTGGTCTCTAAACTCAAATTCCAAGGGACTCCTCCTGTGATCTGTATAAGACTTATGCAGTTCATGCACTACTTTAATCCTCTCAAAAACAACCTGAATCTTATCTATCATGATATAAACCACATCAGGGACAAAAAATAACAACTCCCCAACCTCATCCCAGTATAATAGAGAAGGATGTGGTTACCCATACAAATCCTCAAATGGGGACATGTCGATGGAAAAGTGATAGTTGTTGTTATAAGAAAACCCAACCAAAGGAAAGTGGTTTCCAAAGATCTTTTTATGTTCAAGTTTCATTCCCACAACTTGTCCTCAAACATATGGATAGTCTTATCTATATTATCATATGTATAAGGATAGAAAGTAGTGTTGAGGCATAACAGAGTGCCAAAATAATTTTTTAATCCTCAAAAAACTCACAAGGTAAACAAGCATCTCGATCTGAGACAATGGACCTTGGAACTCCATACAGCCACATAACCTCATCCACATACCTCCTTGCCTAATAATATATGGCACCCAACTCCTTGATCACTAACAAGGGATCTTATTTCATCAACTGATCCACGATTACCTAGATAGCATCACAACCTACTTGAGCTCAGGGTAACCCTGTGATGATGTATATTGATATTTCATCCCATTTACACTAGGGAACATCCAAGGGCTATAAAAAATCACCAGAGAAATGATTCTTGTCCTTTACCTACTAGAAAACAAAGAACCATGCTACAAACTCTACCACTAACCATTTTATCTCAGGACACCAAAACTGCATCCTCAAGCCATGGTATATATTAGAAAATCCTAAGTGTACTTATAAAGTTGATCTATGAAACTCATGAAGTACTCCCTCGTGCATCACTACTAGGAAAAACATTCTCCCCTGAAACAACATCTAATTTTGACCATCCCTTCTGGAGCATCACTATGTCCAACATAATCATGAATCACTATTTCCTACAAGTATCCCCACTAAGACTCTTATACTTACTGAATCAATAAATATTTCATTATCATATAAAATAAGCAACCTCATTCATCAACCACCCTTATATCTAAGTATAGGGCTTCCATCTCATTTATCACCCTCCAGGAATCTCTGGACTCCTGAACAAAAATTTTCTATGACTTCATACACAAAGAATCATCCATGACATTCCCCTTTCTCAAGGTGTAGAAAATATAAATGTAATAATCCTTAAGAAACTCCATCCACCTATGTTACCAGAGATTAAGGTCATGCTAAGGAAAGATATATCTCAAGATCATGTGATCCATGAAGACCATAAAGTGTTCTCCAATGTGGTAATGTCACCATAACTTCATTGAAAACACAGCTGTTACCAGCTCTAAATCATGGGTGGAAAAGTTACGCTCATGGGGGAAAATTCCTAGACCCATAAGATATCATTACCTTATCCTACATCAAGAAACACCCCAATAATATATGGTAAGCACCAAAAAACACATAAAATATAACCCCCTTCTCTAGAAACTGTAGCACCAAAGCACTAATTAATTTCCATTTTAGGTTGTCAAATTCTTTCTAGAACTGATTAGGTATAGATAAATGTATGGTACTTTCTGGTCATGGTTTTAAATGAGGCTGAAATCTATGATAAATCAGACACAAACCTCTGATAATATCTTGTGAGACTGAGGAAACTATGAACCTTTACCACATTCTTAGGTGATTCCCATGAAAAAACTAACTCAATCTTCTATGGGTCCATAACCACACCATACTGTGACACCACATGCCTAAGTAAATGAACCTATTGTGTCCAAAACCTATACTTTTAAAATTTTCCATAGAGATGGTGGTTTTAAATGACCTGTAAGATAGCTCTAGAATGATTAGGATGATCCTCCTATAACTTTGAGTAGATCAATATGTTGTTGATGAAAACAACTATGAACTGGTCTAGGAATTCAAAAAACATAGAGCTTTTGAGAACCATGAATATAGATGGTTCATTTTTTACATCGAACGGCATGAAAATGAACTCAAAGTTCCCATACCTGCATCTGAAGTCAGTCTTCAAGACATCTTCCTCTTTCACTCACAACCGGTGATATCCTGGCCACTAATCAATCTTGGAAAACCAACTAGCTCCTATCAATTAATCAAAAAGATCACCAATCCTTATGATATGGTACATATTCTTGATATTCAACTAATTAAACCTTTGATAGTCTATAGACAACCTCATACTACCATAGGCCTTCTTAGAAAATAACATTATAGCACCCCACGATAACACACTGAGATGAATAAAACCATTCTACATCAGATCGTCAATCTAAATCCCCAACTCCCATAACTCAGAGGGTGTCATCCGATAAGGATCCATCTAAATTGGAGAATCACTAGGATATAGATCTATCACAAACTTGATATAAAATTGAGGGGGAAATATCACAAACTCCCTAATAAAGACATTTAAAAACTCTCTAGAGTGCTTAGAAACCTCCATAATCCCACCATTTACGGATTCCATAGAAACATTAGCCACAAATGAGATAAGGGGATCTATACATATACTTTATAACTAACCACCCATCTTGCTAATGAAAACCACACCCTAGTCATCCACATCTTAAAATGTTACTCTCCTCCATAATCATTCGATAACATTAATAATGGAACACAGCCAGTCGATGCTGAGGATGACATAATATGGTTTCATCTAATGTAAGAAGTGATACATACATGACTTATGTGTCTCCATCATAATTATACACCCCTAGCATATATCAAACAAACTAGTCTGTCCTTTGATTGGTGTAGTCAACACCAGGGGCATAGGAATCCTCTCTATTTTTAATCTTAGAGCATGTAATAGAGTAGGTTCAATAGAGGAATATGAACCTCTTAAATCAAACAAGGGTAGATGATAAAATGATTGCACCTCGAATGAGTTTGTCCCATATAGTATTGTTAGCTCTATCAAATGAAACTGATCATACCCAGCTCCTCTATCACTCTACTAAAGGGTACCTCCATGGCCATGCTCAAGTTGAGGTCCTTGAAGATGAGAAACATCCTGAGGTCAACTTATTCCTTCTCTATCTCCTCTAAGTGAATCATAAAATTGTTACCCATACTACTAAAATGGCCTAATTGGAAACTTCTACTAAGGATGATGCTAAACCAAACCACCACTACCATACTAATCTCCAAGAACTATAGGGTACTGATTCTGATAATGGCCATAACCCCTATAGAAAAAGCACACTAACCCAAGTCCCCCACATAAAGCACAAAAACCACTGGTCCCAAAAGGCTAGAAATGGAGATACTGAGGTCAAATCCCCACTTGTTGAAATAATGAAGGTCATGGTGACTGAGACCTATAACTAGAAACTCTACTCCTTGAGGGACATGATGGTTCCCCTCTCAAGGTAAACCTCGTCGTGATTGCATGTGGTCAATCACCTCCACATTATTTTGAACGTATATATATATTGGAAATGTAAAAGGAGTAATTTCATACTGGATAGAAGGATGGAGTAACTCTTCAAGAATTCATGCTTTAGAATCCTCATCAGGAAAAATATATGGGGAGAAATAAACACAAAATATCCTTAAACTTGATTCAATGATCTCATACAGACATGTTCCCCTACTAAAGAGAGAGTATCTCCTACCACTTCACTAGTTTCAGGGTTGGTGAGAGGAACACTACACCAAAATCAGTGTTTAGTGGTGGTTTTTTAGAAGCAGTTCACTAAACCACCATGAAACTTTTTTTAAATAATTTAGTGGTGGTTTGTTAAAAAACGCCACTAAATATTTAATTTTTTTAAAAAAACCGACACTTATCCTCTCCCAAACCACCCACTCCCCAAAACCACGTGACCCCCATAGTCTTACCCTCGATGCGCCTCACCGCCACGCCTCGCTGTCGTTCATGAGAATCACCACCCCTCTCTATGCCTCACCGCCCCTCATTGCACCTCGTCGTTGGTCCCGAGCCTCACTTCCCCTCACCGCTTCTCACCGCCAGTCCTAAGCCTCACTTCCTCTCTTTTGTGGCTTCTAAACTCTTGGATCATTAAAAAACATATACCCATTAATCAAGGTAACTTCTTCTACCCATTTTCTTATGTATTTTGTGTTATACCAATTGATGTGTTATCAAGAGATTTTTAATTATTATTGAAGGTTGTGTTATCCATACCTAAATAATTTATTAATTTTTTCATTCTAGAATTATTTAATTGTTATTAAGCATGAGAAATTATTTTATCTATTTATTTCTATATAATATGAAATATTTCCATAAAGGTTGTTAATTTAGTGATAATATACTAATAAAATGGATACATTCTTGAAATAATTGAAAAAAAATAAAGTTTTTATGTTATATTAAACTAGAAGTAAGTTACTCATGTTTACGATTACATTCTTGGTCTTATTAAAGAAATTTCTACATTGTTATGTTATAGAATTAGGGGAGTTGATTTATTATGATATGTCATTACTTGAATAAATTATAAAGAATTTTCTATTTTGGTTTTAGGTTAGGAAAGGAAATTAAGTTGTTTCATCTATAGTATTCCATCATTAATAAATTATGTAAGCATGAATTGTGTTTTTAATAAAAATAGTAAAAATATTTATATTAGTTTCATTTACTTAGAAAAAGTGTTGAGTATAAAATTGGGTTTTGAACAAAAAAACAATTTTATAAACACTAGTTATATTTATTTTGGAAATTTATTATGTATTATTTTCTTGAACCCAAAAATTAAATGTAATATACGCTTTTTCACTCTATTTATAAAAGTGTTCAGGTATGGGTTATTTCATGAAACACACTTTAATTATATAAGATATTCTATATTGAAAACATATCCTTTTGAAGTTTTTATTATTTTTTATAATTCAATCACATTTATCAATTTTTACCTATACTTGATTCATTTGGTATGTCTTAAGATGTAAAAATATTTTTTATAAATGGAAAACTTATTATATTGAAAGGGTTTAATGTGTAAAAACCTTTTTTCCTTAGATACTACCTATTTTTCTATATATATATATTTCCAAAAATTATGTTTTAAAACATTAAAAACTTATTTGAATGAAGAACATATATTTTTTCTTTTAGACTGTATTTCTTGTAACTTAATCAAAGACATGTTCTTTGATTGGCATGTTACTAGTATATATTAATTGTTTCTTATTCCATGTATTATAATTTATTTGGGTCACTACTAGTATGCATCAATTATATCATATTCCATATCTTAGGGTTTATTTGGATAGATACTGGCATGATTTGATGAATTTAAAATTAAAATAGGTATTTATATTATCTTATTGTATTTTTTCTTTAGATATGTGATATTGGATTATTTTATGCTGATATTATAAATCCTTTCCCTCATAAAAACATTTTTATAAAATATAGGATTTTTTATGTAGTGTGGAACAATGTTCTTATTTAATAAATGTTTTCCGTAACCAAAGCATATGCATTTACTTTTTGAATTATTTTGTTATCCTAATATTTATTCAAAATATTCATTTTTTCATGAATTTTTTTATTATAATATATATTTTTTATTTTTTATAAATATTTTTTATCATAATAGAGAGAATTTGGATGCATGATACTGATTGGATCTCAATCGAGTTTCAAATTAAGTCTTTTTTTTAATTTTGTATTTAATAATTCTTCAAATGGATGACTTATACACTTCCCTTGTTATAGTGTCATTAGAATACCTTGGTTAATTCTTAATAAAGTGAGTTGCCATATAAAAAAAATTCCAGATAAATAATTATGTTTGGTATTAAAATGAGAGAAATAAGTCTCAGTATATTCATGATTAAAATGAAAGGAGTAGAATGAAGAATTCAATATTTGATTGGTTTCCATTTATCCATCCTCACAAGAAAGAAAATTTAACATAGAAAAAATATAATGGGATGATTATACATGATGCAACTGATGAAAATAATGATGTTGAGAGAGTAAAAATGATGGATGATGTGAGGAATCTTGTATATCAAGCATGTGGTAAAATAAATTAGTTGGAAATTTTAATGTGGTTGTATCATAGGAAAAACATGTATGTAATTTCTAGTATTAGAATAAATTATATTATTACCTTTATGCAAGTGATTATTACCTTTAAACAAGTGTTTCTTACCTTTACACAAGTGTTTATTACCTATACACTAGTGCTTAGATACCCTTAAGTGGCATGAAAAAAATGTAAGTTACCCTTGTGTAGTGAACTAGAAACCCTTAAATAGTGTATGGAATTTATGTTTTTCCTTTACGCGTGCTTTAGAAAATTCTTATTACCCTTATGTAACTTCTGAGTTCCTTTATATAGCTTTTCTAGATACCTTTACATGACCAGTTTAAGTAAAAGATTACCATTATGAAAATTTACTAGTTACACTTATTCAATGTTTATAATTTGTTTTTATCCCTATATAGCATTATAATTACCTATATACAACATGTGTAAAATACATCATATCTTTATGAGGGCTATTTATTTTAAAGGTTACCTTTAAGTAAATTATAAAAATTATAAGGTACCTTTATACAGCCTGTGCAGAATTTATTTTACCCTTACATGGGCTATATAGGTATAAAATTTCCTTATTATATTTATGTATTAGATTATCTCATCTTTTTGAATGGTATAAAGCCTTTATCACTGTAAAATGATACTAGGACTGAAATACATTTAGTATTTTTTAATTTTATCATGATACTTTAAACAGTAATATGTTTTTATTTAATTTCTAACTTTTGGGTTTAAAATGTATGATGAAGAATTAGGAAACTCCCATGTGTAGAAGATTGAATGGATTTCTAAATAATGTTATCCATTCTTGTTTTTTCTATAAATAAAAGCTAAGGAATTGAGTGGATAAATATTAAGAAATAAATTTATAACTTCATGGATTAATTATTCTGATTTGTTGAGGCATTTTTAGTTGCCTTATATTTCCTTGTTTTATATCAGTTGAATAAGGGTCTAAGTTCACTACTCTAAACCAGTTTCTTCATCAACATATAATAATAGTCCAAATAGTTTTATTATTTTTTATAAGTGTTTGTAATTATTATTTCACATATGGTTACACATACATTTAAAATGTAGTGTATGATTATTTAACATATTTCTATTTTTTCAACTAGTATATATGAATCTCTTTTCCTATTTAGTAATACTTATGTGTTTTAATTTTTTTTCAAAATGTGTAGGTGCATTGTGATATATATGGATAAAAGTTGGATCACATTACTGAGGAACACACCTCAGTATACTAAGGGTTCGGAGGAGTTTTTATATTTTTCAATTTCTAATCGATCTGTTGATGGGAGAAAAATATGTCCATGTCTAAAATGTAAATTTATAAGATGGTTGAAGAGAGATGAAGTTTATAAACACTTTATATTGAAGAAATTCCCTTATCATTATTTGTGTTGGATTTGGCACGGAGAATCAAACATTATAGAAAGGTTGATCACTTTTGTCAATCCACAGAATGAGCTCACAACTTCATCGACAATAGAAAATGAAATGAAAAACCTTATAAATAATGAACTTGGTATTGCAAGACACAAAAATCAATATCAAAACATATCAAAACAACCGTTTTAGGGTGCTACAAATAGAAACATGACAAGTTATGTTTTTGAAACTGTAGGACAACTAGATCAAGATTATAACATATCATTGGATCCTCATATTGATTCTATGGAGACTGATGTAAGAGAAAACTTCACTGAGCAAACAGATGTGTTTCATAGTTTAGTTTATGATAGAAATGAAGAGTTTTATAGTGTATGTTTGAAATATTAAAAACTTTCTTTTCTGTAGAAGTTTTATCATATCAAATTCCTATGTAGAATAACAAATAAGGTGATGTCCATTATATTGGAATTGTTGCATGATGCATTTACTGAAGCAAAGACCCGTGAGACTTTTTATGATATGAAAAAAATTGTTAACAAGATTGGTCTGAATTATAAAATAATTCATGTGTGTTCCAGTGACTGTATGATTTATTGGGGAGAGGATTTCAAGTAGACAGGATTACAAGAAATGTTTTTCCTCTAGATAGCCGTTTGTGGGTAATGTTGGAAGTCTGAATCAACATACTACCATGAAGAAGAAGAAAATACACACACCTGTAAAGGTTTTACATTACTTTCCTTTAAAGCCTCGATTGCAAATATTATTCATGTCATCAAAAACCATCTAACACATGAAGTGACATTCTGTAGATAATAAAAATGATGGGTTAATGCGACATCCAAGAGATTCACAATAGTGGAATACATTTGATTAGTTACATCCATATTTCTCATCTGATCCAAGGAATTTTTTATTAGGATTGGTTGTCGATAGATTCAACCCATTTGGGACTTTGAGTACCAGTTATAGCATTTGGTCGGTTGTTTTGATCCCTTATAATCTTCCTCCATGGATGTGTATGAAATAAATGTTTTCTTTCATTTCAATGATTATTCTAGGAAAAAATATGCCTGAAAATGATATTGATGTATACTTGTATCCTTTAATTGAATAATTACATGAGTTATGGATCAACAGTGTTGAGACATATGATGCATCTTCTAGAATAATGTTCAAATTGCAAGCTGCTCTAATGTGGACCATTAGTGACTTCCCTGGACTTGGGAATTTATCTGGTTGGAACACTTACATGGGTTTGGCTTATCCTTTTTTTAAATTTGATTTTAACCTTGAGAATCTACCTCACATTAGAAAATGATGCTTCTTGTGTCATCAAAGATTTCTCGATGCATCTCATAGATTTTGGCTGAACAAGTCAAAATTAAATGGTTTCATTGATCGTAGACCACCTCCAAATTTTTTAACAAGTTCTAAAATACTGACACATATTTTAAATATTTAAAGATAATTGGATAAGTTGAATCATTTGAATGATAGTGGGAAATGAGTTTGAAGTGCATCATCAATTGAAATCAAAATACAACAATAGAAGAAAAAAAGTATATTATGTAAACTTTCGTATTGGGAATTTAATTTGTTGCAGCATAATCTTGATGTGATCTATATTAATAAGAATATTTGGGACAATTTGATATTCACATTGCTATATGATCATGGAAATTTGAATTATCATCTCAATGCTCGGAAATACTTATATGTAATGAACATAAAGCGTGATCTCTGGCCAGATAAGAATGGAAAGTATGCTCCGGAAATTTTTGCAATGAAAAATAGGGATAAAGATACATTCCTTCAAATTTTAAAACATTTGAAGGTATCTAATGGTTTTTAAAGTAACATCTCAAGGTGTTTTGACTTAAATAAACATAGGTTTCATGGATTTAAAATCCATGATTCACATATTTTGTTATAGTAGTTACTTTCATTGGCATTGCATACATTATTACCTGAAAAGGTTATTGTTGTTGTACTCCAATTCTGCATATTTTTTAGAAAACTATGTGAGAAAACTATACATCCATTTCATCTTGAAAACATTTAGAAGATATTTGTATTGACACTTTGTGCAATGGAGAAGATCTTTCCTCCATCATTTTAACTTTCATGATGCATTTAACTGTTCATTTGGTTGAGGAAGCTAAATTAGGAGGCCCCATACATTATCGATGGATGTAACCAATTTAAAGTTACTTTATTTATATGTTTATAATTTTAGTAAACAATTATTGGCACTTCATAAATGCATAATTATATTTTTTATTTTATTTCACAGATATCTTGGGCATTTGAAATCATACATGAAAAATAAATCTTAACCTAAAGGCTCTATTTTTGAAGGCTATTTGGAAGAGGGGTGAATTAACTTTTGTTCTAGATACTTGGATGATATTGATAAAAGATTAAATCAAGTTTTACATGTTAAAAACACATCAACTCAATCTTAAATACATGGTAAATCAAAAAAAACCTATTATTGGTTGATCAGTTGAGAGGAGCTCAAATGTTACACTAACAGAAATGGAATTATTACAGGAACATATATATGTGTTGTTGAATAGTGAAATTATACATCTATTTATTGAAGAGTTGAGGATAAAAACAAAGAGACGAATGAGAGTTTGAACACAAAATGAGAAAGATATAACAAAATTTGTTAATAAAGAGCTTGTAGAATAGTTTGCATGACATGTATGTTCATAAATATTGCAATCAATATGGATATAAGGTTGATACATATATTTTGTAAATCTAATAATTTATATTAATTTTTTCAGATTATGAATACCGATACTTGATCATAATTGTTAGAATATTTGAAGTTTCTTTCTTGAGGTCCTCTAAAAAAGCTATAAAGTTTAATGCTTACAATGTGAATGGATTTAGATTCCATACATTTGATCAGGAAGAGAGTTTTAAAACACATAATAGTGGAATATTTACATTTTCTAAAGTGGAGTACTATGTAAAATTGACTGATATTATCGAATTAAACTACCATGGAAATTTTTTAGTTGTTTTATTCAAATTCAATTGGGTGGATATTATCAGGGTTGTTAAAAGATATTCCTTAAAAATTACTTCTGTGAACTTCTCTCACTTAATGCATGTTGGTGACTGTGAACTAAATGATTTGTATATCTTATCATCGTAAGAAAAAATGGTATATTATATGAAATATGTTGTGGATTAAGGGTGTATAGTAGTTTATCATGTAAAATAAATAGACTTGAATGATATGGATGATGAAGTGGAAGATTTGACCTCTAACATTGAATCCCATCAACAGCAAGAAGTGGACTTATTTTTCCATCATGATATTGAAAATATTAGTCTTTCAAGAGTGGATGAAGTATATAAAGTAATGATGGAGTAGGAAACCGATATAATTGAAGGATAAAATGATTTTTTGTATAGTTATCCCTTCATTTATCAACCACTTATGTCATTTCTGCAGTCAGTAATTATCATTGTTATGTATATTTTTTTTTTAGTATTGTGCATATGTTATCATTTATATTTTTTTGTTTGCCTAAATTTTTTATAATATATGTTCTGAACTTAATTTTATTTTATTAAGTGATAGGAATTCCAAGTGTTATACTCACACTATGGGGTCAAAGAGTTTTTTTATAAGCTGATCGAATTGGGTAATCTTTTCATTAGTTTAAAATTTATTATACAATGTTATCTGTTTAATATATGAAATTTTTTATTTATATTTTTTTAATTCAATCGCTTAGTGTAGGCCACTAAGAATCCTGAATATAAGTGTGGTTGAATGTTCATAAAATATATAATGAGAGTTTTGTTAATGAGATTGCCAAAGAAGTTGGGGTATGAATTCATTTTTCATTATAATAATTTATTATCAGTTGTCACTATGTTAATATATATTTCTTCTAATATGAATAATATTTGATTTATAGGTAAAAATTAAATAACTATTGAATTTCAATCTTACACAGTCCTACTCAGTCTCCCAGAATGACCCACTTGGTAAAGTCCTTATGAAGGAGCATCCTAGTCAAGTGCGTAGATGGGTTTGGGACTATTACCATCTGAGGTATTTGGAAAACAAATGGGGATTTCAAGTGATGAATGGTAGTGAGAAGGTAAATAACACAACTTCAAAATCATTTATTTTACTAACTTTTATTGATTTTAAGTTTAAATATAAATATACAACATTGTTTAATTTTCAATATAATTGTCTTATAGTTGCTGGTAGTAGGAAATGGAGATGGAGAGGGTGACGAGAAGAGTTTATCATTGGGAAATGATTAGTAGATAGTGTTTTTTCATGTATCAGTACGTCTAATGTGGGTATTTTTTATCCTTTTCTTATATTTTAGATGGGATCAAGAGAATGGGTTCCCTATGTATGTGTTGTATAACCATGTGTCTATATGTTGTGTTTCAAATGGATATGTAGATTAAAATTTCTATATGATCATATGTGATGTTTAGTTTCTTGTCTCTCTTTTACATATAGGTGATTCTTTTAATGTGTTGTATTTTGTTTGATTCTTTTAATGTATTGAGAAATGTATTATTTCTTTCAATGTGTTTTTTTCCTTGGTAAATGTGCCGATTATTTATGTTTTGGTGTGAATCAACATACATTGATTCTTTAGTTTTAACATGTTGTTTTCCTTGTATATTGATGATATATTTGATGATCTAGTAAAATTTTCAATGTCACTTTTTGTTGTTCTAGCTAAAATTTCTAGGGCTGCAGAACCTGCATCTTAATTTTTTTTAATTCATGATATATTGGTGGTTTAAACTATCTCAAGAGATAGATTTTTTTCACAGCAGTTTAAACTGCCGCTATATTATGGTAGTTTTTTAGGTGCGGTGGTTTTAACTACTACTAAATATGAAAAAAATTTACTTAGTGGTGGTTTTATCCATATTAGTGGTGGTTCTTTTGGTAAAAAAGACCAGACTTTAACAGGGTTGAAAACTGTCACTATATCCCCATTATTTTTTAAGCTAAAATAACTGCTAAAACAAATAAAACCGCCGCAAAGTACGTCTTCTATGACACTTTCCATAAACCATCGTTAAATGGAAGAAACCACCGTGTTTTAATTTCTAACACCAATTTTAGCGACGATTTTTTGAAACCATCACAGAACCATATTATGATAGTTTAAACATACACTAGATAAAAAATCACCACTATACGGTTATTTTGTTGTAGTGTAACTTCACTTCGAACTCATTTTGAAAGACAAACCATGAAAGATATACCTCCCTTCACTCACCAAGATACAACATCCACCACTGACACACAACTCCTTGCATCATACTAACCACTAATAGAACCTAGTACTCCATCGGAGGCAAGATCAAACTGAAAGTAGTCTCACGATCCTCTAAATGTTTATCTATTGCTAGACTAGAAATACTGACCACATACTTTCCCAGAATCTTCCACTAGAAGGCACACATGTCCCTATACCATTCCTCATCCTCCTATACTGGTTCGATCCTCCGATGTTCAACCAGATCAGCCTATTAAACCTCCATTAACTGAACAAAACATGGATGGTGATCATGATCCATAGATGAAAAGGGAATAAATATTTCCAAAGCTTGGTATTATGGAATTTTATTAAGATTCATTTAAATAATTTTAACTTCCCAAAACCACCCAATTAAAAAAATAACACAAGTCAACCATGATGCATATACCTCTCTTAGGTCTCTACCTTAAAAGTGGTTTCACCTCATTTGGTTGTTTGGTATGCTAAGATTCCTTTCATAGGATCATAAGTGGCCCTGAAATCTAGTGTCCTAGTTGGTATTCCCTAACATATGTCATGCACCAAGATCAATCGACACCATTTCCCTACCAACCCATGAAATCCTAACTATGAATAACTCTAAACTCTTTCATATCCCTCAACCAAATCATCTAATACCACTCAGTCATGACCCCCTCCCTCCTAAGGTATCCTTCTTGGGTCGACAATGAAGGAAGAAAGTATAATGACCCCCGAGTCCCACATTCAATAGGCCCAGGGTTGGTGATAAGCACTAAGGTTATAAAATATCATATAAATGGAAGTAATTACCCTCTATAGTATAGTATTAGTAGATTGGATAAATCAACCACAAGAAACTCTATGAAATAATATAAAAATTAAACCAAAACCTTCCTACAGTGCATGTATAAATAAAAAAGATACAAGAGTATCTAAATAAATACCCAAAAGAAAAGTCTTATAGAAGTGACTCAATAGTAGATCCCAATATCTAAACTATTAATGTCCAGTATGGTCCATAAATTCCTCCTAGAAACATGAAAAAAAATTTGTATATATGTGGGGTGAGAATACAAGTTTACACAGTAGGATCATGCCCAAAGTCTCGCATTCACATGTGAAAAGAGCATATTAATGCACCAATGAGTGAACAATGTAACAAACAACACCTATATAGGTCAAATAACTGATCTCATCCTCACCAAGGTATTCTGACCAAATAATTCATTGAATCATAGTAACATAATAATAAGTGTATCAATCATAAGGGTTACCTACACCACTTTCCCACTAGTTTCCCACTCTCACACCCCCAATGTTGTACATCTTGGAGATCCCATATCTTTTGTATAGTAACCCTTCTTGAAAACACATGGTCCATTATATCACATCATGCCACATATTTTTTGAAGACTCCTACGCCATCACATCACATCACATCTCACCCAAATGCACATGGGTCATCACATCACATCACATATTTCCTCAAGACTTGTAGGTCATCGTATCACATCCCATATCACCTGAATACACTTGGGTTATCCCATCACATCCACAAACGTAACCATAATAGTATAGTATCATGAACATGAAGGAAATCAAACTCATACCCTCCTTCTACCATATTCGACACCCATCATATGTCATATCATCAAACATCACCACAGTTCACTTTTGACTACTAGCCATCATAGATCATGTATGCTAACATCACTTGTAAGAGAGAGTGGGGGTAAAGTGGGTGTCCAACCATCCATCCTAACCATTGGGATGTTGGTAAAAAACCCAAAACATTTATTTGTCGGCACATAGTGCTAAAAATAGGTGGGTTGTGCATAGAAATCACAAAAAACATAAAAGGTGTGTATATATATATACAGCTACACACAATCCCAACCTATGGATTAACAATAATAATACTATCACAAATCAAAACATTAGCACCAATACTCACAACTTATGCCACTTTCACTACCACCAATAAATTTATAACACCACACAAGAAATCTATAAGCCACATACCACATTCTTCCATTCATTTCAAGTTAATTCATTTTCTAGATTTACCATTTACCAAACACTTTATTATTACAACCCATTCATTTCATATTTATCAAAATCCATTTAAACCTCACTTCCCATTTCAAAACAATTTTTCATTAATAATTTTAACCCATCAGTCAAACCATCCCATACCATTTCAATTTCATTATTAACTAATTTAATTTCATTACCATCGGGGAATATATCACAACACAACAACCCATATTCTTCATGCCAAAAAAAACCCACATTTCCACAATTTCACAACTATAACCACAATCAACATCACAACTATTGTCCACATCACAACCACCATGTGTCACATCCACTTCTCATCACATCTGCCCCACGCACCACAATCACACATCACTGCCACACATCACAACCACACGTCACAACCACACACCATAACCACACATCACATATTCACATAACTTAATTAAAATTTAACAATGGAATTTTTATCACTTCCTCTTCCATATTTCAAATGAATTTTCAAAAAATCTAGGATTTTAAAGGTCTTCCAATTATTTATCCATATATAAGTGGTTAACCAATTCCATTTTAGGTGATAACAAATAACCACACAACAAGGGTTCGATAGTCACAACAACCACAACACAAAAAAACCCCCAAATGACCACAATTTTCAACAAGGCATTAAACTCATACAATCACAATATAAATAATATCAAAACAATAAAACATGAAATTCTCCCCCCCCCCTTCAATTTCAATTATGTTGATTATTTATCATCATTTGGTGATGCATACTATCTTCCAAAAATATAATAGGATAATAATCCCTCCCACATGATACAACTAGGTGAGAAATTAAGGATACCCTACCTAAACAAGGCTTGTTCGAACCATTGTTTAAGTTTGGAACAAGAGGAATACAAACACCAAGTACCACAATGGAAGAAGAGTCCTTTTAATATCCAAGAACACATCAGTCTAGTTTATTTCTTTACCAAGACAACACCAAAACCAATGATTCCTTGACATAATACCTCTCTAGATGAATAAAGGGATGAAGATTGGGAGGAGTAAAGAAGGTAACCTACTAAAAACTATCACAAATTGATCTCCCAAGTCTGGAGTTTAAATCCATTGAAAGGGGGCCAAAATACCTCCTTAGGATGTACTTGGTTTGCTGAAGAAATGATAGAAAATCCAAACAAAGGGAAGGATTTTATGGGGTTTTTGTTTTTATAGGTGGTCTATCGAACATAAGACCATGGAGCAGCCTACCTCACCACAATATAGAATTTCTGAAAAAAGGATAGCATGGCACAAAGGGGAGATACCATGTTGCATATCTGAAAATATAGGAGAAGGGGACATGGAATAGTGGGAAGGACCATTTTGCAGAACCATTTTTCCAAGAAGAGGATATTCTGTGACCATACTCCATGGTGTATCTATACCTAAAAAGTTTGAACAACTAAAAAATAACCCGTGAGACTCTATGTTGTAGTCTGGGTCTCTACATTGCAGCTATACCAATTTTTTTAATATCACTAAAAACTCCTCCTTTGAGCCCCTACACCTCATCCAACACCTCCACATCACAAAACATAAAAATATACACCGTAGACCTTATCCATGTCATAACTATACTAAAAATGGAAGAGCCTCTAAAAAATAAACCTGATCCTTTATGCCATCATCAGCCTCTCCACATCGCATTGGACACCCATACGGTACATCCCATCACTACATGTTGTAGAAACCTCCTAAGCTAGAATCTCATATCCATCTCCCCTTATACCCACCAAACTCTTTGGCACCTCCCTTGGACACCTCCACCACCATAATTCAAGAAAAATAATAGTTCATAAGTTTTAGTTCATTATATCCATGGCTATACCACATCAAAGATGGTGGAGAATGAAACATCACTTTATAAGGTGGTGTGGGTACTTTATCCATCACAGGGCCTTTTACATGGGAAGCATGGTCCATAGCCTGAGAAAAAAATATTATGAGGGATTGATGGGCCCAAAGTAGTCAATATTGTGTTGTGGGTGGCCTGGGTTGTTACAAATAGTCCTTCAATCATCTCTCTTTCTTCCCTAAGGACATTAGACACCCCCCCCCCAACCGAGTCGATTAATTTTTTTTAAATATAAATTATTAATTATAAATATATATAATTATAAATATGTATAAAAAAAGAAATATATTTGATCAAAATATATATTTATTATTATATAAATCATTTTTAAGAAAGTGTGTGTATTATTATATTATGAAAATTACCTTTTATCAGTTCTAAATAACATTTATAAAGATCATGTTTTATTAGTACTAAGAAAAACACTGATAAATTGTATCCTTTAAGAGAATTATTTTAGCACAGATAAAGTTCATTTCTCTTTTTTCTTGAATATATAGTGGTATAAGTTGTAAATAAGAAATTTATAAAGGACTTATGGAATCCTTTAATATAATAATTATTGAAAATAATGTTGTGACCTAAAATTATACATCACTCTCATAAGAAACGTTAGGGAACCTTCAAGAGAACCTAAAGTTATTCCCCCCACCCCCCACCACCACCACCACATGTGATATGTTTTAAAGTTATGGACACTAGTGAAAAATTAGATAATATCATTTTGGACTAGGTATATTAATGTAGTTGTATTGAGGGTGTGTGTTGTAACTTGAAGTCCCACATCGACTCTACATGAACATTTGGGAACCCTTAAGAGGTCATATTTTTCTTCCCCCATATGTGATGTGTTTTAAGGTCATCCAGCATATGACTATTAAATAATAAAATATCCATAGAGGATTTATGTCGTGCATGGTGCTCAGAACCAAACTGGTTAGTGAACCGGTAGAAAAAGTGGCTCATTGATCCAACCAGCGATACAATGGTGAAATTGTCTAGAATGGATTTTATTATTATAATATTATAATACTAGGTTCTCTAGTTTATCCACATGATACCTTGGGAGTTGCAGGTAGGGGGTCAAAACTCTCATGCCTCACCTTTTTTCCATGTTTTTTTTATTATACCAGGTCAGGTTGACATTGATAAGTTGTTTCCCCGATTGGGTTGGACTAGTGGGTAGTTGATCCACAAGTTATGGGTAGGAACCACAGGTCCAAGCCAGTTCTCACTAAATTTCATAAAAAAACTTCCAAGAATGTTTTTCTAGAGTGGTTGAGTTGTGGTTAATCGGATCGAATGGTCAATCCAATTATGATAACACTACTAGAAAAGCGGGTGGTTGCGCTAGTTGAAATGGGAAACCACCTTTGGAATTTGCTATTAGTGAGCATCGGTGACCACCAATGGTAGTCACTACACCCTAAAAACCCTATATATTACCCCCATCCTCTCCATCGCCCTCTTAATTCTTGTTGTCAGAGCTGTCGCCGCTCCTCCTCACCTCATGCTCCAACCCCCTTCCATGTCCTCTCCCTCACCCTCACCACACCAATTATGGGAGTTGTCGTCTCCCATCCATGTGTCCTATCCCTTAACTGATTGCCACACCCCCTCCTAGAGTCGCAATCGCCCCACTCTTCCACCTCCCCCAATAGGGCTTCTACCTCTATTCTCATCATCATCCCCTTAGAGTGAGGTTATCTTAGCCGACTCCACCTCTACACATCGGATTTATCACTTGGTTTCAAGATTCATCACGCTATCAGATGTAAACCCTAATTTTGATATATAAAACATGTGGTTATTAATTATTATAAAACACCTTCTATTTTAGGGTTTTAATTTTGATAATAACCATGTAGAGATTATCCTTATTCGACATTCGATACATAATTGACACATTTATTTTATGAAATGTTGGTGTTTTAGGGTCAAAATTTTCTTTAAGGGTAAAATAATTAAATTTTAATAATTTTTTACTTAAACTTATATTATTTGTATCTTCCAATTATAAATTGTAATTTTTGGGATTAAATTTTTAATGTTATGTATTTTAAATTCCATAAATGTTTTTAAAAACATTTTGATTTATTTGGTTGAATTTTAACTGAAATATTATTTTGAAATTGTTTAAATTGTTACAGTTTTGGAATCTATATTTCTAGTGTTCCATGTTTTTATTTTAGATATAATTTATTGAAACATATTATAATTTTATTATTTAAGTTTGATAACTCATGTTTCTTCTGATTAAGTTTTGATAATTTTATTCATTGCATTCATTCTTATTTTTTTATTTTTCTATATACCTGTAGAAGATTTATTAATGTTAAATAGGATCTACCAATGAATGATAAGAATATATAATGGTGTGACATATTTTATTCATTTATAAAATTAGTTATATAATTTTTTTGATAAATATTTCAACTAAATTAATTATACCTTGTTGACTAATGACATTTTTTATAGTGAAGAATAAGATCAGTTACATTATTTTAAGTTATTCAAAAATATAATTGACTTTTCACATTAATTTTCTAATCATTTCAATTAAATATTAACTAATATTTTTACACTAAAGTATCAGCAATAGTCAAATAACATAGTAATTTTATGTAGTCTAGTGTTTTGATAACTAAATTTATAAAATAACCATTGGTCATATATTAATATACAAGTATGATTTTATTTTTCACGTTTTAAATTTTCATATCATATATTTATTTTTAAGTGACTCTCTACAAAATATTTAGTCATGTATAAAAGAATAATTTAAAAAAGAAAAGGTATAAATGATTAAATATAACTTAAAATGATATGACCATGTCATTTGTGAATTGTTTTGTTTTTTTTTGTATGAATATGAATTGAAGTCCATGTGGAATTGGTTAGCCTTCATTTTAAATATATTTTGTGATTTGAAATTCTAAAAATGCACACAATATGAAGTTTTGTGTAATTGTTACTGTTTTTTGTACAGATATGAATATGGGTAAGAGTTGGATTGATAATCCAAATATAATGCCTATAGAATATTTTGAAGGAAATTATATAGTTTATTAATTTTACTAAAATATTTCAAAGTGACAATATTAGTTTTATATATAGAAAATTTACAAACAGATATCAATTTAAATGAGATATCATGGTGTAATACTAATTCTTGAATGGGTTTCTAAAAAACTATAATAGTTGGACTCATCATGAGGAAGAATATATTCATTTTCATCAAATAGAAGTTATCTATATGAATATTGATGTGAGGATGACTAATATGATTCATGAAATGATTACTAAAATGGTATGTGGGTTGGATCATGAAGAAATTAATATCTAGAATGTTGATACCGGTGATATAAATCTTCACTTCTGTGTAGATCATGATTTGTTGACTTTTTATGAAATAATTGATAATTCACAAACTTAATTATATCTAGGGTATACTTCTTGCAGTAAATTTTTATTTTTCGTGTATTTTTTTTACTTTAAGTATTTGAATAAGTGGTCAAACACATCATTTGACATGTCGTTGGTGTTATTAAAAAAAGTACTTCCATATAACACTAAGGTTCCTAAGTTTTATTATCATGCTCATAAGTTGATAGAGAACTTAGGTTTCACATATGAGACCATAGATTCATATGAAAACAATTGTATATTTTTTAGAAAGGAAACTTCCCATTTAGATAATTTTATGGTCAGTGAATCTTCCTGGTGGAAAGATAATGGGGGGAATCATAATCATAAAATTTAGACTATGAAACGAGGGAAACTGGTTTTCATAAATCAAATTCATTACTTTCCACTAAAACTGAGGTTAAAAATATTATTTATGTCATCTAAAGTTTCTAAATTAACTAGATGAAATGTGGATATAAATAAGAAAAGTTATATTCTAACCCACCAGGAAAACTCGCTTTCATGGAAGGATTTTGATCCAAGGAAGACCGAATTTTCAAAATATATTTGTAATTTCTAATTGTAATTATCAGTAGATGGTTTCAATCCATTCGGATCTATGGTTCTTGAAACCGTAGCACATGGATTGTGGTTTTGGTTATGTATAATCTTCATCTGTGTATTTGTATGAAACAACAATTTATACTACTTTTCAGTCTTATTTGTGGACCCATAAATCCAGGGGATAAAATTTATGTTTACCTTTAGCCTTTTATTGATGAGTTGAATGAATTTTTGGTCCATGGTGTGATGAATTGTGAATATGAAATGAATTAAATGTTCAAACTAAAGGATAATTTATTATGTACAATCAATGACTTCACATCTTATGGTAATTTACTTCAAGAATGGTGGACCCATTCTCCTACAGATTACTCTCGTGAGTGCACTCTTCTTTATCCTAGGCTTTCCTCATGACGGCGTGGAACCTTATGGTCTATTTATTTCTTCTCTATTCTTGTTTTCTCTGTCCCTCTTTATCACCTCTGCTTAAATCTGGGATCTTTTTCTGATGAGGTTCTCTCATCATGGTGTTGCTGTCAAAGGTGGTTCTATGTGAAATCCTCAGGCCACTCCATCCTTCTTTGATCTTGTGTTCCACCACGCCTCTCCAAGTCAGATTTGGAGTGATGGTTCATATGGGTTTTGGGATTTTCAACTTTGTGGTTGATGGTTTTTAGGTGCACTCCTAAGTCATATTTTTTCTTCTTTAGCTCTGGTTTCAACCTCCCTGGGATTTCGTTGTTTGGATCCCTCGACCATTCTAATATCATCCCTAACTTCAAGTCCCTCGACTCCTCTCCTAGTCGGATCTAGAGTGGTGGCTTATCAGAGGTTTTGGGATGTGATTTTTGATGTCTGAATATGCCTCTCATGTGACCTACTCTATTATCTTCATCCTTGAGGTTTAGTTTTCGGCATCATCAATGGTATTTTTCAGTTATTTTGGATTTTTTCTTCAAGTCATTTGTAAAGGTTTGGTTCTTTTTCTACAGTGGTAAATCTGATTGATGTTTGTTCAATGATGAATTTGTTTTTTGTTTATAGAGTGTTTTCATTTTTTTTTGTTTTTATGGTCGACAGAACTGTGTTGAGCGTTCTGATGTGGTGAGCTCATACTGTACTGTTATTTGGGTGTTTTTTCTGGTTTGGTGGGGGATGATGACGATGAATTGGGAGATATTTGACTATCTTTGGTATTTTAGTTTGAAATTTGTATGGCAGGGATGATGGACAATGTTTTGTTATGTTATGGTGTTTGATGGTGGTGATGTTCTCCGATGATGGGTGTGTGATTGATGATAGTGTTGACAGGATGGCATGACGATGGTGGGTATAGACGGTGATAGGATGTGACCTTGGAATATCAGGGTTCTCGTGGCCCTAGGTTTCCTTGAATGATGTGTTTTTTTAATTTTTAATTTTATTTTGGCTATGATTTCAATCTGTATCCCACTCATGAACTTTTGGTTACTACTTTCCATAAAGCGGTTTATTTTAAAATAAATAAAAAGATAATTTTTATTCAGTCAATGACTTCCCATATTATGAAAATTTATATAGATAGAGTGCAAAAGGGGAATTTTCTTTCCCTTACTATAATAAAAAAATCATGGATTAAACATTGTAAAAAATGGGAATACATGGTTCACAGATGTTTTATTCCCCCTCAACATGGGTTCAGAAAGGAAAGAGTGACATTTGATGCTTCTATAGAATTCAACCCAACATCAAAGATCATGATAGGAGTAGAAATATTATCTCATATTGAGTAAGAAAAAATCCCCAAGGTATATGAATTTTAGGATTTTGTGTCTCATCCATTACCCTCTATTTGTGGTGCAAGTAGACAACAAAGTCACAATTGTAAGAAGAAAAGTATTTTTTTAATATACCTTATTGAAAAACTAACATACTAAGGTATAACATGGGTGTCATGAACTTTGAAAAAAAAAATTGATAATATTTTTTGGACCATTTTCGGTGTTAGTGGAAAATCAAAGGACGGTGTCAATACATGATGTGATTTAGAAGAAATTGGTTTAAGGAAATAGTCGCATTTATAGATAGGTGAGGGAAACAAGGCATACATGCCTCTTTCATAGTATACAATGATTAAAAATGAAAAAGAGACATTTATTTCCATTTTGAATATTCTCAAGGTGCATGTTGGTTATTCTTCTTATATTTCCAAGTGTGTGAATGTGAGGATAAGGACATTTCAAGTGTTCAAAAGTCATGATAATCACATACTACTTCATCAGTTTATTCTAATCATAATTCGTGATTTTTTATCACCCAATGTTGTTCGGTCATTGATTGAGATAAGATTGTACTTATGCTTTGTCACTTGGAGAAAATATTTCCATCCTCATTTTTTAATTTTATGGTTCACTTGATGGTGAACCTAACCAATGGAGAAACTATTTTTGGTCTGGTGAAATTTAGATAGATGTATCCTATTGAGCATTACTTTAATGAATTCAAATGATTTATATGTATCAAATCTCATCCAGAGCTATAAATAGACAATAGTTATTATATGGATGAGTGTACTACTTTTTGTGTGGAATGTCTTATGGGTATTGAAACAAAATTATATAATCCCTCTTCAATTCATGATAATCCAATTAGATAAGGAAATGTATTTGATATGGAAAACATCAAGTGGGTGCAAGCTCATTGATAAATCTTTCTCAATACTCCATCAGTTTCACCATTACTACAGTAAGTGTATTATAATTTTTATTGTTTAAATTTTAGATGTTTTGGCTGAATATATTAGTTGATTATTTAAACTTAGAGTTATCATTTGTAAGAAACACATTAATGAGCTAAAATTAGAGATTCCTCATGCGAGTGATTATCAAATTCAACAGTCCCATCATGCATTATTTCATGATTGGTTCAAGGATTTTGTACATATAAATGGATTTTCATTGTGATTTAAGTATAGTATTAATTTCTTTATATATAAATTTTTATGGAATTATGTGAAATATATAAGTTCATAACCTATGTGATTTAGGTTAACCTACACTAACTAATGAATTTAACCAACTAGATGATGATACATATATAACAACTCATCATTATAAATCTTTTGATGATAATAGATTTTTATTTCACATTAAAGATGTCGATGAAAAATGAGAAACAAAAAATAGTGGCATTGGTTGTCCATATATTGATTCTGGTTAATATTATGGTCAATTGAAAGATATCATTGAAGTTTTATATGCGCATAGGTTGAAATACATATTGTTAATGTGTAATTGGGTTGATCCGGTTTGTGGAACTAAAGTTGATCAATGTCATTTTATATTTGTGAATTTTAATAGTATTTTATATAAATATGAAAGAGTTATTAATGAACCTTTCATTTTGTAATCATAAATAGAACAATTTTTCTTCATTACATTTTCATATAATCTGAATTGGAAAGTTTCTTTGAAAATATCAAGGTGATGAGTGTTTTAAACTGAATGAGATGAACCCAAAATTGTTTCCTTTATTGTGAAATATCTTGATAAACAAATCATAGATCATCATGAAGAATATATTCATTCGGTTATAGAGACTATTGAAGGTGAAATCGTCAATTTTCATGTTTAATGTAAGGTATTATTGTTTTCCTACTCTTCGGTTTAAAACCTATTTTTTAACTGTTTAACTCTTTATGAACTATCTAAATGTTTTTATTTATGTATTTATTGTCTCTTTATTTTTCATATAGTTTAAAAGTGTTTAACTACCAATTCTTTCTATGGATATAGAAATGTCGAGGGAATAGTCACCAAATCTGCATTATTCTACAAAGGCATCTGTAATTACAGGTCAAGTTATGTATGAATGTGGATGTTTTTTTTTATTTTTTCATTAAGTGTTAAACATATATATACACATCTGTCTAATTATGTATGAAATTATTTTCAATGGGATCTGACTCGACCTCTTCTATCTCTCCTACGAGAGTATCAGGTCATGGGATTTCATCATAGAATTCCAACATGACCCTTAACATTTTATTTGATGAGGCATAGAATCTTGTGAGAGTGGTTTCCTCTAAATTTATTTTCTTATTGGTTCATATCATATATGACCCACACATATTTCCATTAACTGCACATGACTTGGCTCTATTCCCTCTGGATACATTAGATTTTCTATGGAAGGAAGTTCAGGTACGTGGATCATTTTAGTTTCTTAGCTATGTTTAAAAAATACTTACTTTTATGATAAAAAAATTTCTTAAATAGAATAATATGATATTTTTCCCCAATTATTTTCATCCAATTTTTATTTCAAATGTTTTAAAATTTGAAAAAATTATAAAGGTGGAGTGATGAGGTATCACTAGGTACTAAATGTGGGTGTCACAGGCATTCTAGAAAGAGCCTTGAGTGGTGTTCTCCTAACTCTATGGTGTGACTTGGTTTCAAACTGGTCCACTAAGGCTGTTATGGTGAGCCTTTTTATTTTGGTTTACATATTATAAATAATGTGTAGCATTTTACAAGTTTCAAATTTTAATTAATTGAATGTAAGAGGTGGCAGTGTATTATTCTGGGAATCACACATTTCAGGGACTACCTCGCAGGCTTGGGACTCATCATGTGTCCAAAATTCGACATAATTTAGTGATCATTTAATTTTTATATTTATTATTTAATAGAGTTTTTTTATATAGTTATATCTTATTAGTGTATAATTATGGGAGTAAGGTGAACTAAATGATAAAATGTCGGTGTGTATGATGACTCATGTTCGAAATGATCCTCAGGTTGCAGCACTTATAGTATTTTCTTATACTAATTATCAATACTTATGTATATCTGTATATAAATATATATTTATATTTATATATTACATGGGCTCAGTTTGAGGCAGATTTAGAACATCTTCTAGTGGACCAACAACAACTTTCTATGTGGAGGGATGAGATATTTCATCCATTATTGGCCAGGATGGACATGTAAATATATTTGACATATATCATGGTGATTCCCCATTCTATAGTTTCATGTGTTGAGGTTGTGGTTCCTATTGGTGCTAAGATAGCAGAGAAAGTGATAGATTTGGAGGCACAGATGTGTGATTCTGAAGAGTTAAATGCTCTACTGTTAGCTGAAGTCAGAGTATTGTGGGAGTATATATGTTGGGTGATGGTGTATGGGATCCTATGATGCAGGTTTATACTTAATTTTTTATTTATTTTTATTATATTCATAATTTTTATTTTTTTTAAAACCAACCACATCAGAAATAGGTAACGTTCATGGTCTTGCATGATACATCAGATCCAGAAGATGTTTTTCATTTTATATTTTTAGTCTCTCATTTAAATTAAATGTCTCATCTTGTTTTTTTAAAATTTTATTAAAGTCACAAATCACATTTACATTTACATTAAAATGAAATTTGACCAAGTAAATATTTAAAACAAATTAAAGGAATTTATTGTAAGGACCCGACCTCAGTTTCCCAGAGTCGGTGCCTTATTTGATTACATTGGAATATATACAAGGAATACGAATTTCGAAGGACCGAGTAGTTTAGTATTATTGGAAACAGGATACATACATAAGTTCAATATTACAACTTGAAGAGAAATACAACATAGAAACTCCTTAGACAACACCCACAACTCCTAGGTTATTTCAGCATGTCATTCATAATAAACTTCTTCATGTCCTGAGAAAATGAAACATAAGAAAGGGGTGAGCTCGAATTCTCAGTAAGAGTAAGCAATACACCGGAAGATTATATAAATATAAGACATTGTGCATAATTGGAAACACATGCCTTTAATAATAAACTTGAACACATTATGGCAGGAATATGAGATGAGTAAATAACGGCATAACAAAACATAATCATGGGTATTCTACTAGTCAAATAACCACATGACCTTCCAATTAAAAGCTTCATAATGAGTTAAGTTCCTATTCAGGACATTCTAAAACATTTTTTTATGGCCTCGGCTAAGGCATCTAATGATTAAGGCCTCATCCAAAATCCATATCACATTGGGAAAGGCCTCGGCCAATTCCTCGTCTAGTTATCTCATGAGACCTACCGATGCATCGAGGGGATATAGCAGGCCCCACCCGTCACATAATAAGTCCAATTAATTCCTCATATGAGTGTGTATAAACATAAACAACATGTACATTCATATTTAAACTATCATATGAATTGTAATTATCTTTCCCCAATCATTAAACATAAAACACTAACCATTCCGAGTAATATGGTGAATGGTTTTAGGATAGATCATACACAATAGAGTTAGTCATAAACCATTAAATAAAATATGGTATATGACTTAATAAATTATTAAACCCAATAATACCATGGAATCAACAAGAGTGTTGAATTAGATGAAAACACTCTTATAAAATCATTAAGCAATTCTTGAGTAAAATACTCTTTTATTTTGAAAATAAGAGTTCTTTTGGAAAAATATTTGTGTAAAACCATAAGTGAAGTAAGATAGTATTTTCATAATAAAATTATTGATTTTATAAAGATAATGGTTTCCAAAAACAGATTATAGAGTGCCCTTGAAAATAGGTAATAATTTGAGAAATTCCCTTGAATCGGGCTTGTATTTTGGAAACAATTTTGAAGGTTCTTTTTAAAATGTGTATCTATCAATAAAATAAGGAATTATTATGGTTTTTAAACATATATATGATAATAACACATAATATATGAGTATATAACAATACATAAGAATTTCATTGAGGTAATTAGACAATTAAAGTATCCCGAATGAAAATGGAAGTTTGGGTGGAAAAACCCTTACCTTAAATCCGAATGTGTTCCCCTATTGAAATTAAGGTCCTGGAATATGAAATTATAAATATCAATAAATTATTTTAGAACCTAAGAGACATTTATTTATTTTATCATAATTCTGTTTAGTTCATTTATGTTATTATTTATAAGTTATTATATTGAAATTTGTCGTTCCAGAGTGTTTGTTTTCTTGATTTTCATAATCAGTTCACTTTTTTTTAAGTAATGAAGTTCATGTGGAATGGTTGTAAATATCCAGAATTGAAGTAACATATTATTTATGAAGATAAAGAATTGTTAATGGTCATTTTTATCATTTTGTTACATAGAATGAGGATGAATCATTAGATGACAACCACTTCGATTATTTGGTGGTATTTGGATTATTATGAACTAGTTTTGTCATCTGATTTAATAATATGTACATATACTGGTTAATGAGTATTAATTAGGTTATGATACATTTATTATATTCTAATTCAACCATTAAAATGGTTTCATGACCAATAATGAAGGAGAAATCAAAGAACAAAACTTTGTCGTCCATGAAGGTTATAAATTGGAACCTCATGGACGTTGATTTCGTTTATAAAAATAAAAGGGAGGGAGTAAGAATATTGATGATGGTTCTTCCATTCACATGATATTATTAAAATATATAAATGATACTGAAGTTTATCATGGTCATTTGGACAGATTATGTGAGGAGATAAAAAGAATAGAGATGATCTTGAAAATAAGAGAAAAGGTGAGAGGTCCCTTATGAAAATTCCGCAGCCTGGCGGCGTCGCTTAATATTTCATAAAATGAAATGATGAGAGAAAAATAGTACCTAATCATATTGAAATCAAAAGGACAGTAATAATAATACATAAAATCAAACCCCAACATATTAGAATTTAAATTCAAAGGGATAACATAAAATAAGTGTTGATTAAAAGAGGAGGGTGAAGGATTCCCTTACCTTGTAGAGTAACTCCTAGAACTTTAAGGTTGGGACCTTGGGGGCATAAGGACACCTTGGGAGGACTCTTTGAGAGGTAAAACCACCAGAGATTCGAGGATGAGGGATTTTTAATGAAATAAAATGAATGGATGAGTGGGTATTTATATAAAAAGGGAGGGAGTTTTTTAATAATTTCAAAGGGACACCTCATTAGTGGTTTTTTCCAAACCATGGGTTTTACCATGGTATTTGCCCATGGTTTTAGCCACTTGGGACACCTCATGTCATATGTTACTATACACAAGTCGACCAGACATTTATTTTAATTATTATATCATTATGATGTCATTAAACTACTGAATACTCAAAACTATATTTTTCACTATTCACAAAAAAATCAAGTATTTTAGAAAAATCTCAAACATTAACCCCTACCATTTTTCGATGTGAAGAATTCAAAAGTGAAATCAATTTTTCAAAATTAATTTTCTAAATATTATTAATTTAATTTTTAAATAAAGTCATAGTTAATTCTAAAAATAACAATTTTAAAGGTTCAATTAGTTTTATATCACATTGAAAAATTAATTAAGATATCATTATATTATTTCTTTAAGAAAATAAAATAATATTATTATTTAATATTCATAAGGGTCATATTACTATTCATAAGGGTATGTTACTATTCACCAAAAACCAAGTTTGATCTATCAGACTCCAAATGACTTACTGATCACAACTCTAGATGTTCGTTTCTTGAAATTTCAAACACAGAAGAGGAAAAATGAATGTCGACGGGTCATTCATGGAGGGAGTGATGAGGGGTGTAGGACTTATTCGTGACTGCTGGGGATCCGTGCATGTTGCCTTTAGTGCATTTTATGGCCCAGGAAATTCACTGGGTGCGGAGGTTCGGGCCCTTCATACTGGTTTGATGGTCTGTAGGAGGGGCTTGTAGGTGGCGGAGGTGGAATCAGATTCGGAGGTGCTAGTCAAGGCTTTGTAGGGAACTTATGAGATTCCTTGGGAATTGATATACCTTATCCGAAGGTGTAAGGCAGAAACAAATCATGGAGGTTTAATCCACCATAGATGGAGGGAATCCAACTTTGTTGCTAATTCTCTTGCTCATTTGGGCAGCCAGGAGGCCACTCTTATGGTTTATGATAGTCCTCAGTCTCTTCCCCTTGAGTGCTTTTGTGTAGTGAAAGGGGATTCCCTTGGACTTCATCATTTTCTCCCCCCTTTAAGGGCCTTTTTTGGTTCTTTCTTTTCCTCCTTTGTTTTAAGAATAATAAAAAATAACCTTCAGTCAATGGCTAGATTATAAAATGAATTCAAAATTTATTTTCAAAATCTTGGGATGTTACATTCTCACCTCCTTACAAAAATTTCTTCCTCAAAATTTCATTTTAAAATCTATTCCAAAAATAGGTGGGGGTACTTTTCCTTCATTGCTTCCTCTAGTTCCCATGTTGCCTCTTCATACTTATGGTTTCACCATAGTACCATGACCAGATGAGTAGTCTTGTTGCGCAGAACTTTGTCTCTAAGATCCAAGATTCTCACTAGATTCTCCTCATAGAAAAGATCATCCTCTAACTATACCACCTCTGAAGAGAGTACATGTGAAGTTTTTGGTATGTACTTCATTAAGAGGGATACATGAAAGACATCATGTACTTTCGACATGGTAGGTGGAAGTGTCAATCGATAGGCCACAGCTCTGACTCGATCAAGGATCTCAAAGGGACCAATATACCTAGGACTTAGCTTTCCTTTCTTCCCAAACTGCATGAGCTTCTTCCATGGTGATATGTGTAGAAATACCAGGTCTCTAACTTTGAACTCAAGGTCTCGTCAATGGTTATCCACATAACTCTTCTGTCGACTTTGGGCTGCCTTGATATGCTGCTGAATGGTTTTCACCTTCTCCACCATTTCTTCAACCAATTCAGGTCCTAGCAGCTTTCTCTCACCGACTTCATCCCAACACACTGGTTTTCTACACCTTTTTCCATAAAGGGCTTCATATGGTGCCATAAGGATGCTCGAGTGGAAACTATTATTATAGGAGAATTCAACCATTGGAAGATTTTGGTCCCATCCTCCTTTTAATTCCATAGAACATGCTCTCAACATGTCTTTCAGTGTCTGAATAGTCCACTCAGATTGGCCATTAGGTTGAGGATGATAGGTCATACTAAAGTTCAGTTCAGTGCTTAAATCGTGTTGGAGACTTTTCCAGAACTTCGAGGTGAATCTAGGATCATGGTCGGATACAATAGAGAGTGGTACTCCATGCATCCTTACCACTTCTTTGATGTAAATCCATGAAATTTGATCCCATGATAATTCTTCTGGAATCGTGATAAAGTGAGTTGTCTTTGTAAGACGATCCACAATGACCCATATAGAATTGTTTTCTCTAGATGTCCTTGGAAGTTTAGTGACAAAGTCCACGGTAATGTTCTCCCACTTCCATGATGGTATGGGTAGTGGTTTCATAATCCCCTTAGACTTTTACCTCTCAGCCTTCACTTGTTGACATACCATGAACTTTGATGTATATTCAGCAATATCCCTTTGCATATTGTCCCACCAAAAGTTTTCTTAGAGATCTCGATACAGCTTTGTGCTACCAGGATGTATAGAGAAATTAGAGTTATGAGAATCATCCAACAGTTCTCTCTTTAGCTCAGGAATAGTAGGAACACAAAGCCTCTTCCTAAATTTCAAAAATTCCACATTCATATTTGAAGTTAGTCAACTTCCCATCATTTATAGCTTTAATTTTCTTTTGAAACTCCTCATCATCATCCTGATAAATTTTTATCCTCTCTAGTAAATAATTTTGGGAAAACATTTGAAAAAGTAGTGATGTGCTACCTTCCTTAATAATTCCCATATACATCTTTACTAGATCCATGAACATAGGATTCCTTTAAAATATCACCTTGTTCATAATTACATGGTCATTTCTGCTCAATGCATCTGCTGCCTTATTTGATTTCCCCGGGTGGTAGTGTATTGTGAAATCATAATCTTTGAGTAGATCAATACACCTCTTTTGTCTCATGTTGAGTTCTTTCTATGATAATATATATTTCAAACTCTTATGATATGTATATATCTCACATTTTCACCATAGAGGTAATGGCTCCAAATCTTCAGAGAAAATATTACCACTGCTAACTCAATATCATGAGTTGGATATTTTTTTTCATGAATTTTTAGCTGCCTAGATGCATAGGCAATTACTTGATAATTCTGTATAAAGACACAACCAAGTCCTTTATTTGATGTGTCGTTATAGATAACAAACCCATCATTCCCCAATGGTAAGGTTAGGATCAGAGCATTCACTAACCTCCTCTTCGATTCTTCAAAACATTCTTCACATTCCCTTGTCCATACGAAATTAACCCCTTTTCATGTGAGCTTGGTCATTGGGTTGGATAAACGGGTGAAGTTATGAATGAAACGCTGATAATAACCTACTAAATCAATAAAACTATGTACCTCAGTTACATTTGTTTGAGTATTCCATTCTTGCATAGCCTTTGTCTTCACAGGATCTACAGATATTCCATCCTTAGAGACAATGTTACCCAAAAAGGAAACTTATTAGAGCCAGAAATTATACTTGTTAAACTTTCTATATAATTTAATTCTTATAAAGGTCTTCAGAATAGTTCGCAAGTGATTTTCATGATCTTCATGGATTTTAGAGTATACCAGGATATCATCAATAAACTCCACTACAAAGTAATCAAGATATTCCTTGAATACTCTGTTCATGAGATCCATGAAAATAGATGGTGCATTAGTTAGTCCAAAAGGTATTACTGTAAACTCATAATTCTCGTACCTGGTTCGAAATGATGTTTTTGGAATGTCTTATTTCCTCACAAGCAACTGATGATATCTAGATCGTAGATCAAACTTTGAAAAATATTGGGATCTAGGAATTTGATCAAATAAATCATCAATTCGTGGAAGAGGATACTTATTCTTTATTTTAATAGCATTGATTTCCCTATAATCAATGCACAACCTCATGGATCCATCTTTCTTCTTGACAAAGAGGACAGGGGCTCCCCATGGAGAAATACTAGGTCGAATAAATCCTTTATCACTCAATTCCTCTAGTTTCTTCTTTAGTTCCACTAACTCTACAGTGGCCATTCTATAAGGGGTCTTTGATATGGGACTTGAACCAGAAATTAAGTCAATGGAAAACTCAATTTCCCGCTTTTGAGGATGTCCAGGTAAATCCTCTGGAAATACATCAATATATTCTTGCACAATAGGTACATCTTCTATTTGAACATTATTTTCCTCACCCATAGTTATTTCATTCTCTTCCTACCCAATAATTTAATTTAGTTGAGCTACTGGGGGTGGATCTAGATGAGAATCAAGTGGAGAGGTTTCTACTCTAAAGATAAGGGATTCTACACCATTCTCAAAGATTATAACTTCCTTCCTCTTGAAATAGATTTATGCATCATAAATTGATAGCCAATCTATACCGAGAATTATATCATAGTCAACCATTAGTATGATGATAAGGTTAGAAACTAAATCATGTTTATGTGTCACGAGGGGGACTAATCGACATGCCTTTTTTTCAATGATACATTCACTAGGAGTTTTGACTAATAACTCCATTATTAAATTAAATTAGACATATCTAATTTTCTTGGAAAATGGGGAAGATATAAATGAATGAGATGATCCGAAATCAAATAAAGTATTGGATAAATTTGAGGAAATGATTAAAGTACCTACCACCACATCATTAGGAACTTCAATATCAGCAGTTGTGATCACATAAGCTTGTCCCTGCTCTCTTGGCCTTTTATGTGGCTTGTTTCCTTGACGCTTTGGACAATCATTAGCACTGTGTCCCATCTCCCGACAGTTATAGAATTAAACATCATTATCCTCCTTCTTCCCCTTATAATCACCAGCAAGATGTCCTTTCTGACCACATCTATAGCATACTCCTTTTCCCTTTAATCACGCACCAGGGTGTTTCCTTCCACAATTATCATAGGGTGGAAATTCAACTCTCCCCTTCTTCCCTATTTCCTTATTTCCTTTCCCAGAGTTTTCAATAGCCCTTTTCTTTTCTTGCTTTACCTTAAAGAAATAAGACTTATAGAATTATTTTTATTTCTTGATAGCACATGAAACTATATCCTCATATGATGAAAAAATTTGGGATATCAGTGCCCACTGGAGGAATGGCTTTAGTCTATCAAATAATCGATCAATTTTTCTCATTAGATTTCGTATATAGTCCACAGCATGTCTTGTAACCTTGTGAAGTTGGCTTCATACTTGGAAACATTTTCATCCTCCTTCTGACTCAGATTTAAGAATTGTCTCTCCATATCTGTTCACTACTCATGAGGGAAATATTTTTCTAAAAATATTTCCTTAAAATCCCTCCATTCCATCTCTTCTATCTCTTCATCCTCCTTTGTGTTTTGGATTAATGACCACCATTGATCCGCATCTCCCGATAGACGATATACTTCCATAACAACCTTCTCTCTTTCATTACATCCTAAAGAGAGAAATATCTTCTCAAGGGAATATATCCACTTCTCTGCTACAAATGGGTTTGTAGTCCTGATGAATGATGGAGGTTGTTGTCGTATAAAGAGATCTAGCATGGCTCCTATACATGGTGGATCTGGATGCTCCATATGAGTAAGGTTATTATTCATAACTTGAGTAAGTTGTCCAAGTATGGTTATGAGTTTCTCAGCACCAGTCACATAACCAGATCCAACATCATTATCTTGCGTTGGAGGAAAATCCATACAGGGGACACGTGCATTCATGCGGTTTCCATTACTTCTACTAGGCGTCATTTATAAATAATGACATACACTAGATTAGGGTATGAATCATAATTTATAATCTCAAATTAGAAAAATACTAAGAATAAATTGAAATTCTACACATAGTTAACCTCTTAATCATAAACATGGTATCTTTGAGGAAAAATTTACATTTAAATCCTTCATAATGTCTTGTAAAGAAAATGTGAATTATGATAAGCATATCCCTCAGGAGTGTCGTAACCAATAGTGCAGCAAGACCCGTTGTTGTATACCAGGATACCCCGGGTCAAGCCCAAAACTCCTTGTCAGAGCTTTCACTCTTAGGTATATTTATGCCAGAGCCACCTCTACCTACTCATATCTAGATAGAGATGTATTTCTTGAATGATTCACATAATCTATTCCTTACCAAAATACCAGGATATTCTTGTATGTTTATCCTTGAGGACTATCTTAGGGACTCTTCCCTAATCTACGTTTTCTAAATCTAGTTTCCAAGTTTTCTACTAAACTTCCTCTGATACAAACTGTAAGGACCCAGCCCTAGTTGCCCAGAGCCGGTGCCTTATTTGATTACGTTGACATACATAAAAGGAATACAAATCCTGAAGGACCAAGTAGTTTAGTATTATTGGAAACAAGATACATAAATAAGTTCAATATTAAAACTTGAAGAGAAACACAATATAGAAACTCCTTAGACAACACCCACAAATCCTAGGTTATTTAAGAATTTCATTCATAATAAACTTCTTCTTGTCCTGATAAAATGAAACATATGAAAGGGGTGATCTTGAATGCTCAGTAAGAGTAAGCAATACAGCGGAAGATTATATAAGCATAAGACATGGTGCATAATTGGAAACACATGCCTTTAATAATAAAATTGAACACATTATGGGAGGAATATGAGATGAGTAAATAATTACATAACAAAACATAATCATGGTTATTCTAATAGTCGAATAACCACATGAAATTCCAATTAAAAGCTTCATAATGAGGGAAGTGCATATGCCGGACATTCTGAAACATTTTTTCTTGGCCTCAGCCAAGATGTCTAATGATTAAGGCCTCGGCCAAAATCCATATTACATTGAGAACGGGGATATATCGGGCCCCACTCATCACATATTAAGTCTAATTCATTCCTCATATGATCAGGTATAAACATAAACAACATGTAAATTCATATTGAAACTATCATATGAAATGTAACTATCTTTCCCCAATCATTAAACACAAAACACTAACCATTCTGAGTAATATGGTGAATGGTTTTAGGATAGATCATCCACAATAGAGTTAGTAATAAACCATTAAATAAAATATAGTAGATGACTTTATAAATTATTAAACCCAATAATACCATTGAATCAATAAGAGTGTTGAATTATATGAAAACACTCTTATAAAATCATTAAGCAATTCTTGAGATAAATACTCTTTTATTTTGAAAGAAGAGTTCTTTTGGAAAAATATTTGTGTAAAACCAAAAGTGAAGTAAGATAGTATTTTTCATAATAAAATGAGTGTTTTTATAAAGATAATTATTTCCAAAAATATATTATAGATTTCCCTTGAAAATAGGTAAGAATTTGAGAAATTCCCTTGAATCAGGCTTGTATTTTGGAAACAATTTTGAAAGTTCCTTTTAAAACGTGCAGCTATCCATAAAATAATGAAGGATTGTGGTTTGTAAATATATATATGATACTTGAAAATAATATATGAGGATTAAATAAAAATACATAAGAATTTCATTGAGGTAATTAGACAATGAAAGTATCCTGAATGAAAATGGAAGTTCGGGTGGAAAAACCCTTACCTTAAATCCGAATGTGTTCCCCTCTTGAACTTAAGGTCCTAGAATATGAAATTATACATATCAATAACTTATTTTAGAACCTAATAGACATGTATTTAGTTTATCATAATTATTGTTAGTTCATTTATGTTATTATTTATAAGTTATTATATTGAAATTTGTCGTTCCAGAGTGTTTGTTTTCTTGATTTTCATAATCGTTTCACTTGTTTTTAAGTAATGAAGTTCATGTAAAATGGTTGTAAATCTCCCAAATTTAAGTAACATATTATTTATGAATATACAGAATTGTTAATGGTCATTTTTATCATTTTTTTATATGGAATTAGTATGAATCATTAGATGACAACCACTTCGATTATTTGGCGGTATTTGGATTATTACGAACTAGTTTTGTCATCTGATTTAATAATATGTATGTATACTGGTTTCTGAATATTAATTAGGTCATGATACATTTATTATAGTCTGTTTCAAACATTAAAATGGTTTCATGACTAGTAATTAAGGAGAAATTGAAGAACTAAACTTCGTCGTCCATGAAGGTTATAAATTGGAACCTCATGGACGTTGATTTTGTTTATAAAAATAAAAGGGATGGAGTAAGAATATTGATGATGGTTCTTCCATTCACATGATATTATTTCAGTATATAGATGATACTGGAGTTTATCATGGTCATTTGGATAGAGTATGTGAGGATAGAAAAAGAATAGATATGATATTGAAAATAAGAAAAAAGGTGAGAGGTCCCTTATGAAAATTCGGCAGCCTAACGGTGTCGCTTAATATTTCATAAAATCAAATGATGATGTCAAAAGGCTTCCTCATAATATTGAAATCAAAATGAAAGTAATAATAATACATAAAATTAAACCCCAACATATTATAATGTAAATTCAAAGAGATAACATAAAATAAGTGTCAACTAAAAGAGGAGGGTGAAGGATTCCCTTACCTTGTAGAGTAACTCCTCTAACTTGAAGGTTGGGACCTTGGGGGCTTAAGGACACCTTGGGAGGACTCTTAGAGAGGTAAAACCACCAGATCTTAGAGTATGAGGGATTTGTAATGAAATAAAACGAATGGATGAGTGGGTATTTATAGAAAAGGGGAGGGAGTTTTTTAATAATTTCAAAGGGACACCTCATTAGTGGTTTTTTCCAAACCATGGGCTTGCCCATGGTATTTTCCCATGGTTTTAGCCACTTGGGACACCTCATGTCATATGTTACTATAAAAAAGTCTATCATCCTTTTATTTTCATTATTATGTCATTATGATTTCATTAAACTACTGAATACTCAAAACTATATTTTTCACTATTCACGAAAAATTCAAGTATTTTAAAAAAAATCCCAAAAATTCACCCCTACTCTTTTTTGACATGTAGAATTCAAAAGTGCACTCCATTTTTTCAAAATTAATTTTCTAAATATTATTAATTTAATTTTTAAATAAATTCATAGTTAATTCTAAAAATAACAATTTTAAAGGTGCAATTAGTTTTATATCACATTGAAAAATTAATTAAGATATCATTGTCTTATTTCCTTAAGAAAATAAAATAATATTATTATTTTCAATTAATAAGGGTCATATTACTATTCATATTACTATTCATAAGGGTATGTTACTATTCACCAAAAGCTAAGTTTGTTCTATCAGACTCCAAATGACTTACTAATCACAACTCTAGATGTTCGTTTCTCGAAATTCCAAACACAGAAGAGGCAAAGTTGTGTTTTAATGGATAGATTATAAAATTCATTCAATATTTATTTTCAAAATCTTGTAATGTTACATTTATATTTCTGATAAAACTTAGGGAAATAATCATTAAATTATTTTTTATCATTATATTTTAACTACCTGTTAATGGGATGCTTGGAATGGTCGGTACAATTTAAAGTATATTTTCACATTTATTACCATTTTTGTAATAATGGGAAAATAAAGTGTGTACATGTAAAAACCAACCAAACGAGATCTAATTGACATGAAATCTTAGGATAATTTTCTTTAAGTAATTTAAAATCTGTATGAATCATTGACACATTGATCAGTTTTCTGAATTTATCAGTATGATCGAAAGTGTCATTTGTTGCTCAGATTTGGAGTTAAGTAAAAAAAACACATAAAAAGGGACAATACCATGAAAACACACATGTATTGACATGAAATTTAAGTATAATGATAAATGATTAATTTTTTATCTATAAGATTCAATACTACATCCATCGGATGCTCGTGTCACCTAGTATGATGGAAAACAATGGGTAATGTTGTCTAGTTTTATTAAAATGGAATATCACCCATCAGGGGATCGAAATGATAAAACAGATTCTAATTGATGTTTAAATCTAGGGGAACATTCCTTGAATCATTTTTAATTTTTTTGTAATCAACCGCGTGTCAATATGATGCTCGAATTGATCAATTTGGCTTAAGTTATGATTTGACATTATTACCATTTTTTGTAATAATGGGAAAATCATGTGTGTAGAGGTCATAACTGAAAAAAAATAGACTCAATTGACATGATATATTAGGATAATGATCTTTAATCCATTTAAAAACTATTTTAATCATCGTCACATTAATCATATTCCCAAATTGCTCAATATGATCAAAAGTGGTGTTTGTCCCTCAGATTTAGAATTAAGTGAAAATCACACAAAAGGGGTAAATACCAAGAAAATATACTTTTATTGAAATGAAATTGTGTTATAATGATCACTAAGTCATTTTTAATCTCTAGGAATCAACTCTGCATCCATTAGATGCTCATGTTGCATTGTATGATAGAAAATAATGGGTAACATTGTCATGTTTTATTAAAATGGCATATCTCCCATCATGGTGTCAAAAATGAGAAAATTGGCTTTTGATTAATGTGAAAAATCTAAGATAAAATTCCTTGAATAATTTTTATATGTTGGAATCAACCATTCATCAATCATATGATTGGATTGATTGGTATAGCTTAAGGTATGATTTGACATTATAATCATTTTCATAATAATTGGAAAATCATGTGTGTAGGGGTAAAAACTAACCAAACAATCTCTGATTGACATGGAGTCTTAGGAAAATGATATTTATGTCATTTAAAATCTATAGGAATCATCATCACATTGATCATATACACATATTGTTCGTTATGATTAAAAGTAATGTTTGTGCCTCAGATTTGGAGTTAAGTTAAAATTCACATAAAAGGGTCCAATACTAAGAAAATTCACTTGTATTGACATGAAATCATGGTATATTTATCACTCAGTCATTTTTTATATGGAGGAATCAAATTTTCATCTATTGGATGCTGATTCACCCACACTGTGGTGTCGTTACTTCCTCCGATGTGTATCAAATTTAGAATTTATAAATGGTCCCAAACTTTCACCAACTATAGATACATAGTGTAGTGGAAGTACGGTGTTGAATCCACAATAATACTATTGTTTGATTTTGGGGAAATATAGTTCCTAAATCTATAAGGGAGTACTTTCTATAAGTCTCTATTTGGGATTTTGATCTAATTTCTACTTTGGGATGACTTTAAATGATAAACGAGGGGTCCGGATCAAGTCGAGTATCTGAGTGAAGGATATCCTTTAACTCTATCCTTTGAAATATCCTATGTATTAGTCTATGAATAAAATAAAAGTTACTAGTTAGATTTGGTCTTATCCTACTAGTCTTAGCTAGGAAGTAGCTATTCTGTTTTTGGGAGATAGCAATAGCCTAGGTGCATTAATTTTGGATTATTTAGGGAATAAAGTTTCCTAAGCTAGTGGTAGTATCTTAGTCTACTCCAATTAGGATAGGTTTATTTTCTTAACCATCCCATGGTTAGGGATATTCACACAAATGGGAAACACCATTAGTTTATATCCTAATTACTAGTTCAAATAGACTTTCCAAGTATAGACTTAAAGGTGTATTTAATTATGCAGATATATTTCTTGATCCATGCCTCTAATAAGTTTATCTACTCATTAGGGCTATAAAAACAAATAAATAAACAAAATACAGCATGTTTGATATGTTGATTGTTCGTGATATAATTATACTCATGCAAGGGATTTGGGGTGACAAAGAGAAAATCATATACAAGAGAATTATGACTTAAATTAAATTACTTACTTGAGATAGAAATAGGACTTGAATTTGAATGTAAAATGGAAAAGAAAGCACTAAAGAAAGGAGTCTCTACAGCTCTTTAATTGATACAAATTTTGAAAACACAACTAAATTGGGGTTTTGAAAAGGGAAAAGGGTGAAATAGTTTACAGGGGATCCAGAGGAAGAAGAGAATCACATCTAGAAGTGTGCCAAATGCTCTACTACTCCGCTTATTATATAGGAATTTTTTTTCATGAAGTGTATTGTAGGTACACGATGTGTAGCCTTGATCCATGTCATTTTTTCTTGGATATTCAGTATGGCATGCAGGTCTCGCAAATTAAGAGGTTTTACCAGGTACACGATGTGTATCGGTTGTTCACGACACGTACTCTGCGTCTAGCAAGATTTTGTGTGGAATCCTCACAGCTTTATCAGTAACTGGTTTGACTGGAATCATGATGTGGTTGGTATAGACATGACATGTAGAGGATTTTTCCTTCTAGATTCATGTCATGGTCATGCCTTGGCTTCACGACTTGGGTTAGGTTGTTATCCTCAGGTACATGACGTGAACTCCATCATCACGACATGTACTTGGACATTTTTTCACCCTTTCTTCCCTTTATTCCCTTTCTTCCTTGGAAACCTATGAATCTCTTATTTCTAAAATATTGTACACATACCACATGTATTATCAACTAATTAAATAAAAAAATTATGAATAAATGATAGAAAAGTATATATATAAATTAGTCTTATAAAATCCCCCTACACTTGAATAATTGATTTTCCTTAAGCAATACGTCTCAACAAAGATTTCACAAAGGATAAGAAATTTGTAAAGAAAGAAATATTCATTATTTCCATGAAATTCAATTTAGTTGTAAGTAGAAAAAGGTTCAAGTTCCACAATTAAACCTGCATAGAAAGTTAGTCATGCCTCATAGTCTAGTTTTCAAAACAAATTATAGTATTCTAATCATAACTTCTTAACTATTTCTTAATTTATATGACCAATTTCAATCTACCTCACCATTATTTTCTCTCATCAATCAGGGTAGAAAATGTAAGTAGAGGTATGCTTGTACCCTGAGTACATATTCCTAATTATAGGCTTGTATTGGTTCTATTATCTCCACTATGTAAAGACAAGTATAAGATTAATATTGAGGGATTAAGAAATTGGGTTCTGATGACTTTATGGCTATGGGTTGGCAGGTAAAATGTGAAAAATCAGGCTCAAATAGGAGGGTAATCACTGTAGTAAAATTCAAAAAAGTGAAATAAAAATTTTGATGATATTCCTCCTCTTGGATGGTCAAATCTGTACTCCATCAGCTCAGGTTAGATCCATATGTATAGAAAGTATGTATACAAAGAAATGATTCTATTAATTTCCTCTTCCTTTTTCTTTTTCATTTTTATTTCTAGAAAGTTATGCTTAGAATAGATACCACATCCATCACCTAACAACATATGATCCTTATCGGTCTAGAAAATGGTTATTTTATAACTTCCTACTACACAACCCACATCAATTTTTTTCTTTTTATATTTTGAAAAGGAATATAATATTAGTGAGATATAAAAAATGGTATATGGATCACAACCTCATAGTCAAGTGAGTGCACCATACATCTCTAAAAGTAGAAGCATCCCATGTTGTCTGAATGTCTCACCCACACTTGTTCAAAGATATCCATAAGCATTGTATAAGGAGTACGGTGGGAAGGGAAATAGGCTTGGAATAGATTCATTATAATAGTTCATTTATGGAAAATATGGGTTGAATGAAGTAAATATGTTGGGTCTGCCTTAGGAAAATTAGTTATCAAAGAGTGCCTCAATCATTTTAATTTTATATTTTTTTTTAAGTTTGGGGTCGAAACCTCATTTTATTATTAAAGCAAATAAAAGACCTCTTTTAACTAGGTATAGGGAGACTCATTACATAACCTGAAGGCCCAGTGGGCATATAGCCCATTACATAGCCTGCAGGCCCAAATTTTTACCCAAGACCCATTCTGTGAATAGTAACCTAGTTGTTACAATACCTGCTGCTGGTACAGTGCCCTGTCCCCATTACAGTACCCACTGATCAACAGTACCACCACTGCTACATTAGTAACTACAGTACTGCTACAGTACCCTATACCCAATGGGTTTTGAACCCCCATTTTTCATGTAGTGTTATGGTGTTCTTACCACTAAGCTAAGAGTGAAACATGGTCTTTAACACTTTTACACTTTAATTTTTCTTTAATTACAAGGGAATAAGGATTTTTAGGTTTAAATCATACTTATTATTTTGAAAAATATATCCTAGACAAGTGAGAACAATAAAAAATTCAAGTGTATTTCCAGTGAAACTGTGAGAAGACCCCACACACTTAGTAAGAGACAGTGTCCCCACTGTCAATGAAATGATTGTGGGAGTATTATGGTAGTGGATTTTAAATAATTGGAAATGGAATATTGGAAAAAATTAAAATAAGAGGGAATCGAGAGATCCCTGGTACAAGTGGTATTCCATGGGGGTGTTTGAGCCGTCGTAGAATGAAAATCCAATGTACCTGTAAAATTGTTAGAAAAGAAAAGTTTTAACTAGATAACAAACATTAGTTCATATGTATAAACATTTGTAATAGCAGTGAAAAAAGGTAGGCACACATAGTGATAAAGTGGGATATTCATTTTATTCAAATTGTGATAGTTTTACAATGTAGCTTCATGAAAGATATAAAATGAATAATGAAAAGGAAATGAAAAATTAATGGCAATGACAACTCTAAAAAATAAGAGATGAACTATGGTTTGCCTTTCATAAAGCGCTAACTAAACATCATCAACCAGATGGGTTGACGGAGACTGTTTTCAGATGGTCCACTAGCTCATTTTCTCCTTCACCTCTTATAGTTACTAGAGGTTGTATCCTCGAGATTGTGTGGTCTCTTTGGTGGGTTAATCACTTCGGTCGTAACTACATGATCATGAATGAGGTGTGGTAAGAATGGAATAATTGGTCATGGAGGCTTCTGCAGGTGGTGAATTTCGAGTGATAGATTATGAATCTATTGAGAAATGTTGATGACTTGCTCAAGTACCCTATGTTCTAAGACCATTGGCGAGACTGGACCATCGAGGATGGAAGATGATTCTGAGGAGCTTGACATGATAAAGATACAAATAAAAGATATGGAAATAAATACACAACAAAACATAAAAATAAAATCCCATTTATATAAATATCCAAAGTTCGTACAAATGTGGGAAACAAAATGATAAAACAAAAACCAGACCAAGTACATGAAAAGGTCCCAAAAATACCAAAAGAGAGATCAAATTCAGATCAATAATTTGTGCCAAAAATCTCATCAAGTGTCGTCCCACTACCTGGAGTCTCGACTAACTGGTCGGGTGTATTAGCATTAGTAGCAATAGAATTATAGGATGGAGGGGTAGCTATGGTGGATGGTGTGGAGCGGAGGTAGGAAGATGGGATGGGGTGGTGGGTGGGTAAGTTCTGATCCGTACTTGGGTCATGGTTCTGGTAGCTGGATCAATGAATGGTACCTCGGGGATGGACTCAGTGGAAAATCCCTTTCCCCTCCAGGCCTACTCTGCCAGGAACTCTTGCTGGGTTGTAGGGTCGGTGAGATCAGGAGGGAGGTCCGGGTGGTTGGAGGTAGAGGATGAAGGTACAGCTAGGGCGTGAGATTTTGAAAGGGTAAATGTAGGGTTTTAAATGAATGGGAGATAAAGGTGGGTTGATATTTGCTACAGATTCGCTAAAATTAAATGGATACCATCCTAGATCTTGGTGAGGTTGTGAAAGAATAGTGGTGGTATAGTTTAAGGGGTGGTGGCTAAGGTGGTGGTAGGTATGCATGTAGTAGGTGTGGTTGTATGATGAGGCTGTGGTGGTTATGTTGTTGCTACTCTGACTGGCTACACCTAAGGTGCAACCTACTGGACACCTGGTGCCTAGAAATAAATGTCATCCTCTCTCATGAGCATCTGCATATTTTGGATAATCACAACATCAATCAGATCTATGGGTCCAATAGAGGTGAGGGGAAGAGATGCATCAAAGACACTCAGGTACTTATCTAGGTGGGTGATGAAGGATCCACCCATGAGTTTTCCCCACTTCCACTAAGTCGGGACTTTGAAGTATGAAGCTAACTGGGTGGAAATATTGATGGGTGGCCCACCCATGGAAGCTTCTAGAATCAATACATCCATCTAAATGATGCTTCCATGGGTCTCTTTGCATGTAAACCATCCATGTGCCATATATTTATGCAATATGTGCAAAGTTGGGCCTTATATCTAAGTCGACTTCGTGAGTCGAGGATCGTGATGCGACTGGGGCTCACGGGCGATGAGGGGCCATAGGTTCGGTGTAGTCTCATGGTATTTCCATGTCTGTAGGGTGGAATAAACATTAGAGATAATGAAATAAACAATGTATATACTAATCCTAACTCCAAATTCAGAAAAACCAAGATGGTGAGGCTTGCCGCCAAGCCAAAAACGTAGGTAGTCAGTGGTGATCTCAAACATGGACAAGAACTCAAGGAATAGCTCCCAGTATATCTACTCCCATACTTCTATAATTTTTTTGATATGTAATGTCTCTAAGAGGTGAAGTACATCATCGGAAATGTTCAACTTGGTTATCATGTCCAAGTCCAATATTTTCTTGGTTCGCATCATCTTTGTTTGTAGGTGAATAATATTTACCTAATATTGCGGGTTTTTAAAAAAGAGAACCAAGTGTAAATTAAGGTTCTCATCGGAGGATGGATAGGAGGTGTCATCCTAAGAATCGAACGTAGTGAGGGGTATCTTGGCAGTTGGTTTCTGGCTATCAGATTCTGAAGAGGAAGTAGAGGGTTCAGGCTCAAACTGGGGTCGCTTGGTGCATGCCATGAATGTAGGAGGGTGGTGCGCAGGGAGGGTGCATGTTGTGTTCTAGAGGAGAGTAAGGAGCCTAGAATCTTGGTTGGGTATTTAAGGAATAGGATATGGGGGTGGGAGGGTTTGTTTAGGTGGGAGTGGGTTTGAGAGTAGAGAAGGGGGTGGGAGCACTGGTTCGGGTGCAATGGGAGAGGGGGAGTCGGGGGAGATGAGGGGTCGAGGGGAAAAGGGTTGCGAGTTGTGACTTGTGGGTCACGACCTATGATTTTTTTAAAACCAAAATGACCTCTTACACGATGTTTTCAGGTGAGTCATGGTGTGTATGGGGAAGAAAATTTGGAATTTCAATTGAACAAGAGACACGTTGTGAACACAATGTACACAACATGTACTGAACTATGTTTGGCCCATTTTTGATGTTCCTTATACACCTCATCCTCATTTATACTTTATATTATTAGAAAATGATCCTAATCAAACTTATATAAAACTTTCATGACCTGGATTTCCTCTCGATCAGTGCTTCCTTTATAATTAGAAGCTTGACTCCTTCAAATCTTAGTTGAACTTGAGACTGATGACACATCATTCATGGAATGGATCTTAAAACATCTTCAACCTTTGATTATTTACCTTGAATAGTGGTCCTTTTTCTCATTGAATTTCAATTTTTCCATTAAAAAAAATGGGACAACCTCAAAAGGACTAGACCATATTGACTTAATATTTCCTAAAAATAGTTTTAATCTTGAATTGAATAGCAAAACCTTATTCCCTAGGATAAAGGTACATCTTATAATTCATTGGTCGTGCCATTTTTTCATTCTTTTCCTCGTAAATCCTTTTATTTTTATATGCATGTATCCTTATTTCCTCCAATGTGGTTAATTTAAATAATCATTCCTCTCCAACCTTTTCTACATCCAAATTCATCTTTTTAATTTCCTAGAATGAATGATTTTCTAACTCTAGAGGAAGATGACATAGTTTACCGTAAACTAGTCTAAATGGGGTGGTAACTATGGGTGTTTTGTATGAAGTTCTATATGCTCATAATGAATCATCTAACTTTAGGCTCCAATCACTTTTTCTGGTGTTTACAGTTTTCTCTAAGATTTGTTTCACCTCCTTGTTTTACAATTCGACTTACCCACTTGTTTGTGGGTGATAGGGAGTTCTAGTGTTGTAGTGAATGCCAAATTTTTCAAGTTTTTTTCACACTTGATGATTTAAGAAATGTATTTTGCGATCACTAATGAGTAATCATGGAAATTCAAAATGTACAAACACATTCTTTTGAAGAAAATTCATGACTACCTTTACTGTGTCATATGATTTGGCTTTGGCTTCAACCCATTTTGATACATAGTCTACTAAAACCAAAATGTAATTTCTGCCATGTGACATGGGTAATGGTCCCATAAAGTCAATGCCCTAGACATAAAAAACTTCCAACTTCTAGAATGGGGTTCTGTGGAATATCATTTCTTCTAGTGATCTTTCCCGTTCTTTGACATATATCACATTAAAGGTAGAATCCCCTAGCATTGTGATGCAATAAGGGCTAGAAAAATCTTATTTATAGGATCTTAGCCATTGTTCTATTAGTTCCATGATGCCCGCCAGTTGGCAATGTGTGGCACATTTTGATCACATTTTTCATCTCTTCTTCTGCAATGCAGCGTCTTCAAAGGCCACTGACACAGTGCTTGAATAGTAGAGGTTCTTCCCAGAATTAGTTCTTGGCATCTGATAAAAACTTTTTCCCCTGCTGATATGATAGTTCATGATGGAAAAATCTTGTGGAAAGATAGTTGGCCTCTCTATGAACCAGGTCTGGGTCTTGACACTAAATATCATCTCAACTGATAAATATACTTCAATATCAGCATCATCATCTTCTTTAATGATGGTCAGGGGTAATCGAGAGAGGTGGTCTAAAATGGAATTTTCTGTTCCTTTGGTGTACTTGATTACGACGTTGAACTCTTACAGCAAAAGAATCCAACATATCAATCTTGGATTCAAATATTTCTTTTTCATCAGGTATCGAAGGGCATCATGATCTATATGGAAAATGAATTTGGATAGAATGAGATATGAATGGAACTTTTCAAAGGCATATACGATGGATAAGATCTCCTTCTCTATAGTCTTATAATTGACCTGGGCTTCATTTAAATTATGACTAGCATAATACATTAGATAGAAGGTGTTTTCAATGAATTGTCTGAGCATAGATCCTATAGCTAGGTCACTGGTCATACATAAGCTCAAACTCTTTTTCCCAGTTTGGGGAAATGATAACTGGAGATGCAATCAGACTATTTTTCATTTTTTAAAAAGCTTGTTGATAGTCCTCATTGAATTTTAAAGGAATATCTTTTGACAACAAGTGTTTTAGCGGATGTGCGACTTTAGAGAAATCTTTTACAAAGCATCTGTAGAACCCAACATGCCTAAGGAAACATCTGATCCCTTTAATGGTTGATGGTTTAGGTAGATCTTTGATAACTTTTATCTTTGAAGGATCAACCTCAATGCCTTCTTTTGAAATATTGTGTCCCAATACAATTCCTCCATGCACCATTAAGTGACATTTTCCCAATTCAGTACTGATCATATCTCCTCACAATGTTAGAGAACTAGTTCAAGATTTCTTAGATAGAAATAAAATGATCTTCTATATACTGAGAAGTCATCCATGAATATTTTGATAAATTCTTCAACCATATCATGAAAGATGTGTTTCATGAATCTTTGGAATGTTTCTGGTGCGTTGCACATACCGAATAGCATGCATTTATACACAAAAGTACCAAATGGGAAAGCGAAGGTGGTTTTGGGACAATCAACAGGGTCAACTATAATTTGATTGTATCTTGAATATCCAACTAGGAAATAGTAGAAATCATGTTATAGCATCCCGGTTTTTTATTACATAACATTTCATTAAATTTTACAAATAGAGGGTATTTTAAAGTTTATGGTCTTGGAAAAAAGGTACATAATACATGAAAACATATAAAATTATTTTATTCCTCTTGAAAGGATTAATGAAACGTTAATCCTAAGTAAAATTACTACATCTCATAACCTGGAAACATACATCAAAGGAAAGGGTGAGCAGAAGGCCCGGTAAGAAAAATAAGTGAAACAGTTTACATGTGAACTTGAGCGATATCAATAAGAACATGGGGATAAAGAGTAATATCATAATAATAATAACTTGAAATATAAATTGAAAATTTGGCTAAAATATTTAATTTATACATTCATACACATATCACCAAGGTCCATCCCCAGGGTGTCATAAAAATTACCAAAGTTATTCACCAAGGTATCATAAAATTTGTCATCTCTAGGGATTAATTTATTTACCCAATGCATTAGAGAGCTATTAGGTATCACCCTTAATATGTCTTTATTTTCATATGATATACATAGATCATAATCAAACATTTCATAAATAACCCATAGAGAATAAAAGAAATGGGTTTCATTTCAAAATCGTGATGTTTTAATAGTGCTTAAAAACATGATAGTTATGTCATTTATAACCCACGGAAAAGGAATTAGGGTTTCATGTATGTCAATTCCAGAATAAAATATATAATTTTTATTTCTTTATTAATACCCCTAGAAACTAAGTATGTTTGGGTATCCACATAAATAAAATAATATAATTTCTTGAGAAAAAGAGAGAGAGATTTTGAGATGAAATTTCTACAGCATAACGGCTATATAACATGGTTTTAGAAAACATTAAAAATAGAAGGTAAAAGGGTCGTATAATCATAAATAACTCATAATAAATTTTAGGGATATAAAAAAATAGAAATAATATCATGGTATAGATATTTTAATGACATAACACATGAAAAGGAAACTTGAAAGAAAAGAGAAGATGTGATTTCTTTTACAAAAATTCAGCAGCCTAAGGCGTCACTTAAAAATTCAGAAAATGAATTGATGAGAGAAAAAAGGGAATATCATCATATAAACATCAAAAGGATAGTAATAGGAATATATAATATCATAGCCCACCATGTAAAAATGGAAATTTCAGTACATAACATAAAAGAAGTGTTGACTAAAAAGGAGGGTGAAAGGTTCCCTTACCTTGAAGAGTAACTTCAAAAACTAAAAGGTTGGGACCTTGGGGGATTGAGGAAACCTTTGGAGGAATATTTGGGAGGTAAAAATACTAGATCATCATTGAGGATGAATTTTTAATTAAAATAATGAAGGAATGGGTTGGTATTTATAGAAAAAGTGAGAGAATATTTTATTAATTTCCAAGGGACACCTCGTTAGTGGTGTTTGCAAAACCATGGGCTTGCCCGTGGTATTTGACCATGGTATTGGAAACATGGGACACCTCATAACATATTTTACTATATAAAAGTCATCCAGAATTATTACATCATTAATGATGTCATTAAACACATTGAAACTCAAAACTGTATTTTTACTATTCATCGAAAAACAAAACATTTTATAAAAATATCATAAATTCACCCTAACCTAATATCAATGATCTGAATTCAAAAATGAACTCCATTTTATTAAAATAATTTTCTAATTATGATATACTTAATTTTTAAGTAAAAACACTATTTACCAAAAAAAATACTAATACTTAACTAATAATTTCTGAAACATTTATTTACTTATGCTATTATATCACATTACCAATCAAGATGCCTAAATTATATTTATACTTTCTTAAGTTAGGTTACTATTCCATTTATCATATTACTATTCATAAGGGTAATATTACTATTCAAAATTTACTATTCACCAAAAATTAAGTTGATCATATTATAATTTAAATTTCTTACTGATCATAATTATAGAAGACTATTTTTTGAAAATCATTTCACATTATTAATTATTTAAAGTATAAAATATATTTTAAAATACCTTTTCTTCCAATATTCATCAATAATATGGAACTTCTATAAATTCATCCTATATTTATTTTGACATTTGAAATTCACAAATTTTACCATAATAAGAAGTAAAAATTTTATTTATATAAAAGGATTACACAAAGTAACTAAGGCCTCATTACATAGCCCATTATAACACGTATATAGGACCTAAGAGTAAGGTGTGCAATGGTGATAGAATATTGGGGTGACTCGGGCAACATTTCCTGAGTGGTAATTTCTATCAGCTTTAACTTCTCCCGAATTAAATTACGTTCAAGCTTAATATGTTGAATCTCAACTTGGGATTAGTCCAGAGATAATCCCATTTATGCTACCTCCTTCCCAATCTCTGACAGATGGACTTCATACAACCCTATTCTACTGGATAAGGCCATTGACTCTTCTTTCTATATTAATTAACCATGATCATTTTTATTTATAAAAAATAATCATAATGTTAAGAGTATAGTTTCCAATGATCATATTGACCAGAAGTCATATAACAGTCAAAACCCAATGGTCTCATTTTAATTATACTAACTTCATTAGTAAAAAGATATAGTTTTGTTGAGTACAAAATAAAATAACACAAAAAATCGAGAAACAAATATTAGTCAAAAGTTTGGTTTGTTATATTCTTCCCCCCTTAATAAATTTTGTCCCTAAATTTTCAAATCATACCCTCTAAAGATAAAATGTGTGGGTACTTCTTCCTCATAGACTCCTCTAGTTCCCATGTGGCTTCTTCACATTTTTGGTTCCTCCACAACACCTTAACAAGGTTGGTAGTCTTGTTGTGTAGAACCTTCTCTCTTCAATCCAAGATCTCCACCAAATGTTCCTCATAAGAGAGGACATGTTTGAGTTGTACCACCTATGGAATTAATAAATGTGAAGGTTTGGGTATGTACTTACTTAAGAGGTATACATAGAAGATATCATGAACTTATGCTAGATTTGGTGGAAGTTCAAGATGATAAGAAACTGATCCTACGCGATCAATGATTTCGTATGGGCCAATGTGCCTAGGGATAAGATTCCCTTCATTCCCAAACCTCATGACTCTATTCCAAGGTGAAATTCAAAGAAATAATTTTTCACCAACATCAAACTCCAATTCCCTTCGATGGTTTTCAGCATAGCTCTTTTGTCAACTTTAAGAAGCCTTAATGTGTTGCTGGATGGCATGAATCTTTTTTGTCATCTCTTTCAGAAGATAAAACCCAAGAGGATTTCTCTCACCATATTTATCCGAACAAGTAGTAGATCTACATCTCTTCCCATATAGAGTTTCATAGGGTTCCATTTGAATGCTTGAATGGAAACTATTATTGTAAGAGAACTCAACTAATGGGAGATGTTTACCTCATCCGCCTTTAAATTCCATTGAGCATGTTATAAACATGTCCTCAAGTGTTTGAATATTCCTTTTAAATTTTCCATCAGTTTGGGGGTGATAATCCATACTAAAATTCAATTCAATACTCAAAGTATGTTGAAGACTTCTCCAGAATTTTTATGTGAACTGTGGATCACGATCATATATGATAGAAAGCGGAACTCCATGAATCCTTACCACTTCCTTCACATAAATCCAGTCAAGTTGATCAAGAGATAAATATTCCTAAATAGAGATAAAATGGGTAGTATTAGTGAGATGGTCCACAATAACCCATATTGCATTGTTTCCTTTGGAAGTTCTTGAGAGACCAGTGACAAAGTTCTTAGTGATATTGTCCCAATTCCATGCTGGTATGGGTAGTGGTTGTAATACCCCTTTAAGAAGTTGTCACTCTGGCTTCACTTGCTAACATACCATACACCTTGTAGTTTAGTCAGCAATATCCCTTTTCATATTATCCCACCAATAATGATCATGAAGGTCCATATACATTTTTTTACTTCCATGATGTATAGAGAAAATAGAGCTATGAGCTTCATCCATCAGCTCCTTCTTTATTTCTAGAATATGTGGAACACTGAGTATTTTATGAAATTTCAATACACCTTCTTGATCAATATTGAACTCAAGAAACTTCTCATCCTTCACATCCTCAATATTATTCTATAAAAAAGGATCTTCTTTCTAAGCCTTGTTGATCTTATCTAGTAATGACAGTTTATAAATCATTTGGGGTAGATTTGATGATTTCCCTTACCTTATAATTCCCATTTCCATTTTCACTAGGTATTGAATCAAGGGATCTCTTTGAATCTTTATCATGGATAGAACAACTGGTTCTTTCCTACTTAAGGCATCATCAACTTTGTTTTATTTTTTGGGGTGATAATGAATTAAACAATCATAGTCTTTAAGAAGTTTCATCCATATAATTTGTCTCATTTTCAATTCCTTCTGTGTGAAAATATACTTTAAACTTTGATAGTATGTGTGTATATCACATCTCTCCCCATTAAGATAGTGCCTCCATATCTTTAGAGAAAAAACAACTACATCCAGTTCAAGATCATGCGTAGGATAGTTCTGCTCATGAGTCTTAAACTATAGAGATGCATAAGTAATGACTTTTTCATTTTTCATGAGGAATCTCCCAAGCCCTTTCAGAGATGCATCGCTAAAAATAATGAATACTTCTCCACTTGAGGTCAGAGTTAACATGGGTGCAGTAACCAATCTCTTCTTTAGCTCTTGGAAACTTTCCTCACACCCCTTTATCCAAATGAACTTGAACCCTTTTTTATTTAACTTGGTTAATGGATTATAAAGTCATGAAAAGTTTTTCACAAATCTCCTATAATATCCCTATAATCCAAGGAAACTAGAAATTTTAGTTATTTTTGTAGGCTGAGGCTACTCATCTACAACCTTTATCTTTGCAGGTTCAACTATGATTCCTTCATTGGTTGCAATATTCCCCAAGAAATCAACTTATTGTAACCAAAATTCACATTTTATGAACTTTACAAAATGCCTCTCCTTCTGTAGAGTTTTCAAAATAACCCTTAGATGATCCTCATGCTCCTCACGACTTTTGGAATATATTAGAATATCATTAATAAAAAAACTACCACAAAGTTATCAAGGTATTCCTTAAAGACTCTATTCATCAAATCCATAAAAATAGCATGAGAATTAGTCAATCTAAAGGTCATAACAACAAACTCATAATGCACATATCTTGATCAGAAGTTAGTTTTTAGAATATATTATTTCTTCACCCTCAATTGATGATAACCAGGTCGAAGATCAATCTTAGAGAAGAATTGATCCCCATAAAGTTGGTCAAATAAGTCATCAATTCTTGGAAGAGGGTATTTGTTATTCACTGTGATCCCATTTAGTTCTCTATAATAAATTCATAGATGCATTGATCCATCCTTCTTCTTCCCAAAGAGAATAGGTGCTCTCCAAGGAGACACACTCAGTCGGATAAACCCCTTCTCTAAAAGATCTTAGAGTTATTTATTTAATTCTTCTAGATCCACATTTTTTATCCTATATGGGGTCTTTGATATCGGATGAGATCTAGGCACAAGTTCAATAGATAAATATACCTCTCTTTCTAGGGAAGGTTTGGGTAACTCATTAGTAAATACATCAATGTATTCCTAGATGATGGGGACATCTTCTATCCTTATACTATCATTTACTTCTTTTTATTCACCGATAAACTCCATAAATAAGGATATAGGAGGTTTTTATAGACAAATATCGGGTTGAGATATATCTCCTTGAAAGATAACCATAGGTTTTCCATTCAAGACTACTGATATTTCCTTACTTCTTCATTTGATCTTAGCATTATACTTTGAGAGGTAGTTTGTCCCTAGTATAATGTCAAATTCCAGCATGGTAATGACTACTAGATTTGTGATAATATTGGTCTCACTAAAGTAAATACTAGAGTTTCTAAACACTGATGATTCTTGGATAATCCCACTGGGAGTCATTACTGATAACTCTAATTTTAGAAATTTAGGGGTTGATTCTAAATTCTTTGCAAACTTGGAGGAAATAAAGGAATACATAGAACCAAAATCAAACAAAGTACTTAATAGATTTGAGAGAACAACAAGAGTACCTTCCACCACATCATTTGGTGCTTCAACTTCAATCTTAGTGATAGAAAAATAATGACCTTATTACCTTGGACTTTTCTAAGGATTATATTGATTCCCCTCCACTACCCTCAGATTTATAAAGTGATTGTAAAAGTTCCCAAGTTGTCCACACTTATAGAATTGGAATTCAGGTAGTTCATACACCATATTCCCTTTTTCATTGGTGTTTTGAAGTTGAGGCTTCACCTCACTATTAAAATTATAAGAGATATGGAAATATCTTCCACACTTTTAGCACTTCCCGCTCCCAAGAAGGCAGTTCCCTGAATGCTTATTCCCACACTAATCACATGTGGGAAGTTTCACTTTCTTTCTTCCTCTTCCCTGATCAAAGATCCTCCCTAAGCTTGGCTCCATAGATCTATTATTTTAATTGGATTTATTAGACCACTGCATCTCACCGAACTCCAGTTCGACTTTTATAGCACTCTACACGATCTCCTCATAGCTATCATAGTCTCTGTTGGCTAGATTATTCTGCAGATGAGGTCTTAGTCCACCAAATAATCTATCAGAATTACTATTAGGATCCATGAAAAAGCTTGAGGTGTAATGGGAAAGTCTTTTGAAGTTCATATCATAGCTTCCAACAGATTCATTCTCCTTCTGCTTTAGGTCAAGAAACTCCTTCTCCATTTTTTCTCGTAGAATGAGGGAAATACTTATTGAAGAATATCCCTCTGAACTCTTCTCACTCCATATATTCAACCTCCACTCTTGTTCTCGTGTTTTTAATAAATTCCCAACACTGATAAGATTATCCCTCTAAATGGTAAATAGCCAGGGTGGCCTTCTCTTGTTCTGAACAGCAGATCACATAAAAGATCTTCTCGATAGAGTTGATCCATTGTTCATAAATCAATGGTTCGATAGATACACTAAAGGTTGGTGGTCATTGATGTATAAAGGACTCAGAAAAATATTGTTCCCTTCATGGTGAAATTGGTATCTCATCTTGATTCAAGTTATTTCCCATTACTTGAGTAAGTTGGTTCATTATTCTCGTGAAAGTTTCCATTCCAGCTTCCATCAGAGGGCTGTTAGTGCATGGTCCATTACAATCACCATTTTACGGTTCCTCCTACTACCCTCCATTATATAAAAGAATAAAACCTTAGTGAGAAACTTTTTTCATTTAAAAATCTTTTAACTATAAAGGATCTATGTCTTAAAATGTCAGTCTTAAACATATTATTCTTTATCAAAAATTACATTTCTCTATAAATCCTTCATAATGATTCATAAAAAGCTTGTGATTAACCAAAAATATCCCCCGAGAGTGTCAAAACAGGAGTATAACAAGGCTCGTTTTCATGTACCAGGATACCCTAGGTCAAGCATGAAACTCCGTGTTAGAGTTTTCACTCCTAGGTACATATGTTCTAGATCAACATCCACTTGTTCATATCCAGACATGGATTTATTTGTTCAGAAACCACTAACTTAATATTTCACAAAAATACCGGGAAGTTTTCCTATATTTAAAATTTTTTATAGGGTTCTTTATAAATTTTTCATAGCCTAATTTCCATAAATCACTAAGCTATACTTTGATACCAACTATGGCATCCCGCCATTTTATTACATAACATTTCATTACATTTTACAAACAGAGGATATTTTAAAGTTTATTGTCTTGGAAAAAAGGTACATAATACATGAAAAAATATAAAATTATTTTATTCCACTTTAAAGGATTCTTAAAAATTTCATCCTAAGTACAATTATTACATCTCATAACCTAGAGACATACATGAAAGGAAAGGGTGAGCAGAAGGCCCAGTAAAGAAAAACAAGTGAAACAGTTTACATGTGAACTAGAGCGATATCAATAAGAACATGGGGATAAAGAGGAATATCATAGCAATAATAATAACTTGAATCATAACTTAGAAATGCGGCTTCAATATTTAATTTAGACATTTGTAATCATATCACCAAGGTCCATCCTCAGGGTGTCATAAAAATTACCAAGGTTATTTATCAAGGTATCGTAAAACTTGTCATCTCTAGAGATTAATTTCTTTACCCAATGTATTGGAGCGCTATTAAGGCATACCATTAATATTTATTTATTTTAAGGTGATAAACATATATCATAATAAAACATCTCATAAATAACCCATATATAATAAAATAAATGTGTTTTATTTCAAAATCGTGATGTTTTAAAAGTGCTTAAAAACATGATCGTTATGTCATTTATAACCCATGGAAAAGGAATGAGGGTTTCATGTATGTAAATTCCAAAATAAAATATATAATTTTAATGTCTTTATGAATACTCCTAGAAATGAAGTAGGTTTAGGTATCCACATAAATAAAATAAGATAATTTCTTGAGAAAAAGAGATAGATTTTGAGACGAAATTTCTACAGTATAACGGCTATATAACATGGTTTTAGAAAATATTAAAAAGAGAAGAGAAAAGGGTCACCCACTCATAAATAACTCATAATAAAGTATAGGGACAAAATAAAATATAAATAATATCATGGTATGGATATTTTAATGACATACCACATGGAAAGGAAACATGAAAGAAAAGAGAATATGCGATTTCTTTTACAAAAATTTGGCATCCTAACGACGTCACTTAAAAACTTAGAAAATGAATTGATTAGAGAAAAAAGGGAATCTAATCATATGGACATCAAAAGTATAGTAAGAGGGATACATAATATCATACGTCAATATATGAAAATGGAAATTCAAGTACATAACATAAAAGAAGTGTTGACTAAAAAGGAGGGTGAAAGGTTCCCTTACCTTGAAGAGTAACTTCAAAAACTCAAAGGTTGGGACCTTGGGGGACTTGAGGACACCTTGGGAGGATTCCTTGGGAGATAAAGAGACCATAGCTTAATTGAGGAGGAATTTTGAATGAAAGGAATGAAGGAATGGGTTGGTATTTATAGCAAAAGTGAGGGAATATTTTATTAATTTCCAAGGGACACCTCATTAGTGGTATTTACAAAATCATGGTCTTTCCCATGGTATTGGCCACTTGGGATGCCTCATAACATATTTTACAGTACATAAGTCTACCAGAATTATTACATCATTAATGATGTCATTAAACACACTGAAACTCAAAACTGTATTTTTACTATTCACCAAAAAACAAAACATTTCATAAAAATATTATAAATTTACCCTAACCTAAAATCGATGATCTGAATTCAAAAATGAACTCCATTTTATGAAAATAATTTTATAATTATGAGATATTTAATTTTTAAGTAAAAACACTATTTACCTGAAAAATTACTAATACTTAACTAATAATTTATAAAATAGTTATTTACTTGCGCTATTATATCACATTACCAATTAATATTCCAAAATTGTATTTATACTTTCTTAAGTGAGGTTATTATTCTATTGGTCACATTACTATTCATAAGGGTAATATTACTATTCATAATTTACTATTCACTAAAAAAATAAGTTTATATTATTAGAATCTAAATTTATTACTGATCACAACTGTAGAAGACCATTTTTTGAAAATTATTTCAAATTATTAATCATTTAAAGTATAAAAAATATTTTAAAATACCTTTTTTTCTAATATTCATCAATAATATCTAACTTCTATAAATTCATCCTATATTTATTTTGACATTTGAAATTCACAAATTTTACCATAATAAGAAATAACAATTTTATTTATCTATGTCTACTAATGAATTAGATAGTGTTTTAGAGGCTTAAAATGATAATAAATCCAATCTTAAGCATGGAATACACTAATATTTTTAAAAGATTGTTTTACTGCCTTTTGATGGAAAACCATATTTAAATCTATATTTTGACAATTTTATAAGCTATGTTTGTCAAAATAAAATTACTCTTTATGATTGGGACATCAAAATTTACTTTTTGTGAATTTTTGGTATTTTTCCGATAAAGTTCATTTTTTAATGAATAGTGAAAAATGTTGTATTTTAATTCAAAACCTCTTTTTAATCTAATTTATTTATATGATTAGATTATATTTTTAATTGGTTTTAAAGTTCAATTAGAATATATTTTTACCATTTAATCCAATAGTGGTCGTTGTAATTAATTTCACTTTGAAATTGGACTTAAACTAGTATCAATCTTTTGATACTTATTGTTTCATAAAAACACGCTATTTGCTCTGACAGCGGGAATTAATTATTAAATTAATTAATGCAACTTATATATTTTGAATTTTTTAAAATAGACTTCATTTTTGAATTCGAAATATCAAATATAGCTTAGGGTGAAGTTTTGGTTTTTTTTTGAAAACTTCAATTTTGATGAATAGTGAAACCACTAAGTGGTAATTATAAAAACTGATTTTTTCGTTTAAATGAAATTTTACCACCTCTGTGGTATAAATTTCAAAAATCCTACATACATGGTTTTCATTAAGTAAAATGTGTTTCAATGGGATTAAAATAATTTTTTGGTGAATAGTAACTTTTAAGTTTTTAATCGCGATTAGAGGTAATTAGTGTAATTTAAGGTAAGAATAATGTTTTAATAATATGAGATGAGCTTGACACATGCCCTACCCTCATTGGATGTGTCATGGCAGACCAAGACAATCCATGGGTCAACTTGGGGACCCCATGGAGCCACTTTGGTTGGGAAATGACATAAATAACTTTTTATTTAATGTAAAAGTAAAAATGACACAAACATGAGATATTTTACTAAAACAATTTTTACATGGGGTTATAAAAGTCAGATTTTTTACTATAAATATTCATTAGAAATCTAAAACTATTTCCTACATCATGATATTTGTTTTATAATTTTTAGAGATTAAATATATTAAATTAATTATGACATCATGATGATGCAGCGATTACCTCATTAATAAAGGATTTAAATAAAATGAAAAGATAATGTAAAATCTATGACCTACACATGTCCAAAACCTATTGGATGGGTATATTTAGAACCCTTATCACCTTAGACTCTAATTATATCAATTTGGGACCTTTTAAATCCGAAACTCATTTTAAAATAAAGTAACATATCTCTACTTTCCAAGAGTGCCCCTCCTCTCCTCTTATAAAAGGCCCCCACCTCTACCTCCTTACCCACACTTCCAAAGCCTTTGGCTTGGCCAAAGCCTACCCATTTTGTCTCTCCACATCACTATCTTACTCATTGAAGCCTCAATTTGGGAAGAAGTCTTCCCAAGGAAGCCTTTGATCTCAAACCAAAGGGAGTTACCCGATTTTAAGGTAATGTCTTCACTTGAGTCCTTTTGTTTTATTTTGCTTCTCCAACCCCCTAAACTCTTTTTATTAATTTATTTTGTAACAACTATAGTATATTCAATATACTAGGATGTTTTTATAAGAATTATTTGAGCTACACTTACACACACCTACATCTAATGGTTAAAGAACATATTATTTCCATGGATGGCGAATTTCTGCCTCACGAAATGATGATTGTTCAACACTCATATATCACCTTCAAAGGTGTCCATTAAGATGTAACTATATTTATACATTATATATATTATGTTTATGTTTTACTTAAGCTTCTGTATTTTTCATTTATGGCATATCTTTATGGTTACCATTATGAGTAAACGCGATATCTTCATGTTAGGAAGTGCGGACTACCGCCCCCTCAAAGTGATTTGATTCATTAATACCATATGTGGTACGTATAAAGGATATATTTAATGATATTATATATGATACCATACTGTAATTAAAATACTATTATGTTTCATTATGTTTTAATTTCATAAAATACGAAATAGAAATGAAAGTAACATTCATGCGTACGTACGACTTACCGTCTCCATGAACGGTGCATTTCATTTCATACCTCTAAACGTTATGTAATATTATAAATGTATGTATATACTATATATATATGATATATATGATATATACATCATTAGTATAACTCTGGATATAATGGATACATGAACAACTTGTAATTATAAAGAGCATATTTTGACTCAAGTACCAATGATCGTTAAAACGACCGTTATTAACTAAAATAATTACATAGTGTTCATGACATGGTAATAAGTGATATAAAAGGAATAATTAACTTGAAAAAGGCTCTTAAGAAAGTATAAATTAACTCAAGTTTATTATTTAGGAGATTAAATAACGATCGAGTCAAGTCGGACCCGAGGTATGGGACTTCGTCTCAATCTCCTTTCATTGAGGCATATTTCTTTTTATACACAACATTATTTTATATGGTGTATAGACCCCTTTGACTTTTACATTTATTCAAAAGGAATATTTTTTATACGAATCGTTTACTAAATGACAAAAGGGAATGTTTTTTTGTCGTACGTATGTGGTGACAATGACTTCTCCGCCTTCATGACCATTATTTGAGTTTTGGCTTCCTCTACAAGCCATACTTTTTTTTAAAGAAAAATAAATACCATGTTTTAATTTTATTTTATTTTGGTATTGAAAATGGTTTTCATAATGTTTTTATATCAATGTGTTTTATTGATATCTTGTGATTGAAAGGTGGAAATGTTATGTTTCCTTTATGCATGTTTTATGTGATATGATTATGTTGTGGTTATTGGGAATTATTATGAAGACGGGTGGTTCCGTGATAAAATAAGGGCGGTTGAGCCCGATATAGCTCTCCAATGCATTGGGTAACGTGAAGGAGTGAAACGTTAAGGTTTCTCCGAAGAGATTTAGTTAATATACTGTGATGGGTATTCCAAACGTAACCAAGAGGGTTACTCCCTATGTAAGAATGTTATGAATGCCTCAAGTTACCTTTATGTCTTATGATTTCTATGATTTATTCATGATTTTATGAGGTATGTTAAAGTTCCTATGTTTTATGGGCAAAGTATGATTTCATTATTATGTATATATGAACTCATGTTTCCTTTCCATATTTTTATATCCCTTACTGAGCTTTTTATGCTCATCCCAAGTTTTTTTTTGAAATGTTTTTCACAGGTCAAGAGAAAGGTAAATGATATGATGATAGTGTCAAGGAAGTGTCAAGAAAGAATCCATGTTTTATTTTAAATATGTTTCCAATGATGGGAAAAATGAATACTATCTTTATGTAACCACTTTGTTTAAATGTGGAATGTAATGCAAGTTTTATGATCTAATTATCTAAAACTCTAAACCTGAAAATATCCTCAATGTGAATTATTCATTTAATTCAATATTAAGTAAGGTTTAAGGCTGGGGCCTTATAGTTGGTATCAGAGGTCGGTTTAGATAACTTTAGGAGTTATAATTCTATTAAATGATTATCCAAAAATATTTTTTTTATGGTCAAATTGAAGTGATATAGCATTTGAAGATTACCATGTTGTTTCATCTAAGACATGTTTTTTCAGAATGGTTTTTCGTAGAGGGAACAAGGAAGAAGTGCTAGGAAAGCATACAGAAGTAAATAACCTTTCGAATCAGCATCTTGAGATGGTCGGAATTGGAACTGAATAGTTTTTTGCAGTAATGGCACAGTTGACTCAAGCGATAAATGGAGGGGGTATCCATTCACGAGATCAGCCAGATCAACCGCAGAGGAACATGTCAGTGGTGGAACATTTCATGAGGCAACATCCCCCATTATTCAGAGTATCATCTGACCATGTGCTAGCTGAAGGGTAGATTAAAGCACTGGAGAAGATTTTTGATGTCATGGGGTGTTCAGACAATCAAAAGGTTAGTCTTTCTATTTACCATTTGGAGGGTGAAGCAGATCAGTGGTGGTCGATGGTTAAAAATATCAGGGACGTTGATGAGATTGATGCTCTCGACTGGGATGAATTCAAAGGTATGTTTCTTGAGAAGTATTTTCCTAAGGCTATTCGACTTAGGATGGAAAAAAAATTCCTGTAATTGAGGCAAGAGGAAGACTCAGTGGCCGCCTATGAAGAAAGGTTCACTCGATTGGCAAGGTATGCTCCAAATTTTATCCGAGACCTTGATAGTAAAATCAATCGTTTTTACTTAGGATTAAAGCCAAAATATCGAAGGGTATTAGCTTCTCGTGAGTTTAAAAGTTATGAAAAGCTTGTTCGATGTGCTGAGAAGGTGGAAATGGAGTTTTCCGATGATCAAGTGTTCTATAAAAACCAGTAGAAGAAGAGACCGAGGTGTCAGGAGAAAGGAAAGAATTCTTCAAAAATGTCTGATGGTAAGAAAACTAAGTTTCAAGTTTGTTATAAATGTGGTAAAAGATATGTTGGGGAATGTCTTCTGAATTATGGAAAGTGATACTGATGTGTTAAGATGGGACATAGGGCTCGTGATTGCACTAAAAAAGATCATGGTGATGGTAAGACCAAATTTTATTTATAGTTAGTGAAATGTTTTAAGTGCAATGATATGGGTCACTATGCAAACAAGTGTCCGACAAAGAGCTTGAGTGATGGGAAGCAGTTAGACTACAAGTAGAAAGGGGTGGTGAAATCCTTTGCAACTACTTCAGCAGATGTCAGGCCGTCAAATGAAGTTGTATCAAGTACTTTGTTTGTTTTTTCAGATTATGCCAGTGTGTTGTTTGATTTCGGGTCTACACATTCTTTCATCTCTGAAACCTTTTCTAGTAAAATGGGAATACCATCTCAAGAAATGACTCCTGAACTTTTGGTAAAAACACCTGGGGGAAATGTTGAGGCAAAAAGAATTTATAAGAATCTTCCTATCCTTATCCGTGGAAAGAACCTACTTGCAAACCTTATTGTTTTACCTCTAATAGAGTTTGATGTTATCCTGGGTATGGACTGGCTCTCTATTTACCATGCTAAGATTTATTGTAGAGCTAAAGAAGTTTCTTTTCAGAAAGACTTTCAGTTTGTGTACAAGAATGAACCCTTACTGTTGATAACATATCAAGAGGCCGAGAAACTTATAAAAGATGGAAATGAATGTTACCTTGCACACATTGTTGAAAGTAAAGGAACTATTCAGATTAATGATATGCCAGTGGTAAATGAGTATCCTGATGTTTTCCTGATGAGTTTCCTGGAATAATACCAGATCGGGAAGTTGAGTTTACTGTTGACTTAGTTCCTGATGCTAAGACAATTTCAAAACCCCCTTATCGAATGGCTCAAATTGAACTTTTAGAGTTGAAGGATCAATTGAAATATTTATTAGAGAAAGGTTTCATTTGACCTAGCACATCACCATGGGGTGCTCCTATTTTATTTTTCAAAAAGAAATATGGTTCTATGAGACTTTTCATTGATTATAGAGCCTTGAATAACATCATTGTTAAGAACAAATATCCTTTACCTCATATCGATGATTTGTTTGATCAGCTCCAGGGAGCTCAGTATTTTTCAAAGATTGACCTGAGATCGGGGTACCATCAGCTGAAGGTAAAGGAAGCAGATGTTCCGAAGACTGTGTTTCGTACAAGATATGGACATTATGAATTTGTAGTAATGCCTTTTGGTATAACCAATACACCTGCTGTATTCATGGACTTAATGAATAGAATTTTCCATGAGTTCTTGGATAAGTTTGTGGTTGTTTTCATTGATGATATTTTGGTGTTTTCTAAAAGTAAAGAGGAGAATGAAAGACATTTAAGGGTTACTTTTCAAACCTTAAAAGAAAATAAATTGTATGGGAAATTCAGAAAGTGTGAGTTTTAGTTGCAACAAATTTCTTTCCTTGGTAATATTGTTTCTAAAGATGGGATAACTGTTGATCCTACAAAAACAAAAGTTGTTGAAGAATGGCCAAGACCCACAAATGTAACTGAGATTCGTAGTTTCCTTGGTTTGGCAGGCTATTACCGAAGGTTTGTTAGAAATTTTTCACAGTTATCTAGTCCAATTACTAATCTAACTCGGAAGGGTGTTAAGTTTATCTGGACAAAAGAATGTGATGATTGTTTTCATGAGTTGAAAAGAAGATTGGTGAATGCTCTAGTTTTGGCACTTCCTTCCAGGAATGGTGAGTTTGTTATCTACAGTGATGCTTCATTGAAAGGACTTGGTTGTGTCCTTATTCAGAATGATCAGGTAATTGCTTATGCTTCACGTCAGTTAAAAACTCATGAGGTAAATTATCCTACACATGATTTGGAATTAGCTATTGTTGTTTTTGCTTTAAAAATTTGGAGGCATCATGTGTATGGAGTAAAGTGTGAAATATATACTGATCACAAAAGTTTAAAGTATATATTCACTCAGAAATAATTGAAAATGACACAAAAGAGATGGCTAGAATTAATCAAAGATTATGATTGTACAATTCATTACCATCCGGGAAAGGCAAATAAAGTGGTTGATGCTTTGAGTCGAACAAGTAATGCTTCATTAACCATGCTACGTTTGGAGCGAGATCCTTTGGTTTTTGATTTGATGAACTTTGGCATAGAAGTTGTTGGTGCAGGAAGTTCTTCTGTTTTGTGTCAGGTATCAGTGAGAACATCTCTATCAGACAGAATCAAGCAAGCACAGAAGAAAGACAGTGAGTTTCATAAAAAGGTAGAGCTGGTTCAAAGGGGTAAGTTTCCTGAATTCAACATTGATAGTGATTGTGTATTGAGATTTGGGAAGAGATTGTGTGTGCCTTGTGATTCATAGTTGAAGAGAGAGTTGTTATGTGAAGCTCATAGTTCTCCATTTTCAGTTCATCCTGGTAGTACTAAGATGTACAGAGATCTACGGGAGTATTACTGGTGGGATGGAATGAAAAGAGATATTGCTGATTTTACTGTGAAGTTATTGACTTTTCAGTAGGTTAAAGCAGAGCGGCAGTTACCGAAAGGGACGCTTCAGCCTTTACCAGTGCCAGAGTGGAAATGGGAGAATATATCCATGGACTTTGTTGTGGGATTACCGAAGACATCTTGAAGTAATAATGAAATCTGGGTTATTATTGATCGCTTGACCAAATCTGCTCATTTCCTTGCTATACGAGATACTTTTTACCTAGATCAACTTTCCCATTTGTATCTTAAGGAGATAGTCAGGTTACATGGAGTTCCTCTCTCCATTGTATCTGACCGTGATCTTAGGTTCACTTCTAACTTTTTGAAAGGCCTTCAGAAGTCGTTGGGTACTGAATTAAATTTTAGTACAGCTTTTCATCCTCAATCAGATGGGCAGTCAGAACGAATGATCCAGACTTTGGAGGATATGCTACGTGCTTGTTCTATGGATTATCAGGGAAGTTGGGACCAACATCTTTCTTTGGTTGAATTTTCTTATAATAATAGTTTTCATTCTAGTATACAGATGGCACCATTTGAGGCGTTATATGGGAAGCGGTGTCGAACTCCAGCTTTCTGGGATGAAGTGGGTGAAAGGAAGCTGATGGGACCAGAATTGGTAGAAGAGTTGGTAGAAAAAGTTCAGCTGATACAGAAACACATGAGAACAGCTCAGGGCAGGCAGAAAAGTTATGCGGAAACCCGGAGGAAGGATCTCTCTTTTGAGGTAGGTGATCATGTTTTTCTCAAAGTCTCACCATGGAAAAGTGTGATGTGATTTGGTAAGAAAGGAAAGCTGAGTCCAAGGTTCATTGGACCATATGAAATTCTGGAGAGAGTTGGATCATTTTCTTACTGAGTGGCTTTACCTCCAATTTTATCTCAGGTACACAATGTTTTTCAGGTTTTGATGTTGAGAAAGTATATGCCAGATCCATCTCATGTTTTGAGTCCAGAGGTAGTTCAGCTGGAAGAGAACCTATCTTATGAGGAACAACCGGTCCAGATTCTTGACCACAGGGACCAAGTGTTATGGAATAAGGTGATTCATCAGGTAAAGGTTTTGTGGAAAAACCACATGATTGAAGAGGCAACATGGGAATCTGAAAATGCAATGAGGGATAAATACCCCCATTTATTCGATAAGTAAATGAATTGCGGGGACGCAATTTTCTAAAGGGGGGAAGGATGTAACATCCCAAGTAAGTAATGAATAATAGATATTTTTATCTATTTCTACTAATGAATTAGATATTGTTTTAGAGGCTTAAAATGAGAATAAATCCAATCTTAAGCATAGAATACTCTAATATTTTTAAAATATTGTTTTACTGCCTTTTGATGGAAAACCATTTTTAAATCTATCTTTTGACAATTTTATAAGATTTTTTTGTCAAAATAAAATTATTCTTTATGATTGGGGCATTAAAATTTACTCTGTGTGAATTTTTGGTATTTTTCCGATAAAGTTCATTTTTTAATGAATAGTGAAAAATGTTGTATTTTAATTCAAAACCTCTTTTTAATCTAATTTATTTATATGATTAGATTATATTTTGAATTGGTTTTAAAATTAAATTAGAATATATTTTTACCATTTAATCCAATAGTGGTCGTTGGAATTAATTTCACTTTGAAATTGGACATAAACTAGTGTCAATCTTTTGATACTTATTGTTTCATAAAAACACGCTATTTGCTCTGACAGTGGGAATTAATTATTAAATTAATTAATGAAACTTATATATTTTTAATTTTGTAAAATATACTTCATTTTTTAATTAGAAATATCAAATATAGCTTAGGGTGAAGTTTTGGTTTTTTCTAGAAAACTTTAATTTTTGATGAATAGTGAAACCACTAAGTGGTACTTATAAAACTGCTTTTTTCGTTTAAATGAAATTTTACCACCTCTGTGGTTTGAATTTCAAAAATCCGACATACATGGTTGTCATTAAGAAGTAAAATATGGTTCAATGGGATTAAAATAATTTTTTGCTGAATAGTAACTTTTAAGTTTTTAATCGCGATTAGAGGTAATTAGTGTAATTTAAGGTAAGAATAATGTTTTAATAATATGAGATGAGCTTGACACATGTCCTACCATTATTGGATGTGTCATGGTCGACCAATACAATCCATGGGTCAACTTGGGGACCCCATGGAGCCACTTTGGTTGGGAAATGACATAAATAACTTTTTATTTAATGTAAAAGTAAAAATAACACAAACATGAAATGTTTTACTAAAACAATTTTTACATGGGGTTATACAAGTCAGATTTTTTACTATAAATATTCATTATAAATCTAAAAATATTTCCTACATCATGATATTTTTTTATAATTTTTAGACATTATATATATTAAATTAATTATGACATCATGATGATGCAGCGATTACCTCATTAATAAAAGATTTAAATAAAATGAAAATATAATGTAAAATCTATGACCTAAACATGTCCAAAACCTATTGGATGGGTATATTTTGAACCCTTATCACCTTAGCATCTAATTATATCAATTTGGGACCTTTTAAATTCGAAACTCATTTTAAAATAAAGTAACATTTCTTTACTTTCCAAGAGTGCCCCTCCTCTCCTCTTATAAAAGGCCCCCACCTCTACCTCCTTACCCACACTTCCAAAGCCTTTGGCTCGGCCAAACCCTACCCATTTTTTCTCTACACATCCCTCTCTTACTCCTTGAAGCCTCACTTTGGGAAGAAGTTTTCCCAAGGAAGCCTTTGAGCTCAAACCAAAGGGAGTTACCCGATTTTAAGGTAATGTCTTCACTTGATTCCTTTTGTTTTATTTTGCTTCTCCAACCCCCTAAACTCTTTTTATTCATTTCTTTTGTAAAAAATACAGTATCTTAAATATACTAGGATGTTTTTATAAGAAGTATTCGAGCTACACTTACACACACCTACATCTAATGGTTAAAGAACATACTATTTCCGTGGATGGAGAATTTCTGCCTCACGAAACGATGATTGTTCAACACTCATATATCACCTTCAAATGTGTCCATTAATATGTCACTATATTTATATATTATATATAGTATGTTTATGTTTTACTTAAGTTTCTGTATTTTTCATTTATGGCATATCTTTATGGTTACCATTATGAGTAAACGCGATATCTTCATTTTAGTAAGTGCGGACTACCGCCCCCTCAAAGTGATTTGATTCGTTAATACCATATATGGTATGTATAAAGGATATATTTAATGATATTATATATGATACCATACTAGAATTAAAATACTATTATGTATAATTATGTTTTAATTCCATAAAATACGAAATATAAATGAAAGTAGCGTTCATACGTACGTACGGCTTACCGTCTCCATGAACGGTGCATTTCATTTCTTACCTCTAAACGTTATGTAATATTATAAATGCATGAATATACTAGATATATATGATATATATGATATATAAATCATGAGTATAACTCTGGATATAATGGATACATGAACAACTTGTAATTATAAAGAGCATATTTTGACTCAAGTACCAATGATCATTAAAACGGCCGTTATTAACTAAAATAATTACATAGTGTTCATGACATGGTAATAAGTGATATAAAAGGAATAATTAACTTGAAAAAGGTTCTTAAGAAAGTATAAATTAACTCAAGTTTATTATTTAGGAGATTAAATAACGATCGAGTCAAGTCGGACCCGAGGTATGGTACTTCGTCTCAGTCTCCTTTCATTGAGGCATATTTCGTTTTATACACAACATTATTTTATACTGTGTATAAACCCCTTTGACTTTTATGTTTATTCAAAAGGAATATTTTTTATACAAAGCATTTACTAAATGACAAAAGGGAATGTTTTTTTGTCGTACGTATGTGGTGACAACGACTTCTCCGCCGTCATGACCATTATTTGAGTTTCGGCTTCCTCTACAAGCCATACTTTTTTTTAAAGAAAAATAAATACCATGTTTTACTTTTCTTTTATTTTGGTATTGAAAATGGTTTTCATAATGTTTTTATATCAATGTGTTGTATTGAAATCTTGTGATTGAAAGGTGGAAATGTTATGTTTCCTTTATGCATGTTTTATGTGATACGATTATGTTATAGTTCTTGGGCATTATTATGAAGACGGGTGGTTCCATGATAAACTAAGGGCGGGTGAGCCTGATATAGCTCTCAAATGCATTGGGTAACGTGAAGGAGTGAAATGTTAAGGTTTCTCCGAAGAGATTTAGGGAATATACTGTGATGGGTATTCCAAACGTAACCAAGAGGGTTACTCCCTATGTAAGAATGTTATGAATGCCTCAAGTTACCTTTATGTCTTATGATTTCTATGATTTATTCATGATTTTATGAGGTATGTTAAAGTGCCTATGTTTTATGGGTAAAGTATGATTTCATTCTTATGTATATATGAACTCATGTTTCCTTTCCATATTTTTATATCCCTTACTGAGCTTTTTATGCTCATCCCAAGTTTTTTTTGAAATGTTTTTCACAGGTCAAGGGAAAGGTACATGATATGATGATAGTGTCAAGGAAGTGTCAAGAAAGAATCCATGTTTTATTTTAAATATGTTTCCATTGATGAGAAAAATGAATACTATATTTATGTAACCACTTTGTTTAAATGTAGAATGTAATGAAAGTTTTATGATCTAATTCTCTAAAACTCTAAACCTGAAAAGATCCTCAATGTGAATTATTCATTTAATTCAATATTAAGTAAGGTTTAAGGTTGGGGCCTTATATTTCCTGAGTGGTGATTTCTATCATCTTGAACTTCTCCTGGAGGCGATTATGTTCAAGCTTAATATGTTGAAGCTCGTCTTGGGCTTGGTCCAGAGTAAAGCCCAGTGATGCTACCTCCTTCCCAAGCTTCGAAAGATGGGCTTCATACAGCCCGAGTCTACTGGATGAGACCATTGACTCTTCTTTATGTATTAATTAACCATGATCATTTGTATTTATAAACAATAATCATAACGTTAATAGTATAGTTTTCAATATTCATATTTTCCAACGGTCATATAATAGTTAAAACCCAATGGTCTCATTTTAATTATACTCACTTCATTAATAAAGGGATATAGTTTTTTTGAGTACAAAATAAAATAACACACAAATTTAGGAAACAAATATTATTCAAAAGTTTAGGTCGTTACACATTCCCTACTAGTCTCTCTAGCATTTGATCCATAAATGGTAAGGGAAAATGATCTTTCCTTTTTGATGTATTCAAACATCTGTAATCCATGAAAACTCTTCATCTGGGGATGGTGTGTGTTGGAATGAGTTCATTCTCAGTTGCCTTTTCTACAGTGAGTCCTCCTTTTTTGGGAACGACTTAGAGGGGAATTACCCATTCACTTTTTGATATAGGAAAGATTATTCCAACATTCATAAGCTTCAGTACACTACTAGAATTTGAGGTATTTGTGACGGTCTATTTGTGATGGGATCCCGTCACAAATGAGCTTTTGCAATGGGACCCGTTACAGAAAATGGCGTCACAATAATTATTTTTTGCGATGGGAAATCGTCCTGTTGCAATTAGCTCTCCAATTATATACATTATATATAAAAAATGTGTTGTGATGGGCCCATCGAAAAATGTATTTGTGACGGGGTCGTCATAAAAATTATTTCCGACGGGCCCATTTTACCATCGCAAATAGTTATCCATTTATATATGTTATATATATCAAAAACTTTTTCGACGGCCCGTCGCAAAAAAGTATTTGTGACAGGCCCTTTTTCCCATCGCAAATACTTTTTTAAAAAATATATATCAACTATTTACGATGGGATCCCATCGCAAAAGGTCCCATCACAAATACTGAATAAAATAAAATAAAATATTTAATAAAATTATGATAAATTAATGCAAAAATAATATTAATATTATTAAAATAATAAAAAAATATTAAAAATATCAATATTCGTAAAAATAAAAATAAAAAATCATAAAATATTATTATTATTATTATTACTAAAATAAAAAAACATTAAAAAATATAATACTAAAAATAAATATTAAAATATTAAAATAATTAAAATAATAAAAAATAAATAAATTATGCAATATTCGTATCAATATAAAAGACTGAAACTGTAAATAGTTCATATTACAACAAATCTTGAATTCAAATGTTTTTAACATAACAAAAAAATCACCAGGGGGATAGTCTTCCAGTGGAGGTGGAGGAGCTAGAGGAGATAGTGGAAGAAACTTCATCCCTAAACTACAAGTCAAACGGCGCATGTACTTCATCTACTCGTGTTACTGCTACTGCCATCGACGCATCTCATCCTCATGTTATTGTTGTTGTTGCTGCTGTCATCGATGCATATCCTCCTCATACTGCTATTGTTGTTGCTGCTGCTGACGCATCTCTTCCTACTGCTTCTGTGAACTCTCTATAAGCTCACTCTAAGCTCACAGCTGCTCCTGATACTATGACCCAGAATATGATTCCTCTCCACGATCTCCTCTCGAGCTAGACACTGACATCATATAAATACTATAATAAGTCCCAAGAGTCAAATGAGAGTCAATGTCAACTACTTGACCCTTCTTGAAGGCATACTGAGTCACCTGCATCCATATCGCCTCATTGAAATGATAGGCACTGGTCTGATCAGCCATATCGACCTGACTCTTAGCCTATGTCATCAAGCAAAAGGAGTGCCGCCAATCTACTGAAAATTATGCCAAGTGCTTACAATTTATTCCTAATTTATTCCTAATTATTAATATTTATTACTATTTATTACAATTTATTACAATTTATTACTATGCATTACTATTTATTACTATTTATTACTGCTTATTACTATTTATTACTATTTATTACTATTTATTACTATTTATTACTATTTATCACTAATTGTTAATATTTATTACTAATTGTTACTAATTACAAGTATTTGTTACTAATTATTAGTATTTATTACTAATTATTAGTATTTATTACTATTTTTTACTAATTATTAGTATTTTTTAGTATTTATTGCTATTTTTTACTAATTATTACTATTTATTAGTATTTTTTAGTATTTTTTACTAATTATTACTATTTATTCCAAATTATTACAAATTATCACTAATTATTACTAATTAGCGTTAATTATAATTAATTACTACAAATTAATTAGTACTAATAATTTAAATTTAGAATTACAATTAAATACTAATGAAAAAAAATATAAATCTAATTTAATTACAATTAATTAACAATAATTTAAATTAATATAAAATAATAAAATAAATATAAACATTAAATAAAACATAAATACCTTTAAACTTGATCTCTTATAGGTGGAGACGACTTCAAAAACTTCTTCGTAAAAAAATTAACTCAGAGAAATTTTCACTCTAAAATTAGAGTTTAGAGAGAGCGAGAATTTGGAATTGAGATGAAGAATAAAAAAAATAGATGAAGGTATATATATGTTAGATTAGTTGCAACGGTACTATTTGCAACAGGAGCCCCATCGCAAATGCTACTATTTGCTACGAGACCCGTCACAAATACCTTTGGCCGAATTAATTACTATTAGTGGTTAAAATGGTATTTGTGACGGGACCCATCACAAATAGTGGCATGCTGACGCACTATTTGCGATGGAGAAACATCTCATTGCAAATAGTATTTACCATCGTCGGGTATTTGCGACGGGACCCATCGTAAATACCTTCAGCCGCATTAATTACTATCATTGGTTAAAAGGGTATTTTTTGAGGCAGAAACATCTCGTCGCAAATAGTATTTACTGCCACTGGGTATTTGCGACGGGACCCTTCGCAAATACCTTCAACCGCATTAATTACTGTCGACGGTTAAAAGGGTATTTGCGATGGGTCCTATCGTAAATAGTGGTCTGCCGACACACTATTTGCAACAGAGCAACATCCCGTCGCAAATAGTATTTACCACCGCCGGGTATTTTTGATGGGTTCTGTCGTAAAAACTGACCCATGGACAAACTATTTACGATGGGAAAATTTCCCATCGCAAATCATATTTACTGCCTCTGGGTATTTGTGACGGGGGATGTCTCCCCGTCGCAAATACCCTCCCCTCGGTTTGGTACACAAACTGCGCCAAACTGTGCCTAACTTTTTGCGACGGGACCCCAAGTCCCATCGCAAATAACTACTTATTTGTGATGGGAGCCCAAGTCTCATCGTAAATAACTACTTATTTGCAACAGGAACCCAAGTCTTGTCGCAAATAACTAATTATTTACGACGGGCCGATGCCCCCATCGCAAATAACCTCTTCGATGGACTATTTGTGATGGAAATAAATCTCATAAAAAATCCATTTTTCCCATAGTGATACTTTCTACTTGACAACCTTCTTTATTAGCAGTGAGATCCACCTCTGAGTTTGTCTTTTCGGTTTTGAATCCTCTTCCAATAAAATTTGGTGGGTGCACTCTGAAGGATCAATTACCTTGATATCTTCCACTCCCCATGCAATTGATTTCTTATGTCTTTTTAGGACATCAACCAGTTTTTCTTCTTAAGCCTGGGATTGTTCGGCATTGATAATGATGGGTAAAGAGAATGACTCTCCTAAGTATGAGTACTTTAATGTACTAGGTAAAGGTTTCAAGTCCAACTAGGGTGGCTGAATGATGGATGAGATAAATGGTGGAATGGTGTCTTTGGTGAGTGGATCAATAAAGCTGAATTCCTCAAATTCATAGTCTTCTTCCTTTTTTGAACATGAATCATCAATCTCTTCCTCAATATCCATGTACTCCTCTCCTTGATGAGCGATAGAGAAGGCGTTATAGTCCACCATATCATCTGAATGTTGTGCATCCTATATCAGGTTAAACACTACATGTTCTTCTCTGAATCTAAAGATGAGACATCCTTGATTAACATCAATCAAGTCCTTTCCTGTCACTAGGAAGGGTGTTTTGGGAATTATCGGTACATATCCTTCCTCTTCCATGTCCAAAACTAGAAAGTCTATTGGGAAAATGAATTTTCTGACTTTAACTAGAACATCTTCAAGAATACCCCTTGGGTACTTAACTGAACGATCAGCTAACTACAATGCTACCCTTGTTGCCTTGAGCTCTTGGAGTCTGATCTTGTGAAAAACACTCATCGACATCAAGTTAATGTTGGCTCCAACATCACATAGTGATCTTCCAAATTTTCACTCTCCTATCGCACAAGGGATTGAAAAGATTTGAGTATCTCTCGTCTTTGGTGGGATTTTATGTTGTACAACAGTAGAGCATTCTTTTTTTAATGAGATAACTCCCAGATATTTTATCTTACTCTTGTTTGATAGAAATTATTTGAGAAATTTTTCATAAACAGTCATTTGGGTGATTTCTTTAGTAAAAGGAATATTGATATGCTATTTTTTGAACATTTTAAGGAACTTTTTGTACTGATTCTCCTACCTTCCTAGCCTTTCTCTTTCCAGAAAGGGAAGAGGTGGATTGTATGGATTTGGGGCTACATAAACGGGTTCCTTCTATTTTTCTGGGGCTTACTCTTTATTAGCTGGTATTGCTTCTTATGGTGTTCTTGGAATGGCTTCCTCTACTTCTTCCTATTGTTTCTTGGGCTCTTCCTGTGGCCTTGTTTCCTTTGGTTTTTGGAAATATAACACTTTTACACTCCTCAACACTACAAACTTAGATTCTTCTCATGGGTATGTCTCAGTGTTACCAGGTATAGTACTGAGTAATCTTTCAAATAAGGTTTTTGAGATTTGACCCATTTGAATCTCCAAGTTTCTTAATGTTGCTCATTGCTTTTGTATCTCCATCTTCTAAATGGTCATCCTTTGATCTGAATTTTTAATGAAGGATGTCAAGAGGTTCTCAAAGTTACACAACTAAAAAAAGGTCTATTGCCACAGTTCAAAACCGTGGAAAAAACTGTGGTCATATCCTATGGCCATGGTTTTGGCCAACTGTGGCCGCTATCATCGTAGCAATAGGTCCCAGCCTATTTACACAGTTTTAACTATGGAAATAGTTTCCTATTGACATGGTTTTGAACCTCGTGGCAATAGGCCTCAAAATTTTCCACTTTGGCAGTTGACCTATAGCCACATTTTAAACCGTGGCTATAGGAAGCTATTGCCATTGTTAAAATTGTGCCTATAACCTCGGTAAACCGTGGAAATAGCCTAAATAAAAAATGTGCCCATCGAGTTTCGATCCCTACACCTACCATTTTCTAACCTATGACACTTACCACTACATCATTGAATGCTTCACGCATATATGTATATATTATAATATATATATATATATATATATATATATATATATATATATATATTAATAGAAATTGTGGCAATAGTCACAAAACCAAGGCAGTAAGCCTTCCCGCCAATTTTTCTGTGGGAATTTTTTTTCCCACAGATGTGCGGGAACCATATATCCATGGTTTTGGAAAATTGTGGCTATATTACTTTGAAAAATAAATGGCTTATATCCATAGTTTTAAAAACCGTGGCTATAGCTATGGGCTATTGTCACGATTATAAAAACTGTGGTTATAGGCCATGAAAAACATACCTATAGCCACAGTTTTAAAACCATGGATATAGCCACCTATAGCAATGGTTTTAAAACCGTGGCTATAGGTCTACGGCAGTAGCTTCAATTTCTAGTAGTGTTACTTTGTAGTGGTGGAGGTGGTTGTTGTGGTCTTGGAGGGGTGGGTGGAAATTGTTGTTGTTTTTGGGACCTTGGAAAAGGGTTATTGTGGATATGTTTACTACTATGGTCTCGGGATAGGGTTCATTGGTGGATACCCTGGTGATCCCTTGTTGTGAAACTGAGCTTGACCACTAATCTGCTGAAAATATCCTTGATTATTTTGAGGCTACTGCTGAGCAAGCCTTTACTGATAAAATGGTTATTGTTTTTGTTGCTAAAATGGATGATTTTATTGATTTTAATTAACATAATTAAAATATTATGGTTCTTTATATCCTAATTTTCAATCTTGATACAAGTGTGGTCCACCGCACATCTCACATGACTGAATCTCCATGACTAGGCTAAGAGGGGGTTGTGTGGTTAGTATCTGAAATGAATCAAGCTTCTTGGTTAGCACTTCAACTTATGCTAATAACTAGGTAGTCTCATAAATTTGGGGGATTCCACGTCTCGGTTCTCCATGGTCACTTTTCTATAGATGGGCATTGTGGGATACTTCGTCCAAAATCGGGTGTTTTAAACATCTAACTGCCCTCAACGGCAGCATCAATAACTGTTTGTGCCACTAGATAGAGTATTTATTAAAAGGTTTTCATTTGAATCCAGTTGTCGAGTATGTGATGTGGAAACTTCCTCATTAGTTCTTTGAATCGATCCCATGCTTCACATGTGGATTCTCCATCCACTTTTTCAAAGTTCTGAATGTTGTTCCGGAGCTTCCAGGTCCGGATCGATGAAAATTATTTATTGAGAAACTTTTTTGCGAGCTCATTCCAAGTAGTAATTGACTCAAGATCTTGGATTTTGAGCCAATATTTTTCTCAGTTTTTGAGTGAAAAGGATAATATGTGAAGTATTATAGAATCATATGATACCCCTTGGTTGCGAAAGGTATCGCTGACTTCTAAGAAGTTGGAAATATGTTCATGGGGGTATTTTCTTTGAATACCGCTAAACTACCCCATGTTCTGGATCATGTGAATGAGTATAGGTTTAATTTCAAATGTGTGGGCTTGGATAGGCGAGCTCACAATTCTTGGTATTTCACCATGTATAAATGGTAAACCATATTCCATGATGGTCTTCTCTGGGTGCATCGGTTTCTCCAAAATTTGATGGGGGTTTAGCGAGTTTAGTCTCACAGGGTGATGTTGCTCGACCATCGTTGATCGGTGGAGTGAAGACAAACACCTTTCGATCTTAGGATCGAAGGTCAAGGGTTTGAATGCTTCAAGGTTCATTGATAGGTTCATGGGACCTTGGTACATTCACTAAAAAGAATAAAGAAGACGTAAGGGAATCATGAAGAAAGGGGGTGAGGGAAAGGTAATCCTAGGGTAGAAAACCAAAGTTTTTTTCTTCCAAAGCAGTGTTGCCTCCCCAGAAATAGCACCAAAATTTTGATCGGCCTGCGCGGTGGTGTCATTACTTCCTCTAGTGTGTATCAAATTTATAATTTATAAATGGTCCCAAACTTTCACCAACTATAGAGACGTAGTGTAGTGGCAGTATGGGGTCGAATCCATAGGGATACTTCTGTTTGATTTTATGGAAATCTACTTTCTAAGCCTATAAGGGAGTCCTTTCTATAAGTCTATGTTTGAGAGTTTGATCTAAGTTCTATTTTGGGATAAATTAAAATGATAAATTAGGGGTTGGAATCTAGTCGAGTATCTAAGTGAAGGATGTCTTTTAACTCTAACCTTGGCAAGATCATGTGTCGTAGTATGTGAAGCAAAAAGGGGTCACTAGTTGACTTTGGTCTTAGCCTCCCATTCCTACCTAGGAAGTATATATTCTATGATCAGGAGATAGCGATAGCCTAGGTGCATTAAGTTTTGATTCTTTAGGGTAGAAAGTTTCCTAAGACAGTGGTTATAGCTCAGTCTACTCCAATTAGGATAGGGTTGTTTTCTTGACCATCTTGTGGTCAGGGATGTTCACACAAATGGGATAGACCATTGGTTTATATCCTAATTACTAATTCAAATAGAATTTCCAAGTTTATACTTAAAGGTTAATTTAATTATGTAGATACATCACTTGATCCCTACTCCTAATAAGTTTAGCTACTCATTAGAGATAGCAAAACAACTAAATAAACAAAATAGAGTATGCTTGATATGTTGATTGGTCGTGATAAAATTATACTCATGCAAGAGGGTTTGGGGTGACAAATAGAAAAACATACACAATAGAATTATGACTTAAATTAAATTACTTACTTGATACATAAATAGGACTTAAATTTAAATGTGGAATGGAAAATAAGGCACTGAAGAAAGGAGGCTCTGTAGCTCTTAAATTGATACAAATTGTGAAAAAATGAAGTTTCATGACCCCCTCCACCCAAGGTGTACCCCTCCTGGGCTAGCAATGTGAGAAGGGAGATAGTGACCACCGAGTCTCGCCTCCAATAGGCCCTAGGTTTGCGACTAGCACCGAGGGTATAGTAAACAAACAAATGGGAGGCATTACCCTCTAAGAGAACACATGCGAAAGAGAGAGATAAGATAGACACCAACCAACTCCAACTAAGACTGAAATATAAAAGAAAACCCAAGTACACATATGTAATGTCATTCAAAAATACTACAACTGAAAGGGGAAAAACTACAAATACCAAAGAAAAGTAAAAATAGTAGCAACCACAATCCCCAACAGCTCCTGTAACCCAAGATAGTAGAAACCAGCTTGATCTCCAACCTTCTCCAAGTGACCTGAAAAATAGTTTATATATACATAGGGTGAGTATAATAATATACTCAGTAGGATCCTCCCCAGAGCCTCTCATGAAAAAGTAAAGAAATCATGCTAAAGTACAGTGAACAACAAGTGAAACTAACTTGTCACCTAAACAGGTATACTAAGTTCTCAGCCTCACCATGGCTACTCTCGCCAAGTATCGCATACAAGAGTATATAATATAATAAAGAATATCAAGGGTACCCCACTACTACTTCCCCACTGGTTTTCTTCTTTTCCGCAACGTCGCACGTCCTAAGCATCTCTCTCCAAAGAGTCCTTCCCGTAGACACCTAGGCGAAGCACCACAACATGCACCTCATGCAAAAAAAACCACCATGTCCACATAAGCATAGTAACAAGGTAGTTTCTAGGAGCCACTATAGCTCGCATAATGTGTATCATACGTCAGTTATTAAACCTCAAGACATTATATCCCATACACCGAGTAAGGATCCTCAATCCATCATAGCCTATACATGTTACACCTATAGTAGTCCATAGGAAACTATATCTAGAATATATGTGTGTGAATAACCACAAGCCATTACAGCCCTATACACACATATATGGGGAAAACTAACCACAGTGCCTACCAGCACAAGTAACTACCAAGAGAAAAGAGCAAGGCCAAAGGGGGTAGTCAGCCATCCATCCTCCCAACAAAATGTTGGGGAAAACACCCTTTCAGGGCTTAGAATCCTCGGGGTATCAGTTTCCCTAACTGACGGAGTGGGGTAGCATATAGAAATACAAAAAGTACAAAATATAATATAGCTCACAACCACACTATGAGAATAACCTATTCTTAGACTCAACTGCAGCTAACGTCTCTCGGACTCCCAGCTACAACTTCTAAGACTAGGTATCCTATAAGAACACAACCATTTAAAGAGATTTAATACATTACTTCATTCAATTTTTATCAGTTGCACTTTATGTTAATTAATTATTTAAACATTAATTAACCATTAAAAATTCCACATTATATTTCATTAGCATAACACCCAAAGTTCATTGTTCCTTCAAATTAAAACCTCGTCATTGCGCCCCAACAAGCTCCAACCCCATAGTTTAACGTCATTTATTCAATTATTTATTTACAGAATTACTTTCCCATATTCCCAAGCATTCTATGAAAACATTCTATGATACTAAACACAAGGGGGCTCAACACAGTGAGTATATGAACTACCCATCTAGTTTTTTCCACCTATAACAAGAGTGTATATCCATCCTCCCTTGAGAAGCTAAACATGGAAATCGCATGGCATACCCAATGCATCTTTTCCCCTTTCGGAAGAAGGGTAAGCAAGACCAACTGCCTTGAGCAGTGGGGAATGTAAAGCAGCTAAACAACCAATAAGAATCAACAAGCATCCAAACATTCACATCCAACCCGTTTCATCATCCCTGGTGTCCTCCCCGACACCCACATACATAAATTGATGCATTTCTCCACTCTAGGCGTCAACTGCTGCCACAAACATTAGGCCTCCCTACCCCCACATATCACAACAGTCATCGAGGCTCACATCAGAACACAAGCAGCAGGAAAACACACATCATATCAATTGGGCTCTTGGCCCTTAAACAAGCAAGAGGGTAACTCAGAACCCTACAAGGGATTTTCTTTATCAAACAACTAGTTCTTTAATCCATCTTGAATTAAACAATTTATTATTTATAGGTTTCGACTTCGGGAAACCTAAATAGTAAGCTATCACAAATAATTAAACATGCTTACTATACCAATTTGATTAACATAAAATTACAACAAGAAGAACCAAATTCATTTATATGCTTATTTATCTTTATCTAAACAATTATCAATTAATTCCATCTTTACATTCTTTACCAATTTCTATCAAGAACTAAAAGCTAAATAAAGCAAGCATAGATATCACACTATCTAGAAAAACAAGAGGCAATAACATACGATCGATGTCAATTTATTTATTCGGTTCAAATATTTATTATGTCAATTTCATAGTGATCTAGTGGGATAAAACATGTTAACTATACAGTTGCACATAAAAGAAAAGAGAAGCAATGAATTCTCTACCTACAACAGTTCTTGACGTTCTTTATACGAGAATGAGCCACACAACGAGTTACAATCTCCTCCCCTCGTGACAACTGTATCCACCCGAGGATGGAGAGACACCACCACACCAGTCAACACCCAAGAGAATCCCATTAGGAACGTGGATATAGCATTCCATAAAAGGGAAAGGAGAAATAGAAGGAGATGAACCCAAAATAATGACGATAAAACATACCTTATATCGATGAAGGATCGACACTTGCTTCTTGCACCAAAACAAGGGGGTGTGCATGCAGCAGTAAGAAACATCAAGGGGAAACGATCTGAGGATTAAGATTCGATCACACTGCTCATATGGTAAGAAGGAAAGGTTCAAGCATCTCGTACTAGGGAACAAGAAGGTAGAACAAGGGAGGAAGATATCTCATCCCTTTAGAAGATTTAATGGAGTAACAGTTTAAGATACGCTAGATTTACCATTAAAAGTGGATCACATTAAAACACACGGTTTGACCAAGTAAAGGCATCCTGGGACTTAGGAAAATTAATATAGGAGTTATGAGATTTGATTTGGCCTTAAATCCCTTAAAATAAGGCCTTGAATTCATTTTATGTCAAAGAAAATGTCAAAGGGTTGAAACTATAGGAAGCTGGAAATAATGTTCACGATCCTAGAAACAATGTACACCTACTGATCCTGGAAACACTGTACATGATTCTGGAAACACTGTACACTCATCAATCCTAGAAACACTGTTCACAAAATGACTCACCGATCATGGAAACACTGTTCACAGAATGACTCACTAATCCTAAACTCACCGATCCTGGACTCATCGATCCTGGAAACACTGTTCACAGAATGACTCACCGATCCTGAACTCACCGATCCTGGAAACACTGTTCATAGAATAACTCACCGATCCTGGACTCACCGATCCAATGGTACTGTTCAAAAAAGGACAGACCGATCTAATGGTACTATTCACATAATGACTCACCGATCAGATGATACTGTTCACAGAATGACAGACCGATCAGATGGTATTATTCATAGAACAACAGACCGATCTGATGGTACTGTTCACAAAACGACTCACCAATCTGATGGTACTATTCATAGAACGACTCACCGATCCGATGGTACTATTCACAGAAGGACAGACCGATCTGATGGTACTGTTCATAGAACAACAGACTGATCTGATGGTACTGTTCACATCAGTCTCACCGATGGAACTGTTCACATCGGTCTCACCTAAGGGTTTAATTTTGGCCTGGCTCGACCCGGCCTGGCATGAAAAAAATTGGGCTACTGGACACTATTCGGGTCGGGCCAGCCTGAACATCCCCTTGAGGTGGCCCGAGCCTGGCCTCGGGTCAGCCCAAACCATCGATTTAGGCTGGGCTTTTTCAAGTCAGTCCATGGTGAGCCTTTATTATTTTAAAAATAATTGTTTGTTTTAAAACTTGTTTTAAATGTTTTTATTTAAACATTTTTTTAACATTTATTTAAAAAAATACATTTATTTTTAAACATATGTTTTTTTAATGTTTTTTTTATTTTTTATTAACATTTTACAGTGTCTGGATATGTTATTTTTTGTCTAAATAGATTTATATATTGTGAATCTATATATATTATTTTCAAATTGTAAAAATAATTAATGAGGGGTTTTGAAGGTGTGCAGGAGTGGGTGAGTTTAAAGCCTTGTTATTTAAATGTTTTTTAACATTTATTTAAAACAATTTTTTAACTTATTTATAATTTTTTAAGCCTTTGTTAATTTTTTTTATTTAAAATTTTTTATTTAAACCGTTTTTTAACATCTGTTTAAAATGTTTTTTTTTACATTTTTTTAACGATTAATTTAAAACATTTTTTAATTTTCTTTTAAACGCATGCTGTTTACAAGTATTTTTTTAAAACATTTAACATTTTTCATATTTTAATGTAAAAAATATTTTTTGAGTGTTTGTTTTAAAAAAATTAATTTAATTGTTTGTTTTAAAAACTTTTTTTAAACCTTTTTTTTAACATTTTTTAAAACTATTTTTTTAACACTTTTTTAAAATGTTTTTACATTTATTTTTAGACGTTTAAATTAAAAAAAAAATTGAACACATGTTTTTTACATGTATTTTTTAAAAACATTTATCATGTGTTATGTAAAAACATTTTTTTTATTAACATTTTACAGTGGATGGATTTGTTATTTTTTTCTAAATAGATTTATATATGTCTATGAATTTATATATATTATGTGAAAATTGAAAAAAAAAATATTAATTAGGGATTGGGGGGTGCACAGCACTCCCATAGTGGGTTTAAAGCATTGTTATTTAAACGATTTTTATCATTTACTTATTACTTTTTTTACATTTATTTTTTTACTTATTTATGAAAGTTGTTTTTAAGTGATTTTTTAATTTAAAAAAAATGATTTTTAATTTTTTTTGCAGGGTAGGTCCGGCCCGACCTGATCTTATTCAGTTTGGGCCGAAATTACAGCCTTAGGGGGTGCGTAGCAATGAGTGAGTTAATTTTTTTCAAAATAGATTTATATAAGTATATATAGTATATATAATATATGCAAGTTTCATCATATTTTAAAAAAATAATAATGAGGTTGGGGGTGTACGTACATCATTGGGTAAGTAGTTATTTTTTTGTTAATATATAATAAGTTATTATATATATATAATGTGAGAAAATTGTAAAAAATAATTAGGGGTTGGGGGTGCACCGCAGTGGGTGGGTTAATTTTTTTCTAAATAGATTTATATATAATATATGCAAGTTGCAATATATTTAAAAAAATTAATGAGGTTGGGGGGCGTGCACGAACATCATTAGGTGAGTGTGTTATTTTTTGTTAATATAAAATAAGTTATTATATATATAATATTAAATCATTGATACACACACACACACATATATATATATATATTATTAATGGATTTTTAAAAGCAACACTTAATTGATATATATTATTAATAGATTTATATATTATTAGTGGATTTATTTATATATATATAATATGCAAGTTTCATCATATTTAAAAAATAATAATGAGGTTGGGGGTGTGCGCGAACATCATTGGATGAGTGTGTTATTTTTTTGTTAATATATAATAAGTTATTATATATATATATATAATGTTAAATGATTGATATATATATATGTAATATGAGAAAATTTTAAAAATAATAATTAGGGGATGGGGGTGCACTAGAGTGGGTGGGTTAATTTTTTTTCTAAATTGATTTATAAATGTATAGTATATATAAAATATGCAAGTTGCAACATACTTAAAAATAATTAATGAGATTGCAGGACGTGTACGAACATCATTAGGTGAGTGTTATTTTTTTATTAATATACAACAAGTTATTATATATATAATATTAAATCATTGATATGTATATATATATATTAATAGCTTTGTTTATATATATATATATTATATTAAACCATTTATATGTATATATTATTAATGGATTTTTAAAAGCCACACTTAATTGATATATATTATTAATGGCTTTGTTTATATATATATATTATTATATATATATAGATATTATTATATATATATATAATTATATATCATTGTATATATATACACACACACATTATAATTATATATAATAATAATTATATGTATATATATACACATTATTAAATATATAATATATATATTATTTATTATTTATTATTTTTTGTTAATATATAATGATATATATATACATATATATAAATTCTGGTGATAATATAACAGGTGCACCGCCTAGACCAGTTGGTCCAGACGCAGCCATGGAAGCTTGAGGTAGGGGGATCAAATCTCCCAACCAGAAGTTTCCCGTTATATTTTTTTACAGCTGGCTGGGCTTCACACGGGACAGCGGGCTGGACCAGCGGGTTGGGCTTTTTTGGGTTGGCTCGGCCTAGCCCACAGGCCTTCTTGGAGAGGCCCAGGCCTGACCTGATGTAGGCCAGCTCACTGATGGGACTGTTTACATCGGTCTCACCGATGGATCTGTTCACATCGGTCTCACCGATGGATCTGTTCACATCGGTCTCACCGATGGAAATATTCACATCGGTCTCACCGATGGAACTCTTCACATCAGTCTCACTGATGGAAGTGTTCACATCGGTCTCACTGATGGAACTCTTCACATCGGTCTCACTAATGGAACTGTTCACATCTCACCGATGGAACTGTTCACATCGGTCTCACCGATTGAACTGTTCACATCGGTCTCACTGATGAAACTATTTGTAGAATTGGAAAATTGTTGGGGATAAGTCACGTCGACCACTCGAACACCTCAAACACTAGATTTTTTCAGAGGAATGGAATGGAGAGGTCAGAGCCATTACATTAGATACCTCTCAAAACATTCTCGTCCTCAAGAATTCAAACCAACCTAAAAGGTAACAAAAAAGAAGTCTGAAAACCCACCCATCAAGATACATCTCAAAAGAGAGAAATCCATAAGAAGAAACCATAGAAAGTCATCTCATAAACACAAAAGATCTATAACCACAAAGGGGACATCGTTATATGAAAAAAGTTAAACATCAAACAACTCTGGGTACTGAGCATGTATCTATGACTCCTATTCCTAGATACTCTCCTTCATGCCACTATGTCACCACAAGACATGAACCAAGGGGATAGAACACCCATGAAATGCCTTCTCTTTGCGGTCTTGGATCTCCACAGGTCACTCCTCAAATGTCGCATCATCATCAACATAGATCTCTCCCCAATTGATGACGTGAGAGTCATCATGAAGATAATAATGGAGTTGTGATACATGGAAAACATCATGTATTTGGCTTATCTATGGGGGAAGTGCTACTCGATACGCCACAACTCCAACACGAGCCAAAACTTTTAAAGGCCTAACAAACCGAGGAGAAATCTTACTCCCACGACCAAACCTTCACTTCCCACGATGGGGATTCACCTTCAAAAACACGTGATCCCCAACATCAAACTATAAGGGTCTTCTCCTTTGATCGACATATGATTTCTGACAATCCTGCATTGTCTTCATCCTCTCACGAATCACCTTAACCATCTCTATTGTATTCTGCACTAGTTCTGGTCTGAGAATTGCTGACTCTCCAACCCCAGTCCAGCACAATAGAGAACAGAAAGGTCGACCATACAAGGCTTCAAACGGCACCATACCGATAGTGGATTGAAAACTATTAGTGTAAGAGAACTCTTCCAAGGGTAAGTGCCTCATACACGAACCTCCAAAATCCAGAACATAAGAGCATAACATGTCTTCAAGAGTGTGGATGGTCTGCACTATCAGATAGTCCGTCTAAGGATGAAAAACAGTGTTAAGGCATAGCTGAGAACCAAAAGCATAATGGATACCTCTCTACACCCTAGAGGTAAAATGAAAATCTCAATCAGAATTGATCGTCCTTGGGACTCCATGAAGTCTCACCACCTCCTCCAGATACTACCTTGAAAAAAAATTACACTAATCTTTACAATTTGATTGCTATGAAGTGAGTTGATTTTGTTAAATGATCCATTGCCACCCATGCAACCTTACATGTGCCTAACTTTAAACTCCATATTATCCCTCAACTAGACCTCTGATACCACTCTGTCATGACCCCCTCCCCACAAGGTGTACCCCTCTTGGGCTGACCATGTGAGAAGGGAGATAGTGACCCCTGAGTCTCACCTCTAGTAAGCCCCGGGTTGGCGACTAGCACTGAGGGTATAGTAAACACACAAATGGGATACATTACCCTCTAAGAGAACACATGCGAAGGAGATAGATAAGATAGAAACCAACAAACTCCAAATCATACTGAAATATAAAAGAAAACCCAAGTACACATATGTAATGTCATGTAAAACTAGTACAATTGAAAGGGGAAAAACTAAAAATATCAAAGGAAAGTAAAAAAACAGCAGCAACCACAAGCCCAAATAGCTCCTGCAACCCCAAGCTAGTAAAAACCATCTTGATCTCAAACCTGCTCCAAGTGACCTGAAAAAAATTTATATATACATAGGGTGAGTATAACAATATACTCAGTAGGATCCTCCCCATAGCCTCTCGTGCAAAAGTAAATAAAGCATGCTAAAGCATAGTGAAAAACAAGTGAAACTAACTCATCACCTAAACAGGTATACTAAGTTCCCAGCCTCATCATGGATACTCTCACCAAGTATCACATACAAGAGTATATAATATAATAAAGAATATCAAGGGTACCCCTCTACTACTTCACCTCTATTTTTTCACTTCTCCCCAACATCGCACGTCCTAAGCATATCTCTCCAAAAAGGCTTCCCGCAAACACCTGGGAGAAGCACCACAACATGCACCTCGTGCAACAAAACCACCACATCCACATAAGCATAGTAACCAGGTAGTTTCTAGGAGCCACCACAGCTCGCATAACGTGTATCATACATCGGGTATTAAACCTCAATTCATTATAGCCCATACACTGAGTAAGGATCCTCAAGCCATCATAGCCTATACACATTACACCTATAGTAGTCTATAGTAATCTATATCTAGAATATATATGTGTGAATAACCACAATCCATTACAACCCTCTACACACATATATGGGGAAAACTAACCACGTTTCCTACTAGCAAAAGTAACTAACAATAGAAGAGAGTGGGGCCAAAGGGGGTAGTCATCCATCCATCCTCCCATCAGAATGTTGGGGAAAACACCCCCTAGGGATCAGAATCCTTGGGGTATCAGTTTCCCTAACTGACAGGGTGGAGTAGCGTATAGAAACACAAAAATTACAGAATATACTATAGCTCACAACCACACTATGGACACAACCTAGTCTTAGACTCGATTGTAGATAACGTCTCTCGGACTCCCAAATTCCACTTCTAAGATTATGTATCCTATAAACACAAAACAATTTAAAGAGATTTAATACATTACTTCATTCCATTTTTATCAGTTTCACTTTACATTAATTAATTATTTAAACATTAATTAACCATTAACAATTCCACATTATATTTCATTAGCATCACACCCAAAGTTCAATGTTCCTTTAAATTACAACCTTAGTATTATTCCCCAGCAAGCTCCAACCCCATGGGTTAACATAATTTATTCAATTATTTATTTATAGCATTAATTTCTCATATTCCCAGGCATTCTAGAAAAACATTCAATGCTACTAAACATAAGGGGGATCAACACGGTGAGTAGATGAACTACCCGTAGAATTTTTTCCACCTATAGCAAGATCGTATACCCATCCTCCCTTGAGAAGATAAACACGGACAACCCATGGCATACCCCACATGTCTTTGCCCCTTTCGGAAGAAGGGTAAGCAAGACTAGCTTCCTTGAGCAGTGGGAAATGTAAAGAAGCTAAACAACCAATAAGAATCAGCAAGCATCTAAACATTCACATCCAACCCATTTCATCATCCTTGGTGTCCTCCCGACACCCACATGCATAAACTGATGCATCTCACCACTCTAGGCATCAATTTTTGCCACAACCAATAGGCCTCCCTACCCCCATATATCACAATAGCCATCTAGGCTCACATCAGAACACAAGCAGCAGGAAAACACACATCATATCAATTGGGATCTTGGCCCTTAAACAAGAAAGAGGGTAACTCAGAACCCTACACGGGATTTTCTTTTATCAAACAACTAGTTCTTTAATCTATCTTGAATTAACATATTTATTATTCATAGGTTCTGACTTCAGGAAACCTAAACAGTAATCTATCACAAATAATTAAACATGCTTACTGCACCAATTTGATTAACATCAAATTACAACAAGAAGAACCAAATTCATTTACATGACTCTTTATCTTTATCAAAAAAATTATTGATTAATTATGGATTTATTTTCTTTACCAATTTCCATCAAGAATTACAATCTAAACAAAGAAATCATAGATATCACGCTATCTAGAAAAACAAGAGGCAATAACATACGATCGATGTCAATTTATTTATCCAGTTCAAATATTTATTATATCAATTATATTGTGATACAATGGGATAAAACATGTTAACTATACATTTCATGTAAAAGAAAAGATAATCAATGAATCCTCTACCTCAAACGGTTCTTGACATTATTTATACGAGAATGAGCCACACAACGGGTTACGATCTCCTCCCCCCATGACAACTGCATCCACATGAGGATGCAGAGACACTACCACATCGATCAACACCCAAGAGAATCCCATTAAGAACATGAAGATAGCATTCCATAAAAGGACAAGGATAAATATAAGGATATGAACCCAAAATAATGATGATAAAACATACCTTATATTGATGAAGGATCGACACTTTCTTCTTGCACCAAAACAGGCGCATACAGTAGTAAGAAAAATCAAGGGGAAACGATATGAGGATTAAGGTTTGATCACACCAATCCTATGGGAATAAGTAAAGGTTCGAGCATCTGTCACCAGGTAACAAGAAGGTAGAACAAGGGAGTAAGATATCTCATCCATTTAGAAGATTTAACGGAGCAGCAGTTTAAGATACGCTGAATTTTCCATTAAAATCATATCGCATTAAACCACACAATTTGACCAAGTAAAGGCATCCTGGGACTTAGGAAAACTAATATAGGAGTTATGTGATTTTATTTGGCCTTAAATCCCTTAAAATAAGGCTTTGAATGTGTTTTAGGTCAAAGAAAATGTCAAAGGGTCGAAACTGTAGGAAGCTGGAAACAATGTTCACGATCCTGGAAACACTGTACACATATCGATCCTGGAAACACTGTACAGGATTCTGGAAACACTGTACACTCACAAATCTTGGAAACACTGTTCATAAAATGACTCACCGATCCTGGACTCATCGATCCTAGAAACACTATTCACAGAATGACTTACCGATCCTGAACTCACTGATCCTAGACTCAGCGATCCTGGACTCACCGATCCTGGGAACACTGTTCACACAATGACTCACTAATCCTGGACTCACTGATTCTGGACTCACCGATCCTAGAAACATTATTCATAGAATGAATCACTGATTCTTGACTCATTGATCCAATGGTACTATTCACAAAAGGACACATCGATCTGATGATACTATTCACAGAACGACTCACTGATCTGATGGTATTGTTCAGAGAAGGACACACTGATTCGATGGTACTATTCACAGAATAACAGACCGATCTGATGGTACTGTTCATAGAACGATAGACCGATCTAATGTTGCTGTTCAAAGAACGACAAACCGATCTGATGGTATTGTTCACAGAACGACAGACCGATCTAATGGTACTGTTCATAGAACAACAAACCGATCAGATGGTACTGTTCACAGAATGAAATACCTATCTAATGGTACTGTTCATAAAATGACTCCTCGATCCAGTGGTACTGTTCACAAAAGGACAGAACAATCTGATGGTACTTTTCACAGAACAATAGATCAATTCGATGGTATTGTTCACATCGGTCTCACCGATGGGACTGTTCACATCGGTCTCACCGATGGAACTATTCACACCTGTCTCACTGATGGAAATTTTCACACCTATCTCACCGATGGAACTGTTCACATCGGTCTCACTGATGGAACTGTTCACATCGGTCTCACTGATGGAACTATTCACATCGGTCTCACCGATTGAACTGTTCACATCAGTCTCACTGATGGAACTGTTCACATCGGTCTCACTGATTAAACTGTCCACATCAGTCTCACTGATGGAACTGTTCACATTAGTCTCACTGATGGAACTATTCACATCAATCTCACTGATGGAACTCTTCACATCAGTCTCACCGATTGAACTGTTCCCATCAGTCTCATTGATGAAAATATTTGCAGAATTGGAAAAAACAGAAAAGTGTTGGGGATAAGTCACATTGACCACCCAAACAACTCAAACACTAAATTTTCGCAAAGTAATGGACTGAAGAGGTCAGGTCCATTACATGAATAAATTGGGGTTTATAAAGATAAAAAGGGTAAAATAGTTTACAAGGGATTTGGAGGAAGAATAGAAGCACGTCTAGAAGTGTGTCAAATGCTCTTCCGCTCCTCTTCTTATATAGGTTTTTTTCATCATGACATGTACTATAGATACATGACGTGTAGCCTTGATCCGTGTAATTTTTCCATAGACCTCCAATGTGGCATGTGGGTCTCACGGATTAATAGGTTTGACTAGGTACATGACATGTACTGGTTGTTCATGATGTGTACTCTATGTCTAGTTGGATTTTGCATGGAATCCTTGCGGCTTTCTCAGTAATTGGTTTGACTAGAATCAAGACATGGTCGGTCTGGACACGATGTGTAGAGGCTTTTTCCTTCTAGCTTCGTGGAATTTTCATGACTTGGCTTCACGACTTGGGTTAGGTTGTGATCCTCAGGTACACGATGTGAATTGCATCATCACGACGTGTACTTGGTTGGTTTTGCACCTTTTCTTCCCTTTCTTCCTTGGAAACTTGTGAAGCTATTATTCCTGCAAAATTGGACACATAACACATGCATTATCGACTAATTAACTATGAATAAAGTATATATATAAATTACGCTCATCGGATGCTCATGCCGTGATGGAAAAAAATGAGTAACATTGTCTAGTTTTATTAAAATATCATATCTCCCATCAAGGTGTAAAAAAACAAGAAAATGACTTCTGATTGACATGGGTATCTAGTATAACATTCTATAATCATTTTTGTTCTTTTAGAATCAACCATGTATTAATTCGATGCTTTTATTGATTGGTATGGATTAAGGTATGATTTGACATTATTACCATTTTGTAATAATTGGAAAATCAAGTGTGTAGGGTCAAAACTGACCAAACGAGATTTGATTGAAATGAAATATTAGGATAATGATTTTTAAGTCATTTAAAATCTGTAGTAATCAATGGAATGTCGATCGGATACTCAAATTACTTAGTATGATCAAAGGTGACGTATGTCCCTCAGATTTGGAGTTAAGTGTAAGATCACATAAAATGGGATAATATCAATAAAACCCACTTGGATTGACATGAAATCATGTGAGAATGATCAATGTTTCATTTTTTTCTCTATAAATCAACACTGCATCCGTCAGATTCTCATGTCACTTGGTATGATGGAAAATGACGGGTAATGTTGTCTAGTTTTATTAAAATGGAATATCTCCCTTAAGGGGGTCAAAAAACAAGAAAACAGATTCTGATTAATGTGAAAATCTAAGAGAACATTTCTAGAATCATTTTTTTTAATCAACTGTGCATCAATCCGATGCATGGATTCATCAGTATGGCTTAAGGTATGATTTGACATTATTACCATTTTTATAATAATGGGAAAATTATGTGTATAGGGGTTAAAACCAACCAAACTAACTCTAATTGACATGAAATCTTAGTAAAATTATCTTTATGTCATTTAAAATTTGTAGGAATCATTGGTATGTCAATTGGATACTTTAATTGCTTAGTATGATATAAAGTGGAGTTTGTCCCTCAGATTTGGAGTTAATTGGAAAATCACATAAAAGTGGCCAATACTAATAAAAAACACTTTTATTGACATGAAATCATGGGAGAATGATTAATGAGTCATTTTTTATCTATAGAAATCAACATTTCGTCCATCATATGCTATTGTGTTTCGGTGTGATGGAAAATGATGGGTAATTTTGTCTAGTTTTATTAAAATAACATATCTCCCGTCAGGGGGTCAAAATGAGAAAATGAATTCTAATTGAATTGAAAAGCTAGGAAAGCATCCCTTGAATAATTTTTGATTTTTTGGAATCAATCACACGTCAATATGATTTATGGATTGATCGATATGGCTTAAGGTATGATTTTTTAATATGAACATCTTTGTAATAATGGGAAAATCATGTGTGTAGAGGTCAAAGCCAACTAAATGAGATCTGATTGTTCTAAAATATAAGTAAAATGGTATTTAATTCATTTAAAATCTATAGGAATCATTGGAATTTTGATTGCATACCTAAATTGTTCGTTATGATCGAAAGTGGTGTTTATCCCTCAAATTTAGAGTTAAGTGGCCAATCATGTAAAAAGGGGACAATACCACAAAAACTCATTTTGATTGACATGAAATCATGGGAGAACAATCACTGAGTCATTTTTTTATGTGTATAAATCAACATCACATCCATCGGATGCTCATGTTGTTTGGTATGATGGAAAATGATGGCTAACATTTTCTAGTTTTATTAAAATGACATATCTCCCATCATGGGGTCAAAATGAGAAAACGACTTCTGATTGATGTGAAAATCTAACAGATCATTCCCCGAATCATTTGTGATCTATTGGAATAAACTGCATCTCAATCCAATGCCCAAATTTATTGGTATGGCTTAAGGTATTATTTGACATTATTACCATTTTTGAAATAATGGGAAAATCATGTGTGTATGGGTCAAAATCGACCAAACGAGATCCGATTAACATGAAATCTTAGGTCATAAATATTTAAGTCATTTAAAATCTGTAGGAATCATCAGCATGTCAATCAGATACCCAAATTTCTTGGTATGATCGAAAGTGGCCTTTATCCCTGAAATTGAGTTAAGCGACAAATCACGTAAAAGGGGTCAATACCAAGAAAATGCACTTGGAATAACATGAAATCGTGGGAGAATGATCATTGGGTAATTTTTTATCTATAGGAATCAACATTTCATCCATCGAATGATTATGTTGTCAGGTATGATGGAAAACAATGGGTAATGTTGTTTAGTTTTATTAAAATGACATATCTCCCATCATGGGGTAAAAAACGAGCAAATGAATTCTAATTTACGTGAAAAGATGGAAGAAAATTCATCAAATCATTTGTGATATGTTGGAATCAATCACACGTCAATTTGATTCCCAAATTGATCAGTATGACTTAAGGTGTGATTTGACATTATTATCATTTTTGTAATAATGGGAAAATCATGTGTATACAGGTCATGTTGGGAAAAAATCCCTCAAGGTAACATTGAATCATTTTTTAGGTGATTGTGTTTGTTGACAAAGTGGACCTTCATGTTGTGTTTGTTGACAAAGAAAACCATGACATACAAATTTGTTGAAAAAGGGTATTTCATGGTGGCATGTCGAGTTCAAGGGATGTTGTTAATGATCCATGATTGATTCAAGAACTTCGACAAAGGAATGGTCGATCTGGAGGTAGTACAAAAAGAGAAGATACAAGGTGGTGTCGTTTTCCAGTGTTTGCCAAATTTTTTAGCGTGAAAATCGACAAATGGAGAAAAGTGGTTTGGGAAAATGGACTTGTGTGCCATTATCTTGAAGGAGAGGAAACTTGAATTCCATATGTTTTTCAAGATCATAACATCAAAATATGGAAAAGGGAAAAGGGGAACCCAAGTTTTAGGGTTGGTCGCGCAAGTGACTTGCGCGGCAGAGACTTGTGTGCCAAGACTTGCACACTGAGAGGAGACTTACACTCCATCACACAGGGTGTCCAAATTCCTATAAATATAGGTCTACCCATCCTCATTTAGTAGCGAGTTCAACACTTAGATAAAATCAGATCTCCTGTCGCGCAGGTGTGGTGGTCGCGCAAGTGGTGGTGTGGTCGCAAAAGTAGAAGTTGTGCTCCAGTTGATTATAGTGTGTCCAGAGTGGTTTGGGTGAGCAAGGAAGGGAGTTTCCCAAGTTTTGAGTTAAATAAGGGGGTGTCGCACAAGTGGTTTGGTGACACTTACGCGCCTGGTTTTGAAGAAGTGTGATAGTTGACGGTTGCACGCCAAAATTGGTTTGTGTGTAAAAGGGTGTGAGTCGTGCAAGTTTGGAGTTACAGAAGCTAGTGTCGCGTAAGTGGTTGAGGTGAACTTGCATGCCACTTTTAACTTACGCACCGAGACTTGCGCGCCATCTTGGAGAAGGGTTCCAGGTATGGTTTAAGCACGGTAGTGATTCAGGGCTGCATGAAAGCTGTAAGATTTCCCGATACCTTCGGTGCAAAGTGAGATCCATCCACGGGTGAAATTTGGACTTTAATAGAGCATCTACATACAACAGAGGATGTATTCATTTAAGATAATGAAGAGACCTATAGGTATATAAACTATGAGTGGATCTTCTGAATAAGAAGTGAGCACACTTCAATTGAGAGAGCAGTGAGATTTCATTTTGTGAGTGGTTGTAAACCAGGAGGGACAGTGAGTCTGCTCCGAACTTGTAAATAGTAGTATGATTATAGTGGATTTGGTACATCGGGACACTGTCGGTGTATGCTCCTTGGACATAGCTCAGTGAGGGTAAACCAAGTAAAAATTGTTGTGTCCTATGCATGCTTTAAGTTTAATTCATACTATGCATCGGGAAGGAGAGAGAAGAGAGTTTTGTCTAACGAAAAAAAAAGATCAAAAGGGGAAGTTGTTATAATCTTTCATACCCTGATTCACCCCCCCCCCCCCTCTCAGGGTATCTTGCCTAGTGTACCTAACAATTGGTATCAAAGGGAAAGGTTTATATCAGTGTTTCTCTCTTAAATGGAGGTCACTAATCATAAAGGGATTCTGATCTTCAATGGGAACAATTTTCATCTATGGAATAATTGAATGCAACACTACTTCCGATCTTTGGGAATGGATGTGTTTACAGTAGCAATGCAGGTATCATAGCTGATATTACTAGCGGTGTATTATCAGAAGCTGAGCGAAGAGAATTGGATGCTAAAACAAAGGGAATCAATGCTTTGGGAGGATCCCTATCCAATGCTATATATACCAAGGTGATGTCATGAAAAACATCACATGCTATGTGGGAAAAGTTATTGAACATATATGAAGGAGATACAAAGGTCAGAGAAGTGAAGCTGCAAGTTTTATGGAACAAGTATGAATATCTAAGAATGAACCCGAATGAGTCTGTTGATGGATTATTTGACAGGGTAAATGTTGTTGTGGAAGATATACGAGGTCTCGTAGAATTCATTGAAGACATAAATATTATAAAGCGCATCTTGAGGAAACTTCCACCACGGTTCAATCCGAAGGTTTCAGTACTGGAAGATAAAGATCCAAAGGAGCTAACATTGGACAATTTGCACAGTACTTTGGTTGCATATGAAATGCGAAATGATGATAATGAGGCTTTGGAAAATGGGAAATCTAAAGAAGTGGCATTCAAGGCCATGAAGAAGCTCACCATTGAAGATTATCAGGAAGAAGAAGAGACAGATGAGGTGATGTCATTCCTCTCCTCAAACATTCAAATAGGAAAAGGAATGTTTAAAGGGAAACTTTCACTATCTTGTTTTCAATGTGGAAAGGTTTTTCATCATGCAGCAAGGTGTCCCAAAAATTTCTAAGAAGATGATGATGTCGATGAAGTCGAAATTCCCAAGAAGAAGTCATCAGCCTATGGGAAAGGCAAGAAATAGTTCAATAGAAATTTTTTTAAGAATAAAAATCTCCTTTCAAAAGAATGCGATAGTTCAGATGAGTCTGAGGCTGAGGAGGTTGAAGAGATATAGAACTGAAAAGATCGTGGAGAAAATGCTATGGTGGTAGTGTTTGGTAGTTATCAGGAGAAGAATGAAACTGAAGGTGATAAAGAAGAAGAAGTTGAAGGAATAATAGATATGAAAGCAGAGTTAGAGGTTGCTCTTGAGGAGATATATGTTTGGAGAGACAAAACAAAGAAATCTAACAAAGTTTTTCATGACACCAAACTCTATATGCAGCAGCAGGAAGAAGAGAAGTCTGAGTTAATGGATGAAATTGAGAAACTCAAGTCATCAACACTAGAGAACTCAGAATCAGTTAGTGAGTATAAAATCAAGATTGAAGAACATAAAAGGGATATCGATGGCTTGAAAACACAATGAAATGTCACTTCAAGAGTATCTTGAAGAGGAAGTTTTTGGTCTACGTAGAAAAGTTAAAGACCAGGAAAAACCTTTGATTCCCAACACATTCTTGGGAAATCATGTCGTTCTGAAGACTGAAAAGATAAAAGTGGAGCCTAGTAGTTCAGCAAGAATGAAGTAGAAATTGAGCTCAGACGTTAAGGCTGATTCAGGGCTTCATCATAAACAAAAATCTGTGAAAATTGAAGTCAGACCGCAAGCACCCATCCTGAGATTGAATGTTGATTTGGGAACAAAGAAGAATTAGAATATTCAGAGATCCTAATGGGAAACCCATAGTACATAAGTAACATGAAGGAATGCACCTTATATCAGGTTTTATTGTTGTGGAAAGATGGGAAATTCATAGTATGTGTGTTCCATAGCCAAGAGATATCGAAGGGAACAAGAAAAAAGGTGGCATCCAAACAGAGTACGGTTCTCCATAACATATTTCGAAGGACACTACTTTTGGTGTGGAGGATTTGGGAACATGGCTAGGTACTGCACTTAGACCATACAGAGGAATGTGCCAAAGCAGAATCAAAATGTTCAGAAGCAGCAGATCAATAAACTAACAGGTGAGTTAAAAATGAAAAATAGATTTGCATCTTTGCAAGATGAAGTTGGTCCATCATAATCTGAGAAAGAACAGAAGTATGAATCTATGACAAGTGTGAAGGAAAAAATATGGACCAAAAAGAAGAAGTATGAGAAGGCCGTGGTGGTAGAAATTGACCTTAAAGAATCAGATCACTCTGGTGTGTGGATCCTTTATAGTGGTTTCACATCTCACATGATAGGTAATAAGAATCTTTTTACAGGCGTAAAATATGATAAAGGAGTTGTCAAGTTTGTAAATGATGAAGGCCTAAAGATTATTGGCACAAGAAAGGCCAAGTTTGGGGGCAAAGAGATTAAACATGCTGATGTCTTAGTAGTATAAGGCCTCAGTCACAATTTGCTCAGCGTTAGTCGGCTATGTGACTCAGGACATTCTATAAGGTTTACTTAGAAGATGTGTGTCGTCAAAGGAAGAGACGGGGCAGTAGTTCTACAAGGAAAAATAACAAAGGGAAATCTCTACCTGGTAAGTGGAGAAGAAGATATGTGCTTTCTGTCCAGAGAAGAATAAAACAAGTTGTGGCATAAATGACTTGGTCTTCTATTTCAACCATCCCTGGAAGATCTGGTAAAGTGTGATGTAGCAAGAGACCTCCCTAAGCTATCACGTGATCTTACTCACACGTGCGATTCATTCCAACAAGGGAATATCATCAGAAAGACATATAAGGCAAAATAAAAGAAGTCAACAAGAGTGCTCGAATTGGGGCATGTTGATGTTTGTGGGCCCATCTCACCAAGAGAAATTGAAAAAAATAGGTACTATGTTCTTTTCATTGATGATTGTAGAAGAATGGAATGGGTATTTGTTATTTCCCATAGGTCTGATGTGTTAAGCTACTTAAAACAGTACCGAAGGGAATGTGAAAGGATTCTTGGACAGAAAATTCTGAAGCTTCATACTGACAATGGTATGGAATTCACAAACAGTCAGGTTGAATACTATCTTGATAAACACGGGATAAGGAATCAAGTTTCTTCAGTAAGAACTCCCTAATAGAATGGTGTGGTTGAAAAGAGAAATCAGATCATCAACAACATGGCTAGAACGATGCACATAGAAAAAGATCTACCAGAGAAATTTTGGAAGGAAGTAGTTTTGACATCGGTCTACATTTCTAACAGGGCTTTGTTGTGTCCGAAGGAAGGAAAGACTCCATACAAGATGTGGTATGGAAAGAAGCCAATGGTGAAATACTTTTGAATATTTGGAAGTAAGTTCTTTATCATCAACAAGGAAAAACATAGGAAATATGAGTCACAAGGAGATGAAGGGATATTCCTTGGCTACTCAAGAAAAAGTAAGGCATATAAATGCTTTAACAAAAGGCTGGGAAAAGTTATTTAGATCAATGATGTCACTGTAGTAGAGAATGAGGAGATCATTCAACAGCACAGTGAACAATTTCTTGATGAAAGTGATGAGGAAGAAAGCAACGTAGGGGGAGAAGAAGTGGATGATGTTGATTCAGAAGAAGATACTAATGATGAGCATGAGGAAGTAAAATCTATATCTTCACAATAGCCAAGGAGTCGAGCTGAAATTGATAGGCAGAATATCATTGGTAATCAGTCAGCTCCAGTTCAGATAAGAAGAATGAAATCACTGCAGCAGACATCTTTACTATCACAGGTAGAGCCGAAATGCTTTACTGATGTAGCTGAAGATGAAAATTGGGTTCAGGCTATGAATGGAGAGCTTGATCAGATTCAGAAGAACTAGATGTGGGAGATTGTTTCAAGACCAGTAGATAAGAATGTCATCGGGAGTAAATGGTTCTATCGTAACAAGATGAATGAAGATGGTGCAGTGGTTAGAAACAAAGCACGACTAGTGTGCAAAGGATACTCCCAGATATAGGGAATAGATTTTGATGAGACATTTGCACTGGTTGCAAGGCTGGAGACAATCAGATTATTCCTATCCATTGTAGTGCAACAGAAGTTCAAAGTGTTCCAGATGGATGTCAAATCTGTATTCTTGAATGGGGTTCTGGAGGAGGAAGTGTATATTGAGTAGCCAGATGGTTTCTCATTCATGAGTATGAGAACAAGATTTGAAAACTAAATAAGGCATTGTATGGGCTGAAACAAGCACCAAGAGCATAGTACTCAAGGCTTGATCAGTACTTGAAGAGCCTTGGTTTCCAGCATGGCGGAGGTGATTACAATCTCTATTTCATCAATGACATTAATAAAAGGATGATGGTGTTGGTTTATATCAATGACATAATATTTGGCGGATCAGATGAATCTCGGTGCAGACAGTTTTCTGAATTCATGAAAAGTGAGTTTGAAATGTCAATGATTGGAGAGCTAACATTTTTCCTTGGTCTACAGGTGACACAAGGAAGGAAAGGAACATTCATTTCTCAATCCAAATATGCCAAGGAGGTTTTGAAAAGGCTTGGAATGGAAAATTACAAGGAGATGAAGACTCCATTTGCTACCCGGACAAAACTATCCAAAGATGAGGATGTCAAGGCAGTTAATATCACAAAATACAGTCAAATTATTGGAAGTTTGTTGTACTTGACCGCAACAAGGCCTGAAATTGTATTCGCCACATGTTAAGCAGTGAGATATCAGAGTAATCCCAATGAAAGCCACATGCTTACAGTAAAAAAGAATACTTCAGTATATCAAGGGCACGGTGGACTTCAGCTTGAAATATAATGACAAATCTCAGATAGAGTTATTGGGATATACTGATGCAGACTGGGCCAATTCAATGGATGATAGGAAATTGACACCAGGTGGTGCTTTCTATCTTGTTGGATTGTGTATTTCTTGGCTAAGAAAGAAGAAAGATTGCATTTCATTAAGCATCGCGGAGGCTAAGTATATTGCGGCCACTCAAGCATGCACACAGTTATTATGGATGAAGCTACAACTTGATGATATGGGAGTTGAAGTGAAGTATCTGAACGGAATCTAGTGCGATAACTCAAGTGCTATAAATCTTATCAAAAATCTCATCCATCATTCAAGGACAAAGCACATTGAGATAAAGTATCATTTAATCAAGGAGAAATTTGAGCAGGGAATCGTAAAGCTGGAGTATGTGCCTACAGAGCTACAGGTTGCAGACATTCTGACAAAGGCCCTACCTAAGAAACTTTTTGAGAGGCATCAACTGGATTTGGGAGTTTAGTCGACTCCCCGTACTTAAAAAAGTGTGGATGTGGGCCTCCTCCTCTCTCGGAGGTATGACGTGTTTTTCCCTAATGTACTAATATGTGTTCTCTACTCTGTTACAGGTTGCAAAGGAGTGACCTTTGGGTTCATTGACAAAGGGGGAGAAAATAGTGATTGTTCAAGGGGAATACAGTGTGGCTATTTGAGAAATCATGAAAGATACGAGGAGAATCTGATAGGTGGAGCAGCCAGATAGGGGGAGTTGAAGCTAGTTTAATGTGCTTAGTCAAAGCTTATCTTGGACAACATAGGAAATAGTGCTGAAGAGAGGATTTACAGCTGACAATAGTTAAATCTGTGAGAAGATAGGGAGAGTATCTAATCTGACGATGCTAGAAGTGATCAATCAAAAAATAGATATCACTACAGCTAGGGATTGTGATAAAATAAAAAGAGTGGTTTTGGAATACGGTAAGAATATTTCCAACAATTGGTATTAGTTTGGTATCAACAGTGGGTGTCAGAGTTGAAGTGATTCATTGATGAACTTTTCATTTACTCTTGTTTCTCACGCCGAGCATTGCTCATGTGGGATTAGAGTATGTGTTGAGTAAATCCTTGATCGCTATCGGAATTGTAATAGGCAAATGGTGGCTGAAGAATTAATGATATATCTTTTTATGGAAAGGTTGTAAACAAACCCAAAGGGGGAGATTGTTGGGAAAAAATCCCTCAAGGTATCATTGAAGCATTTTTTAGGTGATTGTGTTTGTTGACAAAGTGGGCCTTCATGTTGTGTTTGTTGACAAAGCAAACCATGATGTACAAATTTTTTGAAAAAGGGGATTTCATGGTGGCATGTTGAGTTCAAGGGATTTTGTTAATGATCCATGATTGATTCAATAATGTCGAAAAAGGAATGGTCAAACTGGAGGCAGTATAAAAAGAGCAGATACAAGGTGGCGTTGTTTTCCAGTGTTTGCCAAATTTTTGGGCCTGAAAATCGATAAATGGAGAAAAGTGGTTTTGGTAAAGGGACTTGTGTGTCGTTTTCTTGAAGGAGATTAAACTTGCGCACCATAATTTTTTCAAGATCAGAACATCAAAATATGGAAAATGTAAAAGGGGCACCCAAGTTTTAGGGTTGGTCACGCAAGTGACTTGCACGGCAGAGACTTACGCGCCGAGACTTACGTACCAAGAGGAGAATTTCACACCATCTCAAAGGGTGTCCAAATGCCTATAAATATAGGTTTACCCCTCCTCATTCAGTAGCGAGTTCAACACTTAGAGAAAATCAGATCTCCCGGTGCACAGGTGTGGTGTTCGCACAAGTGGTGGTGTGGTCGCACAAGTAGAAGTTGCGCGCCAGTTGATTGTTGCGCATCCAGAGTGGTTTAGGAAAGCAAGGAAGGGAGTCACCCAAGTTTTGAGTTAAAGAAGGGGGTGTTGCACAAGCGGTTTGGTAACACTTTCACACTTGGTTTTGAAGAAGCGCGACAGTTGATGGTTGCGCACCAAAATTGGTTTGGGCGTAAAAGGGTGTGAGTCATGCAAGTTTGGAGTTGCAGAATTTAGTGTCGTGCAAGTGGTTGAGGTGAACTTGCATGCCAGTTTTAACTTGCGCACCGGATTATAGAAGGGTTCCAAGTATTGTTGAAGCATGGCAGTGATTCAGGGTTGCGTGAAAGCTGGAAGATTTCCTGATACCTTCGGTGCAAAGTGAGATTCATCTATAGGTGAAAGTTGGACTTCAACAGAGCATCTACATACAACAGAGGATGTATTCATTTAAGTTAATGAAGAGACCTACAGGTCTATAAACTGTGAGTGGATATTCTAAAGAAGCAGTGAGCACACTTCTGTTGAGAGAGTAGTGAGCTTTCATTTTGTGAGTGGTTGTAAACCAGGAGGGACAGTGAGTCCGCTCTGAACTTTTAAACAGTAGTGCGCTTATAGTGGATTTGGTACATCGACACACTACCGGTGTATTCTCCTTGGAAGTAGCCCAGTGAGGGTGAACCAAGTAAAAATCATTATGTCTTTTTCATGCTTTAAGTTTAATTCATACTCTGCATCAGGAAAGAGAGAGAAGAGAGTTTTTTATAACAGTAAAACAAGATCAAAAGGGGGAGTTGTTTTAATCTGTCATACCCTAATTCACCCCCACTGTCAAGGTATCTTACCTAGTGGACCTAACAGGTCAAAACTAACCAAATGAGCTTTTATTGACCTGAAATATTTTTACAATGATATTTAAGTCATTTAAAATCTTTTGGAATCATCGTCACGTCAATCGAATACCTAAATTTCTTAGTATGATCGAAGTGTCATTTGTCCCTCGAATTTAAAGTCAAGTGAAAAAATTACATAAAAAGGGTCAATGTCAAGCAAACACTTATGAATTGACATGAAATCATGATAAAATGATCATCGGGTCATTTTTGATTTGTAGGAATCATGGGTAATGTTGTTTAGTTTTATTAAAATGATATATCTCTTATTAGGGGGTAAAAAATGAGCAAATGACTTTTGATTGACATGTAAAGCCAGGATATCATTCCTTTAATCCTTTTTGATCTATTGGAATAAACCGTGTGACAATTCAATGCTTGAATTATTGGTATGTGGTAAATTTGGTTTTCAACTTTAATAGTCATTACTCAATTTATAAGTAAATAGTGTAATCAGATATTACATATTATATTTTCATCATTTTTGTATTTATGATGATTTATGTTTGTAACACTGTATAAATTATTTTATATATATATATATATATTAAATGAATAAATTTGATTTTAATGTTAAACATATTAATTTTTATTTTCTTTCTTTATTTTTTTATATTGTATTTGTAGATTGATTGAGAAAGGAGATTGGAAAGGTCTGTAGTTATTTTCATGCTAGTTTTTTATTTTGTTCCTTTGTTATTCATCATTGCATTTGAATCTATTATTTAAAAAATTGCAAGAAAGTGGTTTGTCACAGGTTGAGTGTCTCAGCATAGCGGTTCACCCATGTGGCACCCCAGCCTCCTCCAAGGCGGGTGGAGTTTAGTCGTCCAGTTCTTCATATGATGTGAGGTTCACTAGTTTTGTCCTTCCATAGACTCATTACAAGAGTGACCCAAACTCCCAACCAGTGGTGTCAGGACTGACACACACTATCCTCCAGATTTTTGGGGGTGACTCTCATCTCTTCGATAGAAAGTAACAAGATGAACTACAGTGTTGATGTTCTTGTTGGTGTGGGACAAGACCCCCATAATTGGGTTGTGAAAGGTTTCTATAATATAAAGCTTTAGTGGATGCATATGAGAGTCACTAAAGCCCTTCCCAATGACCATTTTTGTGGTCATATGTGGACCTCTATAGAGATCGTTATTCGCGGTCGTTATTGCTCTTTACCAATGGGGCACCTGTGATCGCCAAAAATGGCCAGACAATGGTCTCTAAAAACCTTATTGTAGTAGTGTAACTATGTTATGTTACAATTAAAATTACTTTATTATCTTAATAAGTTTATATTAATTATTTTCAATTTTAAACTTATTTTAATAACAATAAATCTTCTATATATACTAATACTGACTTTTTAACCACCACGTGTCCATCCACCATTCTTCCATGTCATCTTTCTTGTATGTGTTGTCTGAACAGATAACCACGTCCCCCTACCCCGTGGGTTTTATTTTTCCCTTTGAATTCGTCTCCCACTACCGCAGATATTACTATAGGTCTTGACCTAGAGGTTCATCGAACGCCCCAACCTCTCATCCTCCCTCTCCTGGTATACTAGTCATCGACTCCAACCATAGTCTTCTTGTGGTTAGGTCTACCGTCTACCTAGATTTCCTTTCCACTTTCATGGACGAGATTTAGTTATTCGCGACCTATGGTTCCCATAGACTCCCCACACCGATGGAATCCTCCTCCCGGATATCTTGTAGACCATCATTGACAGACTTCATTTTCCTCCTTCTCCCAGTTTCAGCATCCCACTCCATCCTATTCAATCGCACAGTAGGATTTTCGTTTATAAATTTTCTGGCTCGTTGATTTCTTTATACTGGATCAAGGTACGTAAAGCTCTTCCTCCACAGGCCTCTTTCCCTTCCTTGCACTTACAGTATATCCCATCTTAGCTGCAACTAACCGCTAACAGTCCATACTGTCAACCCCCCTGTAGTTTTCAATTTTAGGTAGGTTTTGAAGGGATTTTTTGGTCTGTAATTTCAAATGAAGTCATCTTCCATTATTCGCATTCTTGCTGAATCTTGTATTCCCTCCCTCTTCATCTTCACACTTCAGGTATGAAAGTAACTACATACTGTGGAACCTAAATTCTTGCAACCTCATTTCTGGTATATTTCCAGTTCTATAACATTTTGGGTTCATTTACTATTGTCTCAATAAACTTTTACCCTTTTAGTAAAATAAAATTCTACTATGGATTATTGTACAATTTCCCTTGGAAGTTATTCCAAATTCATTTTGGTTTAGTATGTTGATATCCAACTGCAGATTTGCTTTTCTAAAATTACATTACCTATTTGGAAAAAATAATCCTCTAATATGGTCTACTGTTGGAATTTCCTTGAAACTTATTTCGACTATAATTTCATTATGCATGTGGATATCCATATGCATATTTGATTGTATGATATTAAATTTACTGAATGAGAAAAAAACATATGTTGTGGTCTATTGTATCCTATTAGGTCTACTGTGGTGTATTTTCAATTTCAAACGAAGTCACCTTTCCTTCTCTGCATGCTTTCTGCATCTTTTATTCCCTCTCGCGTTATCGTAGCACTTCAGGTATGAACATAACTACGTACTGGAAAACCTAATTCCTTTCAACCACATTTCTGGTATATTTTCAGTTATATAACAGTTTGGTTTCATTTTATATGATTTTCCTTGAAAATTATTCCGATTTCATTTCATTTTAGCATGTCAATATCCAACTGCAGATTTAGTAGTCTAAAATTACATTACATGTTTATAAGAAATAAACCACTACTATGGTTTGTTGTTGGAATTTCCTTTAAACTTATTTCGACTACAATTTGGTAATGCATGTGGATATCAAAATTCATATTTGGTTGTCTGATATTACATTTATTGAATGAAAAATAAAACTTCTGTTGTGGTCTGTTGTAGCCTATTAGGTATTTTTCTTTGTACTATAATTTTGTTTTCATTTGTATGTCCTTTGTGCATTATATGTTCTCATTTCACACCTTGACTATAATCTATAAATAAAAACCAAATAAACATGAATTTTTCGTCGAACTCTAGAGATTCAAGGTTGAATCAAAGGTTACTTAAGAAGGAATGACAGGCAGTTTGTCAGTTCTCAATTAAGTACCCTTGGAAATGTTATATTTAATATCCTCTGTTTAGTAGTTTTGTTCATTACATTTTCCACATGTTCAGTTCCGACAACTACTAGAAACTATTCAATGTCATCTACCAACAAGTCTGGTACTCCATCAAGTAAACCAACATCAATAGGTGACATCACATGTGGAATCACACGCATGCCATTATCAACTCTATGTATCAATGGTTAGTTATTTTTATATTAAACAGTAACATGTTTTTGATGTATCAAAGTACATTTCAGACTAATGGAATGTGTCATACTAAATTACTTTTATTACAGTTCCTGAACAGTTGTCTACTCGGTCAAACAAAAACTTGTATTGCCCATCAAAATGTACAGATGCAAGGTTACAACGTAGATTTCTGATGAAGGAGCGACATAAAGATGATGAGTTTTCTAATACCATCACTTCAAATTGTTGTAGTTACTTGAATTATTTTATTATTAATTAAAATTGAAATTGCCACAATATCAGTGGTGAAATCTACTGGAAATTCTTGTGTGGAATCTAGTAGTCTATTTGGAACCCCAAACGGTCAACCACTAACAACAAATACATTCATGAATGGAGTCACACGCATGCCATTATCATCTTTATGAAAGAATGGTTAGTTAAATTTAAACGTACATGTATAACCCATTGAACTACACACTCTATTTCACACTAACACGGATTATTACTAATTAACTGCTTCTCTGTCGATAGTACAAGAACCATATGCACCTCGGTCAACGTTGTCTACTGGATCTAACAAACGAAATCAATGACTGGAAAAATTGACACATTTTCTTCTACATTTCTGTAAGTATTATAACTTTTATATTACATACACATATTTTATGTCATACAACATTTTTATTCCTCTTATTAAATTTCAGCCGTCACTTTTCATAGCTTTAATAGATGAAGAAAATACTCTATCAAACTCATCAGTTGTTACCTCGACGTAGTAAGAATGACTACGGTTTGTACGCAATACCATTTCTGTTATTCGGATTCTATTTCTTATGCTTACCTTTACAAAAAAATGAAGCTTAACTCCTTCTCCTGATGGAAACTACAATACATTATCTAGTGTAGGTATGTTTTACACTATAAGTTGACATGCACACATATATATACCACTGTACATTCTGTAGAGTATTGAGTTGTTTTCTATAATTACTTTTAGGTTCTAGAAAATAATCGTTTCTTAGAGAAGCAATGATAAAAAATACTTTTGAGGATCAATAAAACATAAATATTGACATAAATGGTGGAGAAAACTATAGAGGTGATTTAATGTACGCATTTCACTTCAAAACATTATTGAGTTTTTTATTATTTAAACCGGTCCAGTATTACGTATTGCTTTCTGCTACAAGGGGGTCACTAGAACAACACACTGCTGAGAACACATGTTAGAGTACTTACCAAACATGCATTAATGGTTCCTTAATACAAAATCATCCTCTCTGATGTTGAATAAATTTTTTTAATAACATATTCTACATTACTATCATGTTCAATTAGGTTATTATGATATTGGAGATCCTTCTAACGTCTGCAAATATTGTCCCTTTTGTGGTATGATGAGACAAACAAGAAATTTAGTAACAGAAAAAACCAACATTTTTCTCTATGTTTCTCAATTGGAAAGGTTTCTTTGGACTTACTACCAGAATGTCCTGAAAACATAAGGATGTTGGTGTTTGATCAAACATCTGCTGAAGCCTGATTATTCTAAGACCACATGCATATTTACAATTCGATGTTTGCATTCACGTCAATGGGTGGGAAGGTGGATAGGTCGTTCAATAATGGTCGAGCTCCATGTATATTCAGATTACATGGACAAAACTACCATTGCATAGGTAGTTTATGTCCACCTGATGGACATCCACCAAGGTTCGCACAACTGTACGTGTATGATACTGCACATGAGTGTCATAATAGAATTCGCGGAATGAGGTATCGTTTATATTCAATTATTTCTACTAAGTTGAAAACCCCTTCAGCATTTTATATTAACATAAATAATTTCTCTATCTTTGACGATAGAAATCAACAATCTATTATTAACTGGAATACTATTGAAAACCTACAAGATATTCTTCATGAAAACAACGCTTTGGATTGAGAATTTATAAGTACAATAGATATTCTTAAATGTCAGGAGGTTACAACATTAAAGCTATGACTAATTAAAAGAAGAGATACACATTCTTCCACATATAACCTACTAAATACTTCTGAAATTGCAATGTTGATTGTTGGTGATATTGAGGATCTCAACCAAGAATGGGATATCATCATTCAAACCAAAATCGGTGATTTACAGCGAATTGGTGGGCTTCACCCATTGTATCTTCCATTATAGTATCCTTTGATTTACATAGGTGTTCAGGATAGATATTGTGACAACATGTTGCATCGTGCTACTCAATTCACAATAAGTACTACTCTCAGTAAGGTAACTATGAGAGAGTACTTCACATTCCACTTGCAATTCCATGAAAATGATGCATCAATTTTACTAAATTCTAGAAGATTACTGCAACAGTTTACTGTTGATGATTATATGATGATTGAGTCTCAAATACTTTCATTCATTCGCTTCAATCAGAAGAAATTGAGGGTTGAAATTTACAATGGGTTGCAAGATGCATTGCTTCGAGGTGACTGTAAAGGGATATCCTACTGAAAACATATCATATTACCTTCTACATTTATGGGTGGTCTAAGGTATATGATCCAGAATTACCAAGATTCTATGTCTATATGTAATTGGGAAGGGTATCCAGATCTTTTTTTAACATTTACATGTAACCCGAAGTGTCCTAAAATAACTCAATTTCTTAGACATCGCAATCTTCATCCACCAGACTGGCAGAAAATATTATCTCGAGTTTTCAATATTAAGGTTGATCATCTAATGAAATATTTAAGAGAAGGTTGTTTCTTTGGAAAGTCACATGAGGGTTAATCTTTATGTACTTACTATCTTGTATCTTCAATTCCTTATTATATATTTTTTTATCTTCTATTAACCGTAAAAGTATTTTTTTTTCCATGTAGTTGTTCGAACTATGGAGTTTCAAAAGCACGGATTGCCTCATGTTCACATCCTACTATTTCTCTGTCATGAAAACAAATTTCACACTCCAATAGATGTAAACAAGATTGTCTATACTTAAATTCTAAATAATTGTGCCTACCCAAGACTACACAAAGCTGTTAAAAAATTTATGTTCCACGGCCCTTGCGGTAACGCCAACCATACTTCGCCCTGTATGAGAAATGGTAAATGTTCCAAAAATTTTCCAAAGAAATTTTTTGGTCATACCACTGTTGATGATGATGGTTACATTGTCTATCACAAAAGGTATGAGGGAATAACAGTTCTAAAAAATGGAGTCCCTTTAGATAATAGGTTTGTTGTACCATACAATCATGTTTTGCTATTAAAGTATCAAGCACATATTAATATTGAAGTTTGAAATCAGTCGTCTTCCATAAAATATCTTTTTAAGTATATTAACAAGGTAAATGATCATGTAATAGAAGCACTCTATGAGAGCAGCAACAGAGAGTTCTCAGAGAGAAATGTAGATGAAATAAATATGTACTATGATTTTTGGTATATATCTCCTTGTGAGTCCTCTTAGAGAATATTTTCTTATGATATCAATTACAGATATCCACCAGTTGAGAGGTTGGGTTTCCATTTACTAGGAAAACATTCTATGACCTACAATGAAAATGATAATATTCGAGATGTATTAAATCACAGTAACATATCTGAAACAATGTTCACCACTTGGTTTCAAGCTAATATTATATACCCAGAGGGAAGAGCTCTTACTTTTTCAGAATTCCCAACTAGATTTTTTTAACACTCAAATGATAAGACATGTCATCGTCAAAAGCAGGGATTTTCTATTGGTAGGCTATAATACGTTCCTCCAACTATTGGAGAGATATTTTACTTGCGGATACTTCTAACAAAAATCAAAGGTGTTACTTCATATGAAGATCTCAAAATGGTGAACAACATTACTCATGGAACATTTAGAGAGGCCTGTTATGCTATGGGTCTACTAGCTGATGACATAGAATTTATTAAAGATATAAAGGAGGTTTCAACTTGGGTAATGAGACATTATATATGCAAGATCTTTGCAATCATGTTATTTTCCAATAACATTTCTCGTCTAGACATTGTTTAGAAACAAACCTGTCACATCCTATCTGAAGATATTTTATATTCCCAAAGACGAAGGCTACAAATACAAGGTGCGAAGATGTTTATCATCTTATATTTTATAACAAGTTACTGCTAACTTTTTGTTTCTCATATTTCTTATGTTTTTGAAAAATATTTTTTAAAATAGTTACGTAAAAATTCATTGAAAAATATAGGATCGATAGTACTTACTTAAAGGCTGCTTATTTGTTTCCATGTAGTTAGTGGGGGTCTCAAATAAAGTTGTGATCATTTCAAGATATCATGGTTAAAATATATTAAATGAATGTAAGATTATTTAAATAAGATTTTAACCACAATTTACATTTCCATTAAATTCAAAGGGGTCAACAATTGTCCATATGATAGCATAAATGCAATAACTATACATGACTACTGATATTTTAATAGTATTCTTTCTATGTTATTATTACGTAGACTTCTTTGTTCCAGTAACCAGATTTACCTAATTTATTACCTATACATATGTGCACAATGTTAATGTCGATCAAATATTAATGAGCATTCATAATAAGCAGTTGAGTCTATATAATAAGTTCTTTCACCACCATTCGGGATTAATCTTTTAGTTACTTTTAATTACTTGATTCAATGATTGCAGTTTTTTTTATACTACTCTGAATCAATGTTCCTTGTTTTTCTAGATTTAACACTCATAGAACATTATATACATATGTATGATCTTCTTGAAATAGAACATATTTTACGTATCAATGTAACATCTCTTTGATTTTATCCTCCCATGCCAGTTCCAGATTCTGCAATTGATACTCATTCGAATAATTTAGTTGCAGAAGAACTAAATTAAAATACATAAAACCTAATAAATGAGTATAGAACATTACAGACTATGCTTACCATTGAACAGAAAGAGGTGATGGATGTAATTTTGTTTTCATTATCTGAAAATACCATAGGATTCTTCTTCTTGCACGGATACGGAGGCACTGGTAAAACATTCATTTGGAAGACCCTAACATCATTTCTATGATCTGAGAGATTTATTGTACTTGTGGTTGCTTTGAGTGGAATATCATCATTACTTATTTCTGGTGGACGCACTGCACATTCTAAATTCCATATTCCAATATCTATTACTGAGTAGTCTGTTTGCAATATTCAGCAAGGGAGTGATGTATCAGAACTTCTACACTCTACAAAGTTGATTATTTGGGATGAGGCTTTTATGGTTTATAAGTACTGCTTTGAGGCCCTAGACCATACTCTCAGGGATATAATGACAGTAAAAATGTTAATGAAATGAATTTACCATTCGGTGGTCTAATATTTGTATTCGGTGGATATTTTAGAAAAATATTACCTATAATACCAGGTGGTAACAAAAATAACATTGTCTTTGCAAGTATTAAGTCATCGTATCTTTGGAAGCACTGTGGGGTATTAACTCTAACAAAGAACATGATATTTATTTCCTCTACATCCACCGATGATTCAAATGAGGCCCATGATTTTGCTAAATGGAATTTGGATATTAGCGAAGATTGAGTTGGATAACCTAATGACAGTGAAGTTCTCTTCCAAATTCCATCATCATATCTTCTTCACTACACTACAAATGTAATGGTTGCAATTGTGGAGCATACTTATCCAAATTTCAGTGACAGGAACAGTGGCATCTCCTATCTAAAATATCATGCCATTCTAGCTCCAACCTTTGATGTTTTTCAAGAAGTAAATGATTACATGTTGTCTCTCACGGACTCTAAAAAGAAAGACTACTTCAGCTTTGATTCGGTTTGCAATGACAGTTTTGATACAGATAGGGCATAAAATATATACACCTCTGAGATGTTAAATGGTATAAACGTCTCTGGTTAGGCTACCCATAAAATTTCTTTAAAGATTGGTGTCCCCATTATGTTACTAAGAAATGTTGATCAATCTTTGGGATTATGTAATGACACTCGTATGATTGTCACACACTTAGGTGATCATGTCATTAGAGCAAAAATTTTGACTGGCTGTTATTTGGGGTATTCGACATTCATTATAATACTGACTATGACACACTCTGATCTTATATGGCCTTTCTAATTACAAAGAAGACAATATCCTTTGACAGTTTCTTATGCAATGACTATTAATAAAAGTCAAGGACAATCATTATCTTATGTTGGGTTATATCTTCGCAAACGTGTGTTCTCTGATGGTTAATTATATGTTGCAGTTTCTAGAGTCACATCAGCAAGTGGTTTAAAAATTTTTGTCGATGATAAAAATAACACATCATCTCATTACACACACAATATTGTGTTCAAAGAAATATTTGAAAACCTCTCTTAGGTACTATTTGAAACAACACGTTAAATATTTTACTGTTGTTTGGGGTTGAAATATGTACTTATTAAAGTGTGTAACTGCTTACTATATTATTTTTTTCAACACTAATCATATTTGTACATAGTAAAAACAAAATGTCCAGATCAATTACCCCGTTGAATGTGATTACACCTAAGGATTATGAAACACTTAGGATTGAGGAATGTGTTTTAAACATGTGGTGAAATTCGTCGCCCAACTACTCTAATGCAGTTGTTGCTATTGATTTAATACTTACTGATAAAGAGGTCAGTTTACATTTCATTAATAATTTTTGTTTTTTTTCACCCTATTTTCCAATTTTTCTATATAAATCTATCAATATATATATATTATGTCTTTGTCCTTTCACATTTAAATTTTTAATCTATTTATCTATGTTTTAACATTCTATGTTAAGGGAATCAAAATTCAGTGTACAATTACTACCCATCATCTTATCTCCAAGTACAAAAATCTATTGCGTGAGGGACTACGCTATATGATACAAAACTTCCAAATAGCATCAAACCATGGCAGTTACTTGGGATGTAGACATTCCTACAGACTACTATTCACATCCATAATATTTGTTCATCCATGTGATGCAGAAATTCCTCTTTTCAGTTTTTATTTTACTTCATATGATGATATTATTCAAATGAAGGTTCCTGAAGAACATTTAATAGGTACATTCCACTACTAATTTCATGTTAGTTTTCTGTCCAGCAAAGTTAAATAAATAAAACATTAAAGTATTTTATAATTTGTCTTTATTGTTCTCAAATTAAGTCTCTTTATGTCATCTATATTATAGAAATAATTGAACTTCTTCGATACACAAAATTGGTGAAATCTATGGGTCCTTCCAACCGCAGGATGCAAATTACTCTAGAGGATGATAGGTCAATATTTTTTTAAAGTTACATTAACTGAATGAAAAAAAAAATTAATTTGTATTGTTACTTTATTTTTGTACAGTTTTTTTCAAATAACATGTATTTTATGGGGTGATTTAGTAAATTAAATGACGCATTACTTGGAAAATAACAAGGATTCGTCTATAATTATGATATTACAACTCGTCCGGGTGAAGCGGTTGAGAAGTATGGTTTCTGTCTATATAGTATAATTTTTCTATTTGAAATTATTTCATATAATATGTTTCATGACCACCTTACTGTCTAATTATGATTTCTTTGACTTTAAACTCCTTTTAGCCTCTGTTATTGTCACAACTACTATGAATGCAGGGAAAATTCTTTACAATCTCTATATTCCTGAAGTAAACAATTTTAGAAGTAGATAACATTATACGTACTATTTGTTGTGTATTTTTACAAGTTTATGCTCTGTGCACCACAGATGTAATACAGAAATGTTATTATTATTTATTTTCAAGTCTTTCATTCTATATTTACCAATTTTTGGCTCATAATAACATCAGAGTTACAAATCCCACCACCTACTAATTCCAACCCCTCTACTGAAGTCTTGTATTGGAATAACAAGAAAACAATATCAGATGTGAAAGGTTGTATCGAGGTAACTAAAACATCCTTAAATTTAGAAATTCAATATACTGTATTATGAACTGTTTAGCTCTGTCCTGTACTAATGAGTTTATTATTATGTACTCACTCTACTACAGCCTACACGGTGCTTAATAGTAGCTACAATATTAAAAATTCAAAGTACGTATATTTGGTTTTTCGATTCATGTAACTTTTTCATGAAGAAAGTACATGTTTTAGAAGACAAAATTCAGTGCCATAGTTTCAAATTATCTCCTAACAGCACTACTCCCATGTGTTCTATTTGTTTTTTTAATTACTTATTCACTACTAGAAAGTAAATCTATAGCCACGGACCTATAGCCATGGTTTTATTAGTCTATGGATATATATTCCTAATTTCCATGGTTTAATTTAATAACTGTGGAAATACTGTGTGTTTTCCTATTTGGTATCATGGTCCCCCGATTCACCTCTCGCACTCCTCTGACTTGTTCTCCTCACTTCACCTCCTGACGAGTTCTCCTCCCTGACCTCTCCTGACCGTGTCGCCCTCCTCCCCGACCTCGCCTGACCGCGGCGCCCTACTCCCCTAATGACTTCTCCTCCCCGATGTTTTCTCCTCACCGCGGTGCCCTCCTCCCCAACGACTTCTCCTTCCCGACCTCTCCTCCCCATCCTCTCCTCACCTCGGTGCCCTCCTCTCCGACGAACTCTCTCACTGTGGCACCCTCCTCCCAACGACCTCTCTCACAGCGGCAACCTCCTCCCCAGAGACCTCTCTCACCGCGGCGCCCTCCTCTCTGATGACCTATCACCGCGGCGCCCTCCTCTCATAGGTATTGTATGTTTATTTATTATTTTTTTAGACTCAATGAAATTCCTCATTTATGAATGCATATGGGGGTTCAGAGGGTCTCGAGAGTCTCTGGGGTGCATGAGAGGAAGACATGTCATATAGCTAAGAGGTTGTAGTGTCATCAACTAATAGTTTGTAAACTACCAATTTGCTGGTGGAATTCTAGTAGCTATATATAGATAATGGAGGCCCTTAAACAAGAATATGGGAGACACTATCTAGGAATTCAGACTTTTTTTGTTTTATAATTGGTATTTTTTCCATTTTTTCCATTTCATTATTTAATACCCCTCACCTAATTTTTCTCCCCAAATTACACAACAGCACCTTCATTATACTATCCATCTCCTAACTCTCCTTCCATAGATAAGATCTATAAATCCCTGGTGTATTTAATTTTAATCTATCGAAATTTTTTCTTCTGGTAAATGTATGACTCCCCTTTTCTCTTATCTCATTTTTTTATGAGGGGTGTGTTTTATAATATTTACCCAGTTTTTCTAGTTTTCAAGTAATTTCTCTCTACTTCTATATATTCTATTCTTATACAAATCAAAGGCATGTATTTTTAATTTAATCCTTATCATACATGAGTTAGTTAGTCCCAAAGTGTTTCCCATAGTAAAATTAATTTTCATTAAGTGCTTATGAGGCCACATTAGTTGGTTTCAATTTGTATCCTTAATTATCATTATAAGCTTTGAACTAAGTTTATGTTATGTTATAAATCAATTGAAAATAATTTTCTTACTATGGATGAATGGTTAGGGTAATGGGAACCATATACTATGATTATTAAATTAAATATAACTTTGGAATTGGAAATTTGGGATAGGTTTGTGTTTTGACTTTTGGAAGGTAAAACATAGTAAGTAGAATTGGAATTTTTTTACTATTAATAATGTGTTTTAAAGTTGAATCTAGTTTCAAAAGGGTTATTTGGATTGAAAATAAACTTATTAAATGTTATTGACTAATGGAATTGATAGTATTTATTATTAAAACTAAGCTGAACATGGCCCTTGGGTGGGCACTGAGATATACTATTAAATTCCGAGTGAACACATCCCCCATGTGGACATAGGGCCTTGGGGATGGGTATATTAACAATAAGTGTTAGTTTGGACTACAGACATGTATATTACCATTGGGATTTTATTAGGTTGTATTGGTCTCTAAAACACACTTAGAGACATCCAACTTTGTCTATATTAGGTGGGTCTAGCCTAAAGTATAACCATGGAGCCCATGATCAGTTTTATTTTAGTTATTTATTGTTCTAGTTATGATAATAACTTATATATTCAACCATTATATGAACTTATTGTTTCATCCTAGATTTTATAGGAATGCCATTTGTGGTTGCCTACTAAGTTGTAAACACACCCTACTTGGTTCATCATTTGGTACCATAGTGGATTTCATCATTTCATATAGGGATATGGGAAATAACTTGATTACTGGTGTAGGACTTTATGTTAGGATGGAGCTAAGGAATTGGTATCAGAATAGAGATCCGGTCACTTTTTTGAGTCATGTAGTCTGTTATCCTTTTTGTACTCTTTTTTACCTTTCACATGTGTATAGTGGAATGTTTTCCTTTTACTACCTTATTCCATTATTTCTAATATTTCATGAATTATGTTTTTTGATGATAAATTTTATGGAATTTATCCTATGATGTTATGTGATATATGTTTTTTCATTTATCTACTTCTATTTTTCACTCAGTTGTTAGGGTTATAGTCTCCGTAAGGACTCCTATCAAACCCTATTTTCTAGTTGGTTGCCTCTGGTATACAGGTAGGTGTGCTTTATTTCTTGTATCATACAAATTTTTTGGTAAATATTCAATGGTTTTAGGTAGTAGTATATTACATTCCTTCTTAGTTTATATCCCCTAAAAGGGATGTTCTCTTTTCCTTTATCATGATATCTTATTTTCAATTACAATCCCTAAAAAATCATCATCTTATTTTTTATATAGTGTGTATATCCTAAAAACCCTATACATTAATTCCCTTAAAATTTATAATAATTAACCAATAAGAATAGGGAATAAGGAGGTACCTTTTTTTTCTTGGATACAATATTCAGGATGAGTACTTCCTCTCAAATCGGGTCATTCTTTTCTTCAATTGTAGAAATGTATTATTTCCTTGGACAATAATATATATTCTTATTCTAATGTTTCTTATTATATTCCTTTTTACGTAGAACATATTATATGTGTGGAATGGACTTTTCCACTTCATTATTCTTAATCTTCAATTTTCTTGTTGTAGATATCTTCTCATAATTTGTACCTTCATCTAATGAATCTAATTTTTACAATATGTTTATAATAAAAAAATATCATTCATTTTTTTCATTCATATTTAGAAATTCCATGATCTTAGGCACCAATTGTGACCTTCTGTATTTTAAATTTATCAACAAATCTCATATTTTATTCCTTACTTAATTTCTTATTTGAAATTTATTTTAAAACTGCTAAAGAAATAGTCTTCATTATTTAATGATATTAAATAACATGATCTCATAAACTCCTCTCATAATTCTTCTTAAAAATAATTTTATATATCCATAAACATGGCCTTATGAATCTATTGTATGTGTATAATTTTTCCTACATGGATTCATGTATCCAAATACACATATGTGAACATTAGCATGTGTTTTAGTGCATTCAACTATATATATTTACCTACACATGAAAAACTCTTATGTGGAAATTCATATACATAGTAGCATGTTTGGTTACACCAATTAATCTACTTAGGAAATCCCCTATAGAAATTCATCTAAAATGGATATTCAGTTATACTACATAATCACCATCCATATAGACACATCTCATATCCTCTTCAAATGACTTCCAATATTTATTATCCACTTACAGAACATCAGTTGGATTCTTTTGGAGCTCTATATTCACTCATAATTGATCCTTATATTCCTTAAAGATCACTAGAATTTTATTCTAGGATATATGTAATTTAATAAATATCCTTTCTAACTCTTTATTAATAGATAATCCTTCCTCATGTTGGTTTTGTGTTCATTAATTATGGCTGATCCTTATATACATAGAAGATCTATACTATTCATTCATCATTTAGTATTATTACAGTCCTTGAATTTTGTATTCTAAATTATTTTTCTCAATGACCTCATCATTGTTTTATATTATTGTTCACTCCTCTTCACATGTTATAAAAATTTAACAATATTCCAACAAATATTATATATGATTTTCCATATATTATTAAACTTCTCCACTCGATTAATTTATGGTGTATCCTCATAAATCATTCTATATGGATTAAGTTAGTGACTCAATAATCTTAGGGCATTTCATATGATTCCTTCTCATGAATCCTCAAAAATCCTCTAATAATCATTATTAACACATTAAAGTAATATTGAATCTATTGACAATAGATGCAATTCTATATTTGGGAAGTTTCTTTTTCATAGTAAATTCTTATGTTTATTTTTTCATAAATTTCATCATTAACTATGATCACTAAGATCCAAACTCATTCATTTATCAAACTATTAATAATTCTATTATTATCTGAGAACTCTAGGACTTAATTATAAAATACCACAACCAAGATTCTCTTATTTTTCATAGATTCAAACTGAATTAGGAAGTTAGAAATTAAAATGGTAATATTTATATTATATATAATTTGAATGCATTAAATAATAATTTACGTATATAAGAAAGGAAAACTCTAAACTCATACTATATATCTAGTGTAATTCCTACACCATTGCACATAGTATATATCTATCTCTCTATCACCGGCATCGACCATCACTATAGCTCAGTCTCCCATCCTGTTTCTCATCATTGTTCCCAAAACATTCAAGGTTTAAAAAAATTAAAATCAAGTCATAGTAAGGTTTTAATATCCTATATGATTCTTATAAAGTAACAATAAAATTTCAGCACACAATTTAAGGTAAATGTAGGAAAAATAGTCAAGGAATTTATGCCTCCCACAATAGAAATGAGCTTGTTTGTGCCCAAAATATTTTTATTCAACAAATAAACTTCTTTATTTCTTAATTAAATTATTCGGTTTTCTATTTGTTGTTTTTATACATGAAAAGACCTATAGGCTATATCTATTTATATCTAGGAACTAATTTCAAAATTCATCAAGAATTATTTATGTGTTCAAATAGTTTCAATAAGAACTATAACTTATTATCATTCCTACTTCACTATTCAAAGAATATTTTGTCTTTAAGTTGCTTACCAATTTCTCAATATGTATGTAATTAAACACAGTAACAAAAAAACAAGCAATAAAATATAAAAATCTATCTATTAAATCAATAGTAAACATTGAGGATTCATTCATTATAAGTGAGTATGTTGTTAAATTTTGTATCTAAATGTATTAAATTGATGGGGGTTCATTGTTTCTTAAATTAATGTGGTTTGAGAAAAGACCATGTGATATATTTTTCATAAATATTGTTTAGTGTTTTGAGACTAATCTGGGGGTAGTATCAGAAGATTTCAAACATGATAATTTAGTGATTAAGTGAGGCTAAAACATCATGAGAAGAAATAATATTTTCCTGGTCATGGTTTCCCTTACCCAATTGATCATACACAAGTGATTAAAATTATTAATAAAAGTCTACATAAAAGGTTTGTTTCTGTTGAATGTATTTGAAGTTGTACATTATCAAATCAAATATAGAAATCCCATTGAGGAAGATAATGAAATCATCATATAATTTATTAAGATAAGAAGAATGACCTTGTGAATAGGGGGACCAGTTATTGAAGAGGCTCAACACTGGGGATTATAACCATTCAACTGTTTTGGGTCTAACTAAAGGAGGCAAAAGAGTTGAATCACTGGGGGTATAATTAAAATCAAATGGAGTATTAACTAATGGGGGTATAACCTGTTGATTAATAAACCATTATAATTAATAATAATAATATAATGGATAATATATAACCGGGGTATGTATAACTAGTTTTAGCAACGGGTAAGTGTTAGTATTGAACAATATGAAAATATTTTTTTTTATATTTCATTTAATTTTTTCATTTCATATTGGTCCCACTCATCTTAATAGGTGATAGAGGTCCAAAATCAGAAGGGGGCAGGGTGTCAGGGGGCAGGGGGGCAGGGGGCAGGGGGTAGGGGGTCGAGCCGGGGGAAGGGGGAGGGTGGAGGGGGGAAGGGGGCAGGTCTGCTGAGCAGGGGGGAAGGGGGCAGGGGGCAGAGGGAAAGGTGTGGGTGGAGGGGGCGAGGGGGAGGGGCAGGGGGAAGGGGGCAGGGGGAAGGTCTGCAGGGCAGGGGCAGGGGCAGGGGGCAGGTCTGCAGGGCAGGGGGCAGGGGGGAAGGGGGCAGGGGGCAGGTCTGCAGAGCAGGGGGTAGGGGGCAGGGGGCAGGGGGCAAGGTGTGGGTGGAGGGGGCAGGGGGCAGGGGTAGGGGGCAGGGGGCAGGGGGCAGGTCTACAGAGCAGGGGGCAGGGGCAAGGGGTAGGGGCGGGTCTGCAGGGCAGGGGCAAGGGGCAGGTCTGCAGGGTAGGGAGCAGGGGGGAGGGTGGAGGAGGGCAGGGGGCAAGGGCAGGTCTGCAGAGCACAGGGGTAGGGGGCAGGGGGCAGGGGGGCAAGGTGTGGGTGGAGGGGGGCAGGGGGCAGGGGGTAGGGTGGAGGTGGGCATGGGTCAGGGTGGAGGGGGGAGGGGGGAGGGGGAGGGGGGAGGTCTGTAGGGCAGGGGGGAGGGGGCAGGGTGGAGTGGGGAGGTCTGCAAAGCAAGGGGGTGGTCAGCAGGGGGGTCTGCAGGACACCTATGTTGCGACTACTAACAGTGAAAAACAACATCAACTCTCCTCACCTTCACATAGTGATGAGATTTTAGACAAAGCAGCAGTTCAGAATCTAGTTTTCACTATGCAGATGGCTGATATTAGCAAAACACAACACATGGAATATGATGACGAAGGTCTGGAACTACAACAGACACAACTAGAAACCCCTGTTATGGCTGAATTCACCACAACACATGCAAGATGATGAAGAACCTTGTGGAACTCCCTTAACAACACTATCCAAGTTCTCTAGGTTAAGAACAATGTTTAATCTCTATTTTTCGCATTTAAGTACTGATGGAAGTTTACTTTATTCCCATATTTTGGTGATTTTTTATTTTTGAATAGGCAATTGAAGGTTATGTTTGAAAAATAAAGAGGTTTATTAATGATCGTGTTATTTAGTATTGGGATGTACATATCAATCTGAATATTATTTGTTCATTGTTGGTTATGGATTCATGTATCATTTATCATGTACAGTTGACACACTGATCACATATATATAAGAAGTCGTTATATCTCATTTTTTCCCACCATTTTCTTATAGGTGGTTTCTTATGATGAGGCTGGTTCTATCCACCACCATCGATGAAAATGAGTTCAACATCGGATTTGGGTAAGTTTTATTCTGTTTTTATTCTTTGGCCCAATTTTAATTAGGGCATTTTTGATTTTGGGGTTCCTTATATTTTTGCAGTGTGTTTTAGATTTCGTTGAGGTGGATTTGAGTCGCCGTTGACGAAGGATTACATGTGTATGCATAGGTAGGAATATAAATATATAAGTTCCCCCTTTATATATATTCACTCATGGCAGTATGAATATATATATTGGGGCTAGGTGTGCTTATATATGGATATTAAAAATGCATACATGTGTAAGTGTAAAGGGGTATATGCAAGTATAAACATATATTTAAGGACCCCCTTATGCATATTTAGCCATGCAAATATTTACATAGGGGCTAGGTGTCCTTATATATATGTGAAGTCTCATATGCGTGCAAGCGGAAAAAAGGAAGATTCGAGTTTTTGTCGTCAAAAGCTAACACGCCTTGAGGTTGAGGTAGGGTCCCTCTCCTAGCCTCTTTAATTCAAGAATGTTTAAATTACATTTATTTTCCTTCTTAATTCTGAATGTTTATATTAAATTGCAATTCTTGAATAAGTTTTAGTTAATATAATTTTTTGGTTTGATAAATAAGTCATGGTTTTGTAATAAAACCCCTCCAACGGAGGTGCGCTGTCTGCGAAAACTCACAGTGGTATACCTTTCTTCTCGTTATTGCATTGATGTTTTCCTTATACTTGATGTCGTTATTAGTCATAAAGCACGCATCGTACTTGACCCTTTTTATATCCCTGTAGGGGGTTTCCCTCTTTTTATTAAAACGGTTGTTTGAACTAAGATGCCCTTTAAGTGTCATTAGACTTTTAAGATGGAATTGCCCATAATGACCAAGTCACCACTAAGTTAATAGCATGATTTGGATGGAATGGATTATACATGGTTTTAGTATGGTTTTAGTATGGTCAAACATATTCCTTCAATTCACATAAATTCTCTAAATATTTCTCCACAAAGAGATTTAGGAATCTTCTATTCATTGTTATTCCTTCGACTATGGATTGCAAAATGATCATGATTCCACTATTTTATAAATCATTTAAATGAAACATTACATCCATGAGTTTTACCATGACATGGTGAAAAAATACTATCCATTTTCTATCCACTATGAGCATGGTCTATATCCTCCATGGGGTGGTCTTCCTCTCTTTGTTAACACTATTTATCAGTCCCACATTAGACTTTAGTGAAGACATCCACTATTTCATCACTCAATATGATACATATACTACTTTTGAATTTCCCTGAAGTGTTAGCCACTTTCTTTGCTTTTCCTTTATGATGATTTGAAGAGATTGTTCTCTGTTCTTTCTAGAAATTGAAATATACGTCAGCTTTCACATCTAATTCCATTTTAGCTTGAGTATCATCAATTTTGAAATAACTTCTTTACTCCTTCCCTGGATGCAAGATGCTTCCACGCGGATGTCGTTGGACCGGTCCAACATGTCGCGGTCACGCCGTGGTCATGCCGCGGTCACACCACGGTCACGCCGCGGTCATGCCGTGGTCACGCCGCGATTTGGTCCTGCTCCAAGACGACACCTTGCGGCGGTTTGCAGTGATAGTATTCCATGAGTCTTGTGATCAATGTTAAGACTGACTAATCACAATTTCTGTCAGTGGGGCGATGACCGGAATGTTTCCTCGCCTCCTCTCACTCCCTTCACTCCTGGCCGGAAGATGTTGCCCCACGGATATCATTGGACCAAGCCAACATGTCGTGGTCATGCCGTCGTCACGCCGCCGTCACGCCGCGGTCACACCGTGGTCATGCCATGGTCATGATGCGGTCACGCCGTGATTTGGCCCTGCTCCAGGATGACACCATGCGGCAGTTCTCATTGATAGTATTCCATGAGTCTTGTGATCAATATTGAGACTGACTAATCACAATTTCTGTCGGTGGGGCGACGACCGGAATTTTGCCCCACCTCCTCTCACTCCTGGCCGGAAGATGATGCCCTGCGAATGTTGTTGGACCAGGCCAACACGTCGCGGTCATGCCACAATCACGCCGCGGTCACGTCGTGATTTGGCCCTGCTCCAGGACGACACCCTGCGACAGTTTACAATGATAATATTCTATTAGTTTTGTGATCAATGTTGAGACTGACTAATCACAATTTCTGTCGGTGGGGCGACAACCGGAATGTTTCCCCGCCTCCTCCTGCTCCCAAAGATTTGAATACTTGGCCAAAGAAGCTTTCCTTCCTCTGGAATACCACTATTCTATGGATTAAGCTTTTAATTTTTTAATTTTTTTAATTTCTTTTGAAATTTGAAATCTAAAATAACTTATGTTTTGAAACGCTAAATTCCCAATGGCACGCCCCTCTCCCACCCATTTTCCCATACAATGGCATGCACCATTTTTCAATTCATTGTAACCTACCATTTTCAATACATCCCTTCAAATTAAAATACAAATACTTATTAATTTATTAAATAATTTATTAATTTTAATAAGAATAAATAAAGCATTATATAAGTCTCCACTTCACTCTATACCATGGATCAATTAGTGTGTGATTTGGATATCGTTTTTTTTATTTCATAGATTGTAATTGAATTTTCATTGACTCTTAGTAAAAATGAATTTTTTTACATCCATCTAGTTAATAAAAGATGGTTGATGATTGTAGAATGATAAGAGAGGTGAACCAATACCCAATATACCTCTTAAGAGAGGTCTTGGAGTTTATTTATAGGGAAATATAAAGATGGCAAAACACTCATGTCCGATGTCGAACACAGACTCCAACACCCCCTCTCAATCAAGGTCTACCTAGCCTTAATACATAAATAAATAAAACAAAGTAAACAAAAACAAATAAAATCCACTTTAGTACTCCCCCTCAAGCTGGACATATCCAGCTTGATTATAAAACAAGACGAAAAAAATAAATCATCAGCGATCATAGCTCCCCCTCGAGATGAAAATGATGGATGATAGAAGATGTCACTAAAATAGCTGGATTACATCAGTGGTGTGGAAATTCGTTGAGGCGCAGCAGAGGAACTGCATAGGTAGGGCCAGTCGACGGGGCGTCTGGAAAGCCGCACAGGCAGGGTCGGTCGATAGAGCGTTGGGAAATCCGCACGAGCGAGGCCAGTCAACAAAGCACCAGGAAATCCGCATAGGCGGGGCTGGTAGTCGGGGTGCTGAGAAAGTCTCATAGGTGGGGCTAGTCAACAGGACACCGGGAAAGCCGCACAGGCGAGGAACCGGGAAAGCCGCACTGGGAGAAGTCGTTGATGGGAGGTCGAGTGAAAGGGTGCAGGGGTGTAGGCACACAAGGAGGTGTCACGATCGACATAGGAGGGGCCTAGAGGCACCATCTTCCTGGAGGGAGGGAGAGGAGGGAGGCGACGTCTTCCTAGAGGGAGGAGGTGGCTGGATATTCCTTTACGATGGGGTGTTTCCCATAGGAGAAGGGTGTGCATGAGGTAAATGTGCAAGGAGGAGTGGCCATCGGCTGGAGGGGTGGTGCACAGGAGGTCCCTCATGCAGGGGAAGAGGACGCTCACGATGGGAGGAGGGACTCTAGGGGCATTGGTTGCACTCACAATGGTAGGAGGGTGCCGATGGGAGTGGAGGCCTCTCATGACGGTAGGAGGGCCGCTATGGTCAGAGGTCACGCTCATGAAGGGAGGAGGGCTCTACTGGCGGCGGAGTCTGCTCAAGATGGTGGCCAAGGGCTTACGGCCGCTGCCCCCCTTGGGGGGGGGAATGAACCCTAGATCAATTTAGAGAAACGAGACTAAGGGTTCTTTTATCAAACCCCATTTGATACCATGTAGAATGATAAGAGAGGTGAACCAGTACCCAAGATACCTTTTAAGAGAGGCCTTGGAGCTTATTTATAGGGAAATATAAAGATGAAAAAACACTCATGTCCGATGTGGAACACCGACTCCAGTAATGAAAATAAATTGTTTAAATTTTAATGATATATATTTTTAAAAATATATTATTTTAATAATAACCGGTATAACCATGGTTTGATAATTGAATATTTAACGAGTGCTTTAGATAGTTCGATGTTCAGTCCACTTCTGAAAACATTGGACAAATGAGAGAACTAAACTATCCTCAGTTACATTTCACAACACTTGATGAAAAGTACATTTTGATTCTAAAAAAATAGTTACATATATCTTTCTAAATATTATTACTTAAATGAGTGATAAAAATACACCTTTTGAATATTGTTAGGACTCTTGCCTAACAATGGTACTGATTAGGTAGGAAGAAGAGAACAAAAATATGGAAGAAGTTGTTATATCTAGTAGAAGTAATTGGAACAGATTTAACAACAAACTAAGAAGAAAAAAATGAAAAATAAAATGAAGAGGGAAGAGAAGAACTTCTCCTAGAAAGACCACTTCTCAAAGGGCCTCCCAGACCTCCCAAGGATCGGCTCCTAGACACACCGTTATTTAATACCCCAACCCAACAACCATCCACCCCTACCTACTATTACCAACCCCTAGTAACTAATAAAAGTAAAAGAAAAGGTTTCCCTTAGGACATCCCACCACCCACACCCACATAATGACATCCCTTCCAAGCACAACTGACAACCACACATCCACACTCCTAGCATTTCCACCCTTATAAAAACCCACCTTGTCCTCAAGGTGAATATCCAGAAACTGCTAACAGAAATCATTTCCTGGTTGATTTCACATGCTTCAAAGAGTCTCAACTCATGAGAAAACTTCATCTTCATCAAGTAAACCATTGTTTCTTCCATCACCAGCATCATCATCACCACCGCCATTGAATTAATTTCCTGACTAGGAGAGCATGGCTGAAATGTTTCTTTGCTATTACAGTAAACATATTTGAAGTACTAGTGGCACTATAAACCAATTCTTATTTGTTATTTTTCTCTAAAAGTAATAAATGGACAAGGTTAGGCTTTCCATTGTTGTTGATACCAAGAGCAGTGATAACTCCAACACCTATAACCATGGGAAACATTGGTTTGCACTCTTCATTCCAAACATCATATTGTCTCATTTCATCTTTAAGACAGTTGTTGGATATAACTGCAATATCCTTCTCTCCCTTCATAATAGAATTATCTGGAACATGTAGGAGCTCCTTCTGGTGTAGTGCTTCTTGAACCTTTATGTCCTTTCATCCACCAACATCCCGTGTAAAACCAAACAGTTTCAGCATAGATAGCCTAGCTGTAATGGCATCACAACTATAGCATTTATTCACCATTCCAAAAACCAAGTGATGCTCATCCATAGTCTATTTGTTCCACCTAAGAAAACTTTCCAGTACTTTGACAGGATTCTGATGTGTTGCTACTTTGAAAAACTCCAACATATGTACAGCAGGGGGTGTCCAGGGTTGTCTGTCCAGGGGGTTGTCTGTCCAGGGTGGGGGGTGTCTGTCTGGGGGGGTCTGTCTAGGGGAGGGGGGTGTCCAGGGTTGTCTATCCAGGGGGGTTTTGTCTTGGGGGGTCTGTCCAGGGGAGTGGGGTGTCCAGGGTTGTCTGTCTGTCCAAGGGGGGTGTCTGTCCTAGGTGGGGGGTGTCTGTGCAGGGGAGGGGGTGGGGGTGTGTCCAGGGGGTGACAGATAGGGGGGACTGGCAGGAGGTGGGGAACCAGGGGAAAATAGGTAGGGGGACTGGCAGGGGCAGATCCATATGGAAAAATAGGGGGGATACATGCAGGGTGGGGTGGAAGGTAGGGGGACTAGAAGGGGGTAGGGGGACTAGCAGGGGCAGGGGGGACTAGCAGGAGGGGTGGAAGGGGCAGGGGGGACTGGTAGGGGGCGGGGGGGACTCGCAGGGGGCAGGGGGACTAGCAGAGGACTAGCAGGGGGACTAGCAGGGGCAGGGGGGACTGGCGGGGGGGACTAGCAGGGGGGACTGGCAGGGGGAAGGGGGACTAGCAGGGGCAGGGGGGACTGGCAAGGGGGACTGGAAGGGGGTAGGGGTTGCTGGAAGGGGGACTAGAAGTGGTCAGGGGGGACTAGTAGGGGGTGGAAGGGGGAAGGGGGGACTGGCAGGGGGACTAGCAGGGGGTAGGGGGGACTGGCAGGGGGTGGCAAGGGGGACTAGCAGGGGTAGGGGGACTAGCAGGGGGCTGGCAGGGGGACTAGCAGGGGCAAGGGGGACTGGTAGGGGGGCTAGCAGGGGTAGGGGGACTAGCAGGGGGTAGGGGGGACTGGCAGGGGGTGGTAGGGGGCAGGGGGGCTGGTAGGGGGACTAGCAGGGGCAGGGGGGACTGGCAGGGGGTGGCAGGGGGGGACTGGCAGGGGCAGGGGGACTAGTAGGGGCATGGGGGATTGGAAGGGGGTGGCAGGGGGAAGGGGGGACTGGCAGGGGGACTAGCAGGGGGCAGGGGGACTAGCAGGGTACAGGGGGGCTGGCAGGGAGTAGGGGGGACTGGTAGGGGAACTAGCAGGGGGCAGGGGGGACTGGCAGGCCTGCAGGCCTTCTATGTTTTTTTATTGAACTTTGATCTATAGCCACGGTTTCTAACCATGGCTATAAGGCTTGATTGTGTTTTACCTTCTGCCACGGTTTCAAACCATGGCTATAATTCTTTAACCACAGTTTTAAACCGTGGTTATAGGGCTTTATCCACGGTTTGAACCGTGGCTATAGGATTTAGCCACGGTTTTAAACTGTGGCTATAGGAGTTGGCCTATAGCCACGCCAATACCAGCCACGGTTCATTGAACCGTGGCTATAACCTATAGCCACGATTTTTGGGCTTATAGACATGGTTTGAAACCGTGGCTATAGCCTAAATTTCCAGTAGTGATTGTCATTATCTTTCTAGCAAACTAATAAATAAAAATAGTCAATGTCATTGACCGTGTAACCACAATATTAAATCCAACAGATTCAAAGTGCAACTAATGGTTACTGATAGGACATATTCATGTTCAGTTGTTTTATTTGACAAACAAGTCATCCAATTCTTACATAAAACAGTTGTAGAGTTAAGAGCTACTTTTATACAGGTAGATCCAACTTCTTGTATGAATTCAATATATGTTTCAATTATTTATCTTAACAGTAATTATCATCTATAATTTAGGACTATGATGAGTATGGTTTTCCTCCACAATTTAACATTTTCAAATCAAAGAAAGTGTTATTATCAATTAATGTAACCAGTTATAATATTCAAAATCATCATCATTCATTTGAACAAAATAGCTTCAAAGTGCTATTTATCAGTGATAATGACAACTACATCACTAACTTTACTGACATCTCCAAACACAATCAGGTATTACAATATATGTATTAATATTTTCCATAGATAACATAAAGTTACAAAATTTTATTTTCTATCATTATTTTACTGTATAGGGACATCAAACCAGTGGGTCTTCACAAGTTAATAGTGGCATTGAATATATAAAGGTACTATATGCTTCAGTTTTTTCCAATTTCCTATAAAACCAAACATAAATCATCTTACTATAATTTTCCTTCCAACCTTGCATAATAGGAGCATCAAACTGATAGTTATTCTCCATAAAGTTCAAACATTGCCACTAGATTTGATGCTTGTACCTCAAATATTTCATCTACTCAGGTATGTAATAGTTATATTCAGTGAATACTAACTTTGTTCCTTTACTAAAAATATACATTAATGGTTAAGATAGAGTTTTGATGTTTTTAATATTTCTGACGTACAATTCTTTAAATATGTAACTGTCTACTATTAACTATAAGATATGTCCTTCATTGATTTAAACTACAACAAGTACCTTCAAGTTCTTCTAACTATATTCTCTATGTAGAAAAACCTATCACATGAATTTGATAGGGAGGATGATGTGCAACGTGATCTTCAAATATGTCGAGAATTTTTCGGTACAACATGTCATCGTGCTCAACTAGAGAGGTGATTGAAGGGTAATTTGGAAAAGACAAATGAAAAATCAGGCTGATATGTTCTTCTACAATGTCTTGGTAATAAAACTTTTTGGGTATTTAATTGGTTTTCATTTCTTTTATGTGAAATATTATGTTCATTAAATAATGTTCTTCAGTCTGTACAGTAAAATAATCTTATTAGAACATGTATACTCCTCAGTTTTAAGGTTTTTTATAAAATTTACATACAACATTTACTTTATAAACTAGTTGCACATTATGTTGGGTATTCTCTGGGACAACAGTAATATCCACCAATTGAATGACCGTAGAAATAGTCATAACTATTAATTCATGTGTGTGTATTTTGTATCTGCAGATTGTACATTTTGGACGAGTTGGTATCTTCGTATTGTTGTATTTGGGATTTCTCGTGGTGGACATTTTAGTGTTGGTTTTTTGATGTTTGATTATAGTTTTTTAATGCTGGACATTTTTCATGCAGGAATTTTTTATCAATTTTTCTTGCATGATGTATTTCATTAATTTGGACGTTACTCATGCTGGAATAGGATAATGCTGGAGGATTTTGATGTTTGAAATTTTAATTCAGATTATTTAGCTTCGATTTATCAAGCTATACATCTTTAGTGATGGAAGTTTTGTTATATTTTACATTTTCCTGTTGTTGGGCGGTTTTCAGGCTGGACGTTACTCATTTAATGACATATTTTTTCCTTATATTCATGATTAAATTTTTACTGTTTAGTTTGATTGCCGTGTTGTTGTTTTCTCAGTAGATGAGAATACAACATCATGGATTGCAAATGAATGTAGGCATTCTGTCGTCAAATCTTGGAGTTAACCTCCCTTTCGTGCAGCATATGAATGAAGATAATTTGTTTTACTTATTTAGTACATTGTGTATTGTTTTTTATGCACAAAAAACATATGAACCAAATGTGTTATAAATTTCCAACATTTTTTTCATGCAGATATAGGTGACCAGGAAACTGACATAGATATGTTCTCTGATAAGAACAAGCTCAATAAAAAACAACACTGGCCAATGTTGCCTTCAATATTATTTGGAGCTCAGAAAGGATAAATTTACTCTTCAATTGATTGGTATGTGATCTGACAGTTATATCAATATTGGGAGTTGACTTACTTAGTTAGAAGTTTCATATGCAGTTTCTGGATTACAGATTTATTTTTTCTAATTATTTAATTTTGTAATTTTGTATTGCTCTATCATCAGGAGTCTATGTTTCTACTTTGTTACTATTCATGAAAAGGTTCCTTAGATAGAAGATTATCAATAATAATGCATGACATTCTCCAGTCAAACCATTAAAATATTAATTGGATGGAAGACTCATAACAGAAATGGCTTCCTTTCAGTTTGAGGGATGGTTTTCATGCTGTATGTTACTCTTATAGTTACGTTTTCTTCCATTTAATTCATGATTAAATATTTACAGGATTATTTGACTGTTTTGTAATTGTCTTTTCAGAACATGTGAATAAAACAACAAGAATTGAAAATTAATGTAGGTTTTATGTTGTAAAATCGAAGAGTTAACATTCCTTTCGTTCAACATATGAATACAGGTAATTTTTTCACTTTTGACTACACTGTGTATTGTTTTTTATGCATTAATAACATATGAAAATGAATGCAGGTTTTATTTTATTTTTTTGTATCCAGATTACAGTAATGGAGTTTTATTTTACCTCCTGTCAAACTTATCCTTTCTATTTTCATCCTCTCCCTTGTGATGCTTCTCTTTTGTATTATATTTCTGGTGTTCTCTTTATATGCAGTTATATTTTTATCTAATCATTATGTCCTACATCAAATCACAGTTAATCCCAAATTACCTTCAATTTCATTGCATCCCAAAAAATTCTACTAGAGCATGTATTTTATTTCTTGTATTGATGTTTACAATTCTGTTTTACTGGTTGGGAACCAATTTCTTCAGGTGGTTAGAGAGGATAAACTCACAGTATGCAGATTTTTCAATATGAGTTGGTTCCTACTGATGATCAGGTATAAAATTTCCTTCAATAGTCCTCTTTATGAATCCACCAGAAAGTTTTGACCATTTTTTCCTTCATTCTGAATTTTATGATAAGGTATAGAGTTTTATTTTTATCCTCCTCTTATAAGAACCTATGTTGGGTGACGAAAATAATACCTTCATGAGTGATGTTTCCAATTTGACTCAGAATCTGCATATTTATAACCTTATCATGGTTACTGTACGTATGACATTTTTTTGTATTTTGAAGGCTCAGATGTATATCTTCATTGATGATTAGTATATGATTTTTTTGAGAAATCATGCACATTTTGTAGTTGTTCAAACCATATTTTGTAGTTTTTCGTACCTACAGAATTATCTTTAATGATTTTGGAAGCTTATAAGATTCCTACATATGCTGCTCTGCCTCAGTCACCCTTAGCCTGCTTTGCCTCCTACTCCTCTGCCTCTGCCTACTCTGCCTCCGCCTACTTTCAGTCTTCTGGTAGGCTTTCTTGAGTTCAATCAAATACCATGTAATCAATTTTTTTTTCATAATACTTAATATAGATATTTCTCATATTAGATTTAAAAATAGTATATTGAATGCATTTTACATATTCAATATATGTGGAATGCATATTCAGCATATGACTACTAATATTGTATTTCTAATATTGAATATCTAATATTCATTATATGCAAAATAATATTAAATTGAAAAAAATGTATATTATTCTTATTTCTGTGCAACTATCTTTTCAGATAGTGCCTATAAGTTAAGGTGGTGTCAATATAGTATTTGAAACTTGAAAGATCATATAAATATTGTAATATTGATTTTCTAATATGAGAAATATTTATATTGTGTATTATGGAAAATTTAACTGAAAATAGGACATGGTTATTCTACATTTAGTTTAAAATCAAGAATTTGTTTTATTGTTCTTAGTATCATATAACGACGCCTCATCCCTGTGTGTAATATATATAGAAGCTAGGTGGGTTTCTAAGTATATGTCAGGCAGGTTTATTACTTCATGAAATCTGGAGATTGTATTCTGTGCGAAATCTAGAATCTATGTAATCTTTAGAATCTGTGCAGGTTGTCCCCTCACCTATGACTAATATCAGTTTCTTAGTGTTCCAATTAGATTTCACAGATGGTCTAGATTATACTTAGATTGCACACATGGGGTGGCTAAAATTTGGAATCTAGAATGTGTTTAGTGTTGTCATTTCATTCTCATACACAAGACATGTCATCTACTTATTTTCCCCCAGCTACTTTCATCCTTCATCTTGAATGTTATCTCTTCACTCCTGAAAAAAATCACCCCCTCCATGGCGATGTACATCTGGTTCCAAGCCAACAGTGGATCCCAGACAATCCAGATCTTTGACCAGTGGGACACAAAGTACAGCCCACTAGAGCAGGTATTTTATTTCCTATCTTGATGGTCACAAATATGTTTTCCTGAAACATCACATTATGCAACTTCTTCATTATGAGTTGGTTCATACTGATGATCAGGTATGCACTACTATATGTGTTTTCATATTATATAAGCAGTTAATATGTATACATGTTCAACTTTTTATACATTTGTGATATTAAATGTCATGCTACATGAAGATTCATTCTATCTTCAACTAATTCTTTTATTCAATTTCAAGTTGTCTGGTCTACTAAAGTGGTTGACGGCTATTTGATGAAGCCGCTCAGCATGGGTAAATGACTCCACTCAAGGAATATAAATCTTGGTGCCCCTCCACTTACCTATGAAATGTCTCTATTCAATCAAGCGTTTAAAAACAACAACCTGGGACTATTGACATTTAGTGAAGAAACAACCAGTTTCAATTTGCCTTCATCTTATTTTTTTATTCAATTTCATGTCGTCAACTATTATGAAGTGGGTGTCAACTCTCTGTCTTCAACTATTTATTTTATTCAATTAAACCTTTCGTTTCGTCTTTCTCTCTGATCTCTAGATCCTTCATTCCATATTGTTCCATATATATGATGAATAGTTTGACTCTTTTTTCTTTTTTCTCGAACAACCCACTCATTCAATATATTATTATTTCATTTAATTTCACATTTCCCATTTTTATTATTACAACCACCGTCTTATCTTTGATTTAACTTTCACATTTTATTTCAGTGCCCATGTTATAGTTATTATGATCAAAATTGAAAATGATTTCAAATCTTTTTCCTCAAAAATTAAAAGTTCATATAATTTTACTCTATCATTATTCTTTGTCAACTATTTGAATGGTTTATTCATATTCTCACTACTACAAATATGGCTTATAATAGCACTAAAAACGGCCTTTAACAGCGCTAAAAAAGCGTTGTTAATCTCGGAGAAGATAAAGGGGGGTCCCCTTTATCAGTGTTAAGCAAGCACTGATAAAGGTAGTATTTATCAGCGCTATTTTCAGCACTGATAAATGTATATTATATCAGCGCTATTTTGAGCACTGATAAAAACTACCTTTATTAGTGCTCAAAATAGCGTTGATATATTATCCATTTATCAGTGCTTAACTAGCGCTGATAAAGGCCAAAGATCCTGTGCAAAACCAGAACTACACAGAACCTTCCCAGCACCTGCACACATTACAGCACCTGCACAGAGCACAAACAACACCTGCACACAGCACAAACAACACCCACACACAAAGCACAAAAGAACAAAAATGATACATACATTTACTTGAAATAATGAATACAAAACAACACACTTCTATATACATTTCAAACAATGTTTAATTTGGTTACAATTACATTTATCCAACAAACAGTTAAAAAACAATGATGTTCCATCCTTTTTGCATCCATCCGCTCTAAAAAATTATCGTCCATGGTGGCGGTTTCTGAACAAAGCAGGAAAAAGATTTCACCTAAATAATAAAAAAATATTATGTTAGTAATAAAATAATGAAATAAATAATGGGGTTGCTAAATGGAATTATAATAGTGAGGCACAAAACATAAAATAACCAATTAACGAAATTGGAGCATGGTTAGGGCTAATCATCTATAATAATCAAATGGCCTAATGTTTAGTAGAACATGGGCTATTTAATGATTTGAGGGGGAATAGATAAACCTACAGTTTGGTTCTAAGGTTATGATGGTCTCACATTGATGGTTAATAGTTTGTCAAATAATGTGATGAACTTGTGTAAGGTATGAGTTTTTGGGGAAGTATCTCTATATGGTTGAATAATGGATTGTAAGCCACTCAATGAAACTATACGGATTAGAAGTGTGTGTATATTGATTCCCATATTGTTGGAAAATGATTTATTTTACCCTTAGGCCTAATATTTCACCTAATTAATGAGTGGAATTAACAAATTTTCACTATCAACCATTAAAGCGGGTTACCCTCGTATATCCCTCATTCCACTCAACAAAATCCTTTACACGCACTCTCCTCCTTCTCCCTTCCCCAATGGGATATCTCCCTTACTTTTGAGAAAAATCATATATTATCAGTTACATTAAAAGAGTGGTGGAATATCTTCAACCCTATTATCCTCCTCTATATTCTTCTCCTTCTTCCCCTAACTTTGGTTTCAACTATTAGGGATTTTGGTCTCCATTCCACAGCATCATGATGCTATTAGATACCAATGATGGGCCTTTTGTAATGACATTAAACCTTGGCTATATACCTATATCCATGGTTTAATACCATGGCTATATGTCCCCCCATTCCATAAAAAAGAAGCACCCCAGCACACCCCCTACACACTACCCACCCCTGAGCACACCCCCTACCCCTGCACACTCCCTGCCCCCTGAACACCCCCTGCCCCATTCCCCAGCACACCCCAGTCCACTGCACTTCCCCCCTACCCATTGCACACCCCCCTGCCCACCCCCTACATATTTCAAAAGAACCCAGCACACCCCCTACCCCTTCCCCCTACCACTTTTCCCCCTTCCCCCTCCCCCAGAAAACCACCCCTACCCTCTCAACCTGTCCCCTACACATCATAAAGAAAATACCTTGTATGAAAATTGTGCTCAATTTACATTATACGCATCATATATATCAACACATTCTCATGTACTTTCATTCAATGTAAATACACATATATAGACTCTCTACATCTCATAAGAAAACCCTCTTTAAAATTCACACACATTAAATCCATTTGAAAACACCCATCACACCACTTTCTCATTTCTTCAAACACATTTAAAGGACTTAAGCATGAAAATCCACAAGAAATACAACTACATTCATTTTAAAAATAACTTTCAAGTCTATACACACCCCAAATTCCTTTGATAACACATTTTTAACCACACAAACATTTCATATAGTACACTTAGCAAGCAAATACAGCATAATAAAATCATCATATAATGTAAAAGCATGGAATCACCTACATAAAGCTTGGAATCTTCCGAAATCTGCTGGAAAACATAAAACCTCACCTCCACAATACCTTAATAAGGACTGATTAAACATTAATATTGAATATATTAATGGAAACCCATGTTTAACTTGTGGTATTCCATGAGTTTAATATCCCACAAGGATAGAGGGTCATGATTTAATGTCTTACAGAGATGTAAGACCTGGGTGGATCAAAACACTTATAAAGGTGGATCAGGTAGGTACATCTCTAGGAGGGAGCACCTGGAATGTTTACCTGATATATGGATCAAAACGCCCAATGAGGTCTGACCCAAGTGTGGTGCACCCATAAAGGTAAGTTTTTTCATTTTGAAGACTTATTTGGACGCCACTAAGGGAAATACAAGAGGGAAAATAAGCGAAGGTGTACCCCAGTGAGGGTTCACCATGGTTTACCATTGGTTGGGATTTAACCTCGTGGAGGCTTCCTACGTACCCTATTTAGAATACAAGGATCAAAACCCATATATTTAAAAGAGGTATGTTGTGGGTATTACCCATGGTTAGCTTCCCTTCACACTAGGAATACTCTTGGTTGGATGAGTGTGGGTTTTGTGGGGCTTATGCATTTTCAGATTCTCAGGTTCTTCCAAGAGTAGCAATGGGATGAATGGGACATACATGCTAAGATGGACCATGTGAATGGCGTGATCCTTGTAAAGAGGCATGAGGCACAAAAAACATGTGGAGATGTCTGTAAACATTATTTATGGTGGCCATGGGGCTCATCAGACTCCCCATACCTTCCATAAACACCTCAAAACATCACGAGGACCAGATTCTACATGATGGTGCGTCACAGGGTTGATTCTTTTGATGATGTACTGGTTGTTTGAGCTTGGATTTCATCTCAAACATCCTTTCCCTTACTTGAATTATCCTGTGACACATATTTTGGTTCCAAAAAATCCCTCAACAATACCAATTATCTCATGCATCTACCTAGAAATAATTGTGCAATTCAAACAACAACACATGTGCTCAGATACAAGTTCAAACAAACGAGATAAAAAAAATGGATTTTGTTGATCCTCGGTGGTTTCTTCCTTCACCCCATATGCACTGCACACCATCATGCCTTACTTCAATATTGATTTGTTCAAATATCAATAATATGAATCCGGGGATAGAAAACATTGAGTAATAAATTACGATTTCAATACATTGGAGAATTCTCAATTCACCAAAGAAGGTTGGAGGATAATAAATGATCATATATAGATAACATAAGTAGTAGGAATTCACCTTTATCCTTTTTGTGTACAATCTTCCATCAGGTATGTTTCCCATTCATTTCTAAACACATGTATATCATCTTCTGAATATGAGTTTTTGCGACAGTCATGGTAGTACTGAAAAAATATAAATACACAAAGGATTAATAAATATTTTAAATGAACTCGTAATTATTTTCAAAAATACTTCATTAGGGATGCTAGTTTGTTGATGAAATACGATCTCTTTCATAAATTTACAAACATAATAACCACAGTCCTTTCCATTTTTTTGTTTTGGACACTACAAAAACATCGACAACAATAAGTAATTTGTTTTGATATGTGTTTGGATAGTGAAATGTTATTATATATACCCGGATACTTTTCCAGTTGTAGATCTTGTAGGCGTGCTCATCCTTATGCCCTGGATTCATTCCATGCATTAGACGATATTGATGCACCGCCCTATCATAACAGAATCCTCATTAAAAGATAACATAAATTATATAACTAGATGTTTAGTTTTAAAATGTTAGATCTAGTGTATTAAAAATTAAAAAATGCCATCATGCATGGTTGGTTTGTTGGATATCCATGCGTTGAATCCAGAAAATAAATCTTTGGAGTATCCAAATTGACTGCAATCAGCATCCAATGCTCCCTAAAAATAAAAAAAGGAATAAGTAAAGAAAGAAATGAAAATATAGTTGATATGATTAAATTGTAGAGTTTTACCCCTACATCGTTGGTATTAAAAAGAGTCTGTCATCCGTAATTTTGTTTTCAAACGATTTCAGCAGGGATGACATTATTGCAGCCTCTTTATCAGAATCTATTTCGTCTTTTGAAGAGGTGGTGTGAGGACTAACGAGTCCAAATTTTTGTTCATGGGGAAATCCCTTCAATTGTTTTTCATATATACGTCTGCAACAAATATAAAATGTATTTAGTCAAAATTATTAGAGTATATCATCTTTTGTAAAATCAAATCATGAAAACTTACCTCATGTATAAATTTACAACTGAGGAGCCTAGCCATTCATACTTGAGGAGTTCATTTACATTTTCAGCACTAATGAAATCTGATATTTCCTCTCCATACATATATTTTTCGAAATCAACTATTTGAGTACTGTCGTCTTTCAACTTTGTATCCACATGAGCCTGCAATGATATTAACTGTGGATATAGAACGTGCGGGGTGAAGGTGCTCTCAGTAGACCATTTCAATCGGTTGGTTGATCCTTGAGATAGTTTTGAGATGATATTTCGTTTCACCCCACGGTCTTTGTCATTCTTTAATAAAATTCATTGGTTCAGACCCTTTTTCATTAAATGTTAAAGGTCCAGCTTGAAAAATAAATTGGAAATGAATACCTTTTTGTCGACATGTTTTTTTACAAGAACTGTCAGCCATGCGATGAATGTTCCAACAGCTTGTTCAACCGTACGAATGTCGTAATCGTCATTTGGAACAGGTAGCTCGGCACTCGGATCATTAGCTATGTTAATTGACACTCTAAGATAATCTTTTGGAAGATGTCTATTATGTAGCATTTCGTTTTGCATATTGAACACCGTAGCCCTCGCTACAAGATGATAGGTGGGAGTTGATAAATATAAATCACAGTCATTTTCACCCTGTGGAATATTAGTACAGGAAAGGTATCAGTATCTATGCAAATCACATTTAACAAAAACAATTATTAAAACATTGATTACCTCATCTAAGTCATGTTTTTAGGGGAATGGATCGCCTCAAAGCTATTGGGGGTGGGACGAGATCGTCACGCACAGGTTTTTGTTGAGTTGTTTCTTCTATTCGCCTCTCCCCCGTCAATTTTTCTATCATCTCTCTTTGGTATTGTAATTCTTCTTGAAAAATAGATAATTGTTCTTGCATCTTTTCCATTTTTTCATTTTTCTCCCCCCCCCCCTTGTTTTTTTTTTTGAAAATATGTTCGGGGTGTCACCCCAAAACCCGCACCTCTGACGTGGCCATAATTTTCTGGCTGCTTCAAGGCTGCTGAAAGTATGTCTGCATCTGGTGTGGTTGTTTTTTATTCTTGTGACTATTTCAGATAGAAAATATAGAAAAATAAGTAGTTATTGTAATGTAATAGCGATTTAAAGCAAACCAAATTTATATTATGTCCTACTTACACATGTTTCCCACACTTTTTGTGTGTTTTCATCTATCAATATCCCCTCTTTATTTACACGAGCCTCCTTCCATAGCACATGGCGTGGGATGGATATGGATTTTGATTTCAATACATCAATCTGCATATAAATAGAGAAACATTGTAATGGTGTTGTTTTATGTCACATACTAGTAGTAAGGTAGATTTATAAGACGTACCAATTTTTTCTCAAGTTCAGCGTACCCCATCCTTGCTTTACGGTAAGGGTACACTGGTTCTGTTGTGCGTTTTTTATTTTCAGCACTCAGTAGTTGTTTCATAAATAAAAAATTGTCAATCAGAGTGATGAATACAAGCAAACATCAAACAACGTATTACCCCACACAATGTACCTGAAAAGTATGCTCCCCACGACAGTTGCTAAATGCATCCCACGCTCCTTGGGATATCAAGTGTGCGTAAAGAGGAGGTGGGTGCGGCTTGATTTTCCCTTCTGCATCTTTAAGATGATATTTCGTTAAAATTGTGCGGAAACCTCTATGAATCCTTCCTGCAACTCTTAATACATATTCCTTGTGCAAGGGATCTACTATAAATGCACTCTGCAATGGATGATGAAGAGTAAGTCAATTTTTTGGTATTTTATTTTATTTTAATAAATTAAAAAAATGATATCATAATGTTATCATAATCTCTTCTCACATTAGTGTCTTCAACCAGGTGACAACATGGTTCCACGACTATACATCAATTGGCACGCGTTGCCGAGTGACGATTCCAATGTAGCTACTAAAGATGGATCTGTTGGGGTTAACATGTTGGCCTTTCTTATTCCATCCCACCTCAAATTTGATGCCTTTTTCTTTTTCCTTAAGGATTTTGGCTAACACTATCAAACTACGACACTCTTTTTTTTTTGCGCTTTCAGGGTTTCATTTCCTACCATTTCCTCAGAAGTAGCATCAATATCTTCCCCCGGAGTGCTAGCATTGGCAATAGGACCAGCAGCAACAGGTTGAGAAACCTGTTGTTGCTCTGCACTGGGACCACCAGCATCTGGTTGAGAAACCTGTTGTTGCTCTGCAGTGGGACCATCGGTTGTTGGTTGAGAGACCTTTTGTGCCTCGGGATTGGGCACATCAGCAGGTGTAGAAGTCATTATCTGCAGAAGTGGTTTAATATTTAATTTAGATTACATAAAAACAGCAGCGAACATATAATAACATAATGTAACACAATATATGTTACAATAAACAAATAACCTGATTATTGTACTCTCTTTTTTTTTCTTTAAAGGCTGAAGAGATTTGACTCCTCTATCGACTATGTAAATTCCTTCATTGTGGTCTCCTCTAACATACAAAACACCATCTACATTGGGACTACTGTGAAATGATTGTGAAGTCCCTATAAAAGGGTCAACCTCCGTTGAACTTTCATCTGACCCTTCAGTTGTTTTGGTCGATAACAGAACAATTGACCAATTTTGGTTTGCGGGATATGGAACATAAAATACTTGTACTTCCTGTGATGCCATTATAAATGGTTCGTCTTTCTCCCCTTCCTTACTGAAATCAACTTTCACGAATCCTAATTCATCTATTTTAACAGCACTCCTATTATTAACCCACTTGCATTGAAAAATCAGCACTTTGAATTTCATATAATCTAACTCCCATATTCGTTTGATGATGCCAAAGTATGAAATATTCGCATAAATTGGATTTTTGTCCTTAGCACTAGAAACATGCATCGCCTCAGCCACAAGTGTAACCCCACTGTTCTGCATGGTACTGTCTTCATCATGTTCATTAGTATAGAATGTATAACCGTTAACTGCATAAGCATTGTAAGATAATACGTACACACTTACTCCTCCAGCCAGCCATCGAAGTCGTTCTGAAATTGAGTCTGGATTTTCATCTAACTGCTTAAAAATATGGTCTCGAAACCATCCTATAAACTGTCTATTATGTGTATCTGATATCCATTTTTCATCCCTAGAAGGATTCAAACGCCTAAGAATTTATTTGTGGGTTTGAACATATGGGTCAACGTCAAAACTGTTATGCAAAACGTAAAGGTGGGCCTGATCCCGATCTGTAATATTGATTGTGACAACCTCTCTTCCAGAAATTCCGTCACCCTCAAGCCACTCAGTATGACGATATTTCGGTAGGCCAATGATTTCCACACCAGACAGGTATTCGGTATAAAATTCAACAGCTTCCTCAACAATATATTGTTCTGCAATACAACCCTCTGGTCGACTTCAGTTTTTGACATACCCTTTCAAAATCTTCATATACCATTCAATGGGTTACATCCATCTATAATGTACAGGACCACATAGTCAAATCTCTCTCACAAAATGAACCATCAAATGAACCATCATATCGAAAAATTTCGGTGGGAAGAACATTTCCAATTCACATAATATGACGGCAATTTCTCTTTCCATAGTTGGCAATTTCGCTGGGTCTATAACTTTGTTGCATATATCTTTGAAGAAGAAACAGAGCTTCGTTAATGTATGGCAAACATTCTTGGGCAAAATGCAACGTAAAGCTATAGGAATTAGATCTTGCATCAAAACATGGCAGTCATGTGATTTCAGACCCTTTAATTTTAAATCGCCCATTGACACGATGTTCTTGATATTTGATGAATACCCTTCTGGAACCTTTACGTCATTCAAGAAGTTGCAAAACTGATATCTCTCCTACCTGGAAAGAGTGTAAGCAGCAGGAGGAAGAAATTTTTGTTTTTCACCCTTCATTGGTTCCAACTCTTCTTGTATTCCCATCTCAACCATGTCCAATCTAGCCTTAATTTCATCCTTTGTTTTACCGGGTGCATTTAGCAACGTGCCGATGACACTATCACATACATTTTTTTCAAAATGCATAACATCAAGAAAATGTCTGACATACAGACAATTCCAATATGGTAATTCAAAAAAAACCGATCTCTTTTTCCAACCAGTTTTCGTAAGGTTTTTGGAAAACGGTTTACCAAAAGTAGTGTCCAAATCTTTTACTTTCTCAAACAATTGATCACCTGTTAGTGGAGACGGTGTTGTACGTTCCTCTGAACTTCCGTCGAATGATGTCGTCCAAGATCAGTACTTATGTCGTTGGGGTAGAAATCTGTGATGTCCTAGAAACATGGTTTTCGATGAATGTTTCAACCTAATTGACTGGGTACCATGTTCGCAAATGGGACACCCTTGAGTTCCTTTAATTCTATATCCTGACAAATTTCCATAAGTAGGAAAGTCATTTATCATCTTGTACAACATGGCTTTCAAAGTGAATTGTTCATTTTTGTAAGTATCATACAGCGTAACACCTGAATCCCACAATATTTTCAAATACTCGATCAATGGGGCCAAATAAACATCAATGTCATTACCCGGTTGTTTTGGTCCTGATATAAGCATAGATAACATGATGTATTTTTGTTTCATGCATAACCACGGTGGTAAGTTATAATTTACCAACATAACCGGCCATGTACTGTGACTACTGCTTTGAAAACCAAAAGGATTCACCCCATCTGTAGATAACGCCAGATGAAGGTTTCTCGGCTCGTTCCCAAATTCAGGATACTCATGATCAATTCTCTTCCACTGAGGAGAGTCTGTCGGGTGACGTAGTTTCCCATCTTTAATTCTTGTATCTGCATGCCATGTCAATTTTCCTGCAGTCTCCTCACTTCCATATAGGCGTATAAACCTAGGAATGATTGGAAAGTACCATACAACTTTCGTAGGACTAGAATCATCTTTCTTGTATCGGGAAGCACCGCACTTTGGGCATTCTTTAAGTGATTTGTAGTCCTTGCGAAACAATATACAGTCATTCGGGAAAGCATGTATTCTTTCAGATATCATACCCATCGATCGTAGCATTCGTTTGGCATCATATGTTCGGATTGAGAGTTCATTATCTTCTGGGAGCATGTCATTCAGGAGAGCAAGTAGTTCCGTAAAACTGGCGTCACTCCACCCGTTGCCTGCTTTCAAATTATATAGCTTCAATATGGCTGACAATGCTGTATATTTAGTGTAACTAGCATACAATGGTGTTTTTGCACAACTCTTTAACTTCTCAAACAATTTTGGGCAATCACGAAGTTCATCTTCAACTATCCTTGTCATTTCCTCAATATGATCTTCATCATCGTTCACATCTGTAATCACACCCTCCATACGATCGTCTTCACTGTTCATGCTTCTAATCGTATCAGATGATCTATAAAATGCCGTGTTCTCTGAGTCACTACCTACATTGGTTTTTTCCCCATGTTTATTCCAACATGTATAACTTCGATCTATTCCATGACAGATCAGGTGTTCTTCCAACTCCCCTGGACTAATTTTTCTTGAATAACAACAGCGTAAACACGGACAAAGGATTTGAGAAGGGTCACATGCATGATCTTATGCAAACTTGATAAACTCTTTCACGCCATCTTCATACTCTTTTGTAAAGTGATTGGCATTCATCCATTCTTTATTCATATTCATCGTCTTTATGGGTTCAATCTCGAGAACTTGCCTAATATTATGTTTTAATTAATCAGGTAGCATTGTTTGGGTTTTATAAAAACAAATCATGGTACAAATTCATTTAAACACATGTGAAATCCATATACATGGTGTGTCCATTAGGGTGAACATCGTGTATGTATAAGATACCTGATTTAATCTGACATATATCAAATTTATTCCAAGCTAGTCTTACAAAGACTGAATGATGCCTTTGAAAATACATGACATTTAGAACAACTTGAGCTAAAGGCGTGTACTTTAGATACATATTGAGTCACCTCACCAGCTATGCATCACATTTTTGTGGAATACACGGTGTGTAGTCCTTACATGACCACTAGAGGTGTATAGTCTATACACATCAAGTATCTATGGTATCTATACATGGTGTGAGTGAAGTAAAACACATTTCATCCTGGGGTGTTCATTCATAAGTCAAGTATACGTATATTACCAATTTATATATTCCAATGTTCAACAAGAACCAACCAGCATTCAATTCATTTAGTGCGCAAACAAGGACCACCAATGGCCACGATTTTCAGCGGGGCGTTTAGCCCGTACATTTCACATTATAACCATCAATATCAAACAATAATAACATGCGAACAAGAGGAAACCAATGAGTAACAGGAGAAAACAGTAATAAATATGATGTTATCTCAATGTACTCAAGGTGATGATAAGATGTTGGTCAAGATCAACTATGGGTTGGGAGTACACTAATATTTAATTGAAAAAAACTACTAAAAACTGATCCAGAAAAGGATGAAATATCTTATTCATCAAGTCCATTAATACAACCAATGCATTAGTTAAACCAAATATCATCACTAAAAATTCATACAGGCCATAACTACTCCTAAAAGCAGTCCATGGTAGGTCCATCGATGTCCAACTCATCTAATGGTATCCTAATGTCAAATCTATCTTGGAGAAGATCATAGAACCTCATAGATGATCAATGTGACTATCAATGCGTGGATGAGGATACATATTCATGACTCTCATCAGGTTCAATCTCCAATAGTCCAACAAAAGAATAAATACCAATCAACCGTCTATTTTAGAGAACTATAAAACCCCATGGTAAAGTACTATGCCATATGAAACCATTATATTTTATATCATCAAATTGTAATTCAAACAACTGATGCTCTTTTGGTGTTATTTTAGAAATTGTGATAGAAACGGAATTTTCTCCCAAAACTAACTAGATTATAAAGTTTATCTCTTTATTAAGAAGTAAATTTTATACCTCATCAGTGAAAACATCCTAAAAATGTACTACCATTGGGGAAAAAGAATCCTACAGCATTCTAGCAACATCTACAATATGCCTGACTATTTGAGCCATGAGAAAATACAATATAGATTGAATTGGTTCTACATGACCAGATAGAAGATTCCTCTCATCCAAGTGAAAATAACTCTGTCTATTTTGGAGATAAAAAGGTAACTCTCATCTGGGAACAAATGATTTTGGATTGTTATAAAACAAACTAATCCATAACAAAACTAAAATAAAATATTATCATATAAAGCATGGGTGGTTCACAAAATAAATGATAACCACCAATATCTAGAGATCATTCCTTGCAACATGTTATATTCTTGGACTATAATACCAATAATGTGTCGATGGTGGTACAACATCCCCTCTCTTGACCAAAACATCCAATGGGACTCTAGCTACCTATTATCAGAGGAGTGTTTGAGTCCTTCCCAATCTCTGGTTCCATTCATGTTCCCCTACAAAGGCTCTATTGTTGCATGCCCCTAGAAAACCACATTAGGTGGACGAATCTTTTATAAGCATGGCACCTCAATCGCAACACCATACAAACCAAACAATCAAAATTTTAGATTTTATAAAGCATCCCTTATTCAATTTTGTTTGTTAATTCAGGGGTTATCACAGAAGTTTTATCATCCTAGGGTGTTCATTCATAAGTCAAGTATACGTATATTACCAATTTATATATTCCAATGTTCAACAAGAACCAACCAACATTCAATTCATTTAGTGCACAAATAAGGACCACCAACGGCCACGATTTTCAGTGGGGCGTTTAGCTCGTACATTTCACATTATAACCATCAATATCAAACAGTAATAACATGCGAACAAGAGGAAACCAATGAGTAACAGGAGAAAACTCACCGCGAAGGTGTCGTTAAGCACACGGTAGAGGTGCGTACGTGGCAGAGGAGAGGCGCACAGCAGAGGAGATTTCCAGCTGAAATGAAAACATTAAATAGGGGAAACCCATGAGAATAAAATAATCTAAAACCGAGTACACCATTTACCACATCCCACAAACCCCAAAAGACAATGCATGCAAATAAATTTAAATTTATTGATAGAAATCACTATCTGATCACTAATTTTTATTCAAACCATAGGTGCAAACAAATCCAAATAGGAATCAGAAGGATCGCATACCTCGAGAAAAGAAATCCAACCATAATAGTGATCAAGCATAGAACAATGTGAACTAGATGGAACTCAGGATGGGGAGTAATCCATCATGTAATAACTCTAAGAAATTGGTGTGGTGAAAAAATCCCAACATCCTATTAGTATTTGTGGTGCGATATGTTATACTCAACACCCGATGTAAGGGAGTGTGATTTTCCTATATTCTCAACAATTACCTTACTATCTTATGTTATCCTCTATAAAGGTGTATTTTAATTTTAACTATAATGGGGAATTACCTCTCATCCATCAATTTAATTAGGACCATTTGTATAAGTAAGACATTATTCACATTCATATTTATATTACAAAACATGAAGAAAAACATCTCATATGTCCCATTATCCATGTACAATTTCATTCAACGAAATGAAATACACAATTATCATTCTATATAACATGCAGTAGATGGTGTTCCCTTTCTCCTCCAATGGCCCGAAGGCCTTCATTTTTTTTATTGATTTTGATAATCCACCTTTCAAGGGGTGAGGTGGAACCCTTACAAGGCCCGTAGGCGTAAGTATTACATGGCCCGTAGGCCTTAGAGGAATTCATTGCTCGTAGGCTTTCAAACATTACATACAACCAAGACTAACTACTTGGAACTGCTCCTCCCCAGCATCTTCATCGTGAAATCAGCTCTCCACCTTCGCATGGCTGTTCGGCTAGGCTTTGTCGTGCATGCACAGGCTTGTCTCGATGGCAGGTGTCATACCCTCTCATTCTTGCAATCCGTTTAGCTTCTGCGGTGGTGAAAGCTCCTTGCTCATCCTCCTTGTAGAGCTTGTTCCTTGTAGGTTGTCTGGTTTGCATCTGCACTTAAGGTGGCCCAAAGGCCTTGAGGTGGCACAAAGGCCTTACTGACCCGAAGGCCTTACAGGACTCAGGGACCAAATCGGTGGCCCGAAGGCCCAAACAGGGGCATATTCCTGGCTGCTACAGTGAGAAACAGTGCATGCTACAGTACTGCACAGTTCCAGCTACAGTACTGCACAGTTCCAGCTACAGTACCCGGAAATTTGTCTCCGCCTGGATTTGATCCCTGGTCGCTTGGATGCACTTACGGAGTCCTTACCAACCGGGCTAAGGCTCATGTGCTTCCCTTTCAACCCATTATAGATCATTTCAATTCATTTAATTAATTCATTAAATTAAAATAAATCCATCATGTAAAATTCACTCCTCATTATCATTACACATTCAATTTTACCAAGAATGGAAAATTCACTAATAAGGCTCAAAGGGTCTTCAAAATGGGTCATAATCAACATGGAAATTTTCTACATGGTAAATTCCATTAAGAATCTCGGTCAAACATCTATAATGTGTCTTCAATTCCATTTATATACCCTTGTATCAAGGGAAACCTCATTTAAAAGCTTTGACATAAGCTAAATAGGTGTTCAGGGCAGTTAATAATTTGACACTAAAGGGATAATTTTACTCGGCACACTCAAGGGGTGTCCATAAAAGAGTTCAAGAACATCTAACCCATGAAACAAGATTCAATAGGTGTTTATTGAGGTGGAATGATTAAATAAAGAACTCAATAATATCAATAATCCATTGACTCTTGCAAGAACACCTTAAATCAGGATTTCACACGTTCAATTCAAGCGGTAGAAAAAAAATTTACCTGAAAATGAATATCAATAATGATAGCGGCGGCGAGGGAGGCAGCGCCAGAGGCGGAGGCGGCGGCGGCGGCAAGGCGGCGGCGGCAGCAGAGGCGGAGGCGATGGCGGCAGCAGTGGCGGCGGCGGTCGCGGCAGCGTGGTGGAGGCGGCAGAGTCAGCGGCGGTCGCGGTAGCGGGGGCGGGGGTGGAGGCGGCGGCGGCAGAGAAGGAGGACGAGGAGGAGGGAGGAGGAGGGAGGAGGAGGACGAGGAGGATGAGGGCGCGGCGGCGAGGGGCCTGGTTCAGCTTCCGCGAGAGCTTGACCGCGTGCAAGCAAGGATGACCTGTTAGGGTTATTAAATAAAAATCGACGGAACCTTTATCAGCGCTCGTTAAAAGCGCTGATAAAGGTATGTTTTATCAGCGCTAAAATAAAAGCGGTGATAAAACATTCATTTATCAGCGCTTTTAGATAGTGCTGATAAAGGCATACCCCTTTATCAGCGCTTTTAGATAGCGCTGATAAAGACATACCCCTTTATCAGCGCTTTCTGTTTAGCGCTGATAAATGACAGCGCTTCCCTTGCCCTGTTTTGTAGTAGTGTCTATGCACTATTATTTCATTATTATACACCAGTACTTTCTAATTATAATTTATTCAACATTACCGTTTCTTTTCAAGTTTTATAAATATTAATCTCCTATTAAAACAAAAACCAGTAATCGAATATGTCGTGCAATAGTACGGGTAAGTACTAGTTGGTATAAATTTTAACTTGTGTTCCGGTCGAGGCTACCTAAATAAATACATTGAATGAAATTTATTAAATTCTCCGTTCTATACAATTCAATTTTTAAAATTATCCATTTAATTATGAGTTATGGTCTATCATATTTGGGTGGACGCGGGATGAGGACACTATCCATAAGGTGGGCGACGGAAGGAAGAGTAGAGAGGGAGAATGGGCAGCCCCAACAGTGCCATGGAAACCCTAGCCTCCCAGATCTGCACCCAAATCACCACCGTCTTCACCTCCGCCGCCGCCGCTGAACCCGGCGGCCCCTCGCTACTGGACCTCGTCGTCGACGAAATCGCCGCCGTCGCCGGGCGCAAGGGCCGGATTTTCGTCTACGGCGTGGGGCGGGAGGGGCTGATGCTGCGCGCCCTGTGCATGCGACTCGCCCACCTCGGCCTCCCCGCCCACTGCCTCCTCCACGTCACTACGCCTCCCATCGCCGCCGTCGACCTCCTCCTCGCCTCCGCCGGCCCCGGCGGCTTCTCCACCGTCGACGCCCTCTGCGCCGCTGCCAGGTCGCACGGCGCCCGCGTCCTCCTCCTCACCGCCTGCCCCGACACCGGATCCTGCGTCCGCCACGCCACCGCCCTCGGCTACCTCCCGGCGCGGACGATGGCGGATGACGGCGGCGGGGCGCCGTCGCTGCTCCCGATGGGGAGCCTTTACGAAGCCGCCATGTTCGTCCTGTTCGAGATGGTGGTGTTCAGGCTGGGCGACCTCCTTGGGGAGACTCCGGAAGCCGTCCGATCTCGGCATACTAATCTGGAATAAGATGAGATCGACGAGGGCATTTTAGGGATAAAGAGTGTATACGGACGTCAACCCTTCACCGGTGTCCACAAAACTCTAAATATGTTGTTTATATAAATTAACATATAAATATATTAAAATATTTTTACATATAAAACGTATATTTAAAATTATATATCATAACAAAATAAAAAAATTATTCTCAATTTTATTTTCATAATGTATATATATAAACACATTTTTGAACAAATATGTGTGCGTGCATGTATGTGTTTATAAATATATGTATGTCTGTGTATAAATATATGTATGTGTAGTTGGGTCTGTCGAGTTCGAGGTGGAAAAAATGACCTATTTATTAATCAAGCCCAACTGGACTGATCGTGACCCAACATGTTTATTGATGAGACCTTTAAAAAAAACTCGTTTATCAAATATATGTTTGTGTGTATATTTAAGTATATGTATATATTTTACAACAAATATATATTAAATAATGTATATGTATACACATTATTCAACAAATATATATTAAATCAATGTGCGTATGTGTGTCGTAAATATTAAAGTTGTATCTTTATCATAGATTTTTTATCACTAATAAATGAAACTTTTACCAGCGACAACACTAATACAATATTTATCTTTTTATTTGTGGTAAAATATTTATATATTTTTGATTGCAGTGAAATATTTATAACTTTAATGTCAATTAATTGATTTTCTTAAATTTTAGAAAATTTTATATTCAAAATTTTATATATTATAATATATATTTTACAAATAGCAAACAATACACACTCAGACGCCCTAGTGGGTCAAACCTCATTCTCCCCAAAAGAATGACAAACATCAATTGAATCTATTTTATTAAATATTTACGACTCAAAAGCACCGGTTCTTCATGGCCCTAAGGCCCGGTTTCATGTGGCACAAAAGCCCCTTAAGGAGATGACTCAAAGACCCGAATGTGCGCCCTGTATCATGCAATGACATTAGTCTTCTGCCACATTTCCCCCTATCAACAGTAATTACACCGTATCTGTAGCCTGGAAGTTGCCCCCCACCCCAACAAGAAGGCTGATCACCCATTCATCCCATATTAGGCCTTTTTATCAGGCCAAGCAAGTCCTCTTACCCATGTACAATCTATATGTATGAGTGTGTGTGTCTATATGTTTGTGTGTGTTTCTATATAAATATATAAATATATGTCTTTGTGTGTGTTTATATATATTTAAATATATGTATACATTTTCAACAAATAAACATTAATACCAACACACACACACATTTTGCAACAAATATATATTAAATCAATGTGTGTCTGTATTTATATATACATTTTGCAACAAAGCTTTACCTTTATAATCGTTTAATTTAGCGCTGATTGTAATACCCGAGACCCTACTGTAGCAGGTAAACACTCTAAAGAGCCTTTATTCATGAATATATTTTAAAGTTTAATTTCTGAATGTTAGAATTTAATTTTAACAATATAAAGTTCATTTTTGAATTCATCGTAAAGATATTAATTTAAGATGAAATTTTGGGTTTTTTCCAAAAAGATTGATTTTTAGGTGAATAGTGCAAATACCATTTTTGTTAAAACCGCAACTCTTATGATGTAGTTAGGATATAAGCATAAAATAAAACTCACAAAACCTTTTAAGTAATAAAATATGTATTTAAGGACTAACATTATACATTTTAAAATATTCTTTGAACATGTCAAACATTTTTAGAACTTATTAAAATGTTACTTTAATATAAAAACAATTTTTGGTCTTTTCTTTAAATCAAATATTTTCAAGGAGAGATTCAGTTTTGGCTTGCCTTGAAAGCCTCATGCCTTTTATTTGTTTTATAATAAATCAATTTATGTCATTAAAATCAGTATCCAAGATAATTATATCTTATGTATAAATTTAAAGATTAAAAATGTTATTTTTCTAAAAGCTAATTTTATGCGATTAAATGCGTTTATTTTAGAATTAACATTTAACACATTTAGAAATTTTATTTGAGAAAATGATTTTCAAATTTTAAATCAGAAGGATCAAATTAGGTAAAAGGACAATCTTAATCTTTTTCCTTAAAATTGATTACTAAGGTTAAAAATTAATTACCAAGGTAAAAGTAAACTAGGATAAAATTTAAAAAGTTAAAAGAAAAATCCCTAAAACACTCAAAGTTTTCTAAAAAAGGAGTGGTTGAGGTCTGTTTCGACCCACACTCAATTCCCCCTCCCCTGTTGTATATTTTTGTGGCTATTGACCCTTGAATAGTAACTTTACTTTATTGAAAATGTATGAGTTACTCCCAAAATTATCATTCTCTTCACTTGTAAAAGAGTAATATCCCCACCACGTCAAGACTCACACTCCCTTTTAATTTCTCCTTGAAACTCTCCCACGTTGATCCTCCTAGAACCCTCTCCCATGTTCAAAAGCTTCTGGTCACCATTAGTTAGCAATAAGACCTTCATTTTCAAGGTGACTTTCAAGGAAAATTCAAGTCCCCGACTTAAGTATTATCAACTACTTAGCCTTTCTTCTTAATTATCTTCATTTAAATTTACTCAAACCACACTAATATAATGATATTGGTATCATTTATATACTGTGATATTTCTATATTAAGGGTATTATCATTGTCTATTCATCCATCACCTCCATTAAGAAAAATGATACCATCATTCGTGGGTATATGCAAACTACCGCCACCATGAGAAAAAAAGTTCATTTTTCATCACCACCCATCATTGATGGTTCTTAGAATAGATTTAATGAAAAAATGTGTTTTTTTATGATATCATTAAGGTTCTTATATGAAAAACTGGAGAACCTATTAATGATATGAACAATAAATGATCATCATTAATTCAATCGTTTAAAATAAGTTGGCTAAGAGGAAAATCATTTAATCAAATTATGTAACATTTTCATATTTGTTACTTCTTATTCTAATTCCTCTCTAATTTTGATATTTTACACTAATAAACGCTATATAAGATCATTATGCTTTGGGTACAACAATATTACAACAAAACCACCTCATAATCATCCATTAAATCAGAGTATGTTCATGTTTGAGTAGGTTTAACCATCTACTTGAACTATACTATGAATTTATATCATGAATGACTATGAGAATATAATTATTGGTATAATATAATATAAATGTTTAAATAATGATTTGTTTTTTTATTATGGAGATGTTATATCAATATTTAATCCATCAATTAAGAAAACACCCTTCAATCATCAAAAATCACCAAAACATGTTTGTTATCGATTTCATCTTCAAGGATAAAGACTAAAAAACTCATGAAATGAATTTGAAACATCATAAATAATTATAAATAATCCCTAAAAGTAACTTCTATGACCTAACAATGATGAACATTGGAAAAAGAATGAATATGGACACCACTATTATAAAACTAGTACAAACAATCAAAACTACAAACACCCGATGTGAAAAATCATAAGAATTCATATAGAGAATGACTATTTATAAAGAGTATAAATAAAAATGGATATGAGTAATGTTTTGAATTAAGTTATTAAGATATCTATGTCTATGATAGATGATCTTAAAGTGTGTTCGTGGAAGTTAGGACAAGAGGTAAGGGTTTTCCATTTCAAATTCCTCTCTTTGGGACATGTTTGGTATTATGCACCTAATTTCCTTTATATGGTGCATATACTGCCTATTTGAGATGTTATATTATGAAATGCCTTTATTCATGGAATTTGAAGATCAATTTGATAACCTCTCTTTCAAGAGGTTTGGATTGAGTTTCTACCTAAGCTAGAAGTGGGGGTTTCCATCTTAATTTTCGTTCTTTGGGACTTTTGTTATATTCACTAATTATTTCATTTGTGCGATGAATATATTTCCATGGAAGACTTTTACTATATTACTATTGAATTTCAATGGATTTTAAATCCTATATTTTTAACCTTCCCACACACTCTTTTGATTTAAGAGTTACCAAAATTGTTGTAAAACTAAATCATTTCCATGGTAGAAAAAACATCCTATGTTTTAGTAAATTAAAAGTGTGTGTAGTTTCCTAGAAAATACATCTATATAGAGATACTGAAAAGTGGTTGTGGCTGTGGAAAAAATGCACCTAAGTGTAATCACCCAAAAAAGGGTTGGTTGAGCATTGACTCAATTATTACCTTGATGCACGATAAATGGGCCTAAGACTGCACACCTGACTAAACACTCATAGGAGATATGCTTTGGAATATTCACACTCTCTTTATGAATCATGTTGAAGGATTTTTCCAACCATTGACTTGGTTTCCTACCAATGGAAACTATTGAACCCAATTGTTATCTTCCATGGATAACCCAACACATTTAAATTACCCTCACACCTATATTTCTTTGATAAAGGTACTTCATACTACTTTAATGATACCCCAAAGCTTCTAAGTTGATTAAGGGGCATTATCCCCTACATACACATTATTTCAATGAATGGGGAAGCATTTATTTTCTATATTTTTTCATTATACAGATAACCATGTTTTTATTCATCCATAGGTTCCTTAGGGAGTGGTATGAGATGTATTGTTTACTCTTATGGTGAATGCATTGGACTTAATTAGGTGACGGGTGGGGCCTAAAATTATATATCCCCTCAATTCATCAATAGGTCTCATGAGACAAAGCAGTTTGTGTTTTGGTGAATACCTCTCCCCATATTAGTATAATGTCTTGGCACAAGACCTTGACAACATGTTTTGATATCTAACATTATAAATTCCATCAGTATGATATTAATGATTATTTTTATCTATGTTTTTATTTATTTTCATGGATATAGAATTCCCCCAATTTCGGTTTATTATGGATTAATGTTGTTTATTTATTCCTTCCATATCAATTATGCCAAGTTTATCTTATGATAGGTTCCATTGTATACTACTCTTTATTGAGCATCTGAGACCACCCTCATTTTTTTCCTTTCCATAGGAAACCTAGATGATAACTATGTGTAATTTTTAGGGATATGATAGAAGGGATAATAATGTTCTTGCAATGTGTTCAAATTGCATCTTATGCTTTCAAATGTAATTATGTATGTATCTATTATTACAAGACTACAAAGCTATTGGATCCTTCATAAACTCTTGTATTCTTAGTCAATAATGTAATATAATTATCAACTCTAGGTTTTTGGAGTCTGAGATGTTACAGTTGGTATTAAAGGAATTTTAGTAGGAACTTTGTGGATTATATTTAGAGGAACCTAGTTAGAAAACACAAGTACCATGAAAAAACCCTAACATTTATAGGTAACACTCTATAAAATATAATAAGAATTATATTTTACAATTCAATATCATGGGATAATAAAAATATGCCACTATTTAGATATGGAAACAAGTGAAAGCAGATTACTATCTATAAAGGGGGCATAGAATCCCTTATTTTAAGGGAGAAACTTCATATACTGAGGATTTTCTAAACTCATACTCAATAGCTCTCCTTAATGAAATTATGGGAATAAATGAAGATCAAGAATGATCTATAGATAAGGAAGGAATCCTAAGAATAGATAATGTACCTATGGTACACAAATTCATTGATGTTTTTCTAGAAGAACTGCATTGTCATCCACCAGAGCGTGAAGTTGAGTTCTCCATTGATCTAGTTCCTAATGAAAGACCTATATCTAAAAATTACTATATAATAGAACTAGTGGAGTTGGTAGAGTTGAATAAATATTTATAGGAGTTGTGTGATAATGGATTTATACTCCCTAGTTTTTCACCACAGGGAGCCCTTATTTTATTTGCGAAAAATAAGGATGAGTCTATGAGACTGTGCATTGATTATAGGGAGATAAATGCCAATATTATAAAGAATAAGTATCCTTTACCATGAATTTATGAATTATTTTCTTAACTTCAAGGAATAATTTTCAAAGATCAATCTTTGATATCGTTATCATCAGCTAAGGGTGAAGAAGGATGATATATCGAAGATGACATTTCAAACAAGATATGAACCTTATGAGTTCACGGTAATTCCTTTTGGATTAACTAATTCAACTTTTATATTTTTGGATATGATTGATAGTGTATTCAAGGATTATATTGATAACTTTGTGGTGGCATTCATTGATTATATCTTGATACACTCTAAGATCTATAAAGATCATGAGAGTCATCTGCAAATAATTCTGGAGTCCCTCAGAAAAAATAATTATATGGGAAATATAGTAAGTGTGATTTTTTCTAAATAAAGTTTCTTTTCTTGTCCATATTATATCTAAGTATGGAATATATATTGACCCTTTAAAGAAAAATTTAGTCAAATAATGTATTAAACTGACTAACATTACTGGGATCTGATGTTTCCTAGGATTAGTGGGTCACTACCATAGGTTTGTTCAAGATTTTTCTTGGTTGGTCAACCCATTATCCAAGTTAACATGTAAATGGGTTAAATTCACATGGTCAAGGGAATGTGAGAAATGTTTTGAAGATATGAAGAGGAGATTAATTAATGAACTGATATTAATTTTACTATAAGTTAAGTAAGAATTTGTAATATATATTGATGCATTGAATAAAGGACTTGGTTGTGTCCTTATACAGAATGATATGGTGATTGCCTATGCATCACGACAATTGAAAACAAATGAACCTTACAATACATCTCACAACCTTGAGTTGGAATCCATAATATTTACTTTGAAAATATATATATAACACCTTTATAGAAAAAGATACAATATATATATTTACCATAAGAGTTTTAAGTATATCTTTTCTCTGAAGAATCTAAACATGAGGAAAATAAAATGATTATAATTACTCAAGGAAAACAATTTCCCGATACACTACTACCCTGGAAAGGCAAACAAGGTAGCTGATGCATTGAGTAAGAAGGACCATGGAGTTATAACTATGATGAGGATTAACAAGGATCTTATAAAAAGAGATCTAGGGAAGATGGATATTGTGTTTTTAAGGCAAGGGGATCCATCTTTCCATTTTTAAGACATTTCTAAACCATTACTACTTGAAAATACAGAGAAGTCCCAAAAGGATGAAGAGGGATTATAAAGGAACACTAAATCACTAAATAATGGGAAATTGATAGAATTAATATATAAAGAGAGAGTTTTGAAGTTTGGAAAGAGGAAATGGGTTCCATCAATACTAGAGTTGAAAAGGTAACTGCTAGATAAAGCACATAACTCAAATTTTTATGTACACCATGGTAGCATAATGATATATAGGTATTTAAGAGAACATTTTTGGTAGGACTGTATAAAGTGAGAAATTGAGGACTATGTATCTATATGCTTAGTATATCAACCACCACTTTTCATATAATAGCATTACATCTTTTTTTGAAGAATACTTAAAACATTACACAAATAGACACCCAAAGACCGTATTAGTTTAGTGCATTTGGAAACATGGAAATATAAAAAATGGTACATAAGTGAGATACATTATGTCCCAATAAATTCTTCACAACTAGTACCCTTCTTAGATACATCATACATTACAAAAATCTTCATAACCTGGGGAATGGAAACATAAAAATGAGTGAGCTCAGATGCTCAGTAAGGGTAAACAAGGGAGATATGTAAGAATAAACATGAGCATAAGGGCATGATAATGTGATCATGACATTATAAGATCAAACCCTACATATCAAAGATCATAAATATGAATCATGTCATAAATATTGGTAGTTCATGAGACATGAATAATAAGAAAATCAAGAGCATAATTCATGAAATCATAATATAGGAATAATACATTGAATTGTGGAAGTCACGTAAACATGTAATATCATTCCCTATAAGTCAAGGTACATTGCCAAAACTTAACAGGGCACTTCATGGGGTCTACATCTACTGGGAGAGACATACTACCATCCCAAGTCACAGTCCTTTCCTTGTAAGGGATTGGGTTTCCCAATCTTCTCATAGTGGACCAGGTTTCCCCATCTTCCCACAGTGGGTCGGGTTTCCCCATCTTCCCATAGTGGATCGGGTTTCCACATATTTCATAGTGGATCAAGCCAATAAACTTGAATCCCATAATTATTTAATGAGATATAAATCTTTACCCAATGCATTGGAGGTAGATACAGGTCCAACCCATATCATAATGAAATCATATATACACGTTCCACAAAATCATAAACAATCATATCATAACCCATGAAATGAAATGGGTTCCAAAAAAATGTAATAATATCTTAAACTATGTAAAAAGGAAAGTTTCACAATCATTTCATCAAATCATAACCCATGAAAATAAGTGGGTTTCATAAGCATATAACCCATGAAATGAAAATAGGTTTCACAAAAATCATGCCATCAAAATATAAACCATTCAGAGAAAGAATATGAATAGAACCTTTGGATAATTTCCCCATAAAGGAATGAGTAACACTAATGGATGTTATCTTATAAGGAAAATAATTTGGGAATATCTTTTAAAACTATTTCTTAATAAAAATATTCTTTCTTCTTTGAAATATTCTTTTTAAAACATAAAACATTTTTGAAAACCTTTTTCTTTGAAAATAGATTTAAAAACTTATAAAGGAAGCTTGGAAATCATAATTTTTAAAAAATAAATTTTCCTTGAAAAATATATTAAAATATCATCTTTAAAAACATTTTTGAAAACATTTTTTAAAACATGATTTTTGAAATTTATGGCATGAGTCTCAAAGAAGGAAAATTGAGACAAAACTAATTTACCAATTTGGTAACTTTTGAAACATAAAAACCATAAAAGATATATAATAAAATGGATATGTATATATCCATAAATTTAAGTATAATAATCATATAATATATTCATGGGTAGTATATAAACCACAAAAAATGAGTGGTGAATAAGGCATAAATCTCACAGAAATAAAAGTGTGACTTGAAATCCCCTTACCTTATGTCTTGACTCTCATCGTACTTGTTCAAACCTCCTATATAATAAATATAAGTTTATTATAAAACCAAATCATAACCATATTCTTATATCTAATACCATATATTTCATTATATGACCCACTTATTAACACTTCCATGTTAAGGTTACGTTTCAGGTAATATCTGCTTTGTTTTTCACATATGTCTTAATTTGTTATATTTTTGGTCCTCATACTTATATCATGATTTAAAGAATGTAAAAAATGATATAAATATAATTTATATTAATTATATATGTATTTATAATTATATATGAAATATATAAATAGAAAATGAAATATACCATTCATGGAGACGGTAGGCTGTACGTACGCATTAATGTTGTTTCTGTTTTCTTATCATATTGAAAGAAAAAAGTAAATTATGTATATATATACTAATTATAGTAGTAGTATTATTTAATATATATAATATATGTTTAATTAACCCATAATTAATACATTCCATGTAGAGTGAGGAGGTGGTAGTCCACACTCCCTCAAAAGAAATTGTCATATTTACACAAAAATAGAAATCATAAAGTTATGTGTTATATAATAATTAAAGAAGCATAAATAAATAATAAATATAATAAATATAATATAAAAATAGATTTTACATAATAATTTCCAACCATGAGAGGTGGTAAAGGAAAAACAAACAATATCATTTTGTGAGGCGATAGTTCATCGTACACAAGAACGGTAAGTTCGTTACCCATTAGATTGAAGTATGCGTAAGTGTAGGTAAAAAAATTGAAATAAAAAATCTTAGTATATTTATTATACTGAGGTTATTATATAATCATGGAATAATAAGAGTTTAGGGGGTGGAAAATGAAAAGAAAACAAAAGTACTTGAGGAATGATGTTACCTCTTATTTGGGTAACTCCTTTTGGTTTGCACCAAAGGGATTCCTTGGATGAATTTATTCAAAAAGGGAGGATTATGGAATGAAGGTAGATATTTTTGGATGATATTTATTAATAGTTTTTCCAATACAAAGGTCTTGATAGGTGTGAATAAGTGGGAGGGGTGAGTGCCTTTTTATAGCAGAGGAGGAGTGGCATTCTTGTAAATTTTTGAAAAGGGAATTCCACCCACATTTTTACTATTTCAAATGGCTCCAATAATGGTAAAAATCTGATGAAATGGAGTATATGGTAGAAATATGAACATCCAATGTATTTTTTACAAGTTTATATGTCATTCTGGGGCTTAAGTTTAAGGTTTAGTCCTTTGTTAAGTTAATTTTTCTCTTAATCACTATAATTAATTTTAATCATTTTCACTATTTTTTTTGTCAAAAACTACGTTGAAATTATTAGAAATTAGAAATTATTCTTATTCTAAACACGAAATCTCTTTTTCCAAATTATAATCATATAAGTGTCAAAAATTAATTTAAATTTAATCCCACAGATGGGTCGCGACAATAGGTTTTTAAGAAAAAATGTTTAAAAGTTTGGAATGTTTTGATATCCAATTTAAATGTGAAATAGGTTAAAATGAACTATATTTTATTAATTTATATAAAATTAATTTCATTAAAACTTTAAAATAAAATTAAAATATAATTGAACTATATAAATAAATTAGATGAAAAAACAGTTTTGAATTAAAATTTAGTATTTTTCACAATTCATCCAAAAGTTAAGTTTTTCAGAAAAATCACTAAAATTCACCCTAAGATACTTTTGAATTTATTAATTAAAAAATTATTTTTATTTTATCAAATTAAATTTCTAAAAGTATATAAAATTAATTTTATTATTGTTCACAAAAGAACATAAAAAGCAGTTCTTTTAAGAAAATAGTATTTTCAAACATATAAAGGCTTTTCCAAAAACTATATGTTTTATTATAAATATGTTATATTTATATAAAAAAATTATAAATAATATTTAAAAATTATTTATTAACATCCATATCACTATGTTTAATGGTTATGTTATAAATATTTTACTTAAATAATTGTAATAATAAAATGTTATTTCATAGAAACTCAGTGTTTCATGTAACACAAGCCATGTAGGTGTTGCATGTAGCATAAGATTAAATTGGTATATCTTATAAATAAACTTTATCTTATTTTAGAAATAAATGTAATAAATCAAAGAAAATTAATTTATTCAATTGAAAAAAAGGTTCATAAAAACTCAGGGTGTTACATTCTAGCCCCCTTAAAATGAATTTCACCCTCAAAATCCATCATTCTGATACAAAAAAATGAGGAAGATTTTACCTCATAATATCCTCAAGTTACCACATTGTTTCCTCTAACTGTTGATTTCTTTACAAAACTTTGACTAGGGGAGTGGTCTTATTTTGTAGAAATTTATCTGTACAATCCATAATTTCAACTGATTGTTCCTCATAAGAAAGATCTTGCTCCAACGGTATGAATTTTGAGTTTAGTACATATGAAGGGTTAGGTATGTACTTTCTCAGGAGAGATACATAGAACACATCATAGAATTGAGAGATATTTGGAGGAAGTGCCAAGCGATAATCTACTATTCTGATATGATCAAGAATCTCAAATGGACCGATATACCTAGGTATTAGTTTCCCTTTCTCCTGAACCACATAACCTTATTTTAGGGAGAAATTCATAGAAACACATTCTCACCAAATTAAAATTCTAGGTCACACTGATGGTTATCAACATAACTTTTCTTCTGAATTTGAGCTGCCTTGATATGCTGCTGAATGGTTCTAACCTTCTCTTCCATTTCTTTATCTATATCAGATCCCAATATATTTCTTTATCCAAATTCATCCCAGAAATTTAGAGATCTACATTTCTTCCCATAGAGGGATTCATAAGGATCCATCTAAATTCTTGAGTGGAAGATATTTTTATAAGAAAAATAAACTAGAGGAAGGTGTTGATCCCAACCACCTTTGAAATCCAACAAATAAGATATCAACATATCCTATAGGGTTTTAATTTTTCTTTCAGACTGACCATTATTATGAGGATTATAAGTAGTGATGAAACTCAATTCTATATCAAGTGCTTGCTGAAGACTTCTCCAAAACTTTAAGGTAAACCTAGGATCCCAATAAGAAAAAATGGAAATTGGTACTCCATGCAACCTTACCACTTCCTTAATGTATATCTTAGAAATTTAATCTAAAGAGAAGTCTTATATGATAACAATTAAGTGTGATAACTTAGTAATGTGATAGACTACTACCCATATAGCATTAAACCCTTTAAAGGTTTTAGAGAGTCTAATGAAAAAAATCCACAGTGATGTTCTCCCATTTCCATTCTGTTATGGGTAATGGATTCAACATCCCCTTTGACTTTTTTCTTTCTTCCTTAACTTTATGGAATGCCAAGAATCAAGATACAAACTTTGCGATATCCATCTTCATGCCATCCCACCATAAGTATTCCTTTAAATCTATATACATCTTCCCACTTCTAGTTTGAATAGAGAATTAAGAACTATGAGCTTCCTCTAACACACCCTTCTTCAAATCTGGTATGGAAGGAACACATACATGGTTCCTAAACCTTATCATTTCATCTTGATCAAGGTTAAACTCAGGAAAATTTCTAACCTTATTTTTTAGCTCTATATCTTCCTTCTGCGCCTCTTTAATATTAACCTGGATAGAGGGTTGAACATTCAATTGAGAAAGATAAGATTTCTACCATTCCTTTAGGATTTCTAGATCTATCCTTTTCAAATCCAAAAATATTGGATCTTTGGTGATCCTCATCATGGATAAGATAACATGATCCTTTTGACTCAAAGCATTAGCCGCCTTTTTTTGCTTTCCCAAGGTGGTAATGGATTGAGAAGTCATAATCTTTTATTAGCTCTAACCATCTTCTCAGGAACATGTTCAAATAATTCTATGCGAATATATATTTTATAAATTTATGATCAATATATATATATCACACTTTTATCCATAAAGATAATTCCTTCATTTACTTATTGTGAAAATTACCACTGCTAACTCCAAATCATGAGTTGGGTAATTTTGCTCATGGATCTTCAACTAATGTGAGGAATAAGTGATAACCATATTATTTTACATAAGAACACATCCCAATCCCTTCTTGGATGCATCACTATTGATTACACATCCTTCTCTAATATAGGGTAATGTAAGCACATGTGTGCTAACCAACCTTCTCTTTAGATCATTGAAATTTTACTCAAATTTATCTATCTAGAGTAACTTGGAACCCTTATGAGTTAAACTGGTCATAGGATTCAATAGTCGTGAGAACTTATCCACAATATATTGATAATATCCAGCTAATCCAAGAAAACTTAAAATCTCAGTCACTTTGGTTGGTCTAGGACAACATTCAATATCCTCCATTTTTGATAGATCTACTGGTATATCATCTCTTGAGATTATGTGAACTAAAAATGAAACCTTTTGCAGCCAAAATTTACACTTTGTAAATTTTTAATATAGTTTCTCCTTCCTCAGGTTATTAAGTACAATTATCAAGTGGTCTTCATGATATTCCCTGATCTTTGAATAGATAAGAATATCATCTATAAAGACTACCACAAAATGATTGAAGTAATCTCTAAAGACCCCATTCATCAAATCCATGAAGATAACAGAGGTATTAGTAAGACCAAAAGGCATCACTATATATTCATAGTGTCCATACCTTGTACAAAATTATATCTTGGAAATATCATATTTTTTGATCCTGAATTGATGATATCCAAAATGAATATAAATCTTGGAAAATTATTGAGCTCCATGTAGTTGATAAAACAATTAATCAATATGGGTAATATGATACTTGTTCTTGATCGTGATATTGTTCAACTCCCGATAATCAATGCAGAGTCACATTTATCCATCTTTCTTCTTCACAAAGAGAATAGGTTTACCCAAAGGTGAAACACTTGGCCAAATGAATCCCTTATCAAGGTTTTCTTGGAGTTTCTCATTTAGTTCCTATAACTCCATTGGGTCTATTCTATATAGAGTCTTTGAAATTTGTGTGGAACTAGGTATGAGTTCCATAAAGAACTCAACTTCACATTTTAGTGGAAGACTATGAAACTCTTCTAGTAACATATCCAAAAATTCCTAAACAATAGGCATATCATCAATGTTGAGTTTCTCCCCAACCATTTGAGACAAACATGCCTTCTGAATGGGAATTAATACCCATGCATTGGATGTAATCTCCATAAGAAGTTCATAATTGTCATCACATTGATATAAAGTCATAGTTTGGTTTGAAATATCAAACATAACTTTATTTACTTGATAATTGATGTGATATTTATGATGAGAAATCCAATCCATGCCTAAGATGATGGAAAATTCAACCAAAGGAAGAATGATAAGATTTTCAGGAAGCACATTCTCACAAATGTCAACTAGAGAGGAATCATAGACTTGATATGCAATCATCACACCATTAGGGGATTTCAATACTAATTCTACAACTAATAATTTTTGTGGAATCTTAATAACCTTAGAATATTATTTAGATATGAAAGAGTGGGTAGATCCAGAATCAAATAAGGCATTAACAATTCTAGAGTAGATAGTAAGTGTACCTTTCACTACGTAGTTATCACACCCCTCATCAGAAATGGTGATCACATGAGATTTCCACTTTTCCCTTTGTTTAAGAGGTTTCTGATGTCAATCATCATCACCAACCCTCAGGTTTGGGAACTAGTTAGCTTAATTCCCATCCTCCTTACACTTTAAGCACTGAAGTATGGGAGGTGAATTTTGTGCATCTTTATCTCTATTTACATCATTGGATAACTTCTTATCATCAATTCAGCAAAAAATTTCCCAATTTAATTCAATCCCACACTTAAAATATTTATTAGACCCCATAAGACAATTTACTCCATGCTTCTTTCCACACATAGAGCATAAAATAAGGCTCATATTCTTCTCTTCAAGGTTTTTAGATTTTCCTTTGAACTTCATATTTCTTTTCTTGTTAAAACCATGAGATTGATATGTAACTCCAACCTCCATTTTAACTTTGATTTCACAATGAAAAATATCTTCATATATACCAAAGTCTCTTATGTCCAATGCCCTTTTGAGACTTGTCTTTAATACACTAAAGAACCTATCAACTTTATATTTGGGTTGGATGATAATTAAAGAAGTGTACTATGAAAGTCTTATTAAATGAGCCTCATAGGTACCGATAGATTCATCATCCTTCTACTTAAACTAAAGGAACTCCTTTTCTATCTTTGTATGAAGAAAAAAAGTAAATTACTTATTGAAGAACAAGTTCTTGAACTCATCCCAATCCATGGATTAAATTTCATATTTCTTCCTCATATTCTTGATCAGAGTCCACCACTATCCGACTTCAACTTCTAAATGATAAACAACTAGAATGAATTTCTCATGTTCCAAACACTAGATAATGTAGAATATATTTTTAGGGGTATTGATCCATTGTTCATCCATAATTGGATCAAAATAGACATTGGAAGAAGTTGGATGTTGCCTCATGAATGACTCAACAAAATGTTATTCCATACTTTTCTCATTTGAAATATTAGAATGATTCATAGCTTGATAAAGATGGGTGAGCATAGTAAAGAGATTTTTCATTCAAAATATCCTAGAATTTATATGCCCAGGAGGAAAATTGTTGCATTTTATATTGTAATAACCATTAATATGGTTCCTTCAGGTTTCATCCATTTACTAAAACCAAAAATATTAGAGTAAGAAACGGTTTTTATAGCGAGGAAGCACATAATCCTAAAAAACCACTTATAGGATGTCTAAATTATGAATAATTATTTAATATATGACACCTTAGGTTTATCCTAGGTTATTTATTGCCAAATAATATTTAAACCCTTCATGACGGTTTATGAAGATTTTTTGAATTCCCCAAGCATGCCCCCCAGGATTATCAAATCGGGTGTGTAGTAAGACCCATTATCGTGCACCAGTTCCCAATCAAGTTTAGATAAATATGGTGTTAAAAAGGTTGTTACCCCTATTTACATCTGTTCCAGAGTCACATCCACTTATAGTATCTATAAAGGGATGTATTTATAGGAAACCAATCACTCTATCCTTTACCAAAATTCTAGGAAATTTTCTATACTTTTCCTTATCCTCAGATTTATCCATAGACATGTCCTTAGGGTTCTCACTAAGGTTTTATCATCCTATTTTCCAAAGGTTAACTAAAATTTTTCTTTGATAACAACTATAATAACTCTCTATTTTCATACAATAATATTTTTTTGTGTGGAATACTTAAAACATTACACAAACTAATGCCCAAAGACAGTATTAGTTTAGTTCCTTTGGAAACATGGAAACAAAAACACTAGTACATAAGTGATCTAGATTATCTTCCACTAGGTTATTCATGAAAAGTACCCTTCTTAGACACATAATACATAATACACATCTTCATAACCTAGGAAATGGAAACATAAAAAGGGGCGAGCTCAGATGCTCAGTAAGGGTAAACAAGGGAGATATGTAAGCATAAACACGAGAATAAGGGTATGAGAACATGATTGTGCCATTATAAGATAATACCCTACATATCAAAGATCATAAAAAAAATCATGGTATAAAGATTGATAGTTAAAAATATATGAATCATAAGGGAATCAAGATCATAAGCCATGAAATCATAATATTTGAATAAGACACTAAATTGTGGAAGACACATAAATATATAATATCATTCCCTATAATTCAAGGTGAATTTACAAAACTTAACAGGGAAATTCATGGGAACTAAACCTACTTGGCGTGACACACCACTATCCCCAGTCTCGGTCCTTTTCTTTTAAGGGATAAGGTTTCCCCCATCTTCCTAGAGTAGATCAAATTTCCCCATCTTCCCATAGCAGATTGGTTTTCCCTATATTACCATAGTGTATCAGGTTTCCCCATCTTATATAGTGGATTAATCCTGTCGACTTGAATCCCATAATTATCTCATGAGATATAAATCTTTATCCAATGAATTAGAGGGAGATATAGGTCCCTCCCATCTCATAATAAAGACATAAACAATAATAACATAACCCATGAAATGAAATGAGTGAGATAAAAATGTAATCATATATTAACCTATGAAAAAATACAGGTTTTAAAATAATTTCATCAAAGAATAACCCATGAAAAGAAGTAGGTTTCATAAGTATATAACCAGTGAAAGAGAAACAGGCTTCATAAAAATCATTCCATCAAAACACAAACCATTAAGATAAATAATATGAATAGAACATTTGGATAATTTACCTATAAAGTCATGAGTAACACCAATGGATGTTATGATATATGGAAAATAATTTTGGAATATATTTTAAGACCATTTCTCAAGGAAAATATCCTTTATGCTTTTAAAAATTATTTTTAAAATATAAAACATTTTTGAAAACCTTTTTCTTTGAAAATAGCTTTGAAAAATTATAAAGGAAGCTTGGAAATAGTAAAAAAAATTTAAAATACTTTTTCCTTTAAAATGATCTTAAAATATAATATTTAAATATGTTTTTTAATTTTTTTTTTGAAAACACAGTTTTTGAAATTCACGGCATGTGCTCAAAGAAGGCAAATTGAGACAAAACTACCTTACCGATTTGGTAACTTTTAAAACATAAACCCCAGGAGAGAGAGATAAAAAAATGGATGTATAAATACCCATAAATTTAAGGATAATAATCATATAATATATTCACAGGTATTATATACACCACACAAAATAAATGAGTGGTTAATAAGGAATAAATCTCACATAAATAAAAGTAAGACTAGAAATCCCCTTACCTTATATATTGACTCGCATTATACTCATTAAAACATTATGTATAATAAATATAATTTTATTATAAAACTACCACATAACCATATTATTATATCTAATACCATATATTTCTTTATATTACCTGGTTATTAGAACTTCCATGTTAAGGTTTTGTTTTGAGTAATATCCGCATTGTTTTTCACATGTGTCTTAATTTGTTATATTTTGGATCCTCATACTTATATAATGATTTAATTAATGTAAAAAAATGATATAAATATCATGTATATTCATTATATATGTATTTATAATAATCTATTAAATATAAAAATATAAAATTAAATACATCGTTCATGGAAATAGTAGGTTGTATGTACGCATGAACGTCGTTTCCGTTTTCTTATCGTATTAAAAAAAAGAAAGTAAATGATGTATATGTATATATATATAAATATAATAATTATAGTATAATTATTATGTCATATATATCATATAAATTTAATGAAACCATCCTTAATACATTCCATGTAGAGTGTGAATGAATCACATCGCTTTGAGGAGGCAATAGTCCACACTTCTCCAAATGAAATTATTGTATTTACTCAAAATAGAAAGCATGGAGGTATGTGTTATATAATAATTACAGAATCATAAATAAATCATAAATATAATAAATATCATATAAAAATATAGTGTCCATCATAATTCTCAACCATGAGAGGAAGTAAAGGAAAGATGAACAACATCGTTTCGTGAGATGATAGTTCACCGTACACAAGAACGGTAAGTTCGTTACCCATTAGATTGAAGTGTGTGTAAGTGTAGGTTTAACACTTAGAATAAAAATATATCAGTATATTATGTATAATGTGGTTATTATATAATAATTTAATAATAATATTTGAGGTGGTGGAAAATGAAAATAATACAAATGAGCTTGAGGAACGATGTTACCTCTTCTTTGGGTAAATCCTTTTGGTTTGCACCAAAGGGCTTCCTTGGATAGCTTTCTATCCAAAGGGATGATTCTAGGATGAATTTAGATATGTTGGTAGGATATTTATACATAGTTTTTATGATCAAAATGGATTTTAGGTGTGAATAAGTGGGAGGTGTGAGTACATTTTTATAGTGGAGGAGCGATATTCTTATAAAGTTTTGAAAAGGGAATTCAACCCATGTTTTTCCTATGTAAAGTGGATACAATAATAGAAAAAATCCAAGAAAAAATAGTATAGAGTATAAATATTAATATAAAATGGATTTTGGACAATTTTCTAGGTCATTTTGAGCCTTAAGTTTAAGGTTTAATCCTTTGTTAAGTTAATTTTTCTCTTAATCGCTGTAATCAATTTTAATCACTTTCACTAATATTTTTTTTTATCAAAAACTAAGGTTACCTTATTATAAATTATAAATTATTATAATTAAAAATATGCAATATATTTTTCCAAATTATAATTATATAATTGGCTGGAATTAATTTAATTTAATCCTGTAGACGAGTCACGACAATGAGTTTTTAAGCAAAAATCTTTTAAAGATTGGAATGTTTTGATATCCAATTTCAATGTGAAATTGGTTTAAATTAACTAAATTAGATTAATTTATGTAAAATTAATATAATTAAAATCTAAAACCAAATTAAAATATAATTTAACTATATAAATAAATTATATGAAAAAGTAGTTTTGAATTTAAATTCAGTATTTTTTACTATTCATCAAAAAATGAAGTTTTTCAGAAAAATTTCTAAATTCACCCTAATATAATTTTTTTACATTATGAATTAAAAAATGGTATTTATTTTATAAAATTCAATTTCTAAAATTTTCTAAAATTAATTTTATTATTTTTCACAGAAGGTCATAAAATGGAGTTCTTTTAAGAAAATAGTATTTTCAAACTTATAAATACTTTACCAAAAACTATATGTTTTATTAGAAATATATTTTATTTATATAAAAAAATTATGAATAATATTTAAAAAGTAGTTATTACTATTCATATTACTATATTTAATTACTATGTTATAACTATCTCACTTAAATAATTATAATACTAAACTGTTGTTTTGTAGAAACTCAGTGTTGCGTGTAATGCAAGAAAAGTCAGTGTTGCATGTAACACAAGATTAAATTGATATATAGTATAAATAAAGTTTTAATTAGTGTAGAATGAAATATAATACATCAAATAAAATTAATTTATTCAAGAAAAAAATGGTTCATAAAAACTTGGGGTGTTAAACTTATTATGCTAGAAGTTATAGGCTAAAAGAAAATATCTTAAGGGAGTCATGAAAAATTTTACTATACCTATACGGAAGTGGTAAAATATTAAAAAGGTCTTTTTCACTGGACTCCCAAAGAATCAAAGGTTGAAAAATTCTATATGGTTCATCATTGATCATCTTAATAATTCTTCTCATTTCTTAGTGATAAGAGAAGATATACCCCTTGAGCGCCTTCCCAACTCTATATTAATGAAATAATAAGGCTTAATGGAACAAATAAATCAATCATATCTGAATGTTAACCTCAATTCACATTTAAATTCTAGAATAGTCTTTAAAGGGATCTGGACACTGAGATACATTTAAGCATCACCTATCATCCCTAAATTTATGGGCAGTATGAAATGACTATCTATACATTATAAGACATATTTAGATCATGTTTTATTAACTTAAAAGGTATATGGGATTAATATCTTACTTTTTATTGAATTTACATACAATAATAGCTTCCATTCAAGCATCCATATGAAACCATATGAAGCATTTCATAAGAAGAGGTGTCATACTCTAACATGTTGGGAAGAAGTTGGAGAAATAAAGATAGTCGTAATAGATCTTGTAGAGGAGATGATTGTAAAGTATGAACTATTCAAAATCATATTAAAGTAACCCATAATAGAAAAAATACCAATGCTAATAATCAAAGGAAATACTTGTAATTTTAATTTGGGGATCATGTAATCTTGAAGGTTTCACCATGGAAAGGAGTTGTAAGATTTAGTAAAAAGGGGAAGTTAATCCCTAGGTACATTGGAAAACCTCACTAAAAGTCAAATATTTTATTAAAAATGGGAAGAGAAAGAGTAAAAAAGCATCAAGGGGGACTATATAAGTGGATACCCAGAGCATATTATATGGAAACATCATCACCCCTGAGGGACAAAGATCCTAATATATCAAACACCTTTAAGGGGACCTCATGAGAGGCCTTAGAAGCTAGACATTCAGCTAAGCGGTTCCCTTCATGCCACGTGTAGAGGAGCTCAGATCCAAATGAAAGGAGGGATTTTAATTTACAAATCAAGTACATGATTTCACAGGGAGTAGAAGAGAGTCCCATTAGAGAATCCCATATAATATTTGAGTTTGTCTCCATAGAAGCCAAGAAGATACCATTAGAATGGAATAAATCAAAACCATTGCGCATAACCTCTGCCACATCCCTGAGAGAGTCACCAGACCCATAGAAGGAACTAAAGGTGAGTAAAATAGATCCCCTAGTTTCATGAACGATGCCTTTTATCCACATGAGTCCTTGAGAACATGAGCCATCGGTATTCAATTTAAGACCATGGGATGGGGGGTTCCACCTAACCCATTATACCACTGGTAGGGGTCTGGGAAGTGCATAGAGGTTCCTTCTTTCCATAAATCCTTGAGAGAAGGATATTTCTCCCACTAGTCGAAAATCTCTGCAATCTCCACAACCATGGACCTGGTTCTAACCACAAGATCCAAATCAGAGGGGGTAGGGTACTTGTGTTGATATTGGTTCCTTTCCTCCCATAAGATCTAGCATCCCACCACAAAGAGGATCAAGCACGCCCTCTCCTCATGTTTGTTATTTCCAGATCCACTAACCCATTGGTGGAGAAAGTCATCCAGGAATGACGCTGTAAGAATAAATCTAGAGAAATCGACCAGTAAACTTAAAATCCTCCAATACCAGTCACTAAGGAGGAAGAAATGGTGTGTGGAATCCTCCTGATGAGAACTGAAACATGATCATCTGGAAGAAATAGGGATACCTTTCTATTTTATCATCATGTTAGTAGGAAGAGAATTGTTTCGGAATTTCCACAACATAAAATTGAGTTTTAGAGGGAATTTATTTCACCAGAGAGTATCACCACATCTATCAAAAGTGTGATTACCACCCTCCACCTTCCTATAGGATTTGGTTAAAAAAGATCCACTGGTGGAGCATGTGAAGAAACAAACAATAGGGGAGTCCTCAAGATAAATATTATCATAGATTAGTCTTTTCCTATAATCAAGGGCCAAATTAACAAATAGGGTAAATTTTTTATCCTTTAGAAAGGAAAGGTTAGGCGTGGGGAACCCATGGAAACCAAGGACATCACCAACCCAATTGAAGAACCAAAAATTGATATCTTTGCGACCAATAATCCAGGATGAGTGGCATTGAAGCACCAAAAGATGGATTTTTGGGGACTTCCAGAGAGGGGAGGAGTTCCCTCTACTCGAGTTTAGTAAAATCATTTTTTTAGTACAAAATATTCTCTACAAAGTATGACCCTCAATAGATTACCATTCTAGTTTAACTTATACATGGAATCCCCAATATTCCTTACACCGATACCTATGGACTCCGCTGGTCACATGAGGTTCTTCCAAGAAGCCCAATGACACCTCCCCTCACCCTGAGTGTCCCAAATGATGGAATTTAGGAGTTTATCAATGTTGTGAAAAACCATCATAGGAACCTTGAGAACTGAGAGGATGTGTATAGGGATAGATTCTAGCACACTATTGACTAAGGTGGTTCTACCACTGAAGGATAAGAAACAATTTTCTAGTTTTTAATTCGTCTAGTTATTTTACAGATCAAACCATCAAAGTACTTGATGAAAATTATTATCGAGGCTATATGGGATCCCAAATATTCTATAGGTAAGGTCTTCATGTGAATACCCAATCTTGATTCAATATAACTCTTTCTTCTTTCCAAGAAGGAAGTTGGAAGGAACATGTGGCTTTTGTCCTTACTAACAAATTTCCAGCTTTATTTATAGTATTCCTCAATGATTTTGTTAAAAACTAGAGTGGAGGAATTGCATCCATTTAATAAAATTATCATTTTTTATCCATGAAAAAAAGTGAGGCACCTTGGGGATATGGGCTCTACAATGAAGAGTCTTGATAAGGCCAAGCTGAATATTAAAGTTAACATATTTGCTGAGTGTATCTTGGGTCATAATGAATATTATAGGAGATAAAGGGTCGAATTGCCTTATACCCCTAACCAGCTTCAAGAAGCCTCATTATCTACCCATGAAAAGAATATTAAACCAGGGTGAGCTAAAACACCGAAAGAACAAATCAATTGCCCATTTAGAAAATCCAATGTTCTATATAACTCAGAGGATGAATTTCCATTCAATATGATCATATAAATTCTCTATATACAAATTAATTTATATATTAGATCCCAACACCTTCTTATAAATACCTCCAACCATATCCTATGAAATTTCCATGGATCATTGAATAAAACAACCTTGGATTAAAGCATACTGTTCTTTAGAGACCCAGAAGTTAATGAACCGTGAGACACTTTTATTGATGATGGTATCCAAGACCATGTAAGAGAAGTTTAAAATGCTGATGGGGATGATACTTAGATATAGATTAAGTATTTTTAACCTTGTTAATGAGAATTATACTGGTAACTCATGCAAATTGGGGGAGGAAGCCTCCATGGAAGAAGTTTTTTATTTCCTCGAATAGGTACTCGTTGATAATATCCCAGGTGATAAAAAAGAAAGAACCCAGGAAAACATTCATTCCAAGGGAGAATGAAATGATTGGGGGTGGTGTGGGAAGAATGTGATATCCAAGACCCTAATATAATAGATAAGCACCATATCCTTTACTATCACACTCTAAAGATCCTTTATTCACGAATATATTTAAAAGATTAATTTTTGAATGTTAGAATTTTATTTTTACAATAGAAAATTCATTTTTTAATTCAATATAAATACATTATATTAATATATTATTGAGTAAACCATGCCTCATCTCCTTTGACAATAGAGTAAGTAGCATGACCACACCTCCCTCGAGGGGGGGGGGGGGGTCATCCCATCTTCTACAGCTTCCCTACTTTGGCTATTAACCCCCTTCACTGACCCTTTACTTATCCTCTACTTTCTCAAGATCTATTTTTCCCTAAAGTTCTAATTTTTGATGATGGTGTTCCCTAGATTTTTATTTCCCCACTGGAATTCATGAATGCTTCATCTCTGTTGTATCTCACCTTAGTTTCTCGATTTGGTAAGGGTCTCCCCTTAGTGGATGCCTTCAATAGGTATGTATTTGATTAATGTGGTTTATGTGAATAGGTTATTGTATGGATTTTAGACTCAAGTCATTTTTTACTCTTTTTTTGAATGATGATGAAATGATTTTAGTGTGTGAAACCTCTCCTCATATTCTCTCAATCTTATGTTTTCTCCCTTTTTCGTTGTTCGTTTGACTTCCACCTAAAAAAAGATCCTCCTCTCATGGATATTTGGATTTCACCTCCCATGATACCTCTTCCTTTTAAAATTTTTGAGATTCCAAGGTTGATTGGCAACATGGTGGGCCATTTCTTATGTTACAATAACCATACTTTTTCTTTTTTCCACCTGATTTCTCCAAGGATTTTTGTTGAAATCGATGTCTCTAAGGATATGATGGATTTAATTTGAATTGATATTGAATGGGATATTTTCTAGAAGAAGTAGGTAATATTTGAGTCATGGGTCAATTACTATTTTTCCTGTTATTGTCTAGGGTATGATTATTCTATCTTCCATCATGGGGTGAAATCTAAGCCTTGTGCAGATCCCCTAGTTTGGATTCAGGGGGACAAAGTTAATGATAGTGTTAAAACTCTTATAAAGGGGGTGATGCCTCCAAAACATAAACCTAGGGTAGAATACATATTTTATGGTCTCAAACATGACTTATAAGGTTTTATTCTAGCTGTAGAGGTCATAGAAGAGGATGGACCAAGTTCAATTGCAACTATTTCCACCTATTCTCAATTAGTGATTTATGATAATGGGTGTGAAGGATAGGGATTTTATTTTCTTCCTAGATTTGTATTTAGTAATAGATTGAATTATAATTCACCTCCTAAAAAACTAGATTGGATACCATCAATAATAGTTGGCAAGTCTCATGGTATTATAGCTCCTTATTTGGCAACTAGCATGGGTGCTTTGAGTTTCTAGACTCTCTCTAGTCCTGGTGTAGAGATTCTATACTGAAGGGAGTTTCTGTGTTATAGGATCCCCCACCTAAATTCAGATCCATAGTAGGTTTAATTGTTTAAATGAATCCTAGGAGGGTGTTACTGATCTAGAAGGCTAGTATTCTGTTATTCCCAAGTGGAAAAGGAAGCATGTTTCTTCCAATATCTAGGTTGGATTAGAGTTGAGTGAAAATGAAGTAGATTCTCAATCTACTTCAACTAGGGAGAAATATCATCTTACAATAGTGGGATTTGGTTCTGGATCAAGGAATGGGAATAAAGGATTATTTTATTTTAGATATTATATAGTTAGTAGAGGAAAAAGAAGAATACAATGAAAAGGTTACTCAATTTTACCAAAACCTAGGGAAACCAGATCCTTCGGTAATCCAAAACACATTAAGGTATATGCAAAGAAGTCTTCATTGGATCATAATACAAGCATGGTTTAGGAATGATAAGTTTCCTAGGATCAAGAAACACCACATTATTTTGAGGTTGAGGAAGTTAGTGATGAGGTCAAGGAGACTCAAGTTAGTGGGAAAGATGATCCTAACTGTTTGTTGGAACTGAAGGCAGTTGATAATGTTCATAAGGATGAAAGAAAGGAGGATTATAAAAAAGAAACTACCTTGAATCTTATCCTAATTTATAAGAAATATATATTGGATGAATATTTCAAGATAAAATTTTTATAGGAGGATACTGATAGAATGTTCAAAATATGGATTTGAGTTGATCTTAATGATGAGAAATCTAATTATATCAACAAATAAGATCACATATTGGCACAAAAAATCAATGAGGGGAAAATAAATCTAGATGAGTATATCCTAAACTAGGAAAATATTTCCTAACACTTAGAGGATATCATCAAGGATGATCCATACATGGAGGTAATCTGTATCTCATGGATTTTACATAGGGTGATAGATTCTAACTTATTAAAACTTTTTTGGAATGGCTTGGTAATTTTGTTTGTGGTTTGAAGCTTTGTGTTGCATGACATATTTTTGGGTTCTCACTTTCCCTTAAAAGTGTCTTCGAAATAAAATTTTAAATTTTTAGTTATTCAATCAACATAAGATGGAATTTTTTATTTTTTCCAAAAAGATTGATTTTTAGGTGAATAGTTAAAAACCATTTTTGTTAAAACCTTGACTGTGATAACATCTCTAGGATGTATGCATAAAATAAAACTCACAAAACATTTTAAGTAATAAAATATGTATTTAATGAATAAAATTATTCATTTTAAAATATTCATTGAACTTATAAATCCCACGTCCAACATTTTTAGAACTAATTAAAATGTTACTTTAATATAAAAATTGTTTTTGATCTTTTCTTTGAATCAAGTATTTTCTAAGAGAGATTAGGTTTTAGATTACCTTAAAAGCCTCATATATTTTATTTTTTTTATAATAAATCAATATATGTTATTAAAATCTATATCCAATATAACTTTATCTTATGAATAATTTAAATATTAAAAATGTTATTTTTCTAAATTGTATTTTTACACAATTAAGTGTGTTTATTTTAAAATTAAAATTTCACACATTTATAAATTTTATTTGATAAAATGATTTTAAAATTTTAAATTAGAAGGATAAAATTAGTTAAAAGGGTAAATCTTATTTTTTTCATTAAAATTGATTACTAAGGTTAAAAATTAATTACAAAGGTAAAAGTAAATTAGGGTAAAAGTTAAGAAGTTAAGATAAAAATCCCTTAAGCACTCAAAGTTGTCTAAGAGGTAGTGTTTTGTTAAGTCAAAAGTTTAAATTTATACTTTTCTATTTTTTTATTTTTGGAAATTAGAAACATATTCTTAAAACACCTTGATTAATAACTTTATATTTTCAAAGTGTTTTAGTATGTTTTTATAGAAAATATTACTTTATACCATATATAGAAATGCTTCTATTGTATTATTAATATTAAATTTTATTATTCAATTCAATCCATCAGACTGAGGGTTCATCCAATCAATCAGAATGACCTTTTTTCTAACCAATAGTTAGTCTTATGTATTATCTTTCGGACATAAAAAAGTATTAACCATCAGACTGACCTTGGTATCAATAAATAGGACTAACAATTATTCAGCTCATCGAATTAACTATAAATAAGTAATTCCATAATACCATCTAAAGTTATAATTAGAGTATATAGATTTTTTTCTATCAAAAAAAATAAAAATTAACATCATAATGGTTCTAAACGAAAAGACGCCATACATTCAATTAATCTAGATAACTATGAGATGTCAAGTGCAAGTAATCTAAGGCCATTTCAACCAAATCTAAAATATGACCATTGGAGGACCGACTATAAATAGAATTTCATTTGAGGATATGGGAGTTGATAAACTCACAATTCAAGTCATCTAAATATTTCTCTATGTCATTCTTAGTCTTTGTAATTTTTTAGAGATTTAAATTTCTAAGGAGTCCTTGTAAGGATTATAAATTCCTTAGAACAAAATTGATTATTATTAATTTTATGATAGTGGTTCTAATCGAGGGCTTCTATGGATAGGAATATAGTGAATCTGATCCATCAGATCGAGGGCTTATGAGTCTAAGAAGACAGAGACTGGTCATCATATTGAGGGATTCTAGGGGATTTGAAGACAAATATCATACCGATCCATCAGATCAAGGCCTTTCATAGTAAGGAAAGACAAACCTTATAATAGGTATAAAACCATGGATACTTTTAGTTAGGGTTTATGACTACCTTAACTCTTAAGGTTAAAGAGTAAAGTCTTTTATTAATATTGTAAGTCACTCTTAATTTTATAATCTTTGTATTTATCCTTTGATAAATATTTAATTTCCAATGTTCTTGTATTATAAGGTTAGTTTTAATAATTATCTTTCTAAAAAAATACTTCATCGATGAGTCTGTGATAATGATAAACATACTATGATATAATCAGATAGTTTCAGATTCTAATTTTTTCACTATGATCATCATATGATCTTTGTGTCCAATCATTTTAATAAAATAGGATTTGTGTTTTGTTTTATTTTAATGTTTTCTTAAACTAAAATTCACCCCTTATATGTCATTGTAAATTCCTTTTATCCAAATTGGTATCAAATTTGGTTATACTGCATTTACTAGCATATTTTTTACTTTTTCTATTAGCTGCAAGTCTTTTAATTTTTCTTATAAACTACTTGTTTATAAACTTTGTTACACTAATGTGTTAGTAGAAAAAGAATTTCTATTATTTTTAAGATGGTAGGGTTAAATTTTGTAACCCTTGAAAATATCAATCCTTTTCGACCTCTTATATTTGATGGTGCTGATAATATTGGAGAGATTGGATGAAAACTTTTGTTATCAATATTTGAGTTAATAATTTTTTTATGATTACTAGTAATTAAAATATTTCTGATAAGGATGTTGCAACCTTTAAAAATCAAGAAAAGTTGGACTATAAACTGAATTATAGAGTAAGGAACACTCTTTTATGTTTGATGACTTGAAACATATTTAGTTATATTTCTTCGTGTGAAGATTCTAATAGTATTTGGAAAAAGTTATAAGTAACATATTTTTTAACTTCTAAAGTTATCAAAATAAGAATAGCTATGCTTTGTGCTGATTCTCAAACCTTTTATTTTCTATCTGGAGATACAATTTCCTAGATGTACCAAATTTTTATGACTATTATAAATAGTTTTAGTCTCTTGGATATAAAGGTCTTGAAGATGTTATTTTATTTGAAAGGAATATAGAAATCATTCCAAATAAGTGGGAATCCAAAAGAATAGCCTTAGATGATAAAAGGAAGATTAAAAATCTAAATATTGATGATCTTATTAGTACTATCATACAAAATTAAGGTAGATTAAATAGAGATATTGAGAAGCTAAAAAAAGAATAATGGTGGTGTTTCCTTTGCAATAATATCTAACGTTCCCACTAAAGTTCAGTCAGATGAAAAAGTTGTGAAATATTCAAAGAATAATATTTTTTTGTTCAGTCTGAATCTAGTACATCATAACATTTTGTGAATGAGTTGGAAAATATTTATAAAAGGATGAATAATATTTTCAGTAAGAAGGATTTTCAATATAGATACAAAATCATTCAAAGGATAAAAATGACAAGAAAGACTCTACTGAAGTTATTTATTTTGAATGTAAGAAGGTAGGACACATTCGAATGGATTTTCCTAAGCCCAAAATAAAAGATAAAAAAGATAGAAATTTAGATCAAAACTCAAATAAGTATTATAAGAATAAGAACAAGAAGAGTTTTAAAGCTTCTGACACTTGAAGTGCAAGTGGAGGAGATAGTTCTTCAAATAATTCCTCATACAATGAATGTTCCAGATAGAGGAAAATTGAATTATTTGTAGAAATACATTTGGTAAATAATTTTATTATGGATAAGAAAAATAGAGATAGTACCAACAAAAAAAATATTTGGTACATGGATAATGGTTAATCCAGATAGATGATTGGAAACAATGATTTCTTTAAGAATAATATTAAGATTAAAGGTCGAAAAGTAACTTTTGGAGATAATACTCAAGGAAAATCATTGGAATAAGTAATATTTTTATTTTTGTAAAATATTTAATTTCAAATGTTTTATTTCTTATAGGACTTAAGCACAAATTTATAAGCATAAGTCAATTATGTGATGAATATTATCTTGTGAACTTTAGGAATAAAAAATGTACTATACACACTTCATAATATGAATTTATTCTTTCTAAAAATTGGCATAATAATTTATAAACCTTAAACTTAGAAGAAATTAGGATCCAATACTTACCATGTATTAGTGATTTAGAAGATCAATCTTGGTTATGGAATAGAAGATTAGAATACTGTGACTTTATAAATCTAGCTATGCTGACTAAGAAAGGACTTGTTAGGGATATATTAGAACTTAGATTTGATTCTTCAAAAGTTTTCAATCCTTATTAATATGGTAAGTAACATAAGTCAAGTTTTAAATCTATCATTGAAGTCTCAACTTTTGATACTTTATAGTTTTGTGAAGATGTAATTATTTGTTCATACACAAACTCAAAGTATTGATGTAAAATACTTTGTATATGTTTTATTTTATGATTACACAAGATAAACATGTGTCTATTTTATTAAAAGAAAATATTAATCCTTTAGTTATTTTAAATCTTTTGTATCTAGATTTGAAAATGAGAAAAACCTATCTTTGATAACTATTCATAGTGATCATGGTAGAGAATTTGTAAATTCTTATTTTTAAACTTTTTGTAGTAATAAAGGTATTGTACATAACTTTTCAACACTTAGAACTCCATAACCAAATGGTGTAGTTGAAATAAGAAATATAGTTCTTTAGAAGTTTACTAGAACCATGCTGAGTGAATACTCAGTTGATAACATTTTTGGGATGAATTAGTTAGTACTACCTATTATAATATAAATTAAGTTTTAATTAGAACTTTTATTTATAAAAATGATTATGAGTTTTTTATAGGAAGAAAAACAAAATTTTCTTACTTCAAAGTATTTGGATTCAAAGTATTCATATTGAATACTAAAGTTAATTTACATAAATTTTATACAAAATCTGATAAAAGAATATTTTTAGGTTATTCCACTACTAGTAAGGCTTATAATGTATTTAATAAAAATACTATTACTATTGAGGAAATAATACATATTAATTTTAATGAAACTAATCCTTTTATTTTCAAAAAACCCCAACCTATATCCTCAGATGTTATTTCTAAAACTGATTTTTAGCCTATTTTAGAAAATTCTTCTCATATGGAAATATCTCAAGAATATGTTTATGAAATTATTCCTCAATAATATTTTCAACCTATTTTTGAAGAACATAATTTTAAAAAACTAATAAATCAGTTTTTTATTATAAATCATCTTATTGATAATATCATTAGTGATGAAAATAAACTAGTTAGGACTAGAAGTTCTTTGAGAAATAAAATTGAACATCTAGAATTTTTATCTCAATTCGAACCTAAGAATCTTAGTGAATATTTTGGTGATGATGATTAGATAAAATAAATTCAATATGAACTCAATGAGTTTGAAAGAAACTAATTCTGGACTTTAATTGAATGAAAAAAAGAAACATATATAATTGGAGTAAAATGGGGTTTTCAGAATAAATGTGATGAAAATGGAATAATAGTTAGAAATAAATCTAGACTTGTTTCTAAGGGATATAATAAATAAGATAAAATAAAATATAAAGAAACCTATTCTTTGGTAGCAATACTTGAAGTTATTCATATACTTCTAGCTTATGTAGCATTCTTAAATTTCAAACTATTTCAAATATATGTGAAGTGTTCTTTCCTTAATGGATATGTTTAGAAGGAAGTTTATGTAGAACAAACCCTTGGTTTTGAAAATATAAAACATCAAGAATATGTTTATAAACTTACCAAATCACTTTATAGACTTAAACAACCCCCTAGATATTGGTACGATAGGTTAACTTTATTTTAACAAAAAATAATTTTATTAAGGGAGATGTAGATATAACTATTTTTATAAAATAATTTAATAAAAACATTATGATTTTAAAAATATATGTTTATGAAATTATATTTGGTTCAACTCAAAAATATTTAATAGATTCTTTTGTAGATATTATGAAGTCTGAGTTTGAAATGAGTATGATGGGTGAGTTAACATACTTTCTACATTTTAAAATTTATTAAAAACCAAAACGAAATTTTATATCTCAATATAAGTATATAAAATATCTTATTAAGAAAATTAGGTATTATAACACTAAAAGTATTAATACTCATATCATAACCTCTAAAAATTTATATCTTGATGAAGTTGGGAAAACCAATAGATTAAAATACCTTTAGAGGTATGATTGAAAGTCTAATTTACATAATATATAGTCATATGGATTTAATGTTTTTACTATTCTTATGTTCTAGATATCAATCCAATCTAAAATAAATCCATCTTAAATATGCTAAACAAATTATTCATTACCTTAAGAGAACTGTGGATTTAGGATTATTCTATTCATTTGGAAATGATTTTAAACTAATTTTTTTTGAATATTGAATTTGGTGGTTATAGAATCGATATAAAAAGTAATTTTGGAACTTTTCATTTCCTAGAATAAGATTTAGTTTATTGTTCATGTAAGAAAAAACACTCAGTATCACTTTCCACTACTAAATCTGAATATGTGGAAGTTATAAGTTTTGTGCACAAGTTTTGTGGATGAAACACATACTCACTGACTATGAAATGATTTTTACTAAAAATAAAATATTTTGTGACATCACATGTGCCATTTCCCTAAGTAAAAACCCAACAGATCACTCACTTTCTAAAAATATAGACATAAGACACCATTTATTTTAGGATCACACACTTAAAGGAGATATAATTTTCAAATTCATCATAATGAAAGAACAAATTTATGATATTTTTATAAAATCCCTTACTTCCAATAAATTTAAATACATTAAATAGAATCTTGGAATGATCAATTTTAAGGGATTATTCATATATACTTTTTGTTTATCAATATACTTACATTAATGAACTCCTTTACATGGGGGGGGGGGGGGGTACATATGTTTTTGTTTTAAAAAAAATTTAGTTTTCTTACAACTTTCAATTTTATAAAAACTTTTTTTTCATAAAATTTTAAATTTTCTAATTTTTTTTTATTTTTCATACTTACTTTTCTAAACTAAAAAAACTTTTACAAAATTATTTAGAGTAAAAAATTTCTAGAATCAAAATATGTTATATTTTTTTTCAGAATCAAATTTTGTTATAAAATTTTCCAATATCAATTTTTTTAAAAACATTTATAAGCACTATTATTGTTACAAAATATCATAATATTTTTCAATTAAAAAAACCAAGAAGAAAAGGTCACTCATACTGATGAAACCTTATACTCTAAAAGGTACTCTTCTTTTAGTTTTTCCACTCATCCTTTACTTTAGTTTATATATGTTTTTTATCAATTATTCTTTTCGTTTCAATACTTTTTTATATGTTTAAACTTAAAAGTTTTATAATCAGAATATTTTATACTTTGATGAAATTTTTTCTTAAAAAATTGAGAGTTAAAATATACATTTAAAAATTTCTTCAATTAAATATTGGTTGTCATACCAGTTAAGAATTTTAATATCAACCATTGAAACTTTTGGAATGTGAAACACCACCTCTACTCACATCTATAATGGTAGGACACCATGATTCCCACATCGACTTCCAGAATAATTGAAACAGACTCTCACCACTCCTTAAAGTATTTAGTCTGATTGTTTTGAATTTGTACGATTACTGGTTTATGTCTTGAGAAGATGGAAACCAAAGAATATTTCATGAATAAACAAGTTTTTAGAGAACATCTTATTGAGAGATCATGGCTTGATAAGTACAATTCTATTATTAAAAGGATTATTTATTTTCATGGATGGAAGAATGTATGTGTAGAAAAACCTGATAAGGAATGTGACTTGAAGTATCATAAAATCATCAGAAAATTCTATACCTCAGTTGAGTTTTTATCTAAAGATGGTAAGGATGAAGTGTATTTTACTTTATTTGATAATAAATAATAAATTTCATAAAAAAGAGTATAATATTTAGTTGGTGTTCCTTCTGAAGGTGAATCTTATTTACTATCACATAAATTACATTATAGGATTGGAACTTTTGATAAATATAGGGTTGAATCATATTTATTTTCCTCTTATGATAAAGTCATGAAATTTTCACATTTATCACCAGATTCTTAGGTCATTTCATTTTGGATGAAAGGATACCTTATATCGAGGAAGGGTGACAAGGACACCCAAAGTGTTTCTGATATATTTGTTTTGGATTTCTTGATAAACATGTGACAAGTTAACCTAGTTAAGTTTTTATTCATTATAGTGGAAGCAATCAAGAGCGCTTCGATATATTTTAAGATCATAATTTTACTTCTTTGATAAATAAGTTTCTTGTGAAGTTTATGAAACTTTTAAAGGTTTAGAATAAAACTTATATAATGAGAGAAAAGAGTTAATTGATTAGGGATGAAACAATATCAATAATTAAGTTGATATTTGATTCAAAGTCAAAGATTTTTTTGATAAGGTTGAAAGAACTATGTATGATGTTGGACCACCCAATAAGGTAGAAGTTCTAAAGGAAAAATTAAAGGCTGAATATTCTTTACTGAAAAAGAAAAATAAATAAAATATAACGACTAATAAAGAATTCAATGAATTCATGGATCAAAAGGAAAATAAGAAACCATGGGATCCTATTTTGGAATTGATAAGATTGAATCCAAATCCTTGAAAATATTGATCGCAGATGAATTGAAAGAAGCAGAGAAAATGAATAAATAAAAAAGGATATTTTTGAAAGCACAAATTATAGGAATTTTATTAAAAGGTGTTTAAAGGGCTTAAAAAAATAAAATTATTTCAGTTTCTCATATTGATCAGATAATTCTAGATATTGATATGGGGTTTGTTGAAACATCAGTTATACCCTCAGTAGTCCCTTAAATAGCTAATAAGGGAAAAGGGAAATAAGTAGTTCAAGAAGTTATAGAATCGGTACTTAGTGAGGTTGGAAAAAGAGTACTCAGAACTATAAGGAAGTTACAAAAAGTACTTGAAGAAGGAGATAAAAAAGAAGAAGAAAAATAAGATTAATAAGAGGTATAAAAATAAGAAGTATATAAATAAGGAGCATAAAAAATAAAAATAGGAAGAATAAGAAGAACAAAATTATGATGAAGAAACAAAAACTGATAAAGAGTTAAAAGAAAATAAAACATAGAACTCATCAAAATCTTTAACCCCATTACATTAACACTCAGACAAGGACTCTAGATTATAAGGATCACAAGAAGAAAAATCATCATCAGCAATGGAAGAAAATTCATCAACAAAAGAGGAAGAAAAATTATCTTATAAATCTAAATAAGAAGATCAACAATCACACACCATAGTTTCAAAACAATTTGAATAAAAAATGGATGTGGAAATTATAAAAGTATTATAAGGTGAAAATATTTCTTAGAAAGGAAAAGAAAAAGTCAAGGAAAAAAAGAAACTTGATGTTGAATCCTCCAGATAGAAAGCTCCAAAAGTATTATCAGGATCATCAGACTCCAAAGAAACAATTGTGTAAAAAGGTTTTGATTTTATTTCCCAAACCTTGATAAGGTTAAGTGATACCATTAAATATTTTCAAAATATTTAGGTGAGGTGTAAAATTATTCATAATAGCCTTAATGATAAACTAGAGTCTCTAAAAGTTTTGACTGAATAAGTTTGTTCATATTGAAGAAGATTTTAAAATCTTCCAAGAAAATTCCAAGACTCATAAGAGATCTTAAAATCAAATGGTGAAGTTTTCTAATGAAGAAAACATTGATCTTATAGATCATGATGTTTATATTTTATAAGTAAAGAAAATATCTTTGGAAATGGATTATTCTTTTGAAAAATTATCAACAGATATATTAGACCATGTAATGTTTGTGAAAGAGTTCAAGGATACAACAGATGAATATACTGAGTAATTAGAAGTTCTTAAAGAAAAGGTTCACAATTTTGAGTTAGATAAAAACCATCTCAAAACATGTAAAGATGAATTGTTTCATGTGAAATAGTAAAATAAAAATATTTATAATGAAGATGAGAGAATTAAATCAGAATTTTGGAAGAAATTAGTGATGTAAGATCAAATCATAAACTTCCAATCATCGGTCGAATATTCACAGAAAGATCATGATGAGTTCAAGAAATTATGGAAATTGTGAATAAGTTGATGAAGAAAGATTAAAATTTTTCATTTTGAACTCTTGATGTATATTTTGAAGCATTTGAATGAATGTTAAAATTGAATGAATTTTCCATCCAAATATTTTGTATTTGAATATCTTCCAATTACTTTTGGATGTATTTTATTTTATTTATTTCTTGTATGATTAGTTAATTAAAATAAAATTGGTTCATATGTTATCTCTTTAACCATTTCAAGTAATATAATTTCCCTTCCCTTTTTTTAAATCAAAAAGAGGGAGAGATTTATAAAGGGGGAGTAGTTCTTTAGAGAGATAATTTTAAGGGGATAAAGTTTTGAAGAAATTTTAAGAGATATGTTTAGGGGGGAGGATTCTCTAAGGGGGATAAATCTCTAAGAAAAATATTTTCTAAGGGGGATAATTCAAAACATGAATACTTTACATTGGTTTATGAAGAAGTTATAAACTCAGGGTGAGTTGTTATATGAAGTTTATATTTGAAGATATTAAAAGTAAAAAGGGTTGTAAGTATTTAAAAGTAATTATTTTCATTTAAGTATTGTGTTTTATGATTTCCAAAAAGGGGGACATTATTGTGTTGAAATTCTAAATTTCTAATTTTTCATTCCTTTAGTTTTGGAAATCACAAATATATTCTTAAAACTCCTTGATTACTAACTTTATATTTTCAATGTATTTTAGTTTTTTTTATAAAACATTACTTTATACCATACATAGAAATTATTCTAAAGTATTACAAATATAAACTTTTATTATTCAATCTGATCAGTCAGACTGAAGGTGCATCTAATCAATCTGACTAACCTTTGTTCTAAATAATGGTTAGACTTATGTCTTGTCTTTCTAACTGAAAAAAGTATTGACCATTAGACAGACCATGGTACCAATACATCAGAAAAAAACTTATTTAGTTCATCAGATAGACAATAAATAATAAATTCCATTATACTATAAGAAGTTTATAATTAGAGTATATAGATTTTTTTCTTTTATACAGAATAAAATTTATCATTGTAATGGTTCTAAACAAAATGATGTTGGATATTCTGTTAATCTAGATCACTATGAGCTATCAAGTACAAGCTATCTAAGTCTGTTGCAACCAACATTAAAATATTACTGTTGGAGGATCACCTATAAATAGTATGTCATTTGAAGATATGGGAGATGATATATTCACAACTCAAGTTGTCTAATATTTCTCTCCATTAACTCCTCATTCCTAGTCTTTGTAATTATTTAGAGAGTTAAAGTTATAAGTAATCCTTATAAGGATTGTAAAATCCTTATAACAAATTTTCTTTTATATTTGTTGTCTTATCTTGGTACTAATAAATGGATTATGAGGATAAGAATACGATGAATCCAATCCATCATATTGAGGGATTTTAGGGCTAGGAAGATAGATAATTATAATCATATTGAGGGATTCCAGGGGATTGGAAGACATAGATGATACCAATCTATCAGATGAAGGGATTTCCTGGTAAGGAAAGACAGATCTTACAGTAGGTATAAAACCATGGATACTTTTAGTCAGGGTTTTTGACTACCTGAAATATTAAGGTTAAAGATTAAAATATTTTATTAAATTTTCAACTAATTATTACTTTTATAAGCTTTTTATTTCTTATTTGTGCAAGATTTAATTTTGGTTGTTCTTGTATTAAAAAGTTATTTTGAATACATATATTTTTTTAAAAAATAATTTATTGATGTGTATATGATACTAATAAATGTAATTTGATATAATAAATTAGTTTTTTATTCCAATTTTATCACTATGATCATTGAATGATCTCTGTGTATGATCATTTTACTAAAACAGGATTTGTGTTTTTTCTTTAGCTTAAAGTTTTTTTAAACTACAATTCACCCCCTCTTATATGAAATTGTAAAACCTTTTGACCCAACATGGTTAAGATGAGTTTTTACCCTCACTAATTTTACCATCCTATTTTTTTTTCTATTTTTGTCCGTGAACCCTTTAATAGTAACTTCACATTATTGAAAATGTAAGGGTTACTCCCAAAACTATAGTTCTATTCACTTATAAAAGAGTAAGATCCCCACCAATTAAAGACTAACCTTACCATTGAATTTATCCTTGAAACTTAAACACTGTTTTCCCCTTAGAATCCTCTCCCATGTTAGAAATATTTGGGTCACCATTATTTAGCATAAGGCCTTCATTTTCAAGGTTACTTCCATAGAAAATTCAAGTCATTGACATGAGTATTATCAACTACTTAGATTTTATTCTTAATTATCATCATTAAAATTTATCCTATCCAAACTAATATAATGAAATTAGTGTAATTTATATAATTTAATGTGACTATATTAATGGTATCATCATTTTATATTCATCTATCCCCTCCATTAAGAAAAATGAAATCATCATTCGTGTGTACGTGCAGACTACGGGAACCACGAGCAACAAAATTCATTTTTCATCACCACCCATCATTGATGGTTACTAGAATGGATTTAATGAGGAAATGTGATTTTTATGATAACATTAAGGTTATTTTTTGATAAATTAGAGAACATATTAATGATATTATAAATAAAAGATCATCATTAATTAAATCATTTAAAACAAGCATGTTAAGTGAAAAATGTTTTATTCAAATTATGTAATATTTTCATATCCATTAATTTTTCTTATAATTACTTTATAATTATGATATATCACACTAATAAAAAAATAATATCACTATTCTTATTTTATAATGATATCACAACAATACCACTTCATAATCATTCATTAAATCAGGGTATGTTCATTTTTGGGTTGGTTTAACCACCTATTTAAATAATACTATGAATTTATATCACAAATTCCTATGGGAACATAATTAATTTTATAATATAATATAAATGTGTAAATTTTTTTAATGACCCAACCTAAGTTGGGGCTCGATCCGTAACTACTCCAAACCTGCCTCCATAGGCCAGGGGCTGGCGACCAGCACCAAAGACATAACTAACATGAGGAGGCCTTTGATTAAGTACCTGTATGTACAAACACAATCATATCGATGAAGAAGTGTAAAATTAAAAGAAGAAAAATACTAGGGAAACAACCATGCATGTAAAACCTCTAAAAAATACAAGAGTATGATAGTGTACACCCAAAATTAAAGGGGAAAAGCACACAACCAACCAGAATGATGTCCCAACCTGACAAAACTGGAAAGTAAAATACTAAGAGATCCTAGATCCTAATCTCCAAGATATGACCACCATGCACAGTCTGAAGTAATAGGTTTCCCCATGCTCCTATATAGTCACCGCCGACATGTCCATCATCTATATATGACATGACAAGTGCAAGAAAATCCCATGCATGGGTGAGTATATAAATACCCAATAGGAAACCTCAAAAGCTGATGGGGGAGCAGTAAACGATACAATAGGAATAAAAATATAGTAGATAACAACTATAATGTAGCTCAAACCAAGAAAGATGAAGAGAGTAACCTCATCCAAGCACAGGGGGATCAACATGGTTTGTAGATGTAATACACATCAAGTCTTTTCCACCCATAATAGGAGAGTAAACTCATCCAACCATGAGAATCTAAATACAGAAAGCATATGGAATACCTCATGCATCTTCACAACCCATGAAAGGAGAGTAACCAAATACAAAGGTATGGATATATATGTATATATATGATCATTCAAAATAAACCCAAATGGGAGAGCAAGGGGATCTCTATATCACAGCTCAGCCTAAGAAGAAGAGTCGCTAATAGTTCCAAAAGTCCATCAATGATTCCTAGAATCTCATGCATCTGATCAAAAGTAATTGTACATGTCAAAATATGACTCGTCATTATGTCGCATAGTCGAGAGGCCAAAAACTCCAAGTAGAGGACCCACACCCTACTGCGTTAGGGGGGATCCACTCTATAATTACCTGTAGAGGACATACACCAAATATAAGGGGGGTTCCACTCTAGTGTCACAAGGACCCATTCCCTATTTGATCAGGGGGTTCCACTCAGTAGGTAGTTGTAGAGGACCCACACCATATCCAATATGGGGTTCCTCTCTAGTGTCATGAGGACCTGCACCCAAGAAAATTTGGGGGGGGGGGGGGGTCCACTATATAGAACGAGGGCCCACACCCTAGTGTGACAAGGGGGTTCAACTCTAGTCATTGAGGACCCATGCCCTATCCGATAGGGGGTCTATTAGGTAGGTAGAGGACCCTATCGCAAGATGATGGGGGGTTCCACTCTATAGATAGTCTTTGGAAATACCACCTGATCCCTACCATCATCAAGCATCACCTAAATAAGTGATGTTCCCATAACATCTCACATCATATCCAAAAATCCACAAACAAGGGAAAAATTGCGTTCTATGTGAAAAAAACTCAGGATAGGCTACCCACGTTCCAAAATCCAAGTCCAAACAAAGGATATAAGGGATATTGAAGTTTCCTGAAAAAGAACCAAGGGGTAAACAATATGTGAGGGGACCCATACAGCATGTGGTCCCACCACATCATCTAGCCATGTACCTGGAGAGCACATATCTCCCAATCCACATAGAATTACATTCCATGAAGGTGGAATACAAAATGTGTCAAAGATACCTAGGATCAGGCTATATCCTTTTGGATATGTCTATGTACTTCAGTACTCAATCATGTGCTTGTCCATGTATGTGTACTCAAGTACATAGCATGCCTCTGGCCGTGTCTTCCCACACAGGGTCTTTCCTATGTGCTCCGCCACATGTCTTGTCCACTTGGGGAAGTGGTAGATGGTATGTAGGAGGGATACAAGTCATTCCATAATTATAAAATCTAAAAACTCTCGCTACTGTAGCTGGGGAGCGACATACTGTGTGCTCTTCGAACTACATGTCGTGTAGTCAAGATTTTTCTAGAAACTTAAATCCACTATCTGTGCACTATATCTAGCTTCATCACTTCAAATTTGGATTATTTATTATCCAAAAATGTGAATATAGTCTTGATTCATCGTTTCTGTCCATTTAGTGGCCGAAAATCTATTTTTGCCACCAATGGGGGTTCCGCCACATGCACCGCATGCCATGGTTCATTTCGTTGAGGATGATTTTATCTCCAATAATCAAAATTATTACCCAATTCTTGAAAAAAATTAAGATCTATCCCTGATTATTCAATCCTTCCTCCACACATGATTTCTTCATAAATCCAGGAGTCTGATCGGGCTCAGTACCCCCCAAAAACATTGAACTGAGACCATGGGGTTCAACCATTGAATATCGCAAAGCAATTGAGGGGGAAAGGTACAAGAACAAATTTTTAACCATCATTGGCCAAGAGTTAACAAATTTTTATTGGTCAATGATCAAGAACATGGATATCTAGGTTAGATAATAAGAATAACCAATTTAAATTTTAGTTCATGGGCATAGAAAAAGGACACAATTGGCGCATATCCAAGAAAGAGATTAATCTACTCAATTAATTTAATAAAAAATGGTGAAAACCACAAGTTGACGAGTCCTACACAAATATTGGATCATTCATCTTCAAATAACCTTCTCACTAATGATCTAAGGAAGTCATTACGTTTGTTGTATCCTGATATTCTTTTATCTAGAGTTTCATTGTCATATGAGGTGGTTCACCAACAGAAGAAGGAAGGAGAATCTCTCGACGGTCCCAAGATTATGATGTTCACCTTGGGAAAATCACCATGGTAGTATTTTTATAAACATTTTTATTAGGTTAAAATTATCAATTAATTTAATTAATTAACCAACTTAAAGTATCTCCAATGGGTGAGATATCCAAACACCCTACATCGATCTATTTTAGGTCACTCCTAGGGTAAACAATACATTTTGGACTCAACTGTGGTCTTACATTTATAATCTGATCTTCTATTTAAGAGTTATCCTATTTAATTTAAAAAACCACATGTGCGCAATATAAAATATATTTAATATTTTTATAAAATTAATTCCCGGAACACTAGGTCTTGGAATTGCTTGTTTTCTTAGTGCCTAGATCTGGAAATGTATATATAATTATTTAAAAGTCTTACAAGGAAAAAACTGGGTCTCTAGATCATTCCTCCTTCAATATTTTCATCCATGAAAAGAAAAACTATAAAAAAAACTTGGGATACTAAGCCTGAATCTAGATCTCCCTCTCCTAGGAGTGCTCCTTCATGTTCCCATAGCACCACAACATGAGAACCAAGGGGACGGTATGTCCATGAACGATCCTCTCCCGTCGACCTTTGATCTCCATCAGGTGCTCCAAAATGGTGGCTCCATCCTTGATGTCCATCTCTCCCCAGTCTATGATTTTCATAAGTTCATGCACATATCTCCTCAATTGTGACATGTAGAAGATGTTTTTCACTTGTTCTAGCTGTGGGGGTAGGGTGAGGTGGTAAGAAACCTCACCAAGCCTATGCATAATCTCCAATGGCCTGATGAACCTTGGGGATAACTTGACTTCCTGAACAAACCTCTGAAATCCTCATTGTGGTAAGAATATCAGGAAAATTTGGTCTCCTTTATCGAACTCCAAGGGCCTACAATAATGATCTATGAAAGATTTCTTCATACTTTGAGTTTTACTCATCCACTCATGGATGACCTAGACCTTCTCCATCATCACCTGCACTATCTCTAGACCCATAAGAGATGTCTCACTGATCTCTTTCAAGTACAAGGTTAACCTATAGGGTATCCCTTATTGGGAATAAAAAGTGTCATGTCGATAGTAGAGTGGTAGTTGTTTTTGTACACAAACTCTACCAAGGTTAAGTGATCCTCCCAGATCCGGCCTAAGTCTAGCATGTAAGGCCTTAGTATATCCTCTAACACCTAGATAGTGTGATTGGTCTTCCCATATATCTAGGTGTGAAACAATGTAATCATCATCATCCAAGTCTCAAATTCCTTTTACATATCTCTCCACAATCATGACGTAAACTGTACATCACGATCAGAGACAATTATCGAGAGCACCCCATGATGGTGAACGATCTTCCATACGTACAAATGCCCCAAAATCTCCACCAAACTCTACTCTCTGATAGAAATAAAGTGTTCCAAATTCGTGTTATAGTCAACTATAACCTATATGGAATCATGGAACTTCAATATTCATGGAAGCCTTGTAACAAAGTCCATGGATATGCCATCTCACTTCCACTCTTGGATCACAAGGGGTTGCAATAAACTTACCAGAACTTGGTGCTCAAACTTATCTTGATGAAAATTGAGACATCAAGAGATGAACTCAGCTATGATACATTACATTTTGGACCACCAAAACTTCCCTTGGAGTTCTTTGTACATATTTCCCACAATGGTATGTACAACTTGGGGAGAAGTGTGGAAATCTCACATCACCACCTCCTGCATCATGATTGGGACCACCATCCATCCCAAGAAAATGATGAAATGATTTAATCCATTAGAATATCTATATGATGAATCCCCCATTTATATATAGTCTTACAAGACCTTACAGTCAGTGTATCTCAGTTGGGACTCTCTCACAAACTTGATAAGCAGAGGAGTCAATACAATTGACTATAGAAAAGTTGTACCCTCATACTCTACCAAGGTCAAGTGCAAGGAAGACAACTGCTCCGAAGCCTCCTACACAAAGTGATCCTGAGACTTCCTACTAAGTAAATATGCTACTACATTTACCTTCCCTAAAGTATAGACTATATCTAATTCATAGTCCTGTAAAAACTCTAACCAACACCACTATCTTAGGTTCAAGTCTCTTTGTGTGAAGATGTACCCAAGACTATGATGGTCTGAGTAAACCAAAAAGTGATCCCCCATGAGGTAGTGTATCTACAGCCGCAAGTAGAAGACTACTGCTACCATCTCTAAGTCATGAGTCACATAGTTCTGCTAGTGGGGTCTCAACTGCCTCTACCTTTATTCGATAACTTCCTGGCACTGCATCAATATGCAGTTGAAACCATCTTCTAAGGAATTGTAATATACTACATACTCTACATCCTCCTATGGTAGTATCAACATAGGAGAACTCATCAACCTCAGCCACAACTCCTCAAAGGCCCTTTGGCACTGCTAAGTCTAGATAAACAACTTCTCTTTCTATGTCAAGGAAGTTAAAGGGGATGTGATCTTGGAGAATTATAACAAAAACCTCATGTAGTAACCTTCCAAGAGAAGAAATATAAACACATATGAAACTCTCTTGGATGGATCCTAAGAAAACACTACATCAATATTTTCCGGGTCCATGTCTAAACCATGATCAGAGATGAAATTCCCGAGAAAGTGAACCTCATGAATCCAGAACTAGCACTTCGAGAGCTTCCCATAAAGCTAGTGCTCTCAAAGTAAATCTAGAACCAACCTAAAGTGATATTCATGTTCCTCTTCCAATGCAGAATATATGATTATGTTTTCAATGAATACAACCATAAACTGGTCCAAATAAGGCTAGAAGATCTGGTTCATCAAACCCATAAACACAAAAGGGTAATTCATTACACTAAATGGAATCCCTAGGAACTCATAGTGTCCATAGTGACATCAGAATGCCAACTTTTGAATATCATCCTTGCAAAACCTTAACTGGTGGTATCCGAACTTGAGATCGATCTTCAAGAACCATATCACACCTCACAAATGTTTAAATAGTTCATAAATACTCATAAAGGGATACTTGTTCTTTATCATGGCCTGGTTCAGGCGATGACAATCCACAAAAATCTATAAACTCCCATCCAACTTTTTCATGAATAACATCGATGCTACCTAGTAGGGAAAACTAGTCCTGATGAAAACCTTCTTTATAAGGCCCCCAACTATAAATAAAGATCCTGGATCTCAGTAGGGGCCATTTTATATTCCATAGAAGATATCAGAGTGGTCCTGGGATGCAAGTTAATGAAAAACTCTATCTCCCACCATAAAGGTAGTCCCAGAACATCCTCGAGGAAGACATCCATAAAATCCTCAATGACCAAAAAATATAGATGCCTTAAGATACTAATTCATAATGGTATATACTCACAAACTAATTATTTATGGGATATATCCTCCTGCTTGCAGGACCCAATTGTCCTGCAATGAGATCCCTCTCACCCATAAAGGTGAATCTCATCCCATTAGCACGTAGGAATATGAACCATCTACAATGATGGTCAGTCTAGGCTTGAACTATGGAAAATAAATTCATACCCAAGATAAAATCATATGGTTCCATCGTGATAAACAAAATGCCCCCCTTGAACCTCTATCCACCAAGAGATAGCTCGCACTTCCAATAGATAAAATATATAAGAGTCTTCCCTGTAGGAATCTCAAGATGAAGTTGTTGGGATAACACCTCAACTGGGAGCTATAGCTCTTGAACTGGGAGTATATAGATAAAAGAATTATTGGAACCTATGTCTAATAATACTAGAGTAAGAGTAGAATAAACACATATCATACATCTAATCATCTTGTGCATTGTGAGGTCATAAGCCTCTAAAGCCTGCAACTATCCGCGACCCCAACCACCAGATCCCTAAGCCTGATGTGGGCCACCCAGTGGTAGTGGGGGAATAATATCATTGCATCTTACACTAACCATATTTCCTCTCATTCTTCCAGATTTTCCTCCCTAGGGATCACACTTCCCTCACCTGGGAGATCCCTGATCACAGTGCTACCTCTATCGTAGTGTCTGTCAACTACCTGTTTGCGCTCCTCAACAAGTCTGGTCAGGTATTCTTATGTCATGTGACCTCGACCATCAAAAATACAGCACCACCCCTCTTCGGGTTTCCTAAGACCTCTGCACTACTCCTGACCATATGTCTAATTCTGATCATGGGGAGGTCTCCTACGCTGAGATCTTGTCGATTGGATCCTGCTAGCAGCTGTAGATGACTCAGCTCTATGACACCCACCGCCAGCTCTAGCTATCAGGAATCCCTTTGATAGAAATATATCTATCACTAGTGTTACCTCCAACAACCTGACATAGGTGGGGATGCACAAGATCTCCATATTGGCATGGATCTGTCTGTGGAGTCCCTACTCAAAATTCCATGATCGGAAGTAGCCATCATGATCATGTCAAGGCAGTATCAGGTAAGGTATGTGAATCTCACAGAGTACTCATCCACTAACATCACTCCAAGTTACATCTCTAAAATCTCATGAATTTGAATTGAAAACAAAAATGAGTGGTATAAATCCTAAAAAAATAGCTATTGGAAGTCATGCCATGAGAGTGTCGAATCATCATGCATCTTGGTAATAAGACTCCACTAGTGACCAACTACTATATGGGGAAGGATATCTTCCAGCGCATCCACCCAATCAATTAGTGTACAAATTATCCTTAATACACAAACCATTGAATCTACCCAATCCTCTTCTTCCTAAGGATCTGGCTCACCATAGAACCTCAACGGATTCTGGTGCTGGAGCTTATAGATCATGCTAAGCCTACATGCATCCTCATCCTACTCTTCTAGGATGATCTGATACTCAATAAGTAGAGGTGATACTATTTTCCCACCTAGAGGAATAATATTATGGGATGGACCCTAAACTATGGCCGCACCACTGATCGGATCATCATCAAGATCCAAAACTAGTATCCTGGTTGGATTTCATCATGGAGGCATCCTGAAATTTTAATCAAGATGTAACATGGTTAGATGAGCACACACAAACACACACACACACACACACACACACACACACACATATATATATATATAAATGGGGGGATAACTCAATAAGGGAAGTCAAAAACTCAATCCTATATAATTCATGTACCATTAATCCCCATAATTAATGTCTCGGTATACCGAGTCAACAAGAAGGTAGTCAAGGTCCTGGTGAATAGATACAAAATAAGCTTATACCACCATTATATTTTCTAGCATGAGATCCACAGTCGAGATACATTGAAATAGTTTCCCTAAATCTCAACCAAATCCTCATAAGGGGACTACTACAAACACCATCCCAAGGATTGAACCACCTATGATACCGATTTTTATGACTCATTCCATTATTGGGCTTAAGCCACAACTACCCCAAACCAACCTCTATAGGCTAAGGGTTGGCAACCAATGCCAAAGGCATAACTAACATGGGGAGGACTTTTCCTAAGTACCTATACACACACACATGCACAACCATATTGGTACAGAAGTGATAAAGAAGTAAAAGTAAATGAAGTAAAATACCAGGGAAACAACCTTGCATGTAAAACCTCTAGACAGTACAACTGTATTCTAGCGTAAAATGAAAATTAAAGGGGAATAAAACACACAAAACTAGAAATATATCTCAATATGAAAAAATTGGAAAGTAAAATACTGAGAGATCCCATCTTCTGATCTCCAAGTTGTGACCACCATAAGTAGTCCAAAGTACCAGGTATCCCTAAGCTTCTCTGTAATCACTGTTGACCTATCCTTCATCTACACAAGACATGACACATGTGGTCAAAGCCCATGTAGGGGTGAATATGTACATACCCAGTAGGATGCCTCAAAATATGAGGTTTGAGCAGTAAGAGATATAATAGAAATAGAAAGATAGTAGATAGTAACCAGGATGCAACTCATCCCAAGAAAGAGAAAGAGAGTAACCTCATCCAAGCATAGGGGGCTCAACACAGTGTGCAGATGAACTACATGTCGAGTGTTTTCCACACATAGAAGGAGAGTAAACTCATCCAACCATGAGAATCTAAACATGAAAAGAATGAGTCATACCACACATGTCTTCATAACCCATGGAAGGAGATTAAACAAATCCAAAGGTATGAATATAGATGTATATATATTCTTAGTAAAAGAAAACCCAAATGAGAGAGAAAGTGGATCTCTATATCACAACTCATCCCAAGAAGAAGAGTCACCAATAGCTCCAAAATCCCATCAACAATGCCCAAAATCTCATGTGTATGCTCAAAATTAACCATAGAAGTCAAGATATTCCTTATCACTATGTAGTACAGTCGATGGGGAACAAACATCAAGCAGAGGACCCATGCCCTAGTGCATCAGGGGGTTCCACTCTATAAGTATCAGTAGAGGACCCGTGCCCAAACTGATGGGGGGTTCCACTCTAATGTTACGAGGACCTATACCCTATCTTATAGGGGGTTCCACTCAGTAGGTAGATATAGAGGACCCACACCCTATCTGATAGGGGGATTCCACTCTAGTGTCATGAGGACCCATTCTCTATCTGATTGTGGGGTTCCACTTGGTGGATAGAGGACCCACGTACAAGTTGATTGGGAGGGGGGGGGGGTCCACTCTATGGGTTAAAGACCCACACCCTAGTATGATAAGGGGGAGGGGTTACACTATGGTCATTGAGTACCCATGCCCTATCTCATAGGCAGTTCCACTCATTAGGTAGAGGACCTTTACCAAATATGATGGAAGGTTTCACTCTATAGATAGCCTATGGTGATCCTGTCGGATCTCTACCATCATAGAGCATTGCCTAAATAAGTGTCATTGCTAGAACATTTCACCTCGTATCCCAAAATCAAAAAACGAGGGAACAATCATGTTCTAAGTGAAAAACACTTAGGATAGGCTACTCACAAGACAAAATATGAGTCCAAATTAAAGAGATACGAGATATTAAGGTTTCCTAAAAAGGAAACAAGGGATACAAAATGTGTGAGGGGACCCATATGACATATGGTCCCACTCCATCACCTGGCCATGTCCCTGGCTAGCACATGGTTCCCAATCCATTTATAAGTACATGCCATGGAGGTGGACTACATGATGTGTCCAAGATACATAGGATCGGGTTGTGTCCTTCTAGTCATGTCTGTGTACTTTGGTATATGAACGTGTACCTCACTATGTCCATGTACTCGAGTACAAAGCATGCATATGGACATGTATTCCCACATGGGGTCCTACCCATGTGATCTACCACATGGATTGTCCACTCAAGGAAGTGGTATAAGGCATGTAGGAGGGATACACGCTGTGACACCCTTATAAAATCTAAAAAACCCTAGATGCCAAATCTGGGGCCCGACACGCTGTGTGTTCTTTGAACTACATACCATGTATTTAGGATTTTTATATAAACTTAGATCCACTATCCACAAAACATATCAAGATTTTCCCCTTCAAATCAAGCTTCATCATCACCTAAAAAACGTGGATCTAGTCCCGATTCATCGTTTTTGTCTATCCAGTGGTTGGAAATCTATTCTATTGACCCATGGGGGTTCCTCCATATGCACTGCATTCACCCATTCATTCTATAAATTGTGATTTGATATATGATCATAAAAATGATTACCCAGACCTCAAAAAATTCCTATATCTACCCCTAATTCGTTGATCTATATGTTGCATGTGATTTCATTGCATTTTTTGGAGTTCGATCAGGTTCGATACCACCCAAAAATGTCGAACTGGGACTGCACAGTCCAACCAATGAAGAACATGAAGAACTGAGGGGGAAAGGAACAAGTAATTTTTTTAACCATCTTTGTCCAAGTGTTCTTGGACAACAATCAAGAATGTGGATATCCAGGTTAGATAACATGAATAACCAATTTAAATTTTGGTTCATGGGTGCTGAAAAATGACACAATTGGAATAGATCCAAGAAATGGATTGATATGATCAATATATTTAATCAAAAAGGGAATAAAAAAATTGAAAAGTAATACTAGGAGATTGGATCATTCATCATTTATGAACATGATCATCAATGGTGTAAGGAAGTCATTATGTTCGCTGCATCCTGATCTTCTCCGATCTAGAGTTTCTTCATCATCTGAGGTGGTTTGCCAATAGAAGGAGGAAGGAAAATCTCTAAATGGTTCTAGGGTTTTGAGGATAACCCTAGATAAATAAAAATGGAAGTATTATTAAATAAATTTTTGTTAGGTTAAAATAAATAAATAAATTTATTAATTAACCAACTGAAAGTACCACCAATGAGTGAGATATATGAATGCCCCATGCTGACTTATTTTAGGTTGTGCCTAGGGTAAAAAAACATTCCAGACTCAATCTTGGTCTTGGATTTCTGATAAAATATTTCATTTAAGATTTATATAATTTACATTATGAAACCATGTTCATACAATATAAAATATATTTAATATTTTTATAAAATTAATTCCGGGCACACCGGGCCTCAGAATCACACGTAGTCTCAGCACCTAGATCTGGAAATATATATAGAAATATTTCAAAGTCATACAAGTCAAAAAATTCACTAAAATAATTTTTTTATTTTGAAGATGTTATATCAATATTTAATTCATTAATTAATAAAACACCCTTCAATCATCAAGAATCACCAAAACATGCTTGTTATTAATTTCATTTTCTAGGATAAAGAATAAAAAACTCATGAAAGGAATTTAAAACATCATAAATAATTATAAATCATAACTACCATAAATTTAATGATCTAATAATGATTAAATTTGTAAGAGTAATGAATATAGACACTGTTATTATGAAACTAGTACAAACAATCAAAACTATAAACACCCGATGTGGAAAATCAGAAGAATTCATATAGATAATGACCATTTATGAAGAGTTCAAAAAAATGGATATGATTAAGGTTATTAATTAAGTTATTAAGATAGATATGTTTGTTATACAAGAGGTTAAAGTATGTTCATGGAAGTCAGGACAAGTGGTAAGGGGTTTCCATCTCAAATTTTCCTCTTTGGGACATGTTTGGTATTGTGAACCTAATTTAATTTGTTTGGTGTATATAATAACTATTTTAGATTATATATATTGAAATTAATTTATTTATGTAATTTTAATATTAATTTTAATCCCTCCATTTCAATAGGATTTGATTTAATTTCTACCCAATCCATAAGTAGGGTTTTTCAGCTCAATTTTCATTTTGGGACTCTTTCTATATTAACCAATTATTTCCTTTTGTGTGGTGTATAAATTTCCATAGAATAATTTTACCAAATCCCCCATGAATTAAAAGGGATTTATGTCTATATATATTTTATACCTCCCTCACATTATTTTGATTCAAGAGTTACAAAATAGTTGTAAAACTCAATATTTGACATAGTGGAAAATCCATCCTAAGTTTTATTAAATTAAAAGTGTGTGTAGTTTCATATAAAATAAATTCCTATCAGAATACCAAAAAGTGGATGTGTCTATGACATAGATTCATGTAGGGGTAATCACTTTTAAATGTTTTGGTTGATCATTGAATCAATCATCACCATGATGCACAATGAATGAGACTAAGACTGCACTCCTGAATAGACACTCCTTGGGGATATGCTTTGGAATATTCAAAATCTCTCTGTGAACCATGATAAAGGATTTTTCCTACCATTTACTTGGTATCCTACCAATTAAATCAATGGATAAACCAACACATTAAAAGTACCCTAACCCATACATTTATTTTATAAAGGTACTTCCTGCTTGTTTTAGGATGGCCCATGTATTTTAAGTTGATTAAGGGATTTTATCCTATACATCCATATTATTTCATTGAATGGGGAAGTATTTGTTTTCTATATTTTTTAATATATGGATAACTATGTTTTTATTCGAATATAGATTCTATAAGTAATGGTATGAGATGTATTTTTGACTCTTATGGTGAAATCATTGGACTTAATCAGGTGATGGGTGGGGTCAATATTTATGTATCCCCTTGATGCATTTATAGGTTTCACGAGACAAAAATATTTGGGTTTTAGTGTATACCTATCCTTATATTAGTAAAATTTCTTGTAAAAATGGATTGATAAAATGTTTTTATGTCTGATATTATGAATTCCATCAGTATGAGATCAATGATTATTGTTATCCATGTTTTCATTTATTTTTAGGGATATAACATGCCCTCAGTTTTAGTTGTTTATGGATTCATGTTGTTTTTTTATTCCTATCATATCAAGTATTCCATGTTTATATTATGATATATTCCATTGTACACTACTCCTTACTAATCTCACCATTATTTTTTTCCTTTCCCTAGGAAACCTATAGGAGAAATATGTTTAATTTTTAGGGATATGATAGAAGGAATAATGATGTTATCACAATGTGTTCATGTGTAATTTTATGTTTTAAAATGTAATTTATGTATTTATCTAGTCTTATAATACTGTTAAACTGTTGGATCCTTCAGGAAATCCTGTATTCTATACCAATAATGTAATATAACTACCACCTCCGAGTTTTTGGAGTTTGGGATGTTACATTGATAAAATATTTTTCCTTTTATTTATGGTAAAATATTTATATATTTTGATTGACATGATATATTTTTAAATTTAATATTTAAATGAATAAATTAATTGAATTTTTAAAATTTTAGAAATTTTATTTATGAATTTTTATATAATATAATATTATATATCTATATTAAGTGTAGGGGATTAAAAACCACAAACAACACACATCCAGGCATCCTGGTGGGTCAATATTAATCCCTCCCCATAAGGAATGACAAGCACCTAATGAAACTATTTTATTACATATTTATCTCCCAATGGTCTAGGTTATTGATGGATCGAAGACCTAAATACATATGAACTAAATACCCCTAAAGGAGATTACTTGAAAGACCAAATGGGAAAACTTTATCATTACATGACACCAATCTTCTACTATGTTATCCCCTATTAGTAATAATCACACCATATCTATAGTCTAGAAGTTGTACCCCCTCTCCCTGATAAAAAGGTATGGAACACCACCACACCACATGAGGAATCTATGTGGGAATAATGTTGGTTGATAGCTCCCAACAAACCCAACACTATTTTGAGCTTCCCACCCAATGGTGCTTGTGTGTTGCCCCACTGCACCGTCGACCATATTTCATCACACCATCCTAATTGTTCCACTATTATGATCATCATGTAGTAGGTAACCCCTCTATTCTACATTGGAAATCTAGGTGGTTATAGGGTTGGTTGATAGGAGTCAATGCACCCATCACTCCTTCGAGAAACTCACCTAACGATTCCTGCATGTTGTTAGGTTGCACTGCCTATCTTTCACACCACATTTTCCATCCGGTCTATGCCATGATGCCTGATTCTTTCATATGTGTACTCCACAGTTTGGACCCCTATTTTTTTCCCATAAATGTCACGATAAGTCCCCTTAAAAGGGTATTCTAGGATTTGTATTGAGTGGATCATTGATCGACCCTATTTATTTATGTTTTGATAATTATAATTACCTAATCATTTTTTTCTGAGATCATTGTTAATTTTTTATTTTATTTCCTCTACCATTATAAAGGAATTTAAAATAAACTAATCATGTTTAATTAATTTTTAACTTATTTATTTAATAATCATGTTGAATTACTTATTAATTTATTAGATATAATTCTCATGTTGAATTAATTGTTAATCCATCAATTAATTATTCCTTAAATATTTATTCTTTATTGTGTGTAAAAATTATATTTTCTTTATTTATTTTTACCCTTAGAAGGTTTAAGACTTTAGGTTTTACCTTCATTCAGATTTAATTTTTACCCTTACATAGCATGAAAAACTTTCATTTACCTTTACAGAAGCCTGTTTAGATTAATTTTACACAGAATGTATTTAACCTTAACTTTAGATAAACTACCCTTATACCGAATAAAAGTTATATTAACTTTACATGAGTCTGGAAATCTATTGTTACTTTTATAAAAGATTAAATATATACATATTACCTTTACATGAATGTACCTTTACATAGATATTAGGTTATCCTTATGCCAGACTATTTTGCCTTAACTATACACAAAATGAAGATAGCATGACCTAATTTATGTAGATATAAAACACAACTTTATAAAAGACATTGAATTTTTGGTTTCCTTTACACAATAATTACCTTTATACAGACTATAGATTTTAGGATCTACCTTTATGCAGGCGCACAAAACGACTCATATATTGATATTCTTTGAGTTTGTTTACTAAAATTTTATATGTGTTGAATGATAGATATGTAGAATTTGAATAAAACTTACTCAAATATTGAATGAATAATATAAATATAGAGAATAAAACTAACACAACCATAGGATATAACACTTATGAAAATTTGACATAACTCATACGTACTCAATAATTTTTTAAAAAAATAGTGAAACATGATCTGTTTTATCTATACCTTCATACATCATTTGTTTCATGTTTATGTTAGTTATTTTTATTGATTTATTTTATTTATAATTACTCATTAATTATGTTTGTGTTATGTGAACATGTTTTAAATTATTTTATATATAATTGAATGAAGATTATACAGGTTTATGTTATTTTGATATTATCACTGTGTATTTATTACAATAGATTCAAAATTTGAATTTATTGGAATGTGAAGAGTTTGAATTGCATGGATTATGTGAAAATGTTTATATGTTTAAAAGAAGATCACACTTATATTAATTTCTTATTATCAAGTGAATTATTATTATTTAATTTATTTATTATTCTAACTAGTTGTCGTATAGGTTGGTTTCTGGAGTTAATTATTTTGTAGTGTATAAAGAAGGATAACATCCACTTCACATGGAGATATTATCATTTCATGCATGGTGAAGGATCATGGATTTTGAAATTTAGAATATGGTTATTGTTTCTTGTCCTATTTAAAAGAAGATGAAGTATACAGTAAAGGGGGTTGAGATAATGATGCATGAGAATGCTGGTTGTAGGGAAAACAAAGGTACATGCATCATATAGGAATGGGTTGTAGTTTCTATGACCTTATTGAGTTATTTCTCCAGATATACTCATTGACCATGGTACATCTTATTCTTTTCAAGATGCCTCTACTACATATGCCAACTAGGATTCAGAATCAGGATTAAGAGGATGATCCCTTCCATGACGAGGCATCGATACATGGACCAATACCAAAGGTGTTACCTCTAGGTGGTTCACTAGCTATTCCACCACTTGTAGAGAAGCATATGGTACCCATAGTACAATAGATGAAGTGGGTAGGAAGAGTAAACATCACAAGTTTCAGTAACAAATACCCCTCAGGTTCTTAGGTGAGCCTAACCCATAGGTGGTTGAGGACTTTATTGAGGTATTGACATGATTTTTCTATCTTATCAGGACATCTATAGATTAGATGGTGGTTCTGGTAGTGAGCCTTCTCCATGGCTCAGTAGGAATATGGTGGAGTTTAGTGACCCAATTGCATGATGAGGAGAATCTACCATGGTCATAGTTTGAGTTATTTTTTAGAGAAGAGTTATCTCTAGATATGATGAGTGATGTACATATCCAAGAGATTATCCAGAAGTAGAATGACAATACAACTATAGCTGAGTATTCATCGAGGTTCACCAACCTCTCCAGGTACTTGATGGATATGGTTTTGAGACCAGTTCTTTCGATCTTAGACCATCGATCAAGGTCTGCATAGGTAAATCCTATATAGTGTTATACCTCTATGCATTAATACCTATTTCGGGGTTCTAGAGATAGATTTCATGGTTGAGAGTTTCTTGGTTGAGCAGAAACAAATAGTTGTTTCCAGTAGTGGGCATAAATAAGTAGTGACTTTAGCAGCAGGGAGTTGACGTCAGTATTAGGGACCTAGACATGTGAGAAATTTTATGAGGAGGTACCAGGATAGAGGTTCTGTAGTTCAAGGCTCTTAGGATGGGTCTAGTCAGCCTAGGGAGAGACGGTGATACTCATGTAATGGCAAGAGACATCTTTCATGAGATTGTCTGACCCACCGTATGACTGACAGAGAGATAGTGGATGGGCCACTAAGGTAGAGGTAGTGGAAAGAGTAGATAGTTTTACAGGGATGTAGATGTTGAATACATTTTGGGAGATAATTTGGAGGCGGTAGATGCTTCAACTTGTTACCACCACCACCCCCAGGTGGTCTATGCTAGTACTAGGGAGATGGAGGATAGGGATGGAGATAACTGCATTTGGTCAAAGGATATGACCCAAATGATTTGGGAATGATATGGGGTACAATATGTGTATTTTCTACCTTAGTTTTAGTACTGATATACATAGGTTCTAGTCATTACTTTTTTCCACATATCAGGTTCGATACTTAAAGATTCTGACTGAGCCCTTGGCTCGACCCTTACACCGGGAGACTCATACAAGATAGGACTCAGTGATCACACACTTGTGCTGATAGTGTGACCTAAATCTTGGAGGAAAGAGTTTCTATTGAGATCTATTTGTATTAGTGATGTGTCCTTCTGAATTCATCGTAGGTATAGACTAGTTATATACAGTTCATGCCCATATAAACTGTTCCAAGAGGAGGATGTGTTGTGTCCACAGTGATGGGTTTAGGTTTTACTTTATGGAAGAAATGGAAACCCAAATGGAGCATGATGGACTCATTCATATAAGGGTGAAGCCAATTACTCATCAGTTGGATAGCTTGACCCTTGGTGCAGTGGATGTTATGAGTTTCTAGTTCCCTACAACTATGGTGGAGTATGAGGATGTCTTTTCTAAGGATGTTTTAGTCTTACCCCCCACTGATAGATATAATTATTCATTTATCTACACCCGAGGATGACCCTAATATCTGCACTGGCATATCAAATGGCTACTATAGAGCTTCAAAATATGTGGGTGCATTTGGAGGAATTATAGAGGAAGAGATTTTTAGACCCAATGTTTCACCCTAGGAAGCCCTAGTATTGTTTTCCAATAACGTGGATGAGAGATTGAGGTTATATGTGGATTACCATTTCCTAAACCAAGTGACCATAAAGAACAAGTATCCATTACTAAGGATTGATGACCTCCTTGATCAGTTGAAAGGGTCACAATTTTTATTGAAGATTGATCTCAGATTAGGATATCATGAGTTGTGAGTATGGGATGAGGATTTATCAAATAGAACATTTATATGTCACTACGATCACTATGAGTACTTGGTAATTTTATTTTGTCAGATGAATACCTAATAAGTATTCATGGGACTCATGAATCATGTCTTTCATTATTTCTTAGATCAGATTGTGGTAGTCTTCACCGATGATATCCTTGTATACTCAGCATCCAATGAGAAGCATGTGAGACACTTGAGGATAGTCCTAAACATACTCCAAGAACACTAGATTTATGGTAAGATATTTAAGATCCAGTTCTAGATTCAAGAGTTCCAATTTCTAGGAAACTTTATCTCAACAAATGGTGTAGCAATAGACCTAGTGAAGGTCGAGTCAGTGTGAGTTTGGGAGATACCTAAGAGTGTGATAGAGGTGTAGATCTTCCTTGATTTTTTAGGAAACTATCGGAGATTCATACTTGACTTCTCCCGGGTATCAACACCTTTGATAGTTTTAACCCAAAAGGGGTAGGATTTTGTGTGGATGGAGAGATTCCAGTATACTTTTCATAAGTTAAGGTAGAGATTGATGAGTGCTCCTATCTTGAGATTTTTAGAGAAGGTTGTCGAGTACGTAGTGTTCTGCGATGCATTAGAAACTGGGATTTGCTGTGTTATGGTGCATAGGAAGGTATTAATTTCCTATGGTTCATGTCATTTTAGACCACATAAGTAGAACTATGTGAACCATGATCTTGAATAAGTAGTGTGGGTCTTTTTACTTGATATATGGTGTCACTACTTGATGGGAAAGCAATTTATCATCTATTCTGACCACAAGAGTCAAATATATCTTCTATTAGAAGGATCTTAGCCTAATATAGAGGCTATGGCTAGAGTTCCTCTGGGATTATGAATTAGAGATTTTTTATACTCCTTGGAAGGGAAATGTGGTAGCATATTATCTTCGTAGGAGATCTTGTTCACAATTTCTAAGTGATGTGTTAGAGAAATTGGACTCATTGCAATTATCCTTTGTGAATAGGGATAGATCAGCTTAAATCAAGTCAATATTTGTTACCCCTACAATTTTTAATTGAATCAAGGAGGCATAGCTTGGGAATGCCAACTATGGAACCCTACACACTCAAATATCCACTGGACATGCTCCTGATGGATTTTTTGAAGGTGGGGAGCATGTCATTCATTTTAGAGGATACATGATTGTACCAGTGATGTTGTGGGATGAGGTTCTAAAAAAGTTTCATACATCTCCTTTGGAGGTACATCTAGGTGTGGAAAATATATATTGGGATATTCGGTATTAGTTTTGGTGGCCAGGGATGAAGAGGGGAGTTGTAGATTTTGTCTCTTGATGCCTTACTTATTAGCAAGTGAAGGATGAGCACCAAGTTCCAATGGGTTTATCTTAATTACTTTATGTGCTAGAGTGGAAGTTGAATGGGATATACATGGACTTCTTGATGGGTTTACTACTTACATCTAGGGGACCTGATTCCATTTGGGTGATCACAAACCAGCTCAAAAAGTCGACCCACTTTCTAGCTATCCAAGAGAAGATTCCAATAGATAGATTAAGATGCATCTATGAGTAGAAGATAGTCTGACTCCATAGATATTCATAAATGATCATTTATGACTGTGATTATTTCTTCATGTCTTCGATATATAAGGGATTGAAATAGGCCTTTGATACTCATTTATGTTTGAGCATGGTTTTTTATCCCTAGATTGATGACCAGACTGAGTGGACCATTCAGGTTCTAGAGGATATACTAGAAGATTTCATGTTGGACTTTGGAAACATTTGGGTGGATTACCTACCATTAGTGGAGTTTTCATAAAACAATAGCTACCATTCCACCATTGGTATGACACCATTTGAGGCCTTGTACAAGAAACCCTACATGTCACCCCTATGCTGGACTGACCAAGGAGAGCCAACACTTATGGGCCCAGAGTTGGTATGAGACACTATAGAGAAGGTTTATATCTTATAAAATCATATGAGGATTGTATAGAGTCATTATAAGTCCTATTTTGACCAGTGACAAGGGCCTTTGGAGTTTAAGGAGCGATACCATGTGTTCCTTTGGGTTTCACCTCGATGTGTACTACAGAGATTTGGCTGGGGTGATGAGTTATCTTTAAGATTCATTGGACCTTTCCAAACACTGTGTAGAGTTGGAGAGGTGGAATACCTCCTAGATCTACCTCCATAGTTAGAATAGGTACATGATATCTTCCATGTGTCACAACTGAGGAGGTATGCGCATGATCCATAACACATTATAGACTAGAGTGATATGGATATCTAGGATGGATCTACCTTTACTGAGTACCTAGTATAGATTGAGGATCAAAAAGATAGGATCTTTTGTGGGAGAGAAATTCATTTAGTGCATGTCTAGTGACAATATGAGAATCTTTAGAAGATAACTTGGGATTAGGAGGCTCATATGCATGCTCAATACCCACATCTTTTTGTACAACCACTTATTTTGTATTTTTGGAACATAAAACCCCATGGTGGAGAGAATGCAGTGACACAAATTTTCCATGTATTATTTTTGTATTTTGTATAGATTAATTTTGAGACCAAGAACTGATATGGAATGTGATTATGAGGCCCTATGTGCTCGGAATAAATGTTTGAAATATATTAAATATATTAAAAATAACTTACACACAATTTTCCTAAAAAAGTGGAATAACTTCTAAAAGGTGATCTAGATCATAAATCTGTGGGCACTATTGTGTTTAGAGCATGAGTTTTACCCTAGTCACATCATAACGTTTTTCAACTTTGGTTCTTTGTTGAAAAGTCATCATGAGCATGGATAATAAATAAATTAATAAAATTAATTTATTTAATCCATAATGATATAGAAAACTAATCCTATTCTTTAAATATATGCTTAAAGAAAATTTAAAGGGGTAGCTACATAACCCTTCAAATCAACACGATACATTGGAGAGCATTGGATGAAATCTATTGGTGAAAAAAATCCAGATCGAGGTTCCATGATCGGTGTAAAAAGGAATTAGTGGATCTCACAAATGAAAATAACACAACTTCATTCTTTATAATTGATTGATCCGAATCGAGGTAGGATGACTCTTTGATTATATTTATTTCTCCATTGTTTATTCCTATGACAAACACGAATCAATCAATCAATGAATTGATTCAGGAATCATGTATATTATAGGTATGGGATAGTTGTAATTTAGGATTGGTAATTTATTGTAGATTATTTTACATATTTTTATTAATAGTTATAATATAAGTGAATAGAGGTCAACATGAACATCAAACGAGGTCCATTACTCATGGTTTTTCTTTGTGATTTTCCTATTCTAGTTTCTTTGTTCATCGTAGGGGTTTTGTTTTCTCATTGGTTCAACACAAATATCATGGAATCAAATATTTCACACCCATTTCTTGGTGTAATGATTTGATATCACAGATTTGAACTTGGTATGGTGTGGGTATCATGTGGTGACAACAACAACGAGAATATCAGTACTGGATTAGGCATGTACGAGTGTGGTTCTATGGTCGCACAATAATGGTGGAGGTTCAGGATGATTCTTGATTAAACCAGGATACTAGAAATTATATCTCTAGTGATGATCAACCTTAGTTAATGTAGATCCACAATCCATGGGAGTAATTTTCTATGAATCTGATGGCGTTAAGGGAAGACACATGAAGAAAATTTGGATTTTAAAAATTACTGATAAACATGACATGTATTTTGGGAACACATGCCATGTGGAACCCTCACAGCTGCAACTTGGGTATCCAGTTGAAGTTAAGTATCACATAGTGTGTGAATCTTCCTGGATGGCTCGACATTTACCTCATAGGGTACATGGACATGAACTTGATTACATAGTTATGGACACACCATGTAATCCCACATGAACATGACCCGGTCAGGTGTACATAGGCATAGCCATGCACATGGACAAGGGAAAAAGTACACAAGCATAGGCACACCATGTACTTTGACACATACACATACATGGGCCATTTACATGGGATGAACCTGGTGTCAAAGGGACATTCCATGTACTCCTTCAAATTTAGATTGAATTCCATTCCATATGTATCTTAGAAAAGTTTTGTTAGGGTGATTTCCCTATATCTATTCCTTAAGGGTTAGTATGGAATCACATCCTACACATAGGATAGAAATCCCTTCAACAGAAATTCTTGGATATAGTTGTTGTAATCCTTCCAAGAGGCCCGGATTTAGATCTTATATCATCTTATTTCCCTAAGTGGAGTTCTTGGTATCGTCATGACCAACACTACGCAGGCACCAATCCTATATTTAGTGGGTTATAAATATTGAATTGTTGGTATTCTCCATGGCCCTGGGTGTGATCCTCATCTATGTATCGAATATCTTCAGACTTCCAATGTATACTTCCTATGATGAGACTCGAAAAGATCAACCTCTCAGATGGATGTCATCAGTGATATATAACTTGTGGAGTATGTTCTCCTGGACAATATGTGGAACCTTCAAGCAGGAATCTTAGGATGGCATTATGATTGTAAATTTACCTTGAGAATGTGTGTCTTTGTTGAGTATTTTTTTGATATTATTGTTACATGTGATGTATAAATATACCCATGTAGAGTTGATTGTTATTATTTTTGATATATACTTTGAGGTTTTGGGGTTTCCTACTGGGTATTGTTTATAATCACCCCTTTATGGACTTTTCCCACACATGTCTTATCTTGTGTTAACAATTAACCTTTTTACGGAGTCCTAGAGATACCAAGACTAGGTAGTTCTTAGTGATCCAAAAAGATGATGTGTGTTCATGAAATATCTTGAAATAAGTCCCCATATTTACTTTTAGGTTGGACTTATTCTCAAACTCTTTGTGGTGGGCTTGTATTTGGACCTGTTTACTTTACAATGTTTGTTGTCATACTATGGTTGTAGGATTTAGATGTATGCATGCATGGTTTATTTCTTGTTTTATATTTTATCCTTGTATGGTCCTGGAGATGTGTGCATGTGTACAAGTACATTAGGTTAAAGCCTCCCATGTTAGTGATATGCCTACTCAGCACTAGTCACTACCCCCTGGCCTATTGGAGGTAGGCTTGGGGAGTCACAACATGGACCACATTGGGACGAGTCATGATAAAATTCCCCATAAATATTGGGAGTTTTCCTTAACATGGTAAAATTAAAACATTTTTATATACCCTATTAAAAATAATTTTAAAAGGGAAAGGGATAAAGGAAAATGAAGAAGAAGGGAGGAGGAAAAGATAAGAAATCCCTACTTAGAACCTTCATGGTGGATCATATATCTTGGTAAGAGAGTAATGAGGGAAGAGAAAGGGAGATCACCCTCTCTTGGTGTTCATTGAATGAATGAGTTGGGGGGTGGGGGTTCCCCTATTTTACTTACAAAGTGAATAATAATAATAATTAGATTTACTATATTTTGTCAATTCACCAATTTTGTTCTATAATCACTAATTAAACCCTCACATACATTAATGTTTATAGTTAATATTAATAATATTATTAAAAAAAATTTCATGCCAAATATAAGTTTAACATAAATATTTATATAATAATATTAGTAAACAAAAATATTCCTATCATTAAAACACATCTATTTTATAAGGAAACATAAGTTAAATATTATAAACACTATTACTTAATTACTTGAAGATAGTAAACACTTAAAAATGATATTATAAAACTACACTAGTTAACCATGGAAAGCCTAAAAAATTTGGGACATGATAATTTAAGGTTTGAGTCAATATTTAGTAGTGCACGATTGATTTTAGGGTTCCCTATACTATGAACCAGTCGTGCACTATACATTGCCTCAATAAAGAAAACACTACATGGTTGTATTAGATAGTTTACCTAATAGTTCACTAACCATGTATCCACCAAAAATTTCTAAAATACTTTTATTTTATATAAAAATTAATATTATAGTAATTATATGACCAAGACAGAAAATGTGATGTGTTTAAATTACATAGCGACCCCACATCAAAGATGGGGGAGAACTAAGCACTCCTTTATAAGGTGGTGTGAATTTATCATCTATATCAAGGACTTTTCTAAGGGAGGAATAACACATATCCTAAGAAAAATAAATCCATGAGGGGCTGATGGGACTAAAGTAGGAAATACTGTGGTGTGGGTGGCCTGGGAGTTTATAGTGGTATCAGAGTTAGGGACCATTTTTTTATTTCAATGATGACATTAGAACCAACGGTGGAAGGAAATGGTTATCCCATATTAGAGATGTTGGAGAATGAAACATCCCTTTATAAGGTTGTGTGGATACTTTATAAACCACAAGACCTTTTCCAGGGGTGGCATAGCCCATAACATGAGAGAAAAAATGTCACGAGGGACTGATGGGCCCAAAGTAGATAATATTACGGTGTGGGTGGCCTAGGCTATTATAAATAGTCCTTATACCATCTTTCTTTCTTCCATGGGGCCATTATACACCCCCAAGTTGATTAATCCTTTTTCCTTTTTTATAAATATTCTTGCCCAATAATAAATATATATAATTATAAATATGTATAAATAAAGTAATATATTTTATAAATATATATATTTATTATTATATAAATCATTTTTAAGAGAGAGTGTGTTATTATATTATGAAATGTACCTTTTATCAATGATAAAAAATTTATATAAAAAGCATCTTTTTTCAGTGCTAAGAAAAACAATGATAAATAGTATCATTTAATAGCATTTTTAAGTGCTGATAAAGTTCATTTCTCCTTTTACCCGGATCTTTAGTAGTATAAGTTTCAAATAATAAATTTATGAAGGAATTGTGATATCCTTAAATAAAATAATTATTCAAAAAAATTTGTGACCTAAAATTATACATCCACATCACACACTCTATAGATTTAGCTTTATCCAGCACTACCCTTTATCAGTACTAAAAAAATAACTGATAAATGTAAATTTTTATCACTACTAAAAAATTACCCCCTCTATCAGTGCTTTTTTTAGCGCTGATAAAGGGTATGTTTATTAGCGTCTTTTTTAGTACTGATAAAAGTATGTCTTTTATCCGTGATAAAACGATTGATTTTAGCACTGATAAAAGGAATATTTCATAAAAAATGTTATATATCATTAAAAATCATACATTAATATATTAATATATTTATATTGATATAAATATAATATATTTTATAAAATATGATTTATATAATACAAAATATGTAATCACACTTAATATTTAAGATATTTAGTGGAAAATTGTTTATAAAATAATAAAAAAATAATATTATTTAAAAAAATTCTAATTATTATTGAGTAATATTCATTTAAAAACAATTTAAAGAAGAAAAAAATTCAATAAATTAATAAACGGTTTAAAATAAGTTGAAAACATGGCTTAAACTTCAAACAATAATAACTGTTGATCCGTATGTCCATTTGAGATCTACCACATATCAAATTGAATCTTGTGAAAATATATATGATATAGTAACCAAGGGAGCCATATTCATTGTTTTTCTTGGGTCAAAAAAGGCTCGTAAAGCCTAAAAAATTAAGTATTTTTGCTAGGATACCCTCATTTTTTACATTTCATGGAATTTCATCCCCGTTTAATGAAGTATTCTTATATTTTTTGGTGGAGACTCAATTTATTCTTAAGGATTACCCTCATATGAATATTATGATGTTAAAATTTTATCATTTTTAATATTGTACTATTATTTATAATTAAATATAATATATATATATATTTGTATATATTCACACATAAAAATTTAATTTCATAAATAAATATGTAAACATATGTTCATATAAAATATCTTTATAAATATGAAAACCATATCTAAATAAAAATAATATTCAGTTTATTTAAAATAAAAATATATGAATATTTATATATCTATATAATGTGTATGTGTGTGTGTATTTTTTGTGCGTCTGTATTAAAAAAATCAATATAAAATATCTACATATTATAATATATGTATATAAATATTATTATATAATATATGTAAATAAATATAGATATGTATAATTATAAATATTTATACACACACAAAAATATATATATATATGTATGTATATTGAATATATGTATGTGTGTATTTATTTATTTATAAACAGACACAGATAAAAAACATATTTTATAAATGTATTTAAAAATAACCATATAAATATATATATTAATATACAAATAAATTTAGGGATAAAAAAATATGACTATATATATATATATAAATAGATATATCCTAAAATGGAGAACAAAACAACATGGAGAGGTAGTAAAAGTGAAGGTGCATGAGGGTGAGGTCTTAGGTTCGAATCCAAAGGGAGGTAATGTGGGTGTGGGATTGAGTGAGAATCTCTAGCACTAATAAAGGGATCAGATGAGTGCTGATGGGTGGAAGGGAGTGCTATTAATAGCAGGGTTTGAGCACTGATAAAAAAAATTCTTTTTAAAAATTTATTTTGTTGATTTTTATCAGCACCTTTTTTATAGTGCTGATAAAAGTACCATTTTATCAACGCTTATTTTTATAATTAATAAAAGAATCCTGTTAAATTTTTTTTAACACTAATAAAAGAGTCCTTTATTAGAACTTTTTTAAGTGTTAATAAATGGGAAACCTTTTTAACGATGCTTAGATTATCGGTATTAGAAAAGTGTTGATAAAAGATATTTTCTAGCACTGATAAAAGGGGGATTTGTGGTTGTGACAAAAAACATTAGTACACCTTCAAGATAGATTAAAGTTACACCTACCACATGTGATGTGTTTTAAATTTATGCATGCTAGTTCCAAATGGGATAATATCCCTTTAGACTAGGTAGCTTGGTGTGGTTGTGCTGAGGGTGTGTGTTGTAACTTGATGTATCACATTAGTTCCAAAAGTTGGGGAACCTTTAAGAGGGTTTCTTGTTCTTCCCTAACACATGATGTGTTTTAAATTCATGAAACAAGGAAATTTTAAAGCAACCAAAATCCTCATAGTATGTGTGTTATGCATACTACTCATAACCAGATCGGTTAGTGAACCAGTGGAAGAAGTGGCCCTGCAATCCAACCAATGGTCCGATGATCAAATCGTCTATACCAGATTTTATTATTATAATATCATAATATTTAATTATGAGTTATTATATATATATCATATTTGGGTGTACGTATGATGAAGAAAACCCTAAAAAACTATCAATAAGGTGGGCACTTGATAGAAGACTAGAAAAGGAGAATGACCAACCCCAACAGTGCCTTTGCAACCCTAGCCTCCCTGATCTGCACCCAAATCACCACCTTATTCAGCTTCATCACTGCTATAGAAGCTGATGGACCATTACTAATGGACCTCTTCATTGATTAAATCATGACCATCATTGGGTGAAAGGGTTAAATTTTTATCTATGGCGTGGGGTAGGAGGGGCTGATGCTGTGCACCTTATGCATGTAACCGACCCACCTCAGCCTCCCTGCCCACTACGTCTTCAACATCACTATTCCTCCCACCACCACCCTCAAACTTCTCATCACCTATTATATCCTAGTTAGATTCTCCACTGTTGATTCCCTCTATAACAATTCCAGGTCTCACGACACCCGCGTCCTCCTCCTCACCACCTACCCCAATATAGGATCCTGCATTTGCCACACCATTGCCCTGTGCTACCTCTTAGTGTGGATGATGATGGATAAAGATGGTGGTGTTCCGTCACTACTACCTATGGGGAGCCTTTTTTGGGACCAAAAATGATTGTCCCATCGGTGCAACAATAATCACAAGACAAAATAAAGTGAAAAATATGGGAATAAATGACACCATATGTAACATAGGAAAACCTCCAAATGGAAGGGGTAAAAAACCATAAGAAAATAGAAGGATCACTATGGGTAAAAGTGGGCACACACTTCCTCACTATTACAAAGAGAAAACACTTTTAAATATCTCTCTTGAATAAGTGGGGAAACCTCCTCACAAACTACCACTCAAGAAGATGAAGAACTGGTGATTAGATTGCCGATGAAGCTGATAATATGAACCATTAGGAGAGAGTCCCATTTATTGGATGCCTCTCCCCCTACCAGCACTACTGGAAATAAAGGATATACCAACGGTTTAGAACCGTTGGTATAGGCTGGATAACCGTTGGTATATTCTATACCAATGGTTGTCCAAACCGTAGGGAAGTAAGGCGTGGGGAAAGATATATACCAACGGTTTGCAGTAAACCATTGGTATAGCCCACTCTAGGTATGGATTTGCCAACGGTTCAACAAGAACCATTGGTATAGGTTTACCCAACGGTTCTAAACCGTTGGGAATACTATAATTCTGATCTTATACCAACGGTTCACAATCGTTGGTATAGTATTTTTCCCAACGGTTTTTGATAAAACCATTGGGAATTCAATGTTTTTGATCTTATACCAACGGTTGTAAACCGTTGATATAGATGTTTTCCCAACGGTTTCAATGAAACCGTGGGGATATGTTTAAGTATGGTTTTTTACCAACGGTTTATTGAACCATTGGTATAATTATTTCTCAAAGTATACCAACAGTTTACAACCGTTGGTATTCTGTATTTCCAGAATTGTTGCACAGCAGCCCCTCTAGTAGCCCCTCCAGTGCATACACCTGCATAAAAAACAACACTAAAAATAGTGACAGACTTAAAACAACAAAAAAGAACACCACCTATTTGATTACACCACCTATTTGATTAGAGTCATGGTGAATAATTCTCCCTTTGAATCTTCATATGACAAAAATCATCCAGTATAGTTGAATCAAAGTTTCAATAAATCAAATATTATTTACACCCATTTCAATCTTCATACGACAACCACTTTTATAATATATGGTGAAAAGGTATTTTCATAGGAGTCTCATCACTTGTGACTCAATAAGTGCCACACCATGCCTCGAATTGAGGCTGGTTTGACTGGTACACATCACATATGATCCATGGATCATTTTCCTAAAGTTTCAACACAATCAAAATCCGTTTGATCGGTTTGGCATATGTACGTAAAATATTAATCCATTTTGAACAAATGAGAGGTAGTTTGGGTGGTCCCCACCCCACGGTGACTCGTATTGGGGCGGGGTTGACTCGTACACGTCACATATGACCCATGGATTGTTTTCCTAAAGTGTCAAAAGAATTAGAATGTATTTGGTCTGTTTCCCGTATGTCAATTGTTGATATCACTTACAATTTAGTCCATTTTGAAGAAAAGAGAGATAGTTTGAGTGGTCCTGGCCACACCGTGGCTTGGATTGATGTAGGGTTGACTCTTACACATCAAATATGACCCATGGATCGTTTTCCTAAAGTTTCAATAGAATTTTAATTTGTTTGGTTGGTTTGGCGTATGTCAACTGTTGTTTTCACTTAAAATTATGTCCATTTTAAACAAAAGAGAGACACTTTGAGTGGTGTTGGCCACACCGGGCCTCAGATTGAGGCGGGGTTGACTCGTACATGTCACATATGAGCCATGAATCATTATCCTAATGTTTAAACACAATCAGAATCTGTTTGATCATTTTGGCGTATGTATGTAAAATATTGTCCATTTTTAACATAAGAGAGAAAGTTTGGGTGTTGTCAGCCTCACCGTGCCTCTAATTGATGTGGTATTGACTCTTACACATCACATATGACCCATGGATCATTTTCCTAACGTTTAAACAGAATCCGAAGGCGTTTGGTCAGTTTCCCATATGACAGTTGTTGATTTCACTTACAATTTAGTCCATTTTCAACAAAAGAGAGAAAGTTTTAGTGGTCCTAGCCACACCGTGGCTCGGATTGAGGCGGGGTTGACTCGTACACATCAAATATGACCCATGGATTGTTATCCTAAAGTTTAAACAGAATCCGTAGGTGTTTGGTCGGTTTTCCATATGTCAGTTTTTGTTTTCACTTAAAATTAAGTACATTTAAAAAAAAGAGGCACTTTCAGTGGTTTTGGCCACACCGGGCCTCGGATTGAGGCGGGGTTGAATCATACACGTCAAATATGAGGCATGAATCATTTTACTAAAGTTTCAACACAATCAGAATCCGTTTGATCAGTTTGGCATATGTACATAAAATATTGTCCATTTGGAACAAAAGAGAGGCAGTTTGGGTGGTCCCGGCCCCACGGTGCCTCAGATTGAGGTGGGGTTGACTCGTACACATCACATATGACCCATGGATCATTTTCCTAAAATTTAAATAGAATCCTAAGGTGTTTGATCAGTTTCTCGTATGTCAGTTGTTGATTTCACTTACAATTTAGTCCATTTTGAACAAAAGAGAGACAGTTTGAGTGGTCCCGGTCACACCGCAGCTCGGATTGAGGAAGAGTTGACTTGTACACATCACATTTGATCCATGGATAATTTTATTAATGTTCAAACAGAATAATAAGTCGTTTGGTTGGTTTTGCGTATGTTAGTTGTTGTTTTCACTTAAAATTATGTCTATTTTAAACAAAAGAGAGATAGTTTGAGTGGTTCCGGCCACACCACAACTCGGATTGAGGCGATATTGACTTGTAAACATCACATATGACCCATTTATCCTTTTACTAAAGTTTCAATAGAATCCGAAGGCGTTTGGTCCATTTCCCGTATGTCAGTTGTTGATTTCACTTACAATTTAGTCCATTTTTAACAAAAGAGATACATTTTGAGTAGTCCTGGCCATACCGTGGCTCATTTTTTGGCGAGTTTGACTTTTACACGTCATATATGATGCATGGATTGTTGTCCTAAAGTTTAGACATAATTCGTAGGCTTTTGGTCGGTTTCTCGTATGTCAGTTGTTGTTTTCACTTAAAATTAAATACATTTTAAAAAAAAGAGAGGCACTTTGAGTGGTGTCGGCCACACCGGGCCTCGGATTGAGGAAGGGTTGACTCATACACGTCACATATGATCCAGGTATGATTTTCATAAAGTTTAAACACAATCAGAATCCGTTTTCTCGGTTTGGCGTATGTACGTAAAATATTGTCCATTTTGAACAAAAGAGAGGCAGTTTGGGTGGTCCCGGCCACACATCACCTCAGATTAAGGCATAGTTTATTCATATACCTGAAATATGACCCATGGATCATTTTCCTAACGTTTCAATAGAATCAAAATGCTTTTGGTCCGTTTCCCGTATGTCAGTGGTTGATTTCACTTACAATTTAGTCCATTTTGAAAAAAAGAGAGAGAGTTTGAGTGGTCTCAGCCACATCGTGGCTCGGTTTGTGGCGGGGTTGACCCGTACACGTCGCATATGACCCATGGATCATTTACCTAAAGTTTCAACAGAATCCGTAGGCGTTTGGTCAGTTTGGCGTATGTCAGTTGTTGTTTTCACTTAAAATTAAGTTCATTTTAAACAAAAGAGAGGCACTTTGAGTGGTGTCGGCCACAACAGGACTCAGATTGAGGCAGGGTTGACTCGTACACATCACATATGACTCATGGATTGTTTTCCTAAAGTTTCAACATAATTTGTAGGCATTTGGTCGGTTTCTCGTATGTTAGTTGTTGTTTTCACTTAAAATTAAATACATTTTAAAAAAAGAGAGGCACTTTGAGTGGTGTCGGCCACACCGGGCCTCGGATTGAGGCGGGGTTGACTCGTACACATCACATATGATCCAGGTATAATTTTCATAAAGTTTAAACACAATCAGAACCTGTTTGATCGGTTTGGCGTATGTACGTAAAATATTGTCCATTTTGAACAAAAGAGAGGCAGTTTGGGTGGTCCCGGCCACACGACGCCTCGGATTAAGGCAGAGTTGATTCATAAACATCACATATGACCCATGGATCATTGTCCTAACGTTTTAATAGAATCCTAAGGCGTTTGGTCAGTTTCCCATATGACAGTTGTTGATTTCACTTACAATTTAGTCCATTTTCAACAAAAGAGAGAAAGTTTTAGTGGTCCTAGACACACCGTGGCTCGGATTGAGGCGAGGTTGACTCATACACATCACATATAACCCATGGATTGTTTTCCTAAAGTTTAAACAGAATCCGTAGGTGTTTGGTCGGTTTTCCATATGTCAGTTTTTGTTTTCACTTAAAATTAAGTACATTTTTTTTAAAAAAAGAGGCACTTTCAGTGGTTTCGGCCACACCGGGCCTCGGATTGAGGCAGGGTTGAATCATACACGTCACATATGAGTGATGAATCATTATCCTAAAGTTTCAACACAATCAGAATCCGTTTGATCAGTTTGGCGTATGTACATAAAATATTGTCCATTTAGAACAAAAGAGAGGCAGTTTGGGTGGTCCCGGCCCCACGGTGCCTCGGATTGAGGTGGGGTTGACTCGTACACATCACATATGACCCATGGATAATTTTCCTAAAATTTAAATAGAATCCGAAGGTGTTTGATCAGTTTCCCGTATGTCAGTTGTTGATTTCACTTACAATTTAGTCCATTTTGAACAAAAGAGAGACAGTTTGAGTGGTCTCGGTCACACCGCAGCTCGGATTGAGGCAGAGTTGACTCGTACACATCACATTTGATCCATGGATCATTTTTGTAATGTTTCAACAGAATAAGAAGTCGTTTGGTTGGTTTTGCGTATGTTAGTTGTTGTTTTCACTTAAAATTATGTCTATTTTAAACAAAAGAGAAATAGTTTGAGTGGTTCCGGCCACACCGCAGCTCGGATTGAGGCGACATTGACTTGTAAACATCACATATGACCCATGGATCCTTTTCCTAAAGTTTTAATAGAATCCGAAGGCGTTTGGTCCGTTTCCCGTATGTCAGTTGTTGATTTCACTTACAATTTAGTCCATTTTTAACAAAAGAGATACATTTTGAGTAGTCCTGGCCACACCATGGATCATTTTTTGGAGGGTTTGACTTTTACACATCATATATGATGCATGGATTGTTTTCCTAAAGTTTCGACATAATTCGTAGGCTTTTGGTCAGTTTCTCGTATGTCAGTTGTTGTTTTCACTTAAAATTAAATACATTTTAAAAAAAGAGAGGCACTTTGAGTGGTGTCGGCCACACCGGGCCTCTTATTGAGGCAGGGTTGACTCATACACGTCACATATGATCCAGGTATGATTTTCAAAATGTTTAAACACAATCAGAATCCGTTTTCTCGGTTTGGCGTATGTACGTAAAATATTGTCCATTTTGAATAAAAGAGAGGCTGTTTGGGTGGTCCCGGCCACACGTCGCCTCAGATTAAGGAATAGTTGATTCATACACCTGAAATATGACCCATGGATCATTTTTCTAACGTTTCAATAGAATCCTCATTCTTTTGGTCCGTTTCCCGTATGTCAGTGTTTGATTTCACTTACAATTTAGTCCATTTTGAACAAAAGAGAGAGAGTTTGAGTGGTCTCGGCCACATCGTGGCTCGGTTTGTGACGGGGTTGACCCATACACGTCACATATGACCCATGGATCGTTTTCCTAAAGTTTCAACAGAATCCGTATGTTTTTGGTCAGTTTGGCGTATGTCAGTTGTTGTTTTCACTTAAAATTAAGTTCATTTTAAACAAAAGAGAGGCACTTTGAGTGGTTTCGGCCACAACAGGACTCAGATTGAGGCGGGGTTGACTCGTACACGTCACATATGACTCATGTATTGTTTTCCTAAAGTTTCAACATAATTTGTAGGCGTTTGGTTGGTTTCTCGTATGTCAGTTGTTGTTTTCACTTAAAATTAAATACATTTTAAAAAAAGAGAGGCACTTTGAGTGGTGTCGGCCACACCGGGCCTCGGATTGAGGCGGGCTTGACTTGTACATGTCACATATGATCCAGGTATAATTTTCATAAAGTTTAAACACAATCAGAATCTGTTTGATCGGTTTGGCGTATGTACGTAAAATATTGTCCATTTTGAACAAAAGAGAGGCAGTTTGGGTGGTCCCGGCCACACGGCGCCTCGGATTAAGGAGGAGTTGATTCATACACATCACATATGACCCATGTATCATTTTCCTAACGTTTTAATAGAATCCGAAGGCGTTTTTTCAGTTTCCCGTATGACAGTTGTTGATTTCACTTACAATTTAGTCAATTTTCAACAAAAGAGAGAAAGTTTTAGTGGTCCTAGCCACACCGTGGCTCGGATTGAGGCAAGGTTGACTCGTACACATCACATATGACCCATGTATTATTTTCCTAATGTTTAAACAGAATCCGTAGGTGTTTGGTCGGTTTTCCATATGTCAGTTTTTGTTTTCACTTAAAATTAAGTACATTTTTTAAAAAAAAGAGGCACTTTCAGTGGTTGCGGCCACACCGAGCCTCGGATTGAGGCGGGGTTGAATCATACACGTCACATATGAGGCATGAATAATTTTCCTAAAGTTTCAACACAATCAGAATCCGTTTGATCAGTTTGGAGTATGTACATAAAATATTGTCCATTTGGAACAAAAGAGAGGCAGTTTGGGTGGTCCCGGCCCCACGGTGCCTCGGATTGAGGTGGGGTTGACTCGTACACATCACATATGACCCATGGATCATTTTCCTAAAATTTAAATAGAATCCTAAGGTGTTTGATCAGTTTCCCGTATGTCAGTTGTTGATTTCACTTATAATTTAGTCCATTTTGAACAAAAGAGAGACAGTTTGAGTGGTCCCGGTCACACCGCAGCTCGGATTGAGGAAGAGTTGACTCGGAAACATCACATTTGATCCATGGATCATTTTCGTAATGTTTCAACAGAATAAGAAGTCGTTTGGTTGGTTTTGCGTATGTTAGTTATTGTTTTCACTTAAAATTATGTCTATTTTAAACAAAAGAGAGATAGTTTGAGTGGTTCCGGCCACACCGTAGCTCGGATTGAGGTGATATTGACTCGTAAACATTACATATGACCCATGGATCCTTTTCCTAAAGTTTCAATAGAATCCGAAGGTGTTTGGTCCGTTTCCCGTATGTCAGTTGTTGATTTCACTTACAATTTAGTCCATTTTTAACAAAAGAGATACATTTTGAGTAGTCCTGGCCACACCGTGGCTCATTTTTTGGAGGGTTTGACTTTTACACGTCATATATGACGCATGGATTGTTGTCCTGAAGTTTCGACATAATTCGTAGGCTTTTGGTCGGTTTCTCGTATGTCAGTTGTTGTTTTCACTTAAAATTAAATACATTTTAAAAAAAAGAGAGGCACTTTGAGTGGTGTCGGCCACAACGGGCCTCGGATTGAGGAAGGGTTGACTCATACACATCACATATGACCCAGGTATGATTTTCATAAAGTTTAAACACAATCAGAATCCGTTTGCTCGGTTTGGCGTATGTAAGTAAAATATTGTCCATTTTGAACAAAAGAGAGGCAGTTTGGGTGGTCCTGGCCACACGTCACCTTGGATTAAGGCATAGTTGATTCATACGCCTGAAATATGACCCATGGATCATTTTCCTAACGTTTCAATATAATCCGAATGCTTTTTGTCCGTTTCCCGTATGTCAGTGGTTGATTTCACTTACAATTTAGTCCATTTTGAACAAAAGAGAGAGAGTTTGAGTGGTCTCGGCCACATCGTGGCTCGGTTTGTGGCGAGGTTGACCCGTACACGTCACATATGACCCATGGATCGTTTTCCTAAAGTTTCAACAGAATCCGTAGGTGTTTGGTCAGTTTGGCGTATGTCAGTTGTTGTTTTCACTTAAAATTAAGTTCATTTTAAACAAAAGAGAGGCACTTTGAGTGGTGTCGACCACAACAGGACTCAGATTGAGGCGAGGTTGACTCGTACACGTCACATATGACTCATGGATTGTTTTCCTAAGGTTTCAACATAATTTGTAGGCGTTTGGTCAGTTTCTCGTATGTTAGTTGTTGTTTTCACTTAAAATTAAATACATTTTAAATAACAATGCATGATCATAGAAATAAAAAAGGCATGTGAAATCAACATTCCTACAATTACATATCATCCATGAGGTATAACATTTAATCAACTTGTAATAGAATTATACATAAGGCCTATGAGTCTCATTAACTTGCATACACAGTGGTACAAAAGGAAAATGTTATTCAAGTCCGGGGGCTGTCCGGGGTCCTAGGAGGAGGGTGGGGGGCTATCCGGGGAGCTATCCGGGGTCCAGGGAGGGTGGGGGGATGTCTGAGGGGCTGTCCAGGGACCAAGGAGGAGGGTGGGGGGCTGTCTGGGGGGTTATTCGGGGTCCAGGGAGGAGGGTGGGGGGGGGGGGGCTGTCTGGGGTCCAGGGAGGAGGGTGGGGGGCTGTCTGGGGGGGGTGTCCGGGGACCAAGGAGGATGGGGGGGGGGCTGTCCGGGGGAAAGGAGGAGGGGGTTGTCCGGGGGGTTATCCGGGGACCAAGGAGGAGGGGGGGGGGGGGGGGGGGGGCTGTTCGGGGACCAAGGAGGAGGGTGGGGGGTTAACCGGGGGCTGTTCGGGGGGCTATCCGGGGGGAAGTCCAGGGGCTATTTGGGGGGTGCCCGGGGGGCTGTCTGAGGTCCAGGGAAGAGGGTGGGGTGGATGTATAGGGGTCTGTCCGGGGGACTTTTCAGGGACCGAGGAGGAGCGTGGGGGGATGTCCGAGGGGGGGGGGGGGGGCTGTCTGGGGTCCAAGGAAGAGGGTGGGGGCTATCTAGGGGGTGTCCAGGGGGCTGTCCGGGGACCATGGAGGAGGGTGGAGGGGTTATACAATGTCTTGGGTGGAGGGTGGAGGAGGGACTATACAAGGTCTTGGGTGGAGGGTGGAGGGGGTTGTCCAGGGTCCAGGAGGGGGGTGGCTATCCAGGTTTCAAGAAAGAGGGGGTGGGCTGTCCATGTTCTAGGAGGGGGGTGTCTAGGGTCCAAGAGGGGGGTGTCCATGGTCCAGGAGGAGGGGGTCTTTGTTAAAGAGAGGAAATCCCCATACAATTCTTTGAAAATTATCTAAACCCAATCCAAACAACATCACAATTCCAATCCATCACCCAACCAACATCCAATTCATCCTCAATATCAGTAACCTTCCCATTATTCCTTAAACAAAAACTATAAATACAAAAAACATATCCATTTTTTGAACTAAACTAAAGTCCATAGATACTACCATATCACCCCACTAAAAAAATGGAAAACCACCTACGCCACTACCCCAACCATCCACAATCACTTCACATAAAACATACTTATATCCATTACATACCCCGGGAAAATATGACTAAACAAACTCTTTATCATCTTTGAGTGGGGATACATCTCACCAGCACCTCCATTGGTTCATATGGTTCACTAAATACAGGAAAGGATTGGCTATGTATACTTCAAATAATGTTGATCCATACAATCATGAAACATAAGTATTGAAGAAAGACAAAAAACAAATCAAAGTGCACTTGTTGGGTATTCCATGCCATAAACATCACAAAAAGGTTTATACCAAATTAAAAAAGAAAACGAAAATTATAGATGCAAAACATTTAAACAAAGGTAGTACATACATATTTAGAGTGTAGAACTAAAAAATTATTTGATTTAAGATGGATCTATCAAGTGGAACGAGTTTATCAATCTGGGTATAGAGAGATCGCTCACATTTAGGTCAAATAAAAATAGAAAATAGAAAAGATAGATGAAGAAAATTAGAACTGAGGTAGGACTTACAGATTTGATGTCTTGAACAGATGTCTTGAACAGAAAAGTTGTTTTATTGAAGAGGATGGATGGATTTTCCAATACCCGTAAGGAGAGAGCGTCGGGAGAGAATCAATTTTAGGGCTGCAGTCGCACGAAGAGAGAATTGGGGGCTCACTGTATTTGGAGATAATTTTTCCCAATGGTTTTTAAAAACCGTTGGGAAAACTATGATTGAATATGAATATTTCCCAACGGTTTTACTAAACTGTTGGGAAAATGTGGTTGAATGTCAAGATTTCCCAACGGTTTTGTTGAACCGTTGGGAAAGTCTTAGTTTTAATGACATATGCCAACGGTTTAATGTAAACCGTTGGTAAAAGTTGGTTGAAATCAAGCTTTCCCAACGGTTTACATAAACCGTTGGTAAAAGTTGTCCCATAGTGAGATATCCCAACGGTTTAGTGAAACCATTGGGAAAGAGGTCTGTAATCCACATATGCCAACAGTTTTCTAAAACCGTTGGCACCAAACTATTGGTATAGCTCTCCATTCCAGTAGTGCAGCTTTTCTTCCACTAGTGGATTTAGTGGATTGGTGACTAACCAAATACCACCACCTTCCCCTCTTTGACAAAGGAGGGGGAAATTCCGTTAAAGGGAAAAAACCTCTAACACATATCCCACTTGGAGATTGATCGTGACCGATCACATCACCACACATCCTTTCTATCATCCAAACATGCAGCTCACATATCTACAAGGCCACTTGAGGATCTCCACCATATGAACTTATCAGATTCAACTTCCTTCACCATGATATCTTCCATATTTTCTTTAGTATGAATTTTTTTCACATACACACTTTATTCCTTTTCTATATCTCATAAAAAGTGATATAGTACCCCAATGTGATTCATCCTAGAATGAAATTATGGATTCCTTGAAATTTTCAAGGTGCTTTAACTATCACAAAATAATTGAATCTGGACCTATCTATGCTCGATATCCTCTAATAATCTTCTCATCTAAATCTCCTCTTTTAAAACCTATGTAGCTTCCATGTCCTCCGCTTATGTCATGGATAGTTCCACAATTGACTGTAACTTTGAAATCCAGCTAAAAAATCCTCCTTCAAGAGTAAAAACATAACCATCAATGGATTTACTCCAGTTAGAATCACCTATAAAATCTAAATCAAAATAGCCTATCATAGTAAAATCTGATCCTCTATAACATAATGCAACATTTGAGGTCTCCTTAATGTATCTCAAGATCCTCTTCACTATGCTCCAATGCTCCCATCCTAGATTCTCAATGTACCAACTAACTTATCCTACTTCATGTGAGACATATGGTCTATTAAAAACCATAAAAACATTATAATCCTCACTTATAATTCATACAGTACTTGAGACATATCCATCCTCTTTGCTTCATTGCTATGACTCATCATAGAGGACAACTTGAAATTAATAGAAATTGGGGTGGATATTGGATTACAATCTTGAATGTTGAAGAATTTCAATAATTTCATTAAGTAATTTCTTATGATATACATATATTCTCATTATATCTATATCAATAAATCTACATCCCAAGTATCATGTTTTCTGGTCCCAAGTCCTTCATATTAAACTCCCTAGACAACTGTGCCTTTGTCTCCTGAATTTTATCATTGTTGGGGACTAAAACCAACATGTCATCCACATATAATAGAATAATGATGAAATCATTACCATCGTAACCCATGAAATATACATAAGGATCTAAATGAAGTCTACTATATCCAAGGATCATGATATAGGAATCAAATCTCTTGTACCAACACATCGACGCCTCATTGTGACCATACACAGATTTGTTCAACCTACATACCAAGTTCTCTTTTTCTTCTTCTGTAAAGCCTTCTGGTTAGACCATATAGATCCCTTCATCAAGATCACCATAGAGAAAAGAAGTATTCACATCCATTTTCTCTATATGTTAACTTTATGTCTCACACATCTCCATAACTATCTGAACAATCACCAGTTTAACAATAAGAGAAAATATTTTATTAAAATTAATACCTTCCTTCTGAGCATATCCTTTGACCACTAGTATTGCATGATATCTTTACACATGGTCCTTTTCATCCATCTTGATCTTAAATAAATTTTTTTTTTCTAATGGCCTTCCTTCCACGAGGTAATAGAATAAGATCCCAAGTCTTATTCATGTACATGGCTTCAAGTTCCTCCTGCATTGCCACCATCCATGAGGATACATATGGACTCTGGGTCACCTCCAAAAAAGAAGATGGGTGTATATCCTCCATTAATAAGTAGTATTCAATATTACTCTCAGTGACATAGTCTGAGTGCCATACTGGTGATCTTTTCCCCCCAAGTTTACCATCATGATCCATAATCAACCGGTATTTGATCTCCATGCTCTGGTAATGCCTCAGAGGAAACTGGTTCTTCCTTATATTTTTACTCTAATTCAAATATTGTAGTTTATATATTATCTTTCTCTATGTCTAAATTAGTTGTCATTTACAACATTTATTCTTAAAAAATGACATCTTTATTGATGATAAGTTTTTGGCAGTGGGGTCCCAAAAATGATACCCCTTCACACCATCAACACACCCCTAGAAGATACATTTCCTAGATCATGAATCCAACTTTTATCTTTATTGTTCATTAAAAAATGAAAATAAAGGACTTATAAATATAAGGGATTGAGACAATTTAGAAATTTTACCAATCCACATATCCATTAGTGTCTTTATATTAATCGCCAGTAAAGGAGATATATTTGTCATAGAACATGTGGTATTCACTGCTTCTTACCAAAATGTTTTGGCAATTATTGGAGTCTTAAAAATATCCATTTTTCTATCCAATAGAGTTATGTTCATCCACTATACCAATCCATTCTACTGAGGAGTGTACACCACCCTGAACTATCTCATGATTCCTTATTATTGAAAAAAGTATCAAACTCCACGCTTGTATATTCCCCACCATTATAATCCCTCAAACACTTGATCTTATTTCCACATTAAATATTATTTTATGATATGAATGTTTTTAAGGCTTCAAAAACATATGCCTTCCTCTTTATTGGGTACACCAAACATATCCTGGAATAATCATCAATAAAGGATACAAAATACCTTGCTCCTCCCAAGGATATAAATGGTTCTTGCCAAACATCAAAATGGATCAAATTTAATATCTCCTTGCTTCTTGCTATTGAAATCCTAAAATTTAACCTATGTTTATTTATCAAAACACAATGCTCAGAAAATAAAAAGGATACCTTTGTAATCCCCAGAAATAAATTCCGATCAACAAGAATCTTCAGGCCTGGTTCTCACATATGGACAAGATTCTGATGCCATAATGGAATCAATACTTCCTTCGAGGTATTTTATGCAAAAAATATATCCTCCTCCTTATAAATTTCACCCATAAGCACATAAAAGTTCTTGAATATCTTATATTCCTTCATCACCACAAGTGCACCCTTCAAAATTCTCATAACTCTATTTTTGATGCGACCTTCTTTATTCTACTCTATCATGGTGGAATGTAGGTATTTTCATGAAACTACCTTGGGAACCACTTTATAGAGTTAGGAAAATTTATTTCCCTATACCGTGGGGGTGTGCCCCCACACCCCCTGGTTGGAATCTGTGCTGGGCTGTGGTTCTAGCCCTTCGGGCCTGTGAATTCGCTACTGTCACTGACCCCCATGAAAAATGCAGAGTCGCATCGTGAAATTTTCGAGCTCGGTTGAGGAAATTTTGCAGAAAAGTTCATGGAACACATCTCATGGTGTCTACAGATACTTAAAATAGACTAATCTTGGGTCTAATTCCAACTCTCGAGAAAGAAGATATGATAAAACCTAAAAAGGGTAGAAAAGGAGGAGTACACGGTGTGTGTACCTTGGTACATGACTTATACCTTCAAGGCCCCACCTGAGAATGTACTCCAGCAATACATGGAGTGTAAAATCCCATGTACATGGCGTGTTGGTCCTGTACATGGTGTGAACCCTACACGGGGTACCTTTCCATGTAACTCACATGGTTTGACCATGTATATAGCCTGAACATGTAACTTTACATGATGCTACACCCACATGGGGTATGGCCATGTACTTTACGTGGAATGCGTGCCTTACATGGGCTACGTACATAGCTGGGTACTCAGCCACATGACCAAGTCCCTATACATGGCGTGTATAGTCCATACATGACATGTAATTCAAAAATGAAATATTCCTCAAACAAGAAGAAAACACAATGCATGTTCCTAAACTAAGTGTTTTATGGTTAGGGATTTTGAATAGGAAAAACTTCAAATCACCTAAAACCCCCATTTTATCAGTAAAATCTATAGATCATCCCACTGGGGGTCCCAATAAATCATAATAGGGTATTAAAACTTGAAAACAATTAATCTATGGGGGATTTGAATCGAAAATTAAAAACAACATACCTTTGGGTGAAATCCTCTGAAGCTTTAGCCATTTCCATGCTCCATGGCTACCACACGATGATCCAATGCATCTTGATCTCAGCAACGGTACCCTTATCCATCTCCCTCTCCTTCCATTTACCCCTCTTCCATTTTCTCTCTTGCTTGTATGAAGGGGGATCCATAGGGGTTGTGTGTGAGATTCCATAGGATAAGGAAGAAAAGAAAATATGAAAAGAAAAGAAAATAAAAAGAAAAGAAAAAGAAAAAAGGGGGCCCACCCCAGCCCTAGAGCCCAACTTGAGTTTATGCACCATATAAGAAAAAATCCCCATTATGGACTCAATGATAGAGATAGAAACTCAATACGAAGATCTATTCAAAATATATGTCTGCAAAAAACCCTTGCAAATAAATTAATATTTAATTAATTTAAATATTAAATATTAATTATTCTGCTAAAATTTGAATGGCTTAGAAATCCACCAAAATCCTGTTCTAGGGAAAAACACCATATTTCAAGACAAACGGGGTGTTCAAAAAAATTTATTAAAGATCATCTACTAGGGGAAAATTACCAATTTACTCATTTTAAGCATCTGATAGAAAAAATTAAAATTTATTCTCAAAATTCCAGTATAAAAAAACATGGGTCCTTAAATTATACCCACCATAAACCTTATCATCCTCAAGAATCCTTGGTGGAAAAAATAGCCTATTCTCAACCTTATCACATGCACACCAAGCTATCTAAACTGTTCAATGACCAATATCATACCATTAATAACTATCACCTACATGGGAGATATTTAACTACGAATGATTTGGTACTCCCCACCATAAGAATACCCATATCATCATCTCAAAAACGGAAATCATGACCAATGACCCTAGGAGAAAAACTTAATTTCAATTAAAAATGAGATTCATCACCATCAAACAACAAACGGTGCACTCCCCACCATAAGTATGACCTTATACCAATCCTCGAGTGCAACCTCAAAAGGTTCTTTTATCAAGCTAGGGAAGACATTTAATAAAACGAAGCTTGGCATAGAGCTGATTCTCTCTCAACATTCCCAAGAAAAATTCAAGATAGAGCAATATTATCTCTAACCGGAAGTACACTAAGATTCCATTAAAAAGTGTGCACATTTCTCTATGAACCTTGATCACAACAAACATGATACTCCTTCCTTTAATCAAATATTGACACAATGTCTCCTAAAAATGCATTTCTAGGTCATCCATGAGTCAACCATCTCATGGAACCTGATTCAGCCCTGATGTCACCTCTACCATGGTGGGACATTCATCATTTTACTACAACTACTGGGGAATCATGCCCAAAAAAAGTATTTTAAAACATTGATCATCAGCTCACATACGACCACTCAACAATTTACAATTTAGATGGAATCACAAACAACCAGAATTTACCTTTATCACCTAAAATGTACTACAATAAGTCATCCATTACAATGCTAAGCTATCCATGCTACATGACACATCAGTTTCATTAAGACAAAAATCTCCCTTGGAACTCTTCTTCAAAATCAGGCACATCAACCGTGCCATGATTTATTCCATGATCACCCATTACAAAACATCATTCCATTTAGGAGAATCTAACCATGCTCTAACTATATTAGAAAAATAAGAAACACTAACCGACTGGGCCACACACCCAAATAGTACAACCTTTAGAAGAAAGTATTGATACTGAAGCACCCTAGGTTCTTATTAAAAGATGAAGGCATCAACATGACTATATCAAAAAAATGAAGCAGCAATCATTCCTAAAAATAAAAAGGATCATATAACAAAGTTCACTACCAAAAAGAGCATTCATAAACCTAGGCCAACCTCACTCACGTAGATTACCCTCAAACAAAATAGACATTGACCTACAAGGGTTTGAGTAAAAACTAAGGGCCTCTAGGTCTCCCACCAATCCATATAGATCAAATATCACAACTGGGTCACAATTTATAATCAACTAGCCCAAAATATCAAACCTCTTTAAGGAAGGTAAAGATCATAATGACCTATAAGGGTAAAAACCTCCAATAGGACTACAAGGGACTGATCCTCACTGAGCATCCCCATAAGAAACTACTCCCTAGAGGCCATGGTACCAATGCAGAAGAGACACTGAATTGAAAATAATCAAGCATCTATATATGGTAATACCCACTAATGGTCCAATTTATGAGAAATATCCTTGTACCCATTGGCATCGTACTCAATGATCTGACTAGGTAACAACGATTAAGGTCTGTTAAGTAGAATATCATTCCAATATATGTAGAAAAACACCGTATAGATTGTTATTGACACTTTAAATAACCATATCTAAGAAAAAAAACCCTACAAGGGGTATAAATCATGGGAATAATGTGACCTATCAACCTACTAGGGTCATTTCACCTCTTATTCATGAGGACTAAGTCATAAACCTCACCATAATACGTCTCAATTTATATCCACATCACCTACCATCAGAAGGAAAAATATATGAAAGTTAGATCAATTGAGTATAATTCCACCAAAAACCTATAAGGTAAAACACCATTTAGATTTTTGTTGAAAATTTAAACAATTGGCCTCTAACATCAATAAAATCACACACTATAATTTCTATAACATGTGAATCCTACATGCCAAATATGATTCATGAGAGGCCTCTTTCCTTTGACAACCAAGATTCAAAATCAGTCACTAGACTCTTGCAAACAACCAAGAGACATAAATGCATAATAAATCATAACATACACCCAAAATTTGCATCGATCAAAGTGAAAATCATATACAATTGTAACATCACAGATCAGAACAATAATCCCATAATCTTGGAAACTAGGAATTCTTATCTGAATAAGTATTATTGATACACCAGTCTGATATCCATCACAAATTTAAGTACATTTCTAATACTCTTGTCTACCATTTCACAAATAGAAAATCCAAGGAAAGGAACAACTCTGATACCAATTTTTAATGTCTAGACCCAGATTCCACTTATCATGTTCCCCAAGATAGTTCATTATGAGGCCTCAATCATTCCTCCCCATACTCCCGAGGTTGGTGACTAGTAGTGAGGGACTAGGGTGTGATAGTGGGAAGAATATTCCCTCATATTATAGTAAGAAAACAATATAAATATTTAAGTATCATACACACCAATAAATAAAAAAAGTGTGGAATCAATAAATAAATTGAAAGAGAAACATGCTATAATAATAATTTTAGTGCTATAAAATCTTGAACAACTGTGTCATTCATACAACACTGGTCACCTACTGGGATAACAATACAAAAAAGTGTACATGAAAGAAACTGAAATAAAAGTACATGGATATACTACTAGATATAATATAGAACACATACCCAGTTTCTAGACACCATCAAACCAAATCAACATGACCATAATAATCCACATGAGCATCTTCACTCGATCAAGTACTACTAGGCCTCAATCCTAACCACCATGCATCTATGATCAACAAAAAAAGTATACATAAGGTCTGTATACACACTGAGGTGCATGTATAGGGGTCAAAAAGAATTTTATTATGTCACCCTAATGATGAACCTATAAATATTATGTCATAAGTGAATTCTTATGAAATATGCTCAACCAAACCAATACATAATTGAAAAGATAAATAAATAAAAAATAACATGAAACCACATTCGAACCCTAGGTCCATGATCCCGTTCAACTGGTAAATGTTCCATCTTGTATAATTATATTTATATGTATATATATGTATACATATATACATAAATATGAGTATACACAAGTAAGGTGAATAAATAATATAAAACCATAACCAGTCGATCCTTGGGTTCGTAATCTCGATCGCTTGTACATCCTATGAAAGGGAATTGATCTAGATGTCATACCTCTCAATCATTGTATTATTTAGTCAATATCTAGGTCTGTAATCCTAATTGACATATACCTACTTCAACTAGTTCCAGAACAGTCCCTAATCAAGCTACGTCACTATGGGGGGGGGGTACTCGTCCTAACCCAGGGTTCACCCATACTCAACTCAAATCACTATAAAAAAGGATTATAGAGAAGTACATATGGATATCATGTAAATATTAATTGATTTAGATTTCATTCCACCGATGATATATAAATCCAGTCCCATTTATGAGCTCAAGGTCTCGGTCTATAAGCAGTCACAACATTGAAATTTGGATAAACCCTAAGGGTCTTACCCTTAGGGGATCTGTAAGGAGAGATCACTAGTGAGACACCATGCCCCCTGGATGTCTATAATTATAGAGAGAATAATCATCCCTATCACTTGGGAGAGCATAATCATCCCTGATTATCCAATGATGTGAAATTCCATATCCAACACTGTGGTCACGTAACTGATTAGGGAGAGCTTAATCATCCCTATCATTCAGGAGAGTGTAATCATCCATGAGTATAATCAGATCAAGGAGAGAATAATAATCCTCATCATATATCAACTAGATGAGATCAAAATCATCCCTATCACTTGAGAGAGAATAATCACCCATGAGTATCATTACTAGGGACGTCATGCCCATATATCATAATCAAAGGCTCAATAGCCAGATGCTAGGAAATACCTCTAGAAATACCAAAGATATAATAGTCAAACATACAGGCTCAACAACCAAATCCCAGGATGCACCTCTTGGTTTTCAAATAAGATATGAAATAACATGGATCAGAAGATGGATCCTAGGGAGAACATATAGACATCCTAGAGATAAAGTAAGATGCACCACATTAGGCTCATCAGTCATCAACTAGTAGGAAACTTTGTTAATCATCATTGCATCAATAGTAAACATGTGAAAGTATAAAATAGTGAGGGTGGTTGAATGCCTAACCCACCATTAATTCCATTTCCTCAAGGTATTACAAGTTTGGTAAGGGTTATAAGGTGACACCCACTCCATCTATACCCAAATCCGATGTACTATATCAGGATTGATAAAATACTAAGGCACCCACTGAGTCCCTCAAGTCATAACACAAGAGAGGTATCCTATATGGGATCCTCATGATGGTATACATGAAAAGGGATCCTACAAGGTATTCCTAAGTCATGAATAAGAAGAGACATCCCTTAGTAGACCCTTGGTACCAAGAAGAAGATAGAGGCATCCTACATGGGACCCTCTAGGTAGAAACGCATGCATAGAAATCCTACAGGGGATCATAAAAAACCACCAGTCTAATGACCTCTTAGACTAGAAGGGAATATCTCATAAGGATGATGATCTCAAGGGAAAAGTTAAAAAGTAACCAGTCAAGAGAGACAGATCATAGATCATCTAAGATTAAGGTACCTAACTAGGTTAGTCCAAACACTTAACCTATCATTATCATTTCAATCCTCTCCTTCAAGATATGATAGAATTCAATTACTATAGGAAAGCCTCTTCATTTTGATAAAAGATTGGAACACCTCCGAGGAGTCCTCAATCCACACCAAGGGTTTTACCATCACAATATACATAGAAAGATACTTAGAATGGACTACTCTTGGGTCCAATTCTGAATCCTGGGAAAGAAGACATGATAAACCCTAAAAGGGTAGAAAAGGTGGAGTACACGACATGTACCCTGAAGAACCCACCTAGGAATGTACTCAAGACAAAAATGGCATATAAAATCCCACATATATGATGTGTTGGTCCTGTATATGGCATGTAATATATATGGGGTACCTTATCATGTACCTCACATGTCCTGGAAATGTATACAGCCTAGCCATGTAACTCTACATAGTGTGCCACCCACATGAGGTCTGGCCGTGTACTTTACATGGAATGCACCCCTTAAACAAGCTACATGGCTGGATACTTAGCTAAAAAATCGATTACCTATACATGGAATTTATATCCAATACATGGAGTTTAATTTGAAAAGGTTATCTTACCCAAATTTGAAGAGCATACGACATGTGTTCCTAAACCACATACCATGTGATCAGGATTTCCGAACAGGAAAACCCTCCAATCGCTCGAAACCCCCGTTTTATCAGAAAAAGATACAGATAGTCCCACTAGGGATCTGAAGTAAGAATAATCAATGATTAAAACTATAAAATAATTAATATACTAGTATTTTTAGAAAAACTTAAAAATGGCCTACCTTTAGCCAGAATCTGCCAAATCCTCGCCCATTTCCATCCCCCAAGGCTAGCGACCAAAGATCAAGCACGTCCTGAGCTATGCAATGGTACCCTTATTCCTCTCCTTATCCTTATCCATTTCCTCTCCTATTTTATCTCTTGGTTGCATGAAAGGGGATCCATAAGGGGTTTTCATGATAATCCATTGAAGAAGGAAGAAAAGAAAAGTGGAAAAGAAAAAAAATTAAAAGAAAATAAAAATAAAAATGGGGGCCTAGGCCAACCCTAGAGCCTAACTTGAGTTTATGCCCTACCTAGGAAAAAATACCCATTCCAGGATCAATTATGGAGATTAAATATCAATTATATGTTCCATTCAAAATATATGGTCAAACAAACTTGTGTGAATAAATTAATATTCAATTAATTTAAATATTAAATATTAATTATTCTGCTAAAATTCAAACGGCTCAAAAATACACCCAAATCCTATCCTAGGGTAGATATCCTATTACAAGACCAATGGAGTGGTCAAAAAAAAATTACAAGATCATATTCTAGGGTAAAATTTTCCTTTTACCCCTTACAAGCATCCGATAGAAAAAAGTCAAATTTTTGGTCAAAATTCAAGTCAAAGAAATCATGGATCCTTATAATCCCCCCCACCGTAAACCTTCTCATCCTCAAGTAGACTTGTTGAAAAAACCATAAGACCTCATATCAACCTAATCATCTTCACACCAAGATATTATAACTGTCTAATGACCAGTCTCATAGCATTAACAATTGTCTCCTACATGAGATACATTTAACTACAATTGATCTGGTACTCCCTACCATAGGAATACCCTTATCGTCATCTTAAAAACTAGAATCAAGACCAACGACCCATGGAAAACACAAAATTTCAACTAAAAACGAGATTCACCACCCTCAAATGGTAAATGGTGTACTCCCCACTATATGGATTACCTTATACCACTCTTCGAGCACAAACTCAATAAGTTCCTTTATCAAGATAGGAAATACATTTATGAAATAGAAGCTTAGTGAAAAGATGAAAATCTCTCATCATAATTAAGATAGAGTCAAGATAGATCATGATCATCTCTAAACAAGAGTACACTAAGAATATATCAAAAGGTATGTACAGATTTCTATGAGTCACACTCACAAAAAACATGCTACACCTGCCTTTAACCAGCACCCGACACTAAGTCTCCCAATAATGCATGTCCAGGTCTCGCCATGATTCAACCATCTCATGGAACCTAATTTAGTCTTGATTTAACCTCTAATACAAATGTAAATTCTTCATTTAACTAAAAATCCCCAGAAATCATTCATATTAAAAGTCTTTGAAAACATCGGTCCTTGACTCACATACAGCCACTCACCAATTTACGATTTAGATGGTACCAAGCACAATCGGCGTGTACCTTTATCACCCAAATTGTACTACATTGAGTTTTCCTTCACAAGGCTAAGATGAACATGATACATAGCGCATTAGTTTCATTAATCTAAAAGATCCATTGGAACTCCTCTTCAAAATTGGGCACCTCATATGTTCCATGATTTATTCTATGATTTCCCAATACATGATGTCATTCTAGTCACAAGTGTCTACCCATAATTTGACTACATTAGAAATAACAAATTCACTGGTTAATCGAACCAGGCACCTGAATAGTCATGCCTATTGAATTCAGTCTTGATACCGTTTCACCCATGGTGTTTTTCAAAAGATGAAGTCATCAACATACCTATATCACAAAACTCCAACACCTACCATGCCTCAAACTAAAAAAACATTTAACCAAGATCAATTCCAAAAAGAGAATTCATAAACCTGGTCCAAATTCACTCACACAAGTTTCCCTCTAACAAAACAGATTTTGACCTAAAAGGGTCTGAGTCAAAACTAAGGGCCTCTAGGTCTCCCACCTTGCCCTATAAACCAAGTATCTAAACTAGTCCACAAGGTCCAACCAGCTAGCCCAAAAGATTAAACCTTTATAAGGAAAGTAAATATCACAATGACCTATGAGGTTCAAAACCACCAACAATTACTACAAGGTCCCGATCCTCACTAAGAATAACTATAAGAAACTACTCTTTGGAGGTCATGTTACCAACAAAGAAGAGACATTGAGCTGAAAATCATTGGGAATCTATATACAGTAAAACCACCTCGAGGTCTAGTTCATGAGAAATGTCCTAGTACCCATCGACATATTACTCAATGATCTGACTAGATAACCAAGATTGAGGTCAGTTAAGTATAACTTTATTCCAATTGGAAAACACTATATATATATTTTTACTGATACTTTAAATAACTGGACCAGATAAAAAAACCCTAAAATGTGTATAACACATGGGAATCAAGTTACCAATTAACCTATTAAGGTCATTGTACCTCTAATGCATGAGTAATGAGTTATCAGACTCACCATAAAACTTATCAATATAGATCCACACAACCTTCCATTATAAGGAAAAATATATTCAAGTTGGATCAATTGAGTATAATTCCACAAAAAACCTATAAGGTAAAACACTATTTAGGTTTTTTTGAAACTTTAAATAGTTGGACTCTATCATCAGTAAAACTACACAATGGAAGGCCTATAACATGTGAATCATATGTTCTAAATATGATACATGAAGAACCTCTTTCATTTTCTCTCAAAGATTCAAAATCAATCACTAGACACTTACTAATAAAAAAGATCCAGAAATACATAATAAATCATAATGTCCGTACAATATGTGCGCCACTCAAAGAAAAAATCATATAAATCTGCAACATCACAGATTAAAACAACAATCCCATAACCCTAGAAACCATTAATTCTCATTTGAAAAAGTGTTCTTGATGCACCAATCTGATATCCATCATAGGTTTTAAAACATTACTAATACTTCAGTCTACCATGTCCCAAATAGTAAATACAAGGAAAGAAACAACTCTAATACCATTTTGTAATGTCCTAAACCATATTACACCAATCTGGTGCCCCAATATGATTTGTTATGAGTCCTCAAGAATGCCTCCCCATATTCCATAGGCTTCCAACTAGCAGAGAGGTCCTAGGGTGTGAAAGTGGAGAGACTATTCCATTATATTAGAGTAAGAAAACAATAGAAATATCTAAGTAACATACACAATAGTAAATAAAAAGAGTTCAAAAGTAGTGAATAAATTGAAAGAGAAAAATTCTATAATAATAAATGAAATTCTAAAAAATCCTAAACATCTATGTCATACATACACCTCTAGTCACCCACTGAGCCAACCATATATACAGGAGTACATGGAATAAATTGAAATAAAAATACAGGGCTATACTACTAACTCCAAGACAGACCACATACTTAGAATCTAGACACTATTGAACCGAATCATCCTAATCATAATAATCTACATGAGCAGCTCCACTCGATCATGAAACACTAGGCCTTATCCCTAACCACTATGCATTTTTTCTCAACCTAAAAAGTAGACATAAGGTCTATATGCACACTGGGGTGCACATACAGGGGGAAGAATAATATCATTAGTCCACCCCAATGATGAAACTATAAATATGACTTCATAAGTGCATGCTCATGAAATATTCTTAGACTAGATGAGAGACAACTAAAAAGATAAATAAATCAAAAATAATGTGAAACCACAGTCGAACCTTGGGTCTGTGATCCCAATCAACTGAGAAATGCGCCATCATGTATACTTATATATATATATTACCATACATATACACACATATATATAAAAATGGTAATACATGAATAAGGTGAAAAAATAACATAAAACCAACAACATTTGATCATTGGGTCCGTAATCCCGATCAACAGGACATCCTGTGCAAGGAAATTGTGCTGGATGTTGTACCACTAAAGATTTGTATCATTTAGTAAATATCTAGGTATGTAATTCCAATAGACATATACCTAATTTAGCTATCATAGTAACTATCTCTGATCAATCTATATCACCATTGGTGGATACTCGTCTTAACCCTGGGTTCACACGTACTCATCTCCAATCACTATAATAATGGATTCCAGAGAAGTAAATCCAGACATCCTAAAAATGGACATTGATATGGACTTCATGATTCCCATTACATGTAAATCCATTACAATTTCTAAGTCCTAGGTCCCAGTCTATAGGCGGTCATGACATTGTGACTCAGATAAACCCTAGGAGTCTGACCCTTAGGTAATTTGTAAGAAGATCTCACAAGTGAGACTCTACGCCCACCCCTAGAGGTCTCTAATCAGGGAGAGAATAATTATACCTTTCATTCGTGAGAGTATAATCATACATCATTATCCAATGATGTGAAACTCCATTTACAACACTGCAGTCATGTAATTGATTAGTGAGAGCATAATCATCCCTATCACTCAGGAGAGCGTAATCATCAATGAGTATAATTAGATCGAGGAGAGATTAATCAAAATCATCATATATCAACCATAGGAAAGAGTAATTATCCTCATTAGTTAGGATATCATAATCATCCACGTGTATCATTACTAGTGATGTCATTCTTGTATATCATAATTATAGGATCAACAACTGGATCCCATGAAACACCTATGTAAATCCCAATAATATATTAACCAAACATAAAGGATGAATAAAAAAATCATAGGTAGTACCTATAAGTATTCAAATAAGATATTCAATAACAAGGATTAGAAGATGTATCCTATGAAAAACATTGGTGCATCCCAGAGATAAAGGAAGACACATCACGTTCGGCTCATCCGCCATCAACCAGGAAGAACCGTTGGTAATCATCACTACATCAACAGTAAACATATGAAATTATAAAAGAATTAGAGTGGCCGAACACCTAACCCACCACTAATTACATAACCTAAAGGGATAATAAGTTTGGTATGGGTTCTAAGTTGATAGCCTCTACTATCTCAACCCAAACCTGATATACTAGTTTAGGTTTGGTCAAACACCGAGGCACCCATTGGGTCCCTTAAGTTATAACATAAGAGAGGCATCCTATATGGAATCATGAAGACAATATATAGGTAAATGGATCCTACAAGGGATTACTAAGTCAAGAATAAGAAGAGGAATCCCTTAGGGGACCCACGGTATCAGGAATAAGATAAAGGTAACCTAGAAGTAATCCTCTAGGTTGAAATAAAGGTAGAGGAATACTATAGAGGATCCTAAAAAACAACAAGTCTCATGACCTCTTAGATTATAAGGCCACATCACACAAGGATGATTTCCTCAAGGGAAAATATAAAAAGTCATAGATCAAGATAGATAGATCACAACTTATCTCATATTAAGGTCTCAAACTAGGTTTTTACAAACACCCAACATATCATTATCATTTCAAGTCTCTCCTTCAGGAGATGACTGAATTCAGTTACTGGAGGGAGAACCTCTCCATTTAGATAAAATATTGGAATGCTTCCCAAGAATCCTAAAACTGCCTCAATGGTTTTACCATTATGATCTATAAATAAATATACTTAGAATGAACTAATCTTGGTTCCAATTATGACTCCTAGTTAAGAATATATAAGAAACCCTAAAAAGGGTAGAAAAGGAGGAGTACATGACCTGTGTACCCTAGTACATGATGTGTAACCTCAAGGTCCAACATGAGCGTGTATTCCAGTCTGACATGGCATGTAAAAGACCATGTACATGATATGTTGGTCCTATAAATGATGTGTATCCTATATGGTTCACCTAACCATGTACCTCATATGACCTAACCATGTATATATCTTGGTCCTGTAACTCTATATGGCGTGCCACCCACACTGGGTCTAAGTGTGTACTTTACATGACATGTGCCCCTTACATGGGCTGCCTGGATGGGTACTCAACTACATAGCCGAGTCTCTATTCATGGAATGTATATACCATACAATAATTTTAATTAGAAAAGTTCATCTTCCCTAAATAGGAAGAACACACAACATGTGTTCCTAAACCACACACTGTGTGATGAGGATTTCCGAATGGGAAAACCTTCCAATCACCTTAAGCCCCTATTTTATAAGAAAAATATATAGATCATCCCACTAGGGGTCCCAAGAAATCATAATATGGGTTTAAAAATTGAAAATGATTAACCTATGGTTACTTATGAAAAAATATAAAAATGGCCTACCTTTGGGTGGAATCAGTCAAAGCTTTGCTCATTTACACACTCCACAACTACCACATGATGATCTAGTGCATCCCGAGCTCCGCAGTGGTACCCTTATTCCTCTCCCTCTCCCTCTCCCTCTACCTATATTTCTCTCTCTCTCAGTTTCATGAATTGGGAGCCACAGGTGGCGTGCACGATATGCTAGAGAAGAAGGAAGAAAAGAAAAGTGGAAAATAAAATACAAGAAAAAAAAAATAAAAATAAAAAGGGGGCCCAGCCTGACCTTAGTTCCCAACGTGAGTTTATGCCCCACCTAGGAAAAAATATCCATTTTGGACTTAATGGTGAAGATTGAATCTCAATATGAAACTCTATTAAAAAGATATGGCCGAATGAACTAGCGTGATTAAATTAACATTTAATTAATTTAAATATTAAATATTAATTATTCTGCTAAAATTTGAACGGCTCAAAAATCCACCAAACTACTATCCTAGGGTAAACATCCTATTCTATGACCAATGAAGTGTCTAGAAAAAAAAACTATATGAGTTCACCTACTTGTGGAAAATTACCATTTTACCCCTTATAAGCATCTGTAGAAAAAATTCAATTTTTTTATCAAAATTATAGTCTAAAAAAACATAGGTCCTTACAAGAGTTCCATCATATTTATTATCCAAACCTTTGTTTAGGATTTATTCCATTTTTTAAGAAATATAAATTTTCATGAAATTAATATATTTATTATATTTCAGAAATTAATTCTAGATAGAGTAGGGTTCAAAATCTCACATCATCTTAGTTTTTAAGAAAAAAATAATCCATATAATATCCAAAAGTAATACATAGAAAAACCAGAGTTGTTATATTCTCTCCAACTTAGGGATTTTTTTCCCAAAAATAGAAAAACCTACTAAAAAAGATGAGGGCACTAGGCTCACATCTGGGTCTCCTGATCCCAGGTGCACTCCTGAAGGTTCCCATGGTTCCACCTAACACGCACTAGGGGAATCAATCTCCCATGAAGGATCCTATCCCTCCTATCCACAATCTTCATTAGGTACTTCATAAATGTATCTCCACCCTCGATGTCTAGCTATCCCTAGTTGATAACATGCGATGGGTCCTGAACGTACCTCCTAAGATGTGAAATGTAGAAGACATCATGTACCTAGTCTAACTATGGTGGTAAAGAAAAGTTGTACAATACCTTGCTAACTCTACATAATATTTGGTAAGGAATAATGAATCTAAAATATAACTTGACACCTTGGCCAAATATCCATAACAAACATCAAGGAGAGACCCTCAAAAACACATGGTCACCATCATTGAACTCTAGAGGTATTCATCATTGGTCTGCATAAGACTTTTGACAGCTCTATACAGTTGTCATCCACTCTTGGATGATCTGAACCTTCTCTATAGTCAATCACGCCAACTCTATTCCCTTGAGTGATGAATTTCCTAGATCAGTCTAAAACATTTGTGACCTATAGGGTCACCCATAAAAGGCCTTTAATGGTGCCATGCCAATGCTGGAATGGTATCTATTGTTTTATGAAAATTCCACTAAGGGTAGGTGATCCTCCCAACTATGTCCAAAATCTAACATACAAGGCTACAACATGTCCACCAAGACCTGAATAGTCCACTCAGTCTAGATGTCATTCTAGGGGTGGTATGTCATGATCAAACATAACTGAGTCCCCAAGTCCTACGATCCTCTCTATAATCATGATGTGAAGTGAGATTCATAGCCTGAAACGATCATTGAGGTAAATCCATGGAGTTGGACTATCTCCTATACATACAAGTATCCCAAGATCTCTACTGAACTCTACTCTAAAATAGATAGGAAGTGAGATGACTTGGTGAGTCGGTATATGATCACCTAGATGGAATCATGTCCCCTAGATGTACATGGTAACCCTATCACAAAGTATATGGATATCCCATCCCACTTCCACTCTGGCACATCAAAAGGTTGAGCTAAACCCATTTGAACCTGGTTCATATTCTTCACTTTCTAACAAGTGATGCATCATGAGACAAACTATGAAATGTAAATATTTATACTTGACCATCAAAACTGACATAATAGGTTATGATAAATCTTTTACACACTTTGATGTACCATCAAATGGGATGTATGAAACTCCTACATCACCTCCCCCTACAACACCAATGGTACCATCATCCATACTCTAAAAAGGATAGAATGCTCCCCAACTTCAAAATATCCATCAGGATCACATACAATGGATATTTGAGTACATAAGGCCTTACAGTAAGTATCTACACATTGATCATCCTTGAAATACTATAAAAGTTCTGGGGTAACCACCATCAAATGAAGATATAAAGCACTATCCTTGTTCACTAAGGACAATTGAAATGAGGAAAACTACTTTGATGCATTGACCAAAAATTGAGAACAATATCTCCCACTGAGAGAATATTCCACCATGTTCTCCTTCCTAGGAGTATAGACGATCTTGAAGTCATAGTCTTGGTGGAACTCTATCCATCACCTCTATCTCAAGTTAAGATACTTCTGAGACAAGATATACTTGAGACTCTTATGGTTAGAGTAGACAAAAAACTACTTACCCATTAGGTAGTGTGGTCACATCTTCAGTGCAAAGACTACCACTTCTAACTAAAGATCATAGGTCATGTAGTTTTGATCATGTGGTCTCAAATAACATGAACCATAGGCAATCACCACCTACCTTTTCATTATAACACAACCAAACATGGTCCTTTTTTTAAACAGATTGAAGAATAAGATGGAAAACCACCCCACACTTCTTAAGAATTTATTAAAACAAAAAGGGAGAAAAATGTTTACACGAGGTGAAATGAGCTTGCACCAATAGAAAAATAAATGAATTTGGCATGAAAAAAAGAGATCAGGCCCAAAAAATATTAAACATCACCTAAAATTATAAAGCCATCATTTCTTTAACCTTTGGTCACTTGCAGTCTCTTCACTGTAATCCAATTTTCTCAATCCTTGAAAAAGACTTGCAACCATCTTCAAGAATGTCCATCCTTAACACTTTAAGTTTCATATCAAATAGCCATCTGCCAAGGAGGTTGCATGACTACATCTTCCAGTGAAAGAATATGAAGGGAGAATTGGAAGACTGAAACCATCTGTAGGATAGACCAGCTAGAAAAATCTGGAGCAACATGTCAAGATGAATAAACAATAGCATAAGAATCAAACCAAAGTAAAAAACATGAAAATGACAGAGCAAAGCAACACATATCTGGAAGATCAAGTTACATAGAAACCTCTAGAAAAATTACTGCCAAGTGATGTCATTAAAATTAAGGGTTGGTTCCTTTTTAAATTCATCAACCAATTTGATGAACATCCTCTTTCAGAGATCAAGATAGGTATCCGCTGGCATCTCTCCATTCTTATACTGACCGAAAGCGATGTCGTCTTTCTCTTCAATCCATGTGTCAAGATCATTTGGGAGCTCAAGATCTTCCAGTAATTGATATGCATTCCTATATACAGGGTCATCATTCTCACAAGATGATTTTTCTGAGTCAGAATCAGAAGAGGAAGCTACAACATCAGAGGAGGAAATTACTTTATCATTAGGAAGTGGTTGTGGGGGAAGTGTGTTCTGTACCTTTAAGTTACCAGAAAGAGAACACGTGACGATTGTTATTTCAACTTTAGTGGGGTCCCTACACTTCCAGGTGTTCCTAGAACTTGGAATGATGAATCCATCAGAGTCAATTATAGCTTTTTTACCCTTTCTAGCACTCGATTTAAGGTAGTTATTCTCCAATTGGCAAGATTTTTCAAGATCAAATGAAACTTCTTGATCCGCATGTCTAGATTCTTCCTCATTTTTCATAAAATTACCTACCTCAAGAATGGGTGCTTCGACATTGGATGTGTCCTGAATTTCCTACCTAGTAGTATGAAAGGTCTCAGTGTTACAGGGAGGGTTATCCATAGAGGTTTCAGTAGGATTCAGAATACAAGAATTAATAGGGGGTTTGGAGGCTTCTTTTTTACCCAAATCGGTTTGGAGCAAGCAGAAGATCGAGGAGCATAACAAGTGTTCTCACATTCATTTATGGAGTAACCAATGCGTGAGAATTTCTTGCAGAATGATGGAACATTCTCAAAGACAACATCTTGAATGAACTCATTGTCTCCATTTTGTATCCAGAATTGTGAAGGGAGTGGTTTAGAGATACCGATTTCAGTGTAAATTCTACCAACAGAGGGGAGATTAAGATTAAGGGTGTAGAATCTAACTTAATGGTTTGGCCAAAAAGACCTGCTATGGAAAATAATGCGTTCTGTTTTTAGAGGTGCGGGGGGGGGGGGGGGGGGAACATAGCCAAAGAGGAACAAGGGGGGATCAAAATCCAAATGGAAATCTAGAGACCATTTAAATACCTTCATTTCGCAACCCCCAAAAGACCAAAAACCCTGATTCCAAAATAGATATAAATCATCCTTCAAGGTGAATCGAAACAGTACATGCAATGAGTTCAGAAGACCAATGCATGAATTAACAAATACTATGCTTTCCAAGGTCTTGCTTAGGAAGACAAGTGAGGGTATACAATTAAAGAATTTACCAACCAAATAAAACCAAAGATCTGAAGAGAGAGTATGAACCTCATCTGTTGAGAAAGAAATCACCGATAGACATCGGTTGCAAAAATTATTGGGGTCAATGCGTGTAGAGGTCTTCGATTCCATTGGTGAAATGCGGCCTGCGACAATATCCATGAAGGATCGAGCATCCTGGTTGCTAAGATGATCAGCAGTATTAGGGTTTCCTCGATGGGTGCCCGAAGGCAATGGCTCCAGCAAAGGATCGAGCATTTTTTCCATGGGTCAAACTTGGTCCTTGATGTATCAAAAAATTCTATATATTCAACACCATCCACTATAAATCTCAATATGGGATCACTTCTCAACATTTTTCTCAACTTCTTAAATCAATGTTGAAACCTTTCCTTCCATAGGAAATGATTCCACTTTTTGGTCAAAGATGTCAAGGGTGATTCTACTCTAGAGAAATCAGGTAAAAACCTTCAATAGTACCCACCCAACCCAAGGAAACTCTACACCTTAATAAAACTTCTGGGTGGATCACAAGCTAGCACTACCTAAACCTTAATTGGGTCCACTGCCACTCCTACCTCTGAGATAACATTTCCCAGGAAGTGGAACTATCGAATCCAAAACTGAAACTTTGAGAGATTCCTATAAAGATAGTGCTCTTAAAGTGTGTCCAAGACTATCCCTAAGTGTCCCACATGCTCCTCATCAGACATTGAGTACACTAGGATACTGTCAATGAAAACCACCAAAAATAAGTATAATAAAGGTTTAAAGATCTGGATCATGATTACCATGAACATTGATAGGGAATTCATCTTGATACAAGGAATCACCAAGTACTCATAATGACCACAATGACATATGAATACCATCTTCGATATATCCTCATCCTGTACTCATAGTTGGTGATAGACTGATCTGAGTTCAATCTTTGAGAACCATAATACCCCTATCAACTAATCAAATAGGTTATTAATCCTTGGTAGTGGATACTTATTCTTCACTATCATTTGGATCAAGCATATATAATATATATATAACCTTAAGCTCCCATATTACTTCTTAGAGAACAACAGTGGGGATTCCCAGGGGGAAACAATAGGGATCAAAAAGCCTGTCTCCTACAAGTCCTCCAACTACATCCTTAGCTCATGAAGATCCATAGGAGAATTTTGATATACTGGTAAATATACTGGGTCAGTCACTATGGTAACCACACATACTATTCCTAAAATAGTCAATATGGGCATGAACTGTGGATAACCATTACATACCTAAGATGATGTAATAAAGTTTGATCATTTATAAAAAGATATCTAATATAAAACTATTACATCAAAGTATTAGATTGAACTATTTTCAGAAGTGTGCTTGTGATGAGTCACCTCCTTTTGAAGTCTCCATGTGAAAAGGTCAAACCAAAGGCTCAACTAGAATCTATAAGTATCGAACTAGAGAAGTGGAAAGAAAAGAATAACTCACACCTATTTCAATAAATCCCACATTTAAGGTAGAAAATACATAGATCATACTTCGTATCATCCCCAGATCTTCGAGGTCATAGGACTCCATAGACTTCATCTATCCCCATCCCTAACCACTAGTTCCCTAAGCCAATAATGGACCACATGGGGTGGTGGTGGTAATAGGTCAAACCTCCGACCACCTCCTACTGCTCTACTGGATCCTTTTCCATATTCTCCACCTTTTGGAACAACATGATCCTACCTTGGTGGTCCATAAACCATCTATTGATAAACTATATGAAGGGTAAGAAAATCCCATTCCAGATGTCCCTGACCATCGTAGGAGAAACCCTGCCTCTACCTCATCAGATTTAATCCATCATGTGGGACCTTTTCCATTAATCTTGTAACCTAAGATCATCTATTGGATCATCTAACATACTTGGATCCCTATGACTGCCATTGGCTACCTACTTCTGAGGCATCAAATTCTAGGTGTCCACTACTAGTACCCACTATCAAAACCTTCTCCATCAATAATATCTCCACCACTATAGACCACTCAAGAACCCCAACATAGGTGAAAATGTAGGGAGATATCATTAAAGCTCTGATATCTCAGCGCAAGCCCTGATCAAAGGTCTATACACTGAGGAAAGGATCCTGCATCATATCTATGGAGTATAATGAGAGATCAATAAAACACATCAAATACTCATCCATAGTTAAGTTTCCCTATTGCAGATGTAGAAGATCCTGTATGAGGACTTATCATAACATGGACATATAAAACTCATACCTGAAGAGACTCTTGAAGTCTAACTCGAATAGAGATATCTCATCATGTGATTGAGTCACTAAACTCCACCACCACCTTACAGAACCCCGAAGAAGACTCACTGTGAGGGACACTATCTGATCTTCAGAAATCCTCATAGGGTAGAAAACTCGAGTGACTCCTTTTATCTAGTCCTTATCCACCTAGGGTGTATGTATTACCCTAAAACTTGGTAGGTCACTGACTTTGTAACTTATTCAGTGCACTCAGATTTCACAAATCATCTACTAGAACTGATAGTGATAGATGTTAATCAATGGGTTGTGGTATAGATAGTAAACCAATCGGAGGTGCTACATATGGTATAAGCCCATATATTGAAGCCTCATCACTTGGTTTAACAACCTCATGATCACGCGGTGGAATCCTATTTGGTTGTCTTCATAGAGGCATCCTAAACTAAATGAGACATACCATGGTCAAAGAGTATATCTGGAGAGATGACTCAATATGGACATGGAAACCACAAACCATTTCTATATGATACGCGTACCAATGTTTTCCCTATAACCAATTTCTACATGTATTGAGTTGAATGTTAGGTGATCAGAGTCATGTTGTATGGATACATCAGCTGCAACACTAATACCAGAGTCCCTGTCCAGAAATTCAAACTAAAAAAACTTAATACTATTTCCCCAAACCAATATCATATAATCTGGCTATAAAATAGTCTAATTCCTTTGGTACCACCTTTTCATAACCTGACCCAACATGTCCTAGATCACGACTACCACAATACCACCTTCAATAGTCCAAGGGTAGGCGACTAGAACTGAGTAGGAATATCACACACATGGGAGGCAGTAGCATAATGTATCTATACACACACATACACATCCAAGACCATAAAATTATGAAATATAGAAGAACTAATTCTAATTCATGAATACATCTATTATCCCATAATCAGAGTAAAATTGTTAAATATTGAAAGCAAAAAAGGGAAAAAATACAAGCCTGACACAAAACTATAGAGTCCAACCTCCTCCAAGGGTGAGAAATTTGATCAAATGCAACCATCCAAAAAACACCTCGGTATATCAAGATAAATATATGATACACCAGATCCTTGTCATCCCAAGACACCTCCAAATGGGTCATCGTCTGCATAAGACACAACATGTGTGGGAAGATCCCATGTAGGGGTGAGTATAAAAATAACAAGTAGGATACCCAAAAAAACCAAACAAGAAACATTAAGAATATTCAGCTCATAATAATTATATAACAATTAATACATAACAACAAAAACCTAGATACACTTAGAAAGGACACCGCGCCTGCAGGCTATAATAACCAAAATGCCAGCCATAATATTTTTCTCAATGAAATTATTGTTCTGGAAGAATCCACTCCACGATCCATTCCATCACCAGAGACACTCATCCTAGAGGTTATGATCATTGGTCCCTACCCATGAAATATCACTAGGATCATAATACTAGATACTCAAATAGGGTATCACACCCAGGACCACTGGGGGACAATACAAACCGAATCTGGATCAACCTTATTTTTAGGGGATCATACTCCAATGATACCATGAACCCTACTAAAATGTAATACTAGATGGGGAATCAACATCTAGATCAAGGAGGTCACCTCGATTCCAAAAACCCCACCTAAGTTATAAAATGATAGAGGATCACACTCCGGTATCACGGAGAGACACCAAAAACTCTATCTGAGACTCATATTTGAGATGGGATCACAATCCAAGGATGTAGATGTAATTACATATTGTACCCTTGAGGGTATGGATCAAGGGAAAACACTCAACTGATACTGGTCCATATTGAAGAAACTAAGGGATCAAAACACCCTTAAAGGGGGTACACAGTATGTACTGGAGGTACATGATGTGTCCATCAAACCCTTGGTCTACCTGTGAGGTTCTTCCTCACATGGCATGTAAATCTCCATATACATAATGTGTAAGAATAATACATAAACTTTAGAGATACCCATTTCTGTGTACCACTGGATGTGACCATGAACTAACCCGTGTACTCATGATTGTGCCCCTTTACACCTAGCCATGTCCGTGCCTATGTACCTTAGCCTACTCATTCCCATGTAACCTCTAAGTTACACACTAAGAAACCTATCAGGATTCACACATCATGTGATAGGGTCACATGTCATGTGATATTTGACTCTTGTGGAAACACAAGTTTTGTATCCAGGGGGTCCCACATAGTGTGTAATGCTAGATTAAACATTTTGTAACCCAAAATTTTCCAAAACCCTCAGGTTTTTCCTTCATGTCACCTATGCATGCTGCTATCACCACTGCTCTTACCAAAAAACGTATATCTAGGGTCATCCAACCTTCCCACCATAAGATATCAGGATTATGAGATTTTAATCCACTCGGGAAACTCCCACACATACTATATATAGATGAACCATCAAATATGGGATGAATTGTGTAATGTCTCATGATTTTGACTGAGATAAATTTTCAAGAGTTTTTGAAACTTTCCATTTTGTGGACAGACCATATTCTAAATTGATCCTGAAACAATGTTTTGAGAGTTTATTAACTTAAATGTGATGTTTTTAGATTAATTTTAAGGCCTAAGAGGTACCATGAGTGTCTTGTGAAGTTTTGGGATCACTGGGCCCTGAAACCACATGCTTTGGTTAGTAGATCAGGGTGCATAGTTTTTCTAAAACTGTGTGGCCCTTAGGTAAAACCGTGCACCCTGGCCTAGTGAAGTCAATAGTTTCACAAGGTTTTATTAAACTGTATGAGTTTATATGCATGATAATATAGGTGGTCTGTATTTCATTGCATAGGTGGAACACAAGATGCACAAAGTTTTACCAAACTATGAGCCTAGCCCACACCCTTAGTGACACTTAACCAGTAGCGATGCATGGTTAGGAGCATAGTCTGCCTAACCGTGCAAGATAATCATGCAATTTGTGGATTTTAGAAGTGAATCATGTATGGTTGGTGCATGGTTAGAAAAACTTCACAGCTCATTAATGAGTTTGGAAATGACCATTTCCCCCATTCATCTTATTTCTTTCTCCCCATCCATCATCCTCACTTGTGCGCACGAAAGGAGCTGTGTCGGAGCTCCCTCATCTTCCTCGCCTAGGCTTTGAAGCCATATTCTCATCCGATATATATTTCTATTTCCTCCAGTTGTGTTAGAATCATATTGTTAAGATATGGACTTCTCATGCTTATCTTCTTATTTTTCCCCGCCTTATAGAATTATAAATCCATATGAGATCTTTTCCCCTATTTCTAGGGAGTTTGATGATTCTTCTATTTTATTCCATTTCATCTCGAATCAATGCTTGATACCAAAAACATGGACCGTTATAATCTTAAGGTAGGTGGTCTAGTTTCTTTTCCCTCAAAAATGTTTTTTATATAGGTTTTCCATTGTTCTGAAATCCATACATTTTTAGGTGTCACTTATTATTTATTAAAGGCCCTAAATTAAATGGTTAGACTGCGTATTTACTGCTTAAGACTCCCTTACATGGTTGGAGGTGATAAAATCAACCCGAATCTCCCCATTAAGGTGATTTAAACACTTTTTACTAGATGTTTAATTGTCTTACTCATATTGAGCCACCCCTTAAAGTGTGATATTTATTTAGAATGATCAAAATGTTTGGATTTATTTATATCTTTCTTGTTTGGGGTGCATTGAATTGTTCCCTATTGAATGAGTATCTTAAATTTAATTAAATGAAATGTTTGATGAGATATCATGTTTTTTAATAAAACCCCTCTATTGTAGTACATTGCCATATGAATCAAAAAGTGATTTTTTTATGAAAGTTCTATATCATGATTAAATTTAATTTCATTTATAATTGAACTATTGTAGGGGTATGGCCCTCTCTTAGAGATATTTCTTGTGTTATGGAATGTTGGGGACATGGCCTTCCTTATTCAAAATTTGTCTATACAAGTGTCATGAGTTAATGCATGGCTTATTTTAAATGATAAATTAATTATAATTAAATGGATCCAATGTGCCTTAAGTGATCCATATTGCCTTTCTATAGAACATCCGGCTAAAGGCTCATAGGGAAAACAAATTGTTTGTATTGATTTATGTATGAGGCACCTCAAGTAGGGTTTTTGGCCATGATGTTTCACACCCCCTTGGTCGAGGATGGTTGGCATGGTGTCCACATCACTTGGATTGTTGGTCATGATGTTCCATGGCCCCTCGTATAGGAGGTTGGGTAAGGACCACCTCGCCATTGACTGTGATACCCGACATGGTGGCCTATATTCATGACATGATATGGGCATGGCCTATTTCCCCTTATTATTGATACCCACCAAGGCAAACTATATTGATTATGATAATCAGGCATGACACTTTTCCTGGTATATACATGATACTTGGGAATGATGATCCTTACTCATTAATATGATACTACTACTATTATTATTAGCAGTATTATGCATGGAATCATGTGTCACAACCCTTGAAACACCTTGATATTTTTATGAGATAAATTTTTTATTTCCTTTTATTTATTTATTTATATTTTTTTAAATTCTCTGATGTCTTGTGTTGTATGATATACCAAGATAAAATTGTGCTACACATAACACTGAATTAGATTACGGTATATGCAATAATATTCTTGTCTTGTGTTACATATAATTCTAATTTCTTTTGATAGAATTCATTTCACGCAAGACCGAGTTTAAGTAAACAACTAAATATTATTATATTACCTTATAACCTAGCCATTATAATGGCAGATATGAACAATTTTAACTGAATTACGAAAATATAATTTAGAAACATACACACACATATATATAATTAATTAATTTTTTAGTGATTAATTAATTATAAATAAAAAATAGAACCATTTTTAAATAAAAGGAAATTTTTTTCTAAAAAACTATTTATATGAAAATAAGTGAGTTTATAAAATAATAAAATCACTCTTTATGGATTTTATTAATAAAATATATATTTAATATATTCAATATAATATCTAAAATTCATCATTTATTTTTGATATACATGATATAATAATAAATGAATTTTTTCGGATAAAAGAATTGTTTTTCAAAAAATGCAGTTTTACCACCTTTTGATGGTGCACCCATTTTAAATATATTTTTTTGACACTTATATATATTCTATTTAAAAAAATTATTCTTTAAAATTGGGATATAAAAATATACTTTGGATGAATTTTTTATATTTTTAGGATAACTCTCAAGTTTTGATGAATAGTAAAAATAAACTAAATTTTAATTGAAAAAAACTTTTTAATTGAAATAATTTATATTGTTAAATTATATTGTTTAATTATTTTAAAGTAAAATTATATTATATTTATATAATTAAATATAATTTAGTTTATTTTTATTAATTTTACATTGAATTCAGATGTAAAAACATTTCAATTTTTGCAATGTTTTAACTTTTAAAACCCGTTTTTGCATTCCTACAAGGAGATTTATTTTAAAATTAATTACTGAAACTTCTGAGTTTTTAATTTTAAAAAATTGATTCCATATTTAGAATTATTAATTCCAAATTATGTAAATATATTGGTTTCATTTTTTCAGTATTATGGAAATTGACTTTGGTAATTTTTATTAATACAGTAAAAGGGTAAATCAGGTAATTAAGGGTAAAAATAATATTATAAGACTGCCCTATCACTTGTCCTAATATCATTGGATGAGTTTTTTTTGACCTAAATAATCCTTGGGTCATAATTATATCATTTTTAATATACTTTTATGAGATTAATACATTTAATATATTTTATTTTAAGAAAAGTTAAATATGTCTTACTCAAATTTAATAACTATATCATTTTTAATATAAGATTTTACAGAAGATAAGTTCGACTATAAATACTCATTTTATGACTAAAATGATTTTATTTATCATGATAAATTATTTTTAATTTTTAGGATATAAATAATGACCATAAAATCTTGAACATTGATGGTGAAAAAATTATTTAATTGATGAAAAATCAATAAAATAATTTTATTAAAATGATAATAACCATTAAAAGACAAAAACACTTGACCAAATATAATTGGTCAATTATATCTCAACCATAATCATCCAAGGTCCAAGTTACCATTTGGATCCATATGGAAAATATTAAGACTCTTATAATATTTTATTTAATGTAATGTTAAAGTTGTCACATTCATGTTTTAATATTTATAACATTTTTAATGTAGGATTTTCCAGAAGATATATTCGACTATAACTATTCCTATAAAATATATAGGATTTATCCTCATTATATTATATTATTTTTAATTTTTACTTAAAAATAAGTATATTAAATAATTACACAAAAATAATGAAGTAATTATTTTATTAATGGAAATCTTAAATTAATGATATTAAAAATATTAAAATAAATATAATTTTTTATAATTAATATTTTAAATGAATTTTATATATGATATTGACCCCTTATATATATAATAAAATATTTTTTTAAGGATAACATCTTATCTTGATATTTTTAAAAATCAATAAATTGAATAGTGTCAAAATTAGCACTATTGATTTTTTTTTATCAAAACAATGTATTATTAAATTATTTAAAAATCATAAAACATTTTTAAAAATATATAAACATTATTATATGGTGTAAATATTCTAAATTATTAATTTATGGTCTAATTGACATCAAATAAGTAAATATTATAACCTTTTAATATTGAAATATTTGTTACCTTAGTTAAAAATTAAATAGAATAACTAAGTGTTAATTAAAAGGATAAGGTTTAAATTGAAAAAAAACTTCTCAAAAATTTAATTTTTGATGAGATTAAAACCTTATCTCATCTTATCTTTGAAACTAGAAATTTTTTGAGGTTTGGGTATGGGTTTTTATTATATTATAAATTATTATTTTTGGCAATTCCAAAAGTTCCCCTCGCCTTAATTATAAAAGGGAAAATCCTCCCTCACTTATTCACTTCACATTGAGCCATCAACCTCAAATATTCCCTTAAAATTTACCTTCTAAAATTCCCAAGTCATATTATATAGGTTCTAGTCTTCTCAAAATATCAACTCTAGTTCCTTTTAGAGGAGATCTAGAAGAATCTTGCTGAAGAAGAGATAATCACATTTACCAACTCTCTCAATATCATTTCTTCTTCTACTATATATTCATTTTTTATTTCCATTATAAAGTAGTAAATATAATATCACATATATACTGAGATTTTATTATGGTGATGTAAGAACCTTATTCCCGTCATCAGTCATTTGCTGCGGAATTCCTCAGCTGGTCTCACCCAGCTTTGATTTCTTGTTCCCCTGCAACTCTCTAGGTCGGAGCTGGAGCATCGGTTCTAAGAGATTTTGGGTTAAGTGGTTCAATGGTCGATGAGTTTCCCCACACTTCGAGAATCAACTTGCTTCTGTCATGCCTGCTACAGGTTTTATTTGAAGATGGAGTCTGTTGGAGACCTCTTTCACTCAACTCTGCTCTGACCTTAAATTCCTCAGCTCCTCTCCGAGTCAGACTTGGAGCGGTAGATTCTTTGAGGTTCTAGGATGTGTGTTTTGGCGGCTACTGGTGATCCAGACGCGCCGTGATGTGGTATTTTCTTGTGAAGTCATTTTATTGTTGGTCAGTTTTTATTTGCGTTTCTTCCTCAATGAAATCATTGAAGAATTGCTGTGATTCTCTGTGTGAGATATATCTGTTTGATGTTCGATCGATGTTGAAGTCGGATTGGGTTTACGGTTTTGGTGATATTTTCTTCTGTCCGGTTCCGGACGTTGGTGTGGGCGGTGAATACGAAGATGAAGTGACGGTGGGGTGTCTTAGGTTTTCTATGGAGACCCCGATGCTTGTGCTCTGCTCTTTTTTCTAGGTTCTTCATACCCTCCCAGGTCGGTTGGGTGTGGTAGCTTTCGAGGAGGTGTTGAGAGGTGTTTGTGTGAGTGGATGGGTGTCCATGGAGGCGCGAATGGTTCATTGGTTTCTTTTCGGGTGTTCTGGTGATGCCGACGATATATTTTTGGAGACGTCGATGAGTGGACATTGGTATCGAGTGACGAGGACCACAATACGGTGATGGTAGCTCCGGTGATGCCAGTGATAGAAGCTCCGATGATGACGATGGTGGGGGTTCTGAGAAGAGATGTTTATGGAGGTGACTGGATGGATGATGATTATGACGTCCGCTCGATGGGTGACTAAATCGGTGTCTACATGACTCGAGGTGGCTCTTGGATCAACTCGGATTGATGAAGATTGGCACGTATATTGGAAAGTTGTTTATGTTTGTGAATTTGAATTTGAAAACTCTGGCGGTGGCGTGACACTTTGGCTATGAAGAAGGTGGGATGTGAGTTTTTGTAATGCGGTGCTGTTTTTGAATTTTGTGATGTATGGTTACCACTTTTCCTTAAAGTGGATCTTAGAAAATATAAAAAAAAGGAATTTGGAGGAGGACATTATTATCATTATTGAAATTATATAAAGGGAACCCATGAAGAATACTTGGGATATATATGACAAAACATGCAGTAAATAATGCCCAAAAGAAGATTAATAATAAAATATTATTAAATAAGTGATAATATGATCACATATGATATCATAAAAATGAATATGATTCTGGAATAAGTTAATGAAATTATATAAACCCTTATATAGGAGTTTCAAACATGTATGAAGGAACCCATACCTAAGGTAAGGAATAATATCAAAATCTCATTATTATCCGAGATTATTTATAAGTAAGTATTTACTGAGATATATTTATCAACCATGTCCATGTTTCCAAAATATGTGTTCCATAATATTCATTCTATTATTTAAAAATTTTTTAAGGTTAATTTTACCCATCAGTGAATTTTTATTAAATGGTATAAAATTAATCTTTTTTTATTTTTGATATGTGATACTTTTCGACTTATCTGATAAAAGTATGAGAAAAGTTTTTTCTTTTAACTTATACGACATGAATGTATTTTTACATTTTCATAATGCCTTAATTCCATGAATCTTACTTTATAAGGTTTAATGTTTATTTTCAAAGAAATTATTTTCATTTAAAAATTTGTTGAATTAAAAGAAAAGAAAATGTTTTTGAAGAAGAAACTATATTTTTCTCAAGAATTAATTTCGAATGTTCTATCAAAATTATTTTCTATATAAGATGGAATTATTTAATAGGTTTATGTTTCAAGTATACTATCTCTATAATTCCTATGATTTTTTATGATGGAATTCTTTTCATGAAATCCATTTTTTTACATAGATCATGTTATGGTGGAATGATATTTAAGAAACCCATTTTATTACTTTGGTTATGCTATGAGGAATGATTTATGTTTTTGTGGAACACATAAGAATAAATTAATTATGAGATGGGTGAGACTGATATCTACCTCAAATGCATTGGGAAAATATTTATATCTCATGGGATAGACATGGATAGAATGTGAAATGATATGAGTTCAGTAATACAGGGATATAATGGTAAATAAACCCGGTTCAATAATACAGGGCTAGAACAAGGAGAAAAATCGGTTCAGTAAAGGACTTTATCCCCTCTGATGGTCTTGGAAATGATCCTTGGCTAATTTGGAAATTATTTTATATACTAATTTGTTTTCCATAATTTCATATTTTATGCCAATGATATTTCCTCATAGCTTGTGTTACTTTATGATATATACCTTATGAACTGCAAATATTTAATTCATTACTCATAATTTTGATATATGTTATACGTGGTATGGTTTTTAATAGTTATGTTCAAGTTTTTACATTTTTATGTTCATGTTTTGTTTGATATTTTACTTGTTTACTCTTACTGATCATCTGAGCTCATTCTTTTCATATTTTTTATTTTCCCCAGGATACAGAGAAAGGTTTTAGGTTGGAAAACTAAATCGTAAGATCTTTATAGGAGATGTTGAAGATCTTTAACCAAATTAGAGGACTGTTCTCATTGTTTCCAAATGCACTAAAATAATATGGTCTTTTGGGTTTTTTTGTGTGTAATATATTAAGTATTCTAGAAAAGTAATGTAATATCCATGTATGTCAAGTTTGGGTCATTAGAGTTTGTATCAGAGTAAAGGTTTAGTAAAAATTTGGAAAATAGAATGAGAAAATGATATTAATATCCATAGAAATATTTCTAAGGATATTTATAGGTATTTCCCTATGGATAAATCTAAGTATAGGTTACAATATTGGAATTTTGGTAATGATCATGGAAAAACTAGGATTAAACCTAAGATATCATAGATTGAAAGTACTTTACATTTATTATGAGTTTTTTTAGTATGATTATTTCCACTCAAACTTTTCTTTTTGGGTTTTAGAAAATGGATGGAAATAGAAGGATTCATATTAATAGAGAATATGTTGTGAAATGGAATGATATTCCTAATGAGAAACCAAATGTAATGGGAATTGGAAGGTGAAACATAATTATTATTCCTAATCAGAAATCTCATAATATGATCAATAATCTCAACTTTGGTGAGTTTCATAACACACATAATAATGGTAACCACATTGGAAAGAAAGTTGAAATTTCCTAATGTAAATCATGTGGGAAGAGGCATCAAGGAGAATGTTTCAAAGGAACTAGAAGATGATTTGGGTGTAGAAAAGAAGGACACAAAACAAGTAATTACAAAGGAAAAGGTTCAATTAACACAATGAACAAGGATAATGGTATTGATAAGGTATCAATTATACTAAAATGTTTTAAATGTAGAATCTATGGGAATTATGAAAATTGATGCCCTAGGGGGAAAGATCATTAAGATAATTAGGAAGGTAGTATGAATAATTGTTATACTTCTAATGATGAAGAGACTATGTATGATATGTGTGATGAAAGAAGTGTTCAGGAATAAAAGGATTAATCTTGGTTAATGGTTTAAGAATATATTGGAATGATTTCATGTCTATGTATTAGAATTCATGAATAATTCTGTGGAAGTACATTTATATTATTATGGAATAATGAAACAACAAAGTATTGATCCACTGTAGTTTTTCCATAAGTATTTAAGAGCATATACTGAATGGTACTGGTAACCATGAAAAGTGATTAAGGTAATAAGTTGATATTTTTTGAAAAGACATGATTAATGGAAGGATAAACCTTAATATGATCTTGATTATAAGATAATTATATTTGGATAAAGATATGTTGGTTATGAATAAGTAAATTAGACAGTAATATTTTCCTTAGATTTGATTAATGATTTGTTGAAAAGTGGTTTATGATATCATGGGTGAATTTTACGTCTTTTTGGACTTAAGAATAAGGAAACATGAATGTTTTCAATAAGTATGTATGGTAATTCAGGTTATTATCATGACTTAAGAGAATACATGATGAATGTGTTCACATGTTTGGAATGTAACCGATAAGAGATACCTTATGATATATGGGGGATAAATGTTATGATGAGTTAGTGAACCTATTTCTAATGTTTTGGATTTTCATCTTTCAGATGGATTTTGAGGTTATAAATTTATGTAAAGTTTAAGTTAAACTTGGATGATTTTTTTAGAATAATGTATTATCTCACTATAGGCAGCCTTATACATATTTGATAACTTGTGCTAACTTTTTGTTAGATAGAAGAAATAAAAAATCATCCTATTTATGGATCGCATGATTTTCTAATGCTTCATGAATGAAAAATTCAAATTCATTTCTTGGAATAAGAGACTAAGTGGAAATTGATCAAGGAACAAGTAAAGGATGGGATTATATTTAATCAAATAAATATTTCTTCTCATTTTTTCAACTTTAGGGAAAGGATCTTAAAACTAAAAATGTTATCCTAGTACATTTGTTTCTGATGAATCAAATGGCCCCTTAAATCATCATATATTTATGGATTTTTTATGGTTAACTTTATACTAACATTGTTCTCTATCACTCTCCATTAGAACTTGATAGTTGTATTTGTCTTTCATATCCATGTTTTTTAACTTTCTACCTACGTTCTCCTATGTAGAATCCCAGTTATGAGTGAATTTGGGTAAGTGTTATGTTTCTCACATTATTTTTAAAAGTAAGTTTTAATATTTGTTTTTCCAATGTGGGTTTCTATGAAATAACCTTTCAAGTAATAATCCTTTTATAACTTATAAGAATTTATAGGGTGAAATTCATTTTAAGGGGGGTAGAATGTAACACCCTGAGATTTTTATGAGATAAATTTTTTATTTCCTTTTATTTATTTATTTATGTTTTTTAAATTATTTGATGTCTTTTTTTGTATTATACATGCAACACTAACATAACTTTTGATATACACAAGACTATGCTTGGCTTGTGTTACTCATAATTTCATGTTTTTTGATATAATTCATTTCACTGAAGACCAAGTTTATGTGAACAACTAAATATAACTATATTACCTTATAACCTATCCATTATAATGGAGGATATGAAAAATATTAAATTAATTATAAAAATATACTTTACACGTGTATATATATATAATTAATTCTTTGATGAGAAATTAATTATAAATAAAAAATAGAACCCTTTTTAAACAAAAGGAAATGTTTTTCTGAAAACCTATTTAAATGAAAATAAGTGAGTTTATGAAATAATAAAGTCACTCTTGATGGATTTTATTAATGAAATATATATTTAATATGTTTAATATAATGTTTAAAATTCATATTATATGTTTTCTAGACATGATATAAGAACAAATTCAAATTTTCAGATAAAATAAGTATTTTTCAAAAAATAAAGTTTTACCACCTTTTGATGGCGCACCCCTTTTAAATATATTTTTTTGACACTTTTATATATTCTATTTAAAAAAATTATTCTTTTAAAGGAGGAAATAAAATTTACTTTGGATGAATTTTTGATATTTTTCTGATAACTCTCATGTTTTGATGAATAATAAAAATATACTAAATTTTAATTGAAAATTGCTTTTTAAATAAAAGTAATTTATGTGGTTAAATTATATTATTAAATGGTTTTAAAGTCTAAATAGATTATATTTTTATCAGTTAATATCATGTAGGTAATTGGCATCAATTTTACATTGAATTTAGATGTAAAAACATTTAAATCTTTTGAAATGTTTTAATATTTAAAACTTGTTTTCTCATTTTGACAATAAGATTTATTTTAAATCAATTACTTCAACTTATGAGTTTTGAATTTTAAAAAATGGATTATATATTTGGAATAAGTAGGTACAAATTATATAAATATATTTCTTTTATTTTTTGGGCATTATGAATAGAATCTTCAGTAATTTTTATTAATACAGTAAAAGGGTTAATTAGGTAATTAAGGGTAAAAATAATATTATAAATTTACTTTATAACTTGTCCTAATATCATTGGATGAGTTTGTTTCGACCTAAATTACCCTTAGGTCGAAATGGTATCTTTTTTAAGCTACTTGGATAATATTAGGACATTTCATATATTTTATTTTAAGAAAAGTTAAACGTGTTACTCAAATTTTAATAAATATATCATTTTTAACAAAAGGTTTTACAGAAGCTAAGTTCAACTATAAAGACTCTTTTGATAGATATTTTTTTATTTATCATGGTAATTTATTTTTAAATTTTATTATATAAATAATGACCTTAAAGGCGTATAAATTAATGATGCAGAAATTATTTAATTAAATAAAAATCAATAAAATAATTTTTATTAAAATAATAATGACCATTAAAAGATAGAAACACTTCACCAAATATAATTTTTCGATTATATCTCAACCATAATCATACAAGGGTCTAGTTATTGACCATTTGAATCCATATGGAAAAGATTATGACACTGATAATATTTTATTTAAAGTAATGTTAAAGCTTTCACATTTATGTTTTAATAAATATAAAACTTTTAACGCAGGATTTTACAAAAGATACATTTGACTATAAGAATAACTATGAAATCTAGATGATTTGTCTTCATCATAGTATTTTATATTTAATTTTTACCCAACAAATAATTATATTAAATAATTACACAAAACTAACGAAGTATTATTTTGTTAATTGAAATGTCAAATTAATAATATTAAAAATATTAAAATTAATATAATTTGAGATAATTAATATGTAAAACAAATTTTTTAGATTAATTTGACCCATTAGGGATATAAAAAATATTTTTTGAGGATAACATCTTATATTAATATTTTTTAAAAATCAATAAATTGAATAGTGTCAAAATTGACACTGTTGATTATTTATCAAAATAATGTATTATTAAATTATTTAAAAATCATAAAACATTTTTAAAAATATTGAAAAACTATTATTTTGTGGGAAATGTTATATCTTATTTATTTATGGTCTAATTGATATAAAATAAGTAAATATTTAACCCTTTTAATATTGAAATATTTTTTACCTTAGTTAAAAATTAAATAGAATAACTAAGTGTTAATTAAAAGGATAAGGATTAAATTGACATAAAAGTTGTCTAAAATTTATTTTTTGATGATATTAAAACCTAATCTCATATCATGTTCTAAAATATGACATTTTGGAGGTTTTTGGATGGTTTTTTAGTTTATTATAAATTAATACTTTTGAAGAATCCAAAAGTATCCCTCAACCTCAATTATAAAAGGGAATATCCTCCCTCACTTCTTCAATTAACATTAAGCCTTCCATCTCATCCATTACCTACCCATTTACCATATTAACTTCTCTATTTACATTATATAGGTTTCAGTCTTCTCAAAATACCATCTCTAGTTCCTTTAATAGGATATCTTGAGGGAGGTCACCGAAGATGAGGTAATCTCCTTTACCAAATCTCTCAATATCATTTCTTCTTCTACATCCTATTACTTTATTTTTTCCATTATAAAGTAATAAATACATTACCACCTATATACTGAGATGTTATTATGGTTATTTAACAACCTTATTTTACCTTTTATCTATCCTATGAAAAACGAAATCACCACGCATGCGTACATATGACCTACCATCTCCAAGCTGTGGTGTAATATGTTTTTCACCACCACTTTACTTTGGATGGGTATAATGATAGAAATAAAAACTATATATTATTATTATAACAATATATTTATTCTGAAACAATATATATACCATCCAATTCCATACCATTTCATAATTAAAAGAATGATATCATCGCTCGTGCGTACGTAAGGCATATCGTCTCCACGACGTGATGTGATTCATTCTCCATGATGTCATTTAAATCCTGATTATATAAATGTATATAATCAATAAATATGATATATATTAAATTATTATCATTCTATAAATTATATAAATGGAACCTATGAAGAATAAATGGGATTTATACGACAAAACATGCAGCAAATAATGCCCGAAAGAAGTGTAATAATGAAATATTTTTAAACAGGTGATAATATGATCATATATGATATCATAAAAATTAATATGATTATAGAATAAGTTAATTACATTATTTAAACTTTTATATAGGAGGTTCATACACATATTAAGGGACCCAGACCTAAGGTAAGGGATAATTTCCTAATCTCATTATTATCCGAGATTGTTTATACATAAGTATTTACTGGGCTATATTTATCATCCATGTCCAAATTTCCTAAATATGTATTAAAAAATATTCATTCTATTCTTCTATAATTGTTTAAAGTCAATTTTTCATATTAGTGAATTTTTATTAAATGGTTTGAAAGAAATATTTTTTCATTTTTTATATGAGATACTTTTTGGATTATGTGACAAAAGTAAGAGAAGAGTGTTTTATTTTAAATTATATAGAATGTACATATTTTTTTTTGTATTCATAACACCTTAATTTCATGAAGATTAATTTAAAATATTTCAAGGTTATTTTGAAAGAAATAATTTTCTTTTAAAACTGTGTGGCATTCTGAGAAAAGAAAATGTTTTTTAAGAAGAAAGGATATTTTTCTAAAGAATTATTTTTGAGTGTTCTATCAAAATTATTTTCCATATAAGATGGAATTATTTAATAGTGGTATGTTTCAAGTATACTATAAATATTATTCCTATGGTCTTATTTTTTTATGATGTAATTATTATTATGAAATCCATTTGTTTTACATGGATTATGTTATGATGGAATGATGTTTAAGAAACCCATTTTATTGATTTGGTTATGCTATGGTGAATGATTTATATTTTTGTGGTATATGTAAGAATTATTTTATTATGAGATGGGTGGGACCAATATCTCCCTATAATGCATTGGTTGAATATTTATTTCTCATAGGATAGAATAGGTTGGAACCTTAAATGATATCGGTTCATTAATATAGGGATGGAATGGGAAATGATATTAGTTCAGTAAATAAACATGTTTCAGTAATATAGGGATGGATAGAGGAGTGAAATAATTTCAGTAATTTTTTTTTCTACTATTATGGTCTTTGAAAAGAGCCTTGACTAATATGAAAATGATTTTCTATGCTAATGTTTTTTTCCTAATTCCATTTTTTATGCCAATGTTATTTTCTCATGGATTATATTCCTTTATGATGTATTCCTTATGAACTATAAAGATTTATTTTATGACTAAGGATTTTGATATGTGTTATACATGGTATGGGTTTCAAAATTTATTTTCAAATTTTTACATTCTCATGTTCATGTTTTTTTATATTTTCCCTGTTTACCCTTACTGAGCATCTGAGCTCTCCATTTTCATATATTTTATTTTCCTTAGGATATAAAGAAAGGTTTTATTTTGGAAAACTAAAGGGGAAGATCTTTATGGGAGATGTTGAAGATATTTCATGAAATTAAAGGTAAGTGTTCCATGTTTCCAAAGGAACTAAAATAATATAGTCTTTGGGTGTCTATTTGTGTAATTTATTAAGTATTCCACAAAAGTAATGTAATGTCTATGTACATCAAGCTTGGGTCATTAGACCCTAGGTCCTGGATAATACCACATATCCATATATATGGTTATAAACATCACTGTTCCTATAGTGAATGTATATATATACATCTATATTTATATAATGTATATTTTATATATGTATGTTACTCAGAGGTATATTTGGATTAAGCCGAAGTTGGTATGGTTGGCCAGGTATCCTTGAGGAACCTGAGCCTGGCATGTTATGTTTATCAGGGGGTTTATTTTCCTTTTTTCTTACTATTTGGGATGGTAGACATGATTCTAAGAATGTGTCAGCACTTGGTAAATAACTTGTGTCCGGGTCTAGCCTAATTAAGCATGGGGGAAAGATGAAGTGGCCAAGAAATGTGATTATTGCTCTATATTAAAATTGATTATTATTTCACCGTGGGTGATTGTTGTACTTCCACTGGTTATTTATTTAAGGATTTGATGGATTTTTACCTATTAGTCCAATATAAAAATATAATTGAGTTGGATTCATGCATCTTTCTAGGCATATATATATTAACATGAAATTCATATGCCATGCCATATAGGCTGCATAATAGATGGAATGATACTAGTAATTTGGGCCTTGGGTCATATTCTATGTCTTTTTTTATCTATGTTAGCATGATTTCCTGTGTACCTACTTTGGAAATTATTTTAGATTGATTAGTTATGTGCCATGCTTGAGTGTTTCGTGTTTATGTAGTGACTTTCCATGCTTCTATGATCATATGCCTTGTTTATTGGTATACTATTCTTGGGTGATTTCTTCTATGATTTTAATATATTTATTTATTTTAATATCATGCCTAGTGATAATCATGATATATACTCAATTAAATAAAAATCTAGCATCAACCAAAATGACATTTTCCCATATAGGTTGATAGTGGAATTCTATTTAATTAACTGATAGTTTTATGTTTGAGCCATGAAATGTTGGTTGCGTGGGAAAATAAATTAATGGTTTTGATTAAATAGATATAAGACTAGAAATTTATAAAGTGTATGAGTGCTTTATAAATTGTAGGATGGTGGACTATATTATCAAAACAACTTTTATATATTTTTTTCTCTAAAAACAAATATAAAATCCGGTTGCAAGAAAATGGGAACCAATGGACCAATTTAGAAGGTGTATAAGCCCTTATAAATTGGAAAATGGTGATTCATCTTGCTGGACCATTATATGGAATAATAAAATCTAAATTTTTCCTTATAAATGAATTGTTAAGGAGTTAACCTGTTGGGACCTTAAATTTTAAAGAAGTAAAATTTGTTTGAAAATTTTAAACTGGTACTTTTTAATGTTATTTTAACATTCAATAAATTGTAAATTTTGAAAATGCTTACACCTTTTTCTATCTAGGCATTACGATCCATATGGATAAATTCTTGAAATACACAACTGGACCCAAGTAGGTTAGTTGAGGGAATTTTGATCATGAAATAAATTAGACTAGACCCAAGTAGTTTGGTCTTGATATAACATGAAAGTGTACTAACCAAATTAACTGTGTTTGAAATCTAGGAAAATAATTATTAAAAGGTTTGTTTTTAAATAAACCCAAATTAGATTAAATGGGACCAATATAGGACACCTTATTTTTTTCACACTTAGTGAATAAACCTAATGGGGGTGTTTATATGATAAGTGGGATGATTATTTTAAAGTGTCCGCATCCACTTATACAACTACATATAAATGTTTAGTGGCATATTACTCAACCAGTTTATTTAATTAATAAGATCCTTATTATCAGATTATGAGCTTTATTATTATGAGGTGTCCGTTAAGTAAAATACCAGTAACAAACTAAAGTGTGTTTTACTATATAGGTTATAGATTTAAATTTTCATTAACTGAGATAGATACGAAATTATTAAATCAGATAAATGGTTAAAAGGGGTAATTGTAAGATATTTTTCCTAATGCTGCATGAAGTCAGCTAAATAAAGTTCTTAGTATAGTTATTTTTTAAAATTGGTACATGAAACCCCTTATGATAGCTATTTAAAATTTTAATATATGAGTATCATTTTTTCACTAAAAGTGAACCTGATATAGGTGCTGTAACAAGTACCCTCATATAAGGGTCTGTTTTTGATGTTGAATTGGAGTGGGAATGTAGACATTTCCCTTAGACTCCAGTTGAATTCTTCCTAAGCTATGTTGGACCTAGTGTTTAGGTGGTAAAGACTAGTGATATTTTCAGGTGTAACCTCATTGAGGGATGATGCCTTGTGTATGTAAGAAGATAGATCAATTATGGTATCACCTTAAGAAATTAAATAATTGATGAATGCTTGCTTTTATATTTCAGGTGAGAGGCATCTTTAGGTGTCTTTTTTCCTAGGTAGAAATCTTATAAATAAAGAGAAACCCAAGTGAATGGGTAAAAATTTAGTGATTTGAGCCTTGTTAAAGGTGTGAGTATTGTTTAATGCTATAGTTCAGTAGGTTAGATATTTCTCATGAATGATCGAGCACTTCATAATTCATGTGACCATTATTGTATTTTAGTGGGATATCACATGCCTAGAATGTGTAGTTCCCGTTGTAATATTTTTTATTACAACAACACACATTTTTATGCGTGATGCCTATCAATTTAAAAGGTTTACATTAAATTGTTTGTTGTCTAAGTGACAAGGTATCTTAATGCCTTAAACCATTTGGTTAACCAACCACTTGGATAAACACTGTGGGTTTGTATAGGCTAAGTTTTCAGGTCATCTCCTAGGTATAGTGACCTGGGCATTACAAGATCATTATGAGTGTTGTACCTTTGGATTGGGAATCTGGAGTTTTACTATCCATGTTTTTTGAGATGGCATTTTACATGGGATCTTATGCTATATTGTGGATGATCTAGATTAACATTATCCTTTATGCTTGATACTGATGACACATGTGGACTTAACTTGGTAGGAGAGTCACATGTGTGTCTAAATGTGAATATGACCTAGCACACTTACGATAGATTTTTTTTGCTTTATTATAGTGAACCACTTTCTAAAAGTGTTTGGATATGTCCAGGAAATAGGTTCGATGGTGCAGAATTTGTTCTATCGAATGTTTTCTGTTCTTAGTAACATGATGACTAGAACACACCTAATGTGAGGAGAGTCACATCGGTTGTAAAGGGAGTGTCCTTCTAGGTAGTATTAATGCAATCATAATGGGCTATTTGAATATAGTTAGAATGGGTTTAACATTTTAACGACACTTGGGGATGCCTATTTTTAGGGTGTGATTCTAGAGAGTTTATTACATAAGAGTAATAATGTGATAGGTAGCACAATCAGTTTTCCCTTGTTAACGAGTTACCTGAGGAAGTGCATATTGGGTCTGGAGCAAGGGTGTAAGGGAGTGTGCACATACTACATAAGGATGGTTTGGTACATGATAGTTGCACATGTACCATTTAGTTAACTAGTTAGTGGGTTACCGAGTTTGAGATGAGGAACGACAATTTCTTATTATTGATTATGGGCATGGTGAACTGTAGATTAAGTTAAATTGAAGGTGGTGAACATGGTGAGGGTTATATTATAATAAAATTGGGCACTGTGAGGCGGTTAACCCAGGTATGAACCTAGGCACTCATAGTTAGGATACATGGTGTTAGATGTTGGACAAGGCCTTTATATCCTGTTTAAATGTGAGTATGGCTCAAGAGGATCAATACACACCTTCAATGACATATTGGTGTACTCAAAATTTAATGATGAGAATGAACCCTATTTTGACTTAGTCCTAGGTATACTGAGAGTGAATCTGTTATATTCCAAGATAATCAAATCAAATTCCATTTTTCTATTTTGGTAGATAGACTCCTTAATAATGTTCTCAAGGAGAAGTTTGAGGGAAGCCTTATGGTGTGTATGTCACCATAGTCAATTGTAAGATGACCCTTTTGAGATAAGGTTTAGGGATATTGAGACCAATTTTTGGAATATATTCTTAGAACTCATATTCCCTTTAATAAAATAATCTGGGATATTTTAGTTCAGAGACACCATCGTAAGTCAGGTACAAGCTTCATTGAGTGTGCTTGATGTAGTCTCAATATTCCTACACTTAAAGGCATTGGGATCTATCATTTGAAATGTGCCGGACATCTAAAACAAACAATTTTAAGAATAGTCAACCTAAATTAGTTTGAATAGGGATATTTTGGAAGGATTTTTATAGTCATTTTGTAACAGTTTTATCCACGCTGTGGGTTTAGGCGGGTGTCGTGGGAAGGATCATTTAGGCTTTTCAATAAAATCTAAAGAGACTTGATTTTTCAAGGTCAATTGGAATTGAATTTTAATATTTGAGTGAGGACCAAGAGTAATTTACTCACCCATAATCAGGTGTAAAGTTGGTATAAACGTTCATGTAACATCTTTAGAATACAACATACATGCTTTGGTGGGAAATTCTGACAGTTCAACTATCATGACTCATAATTTTCTTTTCAAAGGTTAAGACCTAAGGTGGGGAGTGCCTTCATCCACTCAATTAAAGAGATGATGTTGTGATCGTGTCTTGGGATAGATGGGATCCAGTAAGAACCATATTGGTGTTTTAATGGAAGTTGGAAGTGTTGGATTTAGTTTTAGCAGCTTTTTTACTGTGTGAATAAAGTGAATTTGGAAGGAGCATTGGGTGTTTCGAGATGAAATGCAGCCAGTTAAATGGATATTCTTGAACTGAGTAGGTTGGGTAATGTCTTCATCTTTTCACCAAGGATTCTTAGAGATGAGAAGTTATAAGGTATGAATATTATAACATCTTGTGTTGTGGACCGGGTTAAGTATTCAAGAGTTTTTTGGAACTTTGCATTTACTAGATGGGTCACATTTTAAACCGATCCACAAAACAAAGTTTTGAGAGTTGGATCACTTAAATTTGATATTTTTAGATATTTTTTAAGGCCTTATAGGTACCATGAGTATCTTTTGGAGTTTTGGGAGTGAAGGACTCTAGAGACTCATTCTCTAGAAGATATGATTAGGGAATACCATTTTTTTGAAACTGTGCATCCCTTAGGTGAAACCATGTAGCCCAACCCAGTGAAGTAGGTAGTGTCTCAGAATTTTCTTAAACCATGTGAGTTGAGGTGCGTGGCCATGAAGGTGCTCTGCATTTCATTACATAGGTGGAACATGGGTTGCACATGGTTTTCTTAAACCATGTGCCTAGACCACACCCTTAGTTCCACTTAACTAGTAGCTATGCATGATTAATCATACAATTTTCTAACCATACAAGATAACTATGTAGTGTGTGGATTTGAGTAGTGAAGCCCACATGATTAGAGAACGTTTAGAAAAATTGTGCAATATAACCATGCATCTCATTAATGAGATGGGAAATGACTATTTTGACTCTAAAACTTATTTCTTTCTCCCCCTCCTTCATCCTCACTCATGTACACTAGTGGAGCAGTATGGGGGCTCTCTCATCTTCCTCTATTAGACTTCAAATCCATATTCTCATCCGATCTCTATTTCACTCAGTATTGAATTCATTGGAACCACATCGGTAAGCTATCGACTCCTTATGATTATCATCTTTGTTTACCTTGCTTTATGGAGTGCTAAATCCATATGATCTATTTTTCCATATTTCCAGGTCATTTGATGATTCTTAAATTTTTCTTCCATTATAGTTCAAATTAAATCTTGATACCAGATATGTGGACCATTCTCAGTATTAGGTAGGTGGTCTAGTTTTTTTCCCTCAAAGTTGTGTTGTTTATATAGTTTTTCCATTGTGTTGTGTGACATAATTGTTTGGGTGTCACTATAATTTATTAAATTATTTGAATTAATTAGTTATCCCACATCTTGACTACTTAAGACTCCATTAAATGGCTGAAGGTGATAACCTCAACCTAAATCACCCCAATCAGGTGATTTCAACAATTTTTCCTAGATGTTGAATTATCTTCTTCATGTTGTTCCACCCCTTAGAGTGTGTTGTTTATTTACAATGATTGAAATGTTTTTCTTTCTCTATAACTTCCCCGTTTGGAGTTCATTGAATTTTTACCTCTTTAATGATTAGATTAAATTGAATTAAATGAAATGTTTGATGAGATATCATGTTTTTTTAATAAAACCCTTCTATTGAGGTGAATTGTCTTATGAATAAAAAAGTGAATCTGTTGATGATTGTGATATATCATGATTAGGTTTCCTTTATTTTATAATTGATGTGTTAGAGGGTATAGAACTCTCATAGTTATCTTTATTGTGTTATGGAATATTTTGGACATGGCCTTCCTTATTCACAATTGGTCTATACTAACATCATGATTTAATTCATGGATTTTTGTCAATGATAAATTAATTATAATTAAATGGATCCAATGATACTTAAGCGATGATGGCTTCCTTTTTATGGAATGTAGGGCTAAGGGATCATTGGAAAAAAATATTGCTGGTATTTATTTTTGATAGAGGGACCTCAAGTTGGGTTTTTTTCCATGACGTGTCACACACCATTGGCCAAGGATGGTTGGAATGGTGTCTTTATCACTTAAGTTAATGGGAATGACATTCCATGCCCCCTTGTGTCATATTTTGGGTTTGTAACACCTTGCTATTGACCATGATACTTGATATGGCGACCTATATTCATGATGCAATATGGACATGACCCATTTTCCCCTTGTTATTGATACGCAACAAAGTGGCCTATATTGATTACGATAACAGGGAATAGACCTTCTCCTGGTATATACATTCTCATCGAACATGATGACCACTATTATTATTAGTATTATGCATTAATGCCTATATTACACCCCATGTCCTAGATAATACTATGTATCCATATATATGGATATAAGAGTCACTACACCTATAGTGAATATATATGTATGCATCCATATATATATATATATATTTTATACATGTATGTTACTTAGAGGTATTTTCAGCTCAGGCTGAAGAAGGTATAGTCGGCCAGGTATCCTTGAGAAACCTGAGACTGACATATTACAATTATTTATTTATTTACTACTTTATCTATTATACCTGTACATGGATGTACTTTATATTTATTGAATAGATCATGTATTAGAAACCATTTTTGGTGTACTATAGAGTATATTTTACACCCTGTTCAGGCCGCCATTGCACTGGGGTACTCGGACCAATCTCATGGTTGCAGGAATAAGACCCTGGATTGTGCTTGCTTGTTATTATCCTTTTGGGTTAGGATGGAATGTAGGAGCGTAAGACCGATCTGGTGCTTGTGATGCTATTAAAGATATCTACATTTTCTTTTAATTATTTATTTCCATTGTTTTCCTTATCATGTATTGTACACTTTTTGTATGCCTATTGTACATTGTATCATGTTCATGCATGATTCATTCATTCATTTATTATTATCTATTAGTTTAATTATATTACACTTCTTTGTTTATTACTAATTATGATATATTTATTCATGATCTAGAGGGTATAGTATATCTAATATACCTAATTTACACCCTCACTAATAGTCAGTAGACTTTGGAATATGGGGAGGCGTGCTTGAGGCATTGTGGCCAACTGGCTCGTGGCACTATTTAATTCACATCCGAGTCTGGATTCTATAAACAGATACTGAAAATATTTTCCAATTCACCTCTGATCACCATATATTATCATTTTACCTTGATATCACCCTCAATAATGAACCTCACCCATGATATTGATCCATTATATCAAATAATGATCACATAATGATCAAATACTAGATAATCATTGAACTACAGGCCAAAGAAAATGTCCATTATGAACACGAAAAGAAAAGTTAGAGAAATCCATAAGCCATAAGATGTGAGGAAATAATCTCAACCTTTATTAATTTTTTTGATATTTTTTCATAGATTTAGATGAAATAATATGGATAAAAATCAATAAACAAAATTGATCCATCAATTAAATATACTGTTGATGCATGAAAAAAATTCTTATTCAAGGAATTGATCTGCATTCGATCGGGGTAAAATAATGGGATCAAATTTAAAAAATTAAACATCATATATAGAGTTTGGACTAATCCCCGATGAATAATGTTCCTATGTTCCTATCATTGGTGAGATCCATGAAATCCATTGGTTCAAAATCCTTGATATGATATCGATCCAATATTGTTTTACAAGATTTCCTCTATAGGAACATCTCCAATAGTTTCTTTTAATCACTAGGTTATGTGTCCAACCCTATGGTTTTTGAAATAACCATGTTTAAATAGAGGATAGGTTCATTAAGTCAAAATAAATAAATAAATAAATAAATAAATAAATAAATAAATAAGTTATTTTTATGAATTTTTCACCTATGAAAACTTTTCCACAAACACCCGATGTTGACAAAGTTTATGTCACCCCTAGGGTAAAAATCACATTCTAAACTCAATAGTGACCTCATATTTATGATAAAAGCCCCCATTATGGTTTTATTCCAAATTTTCAGGAAATATGCATGTATGTGATATTAATATAGTTCAAATAATAATTCTGGGTACACCAGACCTCAAAATCTCACACCATCTCAGTGCCTAACTACAAAAAAATAATCCATATAATATCCAAAAGTAATACATGAAAAACTTAGAGTCTTTACAGGTTATGTGTTCAATCCACACAATAGATTAATAGGGAACTTATATATGAATCACATAACTCAAATTTTCCTATACACCCCAATAGTATAGTGATGTTTAGGGATTTAAGAGAACATATCTAGTTGAATGGTATGATGTGAGAAATTGGAGACTATGTATCCAGATTCTTAGTATTGTAGAATGTAATGGTTGAAAGAAAACATCCCAAGGGATTCATGAAACCTTTTACTCTACCCATATGGAAGTGGGATTATATTACAATGTAATTTTTCACTGGAATCCCAAAGACTCAAAAGAATTACAATACTATATAGGTCATCATTGACCATATTAATAAGTATTCTTATTTATTAGTGATAATATAATATCTAACCCTTAATCACCATTACTAAATATATATTAATGAAATTATAAGGCTTCATGGTTCTCCTAAAATAATAATATCTGACTATGAATCTTAATTCACATCTAAATCCTAGAAGAGTCTTCAAAGAGTTATCAAAACTAAGATACATTTAAGAATAACCTATTATCCATAAACCAATGGGAAATATGAAAGGACTATCTATACATTAGAATAAATGTTGAGATCATATTATTTTTAATTATAAGTTATATTGGAATCATATCTACCTTTTATGAAATTTACATACAATAATAGCTTCCATTAGAGCATCTATATGGCACCATATGAAGCATTGTATGGGAAGATGCATCATACTCCAACCTATTGGGAAGAAGTTGGAGAAATAAATATAGTTTTAATAGATATTTTAGGGGAGATAACCCTTACTGTATGAAATATTTAGAATCATATTAAATAGTCCCATAACACATAAAAGATCTATGTTGATAATCAAAGGAAATAATTATAATTTCAAGTTGGGGATCATGTATTCTTATAGGTTTCACCATGGAAGGGAGTTTAAGATTTAGTAAAAAGAGGGATTTAATACCTACTTACATTTGGAATTTTGAAATACTATAAATAATTGGATCTATATCTTATTGATTAGATATTCCGCCTAACTTTTCTAAAGTATATGATGCCTTCCATGTTTAATTACTAAGGAAATACATTAAAGATCTAGTGTATGTGCTCACATATAAGGTAATAGATTTTGAGCTTGACTTGACTTATAATGAGGAGACTATCCATATTCTTGACACTAGAGATAAAATATTATGAAATACAACAAGTATATTGATAAAATTCCTTTGGATAAATCACAAACTAGAAGAGGAAACCAAGGATCCTGAAGAAGATATAAAGAAGGAATTATATATTTTTTTCAATATCATATATATAACATAATTTCAAGGTTGTAATTATTTAAGAGGGAGAATATAATATGTGAGATCCTATTATTATAGGTAAACACCATATACTAGACTATCACAATCTAATGATCATTTATTCATGAGTATATTTAAATGCTTAATTTTTAAATGTTAGAAATTGATTTAAAAAAACAAACTTAATTTTTGAATTCATCATAAAGATATTATATTAAGATATGATAGAGTGAACCCTACCTCATCTTCTTTTAAAATGGAGTAGGCAACATGGATGAACCTCCCTTAGGGGGGGGGGGTTCCTTTTTAGCTCCTCTAGCTTCTTGAATCCATCCATTCCCCCCCTTCGCTGAACCTTTCCTTCTCCCCTCCTTTTCCTGATATTTATGTTTTTACAAAATTAAAAATGTGTGATTATGGTGTTCCCATGATTTTTATTTACCTAATGGAATTCATGAATGCTTCATCTCTATTTCATCTCACCTTAGTTTCTCAATTCGGGAAGGCTCATGCCTCAGTGGACTCCTTCAACTAGTTAATATTCGATTCATGGGGTCTATCGAAATGGGTGATTGTACGACTTTTGGACTCCACATTTTTTTGGTTTGTTTTTTAAATTAATATTACTTGATTTCAAAGTGGAAAATCACTCCTTATATTCTTTATAGATTTCATTTTTTCCTTTTTCATTGGTCATTCAACTTCCACCTGAAATGGGATCCTCTGCTCATGGGAATTTGGATTTATCTTCCATGGATACCTCTTCCTTTTCAAAATTTGGTGATTCTAAGGTTTATTAGAAACATGGTGGACCATTTATTATTTTCTCATAACTAAACTCGTGAATTCTGCTATTATGTTTCTCCAAGTATTTGTTTTGAAATAGTTGTCTCCAAAGCTCTCATGGATTTTATTTTCATTGAGATAGAATATGATATTTTCTAGAATTAATGGGTGATATTTGAGTCATGTGTCTACTAAATTTTTTATTATTATCACATATGGAAATATTCTTCTATTTTATGTCATGGGGTAAAAACAAAGCCTTATGTAGCCCCCCTAGCTTGTATTTGGGGTGATGAAGTTAATGCTAGTGTCTCATATCCTAGGAAGGCTGTGAGACCTCCAAAACCCAGACCGAGGGTAGAAAACATATTTTATGGTCTGAGGTGGAACTTGGAATGTGTAAATATAGCTTCATAGGTCACAAAGGAGGCTGGCCGAAGTCCAGTTGCTACTGTTTCCACCTATGCTCAATCAGTGACTTCTAGTAATGGGTGTGAAGGGAAGGGGATTGTTGTTTGTCCCATCTATGTATTTGGAACGAGATTAAATGTTAATTCACCTCCTATAGAAGAGGACTAGATACTATTTATAACATTTGGAAAGTCCCATGGTATTTTAGATTATTCTTTGGTAACCAACACAAGTTATTTGAGTCCCACAATCTCTCTTGTCTGGGTGTAAGAGATTATACACCAAATGAGGTTTCTATGTTGTGGGACCCCCTACCATAATTTAGATCCACAAAATGTTTAATTCTTTGAATGAATATAAGGAGGGTGTTTCTAATCTATAAGGATGAAATTTTGTTAGTCCCAAGTGGAAAAGGAATTAGATTTCTTCCAATATCCTGGATAGATTTGAGATGAGAAATATTGAAGTAAATTATCAATATACTTCATCTAGAGAGGAAGATAATATTATGATAGTGGGAGTTGGATCTAGATTGAGGAACTAGAAGAAATTAATATTTTATTTCAAATATTATCAAGTCAATAAAGGAAAAAATACAATACAATTCAATGATTACTCAAGTTTACCAAAAACCATAGTAACTAGATCCTCTAGAAATCCAAAACACACTAAGGTAGAGGTAAATAAAAAAGTAATTGGATCCTGATATAGGAAAGGATTAGGAATGTGAAATTTTAGGGGATCAAGTAAAACCTCATTATGATGATTTTGAGGAATCTAGTGATGAGGTTGAAGAGACTTAGTCTGGTAGGAAATAAGATCCTAACTGGTTGTTGGAACTAGAGGAAGTTATTGATGTCCAGAAGGATTCAATAAATGAGGATGCTGAAAAAGAACCTACCTTAAAGATTATCCTAAATTTTAAGTAAGATATGTTGGATTAATCCTTTAAGATAAATGTTACAAAGTCTAATCATGATATAATGTTTAAAAGATAACTTTAGGTTGATATTAACAATGAGAAAGCTAATTGGATCAACAAACAGGGTTAGATATTGGGATGCAGAATAAGTGAGGGGAAAATAAACCTAGAGGATTATATCTAGATCAGGAAAAATATGTCCTTCCACTTCAAGGATCTCATAAAGGATTATCCAGACATGGAGGTAACCTCAATCACATGGAGTTGACATAAGGTGATAAATTCTAAAATTTTAAAACTTTTTTAGAATAGAATGGTAATTTATTTTCTAGTTTGAAGATTGGTGCTACATGACATATGTTTGGGTTCTAAATTTCCTTTTAAACTATTTTTTAAAATAAAATTTTATATTTTTATTTATTTAGCCATATTAAGATGAAATTTTGGTGTTTTTTCCCAAAAATATTGATTTTTAAGTGAATAGTGGAAATTCCATTTTTGTTAAAACCACGACTCTTATGACAACCCTTGGATGTAAGAATAAAATAAAACTCAAAAAAAAATTTAAGTGATAAAAATAATAATTTAATGAATAACATTATGCATTTTAAAATATTATTTGAACTTATAAATCTCATGTTCAATATTTTTAGAACTAATTAAAATGTTACTTTAATATAAAAAATGTTTTTGGTATTTTCTTTGAATTAAGTATTTTGAAGGAGAGATTTCGTTTTTTACTACCTTGAAAGCACAATATATTTTATTTGTTTTATAATAAATCAATTTATTTTATTAAAAGTATAATCAAATATAACTTTATCTTATGTATAAATTTAAAACTTAAAAATTTTCTTTTCCTAAAAGGCATTTTTTTATGATTAAGTGTATTTATTTTAAAATACACATCTCACACATTTATAAATTTTATTTTGAAAAAATGATTTTAAAATTTTAAATTGAAAAGTTTAAATCTGGTAAAAGGATAAATCTTATTTTTTTCATCAAAATTGTTCACTAAGGTTAAAAATTAATTACAAAAGTAAAAGTAAATTAGGGTAAAAGATTTTAAGTGAAAATAAAAATCCTTAGGCACTAAAAGTTGTATAAGAAAGAGTGTTTGAGATTAAGTTTTAAAATTAATCACTTTCCCATCCTATTTTATCCATTTTTTTCTATCGACCCTTGAATAGTAACTTTACATTATTGAAAATGTAAGGGATACTTCCAAAGCTAACATTCTATTCACTTATAAAAGTGTAACATACTCAAAACTTCAAGACTCAACTTAACTTTTAATTTCTTCTTAAAAATTTTAAAATTTGGCCCCCCTTGAATCCTAACCCATGTTAAAAAGATATTGGTCACCATTAGTTAGCATAAACCACTAATTTACAAGGTGACTTCCAAGGAAAATTCAACTCCATGATGTGAGTATTATCAACTACATAGCTTTGATTATTAATTATCATCATTAAAATTTATACAATAATAACTAATATAATTATATAATTATAATTTAAATACTTTAATGTGACTATACTATGGGTATTATCATTTTATATTCATTTATCTCCTCCATTAATAAAAAGAAAATCAATGTTTGTGCATATGTGCGGACTACCGCGACCATGAGAAAAAAAATTAATTTTTCATCACCATCCATAATTTATGGTTACTAGAATATATTTTATGATGAAATTTTATTTATATGATATAATTAAGGTTCTATTTTGTTAAATTTTAGAACCTATTAATGATATGATCAATAAACGATCATCTTTAATTCAACCGTTTAAAACAGGCATGTTAAGAGGAAAATCTTTTATTACAAATTTTAATAATTTTATATGCATTACTTATTATTATACATAATTTATAATTATGATATATAAGGCTAATAAAAACTAAAAAAATATCATTATGATTAAGTTATAATGATATTACAACTCATAATCATTCATTAAATCATGGTATGTTCATGTTTGGGTCGGTTTAACCACATACTTAAACAATACTATAAATTTATATCATGCATGAATATGGGAACATAATTACTTGTTTATTATAATATAAATATGTAAATAATTATTATTTTTTATTCTTGATATTTTATATCAATATTTAATCCATTAATTATGAAAACTCCCTTTAATCATCAAGAATCACCAAAACATGCTTGTTATTGATTTCATTTTCAATGATGAAGAATAAAAACATAATTGAAGGAATTTAAAAAATCATATATAATTATAAATAAACCATAATTATTACTTTAATGACATATTAATGATGAAAATTTTAAGAATAATTAATACATACACCGCTATTATGAAACTAGTATAAATGATCAAAACTATAAACACCTGATGTAGAAAATTAGAAGAATTCATGAAGAGAATGAATATTTAAGAAGGGAATAAATGAAAATGGATATGAGTAAGGTTATTAATTAAGTGATTAATGTAGCTATGTTTTTTATACATGAGGTTAAATTATGTTCATGTAATTTAGGACAATTGTTAAGGGTTTTCCATCTCAAATTCAACTCTTTGGGGCATGATTGGTATTATTCACTTAATTTCACCTATGTGGTGTATATACTGCCTATTTAAGATTTTATATCATAAAATTAATTTATTAATTTAAATTATGATCAATTTAAATCCATATCTTTGAATATGTTTTGATTGAATTTATACCCAAGCCATACGTCTGTTTTTTCATCTCAATTTTTATTCTTTGGGACTCTTTCTATATTCACTAGTTATTTCCTTTTGTGTGGTGCATAAATTACCATGGAAGACACTATATTCCCCATGAATTTTAAGGTATTTTTAAATCTATATTTTTATCCCTCACTCATATTATTTTGATTCAAGATTTACTAAAATAGTTGTAAAACAAAATCTATTCCATAATGGAAAAACCATCCCAAATTTTAGTAAATTAAAAGTATGTATACTTTCTTAGAAAAAAAATCTTGTATTGATATTAGAAAGTGGTTGTGGATATGAGATAAATTCACTTATGGGTAATCACCCTAAAAAGGTTTGGTTGATCATTGAATCAATCATCACCTTGATGCACGATGAATGTGCCTTTGACAGTACACTTGACTAGTCATTCCCAAGGGATATTATTTAGAATATTAATACTCTCTTTATGAACTAGGATAAATGATTTTTTCTACCATTTATATGGAATCCTATCAAAGAAATCTATTGAAACCAATTACTATCTTCCATAGATAACTTGACACATTGAAAGTAACCTCATACTTGTATTTATTTGATAAAGGTACTTATTGCTACTTTAATGATACCCTAATGATTCTAAGTTTAATAATAGATGTTATCATATACTTACATATTATTCCATTGAATTGGGAAGTATTTTTTTTCCATATTTTTATTCATATGGAGGCTCATTAAGGAATGGTATGAGATGTATTTTATAATATTATAGTGAAATCATTGTAATTAATTAGGTGATGAGTGAGACCCATAATTATATATCCTCTCGATGCACCGACAAGTCTCATGAGACAAAAAAGTTTGGGTTCTAGTGCATACTTATTCAAATATTAGTATAGTGTCTTGGAACAAGGCCTTTAAAACATGTTTTTATGTCTGATATTATGCATTCCATCAGTATGAGATCAATGATTATTATTTTCCATGCTTTCATTTATTTTCATGGATATAAAATTACCTCATTTTTTATTGATTATTACTTCATGTTGTTTATTTATTCCTATCATATCACTAATTAAATGTTTATATTATGATAATTTTTTCTTTATGATACTTCTTACTGATCATTTGAGCTCACCCTTACTCGTTTTCCTTTCCCTAGGAAACCCCTAGTAGAATTATGTATAATTTTTTAGAGATATGATGAAAGGGATAATGATGTTCTCACAATGTGTGCATGCTGTATCTTATGTTTTAAAATGTAATATATGTATGTATACAGTATTACAAGACTACTAAGCTATTGGATCCTTCTAAAAATCCTATATTATATATGAATAATGTAATATAACTACTGTCATTGAGTTTTTGGAGTTCAGTATGTTACAATGATAAAATATTTGTCTTTTTTATTTATGGTAAAATATTTATATAATTTGACTACAATGAAATATTTGTAACTTTAATGTTTAAATGAATCAATTAATTTAATTTTTAAAATTTTAGAAATTGTCATATATTATTTTTTATATATTATAATATTATATATACATATTAAGTAGAGGGGATTACAAACCATAACCAACACACACTGAGGGACCCCAGTGGGACAGGCATCATCCCTCCCCACAAGGAATGAAAAACACCAATTTGAACTATTTTATTGTATATTTATGACTTAAAGGTCTAGGTTCTAGATATATTGAAGGACCAACTACATGTGTCCCAAAGAACCCTAAAGTAGATGACCTGATGACCTGATGACCTAAATGGGAAGCCTCTATTATTCCATGAAACTAATATTCTGTCATGTTTCCCCTATCAACAATAATTACACCATATCTATAGTCTAGAAGTTGTGACCCCTACCCATGATAATAAGGAAGGACACTCCTCCATACCATATTTGGAATATATATGGTAATAAGGTCCATTGATAGGTTCCAACACACCCAATAATCTTTTGAGTTTCCCACCCAACGGTGCCTGCATGGTTCCTCACTGCACTGTCATGCATGTTGCATCACATCATCCACCTAGTTCCACTGTTATGATCATCACGTAGTAGGTTACACCTTTATACCAAATTGAATATATAGATGGTAAGAGGGTAGGTTGATAGGCATCAATGCACCCATTACTCCATCTAGTAGCTCACCCGACGATGCTTGCATGTTGTTAGTCTGCACAGCTTACTTGTCACACCACATTGTCCATCTAGTCCCTACCATGTTACCTACTTATTTCTTCTTTGCATAACCATAGTGTGGACCCCTATTTCCCCCCATAAATGGCCTAATAACCCCCCCTTAAAGGGGTATGCTATAATTTCTATTGAGTGTCTCATTGATCGATTCTATTTATTTATTTTTTGATAATTACAAATACCTCATCATTTTTTTCTCAGATCATTGTTAAATTTTTATTTTACTCCCTCTACCATTATAAATTAATTTATAAGAAATTAATCTTGTTGAATTAATTGTTATATTATTGATTTAATAATTATATTGGATTACTTGATAATTTATTAGATTTAATGCTCATTTTGAATTAATTATTACTTAATTGGTCAATTATTATTTAATTATTAATTATTTATTGTGTGTAAAAATTAAATTTTTTATGTTTTTTACCCATATGAAAGTTTAGGACTTTAGGTTTTACCTTTATATAGAGTTAATTTTTACCCTTATATGGCATGAACAAGCTTTCATTTATGTTTACATAAGCCTATTTAGATTAATTTTACATATAATTTCATTCACCTTGCCTTTATGTATTCCACCATTCTATATAATACAAATTATATTACCTTTACATGAGTCTGGATAAATCTTATTACCCTTACACAATAATAAATAAATACATTTTTCCTTTACTTGTACGTAACTTTACATAGATATTAGATTATACTTATGTTAGACTATTTTTCCTTACCTTTACATAGAATGAAGATAATATGACATACCATTATGTAGATATACATAATAACTTTATGAAATAACTTGAATTAATGATTTACTTCACATAGGAATTAATTTTATGCAGATTATATATTTTAGGATTCACTTTGTGCAGACACACAAATGAGTCATACATTGATATTCTTTGAGTTTGTTTATTAAAATTTGTCTAAGTGTTGAATTATAGATACGTAGAACCAAAATCAAACTTACTCAAATATAGAATGAATAATATGCATATAGATAATGAAACTAAAATAGCTATAAGAGATGACACTTATGAAAATTTGAAATAAGTCATACACACTCGAGACTTTGTTTTTAAAATCTGTGAAAGATTCTTTGTTTTATATATAATTTTATACATCAATTCATCTCATGTTCATATTAGTTATTTTGATCAATTTATTTTCTCTATAATTAGTCTTTAATTATGTTTTTGTTATGTGAACATGTTTTAAAGTATTATATACATAATTAAATGAAGAAGATATTGGTTCATGTGAGTTTGATATTATCACCATGTATTTATTTCTATGTATTCAAAATTTTAATTTATTGGAATATAAAGAGTTTTACTTGAATGGATTATGGTAAAATGTTTATATATTTTAAATATGAACACATTATATGTTATTTTATTATTATAATGTGAATGATTGTCATTAAATTTATTGATGATTAATTTATTATTCTACATAGTTTTTGTATGTGTTGGTTCCTAAATATTATTATTTTATAGTGTACCAAGGAGGATAATATCCACTTCACATAGAGATATTATCATTGCATGCATGGTTAATGGTCATGGATTTTGAAATTTAGAATATGGTCATTGTTCTTTTCCTATTTAAAAGAAGTTGAATCATGAAATGAAGGGGACTGAGAGAATTATGAATACATGTTACATGTGATAAAGAGGGATTTGTTTTTTATATTGTATTAAAAATCATTACACTGATATATAAAGCTATAAAGTATTTTTTCTCTTGAAAAATATGGTTCACCTTGGATATTCATCATCCTCATAAATAAAGGCATCATACTTTTGTTTTAACACTAAAACTTCATTTCCAAAACATATAGTTGGATTTTTGTTCTTTTTTTGGGTGTTTTGTGGGTTTAATTTTTATATTTTTATAGGTTATTACTTATCCATAAAATTTTGGATCTAGGAATGAACCCAAAATGGACTTGTTCATCTTCACCCTTAAAATACTAGGCTGTTCTTAAGTCAGAAAATAGAGAATGATAATAATTATCCTTTAAGAGTCTAGGTTGGGTGTTTTCATATAAAAGGTTATGTTTTCTTCAACTAAAAAAACACAATGAATTTTGGGTTATGAATCTATGGGGTGAAAAAGTCAGGTTTTAAAGGTTAGTGACTACCCTCAGAAATCATTATTCTTTTATAGTGGGTTCCATTCCTCTCTACATTTAAGAGGAGTTAGAAGTATATATAGGATTATGTTGATACAAACTAATATAAAAAGACTCATGTTTATATTTATTTAGTTTTAATTTATTTATTATTCTTATCATATTTTTTGTGGTTGAACTATTTATTTCTTAGACTAATCACCTTCCACATCTAAAGTTGAAAATTAGATTATTTTTGTAAAGAAAGATAATTAAACCCCCTCTTTTACATTGCTATCACCCCTTAAAGACCTAGAAACTTGAATCATATCTTGGTTATTTTAAATATTATTATTCTTAGTTTCACATATTATTACGATTGTCATCTTTTTTAGTTGAATTTTTATCCTATACTTAACCATCCAATATAAAGATATTTTTATTTGATGGATTGCATGAGGAATATGAACTGATTAAATCCATCACTCCTACTATACTTCAATGGTAATAGGTATAATCAATTTAAGATCAATATGGAAATTTATCTAAAGTGTATTGATATTTTATATTGATACATTTTGATAAAATCATATGATTTAGTAAAAATTGACCATATAAACTTAAGTAGTTTAGAAGTTAAAAAATTTGGCTTAATTTCAAAGTTATGAATATTATTTTTGGATTATTCTAGTAATTAATTATTTTAATAATCCCAAATCATTATTATTGTAATTGTAATGAGATTTATGTTTTATTAAAAAAACCTGATTTTTTTAGTAAAAAATGTCATGTATAGACCTCTCATATGACCAATGAACATTACATATGAAGAAGATTATCCATCCATTAGAATTTTAAATATTTCTTTTGAATAATATACCATCCATGAAGTTAATTCTCATACAACCATGAGTATAAACCCTTCATAAAGAAATAAACTTATAAAGGAACCAATCAATCTCATATCTAACCAAGCATATGTGCATAAGCATACATGCAGACAAACATCCATGCATACAAGAATCCATGTAGATAGTGAAACTTTCACCATGTATTAAAGTGATGGTAAAAAGAAACTAGATCAACCATGCATACTAACAGGTCTTCCATTTAATAATATTCTAGGATTCTTAGATTAACTATGCTTACTGATTGATCTTCTGCATGAAGGATTTTATCTTCCACATGTTAGAGTTTCAATATTCCATTACTTATCTGATCAACCTTCCATGCCTCAGTGATACCACGATTATAAGCTTACATGAGACCAATCTTTCCATGTTTACATTTTAGAATATAAAATATTAATTAATTCCAGTTGTTCATTTTTGGAATATTAAATGAAGTCCTTAGAATTTAATACCACTAGATAATTTATATGAGGAATTAATTATTATTTTTCTCAATAGTTAAATGGAAAATGATATGAGATTTATAATTGAATAGGAATCATCATGTGAAGGATAAAACTGTGATACATAAGAAATATGATGATACACTTTTTGATTTGCTGCTTCCCACAACACTTTGTTTTCTAAGCTTCATGGTCAGATAAGAGAGAAACAATCACAAGATATTTTCATCTAATATTGAGGACAAATTTAAAGGCAATTTTACAGATAATAGAAGCTTATTGATCATATGAAGTCCATAAAAATATTGAGATTCATTAAAACAGTCTTCACTCTTAATTATCTCTGTTATTGTCTATTTTTTGTGTTGTGATTTTGTATCTGGCATATCTATATAGAACTTCCCCTATAATCTAAATCGGAGTACTCTAATACTCTGCCTGAATGGCCTGAAGGCCTTTTTATTATTTATTTATTTTTGATAATCACCCTTTAAAGGGTTTAAGGGGAACCCTTACATGGCCCGTAGGCTTAGTGACACATTACATGAACTGAAGCCATAAAAGAATATATCCCAAACAAATTATATGGAATTTAACCTCCCTAATAAATATCTTGATGTCAACTCTCCACCTTCACAAGTCTAGTTAGATAGCTGTCCTATGCAGAGATGCATAGGCCTGATACAGATGGAAATTCTATACCCTCTCATTCTTCTAATTTTAGCCAACTTTGCTATGGTGAATGTGCTTTCTTTGAATCCTCATTTGGAGTCGTGTTCCTTTGAAATATATCATGTTTCATCTACATTTGAGGTGTCCCTAAGGCCTTGAGGTGGTACAAAATCTTTACCGGCCCGATGACCTTGGGGGGCTCGAAGGCCTTGAAGGGCTTGAGGACCAAACTGGTGAAATAGATGAATAGTTCTAGATGCTACATTACTGAATAATACCTACAACAATACCTGGTACAATATCTACTATAGTACCACTACAATACCAAAAAATATTCCTCTTCTTGGATTTGATCTTGGGTCTCTTGGATGAACTTGAAGAGTCCTCACCAACCGAGTTGAGGCTCATGTACAGAGTACTCTAATACTCTCATTATTTCTTCTTTTTACACCTTGTATCCCATGTAGAACTGTGTAACATGCTTGCTTTAAACATGGACTTCATGATGTGCAGTTGTTTCATGTAAAAATACAATCTAAGTTATGAATTAGTTTATTTTTTATAACCAAAATTCTTGTAAATGGGTTACTATCAAGTGGATAGGATTGGGTTATGGCTTGGAACAGAACCTCTTATTTTTAATTTTCAATGTGTGTTATTTTGTTTTGATCATAGTAACTAAAATCATTTTCCATTCAATATTATTTTTTAATTATAAATTTTAATAAGTATTCTTAAATTTTGTTTTCAAAATTATACTATGATAGTTTTCTTTTATAGGTGATATATATATGGTGTTTTGTGTGAGTAAAATTGTTTCAAAAGTTAAAGTGATTTTAAATTATTTTAATTGGGTTATGATAATTCCCTCAATAAAATATTTCAAAATACCAAATTATATATACATACTATATTAGTTAATTATGGTGTTTGTAAATTGGGGGATATTTATTTAAGGTTGTTTTTAAATAGAAATTTTTATTTGAAGTTCCTAGTCAGGATCCAAGTATCACAGAGAGGGGGAGGGGGTGAATTAGTGATATATTTTTCTTTTAATGTTACCTATTTTTGAAATAACCTTCACCTCCTATTAAAGAGTTTCTCCCCTGCTGAACACACACAACCACATGAACACAAGATTTACAAGGTTCACTACTCAACAAGAGTAGCTACGTCCTTGGTATGGTATGGAAACAATCCAGTACCAAACAATCCACTAGAAAACAATCATTTGATGTGGAATACAACGAGCAAGATATACCCTTACACTCGTGTAGCACTTTGAAAACAATACAATAGTGCGTGTGCTCCCTCTTAGCACAAATAGGGTAATGTAATGATTCCGTGCTTCTTAATAATCTTTCACAAATCAAATTGTTCAAAAAAATTCTTCACTTTCCTACCCAGAAGCTGGTAAGAACCTCCTGGTGTAGACAACTTGTGCGCCACTCCCTGCTTGCGCACCCCTGGAAACTTGCGCAGTGAAACTTATGCGGAGAAACTTGTGTGGAGAAACTTGCGTGGTGAAACTTTCATGGTGAAACTTACACGACGAAACTTGAGTGGCGAATAAATAACCCTTAACTTGCGCGCCACTTCTGCTTGCGCCCCGCCCTCTGCTACTTGCGCGATCAGAGCACCTTTCACTACTTTTGCGATCAGAGCTCTAATTTTTTCTTAAGTGTTGAGAATACATACAATTAGGAGGAAATTCATCTCTTTATAGGTATTTTGGTGACTTGCGTGCCACATACACTTGCGTGCCACTCACGCACTTGCGCGCTGCTCACGCACTTGCGCGCTGCTCACGCACTTGCGCGCTGCTCCCGCACTTGCACGCCGCTCCAGTACTTGTGCGTCGCTCCAGCACTTGCGCGCCGCTCCAGCACTTGCGCGCCGCTCCAGCACTTGCGCGCCGCGCTAGAACTTGAGTGAAACTTTATTTACTTTGTCATATTTTGATATGATGATGTTAAAATATGAATTGAGTTCCATATATACTTGCGTGCCACACTTTCATGCCACTTATACTTGCGTGCCACTTTTTGACTTGCACACCAATCCTTAACTTGTGTGCCACTTTATTTCCTTTGTCATATTTTGATGTGATGATCTTGAAATACGAATTGCGCACCACTTACACTTGCATGCTAATACTTGTGCGCCAATACTTACACGCCAATAATTGTGCGCCAATACTTGCGCGCCAATACTTTCACGCCAATACTTGCGCGCCAATTTCTTTCCTTTACCAAAATCACTTATTTACTCTCTCTACTCTTCATAAGGATTGCATCAAAAGTTCTCCAAACTTATGATATTTGTGAAATACAAATCAGCAAAGCATCGTCATACTTTACAAGTCCTTTACAAAGTGAATTGATTTAGTTTATTTGACAACAAAAGACAACACTTTATAACAGAAAACTTTTTTTACTTCCTTATCCATCCAACTTAGTCCCAATAATCTCCCCCTTTAGATTTTTTTGTCAACCAAGATTCATAAATCACTGAACTTTTTAACCTTAAGAAATGGATTACTTATCAACAATTCTAAGCCTACGTGAGCTAACAAATTATAGGAAACAAGAATTATTAACAGCCAAAACCATGATTTCTAAAAGCAGTGACTATGAAATATCATGAGAATACCTCCTCATCCTTCTTCAGATTATCTTTCGAGCCATGCTGTCCAAAAGGAATGACTATGAAATCTCATGGGTGCACCTCCTCAGCCTTCTTCAAATTATCTTTCAAGCTTCTACCTCAGTATTCTTTACTTCATCAACTTTCCTTGAAAACAACATTGTTTCCTACAACCACTCCAACAAACAGTTAGAATAGTTCACACACATACATGATGGATTTATAGCTTACCCACAATTACCCCTTTATTCATGCTTCCATAAGGATAGATTTATGAAACAATTACCCCCCTTGATAACACTATCCAAAGTTAAGATGAGAGAGGGGATAGAAATATGTACCTTAACATTGATGAGAAGGAGGTTGGACACCCATGTTCAACCTCAATTTTGAAAATGGTTCCTTCGGTAATGGTTTTGTAAATATATCAACAACTTGTTAAGATGTAGGAACATAATCCAACCTTAATTAATTATTTTCAACTTTCTATTTGATGAAGTGGTACTTTATATCAATGTGTGTTTGAACGAGAATGTTATACTAGATTTCTTGTAAGATTTATTGCACTCTTCTTATCACAACCCAAGAGAAATGGTAGCTTTACTTCAACAATTAGATCTTCCAGCTGAGTCTTCATCCACATTAGTTGAGTTGAAGCTTGAGTAGTAGTAACATACTCAGCTTTAGCTATTCTAAGAGTTACTGAATTCTATTTCTTGGTATGCCAACTAACACAACTTTTTCCCAGAAAGAAAACTCTACCAGATGTGGATCTTCGATCATCAACATTTCCTGCCCAATCAACATCAGAATACCCAAATAGATCAATATTTCTTGAGCCATCATACGTGATTCCAAAATTTGTTGGGCCTTTGATATATCTGAGAATTATTTTTCCAGCAATCAGATGTGATTATTTAGGAGCACTCTGAAATATTTCACATAATGTGATAGTATAGACAATGTCGGGTCTTGAGGCAGTCAGATACAACAGACTTCCAATCAGCTTTCGAAACTCTTTCTGATCAACTTCCTTGCCTTCTACATCTTTAGAAAACTTGGTTCCCACTGAAATTGGTGTGGAAACTAGTTTCGAATTTTCCATGCCAAACTTCTTCAGAAGTTCCTTAGCATACTTTTCTTGAGATAGAAAAACGTGATTCTTATTCTGTGAAATTTGTAGCCTAAGAAATTACTTCATTTCTCCCAGCATGGAAATCTCAAATAACTTCTTCATCTACTTAGAAAAATGTTCACACGATCTTTCATCATTTCCAGCAAATATAATATCATCAACATAAAAAATAACGATCAGTGAAAACTCATGACATTCCTTGATGCAGATATTGCTGCCAACTCTCCCTTTCATAAAGTTCATCTTCCTTAAGCAAGTATATAATTTAGAATACCATGATCTCATAGCCTTTTTTAGCCCATAAAAATCCTTCTTCAACCTGCACACATAACTTTGATCCTTTCCAATAACAATTCCACAAGGTTGATCAATGTAGACTTCCTCGTCAAGGTCACCATTCAAAAATGTGGATTTTACATCCATTTGAAAGATTTTGTAACCTCGTTGTGAAACATAGCAAGAAAGATTATGATTGTTTCTAATCTTGCCACCAGAGAAAAGGTTTCATCAAAATCAATGCCTTTAATTTGTGAATACCCTTTACAAACCAATCTTTCTTTGTTTCTTATTACTTTACCTTCTTCATTCAGCTTGTTCTGGAAAACTCACTTTGTACCAATAATGTTCTTGTTGTCCAGATTGGGTACAAGTTCCCCAGTATCATTCTTCTCTATCTGATCAATATCTTCATTCATTGCATGAACCCATTCTGGATGCTCAAATGATTTATTTACATCATTCAGTTCAACTTTAGAATAAAGAGAAGTATGTGATATAGCATTCGTTGTTCTTCTTGTTTGAACCCTCTGATGTTTATCTCTAATAATATTCTGAGCATCCACTTGCTTCCTCAACCTAGGATGTGTTTTTTGAACTCCATCTTCATCACTTGAGATTTTTGAGTTGGATTCGTCTTCTTGAGTAGGATTAACACAGTCTGTAGCATTATCAGAATTGTTAACAAAATCTTCTCTATCCTGCTCAACTTCGACATCAACATATGATTGATTTTCGTTCTCAATATTTTCAACAACTTTTACATCTGAAGAATCAATAATTCTTCCTGTTTCTTTGGTGAGACATATATATCCTCTTCCTTCTGGAGCATAGCCAAGAAAAATTCCATCATCTCCTCTTTGCTCAAACTTTCCAAGGTTTCCACCTTTCTTCTTTATAATGCATGGACTCCAAAAAACTCTTAAGTGTTTCATACTTGGAGTTTTTACATAGAACATTTCATAGGGAGTCATATCTGAGTTTGGTCTAAAGAAGCATCGGTTCTGAATATACACAGTAGTTCTCATGGCCTGCCTCCAATAATAATGAGAAAGACTATGCTCAAGCAACATAGTTCTCCCCATTTCCACCAAACTTCGATTCTTTCTTTTAGCAACCCCATTTTGTTGAGGTGTGTATGGTGAACTGAACTCATGCTGAATTACATGATTCTCAAGGTAACATTCAAACTCTTCATTCTTATACTCACCACCATTATCAGTTCTCAACTTCTTCACTGAATACTCACATTTCTTTTTTTCTTTCCTACTGAAACTCTTAAAAATTTTCAGAGCATTTGACTTATGTCTCATGTAAATAATACAAGTAATGTGAGTAAATTCATCAATGGAAGTAAGGAAGTACTTATCTACATTTTTTGATTGGTTGATCATTGGTCCACATATATCAAAATGTATAAGTTCCAAGGGTTTTTTGAATGAATTTCAAATCTCTTATGAAAAGAGTTTTTAATCTTCCCTTTTCACAAATAGTGAAACACCAATCTCTTATTCTAGATATATCAGGCATATCTCGGACACTGTCTCGCATTGATAAATTGCACATATTTCTCTGACACATATGTCCTAGCCTTTTATGCCATAACTGATTTTCATCCACTACACCCATGTAATAAGAGTTCTACACTTCACCAACTTGTAACAAATTCCCTCTTGTACGTTGTTCCCTTGGGACTATATTTCCATCATTCTCACTTATCAAAAAAAATGCTTCTTTTCTGAAGATAATTTTTTCCCTCATCATAGAGTTGTGACACACTAAGCAGGTTATGTTTCATCCCATCAACATATAATGTTTTCCTGGATTTCATCTTTTCTTTTCCAATGATGGCCGATCCAACACCTTTGATCCTTAGAGATTCATCATTTCCAAATGTCACTGTTCCTTCTTTGAAGTATTTCACATTCTTCAGTATCTTTAAGTCTCCTTTCATATGAGAGGAACATACACTATCAAGAATCCATAGACGTTCTTCTTTTTTAGCTTTGAAAGCAGTTTCGACAACAAGAGATTTTTGTCCTTCCTTTTCCTTTACTTCTTGTTGTGATTCCTCCAATTTTATAGCCAGGTCAATGTGTTCTATCCAGACAACCATGCCATCTTTATTTTCAGACTTATCAAACCTGTCCCTTTTAGCTTTTAAAAACTCTAGATTTTGAGAATTATTCAGAATATTTTTTCTCTCTAGTAACACGCTGAGGCAGCCCTTGGCAATATGTTCTGGTCGATCACATCTTTCACAAATAGTTTCCAGTGGTTGGAACCTATTCTCAACTTTCACACTACTCTTCTCAGATACCTTATGAAATTTATTTTGATACTTTATATTTTGAAAGGATTGAATCCCCCTAAATCCTTGTATTTCAAAACTTTTGGAATAGTTGTAATGTTGTTGGTTGAACCAACACATATTTTCCATGTGCCCGAATCCAACACAATACCAGCAGTAACCATAGAAAGAATATTTGCCTCTGAAACTTCTATACTAACCAGATTTGTGAAAATGCTTCTCAATAGTCTTCTTAATAGAACTATGTTGACCATCGACCTTCATGTTTTCATTTGTAAATCCCTTTCTCATCTCAGATTTAACAGCATCAGAAGCATTAGAGGTATTTCTTGACTCATGATTTTTATATACTTATGATTTTTCATCATTACTGAATTTGACCACATACATGGTCTTTCCAGCCTTATTCTTATCAGAACTGGTTCTGTCTTTCATTTCAACCTTTGAAGGTAACTTTTGTGGATCCTTGTCTGGTTCATTATTACTGGAACATTCCACAACTTCTAAGATAGAATTTTGAAATTGATATTCATCTCTTTAGCTTTATAAAGATTCTATTGGACAAGTTCCAAATCTTCTTCTTTTGCCTTCAGCTTTACTTCAAGATGATAATTATGATTCTTTGTATTCTCAAGAGAATTTTTCAGATCATAAATCTCCTTTTACATCTTGATTTTCTCATTAGTAAAACCTTCTTGATTGCTTAATGTGGAATTTTTATTTATCAGCTTGTTGTTTTCCTTCTCAAGTCTTCTGATCTTCCTCAAGAATTCTTTCAACTCTTCCTTCAGATGATATTCAAGTTGAGTTTCTTCTTCTTCTGAACTGTTGCACTCGTACTCTTCATTATTCACTGCAACAATAATGATATTATCTCTAGTTTTTTTAGAAAATAATTTCTCAGATTCATCTTCACTGTCTTCTTCATCTTCATCTTTAGATAAAAAGATTCTTCTTTTTGATTTGAAGAACTTTATATCCTTCCCCTTTGATTTTTTTTATCATTGTCAGATTGTTTCTTCCACAACCTTCTTGGCCTTCTCTTTTCATCATCACTGTCTTCTTCTTTATTCTTTTGAGGACAGTTAGCCACAAAGTGACCAACGACTCCACACTCAAAAAATTTCAAGGGAAGTTTACCCTTTTATTTCCCTGTTCTTATTTTCAAATTCTTAGAAAACAAGGATAAAATTTCATCAAAATTTTTACATACCTCATCTTCAGAATCAGATTCAACATCATCATCTTCAATAAGAGTCTTCTTTGACTTCTCTCTCTTTGTAGCTTTGAATGAAATTTCTCTATCAGATTTTGTTTTTCCCTTCAAATTCTTCTCCCTTCTCATCTCATAAGTAATGAGAGTGCTATGAAAATCATCTAAAGATAATGTTTCAGGGTCTCTATATTCTAATGTAGACACTTTAGCATCAAACTTTTCAGGTAGAATTCTCAAGATCTTTTTGACAGCTATAGAATCTTCTAAAGTTTCATCAAGACATCTGATTGTACTGACAATATCATTTATTCTGGTAAAGAAATCCCCAACAGATTTAGATTCTCCCATTTTCAAGTCTTCATACTTCAGTCTCCAGATTTGTAGTTTGGCCTTCTTCACTTTTGTATTTCCTTCATATATGTTCTTTAGTTTGTCCCAGATTCCTTTGGCTATAGAAACACCTTTCACTCTTAAAAATTCACTCTTAGAAAGAGATGAGAGTAATGTATTTTTAGCTCTTCCATCATTCTCAAGATTCTTCTTATCGACAGGGGTAAGAGGAACCTTGCCATCAATAGCAAGAAATCCATCTGTTGTAGTTTCAAGAACTTCATATCCAAGAGACATAAGATAAGGCATCATTCTTCCTTCCAGATGTGATATTTCTTTCCATAAAAATTCAGAATTCCCTTAATGTTCACGCAATTTAGATTCTCCATCACAACTTCTCTTCAACCACTTAAATAAAGAATAAATGGAGGGAACCTTTCCCTCTGATACCAATTGAAGTTCCCAGTCAGGATCCAAGTATCACTGAGAGGGGGAGGGGGTGAATCAGTGATATATTTTTCTTTTTATGTTTCCTGTTTTTGAAACAACCTTCAACTCCTATTAAAGAGTTTCTTCCCTGCTGAACACACACAACCACATGAACACAAGATTTAAAAGGTTCACTACTCAACAAGAGTAGCTACATCCTTGGTATGGTACGAAAACAATTCAGTACCACACAATCCACTAGAAAAAAATCCTTTGATGTGGAATACAATGAGCAGGATATACCCTTACACTAGTGTAGCACTTTGAAAACAATAAAATAGCGTGTGTGCTCCCTCTTAGAAAAAATAGGGTAATGTAATGATTATGTGCTTCTTAAAAAACTTTCACAAATCAAAATTTTTAAAACAATTCTTCACTTTCCTACCTAGAAGCTGGTAAGAACCTTCTGGTGTATAAATCTTGTGCGCCACTCCCTGCTTGTGCACCCTTGTCAACTTGCGTGGTGAAACATGTGCGGCGAAACTTGCGCGGCGAAACATGCGCGGCGAAACCTGTGCAGTGAAACCTGCGCGGCGAAACCTTTGCGGCCAAACCTGCGCGGCGAAACCTGCGCGGCGAAACCTGCGCGGAGAAACCTACACAATGAATAAATATCCCTCATCTTGCACACCACTTCAGCTTGCATGCCGCCCTATACTACTTGCACGATCAGAGCACCCTCCACTACTTGCACGATCAGAGCTCTATTTTTCTCTTAAGTGTTGAGCATACATAAAATGGTAAGGTAAGTCGTCTATTTATTGGCATTTTGGTGACTTGTGTTCCAAATACACTTGCACGCTTCTCCAACACTTGCGCGCTGCTCCAGCACTTACGCGCCACTCCAACACTTGCGCGCCGCTCCAGAACTTGCGTGACACTTTCTTTCCATTGTCATATTTTGATATGATGATGTTGAAATATGACTTGCGTGCCACATATACTTGCACTCTACTCTTGTGCACCAATATTTAACTTTCATGCCACTTTATTTACTTTGTCATATTTTGATGTGATGATCTTGAAATATGACTTGCGCGCCACTTACACTTGCGTTCCAATACTTGCACGCCAATACTTGAATGCCAATACTTGCGCACAAATACTTTCATGCCAATACTTGCATGAAACTTTCTTTCATTTACCAAAATCATTTCTTTACTCTCTCTACTCTTCATAAGGCTTGCATCACAAATTCTACAAACTTATTATATTTGTGAAATAAAAATCAGCAAAGCATCTTCATAGTTTACAAGTCGTTTATAAAGTGAATTGATTTAGTTTCTTTGAAAACAAAAGACAACACTTTATAATAGAAAACTTTTTTTACTTCCTTATCCATCTAACTTGGTCACAACATCATTGTATTCTCAATTCACCACCACTTGATCACTCTATTGGGACCAACATTTGGTATCAAAGAAACAAATTATTCTCTATTTTTACTTACTTATCTTTGAACAAGATCAAGTCATGAGAATTAAATATCTTTTTCATCCTTATATTTATGGATAATTCGAAATTAGAAGGAACTTGTACTAATAAACTTACCTACTTTAATTTTCAAAACTATGAAAATCATAAAATTAAGATAAAAATACATTTTGAGAGCATGGGTTTAGTATTTAGACCACTATAGAGGATATATATAAAAAACCAAAATCTCATAAAAAAGATTGGAGTGATATAACTAAGGTTCATATGATTTTAACTATAAATCCATGCATACTTTTTACTATTAATTAGGAGAAGATTAATTTAATAGAATTTTTTCTTTTGATAATACATATCATATTTGGTATACTCTTACTATTTCTCATAAAGGAACATATAATGTTAAATAAATGTTCTAAAATATATACACTATCAAGTATGATACATTCAATATGAAGCTTGATGAATCTATTTTTTAAATGTATCTCAAGTTTAATGAAATTATAAATATTATTCATGCACTTAAAAATACCATGGATGATAAATCATAAGTGATAAGGATCTTAAGATGTCGACTTGACTAGTGGAGAGGCACTTCTTTCTCCATTCAAGAGTCATGATACATTAGTAAGTTACTAGTGAATGAAATAATCAGGAAGATAATGATGTTTGAGGAAGAACTAAAATTTAATGACGAGTATAATAAAAACAAAAAATATATTGATTTTAAATTATATTAATCAAACTCAAAAGTGGTTGTTAAGAATGAGAGCACTAGTAAAAGTGATGGTGATACTGAAAATGATGAGGATATGACCCAACTGGCTAGATGATTTAAGAAGTTATATAAGAATAATAAGATTTTCATAAAGTCAAATTATAAAAAAAACATGACAGAAATGGAAATTGTAAAATGGGTTATAATTTTAGAGAGGTGACATGAAATGAATTAAAAAAAAAACATCATGGTAGAATTTCCAAAGTTTATATAAAAAATAAAATACGATAAAAAAGGTAATAAACCCAAGAAAACCATGAATTAAACCTAGTTTTATTCATAGAAAAACTCCAGTGATTTTGATTCTATAATGGGTGAGGCGTATGATAAATCTAAACTTTGTTTTATGGAATATACATTTGAGTTAACACATACTATTTCTACCCACTCTGAATATGAATCTCATAATGAATATAAAATGAAAAATGAATTGTTATTTGAGTATTAATCTATAATTGAGGATAATATTAGTGAACTTAAAGATAATTACAAAAATATCAAGATATTACATGTTTTATGTTCTTATGATAAATTTGATCTAACTATTAAAAAAGAAAATAATTCTATGTTCTTCAAAGAAAATAATGATTTGAATTTGGTAAATAAATAACTTAAAAGGGATATTAAAAGACTTAACAAAATAACTAAAACTTTAAATAGAATATTAGGAATTTATTCTATACCTAAACGGAGAACTGGTTTTGAATATCAACCAGGGAAAAAAAAACTCTATCTAAGAATTACTTTGTTCTTAGCTTTAATCCTATCAATAAAAATTTAGTAAGTAATACAGTGGGAACCTTTGGATATAGGAAAAACCTTTTTAGATCGATTTTTTTTATAAATCCCTAAAATCTATTAATATACTTAGAAAAAAACCTATTAAATAGATTGGGATTATGAGAGCTTTAATTGATAACCTTTTTTGAATAAAGAAAAAATGGATAACAAAATTATTTATTATTTAAGTGTTTAGGTATATTTCTTGAAGAGTACCAATAAGAGATTATGGTATCCAGACAGTGGATATTCCAAATATATTACTAGATACTACAAAATCTACAAGAACTTGGTGAAATTAGACGGTGTTCATGTCACCTTCAGTGAAAAAAAAGAAAAAATAATTAGTCTTGGTCAAATTGGTAACTATGAATTATTCTTATTTACAATTTTTTACTTTTTGATGGTTTAAAGTATAATATTCCAAGAATTTTTCAATTGTGTGATGATGATTTTTATGATAAATTTGAAAATAATGCAAATAATATTTATGATTTTAAATTATAATTTAGTTTTTACTACTTTAAGAAATCATAATGTTTATTCTATTGATTTAAACTCTTTGTTTACTGAAAAAATATCTTGTTGAAAATTATTTTATTAAGATTATTATCTACGGAAATGGATACTAGGCCACTGTAATGTATACTAACTTAAGAAAAATATTTATAAAAGGTTTATTTAAGGATATTTCCAAGATATAATTCCTAAAAGATAAATTATGCAATCCTTATCAAAAGGAGAAGCGATAAAAAGTATCTTCCAGACCAAAGAAATAGGTTTCTTCCTATCAAAACCTATAGTTGTTTCATATGGATATATTTGGACTTCTAAAGTCTCTATTTTAGCTAAAAAACATTATGTTTATGTGATTTTTTAAGACCATTCAATATTTACATGGGTATATTTCCTGGCTCACAAAAGTGAAGACTATAAATGTTTTACAACATATGAAAAATCTATTGAAAACTTAAATGGGATTACAATTAAAAATATGAAAATTGACCGTGGTTATGAATTTAAAAATTAATATTTTGAAAAATTTTGTTAACAACATGGATATATTTCAAACTTCTTTTCTCCTCGAAATCCTCAACAAAATAGAGTGATTAAAAGAAGAAATAAGACCCTTCAAGAAATTTCCTAGACTATGGTTAGTGAATATGACCAACCTATATATTTTTGGGATAAATATATGAATACATATTTTTATGTATTTAATAGAGTCTTAATAATACTTCTTTTGAAGAAGAATTTATACGATTTATTGAATAGAAGAAATCTTGAGTTGAATTACTTCAAAGTTTTTGGTTATAAAGTATTTAATCTCAATAAAAAGGAGAATCTAGAAAAAATTTATCGCAAGAGTGATGAAGGAATTTTCCTTGGTTATTAAAAAATGAGTAAATCCTAAAAAAAATAAATTAAAGAAATAAATTGGTGGAATAACCTATTCATGTAACATTTTATGTGATAGATCCATATAAACCTAAATATTCTAAAAAATATATAAGATGATATATTAATTTCAAATATCAGTAAAGCCTCTAAAACAATTGATGATGTCGATTTATCTGATAAAACACCCTCTTAAAACCAAATTGACCAACTTGACCCTGAAGAATACTTGGAATAAGTAATAAAATCTATTCTCAGAATCATTAAGACTCACAAATATCACCCTAGATGCCATTGTAGTGGATCTAGAAAATGGGACTCAAATCGAAGCTTTACTAAGAAACCAGGTTAAATATGAAGATTGATTATAAAAACTTGATCTTAATAAAATCATTGAATAAGTCAATGATTAACATTGGGTAATGGCCATTCAAGATGAATTAAATCAATTTGAGAGGGAAAAAGTATGATAACTAGTTGAAATGACCAACTACTACCTAAAAATTGGTAGTAAATGGGTATATAAAAATGAGGATGATGAATATGGAATAATATTTATAATTAAATCTATATTGGTTGCACAATATTATAGTTAAGATGAAAGTATTGATTATAAATACACCTTTGTGAAAATATCTTAACTTGAAGCTATCAAAATACTGCTAGATTATACTACACATATAAAATTAAAACTATATCAAATGGATGAAAATAGTACATTTATAAATGGTCATGTTGTTGAGTATGTTTTTATTTAACAACCCATTAGATTTTCAAAACCAAATTTACTACATCATGTTTTTAAATTTTTAATAAAACTTTATGGTTTAAACATGGTACTAGATCTTAGTATGATAGGATCATCTATTTTTAAATTTAAAAAGGATTTTATTAATGTGTAGATGTTCCTAATTGATTTATTAAAATATTTTCAAAATATGTTTTAGTAATAAAAATTTATATTGATGATATTATATTTTGTTCATCAGATTCTTTCTATGTACTGAATTTTCAAAATTAATGAAAAATGAATTTGAATTTAGTTTTATGGGAGATTTAAAATTATTCCTTAGTGTTAAAATTTTTAAAAATAAGGATGTGATTATTTTAAATTAGAGTAAGTATAAAAAAGATATTTTAATTTTTTTTGGCATGGATAACACTAAAGGTATTGATACTCCAACAAGTACCACCTATAAACTAGATTTTTATGAAACTGATAAATCAGTTTACCGAACTATTTATAGAGGTATGATTGTGAGTTTATTGAATTTAAGTTCTCATCAACCTAACATTATGTTCAGTGTATGAATGTGTTCTCATTTTCAAGAAAATCACAAGACTCACATCTTAATGCTGTTAAAATAATTTTTAAATACCTTAAAAGTAAAACCAAATTTTAAGTGTTTTACTCTAGAGGGAATTAATTTGAAATTGTTAGTTATTGGAATACTAATTTTTATTGTTGAAAGTTAGAGGTAATACTCACCTCTGGTAGATCTATGGAATATAAATCTATCAAAGAAAAAGGGTAGACTAAGTGGTTTATCAGAAATAATCGACCTTTTTATCCAAGGACAGTTAAAGAGTTCCATTTAATTGCTGAATTCAAGATGGTTCAATAGAAATATTATATGAAAATATATGTAAAAATATAGTAGATGATATTTTCATAATATTTTTTTTGGAAAAATGATTAAAGGTTCATCATGAATAAGAATATGATAATTTTCAGAGCTATTATCTGATCAGGAATTTAATATTTGAAATTGAAAAGGCTATTTAGGAGTTTACTAGAGATAAAAATCTAATGAGGACCAATGAAATGGAACTCAATGGTTAATTTAGTATGATTCTTAAGTTTATACCACACATGATCTATCCCATGAAAATGGGACTTTGGGATATTAATACACCATGATGTCTTTTTTTGAATACTTATAAAAAATGGGGTAAAGGTGATTTTATCCAGATATACAATGATGGATATGAAGGTATTGAGTAATCCTACATAAAAATTTAATTCCTTACACTACCCTAGAGTTATATTTACTTTTTCAAAATAGAATAAGCCTTTCCCTAGGGAGGATATGTCTAACTCATCTGAAGGTATTTTCTTAAGTAAGTCTACTTGCGGAAGGATGAGGGTGAACTGAAATCCCTAGAGAAAAATCTAGATCTATAACAGTGATAAAGTTTTTGAGAGTTATAATTGTATTTAGAATACATTGAGACTTGAAGACATAGAATACCCAGGTTTGGATCCAAATAATTTTTTTTTGTTATTCTTAGAGGAAGAATTAGTTGCTGAAAGTGAAGATGAATTAGTTGAACTGGATAAAGAGGATAGAAGATCCTATACATATGAAGATGAAAAACATTAATCTCTAGAGCCAGCAGAAGTTCCTTCATCAATATCCTTGAAAATATCTAGATCTCAAAATGTATCTTATGGATATCTAGAGTCTCCTTTTTCCATACCATATCATGAAGTTTAGGTGGATGATGATGAGTTTTAGGAAATATAGGTATCAGTTATTGTGCCCTGTGATGAAACTGTATTTGTTTCTGAATACATTAAGGCAAATAGTGATAGATAACAAAATTATTCTGAGGATTTATATATTATCATAGATACTGGGTCTACTCCAAGGACTAGGGAATCTAGTGAATCTCATCAGGGAGAGAAATCCTCGTGATATTCTCTTCTTGGAATTGACTACTCTGAATCTGATTTTGATGATGATGGGGATGATGATCTTTTTGATAGAGGGATTCTACCTAGTAATGATTGAATTTACATTTCTCATATTTATTATATTATAGAAGTTTCCTTATTAGATTAGATTTATATTAAAAGGATGATTGAGACACTTTCTATCAGTCCTCTTATTCTTAGAGAGGAAAATTAGAACAAAAATATTGAACAAGTAAATGATTCTATAGAAATAGTTCCATTGGTGGTTGAAAATGAATAATCTAGAATGTAGGATGCTTCTAGATAAGTTGGTTCTCCAACTAAAACCTCTTCCTCTATTTCTAGATATGGCCTAAATGAGTTCTAGGTAAATTTTTCAAATATGATGAATGAATTTTTTTCTCTATTTTGGGGTTAGTTTTGAAGATTCCAAGAATAAAGGAATATCAATGTTCATGTATTTTATTGTTAATCATATCTAGACCCAATTTTTAACCTGATTTATTCATCTGAAAAAATAAAATGACATGTTGATCCAACACATTTGAGTTATTAATACAAAATTTGGATGACCTAAAACTATATTTCATTTAGAGGGATGCCAATTTGTTTTCCCAACTATATTTTATTTCTTTCACTTACAAAACCGTTCATTATATTATCCTTACTACTCCTGCTATCATTATTCATGTTCATAAATAATTCATTAGAAAATTTGTAAGGGAAGAATTGAATTTATCTTTAGAAGGTTTTTAATCTTCTTATGAGTCCATGATTTCAAACATCAAAACTCACTTTGAGAGGGTCTATGATCTAGTAAAATTTGATCATATAAATACTAGGGAAGATAAGAGTCATAAAAAAATTTATTCAGTATTACCTTAGTCAAATAATCACTAAAACTAACTCGAAGAACCGATTTTGATACTTATTCAGAGGTATTAGAAATCCTCCCATCACTCAGTATTTTAAATGCCATGTCAATAAGTTAAAACCCATTTCCCCCCTATTGGATATATATTTGAAGGAAAATAAAAAGTTCTTAGACATAATGGAGAATGGTTATGACACCTTGAGTAATTTTACTTATTTAATGGAACCCTATTTGTACAATTCCCATATAGCCATGGTTTCTCCTACAACCACTCCAATACCTTTCACTACTATATCTTATGTCACTACCATCTCTGTCTCTACTTCTTCTATCGTAATATCAACTTTTGGTTTCAAACCTCTCCAGGGTGTTCAAAACCTTCAACCTCAAGCTAGTAGAATTATTTTTACTAATCCTCATCCCCCTGCACCTACTCGAAATCCATCCTCTCCACCACTAGGGTTGGTAAAAGCTCCACTTATTCCCACAATTATGAGACAACATCATTCATATTTTGATTTGAACTGATAGGGAATCTATCATTTCACCTATGTACTGATATATTTCACATATTTTAATATATCTATTCATTTATTCTCTTTAAGGCCTTATCTATTATTAATTTTTTAAAAATTAATTTTTTTATATTTATTCATTTTCCAACTTTTTGATAATACTAAAAGGGTCATAACATACCAACTCAATACATATGATTTTTTAGATTTATTATATTGATTTTTATTCTTTAAATATTTTATTATATTTAATAATTCTTATGGAAGATCATTTTCCATTCCAATTGATTTAAGTTTTTTTCATATTTAATTTTTGTTATTCTTAATTCATGATTTGTGGTCATTAAAAAGGGGTATATTATTGTCTTTGTCTATTAATTCATCTTTTTAATGATCCTAAATCACGATTATTGTAATTTTAATGATCTTTGTGTTTTATGAAAGAAATATATGTTTCTGTTAAAACATTATATGTATGGACCTTTTGTATGAGTAATTAACCTTTTTTGAGAAAAATATTATTTATATATGATAATTTTTAATCTTTCATATGGATACTATATCATCTATGAAGTTAAGTATCACATGACTATGAGTAGAAATATTTCATGAAGATCTGGCTATATGAATAAACAAAACAACCACAAGTATAACCAAGTGTTTGCGCATAATAATAAATGTAGACAAGAATACATGTATAAAATAATCAATGTATAGAATGGAACTTTTACCAAGTAATGAAGTGACCATAATAGGAAATCAGATCGACTATTCCTACTGATAGATCTTCTGTGCCAAAATCTGCTGAGATTCTCAGATTGATAATGATTACCGATGTATCTTTTACATTAATGATTTAATATTTTTTTATGATTAAGTATCAATTTTACATACCATATATAATAATTATTTCATTCCCCAGCGAGACCATGATTTTAATCCTCCATTAGATCAATCCTATAAAGTTTGGAATATAAAATATTAAGTTACACAAATGACTAGTTTTTGGAATATTAAATAAAGGTTAGAGCATTTAAGACTTCTAGATAGTCTATATGAGGAATTAATTATGATTATTATAAATGGATAAATAGAAAAGGGGATGGTATTTATAAATCCAAAGGAATCCACACATGAGGATAACCAATGTTATAAATTAGAAATATGAGGATACTTTGTAACTTTCTACACCCCACAACACTCTATTTTTTGAGATTCATTTCTAAATTTAAGGGAAATATTTTTGAGATATTTTCATCTGATATTAAGGATAGATTTAAATAAAATTTTACAAATACGTGAATATTGTTGACTATTTGAAGGGCATATAGAGTTTTAACTACATTAAAACTCTCGTCGATATTTTCTCTCTCATTTTTCTATACTTTTCTAGTTATGATTGTTCTTCTTGGACATTTACATAGTAGTTCACTTTCACTATAAATATTATTACTTTAATACTACTTTATTATTTTTTTACCTTATATCTCACATATATCTATGGAAGAGGTTTGGTTTTAGACTAGACTTGGTATGCAATTATTGAATGTAAAAACTATATCTAGGTTGTGGATCAGTTTATTTTTTATATAATAAAGATTCTTGGTAGTAGGTTACCATGATGTAGAGAGGATTAGGTTCCAACTTCGAACTAAACCTCTGGTTTTTAATTTTCATTGTGTGTTATTTTATTTTTATTATAATATCTAAAACCAATTTTCATTTAAAACTATTTTTTAAATCTACTTTCCATTAATTATTCATAAATTGTATTTGAAAAATTATACCATGTAAATTAACTATTTTTAGTGATATATATAGTGTTTTTTGTGAGTAAAATTATTTCAAAAAGTAATTTTTTTTAAATTTTTATAATTAGGTTTTGATCATTCCCTTTAGAAACTATTTTAGAACACCAAATTATATATACCTACTATATTGGTTAACTAAGATATTTTTAATTTAGGGGATGCTGATTTATGTTTTTCTAAACAAATTTTTTTATTAGATTATCAATTCAGCCTCCTCTTGATCACTCCACTAGGATGAACAATTTTGTAGTTCTCCCTTGATAGGAATAATTTTAACAAGATATGTAGGTATTCTACCACTTATGATGTTTGAAAGAATCTTGAGAAAACAACTATTATAGAAGATAAATTCAAGAAGATAATTTTTTTTTGTTATAGAAATGTCAGACATACTCAAATAGATTACCTAGATGTGAGAAAGGTAATGAATAAAAAAATAAAACACCAGAAATATGAAGTTACAATGTCTTTCATGGAAGGAAATTCTAATTAAAAATTAAATAATTTAAATCTAACTTTTTATAAGTGTAGGGAAAAGGGTCATATTAAAAATGAGGAGAGTGTATTGTGTTTTTAGTTAGCTATTATTTTTTATTAACTCCAAAATGGGATATTTTTTTTTGGAATTTAAATTCAGTTTTGTAATTATCAAAATTGAGGAGATTATTGAGTGTCTACATAACACAATCTATTTATTTGTGTTTTGATAATCACAAATACCTCACTATTCTTTTCTCAAAAAACTTTTAAATTATTATTTTATCCTCTCTAACACTTTATATTAATTTAGAAAAAAATTAATCATTTTGAAATAATGGTTTAATTATTGATTTAATAATAATTCTAAATTACTTATTAATTTATTAGATTTAATGACAATCCTAAATTAATTTTTAATTCATTAATTGAATCTTTTTTTTAAAAGTTGGGGCCAAAGACTCATTTATTATTAAAGAAAATCAAAGACCTATTTTAACTGGGTAGAGGGAGACCCATTACATGGCCCGAAGGCCTAGTGGGCATTTAGCTCATTAATTGAATCTTATTTAATAATAAATTCTTTATTATGTGTTAAAATTAATTTTTAAGTTTATTTTTACCCTTACACAAGTTCTGGTCATTAGTTTTTACCTTGATACAAAGTTAATTTTTACCCTCATATAGAATAAAAAAAAATTAATTAACCATTATACTGACCTATTTAGGTTGCCTTTACACAGATTGTCTTTCACCTTAACATTTCACAAACAACCATTAAAAATAATACAATTTGTATTACCCTTATGTGAGTCTAGATATATCTTGTTATTTTTAAATGGGCTTATATATGTATATATTACCTTTATTCATATAAACCTTTATGTAGATATTTGGTTACCCTAACACCATAGTATTTTTCCTTACCTTTACATAGAACAAAGATATAGTGATATACATTTATGTAAATATACATCATACATTTATGTAATGATTTGAATTGATAGTTACCTTTATTTGGGAATTACCTTTACATAAAGAATAGATTTTAGGATCCACCTTTACATATATGCCCAAAATAACTTATACATTGATATTATTTGAGTCTATTTACTAAAATTTGTCTAAGTTTTGATTAAAACATTTGTAAAACACAAATGAAACTTACAAAAAATGTTGAATGAATCAACCACATACAAATAATGAAACTTGCGTAGAGTGTCAAATGACACTTAGACAACCATAAGAAATGACACTTACAAAAATTTTAAATGACTCATATGAAATCAAAACTTTGTTTTTCAAAATCATAAAACATACTATGTTTTATATATCTTTTCATACATCTATTTGTTTTATTATCATATTAGTTTTTTTGATTGATTTATTTTATCTATAATTACTCATTAATTTTATTTGTGCTATGAGGACATGTTTGGAAGTGTTTTATATATAATTAAATGGAGATTATATGGGATCTTCAGAGTTAGATAATATAGTTATGTATTTATTGTAATATATTGAAAATTTTAATAGTTTGGAATATTAAGAGTTTAACTTGCATGGATTATAGGTTTTTTTTTGTTTTAAAGAAGATAATTATGGATATTAAATTCTTATTATCATGTGAATGATTATAATTACATTTATTGGATATTCATTTATTATTCTAACTAGTTTTTATATAGGCTAGTTTCTTAAGATTATTATTTTATAGTGTATAGAAGAGAATAATATACACTTCATGAGAAGATATTACCATTGCCTAAATGTTGAAGGGTTATGGATTTTAAAATTCAGAATATAACCATTACTGCTTATCCTATTTAAAGTAATCTTAAGTATGTAGTAAATTGTATTGAGATAATTATTCTTTCATGTTATATGTGATATAATGAGACCTAATTTTTCCTACAACACTATAATGTATTGTAGTGATCCCTTAGGAATTAAAGTATTTTTTCTCTTAATAAATATGGGTTTACTTATAGATTCTTTGTCCTCATCAAGAAAGTCCCTTTACTACTATTTGAATAATAACACTTCATTTCATCAACTTACAACAGGTTTTATATTGTCTTCTAGGATTATAATGGGTTTCCGTATTTTATTTTTATAGGTTTGTACTTCTCCTTAAAAGTTTGGGTCTAGGTATGAACCAATAACCTACTAGTTTTTTTTCACCCTTAAAAGAATGGGTTATAATGAACCCCAAAAATAATAAAGGATAAGACTTCTACTTTAAGAGTTCAGGTTTGGTAGTTTCTTTTAAAAGGATTGGTTTTTGTATGAACCTAAAAAATAAAAGTGTTTTTGGGTTGTTGCTCAAGGTGTGAAAAAGTCATATTGTAAAGGGTAATGACTCCACTTAAAAATTTATTTTATATAGGGTTCCATTCCTCTCTTCATTTGATAGGATTGAGGACTAGGAATATGATCATATTGATTTGAAATAATATAAAAATAGTTGTATTTATATTTATTTTTTATTCATACCATATTGGTTTTGGTTATATTGTTTATTTCTTAGACTGATAAACTTCAACATCTATATTTTAAATTTTGATTAAATTTGAAAAAAATGAAATTCACTGCCATGTCTATTTTCATCAACCGTTCAAGACACAACAAACTAAACCCTGTTATGGTGAAGAATTACAGAGTGAATTTACCACTCAGGTAAGCCCCAAACTACTATAATATTATATATATATATATTCCATATGTTTATATATATATATTTCAAGTAATCTTAATTTATTTTGTATAAAAATTATAATAAAATTAATATTATATGCATTGTATATAGTTTTATATATACATGTATGTGTTGGGTTCACCTATACACACATGTCCTTTAGTTCTTCAAACATGCACAAGCGCACATACACATATTTATAGATTAATAAAGATGGTTATATATTAAATTTAGTAACTTAAAAAATTAATAACTTCAAATATTTAAATTGATTTAAAAAATAAACTTATATTTAGATTTTTTTTCAATTTTATAATTAATTTTATTATATAACACCCACCAGATATCAAGTACACTTTAATTTAAGCTCGGTTTGTATTTAAAGTTATTATAGAGGTTTTGGGGGAATGTGGGTTGAAAATAGAGATTTTTTGAGGAGACAAAACATGTTCACAATTAGCGCATGGTTAGTATAAGTCATGTAGTATGGATCTATGTTTTAACAATGGATTTTTTCATAGTTTGAGCTCAATTAATGAAACTATTTAACTTAAAAATGAAAAATATGTGGGGTTTGTGTGTTTTTAAAAGGGGGTTTCATGGTTTGACTAAACCGTGAATATTTTCCCAGGAGTCCATGTGGATTTTCTTTTTAAAGAGACAATTTCCATGTACGGTTGGCATAGGGTTTGTCTAACTTTGCAGCCTAACCATGCATGGAACTCTAAGCCTTAAAAATTTAGTTTTTACCCCTTTTACCTTTGTAATGTTTATGCCTAATCACCTCTAATATCATTTTGTATTAACATAATCCTTCCCTAATGTTCTAGATACTTCTTCCTTGGGATTATTAGTAATTTTCAATTGTTCTTAATAGATATCATCAAGTTATGTTACTTTCATGATTTGGTTTTTCCTTTTATTCATAGACCCTCACTAGATATCTTCTCCTATTGTCTTATGGAACCCAAAGGGGATTTTTATACTAGATCTAATGGATTTGAAATAGTATTGGTTTGTTTCTTATGGATCTAGTATTGCAAGGACCTGATCTAATCTTCCTCAGTTTTTGTTTTCAATGGAGATTAGTTCTACCTCCATTCTTGAGGTATGCGTCTCTATATAAGGGGTTAATTCTATAAATTCCATATTGTTCATGTAAATTAAATTGGGTTATTCATTTAAATTAATTCATTTGTGATTATAATGTATTTTTTGTAAATAAATATTGTTTTTAAATGGGTTTTTCTTTTTATAACTTTTTATGCACACCAAGTATTTGATAAAATGATTGAATGGTATTTTTGGTTTAAAATGGGTTTTTAATCACTAAAAAATATTTTATTTTCTTTGAAAATGTTTTATAAATTATGAAAATGTATTTTTATATGGTTTTGGAAAAACTTATAACATTGGGTAACCTTGGGTGTGTCAATCAATCAATCATTTATTTTTATTAAATAAAAAGGCCTAGCCTGAAAAATAGTACAATTCGAGAAAACCAGATTCATGGGGGCCTGAAATTTTGTAGCACTAGAGAATTGCTAATAACAATATGGGTTCCTTCAATAGGTAAGGATCCTAGAGTGTAAAAACAAGAGAAAGAGCTATTTAGAGGGGCTTTAGAAGAAAGATAATCAGCCGCTTTGTTCCCCTTGTGCCATGTGTGATAGATTTCCACTTAATCCTCAAGAAGAATTTTAGATTTACTTATATGTTAAGTAATGGAACAACGAATATGGATGAGCCCATGCAAGGTTGAAAGTCACCATCGAGTCTGTTTCCAAATCTACGAGCCTTACATTCTTCCGGCTGCATAACTCAAGATTAGAAACAAATGTATGCACTTCCACCTATAGGGAATGATTGGTACCAAAAGAAACCACAAATTCTAGCACCACCAATCCATTACTGTAATGCACCAGACCACCACCTCACATGTCACTGGAGATACACAACCCATCAGTGTTAAGATTCTACCCAGAACCGTGCGAGAGCCATCTAGTCCAACGATCAACATGAAGGTAATATGTAGGTGGGGTAGAGGAACCTACAACCCTCAAAGATCTGATCAAAGGAGATATTCCTAACCTTTAATAATGCTAAACCAATCAAGAAGCATACACCTAGTTTAGAGAATCAAGACCGAACTTGAACTCCACATGCCCTCAAACCAAGCTAAGTTCCTCACCTACCACAAACACCAACATCCCGTGGAAAAGATCATGGAGTGAGTGAGGCTCTTGATAATACCATCCTTAACTCCTTGAAACCAAAATTCTAAAAAATTATCGCCAGATTGAATCGAGGAAGGGATGCTAGAAAAACTACCCAAGCCACATCATATCCATCTGGCCCACTGAATTTCAAAAAAAAAGGAAAAAATCTTCATTTTTTTCAGATCCTCACAGCAGAAGCACCAAGAAGAAAGAAAGATATATGTGAATTGACTTTTTTCATTAGTAGGAAGATCGTTATTCTTAATATGCCACTCCAAAAAATTTCAGTTGGTTAGGATATCTTTGCACCACAACTTCATGCTCCACCCATCCCTCTCCTCTGTTGAAAGCGACAACCTATGGTAATCCTTAATTGAGAAACCCCCAAAGAAGATCCAATGAACACAAATTTATCGAGGTCCACATTTAAAGAAACAATATCAAAGCTCATTCTTTTCTCATCTTCTAACACTAAATCTAAAAAGAGAGGGTACTAACTTGTGTCGTGAAAGAAAATCCCCAGAATATTACAACCTAGAAAGAAAAGTGGAATGTCCATCCACTTGTGATGCCAAAATGATATGTATCCTATTCCAATAACCCATCGAGATTTGGCCTCCAATTCAGGTATGAAATGAGAAATAGCCTTCCAAATCGGGGAAATCGTTCCTTTCCTTGGATTCAAAATTGACCCATATTTATTATACGTGAAAGAACCCCATAAATATAACTATTTATTCTCCCCCTGGGATGTGTGTTCTATTTAAGAATCACTACTTCTGGGTAGTTTCCATTTGATTTATTTATGGAACCAGAAACATCCAATGGTTCTTTATCCAAAGGGACCTGATTTTCAAAGGCAAGCATTCATTAGGTTTAGAACTATGATACTTAAGAACATACATTGGTCGAGAGGATTGGAATTCAGACTCATCACACCCTTTTGGGGGGAACTATTTCCTACTCTAGGACTATCTTATATATTTGAGATATTTTCATGAATCCTTATTAATTTAACAATTATAGCATATGTTTCCCTCGGAATTTGAAATCAATTATTAGCATGTGTGAAATTTAGAATCATCTATATGTATTATAGGTTCTTCATTAATGGATATATCCATATATATTTGATGTTCTCTATCAATGGTATCCGCTTATATACTATTTAGAGATTCTTTTAACTGTTGTTATGATAATACTAGTTTTTAAGCTACTCAGTGGGGCACTCTGGAATTTATTATTATCCAGGGAGATGAAAGTTTATTTTGATGTTGGGATCATACCCATAAATGGGATACCTATGTATCCTTGTGCAAGGAATCAAAACCCTCGTAGTTTAGTTCCACTTAATGGGACACATCATATCTTTTAATATCATGTGATGAAAATCTAAACATATAGTTTAATGTAATGTGGTAAAGACATCTAAGCATAATTTGCTTAGTCAAAGCTTGGTGTGGGACTTATACCTAAGCATCCCAAGGAACCTGGAAAAGATATTAGTTTCCAAGTTGGATTAGACCATGTTGGTAATATGGCACAGGAAGAACATATTTGATTTATATTGTTAGGTTTGAACCTCAGGGAGGCTTCCTACATATCTCATTTGGATGAGAATCAAGTCCCACGTAGTTTGGGAAATCCCATAAGAGAGTGTAGTCTTTTGAGAGAAATGTGTTTGGAATTACTATCTAAAAAGGATGACTTGGTGATTTGGGGGTTTAATTTGGAAATTATTACTAAGAAGGATGACCATTTATGGATGAGATGAGATGGAGATCAGGCATTAGTAAGGCTTACTACGTATTCCAGTTTTGATGGGAATTAGAGTTATCATAGTATATTTGATGAGGTGTTTGTTAAAATGTTGTGATAATCACAAATCTCTAAGACCACATGATTCATGCTCAGTATGAGAAACAAGATGATGTGAAAGATTCAATAAAGGAACACAAAATTTTCCTCCTTTACTGATGGAAGAGGATGGGACTACGATAATGGCAGTGGATGAGGGCGCAGAGCGATGAACCTTTCAATGTGGGATGACATTGGATGTCATTGAATCCAGAACAAAATATTAGGGAATTACTCTAGGAGGGATTCCCTAAGTGAATCCCAGGATAGGATGGAGACTTTTCCTTTGTTTAATGGAAAATAAAGTGTGACCCTCATTCTCCCTATTGGAAACCGGAGGCTTCAAGTCTTAGAGGTGAAAAGGGGAGTACAGAGTCCCATACCTAGAATCCAAGACTAGGAACTTCCCAACACCATCTCTAGGGTAAGGATCCATGTGACTGTAGATATAAAAATCTATAAACATCCCAAGGATCCTTACTCCCTTAGAAGAAAAATGTCGGAAACCCCTGACTGTAAATATACAAACCCAAATAGGAGACACACTGATGTTCCATTCCCAAATTTTTGATAAGTCAGGAGGTTTTAGTGGAGGTTTCAACATAATCCATTTCAGACAAGGGATCCAATGAAGTGGAATCCATTCCATGAATCAATTTTAAGAAGGCTAGATGAAAGGCTTATATAGGCTGAAGGGATAAGGTGAATCAAATAGGGGTTCCCAAGTAGGTATCTGGCAAGCAGGTATAGGCGCGTAGGTAGGCTTGAGCGACCTGATGTTTATTTAAGTGATAAAAAATGGATGTTAAAATTTAGGAAACATGGGACTCAAGCCTTCAAGAGTATTCAAAGGTATTCCCAGAATTGGGGAGATCAAGTTCCTTTGGGAGGAATGGGCGGTGCACAAGTGTTCCTGATTTAGGGAGGTTGGGTGAGTTAGGCGTGCAAGTGTTATGTATTTCAAACATTAAAGGGACTTAACTCATATGATCCTCCTTTAATTTTTCTTCCCTAGGTGTTGATGAAATACCTTAAAGGTTTTAGAATACTTGAGAGAAGTACTAGGGTTAATAGAGAATCATTTGGGATTTATGGAAATTCTCCCATCCAAATGGAGACCCCATGGGTCTACTTATAAGAAAAAATAAGACCCTGGGCAATGGAGACTTGGCGCGCAAGTGTGGCATACAAGTGGGTGGTGTATAAGTGTTTTCCGCGCAAGCTGGTGCGCACAGGTTGTCATGACCCCCTCCCCACAAAGTGAACCCCTCTTGGGCCGAAAATGTTAAAATGGAGATAATGACCCCTGAGTCCCGCCTCCAGTAGGCCCCGGGTTGGCGACTAGCACCGAGGCTATAATAATCACACAAATGTGAGGCATTACCCTCTAAGAGAACACATGTGGAAGAGAGAGATAAGATAGACACCAAACAACTCCAACTCAAAACTGAAATATAAAAGAAACCCTAGTACATATATGGAATGCCATGCAAAAGTTCCACAACCAAAAAGAGAAAACTGCAAGTACCCAAAAGAAAGTAAAAACAGCTGCAACCACATGTCCGGATAGCTCGTGCAACCCCAAGCTAGTAGGAACCAGTTTCATCTCCAACCTGCTCCAAGTGACCTAAAAAAACAGTTTACATATACGTAGGGTGAGTATAACGTGATACTCAGTAGGATCCTCCCCAAAGCCTCTCGTGAAAAAGTAAAGAAAGCATGCTAAAGCATAGTGAACAACAGTGAAACTAACTTGTCACCTAAACAGGTATAATATGTTACCAACCTCACCATGGATACTCTCACCAAGCAATGCATACAAGAATATATCATATATTAAAGAATATCAAGGGTACCCCGCTACTACTTCCCCACTGGTTTTCCACTTTTCCCCAATGACATACGACCTGTTCATCTCTCTCCAAAGGCTTTCCCGTATAAACTTGGGCTAAGCTCTACAATCTGCACCACGTACACCACAAAGGCTTTCCCGTAGACACCTGGGCTAAGCACCACACCATCCTCAAAACAAAAAGTAACTAGGTAGTTTCCGGGATCCACCATAGCTAGCATAACGTGTATCATACGTTAGGTATTATACCTAAAATGCGTGGCCGATTGTCGCCTATCGACCGGTCAAAGTTCCAGTGCTCTGCTAATGTGTATAACAACACTCAGGTCGAATCCTCAGTGATGATACTTTGAAATAGTAATTTGTTTTTAGTTGATTGTATTCTAATTGGGGGTTTTGTTTGCAAAGCTTAATTGAAATGACTAGTTGATAATTATTGGGGTGAGTTCATCATTAGGTTAGTTAATCTTGTGATATCCTTGAGCTTTGCTTTATATTTCATTTAAATTAACACCCATGTCACAAGATGACATTGATTTGAATTCCTAAGTGTTAAGGCTTTAATACAATCCTTAACTTAACTTAGGGTTCTAATAATTACCATTACTTTTTTATGGTAGTGTATTTATAGTTCCAATAATCTATGAAAACCACATGTTAAACAAAATATGTCATTAATCCATGACATGTTAAGTCCAACATACACAATGTTAAATTAACGAATAATCATCGAGCAAATACTCTCAATCACATAACATTACTAAATTTATACTCACCCCAATGAGATATTTACTCAGCCATTTGGGTGTTTAATATTCTGGTTAAAATGATTATGATGATAAATTAAGAAGAGAAGAAAAAGAAAGGGATAAGAAAAGAGTTGTACGTTGACACACACACACGAACAATGATGATAATTAAAAATGAACTTTTGATTGAATGAGGAAGAAAAAGAAGGGAAGGGGATTCAACTTTATTTAAACTATTTTAAGAACATTAATATTAATCTACAGAAGGTGGATTAGAATAAGAGATATTGAAGAAGAAATTTTCATTAAAATAGAATTACAAAACAAACACTTACAATATTTCAAATGAAAAAGAACACAAAAGTAAATGAAATGTAAGAGAGGAGGAAGGGTATCTCAAGTGAAAACTTGAATTTGGAATTTCCTCCAAGGACTTTGTTAGAGACTTGGTCATGCCAATTGATCCTCCTCTATTCTGAAATGCCAATTCTTTTTAAAGGAGAGGAGGGGATGTATTAATAGCCCAAGGTGGTGGACTGTTTGAATTACAGAATTACCCCTCCACTTGGATCGCCGATTTGGACACTCATACAACCGAATAATGAAATATCTCCTTCTTCAAAGTTATAGATATAAAATTCCTCTATCGGCTGTGAACATTTGGCATCCATTGGACTTATGGAGTAAAGGTTATGGCGGTTGTACTAAACAATTCTGATCCGTCCATTTCAATCCATATTTTTTCAAAGACCATAATGTGAATGGGTTTTGGAATAGGAAGATTCCCTCCAATAAAAATCATTTCTTTAAAAGAGTTGTCCGTCCATATCGCAGATTTCACACTAAAAACTCTCAGATTGAATGGATTTCCACATAAGGAGAAATATTAATATTTGTGTGATAATTTTATTTCTCGGCCTGAATGGTGGGATAGATTTCAATGCATTATTTGGGACCGTTTTTGTTATTATTAGGCATTAAAATTTTTATCCTGGAATCCTTAAATTGTCCCCTAAACTATGGTGGATAATAATGGAATTTGGACTTCTGTATTTATCCCAGTAAATCAATCTTCATGAATAGTCTAGTTTCTTCACAAATTCATTGGTCTTGTTTGTGAGGACCATATAGCCCTTAAAATGACATAATTGGATCATGGTAACTTCTAATGAAATGTTTTATATTTAAAGTAGAATCCTAAAAAACAATAACCACACAATTTGGATCAGTATAGTGATAGTTATTATTAAAATAGTAAACTGACTCAATTGGACTACTTCTAAAAATGCTCAAAAAATATACTTAATATTAAAACATTAATATTTCACACAAATTATGCACATTTCATATAAAATAAGTAAAGGGAGTGTATAATAAGTCATGAAAATATTAATAACATAAAATCCCCCAAACTTAGTTTTGTGCATGTCCTCATGTGCAACAAATATAAAAACATGACAAAATCATTTTCACTCACCAACACATATTAAAATTTTGTTTTCTCCAATGAGGTGAGGTTTAGACTATTTCACTCATCTATTTTGAATTCCACCAAAAGTTTTTACATAAATAATGTTCCAAAACTAATTTATTTTTTTCATGTTCAAAATTAGAAATGGAGAATGTGGACACTCAAAACTCACACCTCTCAAGATGATAAAATTCATTTGTGGAGGTTCACTATTTCACCAACCAAAAGTAAAAATTTTAGAGTTTGAAAGAGCTCTCAGCTTACAAAACCTATCCAAAGTGCACAAGAATCAAGAAGTATTTTTAAGGGGTTTTTTTGTGGCTATGGGATGGTAGGAATATAATGTCCAAGAGAGAGAATAAGAGGGTTAAAATACCAAGATGGAAAAAGTAATGCACATTTTTTTTGAAATAAAACATGGAAGGAAATGAAAACACATATTTACAAGGGAACGATTGTGCGAAGAAAGACACAATAGAGGAAGAAAATATGAAGGTAATGAGAATATGGAATATTTAAAAAACCACAAAACTTTTCCTAATGACATAAGAATATAATGCAAGTGTTCGTTTTTTTCTTCTTTTCTTTTCTTGAAAGTTGAACTTGGAAATGATATCACAATCATATCCCAACCCATGATTGATATCCTCATGACACTAATTATAATAGTTATAACAAGATCAAAGGTTGAGGAAGAGTGATTTTTGACCTACCCAAGACACAACCCATTGTTATTTTCATTTTTTTGATTTTTTTGATTTTTTTGATTTTTTTTGAATAATTTGAAAAAATATTTGTACAAGATTTCATAAACATACATGCATTCCAAAAAATCACCGAAGAACCTCTCCCCCACATTGAAATGGATGCTTTCCCTCAAGAAGATAAGAACTCATTGAAAATCAATAATAGGGTACCCAAACAATGAAATCCATTCCCCCCACACTTAAATTTAAAAAAATTATGCAATGAAAATTCATGTTGATATTAAGTGGGAAAATGCATTGGGATTGTAATGTGGCTATCAAAGAAAAGGTTTTCATAGGCTTGATGGGGGTTTCAAAAGGAGTAATGTATAGTTAATGGGAGGCTATTTGGCTATTATAATTCTCATGTGGTTCAGAAAAATTCCTCTATCATATTAATGCACACTAAAGTAGGAAATTAAGCTCAAAGGTCTACAAACTCAAGATTCACAAATGGGAGTGAAAACACACATTTTGAAAAGATGGATATAGGTGGCCTTGGCATGAAAGCTAATGTTGGTTCTCATGGTTGGGGAAAATCATTTTCCAAATCAAAAATTGAGCATTCAATTTTTTTTTATTTTGACACACTATTCTTTATCCAATGTCATGATGAAAATACAAACTTTTTGAGATGAAAACATGCCTGTTGAATCCCCAAAAAGGTTGGACAAAATTTCAAAACTCAATGGTGAGTAACCATGACTCTTGTTTTTTTTTGTTATGATTATTTTTTGTTTGTTTTTTTAGTTTTTAATAAAGACACACTCACACAAAAGAGAAAGAGTAAAATAAAGGTTTTGAAAAAGAAAGTGGTAAAAAAATGAAAGACAGAGGAGGAATAATAAAGAAAGAGAGATAGAGAGAGGAAGAGATAGAGAGAGTTAAAGGGAAAGAGGTGCCCCTTGGTTTGGATTTGGTGGGTCACCATCTCCATCTTGTGGTGGGTTGACTACAGAAGTTGGGGATCTAATGGAAGTTTATGTTGATCCAGGATTGTGCATCCTCTCATGGTGATACTTTAGCCGATGTCCATTAACCGTGAATGTCCTTTTGGAAGAGGGGTCTTGGACTTGCACTGCACCAAATGGGTAAGTAATAAAAAAAGGACCTTCCCAATGGGAATTAATATTTCCTGGGTGAAGACAAAACCGAGAGTTGAAAAGAAATACCTTTTCACCTTCATGGAATACCATTCTCAGGATGTGTTCATCATGGAGTACCTTAGCCTTTTCTTTGTACAGAGTGGAATTCTCATAGGATTCAAGTCGAAGCTCCTCCAGTTCATCTAATTGCAACAATCTTTCTTCTACAGATTTTTCTAGATAAAAATTACAAGTTTTCACTACCCAAAATGACTTATGTTGGATTTTTACTAGAAAATGACATGTTTTACCAAAAACTAGCCTAAAAAGAGACATCCCAATGGGTGTTTTATAGGTAGTTCAATAAGCCCAAAGTGCTTCACCAAGTATTTCTGGCTAGTCTTTTCTGGTGTGTTTTACAATTCTCTCAAGCACTCTTTTCACTTTTTCTATTAGAAAGTTCATCCATGCCATTTGTTTGGGGGTGATATACAGTTGAAGTTTTATGCATAACCCCATTATTTTTCAAAAGATATTCAATGGTTTTATTACAAAAAATGGGTTCCTAAGTCACTGATCAAGGCACGAGGTGTTCCAAATCGGTGGAAGATGTGTGTCTTTAGGAACTCACTAACAGTATGTGAATCATCCTTTCTAGTGGGGTTGGCCTCGAACCAACTATAAACATAATCAACCGCAAGAAGTATGTATGAAAATCCATTGGAATGGGGGAATGGTCCCATGAAATCGATACCCCAAACATCGAATATCTCATGGAAAATTAAAGGCTTTTAGGGCATTTCATTTCTCTTTGAAATTGTGCCAAACTTTTGGCAAGTGGGACATTATTGACAGAACTCATGTGAGTCCTTGAAGAGTGAAGGCTAGATGAATTCAGAGTCTAGGACCTTTTGTGAGGTCCTTTGTGGTCCAAAGTGTCCACCACCAGGCATTGAGTGACATAATTCTAAGATAGAGGAATGTTCATTTTCATCAACACATATCCTAATTACCATGTCTGACCTAGTTTTACAAAGTTTATTTTCTTCCCAAAAATAGTGTTTTGAATAGATTTTCAACTTCATTTTTTGTTCTTTTGAAAAAATTTCAGGAAAAACACCAGAAACTAAGTAATTTACTATTGGGGCGTACCATGGTAACTTTGGAGTGAGAGATGAAAGGTGCTCAATGGGGAATTCAAGATTGATGATTTCAAAATGAGAAGAATTAGAAATTCTACTCAAGTGATCAGTCACAAGGTTTTCTTTTCCTGCTCTATCTTTTATTTCAAGGTCAAACTCTTGGAGCATTAGGATCCATCTTATTATCCTCATTTTGGAATCACTTTTCTTGAGTAAGAACTTTATAGCAGAATGGTCTGTGAAGATGATGATTTTGGCACCTAAGAGATAGGGTCAGAATTTATCTAAGGCAAAAACCACTGCTAAAAGTACATTTTCAGTGATAGTGTAGTGAGATTGAGTTTCATACAATGTTTTTGAGGCATAATAGATGACTTGAGGACGTTTTTCTCTTCTTTGACCAAGAACAACCCCAACAGTTCTATCAGAAGCATCACACATCAATTCAAAGGGTAAGGACCAATCTGGGGGTTGGATTATCGGGGAAGATGTAAGAAAAGTTTTGAGTTCAATGAAGGATCTCTTGTGAAACTCATCTAAATGGAAAGTGACATCATTTTAGAGTAACTGAGTGAGTGGGAGGAAAATCCTACTGATGTTATGAATGAATCTCCGATAGAAACCAGCATGACTGAGGAATGAACAGATGTATTGAATAGAAGTGGGTTCAGGAAGTGATTGGATCACTTAAATTTTGGTAGGATCAACTTCAATACCATATTTTGAAACTATGTTCCCTAGAACAATCCCATTTGCAGCCATGAAGTGAGATTTTTCAAAATTTAACATAAGACTACACTTGACACACTTTTGAAGGACTAGAGAGAGTGAATTCAAGCACGACTCAAATGACTTTTCATAAATGGAAAATTCATCCATGAATACTTCCATGAAGTGTTCAATGAATTTAGAAAATATACTCATCATACACCTCTGGAATGTTGCAGGAGCATTGAAAAGGCCAAAAGGCATTCTCCTATATGCATATGTTCCAAAGGGGCATGTGAAAGTAGTCTTTTCTTGGTCCTGAGGTGCGATTTGGATTTTGAAATAGCCAGTGTATCCATAAAGAAATCAATAGTGTGACTTTTTGGCTAATCTTTCTAGAATTTGATCAAGGAATGGAAGAGGGTAGTGATCTTTTCTTGTTTCAACATTCAATTTCCTGTAGTCGATGCACACACGCCATTTGTTTTTCACTCGAGTTGTGACTACCTCTCCATGTTCATTTGTGACAACAGTTATCCCACCCTTCTTAGGTACAACTTGAATTAGACTAACCCATTCACTATCAGAAATTGGTTAGATAATACCAGCTTGAAGAATCTTGGTGATCTCTTCCCTAACTACCTCAAGTATGAGTGGAATGAGTCTTCTTTGTGGTTGTCTAATTGGTTTTTATGATTCTTCAAGATGGATGTGATGCATGAAAAGAGAAGGGTTGATTCCTGGTATGTCATCTAGGTTCCACCCTAAGGCCTTTTTGTTTTCCTCTAACACCTGAACAAGTTTGGACTCCTCAGTTTCAATAAGCGAAGACGAGATAATGACAGGATAAGAGTGATCATGGAAAAGGAATGCATATTTCAGGTGTTCAGGAAGAGGTTTTAGATCAGTCTCATTTTTAATTTCTGGTTTAGACAACTCAGGAATGGAGGAAGGGACTTAAGTTGCTTCAGATTCATTTTCATTAATACTGTCCAATGTGGAGCAGTAGAGATCATAGTTGATGTGGGATTCAAGAGAGTTTTCAAGTTCCTCTAGATTGATGGAGTCTATGAATGAGAGGTCCACATCAACTTTGCTATTTATGACTTGGTTAATCATGGTGAAAATTTACCAAGATCCTTTGTCATTTGAACATGAAGAACATGATGGAATGGGTTTCAATTGACTCTTAGAAGTATCCTTAGAATAATGGATTGAGAATGAAGAGTGATCCTCAGATGGGTATCGCATGGCTTGGAAAATGTTGAACTTGACCAGTTGGTCACCAAATTCCATGGATAAGATGCCTGAATGGACATAAATCCTGGTTCTCGCTGTCATTAGGAATGGTCTTCCTAGAATTAGGGGAGATCGAGAAGAGTTCATCTCACCTTCCATGTCAAGGACATAGAAATCAGCAGGGAAGATAAGATCATTGACACAAAGAAGGACATCCTCAATTTTACCCTCAGGACTCACTGTGCTTCGATTGGCGAATTGAATGAAAACACCTGTTAGATGTAACGTACCTATACCAAGGTTGGAGAATATGGATTTGGGCATGACATTAATTGAGCCTCCTAGGTCTATGAGTGCATCATCAAAGTTGGAACTTCCAATTTGGAATGGAACCATAAAGGTCCCTGGATCTTTTCACTTTATGGGAATAGACTACTAGGTGGAAACATTTTCGAAGGTCCTAAGTTTCCTCTTGTGGGTACACAACTCCTTGAGAAACTTGGCATACTTAGGAATTAGTTTTATGGCATTTAAGAGAGGAATGTTGACTTCAACACGTCTAAACATGTAAAGCATTTCAGGATCAGGTTCAAATGACTTCTTTGGCTTATAGACATCTTGTGGAAAAGGAATTGGATTCCTAAGTGGAATAGAAGGAGGTGATGGAATGGATTCAGATTCCTTTTCAATTTTCCTTTTCTTTTCATTTTCTAGGTCAACATTCAAAGGAGGGTTGGAGGAATTTTCTTGAGGCATAGCAATTTTCTTTCCTGATCTAAGTGAAATTGAACTTACATTACCCTTGGGGTTGGGTAATAGCTGATCTGAGAGTTGGGAAGAATTGGATGGTTGCTGCTGACTAAGGTGGGATGCAAGTTGACCAGTTTGGGTTTCAATGTTTTTGAGACTAGAACGGGTGAAGGAGGAAAGATCTTCAACAGTGATTTCCTATGGTTTCTTGGAAGAAGAGGCCTGTCCAAGATTAGGATTACCTTGATTTTGGTTCTTGGGAAAGCGATTTTATTGGTTTGGGAATTGGTAAGGCTCACTAGGATAGTGGAATCCAGGAGGAGGATTGATTCTTTGAGGTTGAGGAACAAAAGTATATGGTTGTTGGAAGTTACCAACACCTTGACCATATTGGAATTGGTTTGGGTTTTGAGGAGGGAATTGAGGGGGATTAGATATGGGATTACCATACCTAAGGCATTGGTTATAGGAAGAAGATAAGGGTTCAGAGTGAGGTTGGTTGAAGTTTCTAATAAACTGACCTGATAGTTGAGGGTTGGTGTTCCATTGAGCATATGCTGCATTGAACTCCATTGGTCTAGATGAATCAGATTGATCCTCTTGAAGTTTTGGACATGTTTCAGTTGAATGATATGGAGAGTTACAGATTCCACGGTTTTTGACAAGTCCAGGAAATAGTGATTATAGAGAAGATGAGGTTGGGGCTTTGGATGCCACAACTAGTTGTCGCACAAGACCTGTAAGTTCACTCATCCACTCGGTCATCTTTTTCGGCTCAATTGATTGATTATCTTGGGCTTGTTTGACTTGAGCATGTGCTCGAGTATGGAATTGTTGTGTGTTTGCAGCCATGTTACTTATAAGATCTCTTACTGCTGTAGGAGTTTTATCAAAAAGATCACTGCCACTTGCGGCATCTATGAGAGTTGTATCCATAGCCAATAACCCCTCATAGAAGTATTGGATCAAGATTTTTTTAGGGATTTGATGGTTTGGACAGGTTTCCACAATATTTTTTAACCTTTCCCAGTACTCATGGAGTGATTCACTTGGGAATTGACATATACCACTCATTTCCTTTCGGATAGAAGCAGTACGAGAAGAAGGAAAGAATTTCTCTAAGAAGAGTCACTTCATGTCATTCCATGTGGTTATGGAACCAGGAGGAAGGTAGTAGAGCCATGACTTATCAATGTCAGCTAGGGAGAAAGGGAATGCTTGAAGTTTGATTTGTTCTTCAGAAACCCCTTGAGGCTTCATGGTAGAGCACACCACTTGGAACTCTTTAAGGTAGAGATGTGGATCATCACCGGCTAGCCCGTGGAAATGAGGAAGAAGATGAATCAAACCCGATTTGAGTTCGTAGTCAGACTTTATGTTTGGATATTGAATACCAAGAGGTTGGTAATTCATATCAGGGGCAACAAGTTCTTTAAGGGTTTTTCCCTAGGATTGGCCATTTCTAATTCAACTGGTTGGACAAGGACTGATTCTCGAATTATTTGATTACCTCTTATGTTCCTCCTAAGTTGGAAAAGTGTTCTCTCAATTTTAGGGTCAAACAAATCCAAGGGATTGTTTGGGAGGCTATGGGGCATTCATAGAGATTTTGAAAGAAAGAGGAAGATGGGTTTTTCTTTGTGTTTTTTTTTCAATTTGTTTTAAAATTTTGTTTTTTGGGGTTTTTATTACAATAACCAGAAACTAATGACTACTTAAAGCACCATCCTTGGAAACGACTCCATTTTAAATTCACGACCGATTTTCTCCTATCGACCGGTAAAATTTTCGGTGCTCTGCTAATGTGTATAGAAACACTCGTGTCGAATCCTCAGCGATGATACTTTGAAATAATCGTTTGTTTTTAGTTGATTGTATTCTGATTGGGGGGTTTGTTTGTAGAGATTCATTGAAATGACTAATTTATTATGATTGATTTCATAAATTGATAATTGTTGGGTTGAGTTCATCATTAGGTTAGTTAAGCTTGTGATATCCTTGATCTTTGCTTTATATTTCATTTAAATTAACACCCATGTCACAAGATGACGTTGATTTGAATTCCTAAGTGTTAAGTATTTAATCCAAGACTTAACTTAACTTAGGGTTCTAATAATTACCATTACTTTTTTATGGTAGTGTATTTATAGTTCCAATAATTCATGGAAACCACATGTTAAACAAAATATGTCATTAATCCATGACATGTTAAGTCCAACATACACAATGTTAAATTAACGAATACTCATCGAGCAAATACTCTCAATCACATAACATTCCTAAATTTTTACTAACCCCAATGAGATATTTACTCATCCATTTGGGTGTTTAATATTCTGGTTAAAATGATTATGATGATAAATTAAGAAGAGAAGAAAAAAAAAGGTATAAGAAAAGATTGGTACAAAAACACACACACACGAACAATGATGATAATTAAAAACGAACTTTAGATTGAATGAGGAAGAAAAATAAGGGAAGGGGATTCAACTATATTTAAACTATTTTAAGAGAATTAATATTAATCTACAGAAGGTGGATGAGAATAAGAGATATTGAAGAAGAAATTTTCATTAAAACAGAATTACAAAGCAAACACTTACAAGATTTCAAATGAAAAAGAACACAAGAGTAAATGAAATGAAAGAGAGGAGGAAGAGAATCTCAAGTGAAAAATTGAGTTTGGAATGTCCTCCCAGGCCTTCGTCAGAGACTTAGTCATGCCAATTGAACCTCCTCTATTCTAAAATGCCAACCCTTTTGAAAGGAGAGGAGGGGATGTATTAATAGCCCAAGGTGGTGGACTATTTGCATTACAGAATTACCCCTCCACTTGGCTCGCAGATTTGGACATTCATACAGTTGAATCATGAAATATCTCCTCCTAAAAAGTTGTAGATATAAAAGTACTCTGTCGACTGTGAAAATTTGGCATCCATTGGACTTATGGAGTAAAGGTTATGGTGGTTGTACTAAACAATTCTGATCTTTCCATTTCAATCCATACCTTTTCAAAGACCATAATGTGAATGTGTTTTGGAATAGGAATATTCCCTCCAATAAAAATTATTTATTCAAAATAGTTGTCCATACATATATCTTTTTTCACACTACAAAATCTCAGCTCGAATGGAGATCCAAATCAGAATAAATATCAATATTTGTGTAATGATTTTATTTCTCATCCAGAATGGTGGTCTAGATTTCAATGAATCATTTGGGACCATTTTATTATTATTAGTTCTTGAAATTTTTATCCTGGACTCCTTAAATTGTCCCCCGAACTATGTTGGAGAATAATGGAATTTGGACTTCTGTATTTAGCCCAATAAATCAGTCTTCATGAATAGTCCAGTTTCTTCACAGATTCTTTGGTCTTGTTTGTGAGGACCATATGACCCTTCAAATGGAAGAATTGGCTCATGGTACCTTATAATGAAATGTTTTATATTTAAAGGATAATCCTAAAAAACAAAAAACACACAATTTGGATCAGTATAGTGATAATTATTATTAAAATAGTAAACTGACTCAATTGGAGTACTACTAAAAATGCTAAAAAATTATACTTAATATCAAAGCATTAATATTTCACACAAATTATGCACATTTCATATAAAATAAGTAAAGGGAGTATATAATAAGTATTGAAAATATTAATTACATCAATAACTCAAGACATTACAGCCCATACACCGTGTAAGGATCTTCAAGCCATCACAGCCTATACACGTCACACCTATAGTAGTCCATAGGATACTATATCCATAATATATGTGTGTGAAATAACCACAAGCCATTACTTCCCTCTACACACATATATGGGGGAAATTAACCACTGTGCCAATGGAATTAGTATCTACCAAGAGAAGAGAGCAGGGCTAAAGGGGGTAGTCATCCATTCAACCTCCCATCATAATGTTGGGGAAAACACCCCCCAGGGCTCAGAATCCCTAGGGTGTCATTTGCCCTTAACGACAGGGTGGAGTAGTGTATAGAACACAAAAAGTACAAGATATATTATATATCACAACCACACTATGGGAATTACCTAGTCTTAGACACAACTGCAGCTAATGTCTCTCAGACTCCGGGCTGCCACTTCTAAGACTGATATCCTATAAGCACACAACCATTTAATGAGCTTTATTAGATTACTTCATTCCCTTTTTATCAGTTCCACTGTATGTTAATTAATTCATTAAACATTAATTAACCATGAAAAATTCCAAATTAAATTTCATTAACATCACATCCAAGAACCATGTCCCTTTAAAGTTCTTGACCTCATCATTAATTTTCATCAAACTCCAACCCCATGGGTTAACATAATTTATTCAAACATTCATTACAGAATTAATTTCCCATATTCCCAGGCATTCTAGAAAAGAAACCTATGCTACTAAACACAAGGGGGCTCAAAACGGTGAGTATACATACTACTCGTCAAGTCTTTTCCGCCTATAGCAAGAGCATAGACCCATTCCCCCTTGAGAGGCTAAACACGGAAAGAACGTGGCATACCCTGTGTGTCTTCGCCTCCTTCGGAAGAAGAGTAAGCAAGACCAGCTGCCTTGAGTAGTGGGGAGAGTAAAACATATAAACAAACAAACAAATCACCAAGCATCCAACAACCACATCCATCCCATTCCATCATCCCCGGTGTCCTCCCTGACACCCACATGCATAAACCGATGCATCTCGCCACTCTAGGCATCATCCGCTGCCGCAACCACAAGGCCTCCCTACCTCCACATATCACAACACCCCTCTAGGGTCACATCACAACGCAAGAAGTAGGAAAAAAACACCACATCAAATTGGATTTTATCCCTAATTCAGAACAATAGGGTAACTCATAACCCTTCATGGAATTCAATCAAGTTATTTAATCCATCTTGAATTAACAAATTCAATTCGTTGGTTCCAACATCATGAGCTAATTCAGTAAGCTATCACTGAAGATTAAACATGCTTACTATGCCAAATTTGATCAATATCAAATTACAACAAGAACCAGGTCTGTTTTCATGCCTCTTTATATTTAGACAACCAATTATCAATTAATTCCAGCTTTATGTTCTTTGTTAATTTCCTCAATAACAACATGCTTAACAAGCAAGGAATATATATTACACTATATAGTAAAAAAGTTGAAAACTGTTATCACAATACAAAGCAACAACATGCGATCAAACCAATTCTTTTAATCTGGTTCAAGTATATTTATTTAGGTCAATTCCATTGTGATCCAAAAGGATAAATCATGCTAACTCTACTATGGCACATAAACAATTAGAGAATCCATGAATCCCCTACCTCAAAGGTTTTTGAGGAAAACCACAATAGTTGATGAACGCCCAAGAAACCGGGTCGATTCTCCACGAATCCTTCTTAGATCTCCTCTCATAACACAAACAAGACCAAATCTCATCATATTCAGCATCCAAACACTTAGATCTACCCATAACAGGCATGGATCTAAGAAACCAAGAGAAGGGGAGAAGTAGATCTAAGTAGATCTAATAAAATCAAGAAGGAACGACCACATACCTCAAGAAACCAGCTCCGATTTTCCAAGGGAAGCCTCCAGATCACCTTCAAAATTCTTGGGAGAGGTTCTTCCACCTCCAAGGAAGGGTAATCCTGAGTTATGGCTGATTAGGGGCTTAAACAAGGTGATTAAAGGAAAAACGAGTTAGATCCACAATTTTAGGATCTAACTTTATGTGCCCACATGGTTAGTCCACACGGTTTAACAAACCATATGCTAACCGTGCGTTAGCTTCTGCCTCAACAATCACTCCTCACATGGTTAGTCTGCATGGTTAGACAAACCGTGCGCTAACTGTGCGTTAGCCACTGCCTCCAAGACCAGCCTTGCACGGTTTGGCCGCACAGTTTAGGCAAACCGTGCGCCTCTCGTGCGAAGGCCATAACCCTTTAGATTCCGTTAAAAGTCCACCCAAATTCACCCCAAGTCTTCTTGACCTCTCGGAACACCTCTAGCACCATGTTTTCACAAAGGAATGAACCAGGGAGGTTCGGGCCATTACACAAGTTTTCTATGCAAGATGATTCAAACAAGATTTCCACACTAGATGATGCACATAAGATGTACATGCTAACTAATGCATGTAAGATGTCCATGCTAGCTAATGCGTGCAAGCTGTCCGCGCAAGCTGATGCATGCAAGCTATCCACGCAAGTTGATGCACACAAGCTATAAATAATATTTCTGAATTTTTGGTTTTGAAAATTAGTTTCCCAAAGGGACTATTTATCAGAAAATATATAACCATATGTGAATGTTACTTGGAAAACAAGTGTTCTGTACAAGTGTGGTGCACAATTTGAGGAAAATATCTTTACAAAATTTTTCCAACTTCTAAGAGCCATAATGTTTGATTCGTGAATCCATTTGGGCTCCGTGACCAGTCAAATTGAATATCTCAAGGAGATATAAACATATTTATGTGGTTAATAAACCAAATCATCTTGGAATGAAAGAATAAATATCATTTTGATGAATTGAAACCTTTTTATCCTCGATCATGGAAATCCTAGGTCTACTTTTTAGGGGGGATCTTTCTAACTTATCCCTCATTGTGGAGAAGTACCATGGAAAATGGAAATACAACCATGAATTTTGCAGCAAAGTGGATGAAAATCATTCTACAGTGTCAACAAAGCCCTCCCTTAGAATTAGATTCATTCATAATGAAAAGAATCTATTTCTAAGGTAAATATAGGGAACTTTGATGCATTCGAACAACATTTTGTGGGTTTGGAGCTACGTCAAGTTTGGAAAGATGGTGTAAATTTTACCTAATCCAATGGGCCTTGTGATCATAGTTTGACTATTTCTAGGTTCATATGGACAACCTTAAAAACTTTATGTCTTTTGATTTTTATTTTATTTTTTAAATTTCTTGATATTCCTTAAACCGTACAGAGTGTTGGTCTATTGAGCTAAGACTTGAATTTTTTCCAGATTTCCCTTTACGGGTTTTCAACCTGGTGAGTACTATATCCTTTTTAAGGGAAATTTAGATTCATGCATATTGGACTAATAAGGGTAGTGTTTAAGGTTGAATAACTTTGACCATAAATTTTAAAATTAAATCCCAAACAAGACTTGGTGAATAGTAATTCCATTAATATTCTTTAGATACTTCTAAGGGGAATATTTAGTCATGATTTTTAGGGTCATCAAATCTAAAACATGAAGTATAAACATAGAGAAGGTCTTTTCCAAGAATGAAGTTACCATTTATTGAAAAACCCATTATGGGGGCTGTATTATATAAATCCAATAGAGGGGTGTGTTTCATAGCTAAATAGTGGTATCTATTGACTTATAAACCCATTATGTAGAAGAATTTTATGCAAGGCCACCTAAGGGAACGTACTGCATAGTCAGATAAAAGTTTTCTAAAAAATTTGACATTTTATTATTGATAGACAAGGGAAATTCAGATTTGGGTGAATCAAGAACACATTGGGTTGTTTTTCCAAGGAAAGATATCTAATAATAAAGGGCCATCTATGCCGACATAGGTCATGAATGGGGAAACCAATCATACACAAATTTGGTGTGTGAAGAATGGTTAATTTTTTTTTAAAAAGAAGCTTTCTGAAATTCTGTTGTGTAGTTTAGAGTCATGCAGTAAGGACATTATGTTGTGAAATTTCAAGTCATGCTGCAAGGACATTATGTTGTGCAGTTTCAAGTCATGTTCCCAGTACATTATGTTGTGCAGTTTTAAGTCATGCTACAAGGACATTGGAGGGATTCAATTTAAGGTCTTTATCTTTGAACAAAGGTTTATGAGTCTCCAATTTCTTGATAATTTTCCTAGAAACATGGTACCATATTCAGGTATGGGAAGTAAAAAATTTAAATTGTGATTTGGAAATTTCTAGATCCAAAGAATGACATGTGAAAAAAGGGCTAATAACATTTAAATAGTTCTCTTCAAAAAAATGAATTTACCACTGTTTAACAAACCTATTATGGGGATGATATTATGTAGGGCCAACTGGGGGCATATACTGCATATCCAAATAGTGATATCCTTTTATTGACATGCCCATTATGTAGGTGAATTTTATGCAAGTCCACTAAGGGAATGTACTATATAGTCTGGAAAAAGATATCTCAAGAATTTGAAATTTTATCACTAAAAGTTGATGAAAGTTTATGAAGATTCAGATTTTCCCAAGAACAAAGTTTGTTTTATGGAGAAAAAACCTAAATATTGAAAGAGTATTTATAATTTTGATTTCCAAAGAATTAGAGGGATAGAATTTCTACGAAGGTCTGAACCAAACGTAGGATGTATGGTCTAGAATATTATGGAAACAATGGATGATATGTGGTTAAATGATACATGGTTATTTCAAGATGATTTGATCATATGAAGATGGAAAATGTGTAAACCATAGTCTTGGAAACTTTCATATTGATATAAAGGTAATGGGGAAAATATATACGAATGACCATTTTAAGATTCAGATTCCTGTATATTATCATTAAAGTTTGAAGGGGACAGAATATGATTTTACCAAGAATGATTTTACCATTATTTGAAAAAACCCATTATGGGGGGCTGTATTATATAGGTCTAACTAGGGAATATTCTGCATATCCAAACAATGTAATCTTTTGACTGACAGACTGTTATGTAGGCGACTTATTCAAGGAAACCTAGGGGCACATACTTCATAGTCAAGCAAAATAATTCTTAGGTATCAAAAAATCTGCCACCAGAAATCAAAGAATTATTATGAAGATCTAAAATTATTCAATATTAAGAGTATGAAATATAAAAGGTTTTATTCTCAATTCATAGGAGAAATATTTAAATCAATATTGGTCATAAATTTGTAGTTCCTTATATAGATCTGATTCATATGTAAAATGGGTACATTTCTTTTTTCCTTTATGGGCTCTCTAAGTAGAGGACTCAACATAAGAGCTCCTGCATAGATTTTAAATTTTATGCGAGAGAGGGAGAATTTTTTTTATCTCATGGATGAGACTAAGGGTTAAGGTCTAGTCTTTACTACGTATCTCAATGGTATGAGAATCAAGCCATACATAGTTCTTCGAGTACTAGGCAGTTTAAAGCCATGTATAAAAGACATTAGGGGATTTGATATGAAGAGAAATTGAATTTACTCATGTAGATCTGACTCATATATAAGAGAAAAGATGATTTTCTATATCATGATACAGCTGGGTCTAGGATTGGAAATCTGGACATCACTACACATCTCATATATATGAGAATCAAGCTACACATAGTTCTTGTAGGTCCAAGTAGTTTATTGTCATTCAATGAGGATGTTAAGTGATTCTAATGTGAAAAGGAATATTTCAGTTGGACTAGGGGTAAAACCCATGTGTCACTATGTATCTTTTTGTAGCAAGAATCAAGCCACATGTAGTTCATAAGGTTTTTCCCTATATCAATAACATTTTGATGTGGGGAAGAGGGATTTTTTTGTTGTGTATGGGCCCAATATTGGAGATATAGGAATCTCTATGTATCTCATTGGAATGAGAATCAAGCCAAACATATTTCATGAGAAAATAATTCCCCACACCAATTGAGTTTGATGTGAGAGACGAGGTCTTTTATCACATTTTGGAATAATGGTTAAATTTAATACACAAGATGGTATGAAGATCAAACCATATATCCTAGAAGAGTACTCTGTATATATTAGGTTCATATACTAGAAGAAAAAGGGAAATAAATTTCTTTATGGTTGCGGCTGGGCCCAAGATTGAAGATCCAGGCGTCTCTACGTATCCCATTGGAATGACAATCAAGCCACTCATAGTTCTTGAAATAAGGTCTCTATAGAGATCTGATTCAAACATAGGGAGAAATGGAACTCATGTGCCACTAAGGAGTAACAATGATGTGATTAATACATGTGCATGGAAGCTACTCACACACACACACACACACATTTAATGAGCTATAAGGAATACCAATTTTCGATATCTTATGGGATTTCTTAACGTCAAATGAAGGAGATGTTAATAGTATAGTTTAATGTCATTTAGTGAGGAACAATTGTGTCATGCAGTTTAACATCGTGCGACAAGGACAAAGATGCTACACATTTTAATGTCGTGCATCATAGATGAATATGGTTGTTATGTAGTTTAATGTATTGCAACTAGGACATTTTGTTATGTAGTTTCAAGTCATGTAGTGGGGAAATTATACTGTGCAGTTTCAAGTAATGCAATGTGGACATTATGCTGTGTAGTTTCAAGTCATGAAGTGAGGAAATTACTCTATGTGATTACACAAATTACTTCTTTAAGAATCTTTCATTTCTTGGAGTTATAGTAAGTTATCTATCCATTAAGATTAGGGAATAAGTTCCATTAGAGTGGTCCTTATGTATAGAGTAAAGTCCTTCCCACTTTGGCTCAGCTTTAGAGGCTTCTTTCCTGGTATCATCAGAGTCCTGAGAACTAATACCAATTCTCCTTGAAGAAATGAGTGGAGGTGATTTTTTTTGTTAAAATCTAGTGCTATTCTATTCTGATAGGATTCCAAATGTTGCAAAGTATGAAATCTCTTTTTGTCTAATCATTCCAGCTCATCAAATCACTCATGAGACTATTCATTTGTAGATAACTGAACATAGATTGTAACTCAGAGAGAATGAAATTGAATTTTAATAGGTAAAACTACTTCTATTATGTACACCAATGAATATGGAGTTGCTTGAGTGGTAGTATGGGTAGTAGTTAGGTAAGCCCATAAAGGATGAAAACATTTATTTGGAAAATATTTATTATCTTTATCCACCATTTTCTAAAGTATATTTGATATGGTCTTATTAAAAGCCTCTATCTTTACATTGGCTATTGCATGATAGAGAGATAAATGTCTGGATTTATATTGTGCTCCTGATATAACTTATTTACCTCAATAGAACAGAAATCAGTGCTGTTTTCTGTCAACATGGTATGAGGGACACCAAATCTGGTAATGATATTATCCTTGAAAAAACTAACAATTCTTTTGGATATGACTTCTTTGAGAGGTATTTCCTTATCAAATTTTGACGAAGTAATCTATATTAGTAATAATATAATTAAACTACTTATCCATAGCTATAGGATAAGGTCCTACTACATCCATTCCCCATGTAGAAAATGGTCAAGAGTATTTATCTATGTGTAGAAACTCCAGGGGTTGATGATTGAAGTTGAATTGCACTTGGTAGGGGTGATAATTCTTGGTGAAATCTGTGCAATACTACGTCATTGAAGACCAGAAGTATTCAAGCCTTTGGATTTGATCAGAAAGCCTATGCCCAGACTAGTGAGCACCACAAGCTCCTGCATGTACTTCTTTCATGACAGCTGCAGTTTCTTCGCCATCAATACACCTGAAGAGGACTCCATCAAAGCCTTATATGTAGAGGATTTTCTGATGATACAAGCTATCATAAAGAGTGTAATTGACCACTCATTTCTAGATTTTCTCTTTCCGAGCTCTATCAAGTGTATGTATTCCATTTTGAAGGTATTACATAATAGGTAGAATCCATCCTATAATATGATCATATGGGTCATAAATAAGGATGATTTCATCAATTTCATCCATTTTAATTTGAACAAAAGGTGAAAACACATGACGATGGGGAATACTGATGATTATCTCATCCTAATTTGGATATTCCAAGGTTTTGGCTGCATTAGACAATGCATCATCTTGGGCATTTTGTGATCACGAGACATATGAAAATGTTGGTTCTAAGGTAAATTCAACCATTAACCCTCTAACATAATCACACAAAGGGATTAAATCTTATTTTCTAATAGCATAATACCCATTGATCTATTTTATTACCAATTCTAAATCACCATTCACTTTCAGGTGGTTCACTTATACCTGAAGCTCCAATTCTAGGCCTAAAAAGAGAGGTTAATAATTTGCCTTGTTGTTGGTACTTCCTTCTGATAATAGGAAGGAATATGGTAACATTGATTTTTCTGGGGAGATAAGAACAATTCCTAACCTAATTTTCTTGAGTTTAGGATATTCCATTATCTTCCCTGTTGGACTTCTAGAAGCACCATCAAAATAAATTTACGATGTTTGGGGATTATCTTGAATAGAGAAGATTTATTCATCAGGAAGTCCAGTATTCAAAGATGTATCTTCTGTAGATGGGTGTTCAGTAAGGAAGTCTGTCGAGGCTTGGAATTTTACCACTTTTTCAGAAAAAAATATATATTTAACTATTGAAAAATAACTTACCACCATGAAAAATGTCCTATAAGCATTGGATGACTGGGGATAAACTTGAGTGGGTTATTGTGAGATACCAAGTGAACCTCATAATGTTGTAGGTAGTGCCTCAGATTCTGAACTACAAATATTAAAGCCAAGAATCTTTTCTCAATACTTGAATATCGAGTCTCTATGTAAATCATGGTTCGACTAAGATAGTAAATGCTATTTTCATTCCCATCATCATTATTTTGTGCAAGGAATACACCCAGTGATCACTATAAAGATATCACATAGAGAATCAAAATCATTCCTTCAATAGGTGGCATTAATACCGATGGACTTAAGATATATTTCTTGAGGGTATAAAATTCATCTTGGCATTATTTAGTCCCTTGATATGTAACTCCCTTCTTCATTAATATAGTTAAGGGTAAACACTTACCTGTAAAATTGGCAATAAAGTGCTGAATATAGGCCAAATGTCCTTGAAGTCCTATTAATTCTTTAAAATTTCAAGGAGGTGACATACCAAGGATATATGTTGTCTAATTAGGATCAACTTTGATTCCATGATGGCATATAACCAAACCAAGTAATTTTCCTAAGGTAACTCCAAAAGCACATTTTAAGGGGTTCATCTTTAGATTATGTTACTGAATTTTACTGAATATGGCCTTTATATTGGCCAAGTGATTAGAATATTGTCTGGATTTAACCACTAAATCATCCACATAACATTAAATAAATTTTCCCAATAAGTATTTGAAGACATAGTGCAAGGAACATTGTTATGTTGCACCATCATTTTTCAAGCCAAAGGGAATTACCTGATAGAAAAACACACCTTGAGGGGATCTAAAACCTATAGATTCCTCATATTCTAGGGCCATTCAAATTTTATTATACCCAAAGTATCCATTGATGAAGGAGAGAGCTTTGTAGCTAGCTGTTTCATCAATCAAAAGTTTTGTGATCGGAACTGGGAAGTCATCCTTGGGACAATGTTGGTTAAGATCTATAAAATCAATGAAAACTCTGATTTTTCCATTCTTCTTTTTCAATAGGACAATGTTTTCCAACTATTTGGGATATTTCACCTTCCTAAAAAAGTTATCTTTGATAATCTTGTCGACTTCAACTTCAATTTTAGAGGTGTGAGTTGGGTGCATTCTTCTTGCTACCTAATAAATCCTTGATGCTCTTTGGGAAAACCCAAATGATGAGTGGCCACATAAGGATTAAGGCCTGACATTTTTGTATAGTTCCAAGAATATACATCTCGATTCTACTTTATAAATGAAGTATATATATCTATTTCTCTTTAAAATTCATGGCCGAACTTATTAGAGTAGGGCGTGGATCTTCTTCTGCACCCATATTTATTTCTATGAGATCATCCACAGTGGTGGATACACCTTCCTCAAATACCGAAGGGTGTCCTTAAGATATTATTATTCTTCTTCCTCACGTGTCACTCCTTTTGTTTCCTCTTGAAGGGTAGGTGATGAAGAAAAAATTTCAGAGTTTGGGGAGGAATCAGTATTTGAACATCCTAAAGAAGAGACAACCATTTTTGAACCTATTGATAATGAAGTGTGTTTCAGGAGTATTGAAGAGAGAATGGTGGGTTGGGAATCAAAATCATTTTCTTCCTTTATTAACCCTTCCAGATAAATACAAGTGCCTGATTTTTCCATGTACAACATCATCATCATCTTGATCCGTGAAAGATATAACTACATGAAATTTTGTAGGATCTTTCTTTATATGGTAAATCTCAGTAGCAAAAACTTCAGTTTCATACTCTTAAGGATTTGACAAATCCTTAATAGGTTCTTCTCAAAGATCTTTTGACAGATTCAAAGCATCTAGGATTGTAACTTTGTATGGTACTTGGGATAGTTGTTTCAAAACATCATACTTTTAGTTCAAAGGCCTGTGTTTTCCAGCATGAAAATATGGTTTTATAGGTGCCTTGAAAGTTGATGCTTCAGATGTAGATGTATCATATGTCCGGGAAGAAGTCGGAAATAATTTTGCTCTATGTATATTATGCTAACTATTTTTATCTACCTACCAAGAGAGTGATGATGTAACCTCTAATTGGTCTTCCAAAATGATCATGTTAGGGCAGATCCTATCATGTGTGGGAGAGTATCTTGTTCTTTATAAGCCCGCTGAAGGGTTATACCATGAGTTTCTTCCACATAAATGGTTTAAGGAGGGATATAGTTAAAATAGGGGTTTCTATAATATCCATGTATTATTGTGTATCCTTGACCTTAACTTATTCCCCTAGTTCCTTAATCAGGTATAGAAAATTTAGGTTCATAACTGGAATCATCATTTTCACAGGGGTCCGTTAAATGGATAATATTTATGGACATGAAGATCAATCACTCAATTGATGAAGATTATGAATGATTGATCAATTCTTGTTGTGCTATTTGGTAGGGAGGTGCTCATGCTTTTGAAACAGATGATATTAAATCAAAAAATTCAAGGAAAAATTTGGCCTTGACATGAGCTCATCTTCTTCTGACTGCTCTTTATCTTTCTGATCATGTTGCTTCTTTGAGGATTGAACTTTAGAGGGACGATATTTTGATGAAGATCGATTTTCTATAGAGGAAGTGGCAGGAATCACAATTGGTTTCTTCAACTATGTTCTTAGAATGGAATGAGTTCAGTTGATCATTTTACTGACCATATAATCATTATAATTCTGGGATTTTTTAACTTCCTGCTATCCACCTTCTTACTCTGGATCAGTAGCAGTAACACATCATAACTAGAATGATCAACTTTTTAGTTTCACTTCTCCAGATTCCACCATTTTTTGCAGGAGGTCTTTGAAAACAAAACACTTCTGAATGAGATGACTTAATATTTGTCGAAATGGGAAATAATTGGGAGATCTTCATATCCTTTTTTATTCAGCTTATTCAGCCTTCAAAATTGAACTAAGTTGTTTTAAAAATATGAAATTAAGTAACCGAGAACTTGTTTATTCTAAAAAGAATAAAAATTGTTCTTTAATTCCTCAAACTATCTCTAGATTTGATATTTTTGATCATCATGATGAGGCGGTTGTTTCGACTAACACTCAGGAGGTGGAGCCCTTTGGAATGATAAATGTTTTGAAGTAGAAGTAGGTATATGTTCTTGTTTGAGTTTGACTGTAGTAGCCTCTACTTTCCCTATTATCCTTCCTAGAGATGATGGGATCACACAAGATTTAGATTTAGTTTCCACAATGGAATCTTCTACTTATTATGTGATTGAAGAAAGGTTTTGAAACCCTCCTATGTATTACATAGGGATTAGTGGTGTTTTTAACTCATCACGTAGATTTTCCACACATATTGGAAATAAATCTTGAGGGAGTGGTAGATTTAAAGAATATTTTAATCCTTTCCATTGAGTAATGAAATATGAAACTATTTTCATTATCCCTTTTCTACAATTTGTACAATCAAAAAATGTTCTCTTCAGTAATGTTGAGCTGAATTGGAGAAGGAATTTATGATGAAGGTATTCCCATCCAGTAATTGATCGAGACTGCAAACCTGTATACCTAACAAATGATGGCTCTTGTAATGATTTCATAAAGCATCAGAGCTTTACTGCTTCTTGTTGTTAAGGGTTCCCCATCATGGGATCACAAGGAGAAAAAATATGTTTTAAGTGATGCTCCGGATCACCTGAACCATTAAATATTGGAAATGTGGTATTCACAAAGTTTGGTGGGGGAGGTATCAGATCTTCCCATTTTGGATAAGATTTCTTTTCTGGTTGTACTGGTGCACACTGTTCTTCCATAGCTTCCAATAGAGTTATTAATGCCGAAATTTTATTAATAAGAATTTGAGGAATATCTAGATGATCTAGGACTTGTACAGGTATAGCATCTAGTGCTTGAACTGGAGCGACAATTGGAAAAAGCATTGGTGGTAGTGTTTCTGGTATTTTTCTTGGATAACCCATGGGGACAGACTAGTAAGTATGTGTTTGATCCTATTTTGGATGTGTACCCAATGGAGGGAATTCATTATCCACATCTATAGTTACAAAAACCCTATTTACTGAAGAGTTCCTATTGGATATACAAGCTGATGATCTGCTTGTGGAGCATGCCTAGAAGGAATGCTATTTCAGAGTAACTCTACATCAACTTTTTTCAACTCATTCATCTCCTCCTCTTGTTGGGAAAATCTTTCTTCCATTGAAATAGATTGACATTCTACAGTGGAAAAGCGAGACATGATCTGACCTTTACCTTTCCACTTGTTAGATGCCTTTTGAAGAGGTGGGAGTTGGTCACTTGAGGGAATACCTAGATTCTGGGTAAGCCTCTGATTTCGGGTATGCACACCTCCTTCATTTGCTTCAATGTGTATCATATTATGAATAAGAACCTCATCCCTCAGCTCCAATGAACTGGACTCATTTTCTAGAGGATCTTCCATAATAGAATTAATGACATTCACCGATGCATAATTCATTGATGACATTCTGTTAGTATCTCTGTAAGATCATTTACTTCTTTTCCCTCCATTATAATTTGTTATCCTATATGCTGATTTCCTGGGAACTATTTGACGAACAATAACATGAAAGGAATCCTTGGATAGTTCAGTTGTGCATTCACTTTGTGGCTTCTTCCCTAATCAGGAGAAAACTGACTTCCGCTAAGGAGGGGATTGTGGAAGTGAAAAATCCCCCAACCCTATAGGATTAGGATATTCACATTCTTCTTCTTCAAACCTTAAAAATATGTTTGTTTAATTCAAAGGTTGTGTTAAAAAGGCCCTCAAAACTACAGGATGGTGTGTTTCCTAAACTTTTATGGTTTATATTAGCACAAATACTCTTCTGATTTTAGAAATTCTGGTCCAAACATTGGCTGGGTGCATTAACTGAAACCACTTAAATCACTTGTTTCAGAAGACCGTTGTTTTATTTTAGATATTTGTTTAATCTGATGGCTGGCGTCCTCTAAGAGGGAGGCCTGCTTAATGTTCTCATATGTTTGATGCAAAAGTATCTTGATAGTTTTCTCTATTTGGGACTTACTTTGATGAGAGCTAGTCAAGGCATGCTCTTGAGCATATCTTTGGTTATACACAAAATCTATTGATTGTAGCTACCAATAGACAATAATATTTCAATTGACCACTTTTGGTGGGTTTTTCTGATTTTAGAGTAGAGTGAAATGAAATGCTCTGTGTTCAACCCATCCTTTGATTTGAACACCAGATTAGGTATCAGTAATTAACTACCATAGCCTCTTTAGTGCATTGAGGCATGAACGATGAAGGGATCCCTACTACGTCTCAACCTTTGGATTTCAGGAAACTTAGAGAGATTCCAAGTTAATTTGGAATTGAAACCCTTCTATTACCTTTACATGACTTTTATATTTGTCATAAGGTAATACTTATCCTTTTAAATAATGAAGAGTTTTCAATATATTGAGGCAAATATCATGAATGCAATCTTCTAATATCAATTATGGAATGTTTTATTGAGAGGTTTCCAAAGTCTAGAACATGACTGGTATTTTACCCTTATCTAGTTTTTTCTCATATTCAATATATCCTCCTCATATTTTACTAGAGGTTTATCAACTTGTTCTGACCAGAGTGGACACTTCTCTCAATTTTTTCTATTACAAACAATAGAATCAGTTGTTTTTTACTCTCCTATCTTAGAAGGAAAATGACCCAAGGGAGGTTCGAAAAAAGACCATTTCCTTGGGTTGTCTTTTATTTTAGAAAGTATTTCACCTATTGGTAACAAGGCATCAGACATGAATCGCCTTATGTTGGAAAGTGCCTCGAGATAAGAGGGATTTCTCATCACTACATTTTCAATAGGGGAATTATTTTGAAAATGTGAAACACTACTGTGGAGAGATCTTTCACAGTGAATGACATCATGGGGAGGACCACCATGGTGGATTATAGTAAGGGATAAATCTTCTTACTCATTTGTCTTTTGGATACATGGAGGGTTTCTGTGGATCTTATCTAGAGATAGGTTCTCTAGATTAACCAAATTTTTATAAAGTAATCTTTCATGATGAAGTGTCCGATGGGGAAATTCAGAATCACTGTTACCACTCCCATAATTTGGTAATAGGAGGGTAGGATCTTGAGCAGAAATAGATAAATGCCTAAGGAATTCATGATCTCCAACATTAAGAGGATCCATATCACAAATTGTCTCTTGATTTTCCAACTATGTTTGGAGAGACTTCTTCTTAGATGTTCTTTTACACATAGTTGGGGCCACTTGCTAAGAGAATTGGTTATCATGGGTAGGTGTTTGTGCCTTCTTTGGAGTGTTTATTAGAATAGTCTAATTATCTCCAATTGGAAATGGTATATGTTCCTAATCCGGTTGTCCGTATGATGTGAGGGAGTATGCCCCATAACCCTCATGAACTGAAACAAAGGTATGTATCTACTTCGGGATGGAATGTCAATGAGTCATCCTAGGTGTGGGGACAAAATTATGTTTCTATTCCCCTGGTACTACTAAAGTTACCATTATGATATTCTAGAAGGCTTCCAAAATATGGGTAGGAATTTGTGTCTTCCCTTTCACAATTGTTAAAATGTGTTTGGTGACTTTAGAGGCCGAAACAGAAATATAAGTCCATTCTGTATCTGGAGTAGGTGTAGGTGTCTACTCATATCCTCCCTTTCATATCAGTAGATACTAACAGTACTCATGTGTGGGGGTAGAGAGTTGAGTCTACCCTAAGTTTGTCATCATAGCTTTCCGACTAACTTCCCTAGGTGATTCCAAACGAGACTGCGGGAAGGGTTGGTGAGTGAAGGTAGGTGTATGTCCCTACTTACAAGTTTCCACTATATTTGATTGGTGGGATTCTTTGAATGTAGCCATACAAGTCTAATGAATGAATGATAGTTTGTAAGAAGATGTATTTACCTGATCATGGTAATCCACTAGATTTAAATGGTGGGATTGGTTGGGAGCTGCCAGGCGAGTCTGCTGGCTAGTGAAATTAGGGTGGACGGGTGTATGTTCCCATTCATTGTTTACCACTAAGTTAGGTTGATGGAATTATATGGAGGGGTAAAGGTAAGAACCTTCTCCCTACTAGTCGTATGTTGTCCCCAGTGGTTCGTCTAGCATGCCTGGCTCTAAGGGACCTGGGACGAACAACTGAAGGAAACACCCGCATCATGTTGGGGATTCACTACCGCATGATTCTTTTGGCTGTGATTATTGGTGGGCACCCTTGGGAAGGACCCCTGTGTCTTTGAGTTGAGGCCATGAGTGACCTCTTGATCCATCTTCCTATAGTATGAGAGGTACTAGTTATTTCATTTCAGGGATATGGATCTGAAATGGTTGAAGATGGTGGTTGGCACCATATTCCTCTTAACTACCGGTCATCGCTGACCAGACGATTGAGGGTTGTTGTTAAATTGGAGAGCCTATCGGGAAACCTTCAATGTTGGGATAGTACCCTGTTGATAGTATTCTCGAACAAATACATTGGAAATCCAACATTGAATATGTTGAGTTGGTGATGATGTCCTTCGAGTGGATGAGGATCCATCTTGTGTAGCAGTCGAGGCATTCACGAGTGAAAAATTGAAGGAATCCATTTGGTGTGAAGGGAGTTCTGAGAAAATTTAACAAATAAAAACAATGAACTCCATTAAATCAGTATCTTTTATATGGACACATGCGGGATTGATTCCTTTGTATGGACTTCCTTTATCAACTGATAAGGACCAAATAGATGGATAATACTATCAACTTGGTTAAGGATTCACTTTGGGTTTACCATTTTTGTTTTGTCTCCCCCCAGGACATGTGTTTTGGTTTGGAATCACTACTTCTGGGTGGTTTCCATTGTATTCATTTATGGAACCAGAAACATCTAATGGTTCTTTATCCAAATGGACCTTCTTTCAGGTTTGGACCTATGATACTTAAGAACATACATTGGTCAAGAGGATGGGAGGTTAGACTCATCACACCCTTTTGGGGGATAATATTTCCTACTATGGGACTCTCTTATAGATTTGAGATATTTTCATGAATCTTTATTAATTTATCAAGTATAACGTATTTTTCCCTTGGAATTTTCAATCAATTATTAGCATGTATGAAATTTAGAATCATCTGTATGTATTCAAGGTTCTTAATTAATGGATATATCTATATGTATTAGAGGTTCTCTATCAATGGTATCCTCTTATATACTATTTATATATTCTTTTAACCATTGTTACAATAATACCTATTTTAAGCCACTCAGTGTGGAACTCTATAATTTATTGTCCTCTAGGGAGATATAATTTTGTTTTGATGTTGGGATCGTACCCATAAATGGGCTACCTATGTATCCTTGTAGAAGGAATCATAACCCTCTTAGTTAGGTGCCACTTAATGGGACACATCATGCCTTTAAAGGTCGTGGGATGAGCACCTAAAAGTACAATTTAATGTCATGTGGTACAAAAATATAAGCAAAAGGTGCTTAGTCAAAGATTGGTGTGGGACTTATGCCTAAGCATCCCAAGGAACCTAGAAAAGATATGAGTTTCTAAGTTGAATTAGACCCTATTGGGAATATGTCCAAGTAAGAATATGGTTGATTTAGATTGTTGGGTTTGAACCATAGAGAGGATTCCTATGTATCTCATTTGGATGAGAATCAGAGCCCACGTAGTTTGGGAAATCTCATAGGAGAGTGTATTCCTTTGATATAAATGAGTTTGGACTTAATTATTGAAAAGGATTACTTGGTGATTTGGGGGTTTAATTTGGGGATTATTACTAGGATTCCCTTTTATGAATGAGATGAGATGGAGCTCGGGTCTTGGGAAGGCTTCCTACATATCCTAGTTTTGATGGGAATCAGATTTCTCATAGTTCATTATATTAGGTTTTTGTGAAAATGTTGTAATCATCACAAATCTATAAGCACATGTGAGTTATGCTCGGTTTTAGAAACAAGAGGATGTGAAAGATTCAATAAATGCACATACACTTTTACTCCTCCACTGATGGAAGAGGATGGGACTATGGTGACAATGGTGGATGAGGGTGCAGGGTGATGAACCTTTCAATGTGGGATGACATTGGAGGTTATTAAATTTGGGTCGAAAGGCTAGGGGATTACTCCAAGAGGGATTCCATAAGTGGATCCCTAGAGAGGAGTGAGACCTTTCCTTTGTTGAATGGAAAATCAAGTGTGAACCTCACTCTCTCTATTGGGAATCGGAGGCTCCAGGTCATAGAGATGAAAAAGGGAGGATAGAGTCCCATCCAAAGAATCCAAGACCAGGAACTTCCCAACACTATCTCTAGGGTAAGGATCCATGTGACTATAGATATAAAAAACCTACAAAAATTCCAAGGATCCTGAATCCATTAGAAGACAAATGTGGGAAACATCTGATTGTAGATATACAAACCCAAATATAAGACACACTAATGTGCCATTATAAAAGGTTTGATAAGTCAAGAGGTTTGGTGGAGGTTTCAACATAACCCCTTTCAGACAAGGGATCCAATGAAGAGGAAACCTTTCCATGACTGACTTTGAATAAGGCTTGATGAAAGTCTTGTAAAGGCTGAATGGATAAGGTAAATCAAAGAGGGGTGCCCAAGTATGTATCTAGAGCATAGTTATAGACGTGCAAGTAGGTTTGGGTGACATGATATTTACTTAATTGCTTAAAAAACTTGATTTTAAAACTTGGGCAAGACTTGAATCAAGACTTTAAGAGTATTCACAGGTATTCCCAAAAGTGGGGCACTCATGTTCCTTTTGGAGGAATGGGTGTCATGTAAGTGTTTCTGATTTAGGGAGGTTGGGCACTTTAGGCACGTTGGTGTTATGGATTTCAAACACTGAAGGGACTTAAGTCCTATGATCCTTCTTTAATTCTTCCTCCCTAGGTGTTAAAGAACTACCTTGAAGGTTTTAGAAGACTTGGGCGAAGCACTAGGGCGATCATATAAGTAATTAGGCTTCAGGGAAATTCATCCATCCAAATAGAGTCCCCATGGGTCTATTTATAGAAAGAAATAAGACCTTGGATGAAAAAGACTTAGTGCACAAGTGGGTGGCGCACAAGTGTTGTCTGTGCAAGCTACTACATGCACACTGCTGCACGTAAGCTATCCGTGCAAGCTGATGCGCGCAAGCTATCAATGCAAGATGATGTGTGCAAGCTGTTCATGCATGATGATGCATTCAAGCTGATTCACGCAAGCTATCCATGTAGGCTGATGTGTGCAAGCTTTCTGTGTAGGCTGATGCACGCAAGTTATCCATGCAAGCTGATGCACGCAAGATGTCCGCGCAAGCTAATGCACACAAGCTATGGGGAACCTTTTTGAATTTTTGGTTGTAAAAATTAGGTACCTAAAGGGCCTATTTATAAGAAAATATTGAATCCTGGTCAAAGGTGAATTGTCTTTTAAGTTTGGCCCTCAAGTGAGGCATGAAAGTGTGATGGGAAAGCTGATGAAAATCCCTTAACAAAAATTTTCCAACTTTTGAGAGGCATAACTTTTGATCTGTGAGTCTGTTTGGGCTCCATGACCAGTCAAATCGAATCTCTCAAAGATATATACACATATAGAAATGGTTATTAAACCAAATCATCTCATAATAAAATAATGAATCTCATTTTGATTCATTGACACCTTTTTATCATCGATCTTCGAAATCCATGGCCTATTCTTAAGGGGGGGGGATCTTTCCAGCTTATCCTTCATTGTGGAGAAGTATCATGGAAAATGGAAATACAACCATGAATTTTGTAGCAAAGAGCATGAAATGAATTCTGTGGTGTCAACAATATCCCCTCAATGTATTCCCAGGAAAAATTTTCATGCATGTCATTCATAGAATCTAAAATGCTACAAACTCTAATACCCCCCCTTAGATACCCATTTACCTATACAAGACCAAGAAGCCCAATGGTGTTTCCCCTCATTTTGATAATCCCATATGAAATATCCAAATAAATTCTCCAGCATAGATAAAAATAACTTTGGAACCTTAGTGGCTGAGAAGACATACATGGGAGAGGAACTCAACACGCTATTCACCAAGGAGATTCTTCCACTAAAGGATAAGAAGTGATTTTTCTAGTTCAGAATGCGACTCAAGATTATGTCCACAACCTTATCAAAATGTTATAAATGAAGCCAAATTATGGAGATAGGAACTTTGAGGTACTCCATTGGAAATATCCTCTTCTTGATACCCATACTTTCCTTCAAAGATCATGCCCTCCTAATTGAGCACCGATTTGATATTTAAAGGCCACTTTTCTCCCAACTAACCTATGTCCCTCTCCAAAGGTTGTATTCCTCAATTAATGAATTGATTACTCTTATAGATCATTTTCCATATTTCAAGAAAATTATAGTGTCAACAGTATACATAAGATGAGAAATACCCTGCACATGAGGTTTTCACCAAAACCAGGAAATCTTACCATCCTGGATGTTTTGTTGATGAACTTGTTGAGAGTATACTCCACCAACACAAGCAAGGTGGGAGATAGAGGATCTCTCTGTCACAACCCCGTGAGATATTTGAAGAACTCGTGATTTCTCCCTATAAAATAAACAATCATCCACAGAGAATAGAATCATATAAAAAGGATGTCTATAACTATGACTGAGAATCCCATGAATGAGAGAGTCTTGAGGATGAAAGAATATTCCATTTGATCGTAATATTCATCCATATCAATCTCCATGAAAATGTTGGAACCAAGAACCATCTGATTAAGATCAATAATCATTTATGGTTCCAAACCAACTACACATTAGATCATTATGCACTTGATAAATCCATGCCATTCATTCGAGATCCATGACAATAGATGAGGAGACAATTGCCTATTGATCACACTAGCCAGAATCTTGTATGTGAAATTAAATAAACTAATGGGTCTATAATGATTCAAAGAGGATGGATATTTCCTTTTTGGAATCAAGAAAACGGAGGTAGCACTTTCCACATGAGGAATGGGACCACCATGAAAACATCTTGAATAAAACCACAATAGAATTCCTAACAAAACACCAAGAAGAGTGAACAAACATACCTGGGAAACCATTTGGCCCAAGCACACTATTATTACTAAGGTAAAGAAAGACTTCAAGGATCTCTCTCTCCTTAGGAATCCTCTCTAGACTAAAGTTATCACTTTCCAAAACCACCTGACCAACAACATCAAAAAGATCAGAATGGCCACTTGATTAACCATTAGGTATATGTGAGTTAACGCCTGAGAGTGGAATCTTGAAATGATTGGCTGCCATATTTCCAACCTTAGTTGGGTCATTAGAAAAAGATCCATCCTCCCTCTTAATATTGGATGAAATAAATCTTCTTTTTTCTTTGATGCATGCATGAAATTAAGTCAAGTTCTTGTCTCCCTTGCGAAGCCATCTTATATTTTTCTTATTTCTTTCCTTGCATTCATGTTCCAAAAAGTTTCTCCCAATTCATTTTTTTAAGAATTAGGATACAATATAGGGACTCATTCCAATCATCCTCCAACCTTAACTATAATTGCTCAATCTTCACTGATGAGGAATCTAGATTGAGAAAGCATGGAGTAAGATATTTCCTCTAATCTTGAAGATATACTTTTAATCACCTCAACCTATTATGAAAACCAACCCACATATCACCATGAATTGGTTTATTATAAGAATCAGAAACAATTTAGTGATAAATAGGGTCATAAATCCATCTTTGAGTGAAGAAAAACCATCCCTCACTTTCTTGGTTTCGTGTGATATCTAGGCAGAGTGGGGAATGATCATAGAGGGAGTAGACCAGGTGAGAGAGCTTAGCCTCATGGAATGCTAACGAGGCATGTATCGTGCATTCTAAACATTAAGCCATAACCCGTGCATCTTCCACCTTGGCTGTGTCATGAATAGACATGTAACTCATAGTGTGTGTAATACCACTTGAACTTTTATTTCACTTTAGTGTGTATAATTCTACTAGAGGTTATACGAGTGGGATCTATCATAGGCCTATATTGGTTCTTTATTTTTTATGTATAGTATGTATAACCATAGGTTAGAGACTAAACTATGTACCTTTTCATTAATTATTTGATTATGATATGATGTATTGTGTCATGGTTATATTTCTCACATGATTATCTTATGGTTAACTCAAGGATTATATTGATTATGATTTCATGCTTATCACATTTTCTTGTCTTATTAATTATTTTTTGAATATGATAGAATTTTTTGAAAACCAAAGTATTATTCAAAAATGGTTTTGATTTATGAAAATTATTTTTAAAACTCTATTTGTTTTAAATATATAACTACTGTATACTTGATATTATACTTTGTATAGATTATGTGGTGGAATCTTACCAGGCCTTGTTATCACACCCAAATTTTTCTATTGGGTGGTTTTATATTTTGTTTTTTAGGATTCAAGAAAGGGGTAGAGTATCATATAGCATGGATATTTCTCTTGTTTTCTTTTCCTACGCAGTGGTATGGTTTGAAGGTGATAGTTGGTCACATGGAGACTTATTGGTCTTGTCTTGACATATTATTCTGGTTTAACCAGTTTATCTTGGATTTTATATCTCTTGGATTTTTGATCTCTTCATTCACATTTTACTCTGGTTGTTTTTATTATTTAGGTTTATATGAGAATTGTCTTCATTATCTTGTTGCACCTCACCACATGGTGATGGGACGGTTCTGGTGGCTTTCTTAGTTGACCAAAGTTTGTTCATTATATAATGGTATTAGAGGGGCATACCTAGCCTATAGTGTGACAAAAACTACCTATTTTTGGTTTTTGTTCCTTGGGTAGATAGGATTTAGGACTATTGGTATTCAATAAATATGTGCAGGAGGGTTCCCGTTCATCTCACTTCCATGTTTGAACTCGAGTTATCATGGATGGTTGATTTTTTTACCAATTTTGATACCTGGAGATTGAGGTAATTTGAATAAACTATATAAAGATCTTATTTAAATGGAAATGTTCCTTTTTAAAGTGATAAATTTCATTGGTATAATTCATATTTATTTAAATTCTTATTATTTTAAGGAATTTAAATGAATTCTTGAAGTTGGTCCAATGATTTTGGAATTTTCTTTAAAGATGGTTGGTTATTGTATTATGTTTATTAGAAAACGACTATTATAAGATCTATTTTGTATCCGGGTGAGGATACTTTGAGATAAGTCACATAGGAAAATCCTCAAGTGAACACTTATTTAGTTGAAGTTGTAATCTTCACAATTAAAACATTGGGTTAAGAAGGTGTTGAGAACCCTGGGCGTGTGGTGGATCATGGATTGTTATTCACTAAGAAGTATCCAACATTCTTCCATCGTGACAAAGGAACCTAGGAATCTAAGGAGTGGCTTGAGAATATTGAGAGTATCTTCAACTTCATGAAAAATCATAATGAATCTAAGGTGGGGTTTTCCACGTACATGTTTGAGGGGTTGGGAAGGAGATGGTGGGAATCTATTGTGCAAGCTAAGTTTCATGAGGATCTTACCGAACTTATTTAAAGATGATATTCAACCAGAAGTTCACCCTAAGATGTTATGTGTGGTGAATACCTAGGTGTTTCTAACCTTGGAGAAAGGGGAGCATACTTTTTTGGTGTATTCAAACCATTTTTTTGATTTGGTACATTTGTCCCCAAAGATAGTCACCAATGAGTTCCTAAAGGCTCAGATTTTTGAGCAGGGATTAAGGGATAATATTTGGTCAATGTTGATTCTCACGTGCCTTTTGAACTTTGTAGAGGTATTCAATAATGCAGATTTGTAAGATGAATACATATCTAGAAATACTAGTTTGGGTATAGATTTAGTTGGTGTAGCTATTAGCGAGGGTGTGTCTTATGGATGGAAAAGGAAGTGCAAGGATGATCAGCTTTCTTTAGGACCAATATTTGGGGATTCATCAGGATAGTAGCAGGCTATCTCCTACCAATGTGGAAGGCATTGTGATACAAATCCTAACTATATAGAAACTCATAAGGATGGTCATATCTATGGAATAATAGGCCATCTCAGGTATTTTTGTGACAGGATATCCCAAGTCAATAAGGATGGACCATTATCACCAAGGTTTCTCATGTTCATATCATTTCTTCCAAGGGTGATTTTTCTTATCCTCATGCCAAGGGGGATGTTATTATGGCTATGGAAGCTTAGGGAGGAGTTGAGACCAGAATTATTTATGGTAAAGAGTATGTACTAGAGGAATCTAAAGCATGGGCAGTTACTGTTAGAGGTATGGTGTTTATTTTATCTTCTATGGTACTATATTTTTTTGATCAGGCGATACTCATTATTTTATATCGTCAAATTTAGTTGATGTGTTGGGATATAATTTAGATCTTATGTATTTCTTGTTGGATCTTTCTACACCCTTGGGAAAGATGTCCAACCAAGTTTTCAAGTGTCCCATAGGTCGGGTGATGATAAATGATTTTGAGATAGTGTGGGAATTTTTAGTTCTTGTTATTGACATGTTCGACTTGTTACTTGGAATAGATTGGATGATCATAATTAATTTCTATATAGAATATTATCATTATTGGGTTCATTTTTTATCTTCTGATGAGACCACCCATGTTTTTCAGGGCGAGTGAGACACCAGATGGGGAAGGGTCGGACCTATTGTTCCTTATTATGGGATAATATCATGCTAGTTTCCAAAGTTGTTTCTATATTCTATTAACCCATTTTGGGTGTTATTCTTCCTGAAGTGGTGTTTACATAACTAGAGGTCTTTATATATATATATATATATTTGGTTTACTTCTATAGAGATAGGTTGAGTTTACCATTGAACTGCTCTCTGGTACAACACCCATTTCTATGACATCTTATCATATGAAACATGCTGAGTTGATGGAACTTAAAATACAAATCCCAAACCTTGAGTCTAAGGGATTTATTCATCCTAGAATTTCACCATGGGAATCACATGTCCTCTTTTCTAAGAAGGCAAATGAGATCCTTATAATTTTCATTGGTTATAAAAAATTAAATTGGGTGACCATTAAGAAAAAATATTCCATACCTAGGATTGATGATCTCTTTGACCAGATTATATTGGATCATTGGTTTTCAAATACCGACCTTCAGCTAGTTGAGATTCCAAGAATATGATATACCTAAGACAATATTTATAAGACAATATAACAATTTTGAGTTTTTGTTTATTCCATTCGGTCTCACTAATTCTCCTAAAGTATTTACGACATTGATGAAACAAATATTTCAAGATTTCTTGTAATCTATTTCTATTGTGTTTGTGGATAATAGTTTGATGTAATCCAAGTTAGAGGAGGATAACATGGACTATTTGGATATAATTATGAGAATCTTGAGGAAACATCGTCTGTATGGATTGATTTACAAATGTTATTTCTGGATTCAGGAAGTGAAATTTATAGGGTATGTCATATATGAGAGCAAAATATTAGTGGATCCTAAGAAGATACATGTAGATATATCCTAGGATAATCCTAGAAATGTGTTTTAGATCCAAATATTTTTGGTATTAGATGGTTAGTATTGACGATCTGTTCAGGATCTCTCCAAGATCACATCTCCAAATATAGATTTAACCTATAAGGGTGTAAGGTTTAAGTGGAATGAATAATTTCTGAGTTATTTTAAGGAAATAAAGGTAAGGTTTACTTCATTACTAGATTTTATTCTTTTGAAACTAGTTTTGGGTTATGATGTTTTCTATGATGCCTTTGGTATGAGTTTGGGATGTGTCTTGATGTATGGGAAACAAGTAGTAGCCTATAAATCATGCTAATTATTACCCCATGAGAATAACTACCATACCCACAATCTTAACTTGGTTGTGGTTATGAGTGCACTCAAAATGTGGCATCACTACCTCTTTGGGTAGAGGTTTATAATGTATTCTGATTATAAGATCCTAAAATATATATTTTTACTCATAGGGATTTGAAATTGTAATGGTGAGGCCAGGTTAGTATCCTTAGAACTTTGATTTTTAAGTTTCATATACTCCCAGAAAAGGGAATTTGGTCATTAATTCCTATACTAGAAAAATACCGAGCCAATACTTGAAGGAATCATCTAAGGATTTTTCTTTGATGAGTTTTCTCACTGAGATGATCCTTGGAATGAAAGAGGTTGGTGGACAGGTGTTCTTGGATTTGATGAAAGATAAATCATATTTTTATGAGTGAGTTTGGATTAATCTGGTGATATAAACCATGTTCCAATTATTCAGTAAAATATTTCATGGTGGGGAAACCTTGGGTGAGTGGTCTAGATATCCTTAGGGAGAATTGTTCTTCCATAGCTGAATTGTTATTCTGATTTTCCGAGTTAAGAGATTGTGGAAAGTGGACATTAGTCTTTTTGGTCCATTCACCCTAGGGCTACCAAGATATATCATGAATTGACATGTATGTATTAGTAGATTGGGATGGGGTGGTCAATTACATATTTAATATCACAGTGTTTCACTTGTTAGAAAATTATGGCGGAACACCAGAGACCTACTGGTTTGCTGCAACCTTTACCCATTCTAGTATAGAAATGGGAGGATATTTCCATGGGATTCAGCATTATTTTTCCATGAAATTATATTTGGAAGGATTCAATTTGGGTGATCATTAATTGAATTATGAAATCATCTCATTTCTTAACTATTAAGGAGATTATGAAAGTAGAATAACTTTGATACTTGTATATATGAAAGATTGTGAGAATTCATGGGGTTCCTTATGTGATTATTTCTAATAAGGATCCAAGGTTCACATATAGATTCTATAAAGGTTTTCAAGAGGTAATGGGTTCTTAATTGAAAATGAACATGTCATATCACACGTAGAAGGATAGATAGGAAAATATAGTGATCTAGGTTCTTGAGGATATTATATAGGCCTGTGTTCTTTATTTTGGTGGATCTTGGGAAAATAATTATCCTCTGGTCAAATTTTCCTATAAAAAAAATTATTAGGCTCCAGTAAAAATGGTCCCCCTAAAATAATTTTATGGGTGGAAATGTAGATTTACCTTGTGCTAGGTAGAGTTCGGAGAGAGGTCCTTGGTTGGGATGAGTTTCATTCAGGAGACAAACAAAAAAGGTGAAGTTGATCCAAAAGAGGTTAGTCACAACATAGAGCCATCATAAATCCTATGCGGAATTCCATTGTCATCTAGAAGAGTTTGAGGTTATTGATCAAGTTTTTCTCTGAGCTTCACCACAATTGGGATATTTTCAATTGGTTAAGAAGGGTATGTTATCCCTAAGGTTTGTGGGATCCTTTGAGATCATTGATCGACTCAGAATGGTGGAATGTTTATTGGACTTACCATACCATATGACTTATATCCATGATGTGTTTCATGTTTTCCAACTGAGTAGGTATCAACCAGATCCTTCCCATTTGATTGAATGAAAGGATATTGATCTTGATCCCAATACCACCATTGAGAAACTAGTTCTAATTATTGATTTCTAGGATAAAGTACTAAACAGTAAAATGATTCCTTTAGTTTGAGTATTGCAGTAGTTTGTATGGGAAATCCATGATACGTGGGAGTGAGATTCATTAATAAGGAATTAGTGACCTTCTCTTTTTGAGAGTCCAGGATCGTGAGTACTTTTTAGGGATATAAATATTTCATAGTGGGGAGAATTTTTACACCCACACGATCTCAAGTATGCTTTAATTTAAGCTTGGGGTGTCTTTATATTCATTCTAGAGGTTTCAGGGTAACGTTGGTTGAAAATGGTTATTTTTAGAGAAGAAATACCATTCACATGATTGGAACATAGTTATTATAAACCATTTGGTAACTGTGTGATATAGCTATGTATTTTAACAATGGGGTTTTCATGATCAGAGGATGGTTAAAGAAACTATTCATCTCACTAGGGAAAATTGGATGGGGTTTGGTTGTTATTCCAAGGGTGTTACATGGCTTAAAAAAACCACATGGATTTTCCTAAGAGACCACACAACTTGTATTTTTAAAGAGACATTATCCATGCATGGTTGGTGCATGGTTTATCTAACCTTGCGGCCTAACCAAGCATGACACTCTAAGAATTTAAAAAGTTTATTTTTACCCTTATTCCCTTGGTCTTTTTTATGCTCAATCTCCACATAATCTCATTTTTATTGAACTAATACTTCCTCAACACTATAGAGACTTATTCCTTGGTATTCTTGGCGATATCCCTTCATTATTGGAAGACCCCATCAAGGTATGTTGTGTTATGGATCCAATTTTGCCTTTTCTTCATAGTTACTCACTAGATCTATTCTTATTTAATATTTTGGAACCTAAGTTGGATTTTTATACCACATATAAGGGGTTTTAAAGATGATTTATGTGTTTCTTATGGATCTAGGATCATGAATACCCAATATACTCTTACTTGGTCTCCATTTTTGTAGGTGATTAGTTTTACCTCCGTTTTTGAGGTAAGTGTATCTATACAAAGGGTTAATTGTATGAATTGATTATTGGTATTGTAAATTCCTTTCAGTTATTATTTTAATTGAATTTATTTGTGATTAAAATGTATTTTTTAGAAATAAATCAGGTTTTTAAAGGGGACCTTCTTTAAAAATAGGTTGTACACACCAAGAGTTTGATAAAATGATTGAATGATAGTTTTTGTTTAATTTTTTTTTCATGTACTAGAGTGAATTTGATCTGACTTGGAAATGTTTTATAAATTATGATCATGGATTTTTATATGGGTTTGGGAGAACTAATAACATTGGGTAACCTTGGGTGCATCGGGAATCGGCATTATAGCATCCCGTCTTTTTATAACATAAACTTTCATTACATTACACAAAACTGAGGATCTTTAAGGTTTAGTGTCTTGGAAACCAGGAACATAATACATGAAAACAACATAAAGAATTATTCTTAAACACTTGAAAGGCTTATCCTTAATTTCATCCTAGGTTCATTACTACATCTCATAACTTGGGGGCATACATCAAAAGAAAGGGTGAGCAGAAGGCCCAGTAAGGGAAACAAGAGGAACATTTTACATGTGAACTTGATATACTTCAATAAGGACATGAAAAGGACTTTAAGGCATGAGAAAGAAATCATGAGACATTTCATAATAAAAATAAAATTTTTAATAACTTGAAGATGTGGATACATCATTTAACATAGACAATCATGAACATATCACCAAGGTCCATCCCGAAGGTGTCATTTGAAAATTTCCAAGGTTATTCACCAAGGTATCGTGAAAATTGTAATCTCTAGTGGTTACATCATTACCCAATGAATTGGAGCGCTATCAGGGCGCACCATTAAATTTGCCTTTATTATCATGTGATACACATATATCATCATCAAAAATTTCATAAATAACCCATATAGCATAAAATAAATGGGTTTCATTTCATAATCATAACATTTTAAAAACTGCTTTAAAGACATGATCTTTACGTCACTTTAAACCCACGGAAAGGGAAAGAGGGTCTCATGTATGTAAATCCCAGAATTTAAAATAGAACATTTTGATATATATTTTAATACCCTTGTATAAATAAGATCTTTGAGTATTCACTTTATAACATAAAATAATTTTGAGAAAAGAGAGAGGCATTTTGAGACGAAAATTCTGCAGCATAATGGCTATGTTACAAGGTTTTAGAAAACATTGAAAAGAGAGGGGACATGGGTCACCCACTCATAAATGATCCATAAAACAGTAGGGGGACAGAATATAAGGGATTTATGGACATGGTAATGAAATTTGAAGGACATAACATTTGAAATGAAAAACATGGAAGTGAGACAAAAATAAGATTTCTCTTATGAAAATTCGGCAGCCTAACGGCGTCACTTAACTTCAATAAAAAAAATGATTTGACAAGATCAAATAGGGTCTCTCATAATATGATCATAATATACCAGTATGATAGATGTAGAGATCATACCCCAACATAATAAAAAGAAACTTGAAAGATTTGACATGAAAATCGAACTTGAAAAATGAGAAGGGTGAAAGAATCACTTAAAAATTCGGCAGCCTAACGGCGTCACTTAAACTTTCATAAAACGAAATGATGAGAGTAAGAGGGGATCTCTCATCATATAAACATGAAAAGGGAAGTAAGAGGAATATAAAAGAACATCCTCTCACATAATAACATGGAGCATGAAAGGAATGACATAAAAGAGATTACATGAAAAGAAAGAGAGAGGTCGGATCCCTTACCTTAAAACGTAACTCTTAAAACTCAAAGGTTTGGACCTTGAGGGCTTGGGGGCACCTTGGGAGGTAAGGAGACCATAAACTCTTTGGGGGAGAGTTGGGAGTGAAAAATAAAGGAGGAAAGGGTGGATATTTATAGGGAAAGTGAGGGGACAAGGCATTAATGGCCAAGGGACACCTCACAAGTGCTTTTCTCAAAACCATGTGCTCTCCCTTGGCATTTACCATGGAGTTAGGCCACATGGGGCCCCCAAAACAATAATTCATCACCCTTGTCCGGCCAAACCTTAAAATATCTCATGACAGCATCATGAGACAGTTATGATGTCATTAAACATACCGAAACCCTAAAGCTGCATTTTTACTATTCACTGAAAAATTCATCTTACTCAGAAAAATCCCAAAATTTCACCTTAACCAAATATCGATGCTATAAACACATTTATGAACTCCATTTTATAAAAATAATTTTCTAAATAATTTTAATTTAATTTTTAAATAAAAACACTATTCATCGAAAATTCGTTTTTTTCAGAAAAATCCCCAAAAATTACCATAACATAATATCGATGCTCTGAGTTCAAAAATAAAGTTCTTTTTATAAAAATAAATTTCTAATCATTTTTAATTAAATTTTTAATTAAAAACACTATTCACCCAAAAAAACTAATACTTGACTAATAATTTATGAAACCTTTATTTACCCATTTTATTGAATCACATTACTTAATCTAGGTGTCTAAATTATATTAAAACTTTATTTGAGTGAAATTACTAATCCATTTGGTCACATTACTAATCCTAAGTGTAAAATCACTATTCATAATTTACTATTCATCAAAAATTAAGTTGATCTTATTAGAATCCAAATTCCTTACTGCACACTTTTGTAGAAGACCATTTTTTGAAAATCATTACACATCATTAATTATTTAGGGTTTACATAAATATTTTAAAATATCTTTTTTTCAAAATTCATCAATAAAATACATCCTAAAATTATCCGGACATTTGATATTTCACAAACATCACTAAAGGAAGAAATCTTAATTCATTCATACCAAAGGATTACACAAAGAAGCTAGGGTCTCGTCACATAGCCCCTTATAACACCGACATATGACCTAAGTGTAAGGTGTGCTATGGTGAGAGAATCCGAGGGAGGCTCAGATAACATTGCCCTATTAGTAATCTATACTAACTTGAAATTCTCCCACAGGCGTTTCCGTTCAAGCTTGACACGCTGGAGTTCGGCTTGGGATTGGTCCAAAGCGAAGCCCAAAGATGCCACCTCCTTCGTAAGCTCTGATAAATGGGCTTCATAAGGTTCGAGTCTACTGGATGAAGCCATCGACTCCTCTTTCTGCATTAACCATTAACATCTTATTAAATCATTAAGAGTAAGTTAATATACTACTCAAAAAGATTGGGTCGTTAAATTCTTCCCCCCTTAAGAAATTTCGTCCCTGAAATTTATACTTGAGGCCTAGTCGAAAAGGTGAGGGTACTTTTGCTTCATTGTTTCCTCAGGCTCCCAAGTCGCTTCTTCATATTTATGATTCCTCCACAACACTTTCACAAGGTGGGTAGTCTTGTTTCATAGAACCTTGTCTCTATGGTCTAAGATCTCCACTGGATGCTCCTCATAAGAGAGGTCATGTTCCAGTTGTACCACCTCTGGGTTCAGTACATACGAAGGGTTGGGTATGTACTTCCTCAAGAGAGATACATGGAAGACATCATTAACTTGAGCTAGGTTTGGTGGAAGCGCTAGACAACAGGCCACTGCTCCTATGCGATCAAGGATTTCATAGGGGCCAATGTACCTAGGGCTGAGCTTCCCTTTCTTCCCAAACCGCATGACTCTCTTCCAGGGAGAAATTCGAAGGAAGACTTTGTCACCAACACCAAACTCCAAGTCCCTTCGACGATTGTCATCATAGCTCTTCTGCCGACTCTGAGCAGGCTTTATGTGTTGTTGGATGGCATGAACCTGTTATATCATCTCTTGCACAAGATCAGGCCCAAGAAGCTTTCTCTCACCAGTTCCATCCCAACAAGTAGGAGTTCTACATCACTTTCCATATAGAGCTTCATAGGGTGCCATCTGAATACTCGAATGGAAGCTGTTGTTATAGAAGAAATCAACTAATGAGAGGTGTTGATCCCATCCACCTTTAAATTCCATTGAGCATAATCTCAGCATGTCTTCGAGTGTCTGAATAGTCCTTTCAGATTGGCCATCAGTTTGAGGATGATAGTCCGTACTAAAATTCAATTCAGTACTCAGAGCATGTTGAAGACTTCTCCAGAATTTTGATGTGAATCTTGGATCACGATCAGACACGATGGATAGTGGTACCCCATGCTGCCTTACCACTTCCTTCACGTATATCTTGGCAAGTTGATCCAGAGAGAAATCTTCCCGAATAGAGATAAAATGGGCGGTCTTGGTGAGACGGTCCACAATAACCCATATCGCATTGTTTCCTTTGGATGTTTTCGGGAGACCAGTTACAAAGTCCATAGTGATATTATCCCACTTCCATACTGGTATGGGTAGTGGTTGTAATACCCCCTTAGGAAGTTGTCGTTCTGCCTTTACTTGCTGACACACTAGGAACCTTGTAGTGTAATCAGCAATCTCCCTCTTCATGTTATCCCACCAATAATGATCACGAAGGTCTCTATACATTTTAGTGCTTCCCAGATTTATAGAGAAAGTAGAGCTATGAGCTTCATCCATCAGTTCTTTATTTATCTCTGGAATAGAAGGAACACATAGTCTTGTACGAAATTTCAATACACCTTCTTGATCAATATTGAAATCAGGGAACTTCCCATCTTTTACAGCCTCCAACTTCTCCTACAGCAAAGGATCTTCTTTTTGAGCCTTCTTGATCTTCTCTAGTAATGAAGGTTGAGAAATCATTTGGGATAGGGTTGATGATGTCCCTTTCCTTATAATTCCCATGTCCAGTTTTAATAGATCTTTAATCAAGGGATATCCTAGGATCCTCATTGTTTCCAGAACAACAGGATCTTTCCTACTTAATGCATCCGCGACTTTATTTTCTCTTCCAGGGTGATAATGAATTGAACAATCATAGTCTTTAATAATCTCCAACCATCTCCTTTGTCTCATGTTCAATTCTTTCTGCGTGAAAATATACTTTAAACTTTGGTGGTCGGTGTATATATCACATTTCTCCCCATAAAGATAGTGCCTCCATATCTTTAGAGAAAAAACAACTGCCGCTAACTCTAGATCATGCGTAGGATAATTCTTCTCATGAATATTCAACTGTCGAGATTCATAAGAAATTACCTTGTCATTTTGCATGAGGACGCACCCAAGCCCTTTCAGAGATGCATCGCTAAAAATAACGAATCCTTCTCCGATAGAGGGTAGTGTTTACACAGGTTCAGTAACCAATCTCTTCTTCAGCTCTTGGAAACTTTCCTCGCATTCCTTTGTCCAGATGAACTTAACCCCTTTTCGAGTCAACTTGGTTAGTGGATTAGAAAGCCGTGAAAAGTTTTTCACAAACCTCCTATAATATCCCGCTAAACCAAGGAAACTACGAATCTCAGTTACTGTTGTGGGTTGAGGCCACTCCTCCACAACCATTGTCTTTGCAAGTTCAACCGAGATTCCTTCATTGGTTATGATGTGCCCCAATAAAGCCACTTGTTGTAACCAAAACTCACACTTGCTGAACTTTCCAAAGAGCCTCTCCTTCCGTAGAGTTTTCAAAATAACCCTCATATGATCTTCATGCTCCTCACGACTTTTTGAATATATCAAAATATCATCAATAAAAACTACCACAAAGTTATCAAGGTTACCCTTAAAGACTCTATTCATCAAATCCATGAAAATAGCAGGAGCATTAGTCAAGCCGAAGGGCATAACAGTAAACTCATAATGCCCATATCTTGATCGGAAGGCAGTCTTTGGAATATCTTCCTTCTTCACCCTCAGTTGATGATAACCAGATCGAAGGTCAATCTTAGAGAAGAATTTAGCCCCGCGAAGTTGGTCAAATAAATCATCAATTCTTGGAAGAGGATATCTGTTCTTCACTGTGATCCCATTCAGTTCTCTATAATCAATGCATAGCCGCATTGATCCATCCTTCTTCTTCACAAAGTGAACTGGTGCTCCCCAAGGAGACACACTTGGTCGGATAAACCCCTTCTCCAACAAGTCTTGGAGTTGTTTCTTTAACTCTTCTAGCTCCACATTTTCCATTCTATACGGAGTCTTTGATATCGGTTGTGACCCAGGTACGAGTGCAATGGAGAACTCTACCTCTCTTTCTGGGGGAGGTCTAGGTAACTCCTCAGGAAATACATCCATGTATTCCTGAACAACTAGAACATCTTCTATTTGTATGCTCCCTTTTCCTTCTTCATCATCACCGATTATCTCCATAAAGAAAGCTATAGGAGGTGCTTCTAGATAGGGATTAGTTCGGGATATCTCTCCTTGGAAGATAACTGTAGGTCGTTCATTCAAGACTACTGAGATTTCCTTACTTTTGCATTTGATCTTAGCATTATATTTTGATAGCCAATCCATCCCTAGTATAATGTCAAATTCCATCATGGGAATGACTACTAGATTTGCGATAAGATTGTGCTCACCAAAGTAAACACTAGAGTCTCTAAATACTGTTGATGCAAGGATAATCCCACTTGGAGTCTTGACTGAAAACTCTACCTCTAGTAGTTCGGGGATTGATTCTATATTCCTTGCAAACTTGGAGGAAATAAAGGAATGCGTAGAACCAGAATCAAATAAAGTACTTGCTAGTTTTGAGAGGACGACAAGAGTACCTGCTACCACATCGTTCGGAACTTCAACTTCAGTTGTTGTGATAGCGAAAGCATGACCTTGCTCCCTTGGCCTCTGCTGAGGTTGATGGTGATTCCCCTCCACCGCCCTCGGATTTGGACATTGATTAGCAAAGTGCCCAAGCTATCCACACTTGAAGCATGTGACTTTGGGTAGGGCGAGAACCATCTTTCCTCTGTCGTTAGTGTTGGGAAGTTGAGGCTTCACATCACTACGACAATTCCAAGAAATATGGCCTTCTTTTCCACACCTATAGCACTTACCACTTCCGATCAAGCAGTTCCCCGAATGCTTCTTCCCACATTTATTGCATGTGGCATGTTGCATATGATTTCCACCTCTTTTCTGATAAAAACTTCTTCCCAGGCTTGGTTCTAGAGTTCTCTTCTTTTCATTAGATTTGTGAGACCACTGTGTCTCCCCAAACTCTAGTTCAACTTTTATAGCACTTCAAACTATTTCTTCATAGCTATCGTAGTCCCTGTTGGCTAGATTCTTCCGCAGATGAGGTCGTAGTCCGCCAAAGAATCTATCAACCTTCCCCTTAGGGTCCATGACAAAGCTTGAGGTATAACGAGAAAGCCTTGTGAAGTTCATCTCGTAGGTTCCAACTGATTCATTCTCCTTCTGCTTCAGCTCGAGAAATTATTTCTCCATTCTCATTCTCATTGAACGAGGGAAATACTTATTAAAGAATATTCCCTGGAACTCTTCCCACTCCATAGCTTCCATCTCTCCTCGTGGCTTCGTGTTTTTGATCAGTGACCACCACTGATCAGCTTCTTCCTCTAGGCGGTAAACAGCAAGGGTGACTTTTTCTTGTTCCGAACAATTAAGTACAGAAAATATCTTTTCAATGGAGCTTATCCATTGTTCTGCAACCAATGGATCAGTAGATCCACTGAATGTTGGTGGTCGTTGATGCATAAAATACTCAACAGAAAGTTGTTCCCTTCGTGGTGAGATCGGCCTCTCAGCTTGATTTAAGTTATTACTCATAACTTGAGTCAGTTGGTTCATCATTCGCATGAATGTTTCCATTCCAGCTTCCATCAGAGGGCCGTCAGCACATGGTGCATTGCGGTCACCATCGACACGGTTCCTCCTATTGCCCTCCATTTTCTAAAAGAATAAAACCTTAGTGAGAAACATATTTTATTTATGAATCTTTTAACTAAGACTTCATGTTTAGACAATTATACTTCTCTATAATTCCTTCATAATGATTCATAAAAAGCTTGTGATTAACCAAAAATATCCCCCGGGAGTGTCGTAACCAAGAGTGCAGCAAGGCCCGTTATCGTGCACCAGTTCCCATTTGAGTCTAGATCAAAGCGGTGTTTTTGGGTTTTACCCCTATGTACATCTGTGCCAGAGCCGCCTCTACCTGCTCGTATCCAGACAGGGATGTATTTGTTTGATAAACCACTTACTCAATACTTACCAAAATACTAGGAAGTTTTCCTATATTTAAACTTTTCTATAGGGTTATTCCTAAAGTTTTTATATCCTAATTTCCACAAATAAATAAACCATCCATTGATACCAACTATAGCATCCCGTCTTTTTATAACATAAACTTTCATTACATTACAAAAAACTGAGGATCTTTAAGGTTTAGTGTCTTGGAAACCAGGAACATAATACATGAAAACAACATAAAGCATTATTCTTAAACACTTGAAAGGATTCTCCTTAAGTTCATCCAAGGTTCATTATTTCATCTCATAACCTAGGTACATACATCAAAATAAAGGGTGAGAAAAAGGCCCAGTAAGGGAAACAAGAAGAACATTTTACATGTGAACTTGATATACTTCAATAAGGACATGAAAAGAACTTTAAGGCATGAGAAAGAAATCATGAGGCATTTCATAATAAAAATAACATTTTTCAGAACTTGAAGATGTGGATACATCATTTAACATAGACAATCATGAACATATCACCAAGGTCCATCCCCAATGTGTCATTTGAAAATTTCCAAGGTTATTCACCAAGGTATCGTGAAAATTGTAATCTCTAGTGGTTACATCATTACCCAATGCATTGGAGTGATATCAGGGGGCACCCTTAAATTTGCCTTTATTATCATGTGATCCACATATATCATCATCAAAAATTTCATAAATAACCCATATATCATAAAATTAATGGGTTTCATTTCATAATCATAACGTTTTAAAAACAGCTTTAAAGACATGATCTTTACGTCACTTTAAACCCACGGAAAGGGAAAGCGGGTCTCATGTATGTAAATCCCAGAATTTAAAATAGAAAATTTTGATATATATGTGAATACCCTTTTATAAATAATAGCTTTGAGTATTCACTTTATAACATAAAATAATTTTGAGAAAAGAGAGAGGCATTTTGAGACGAAAATTCTGCAGCATAATGGCTATGTTGCAAGGTTTTAGAAAACATTGAAAAGAGAGGGGACATGGGTCACCCACTCATAAATGATCCATAAAACAGTAGGGGGACAGAATATAATGGATTTATGGACATGGTAATGAAATTTGAAGGACATACCATTTGAAATGAAAAACATGGAAGTGAGACAAAAATAAGATTTCTCTTATGAAAATTCGGCAGCCTAACAGCGTCACTTAACTTCAATAAAAAAATTATTTGACAAGATAAAATAGGGTCTCTCATCATATGATCATAATATATCAGTATGATGGATATAGATATCATACCCCAACATAATAAAAAGGAACTTGAAAGATTTGACATGAAAATCGAACTTGAAAATTGAGAAGGGTGAAAGAATCACTTAAAAATTCGGCAGCCTAACGGCGTCACTTAAACTTTCATAAAATGAAATGATGCGAGTAAGAGGGGATCTCTCATAATATAAAAATGAAAAGGGAAGTAAGAGGAATATAAAAGAACATCCTCTCACATAAGAACATGGAGCATACAAGGAATGACATAAAAGAGATTACATGAAAAGAAAGAGAGAGGTCGGATCCCTTACCTTAAAAGGTAACTCTTAAAACTCAAAGGTTTGGACCTTGAGGGCTTGGGGGAACCTTGGGAGGACTCCTTGGGAGGTAAGGAGACCATAAATTCGTTGGGAGAGAGTTGGGAGTGAAAAATAAAGGAGGAAAGGGTGGGTATTTATAGGGAAAGTGAGGGGACAAGGCATTAATGGCCAAGGGACACCTCACAAGTGCTTTTCTCAAAACCATGTGCTCTCCCTTGGAATTTACCATGGATTTAGGCCAAATGGGGCCCCCAAAACAATAATTAATCACCCTTGGCCGGCCAAACCTTAAAATATCTCATGACATCATCATGACACAGTTATGATGTCATTAAACATACCGAAACCCTAAAACTGCATTTTTACTACTCATTGAAAAATTCATCTTACTCAGAAAAATCCCAAAATTTCACCTTAACCAAATATCGATGCTCTAAATACATTTATGAACTCCATTTCTTAAAAATAATTTTCTAAATAATTTTAATTTAATTTTTAAATAAAAACACTATTCATCAAAAATTCGTTTTTTCAGAAAAATCCCCAAAAATTATGATAACATAATATCGATGCTCTGAGTTCAAAAATAAATTCCTTTTTTATAAAAATAATTTTCTAATCAATTTTAATTAAATTTTTAATTAAAAAACACTATTCACCCGAAAAAACTAATACTTGATTAATAATTTATGAAACCTTTATTTACCCATTTTATTGAATCACATTACTTAATCTAGGTGTCTAAATTATATTAAAACTTTATTTGAGTGAAATTACTAATCCATTTGGTTACATTACTAATCCTAAGTGTAAAATAACTATTCATAATTTATTATTCATCAAAAATTAAGTTGATCTTATTAGACTCCAAATTCCTTACTGCACACTTTTACAGAAGACTATTTTTTGAAAACAATTACACATCATTAATTATTTAGGGTTTACATAAATATTTTAAAATATCTTTTTTTTCAAAATTCATCAATAAAATACATCCTAAAATTATCCAGACATTTGAAATTTCACAAACATCACTAAAGGAAGAAGTCTTAATTCATTTATCCCAAAGGATTACACAAATAAGCTAGGGTATCATCACATAGCCGTTTATAACACTGGCATATGACCTAAGTGTAAGGTGTGCTATAGTGAGAGAATCTCAGGGAGGCTCTGATAACATTTCCCTAGTAGTAATCTCTACTAACTTGAACTTCTCCCGCAGGCGTTTCCATTCAAGCTTGACACGCTGGAGTTCAGCTTGGGCTTGGTCCAAAGCGAAGCCCAAAGATGCCACCTCCTTCCCAAGCTCTGATAAGTGGGCTTCATAAGGTTCGAGTCTACTGGATGAAGCCATCAACTCCTCTTTCTGCATTAACCATTAACATCTTATTAAATCATTAAGAGTAAGTTAATATACTACTCAAAAAGATTGGGTCGTTACAGGCATGTCACCCATAGTGTGTGTAATTCCACTTGAGTCTTTCTTTCACTTTACTGTGTTTAATGTCACTTGAGTTTATACAAACTGGATCCACCATAGGACTAGATTGGGAATTTATTTTTTATGTACAGTATGTATACCTATAGTTTAGAGTCCAAATAGTGTAATTTTTTGTTTATGATTTGATTATCACATGATGGATTATGTCATGGTTATATTTCTTACATGCTTATCTTATGATGTGCCCATGGATTGTATTGATTATACTTTCATGATTTTCAAATGTACTTGTTATATTTCATTTCATGTGAATATGAAAGGCTTTTATGAAAACCAAAGGATTATTTACAAATGGTTTGAATTTATGAAAATGCTTTGTAAAACTATATTTTTTTATTACTAGAAATGCTTCATTCTTAATATTAGACTTTGTATAGATTCTATGGTGGAATCCTACTAGCCTTTATACTCAAACCCTATTTTTTTCGTTTGGAGGTTGTATACATTGTTTTATAGGATCAAGAAAAAGGGAAGGGGATCATTTAGTATTCCAACTTCTCTTGTTCTCTTTGCCTTTGTAGAAAAATGGTTTGGAGGTGATGGTTGGTCACATGGAGACTTGTTGGTCATATCTTAACATATTATTCTGGTTTAGTCGGTTTGGATTGGATGGTATGTCTCATAGATGTTTGATCTCTTCTTGTGCATTTTACTTAGGTTGTTTGTCTTATTTTGTTATCTTATTGCACCTCACTACATGGTGATGGTCCGGTTCAGGTGGTTTGTCTAGTTGACCCGAGTTGGTTTGTTACATTTTATATTATTATAATACTAAAATTATTAACTAATATTTATATTTATATAATTAGTAATTTATATTTATTTTAAATCATTTTGTTTGTATAGATATAATTATTTGATAATATAATTATACATTTATATAATTAATGATTTATTTTAAAAAATATTAATTCATTTATATAAATAATAATATTTTTATTTATAATTAATAATAGTTAATTTTTTATAAAATCAATAAAATATATATATGTATAATTACTAACATTAATATATTATTATATAAGTAATTTTAAATCTATTTATATATAATTATTAAAATTATTAATTTTAATTTTATAGTTTTACAATTGATAATATTTTATGAAAAACATTAATACATTTATATTTTTCATGTAGTTGATAAAAAATATTATATGATTACATTTTTAATTTTTATATAATTTTTTTAAATAATTAAAATTTAGTAATATTTTAAATATAAATGATAATAAATTTAATATGAATTTGTAATATATTGAAAATAATATCTATAAAGTGAAACCTAGTTATTTATATTCCTAAATATAAGCATAAAACTTAATAATATTAAATATCTATTCAATTATTATTTAATAATTTTTTTTAAATATTATTTAAAATATTTAATTAAAAATACTAGTTTTTAATATTATATATATAATTAATATTACATACATTTATATAATTAGTAATTTATTATAAACCATTTTTATTTAAATGTAATTTCTAATATTTTTATATTTATTCATAAATTTATATATAATACAAAATATTTACACATTTATGTAATTAATAATATATCTTAAATAAAAATAGTCACAATGAAATATAATTATTAACTATTAATGTTTTTTTATATAATTATTAATATATACATATTTTAATTATTCTTGTATTGTTTTTTAATTATTCCTGTATTATTTTTTAATTATTATTATAAAGATTCAGTTTAATCTTGTGAAGAGGTCTTTGTCAATGAAAATTTTAACACTGATAAATCTACTTATATTAGTGTTAACCTTAACATTGATAAAGGTCTCTGCATAAGATTAAACCCAAGTTATGTAATAAATACTCCTTACATGATGTTGGTCTGATCTTACATTGTAACCTTTATGAGTGATAATATCAGTATTGGTAAATTTACCTATATCAACTCTAAATATATCACCAATAAATATCTCTATCCAAGATTAATCTAAAGCTTCATATGGAGTAATTATTATGCAACAATGATTTAATCATACCCCAAGGTCTTTACCAATTCTAACCTCAGTGTATACATATATAGATTTATCATCATTGAAATTATAGATGATATATGTAAATTTATCATCCCTCATAATCTTATCAATGATAAAAACCACTTTTATGAGAGTTTTTTTAGTAAAAATAGATAAATACCTTACCATATTTAAAAAAGAATCCCAACCGCACCAAAAATCAGACTTTTTATTCAATATATTGTGGAAGAAGTACTTTTTCACACCTGTATCGTATCATTTTATGAATGATTCCACTTCTAAAATAAAAGGAACACAATCTCCTTTGATCATGATGTGTTTTTATGTGATTTTTGGGATTTCTATTCATGTAAAACGATTCCACACTCTTCGAAATCCTCCTCATGATATTTTTTGGTGTTTTAGTTGAGTTGTTTCAAATGAAAATGTTTAAAAGGGTTTTGTTAAAAAAATCATGGTTTATTAGGGAATATTTTAAAATAGAAGTTAGTTTAATGTTTGTTTTATTTATATATTATAAGGGTAATGGTTTTTAAAGAATAATTATGAATTTTTTTTTTATTTTCAAAGTGGTATTTTTTTTAGAATGCATAGTTTTCTATTAGAATAGTTATGGAAGTTTAATTAGTTTTTATAATAGGAAGTGTGTTTTGGGTGTTTAAGGGTTTTCTTGATTTTAATTTTAATTAATAATTTTTTTATTTTAACAACCATTTGTTTGAGTTGTGTAGTAATAGATTTGAGATGAATTTTGGTTTGATTTAATTGATTTATAGATTTTTTGGTTATTAACAGTGTAGTTTCTTGGTATGTTTTTCTTGAGAGTGTTTATTTTTAACTAACTTTATAATTCTTGAGGGATATATGTCGGTTTGAGTTTTATATGGATTAAAAACATATAATTAAAGTTTTATCCATGTGTATTATACCCAAATAGGCATATTAGGATTTGGTTTGATGACGTTTGCATATAAATATTGTCCCAAGTAAGGTATTTAGTATGGAATTGATCATAACTATTGCATACTCTTAACAATTTAAATAAAGGATAAGATATGAAACAAACAACATTTATGAGATATAAGAATAGAAGTAAATTTTTCTTACCTAAATTTGTTTTATATATTTGAAACATAATTTAGAAAAGAAAAAACTATTTACCAAACAAAAATTTCTATATCAAGTTAAGGTCTGCCCATGTTGCCCATATTTAATGAGAGGAAAGCTTTACCAATTTAATATTTATTATATAATTGAAATCCATTTATTTTATGGTGGAAAATTATTTTTAAATAATTTTTTAAAGAAGGAACAACAATAAACACCAATATATTGTCACTAAGAACAATACTAAAATTTCAATCCTTTTTTTAAAACCAATTCCATACTCAACTCTATAAGAAAATAAACACCATTAGTATTTATAAAGGTTTAAGTTTAGTTTAGGAAAATAACATATTGAATGAAACCCAATATATTTAAGAATAAAATTATTTCTTTTCATAGGGTCAAATCCAGCCATTATCTCATAACCAATGTAATTATTAACTAAGGTTAAGTATTTTTCATTGACTAAAAATTCATTATGGTTTTAGTGGAAATAAATGGTTTACTTTATAACTAATAAATGATTTTATTCACTTATTTACACTTTTTTATCTAATACCCTTACTAATTTACAAGGTAAAGTGCATAATTTGGGTGAAATTACCATGTCTTATTATTAAATAAAATTTGTGAGCATTATTTTAATTAGTCAAGATTCAAGTTAGTTTAGTATTTTAAAAATAACTACCAACCTACTTATGAAAATTTTGTGATTGTTATTTTTTGGTTTTCTTATTCCAATTAATACATATCATTAAACTAGGAAATTTTCTAATTTATCCATTTGAAGGGCTATATAGACCATATAATAAGGCTAACCAAATCTAGGGAGAAAACCGTATGATCCATGATGATTGAATTTTTGGGATAAATAAAGAAGGCGAAATTTTATAAAGATATTGAATATATTTTTCTATATCCAAAAACATAATGGATAAAAATTTTAATGCTCAAATTAAAAAATAAGTGGTCCAATATATACGTGAAATTCCAGACCACAATTATGTATTGGATTTGAAAACAGCCCAAAATTCTTGAGTTTTCTCCTAATCTAGATGTCTAGTTGAGCTATAAATTTGTGGGGATAAAGTAAATATATAGGTTACCAATTTCTTTATAATAAATGGTTTGGATATGAAAAAATATTTTTATCCTAAAACCCATTCACACTAGGGTCTTTAAAAAATCATGGATAAAATTGGACAACACATGGTTTGGGAAAAAATTCATAACTTTGGATATAAAAGTCCAATGGCTGCCAAATTTGAAGGGTAAACTTTACACATCCTCATATAAAACATTTATGAATAATATATCTCAATATTAATTTACCAAAATGGTGAAATTTTCTATACAAATTTAAGGCATGTTTTGGAAGGAAAACAATCCAACACATTTGGATAAAAATTCATCCCCCTATTATCCTTGCAAGATATTGAAATTTCAATAATTAGGAGGATATATTTTAATGAACATAGCCTTTAAAAATTCATTGGATGTCCTTCAAAACTCAAGTTTCTACTTGGGTGAACATTCCTACTTCCTTTCTTTTCATGTACTTGAAGTTTTTTCAATTGTAATTGTGTAAGTGTGATTGTAATTTCATTTGATATTTAATGCATGTATAGTTGTAATAATATATTATTATCATACAAATAATGTATTATAATATCTATGGTCTTAAAATATTTTAAATATACCCAAAAACCTATTTTCTCTTTTGCTTTCTTCTTCAATCAAAAGTGTGCATTTACCTTCCTTCATTTGTGTGTGTTCATTGCACAATTATTTTTCTCATCTCAATATTTTTTTCATTCACCAAGTCATCATAATCATCCTAAAAAAATTAATTAACATTTCAATGGATTATTAAATTATCTATTATGGTGAGTCATAATTTTGGTATGTTAAGTGATTAAGATATTTCACTTGATTGATGTTTTTTTTAAATTAACATTGTCTATGTATGACTGGATATGTCATGGATTATTAAAATGACTTGTTTGACATGTGGATGACATGGATTATTTAAACCAAAAATAAACACGGGTTTATTAAATATTTAACCTTCCAAAAATTATAATTTATAAATATTAAAACCCCCATCGAGGCTTGGATTAAATCCAAAATTGAGAATTCCGATAGAAATCATCTTGTGAAGTAGATGTTAATTTAATGAAATGTTTTGAAAATACCAAGGATTTCATAATATTAGATTCCCAATAATGAAATCACCCCAATATTAAATCAAATTTTAAAATCAAACTTCATCCATAAACTAGCTTAATTAATAACTGCAAACAAACCACCATTTAAAATATAAAACAAAAATCAATTAACTAAAAAAATAGTACCATCACCAATGATTAAACCCAATGGTCACTATAAACATTATAGAATAGAACTAGATATTTGAGAATTAGATAGGTGATAATCATCGATACATAAAATTACACCATTTATTAGGATAGTTTTATGATTAGTCAGTCATTTTTTATTATTATAAAAAATATAAAAAACAAAAAATGAAATAAAAAAAATATAGAGAAAAAACTCCTTCCCCGTTCTTTAATTGTTTTCTTATAAATTCCCCATAGCATCCCAAACAATCCCTTATATTTTTTTTACCCTGAAATAAATCAAAATCTTCACTAAATTTGGATAAATGTTAGGGATAATGAAAACACTCAATACCCACTCATTACCCATTTAATTGTTCTAGATATGACCAATCATAGGGAATAAACCTTAAAAGAAATCATTATTATTGATATGAATTACCAACCTATGGTATTAAATATTAAAACATTGAGTAATTTTTTAAACTCAAATAAGGTTTGATTCATCTTTCACCTCATTTTCATGCTATATATGGTGGGGATCTATATCATCATCTCAAAGAGTTCCAAGTGGTGTTATCTATCATGTAGCCTCAAGGGGTTTCTGAAGAAAAAATCAAACTTTGAGTATTACCTTTCTACCAAGATGTATCTAATAAGAAAGTGATCTATCATGTACCTTACAGTTCTATAAACTCATGGATTGACCTGAAGTGTCTCTTTTTAGGAAAATTATTTCCCACTTCTCGAAATGAATCTATACGAAAGGAAATTTATGGTATTCATAAATTACATAAAAAATCACTACATGAATACTAGGAGTGGTTGAAAAATATTACGGAAACATTCCCACACCACAAAATCCTTGACCAAATATTGATCCAATACTTCTATTAGGGGTTATCGTCTATAGAGAGAACTCTCACCAATGTTGAAAGTGGTGGTTCTCTTATTGAAAAAACTACTATATCTATATGAGATCTTATAAGAAACATGGCTATAAACATATAGTAATTCCATACTCAAGAACATGCTCAATTAAAAAAAATCCCAAGAGAATAAATATATAAATCCCAACAATATGATCTAGTGAATTAGTAAACTTACAGGTCTTGTGAAAAAAATAGCTATGGATACTAAATACCTATCCACATCTTCTCTATAATCTCAATTCCTTGGACCTATAAAAAACCATGGAATATAAATATCACTAGATCATCCAACTGAAACACGTCCATAGGTAAAAGATGATCCATCAGATACTTATGGAACAAAGGAGACCATTACTGTGTTTTCTTAAAGGAAGACCAACCATCAATAACCAGGTTAGTTCATTAGAAACCCCAACTAACCCCACTTTTATCCATTCTCTCCAACCAATAACCCAGGATAGGAAGATTATATAGGATTGAGGTATGATAATACCATCTACAAAGCCCCTAAATTACCTCCTCAAAACCAAAACTCATTACAATATTGTCATGGTTGGAGTAACTTCTAACAACCTTATAATTTTCTTCCTAAACCTAAATGGAGAAATCTTCCTCCTACTCAACCTGGCTTACTCTATCCTAGTGATCCTTCTCAATTCCAAACCCTATCCAATCATTTTACCAAGAACCAAAATTAATGCAATCCCAATGTGGGAAAAACCTTTTTTTATAAGAAATAATGGGAAAGTGTTCCGGAAGATCTTACCTCCTTCACCCATTCTAGCTTAAAAAAGACTAAAAACTAAAATTGGTTAACTTATATCCCACCTAAATCAACAACAACCCAATTATTCCCAACTCCCAGATCAACCATTTTCCAACCCTAGGGGTAATATAAGTGAAATTTCACTTTAATATGGAATGAAAATTCTATGCCACCTGATGAATCCAAAAAATCTGATTTAAATATCAAGATAAAAATGAAAAGAACAAAAATCTAGAAAAAGAACCCAAAGACACCTCCTCACCACTTTCACCACACCAAAATATTACATTAGCGATGGTTTATGAAACCACCACTAATTGTTTTAGATCATTTTGCAGTTGTTTATTAAAAAACACCACTACATCTTTTTATTATTTTGACAAACTCGACACTTCTACCCCGACCCCTTGATGCTTCACTTCTGACCCCCTGAATCCCTATGAACCCTCGTCATCACTGATCCCATCCCTCTCTACCAATTCCTTCCCTCGTCGCCGATCCTGATGCTCATCACCCATCACCGCTGGTCCGACCCTCGCTGACCTCTCCGATGGTTCACCTCGACCCCCCCCACCAACTCCTTAAAGCTTCTCCACCAATCCCAACCATGGGTGTGGTCATTTTTGAAGGATATGATTTTCATAGTGTTTTAGATTAGTTTTTCCACTTCTTGGAGGTAGATGTTACTATGAAATTGTTTCATTTTAGAATTATAAGCATGAGTTTACTTTCTAAATTACATTTTTATGAACTTTTGAATATTTTTGATATACTAATGATTTTTTGAAAATATTTCTTGTTGTTTTGAGGTTGGTATAAATGGGTTTTCACATGAATACCATGTTTTCATTTTTTAAATAGATTGTTTTATTATACTAATATTCTTGTGAAATATCTTATTTTATTTTGAATTGGTTATCATGTTTTGAAATGGGTTTTGACTCGATTATGATTTTTAATATGCGAAAACTACATTTTAAATATAATTTTATTTGAAATTGAGGTGTTGGAACTCTAAATATTTTAAAAAAGGTTGATTTAATGTATTTAAAATTGGTATTTTAAATGTCTACATGGTTTCTTGTTAGCTTGTTTTAATTGGTTTTATGGATGTGGTTGTCCCTTTTCCTTTATTTTTACTTTCAAAGAGAAAGAAACTTATTGAAGTGTAGCTTTGAAACATTTTAAAAGAAATGTTTGATTTTTTTGGACCTATTAAAAAGTTTCAAGTTTTGTTCATGTGATTTTTGGGTGAAATGAAGGTCATTGGCCATGATTTGTTTTTTCAAATAAGAGAAATGTTTTGTAAGGGTGAAATTTAAATTTTTTAAATGATTTGGTGTTTTACATAATTTTATATATCGTGTTTGTTAATTATTTTATGAAACAATAAATCTTTTTTCATTCCAAGACATGTTTTGGTGTCAAAGTACTGTTTAGAACATTGGTTTTAAATGGTGTATGTGGAAGGAAACCCTTGATTACACCTTTCTCATTTACCACTTGTGTGGGTTTGTGATAAATATGTGATCCTTGTTTCTCCCCATTAAAGAGAATGTGATACTTATTACTAGAGTGTATGTTACGTATGAATGGGGTACTACATCATTGGGTGTTGGTGTTGAATGTAGTTATGGCTATTCCTAATGTGTTAAACTTGTCTCATTTTCATTATGCCTAAGTTCCACTATTAGTCACGGGAAACCAGGTACTAATTGGATTACCTAAATTATTTCTCTAGTTGGTTCACATGCTTCGAGTTTCAAACTAGTCATTATAGGAATAAGGTCTAGGTGGTGGGTTTTCCTCATAAGTCTTGTGTTGGAAACTTGGTTTTCAGATATATATATAGAAAAAGTTGATAAATAGATAGTACAGGTGGTTATACCCATATATGATTAACTTCTTATCACATTAGTATTACCAGGGTAGGTCCCAGAACACATTAAATTATATGGTTACTTAGTAATTTAGGGGAGTTTTATCTAGTGCTATATTATATCATTTCCCCTAATTTCTTCAATATGGAATATTTCTTGTTTATATTATATTATATGGTTACTTAGTGATTTAGGGTAGTTTTATGTAGTTCTATATTATATAATTTCCCTAGATTTATTCATTATGGAATATTTCTTGTTTATATTGTATTTTTATATGCCTTATGTTACTGTTTTTCTTACCCTTACATGGAATTTATAGTTTTGTGTTACCTTTACTTATGTACCTTTGTACCCTTACACTTGATTTATATTCTTGGTTTTACCCTTACGTATACTCTACTTACATTTAAAAAAGTGTTTCTTACCTTTAAGCAAATTATTCTTACCTTTACACAAGTGTTTCTTACCTTTACAAAAGTGTTTCTTACCTCTATTCAAGTGCTAATCTACCCTTAAGCGACATGAAAAAATGGAAGTTAGCCTTGTGTAGTGAACAAGATACCTTTAAATAGTGTTTGTAATTTATTTTTTCCCTTTATGCGTGCTTTAGAAAATTCTTATTACCTTTATGTAATTTCTGAGTGCCTTTATATAGCTTTTCTAGTTACATTTACTTGACCAGTTTAAGTAAAAGCTTACCATTACACAACTTTACTAGTTACCCTTATGAAATGCTTATAATTTGTTCTCACCCTTACATAGCATAATAATATACCTATATACAACATGTGTAAAATTTATCTTATCTTTATATGAGCTATATATTTTAAAGGTCACCTTTATGCCAATTATAAAAATTATTAGGTAGCCTTATGTAGTCTATGAAAAAATTATTTTACCCTTATGTGGGCTATATAGGTATAAAATTTTCCTATTATATTTAAGTAGTATCATTTATCATCTGTTTGAATGGTATAAAACCTTTGTCACTAGAAAATGATACCAAGAATGAAATACATTGAGTATTTTTTAATTTGAGCATGATACTTTAAACAATAATATGTTTTTAGTTTAATTTCTAACTTTTGGGTTTTAAATGTATGATGAAGAATTAAGAAAAAACTATGTGTATAAGATTCAATGGATTTATAAAGAATGTTATCCAATTGTGTTTTGTCTATAAACAGAAGATAAGGAAAGAAGTGGATAAAGAATAATAAATACAGTTAGAACATCATGGATTTATTATATTGATTTGTTGAGGCATTTCTAGTTGCCCTATATTTCCTTGTTCTGTATCAATTAAAGAAGGGTCGAAGTTCACTACTCGACACCGGTTTATTCATTAAAATATTCTAATAGTCTAAATAGTTTTATTATTTTTTAGAAGTGTTAGAAATTCTTATTTCACAGATGGTTATACATACATTTAAAAGGTAGTGTATGGTTATTGAACATATTCAGATTTTTTCAACTAGTATATATGAATCTCTTTTCCTATTTAGTAATAGTTATGTATTTTAATTTTTTTTATAATGTATAGGAACATTGCGATATATATAGATAAAATTTGGATCACATTATCGAGGTACACACGTCAACGTACTAAGGGTTTGGAAGAGTTTTTATATTTTTCAATTTCCAATCGATTTGTTGATGGGAGAATAAGATGTACATGTCTGAAATGTAAATTTATAATATGATTGATGAGAGATGAAGTTTATGAAAACTTTATATTGAAGCAATTACTTTCTCATTATTTGTGTTGTATTTATCACGGAGAATCGAACATTACAAAAAGGTTGAGCACTGATGTCAATCCACCAAATGAGCTGCCAACTTCATCGACAATGGAAAATGAAATGAGAAACCTTATAAATGATGCATTTGGGATTGAAAGACACCAAAAACAACATCAAAACACATCATAAAAACCTGTTGAGGTTGATACAAATATAAACGTTACAAGTGATGTTTTTGAGACTGTAGGAAAACTTGATCAAGATTGTAACATATCATTGGATCCTTCTCTTGATTATGTGGAGACTAATGTAAGAGAAAACTTCAATGAGTAGATTGATTCATTTCATGGTTTAGTTGATGATGTAAATCAAGAGTTTTATATTATATGTTTGAAATATTCAAAACTTTCTTTTCTACTGAAGTTGTACTATATCAAATGCCTATGTGGAATTACAAATAAGGAAATGTCCATGATATTGGAATCGTTTCATGATGAATTTCATAAAGAAAATATCCCTGATACTTTTTATGATATGAAAAAATTTGTTAACAAGATTGGTTTGAATTATAAAAAAATACATTCATGTCCAAATGATTGTATGCTTTATTAGAGAGAGGATTCAAGTAGAAAAGATTGAAAAAAGTGTTCATCTTCAAGATGGAAGTCTACGGGTGATATTGGAAGTCTGAATCAACATAATACCATGAATAAGAAGAAAAAGAACACACATGAAAAGGTTTTGTGTTACTTTCCTTTAAAGCCTTGATTTCAAAGATTATTCATGTCATCAAAAACCACCGAACACATGTAGTGGTATTCTATAGAAAATAAAAATGATGGGTTAATGAGTCATCCAAGAGATTCAAAATTGTGGAAGACATTTGATTCATTACATCTAGTTTTATTATCTAATATTTGGAATGTTCGATTGGGATTGGCTTCTGATGGGTTCAACCCATTTGGGACTTTGAGTACCAGTTATAGCATTTGGGCGGTCCTTTGATCCCTTACTATCTGCCTCTATGGATGTGTATGCAACAAACATATTTTATCACTTCGATGATTATTCCTAGAAAAAAATGCCAGGAAATGACATTTATGTGTACTTGCATCCTTTAATTGATTTATTATAGGAGTTATGGAGAAATGGTGTTGATACATATGATGCATCTTCTAGAATAATGTTCAAAATGCAAGCTACATTAATGTGGACCATTAGTGACTTCCCTGTATTGGGAATTTATCTGGTTAGAACAATTACACGAGTTTAGATTGTCCTATTTGTAAATTTGATTTTGAGCCTGAACAGCTACCTCAAAATAGAAAATGGTACTTCTCATTTCATCAAAGATATCTTGATGCATTTCATATATTTTATCTGAAAAATTCAAAATTCAATGGTTTCATTGATTGCAGACTTCCTCCAAAGTTGTTAACAGGTTTTGAAATATTGAAATAACTTGGAAATTTTGAAACATAATTTGGTAAGTGCCTGATTTTATTGATAGTGGGAAACAAGTTCGAAGTAAATCATCAAGTGAAATTGAAAAGCAATAATGGAAGGAAACAATTATATTCTTCAAACTTCTATATTAGGAATTTAATTTGTTGCAAAATAATCTTGATGTGTTGCATATTGATAAGAATTTTTGTAACAATTTAATATTCACATTACTTAATTATCATGAAAATTTGAAGGATCATCTCAATGCTTGGAAATACTTACAACCAATGAACATAAAGCATGATCTCTAGCCATATGAGAATGGATGGTATGCTCCGACAATTTTTACAATGAAAAATAGGGATAAAGATACATTCCTTAGAATTTTAAAACACGTGAAGGTATCTTATTGGTATTTAAGTAACATCTCATGGTGTGTTGACTTAAATCATCATAGGTTACATGGATTGAAAATCCACGATTCATATATTTTGTTAAAGTAGTTACTTCTATTGGCATTGTGTATATTATTACCTGAAAAAGTTACTACTGTTGTACTCCAATTTTACACATTTTTCAAAAAATTATGTGATAAAACTATACATCCCTTTTAGCTTAAAAACCTTCAGGATAGATTTTTATTGACACTTTGTGCAATGGAGATGATCTTCCGTTTGTTGTTTTTTATTGTCATGATGCATTTAACTGTGCATTTAGTTGAGGAATCTAAATTTGGAGGTTCCGTACATTATATATAGATCTATCCAATTGATAGGTACTTTATTTATATGATTTTCATTTTAGAAAACAATTCTTGGAACATCATTAAATACATAATTATGTTTTTTTATTTTATTTCACATACATCTTGTTTATTTTAAATATTACATCAAAAATAAAGCTCAAACTGAAGGATCTATTTATAAAGACTATTTAGTAGAGGAGTGTCTTAAATTTTTTTCTAGATACTTGGATGACATTGAGATTATATTCAATCGAGTTAGACATGTTTATGACACATCGACTCAATCTGAAATACATGGGAAATCAAAAATATTTCCTGTTATTGGACAATTAGTTGGGAGGAGCTCAAATGTTACATTGATAGAAATTTAATTATTACAGTAACATAGATATGTGATTCTAAATAATGAAATTGAAGATCTATTTATTCAAGAGTTGAGGGTGCATAAAAAGAGGTGAATGAGAGGATAAACACAATTTGATAATGATATAACAAAAGTTGTTAATAAAGAGATTATAGAATGGTTTTCATGACATGTAAGTTCATAAGTATTGCAATCAATTGAGATATTAGGTTGACATAGATATTTAGTAAATATAATAATGTATATTTCTTTTTTTAGATCATGAATACTGATACTCGAGCACAATTTTCAGAAGATTTTATGTTTCTTTCTCGAGGTCCTCTAAAATAAGCTAGAAAGTTTGACACTTACAATGTGAATGAATTTAGATTTCATATAGTCGATTGGGAAGAGGGTTTGAAAACATATAATAGTGAAATATTTACATTTGATGAAGTGTAATACTATATAAAGTTGACCAATATTATTGAATTAAACTACCACAATCATTTTTCAATTGTTTTATTCAAATATAATTGGGTGGATATTATCAGGGGTGTTAAAAGATATTCTTTGCAATTTACTTCTGTGAACTTCTATCACTTGATGGATGTTGGTAACCATGAAATACATGATTTTTATATCTTATTATCACAATCAAAAAATGGTATATTATGTGAAAGATGTCTTGGATGAAGGGTGGAGTGTAGTTACTCACGTAAAAAAAAGATACTGGTATGATATGGGTGATGAAGTGGAGGATTTGATCTCTAAAATTGAATTCCATCAACAAAAAGAAGAATACTTATTTGTCCATCATGATATTGAAAATATTTTTCTTACATGAGTGGATTAATTAGATTAAGTAATTATGGGGAAATAAATTGACATGATTGAAGAAGAAAGTGATTGTATGTGTAGTTATCCATTCATTTATCAACCAATTATGTCATTTGTGCAATCATTCACTATCATTTTTATGTATATTTTGTTTTTAGTACTGTGCATCTATTATAATTTCTATTATTTCTACATTAAGTTTTTGAAATATATGTTCTAAACTTAATTTTATTTGATTAATTGATAGGAATGCCAAGGAAGAAGTGTTATAATCACACTATGGGGTCAAAGAGTTTTTCTAGAAGCCGATCAACTTTGGTAATATTTTCATTAGTTTAAATATTTATTATAAATTTTTATCAATTTAATATATTAAATTTCTGATTTATCATTGTATAATTCAGTCATAGAATTTAGGCCACCAAGCATCCCGAACAGAAGTGTGGTTCAATGTTCATAAAAAATCTGATGAGAGTTTTGTTAATGAGTTTGCCAAAGAAGTTGGGGTATGAATTCATTTTTCATTATAATAACTTATTATCAGTTGTCCCTATGTTAATATATATTTCTTATAATATGAATGATATTTTATTTATAGGTAAAAATTAAAGAACTATGGAATTTCAATCCAACACAATCCTACTCAGTCTCCCAGGATGACCTAGTTGGTAAAATCCTTGGGAAGGACCATCATGGTTGAGTGTACAGGATGGGTTTTATAGCGACCTAGCCTTTTCTTACATTAATATTACATAATTTTAAAGATAAAAAACATAATAATATTACACATAATGGATCCATAGGTTTAGTGTCTTGGGAAAACTAGGACCATACATAACAATTACAACATCAAGCATAAACATTTATTTAATTTATTCATCTCTAGGTTTTTGTTGGAACTTGACCTATCCTTAGTACATGTAACCACCTGAGAATATACATCAAAAGGGGAGAGCTAAAAACCCAGTAATAGGATAGATAAGAATAATATATCATGGTGTGATCATAATCATAACATAGACAAAGAATCATGAACATGAGAGGAAGCATAAATAAAAGACTTGAAATGTGGCAATGCATAAAAAATGAAACATCTTGTCTTAGTGGTTAACTACCACACATAATTGTGAAAAAAGATAGAATATTTTTCAAACATAATTTCACATTAAATCATGAGATTCATCACTTTACCAAATTCATTAGAGTGCTGTATAATTCCGGGCGCACCCGTCACATTGAAACATTCATATTGCGCTATATAATTTCAGGCGTACCCATCACATCATAACATTTTCATTATCATGCCTGACACATAGAACATATATCAATAATAACAATGGAAAATAATTGGTTACAACTCATACGAAAACTTTCATAATATTTGGATTCCCATAAGAAAGAGGGAATAACATACATGTTACAAGAACCATCAACCTTGAGTGAGAAGTAAAAGGCGAGTTCTTAAAAGAGGAGTTCTTTTGAAAAAAATTTTGTTTGAAATAAACAGTAGTGGTAAACATTTATATACTCTAAAATGAAATAAAATAATGAAAAAATGATTTTTAAGGTGTAACCATATCAAAAATGGAGTGAAAGAGGGAGAAACCAAAAAAAGAATGATGGGTTTGAGAATTTCCCCTTACCTTATATCTGAACGCTTCCTTCGCTTTATAATCCGGTATAACCACATTAGATTCCTTAATTAATAATTTCAGAACCTTGTGTACATTAATATGATTCATTATGGTTTCATTGAGTTATTTTATGGGCCTTTAGATGAGTTATTGAGTTTAAAAATATTGTTCGAGAATGTTTGTTTTTATGGTTTTCTTGAGCGGTTCACATGTATTCATAAATGAAAGTTCATGTTGAACATGGAGAAACATCCAGAACTGATATTTCATGTTATTAATGATATTACATAAGATTAAATGAACTTATAATGAATTATATTATATACTATGTGGATGAATCATTAGATAAGAATTAAATGGTTATTGTTTGGGTTAATTTGGGCAGTTTTTCGACCACAACAAACTTATTTTGATTAATAATTCAGTAATATATACATAAGTTAGTTCCAGAAATTTAAATAGAAAATAATACATATAACATATTCTGGTTCAACCATGAAAATGGTTTCATGATCAGATCAGAAGGTAGAAATGGAAAAAGAAAACATGTCATTCTTGAAGGTGATAGATTAACACCTCACGAACAACGTTTTCTTTTATAAAATAAAAGGAAGAGGAGAAAGGGGTTGGATGGTATAATATCCCATTAGTATCATAAAATTAAATTATATGTATAATAATATAGTTACCATACCATTTGGATGATGATAGGTGGGGAAAGATTAAGAAATGAACTTGAAATTGAAAGGAAATTAAAGGAAAATAAGGAGAGAAAATATCTCTTGAATCCTCCTCTTGAGATCCTCCTTAAGGAAGCTAGGATTGATCTTTTTATGAGAACAAAATCTCTTGGACATGGGGGAGGGGCTAGAGAATATGTTTGGGTATAGTTTAGACAAGTCTTGAAGCTTGAGAGGTGTGATGAAATGAGGGTGCAAAGGCTGGTATTTATAGTGGATGGGAGAGGGTTTTCCTTAATATTTAATTGATTAGTTTATTAATTTCCCCTAAGATAAGGAATAGTGAGTCTTTAATGACCAAGAATAGTAAATAGGGCATTTGAGTTCGATATTTGGGTGCTTAGATCACTTGTGATGTCAGGAATAGTCGGTTTAAATTATAATGTATTTATATAGTAAATTAATGTATTTTACTATTCACCAAAAATTCAAGTATTTCAAAAAAATACCAAAAATTCAACCTAACCAGTTTTCAATGTGTGTAATCCAAAAATGAAGTCCATTTTTCAAAAATAATTTTCTAAATATTATTATTTTAATATTTAATTACAATCATAATTTATTATCCAAAACCAGTTTTAAAACATTCATTTACTTATTCTAAAATATAGGTATATCATACTTTCAACTTGAATATTATTTATATGTTATCATAGGTAAGGTTACTATTCATTAGGGTATATCACTATTCATAAGGGTACGTTACTATTCATAAGGGTAGGTTACTATTCACTAAAAAATTATGTTTTTCTTATTGGACTCTAAATTACTTACTTTTTGCAACCGTGTATGTCAGATTTTCAAAATTCCAAACACCGAAGTGACAAACATATGTTTAAAGGTCACTTATCACTTAGTAGTTCATTATGTTGTGTTTTCATAGGATTTTATGAAATATTTATAAGAAGGTAATTTCCATTGAAAAACTTTGGGTCATTACATTGTTCCCCCCTTATGAAATTTCACCCTTAAAATTTCATTTTACACAAATAGGTGAGGGTACTTCTCTTTCATTGCCTGTTTTGGTTACCAAGTAGATTCTTCAAACTTATGGTTCCTCCAAAACACTTTGACAAGGTGGCACTAGTACAGAAAACGTTTTTAACGTCACCATTTTTTACGTCGGTTATATATAACCGATGTGAAAATCTGTGATACGTGGTTTTTTACGTCAGTTATTTAATAACTAACGTAAAAAATGCGGAGAGTAAATTTTTAACATCGGTTATTTGATAACCGATGTAAAAAACCAAGGCGCGGTGTTTTTTATGTCGGTTTTCAAATAACCGACGTAAAAAATGAGGTATCTACAATTTTTTTTATGTCGGTTATAAAATAAGTGACGTAAAAAAGTGTCATTTGAGGCCTTTTTGAAGTCAGTTATTTGATAACCGACGTAACAACCCAACCCACAGAATTTTTTACGTTGGTTATATTATAACTGACCTAAAAAACCGTGATTTCTGATGTATTTTTTATGTCAGTTATTCTATAACCATCGTAAAAAGCCAACACGCGGATTTTTTTACGTCGGTTATAAAATAACCGATGTAAAAAAAGTGGTATCTGATACATTTATAACATCAGTTATTATAATAAATGACGTTATAAATGTAATAAAAATAGTTTATAACATCGGTTATTAAATAAATGACGTTATAAAACATTTAAAAAATTAACACGCCCCATGGATTGTCATTTATGATTTTTCGATCGACAGTCTGGTGACTTGTCTCTCTCATGCGGAAAACCCTAACAGACTCTTCAATATCGTTGTATTAAAATCGGGTTTCCATCATTTTTTGTTATCTTTACTCTCCTCGGATCTATCATCTCAATTCGCAACACTCAGGTAAGCCTCCCACGACTTTATTTCGTTCGTTTTTTTCCCGGATAGTCTATATTTACGTTTTGTGATTTTTTTGTTTAAATTAGGTAAGATTATTTGATTTCAAACCATCTTACCTCATTTTTCCATCATCATCTTATTTATTATCCCCATATCTATTAGATCGACTCACAATATTCACATAATCCTCACCTACTTCTATTTCGTTTGTTTTTGTTTCACGAATGCCCGACATTGATGGTAATTTTTGTTGTCATTGATAACTAATGATCTCATTCACCTATATTACTTCACTTTATATATAAACCATTGTGATACACCCATTCCGTGTACCATTGTGATTTATTTTATAAGTATATATGGTTTTTCATGGTGGAATGTTTGTTTTGGATCATCGGTTGTTTCTATTTTGGGTATCACTTTTTGTTGTTCCATAATCTATTTACATCACTTATTTTCGTGGACTATTATAAGTCTTCATATGCTATTAAAACCAGATTCATTGCACAATAGAGAATTTTAGACTAGTAGGAGATACAATTCATGGTTCTCATTTTGAATAATGTCATGATACCAAAACTCGTAGCTTGAGGTTAAAATATCTAGAAATGCCAAAACTAGTAGCTTGAGGTTAAAATCCCATGGTTCTGGGGGGCTGTCAAGAGGGATGGTGGTTGTCCAGAGGGTTGGGGGCTATCCAGGGTGTCCATGGAGGTGGGGGGGGGGGGGGTCCAAGGGGGTGGGGGGTGTCGAAGGGGGTGGATGGCTATCCAAGGGGGTGGGTGTGTGTGTGTGTGTGTGGGGGGGGGGTCCAAGGGGGTGGGGGTGTCGAAGGGGGTGGATGGCTATCCAAGGGGGTGGGTGGGTGTGTGTGTGTGTGGGGGGGGGCTGTCCTAGGGGGTGGGGGCCTGCCCTAAGGGTTTGGGGGGGGGGGGTTGTTCGGGGGGTGGGGTGTCCAGGGGGTGTCCAAGGGGGGTAGGGGGTGGGGGGTGATTTCTAGGAGGGGTGGAGGGCTATCCAGGGGGTGGGGGGGGGGGGGGGGCTGTCCAGAGGGTTGGGGGGTGTCCAGGGGGGTGTCCATGGGGGTAGTGGGTGGGGGTGGTGTCCAGGAGGTGTGGGGGGTGCTGTCTAGAGGGGTGGGGGCTGTCCAGGGGTAGGGGGTGGGGGTGGGGGGTGCTGTCTAGAGGGGTGGGGGTCTGTCCAGGGTGTGGGGGGCTGTCCAGAGGGTTGGGGGTGTCTAGGGGGTGTCCAAGGGGGTGGGTGGGTGGGTGGGGGGCTGTCCAAGGGGGTGGTGGCCTATCCAGAGGGTTTGGGGGGTTATTCGTGGGGGGGGGGGGGGCTGTCCAGAGGGTTGGGGGGGGGGGGGGTGTCCAGGGGGTGTCCAAGGGGGTAGGGGTGGGGGGTGGTGTCCAGGAGGAGTGGCGGGTGCTATATAGAGGGGTGGGGGGCTTTCCAGGGGGTGGGGGGGCTGTCCAGAGGGTTGGGGGGTGTCCAAGGGGGTAGGGGGTGGGGGTGGTGTCCAGGAGGGGTGGGGGGTACTGTCTAGAGGGGTGGGGGGATATCCAGGGGTGTCCAAGGGGGTGGGGGGTGGTGTCCAAGAGGGGTGGGGGGTGCTGTCTAGAGGGGTGGGGGGTTGTTCAGGGGGTGGGGTGTCCAGGAGGGGTGGGGGGGGGGTGATTTCCAAGGGTGTGGTGGTGTCCATGGGGTGTCTAAGGGGGTGGGGGGTGGTGTCCAGGGGGTGGGGGGTTGTCCAAGGGGGTGGTGGTGTCTAGGGGGTGTCCAAGGGAGTGGGGGATAAGTGTTAGTTGGGATTGACTACTAAATTTTGGTTTATAAGATTATGACATGATGATTATGCCGTGATGATTGGATTTACATTGTGATTTTCTCCATCTGAGTTTTTATTTTAAATTTGATTTGATTCTCAGGTTTACTCCATTTTCTCCAATTTTCTACCAACCATTATAGGCCCCATGGGTTTCTTTGATTCAATGGAATTTAAAATTGTTATATCTAACTATATTTTGTTTTTAAAATAATATTCAATCATATTTTTTTAAATATGCATAGATTTATTTTATATTTCAAAATTGTTTTACATTCAAATTATGATTTTTTCATATAAACATATATTTGTCTTATCTTAAAAATATATATAATTTTGATATTTGTTATAGGTAATAATGATTCGAAGTTGGATTATGACACATCGAATGAGAAATGAATATGAGGAAGGAGTTGATACCTTTTTGGAATTTACTAAACGAAATGTTCAAAGTAGTGACATTTTTTTTCTGTCCATGCCTGAAATGTTTAAATATGAAGAAGTTAAAAATTAGAGAGATAAAAGATCATCTGATTTGTCATGGTTTTAATCCGAGTTATAGCCCTTGGTTTTGGAATGGTGAAACTAGATGGAATGTCACTGATGATGATGATTCATAAGATGGTAACTCTGATGGAATTGAAGAAATGATTCGCAATATTGTAGCAGAACAAATTGAGATAGAACCGATAGTTGCGCATCTATATGGTGATGCTGAAAAACCATTATATCCTGGTTGTACAGATTTTACAGTTTTTTCAGCAGTGTTAAGATTGATTAATCTGAAGGCGAAACATGGATGGAGTGAAAAAAGTTTTACAGAGCTGCTACAATTGATGAAAGACATTCTTCCAAAAGATAATTATATTCCAGATTCACATTATAAGTCCAAGAAAATATTATGCCTGATGGGATTGGGATACAATAAAATACATGCATGTCTGAATGACTGCATTATATATAGGAAGGAATATGAATTTCTGTCAGAGTGTCCTAAATTTGGGACATCACAGTATAAGGTGAAATAAAAATCACAGGCTGATGTAGAGATTACAAAGATCCCTTCAAAGATATTTTGGTATCTTCCTATAATTCATCATTTCAAACGTTTATTTTCTAATTCACAGGATGCAAAAAGGTTAATATGGAATGATGATGAGTGGGTATGTGATGGAAAAATACGCCATCCATCTGATTGTCCACAATGGAAGAAAATTGATGAGTAGTATTCTACATTTGGAAATGAAATTAGAAATCTCAGACTAGGGTTGTGCACAGATGGAATGAATCCATAACGAACCCTCAGTAGCACACATAGTTCATGGCTTGTTTTATTGGTAATTTAAAACCTCTATCCTAAATTTTGTATGAAGCGAAAATATGTCATGTTGAGTATAATGATCTCTAGTCCAAAGAAACCCAGCCATAATATTGATGTTTACTTGTCACCGTTGATTGATGATTTGAAACTATTATGGGCTGATGGTATTAGAGTGTATGATTCTTATAAAATAGAATATTTTCAACTACATGCAGTGCTTCTGTTCACTATAAATGACTTCCTAGTGTATGTAAATTTGTCTGGATACATGTTAAATGGCATAAAGCATGTCCAATTTGCGAACAACATACGTCATATTGTCAATTTCATCATGAGAGGAAAACAGTGTACATGGGTCATAGAAAGTTTTTGCCTATGGATCACACTTATAGAAGACTAAAAAAGGTATTCACTGGCTCACAAGAATTTGATACTTCTCCAAAACCTTTATCCCCTGATCTATATATTGAGAGGGTGAAAAACCTTGATGTGACATTGGGAAAGTCACAGAAATCTGGTAATGATAGACATATTTGGAAGAAAAGGTCAATATTTTTTGAGCTACCATATTGGAGGTATCATGAAGTTAAACATAATATTGATGTCATGCACATGGAGAAGAATATATGTGATTGTTTGATTGGAACATTGTTAGATATTAAAGGAATGAAAAAAGATGGGTTGAATGCAATATTAGACTTACTATCAATGGGAACATGTTTGGAGTTAGCTCCCACTCCTAAAGGAAGACGAACATTTCTTCCCCCGACTTGTCATACATTATCGAAGAGGGAGAAAATTAGCTTTTGTCAGTGTCTTCATGATATCAAAGTGTCTCAAGGTTATTCTTAAAATGTAAAAATTTTTGTCTCATTGAAGGACTTGAAGTTGATAGGTATGAAATCACATGATTGTCACGTCATGATGAAACAAATTCTACCAGTTTCATTGCGTGGAATATTTCCCATCCGTGTCAGAAAGACTATAATGAAGTTGTGTTATTTTTTTAATTCAATTTGTAACAAGGATATTGATGTGAATGCTTTGAAAATTTTGGAAAATGATGCAATTTTTATACTTTGTCAATAAGAAATGTATTTTCCTCCAACTGTTTTTGATATAATGGTGCATTTAATGATTCATCTGGTTCGAGAAATAAAGCTTTGTAGACCTGTATATCTTTGTTAGATGTATCCTTTTGAAAGCTATATTAAAATATTAAAGGGGTATGTTAAGAATCCATATCAACCTGAAGCCTCCATTATTGAAAAGTATATTTCTAAGGAGGTATCATAGTTTTGTACGAGCTACTTGGATGTGGAACAACACATAGGTTTGCCTCCATCTCAACATGAACGAGTTAATAATGAGTGAAAGGGGATTTGTGGATTGAATGTCAAATCATTGTCAGATGAACATATAAAGAAGTTATAATCATACATCTTGAATAACATAGCTGATTCTCAACCATATATCACATTTCATATTAATGAGTTGAAACAATGTCATCCAAAGAAGAAAGAAATGTGGATTTTGAATGAGAACAACAAATTTTTTTTGTCATGGTTTAAAAAGACCTTGCTTGGTAGATCATATGTATCAAAGACATTAAAATGGATAGTGGGTGGTCAATTTTTAAACGTGATAACATGCTATGGTTATGAAATCAATGGCTATACATTTCATACAAAAGCTCAGGACAACATAAGTGCAGTTCAGAATAGTGGTGTATTGGTGTTTGTAGAAGCAATGCATTTTTCGAGTGCTAAGGAAAAAAACCCAATTGCTGTATCAAGTAAATATTATGGAGTCATTGAAGACATATGGGAGATTGATTACTTTAAAATTAAAGTTCCTATTTTTAACTGTAAATGGTTTATTGGTAACAATAGTGTCAGACATGATGAATTTGGAATGACACTTGTTAATCTGAATAGATTGGAAGACACAGTTGATTCTTTTATAATGGAAAAACTTGAAAAACAAATTTTCTAAGTAGTAGATCAATCATATATGCAGTGGGATGTTGTTTTACAAGGGAAAAACAATATTTTGGTGAGGATGAACTTGATGAAGATGCTGATTTATGTGAGATCCCTAGTTCCATGGAAATATTAATAGAACATAATGATGAGAATGTTGAAGACATGGTTTGTTCCATAAGGAATGATCACGATGAAGGAATTTGGGAAAAAAATCCATTCGTACATTCCTAAAATTACAGGTAACATATGTTTATTTCTTGTTTACATTTATTTTTTTCATAAAATGTTAGATATTGTAAGTTTTTTCTTTATTAAAACATGTATTAAAACAAAATAAGTATAAGCTTTTTTTGTTTTAAGTTTGTTTAGTTTACTTTATCATGTTTACCATTACATGAATTATATATCTATTATTTTTGTTCAGTGAAAATTACTTTACTATGTTTACCAAGTTTACCATGTTTACCATGTTTACCATCTTAACCATCTTTACCATCTTTACCATTGTTTAACATGCTTACCATATTAACAATGTTTACTATTACGTAACTTAGTACACTTTTCTGTTTTTTGATTACAGTAATATTAAAATATTTGAATTTGTATATTTGTGAACTAATGTTTGTTTTTTTGATTTGAAGGATAATGACAGATCATTCAGTTGATCAACCACATGATTCTAGAGATGAGAATATTGGTCATACCTCTAGGGAGGAACATTCACATGCTCCTCTTGATGTTCCCCAATCTTCCTCTTGTGCTCTTATTATGACAAAGAGTTCAAAGGTTTGTAAATGTGGGTGCACATGTTTACCAAAATTAGCATTTTCCCGTACATAGGGTTATAGGATACTTGTTGAGTTTAATGGTGATGATATTCCTAGATGTCCAAATGCAAAAGATTTTAAGAGTTTTGTATCCACTCAGGCTAAGAGAAAATAAGCATTTTCTATGATGACTGGAGAAGTGTGGATAAAGCGACAATCTCTCAATTGTGGGAGATGATTTTGGTAAGATATTTTTCTACTGTTAGACTATTCTTTAAATGTTTCAAGTATATATAATATGTTTAACCTCTTCTTTATTAGATGAAATTTGATATTCCTGCCACTGGAGGAGTCAGGAAGAAATGCTTATCTTTGACTGCCAGGAGATGGAGGGATTTCAAATCAACCCTCTCATCTGATTTCATTTATGGTCATAAGAGTCATGAAAGTCCGTGTCGTATATATCCTTTTATAGATGAAGACACATGGAGATAGTTTTTTTAAAGTAGAATAAAAGAGTCATTTTTGGTAAGGGAAATGTAAACTTTTATAAGATTTCTTATATAAATGATCTTATTAATTGTCACGACCCGTCCTCGGGGCCCGTGCCATGACTACCCCAAGCCCGCCTTCCATAGGCCAGGGGCTGGCGACTAGCACCAAGGCGTAAATACCAACAAAAAGGGAAGGCATTGCCTTTGAAAAGTAAACAAGCACTACAGAGTAAGCAAGCGGGAAAGTAAACACTGAGTAAAAACTGTACAAGTTGTGCTGAAAGTAAAAGGGGCCGGAAATACAAGCCCAACTGTAAAGTACAACTGAAAGGAAAAACAGCAACTGAAAAGGGAAAACTGCAGCGTCGAGCCGTCCTCCGGAAGTCCCACCTGAAGGGTGGGTGCTGATAGCCTCCACTGCTCCTCGGGTCCACCTAACCGCTCCGAGTACGTCCCGCCCAGTGGTCCACCTCCAGGTACTGTCCTGCTCCGCACGCCTCCTCTACGATCAGCGCTGTCCGTCGTCTGCAACCAACACCACGAAGTGCGGGCATAGCCCGTGCAAGGGTGAGTATAAGCTACTCAGTAGGGACCCCGAGACCCCCGAAGGTCTCCCGAAATCCACAAAGGATAATCCACAAAGGAAAGATACAATCACGAAGTAACATCTGACACGGCTTAGGTATATGCCCATACATACACCAAAGTCTTCAGTTCCCGTTCGGCTCCAACGTCCGAGCCCAAGCACAACCTAGTCCACACAGGAAAGCAAAACGCACACCCACACAGGATAGAACAACACAATCCACAAGGGAGAGTAAACAGTAAATCCACACAGGATAGCTCAACACAAGATTCAGCTCACACAGGTATACTTCTTCGGATGACGATAAAGATGATCATTGAACCATCTAAGTCGTCGGACCCACGAAGGATCGATAGGTACTAACCTTGCAGTGACCCACACAGGATCGGGCCCACGCATGACCTGTAGAAGTTGGCTCACACAGAACCGCTGAGAGATGACCCACACAGAATCGGGCCCACACAGGACCGGGCCCACGCAGGACCTGTAGGCGCTGGCTCACACAGAACCGCTGGGCGCTGACCCACGCAGGATCGGACCCACACAGGATCGGGCCCACACAGGACCGGGCCCACGCAGGACCTGAAGCACTGATCCACATAGGATCCCTGAGTGCAGGAGTCGTCGCAGTCCGCTGAGGATCTCTGCACAGTCGTCGCCGCAGTCCACTGAGGATCTCTGCACAGTTGTCGCCGCAGTCCACTGAGGATCTCTACACGGTCGTCGCTGTCGAAGTAGCAGTCGCAGCCAGCCTAGGGTTCCCGCACACAGCAAGCTCATTCGGGAGGGTCCGCTCCACGAGCCGAGAGGCTGATACATCAACTGACACGAAGTCCGAAGTTGATGTATCCAAAAGTTCCGTATCGTCAACAGGAACTCAACGTCGTAGATGGCGCGTCAATCGGACGCCCGGTCTGAGAGATATTGGCATTTTCGTCCCACAGGCCCGGTTGGTTTTTAAGGCAAAACCAACCCGACCGCACTCCACCTGCGTCCAAACCTTGGGCAGAGTATTCCAAAAGATCCGTCTCACTTAGAGGAATTCAACAATGCTGACGGCACGTCAATCGGACGTCCGTAGCTCAAGATCTGAGCGTTTCCGCTCCGAGGGCCTGGTTGGTCTCGTGTACGAACCAACCCGGCCGAACTCAAAGTATTCCGAAACCTTGAGTGCGATATACCGAAACGACCGTCTCGATCCAAGGATCGCGTTTCCGCTAACGGAGGGTCGTTTGGAGGCACGAAGCTCAAGTTACGGGCGTTTGAACGAAAAAATCCGAAGATGGGGGGTACGGGCCCGGGCCGACTCGGCCCGACCCCCCCCTGGGTCGGCCCGAACCGGGTCCACCCGGACCGGGTCGACCCGGCCAGGGCCAGTCCGGCGCGGCCGGCTCGGCCGGCTCGGCTTGGCCGAGCCGCGCGGGTGGAAGCCGCGGGCGCTGACCCGCGGCTTGAGGGAGAACCGCGGCCCGCGTGCGGGCCGCGCTGGCGAGCCGCGGACGCGCTGAGCCGCGTCCGCCTGGACGAACCGGACCCGCCGCCGCGAGTCCGTTGGTCGCTGCCGCCGCGGATGAAGCCGCGGCGGATCTCGTCCGGCGGCGCGCCGGGGCGCCGCCGCGCCGGTGACCCGCGCCACCGGCGACTTCCGCGGGCCGCTGGCGTCGCTCCGGTCGCCCGTTTTCCTTCCCGTCTACGCTGTTGCTCCTCCCGGGATCCGTTCTTTACTGCGGGATCGTCAAACGTCCGCTGCGGCACGTTCCGTCGTCGTCCGCCAAATCCGCACAAAACGAAGAACGGTGGAGTGTCGTCGGGCCGTGTTCGTTTGGCCCGAACCCTCCGCGTTAGAGATAAACATCCGGGAGAAATTATTCCACACAGGAAACAACAAGTTTTAAGAAGATTAAAAAAAATGTTCACAAAAACGGTTCTTTAATTTCTTTAAAGAAACATTGACGGGATTTAAAGAAAAGGGGTAAATCCATAATAAAATCCCTACCTTGATGATCGTCGTGCGCGGGCATTCCTCGCGGAAGAGATCGTCGCGGAAGAGATCGATCGTCGCGTCGTCGGGGGAGGCGTCGCGTCGTCGCGGAAACCGGCGTTGAGTCGGCGAACTCAACGAACCAAGAACAACAGATTTAAATTAAAATTAATTAAATCTGTGTTTAAACACAAGAAAAGAACCTTGAACGGAAATCCGAAATCACTCACCTCAAATGGTCAGTGATCAGAGATCGGAGATCGGAGATCGGAGATCGGAAGATCGTCTCGGACGAAAGCGTCGTCGATTTCCGGGTTCGGCGTTCTTCGCGTTCTTCGCGTTCTTCGTGTTCTTCGCGAGGGATAAGAAGTCACGAGGGTTCTCTCAAATCTTCTCCAGCGCAAATAACCAGAGGTCGAGCGTTGGCCTTATTTTATTATTACGCCAACGAATTTGAAAATCCGGTTAAGAAACGAACCATTAATTTGTTGAATTAATTCAACGAAGGAAACGACCCATTTAATTCACGAAAGAAACAACCCATTTAATTCACGAAATAAACCTCCCAATTAAATGGTCTGTTAAGAATTTAGAAAACGCGTCGGTTGACTTTCATTAAGACGGGTTTTCACGGGTGCGTTTCTTAGCGGAAAGAAACGGCGGGGCTCGTGCAGGCCCCACCTCACAAATATCCTACCAAGGGGGTAGGATATTTCTGGATTGCATATTATCCAGTTCAACTCAGTTCAAGCCGCCTTTAAGTGGCTTCAAGTGGCTTCCAAGTGGCTTAAGTGAAATAAAATAAAGTTGTCGCAAAATTATTTTATTTCTTAACTTTAAGCCCGAAAATTAAAAACTACACCCGAGCAAACGCAACTCCGGAAGAGGCGTTTCTAAGCGAATACCGGCGCTGCGATTTCATCGGTGCCCTCAGAATTCGATTCCGGGCACCGGTTCAAAAGTTAGAAAAACCCGCTCGTCCGTTCACTGAACGTACCCGAGCCAAACTTCGGAAAATGATTCTGGGCACACCAGGGCTCGGAATCAGGAGCCGTCAGAAACTGCGTTCTTGTAAAATTCCAAAGAAAATTAAGAAAAAAAATTTCCTTGAAATTTTACGGGTCTTTACATTACTCAAACCTCAAGACTTTACGTCCCCGTAAAGATACATCAAAAACTAGGGAAACAAATGTGGGTACTGAGCACACATCTGAGCCTCCCGCTCCCAAGTGCTCTCCTGGAGGTTCCCGTGCTGCCAGCTGATGCTCACAAGAGGAATCGATCGCCCACGTAGGACCCGCTCCTGTCGATCCTCTATCTCCACTGGGACCTCCGTAAAAGTCGCTCCATCATCCACTTCTAGCTCCCCATAGTCAATGATGTGCGTCGGGTCGTGCACGTATCTCCTCAGCTGGGATACGTGGAAGACGTCGTGCACCCGGTGAAACTGAGGTGGCAGAGCCAGGCGATAAGCCACCTCGCCAACCCTGCTGAGGACCTGGAAGGGTCCGATGAAGCGTGGAGACAACTTGCCGCCTCGGCCAAATCTCCTCAAACCACGTCGAGGTGAGACCCACAAGAAGACGTGGTCGCCATCCTCGAACTCTAGTGGCCTCCGCCTCCTGTCAGAATATGACTTCTGCCGGCTCTGTGCTGTCCTCATCCGCTCCTGGATGACCTGGACCTTCTCTGTCGTGGCCCGGACCATCTCTGGTCCCACAAGTGCTGACTCTCCAGGGTCTGTCCAGCACAAAGGAGATCTGCAAGGCCTGCCGTACAACGCCTCGTAGGGTGCCATCCCGATGGTGGAGTGGTAGCTGTTGTTGTACGCGAACTCCACCAAGGGTAGGTGGTCCTCCCAGCTGTGACCAAAGTCGAGGACACATGCACGGAGCATGTCTTCGAGAGTCTGAATGGTCCTCTCCATCTGACCATCCGTCTGAGGGTGAAAGGCGGTGCTCAGATGTAGCCGCGTCCCGAACGCCTCCTGCAACCCCTTCCAAAGCCGGGAAGTAAAACGAGCGTCCCGATCGGAGACGATAGTCGATGGCACACCGTGAAGTCGTACAATCTCCTGAACGTAGAGACGCCCCAAGCTCTCCACTGAGCCCTGATCTCGGATGGGTAAGAAGTGTGCCGACTTGGTGAGTCGGTCGACAATCACCCAAATGGAATCGTGACCTCTGGAAGTGCATGGAAGTCCAGTCACGAAGTCCATAGATATGCCGTCCCACTTCCACTCCGGGACCTCCAAGGGCTGCACCAAACCTGCTGGTACCTGATGCTCAGCCTTCACCTGCTGGCAGGTGAGGCACCGTGAAACGAACTCTGCCACAGCCTTCTTCATGCCCGGCCACCAGTGCTGTCATCTGAGATCCTGGTACATCTTCGCCACTCCAGGATGTACCGCCAAAGGAGAAGTGTGATACTCTCTCAGCACCTCCTCTCGTAAAGCGACTGGTACCAAGGTACGTCCTCTGAAAAGGACATCGTGCTCCGCTCCAAGGGAGAAACCATCAGGTGCCTGTCCCGAGGATATCTGAGCACGCCGTGTCTCACAGTCAACGTCCCCATGCTGTGCCTCTCTGACCCGCTGAAGAAGTGGAGGAGAGACTGTGAGAGACTGGAGGAAGGCTGCCCCGTCTCTATCCACGAAGGATATCTGCAAAGCGGCTAGCTGCTCTGTCGCCTCCTCAAGTAGCTGGATGCCCGTCCTCCTGCTGAGGGAATCAGCCACCACGTTCCCCTTCCCAGGAGTATATACTATCTCAAAGTCATAGTCCTGGAGGAACTCGATCCATCGCCGCTGTCTCAGGTTCAGGTCCTTCTGAGAGAAGATGTACCTGAGACTCTGGTGGTCAGAAAAGACTGTGAAGCGCTCGCCCATCAGATAGTGTCGCTATGTCTTCAGGGCGAAGACCACTGCTGCCAACTCCAAGTCATGGGTAGCGTAGTTCTGCTAATGAGGCCTCAACTGACGTGATCCGTAGGCAATCACGGCCCGCTCCTGTATCAGGACACACCCGAGTCCGGTCCCTGATGCATCGCAGTAGACTACGAATCCAACTCCCTCCTCAGGCAACGTCAAGATAGGTACGCTAGTCAACCTCTGCCTCAGCTCCTGGAAGCTCTGCTGACATCTGTCTGACCACACGAAGGGTTTCCCCTTCTTCGTCAATGCTGAGAGTGGGGCCGCAACTCTGGAGAAGTCCGGCACAAATCTTCGATAGTATCCGGCTAGGCCCAAGAAACTCCGTACCTCTGATACCAATTTGTCACGACCCGTCCTCGGGGCCCGTGCCGTGACTACCCCAAGCCCGCCTTCCATAGGCCAGGGGCTGGCGACTAGCACCAAGGCGTAAATCCCAACAAAAAGGGAAGGCATTGCCTTTGAAAAGTAAACAAGCACTACAGAGTAAGAAAGCGGGAAAGTAAACATTGAGTAAAAACTGTACAAGCTGTGCTGAAAGTAAAAGGGGCCGGAAATACAAGCCCAACTGTAAAGTACAACTGAAAGGAAAACAGCAACTGAAAAGGGAAAACTGCAGCGTCGAGCCGTCCTCCGGAAGTCCCACCTGAAGGGTGGGTGCTGATAGCCTCCACTGCTCCTCGGGTCCACCTAACCTCTCCGAGTACGTCCCGCCCAATGGTCCACCTCCAGGTACTGTCCTGCTCCGCACGCCTCCTCTACGATCAGCGCTGTCCGTCGTCTGCAACCAACACCACGAAGTGCGGGCATAGCCCGTGCAGGGGTGAGTATAATCTACTCAGTAGGGACCCCGAGACCCCCGAAGGTCTCTCGAAATCCACAAAGGATAATCCACAAAGGAAAGATACAATCACGAAGTAACATCTGACACGGCTTAGGTATATGCCCATACATACACCTAAGTCTTCAGTTCCCGTTCGGCTCCAACGTCCGAGCCCAAGCACAACCCAGTCCACACAGGAAAGCAAAACGCACACCCACGCAGGATAGAACAACACAATCCACAAGGGAGAGTAAACAGTAAATCCACACAGGATAGCTCAACACAAGATTCAGCTCACACAGGTATACTTCTTCGGATGACGATAAAGATGATCATTGAACCATCTAAGTCGTCGGACCCACGAAGGATCGATAGGTACTAACCTTGTAGTGACCCACACAGGATCGGGCCCACGCAGGACCTGTAGAAGTTGGCTCACACAGAACCGCTGAGAGATGACCCACACAGGATCGGGCCCACACAGGACCGGGCCCACGCAGGAACTGTAGGCGCTGGCTCACACAGAACCGCTGAGCGCTGACCCACGCAGGATCAGACCCACACAGGATCGGGCCCACACAGGACCGGGCCCACGTAGGACCTGAAGCACTGATCCACGTAGGATCACTGAGTGCAGGAGTCGTCGCAGTCCGCTGAGGATCTCTGCACAGTCGTCGCCGCAGTCCACTGAGGATCTCTGCACAGTCGTCGCCGCAGTCCACTAAGGATCTCTGCACGGTCGTCGCTGTCGAAGTAGCAGTCGCAGCCAGCCTAGGGTTCCCGCACACAGCAAGCTCGTTCGGGAGGGTCCGCTCTACGTGCCGAGAGGCTGATACATCAACTGACACGAAGTCCGAAGTTGATGTATCCAAAAGTTCCGTATCGTCAACAGGAACTCAACGTCGCAGATGGTGCGTCAATCGGACGCCCGGTCTGAGAGATATTGGCATTTTCGTCCCAGGGGCCCGGTTGGTTTTTAAGGAAAAACCAACCCGACCGCACTCCACCTACGTCCAAACCTCGGGCGGAGTATGCCAAAAGATCCGTCTCACTTCGAGGAATTCAACAAAGCTGACGGCACGTCAATTGGACGTCCGTAGCTCAAGATATGAGCGTTTCCGCTCCGAGGGCCCGGTTGGTCTCGTGTACGAACCAACCCGGCCGAACTCAAAGTATTCCGAAACCTTGAGTGCGATATACCGAAACGACCGTCTCTATCCAAGGATCGCGTTGCCACTGACGGCGGGTTGTTTGGAGGCACGAAGCTCAAGTTATAGGCGTTTGAACGAAAACGTCCGAAGATGGGGGGTACGGGCCCGGGCCGACCCGGCCCGACCCCCCCTGGGTCGGCCCGAACCGGGTCAACCCGGACCAGGTCGACCCGGCTGGCCCGGCCCGGCCCGGCCAGGGCCGGTCCGGCGCGGCCGGCTCGGCTGGCTCGGCTTGGCCGAGCCGCGCGGGTGGAAGCCGCAGGCGCTGACCCGCGGCTTGAGGGAGAACCGCGGCCCGCGTGCGGGCCGCGCTGGCGAGCCACGGACGCGCTGAGCCGCGTCCGCATGGACGAACCGGACCCGCCGCCGCCGCGGCGGATCTCGTCCGGCGGCGCGCCGGGGCGCCGCCGCCTCCGGCCGCCGGCGCCGCCGCACCGGTGACCCGCGCCGCCGGCGGCTTCTGCGGGCCGCCGGAGTCGCTCCGGTGGCCCGTTTTCCTTCCCGTCTGCGCCGTTGCTCCTCCCGGGATCCGTTCTTTACTGCGGGATCGTCAAACGTCCGCTGCGGCACGTTCCGTCGTCGTCCGCCAAATCCGCACAAAACGAAGAACGACGGAGGGTCGTCGGGCCGTGTTCGTTTGGCCCGAACCCTCCGCGTTAGAGATAAACATCCGGGAGAAATTATTCCACACAGGAAACAACAAGTTTTAAGAAGATTAAAAAAAATGTTCACAAAAACGGTTCTTTAATTTCTTTAAAGAAACATTGACGGGATTTAAAGAAAAGGGGTAAATCCATAATAAAATCCCTACCTTGATGATTGTCGTGCGCGGGCGTTCCTCGCGGAAGAGATCGTCGCGGAAGAGATCGATCGTCGCGTCGTCGGGGGAGGCGTCGCGTCGTCGCGGAAACCGGCGTTGAGTCGGCGAACTCAACGAACCAAGAACAACAGATTTAAATTAAAATTAATTAAATCTGTGTTTAAACCCAAGAAAAGAACCTTGAACGGAAATACGAAATCACTCACCTCAAATGGTCGGTGATCAGAGATCGGAGATCGGAGATCGGAAGATCGTCTCAGACGAAAGCGTCGTCGATTTCTGGGTTCAGCGTTCTTCGCGTTCTTCCCGTTCTTCGAGTTCTTCGTGTTCTTCGCGAGGGATAAGAAGTCACGAGGGTTCTCTCAAATCTTCTCCAGCGCAAATAACCAGAGGTCGAGCGTTGGCCTTATTTTATTATTACGCCAACGAATTTGAAAATCCGGTTAAGAAACGAACCATTAATTCGTTGAATTAATTCAACGAAGGAAACGACCCATTTAATTCACGAAAGAAATAGCCCATTTAATTCACGAAATAAACCGCCCAATTAAATGGTCTGTTAAGAATTTAGAAAACGCGTCGGTTGACTTTCATTAAGACGGGTTTTCACGGGTGCGTTTCTTAGGAAAGAAACGGCGGGGCTCGTGCAGGCCCCACCTCACAAATATCCTACCAAGGGGGTAGGATATTTCTGGATCGCATCTTATCCAGTTCAACTCAGTTCAAGCCGCCTTTAAGTGGCTTCAAGTGGCTTCCAAGTGGCTTAAGTGAAATAAAATAAAGTTGTCGCAAAATTATTTTATTTCTTAACTTTAAGCCCGAAAATTAAAAACTACACCCGAGCAAATGCAACTCCGGAAGAGGCGTTTCTAAGCGAATACCGGCGCTGCGATTTCATCGGTGCCCTCAGAATTCGATTCCGGGCACCGGTTCAAAAGTTAGAAAAACCCGCTCGTCCGTTCACTGAACGTACCCGAGCCAAACTTCGGAAAATGATTCCGGGCACACCAGGGCTCGGAATCAGGCGCCGTCAGAAACTGCGTTCTTGTAAAATTCCAAAGAAAATTAAGAAAAAAAATTTCCTTGAAATTTTACGGGTCTTTACATTAATGTTTTTTAATGATTTATTATTCCTAATATAAATAAAACAAGGAAATATCATCAAGAGATCCAATCTAAAAATGTATACCCTCATAGTTTATCTTGGGGAAGGTATGCATTTTTGGAAGAACAAATGATGGCAGAAACATTTCAACAACTAAGAGATGAGTCTTCAAGCTCTGGAGAGGTGGCCCCTCCATCCCCTCCATCTAGACATGAAAAATGGAAGAGGTCTCAAATGGGAAAAAAGGGCAATATCTTTCAGAAGAATCGAGAATCGTAGCTAAGAGGATTGTAAGATATCTATTTTATTTATTAAAGTTAACTATTTTCTTCATATAATTTCAATCATTATAGAAATGTTAAATTAATTAATACAAGACTCTCTTGAGGAGCAGAGTTCACATGGGGTATTTACAGCTACTGGGAGGCAAGATATTTTGTCTGTAGCATTGGGAAAGCCTGAACATCCTGGTTGTGTAAGAGGATATTCGGCAGGTGTATCAGTAAGAAATGTGTTTCCACGTTCTTCAACTTCTATCATTGAGGGGGATTATAAAAAAATAGAATCCTTGGAAGCTGAAGTTCATAATATTAATGCGATAATGGAGGAAAATATTAAAGCTTCGGTACAGTCTATGTTTGCAGGCATGCAAAGAAAATTTCAGACTGCAGCTCCAACTCCTCCACCTCCCCCTGCAGACCCCATTATTTATCCTCCACCTCCGCCAGTAGCTCCCACTCCCCCACCTCAGCCTCTAGACCCCATTTCTTATCCTACTCCTCCACTGCAGCTTCCTACTTATTGCGAGTTGTATGTTGATGATCCTTAATATCATATAGTTGCACATGGGTTGGTATATTGTATTGGAGATACAGTTCATCATCAACAATTAGAGGTATAGAATCAGAGGGTCACAGTACAAGATATTATAGATAGATCAGCTCGAGTACCATTACCTACAGATGAGGTGATGACATTTGGACATAGTATCAGCCATTTTTTAATTTGTCCATCCAGACTTCTTCGACTCATTACCATAGAGGTATGAATGTTATATCTTTTATTTTATTTTTTATTAAAGTTGATTTATCATTTTAAAACTAATATATTTTTCTATTTATTTTTACAGGAATAATTCAAAGGTAAATAAATACTGTATAGACATCAAAAAAGACAAATGGATATGACATCAGATATAGATTCTAGTAGTCTTGACATATTTTCAAGATATTTAAATTTGTTGTCAGGTCATTATGAGTTTCCAATGGAAGCTGATGTTTATGGAAGTGCAATAACTGTGGGGATTATGAAAACTGATATCATGGAGCCTGTTACTGGAGATAAGTTGGGCATCAATGTGGTGTAAATTTTTTCCATGTAAGTCTTAACACCTTTTCCCTGCGTTATATTTATTAAAAATGTATACTTATGTTTGTTTTCTATTAGGTATCTTTATAAAATTTGTGATAGGAATGAGTTGATCGATGTATATGGATTCATGGACCCGAAATTGATTTCCCCTGAAGCATGTGCATTAGATGAGGAAGAAAGAATGCTTTATATTGCTAAAAGACTGGAAAATAATATAGTCACACAATTTTGGATGATGCCTTTTTGTGAGAGGTATGAAACACATCTCTCTCAAAGAGTTCATTATCTTTTAATATAAAAAACCTCTAACCTTAAATTTCCTTTTATCAGTGATCATTGGATGTCAGGGGTTTTTTTCCCAAGGGAGAAAACACTTTATTAGATATGCTTTGTCCATGATGATGTGCGGGAAAGTTTTAAGAATATATTGGAATAGTAAGTTTCAATTTCTCAATAGTTTTATATATTATAATGAATTTTAAATTTACCCCATTCGTATTATTTTCTAACAGGGGATGAGTCTACTTTCAAAAAATCACAGAGAAAAGGAGTGCAAAGATCAAATATGTAAATGTGAAGGTAAATTTCCATTTATAATTTGCACTTTCTGATTTATTACATAAAAATAATATATTTAATTTACACTCATTCAAATAGAATTTTCATTAACAACAAGGAATCATCGAATGCGGATATTATATGTTAAGATTTATGTATGAAACAATAACAACTGGGACAGTTGTGAATTTTGACCTGGTAAGATTTCCTCTTAAACTTTTCCATAATATTTAAATCTGATTTATTCATTATACACGTTAACTACTATCCTTTTCATTTGTAGATTTTTGATGACCCTCAACCCTATATTTCTGAAGAAATCAAACAATTACAAGTGGAGTGGTAAAATTATTTTACAGGTTTGATTGAATTTTAGTTTTTTTGTAATATAAAATGTAATTTTGAATATTTTAGTTGTAATTGTGCATTTGGTAGTAATTTAAGTTGGATTCAGTTTTTCTTGAAGTTGACAGTGTAAGTTTTGAATGTTATATATGTGAATGTTTAATTTTTCTCTACTTATTATTTTGGTCTACTTATGATGGTTTTTCTGGTATGGATTCTGGTCTGGGGGAGCGGGGTTCCAAGGGTGTGTGTGTGTGGGGGTGTTCAGTGGGGTGGGTGGGGGGGGGGGTGTCCAAGGGTCTGGGAGGGAAGTTCGGTGGGGTGGGGGTGGGGGGTCCAGGGTGTCCATGGGGATGGGGGGGGGGGAGTCCATGGGTGTGGTGGGGGCTGTCTAGTGGGTTGAGGGGGTTCTGTTCTATTTTTGGTAACATTTTGGTATGTTTCAAGGGTGTGAGAGGGCTATCCAGGGATGTGGGAGTGTTGTCTAGGGGGTGGGGGGGGGGGGTCTACAGGAGGGTGGGGGGATGTCCAAGGGGTGGCGGTGATGTCCAGGGGTGTGGGGGGAGTGTCTAGGGGTGTGGTGGGGGAAGTCTAGTGGGGTGAGGGGGTTCTGGTTTGATTTTGGTAACTTTTTTGTCTATTTCAAGGGTGTGGGAGGGCTGTCCAGGGGTGTGGGAGTGCTGTCCAGGGTGTGGGGGAGTATACATGTGGGTGGGGGGGGGGGGTGTCCAGGGGTGTTTAGGGTTGTCCAGGGGGTCGGGGGGGCAGTCCAGGGGTGTGGTGGGGGCTATCCAGTGGGGTGGGGGAGGGCTGTCTAGGGTGTGGGGGGGGGGGGGGGGGGTATACATGAGGGTGGGGGGTTGTCCCGGGGTGTTTGGGGCTGTCTAGGGCGTCAGGGGGGGGGGGGGGTAGTCCAGGGGTGTGGTGGGGGCTATCAAGTGGGGTGAGGGGGTGCTGTTCAGGGGGAAGTGGGAGGGATGTCCGGTGGGGTAAGTTTTAAATGTTATCAATGTAAATGCTTAATTTTTCTTTAGTTCTTGTTTTGATCTACTTCTATTTTTGTGGTACGAATTCTTGATTTGGTTTCTGGTTTTTTCTGGGGAGAGCAGAGGACTGCATTTGATTTTTTTTAAAAAAAATTGGTCTTCCATGTCAGTTATTTTATAACCGACGTGATAAAGGAATCAAGAAGGGTTTATCACATCAGTTTTTTGAATAACCGGCGTGATAAACACCTGTGGAATGGTTTATCACGTCAGTTATTTAATAACTGACATGATAAAAGGCTTGGGAAATGGTTTATCAGGTCAGTTATTAAATAACCAACGTGATAAACCCCCCAGACTGGTTTAGCATATCGGTTATTATATAACCGGCGTGCTAAACCATTTCCCAGGGGTTTATCATGTCGGTTATTAAATAACCGATGTGATAAACATCCCCCACATGTGTTTATCACATCAGTTATTATATAACCAACGTGATAAACCCCCCCGATTTATCACGACAGTTTTATAATAAATGACGTTATAAACCCCTTGGTTTTTGCACATCAGTTTTTAATTAACTGACGTGATAAACACCGTGATGTTATGTTTTTTACGTCAGTTTTTAAATAACCAACTTAAAAAACGTTATTAATAATGTCATTCGTATTAACGTCGGCTAAAAACCGATGTAAAAAATAAAAAATAACCGATGTAAATAACGTTTTCTGCACTAGTGTGTATTGTCTTATTGCGTAGAACCTTATCTCTCAGGTCTATAATTTATACTGGCTGCTCCTCATAAGAGAGATAATCTTCCAGCTATACCACCTCTGAGTTTAGTACTTGTGTGGGGTCTTGTAGGCACTTCCTCAAGAGTGATATGTGAAAAAAATCATGAACTTGAGCCATATTCGGTAGAAGTTCAAGTCGATAGGCCACGACTCCTATGCAGTCAAGGATCTAAAAGGGGCCAATGTACCTTGGGCTTACCTTCCCTTTCTTTCCAAACCGCATGAATCTATTCCATTGTGATATTAGAAGGAAGTCTTTATCTCCAACGTCGAACTCTAAGTCCCTTAGACGGTTGTCAGCATAGCTCTTTTTCCAAATATGAGCAGCTTTAATATGTTTCTGGATGACTTGAACCTTTTTTGTCATCTCTTGCACAAAATCGGCTCCAAGTAGCTTTCTTTCTCAAAATTTATCCCAACAAGTTGGAGTTATACATCACTTTCCATACAGAGCTTCATATGGAGCCATCTAAATACTCGAGTGGAAGCTATTGTTGTATGAGAACTCAACCAATGGGAGATGATGATACCATCCACCTTTGAATTATAGAGAAAAGGCTCTTAGAATATCTTCAGAATTCTGAATATTCCTTTCTAATTGGCCATAAGTTTGAGGGTGATAGGCCATGATGAAATTTAATTCAGTACTCAAAGCATGTTGAAGACTCCTCTAAAATTTTGATGTGAAACTTGGATCATGATCAGAGACAATTGAGAGTGGAACACCATGCAGTCTCACCACTTTCTTCACATATATCCTTTCAAGTTGTTCAAGCAAGTGATCTTCCAGAATAGCAATAAAATAGGCAGTCTTGGTGAGTCAGTCAACCAGAACCCATATCTCATTATTTCCCTTCGACGTCTTTAGGAGACCTATGACAAATTCCATAGTAACATTCTCCCATTTATACAAGTGTATAGGCTATGGTTGCATCATCCCTTTGGACTTTTGTCACTCTGCTTTAACTTTATGACATACCAAGCACCTTGAGATATATTCCACGATCACCTTTTTAATGTTATCCCACCCGAAGTGTTCTCGGAGAACATGGTACATATTGGTACTCCCAGGATGGATAGAGAATGTTGAGCTATGTGCATTGTCCAATAGCTCCTTCTTTATCCTGGGTGATGAAGGCACACAAAGCCACGTTCCAAACCGAATCACACCATCATCATTATTATGGAACTCTTGTAGATTTTCTTGCTTTACTGCATTCACCCTCTTTTGTAACTCCACATCATCCCTTTGTGCTTCTTTAATCTTCTCTTGGATGGATGGATGTGAAATCATTTGGGTAAGGTAGCATGTATCCCCTACCCTTATGATTTCTAAATCCATCTTTTGCATATCCAATAAGATAGGGTCTTTCTAAATCCATAACATCAATAGAGTTGCATGTACTTTTCTACTTAGAGAATCAGATACCTTTTTCACCTTTCTAGGATGATAGTGAATAGAGAAATCATAATCCTTGATTAGCTCTAACCATCTCCTTTGACACATGTTGGGCTCCTTTTGTGTGAATATATACTTTAGGCTCTTGTGGTTGGTGCATATGTCACATTTATCACCATAAAGGCAGTGCCACTAGAGTTTCAACACAAAAATCATGGCTGCTAGCTCTAGATCATGTGTCGAGTAGTTTTTCTCGTGGATCTTCAACTTTTGTGAGGAATAGGCTATCACATTGTCATTTTTTATGAGTACACAACCCAATCCTTTCTTTGAAGAATCACTGTATATCAAAAAACTTTCTCCACTTTTAGATAGTGTGAGTATAGGTGTAGTGATAAGCCTTCTCTTTAGATCCTTGAATCTTCCCTCACATTCTTCCATCCAGATATACTTTACCCCTTTCCTTGTTAACTTAGTTAGGAGGCTTGACAGTCATGAGAAATTTTTCACAAAACGTTAGTAGTACCCAGATAATCCAAGAAAACTATGGATTTCTGTGACACTAGAGGGCCTGGGCCATTCCTAAATCACCTTTTTTTTGAAGGGTCCAAAAACATTCCCTCACTTGTGATCACATGTCCCAAGAAAATGACCTGCTTCATCCAAAATTCAAACTTGCTGAAATTTGTGTACAAATTCTCCTTTCTCAATGTCACTAACACAAGTCTTAGATGTTCTTCATGTTCCTCCTTAATATTAGAGTAGGTGAGAATATCATCAATAAAAACTACCAAAAATTCATTGAGCTAATGTCTAAATACTCTATTCATCAAATCCATGAATATTGGAGGGGAATTAGTAAGTTTGAAGAGAATCACTAAAAACTCATAGTGTGCATACCTTTTATGAAAGGCAGTCTTATGAACACCTTCCTTATTCACCTTTAGCTGATGATATCTAGAACAAAGATCCACCATTGGGAAGTATTGAGCTACTCTTAATTGATTGAACAAGTCATCAATACTTGGAAGATGATACTTGTTCTTTATGGTGATCTTTTTGAGTTCCCAATAATCAATACGTAACCACATTGTTCCATCCTTCTTCACAAAGAGCACTAGCGCACCCTAAGGTGATTCAATAGGGCATATGAACCCTTTTTATAGATGCTCTTGCAGCTACTTCTTTAACTCCTCCAGTTTTATAGGATCCATCCTATAGGGACACTTTGAGTCACTATAAGATATTTATCTTTTTCCAAAAGAGGCATATCTATTGGTAAAAGCATATTTTCTTTTTGAAAAGCATTTTACCAACACATATATCCCTGTCACTAAATTGTTGGTAAAAACGTTGTATCTAAATGTTATTGTGATATATAAAACGATTCTATTATAATTATAATAATACTAAAAGATATATATATATGTTGGTTAAAAGGTTTAGTAAAAAATTAATACAAATAATATATCTGTTGGTAATATTATTAACATTTTTAAACAACACCAACAACTAATATTTATTTGTAAATTATATTCTAAAAGTTAATATTCCAATATTTGTTGTTAACAATTTATAATATATTAATCAATATAATATTATATAATATATTATTAAATTTATTAAATTTATTATATAATAATTACAAAATTAGCTTATATAAAACACTAAAAAATTAAAACAATTTTTGAAAAAACACGTTCAAATATAATTTAAATACATATTCAAACTATGTGAAAAATAAGAAGCTCAAAGAAACATATTGCAAACATGTTAAAACATGTTCATACACTAAGAGACTTAACATGGAACTCAATGAAACTTTGTCTATAATCTATTTCTCACAAACATTAGACGTCATTGTCCTAGAATCCCCATCACTTCACATGAGATATCACCTTCTATAGTGGACTGAGACATGAAAAACATCATTGTAATCACTTGGATTGTAGTGGACCACCCTTCAATGCTTGAGGCAACACCTGTCCCCACTCACCTTCACTTTAGACATGCACCACCAGACGCAACATCCTGATCACACAAACCTACCAATAATCAAATAGTTTTAATTTAAATGCATGATATAAAAATAACAATGCATGACATAAAAATATCATCTAGTGACCACAAAAACCATTAGATTATCCCTCTAGACCAAAACAACCATTAGATTATCCCTCCAAGAAAGAGATGATTTTATGATTCATAAAGGAATCTTACATGAGCAGTGAAAAACACCTTTAAAATCCCATGAAAAATCTAAAAACACCTATGAAAAACACATTTAATAATCATTATGTAAAATAAGAATTTGAAGATACATTTCCAAAAAATTATCAAGATTAAAAGAGTTTTATTAGTTTTTTCTTGATCTATTTTTGCTTTCACATTTAATGCACCTGCACCTTAATGCATACCAACCACCTTCATGTAAATACTATTCATCCAAGGTTTGTCAAGCCACAACCCGTGGTATTACTTTTCTAATATCATAATATTTCATGGAATTATAACAGATCATACCTCCTTGAGCATAATATACATGAGTGCCCTTGTGATATTTGAATACACTTCATGGAGCTTCATTGCTTGCATCATCCTCATGTGGTGGTTTACTTGTTCCCTGCATAGAAGTTAGTTCAGAATTCCAGTTAAACATGTGTAGAACCCAATTGAAAAGTACAACTACTAATTTTTTTATCAAAAAAGACCTTAAAATGCCATGTTTAAAATCACAATATTTTTTCTCTATACAGAATAAGCATTAAGGATCAATATTTCTAAAAATCCAGTTACCACACTTGAAACACTGAATAATATCTTAGAGATTCATAGTATTTTCTTTCCTAGGAACTCCATGAATGAAAATTAATGGTCATGTGATTTTATTGACATCAGTGGATACTATGATTAGTCACCCATCATGATGATCATCATATTGATGTTGATGATGCTCAATTCTTATGATACTTTAACTCCCATACCAAATGAAGTGAGATCATAGTCATGTTCCATGAGTGAAATTTTAGGATTCACTTAGCATCTCAACAAAGATGTAGGTAGCATTGAAGAATCCCTGCATCAAATACCATCATTCAAAGCACCCCTTCAACAAAATAGAAGAATGTTAAATCTACCATCTGTGTGGTTAAACAATCTTAGGACCATGAATGAAAGTACAAAGGGATTAATATATAAAATTATAAAGTTCATAATAAAATCAAGCAGTGAATAATAAACTCAAAGATGATATAAAACAAATGCAGGTATATTATTTTAGAACACTCACATTGTGAAAATTGAAGTATGTAGACTCGAAAAGGCAACTAGAACACATACTAAAAATGGAATAAAGAACACTCACATGATCACAAAGTTTTCTTACTCACAAAGGTAGAAAAATAACTTTCATTGGCAGCATGAACACTCTCATCATGTCCTACCATTGTAAAAGAGCAGTCCCAAGGATACAATTGTTTACCAGAATCTACAAAAATCACCACAATAAAAGTAATACACATAAAACCAAAAAAATACAAATGTAAAGAAATTTACAAAACAATATATACAATAAATACGTGTGAACTGAAATATGAAAACTCTATTCTTTTCTAGTTCTCTAGCTCATCTTTGATAAGCGGGGTTACTGCATTAGAAACTGGTGATTATCCCCTAGCATTGAGTTAGAATCTAATCTAGTTGTCACACCCCTGTTCTATGATGCTCATCCCCAGGCCCCATCCTTGAGTCAGGTCTCCTCTCTTGGCCTTGTATGACGAGTTATAGGAGGTGGTATTTCTTATTCATCGAAGTTCCTCTGGTGATACAAGATCTCCCTTATGGGAGGTTGTTTGCATCCAAATCTTTCCATGGACCAAACAATTTCCATCTACTGGTATATTTCCTTTTTTGTCTTTCATTGGAACCTTTCCTGTCCTCAATAGCACTTCTATGCAACATCGTTGTGACTGCAATGAAGGATCTGGACTAGCGCCAGCCTTGATCATCTCATTCTTGACTAAATCTAGCATTTTTCATCTTAGAAGACTGCTTTGGTGATGATCTCCCACTATCATCATTGTCATTCTCTCATTCAAGGCCATGAGTGCTCGATCATAGTGAAGGAAGCTCATTCCCCAATGGTTGAAGATTTGGGAGGATTCAAAAGATAATGACGGTGGATGTAGGGGAAGGGAATACGATAATAGTTAATCAGGATTAGGGTTTTCAGGTAAAATTTTGGAAGCTCAGATGACATTTTTCAATAATAAACAATTTTATATTATATATATATATATTATATTTTTATAAAAATGTATAAATATTATTAAATTATTTATATTTTAATTCTATATATATAATTTTTTATTAAAAAAATAATTCTTTGATATTAAATTTTTAATAAATATTTTCAATTTGGAAAAATAATAATAATTGTTGAATATTTTATTCTAATATGTTTTCATAGTGTAAAATATTTATTATTAATTCAAATTAATAATAATATATTCATTCATTGGTAAAACAATTGTTACCATTACTATGATAATGCATCATATATTATTAGTAGTAAAAGATCTATTGGTATAAAATAATTAATATACACATAAATATATGTTGGTAAGAAAATTATTGGTACATGGAATTAATATTATTTTTTTAAAATATAAAATAAATTTACAATATGTGAATATCAATTTTAAATTACATATATTTCAATTATGTTTATTTTTTTATCGATTAGCATTTGTTGATTCATTATGTTTATTAAATTCAAATATCGTAATGATTAATTTTTTTTATAGAAATATTATTTTAATTTTTATTAATGGAAAAACATTGGAAAATATATAAAGTATTAATGAGATATTATTAATAAAATATATAAAAATGAATGTTGAATTTGGTCATAATAATAATAATATATATAAAAAATTTGGTTTCTCTTAATGTGTTATTATCATTAAATGATTTATTTTAACAGATTTCACTGATGATAAAAGATTTTTTTGGTAAAAGTTTATTTTAATAATAGATTCAAGTGTTGGTAAAAAACTGTTGGAATTAATATGATAAAGCAATAGATTTAACTGTTGTAAAAATATTTTTTGGTGTTAAAAGATCAATACCAAAAAATATATACTTTAGTAAAAACAAGTGTTGGTATTTAAAAACAATACCAATAAAACCTAACATCTGTTGGAATTACTCATTTTTACCAACAGATATATTATATGTCGATAATTTCTGTTTGTATAAGTCATTTTTTTGGTAGTGAGATAGGAGTAGCTTCGGGTATGAGTTCTATTGAGAACTATACCTCATGATCCAAGGGAATTCTGGGTAACTCTTCAAAATATACATCACTGTATTCACTAATGATGGGAATTCTAGTAAGGTTGGTACTATCCTTTGGCTTAACCATTTGGGTGAGGTATGCTTCTTCATAGGGAATCAAAACCCACACCATTGAAGAAATTTTCAAAGGAGATTCATGATCTTCCTTACATTTGTATAGGATCATGTGATGGTTTGGAATATGAAAATATATTTCATTTTCCTAACAGTTGATATGTGCTCTATATAACGAGAGCCAATCCATTCCCATTATAACATCTAATTCCACCAAGGGAAGTATTATGAGATTCGCTGGAAGAATATTCCCACATATGCCAACAAGATAAGAGTCAAACACTTGGGTTGTAATGATTGCACCACTTTATGTATTTACAGATATCTCCACTTCAAGGTTTTAGGGATTTGATTCTATAGTTTTGTAAAACTTTGAAGATATAGAGGAATGTGTAGAACCGAAATCAAATAAGACTTTTTCCATTATTGAGTGAATAGGAAGTGTACCTTATATGACTTCATTATCTTGATTCACTTACATAGTAGTGATGGAATAAACCTTCCCTTGTTCCTTTGGATTTGGTGGCTACTGACGTGGATTTCCCTCAAGAACTCGAGGATTAGTGCACTGGCTTGCATAGTGCCCTAGCACCCTACAACTGTAGCATAGAACCATGGGTGGTTATCTTCTTTCTTAAGATAAATTCTCCTTCCTTGTCATTTCTTTTCAACACTATTGAGCAGGGTGTCCTTATTTCCCACACTTGAAGCACTTCCCCATCCCTTTTAGGCAGTTCCCATGGTGTAACTTCCCACATTTTTGGCATGTGGGTCATTGAGTTTTCTTCCCACTTTTGTCATTAGATTCACTGGCTTGAAACTCCATCTTTCATTTCTTATCAATATAGCCATGGGACCATTATCCAAAATCCATATCCACTTTGAGAGCACACCGAACAACATCTTCATAAATCCAATAGTCTTGAATTTTAAGATCCTTTCGAAGGTTTGGTTTTAATCCACTAAAGAATCTATCAATTTTGCTATCATTATTGATAAAAAATCCGATGCATACCTTTCAGGCCTTGTGAAATTCTATTTGTAAGTTGTCAAAAGTTCTAGTTCCTTTTTATTGAGCTCTATGAATTCTCTCTCCATCTTTTTATGAAGAGTTCTTGGGAAATATTTGTTAAGAAACATTATCTTGAAGTCTTCCCATTCCATCTCTTCAATTTCCTCTCTTGGCTTGGTGTTATTCATCAAAGCCCACCATTGATCGGCCTATCCATCTAGATGATAAACAGATAGTGTCACCTTATCCATCTCAGAATAGTGAAGCACATAAAATATCTTATCCATGGAGCTGACCTACCATTCCTTAACTAGTGGATCATAAGATCCACTAATCATCGGTGGTCGTTGCCGCATAAAACATTTGATAGTCAGTTACTCCCTCTTTGGTGAAGGAGGATGTTCCCCATTATTATCGTTATTGTTCATAACTTGAGATAGTTGGGTAAGCATATCCATGAAGTTTTTAATTCCATATCCCAAATCATTGGGGATTTCATTTGGGCAATCGTTGCATTGGCTCTCACATGAGTTGTTGGCCTGGTTTCTCCAGGTTCCCACCATTTTCTAAAATAGAAAAGGTTAGAACAAAACATAAGTCAACAATTCATGAATAAAATATTCATTTGTACAATTTATACTAAAGGAATAACATATGGGATCCCTATGTAAAGATTCTTGTGTGCATATTTGTACTTAGTCTCATGCTATAGGTTTTCTCTGGGGTCCCTAATCCTACTTCCCTAATTAACTAAACCTCACCTATGATACCAACTATAGTGACCTGAACTTTTCTGAAATTAATATTACATCATTTTAATGATAAAAAGAAAAATAGTATTACACATAGAGGATCCACAGGTTTAGTGTCTTTGGAAAACTAGGACCATACATAACAGTTACTACATCAAGCATAAATATTTATTTAATTTCTTCTTCTCTAACTTCTTTTAGGAACTTGACCTCTCCTTAGTACATGTAGCAACATGATGATATACATAAAAATGGGTGAGATAAAATAACAGTAAGAGGATAGATAAGAAAAATATAGAATGGGGTGATAATAATCATAACAAAGGCAATGAATCATGAACATTAGAGGAAGCATAAATAAAATACTTGAAATGTAGCAACGCAAAAAAACTGAAACATCATGTCTTAGTGTTTAACTACCAAAAATACTTATGAAAAAAGATATCATTTTGTTCACACATCATTTCACATTAACTTATGAGATTCATCACTTTACCCAATGCATTGGAGTGCTGTATAATTCCGGGCGCACCCGTTACATTGAAACATTCATATTGCGCTATATGATTCTGGGCGCACCCATCACATCATAAAATTTTAATTATCATGATTGCCACATAGAATATATATAGATCATAACCCTGGAAAATAATTATTTACAACTCATAATAAAACATTCATAAACTTTGTATTCCCATAAGAAAGAGGGAATAACATACATGTTACAAGAACCGCCAACCTTGAGTGAGAAGTAAAAGGTGAGTTCTTAAAATAAGATTTATTTTGGAAAACATTTTGTTTGACATAGACACCAGTGGTAAACATTTATATCCTATAAATTTAAATACAATGACGAAAAAATTATTTTTAAGGAGTAACCATATCAAAAATGGAGTGAAAGAGGGAGAAGCTGAAGGAAGAAGGTTGGGTTCGATAATTTCCCCTTACCTTATATCCGAACGCTTCCTTCGCATTAATGTCCTGTATAACCACATTAGATTCATTAATTAAAAATATCAGAACATTGTGAACATGAATATGGTTAATTATGGTTTCATTAATTTATTTTGTGGGCCTTTGGGCGAGTTATAGAGTCTAATAATATTGTCCGCGAATGTTCGTTTTTATGGTTTTCTTGAGCAGTTCACATGTATTCATAAATGAAAGTTCATGTAGAACATAGATAAACATACAAAACTGATATTTAATTTTATTAATGATATTAAATAATATTAAATAATATTATAATGATTTATATTATATAAGATTTGAATGAATCATTAGATAATAATTAAATGATGATTGTTTGGGTTAATTTGGGCGGTTTCTCGACCACAATGAACTTGTTTTGATTAATAATTTAATAATATGTACATAAGTTAGTTACAAAACATTAAATAGGAAATAATATATATAAAATATTCTGCTTCAACCATAAAAATGGTTTCATTACCACATATGAAGGTAGAAATGGAAAAATAAAACATGTCATTCTTGAAGGTGATAGATTAACACCTCACGAACCACATTTTTTTATAAAATAAAAGGAAGATGAGAAGGGGGTTAGATAATATAATATCCCATCAGTGTCATAACATTCCATTATATTTATAATAATAGAGTTACCATACCGTTTGTATGAATATAGGTAGGAAAATATTAATAAAGGAACTTGAAATTGAAAGTAAATTAAATGAAAATAGGGAGAGAAAATACCTCTTGAATCCTCCTCTTGAGATCCTCCTTAAGAAATCTAGGATTGGTTTTTTATGAGACTAAAATATCTTGGATGTGGTGGAGGGGATAGGGAATATGTTTGGGAAGAGTTTAGACAAGGCTTGAAGCATGAGAGGTGTGAGGAAATGAGGGTGTGAAGGTGGTATTTATAGTGGAGGGGAGAGGGTTTTCCTTAGTATTTAATTCATTAGTTTATTAATTTTCCCTAAGACAAGTAATACTGCGTCTTACATGACCAATAATAGTAAATGGGGCATGTGAGTTAGAGATTTGGGTGCTTACATCACTTGTGATGTCAGTAATAGTGGGTTTAAATTATAATTTATTTATACGGTAAATCAATGTATTTTACTATTCACAAAAAATTCAAGTATTTCAAAAAAATCCAAAAAATTCACCCTAACCATTTTTTGACATTTAGAATCTAAAAATGAAGTCCATTTTTAAAAAATAATATTCAAAATATTATTATTTTAATATTTAATTAAAATAATATTTTTTCATCAAAAACCAATTTTAAAACATTCATTTACTTATTATAAAATATAGATATATCACAATTTCAACTTGAATATTATTTACATTTTATCATAGGTAAGGTTACTATTCATTAGGGTATATCACTATTCATAAGGGTATGTTACTATTCATATGGGTAGGTTACTATTCACTAAAAATTAAGTTTTCTTATTGGACTCCAAATAACTTACTGATTACAACTGTGTATGTCAGATTTTCGAAATTCCAAGTACAAAAGTGACAAAATTATGTTTAAAGGTCACTTAGTACTTATTAGTTCATTATGTTGTGTTTTCATGTGATTTTATGACATATTTATAAGAAGGTAATTTCCATTGAAAAACATTGGGTCGTTACAGGTTTGGGACCATTACCATCTAAGGTCTTTGGCAAGCAAATGAGGATTTCAAGTGATGACTGGTGGTGAGAAGGTAAATCACAAAAATTCAAAATAATTTAGTTCACAAACATTTATTGATTTTAAGTTTAAATATATATATAAAAAATTGTTTAATTTTGAATTTAATTGTCTTATAGGTTTGGGTAATAGGGTGTAGAGATGGATATAGAGAGGGTGACAACCAGAGTTCATCCTTGGGAAATGATTAGTGGAGAGGGTTTGTTCATATATCAGTATGTCCAATGTGGGTATTTTTTTATCTTTTTCTTATATTTTAGATGGGATCAGGACAGTGGGTGTCGTATGTATGTGTTTTATGACCATGTATATATATTCTGTGTTTCAACTAGCTATGGAGATTGAAATTTATTTATGATCATATATGATGTTTAGTTTCTTATCTTTCTTTTACATAAAGGTTGATCTTACTATTATATTCTAATATTTACCACTTTTTTTGTTCCTTACTATGAAAGAGACATGTATTAGCTGGACCTCTATGATTCAATGCATATAAATTGACAACCAACTGAGTATGTCTAGGAAAAAATGAACCGATTTCATGTTGAAATTTTAAGAAAGGTGCATTCATCATTATCATAGGATTATATTTAAGTTAAAATTTTAAATTGTGTTTTTAGTGTGTTTATTATGGTAACAAAATTATTTATATTGTATTCTTTATTATAATATCTTCTTGATAATTATTGATACATTATAACTAATTTATTTATGTTAGATTAAAATTATTTTATTAATAATTCATGTCATAATATGTTGATTTACTTTATTTATAAAAAATTAATTATTTTGATTTATAATTTATGTTTAATGTTTGTTAATTAACAAACATATAAATTCAAAATAGCATATTAGAAATTAAATGTATTTATTTCACTAGATTATTATGAATAGTTTGTTAATATGACTCCTTAATGTCATTTTAATAGAAAATCATGTTATAAGATCATTATTTCCATGTACATAAAATACATTTCCAAAAATTATTTTCAACTAAGAATTATATTGGTGATTTATTACTGATAAATTACATTTTTTTTAAATAAAAAATGTCCTAGAAGTAAGATTTGGATTATAAATTTTCTTATGTCATATCATGTGTTCATTCAAACCTATAGTTTAAAAATAAATTTAAATCAAAGTATGATGTCAATATGACTTTATTTAATTAAAGAGAATGCTAGAATTATATTAAATTCTCTTTATTATCAAAGTATGCTCAAATATATTAAATCCTATTTATTCCATTTTAAGCATGATGTTTTAAAGTTTCTATAACATTACTTGAATTTTATATGTGATTTATTTTTCATGATAGGTTTTAAATTTAAGTATGAAGTATGGAACATGAAGTAATTCTATGGCAATTATGAATTAAAAAAAATAATATTTTATGTTAATAAATGTGCTACAAGTATTATAATTCATTAAAAATATGATAAATTGAATATAATTATTTTATGACTTCCCCTATGAAATTTTTAATTTAATTATGGTATAATATTGTATTGGATTGATGAAAATTTCCATGATGGTTATGTATTGGCATACCTTGTTAATGATATGTTTCCCTTAATCTAAATGTTTGGTTATTGTGGTTATTGATTTATTATTATAAGCTAAAGATACGTGAAATGAATTATAATTATATCATTATTGATATATTTAGTATAGTTTCGATATGATATCATGCATTAAATTTAATTAGTGAGGAGGAATGGATATCTTGTTGAGATATGTTCTAGTGGATGGTATGTTGAATGATGATATGGGAAGGAAGTATTGTGATGATGGGTTGATGTAAGGGACATGTTTTGATAATGAATGTGTTTTCTTGTATGATATGATGGTCTCTGTGATGTTTTTATAATTCATGTGATATTTACTAACCTTGTGTTCTGATGTTGAATTGTTGGTGTATTCAACTTCAAGTAGTGGATAATGAATCAAGGAAACTGAAATGAAATTACACGGGTTGAGTTTCTTGAATTATTTAAGAAGTATTTTATTTTACTTTTACAAGTTGATGACTATATAAAGAATCCTAAATTGATCTAATATGAGTTCAGGATGAATACCCTGAGTTATGAGTCATAATGTTTGTGGAAGTGGCGGGTGAGATGATCACTTAGAGTTCGAGCAAGGATCTATGCTTTGGGTTGGGTAGTTTTATCTATCTTAAAATCAGTGAGTTTATTATTATTTTCATTGTAAAATAGTATGGAATCATTGATACCAATTTCCTAGGGCTTAGTATGCTTCTAGTTCTTTAATGGGTTATTATAAATGCTTTGGTTTCTCTTAATAGAGTGATCTATATTTCAGAGGTATCCCCAATGGAGGTAATATTGATATATGTTTTTTTTATTAGAAGAATTGGTATTGAATTTGATCCTTTACTTGAGAGTGTTAGAGGTTTTTTCATCCTGTTTGAGAGGTATTTCCATATAGTGGTTAATATTTAGAAATTCATTATTCTATATTTTTTTTATTATCGAGGAATAAAATCATTTTATAGGTATATAATATAATGAATAATGATTTCTCAAGCCTTTATTTTGTGTATTTTTGGTTTTGGGTGTCATGGGAGGATGTTTGGTGATAGAGTGATGGAGAAGGTATTGTTTCTATCTAAAATTTAAATTGAGAAATTTTATCACACCGTGAAGAAGTGTGTTTATATATAGCCAATAAGGCTAAGAAATATAATGAGATTTTGTGGTGTGAGGATTAGGTCATTAAATTTTGATGTTGTTCTGTTTAACAAGTGGTAAATTAATTTTGGCATGAAGAGTTCAATTATGGAATAGAGGTTAAAATATTATTGTTGGGTTACCTTATGTTTGGGAATATACAGTCTGTTACATCATGGTTTATAAGTTATGTTTTCTTGGCCTTGTGTGAAATGTCATGAACCCTGGGGGTTGTGTCGTGGTTATTATTTGGGGGTGGATCATGAATAAGGTAGATAAACATGATCTATAAAATTATTCTTGGAATTATATTATGGTGGGATGGTGTTAGTAATTACACCATGACCTTCTTTGCTTATATTAAAATTAATATAGTTCACTGAGTTTTAAGGGGGAATTGTTAGGGGAATTACACAATGATCCTCAATAATGTGTTTTGTTCTGAATATTCATGTCGCTATTCTTTCAGTAACACCATGATTCCATTCATTTGAATTTTTATCCTATATTTATGTAGTCCCCTCCCCTTAGTTTAATCTTCCTTGTTTCAGTAACACTATGATTCCATTTAGTGTTACTGTTGTGTTGTTTTGGCTGAAGGTTCTGGGGCTGTAGAACTGGTAGATTGTTTTTTTGTTATTCATGATATAACAACAATTTAAAATTTCACTAGATATAGTTTTTTCATGTTGGTTTAAATCATCGTTATGTTGTGTTACTTTTTTAGGGTGGTGGTTAAAACTGAATCTAAATATTAAAAAAATTGACTTAGTGGTGGGTTTATTCGTATTAGTGGTGGTTTTTTCTATAAAAGGTTCAGAGGTTGTAGGTGGTTAAAACCACCCCTAGATTGAAGTTTTTTAATGAAAAAATCACCACTAAAACTAAAAAATTGCCATGAAATATTCATTATAGTACGCTTTCAAAAAACCAACACTAAATGTAAGGAACCACTGCATGTTTATTGCTGACACCAATTTTAGCAGTGGTTTTTTGAAACCATCATAGGACCATCGAGTGGCGTTTTAAACTGCCTATAGATAAAAAAACTGCTGCTATACAGGCATTTGGTTTGTAGTGTTTCAATCTATTTAAGTAAACCAATTCCTTTTCCTCAACCCATTTATAATCCTAAAAATCCCTTTATGCCTAATTATAAAATTATTGAAATGTTTAGACTTAATGAAGTCAAAATTCCCTTCTTGGATTCCATTAAACATATCGCTAAGAATGAAAAGTATATTAAGAAATTGTGCACCCATAAGAGACAACTTAGGACCACTAAAAATATTTCAACCCAAATTTATATTCTCATGAAGTGGAAATTTCCAAGTACCTTTAGGGTTCCATGCCAAATAGGGTTTTTAAAATTTGATGATACACTCATAGACCAATGAGACTTGATATATTTTAGGCCAAAATACATATTTTTCATCCTTGTTCTAGATACCTTACACCCAATGAGTGAGTTATCCAATCAAATCATTTCTAGTCTTGAGGAAATAATCAAGGATTCCTTTATTTGGGTCAGTGATCTTATCTTCCCAGATTATTTCTATGTCCCTGACATGGAATGTGTGAAATAATCTTCTTGATCTCCCCTGATTCTAGGAATACCATTCCTCATGACATCTAGAACTAAAAATGATGTCCATGAAGGCATATTATCCATGGAATTTGGTGGCCAACTAGTCAAGTTCAATATTTTTCAGGCCATGCGATAACTCTTAGAGGATCACTCAACATTATCCATCCATACTAAAGAGGATACTTATAAGTGTCAATTTAATACTATTCCATTTTTTATTAATGTTCTAATGATAGAGAAGTTTGTAAAATTTTCACTATGCTTAACCACAGCCTAAATGTTTAAGTTGATGTTGAACTTTAACTTATAGACTCTATAAATCTAAAGGATCTTGGGAACTATTTAGAACCTCATATCAACTCTAATATCTACTATTACACCTTGGAAAATAATGAGGAAAATGAATCAACACAAAATGGAAGCCCTTCCCCTGTTTTTATGTTTTTTGGAAAAAAATTAATGATGGAACTGATCTAAAAAATTTTACTACACATCTGAAGTTTGAATTACTTTTCTATGATCACTACAATCCTATCATTTTCTCTACTACACCAACTAAAATTAAGGAATCCAAACATTTTTAGGTTTTAAATGCAAAAAAAGGGCCTTAGGTTGGAACCTAGATGAAATTCCAAGAATCATAACTTCCCTTTGCATTCATCACAGCCATTTAGAAGAATCATAATAACCAATCTAAAAACCTCAAAGAAGACTCAATTCACTCCTACTTGAGTTATTTAGGGAAGAGATTACCATGATTCTTCAAGAGGGTATTATCTACCCAATTTATGATAGTGAATGGGCTAGTCCGATTCAAGTTATACCTAATAAGGGTGGGATAACTAATGTCACAAATGAACATGGATAGGTGGTCACAACTTGATTGAAAAATAAATGGTGCGTGCATCAATTATTGGGAATTGAATGCTTAAAGATGAAAATATCACTACCCACTTACTTTCCTTGATAAAATTCAAAAAATATTAGCTAGTAAGTCACATTTTATTCTTTCTTTATGGATACACCCGCTACTTGAAAATCCTAATCATACATCAGGACAAATAAAATTCTAAATTCACTTGAACCTTTGGAAAATAAATATATAGGAGAATGCCTTTTTTTCCTTTTAAATACACTTATAACATTTCATATGTGTATTATGAGTATAAATTCTAAATTCATTGAGAATTTCATGAAGGTATAATGGATGAATTTACCATATATGGAAATTCATTTGAATCCAAATTTTATTTAGTATCTATGGTTCTACAAAAGTGTGTCAAATGTAACCTTGTTCAAAATTTTAAGAAATGTTACTTCATGGTTACTAATGGTATTGTTCTAGGGAAAACAATTTCACAAGATGGTATTCAAGTAAATCATACAAAAATTAAGGCATTTAAATAACTTCCTAAACCCACATAATTTAGAGATATCTAACCATTCCTTGTTCAAGCTGGTTTCTATTTGTGATTCATCTAGAACTTCAGTAGGATTTACCTCCCAACCACTTAACTACTTAAGAATGATGTTTAATTCCATTTTAATGTGTATTTAAAGAGATAATTCATTAAAATCAAATATGTTCTTATATCTTCCTCTATAATCCAACCCCATATTGGTCCCTACACTTAAAATTTATGTGTGATACTTCTTATAGTTCTATTGGGATCATTATTGGTCCAAGAAGAGAAAAAAAATTCCTCATGTAATAAATTATGCCACAAAAACACTATATGAAACTCAATTTCATTACAATATCACTCAAACTGAAATTTTATATATGTTTTTTCCTTGGATAAATTCAGACCCTATATCATAGGTTCCAACATTATCATCTTTATAGACCATTAAACTTTTATGTTCTTACTCAAGAAAAGTGATTCCAAACTGAGGTTAATAAGATAGATCCTAATGATCCAAGAGTTAGGCCTTGAGATCAAATATATAATAGTAAAATAAAACCATGTGTCTAATATCTTGAGTATAATTTCTAATTATTCTCATTATAAAATCATTGATACTTAATTTCCCCTAGAAAACCCTTTATCTGCCACTCAAAAGTAACCATGGTATGCCCTAATTGTAAATTACTTGGTGGACAATCTTTTTCCTATTTTTGTTTTCAAAATAACAAAAAGTGAAACTGAAAAGTGGTTCAAAATTCTGTTTTTGGAATTACAATAAACTTTGGAAAAATGGGGCTAACATGGAAATCAAGAGATGTTCTGATGAAGATGAACATTCCTCCATCTTGGAATTCTTACACTCGATGCTTAGAGGTTGAAACTTTAGACAAAAAAGGAACTCCTGAAAGGTCATTTACTCTAGATTCTTCTAGTTTTCACTCTTAAATGACTAACATGAGTTCTATAAATGATGGACCAATTTACAAAAGTTTGGAACAATTTCTAGAAGAAATAAAATGAACCAAAAGACCCTAATCTTCTATGAGATCTTTGATGTTTGAGGAATCAATTTCATGGTACCCTTTCCCACTTCAAGTGGATTATCATACATTATTATTGAAGTTTGACTATGTTTCTAGGTTGGTTAAGGATAAAACCTCTAAGAAGGATTATGAACTAACTATGAGTGAGTTCTTTAAAACCAATATCTTCCATCAATTTGGAAATCTACATTCCTTGATTAGTGACTTAGTAATTTTTTTTAATTGGTATATACAATAACTTTTGAGAAAAAATGTGGTTGTTCATAAAACACCAATATCATATCACCACCCAAAAAAATGATATGGTTGAAATTTTAAATAGAGAAGTGAAAAGCGTGCTTGAGAAAATTGTTAAACCCGTAATAAAAGACTGATTTGAAAGACTTAGTGAAGCGCTTTGGGATTATTAAAATGATTATAAAACACCCATTGAGATGTATATATTTTGGATAGTTTTTGGTGAATCATGAAATTTATCAGTTGAAATACAACATCATCCATTTTGGTATATATAAACCCATAATCAGAATATTTTGAATAAATATTGTTATAATTGACTAAACTAAAATAGCTTAGAATTTATTCTTATAAGAATTATAATATATACAAATAAAAAGATATGATATTACATGATGAAAATATATCAAGAAATGTATTGAATGAAGGTGAAAAGGTAATGATCTTAAATTTTCCTTTTCTACTTCACTAAGGTAAAATAAATTCTCATTGGTAAGGTCCTTTTATTATTACTAATGCTTACCCATTTGGGATAGTGTAAGTCCTAGACCCTTGTTCCAAAAGGATATTCACTATTAATGGACATCAGTTAAAGAATTACCATGAGAGGAGAGAAACCTCATAAATCACATAATCTTCCACTAGATCCCCACATAATATATAAAACCTAACACTAGATGGATATATAAACCCATCAATTCCAAAATAGGGGGCACATGTTTCCCATTAACTCCCTCTCCCTTTCTTTTTCCCCTACTTTTATATATATATATCTCTCTCTCTATATATATATATATATTTCCTGATATTTTTTTTTCTTCCTCTCTCATTCTCACTCTCTATCTCAATTTTTTTACCACTTTATTCATCTATCATTTCATTTATCTTTTTTTTCATTTGTGTGTTTTTCAAGAAGAAAAAAAAGCTAAAAGAAAAAAAAACCAAAATATTCATAATTACTCACCATAAAATTTTTTCCAACCATTTTAGGGAGTCCAAAGGCATTGTTTTCATCTCATAAATTTTTTATTTTAATTATAAAATTAGATAAATGATTTTTTTTTTCAACACCAATAAATTTTTAATTATATATTTTTGATTTAGAAAATGGTTCTCCTCTACCATGTGGAACAAATTCATCTTTCCTTACAATATCACCATTGAAAATATTTTAATATTTTTTATGTTTTACCCTTGATTGTGAGTATTGTGTTTATAGAAATTTTAGTTAAATTTTCTACACTGGTGTGCATTAATATGATAGTTATTTTCTAAACCACATAATAATAATCAGAATAGCCAAATATCCTCCCATTAAAATTACACATATACTCACTTAAAAACCCCATTTAGTCTTATGAAAACATTTTTCTTGATCACCACATTATAAGACAAAAACCTTGTGCCACCCAACAACTAAATGGATTTTCATTCCATGATTTATTTCAATTTATATTTAGGGGGAATGGATTTAATTTTGGGTATACTTTACTTGATTTTAAATGTGACATCATATGAACAAGGATAAGAATCCATTTAAGTGTAAGGGAGAGGGTTTCATTAAGTGATGTTTGGGAATGGATTTATACTCATGTCATTTTATACAAATGTTATTGAAAGGTGTTAACAAAATGAAAAAGTGAAAAAAAGAATGGGTTGTGTCTTCGGCAGGTGAAAAATCACTCTTCATAAAAATTTCATTTTTTTATAACTATAAAAATTATTGTCATAATGAGATAATACAAGGGTTGAGAGATGAATGTGAGATTTTTTACAGGTGTAACTTCTGAAAAAAATAAAAATAAAAAAAGAACACTTTCATCATCTTTTCTTGTGTTGTTGGGAGAAATTTTGTGTTTTCTATATATTTGTTATTTTTATCCACTTTAAATTCTCTCTCTATATATATTTTATTTCTAAAAACATCTATACCATTTTAAATATATGTTTCAATTTCCTTCCATGTCTTATTTCAAAAAAAATCATTTCTTTTTTTCCATGTTTGAGTTCCCCCAATTTTTCTCTCCTTTGGAAATTATATTCCTACTATCACATAGTCAATTAAAATCCCCATAAGAAATACCTCTTTATTAATATACACTTTATAATAGAGAATATTATTTTCACATATGGTTGGTGAATGAGTGAATCTCCTTAAATAAATTTACATCATCTTGGGAGGAGTGATTTTTGATTGTCCACATTTTCCAATTTAAATTATGAATAAATAAAATGAATTGTTTTTGAAACATGATTGTAGTAAAAAATTATGGTGTAATTATTTATGGATGGGTGAACTATTCTATACCCCCTGGTTGCTGAAAAAAAATTGTAATATTTTTGGTGAGTGAAACTGATTTGTTTATGTTTTTGTGTTTATTGTACATGAGGACATGCACAAGACTAAGTCTGTGGGAGTTGATGTTATTAACTTATTAATTTTTTTTATCTACTTACCTAAATTATTTTCAAGGAAAAGTGAATAATTGTGGTGAAATACCCATGTTTTAATATTAAATTTAATTTGTGAGCATTCCTTGAATTTTTATAGATTCAAATCAATTTAGTATTTTAATCATAACTACCACCCTACTTTTCCAAATTTTGTGATTATTTTTTATGGAAAATTATTCCAAATAATTAAAATAATTCAACTGAATTATTGGTTAATCAGGCCATTTGAAGGGCTATATGGACTACACAATAAGGCCTATAATTTTTTTTTGAGAAAACTGGGCTATCCATGCTGACTGAATTTATGGGCTCAATATAGTGGCCCAAATTTTAGGAAACTCTAGAATATTTTTTTGGATAATAAAAAACAAAATGGATAAAAATTTGAAGGACTAACTTAACCAATAATGTGGTCAATATATTCATGAATTTCAATCCCACAATTCTATTTGGGATTTGAAAAAAATCCACAATTCTTTATTTTTATCTCAATATAGACATCCAATTGAGATATAATTTTGTGGGGAGAAATTAAAGACATATGTTCCCAATGTTTTTTAAGAAATTGTTTTTATATTAGGGAATGTTCCTATCCTAAAAACCATTCACATTTTGGCCTTTGAAAAATTCTAGATAAAACTAGAAAACAACCCATGTTATGGGAAAATCGTCATAACTTTGGATCCAAAAGTCCAATGACCGCAAAATTTGGAGGGTAAACTATCCAAATCAATATATAAAACATTTAATAAGAATATATATAAATATATATATATATATATATATTCAACTATATTAATGGTAAAATGGATATCCAACTTGATGGTTAATTTTGAAAGGCTAACAGTCCACCACCTTCGGTTATAAGTCCATCCCCTTATTCTCATTTCAGTAGGTCAGAACTTTAGTACTTAAGAGGAAATATTTATAGAACCCTATAATTTATAAAGGAATGGTATGACCTTTAAAAAGAAAGTTTCTACTTAGGAGACCGTTCCTACTTGCTATCCTTTCATGTACTTCAATTGTTTTCAATTATAATTGTATAAGCGTGATTATAATTTCAATTAATGTTTAATGAATATATTTTTATCATTATATATTATTATAATAGACCTTATTGAGTGTAATATAAATGGTAATAAAATATTTAAAATTAATCCAAAAAAACCCATTCCTATTTCACTTTATTATTCAATCAAAAGCATTCATTTTCATCGCTTCATTTGTGCATGTTTGACGCACACTTATTTTTCTCATCTCATTATTTTTTTTCATTTAGAAAAATAATAATAATGTCAACCAAATTACTAAAAATTTAAATGGATGATTAAATCATATGTTAGAGTGATAAATAATATGGTGATGTTAAGTGATTAAGAAAGTTCGTTCGATTAACATTATTTTAATTAACATTGTATCCATGAAACTGGACATGTGATGGATTATTAACATGTTTTGTATGGAATGTGAATTACATTTATTATTAGAACTTAAAATATACATGGGTTAATGAAATATTGAACCTTTAAAAAATGGGAATTTATAAAGATTGTAAACCTTTTTGAGGTTTAAATTAAATCCAAAACTGGGAATTCTGATTGAAATAATCTTGTGATGTGAATTTTAATTTAAGGAAATGTTTTTCAAATATATAGGATGTCATAATTTTACATCCCAAATGAAGAACTAAACCCAAAATTTAATAAAATTATTAAATAAAATTTCATCTACAAATCAATTTAATTAAGATATTCAAACAAGCCCCCATTCAAAAAAAAAAAACAATCAACTCCAAAAATTGTACCATCATAGAGGATTTGAATCGAGTGCCTCTATAAAAAATAAAGCATAACACCAAAATGTTGAATGTTTGATAAGTAAAAATTTTCCACACTTCAATAAAAAATTATATATTTTTTAACTAATTTATATTCATACCATTCATGTTTCATCTTTACAAAATAAATTTAGGTTTACTAAAATAACTCATGATAGAAAAAATAAATATGAATCAAATATTAATTTTATTCCTTAACCCAATGCCAAATAAATGTAATAATTTATTTTACTTAATAAAAATAAGGTCAAGACACATAACATGAACATTTGAAAAAAACATTCCTTTATGTATCTTAAAACCATTTATAGATTTATTGAATTTTTATGAAGGAAAATGTACAAATGGAAGCATATAAGAAAATAAAGAATGCCAGAATGCATGTTGAGTTCTCAAAACATAGAATTATAAAACAATAAAACATGATTGATGGAACTTACACAAGAAAACAAAAATAAAAGCATAATTTAAAGAATTTATTCATGGGAAATAATACTTTAAAAATGATAAAATCCATATAAGAACATGAAAGGATATAATAAACAACCAATATAAACAACCATTATAATATGTTGGAATTTACAAATTCTAATTAAAAATTTAAAACAAAAATAAAAACTTTACCAAAAACAAAATTTTCATAAGGTTTTAAATCATGGTTTTAAATAAAGTATAAATCAAAAACCACAAATAGAGAATTAAACTTACATAGAAAACATAAAACAATATATAATAGATATATAATAATTATTGAATGAAAAAAACCAAACCCATACTAACATTTAAAACAAAATAACTTAAATACTCAAACACTCTTTATTATTAATCTTAGAATAAATAAAAGGTATATATATATATATATATTTTATTAATACATTTGTGAATTTTTTTATTTTTTATTATATATGAATTTTTTGAACCAAATCAGATTAATATGAAAAAATGGATAGATTCCAATCACATGATAAAACAAAATGAGGACGGGGTTAAACAGTTCATCAAGTTTGCAACAGAGCTTAGAAATAACCCATCTTAAATCATTTTTTCATGTTTTTTTATTTTTATTCAAGAAATTTTTTTCTAGAGGATTTGGAAAAACACTTGATCTGTCACATAATATATTGAAGCTGTAAATGATGGAGTAAATTTAAGGAAGAACTGAATGTATCTAGTGAATGTGATAACACTATTATTTATAGATCACTAGATATGAGTAAAATTATAAATGATGATGGTGATCATAGTGAGTAAATGACATTGAAAATTAAATATGAAATTCAAAATTTTTCAAAATTGTTTGAGAAGTTGGGGGATATGAAATTTTTTCATTGTATGTTGGTTTTACTAAATATATAATGTTATTAGCCATAATAAAGTTATATATTTTGAAATATTGCAATTTATGGATATAGACGGGCTTTATAGAGTTATTTACACTCTTTAATGATATGTTACTAGAATATAATGAACTTTATTATTGAATATATGACAATAAATAAATGTTATGTTCAATGGGTATATTCTCTAATAGAATAAATGTCTTCCAAAATGACTTTATATTATTTCTTAATGACCATGAATCATTTACAAATTCCATCATTGTGATACGAATTGATACAAAAAATATGAATCATATCCTTTGAAATTTATATGATACTTTCCAATCATTCCACATTTTAGAAGGATATATAGAAGTGAGGATACCATAACACTATAACACCCAACCCATACTATCGAGTTCGAGATAGAATTCCATGGGACCTCATGCATGCCTCCCTATATGCAATAGGTTGCTGACTAGAAATGAGGGCTAAAGAGGAATTGTGGAGAGACTATGCCCTTGGGACTAGGTAGCATCATAGTAAAATAATGTAAGTGATAGAAAAATAAATCAAACAATAACAAATTTCTAAATAAATTATCATCAGAGTAGTGAAAACATAGTAAGTACCAGCTCATACAGTATCAATATGGAATATTAGACACATAACCAAAACTAAGAAAAGGGATCCCCATATATGCTTGATAAAAGTATGGGGTAGGGTAACTCTACACAAGTAGTAGAAAACATCCATATCTAAGTCCATCCAACAATGCTGGCATCCTCCTGCTAAACCTAATCAATCATCAACTATAGGGACTTTGCCTTTCACTATATCCCTCATCATGAAATATAAAAGCACAAATAAATGATTGAGTAGGGTGTGAGAATGAGACTCAGTGGGACACCACAAAAAAACCTTAACATAATTTCATATTATATACTAGTGAATCCACTAATGTAAATATAATATAGGTAAGTAGAAAGCATTTCATAATAGTAAAATATATATGCAGGGTCATTAGAGATCATTTATACACACTTTGGCTCCATGTAATAAGGAAAATTGACAATCCATGTTTGACACACCCCCTTGATGGGATTGTCCAAAGATATGTATAAAACATGTAACTTGAAGGGATAAATAATACATAATCCAAACAAGAATCTGACGCACCCCCTTACGGGATAGTTTATATTTCCTAACCTACATGCTCAACTACAAGATAGAGGGGATCAAATTGAAGTAGATGCACCCGTAAGGGGATCTGCACTAGGGTTTCCCCCCTCGGCCGCCGCCTTCCTCTTACCCACGGTGGTCAGCTGGATTCCATTGCTTCAGCCCAGTGAGCTCATGGCATGTGGTGTCTCTCATGTGGCAGCGTGTCATCCTGGACTCGTTCTTCTTCTCTCCGTTTTCCGACCTCTTCCCCGCTCCTTCCTATAATCTGGAAAGAGCTTCCATGGCGGCGTGGTGAGGGTTCAACGTTCGAGCTTCCTACTGCTGCGGTGAAAGCTGATGCTTCGCGTCAGAGTTAGCTGGGGGTGCGTTGGGAAGATCTGGCTGTCGTGCATGGTATCGAAGGTGGTGACGAGATTTTTAGTTCTGGATTGTGGTGGTCTTCTGCCTTTTCCCTCACAGGTTTGACTCCGGAGGTCTTTGCGGTAATGGGTTTCATTATTTTTTCTTTGATGTTCGAGGTTTGTCTGGGTGTGTGTGTCGTGGCCATCGTTGGGGGCCTCCTACTTCTCCTCTTGCTTCTCATGCGCGATTTGGACTTTGATGAGGCCTCGTTCCTCTGGCGTCTGCGGCTGGTCGGGGGTGGGATTCCGACCTCGGTTCCGACGACCGGTGAAGGCTTCATGGTGGATGGGTTCTTGCTTCGGACTGAGTTGCGGCTCATGGGATTAATGGAGTATTATCGTTGGGGTGATTGTGTGGTTGAAGGGATCCTTTGTTTTGAATGCTCCGGTCACCAGCTCCGAGGGAGATGGATGGCACCGATGGTAGTCCTTGTTCCAATGATGATGGCAGAAGATGGCAGGCAACGTGACGCGAGTGACTCTTGGATCGAGGCCCCTTAGGCTCGGTGTTTGTTGTTTGATGTTCAAATTTCATTTCAGGATATTGTATTTTGGATTCCCTCTTGATGTCTGTCTATGGTTACCACTCAGCCTTAAAGAGGATTCCTAAAATAAAAAATAATATTTTCAGTCAACTACAAGATAGAGGAACATAACATGCAACACAAGATAAAAATGATATATCAAACATCAACTCATATAAAGAAATGATTATAACTATCATAATACACTTGTGAGAAAACATAAAGAACATTTCTCACAAGGCTACACACACAAACACACCTCATGTGATCAAGAATAAAACACAAGTCTCATGGAGATATAGACGCATTCCAAAAATGATTCCAAGAACTTGTATAAATATGAACTAAATTTAAGAGATACCTACCATAGATATAATGAAGAATTGGAAACAATGAACAATGTTTGAATCATATTTCACCACCAAATCCAAGAAAAATACCTAATCCAAAATGATTTAGAATTTTAGAATAAAGGCTTAGAAGACACCACATCAAAAAGTTTAGATAAGATAAAACATAAATGAGAATATCAACTACTGATAATGATCCTGGTTTGATCAATATAAATATTTCAATTTTTTGAATTCGAGTATTGATTTATCAATGATAAAAAATTCCCTTTATTAGGACATGTCAAAACCCTTATACCAAATCAATAAATCTTGAATCAAATTGGTTTTGATTAATTATAAGAGGATATGACAGAACTAGAATAAAGGGAAACCCACTGGATTGGAATCATAAGATAAAACCATTGTCCAAACATTTAATGGAGGATATAGAAGGTGAGGAGAGATCCCTAAAATTACCAGAGATGTCTCTTAGGATATTGAGGGTCAAAGAGTGAGTGAGATAATGAGACAAAGTTGATAAAGGTATGGATTTTAAAAAATTACATATAATTATGTAGGCCTTACTAGGCCCCAAACGACACCACCGACAAGCCAGTGACCTCTACTATTTGGACTATGGCTACTGGGTAGAACATATTATTTCATGGTTCCCCACTAACTAACTAGTTATTTCTAGGAAAAATTTCCTCTTCTCGTTAACTTCACTAGTTGGTTTGTGGATTCCCACAAGATAGTTAGTGGGACTTCTCTTTCTTGAAAAGTTACAACATGTCCATCATCCTATCCCTTTCTTGATTTCAACCTCCTGAATGCCTCCAATAAACCTTAAATCACTTAAAGTATTATTAAAAATCTATTAAAAAGATAAAAACTGGCGTTCTTGAAATAGTTAATGTCACAATTCTCTCCCTCTTATGACTTATCATCCTCAAGAAGTGCCCACAAATATTTTATTGAACAATTCAACCCACTATACTCAAATGTTTGTCTCTCGATCCCATGTCACTACCTTAATATTCACATTATATAATTGGAATAGAATAATAGGAATAATATTCCCTCGAAATACCTTCTCTCTTCAGTCTATAATCTAAATGGGCTGCACCATAAAATATTCATTTAGTTCTAGATTAATATCCTCACAAATGATCACTTTTGCAGGACCAGTCTTATACGTTTGAAGTTGAGACACACGGAACAAATTATATAGACATTGATATCATGGAGGATGATCCAGTCTATAGGCCACTGTAGCAATTCCTTCAATGATCTTTAACAACCCAACATACCATGGTTCTAAATTTTCTTACATTATTAAATAACTATGACCCAACTGAGGGGACACCTAAAAGATTTTTTTTGACCATAATGAACTCAAAGGGTCATCTCCTTCAGTTAATATAATATCATTTCCTATTTTGATTCATAAATAGACATTTCAAAATCAACTACACCTACTATGAGGTCTACTATACTATACTCTTACCAACACCTAGATAATCACTTTCCTCATGCCATCGTAGTGATGAATGACCAAGCCTCCCAAATAGATCCCTAAATGTATCCTTGTGAATCATGGTTTGGAAGATGATATTGTAAGAAAATTCTACTAGATTCAAGTGATCATCCCATGATCCACCATAATCAAGAACACTTTCCCAAATAATATCCTCTAAAGTTTGGATTATTTTATTTAAATGACCATCAGACTAAGAATAAAAAGCTATACTCAACTTCAAATGAGTCCCCAACACCTTTTACAATATTTTCCAAAACTTTAATCTAAATTGAGAATATCTTTTAGATACCATGATCCAAGGAACTCTGTAAATGCATAAGATCTCATGAACATATATCTTTTTTGTCTTATCCACTGATCTAGTCTCCCTTATTATCAAGAAGTTAGACACATTAGTCAACTGATCTAATACAACCCAAAAAAATATATCAAAGTCTTGGGTGTCCTAGGAAACCATATCATGAAGTATATTTTTACTTCATATCACTTTCACATAGACACTAGAAGTGTAAGGAGTAACCCTCTAGGACTTTGATACTCAACCTTTATAACACCATTTCTCCTTATTAAATATTAATACAGGATTTATTACATAAAATTAAACTTTATACAACTCAAAAGAACAATAGTTCTAGTGTATTAGTGAAATTAGGTACATTATATAACAACCTAAAACATGAAAGAACAAAATATTTATTGAAAACTTCATTAACATGACCAAAATTATCCTTCGTACTTTACAATGCATTGGATAAAATAAGTATGTACATAAGAAATGAGTGAGATATAAAGACCAATAAGGTAATAAACAAGGCATAACATGAGTAAGAAAATAAATGTTATAAAATAGGCATATCAATGGATCATAAAAATAACATGAATAATAAGCCACGATATAGCATGATAATCATAACATGTGAAATGTGGAAAGAACTTAAAACACTGCATCATAAATAGATCAAGGATAAGTTCTCCAAGAAACCATGGTGGACAAAGTCCCATAATTGAATCAGGTAAATCCCTTATTCCAACATGGTATATCATGATACTGACCATTACCCAATGCATTTGAGAACTATGAGGGCACATCCTTCATAATCATTTCATTCTCATATTTAAGTGTCTCACATAGATCATATAACATGGATTCATTAAACATAATAATTTATTTCTTGATCAAAGAATATAGAATACATAAATTTAAGTCCCAAATAAATAGGTATATGTGCATAAAGGTGAATACCCTTGATAGAGATATCGATATGGTATTCAGTACATGATGATTTTGGAATGGAAAATCATGGTGCAATTTTGGCAGCATAACTGTGTTATATAAAAATTCATAAAATGGAATGATGGGAGAGAAATAGGAATATCATCATTTAGACATAAAATATAAAGTAGGATGCATATTTAAGAATATATCCCAAGATAGGAAAAAGAAATTTAGAAGACATAATAGAAAAGGAATGCTTGATAAAAGAAAAGGGTGGAAGATTCCTTGCAAACATCCAGAATAGTAATGGGTGTATATAAGGGTTCATAAGAAGAATAAATGAGGGTGAAAGGGGTTCCCATAATTTAAAAATAAAATGTAAAGTAAGGGGTCTAGGTAAGAATGTATACCAACTTAAGAAAATTAAAATCAAAGGGGCATATCATAAAAGAAGTGCTTGATAAAAAGAGGACAAACAGAATCCACTACTTGGATGTGTGACTGAAAAGGCTTGGTAGAGGCTTCTTGAGAGCTTTGGGGATCCTTTTTAAGACTATAAGGAGTATAGGTAAGAGTGTGGATGATCTTACAGGAGTTTTAGTGAAGAGAAATGAGACCATGGGTGATTTTATATAGGAAAGGAGGGAGTTTTATTTATTATTTTGATTTTGGAAACTACATAATAAAATATTAAAAACCAAAAACCATCCCATGGTTTCTGGAAAAGGGGAGTGGATTAAATTATTTTATAAGTACAAGGGATAAAGATAATAAAATGTTTCCCTTCCTTATGTGGAGGTGAGTGACACATTCAAAGAAATGATTTTAAAATCTTAAAATATTTTATAGGCCTCAGAGGATTCACTAAGTATTTATAAAATAATTCAAATAAAATTAAAATAAAACTATTTTAAAGGAAAAAAAATATTTTTTTGATTATACTTTTTATAGTATTTATTATATCTCTATTGAGCTATTATGATGTTATAAAACACACCATATATTTATACGGTATTTAATTTTTTCCCAAAAGATTGACCATCTCAGAAAATTATGAAAAATTAACTCTTGGATAATTTCAACATCTTAATTCAAAAAATGATATCTATTTTATCAAAATATTTTTATAAATATGTTAATTTTCACTTTTAAAATAATAACTGACATTTATTGAAAATGATGGGTTTTTGTTAATAATAGTTTTCAAACCCTAATAAAAATTACATTTGACTTCATAAAAATTATATGACGATTTATATTTAAAAAAAGTTAATTTAATAATAAAATTTTATTAAAATTTTATTTATTTCAACAATCCATTAATTTATCAAATTAGATTTCTTCAGTGAATTTGAATATTAACCAAAAATACTATTTTTTTCTTTAAAAATCATTTATAAAGTAATGATTATAGTAATAAAATATTTTCATTATTTTATACAAAAAAATGCCCATATTCTTAATTCTAGGTTCTTAATCCATATGCCTTTATTACAACATCATACTCCCTAAGAGTAAGGTGTGCGTTGATATGGCTTTCTTGGGGCTGTTTAGTGAACATGGTTTGGGCCGCGATCTCAATGAAATTTAACTTCCCCAATAAACGGTTTCGCTAATGATTAAGTTATTAGATCTCATATTTCCCTTGGTCTAGGGAAAAGTAAAGTAATTATAGCTCCCTCATAATATTTGATATATGGTCTTCATAGGGTATGATCCTACTAGTTGATGCCATCACTTCATTTGTTTGTGCCAAAAGGATTTATTAAATCCCTATATTTATACTAGTCATGTGATCACTGTTCAAAGACTATATTATCAATGGTAAATATACTTAAAGTAAATTTAAATACAATTCGATATAATAAAACAAAATAAGGTCATGTATCTTCTATATCCATAAGACATTTAATTAAATCAAAAAAGGGAATTTTATTCATAAAAGTTTTGGTCGTTACAATCTTCCCCAGTTAGAAATTTCACCCTAGAAATTTCCTTTTACCACAATAAAATATATGAGGGTAACCCTATTTTATATCTTCCTTTGGTTCCCACATTGCTTCTTCAAAATTTTGGTTTTTCCACAACACATTGATTAGGGGCATTGTCTTATTTCGTAGAAATGTTTCTCTATGATCTAAGATCTTCACCAAATTCTCTTTATAGGAAAGGTCATTCTTCAATGGTACCACATCTGTATTGAGTTCATGTGATGGTTTTGGTATATACTTTCTTACTAGGGATACATGGAATACATCATGTACTTGAGACGTGTTCGGTGGGAGTGTTAGTCAGCATGCCACTACTCCAATGCGAACAAGGATCTCAAAAGGATGATGTACCTTGGACTAGGATTTCCCTTCTTCCCAAATATCATCACTCTCTTACATGGAGATATGTATAGGAATATAATGTCTCTAACATCAAAATCTAGGTCTCATCGAAAATTATCAGCAAAGCTATTTTGTTGACTTTTAGTAGATTTGATGTACAACTAGATGGTCGTAACATTTTGCACCATTTCTTTGACCATTTCAAGACCTAGAAGTTTTTGTTCCCCAACTTCATCCCAATATGCCAGTGTTCTTCATCTATTATCATAATGTGTTTCATAGGGATCCATTTGGATGCTCGAGTAGAAACTATTGTTGAAAGAGAACTCCATTAAAAGAAGATATTGGTCCCATCCACCTTTGAATTCCATTGGCTAAGATCTCAAAATTTCCTCAAGTGTATGGATAGTATGTTTAGATTGGACGTCAGTTTGAGGGTGAAAATATATACATAAGTTGAACTGAATTTTTAGATAATTCTAGATATTTTTCTGAAACATAGAGGTGAATCTTGGATCTCTATTGGACACAATCGATAGTTGTAATCCTTTCAACCTTACCACTTATTTGATGTATATCAATGTCAATTGATCCAATGAGAAATCATATCAAAATAAAATGAAGTTTTCAGTGTTTGTAAGACAATCCACAAAAACCCAGATGACATTGTTTCACATAGATGTCTTTGGAAGTATCGTGAAAAAGTCCATGGTGATGTTTTTATATTTTCATGTTGCTATGGGTAATTGTTACATCATCCCATTAGACTTATGTATTTTATCATTTACTTACTAATATACCACACAATTTTATTTATATTCATAAATCTCCTTCTTCATGTTGTCCCAACAATAGTGCTCTTAGAGATCTTGATACATATTTATGTTTCCTGGGTGAATGGAGAAAGTAAAACTATGTGCATCATCCAATAATTCCATATTTAACTTAGTATTTGATGGAACACATAGTCTTGAGGAAAATCTCAGAATTATTTATTTATTAACCCGGAACTAGGAGGAATTCCCTTTTCTTATAGTTTCCACTTTCTTCTGAATTCCCATATCATATTTTTGAGCATCCTTTAGACTATCAAGAAGAGATGGTTGAGAAATAATTTGTGAATGGATTTATGATATTAATTTATTTATTATTATCATGTATATCCTCTTAAAATATAGGAATATTAGATCCTTCTCAATTCTCATTGATCATAGAATTACTGGATCCTTTCTACTTAGAGCATCCACCACTTTGTTCTATTTCCTAGGATGGCAGCATATTGAGAAGTCGTAATCCTTAATGAGCTCTAACCATATTCGTTGGAACATATTCATCTCTTTTTTGTGAATATATGATTAATAATTTTTTGATATATATATTTCACACTTTTCCAAAAATAGATAATGCCACCAAATTTTCAAAGCAAAGATCACTGGAGCGCTATCAGGGCACACCCTTTATAATCATTTTTTTCTCTTATTTAGGTGTTCCACATAGATCATATGACATGGATTAATTAAACATCATGATTTATTAAATGATATAGGAAAGTTGAATACATACATGTAAGTCCAAAATAAACAAGTATATGTACAAAATGGTGAATACCCTTGATAGAGAAATGGGTATGGTATTCACTACATGATGATTTTGGCAAGGAAAATTGTGGTATAATTTTGGAAGCATAATGAAATCATATAGAAATTAAAAAAAATGGGTCAAAGAGATAGAAATGGGTATCTCATAATTTTTACAAAAAATGGGAAGTAATAGTAAAATTTAAGAAGATATCACAACATATTAAAAATTAATTTATAAGAAGTAACATAAAAGGAATGTTTGATAAAAGAGGAGGGTGGAAGATTCCTTACAAACTTTTGGCATAGTAATGGGTGTAAAAAAGGTTTCATAAGATAGATAAATGAGAGTTAAATGGAAAAAAATAATTTAAAAATAAAATTTAAATTAAGGTGGATCGGTAAGAATGTATCCCAACTTAAGAAAATGGAAATCAAAAGGGCATATCATAAATGAAGTGCTTGATAAAAAGAGGACAAAGAGAATCCATTACTTGGATGTGTGACTCCAAAGGCATATTAGAGGCTTGTTGGGAGCTTGGGGGATCCTTTTAAGGACTATATAAAGTAGAGTGAAAAGCATGGATGAGCTTCAAGGAGTCTGAGTAAAGAAAAATGGGATCTTTGGTGGGTTTATATAGGAAATCAGGAGGATTTCTTTATTATTTGGGTTTTGGGCACTACATAATAAAATATTCAAAACCAAAAAGCAACCCATGGGTTTTCCCATGGTTTCTAGAAAAGGGGAGTGTATTAAATTATTTTAAAATAACAAGGTACTAAGATAATAAAATATTTCCCTTGATTATGTGGAGGTGAGTCACACTTTCAAAGAAATGATTTTGAAATCTTAAAATATTTTATAAGTCTTGGAGGATTCACTAAGGATTTATAAAATAAATAAAATCAACATAAAATCACATTATTTTAAATTAAAACATATATTTTTCCGATTATACCTTTTATATTATTTAATACATCACTATTGGGATATTATGATGTCATAAAACACATCGTATATTTATACGATATTTAATTTTTACCCAAAAATTTTTCTATCTTAGAAAATTATGAAAAATTCACCTTTGGATAATTTTGACATCTTGATTCCAAAAATGATATCCCTTTTATCCAAATATTATTTTATATATTTGAATTTTCAATTTTAAAATAAAAACAGACATTTATTGAAAATGTCAGGTTTTTGTCAATAATAGTTGTCTAACTCTAATAAAAATTACATCTAAATTCTTAAAAATATTATGATAATTTATTAAAAAAAATTAATTGAATAAAAATATGTTATTAAAATGTTATTTATTTCAAAAATCCATTAATTTATCAAAATTATTTTCTTAATTGAATTTTAATATTAACCAAAAATACTATTTATGATTTAAAAATCATTTACAAAGTAACAATAATATAAAGAAAATATTTTAATTATTCTATAAAAAAATATGAAAATATTTATAATGATTGGGTCTTGATACATATCCCTTCATTCCGCCAACATATTCCCTAAGATTAAGGTTCACGATTGCAGGGCTTTCTTGGGGCTGTTCAGTGAACATGGTTTGGGATGTGATGTCGATGAGCTTGAACTTCTCCTGTAAATAGTTTCACTCATAATTAAGTTGTTGGATCCCGAATTGGACTTGGTCTAAGGAAAATACCATAAATCCTATCTCCTCAGGAAGCTCTAATATATGTGATTCATAGGGTCCGGTCCTACTGGTTGAGACCATCACTTCATTGGTTTATGCCAAAAGGATTTATTAAAACCCTATATTTATACAAGTCATGTGATCACTGTTCAATGATTATATTATCAATCGTAAATATACTTAACGGTCATTTAAATATAATTATAAATAATAAAAAAAATAACTACATGTGTTTTTTATATCCATAAGACATTTAATTAAATCATAAAAATTTAATTCCAATCATAAAAATTCTAGTTGTTGCAACCTTGATCTTCTGACAAGTATGAAAACAAGAGACAAACCTTGAAATGTATCTCTTCATTCCGATCCACTAGAAATATTTCCTGAAATCGTGATACGTTTTAATCAAATACTGGGTGAATTTCCCATAGTGAATCATGAGTGTTCCTCATCAGCTCCTCTATTATAGAATAAGTAAATGTCAACTTTCCATAAACCATAATCACACGACGTCTGTCTAAAGCCCATCCTGGAATGGATGAATTTACTATAATCTTTTCAAGCATCATAGAAACTATTTATTAAGCTCTTGATTGATCATCAATCATTCCACTATTGTGGATATAATCATTAAGGGTATAAAAAACACTTCCTCTAAAATACATTGTATATCCTTATATTATACTCCATCTCAAAGTCAAAAGTCTATAAATATTCTAAAAAATTACTCTAAAAAAGATTTAGGTCATGCTGAGGGAAGATATACCACATAATATTTTAATCCATGTACATGAAAAATCTTTCACTGAAGAGGCTGTATCGCAAATATTTCATTATATGAATCAGGATTTCCAAAACTAAGTCATGATTAGTGTATTTCTTCTCATGGGGTCACATCAAAAATGAATCGTAAGAAACTACATTATCACTTAACACCAAAACATCTCCTTGTCCAATGGCGTGCATGTTAAAATACACTAGATACCCAAATCTTGGATCAGGAAGAGTTTGGATCTGAGATGATGTAAAATTCCTCTTTAGATCTAATAATGCATCTTCAAATTGTTATGTCTATTAAAACTTAATTCCCTTCTTGTTTAGTGTGGTCATTAGAACTTCTTGATGAGAAATGTTCTGAATGAACCTTTTATAATACCAAACCAACCAGAGGAAACTATGAATCTTGAACACATTACCCGTTTGTACCTAAGACATAAATATATATATACATTCTCTATATCAACTGATATTATTTCTTGTGAAACTATGTTCCCAATAAATACCACCTCATTTTCCAAAAGTTAAACTTCAAATAATTGGTGTAAATATAATTTTCTCAAAGAATAATCATTATAATCTCCAAGTATATAGAATATGATTCAAATGTCTTGGAATATATTATGATTTAATCAATGAACACAATGAAAAAAGAGTCTAGGTATGGGTGAAATATATTGTTCATTATATCCATGAAAAATTCTTGGGAATTTATCATTATGAAGTGAATAATGAGATACTCATACATACCAAACCTGTTACTAAATTCTATCTTAGGAATGTATTAATCTTTGAACTGAAGATGATGGCCTCTAAAAAAATAGACCAATCTTATAAAACCATCAGTATTCTCTAAATTGATCAATAAAGTCATAAATTCTTTGTAATAGGTACTTATTTTCCATATTTATCTAATTCAACTTCCTATAGTCCACCCAAAGCCGAAGAATACCATCTTCATTCTTAGAAAACAACACTAGAGCACCCCAAAAGGAAACACTCTATTTAATGAAGGCTTTAGATTCAAGATTATTTATATGTAACTTGAGATATTTAAACTTAGTTGGTACCATGTGATATAGTGGAATTGATATTGGTTATTCATTGATTATGTGCTTGATCTCAAACTCAACTCCTATGTGTAGAGTTAACCCAAAGAAATACTTTGGAAATAAATCTTGGTATAGGTATACCAAAGGTAAAATATAGGATAGAGATATCATCTATTTCACTATAGGGATCATGATATCCACCTGGAATAAAAATAATTCACTCTGATGAGGATCTAGTCCCACTCTACCTACCTCGATGTCCCATTCACCAATCAACACACAATTCACCCCTTCAGTTAATGTAAAAGTCACTCACCTCTGATAAATATTGACATGTACATGGTATCTAGTCATCTAGTCCATGCTAAGAATTATATAAACACTTTTCATCTCTAGAATCATGAATATCCATACATGATTGGAGCCAAAAACAAATATTGTACATTTTTTATTATGAAGAGGAAGCACTTTCCTTCTCAGGGGTGTATGGATAGATAATAGCTCAATAGAGACCTTAATCGGTAAGTATTAAAAAAAACCACTTGAGAACATATGAATAAATGGGATGCACCTACATAAAAAAGCAATAGAGATAGAATAATAAATCAAGACCATACCTTGAACTATCTAGGGTTCCTCTACACCATCATCCAAATCCTAATCAACCATATAATCCCTTCTAATAACCACTTTAGGAATTCCCAGAGGCTCATGAGTCACCTGATTCACTAAACTTTATGGGTTCTGCACCTACAGATATGGTCCAACACTTTCAGTACAACCTAAAATTTTTGTTTGAATTTGTGATTCCATAGAACATAACTACATAGAATGTTCAGTATTACCACACTAATGAGAATACTTGAGGTAAAGAGAACAATTCTTGAGATAATGTTCTTTTCTCACATAATTGTAGAACCAAGGAAAGCCATTCCCCCTAAAAGAAGTCATGGAACCTCCAATATACTCTAATTTTTGATCACTACCATGACATACATCCTCTAACTTTATTATATTTCCCCTAGAATGAGAAAATATGACTCCTTTAGAGAAAGAACCAGTTATTCTACTGATATCTGGAAGAATAATAAAAAATCTACCTTCCTTGATTACTTTATCTATAATTAGTTCCTTACAAAATACTTCTGCATAGGCTGTTAGATTGAATTTCCCACCCTAGTGTTCAAACTTTGGACAAATACCAATTTTGAACTTTCTATACTTCTGTACCTCATTCCTTGTTGTAGGAGGAGAAAAAATGAAACAACTTAGTAAAACATACCAAATAGGTGGGAGCTGACATCATTCCTTAATAGAGATCCATAAACTCTTGAGAAGGGTATGGATTTAGTTCATCATGGAATAATTCCTCAAAGAAGAGTACCTTGAAGGTCACCCATGTCATCCCTTCATGTCTACTAGCCTAAAACATAATATTCCACCTTTATCGAGCGGTTCCCCGAAGCATGAAGGTCACGAGATCCACCTTATGATCCTTTATTGTCTCTAATAGTTTAAAAATACTCTCAATGGACAATATCCAGTCCTACAAATACTAGGGGCCTCAAGTGACATAGAAGGATGGGGGATGATGGAGTATGAATCCATAATCTTAATCAACTATCATCAACATTCCCTTGTGGGATCCTCCACCCTATAAAAGTACTAGATGAAAAAGTATTAGATGGATTGTTTCTATTGCTTGAACTATTAAGGATACTAAGGAAACATGATCGGTTGTATCCTACTACACAAAAGGTGGTGAAACTCGCTATGTAAGATATCTATGATCCAAAATTTCATTAAATACTATATCAACCTTAGAGAAATCCAATAGATTGAAAAAGGGCCATTAATATATTGAATGCACACATAAGGGTTTACAATAAGGTTCAACCTAAGAGCCTACCCACAAGAATAAAGAACAACCCCCTAAGAATAATCCAGAACCCAATCCATGCTTCCAATACCTAAACATTTGTGACAACCATATATATACACAAAAGAATAGAATACTCTGGATAAAATAAAATAATGCAAGAAATAATTCACCAAAAAAACATATAATAATTTCAATTGAAATTTAATTATTTAGGATCTAGCTAATGTAAGAAACATGCATATGTCATGTGATCCTACATGCTTAAACACGATGTAGGAACACACAATAAATCCATTAAATCAGTATATCAACATCATGTGAATTACTCAAGGTGAATTTAAATCAATAGTAACATCACAGAATAAGAGAATAAATTCAAAATTTATGGAAACTCATAGGTCCACTATATAGTGATGGAAAGGTACTAACATATTTTCTTGTCCAAGTCCCAACCATCTTATCTCTCACTTACCCTATCCCAAATCATGGAAAAGAGAAGAAAAAAGTTAGTGGACCTAGTTCTATTCTATGAATTTGTAACACCCCAACTTATACCACTGTGTTCGATCTAGAATACCACATGACCTTACTACCACCTCCCCATATGGAAGAGGTTGCAAAATAGTTGTGAGAGATAAAGTAACATCATGGGGATACTATTCCCTTATTACTTAGTAACATTAAAGTATGATAATGGAAATGAAAAAAAACAACCATTAATAAATGAATAAATAAATCATCATCAGTGTAGTGAAAACATAGTAAGTACCAAACCATGAAGTATTAGTATGGAATTTCATAAAAATAACCCAAAATAAGGAAAGGGATCTCCATAAGAATTGTATCAAATTATGAGGTAAGGTTATTAAATAGAAGCAATAAAACAATATCCAATCTAAATTCTATCACAAAACACCCATATACTCTTTCTAAACCCTCTCAATCATACATTTTAGGTCCTTTTACTTTCACTAGATATATGATTTTGAAATCTATAACGGTACCAAAATTCCTGAGTTTGGTGTGAGTATGTGACTTAGTATGACACCACATAAGGCCCTTAACCTACGTTAATAGGATATAATGGTGAATTCAATTAATGTAAATAAAATATAGATAAATAAAAATCATGTCATTAAAGAATAATATATATGTCAGGTTATCAGAGACCATATATACCTACTTTGACTCTATACTAGAAGGAATTTTGAGTAGCCATGTCTAACACACCCCCTTGACAGTGTATTCTAAAGTCATGTATGATAGAAACCCATTTATGGGATAACCCATACACATGATGACTAAGAATTTGACAAACCCCCTTAGGGGATAATTATATAGCCGAACCTACCTGCTCAACTATAAGATAGAAAAACAAGTTATGTGATACATGATACAAATGATAGATCAAACATCATGTCATATGAAGAAATAATCATAACTATCATAATCCACATGTGAGAAAACATCAGTAAAAGTTCTCACATGGCTTCACACACACACAAACACACACCTCATGTGATCAAGCATAAAACTAATGTCTCAGGGGGAAACATACAGTTTCTAACAATCATTCTAATAACTCATATAAACATGCTCTAAATTCAAGGTCTTCTTACCTTTGGTGCAATGAAAATTAGAAAAAAACGGTCAATATATGAATCCAATTTCATCACTAAATCCTAGAAACATTCCTAATCCAACCTGATTTGAAATTATAGGATCAAGGTTGATGAGAGATAATACCTAAAAGGTAGGAAAAGAAAATTCATACCTAAGAAGATCCATTTATAAAAATGATATAGGTCCGATCAATGCATAGATACCAATTCCCTAAATCTGGGTTTTGATTCTATCAATAATCAATAATTCACTTTTTTAGATCATGTTAAAAACCTTATATATGATCAAGATATCTATGTTCTAATTGGGTTTGGTCATGGATAATAGGGTAATATTGATCTATAATAAAGAAGGAATCACCATATTGGAATCATAGGACCAAATCACTATCTAGGCGTCGAATAAAGGAGATTTAAGGAGTGTATATAATATTAAAATCAATAAAGATGGATCCTAGGGTGATAGGGGTTAATAGGGTTTGAGAGAATGAGAGAAAATGAAGAAATGGTTGGATTTCAAGAAAATTACATATAATCTGGTTGGACTTATTAGGCCATGAATGACACCAATGGTGACTCAGTAGATTCTACTGGGTAACCAGTGGCCATTGGGTAGAATAAGTTTTACCCAAGAGCCCCACTGATGAGGTAGTGGTTTCTAGGCAGAATTTACATTGCATAGAAACCTCACTAGTTGACTGGTGGGACTGGTATAGCTTAAAAATCACAACATGTTTATCAGCCTAGTTCTTTCACAATTCCAACTGCCTGAATGATACTAAGACACCTCAAAACAATTAAAAGAGTATTCAAAATATATAAACAAGATTAAAGGAACTATACCTAAAATAAAGGATTCAACAAAGTAAATTAAAATTGTATTCATATTCTAGAATTCAATAAGGGAAACTTCATCAACCAACAAACTCTCCTTAGTGGAAGAAAATTGATGATGAGTATACTAAATTTGGAAATGATCTAGAAAATATCTATCTTATTATATATATATATATATATTATAATGAATCTGTTCGGTTTAAAAAATATCACTCATCTTACATGGCCAATTATATTGGTAAATTATAACCTTCTACCATGAGTGTACATGAATTTCAAGTACATTATGTTTTATCTACTTATATCGGGACAAAAAAATCATGGTTAGGATATTGGTGTTTATTTTACTCCCTTAATTAAGGATTTAAAATTTATATGGGATTCAAGTGTTATATTTTATTATTCCCATATAAATGAAGAGTACATGTTGAGAAACATGTTTTTTGGAATGATAAATGACTTTCCTTATTATTGAAAAGTTTTAGGAAAAAACATTAAAAGAATTTTAGGGTGTTCTATTTGAGAAGAAAGTACACACTAATTTAGGTTAAAACATTATTTGAAGAATTTTTTTTGTACATTTTACATTTTTACCCTAATGACATAAATACTGATCTTGAACAACATAATTCAATGGGATATCTAATGGTATATAACCCTCTATATTAACATGTGATGAATAGTTTGATAAAGAAAGGTTATTGTAACTTTTTTTAGTAAACCATTTTTTATAAAATATATGAAAATAATTTGAAAAAATAGATCATTTTTTTGAATCACCATATTGTAATTGTTTGTACACAATAGATTTTCTTGATGTCATGCTCATAGGAAAAAATGTATGTGATAATGTCATTAACTTTTTTTTAAATGCACATGAAAAATAAAAATACAAAATTAAGTCTTGGTTTGATATGATTAATATAGAAATAAGGGAAGTGTTGGTGATACTGTAGGTTGAAAGATATAATTTTCTTTATCTAGTAGCTTATTCTCTTTCTTGGAAAGAGAGATTTTAGTTTTTTAACTTATCAAATAGTGTAAATATTCTAGTGGATTATTATTCAAATATCAATATTAACATATTGATGAATTATTTTATGATAAAGGACTTAAAATGACAAGAATATAATGGTTTGATGAAATATTTAATGCATGTGGCCTTATGTTGGATTCTATCTAAAAATTCCCCATAACATTAATCATATTTTTCTTCTTTTTAGAAGAAATATTCAATAATTTTATAAACCCAATAATGTTAGTAACTATGTAAAAGGGAATTTCTATCAAATTATGTGAATTAAAAGTGTTCTTACCACCTTCATTATTTGATATATTATCTCTCTTGATGAATCACTTAGTTAGAGAGATACAACTATTTGGTCCTATACATTATAGATTAATGTACCCTATTGGATGGTATATAGTGATTTTTAAAGGTTATGTAAAAAATAAAATATTTCCATATAACATACTTGACTCAAGACCACTGATTAGTGTTCAAACTTGAGGATTCACCACTTGAACTTAAGAGCGCCTCTTAGTATTCTAGAGGTTTCTGAAAAACAGTAGGGGACTAAAGAAATTTCATGGGGAGACTATATGATAATATAAGAGTCTAAAATAGCAGATAGAAATAAAAAAAATAATCAAATAAAATAACCAATAGAGTATGTGAAATCAATGAACATGAATTATCAATAATAATAATGAATATATAATAAAATATTCTTATAGATACAGAGTCATTCCAACATATAAGAGTGGTCACCAACTGAGCTGATCACATATAAAAGATAAATAAAATAAATAAGATACATTGAGGATCTAATTACATCCTCAATCCTCACCTAATACCTATATAAAAAAACATTCTAAGATATCCTACTTGATTAAACTAATCTGACCCGCTTCCCAACCTGTATCGACAAGGAGTGAAGGCTACCAGGTACTCAAGTTCCATGGCTGCCAGAGCATGGTGTGAGTATAACTCAATAGGTAACCACCAATACGGTCACATACATTACTAGAAAATGTAGCATATGTGAACATGACATGGTCAAAATAAAAATAAAACACATTATAGAAGCGTAAATAAATAACCACTATCAATCCTTGAGTTCTACTATGAAACCCTAATTGACCCATACCTACTTCATCCAGTGACAAGATGTCTCTAAGAACATCACTTAATGATTACAACCATTATAAGATGAAAATTACAACACCCATGAGGATATCCTAGGTTTTACATTGTATAAAGCATAAATACGATCCCTAGGGGGTGACCTTAGGTGATCCAATAATAGAAACAAACATCATCACCAATCCCTAGGAGGTAATCCTAGGAAACCAAATAATCATCATGCATTATCCCCACACCCAGGTGATTTCCTTGGAATTACATATTCATTTGTATACAAGAATATCCCTAAGAGATAATCCTATAAAATTAATAATCATAAGGATTCATCATTGATTCCTAGGGGTATGACCCTAGGAAATATATTAATAGCGATAGGATCCACATTTTATTCATAGGGGCATGAACATAGGAAATCCAATAAGATCATGGACAATCACCGACCCCAAGTATTTCAATAATAGGCTATCCCATAGTCATAAATTGTAACAATAAACCTGATAAGGTAATCTTGGAAATTCCATAGTCACCAGGTTCCAAGATGATTCATAAAGGGATAACCCTAAACAATTTAGTAGTATCAAGCATAATGAAAATTCCTAAAAAGTAATCATAGGATATCAATCTTCCTCCGAAACCGTCACCAATTACTTGGAGGCGATCCTAGGAATTAAATATTAATTACAAACTCATCAAGATTATATTTTCATTTTGGGTTCTTTTGTGACACCTATTATCATCACAAACCACTCCTAGACACACTCTCTCAGGGTTCAATACTTCACTAGGGAACCCACGGGGTCCCCTAGGTTACATCATAGCTTGTTCAGCCACACATGGGTTCCTCTATCTCATTATTATCTCTTAGGTCAACACCCACCACTTAAAAGGTACAATGTCTAAAAACATCATCATAACCATACTATGTTCTCACATGCCTCACAAGGTAAGCCACACAAGAACCACTTTTGTAGAGATGGTGTAATTCACATCCCTCTTATTAAAATCATCCTATAATGGTTATCATTCACCCAACATTTCCATAAATCATACCAAGAGAATACCCATTCAGGTGATCACATCTCAGTGGGGGTGGAACCCTCGCCCCACAGCCATCTTATTATCCAAAAGGATTTATGTCATCTCAAGGTAACCTCATATCCTTCTCAGAATAATCAATCTCAATTCATTACACAAGTGAAATAAAGGGTTCTTAGTCACCTATCTTGGTATTTTACAACACCATGTTTATTTAAATCTAAAAAATTTGGGTCCTTATATAATAAGACACATAGTTATACTTAGGTCCCTATCCATCATCACCGAGGCATTAAGATAGCACACTGGTTCCCCTATGAGCTTTAACACTTTGTCTATTTCTATTAAATTATTTTAAATAAAAACATTTATTTAATTTTAAAAGGTTCAATAACCCTCAATGGTGAGATAGTACACATCAGTTTTTATAAAAATTATATACTATATATTATTATTTATGAAGGAATTCCTACCTCAATATGAATTTATCCCCTTTTAAATCATGTTTAGTTGTCCTCACTGAGACCATCCAACTCTAAGAACCATCTACAAGCTTCCCAAGCCCCTATTTCAAACTATGATGACCAATAATTAATTTTAAAGATTCATAATTAATTATTCAAATAATAATGTAACAATTTATAATTAATTTATAATTTAATTCAATTTGGTATAAAAACCTAATAACTGACTGAGTGACCAAATTGCACCAAAACTACAACTGAACATACACAAGAGGTCTAGAACATAATCTTACCACTATCCAATGCCAAAGACATAATAATCAAGACACAATCCTTCACTATTTTTTTCCAAATTTATACAAAAACCTTAAATAATTTCATATGGAAACTTAACCGATTCTAAATCCCAAGAAATTGCATGAATAAATAATCTTAGAACATCCTCTAGCTAAGTTACACAAAATACCTGTTACTATCAGCTAATTTTATTATGATATAGTTTAATAATAACTAAAACCCTAAAACAAAGAACCTAAATAATATAGAAATAAGAAATAAGGAATAAGGGAGCTAGAAAAAGGATATATCACCATGAAACACCAAATAAATATTTATAAAACCATGCCAAAATTGAGTAGAATTAAAGAAAAGGAGGGGAGGGGTCAGCTAGTTCATCACACATGAGGGGGAGAAGGAATATTGGATGAAAACTTAGGAAATAAGGAGGGAAAATCTATAATTTTCCACATTTAATGAGCTATAAAGTTTTTCCACAAAGTTTAACCAAACCATGAACCAACTGTATGAATCCCCTCTATAATCGATATGTAACATTTCACATGGTTTTTCTATAACCATGTAAAAATCATGCTCTAAGAAGAAATATAAAATCAATCCCAAATGGTTTCATTTAAAATCGTCATGGTTAAACCTTATCTATGATCTAAATATGCTACCCTTCCATGAAATTTAGAAAATGAACCTAATAAAACCCTACACATTGGGTACTATATAGTTTCCACTTAACCATTCACACTAAACTATAAAATTGGGAATAATCCCTCCAATTTTTTTGAAATTTCATCTGAAGTTCATGAGACTCGCCCAATCACTTGAGGTACCTCTCATGACTCAAACTATATCCAAAAAAATCAACTTCTGATTATCCAAATTTTGAAATTTATTTCTAAATTATAGTTCTATAAACAACCTATTCAACAACTCCAAAATTAAAAATTTCTTCTAAATTTCATGAAACCAAAGGACATGGGGATTTTAAAGAAAAAAGGTTATATTATAGAGTGATATATTTTTGAGGAATCAAGTGAATTATATTCAAACTACCCATCCAATGTAGATAACATTAGTCTCCCAAATTATCAACATAACATTTTCCTTTTGGGTGAAGTAATTACCAGAATATATGTTTTCACAAATACCATTTAATGGTGGGAGGATGCTCAACTTTATATTTTACATAATATTTTATAGGTTTTTATATATTTTGAAACTCAATAATCAATTCTTATGTATTTAAATTCATCAAGGTCATGGAGATGGATATCAAATACATATAATCAATAGTCTATATAATGGGTTCATGACCATATTTTTAGGTATTTATCTATAAATACAAATTCATTTCATGAATTAATTCAATGGGTAGCTAGAGGATCAAGGGTACATGTATTATCTTACAATGGTTATATATTTAAAATTATTTTTAGACAATTTAATAAGATAAAAATAGTATGATGAAAAATAATAGAGCTAATCTTGTGGGGGAAATGATGCATGTATATTGTACCTAATATTGAAATATAATTTATATGAATATGTCACAGTTTTTCAACATTGAAAAAATATGGGATTTGGATTATAAAACACTCCAAGAGTTAAATTTTCAATATAATTAGGTTGATAATAGGAGGGAAGTTAAAATCAATGAATTAATATTTGTGAAAGTGAATTTTAGTAAGGAAGGGTGAAAGGATGAAACATTCATAATGGATCAGAAAGGTTTGGGGTCAAGCCCCTTTATTAAAGAAAAAGAAAAAAGATAGTAATACCTTTTGAGTTGGGTAAGGTAAAACCCATTACAAGCCCGTAGGCCCAGTGGGACAAAACCCATTTAGAGACACACACCCAAAGCATCAGATGACATGACAGAAGATCCCAGTGGGAAAACCTATTAAAAGTGAAAAACATCACTAGATCTTATGCCGTTGTCAACCCCACTGCAGCCCGAAGCCCCGCCAACGATGACAACAGCACGCCGTGATGACCGCCACTCCAAAATTCCCATTCCCAGCCCTCGGAGCTATCCACAACCATCGGCACACAAGATCTTGTTGGAAACCAGATCTGAAATCGCAAGGCCGAACACCGCTCCGATTCCCAGCCCGAAGCTAGCGAAAAACTTTCATCATTTTCGAGTTCATTGCAAATCGAAACTTCAAGCCGACAGAGAACATGAAGAGACGCAGATGCACAACACGACTCCACAAATTGAGCAGCAAACCAAATCTCCATCTATTAACCGCAAACAACACCATAAGCAAAAACACCGAAATCGAACCTGTAAGGAAAGCCTCATGAAGACGGAAGCAGAACCAAAAATCCCGCCCCCTCCGCGCAACACCGGTGCCAGCTCCGAGCCTCGCTTGAAGAGCCGGATGCCTGGAACTTGCTGAACCCCGTTGAAGACGAAGCCGAAACCACGCCACCGCCTTCAACGAAGGCAGATGCACCCCTTTGCCGAGCCGATGCTTCATCTGAAACCCAGAACATCTGGAAGACCTACGAAGCCAGATCTGCACCTTTGAAGACAAGATGATGGGCCGACATGACTGGGATGACGAACAGAACCGAGGCACGCTGACACCAAGCAGAGCATGCCGACCCTCACTGCGCCACGCCAGAGGAGGGGAGGGAGCAAGATGAAGATAAAAAACCCTAGCCCGCGAGGAAGCTGAATCGCCGCCGCTCAGAGGCCTTCCCCAAAAATTAATAATGGAATCACAAGAAGTTCAAGTATTTTATTCCTTATATCCTATAAACATGAATTGATATATTGTTTTTTATCTATTAAAAAAAGTAATGGGTCAAATAAAAAATAAAATGTTGATGAACCTTTTATTGGGATTTTGTAATCATTACATAGTGTTTTTAATATAGATAGTGTATTGTTTATCAAAGGGGATCACAATGAGGTGATTTGGATCCTTTATTGAGGGTCCAAATCCCTATATCCATTAAATAAAAAAGAGACCAATGAACAAGTCAAATGTATCTTATTATTATTTTTAAATAATTTTTTTCCTTATAATATTATGTGTTCACTACTGTATTTGCATAATATAAATAAATTTTTTAACTAATTTTGTAGATAATTTAGTCTTTCCTTATTGATGCTACCGATACTGAGGAAAAACATAGTAAAGATTTTTAAATTGAGAATTTTTTAGAAGGTGAAAAAAATTATGGAGGTGATAAGCAACCCAAAGCTGAGTAAGTAAGAAAAAGTCACATGGTCAAAAAATGATAAAATTGATGTAATTCTATTGTGTTAGTAACAATCATTAAGGTGAAAAATAAAGGTTGAAATTCAAGTTCATATGGAATGTTCATGGTTAACTTATTAATCCCAATAAGTCCATTTCAAATAGTTAAATTAGGGATAATACTCAAATGTATATGCTAAATGATATAGATACATGGAACATTGTTCTTTCTATATTGAGGACAACATTTTGGGAAGACAGTGGGTAATATTATAATATAATTGATCTATTTTATCAAAAAATAAATTAATGAAACATTTAATTACTCTTTATTATCCATTATAGAGTACTTTTATATTTCAACATTGTCAGATAAAATTAATACTAATGGTTACTATAAAGTATCATAGAGAGTTTCATACACTTTTGGCAAAACAACATCTTTGGGATAAATATGGGAAAGTAAAACTGCACCCACTAGCCATACACACACATCATAAACCAAATAACAAAAGATTATTTAATTGCATATTGTGAAGATGAATTATTTAAGGTAAATTTTAAATTATATTTTTTTATTTTTCATTCTATGAATTAATCACTTTTATTCATAATTGTTAATTTATAAAAAAATGGGTGATAAAAATAAACAATGTGCATTGAAACCATTATACCCCTACCATAAATCATGGACGAGGTATGATTTAATTGAACAAAAAATGGTATCTATATTAAAAAAATATCAAAACTTTTTTATGATATGAATTAAAAACATAATTATATTCCTTTTCTCATGTTCTTATTGATGAATTGTAATCTCAAGACACTTCCAACCCATATCATGTTCTATGTAAGGTGGATCTTGTAAATAAAAATGGATTAATAGTAGATGGAAGTATATAGAAATTATGTGAATCATGTGTAAGTAAAACATAATACATTTTTTTTCTTATTTAAAATAATATTACATAATAATGAAAACTTATTTTATTAAAAATTTTATTCAATTTATTCACATGAATCACCATCAACTATGGTTAATTAATGACTAATTTGAGTGATTTTAATGTGTCCATAATAGTATGTGCACATTATAAGTTCATGTTTTAGAGTATCACCAGAGGAATCTTTGAGAAATAAAGGACATAAGTTGGAACACATGATAAATTAAAAATATATTGGTAGATATAGTTTATTTAATAGAAAAAGTTAATTGGTTGCCTGATGTGATAAAACAATTTTATCAAATAGATTAACAATAAAAATTAACATTGTAGTAACCAAAAATAAAGATCCCCCTTCCCCCAGTTTTGAGGCTAGACATTCCCCTAAAAGGCCTTCCCTATCCATGGTAATTGATATTTCATAATAGTTTATTATAATTGTGAATCAAAAAAAAATGATACCTTTATTATACTAAAATTTTATAGTTTTAAATTTATTATGATTTATATCTATCAGTATCCACTCATATCCTTGTTGTAAGAGGCATAATGTATAATATCTCAGGTGATATTCTATACAACAACCAACTTTTAAAAGATCACTTGAGCATTGGTATTCATGTAGTTCTGAAGAAGAGAACTAAGGTTAATGTTCCCCTTGATGATCTTATTGTTAAAATAATCCAATCAACTATTAGAACTTTCATGGCATGGTCATTTAATATTACAAAGATACATGACGATAATAAGGAATGTACTATAAAATTTATTTTAAATTCAAAAACATTTATAATTAATGGAAAAAGGTCTGAACTGAGATATGGTATTACAGAATGGGAAATAAAAGGTCAATTTAAAATAATCTAAAGGATCAACAAATAGATTGCTTTGACCTTCTGAGAGTAGATTTACCCAACCTATTACACTAAAAAATTTACAAACATTATAAGTTCATGAAAATAAAATGTTATAGGATAAAAATATATCCTATTTTGAATATAAATAAAAATTTTATGAATAGGCCATTACTAAATGATTGGTCTTGATATTGTAAATAAAATTATCAATCATAAATGGTTGTGATCCTCATTTGTGAATCTATACATGAGGTGAATTTTTGTAATTTGTTTTTATAATAATCCATATGCTATTTTCATTATAGTTTAATATAATTCATATTTTCTTTAGGTTTATGTATCACACTAATGTAAATGTAATACCTTGTCATAAAAAAATTGGATTCATTAGTCCTCATGTCACTTATACAAAACAATTAATGGATAAAAAAGAAATTTTTGTAATAGTAAACTATGCATTTGAGACTTTTTAATAAAAAATTATACATGATATGAAATTATAAATACCTATAATAGAGGGGTAAAACTCTACACTCTAATCACATATAATATCTTTTTATTTTTTCCATCACGTATTAGTTGTTTTTGGACTCACTAGGTGATCATTATGATCATTTTGGATACTCTAAAGGTATATTTTTGTGGATAAAATTCATGTATATCCAATAAATCAACCAGACATGATGTCTTTTATGAATTTTTAATATATTATATTTAAAATTTACAAATAAAATTAAAATTATATACTTTATATTATGTCTAAACCAGTATTATTATATTATTGCGTGATGTTTAATTTTTATCAAAACCATGGTATAAGGATGATCAAGATTCATAAGAAATCTATTAATTTCCAAAACAAGATAAATATTAGGGTAAATATAATAGTACATAACTATCAATACATATATAAAAACAAATTAATTTTTTCAATCAATGTTTCTATAGTTTCATAAAAAAATTAATCTTATTGATTATGGTTATTACATTTATAAATTTATGAAAGATATCATATTACCTCAAAAAATTAGCATTATTGAAGAGGTATTTTGGAATTTAATTAAAATTTCATTTAAAATTTACATCAACTATTTGTTTTACTATATTTTTAAAGTACTATTGAGAATTTAAAAAATATATATAATTAGAGGTGGAAATATGTTTGTTTTAGAATGAGTGGGAAGCTGACATAGTTTCAGAATGTTCACTGAAATCATGAAGAAGTGGTTTGTTATCATGTTTTATTTTTTTATTTATAAAATATCATGAAGATTTGGTTCATTTACTACTTATTTATTTTATTTTATTATAATTTTTAGTTTGAGTTATGGATAGAGCCTTTAAAATTAAATAGTTCCCATATTAGTATAGATAAAATAGAATATATAGAGTTCCATTTTAGAAAAGTATTATATAGTTATGTTATGTATGAAAGATTAGTATCCCAAAATAATTCAATATATGATCCTTTTTTATATTTAGGATCATTTTTATAATTTAATGGTGATATTAATTCATATTTATCTTATTTGATTCAAATTAGATAGATAAAATGGGGAAACTATTTTGGGGTGCTTTGTGGTTGTAAAATTACTTAAAAAATTTAAGAGTAAATTTTATAAGGACATTATTAGAGTAACTATTCTATATGAAAGTGAGTATTGGTATTTTAAAAGACACTTTAAAAAAATAAGGTTAGTATAAATAGAAATATTAAAATAGACACATGGTCATAATAACATGAATAAGACAAGAAATGAATGTGTTTACGAGATAATTAGAGTGGCTTTAATTGATGATAAGATGATTGAGACTAGATTAAGAAGTTTTGGATAGGATATAAGAAAATCCAGAGATTTACCCATTAATAGGGTAATATTAATGACAATATCACTTATTAAAATCAGTTTAGGTAGGTTTAAAAAGATATTGTGGTTCCACACATACATCACATATAAAAAAAATGAGAAAATACACACATATTATCTAGATAATTTAATAAAATTTTCCATGATTAATTTATGACATGAAAGAATCAATGAAACATACATCTAAAAAAATATTTTCCTTGTGTGAGTCAATGTTCAACTATTATGTTTAAAATTTACATTTTATTTCACAACATGCATTACATTCTCAAAACTGATAAAACTTGTTTGGATTTTATTGAAAATTTAATAAAAGATAAAAAATTCATTTGAAAATTATAGTAAATAATCTCACGTCAATTAGAAACACGATGTGACTAGTATGACTAGAAATTAATGTTTTCAGTTTAAAAGTGAAATTAGTTTAGAAAACATGTTACATTCTAAAAAATGAGTAAACACTATTTTTTTTTCTTAATAATTTAAGTGAAATATTTACAATTCATTTGTGATATATAAGAATTAATCATACACCAATCTAAAATATGGTACGTTTGTTATGATTGAAAGTTTGTGCTTTCATTTTAAAGAGACATTTTAGTTCAAAATGTGACTGACACATTCAAAATCCAAAAAACATGGTCAAAATTTCTTTATATTTTAATAAAAAAATTTTATAAATCATTTTTTGTATAGTAATTAACCTCAAATCAATCTAACCCACGATATGTCTAGTACGACTGAAAGTGAAAGTTTATATTTAAAAGTTACATTTTGGTTCAAATCTCATGTCACTAACTCAAAAGAAGAAAAAAAACTTAGATTATCTCGATATTTTATGAAAATATATATAATTTTTTTGATGTGTCGGAATTAACCTAATATCAATCTGATTTATGGTGTTTCTGGTATAGCTAAAAGTTTGTTTTTTCATTTAAAATTGAAAATTTAGTTCAAAACCCATGTACTATACTCAAAACTAAGGAAACATGATCAAAATTGAGTGATAATTTAGGATAATTATTGATTAATCATTTTTGACATGTAGTAATTAACTATATATCATTTTGAATTGTGGTGTGACCAAAATAACTAAAAGTGCATATTTAAAATTTAAAATCAATATTTTAGCTTAAAACACACTTCACATTGTCAAAACAGATAAAACCTATTTATATTGTTTGGATACTTTAGGAAAATTATTTTTTATTCATTTATTACATGTAGTAATTAACATCATGTCAATCCGATACGTGGTATGATATATATGATTGAAAGTGCATCACATACTAAAAGAAGAGAAAACACACTGGGAGTGTCATATTACATTGTAATATGTTTTATTTATTTATTTATTATATTATCATTTATATATATATATATATATTTTGTTTTATCATTCATGTTATAAATTTTATTTATTTTTTATTTATTCATTATTATATCATATTTATATTTTATTTATTTCTTTATAGTATTTCTAAAATAAAAATTATTTTTTTATAGCTACACGCTTATTTTATTCAAGCTGGGGGTGGTGTGTGTGGAAGCTAGTAGAGAAATTTTTCCCCAATAGGAGAGGGTCACAAGGGTTTTCCAACCGGTCTTTAAGAATTTGGATTATTTTTGAGTTTGTTAGAAATTCAAAATGTTTGTAATAATTTTTAAATATTAATGTAATTATATTGTATTCAAATGTTTGTAATGTAAATTTATTTTTAATCATAATTTATTTTAATATAAATTTATTTTCAATTTATTTATTATTAATATATTTGATTACTATAGTGTATTTTTCATATAAAAACACACTACTATAGAGGATTTTATCAGTGAAATTACTAGCCTTGATAAAAAAATCTTTTAATATTTATTTCTTTAGCGGTGATAAAAGTTCCCAACTTTTATTAGTGCTAGAAATTTGAAAATTTCTTTAGCACTAATAAACACAATATCTCATACTGATAAAATCCAAATCTATTGTTTTTTAATTATTTTTTACAATATAAATTTTACCATTGAATAATAATTTAGCCATTCGAATTAACCCTTGAAAATAATACTTTTCAAGTGCATAAATAATAAAAATAATATTTTGAAGTTTATTTATAAGAAAATAATTATGATATCAAACTCACATAATAGTTATAATGAATAAATAATAAAACTTTTAAAATGGGATACATCCTAATTTCAATAAAAATGATTATATATATATATATATTTGAAATAATAAAACATAATTTCAATTATTATAAGGTATATTTTACCTCAATCCTCTATTTTTTTGCATTTAGTATGTTTAATAGAAGATGAAATTTATTATTTTTAGAAATTTAATTTTACAAATGGTATTTCAAAATTGAGAACATGATATAATCATTTTTTAAATGATAAAATATAATTTGTTTGGTGAAAATAAAATATGATAGTATAAATTGAGATGCATTTAAATATGATATAATATGACAACTATGTTATAATTAAATTAATATAATTATATGTCTAAAAAATTAAAAACATTCCTAAGATTATAGTTCCACAAATTTTTTTACCATTTAGTATCATACCAAAGTCAATATTTTAGAAAATTATGAAAATTTCACTTAGATTTCATCTACAAACACACACTTTCCACTCAATTTTATTTAAAAAATAATAAAAAATATGGAAATTTCACTATTTTAGCCTCCTATATTTTTAAAGAGTCAAAAATTACAATTTTGGATCATTAGTTTTTCTTTTTTCATTAACATCATATAAAATCATGAAATATATTTATGTTCAATTAAAATTGATGATTTTTTAAATTTTTCTAAAGAACCCTAGAAGAAGAAGATGGTGAGAATAACAACCTAAAATATATTTATGGTAAAATATAAATTAAAGATAGTTTAGAGTCTCTAGAATAATATAAAAATTAATAAATATTATATATAAATTATAAAGAATAATGAAAATCTATTTGATTAGTGTAGTATATCTCTTTAGGAGATAAAAGTTTATAAAGTGAAAATTTTGGAAAAAGAAGGATTAAATATCATCCAAAATTCATTTTTACTTGATTTAAAAATTAAATTATCATAAATAAGATTATACATTGCTGATAATAAGAAAGTTTTTATTATTTTTCTTGGAATACATCCTTCCTGAAGTGTTTCTATGAAATCAAAATGAGTTTCTTGAAAAAACAACATTTGTGTGTTTTGTATTTTTTGGAATCAACAAAATGATATGCGATTCATTTATTTGTATTTTAAGTTTTAATAATATTTTATTTTTTTATATATTTAATAATTTTTGTAATGTTTTAGAGATATATTGAAAGATTTTGTAAAAAATTCCATTTTTTAAAGATTTTTTTTTGCATTTTGGAATATTGCTTCAACAAAAAAATCGAAGAGCATAATTAGTGTAATATACTATCATTATTGGTATTTTATATTTTTAAAGGAAATTTCAATAGTATAGTTAGAGATAAATGATAAACCAATTATATATCATTGAATATCTAGAAAAAATGGTCTTTATTTAGTGTAAAATTTAGAAAATTATTAAATATATCAATAGTGAAGTTCAATGGTATTAATGATTTTAATGCCATGACTGACATCCAATTACTGGGACTTGAAACCAACAACCAAAACTTCACAAGTGAGTTCATTGGTCACAAAAGAATGAAATCTAGTGATAAGTGGCATGACATGATCATTAATAAATTATTTTCACTCAAAATAAAAGAATCCATAAAATATAAAGTAAATAAAGTTTCAATTTTAAAAACCAAATTTTAAAACAAACCATTTAAAATAAATAATGAAACAAATTATAGTACAATGGAAATAAAAAAACCACATGTTCAATATGACATAACCAAATTAATTTGACAATATTTAACTATTATGGATATTCCAAAATCTCTATAATTTAAAATAAAAAACTAATGTGTCCCTTTATTAAAAAACTCATTAGTTCCATCACTAATAAATAATGGATCCATTCCCTTTCATGCATCATGATAAAAGATACTTACACACATACATAAACAAATGTACTAGTTAGTGAGAGTTTGTGAATTATCACTACTATCCCCCTATATCACACCCATGAATCCACATATTTGATAGAATCCAAACCATGTAATCAATTCTAGTGAAAACATTTAAAAACCCTTTGAAAATGAAGTATTTTATCCATAAATTTTATATAATTCCTTGCCATCACATGGAATTGAAATGAAAAAGTATTTTATTAAAATTTGGGAATCCCTACTTAGTTGAACCGATAATTAAAATGATATTTTTACCAAAACAATATCATATTTCATGAAAAATGTGAATTAAAATACTAAACAATACCTACCTATAATAATTATTCTCACCCCCCATAAACTATAATATATGAGAGTGTTTCCTAAAACTATATCCCTCCCTCATTCACATCACACACAATGAAACATACTATCCAAAATAATTTTTTAATACTATTGATATGGTGATACAAAGTCATGAATTAAATAAATTTTGAGAATAATATAATATGGGGGTAAAATTTTAGAGATCCAAAATAAGGGTTTTGGGATTTGAGATTGTAGAAGTTTCTCTAGAAGGTGGTATTCCTATAGAGAAGAAAGTTTGGAAGAAGTTTATATGGATGTGGTCAGTTTATTTGATTTTTATGGTATAAATTATATTAAAAATTATTAATAAAAAATAATTTATATGAGGAGAAGGTTTTTAGTTGTTTGAATCTGGTTTAAAGATGTTCTGAAATTGTTTGAGGAAAATATGAAATTTGGAGTTATTGATTAAAAAATGGTTAATTTATGGATTTATAGAAAGGTTAAGAAATTATCATTATATATTTGTGACATATACATAATAATTTTAATAAATTTATATCATATGGTTCAAATATAAAACTTTTATGTTTTGGAAAACTAGAGTTTATTTGTGATGCCTCAAACCTGCACTCTCAGGTATGATGCCATAAAGAAATACATTACATAATTGAATTAATAATAACTATAAAACCATGGATACAACCATCCATACATAAAGTTAAAAAAATTATTATTGAATATATTAAATTAAAAGGACTATTTTAGGTTTATAGATTTAGAGAATTAAGAAAGAATATAAACAGACAAATAGCATGTAATTTGTAACAAATGGAAAATTTTCCTATTATATAAAAAAATTCTAAATTCATGAAAATTATTCAATGTGTCCTATAAATTCTTTCACACTGGTTATCATTCTAAACTTGTCACATGTACTAATTTTCTCCATAACTTTGGTAAATAGACACATAATAAGGGGTGAGCTCAATTGCACTATAAGGGAATTATATAAATAAAGCAATCATGGAATAAACATGACATAAATATTATGGAAGGAATATGTAAACAAAATAAATCAATAATCAACATGAAAATAGGAGAATACTATATCCATGATAATAAATTTAAACATGGATATCAATAATAATGATTTCATATTGATAGAAATCATAATTCTAGGTATAAAAAATGCGCTGTTAAGGTTTTGTGCCAAGACACTTTACTTTTCATCAAAACCACAATTTAGACATCCTACATGACTGGGTAGACATTAAAAAAATACCCAAACCAATTTTGTATTATGAAACACATATATAAATTGAGGGGATATATAATTATGGCCCCCACCCATCCCCTTATTGTTTCCAATGAATTCACCATAAGATTCATCAAGAACTTCCATACCGTTCCCCAAGGAACTTTATACTCAATAAAAATTAGCTATCTACATAATGAGAAATGTGGAAATCGAATACATAATAAAATTATATTATTAGTATATAATCATAAATAATGACAATACATTTATTATTTCAATAAAAGGGATAACATGATCATAACCTATCCCGATAAAGAAGGTGGGTGGTCAAATAATACATAATTAACTTAATAATCATCTATATTAGAATAATTATATATAGTATGCCAATTATTTTCCCTATGAAAATAAAATGGATAAAATTATTATAACCCATATAGAGGAAGAAGGTGAATGGTTAAAAAATACATACTCAACTGTCCAATAATCTTATCTATTGGAATAAAAATATACATAATTCTAATACATTCCTCTGAATCAACATAATAACATTCTTTCTGGGTGAACATCATCAAATATGAATTACATAAAATGTGATATTCACACCATATAGAGTAATGAGTATATAGATAAGACAATACTTGAAAAAAAAAATCATTATCCATCATGGGAAGGATTTGTATCGTTTTAAAAGAATATATTCCCAGTGTAACAATGGATATCTAGAAGGATATTAACATAGATGAAAACAACATTGAAAAATAATTATTTAATGATATCATTCAATAAGGGACCATGAATTGGTCTTTTTGGTATTATGTGTTCATTCCCACAATATATATATATATATATATATTAGAGTATAAATAGTGAAACATAAACCCTATTAGGTAAAAAACATTTGAAAATAGAAAGGGAAATGGAATTGAAAACTTAAAATAGATTTTAGATATCATTTTAAACATTGATATAAAAGAGGAAGTTAAAGGTCACTTACCAAATTATTTTTCAAAAAAGTAAATGAAATATCGTTGAAAAAATTTACTTTAGAAATAATCTCTAATAACAGAGCCTTGAGAATAAAATAAAGTTTTCTATAGGAAATTTGTGTTACCAAAATACCTTATGGAAAACATATCTCAGGAAGTAAGAAATACTTATAAAGGTTTATGTGTTAATAATTAACATCCCTATAAAATAATTAGATTAGGACACATAATAAAATAAAAGGGAAGAATGTTCCAAAATTATAAGTTCAAAATAATGATCATAACTCAATCAATGCAAGTTGAGTTAAAAAAATCCTCACTACTGGGGAAACAACTAAATCAATAGTCACATGAATAAGAGAACATGGGTTTTCTAGTAAATCCCATTAAATAAAAGTGCGTGATAAATAAATATCCATTTCTGTTGAATGAAACTTTAAAGGAAACTTGGAACTTACCTTGTAATATTTCTTAAAGAATTATAATTTAGACCAAGAAAAATATTGTGGATTGAGTAACACTTTAATAAAAACCCCTTTAAACACAAGGATTTAATTTTAATTAAAATACCTTGATTAAAATATAATTCATGAAATGATATCTCAAATAGTTAGTATATACACAATAGAAATTAAATTAGGTTTATAATACCAATCATGTCTCAAAGGGTGTAATTTGAAATGAAAACTTACCTCTTGTACTAAATTATACAAATGAAATTTGACGTATCATATAATAAATATATGTATCTTAATAATTTAATTTATAAACATACTCATATCTATTTTCATTTATAATCTTCATAAATAGGAATTATATACATGAAATCTCCTCATTTTTCACATTGGGTGTTTATAGTTTTTATTATTTGTAATACTTTTATAATAGCGGTGTCTATATTCATTTTGATTCCAAATTTAATTATTAATAAGTAATTATAGTTTCTATTAGGAATGATTTATAATAATTTATGATTATTTAAATTCCTTTCATTTAAAGACCCCGATTGTAATTTCCCAAAGTCGGTGTTTACTTTATTGCATTGATATCGATATAAGGGATATCACCCCACATGATTGATTAATTCAGTGGCCTTGTAAAACTAGAGATATAAATGATAACAATATTAAATTTTAAATAAAATAATACATAGAATAAAAACATTATTTCATCCTTGATATTATTCATAATATCCTTCTTTATATCTTGGTGAAAGGAAAAGAAATAAAAGGGTGAACTAAGATGCTTCGTAAGGTTTATGTACAGTATAATCTATCATGAGTAAATAAGGCATAATCAATATGTCAAGGTAAATAACTAAAAACACATTCCATTTAATAAATAAATTTGTCACAAAATGAATCCATGGATAATATCAATGAAGTAGTACGCGGGATAATATTGATTAAATTCTCAATAAAATAAATGCTTAATATTGGTTGTCATGATCTTAGAAATCATGATATATGTACCATTAAGACATTGTGCTAAGAGAGTTTAAAATACGGGTATACATACACCATAAATCCATTTTATTTTAGCTTTCTTATTTGTATCAAGATACACATTGATGCATCAAGTGGATATATAATTCCAACCACACCTATCATTGCATCTCAAATGAATTCTTCATATGTTCAATGATCCACTAAAATTCAAAACCAATATTCCATTTTTTTCTTCATATTGAGTAATGATTATTTATTATCAATAATTCAATAGTAAATCAAATAACTTTCAAAGTAAAACACCATATGTTGAAATGATATACAGTTAAAGCAATAAGAATTTCCAGGATATAATTATTATGGATATTTAAGGGAAATGTAATGCCTAATGATCATAATAAAGTGATTTTTTTCAGTATGGTATCATTTAAACATATCCCCAGTGAATCATAACAAAAATAAAGGGTTTTTATCCTTAATTAACACCATAAAAATCTCATTAAAACTTTATTAAGGAATATAAACTATATGTTTTGATATTAATTATTTAAAAACTAAAAATTTACAAAAAAATAAGTAGGAATTTTATTAAAAAATAACCTTCTATTCTAGTAAAAGGAACTTCAAAACATTGAGTGGTCATGATAATGGGAAATTCAATTCATACCACATAAGTTAAAAAAAGGATTCTTTTCCATCTTTTACGAGAAAAATACCACATTCAGAATACGATAAGTAAATTACTTTTAAATTTTTTTGTAAAATTTAAAAATTAGGTTAAAATTAAATTTGATAAATCATTTTATAATAGTAAAAACATTCTTGGAATCATTTTAAATAAAATATGGACATGGAACAAAATATACCCAATTAAAAGAGAAATAAGACCAGTTCTTATTTAAAAAATACTTATTTAAAGTGTATCATTAATTGAATAATTAATCATCTTAAAAACATGAATATTCATATTAAATACCTAAAATTGAATTTATATACATCACATAAAAATAAATAGGTTCAGAATACCTAATATGTCTCAATAGAGTGGAAATTGAGATGAAATTTCTTACCACAAGTTAGAATTTCCTCATAGGTTCTATAACCTCCTATAAAATATATAAAAATTTATTACAAAAACAAAAAAAAACCATATTCATATCTATAATATCATATTTTATACATTTGTAACATTTTATTACCCATTTTTTAATATATTTTTTATTATTATCATTATTTTAGGTGTGAACTACTTTGTTTTTTAAATAGATTTTGATTTGGTAGTCTCAGTCCTTGAATATTTCTCATGGTTACATTATATACATAATTTAATTTAAGATTAAAATATCATATTTATTCAATGTATATATACACATATATTTATAATCATCCATAAAATATAGATATTGAAAAATGAATTACATTGTTCATGGAGATTGTAGGCTGTACGAATGCATGAATAGTGTTTTCATTTTTTGATGGGAGGAATAATAGAATGTTAAATTATAAGTAAACATTCCAAAATAATTATTATATCATATATATTAAATAAATATAAAATTATTACCATCCATATATTTTTTAAATTAAAAACGGTTCACATCGCTTCGTGGATGTGGTAGTCCACATGTATGCACAAGCGAAGTTATCATTTTCCAATGAATTGGAAGATAAGAAGGTATATATGATATTTTAATTATATAAGAATAACTAGGTCATAAATATCATATATATTAATTATTTATATCTTTATAACCATCCAAGTGAAATGGTGATGAAAAATGAATTACACTACTACATGGAGATGATAAGCCGTACGTGGGCACGATTCATGTTTTCGCTTTTCGTAGATTGGAAAAGAGAAGTAATATAGTTGGAACATAATAATAATAACATCTAATAATATTTATAACAATTTATTTATTATATTATTATGGTTACAACACTTTAATTATAAGTATAATAAGAAATAAACTTGAAATATGTGATAAATATGATTAGCTATTCTTCAATAGTCTTCCTTTGGATATCTTCTTAAGGGACCTAGGGTAGGTGTTTTGGAATTATCAAAACCTATAGAACATATATAATTGTTTATATTATATAAATTTGTAGGGTTTGGTCAGGATAGATGGGTCAAAGTGGTGTGAAGAATTTATAGAGGGTGTGTCCATTTATAAGAGAGGGGAGGGACATTCTTAGAATTTCTTAAAGTATTTAATTTATATAAATTATATATGATTTAAAAATGGATAAAAATTGATATAATTATAATATAACATGAGTATGAGTCTAAATAATATCATACAATAAAATTTTTACAAGTTTTTTTATTTTTATACTTATCTTTTAGTTTTGACCCCTAGTTAACCCTTTTTTACAATTATTGCAATATTAATGTTTTCCATATTTTGAGGGTCATGAATGTTACCGTATGAGGAAAGTAGACCCATAAATAGAAAATGGTTGAATTTTTAAATAACATATAATAAAGTTATCTGATTATACGTTTTTTTATGAATTTTAAATAACTTAATAAAATATTATTTGATATAAAATATCATTATTGTCATTCTTAACACTATTCCTTTAATTTGACTTCTAACGCATCCGAAAAAAGGGGAATTCCAAAATTATAATTTATAATATACATAAAATATAACATAGTCTTATATAATTATTTCTATTCATTAATTCATTCAAATTAGACAACTTTTAATATTTTTAAAATCATTTATTTTATATTTCTATTAATTGAAAAAACTTTTTATCGGTGTAGTGTAAGCATATAAGGTAAATAGTTCATCACTAAAAACTATATATAAATTACCATAATTTAATAAATTATTTATATTAAAAATAAATATTTATAACCTAACATATCCTCTATTTATACGTATGTAAAAAATTTAAAGATAATAAAACAAAGATTATGACATTTTCGACTTTTCTTTAAACAAAACAATATAGAGGTTAAAATCATAACCAAATGTGAAAAGAAAATATATATTAATATTGTATTATTATGGAATAAATATTTCCATATAATTAAATTAATTCAAGTGTTAGGGTCATTTTACAGTCCTTATCATATTATTTTTAACCATAATTACCTGATTTACCCTTATCGTGGTGACAATTATTTACTAGTGTTGCTATTCATAAGGGAAAAAATAAAAGGGGTGTAGTTATCAAATTTGGGACTCATAATTCCAAATTTGGAATCCATTTTAAAAAATTCAATTTATATAAGTAGCACTAAGTAATTTAAAATCAAGATGCAAAATTTAATGAAAAATTGTTTTTTTTTCTTCAGAAAAATGCCTTTTTACGTATAAAAAAGTTTTTATAACTAATAAAATCATAAAATTGATTAAAATGAAATTAATTGAATTTATAATAATATAATATAAAAAATTTTATTTTTAAATCATTTTAAAATAAATTTTATCTTTTCTAATATTTGAAACAAAAAATATAAACTTAATGAAATTAGTATTTTTCACTATTCACTGAAAAACCGATCTTTTCAGAAAAAAATTAAAAGTTCACCCAAATAATTTTTTGATATTATTATTTAAAAAATGGTATTATTTTTATAAAATTTAATTTATATAAGTTACATAAATTAATTATAATATTTTCCCACAATAAAAAATAAAAAATTATGTTTGAAAAAAATATTCTGAATCATAAAATAACTTCACTAAAAATTGCATAATTATTTATTAAGAATTAATAAATGAATTTTATTGATTAAGTATTTTATATATATTTCATAATTTTTTAATTATTTTCATATCGTCCAATCCAATTTCTAGTTTATAACATTCATATTTAAATAACCATATTACACGATTCGTTTAAGATTGGTTTTATATGTTATATTTGCTATCGAAAATAGTGTTATTTTAAAATTTTATGGTGTTACATTTTACCCCTTCAAAAACATTTATCCCCTTAATTTTAACTTGTTCTCATTAATCTAGGATTTTAAATTTGAAAATTTCTTTTTTAAAAACCCACATCATAAAATGTGCTGAAAAGACTTCCTCTTAAATTATGGGAAAGGGAAATATAAAGGTAGTTACAAAACTAGGTTTCTGAAATGGATAACTTTAGTAAGATGTGAAAATGTGGAAATGTAAGAGAAAAATAAATCCCAAGGACTAATAGGTAGTGATAGATAACATGGTTAATAGAAAGTTAATGACTACAAAACAATAAATCTATAATGGGTGAAAAGACTATCAATTTTTTTTTTGGAAATGATCATAATACGATAAATTTTTTATTTAAAGATACTTTTCCTAGAGTTGAGGAAATAATTTATCATCCAGGATAAATCATAATTAAATAACTTAATTATAAAGTATAATTTCATCCTTTAATATATTTCTAAAATAAGCTCATCCTTTCTCCAAACAATGAGTATTTTTGATGAAATAGTTTTTTTCCCGAAGAACTAAAATTAAAATTTAACAGATCATAAGATCCATGAAAAAATGAAAAATTATTCATTCATTCTATTTATTTAACAAAAAAATGGCTAAAAAAAGTTATCCAATAATTCATTAAACAATAAACTCTAAATTTCATCTTAATCCATTTCATTACTGTTTACCCTTAAGAATCCTCTAAAATATGTCAAATTAAAATACCAAATGTCCATAAGATTTATTCAAAAATTTATCCCCAAATAACAAAAAATAACTTATAATGTCACATAAAAAACATGTGAATACTTTGATAATTTATTATCTTAAAAAATACTATTAACCCGAATCACCATAATACCTTTCTGAAAATATATCTGCTTCCAAAAATCAACTTTATCCATATTTCTTAAATAAAATCCATGATTGTAAAATATATTCCATATTTCCAAAAATTTTGTAAACTCCATCATAAATTAAATTTTCTTAAAATACCTAATAATTTTAAAAGTTACCAATACTATCCCATTAAACTCATTAATTTTAATCTTCTCTTTGTCCTACAAAAATATCATTTTACCAGAAAATCACATTTCTTGGTTATAAGTACCATTAAAAATATGATTTAAAATACTTAAAAAAATTGATGTGGCACAATCCTTATATTTTTCATGAATCTTATCTATATAATTATTAAATCCAAATATAGAATAACCTTAATCATTCCACTATAGATATGGTAATATCATAAGCTTAGACTTATCCCCTTTGATTATTCTTTAGTATGTTCCCTTGATTATAGGGGAATTAGTTTGAAAAATTACCCATATCTTTATAATTGATACACTAAATATTAGAGGTTTCTTTCTTACCATTACATTCATTTTCCTAATGAAATTCCTCTCCACACTTGAAGAAAAATATTGTTCCCTTCAAGCAATTACCAGGGTGTTTCTATCCTCAATTATTACATAGATAATGTTATATCCTTCCTATATTTTCCTCCACCTCATTCATTTTTCATTGGTGTTCAGTCATACTCATGTTATCTTGGTTTCCTTTAATAATATTAGATTCAGGGTATTCCTTATCTGTGATAATGGAACTTGATACTATATCATCCTAAGATGAAAAATTTTGAGAAAATAGTTGACTTTTGATACTTGGATTAATCCCATAAAATAAATATTAAATCTCTATTTCCAAATTACATATGTAGTCTGAATAATGTTTAGATAATCTTGTAAAGTTTTCCTCATACTTAGAAAAACTTTCCTCTTCCTTCCATCTTAGATTTAGGAATTTCTGTTCTATATCATCTCATTTATCACGAGGAATGTATTTATTGAATAATATCACTTTAAAATTTCTCCATTCCATCATTTATATTTCATAATACTCTTTAGTATTCTAGATTAATGGCCACTATTGATCGGTATAACATTTCAAAAAATAATATTCCAAAATAACCTTTTCAATTTCAATATATATCAAATATAATAATATAATTTTGTGAGATCTAATTCATTTCTCATCTACCAATGGAGTTTTAGTTTAAAATTAAGATAGATTATTTTTTTATATGAATCAATAAAAAATAGGTGAATCATACAGTAGAACAACGTGGTGTTTAATACATGAAAAGTTATTTATTATAACCATAGTCAATTTTCATGATATATCCATGATCTTCTCAATTAAAGAAATAAATATATTGGTTTTCTGTGAAGACAAATACCTATATTTTCTATGGGTATTTATTCCCCTTATTTTATTAGGAACCTTCACTAAATAATGGAACATAATGAGTTAACTCAAAATCAACATGAATATTGAGAAATAAAATAAAATACTTAGAATGGTAAATGTTTTGAAATATCATATAAGTTTTTTATATTTCCTATGTTAGTTGTGTTTAATTAAAATATAGTTCCCATGTTTTCTACTAAACTTGATATAGTACCAACTATAAAGACCCTGACTAGAGTTGACCAAATTTTGGGTTTACTTCATTACATTAACATCAATTAAAGGGATTTAACCATGAAAAATCATAAAGTTTAGCAGTGTTATTAAATTATATATATATATATGAATCCCATATTACATTGGAATTATAAAATTAAATAGCATAAAAAAATTCTTTCATCCTTAATGTTATTCACAATATCCTTCTTTATATCTTTGGGAAAGGAAAACAAATAAAATGGTGAGATTAAATAATCATTAAGGGTTTTATAAAATTAAATCTATCATGAGTAAATAAGGAATAATCAATATATTAAGGTAAATAATTTAAAACAAATTTATTTAATCAATAACTTGACCACAAAATGAATCTATGGATAATATTAATGAAGTAATCTAGTGGATAATAATAATCGAATTATCAGTGAAGGAAATTTCTAATATTGGATGTCATGATATCATACATTAAAATATATATACTATTAGTACATTGTTCTAAGATAGTTTAAACTATGGGTAGGTATACACCAAAATCCATTTTATTATAGTTGTATGATTTGTCTCATGATACATGTTGATGCATCAAGGGGATATATAATTCCAAGACCCAACCTTCATTGTATACCTAATGAATTATACATTTGTTTAATGGTAAATTTAAATTCTTAATATGCCTTATAAATAAGTTTCTATATCATGCAATGAATTTGAATTATCTATAATTCCATAGTAAAAGAAACAAATTTCAAATTAAAACACCATATATAGAAATGGTATATGATTTATCCAATAAGCATATCCATAGTACAAAAGATATGAATATTTAATTGAAATTTAATGTCCAATGATCCCAATAAATTTAATGCTTTAAGGATGGTATCATTTCAACATATCCTTAGTGAAGAATAACTAAAATAAAGGGTTCTTGGAATTAATGAATACCATAAAAGAATCACTATAATATTAATGAGTAAAATAAATTCTCTATTTTGAAATAACATTTTAAAAAACTATAAATTATCAAAATATTAAGAAAAACATTTATTTGAAAATAAAATTCTAAACTTTTAAAGGAATATTCATATCATTTAGTAGTCATGATAGTGGGAAATTGTGTTCAGGTCGTATTAGTTAAAAAAATTTCCTTTCACACTTTTTAAGAAAAATAACTCATTCACAAATGAGAGGAATATTCCTTTTAATTTTTTTTGAAAAAAATATAAAATGGGTAAATAATTTATTTGATAAGTTATTATATAATAGTAAAAACTTTCTTGAAAACATTTTAATAAAAATATGGACATGTAAGAAAATATACCCGCTCAAAAAAGAAATAAGTTCAGTTTTTATTTTATACATACCTCTTGAAAGAGTAATTTATATTGAATAATTAATAATAATTAAAAAATTAATATTCAAGTTAAATAACTCAAATTGTTATTATATTCACCTCATAAAAATAAATAGGTGCATAATATCAAATATGTCTTAATAGAGTGGAATTTGAGATGAAATCCCTTACCTCAAGTTGGAATTGCATATAATAAATTTGAATTTATTATAATTACAAAGAAAAACCATATTCATATGTATAATATAATAAATGATCCATTTATAATATTTTATAACCTTTTTGTTAATAATATTTTTTTATTATCATTATTTCTGGTGTTAAGTGCTTTGTTTTTTAAAATATGTTATGATTTGGTAGTCTTAATACTTTCATATTACTCATTTCTAAATCATATAGTTTTTTTTGTTCAATATTTAAATATCATATATATTATATATATAGATATTTATAATCATCTATAAAATATATAGATAGGAAATAAATTACACCATTCATGGAGATGGAGCCGTACGTTTGCATCAACACTGTTTTATTTTTTCGATTGATGAAAAAAATGTTAGATAATAATTAACCTTACCAAAATCATTATTATGACATATATATCATATATATTCATTAAATATGACCATATTACACTCCATGTAAATTTTAAATGAAAAACGATTCACATTTCTTCATGGTGGTTGTAGTCCGCACATACGTACGAGTGACATTATCATTTTCCAAAGGTTTAGATAGTAATAAGGTATATATGATAAAATCATTTAATAAGAATATATATCTAATAAATGTCATATATATTCAATATTTACATATTTATAACCATCCATGTTAAATGGTGAAGAAAAATTAATTACACCGTTAGGTGGAGACAGTATGCCATACGTACACATGAGAAACATTTTTGTTTTTCAAAGGATATAAAAGATAGGATATATGGTTGTATCATTATCATAATACAATATTATAATATTTATGATAATTTATTTATTATCTTAGTATGGATAAAACACTTTAAGAGGAAGTATAAGAAGAAATAAATTTAAAAGTCTCGATACTGACATCTCTTCTTCAGTAGACTTTCTTTAGATGTATTTTTAAGGGACCCAGTTGGTGAGGACTCGTCAAGTGCATCCATGAGACTCGAGTTCAAAACCGAGTGGAGATATATTTATGGGTTATTGTATAAGTACTGTAGAAGGTATTGTAGCGACCAATGTTCGATACTATAGTAGCTGGAACTATTCATCCGGTTGGGATTTCGGGCCATCGGTTTGGGCCTCGGGTCCTTTAAGGCCTTCGGGACACCCAAGTCCTTCCATCCAGTAAGGATTTAGGGCAACATCAAGGCCTTTGGGCCACCTCAAGGCCTTTGGGCCACCTCAAAGACTTCAGGCCACCTCAAGGCCTTCAGGCCACCTCAAGGCCTTCAGTTCACCTGAAATTGTGCTTAAAATGATCAGACATACTCTACAAGGAGAAGAATCCAGATGGGTATTCAGAGTAGGCGTATTCAACAGAGTAGAAGGTAAGAGGATTTTTCAGAAATATAGGGTATGGAATTTCCATTGGGACTAGCCTGTGCTTGCCTGGAAAGCCTAGCCGAAAAACCATGCGAAGGTGGAGAGTTGATATCTTGATAAAGAAGATGGGAGGAGGAGTTCCAAGTATAGTCTGTATATTTCCTAATGACCTACATGACATGTAATATCTAAGCCTAGAGGCCTTATAAGGGTTCCCCCTCATCCCTTGAGGGGGGGGGGGGTTATCAAAATCAATAAAAATAAGGCCTTTGGGCCATTCAGGATCAAGGGACCCAGAGTGGGTATTTTGGAATTAATAGAACCTCTAAAACCTAGATAAGGGTGTTAATAAGAGAAGTGGGCTCTGGTCTATCAAGATATATGGCTTAGAGTTGTGTGTTGAATTTATAGAATGGGTATTCTTTTATAAGAGAGCAGAGAGGCATTCTTGGAATTTCTTAAATTATTAAATTAATATAAATTATATATAATGTAAAAATGGATAAAAATTTCTATAATTATAATTTATGATAACAATGAACTGAAATAATAACATAAATTAAAATTTGAATAGGTTTTAGCTATGTTTCTACCCTTATCGTTTAATTTTAACCCTATATTAACTCTTTTTACAATTAAAACAATATTGATGTTTTCCACTAGTTAAGAATATTACCATATGAGGAAAAACACCACATAAATGGATAAAATTTCATGTTTTCAACCATATAAAATTTATTTTCTGGAATATAATATTTTATGAATTTTAAATCATTTTAATTTTTTTATTTATTATAAAATATTATTAATTTCATTTTAACACTATTCATTTAATTTTACTTTAAATAAATCAACAAAAAATAGGAATTCAAATATAATACTTTCAAACTTCCATAACATGTCATATAGATTTATAAATTTTTTCGAATAAATTAATTCATTAAAATTATATCACCTTTAATATTTTTAAAATCATTTATTTTATTTTTCTATTAATTGAATAAATATTTGTGTCGGTGTTGTGTAAACATTTAAGATAATTATTTAATAACTTAAAATTATAAATAAATTAAAGTGATAAAAAATTATTTATATTTTAAATAACTACATGTGACGAAAAATATCCTATTTTTTTCTTTAGTTAAAAATTTCAGGTTAATAAAACAAAAAGAATGACATTTTTGACTTTTATTTAGATAAAATTATATAATTTTCAAAAATCACAGAGAAAATGAAAAAATTTCGTATATTCAAATATTGGATGATTATAGATGAAATGAATTCATAAAAGGAAATTAAATAAAGTGTTAGGGTCATTTTCTATTCCTTATCATATTATTTTTAACATAATTACCTGATTTACCCTTACTCTAGTGACAATTATTTACTATGGTTAATATTCATAATGACCAAAAATAAAAGGGGCCTATTTACTAAATTTGGACCTCATAATTAAAATTATGGAATAAAGTTTTCATATTTAATTCTTATAAGTGATAATAATTAATTTAAAATCAATTCTTAAAATGTATTGAAGAATAAGTTTTCAAGAAAATGCCTTTTTTATGTATAAAAATATTTTTATTCCAATTTCAATCAAATAATTGGTTCTAATGAACTTAATTGATTTTTTAATAACACAATAAAAAAAAAATTCAAGTTTTAAATAATTCTAAAATAAAGTGAAATATTTTAAATTATTGAAATAAAAAATAAAATTTTCAATGAAAATCGTTATTTTTCACTATTCACTTAAAAATCAATCTTTTCAAAAAAAATAAAAAAAATTCAACCAATGAATATTTTGAGATGATGATTTAAAAAATTATATTAATTTTATAAATTATAGTTTATAGAACTTCTGAAAATTAATTATAAAATATTATCATAAAAAGTAACAAAAATCATTTTTGAAGAAAACATATTTTTGATAAATAATACAACATTACTGAAAATTGTGTACTTATTTAATAATAATTAATCAATGAATTTTTATTAAGTTGGTACTTTATATATATTTTATATTTCAGTTAATACTATTCTTACCCAACATTTTAACATCTTGTTTATAATAATCATATTTTAAGAATAAAATTTCTTAGTTCATTTAAGCATAATGTTTCTTATTGTTAATGATATTGAACGTAATGTTATTTTAAAATATTAACGTTTAACATTTAATGCATTTATCAGTCTTATAATTGAAGATAAAATCAATAATAATCATGTTTTTGGGATTTTTCTTTCAAGGGAGGGTGTTTTCAATCTAGTTTATGGGCCTTTGGTCCATACAATGACCTTTATACCCACTAGTACATCAGGCTAGGTAATGAATAAATAAGGATTGATGGGAGGGTTATCCCTTGGGGGGGATATGGCCTACCTTTATGACCTATGTGTGTGTTGTGTGTGTATTTAATGTAATTGTAACCAAATAACCTAATATATATTAGTGAGATATATCAAAATTAAAAGGAAGTAGAAGAATAAGTAATGTAAAAGAAAATATTACTCAATTTGAATAAATTATTATCCTCTTAATTGAATTATTTTATATGATTAAATTAATGATGACATTTTTTTGAATATATCATTAATAGTTTCACTATTTTTTCATACTAGATACTTAATGATATAAAAAACAATATTTATCTTTTAATACTATCCTTAGATCTAGCATTATGAGGTGATGAAGGAAAATGAAATATGTAATGTTGTGGAGATTGTAGTCTGCACAACACCCAAATAACGATTTTTTTCTTAATGGATGAGGTATATGAATAAATAATTATAAAAAAATTAAAATAGTAGCATTATTATATATAAATGATAATAATATCATCATATTTGTTTGTCTAGAATAAATTTGAAAGAATAAAATTAAGAAGAAAACTAGGTTGTTGATAATACTCACATCGGGGACTTGAATTTTCCTTGGAAGTATCTATGGAAATTATGGCCTTATGCTAACTAATGGGTAATGTAAGCTTTTTAAAATGGAATAGGGTTCTACAATGAGAACAATTGTGGAGTTTCAAGGAGAAATTCAAATGAGATGTGTGTCTAGAAGTGGTAAAGATGTTACCCTTTTATAAGTGAATGAAATGGTAGTTTTGGAAGGAACCCTTAAATTTTAAGTAATGAAAGGTTACTATTAAAGTGTAAAAGGACAAAAAATGTAAAAAATAGGATACAAAAATGATTTTGGGTTGCAAATAACCTCAACCACTCCTTTTTGAGACAACATTGAATGTTTTATGGATTTTTGTTTTAACTTTTGTCCTTATACCCAAACTTACATTTACCTTAGTAATTAATTTTTAAACTATAGTAATAAATTTTAATGAAAAATATTGAGATTAATATTATTAACTAATTTTATACTTACAATTTAAAATTTTAAAATACTTTTATTAAATAATTTTTTAATGGTGTGAAAAGTTAATTTTAAAATTAATACACTTAATCCTGTTGAAATTTTTTTTAGAGAAATAAAATTTTAATATTTAAACATATATATAATGTAAAATAATCATGGATATAGATTTTAATGACATTAAATGATTTATTGTAAAAAATAAAGGGTATGAGGCTTTCATGGAAATCCAAAACCAAATATACCTTGAAAATAATTTATTCAAATGAAAGATCGAAAATAGGTTTTTGTATTAGATTAACATTTTAATTAGTTATAAAAATGTCATCCATAGGTTTTATAAGTTAAAATAATATTTTAAAATAAAAAATAAAATTCATGAGAATTAATACTTTATTATTTAAAAGGTTTTATAAATTTATAGGTCATTTTTATATAATTAAAAACTTATATAAATCACATGTTTCCTAAAAACCATATTTTTTTACTAAAAAACGACCTTTTAAGAAAAGGAATAAAAATTCATAACAATTAAATTTTGATATAAGGAATTAAAAAAATAAATTTTATTTTCATTAATTTTATATTCCAAAATTTATTAATCTTTCTTTTGAATAAAATAATAAAATATAATTTAAAAACTATTTTAATAGAAAAATAACATTTTAAAATATAAATTGTTATTATTATTATTTCATATCATTTTATAACTAAATTTGTTTTAACCAATTAATAATATAAAAAAATTATTATTAATCACATGCTTTATGAAATATAAATTCTTATAATATAAATTATTTTTTTAAAAAAATATATTTTTTTGGATAATAAATGACAATATTAGTCATTTCAGGTAAACTAACTAAATTTCATTTAGATTAAATGTAATATTTTTTGTTTAGATATAATTGATGAAGAGTTTACTCATATTAGTTACTGTTAATTAAATAAATTGGTTTTAATGATTATACTTTAACATTTGTATTTTATCTAAATATATCATGATTCCATTTAAGTTCAGTGGTGCATACGGTGCAAGCTGTTGAAAAAATTGACTTATTTAAAAGTAATCATATATTATAATTTAGGGGTGTAACATTCTCTACCCTTAAAGAAATTTTTTCTAAACAATTTTACTCATAAGACCTGAGTAATTTCTATAGATAACTAAAAATCAACCATACACCACTAGATGATCATAGGTTTTTTTAGGATATGGAAATGGATTTATCTATATGAATTTTTTTATATTTTCTTTATAAAGTGAGATAACCCATTCCTAATTTCACATATAATTATAATAATATAAGAAGATATATATCTATATAGAATAACTTCCCATAAATGTTAAAAATGATTTATATGATAATCATACTATAAAATTTTTTTATTGATAACTCAATATCTAGTAGTTGGTGAAAATTTACATGACATTGTACTTTGGAAAATGTAGAGTTTAAACTCAAAAATATGATTCATTAGTAGTTTGGTACTTTAAATATGTTCACATTATTATTTATATTTCATTATAGTTGTTTTAGATTATCACATGTTTTCTCACTCTTGCTCGAATTTCATTGGTTTTTTGGATGTTATATCTGTATTTTCCCTCTGACACATGGTTACTTATAGTTCCATACAATACTAAAACCAAAATAATCAACATGACTGAAAATGATTATAAGTGAATTATCATAAATAACTACAAGAAAATTTACCCTCAAGAGGTGTCACTTTATAGCATTTACATGTTATCCTATGGTTCTTAAAAATCAACTTGTATTAGACTCAATTAAACTTATATCACTTTTCATTTAGTATATATCATTATTAGCTCAACCTTGTTTCCTCTGAGTTGGGTTCTCTCAAAATTATTAACCTAATCTATAAAATATAGATCACAAATTACTAAGAACTTTCTTAAATTATTCTAAACCCAATAATCATTGAAATATATGATATCAAAATCAAACTTATCCTTCCTAAAGAAACAATATTCATTCCTAAAATCATATAACCAAGTATGTATAATCCCTAATAATATAATATCAGTAATATATATTTCCCAAAACCTATTGGAATCTACAATACATTAAACCAAAATGAGATTATATATATAGCTTTAAAATATAACTTTATCTTTAACCCTCAAAAAGTATTAACCACTATTTCATAGGTTCACAAACTATTCCGTATCATAATATAAAAAATAAAATGAACTTCTATAATAATATAATGAATCAATTATCTATCACAAGGTTACTAATTAATAACTAACTTATTTTCCTCAAAATCATTCAACCCTTTATTATCTCAACATCAAGTGTATATTAAGCGTAAGAGTTATCCAAGCCAAATGTTCTTAAATAGTTATTCCAAAAAATAAAACCATGTCATCAAATCACTTTTCTAGGTTATTAATACAATTTAATATATTCCACTATACTGTTAAAATAAAACTACTAAAGAAAAATCATTATAAGTTTAACATAATCCTTATAAATTTTAGAATATAATAGAATATCATTGATAAATATGACTCACTTATGAAAATATCTAAGTGTTTCAAGAAAATACCAATCTAAACACATCATGTAAGACTAGAAAACTCACCTTTTCCATTATAAGAATAATATGATAAGATTATAAACCATTAATTATTATCCTCTATTCGATTATAAGACACAATGGTTTCTAGGATTATACATTTCTAAGCATCATTTTCATGATCCTATTTCAACCAAATACTAAAACCAAAATGGTTATGATAATATCCAAAATATGTATATAAAAACATAAATATGAATATTCCTTCCCTTATGATACCTTTTTTAATGTATTATACTTTTAGATACAATTATTACTCTTCTTTTTTCATTCCATGGTTATCCATGGTCAATTTTCTCTTAGTTTCTCTAACATAATTAGTTAACATAATTATTAAACCCTTCATAATGGTTCATAAATAGAATATGATTAACCAAATAATATCACCTAGGAGTGTCTCACCAGGTTTACAGTCTTAGACCGAATAATCATGCATCATAGTGATGATTGAATCTGTGCTCAACCGAACCTTTTCTGCATGTTTACCACTAAGTGAATCTGTTCCATAACTGCATTAACTTTCGAGTATCCAGACATGGATGGATTTCTAAGAAAAACCATATAATATATACTTTACCAAAATAAATTTATTTTATCTAATAATTATAATTATTATTATGATTTTTCATAGATATTTTATAATCCTAATCTCTAAATAAAATATCTATTATTGAATTATTATTAAATAATATACTATTATAAATGGTAATTTATTCCTTTGAAATTGTGATCAACCTTTACCTATCTGTCCATTAATTATCATCAACAAACATACTAACCCACAAAGATATATAAAACATCAATTTGAGACCAAATGTGATGCACCAGACCTACACTCCTAGATCCAGTTCTATAAAAACATACTTTACATCCTTTCATTAATACCAGCTTTAAAATCCTAGATATAACCATCCATAATAACAAAATAAAAAATGATTATTGAATATTTTACCACCAAAGGATCTTTTTAAATTTATAGATGTATAGAATTTAGACAAAACATAAATTGATAAATCCCAACTTAGTTGAATAAAATGTACAATTTTGTTTTTATATATGAAACTACTTAATTCATAAAAAGTCTTCAATGTATCCTATAAATTCTTTCACATGTATTATTCTTCTAAACAAGTCTTGTGTAACAATTTTCTCCATATCTTTTGGAAATGGAAACCTAATAAGAGGTATGCTCAAACATTAAGTAATATGATCATATATTTGAAATAATAATTTCATAAATATGGAATAAATATTATAGAATGAATAATTAAACAACATGATCAACTTGAAACTAGGAGCATACTATATCCATGAAAATAAAATTAGATAGTGATATAAAAAATAATGATATTTATAATAATTAAATTCATAATTAAAGACACAAAAAGCTCACTATCAAGGCCTTGTTCCAAGACACATTACATGTAATTGAGACTGAAATCAATACATCCTTCTTAATTGGATAGGCATAAACCAAATACCCAAACATGTTTTGTCTTATGTGACCTATAAATGCATTGGTGGGATATATAGTTATAAGGGTTCCACCTCACCCCTTGAAAGGTGGATTATCAAAAATCAATAAAAAATGAAGGCCTTTGGGTCATTGGTGGAGGATATATAGTTATAGTCCCACCCATCACCTAATTATGTTTAATTCATTCACCATAAGATCCATAAAGACCTTTCATAAAATTCCTTAAGGAACCTCTTACACAATATAACTTGGTTATCTTCATAATTAGAAATATGAAAGTCCAATACATACTCAACCAACGTTAATAATCAATAATCATTAAGAATTACAATACTTTCCACATTTCAACAAGATAGACAAAATGATTATAGACTATCCTAATAAAATAAGGTAGATGGTAAAATTACAATTTGTCAACTTTATAGAAATTTTACACATTGGAATAACAATATATGGTACGTGAATACCTTTACTCATGTTAATAAAATGGATACCATGATTATAAACTAACCATAGGAAGACGATTGATGGTTAAAAAAAATCTATTAATCCTGTTAATAATTTTCTGTATTGGAATAACAACATACATAATTCCAATACTTCCCACTTATTAATTGAATAAAAATATTTATAGGTGAATATCATCTAAAATGAATTATAAAAAATGTGTTGTTTATTTCATATAGATAAATGAGTATTTTAATAATTAAATTATTAAAAAACATGATCATAAGATATCCATGGGAATGTGGTGTATGGTTTTAAAAGAACATATCCCTAGTGTAACAAAGTAAACCTAGAGAAATGTTAACATAAATGACACAAATCCTTGAAAAAGAAAGGTTTAACAATACCACCCAATAAGTGATTATGAATTGGGTGGTTTGGTATCATGAGCTCATTCCACCAATATATATATATATATATATATATTATATTATCAATAATGAAATATAAACCCAATTAAAGAAACTACTTTTGAAAATGGAAAGGGAAATGGAAGTGAAAAATTAAAATAACTTTTAATTTTTTTAACATTGATATATAAGAGGAAGTTACAGGTCAAATCCAAAAGTATTTTTTAAAATGGGATGTGAAAAATCATTGAAAAAACATTTATTTTAAGAAATAAATAATAATATATCCTTGAAAATAAAATATCATTTTCTATATGAAATGTGGATCCAAAATATTTTATTATAGAAGTTAAATTTTTAATAATTGAAATTAACTTTATTTAAAACCCACATAGTAAAATAAATGATAAAAATTTATTTTAATTAGAAAATAATTTTACCGTATAGGATCAAAAAATACTTTAAAATTAAACATTAGTGTGGGAGAAACCAATCAAGGGAGATCAATGTTCAATATAGATCACTATAACTCAAAGAATAAGATTTGAGTACAATATCCTTTATGGAAAACATAACTGATGAAGTGAGAAATACTTATAAAGGTTTTATTAGGTAAGAATGTAAATACCCAAAAATAAATAAACAATACCATATAATACAATCAGATGAAATAATGTTCCAAACTTATAAGTTCATGAAAACCTTCATAACTCAATGAATCAAAATTGAGTTACCAAAAATCCTTACTACTGGGGAGACAACTGAATCAATAACCACTTAATTAAGGGAATTTTATTTTTCTCGTAAATACCATGAAATAAAAATTATGATATAAACATATCCATATGTAGTGAATATACCATAAAAAGGAAACACAATTCTTAATATGTAACATGTCTCAAAGAATAATAATTTAAACTATGAAAAATATTTTAGCTTGAGTAACACTTTACTAAAAATACCTAGAAATAGAGGTCTTCTAATTGAACTTAAAATGAAATTATTAAAACATAATTAATGATATTATATCTAAAATAAGTAGTAAAAAGACCTCAAAAATGAAATTAGGTGTATAATACTAATCTTGTCTGAAAGAGAGAAATTTGATATGAAAACCCTTACATCTTGTCTCAACTTCCTTGAAATTAATTTTAATTACTATATTACAAACGTATATATCTTAATAAATTAATTAAAAACCTTAATAATACTCATTTTCACTCATAGTCTTCATAAATAGTTATTCTCTTCATGAATTCTTCTAATTATTCACATCGAGTGTTAATAGTTTTGATTGTTTGAACTAGTTTTATAATAGCGGTGTCCATATTTATTCTTATTCGTAATTTATTATTATTAGGTTATTAAAGATACTATTAGGGATGATATTAAATAATTTATAATATTGAAAATTCCTTTCATGAATGTTTTATTCTTTATCCTTGAAGATGAAATCGATAATAAGGATGTTTTGGTGATTTTTGATGAGTGAAGGGTCTTTTCTTAATTGATGAATTGAATATTGATATAAAATCTCAAGAATAAAAAAATAATTTTGATATTTATGTCATATTATACCATTTAATAAGTTCTTATAGTCCTGAATTATATAAATTGATTGTATTATTCAGGTAGGTGGTTAAAGTGACCACAACATGAATCTACCATGATTAGTGGAATATTAAGAGATGGTATAGTGGTAATATCATTATTACATGAGTATAATGTACTTATTCAGTGTTTATTAGTGGTATATATAATAATTATAAGGAATTTTAATTATAATTAATATATATTAAATTATTACGCAATATGAATAAATGGTTATCCTCTTAGTATACATATTTAAAATGATTAAATTAATGATGATCATTTGGTGATCAAAAAATTTATAGTTTATTTAATTTTTAATACAGAAAATTAATTATATCATAAAAATAATATTTATATTTTTATACTATCCTTATATTTATCCTTGTAAGGAGGTTAAAGAAAACTAAACATGTTACATCATGGAGGTGGTAGTTCGCACAATGCACAAACAATAGTTTTATAATGGATGGGGTATATGAATAAATAATGATATTAAAATTAATATAATAAAATGAAAATATATAAAATATAATATTATAATTATATTAGTGTGGATAAAAAAAATTTAAATAATATAAATAAGAATAAAACTTGGTTGTTGACAATACTCATATCTGGGACATGAATTTTCTTTGGAAGTCTCCTTGAAAATAAAGGCCTTATGCTAAATAATGGGGACCATAATATTTTTAACTATAGTGAGGTTACAAGGAGTAGAAAAATAGAATAGTTTACAGGTTAAATTCAAATGAGTGTTTTATCTTAAAGTGATGATGATTTCACCCTTTTATAAGTGAAGGAATGAGTGGTTTTGGGATAACACTTACATTTTTAATATTATAAGGTCATTGTTCAAGTGTCGAAGGAAAAATGGAAAAATGAGGAGATGACAATTATTGTGGGTCGAAACTCACCTCAACCACTTCTTTTTGAGAAATCTTTGAGTATTTTATGGCATTTTGTTTTAACTTTTTTCCTTTTACCCGAACATACTTTTACCATGGTAATTAATTTTTAAACCTTAGTAGTTAATTTTTTTTGAAAGATATTAAGATTGAAAATTTTACCTAATTTTATAATTATAATTTTAAATTTTAAATTAATTTTATCAAATAAAATTTCTAATGGTGTGAAAATTTAATTTTAAAATAAATACAATTAATCGTGTAGAAATAGTCTTTAGGGAAAAAATTTCCTAATATTAAAATTTATATATAAGATAAAATTATCTTGGATATTGATTTTAATAAAATAAATTAATTTTTTATAAAAAACAAATCACATGAGGCTCTAAATTCAATCCAAGATTGAATGTCCCTTAAAAATACTTTATTCAAAAAAAAATTTGAAAATAATTTTTTATATTAAAGTTATAATTTAATTAGTTTTAAACTTTTTTACATAGGTTTTGTAAGTAGAAATATTATTTAAAAATAAATAATGTGATTCCTCATATTTATATTTTATTACTTAAAAGGTTTTATAAATTTCTAGGCTATTCTTATATAATAGTAAAGTCGTAAAAAGTACTTGTTTCATGAAAATCGTATTTTTTGAATAAAAACCAACCTTTTTTAAAAAAGATTAAGAAATCATACAAATTCAATTTTCAAATGAATAATTAAAAAATTTAGTTCATTTTTATCAATTTCATACTCTATATTTTATAAATTTAGTTTTTGAATAAAATAATAAAATATAATTGAAAATCTTCTTTTATTAAAAAATAAAATTTTCAAATATTAACTATTATTATTCGTATTTCATATCATTTAAAAAATAAATTTAATTTGAAAAATTATTAATATCATAAGTATTATATCATTAATTATATGTTTTATAAAATGAAACATATATTTTAGGTAAAATAATTGAATCTCATTCATAATAAATGCATACTTTATTTTATATATACATATAATTCATAAAGTGGCTACTCTTATTCATTTGCACAGATTCAATGGCTAGATTTTAATGGTCATACTTAAAAATAATATATTTTTTAAATATAATGTGATTCCATTTAAGTTCGGTGTGTGGAGAAATCTGTCACACATATTGACTTATTTAAAAGAAATAATGTATTATAATTTCAAGATATTACATTATAAGTTTTGTACAACTCGTTCATAAGGTTGGGGCAGTCCAACGTATGTTTGGGGAAATTCCTTGTAAGGTTGGGACAATCCATTATAATGTTAAGAAAAACCATTATAATATTGAGACAATTCACTATAATATTGATACACAGACTTAGTGGGATTATGGAATACCTTGTAAAGTTTTTTGTAGAGCTCATAAGGATCAAAAAATTGTGAATGTTTTAAAGTGTTGTAAAAGGAAAATTAAAATTTTCCAAAACTAAGTATTCTGAAGAAATATAAAGCTAGTCAATTCTAGGTTTTCTATTCTTAAATGAAATCAAATTCTGTGATAAAATTTATCATGATTTAGAATGAAAGAAGAATAATTCATGGAGCATTTCATTCTACAAAAATGGATCCATGATCTCAGATGTCACATACATGCATATATTTATATAATGTTAAAATAAATGTGGATATAATGAGATATAATTCCAAGATTTATGAAGGAATTAAAATTTTATGATAATTCTCTATGTCATATTTTAATTTTAATTTGTTTTGAATAGGTGTAGTAGGATATTGTTAATTCTTAATCTTGATGGTTTTAAATTTAATTATATATAACTAAATTATTAAAGGTTTATGATTAGAAACTAGGAGAAATGGGTATATTATTATTCATGGAATAAAGTGGATTAATATTCAAATAAGAAGAAGAAGTGTTTAAGGTTTCATTTATGAACTATAAATATATTCTATAGAATATAATCAATATTTTTATAATAAGATCATTTGTTTTGGATAAAAATTTTAAATAACAAATAGTGAGATATAGAAGAAATTTATATTTCCATATATTTCAAATGATATCATGAATTATGATGATGAAGAAAATAATAATTACTATCAGAGAGATTGTTGGGGTGATTGATGAGTCAATGATTTAGTTACAAATTTTGTTTTGGAAATCAGAGTATACTTCTTAGCAAATTTTTTATAAAACTGGATGATGTTTTTTTGTTTTTTTCTATGGATGATAAAAATACGGTGAACATAATTTCATACTAAGATTAAACTCACCAAATATAAAATCATTATAGAAGTGTAGGATTAATTTCATCAAAAATTGTGGAGCTACGGTGATTATATCAGAAGATAATAAAGGTACATACAAGGTAGTTACAACCAACCCATTCGAGCTTCACTTGCAACTAACCTTAAACGACATCCTCACTCTAGACCAAAATCCTTAATATAGATTTCTCACTTCCAAACCCTACTAAAACCCACTTGGGTCAACATAATATTGGGGAGTGAACAACTAGGTTCACCTACAATAGGAGTTGGGTTTATTACTAGCATTTAAGAGATTTATCATGGGAATGTGAAGAATTACCCATTTGGTTCCTAGGAGAAATGAATAAAACCATAGATCAATACACAAGGATTCCCATAAAAGATATACAAATTCCCATGACCCATTCTATATAAATTTAATACATCATTGAAGTATACATAAATGAAGGTACTACATAAAAAATATAATATCATCCTTTGAATCGATCCAAGCTACCTAAACAACAACTCCGATATCTCCTGATCTAATCTAAAAAATTCAGAACAACCTATTGAGGGGTGAACACTAGGTAATACTTTGTGGGTTAATCTTATTATGAAATTATATGTCTATAATAAATATAATTTTAGTACAGAAATAGGTGAAAACTTCAATGAAAGGCAATTTAATGAGTAAAAAATAAATAATAAAAGTAATAGTAAGATACAATTCATTCTAAATAGAATCAGCTAAAGATATATTAAAAAATTATTGAAATGACTTATCATAAGTGAGAATAAGATAAAAAATTTCCAATTATTTATCACAAATAAGTAGGAAGTTGAGGTTATATCATGAACAATGTATTAACAAGATATATCATAATTAATACCATAATATCAAAACCATAGAGAATAAATTCTATAAAATAAGATATCCCATCCTCAAACTTTACCAACAATTTTATAATTATATCCTGAAACCTCATGGGACAAAATAATCAAATCCCTATACCCCATTCATAAAAATCATATCCATGCATCCCATGCATCCATTCCATTATATCCCTATATCCCATGCAACTATTTCATCGAATATCTATATCCTAGGCAACCATTTTTGTAACACCCCAAGCTTCCACAATACGCTTCTCTTTGAGTAATATAGTAGCATGTGTTGTACGCAACTTCGAGTTCTAACACACACCACGACTAATGAAAGTAGCCGTTATGAATAGTAATACCCTTTTTTTGAAAATTTATAAATTTTAACTCTCAAAATGGACTTCATTTTTGGATTCGGAATATCGAAATTATCCAAGGATGAAATTTTGGTACTTTTCGAATAACTTTAATATTTTGATGAATAGGGAAAATTACTAAAATTTAATTAAAAAAAACTTTTTTAATCGAAATAATTATTAGTGATAAATAATGAATTTGAGTGGTGTCAAATTATATTTAGAATATGTTTTTACCATTTAATCCAATTTTGGTCATTGGACATAATTTCACATTTAAACCAAAAAAACAAGTGTCAATCTTTTGATAATTATTTTTTCTTAAAAACACGCATTTTGTTTTAATAGCAGGAATTAAGTTTAAATTAATAAATGCAACTTCTATGATCTGAATTTGGTAAAATAGACTTCATTATTGAATTTGTAACATCAAAATTAGCTTAGGGTAAATTTTTGGTATTTTTCTGAAAACATTCAATTTTTGCTAAATAGTGAAAAACACAGAGTTACTCTTTAAAACCAGATATTTATTTAAATAATTATTTATATTATTTAAATTTATTTTAGCTCAAAATAGATATATAATACCTATATAAATTCAATGTAATTCATTGGAGTTAGTTTATAATAATTTCAAATATATAAAAAATTTATTGAACTTTTTCACCGTCTTTTACCCACCTCCTAGGAGAATTTGTAAATTCACATAAAACATAATTTTACCGCTTCTATGAGTGGAATTTCGAAAATCCGAGATACACGGTTAATATCAAGGAGTAAAATTTGTTTCAATAAGATAAAAATAATTTTTGGTGTATAGTAACTTTTTACTTTTATTTACCACGGTAAAAAGTAAATAGGGTAATTAAGGGTAAAAATAATAATATTATTACCCTAACACATGTCCTAATTCTATTGGATAAGTTTAATTCGACCAAAAACAACCTTAGGAATAAAATATGACCCTTTAGGTCCACTTGGATTAGATTAATACATTTATTATTATTTAATTCAAAGAAGAGTTAAAAGAGTTAAAATCAAAGTTTAATAACTAAAACATTTTTAATATAGGGTTATACATAAAATAAATTAGATTATAAATATTAATTAGAAATATAAACAGATTTACTACATAATGGTATTTTAATTATAATTTTTAGACATTAAATAATTAAATTAATTTATGACACAATGATGATGCAATAATTACCTTATTAATGAAAGAATAAAATAAGTAGTAATATAAATATTAAAATAAATATAATTTCAATGGTTTTATGAAATACACGAATTTTTTAGGTGACTATGATATTTTAGGGATGATTCAATGTATCTTGTTCAAAGTAATAAAGTTTTGATGACTTTTACAAAAACAAAATACCAAATAATGTCAAAATTGACATAAAAGAGTTTTTAAAAAAAATATTATATTATTAATTGAAATTAAATTCATAAAAATATAAGGTTCATCCAAATGACATGTATCATGATAGGTGTATCATTAATGGACTACTTGGGGGTTTATTATAGGTATATTGTATGTTTATTAACTATATAATATAAAAACACAAAGTGACATGGTAAGTGTCAAACTAATTAACCAAGAGTTAAAACTAAAAGATAAGGTTAATATAATGAACCAAACCTGTCTAAAATCTATTGGTTTAAAGGATTGAAAACCATCCAAACCTTAGGCTTTTAATAATCTACTTTGGAGCCATTATAAACCGAATATGAATTTATTATAAATTAATACTTTAAGTTTTTCCTAAAGAGCCCCTCCTCCCCCTTATAAAAGGACACCACTTATAACCAATTCATCACACCTCTCAAGCCTTTTGGATCTTCCAAACTCTACCCAATTAATCTCACTAAATCCCTCTCCTCCTACTAGATTCCTCACCTTAGGAAGAAGGCACTTCAAGTGTCCTTTTTGGTTCAAACCAAAGGGAGTTACCCCAATTAAAGGTAACGATTTCTCTTAGCTTCTTTTCTTTTATTTTACTTCTCCAACCCCTAAAATCTTCTAATTATTTTCTTTTGTAACAAAACCAGTATCCTAAATATACTAATATTTTGTTATGAGAAGTATTCTAACTCCACTTACACACACCACCATCAAATGGGTGAAGAAAATAATGTTTCTGTGGATGGAAACCAATCGCCTCACGAAATGATGATTGTTCAATTATCTCCTACCACCTCTCATGGTGGCCATTATGATGGAACTATAATTAAATATGATATTAATGATATTTATTTTGTATATAACCTTCTTTAATTCCATTTTATGTCATACCATTATTTGTTTGATGTTGTATATATATACGATAATTTCATTTTAGGAAGTGCGGACTACCGCCCCCTCAAAGTGATATGTCTCGTTTATACCATACATGGAACATATAAAGGATGGTATTAATGAACTTAAGTAACATATATAAGATATAATATTATACTGTAATAATAATATACCTATGTATTATTTGGTTTTTATTCCTTTTAAAATGAAAAATGAAATGGAAGTAGCGTTCGTGCATACTTACGGACTACCGTCTCCACGAACGCGATGAGATTCATACCCCATCATATCCATTCAAGTCTAATTCTCATTTTATGATTAAATATAATGTTTTATGATTTGATATCATTCTTTATATGTATAAGATACAACCTATCCATAACAAAAATTTCTTATGTAACAAAACATATAAAATAAAACGAGTAAGTTAACACCCGAAACGACGATAATACTAAGATATTATTAACAAAGAAATGTTAAAAGATCATATATAATATCATATTAATGTATATTATTATTGTATAATTTAATAAAAATAATTTAACCATTATACAGGAGATTAACCTACCCTCTACAAAAGAAAATTACAAGGTAAGGGGTTTTCATCTCACTCCTTATTCCCTTGAGATTAATGCCATATTTACACTATTACCTTTTGTATGGTGTATGTACTGCCCATAATTGTATTCTTTATGTAATACACATTAATTTATGTGTATTTACATATTCATTGTGTGATACCTCTTTCATGTGGTGTATGTTTCGTAGGTTACCAAATTGGTAAGAGTTAATTTCACAATCTCTTTATTATCTGAGGTTGTTTTTACGTAAGTATCTACTGGGACATATTTATTATTCATGTTCATGTTTTATGAAAGAGTTTTCAAAGGGATTATTTTAAGGGACTTTTTACTAAAACATCATTTCAAATGTTTTAAATATTTATTCTTATAAATATTTCTCATTAATGTCCATGTCTTCAAAATGGTTTTTAAGGATTTATTTATATGGACATGAATGTTTTTAAAATTTTAGTTCCTTTCAAAAGTTTCAAAGTGTTATGGGACACCTTGATTCTAAAATGTCTTTAAATGAATTATTTTCCAAATTGTGATACTTTTAAATGTTTTCATGAAAAAGGTTTATTTCTCTCAAAGAGTTTTACAAATCATTTTCATCAACGTCAAAAATCCATTAATGGATTTTAAACTTGTTTTGAAGTTGATTTTTCATGATACAAATATTCCATATTGTGTTGAAGGTTTTGTTTTATGTTTGACTATGGATGTGTTATTTTTATACCATTTATGGTTTATGGTTAAAGTATTGAAATTTCGTATCCTAGTTCTTATACAAATGTTTATGTTAAGTTTCATCCTTTTCATATGAGGAATGTATTGGACATAGTAAGTGACGGGTGGATCTCGCTATAGCTCATCGATGCATCGGTAGGTCTAATGAGACAACTAGATGTCTAATTGGCTAAGGCCCTTTCCCATTTTGATATATGGTTTTGGCCGATGCCTTAATCATTTTTAGACATCTTGGCCGAGGCCTTGAAATTTATTTTTAGAATGTCTGGCATTATACATTCCCTCATTATGGAAATAATATTGATGGTTCATGTGGTTATTCAACTAGTAGAATACCCATGATTATGTTTTATTATGGCATCATTTACTCAAATCATATTCTTTCCATAAAAGTATTCATGTTTATTATTGGTAAAGGCATGTGGTTTCGATTATTCACCATGCTTAATATTTATGTCATTTTCTGAATTATTTCTTACCCTTACTGAGCATTTGAGCTCACCCATTTCTATGTTTTATTTTTCCCCAGATTCCAAGAAGTGTATTAAGATTGATATTCAGGGTTAAGCTAAAGGTAATAATGACGTTCTCAAATAACTATTTATGCTGTGTTTTATGTTTAAAATTGTAATGTAAAGTTTATGTATGTAATCTATTTTCCAAGACTACTAAACTGATTGGCCTTTCAGGGCTTTATTCCATGTAATCATGCCAATGTATTAAAATAATTCACATACTCTAGGTAACTGGGGATGGGGCATTACAGTTGGTATCATAGGAATTTTAGAAATAACCTTGGAAGCTAGATTTAGATAAACTCTGATTAGAGTACGTATCCCTAAGATAGACTTTGAGGATTAGTATAGAAGAACTTCCTAGAATTTTGATATTGTAGAGATTTTGTGAGTTTTATGAGAAATACATACCTTTATGGATATGAGGAGGTAGAAGCAGCTCTGGAATAGATGTACCTAGGGGTAAAACCTGAAAACACCACTTTGAGCTGGACTCGAACGAGAACTGGTGCACGACAATGGGCCTTGTTTCACTCTTGGTTACGACACTCCCGGGGGATATGCTTAGGATAATTCTCATTTTCTTTACAAACCATTATGAAGAGTTTATGAGTATATAATTCCTTAAGGAAGGAATTTTTATGATTATGGATTATATCCATAAACTGTTCAATTTGCGTTAGGTATTTTACAAGTTTGGAATTATTCATTGCAATTCGTAAACTGACCTAGTTTATGCTATTTTATAGAAATGGCGCCTAGTAGAAGGAATGAGAACTCCAGAAATACGCATGATCCAAAGAGTAAGAAGGATCATATATTTCATGGTCTTAAACCATAATTTATAAGGGAAATAGTCTCCCACGTATTCTCAACATATGAAGAAATAATTTCATGTGTTAATAAGATAAGTAAATAATTCTCCGAGTCCTATGGCATTGAAGGAAAGCAAGAGAAGAAAAAGAGGAATATGGATAAAGAGAATATGGAAAAGAAGAATTTTCCCATATGTGATAACTATGGAAATAATCATCTTGGAAAATGCTTGAAGGGAATGTGAGTATGTTATAAGTGTGGAGAAAAAGGACACCATGTGCATGACTACAAGTGTAAGAAAAAGGTTTCAAATGTACAATGCTTCGACTGCAAGGAGTTTGGACACTACACGAACCAATGTCCTAGTCATCAGACTATGCCGCAAAAGATGCTATTGGATAATAATCAAGTTATGAGATTACCTCAGATGAAGAGGAATTACTAGTGTTCTTATGTTGTTATTATAGAATTATTTTATTTGAGTGTTGTATCAACAGTATACTGGTTACATGATTTATGGAGATAAATAAGGATTGTACTGCAGTACTATTTTACTGAGTATTTGAGATTATATGGTTATAAGAAAAGTGAATTAATAGTAAGCTACAATTTTTTTGAAAATATATGGTTGATGGAAAGGTAATCCTTAATATGGTCCCGATAATGAGGTAGTGATTTTGAAATAAGAGATGGTTGATTTGAATAAATTATATTGGATATTCATGACTACCTTGAATTGATTAATGATTTTTCATTTTTGGAGTGTACAACATTTTTGGATAGAAGGAGTATATCCAGTATTCTATAAAGAATAAGGGAGTATGAATGTAATCAGTAAAGTTTTATGGTAATTCAGGATGTTTTAGTATTTTAAAAGAATACATGATGAAGGTATTCACATGCTATTATAGGGTAAAAAATATCTACATTTTGTTTACCTTTCATATAAATTTTGGATTGAGAGTTTACAGAAGTATTTTGGATAAGTCTAAAGGTTGGATAAGATTATGTTTGAAAGGTTATTTTTGGATTTTTATAAAAGGACAACACGAAGACCGTGTGGCGACCTGTCGCATCGGACAAAGCTGTGGGAATCGAACCCACAACCACAGTGCAATTGGGATTTATTGCGTACCACTGGACTACATGAAGTTCCTAGATGGTATAATGTAGTTTTTTAAAGGTCTGATATGTGAATTATAAATTCATTATATTTGGAACCCTATACAATTAGGATAAATAGAGTATTTTTGAGTTGTATTATGTTTTGGGGTGAAAGATGAGTTTGTGGTAGAAATTTATTAATGGATAAAAATATAATTATAAAGTAAGTATATCTCCTTATGATCTTATTCAATATCATAAATAAATTCCTCAATATTAAGAAATGGAACTTAGAAAAAATGTTGTCCTAGATGGTACCTTAGATCATCACAAATTTATGGCTTTGGTATTGTTGGACTTTTCATAGCCATGTTCTCTACCACTCTCCATCAGATATTGATGGTTAGATTTCTCTTCCGTGTCCATATTTTCTTACATGGAACTCTAGTATGTATTATTTTCGGTAACCTTCATACTTACCACTCCTTATTTTCAATAGAGGCCTCATTAATCCATTTTTCGATGTGGGATTTCAACTAAGATATTTTGAAATTTCAACCCCAAGTTTCCAATAACGAGCATAAATTAAGAGGATGAAATTTATTTAAGGAGGGGAGAATGTAACACCCCAAGCTTCCGCGGTACCCTTCTCTTTGAATAATACAGTAGCATGTGTTGTACGCAATTTCGAGTTCTAACACACACCACGACCAATCAAAGTAGCCGTTATGAATAGTAATACCCACTTTTTGAAATTTTATAAATTTTATCTCTCAAAATAGACTTCATTTTTGAATTCGGAATATTGAATTTAGACAAGGATGAAATTTTGGTACTTTTCGGATAACTTTCATATTTTGATGAATAGTGAAAATTACTAAATTTTAATTAAAAACAACTTTTTTAATCGAAATAATTAACAGTGATAAATAATGAATTTGAGTGGTTTTAAATTATATTGAGAATATGTTTTTACCATTTAATCCAATGTTGGTCATTGGACATAATTTCACATTTAAACCGAACATAAACAAGTGTCAATCTTTTGATAGTTATTGTTTCTTAAAAACACGCATTTTGTTTTAATAGCGGGAATTAATTTTAAATTAATAAATGAAACTTATATGTTTTGAATTTGGTAAAATATACTTCATTATTGAATTCTTAATATCAAAATTATCTTAGGGTAAATTTTTGGTATTTTTCTAAAAACATTCAATTTTGATGAATAGTGAAAAACACTGAGTTACTGTTTAAAACCAGTTTTTATTTAAAAAATTATTTATATTATTTAAATTTATTTTATCTCAAAATAGATATATAATACCTATTTAAATTCAATTTAATTCATTGGAGTAAGTTTATAATAATTTCAGATATATAAAAATTTTATTGAACTTTTTCACCGTCTTTTACCCACCTCCAAGGAGAATTTGTAAATTCACATAAAACATAATTTTACCCCTTTTATGAGTGGAATTTTGAAAATCCGAGAGAAACAGTTAATATCAAGGAGTAAAATTTGGTTCAATAAGATAAAAATAATATTTGGTGAATAGTAACTTTTTTACTTTTATTTACCATGGTAAAATGTAAATAGGGTAATTAAGGGTAAAAATGATATTATTATTACCCTAACACATGTCCTAATTATATTGGATAAGTTTAATTAGACCAAAAAAAACCTTAGATAAAAAATATGACCCTTTAGGTCCACTTGGATTAGATTAAGACATTTATTATTATTTAATTCAAAGAAGAGTTAAAAGAGTTAAAATCAAAGTTTAATAAATAAAACATTTTTAATACAGGGTTATACATAAGATAAATTCAATTATAAATATTCATTAGAAATATAAAAATATTTCCTATGTAATGGTATATTAATTATAATTTTTATACATTAAATAATTAAATTTATTTATGACATAATGATGATGTAGTAATTACCTTATTAATGAGAGAATGAAATAAATGGTAATATAAATATTAAAATAAATATAATTTCAAAGTTTTTATGACATCCACGATTTTTCTAGGTGACTATGACATGTTAGGGCTGATTCAATGTATCTTTTTCTAAGTAATCAAGTTATGATGACTTTCACAAAAACAAAATACCAAATAGTGTCAAAATTGAAATAAAAGAGTTTTTAAAACAAATATTATATTATTAATTGATATTAAATTCCTAAAAATATAAGGTTCAGCGAAAGGACTTGTATCATGATAGGTGTATCATTAATGGACCACTTGGGAGTATCTTGTAGGTATATAATAAGTTTATTAACTATATAATATATAAATACAAAGTGACATGGTAAGTGTCAAACTAGTTAACTAAGAGTTAAAACTAAAAAATAAGGTTAATATAATGACCCAAACCTATCTAAAATCTATTGGATGAAAGGATTTCGTCCCATAACCATATCAAGATTTTAATAATCCACTTTGGAGCCATTAGAAACCGAATATTAATTTATTATAAATTAATATATTAAGTTTTTCCTAAAGAGACCCTCCTCCCACTTATAAAAAGACACCACTTATAACCAATTCCTCACACCTCTCAAGCCTTGGATCATCCAACCTCTGCCCAATTAAGCTCCCTACATCCCTATACTCCTCCTAGAAGCCTCACATTAGGTATAAGGCACTTCAAGAGTCCTTTTTGGTTCAAACCAAATGGAGTTACCCCAATTAAAGGCAACAATTTCTCTTAGCTTCTTTTCTTTTATTTTACTTATCCAACCCCTAAAATCTTCTAATTATTTTCTTTTGTAACAAAAACAGTATCCAAAATATACTAGGATATTGTTATGAGAAGTATTTGAACTACTATTAAAAACACCTCCATCAAATGGGTGAAGAACATAATGTTTCTATGGATGGAAACCAAAAGCCTCACGAAACGATGATTTTTCAATTATCTCCTACCACCTCTCATGGTGGCCATTATTATGGAACTATAATTAAATATGATATTAATGATATTTATTTTATATATAATATTCTTTAATTCCATTTTATTTTATACCATTATTCTTTTCATGTTGTATATATATACGATAATTTCATTTGAGGAAGTGCGGACTACCGCCCCCTCAAAGTGATATGACTCGTTTATATCATGCATGGAACATATAAAAGATGGTATTAATTAACTTAAGTAACACATATAAGATATTATATTATACTGTAATAATAATATACCTATGTATTATTTGGTTTTTATTCTTTTTAAAATGAAAAATGAAATGGAAGTTGCATTCGTGCGTACGTACGGACTACCGTCTCCACGAACACGATGAGATTCATTCCCCATCCTATCCATTCAAGTATAATTATCATTTTATAATTAAAAATAATTTTTAAGGACTTGATATCATTCTGGATATGTATAAGATATAACCTATCCTTAAAAACATGGCTTATGTAACAAAACATATAAAATAAAATGAGTATGTTAACACCCGAAACGACGATAATACTAAGATATTATTGACCAAGAAATGTTAAAAGATAATATATGATATCATATTAATTTATATTATTATTGTATAATTTAATAACTATAATGTAACCATTATACAAGATATTACCCTACCCTCGGCAAAGGAAAAGTACATGTTAATGGGTTTTCATCTCACTCCTTATTCCCGTGAGATTCATGCAATATTTCCACTACTACCTTTTGTATAGTGTATGTACTAACCATAATTGTATTCTTAATGTAATATACTTTAATTTATGTGTAATTACATAATCATTTTATGATGCCTCTTTCATGTGGTGTATTTTTCATAAGTTACCAAATTGGTAAGGGTTAATTTCACAATCCTTTTATTATCTGAGGTTTTTTTTACGTAAGTATCTACTGGGACATATTTATTATCCATGTCCATGTTTTATGAAAGAGTTTTCAAATGGATTATTTTAAGGGCCTTTTTACTAAAACATCATTTCAAATGTTTTAAATATTTATTCTTCTAAATATTTCTCATTAATGTCTATGTCTTCAAAATAGTTTTTAGGGATTTATTTATATGGACAAGGATGTTTTTAAAATGTTAATTCCTTTAAAAAGTTTCAAAGTGGTATGGGACACCTTGATTTGAAAATGTCTTTAAATGAATTATTTTCCAAATTGTGTGACTTTTAAATGTTTTCATGAAAAAGGGGTTTTTCTCTCAAAGAGTTTTACAAATCATTTTCATCAACGTAAAAATCCTTTGATGGATTTTATACTTGTTTTGAAGTTGATTTATCATGATAAAAATATTCCATATTGTGTTGAAGGTTTTGTGATATGTTTGATTATGGATGTGTTATTTTTATACCATTTATGGTTTATGGTTAAAGTATTGGCATTTCGTATCCTAGTTCTTATACGAATGTTTATGTTAAGTTTCATCCTTTTCATATGAGGAATGTATTGGACATAGTAAGTGACAGGTGGAGCCCGCTATATCTCCTCGATGCATCGATAGGTCTCATGAGACAACTAGACATGGAATTGGATGAGGCCCTTTCCCATTTTGATATATGGTTTTGGACGAGGCCTTAATCATTTGAGACGTCTTGGCCGAGGCCTTGAAAAAATGTTTTAGAATGTATGGGATTATACATTCCCTCATTATGGAAATAATATTGATGGTTCATGTGGTTATTCGACTAGTAGAATACCCATGATTATGTTTTATTATGGAATTATTTACTCAACTCATATTCTTTCCATAAAAGTATTCTTGTTTATTATTGGTAAAGGCATGTGGTTTCAATTATTCACCATGCTTAATATTTATGTCATTTTCTGCATTATTGATTACCCTTACTGAGCGTTTGAGCTCACCCCTTTCTATGTTTTATTTTTCCTAGGATTCCAAGCAGTGTATTAAGATTGATATGCAGGGTTAAGCTAAAGGGAATAATGGAGTTCTCAAAGAACTATTTATTCTGTTTTTTATGTTTGAAATTGTAATGTAAAGTTCATGTATGTAATCTATTTTCCAAGACTGCTAAACTGATCAGTCCTTTGGGACTTGATTCCTTGTAATCATGCCAATGTATTAAAATAATGCACCGACTGTAGATAACTGGGGTCAGGGCGTTACAATTTCATCATATCAATCAAACATATGCAACCATTTCATCATATCCCTCAAACTAGTATATCTATTCCATTATATCAATGTACCCTAAGAAACAATTTCATGATATCACTGTAACCCATTCAACATTCCATCAAATTCCTACACCCCATATAACCACATCATCCCATCCTTGACATGTAATAACCCAAAACATAACATATACTTTAGACTACCACATCTCAAGGATACATGTACATGTTAAACATAAAAAATCATAACCTATAATAAGTAAAAATGTTGAAAATACCACATATTAAATTATAATCTAGTTGGAACTATGATCCAGCACAACCTAAATCATACACAAAATACATTCATACAATAAGACAACAAAAAAAAACATAAAATAAATTAACCCCAAATGAACAATCCAATAAGTAGACATTTATAATCCAAAGGTAAACAACCATATATAATTAAATATATATTTTTTGGAATAATACGTTAGAAGGAGAACTGCTAATTTAATATTAATAAATATATTTATACCATACCATGATTAATTAAGTACACCCACTAAGTTCTCAACTCATTTACTCTTTCAAAATATCATCTTCTAATTAATTCACTGGTTACTTCTACAATAAATTACTATGATAACATATTTTTTTCATTATTTGTTAAATTAACTACTTATTTCAATAATATAGTTATTTTAAACAAATATTATAGGATAAAACCTAATATTTTATCTTTTCATACCATCTTCTGAGAGATTACTAATCATTTTTTAAATAATGAGGAAACTAACTTTTGATTAATTCAAACACCCATAATTTTCCTAGAGAAATGTCATATTGGTGACACTATATGTGAAATAATCTAATAAATAATTACTACTATCTTGGTATAATATTATTTCATTATAATCCTTATCCAAATTTATAATATTAACCACGAATTACTATTTATTCTATGAACTTTATGAAGGTACTAACTACCAAATCTAGGTTACATTCCCACTCCCATTTATTTATAAGATACCTACTCAAACTCTTGGTTAAAATATATATTGTTACCTATTTATAGTATCTCTCTTTAATAACTAATGTTAATAAAATTGAAATTATATTTTACCATTATAATTTTGTACCCATTTATAATTCACCTTATATTTATTATATATCCCCATTATTCCCACCCCCATATATTAATTTCCAAGATACGTACTCTTCCACATGGGAAATTATATATTATAATGGTAAAACTTTGAATCACTGAACCAATATTATTTTAATGTATAGGGATATTCAAATCAATATAAAATTAATAATAACATGGAGTAACTTAGAAATACAATGAAATAAAACAAAATAAGATCATTTAAATACCTGTTCCACTAAACCAAATATGGACCCAATATAATAGTTTCATAATAGATACAAAAAGTAAAATAAACACACCCCTAGATCAAACTTCAACCAATAATCATGGTTATAGAACATAATAATAAATGCCTAATTAAATCATAACCCCTCCCTTCTAACCATATCATCTCCACTGATCTTAAGGAGAGAGTTAATCTTACCTTTATCTTTTGAGGTTAGGGAGAGGTATATTATAATTTTTTTAGTGTTACAAAGAATATTAGCTTATGGTATATAATGTGTGATTCAATAAAATGAATGATGGGATTTCCTTACAGTAATTTCAAAGGGATATGAATCGATAATGAAGGATAAAAATTCTACTCATTTGATACTAGGGGATACAAATCAAAGTAATTTAAGATTTAGGATGGCTTAGAGGTGTTATAAGCATATTAAGAATATTATATTTCAAAAGATAATAATAAGAAAATCCCCTACCTCAATATGAAGATGAAGTTGAGCATGAAATCAGTGTATACATTTCCTAGAATTATTAAAGTCAATGACAAGCCTACTAGGAGGCACTCATGATTTTTCCTTTAGTCATCCTAAATTGTTACACCCCATGATTTCATAGTACATTACCTTTTTAATGTAATTTAATAGCTTATATTGCACACAACACTGACTAGGCTTACGTTACATGCAAGATTGAGTTTCTGTGAAACAACACATTAGTATTATAATTATTTAAATGATATATTAAATTATCAATTAAATATTGTAATATGAATAGTAACAAATAAATTTTAAATGTTATTTATAATTTTTTCACATAAATAAAACATATTTATACTGAAATGTATAAGTTTTGTTAAAATAGTTATATATTTAGAAAAACTATTTTCTTAAAAGAACTAATTTTTATGTCCTTTGGTGAACAATAATAAAATTAATTTTAAACAATACTAAAAATTGAATTTGGAAAATTAGACACCATTTTTGAATTCAGAAGATCAAAATTAGGTCAGGGTTATTGTTTTGGTATTTTTATGAAAACATTCAATTTTTGATGAATAGTGAAAAATACTGTATAGTACATAAAAACTGACCTTTTCATCTAAATAATTATTTTAATTAAAAATTTCTCTTAAAGTAAAAATAGATACATAATACATATATTAGTCAAATTTAATTCATTCGAGTCATTTTATAATAATATTAGATATATAAAATTCTATTAAAAGTTTAAACGTCTTTTTCCTACCTTCTAGACACATTTGTAAATCTACATAAAACATAATTTTACCACCTATGTGAATTGAATTTCAAAAATTGGAGAGACACAGTTGACATCAGTAAAATATGGTTCAATAGGATGAAAATAATGTTTGTCGAATAGTAACTTTTGAATTTTATTTATCACGGTTAAAAGTAAATAGGGTAATTAAAGGTAAAAATGATATTATAATTACCCCAACATATGTAATAATTCTATTAGATAAGTGTATTTTGACAAAAATAAACCTTATGACAAAAATATGATACCTTTTGATCTACATGTATTAGATTACAACATTTATTATATTTTATTTAGAGAAGAGTAAAAAGTATTAAATTCAAATTTTAATAACTAAACCATTTTTAATATAGGGTTATACATAAGTTAAATTAGACTATAAATATTAATTATAAAACTAAAAATATTTCCTAAATTATGGTATTTTATTTATAAATTTTATACATTAAATAATTAAATTTATTTATGACACGATGGTGATGCAGTAATTACATTATTAATGAATGATTAAAAGAATTGGTATTATGTATATTAAAATAAATGTAAATTGAAACTTTTTGTGCCATCCAAGAATTTTGTAGGTGAATATGACATGTTAGGGTTGATCCAATGTATTTTTTTCGAATTAATCAAGTTGTGATGAATTTCAAAAACACAAAATACTAAATAGTGTCAAAATTGACATAAATGAGGTTCTAAAACAAATACTATTTTATTAAATTTAATAATAGTTCTAAAAATATAATGTTCAAAAAAAGGAATTAAATAATTTTTTATATGTCATTAATGAACCACTTGAGGTTATATTTCCATTTTATAGTATTTTTATTAAATATATAGTGTAAGAATACAAGAAGACATGGTAAGAGTTAAGTTATTTAACTAAGGCTTAAATCTAAAAAATAAGGTTTATATGGGGAAATAAACCTGTATAAAACCTATTTATTGAGAGTATTTTGACCCATTACCACCTTATACATGAAACAATTTGGATCTATTACAAACTAAAAATTAGTTTTATAAAAAATTAATATTTCAAGCCCCTCCGAAAGTTCCCCCCACATCTCTTAGAAAATGGTATTTTCCTTCTCCTAAATTCACACCTCCAAAGGAATTTTTCTAGGACAAAACCTACTCAAATATACTACCAAATAACTTAAATTTAACCTATAGTACTTAATTTGATCATAAATCCAACCTAATGATCCATTTTGTTCAAATCAAAAGAAATCACCCAAAGAAGAAGTGATTTTTTCATCACCTCTTTCAAAGTTCTTTTCTTCTTTTACGTCCCATTTATTTGTTGTTTCAATACTAAAATAATAACTACCATAAATCATACATAATGAGATGTTATTATGAATATTTTACAACCATATTCATTATTCTATCCATCCTATGAATGACGAAGTCACCATACGTGCGTACCTATGGCTTACCATCTCCACATCGTGGTGTAGTTTGTATTCAACACTTCATTATTTGGATGGGTATAATAATGAGTTTAGTTAATTTGAATAATGAATATAACATGTTAATGATGCTGTATTTATAATATAATATCCAATTAAACACCTTTTCACCATCAATAGAATGATATTATCGCTCGTACGTACGTATGGCTTACCGTCTTCACGACGCGTTGAGATTAATCTTTAATGATCACCATTCAAGAATTTATATATATATATATATTTATTACTTATGAGGTATATAAAATAATATTGATACTGGAATAATATATATTTATGTAGATAAATATATTTTGTTTACTTACTTCTATACTATACGATAAGAAAACGGAAACAACGTTCATGCGTACGTATGGACTACCGTCTCTATGAACGGTGTTTACATTTAATATATCTATCTATTATACATATTTATACTCTAAAAATATATGATATATAAATCATGTTTTATATTCTGGAGGTATTTAAATCATGATCTAAGTGATAAGATCAATAATAATAAGTTAAAACACATACGATAAAGAAAATGATTATTACCCGAAATGTTATTTTAACATCGAAATTATTATTAAATGGGTAGTATAAAGTCATAAATGAACAATATATGATATCAAAAATATCAATATGGTTATTTTATAATTTTATAACATACTATGGTCATTATATAGGAGGTTAAACGTACCCTCAACTAAAGGAAAATAGGAGGTAAGTGTTAATTCCTCAATCTCATTATTATCTGAGATTGTTTATATGTAAGTACTTACTGGGAAATATTTATCATCCATGTCCATGTTTCATAAATATATTTTCAAAAGGAATATTTTAAGGTTTTTTTGGAAAGGACTCTTTAGCAAGATCATAATTTTAAATGCTTTGATGATTTATTTTTAAAAATATTTTTAATTAATGTCCATGTTTTTAAAATGATTTTAAGGATTTATTTATATGGACATGATTGTTTTAAAATGATAATTCCTTTCAATAGTTTCAAAGTTTAATGAGGAAATTTGATTCAAAAATATATTTTAAACGACTTCCTTTATAAATGGGTAACTTTGAAAAGATTTCACAAAAAAAGGATATTTCTCTCAAAGAGTTTTACTGATCATTTTCAACTATGTCAAAATTATTTATTGGATATTATTCTTGATTGAGGTTGATTTTATTGAATGTGTTATTATATTTTTGACTATGGATGTGATATTTTTATACCATTCATGGTTTATGGTTAAATTATTGACATTTCATATGCTTGTTTTAATATGAATGTTTATGTTATGTTTCAACATTTTCATATGAGGAATGAAGTGAAATTAGTAAGGGATGGACATGGCCCGCTATAGCCCCTCGAAACATCGATAGGTCTCATGAGACAAACTAGTGTCTTTGTAAAATGTATTGACAAAATTTATATTTAGGGTCTTGGAACGAGGCCTTGACTTTGTGGTTGGGATGTCCCATATTATGCATTACATCATTATGATATTATTCATTAATGTTACATGTGATTATTAAACTAGTAGAATATCCATGTGAATAAGTAAATGGAATTATTTGATTTATATTTTCTATATTATGATGAAGTTTATGTTTAAAGTTCTTAGGTTTCAATTTTATACCTTTACATAAAAGTTTATGATTATTTATAATAGATTACACTATATTGTTTATCCTTACTGAGAATCTGAGATCACCTATTTCTTATGTTTCATTTTCTTAGGATTCCAAGAAGTGTATTATGTTTCATATGTAGTTTTATTCTAGGAGAATAATGGAATTGTCAAAGGATTATTTATGTTTTATTTTATTTTTTAAATTGTAATGTGAATTTCAAGTATGTAATCTATTTTAGAAGACCGCAAAACTAATAGATCCTTCAGGACGTGATTCCTTATAATATTGAAAATATATTAAAATAATGAACCGACTCATGGATTATAGGGCCAGATAATTATAGTTGGTATCAGAGAAAGTTTAGTAGAATCCTTGGAAACTAGATTTAGAAAAAACTCTGATTAGAGAACATTTCCCTAAAATAGACTTTGATGATTAGTATATAAGAACATCCAAATTTTTTGGTAATATAGATATTATGTGGGTTTTACATGAAATACATCCCTATCTAGATACTACAAGTGGACGTGGTTTTGGAAAATATGTACCTAGGATGGAAAACTTTGACAAGGAGTTTCTGGATTGACCCGAGGTATCTTGGTACACGACAACATGCCTCACTGCGCACCAGGTTTGACACTCCCAGGGGATATGCTTAGGATAATTCCCATTTTCTTTACAAACCATTATGAAGGATTTATGAGTAAATATAACTGCAGAGAAACCATTTTTATGATTATGAGACTAGATGTGTGAAAATATTCAATTAATGTTGAGAATTTTTCAAGTTTTTGGATTCTGCATTATGATATGATCTAACCTAGTGTATGTCGTCATTTAGAAATAGCGCCTAGTAGAATGAATGAGAACTCCAACAATACTCATGATCCAAATAGTAAGAAGGATCATATATTTCATGGTATTAAGACAACATTTAAAAGTGAAATTGTCTCCCATGTATTCTCATCATATGAAGAAATAGTATCATGTATTAATATGATAAGTAATGAATTCTATGAGTCATATGGATTTGAAGGGAATAGAGAGAAGAAGAGGATGTCATATAAAAATATGGATAAAGGGAAGAAGGGAAAGAAGGATTTTCCCAAATGTGATAACTTTGGAAAGAATCACCTTGGTAAATGCTTGAATGGAATTCGAGTTTGTTATAAGTGTGGAGAAAAAGGAAACAATGTACGTGACTCCAAGGGTAAGAAAAAGGTTTCAAATGCACAATGATTCATCTACAAGGAGTTGGTATACTACGCGAATCAATGTCCCAATCATTAGAGTATAACCCAAATTATGATATTGGATAATAATCAAGTTATTATACTACCATAGATAAATATAAATAATTAGTGTTTTTATATTTTTATTAATGAATTGTGTCATTTGAGAATTATATTAATGATGTAAAAGTTATAAGAATTATAGAGAACAGAAGGATTGTTCTATAGTTCTATTTCATTAAGGATTTTAGATTGTGTGGTACAACGAAAAGTGACTCAATAGCTAGTTATTTGTTTGGAAAATATATGGTCGAGAGAAAGATAAACATTAATATTGTCCAAATACTGAGGTAGTGATTTTGTAATAAGAGATTATTGAGTAGAATAAAGTATATTGGATATTATTTACTACCTTGGAACTAATTAATGGTTTTTTATTACATGATTATTGGAGATTAAATTTTTTTTGGATTTAAGGAGTATATCCAGTGTTCTATGTTTTACAGAAGAAATAAGTAAGTACATACATATTAAAATAAGGTTTTATAATAATTCAGTTTGTTACCATGACTTAAGAGAATACACGATGACAGTATTCACATGTTATTATATAGAAAAAGAGATCTTCATTATGTTTACCTCCCATATAAATTTTTTGATTGTGAGGTTGGACAAAAGTATTTTTGATAAGTCTAAATGTTTGAATGGAGTAAGTTGAGCACTTGATTTTTTTATGGTTAAAATATAATTTATTGGATAATTCAACCTAACCTTTTGGATTTCAGTAAACACATTGTGGATCAAGGAAATGATTTTGGGCCTTATGATTTTTAAAATGTTCTTCAAGTAATTTTTTTAATTTTTAACATTCATTTCCTAGTGTATGTGATGGAGTGAAAATAGATCGAATCCCAAACAAAGGATGAGATTTTGATTATGATAGGTAATGAAATCAAGTATGTTTTTTGAGTTCTTATCTTGATAGTAAATAAATCCCTCCTCTTCAAAAAAATATTATCTAAAAAATGTGTTATCCTAATAAATTATGTTTTGTTGAACCGATGAAATTTTAAATTAACATATATTTATGGATTTGGGACCCTCAATTTGTTCTATTTATTATTCACTTGTTTGTGATTGATGACCTCAATCAATCCCTATAAATATTTATATTTTTCATCCAATTATGTGTCTCTAATTTCCACTAATGTTCTCTTATTCAAAATCATAATTTTGTGGTGAATTTTTCATTTCCCTTTCCCTCTTATTAAGACTAAATTTTATTAACCCTATTTTCGATGTGGGTTTTCCATAAAGGTATTTTCTATTTCCAACCTTTTATTTTCGAAGAATAATTTTAAATTAAAAGGAAATAATTTATTGAAGGACAGTAGAATGTAACAACCCAAGATTTCATAGTATGTTATCTCTTTAAAGTAATTTAATGGCTTATATTGGACACAACACTGACCTGGCTTGCATTATACACAAGATTGAGTTTCTACAGAAAAACACATTAATATTATAATTATTTAAACGAAATATTTATTTATCTATTAAAAATTGTAATAAGAATAGTAAAAAATAAAAATAAAATTTTATTTATAGTTTTTTCACATAAATAAAAAATATTTATAATGAAATGTATAATTTTTGTTAAAATAGTTATATATTTAGAAAAACTATTTTCTTAAAAGAAATAATTTTTATGTCATTTGGTGAACAATAATAAAATTAATTTTAGACACTCATAAAAATTGAATTTGAGAAAATACACTTCATTTTTAAATTCTAAATATTATAATTAAGTTAGGGTAATTTTTCGGTATTTTTCTCGAAACATTCAATTTTTTGTTGAATAGTGAAAAATACTGTATAGTACATAAAACCCGAGTTTTTCATTTAAATAATTATTTTTAATTAAAAACTTATCTTAAAGTTAAAATAGATACACAATACATATTTTAGTCCAATTAAATTCATTAGAGTTATTTTATAATAAGATTAGACATATAAAATTTTATTGAATTTTTTTAACGTCTTTTAACCTCCTTCTAGGAACATTTGCAAATCTATATAAAATGTAATTTTACCACTACTATGAATTTAATTTCAAAAAAATGAAATTCATGGTTGACTTCAATAAGTAAAATTTGGTTCATAGGATGAAAATAATTTTTGGTGAATAGTAACTTTCGAATTTAATTTCCCATGATTAAAAGTAAATAGGGTAACTAAAGGTAAAAATGATATTATAATTACCCCAAAACATGTCCTAATTATATTGGATAAGGGTATTGCGACCAAAATAAACCTTAGGAAAAAAATATGATCTTTTTTGATCCACTTGGATTAGATTAGGTCATTTATTATATTTTTTTAAAGAAGAGTTAAAAGTGTTAAATTCAAATTTTAATAACTAAACCATTTTTAATATAGGGTTATACATAAGATAAATTAAACTACAAATATTCATTAGAAATATAAAAAGATTTTCTAAATCATGGTATTTTATTTATAATTTTTAGACATTAATTAATTAAATTTATATATGACACAATGATGATGCAATAATTACCTTATTAATGAAAGATTAAAATAATTGGTATTATACATATTAAAATAAATATAAATTGATCATTTTTATGCCATAAAAAAATTTTATAGGTGAATATGATATTTTAGGGTTTATTAAATGTTTTTTTCATAGTAATAACATTTTTATGACTTAAAAAAAAACCAAATACTAAATAGTGTCAAAATGGATATAAATGAGTTTAAAAAAATACTATTTTATTAAATTATATAATAGTAATAAAAATATAAGGTTTGGAAAAAGGACTTAAATAATGTTAGATATGTCATTAATGATCCACTTTAGGTTCTATTGGCATTTTATAGTAATTGTATTAACCATATAGTGTGTGAATACAAGAAGACATTGTAAGAGTTAAACTATTTAAGTAAGGCTTAAATCTAAAAGATAAGGTTAATATGGTGACCTAAAATTGTCTAAAACCTATTGGTTGAGAGTATTTAGACCCATAACCACATTATACTCAAACTAAATCCATTTTTATCTATTAAAAATAGAAAATTATTTTTATAATAATTTAATATTTCAAGATCTTCTTAAAGTGCCCCTCACCTCTCTTATAAAAGGGTACTTCCCTCTTCTTAAATTCAAATATCCTAATCCATTTGTATCCAACATACCCTGATAAAAAATCCTCCAAAATACACTAAATTCAAACTAGAGGCCATCATTTGATCAGAAAACCAACCTAAGGACCCCTTTTGTTCAAATCAAAAGGAAGCACCCAAAGAAGATGTAATTATTTAATCACCTCTTTCAAAGTTCTTTTCTTCTTCTACTTCCTATTTATTTGTTGTTTCCATAATAAAATAATAAATATAGTACCTTATATATAATGATAAGTTATTATAAATATGTTACACCTATATTCATTATTCTATCTATCCTATGATTGACAAAGTCACCATACGTGTGTATGTATGGCTTACCGTCTCCACGTCGAGGTGTAGTTTATTATTGAACACTTAATTATTTGGATGGGTATAATAATGAGTATATTTAATTTAAATAATGAATATAACATGGTAATTATTTAGTATATATAATATAACATCCAATTAAACACTGTTTCACTATCAATATAATGATATTGTTGCTCGTGCGCACATACGACTTACCATCTCCACGACGGGCTGAGATTCATATTTAATGATCACCCTTCAATAATTTTTATAAATATATATATATATATTGATTAATTATGAGGTATATGAAATAATATGTCTACTAGAATAATATATATATTTATGTAGATAAATATATTTAATTTATTTACTTCCATACTATACGATAAGAAAACCAAAACAAAGTTCATGCTTACATACAGACTACCATCTCCCTGAACGGTGTTTTAATTTCATAAATATATATATATTATACATATTTATATTCTGAATATATATGATATATAAATCTAGTTTTATATTCTGGAATTATTAAAATCATAATCTAAGTGATAATATCAAGAATAACATGTTTAAACACATACGATAAATAAAACGATTATTACCCAAAATGTTACTTTAACATAGAAATTATTATTAAATGGGTAGTATAAAGTCATAAATGACTAATATGTGAAATCATAAAAATTAATAAGGTTATGGTATAATTAAAGAACATACTATGGTCATTATACATGAGGTTAAATGTACCCTCGACTAAAGGAAAGTACAAGGTAAGGGTTAATTCCTCAATCTCATTATTATATGAAATTGTTTGTGTGTAAGTATTTACTGGGAAATATTTATCATCCATGACCATGTTTGATAATAATATTTTCAAAAGGAATATTTTATGTATTTTTGGAAATTAATCTTTAAAAAGATCATCATTTTAAATGTTTTAAGGATTTATTTGTCTAAATATTTTTAATTAATGTCCTTGTTTTTAAAATGATTTTAAGGATTTATTTATATGGACATGATTATTTTAAAATGTTAATTCATTTCAGAAGTTTCAAAGTGGTATGCGACACTTTTATTCAAAATTATCTTTTAAATTATTTCCTTTATAAATGGGTAACTTTTAAAAGATTTTACAAAAAAGGATATTTCTCTCAAAGAGTTTTATTGATCATTTCTAACTATGTCAACATCCTTTACTAGATATTATTCTTTACTGAGGTTGATTTATTATAATAAAATCTTCTATATTGTATTAAATTAGTTATGTTATGTTTGAATATGGATGTGATATTTTTATATCATTCATGGTTTATAGTTAAAGTATTCACTTTTCATATGCTAGTTTTAATAAAAATGTTTATACATTTTCATATGAGGAATGCATTAGACTTAGTAAGGGATTGGAGGGGCCTGATATATCCCCTTGTTGCATCAATAGGTCTCATGAGAAGGATAATAGGAGTAGTTGAGTTTTATTCTCTTATAATTCTAACAATTTTACTTCTACTGTTATAAATACTTGTTTTAAAATCTTGAATAAGAAATCCAAAATTTTATTAACTGTTAGAAATGTCACGTCGAGTGAAGGTGAACATTATCAATTATCATGAATAATAGATAATATAAGAATAATTAGTAATTTACAATATTATAATAGTAAATATAGTAGGAAAAAACTTTATAAGAGGGAGTATTGTGATATTATCTATTATGAGTGTAAAAATAATGGAAATATAAGACCCGATTAACCATGAATAAGGAGGAAAGAAATAAATTCTAGAAGAATTTATAATAATAGAGGAATGAACAGTATAAATGACTTGGATACTTCTATTTAAATTGGATGTGACCCATATTTTAATAGTTTATAAGAAGAAGGTGGATGTGATAGTCAAAACATTGTTGGATTCTATGAAAATATTCCTCATAAATATAAATTTTATATGGAGAAGGTAACTATACGAACATCTTACAAATATAACATTGGATTAATTTTTTTTATCCTTATAATGATTATTGTTAACCATTATCAAATGATAAAAAAGTAAATTGATTAGAATTTAGTAAATTAGAAAGTGAACATCATCAGATGATGAGAAGAATTTCCAACATATGAATAAATGATAAGATATATAACTCTGGTTGAGAAAGATAATAAACATTTTATGGATGAATTTTTTCTAAGGTTTTTGTCTCCAAGGATGATAATATAATTTCAAAACGCATAATTAAAATTACTAAAATTTCATCAAAATTACAGTCTAAACCTAGATCTAGTTCAACTTACGATGATCATAATTTAGTAGTCAAATTTAAATGTGAAATTAGTGGTATGAAGAAACCAATTTATAACTTTTATTTTGGTAAATAGTTTTTTTAAATATATAAATAAAATGAAATCATCGAGAAGTTATAATGGAATTTACTATACTTCTAATAGACCTCATTTTCAATAAATTTTTTTTACCAAAAAGTATATCCTTTTATACAGAATGCCAAATCCGGGGTCACTGGAGAAAATTATATATATAAAGAATGTTTAGTATTTTAATTTTTATAATGATTTTATTTATATATAATTAAAATCTATTTAGTATAAAAGTTCTATAAAAAAGTGGGTTCTTAAAATATTGTTTTTTAAAATTTCTGAACTAAATGAAGTTTGGGTTCCAACAACTTTATACTTTTATTTTTAGGATATTTTTTGTACCAAGAAAGTTGTACTTTTATTTACAAGAAAAGAGGATGAGTAATAACGACTAGAATACATGGTAAATAGATAGTGGTTATTATCAACACTTTAAAAGTTATAAGTCCAACTTATAGAACTTGAAAAAGTTAAATGTGGATGAGTTTCTTTTTAAGACAATACATAAGGATAAATCATCAAAATCAATGATCTTTATTTTCTTAGAAAATATTTCATTTATATTTTGTATGTTATCAGAATTAAGAACAAACTTATTATCATAAACCTACTTTGAGATGAGGATTATCATGTGAACTTCATGAATGATAAATTCACTATTCAAAATTTGAAAGGTACTTTTGTTCTATCTTTTAAAAGACCTGAGAATCTTTACACACATAACTTTCAATACCTTAGGAAGGAATATTTTATCATTTTTAAGTACTATTGAATATTTTTACAAGCTTTAACATAAGTGTTTAGATCACTATAACTTTCAATATTTAGATATAATTTCTAGAAAAGGTATTAGTATGAATCTACCATAACTTTTTTTTAAACCAACAACATTATATAATCTTTACAAATTTCATAATCAAAATAATTCTAGTTTTAAACCAATTTGTGAAGTATTAACTTATAAATAATTACAATTGATTAAAATAGATTTATTTAGTCCTACAAAAATTGGAAGCATTGTGGTTAAAGATTTTATATATATCCTTGTTAATAATTACACTAGAATTACTTGGACTAACTTTCTCACTCAAAAGTCAGAATCATTCGATTATTTTAAATTTTTTCATATTTTGTTAAAAATATGAGAAAATTTATCGAGTTAATAAAGTTTTATACATAGTTTTAAGAAAGTATAAATTCTTAATATATGAATATAAGAATATATAACTTGATTTTTTAGCATAACTATCTTTGAAATAAAAATATCATCCATTGTTATCAGATTATAAATTTCAGAAAAAGGTTCAATATTATTTATCTCATTGTTTATTAGATTTTTTAAAACACAACTAAATTATAAAATGATATAAAATTTTTCCATGTCTATGTTTTTATTTAATTAAGATATTGAATTATATATCGTGGAGAGTTTTATACAATCAGGTGATAATATATCCAAGATATTACATTTTTCATTCAAATAACTAAAATTTTAAAAAAGTTTTATTATATATATGTTGTTTACAAAATTATAACTTCAATTTTTATTTTTATTAAATTCTGTATTCTTTTAATAAGGATTATATTTACTAAAATATTGTTTACTAAAATATTTATGGAAGGAGAAAATTTAAATATAATAAATGGGGGATAAATTTTAATGTTTTTTTAAAATAATTTACGTTTTTATTAAGGGTTAGTTTTTTATAAATAAATAAATTATTTATTTAATATCAAAGAGTGAGAAATTTAAAAATACAACGGGAGTGGGTTTTCATCCTTTTATATAACTATTTTTCAGAGGGGTAAAATTTATTTTTTTTAAATCACAAAGGTGTATAATTTATAGAAGTGATTTATTTTCTGGAATATTCTTTCATTTTTGGAAATTATATGTTTTGTAAAAGGAGATAATATATTTATAGTTTTAGATTATTATATTTTTAATCTATTGGAAACATTTTTTTATGAGAGTTTACTAATGTGTTTCATTGATTTTCTTATATAAAATGAATTTTTTATAGATTGAAAACTAGTAGTTTTCACTTTTATATTTGACTTTTCGTATACATTTCCTTGAATATCATCTAATTTAAAAAATAGATATTATTAGGGATATTTTATAGTGAAAAGGCTTATAATATATGGATATTAAATAATTTTTTATTAATATTCATTACATTACACAAACACACACCTAAGACCCTAATAGTTTAGTCTTTTTGGAAGCATGGAAACCTAAACAACTAGTCCATAGTTAAACTACATCATCTCATAATAAATTCTTCATAACTAGAAACCTAATTAGAAATTTGATACATAATACATTTATTCATAACCTGGGGAAATGAAACATAAGAAATAGTGAGCTTATATGATCATTAAGGGTAAAAAAGGGAGATACGTAAGCATTACATGAACATAATGGTATGACTACATGAGCATAAAATTTGAAAAACATACCCTATATATCAAAGACCAAAATATCAATTCATGAAATAAATATTTGAATTTTAGATGACATGAATTATAAGAAAATAAAAAACAAGAGTCATGAGAGAATAACATTATAATAAGACATATATTTGTGGCATACACATAAGAATTGAAAATATTATGTTAATGCTACCCACCATGAAATTCATAACATGTTAGGATTGGGATAACCACTTATGTACCTACATCGAGCCTAGGATGATATCCCATTTAATCTTTTTAGTGTTTGGTATAATCTTATGTATACCCTTTGAAATTATATAAAATTAATCATTTTTTAATACAATAGAGGGAGATATAGGTCCCACCCGTCACATAATGAAAATAATATATATGTGTTCTATATGATCTTAAAAAATTCATCAAATCATAACCCATGAAATGAAAATATGTTTCATAAACATTACATCATATCCTAAAATGTATAAAAGAGATAGGTTTCATAATCATTTCATCATTTCATCATAATATAACCCATGAAAAGGCACCAAATTCACAAGCATAACCCATGGAAGAGAATTTTTATTCATAAATATCATGCTATCATAAACATAAAACATTTAGATAAATAATAAGATTTTTATCCTTGAATCACATCCTCAGAAAGTAATAGGTAACATCAATATATGTCCTCTTATATAGAAAATAATCTTGAATGATCATTTAAAACATTTCTTAAGGAAAATAACATTTTTGGTTTAAAAAAAACTTTTTAAAACCTAAAACATTTTGAAAATCTTATGAATTTAATATAACATTGAAAACATATAAAGTAATATTCAAAAAAATAAAGTTCATGACAATAGTAAGTTTCATTCACATTATATTTGTGAAAACAAAGATTCCTTTCACATTTTCAGTAAAGTCCAAACAAGAATGTTTTGAAAATATAGAAATATTCTCTTGAAATAAATTTTGTAAAAATTCAAACATGGGTAAAAAGATTACCAAAATCATATTATAATAGTAAAACAAATTTTAAACCATTTTTGGAAAGAATGATTTTTATAGGAAATAGATTTCTGATCGAAGAGAGAAGAAAATTCATATTTTTATAAAAAAATTACTCAATTATTTTAAGCAAAAATGTGTAATAAATAGTACAATTAATATCATGAATAACCTTAAGAGAAGAAAATTCATGTGTTTCATGATATATGGATCATAATACTTTATCATAGAAAAAATAATCATAATCAATCCAGATAAATAATGAGATTGTAACAAAAAATTGTTTAACATTTTAGTAACATTGAATCATAATCCTCATAAAAAATAACATTAAATGAAACTTTAAATATCATGAAGATAAATAAATTCATGATATTACGTGTAAAATGGGTTATATAAACACCTTGTAAAATATGATATGTTCATAACATAACCTATGAATCAAATAATGAATATTGGGAAAAAACTCCCTTAACACTTTGCTAACTTTTGAAATGTAATATACATGAAAGAGAGATCGTAAAATGGATATGTAAATTCCAAAAAATTATAAGGTATGTGTCATAAAATAAATTAGTGGTCAGTATATATAACACATAAAATAAATAGGTTTAAAATATAACATATGTCTCACAAAAGTTAAATGTTAGATGAAAATCCCTTACTACATTAGTAATCTTTTGAATCATATGCACAAATAAAGAATAAAATAATGTGAAACATTAAAAATCATATAAATGAGGATATTAATTATATAAAATATAAAATTATAACTATATAAGACACATGAAAAAACATTTGTTGAATTTTAAAATGTCACCTATAAATAAATGAGAGACTAGAAATCCCTTTCATTAAGTCTTGAATTCCATTATAAATATTAATACCCCATATATAATAATTATAAGTTCATTATAAATCAACTAAAATGCAATATTTTTATATATCACACAATATATTATTTTATTATTACCTTTTATTACCCTTTTATGAATAATTAAATGTTAATGTTACATTTCTTTTAATAACCACTTTGTTTTTCATATATGTTTTGATTTTTTATTTTTTTACTCTTACATTGATCATGGTTTCATCATATCTAGAATTTTAACAATGATATAAATATCATATATATTCTACATATATTTATTTAGAGTAATCCATAAAATTTAGAGATATAAATTTAAATACACCATTCATAGAGATAGTATTCCGCATGTACACATTAATGATGCTTCCATGTTCTTATAATATTGAAATAAATAAAGTTAAATTATATTTTATCATTCAAGAATCATTATTATGTCAGATATATAACACATTTTCATTAAACCCATCCTTTTTACCTTCCATTTAGAGTGTGAGCGAATCACATCACTTAGTGAGGTGGTATTCTGCCCTACACACGAGAAGAATTATCGTATTCTCAAAAAATTGAATGCATGATGATATGTGTGATATAATAATTCTATAAGCATAAAAATATCATAAATATCATATATGAACAATATATTCATCATTATTTCCAACCGTGAGTAGTAATGAAAAAATAAACGGAATTAGATAATGTAGTGGTAGTCTTCTATACACATGAATAATGATTTCATAACCTATTTTATGGAAGTGTAGATGGTTTTAGGTGATCACTATAATACCCTAATTTTTTAAAATAATGAAATTATATTTGGTAGAATGTCTGAAATGAAACAAAAAGTGTAGAAGGGAATATAACACCCCGAGACCTTATGATATATTTATTTTTAAATAATTACAATCTCTTAAATATATTGAATTATATGAAACACTAAGTTTATTTTACATTACATGTAAAAATGATTATCTTTGAATGTATGCCTTACATACAAGGCCGAGTTTTACCGAACAATAATATATTATTAATATCATTACATAATAATTATTTCCTATCTGTTGGAATGATAGGTAAGAATATGATTAAATAACTTATGAAAATATATAATTTACATATTTTTATTAAATATTTTTTGATCAATAATTAAATAATTATCATTTAAAATAAAAAGTAAAATTTTCAAAAAACTATATTTTTCTAAAAAACAGATTAGTCACGCTTTGAGAACATAATTCAAAATTATTTTTTACCAATTGTCAAAAATTTATTTTAAAAAATAAACTTCATTTTTGAAAGTGTAATATCAAAATTATCTTTGAGGTATGGTTTGGGATTTTTCTAAGAATTTTCATTTAATTTATGAATAGTGAAAAATACTGAATTTTAATTGAAAATTTCCTTTTCATTTAAATAAATTTTAATGGTAAATTATATTTATAATTGATTTTAAAGTAAAATTAGTTTAATTTCAAGTAAATTAATCTAATTTAGGTCATTGGAATAATTTTAATATTTAATTTTAATATAAAAACATCGTAAAATTTTGAACACTTTCACATTAGAATCCTACTTTTCGATCATATATGTGGGATTAATTTTAAATTAAATTATGCCACTTTTTTGAGTTTAATTTTAAAAAATTTATTTAATATTTTGAATTAGAATAATTTATATTATATAATAATGTAAAATTAATTTTTTACCATAATTAATAGTGAAAAAAATTAAAATTATTTTTTTTGATTAAGGTTAAAATGTGGTTTTGCACATTATATGTGTTTGAATTAAATTTTTTTACACAAAAAATGATTTATATTTAATAAATTTTATTTTATGTTGATAATAAGTAGGTATTATAATCTAATAAAACTAATTTTAATTGTTTTCTTAAAGGATTAATTACCCAGGTAAATAAATAGATACACGTTAATATTCTAAAAACTAAAAGGGTAAATTTGAGTAAACTTAAAGACTAAGGAATAAATTGATAAAAAAATGTGTTTTTTTTGTGGAGGTGTGTATCAAAAAATTAAACCCTAAAATCCATTATTTATCTATTTTGGAGGCACATGAGGTAAGTGAGACCTCCCAATAGTGAATACTTTTGGGTATTTACAATAATGCCACTCATTCCCAATTATAAATGGGCGCTCAGTCCACAACCTTATTTACACATTCAAACCAATTTGGTTTAGAAAATACCTGATTAAATCACATAAAATATTAACCCAACATATAATATAATCTTTATTTTTGGAACAAATCCTTCTTTTGGAGGCTTCAGTTCAAACCTAAGGAGGATACCCGAAGAAGGGGTAATGTTCTTCAACAAGCGTCTTTATTTTACCTAATTATCCACCTCCTTAAATTTTTATAAAACCATGATGATATACTAATCTAATTATATTCCATATAATGGGGAATTTTTATAATAATTACATGACCTAAAAATGTTCCATTATCCACAAAATGGTTTATGAAATCATCGTTCATGTATAGGCCAGACTATCACCTCACAAACCAATGTTGTTCATTTTTATATTTCCACCCATAAAGTTTGGGTATGATGATAAATATAAAGTATATATATATATACATATGTGATATTTATAAAATATTTATATCTATAGAGTCACTGCATCATAGATACATTTTTACCTTCCACTCCATAGGATATATGATAATGTCGCTCGTGTGTACAACGAACTACCGCCTTATGAAGCGATATGATTCATATTTTACTAATTCATCACATGGAAGATGATAAATATAAAGGTAATAATTATATGTAATATAAATGAAATAATAATTATATTAATGAAATATTTATCATTAATGTAAAGATAATACAATTCAATTTATTTCTTTCCTTTTACTCATGTAATGATGATAACATCGTTTATATATGTGTGGACTATCACCTTTATGAACTGATGTGACTCTCTTTTCACCACCAAAAAACATGGATTTTATTTATAAGAATATAATATGGTATATATGATATTGTGATTCTTATATAAAATTAATATATTACACATGTAATTTCCAAAATGATTATTGAAAAATAGAAATGTTACACATGTGTACGTATGATCTACTATCTATATGATCAAAACATACTTCATTTTTCAAAAGGATCACTAATGTTTGGTTTTCAATATACAATTGATGTAATAATATGATAATTATTTCATTATTATTATTATTTTGGATAATATAAAACTATACAATTTGAGCAATAACCCGATCGTTCATGACAAAACACGCATATGAAAATAAGGAAATTAATACCAGAAACATTGAAGATTATGAAATATTATTAATGAATGGGTAATAAGATGTTATACAAGGATAATATTTAATATTATAAATATGGTTATTTTTTTTATAAATTATTAATATTCTTAAAACCACTATACAAAATGTTAAATAATGTTCAACCAAAAGGAAGCATAATGTAAATGATTTCTTAACTCAATTTCCATACATTCGGTTAATCTTCCACTTAATTGATTATGACATTATAAGATTATGTGTGTAATGGAATTCGATAAGATTATTTTTTATTTAAACTTGTTTTATTTTGATTTATTATTGATATAAATAATTGATTCATTGGTTTATTTTCACTTCAACGTTATGATATTTTCAAGGGTTTACTTCAAAATCTCATGTTAATTAAGATTATTCATTCTTGAATTTCAATTGAAGAAAATTATTATATCATTGTTTAATAAACCCATTAATTTTATTTTCATGTATTTATTAATGAATCCTTTAATGTAATATTACCATTTTCCCAGTCTTTGGTACTTTAATGTTTTTTAAGAAAATACGAGTTAATTTATCTCTTCGGTTCGAAATATATTTTCTTCCAAAACCATTTTTTCAAAAAATGTTTTCCAAAATATTTTTATCCTTTTAAAAATGATTTATCAAAGTAATTTTCACTCATTTTTACAAATTATTTTTTTTCAAAATAATAATATATTATTTTCAAAACAATTTCCATTTGGATTATGTCAAAATTGTGAATGGAATCTTCTTATTATTTTTTGAACAAGGCTCTTTCCTAACATTTTAATAATAAAAAAGGAATGAATTTTTATAATTTTATGGAATTTATAGAATTAACCTTTATCATTATCATCATTTCTTTGGTTCTTCCTTTTCATGTTCACTCAAATATTTTTGAAGAAAATTCTTTTAAAAGTGATTTTTAATGAAAAGGAGTTTCAAAATGTATTTAAAAATGAAAAAAATATTTTACTCAACAATGTTTTTTGATATATTTTTATAGTATTTATATTCATCAATGAAACAAAACATTTATTATTAATCAAATGTGTATATATAATATTTAAACCATCCTTAATAATAAATTGGATGGTTAATGATCACTTTGATCAAGGAAATTATTCACATTCACTTCCTTGATTCATTTTTATAGTCATTAAATTTTCCTTAAATTATTATCTTTCACATGGACATTAAACTTAACATAAATGTGAATATTATTTATCATGGATATATTTATTTACTGAAACATATTCCATTTTTACATTTGGTGTTTACTTTGACAGATATTTGGTTAACTGGGTAAATGTTAAAAAATATGCATCCTTTATTCAATACATATATTTGATAAGTCACATTGTTTATGAATTGAATTAATGATTAGATATATGATTTATGATTTGGACATTTATAACATGTATGACATTGGTTGGGGACTAGTTAATGTACTCCATTTGATGCATCAATAGTCTCATGATACCAAATAAGTTGGACAAATATATGTGTTTGTAATGAGTATGTTTTAAATTGTTATGTGAATAATATTGATAGTGTTGAACTCTCTTTGAAATAGTTATTTTAATAATGAAAAATCTTAGTTTTATTTAGTTCTTTTTAGTCTTTTGTTCAAATTGCTCTAAATGTGATTAAATCATGTCTACAAATGTTTATCTATGATCAATATATGTTTATGGTTGACCTGGAAGTATTCTGAATTGAACAGACACTTTGTGTGAATTCCATGTATTGAAACCATTATTTATTTTCCTGAGACACCGATGATTAACGGTTTCACCGATGATGAACGGTCGTACCAATGATGAGACACCGATGCTGAGACACCGATGATGATACACCGATGTTGAGACACCGATGCTGATGCTACCGAAACCGATGCAGATTCAAAATTTCTCACCGTTCCAATGACTCACCGATAGTCATGAAAACTGTTTGAATTTCTATAAATTCTTATTTAATTATAATGGTCATATTTGATGATTTTAATGCAATTAATGATATTTAATGTTAGTTGTTGGCATGTGAGGAGACCGTACCTTGTACCTTTGAAATGGTAATCATTCCTATTTCTGGAGCTTGTGGAATAAAAGGAAGATCAAGCTGTAGTAAAAGATAGTATGCGTAAGTGCGTGAAATGGAATAGAGAGAGAATTATTCCATAAATATACATACGAAAAGGAAGAACACACGGATAAGTTGAAGGGGGATTTTGCAAGATCTAAAAATAACTCTCCTGTATGCAATACATCACTACTGAAGAACACATGAAGAACACTGGAAATCAGAGAACACACTCACTTATGAAGGAGATCAAGCTGAACCACGATACTCTGTTTTCTACAAAAAAACCACAGAAGGAATCAAAAGCATCTCTTTTATATCCAACAAGTCCAAATCCGCGCTTCCAATCAATAGAGCTTTATAAACTATGATACATTATCTCTTAGTGATTATTTTACTTACATTTTTGAGCAGTGTGTGTACTCTGTACATCATACACACACACTGACTCCTGTGCTGAACTGGAGGATATCAAAATCCTCAAACCAAATTTACTTACACTTGTTTACCCACGACAACTGTGGAAGAGGTCCTTGTGTGTCCTGGTCATTGTTTTTTTTCCCATGAAGAACTATGGTAGAGGTCCCTATGTGACCTGGATAGTCTTGTACTATTGTCAACCCCGATCCAGGGTGTGGATAAAATTTATATAAATTGTTTGAGAGGAATAAGTCTTGGCTTGAGACTGAACCTCTTGGTTTAATCCACTGTGCATGTTAGACTACGTCTACAGTATACTATATATTTTCCACTGCTTATTACATTGAAATAAAAAACTATTTTAAATCTTCTTTGATAGTTAAATTAGCAAGTGTTTATACTTATTGTAAACCAGTAAGTTAGTTTCAAAAGTTAATATAATCTTCATATTAAGTTAACTGAGACCTAATCAATCTTAGAGAAATTAATTGAACATTTATAATCTGTATAAATTCACTACAGTTTAACTTTGTTTTTAATTTGGGGGATTTTAAGAGAAATATTTTTAACATAAATTTTAATTGGAACTCAATTCACCCCCACTCTTGAGTGTCCACTCCGACCAACATTTTGTATCAGAGGAGTTTTTATCAATACAAATCTTCAGAATACTCTATTTTTCAACTGTAATTTTAGTTGCATCTTTAAAGATCTAAAGTTTCTATTAGTTATAAATTTTATCTCTTTAAAAATATTTTCTAAAATCTAGTTATAGAAAATAGACTAGAGGGTGCTGCTACCAACATGCCACCTTTCTTTAATGGTACAAACTATGCTCAGTGGAAATTGAAAATGAATATTCATTTGGAAACTATGGGTTTTGATATCTGGACTGCTATAGAGACTCAATATAAAATTCTAGAAACAGAAAGAATAACTTGGGATGAACCTACAAAGAGTGCTTACAATAATAATTGTAAAGATATGACTGCCCTGTACTGTGATTTAGAAGATGAGGAATTTAATAGAATATCTTCCTGTAAAACTAATTATGAAATATGGGATACTTTGGGTGTTTCTCATGAAGGAACAACTAATGTTAAAGAAATGTGATTGAATAATTATACTATTAAATATGAAAATTTGAAAATGAAAACCGATGAACCTATTTCTGATATGTATCTTAGGTTTAATGAGATATTCAATACAATGAGTTCACTTGGTAAGGATGTTCCTACAAAGGAACAAATCATTAGAATCTTGAGATGTCTACCAGACCGATGGAGAGGCACATCTATTTCAATCAAAGAATCATGTGACATTGGAGATCTGCCTGTCAAAGAACTTATTGGAAAATTAATGACGTATGAGGAAGAACTCAAGGTGAATAAGGAAGAAGATGACGAACCTAAAAGGAAGTATTTAGCTTTTAAATCTACTACTTTAAGGAGAAAATACAATGATAAAGTTCAAATACAAAATGAAAGTTCAACAAGTGAAGATTCAGACTCTAACAGTAATGATGAGATGGCTCAAATAGATAGGGGATTCAAGATGTTTTATAGGAAGAAGAAATTCTTCAGAAAATATAATTACAAAGGAAAGTATTACAAGAAGGGTCATTGGAAGAAGGATTGGATGAAATCTCATAAGGAGGATGATATAGTCTGTTATGAATGTAAGAGGAAAGGACACATCAAGGCTGAATGTCCAAAACTAAAATTCAAAAAGAAATATGATTATAAGGACATGAACTACAAGAAAGCTATGAAAGCTACTTGGAATGCTTCAGAAGACAACACAAGTGAATCTGAAATTTCTGATTCTGAGAAGAATCGTTCCAACATGTGCTTCATGACCAATACCTCTGAGGTACCTGTTTCCCCTATTCTAAATGATTATTATTCTGAAAATAAAAGTGATTCAGACAATGACGAAAACATGTCTAGTGAAGAACTATTTTAATATTGTAATATGATGGAGGAAACATGTAATGAACTTAAGGACAAATATAAGTCACTAAAGAAACAACATGCTCTTACTTCCAATGTTAAATCTTCTCTTGATATAGAAAAAAAATAATGATCAACTAATAAAGGAAAATACTGAACCAAAAATGTCTAATGAGAAACTTAAAAAGGACCTAGAAAAATTCACAAATGTAAATGATACTCTTACTCAAATGTTAGGAAATAATTTTGCGCCAAAATATACTACTGTTTTGGGATACCAACCTGGAAAAAGACAACTTACTAAAACTAAATTTATTCCTAAGTCTGGAAACATTCTGCTAGTTCCATTTCTGGAAATTCATATGCTTCAACTAGTTATCCATATGTTTATAGAACAAATAGTGTTTATCTTTCAAAATATTTTGATTCTATAATTTATATAAGACCCATAAGACAAATTTGTGTACCAAAATATTTGATTTCTAACCTTTTTTGTCCCAAGAAGATCTGGGTACCAAACTCATTTCCCATCTAAATCTGTTTTGTAGGAAACCTATTTGAAGAGTTCTCATAAGAAGAAATGGTATTTTGATAGTGGATATTCAAGACATATGTTTGGGGATTACTTATGCTTTAAATGCCTTATCAAGATTGATGGAGGCCATGTCACCTTTGGTGATAATTCTAAAGGAAAAATCATCAGCCTAGGCCAGATTGGTAACACTGATTCAGTATTAATTTCTAAAGTTTTATTTGTTGATGGACTGAAATACAATCTATTAAGTATTTCTCAATTATGCGATGATGGATTTAATGTTAAATTTTAAAATGATTCTTGTAATGTTTTTAATTCTAAAAATGTTTTAGTATTTTCTTCTTTAAGAAATGAAAATGTTTATGCTGTTAATCTGAATTCTTTAGCTAAACAAAATGTTACTTACCTAAATGCTTTTCATAAAGAGTCTTGGTTATGAAATAGATGATTAGGACACTTCAATATAAATTCACTTAGAAAACTAACTAGGAATAACTTTGTTAGAGACCTACCTAAACTTGAATTCCTAAATGACAATGTTTGTAATCCCTGTCAAAAGGGAAAGAAACATAAAGTTTCATTTAAATCAGAGAAAAAAGTTTCAACTTCTCAACCTCTTGAGTAGGTTCACATGGATTTGTTTAGACTTTCTAGAGTTTCAAGTTTTAATGGGAACCACTATGTCTATGTTATAGTAGATGACTTTTCTAGATATACTTGGGTATTGTTTTTGGCTCACAAAAGTGAAGCTTGTTCTTACTTTACTAAATACTCCAATTCTTTGGAAATACTTAGTGGACTTAAGATTAAAACTATAAGAAGTGATCATGGCTGTGAGTTTGAAAATCATTAGTTTGAATCTTATTGCACACACAATGGATATAGTCACAACTTTTCTACTCCCAGGACACCTCAGTAGAATGGTGTAGTAGAAAGAAGGAATATAACCCTTCATGAAATAGCTAGAACCATGCTTAATGAGTATGATCTGCCTATTTACATTTGGGATAAAGCTGTGAATATAGCTTGATATATTATTAATAGAGTCCGTATTAGACATGTTCTCAAGAATACTCCATATGAACTGTGGAATAATAGAAAACCCAAAGTGAGTTACTTTAGAGTCTTTGGATGTAAAGTTTTTATTCTAAATACAAAGAATAATCTGGACAAGTTTGATTCTAAGAGTGATGAATTAATTTTTCTTGGTTATTATTTAACTAGAAAAGCCTATAGAGTCTTCAACAAGATAACTAAATGTGTGGAATATTCTGTTCACGTCAAGTTTGATGAAATTGATCCACATGGTCCTAAAACCTCTCTTGAAAATCTTGAAGAAGATTTGACTGTTATAGACCTTAATGATAAATCTAAAGAACCTATCATAAAATTATACAGTTCTGGACATATTTCAGAATCTGCTTCTATTGAACCTGAACCTATAGATGAACCTAATGTTTCTAGTCCTACCTTTACTAGATCAACTAGGATTCTAAAGAATCATCCTTTAGATGCTGTTGTTGGTAATCTTGATAGAGGGACACAGACTAGAGCTTCTCTAAGAAACTAGGTTGAACATCAAGCCTTTCTTTCACAGCCAGAACCTAAAAATGTCAATGATGCAATCAATGATGAATTTTTGGTAATGGCTATGCAAGAAGAGTTAAATAAATTTGAAAGAAACAAAGTCTGGGAATTAGTTGACATACCTAAGGACACTTTAACAATATGCACTAAATGGGTTTTTAGAAACAAGGTTGATGAATCAAGAAACATAGTTAGAAACAAATCTAGATTAGTTGCACAAGGATATAGTCAAGAAGAAGGTACAGACTATGAGGAAACATTTTCACCTGTAGCTATATTAGAATCTATTAGAATTTTACTTTCTTATACTACTCATCTGAATTTAAAGTTATATCAAATGGATGTTAAAAGTTATTTTCTAAATGGTTTTATTGTCGAAGATGTTTTTGTTGAACAACCACCTGGATTTACTAATCCTCATTTTCCAAATTGAGTTTTTAAACTTTCTAAAGCTTTGTATGGCTTAAAACAAGCTCCTAGAGCTTGGTATGATAGACTTAGTAATTTTCTTATTTCAAAAAGTTTTACTAAAGGGATTTCTAATCCAACTATTTTTATTAAAATAATTTCTAAAGATGTTTTAATAGTTCAAATATATGTTAATGATATTATTTTTGGATCTTCTAATCATTCTTTATATACTGAATTTTCTAAGAGTATGCAAAATGAATTTGAAATGAGTTTAATGGGAGAAATTAAATATTTTCTTGGATTTCAAGTTTTTCAAAATGAAAATGGTATTATTTTGAATCAAAGTAAATATACAAAGGATCTTTTAAAACGTTTTGTTTTGGATAGTATTAAGGAAAGGTATACTCCTATGAGTACAATTTGTAAATTGGATGCAGATGAAACTGGGAAATAAATGGATCAAACTAATTATAGAGGTATGATTGGAAGATTACTTTACCTTACTGCTAGTCGACCAAATATTATGTTTAGTGTATGCATGTGTGCTAGATTTCAAGATAACCCAAAAGAATCTCATTTACTTGTTGTTAAAAGAATTTTTAAGTATCTTAAACATACTGTAAACCTAGGCTTGTTTTATCCCAAAAGACAATCTTTTGAGCTAATAAGTTATTCAGATGCTGAATTTGCTAGTTGCAAGTTAGATAGGAAGAGAACATCTGGAACATGTCATTTATTGGGAAAATACTTAGTATCTTGGTGTAGTAAGAAACAAAACTCTGTCGCATTATCTACTGCTGAAGTAGAGTATATTGTTGCTGGTAGTTGTTGTGCACAAATTCTGTGGATGAAACACACTCTTTTGGACTATGGATATGATTTTAAGCATGTTTCAATTAACTATGATAACACTAGTGCAATTAACATTTCAAAGAACCCTGTGTCTCACTCTAGAACCAAACACATTGATGTCATACATCACTTTTTGAGAGATCACTACCAAAAAGGTGATATTACTCTTGAGTTTATAAGTACTGAACATCAATTAGCTGACATTTTCACCAAGCCCTTAAATTGTGAGAGGTTAAAATTGATTAAACAAGAGTTAGGAATGATAGATCTGTGAAACCAATCTATCAAACCGATCTATGAAACCGATCTGTCAAACTGATCTGTGAAACCGATCTGTCAAATCGATCTGTGAAACTGATATGTCAAACTGATCTGTCAAACTGATCTGTCAAACTGATCTGTCAAACCGATCTGTCAAGTCGATTAGTTCTATTGATTGGGTTGTACTATTTTCAAAATCATTATTGTCTATTTAAAATAAATCCGTTTTCTTAATCGATATTTTATTATTTGTAACCCTAAATGATAAAAATAATGACTCACATCTATTCCATTCTCTAAAGACTATTGAACTTCCCTTTACCTCCAAACTCTCTCTTCTCTTCTCTATAACCCGAGCCTTTTGAATCTTTCCAAGCCTCTCATTTGACTCAAACCTCAGAATGGACAATAAAAAAGAGATAGAGCAAAGAATATGAAGGAACTTCACCTGTAAAGCATGCTTGAGGTGAGTATAGTAGTACGTTACAGTGGTCTGTGAACCCGAAGCTTGAAGAATGACAAGTTCTAGCTGAAAAAGAAATTTGTTCGGAATGGGTTTTATCTAGAAAGTCCATTCTCTTGAAATTATTGGAAACACAATGCTGGAAGGAGTGGTTCTGTAAAAATGATAGAGTCTTTTACCCGAAGCTAGTGCACGAGTTCTATTTGAACTTGGATATAGATTTGGACGGAGTAGAGGTTGTGAGATTGTCTTCTATAGTAAAAGGGAAAAAGATTACTTTTTCATCAAAACAATGGGCTGAATGTCTAGGGGTCCCTCACAATGGAAGATACGAGGACTATTATGGTAATATTCCACCCATAACTGATTATTTTTCTTAAGAGCTAGCCCTAGAGTTTTTGACTGGGATGTCTGAATCGCAAAGGATAACTGATGCTGAGTTGGATGGTGAGAATTGAATCCTATTTAAATTTATTCAACATCAAATATGTCCTAGAAAAGGTGATTTTTCTTTAGTTAAGTATCAAGATGTGTTTCTACTATTAATTTTTCTGAATTGTGAAAAGTTCAATCTATGTAGATATTTTTCCAAGCATATTGTTGAGATGATAAAACCTTCAAAGAAAGATACTACTCTGTTTTACTCTAAGAAAATTTCTGCCATGCTGAAATTCCTGGATTGTGTGGCTGATGGAGATGAGTGTATCTCATAAATTAGATTCTGTTTCAACAAAGTTATTTTTAAAAGGATAAATATAAATTGGAACCCATGGAAGAAAGCTTGGGTTGTTGATGAAGAAAAGTTATATGAGTCTTTCAATCCTACTGATCATCCAAGGAGACCAAAGGAAATAAGAGATCCTAGCCTAAAACCTGGAGAGGAAATGATCTATTTAGATGAAGAAGAGGAAGAGGTTGTTCCTAAAGAAACTGGAGAATCCATTAAGAAAGGAATAGAAGAAGATGAAGAAGCTGATGAGAATCTAAATGCTGAAGAAGAGGCTGAATCATCTCCTGATGAGAGGAGTGATCCGGATACTGTTATCCCGAAGAAAAGAAGGATGAAATTTGGTTCAACAAGTCCTCCTCTCAAATTACCTGAAATTGAACGGCTTTTAAATGAAGAAGAAGAAGGTGAGACTGATGAATCAACTTCTGAGGAGTATGAATCTGAAAGTACAGACAGTTCAAGTGAGATATTAGTTAATGATGATGATGATGTTGATGATGAAGGAAGTAATGGTGATAAGGGTGGTGGCCGTGATAGTAATAGTGATGATGCTGATTATGTTGATGATGATGCTCGACCTGTTGAAGGTCAGAATGTGATTCTGTATGATCCTCAACCCCAAACAAATTAGCAAGAAAATGTCCCTGAGGCTGAGAGGAAAGAACAGATGGAGAGTGATGAGGATGAGGAAGTCCTTCCTGAAAATTCTGGATGAGCTCAGTTTGTGAAACCTATGTACCCTTCATGCAAAGCCGCATGGGAAGAACATCCAGGTATTATTGTTTTGGGATTAGATTACCCAGAGGAAGAGAAAGGTGTAGAAGTGAATATTTCAGGCATAAGTTATTCTGTTAAGGCTCAATTTGTTGCCGAGTTTTTGCAAAGAACAGATGTCAGACCTGATCCCTTAGTGTTTCAAGGTTGACCTGATCCTACAGTTGCTCAGTCATATTTTGACAGATTCAAGGTTGAATTAATTCAATCTGTTAGAGAGGCTATGAAAGATGAGTTATATCATATTCCTGATCCCACTCCTTTGACTTTATCTGATGCTTCTATGGATGATTTGGCTCAAAGAGTGGAAAGCCTTATCAAACTAGACCTGTGAAATTATGGTGAGTAGATTGGAAGGCATATTACCTCTTTGAATCAAACTCTTACATAGATAGGTAGGAATCTTGTTTCTCTGTCAGGAGAGTTCAGAACAACCATCAATGGTATAATGTAAGTTTTAATAAATCTGATAGAACATTTGAAAAATGCAGATTTGAGGAAGTTAAAAGTAGAGATCACTCAAGTTATTGCTCAGGCTGGCAATGCCAAGGTGACCAAGATCACTGGTCGTGAATTAGATACTTTAAGAGATATTGTTAGAGAAGATATGGCAGCTCTTGGGAAGATTTTAGATTTGGATTCTCTGAAAAAGATGAAAGAACACAGTGATCATGTGCATAAAATGGTACAATTGTACTTAGCTGATGCTACAAAGGCTCAAAATGAAATTAAAGAGAAATTAGATCATTATTTATCTAATATCTACACCAAGCATGAATTGAATCATCATTTTAAAGTAATGGATGATAATTTGAGACTTCCTCCAGTGACTCAATCTTTTAAAGCTCAATTTTAGTAGTTAAAATATTTTACCCCCACTTTAGAAAATTTCATGCCAAATAAGGATGATTTTGAAAAATCCATGAAGTACGGTGGAGAAGTCATTCAGGACTTTATCAATTTTCTAAAACCCTAAATTTATGTGCAAGAAAAAGCCATTGTTTTTCCTATAGCAGAGTTTCTGCAATCCTCAGATGTTTCTCCCGGCCAGATGTCTTTTTCTCAAGCTCTTTCCCGTACTAGACCAGTCTTTCAACAACAACCTTCAGAACAATCTTCTCCATAGCAGGTGACCTTGGAACCCACAATTTGTCCAGATCAGGTTTTCCTACCTCCATTCTCTATCAGGACAGTTCCACCTTCTACCCAACAACCTTCTGGACCATCACTTCCTCCTACTTCTAAAGGAAAATCTCCCTTGCACCCCGATGAATAGCTGTTATTGTCGATTTTTGATAGGGTCTTTATTTTCCTGAACTATTCCCTTTTGTATGTAATATGTGTACTCAATGTTGGTATGGAATATTCTTGATTATCTTCTTTATATCTTCTTTTTGATAATCCCAAAGGGGGAGAGAAATCGAGAGAGAAATCAGGAGAGAAATCAGGAGAGAAAATAGGGGAATCATGCATGCATATGCGAACTCAGGGAGATCATGTATTTGGATGGGTGAAATGAATGTGCATATGAGCCCATGCTGGCTATTTACCACAATCATGCATACACAGTGGGAGAAATGATGTCTCTGTATCACCGTGGGAGTAATAATGAAAGGGGAAGATGAATTGTATTATATGACTTATATTATATTGGGTGAATGACTCAATTATATAAGTTCTATTTTCTTTTCTAACCCTAGTTTATCTTTTGGAATATATTCTTTTTTATAGGGGGAGCATACTGAATGACATACTATATTGTCTCTTCATTTATGCAATTGATTTGTGATTATCAAAAAGGGGGAGATTGTTGAACTCTCCGTGAAATGGTTATTTTAATAATCACAAATCTTAGTTTTATTTATTTCCTTTTAGTATTTTGTTCAAATTGTTCTAAATGTCTTTAAATCATATCTAAAAAGGTTTATCTATGATTATTGTATATTTATGGTTGACCTGGAAGTATTCTAAATTGAATAGAAACTTTTTGTGAATTCCATGTCACGACTCACCGTTAGTTATTTTCCTGAGGCACCGATGATGAATGGTCGCACCGATGATGAACTGTCGCACCGATGATGAATGGTCGCATCAATGATGAACGGTCGCACCGATGATGGATGGTCGCACCGATGATGAACGGTCACACCGATGATGAACGGTCGCACCGATGATGAACGGTCGCACCGATGCTGAGACACCAATGTTGGGACCCCGATGCTGAGACATCGATGCTGAGACACTGATGCTGAGACACCGATGCTGATGCTACCGAAACCGATGCAGATTCAAAATGTCTCACCGATCCCATGACTCACCGATAGTCATGAAAACGGTTTGAATTTATATAAATTATTTTTTAATTATAACATTCATATTTTATGATTTTAATGCAATTAATGATATTTAATGTTAGTTTTTGGCATGTCAGGAGATGTTAGGTCCACAAGGCTGAATACCCTGAGAGGGGGGGTGAATCAGGGTATGGCTAATTTAAAATTAATGCCCGTTCTGATCTTGTTTTGCTGTTAAGAAAAACACTCTTCTCTCTGTTTCCTGTTGCAAAAATATAAACAGAAAGTAAAGCAAGCAAAAGACACATAAATTTTACTTGGTTCACCGCTAAGGGCTAAATCCAAGGGGCATACACCGACAAGTTTCCGGTCATAACAAATTCCACTATACTTCACTAGCTATGGATTACAATGTTCGGGTACAGTCACTCTGTCCCAGGATCATTGCCTTTGCAAGGTTTAGGGTCATCTCACTGCTTTCCCAAGGGTCACTCCCTATTTATCTCTCTTTGGCTCACTGCCAGTGGAGAGGATCACCTTCTTCCTCTTCCTAAGCTCACTGCTCTGGAAGGGAATCGACTCACAGTTTATAGACCTGTAGGTCTCTTCATTTACATGAATACATGCATCCTTGACTGTTGATGGATGCTCTGTTATATTCTAAAATTCATCCACTGATGAATACCACTTTGCCTATTAACCACTAGGAAATTCACTATGGAAACACCTTTTCAAATCCCCCTACTTCGCTAGGCTCCCAATTTCACGAAGCTCAAACAATCCTTCACGAAGCTCCTGCCTTTTTGCGAAGCACAACCGTGAAGCACAACCGCAAAGTACTACCGCAATGCTCAAGTCATTGCAGAGAAACTTCCCTCGCAAAGCTCACTAAGCCAACGCGGAGCGCACAACTTTCGCGGAGCTACAATAGCCTCAGCGAAGCTCTTCTTTCGCGAAGCACACAGGCTATGCGAACTACCTTCACGAACCGAGAGCAAATGATTTTCTCTGAAAATTCTCTCTTCTTCTATCGAGGGGTTCAGCCTCTATTTATAGGCAATTCCACCGACCCTCGAACTTTCTGCGCGAAGTCTGCGCCACATCATTGCCGATCGCGAAGCTCCGAAGTTTCTGCTTGAATTCTGTCAAAATCGCAAAGCACCATGACAATTTTCCGATCGCGGAGCTCGTCGTAATCAAATAGCATTACCGTCAACATTCCTTCACGCCTTCACCGCGAAGCTCTCTCGCGAAGCCCTTCATCTCCGCGATGCGCTTCAACTCTGCCGTTCGCGAAGCTTTGACGTAATCGCGAAGTATCACCGCCTCCATTTTTCTGGTCTTCGCGAAATCTAATCCATGCATCCTCTCTTCACGAAATTCATGCCCTTGACATATAAAAATATGATCATCAAGGATATCCACTTTTCGCGATGCTCACCAAACTCCAAATTTTGGACCCCAAAAATTTGGCAAACACTGGGAAATGACGCCACCTTGTACTGCTCTTTTGTACCGCCTCCAGACCGTCCTTCCCTTTGTCATTGTTCTTTGTCAACAAGGAGTGTCAAAAAATTCTCTGGAACTTGACAATTCTCCATGGAAAACTTCTTTGTCAACAAACACAATCAACCTAAAAATACTGCAATGTTACCTTGAGGGATTTTTGTCCAACAATCTCCCCCTTCGGGTTTGTTGACAATTCTTCATAACTCTTCTCAAAATGATTTTCTGCATGTTGATACCTCACTAAGTCTTCTTCCAGCCACTACCACCATTTTACTCTTGCAATTCTGATAGCGTTCAAGGATTCACTTAACACGTACTCTAAGCCCACATGAGCAATGCTTGGCGTGAGAAACAAGAGTAGTATGAAAAGTTCATCAATGAATCACTTCGTGTCAAACACCAATTGTTGATTCCAACCTAATATCAATTATTAAATTCATACCAATTATTGAACCACACTGATACCAATTGGTGATAGCTGGAAACCTTCTTTCACCATTCCAACTCCACTTTTCTGCTTTTATCACAATCCTCAGTTGTCGTGATATCTATGCTTTAATCGATCACTTCTAGCATCGTCAGATTTAAAACTCTCCCCCTTTCTCATTTCTCCTCCTATCTGGTTTCTCCACTGGTCAGATTCTCCTCATATCTGTCATGATTTCTCAAATAGCCACACTATCTCCCCCTTGAACAATCACTATTTTCTCCCCCTTTTTCCACGAACCCAAAGGTCACTCCTTTGTAGTCGGTAACATAGTAGAGAACACATATCAACATATTAGGGAAAAACACATCATACCTCAGGGAGAGGGGGGGGGGGTTCCACATCCACACTCTTTCAAGTGAGGGGAATAGAGTGAACTCCCAGAGCCATTCGATGCCTTTCAAATGCTTCCTTGGGTAAGGCCTTTGTCAGAATGTCTGCAACTTGTAGCTCTGTAGGTACATACTCCAACTTCACGATTCCCTGCTCAACCTTCTCCTTGATAAAATGATACTTTATTTCAATGTGCTTTGTACTTGAGTGATGAACTAGATTTTTGATAAGATTTATAGAACTTGAGTTATCACAATGGATTCTTATCGGAGACTTCACTTCAACTCCCATATCCTCAAGCTGCTGCTTCATCCACAAAAACTGTGTACATGCTTGAGTGGCCGCAATATATTCAGCTTCCACGGTGATCAAGGAAATGAAATTTTGCTTCTTGCTTAGCCAAGAAATACACAATCCACCAAGATAGAAAGCACCACCTAACGTTGATTTCCTATCATCTGCTGAACCGGACCAGTCTGCATGAGTATATCCCAATAACTATGTCTGAGATTTATCAGTATATGTCAAGCCGAAATCTACTGTACCCTGGATATACCGAAGTATTCTTTTCACTGCAGGCATGTGGTTTTCCTTGGGATTGCTCTGATATCTCGCTTCTTGGCACGTGGTGAAAAAAATATCAGGCCTTGTTTCAGTCAAGTACAACAAACTTCCAATAATTTGCCTGTATTCTGTGATATTAACTGCCTTGCCATCATCATCTTTTGATAATTTCATCCAGGTAGTAACCAGAGTCTTCATCTCATTGGAATTATCCAATCCAAACCGTCGTAGAACCTCCTTAGCATATTTGGATTGAGAAATGAAAGTTCCATTCCTTCCTTGTGTCACCTGTAGACCAAGGAAAAACGTTATCTCTCCAATCATTGACATTTCAAACTCATTTTTCATGAATTCAGAAAACAGTCTACACTGAGCTTCATCTGATCTGCCAAAAATTATGTCATCGACATACACCAACACCATCATCCTTTGATTACTGTCATTGCTGAAATAAAGGTTGTAATCAACTCCTCCACGTTGGAAACCAAGTTTCTTAAAATACTGATCAAGCATTGAGTACCATGCCCTTGGTGCTTGTTTCAACCCATACAACGCCTTCTTCAGCCTGGAAACGTTGTTCTCATCCTCATGAATGAGAAAACCATCTGGATGCTCAATATACACCTCCTCTTCCAGAACTCTATTTAAGAATGCAGATTTGACATCCATCTAGAACACTTTGAACTTTCTTTGCACTGCAATGGCCAAAAATAGTCTGATTGTTTCCATCCTTGAAACCGGTGAAAATGTCTCATCAACATCTATTCCCTCTATTTGGGAGTATCCCTTTCAAACTAGTCGTGATTTGTTCCGAATCACTGTGCCATCTTCATTCATCTTGTTGCGATAAACCCATTTTGTCCCGATGACATTCTTGTCTGTTGGCCTCGAAACAATCTCCCATGTCTGGTTCTTCTCAATCTGATCAAGCTCTTTATTCATAGACTGAACCTAGTTTTTATCTTCAGCTGCATCGAAAAAACATTTCGGCCACCTGAGATAAAAATGATGTTTACTGTAATGACTTCATTCTTTGAGTCTGAACTGGAGCTGTCTGATCACCAATGATATTCTGCCTATCAATTTCAGCTCGACTCTTTGGCTTCCTTATAGACACAGACTTGACACTTTCTTGTTCATCATCAGTATCATCTTCTGAGTCAGCCTCTGCCACTTCTGCTCCCCCTGTGTTTCTTACCTCATCATCACTTTCATCCAAGAACTATTCAATCTATTGTTGAGTATTCTGTTCATTTTCAACAATAGTGACATCATTGCTCTCAACAATTTTTCCCAGCCTTTTGTTGAAACATTTATATGATTTTCTTTTCCCTGAGTAGCCAAGGAATATTCTCTCATCTCCTCGTGCCTCAAACTCCTTGTGATTTTCTTTGTTGAGAATAAAACACTTACTTCTGAAGATTCGAAAGTATTTCAATGTTGGCTTCTTTCCATACCACAGTCCATACGGAGTCTTCCCTTGCTTTGGACACAACAAAGACCTGTTTGAAACATAAACCGATGTCAAAACTGCTTCCTTCAAAAATTTCTCTGGTAGGTCTTTATCAATAAGCATCGTTCTAGCCATATTTTTGATGATCCAATTTCTCCTTTCAACCACTCCATTATGTTGGGGAGTTCTTACCGATGAAACTTGACTCCTTATCTCATGTTTCTCGAGATAGTTTTCAACTTGACTGTTTGTGAATTCCGTACCGTTATCAGTAAGAAACTTCAGAATTTTATACCCAAGCATCTTTTCTGATTCCCTCCTATACTGATTTATGCAACCGAACACCTCTGTCTTATGGGTAATGATGAATACCCAGACCATTCTGCTATAGTCATCAATGAAAAGGACATAGTAACTTTTCCCATTTATAGCTCGTGGTGAAATGGGTCCACATACATCAGCATGTACCAATTCGAGCACTCTGGATGATTTCTGTTCCTTTGGCCTGTGTGTTTTTTCTGATGATCTTCCCTTGTTGACAAGAATCACATGTATGAGCACGATCACGTGATAGTTTGGGAAGGTCTCTAGCAGCATCATACTTTACCAGATCTTTCATAGATGGTTGGCATAGATGACCAAGTCGTTTATGCCATAGCTAGTTTTCTTCTTTTCTGGATAAAAGACTTATATCTTCTTCCACACTTACAAGTTAAAGATTTACCTTTGTACTTTTTCCTTGCAGAACAACTGCCCCGTCTTTTCCCGTGACAGTACGGTCTTCTTGGTAAACCGTATTGAATATCCTGAGTCACACAATTGACTAACACTGAGTAAATTGTGACTGAGACCTTCTACAACCAAGACATCAGCACGTCTGATTTCTCTTCCCCTAAACCTATACTTTCTTGATCCAATTATCTTCAGGCCTTCATCATTTCCAAAATTGACAACTTCTTCTTTGTCATATTTTATGCCTGTAACCAGATCCTTATTGCAAGTCATGTGATACGTACAACCAATATCAAGAATCCACACACCAGAACGATCTGATGCTTTAAGGGAAATTTCAGAAACTACTGCCTTCTCTGTCCTCTTCTTCTTGGTCCATATTTTTGTCTCCATAATTGGTATAGATTGATACTCATGATCATTCTTAGAGTATGATGGACTATCTTCATCTTGCAGAGCTTCAAATCTATTCTGAACTTTTAACTCATTTGTCGGTTTATTGATCTGCTGCTTGCGAACATTTTGATTCTGCTTTGGCACATTTCTATGAATTGTCGAAGTGCAATACCTAGCCATGTTTCCAAATCCTTTGCACCAAAAACAGTGTCATTCAAAATATGTTCCGGAAAACCTTTCTCTGTTTGGCTTCCATCTTTGTTCCTATTCCCTTCTATATCTCTTTACTATGGAACACACATACTGTGAATGCCCCATTTTCCCACAGCAATAACACCTGATATAGGATGCATTCCTTCTTGATACTTCAGCACTATGATTTTCCCTTTGGGATCTTTGAATATTCTGATTCTGTTTTGTGCCCAAATCAACCTTCAATTTCGGGATGGTTGCTTGCGGTCTGACTGCAATTGTCACAGATTTTTGTTCTTGATTAATCCCTGAAACGACCTTAACATCTGATCTCAATTGCTGCTTCTTCCCTGCTGAGGTAATAGGATCCTATTTCATCTTCTCTGTCTTATGAATGGCCTGCTTTTCTGATATCACATTTATGGTCAAGATTTTTTTCTTGATCATTAATTTTTTGTCACAGACTAACCACTTCTTCTTCAAGCTCTCTGATATGTCTGACCTGCTCCTTTCTTGTGTTAGTCAAACAATCAATTTCCTTCTTTTGTTTCTCAATTTTAAGCTTATACTCAAAAATATTTTATGAGGTCTCTGGTGTTGAGGAGTCTAGTCATTCAATTTCTTCTAACAAATAAGAATCTTTTTCATCCTGTTGTTGCATATAGAGTTTGTCATCATGAACCACTTTATTGGATTTCTTCATTTTGGCTCTCCAAACATCTATCTCCTCAAGAGCTACTTCCAATTCAGCTTCCATATCAAATCTCCCTTCAATTTCTTCTTCCTCTTCAGCGTCAGCTTCTTCCTTTTTATGAGAACTACCAACAATCACCACCAAGGCATTTACCCCACGATCTTTGAAATTTTCTATTTCCTCAACCTCTTCATCCTCAGAATCATCTGAACATTCAAATTCTTGTGAAAGAAGATTCTTCATCTTGAAGAAATTTCTCTTGAATTGTTTCTTCCCTTTCACAAACCATGAAGTCTTCTTCTTAGGAATTTCAACTTCATCATCATCATTATCATTATCTTGAAACTTCTTCGGGCATCTTGCCGCAAGATGACCAACGTTTCCACATCTAAATCATGCTAGTGGAAGTTTCCCTTTAAACTTTCCTCTTCCTCTTTGCAGATTTGAAGAAAGGAATGACATCACCTCATATGTCTCTTCTTCTTCTTGAGAATATTCAATAGTGATCTTCTTTATGGCCTTGAATGCCACTTCTTTGGATTTCCCCTTTTCCAAATCCTCGTTGTCATCATTCCTCATCTCATATGCAACCAAGGTACTGTGCAAGTTGTCCAGTGTCAACTCTTTGGGATCTTTATCTTCTAGTAAAGAAACTTTCAAATTGGACGGAGGTGGAAGCTTCCTTAAGATGCGCTTTACGATCTTTATGTATTCAATGACTTCACCAAGACCTCGCATATATTCCACAATAATATTTACCCTTTAAAAAAATGCATCAACAGACTCATTTGGGTTCATCTTCAGATCTTCATACTTATTCGACAACACTTGCAACTTTGCCTCTCTGACCTTTGTATCTCCTTCATATATATTCAATAGTTTTTCCCATATGACACGTGATGTTTTTCATGAAATCACCTTTGTATAGATAGGATTGGATAGAGATCCCCCTAAGGCATTAATTGCTTTGGCATCTGCATCCAACTCTCTACATTCAGCTTCTGATAATGCGCCACTATTAATATCAACTATTATGTCATGCATTGCTGCTGTGAACACATCCATTCCTAAAGATCAGAAGAAGTGTTGCATCTGATTCTTCCATAGTTGAAAGTTGTTTCCATCGAAGATCAGAATCCCTTTATGATTAGTGACCTCCAGTGAGAGAATTACTACTGTCAGCCTTTCGATCTGATACCAATTGTTAGGTCCACAAGGCTGAATACCCTAAGAAGGGGGGTGAATCAGGGTATGGATAATTTAAAATTAACCCCTGTTCTGATCTTGTTTCACTATTAAGAAAAACAATCTTCCCTGTCTTTCCTGTTGCACAATATAAACAGAAAGTAAAGCAAGCACAGGGCACAACAATTTTACTTGGTTCACCGCTAAGGGCTACGTCCAAGGAGCATACACCGACAAGTTTTCGGTCGTACCAAATTCCACTATACTTCACTAGCTGTGGATTACAATGTTTGGGTGCGGTCACTCTGTCCCAAGCTCACTGCCTTTGCAAGGTTTAGGGTCAGATCACTGCTTTCCCAATGGTCACTCCCTATTTCTCTCTCTCTGGATCACTACCAGTGGAGGGGATCACCTTATTCCTCTTCCTAAGCTCACTGCTCTGTAAGGGAATCCAATCACAGTTTATAGACCTGTAGGTCTCTTCATTTGCATGAATACATGCATCCTTGACTATTGATGGATGCTCTGTTATAGTCCAAAATTCATCCACTGATGAATACCAATTTTCCTCTTAACCACTGGGCAATTAACTTTGGAAACACCTTCGCAAAGCCCCCTACTTCGCTAGGCTCCCAATTTTGTGATTCTCAAACAATCCTTCGCGAAGATCCTACCTTTTCACGAAGCACAACCGCGAATCACAACTGCGAAGTACTACCACAAAGCTTGAGTCATTGCAGAGCAACTTCCCTCGCAAATCTCACTGAGCCAATGCGAAGCGCGCAACTTTCGCGGAGCTACAATAGCCGCCGCGAAGCTCTTCTTTCGCGAAGCACACAGGCTATGAAAACTACCTTCGCGAATCGAGAGAAAATGATTTTCTCTGAAAATTTTCTCTTCTTCTCTCGAGGGGGTTGGCCTCTATTTATAGGCAATTCCACCGAACCTCAAGCTTTCCGCCTGAAGTCCGCACCACGTCATTTCTGATCGTGAAGCTCCGAAGTTTCCACTGGAATTCTTTCAAAATCGCGAAGCACCACGACAATTTTCTGATCGTGGAGCTCGTCTTAATCACGGAGCATTACTGTCAACATTCCTTCGCACCTTCGCCGCAAAGCTCCCTCGTGAAGCCCTTCATCGCCGTGATGCACTTCAACTCTACCGTTCACGAAGCTTTGATGTAATCGCAAAGCATCACCACCTCCATTTTTCTGGTCTTCACGAAATCCAATCCATGCATCCTCTCTTCGAGAAATTCATGCCCTTTCCGTATAAAAATAAGATCTTCAAGGATATCCACTTTTCTCAATGCTCACCAAACTCCAAATTTTGGACCCTAAAAATTTGTAAAACACTGGGAAACGACGCCACCTTGTACTGATCTTTTGTACCGCCTTCAGATCGTCCTTTCCTTTGTCATCGTTCTTTGTCAACAAGGAGTGTCAACAAATTCTCGGGAACCCAACAATTATCCATGGAAACCTGCTTTGTCAACAAACACAATCAACCCAAAAATACTACTATGTTACCTTGAGGGATTTTTGTCCAACAGGAGACCGTACCTCATACCATTGAAAAGGTAATCATTCCTATTGCCGAAGCTTGTGGAATAAAAGGAAGATCAAGCTGTAGTAAAAGATAGTGTGCGTATGTGCGTGAAAAGGCATAGAGAGAGAATTCTTCCACGAATATACATACGAAAAGGAAGAACACACAACGAAGTTGAAGGGGGATTTTGCAAGATCTAAAAATAACTCTCCTGTATGCAATCCCGCACTACTAAAGAACACACGAAGAACACTGGAAATCAGAGAACACACTCACTTGTGAAGGACATCAAGCTAAACCACGATACTCTATTTTCAACAGTAAAACCACGGAAGGAATTAGAAGCATCTCTTCTAAATCCAATGAGTCCAGAGCTTCTCTACCAATCACTAGAGCTTTCTAAACTCTGATACATTATCTCTTAGTGATTATTTTACTTACATTTTTGAGCAGTGTGTGTAATATGTACATCATACACACACACACTGACTCTTGTACTGAACTGGAGGATATCAAAATACTCAAAACAAATTTACTTACTCTTGTTTACCCACTATAACTGTGGAAGAGGTCCTTGTGTGGCCTGGTCATTGTTTTTTCCCATGAAGAACTGTGGTAGAGGTCCCTGTGTGACCTGGATAGTCTTGTACTATTGTCAACCCCGATCGAGGGTGTGGATCAAATTTATATAAATTGTTTGAGAGGACTAAGTCTTGTCTTGAGACTGAACCTCTTGGTTTAATCCACTGTGCATATTAGACTAAGTCTAAAGTATACTATATATTTTTTGTTGCTTATTACTTTGAAATAAAAAACTATTTTAAATCTACTTTGATAGTTAAATTAGCAAGTGTTTATACTTATTGTAAACCAGTAAGTTAGTTTCAAAAGTTAATCTAATCTTCAGATTAAGTTAACTGAGACCTAATCAATCTTAGAGAAATTAATTGAACATTTATAATCTGTATAAATTCACTACAGTTTAACTTTGTTTTTAATTTGGGGGTTTTTAAGAGAAATATTTTTAACAGAAATTTTAATTGGAAATCAATTCAACCCCCTAATGAGTGTCCACTCTGACCAAAAAATAGTAGTATGTTTTAAACCATTTTATGAAAGGTATTGATAGTAAAGGTATCATGTGTTTGGGAAAAAATTTGTTTGATAATTAATCAGTTTATTAATTTAGAATTGAGCTATTATTATCAATGATATTTTTTCTATGACATTATCTATAGATACATTTCATTCTCAACTTATTGGTTAAATGGAATGTGTTATCTATTATTTACCAATCCATGTTGATTATTTCTTATCATACCATGATATTCAAGTTATTTAAATGTAATGTGTGTTCATTTTTATATCATTACACATTGATTATTCTTATTGATTCATGATAGCTTCCACTATACTTAACCCTTACTGAGAATTTGAGCTCACTCTTACTTTTCTACCTTTACCCAGGATTCCATGAAGTTTACAATGTATTATATGAAATGATATTCTATATGAAATAGTTTCATTTTAAAAATAAATTGTTATATTTTTTTTCAAATTTAACATAAGACTAGATTATGTGTCTAGTTTACCAAGTATACTAATCTATTTGGTCCTTCAGGATGGGATTCTTTATATATTATGATAATGAAATGTAGAAAGACACTATTTATGGGCTACTAGGGTCTAGGATGCTACAATTGGTATTAAAGGAAGTTATTAGAATATTTGGGAACTAGATTTTGGAAAACATATATTAGGGATCATAAGCCTACGAGAGATTTTGAGGATAAGTATTGAATATTATCCTAATATTTTAGTAGGGTAGATATTATGTGATTTTCCTTGAAATAAATCCATTTATGGATATTAAAAGTTGACGTGTTTTTGTAACCGAGGTACCTAGGAGGAATTACTCTAAAAAGGGCTCATTATACTTGACCCAATCATCACCAGGTGCATGACAATGGGCCTTACTATGCACATAATTTGATAATACCTATGGAAATGATTAGGATAATTCAAATTTTCTTTTATTAACCATTATGAAGTATTTTTATAGATTATGATAACAAATTTCCTATTTTAAACATTATTCTAAGGACAGACCTATGTCGAAATAAAAAAGATGATGTTTTTGGGTATAAGTATTTTACCAATGGTATTTTGGTGATAATAATATTCAATATCTTAGGATTTTACATAATTTTAGAATCATATATGTCATAATTAACTTAGTAGTTATGGATAACATCTTGGGTTATGGGTTTAATATCGATCATATGTTCAAAATCAGAAACAACCTTTTTGGGTTTTATGTGACGAGAGTCTAATATGATTAAAAATATTTTGGGCGAAATTTATGGAAGGTATATGTTTTAGTGGAAAATATATTTAATTAATAATTCATTTACATTTTATAGACATAAGTTTAATGTTATTTATATCCATTAGGGTTAATATGATCATTAATTAAATTTTAATAATTATCAAATATGATTTTTATAATTTGGAAAAAATAAGTTGTAATGAATGTTATTAAAAAGTGTTTGTTTAATGATTAATTTTATTTCATAGATTACCATCATATTTTGGGAACATTATGGGAATGATATTAATATTGTTTTATAAAATGGAAAACCCTTAGGTTGGGTGATAACCAATTGTATCTAAAGAGGAAGAGGGGCTTGAAGCAATTATAAAACTCAAACCTATTCTAGAGATGTATCAAACTCATTTATATGTAGTCATTTTCCTTGTTTATTTTAATTTTTATTTAGGGTTTACATTGGGGAGTGTTTGGGTGAAAATACAAGAAAAATATAAGAAAGAGGGCAATGCAAGGTTGGTACATGGTTTTCCTTAAATGTGTGCCATGGCCCAGAAAATCATGTAAACTGAAATAGAGAGGATTCATACAGATGATTCAATTTTTTTTAAAATATGCACCCTAAAAGGAGAAATTTCCCTCCCCTTAGAATATGAACATGGTTAAGGTGCACAGTTAGGTGAAACCGTGCGCCTTGAGCAGAAACCAGTGCATATAGGATTTTAATCCCCCAAATTTTATTCAATTTTTTTAAAACCCCTGTATTATTCCCCCAAATGCACTATCCTGCCTCGTAATCAATATATCTTTATTCTAGTGCCTTTTGGAGGGATTAAAATTCCATCCAACCTCCGTTCATAGTGATTCGAAGCTCGATTAGTAGATATGAACCTCTTTGGATATGTGGTTTCTTCTCAATTGATTTCCCATATCTCTACCATTATTCTCCCATTATTTTGGTGGGTTTTATATTATGTTTTATCTAGGTTTATATTTCTTGAATCTTGATCTAGTATTTTTGGATCAATATCTATATTTAAGAGATATTGTTTCGTTTTATCATGGAATTAGGTTTCAAATCTCGATCATGTTCTTCCTCACATTTTTGATCGAACCTCTTCAAACTTGGGTTCTCTATTGGGTGATTATTCCTAAAAAAATTGAGGAAGGTGGTCTATGATTCAAATCCCATAGTCATGATTTTAATTATGTTTATTTATTTGTAGAATTTATGGGGCTTCTTTAGAAATTGAGTTTCAAATTGAATTAATTAATTTTTTGAATTAATTAATTAGGGGATTGTGAATCGAGAATAATTAATTGTTTAATTAATTATTTGATTTTAATATTTTTGAATCGAGGTAATTAATTTTTGAGATATTGTTTTTTTGAAAGTCAATAATTAATTTTTGAATTATTTATGTGGTATTTAGATTGTGAATTGATTTATTAATAGTGGAATTAATTGTAGGGATATTGAGATTCAAGTATACGATCAATTAGTTATTTAATTAATTATTGTAATGAATGTTATTAATAAATTTTTTGAATAAATTAATGGGATATATGTGATTAATTAATTTATGAATTAATTAATGGAATGATGTGAATATGAAATTGTTACATTTGATTATTTAATTGGTGAATTATTTAATGGGTTGTTTTGATACATGTAATATTGTGATATATGTGATATATGTGATATTGTGATATATGTGAATTTAAATGGTGAATGGAGACATGGACATTCTTCCCTGTATTAAAAATATGAAAGGTAACAAAGTAATTCAATTATGAAATGATTAATCGTAACAATGGAATTCAATCATGTGTTATTAAATATTAATGGTAACATGGGCATTCAATTATAATATAATAAATGGTTACATGGAAATTAAATCATGGATTATAAAAAAATGAAAGGTAATAATAGAATTAAATTATATAATTATTAATGGTAACAACTACATTAAATCATGTATTATTAAATATGAATGGTAACAAGGTCATTCAATTTTGAAATGATGAATGGTAACATATACATTCAATTTGGGATTATGAAAATATGAATGGTAATAATTCAATTCATTAATGAATTATGAATGTTAACAATGAAATTCAGATATATGATTCGATTTCATGTGTCCTTAGGAACCCAGGTGATATTTGGTTAAATAAAGAGTAAATGAATAGATATTAATTGTTTACTTTATTTATTGTATTTTATTACTTATACAATTTCATACACTATTATTGACAAGATATGGTTTTAAACATTGTTCGTTGTGGCCTACTGAGTTATACTCACACCCTACATGGGAGTTTTCAATGTCTTTAATTTTGAGTTTCTTTTTAACACTTGGTATTTAACTTATCATGACATACCAATTATTTAGTTTTGAAATATTATTTCGAATTTTTTTTCATATTGTGATTCGGGATTGTTCAGGTTATGTTATATCATCATTTGATTATTTTTTATTTATTTATGTTGGTGTTTTACTCTGATAAAGTGGGTATAGTATCCCCATTACTAATATTAGAACCTCACTACTAGTCAGTAGCCTCAAGCATATGTGGAGGCATGCTTAAGGTCATGTTACTGACCAGATTTGGGGAACCGACATGTGCCACTCGGGTCAGGATGCTATAAAGTGGTATCATAAAAGTTTCCTTTTTCTTTTCTTTGGTATAAATATTTATAAAATATAGGAAATATACTAGGAAGATTCGGGACTTGTTTATGATCCTATTAATGAAGGTTTCTTACCCATGTATGGGGGAGAACCCAAGTTCCTAGGGTGGGATAATTGTTATTTGTATTAGATGTTATAGTTGAATATTATTTCACCTTGGGTGAAACACTTGTTTTTGTGATGTGAATATTGTTTCAAATATTTTTTGAGATTTTAATTTTTCTATATATTGAAAGAGGGTTGAGTTTTCATTTATCATTTTAGGACCTTAGGATTATTTTGTGACATGTATCATTTTAGGAATGCATGGGAAAACGAGTTATGGGTTAGTTATTGAACTTATAATATTTTCCCTTTCTGATGAAATTGAACTGAAAATGGTTCCTAACTTGTAATTGAGAAAGATTGTAAAATGAAGTAGGATGATAATAAATGGGTGTTAAAATAAGAAACTTGGATAATGAGAATGAGTTTACCCTTTTTTATAACCATGACCTTGGTGTAATATGGTGAAGGGTAATGATAGTGCCTCAGTTTACACCATGTGGTAATGGTTTTGGAAAAGACTTTTTTGGAATATTACGCTTTCCATAAGTGTGTTAAGGTTGTGTTTTGTGTCCTCATACATGTTTTTAGAGTTATAGAGATATTCCTTCATGACGATGCTTATTGATAGGATGAGACGAGGATATGTATTTAGGTGCTCCACCGCTAGTGGAACGAGAGGTACCAATAGTGTCTTTTGAGGAAGTAGGAGAGAAATTTAGATAGAAATTTTATTAATTAATTTAATTCATGGAAAGAGACCTAGAAAGGGATGGGAAGAGCATGTGTGACCTAATAAGGGAGTTTCAGTTACAACACCCTATGAATTTTACATGAGAGTGTAGGCCTGAGGGAGGCAAGTTCCGACTTGAGTCTATCAAGACTATAATTGATCATTTAGAGACTCAAAATGATAATGAGGTCAAGTTGGATACTTATATGATACAAGGATCAATGGAGCACTGGTATGAAATTAAGGTGTTGACTGGACAAGCTAACGATATGTTATGGAATGAATTATTTGAGAAGTTCGTGGAGCACTTCTATCTTGAGATGCTGACAAAGAAGAGAGCACCAGAGTTCAAGTGTTTGACTTAGGTAAGTATGTCTGTGAAGTATTATGATAGAATATTTAAATATTTTAAGTGATTTTATCTAGTTTTGTAAGGATATGATACAACTATAGTTATATGTTTTCAGGATGGATTTAAATGTTAGGTTAAGTCGCAAGCCAACCTATTTTGATTAAGGAAGTTTTCTAAGGTGGTAGATCTGGATATCATAGCTGAGGGAAACCTAAAAGAGTCTTCTATGGAAAGACTTGTGGTTTCTGCAAAACAATCTAGAGGTATGTATTCTGGGAGTAGGAAGAATCACTATGATAATTTTAGTTCAGGTGATAACAAGAAAAGTAGCAAGGGGGAAAGGTCAGTTACACATGACCTTTTCTATATGATATATCACCTGTGTGTTATGTTGGTACATATATGAAGATAGTGTCCCAAAAAACTAGTATATTGGCTGTCTTGTAACAATATGAGACATCTAAAAAGGTTCTCTAGGAACCCATGATAGAAGGGCTGTGATAAAAGAGCTAGACAGAATGAGGGTGTAAAAAGGGGGACTTCTTCACCATAATAGTCTTTTAGTTGGATTTATACTGGTCTTGGTGATATAAAAAGTGGATGCAGATATTTAGGGAAATATCACCCATATCAGCAACATGGTTTCACTCAGGGAGTTCATACCTCATGGTAGGGAATAGGGGTGGGGCAGTTGCAAGACATTCAAAGCACTCTAGTGGCTGGAAAGGCTGGATCATCGAAAGTGAGAGGTTCTATTCTCATAGTTTCTATGATATAAAGTTCCTTATTTTATACTTGTGCCTCTCATTACTTTATTTTTACACAAATTGTGAATGTTTTGAACCTATTGGTGGAGTTTGTGAGTGCGGTGTTGATGATAGATACACCATTGGGAGTGTTGTCTAGAGACATATTCTTGTGAAAGGAATGTTCTCTAGAGGTTGAGGAGTATCATTTTTGGTGGGCTCTTTACATCATTGACATTTCATTCTTTGACTTAATTTAGGTACAGACTGGTTGGTAGCATACCAAGCTAACATAGATTGTTATTAGAGGGGAGTGACTTTTATATCTCTTAAGGTTGAAAATTATATTTAGTATCGAGAGTGGGATATCTAGGGAGTCCGAGTAGGGAAAATTACTTAGAAACTAGAAGATCTCATAACCCAGGTTTCTAGTATATTTCTAGATGAAGGATGTGTAAAGTGAGATGTATTTACATCTACATTGGATAGGTTTTAAGATGTATTTATTCAAGACTTTTTAGGGTTCCCACTTAAGATAGATGTTTAATTTACTATTGAGATCATGCCTGGGGATGAGCTTGTTTCTATTATACCATACATAATGTCATAGGGAGAGATTAAAGGGATGAATACTCACCTAGAGGAGTTGGAGGATAGGGATTTTCTCTGATCAAGTACGTCACATTTGGGTTCATGAGCCTTTTTTCTAATAAGGCTAATGAGAATATATGCTTTTGTGTCAACTATCAGTAGTTGAATCAGATTATAGTGAAGAAATAGTATCCTCTTCAATGTATCGAAGATCTATTTGACCAGTTTAGAGGATATTGTGTTTTCTCAAAGATTGGCTTGAGACTAGGGTATCATCTGTTTAGAGTTGAAACTTATGATATACAAAGGATGAATTTATGAAGCATGTATGGCCTATATGAGTTCTTCTTAATGCCGTTTGGATTAACAAAAACACTAGCAATGCTTATGTCATTGATGAAAAAAATCTTCCATCTGCACTTGGATTAGTTTGTGGTAATGTTTGTGGATGAAATCTTGGTGTACTTCAAGGCTCATGATGATCATACCCAAAATCTTGACATCATCATGATTACATTTAGAGAGTATCATATCTATTCCAAGTTATATAAGTTCTAGTATTTGATTGATTGGGTAGACTTAATGGGTCACAAAATGTAAGAACCCGATTCTTCCTTTGAGGTATGGGTCTTCTTTTTTCATTTTCGTTTTTACGTTGTCTTTGAGACGGGGGGGGGGGATTGGGAAGTTATGGAAATTTCCAGGTTACAATTTTTGTACTCACAAGTACACATCATGTATATTTTAGGCATGTACTAATCGCTTGCTGACTAAGTACATGCCGTGTGGTGACCATGTAAAAATAATCTACTACACGAAATGTAGTGTTCCTTAACACGCTGTGTGTTTCACTTTATGCATATCGGTTGTGTCCTATCCATATTTTGACCCATGTGACGTGTCTAATAAATCTAATAAACTATAATATCATGTACGTTGGAGTACATACAAGATAATATATGGTGTGTAGTCCTTAATACATGCCGTGAACTTTTATTTTTATTCATTTATATGGGAGAGCATCATGTCTTGTTTCTGAAAATATCTTCTTCTTACCCGTTTTTGGAACTGTGTCACTCCAGGATGCCAAGAACACTTCTTCTCATAGATTCTTTATACAAAGTCCATTATTTAATCCTTCAGTGGCTGTAGGATTGCATCAGAAAGGATAAACCCACATACCCTATTCTGTTCTTATTCCTTTGTCTCATATGCCACCATTTCCATCAGAGTAGAATTTATGAGATTTGATGGAAACATAGATCTACGGAGATCAACTTCAAATTGGAGCTCGATATCAGACATTCCTATGTCTGTGAGTCCAAGGAAGGTGGTTCATACCCTTTTTGTGTTTTCATGGTCTTTTGGGGGTTGCATCTTTTTAGCACAACATCGGGTATTGAGTGAGACCAATGTTTTTTAATATTTAATTGACCATACGATGTATGGTATTCCGTTGGGAATTCCCTTACCTTTTTATGCATAAACAAGGCTAGGATAGAGGCCATTGATCATTTGGGGCATTTTGGTCTGGTGTACCAAAATCATTATAACTGAATTATTTTGATTAAACTGCTATGTTTAAACAGTTTAAGCTTGATTAAGTTTATTTGAGGCTTTCAAGACCTTAGTGCTGGTATGAGACAACACATGGCTAGTGAAATTCAAATGTTTAATTTTTTTCCTATTTTAAGTGATTGTTTTTTATTATATATATGTGATACTTGATATTTCATATGCTGGAACCCCTTGGTTATGTTGGGAGTGGCCCAGATATCCTTGAGTGATGTTGATAACAGGTTGGGCTTGACCCAGATTATTTGGGTGGTTTGACCATGGGATTGGGCATCATGGACATCAGATTGAGGTAGTGTGACTGTCTGGTTGGGCATGGAATATGTTACTTGGATGGTAAGACCATCTAATTCTAAACAACATGGTTGTAGGAGAACAAGGTTCCAGAGAGGTTGTGGCTTGGGTTCTAAATTTAGTGATTAGTGCTCACCCGAGATTTGGGTTGTGTGCACATAGGTAGAATCTATAATGAGATGGTTTTGACGGCTCGTGTGGGTAGATGCCCCCGTAGTTGTAGTTAGGTGATTAAGGTTGGGGGTGCTTGTCATGGAAGCGATGTGGGGGGGGGGGGGGAGAAGCCTTCAGATTTCTTGGGTGTGCCTACGGGACGTCGGTACTTGAGACACAAGGTGTCAAGAGGCACATGGTGCCAGGTAACTATTACTTGGGAATGCCTATGGGATATCGGTACCTGAGGCACAAGATGTTAGGAGGAACATGGTGCTAGGTTATGATTACTTGGGCATGCCTTCGGGATATTGGTACTTAAGACACGTGATTTCAGGATGCACATTGTGACGGGTAACGTGACTGAGATTTTGACATTGGATGAAGCAGGTGACACTCCATGGTGGCTACGGAGCACCGGTGGAGGTTGTTCTTACATTGTGCATCGTACTATTTACATTTCATATAGATGAATACCTACTTAAACACCTATACTAGGTACACACCATTGGGTGGTATCATACTAAGATTCATCTCACACCCTACACAGGCCCTTCAAGACACGTATAGACTTTATGGATTTACGTGAAGGAAAGAGATCAAATTCAGAAGATTGATCGTTTTACCGATCAAATAGAGATTTTTAATGGAACTTTAGGTCATTCCTAGCTATATTTTAATTTTTTTTCTTTATTTACTGTATTAACATTATTACTTTATTTAGTAGAAACTTTTGGTTATCCATGGGTTCCATTGTTTATTGACACGTATGAAATTCTGTGGACACATTCTTTTTTATCTCAGTAGTTGTTATAAGGGGTTTTCAACATGTTGTTATATTTTTCTTCTATTGATCTTTTTTATATATTTCTCTTGATATTTATCTATTTTTGGAGGTTCTTTCACTATGAAGGTTTGGTTTGAGTCTTTTGAGTCTTTATTACCACTACAGGTTTTATTTTTATACTTGGATAAGTACCATATTTTCCTCTGAGAAGGTATAGATTCCCCACTCTACCTGTTTACACCCTCAATGCTAGTTGGAAGCCTTTGGTGTTTGAGGATGTGTTCCTAAGGTCAGTTACACCTGGACCATTTAGGACTGTTCAGGTGGCTATTCGGGTCAAGACGTTACAATGTGGTTTTAGATTGGTTGTTCATGATAGGGATTTAATAGAATCTTTTGAATGATAACTAATGATATTAAGACAACCATTTTAATTATACAGGTTTAACTATTTGGGATATGGTATACTAGATATAGGTTGTTATTGGAACTGGGTTTCTAGCTTGTTCTTGGGTGCCTGCTTCCCTAGGTATGAGGGATGGATTAATTTTACTTGAGTGGGAATTTCTATTTTTCTTTTCCCCAGATTACAGTTTATATGGTTCTCACTTTGGTGGATCACTTGGTTTGTGATTATTATTGGTTGTGATATGTGACCCTTGACCCGATGTGGAAAAGGAGAATTGGACCATGGCCCGGAATGGCAAGGCGAGTTTTCTTGGATTTTGATATGAAAATTGTTAGGGTATTTCAATTTCATATCTCCATGTATGATTTGTGAAGTGATAATACCATGTGAATAATATCAATTTCCATGATATAGATTCTTTTGAATTGTGAAAGGTGAAATTCTTGATAGAATTACTTGTTTATTTCTATATAATATTCCATGCTTTATATTATGTAAAATTTCATGTGGCGTGAGATTTGGTCCTAGCTCGAATATGAGCAGGAATGTAATATGAATGAGGTGATCTTGATCCCCAGGATTGGATTTACTTGATGTCGATTTGTGGTTGTGTGGCTATCAAGATTGGGTGACTCAGTCATCAATTTGAGGCAACAATGGTTGTCAGGATGGGTATGGAATAAGTTTATTTTGATACTTGGCTCTGTTGAGGGTGGGTAAGGAGGCCATGAGGCCAGGATTCTGCAGTCATTATTATGGTGGGGGAGAGTAAGGGTAGTGGTTATGCACATCCTTTTTAATACTTTTTGTATCTACGTTATATATATATATATATATTGTTATATATTTGGGATGTCTAACCATTTATGGTATTCAATAGTTTCCTCCCAAATGGATTGACGGAACATCAGGCGGGTGATGGTATAGTTCCATAGGAGCACGATTGGGTTTATACATCTGAGGGATAGGTAGAGCATGAACCACAGGTACAAGATCAAGGGAAGGATTAGGTTCACGATCTAGTGCAGTTATAGCAGTAGTCGGGTTTGGCATCATTTGGGCTATGGCTCGACGAGTAGATTCGATCCAGTCTGATACATGTCTTGCACGGGATTGACAGAGGCACACATGGTGCAAATCCCTTTATGGAATATATGGAATAGGTGTTCCAGTCACAACACCCAACTATTTTTCTAGGTGAGGGTGATCCAAAGGCGGCTTAAAACTGGAAAGAGAGCATGTATATGATCTTTGAACAACTCGACATGCCTCCAGGGTGAAGGGTCAAGCTAACGATGTACATGCTGAGATTACTGACAAAGCATTGGTGGAATGTGCAGGTTCAGGATCACAAACACAAAGGACTGGCATAGAAGGAATTCTAGGGTAGGTTTTTCCTAAACTTTTTCCCAGAGATGCTAAGGGTAGAGAGAGATTATGAGTTATTGAGCCTTCAGTAGGGTGACATGTATGTCATAGAATATGCAGCTACTTTCACTGAGTTGTCTCACTTTTCACTAGGTATGGTAAGTGATGACACCTCGAGGGTGAGGCGATTAAAATATTAATTATGAAATGCCATTAAGATGTAGGTAAACATATTTAGGTTGGCCTCATTCTCTGAGGAAATGAATCTAGTGGTCATAGCAGAGCGAAACCTGATGAACATATCTCTCCTAAGTCAGTTTGCTTCAGGTGATGGTTCAGATAGTAGGAAGAGAGGAAGGGATGAGTTCCAATAGGGTAGTCAAAATAAGGACTCATCTATAGCACCTCTTGGTAGTTCTTTTGGGGTTTTATTTTAGTGTGGGTAGACATGGAATGTACGGACTCAGTGTGATAGGACTCCAAAGGAGTCCCAGACATGTGGACAGGTCAGACATCTAGAGTGGTTCTATAGGAAGCCTTCTTAGACAACCGACACAAAGAGACCAGGATAGACAGTGGCATCTAGGGTCAATTTAGGATCAGTACCGGGTGAGGGTAGCTGAGGCTCAGCTATATGCGGAGGACGTGGAAAAGATTGTGGGACCCATCTAAGGGGTCAGTGGTTGGTTACTGGAGCAGTACCATAGGAATTTAGATCTAAAAAGATCAGATTTTAATTGGAGATCGATATCAGATGTGTCTATGTAGATGGGTCTAAGGTAGGCGTTGCATACCCTATTTTGTGTTTTCGTGGTCATTTGGGGGTTGCAGTTTTTTAATGTAACATCAGGTATTGAGAGAGACCCATGTTTCTTTATATTGAATTGATTGTATTCCTTATGGGATGCTGTTGGGCATTCCCTTACCATGTTATGCTTGAGCTAGGCCGGGTTAGAGGCCATTTCTCATTTAGGGCATTTTTGATGGGGGTTCCAAAATGGTTATAGTTGAATTGTTTTTATTAAAATACTGAGTTTAATCTATTTAAGCATGATTAAATTTATTAGAGTCTTTCAAGACCCCAGTGCTGGTATGGGATAGCACATGGGTAGTGCAATTCAACTGTTTAAATTGTTTTTCCTATTTGAAGTGATTCTTTTAGATTATATATATGTGATACTTGATATTGTATATTCTAGAACCCTTGTGTTGTGTTGGGCGTGGCCCATATATCCTTGAGTGATGTTGATCATATATTGGACTTGGCCTAGATTACTTGTGTGGTTTTACCATGGGATTGGGAATCATGGATGTCAGATTGAGGTAGTGTGACTATTAGGTTGGGCATGGCCTGGGTTACATGGATGGAAAGACCATAAAATTCTGAGAAAAATAGTCACAGGGGAATGAGGTTCTAGAGAGGTTGTGGATTGGGTTATAAATTTGGTGATTACCCCACACTCATGATTTGGGTCATGTGAACACAAACAGACTCAATGATGAGGTAGTTTTGACTGCTCGTTTGTGTAGATGCCCCCGTAGTTTCGGTTAGGTGATTTTGGTTGGGGGTGCTTTCTGTGGAATCCATGTGGGAGGTGAGGAGTCTTCAGATTTTTTGGGCGTGACTACAGGATGTCGGTACTTGAGACACAAGGTGTTAGGAGGCACATGGTGTAAGGTTACAATTACTTGGGTGTGCCTACGGGACGTTGGTACTAGAGATACGAGGTGTCAAGAGGCACATGGTGCTAGGTTACTATTACTTTGGCATGCCTTCGGGACATCGATACTTGAGACACAATGTGTTAGGAGGAACATAGTATAGGGTTACATGACTAATATTCCAACATTGGTCAAAGCAGGTGACACTATATGGTGGCTACTGAGAACCTACGGTGGTTGTTCTTACATTGTGCATCATACTATTTACTTTTCTTATAGATTCATTCCTTATTAAACACCTATACTATTTATGAATCATTGGGTGGTATCCTTATAAGATTCATCTCACACCCTATATGGGCCCAACATGATGCATGTTGACATTATGGATTTATGTACATGAAAGAGATCAGCTTATGGATCTCGATCGTATAAGCTATTGCATAGAGATTTGGCATCAACCCTGAGGTTATTCCTAGATATATTATACTTTTTTTTTCATTATTACCGGTATCAGCATGCTTACTTTATTTTGTAGTTACTATTGGTTAGCCATCGACTTCGTTGTTTTTTGAAATGTATGATCTACTATGGATGCATGCTTTGTTGTCTCAGTAGTTGTTATAAGGGGTGTTCAACATGCTATTTGATTTATCATCTATTGAACTTGTTTCTATATTTCATCCACTATTTATCTGTTTTTGGATGTGCTTATGATATGTAGGTCTTATTCGAGTCTGCTGAGTATTTATTACTGTTGCAGGTTCTTTATACTCAGACCAGTACCATATTTTCTTCTGAGAGGGTATAGCCTCCCCACTATACCTTTTTACACTATCTCTACTAGTCAGCATCCTTTGGAGTTTGGGGAGGTGCACCTAAGTTCTGTAACACCACACTAGTTTAGCAATTTTTTGGTGGTTTTTCGGGTTAGGATGTTATACATAATCTCATAGGAAGGTTCATTGGTATACCCAAAGAAGGTTCAGGTATTGGTTTCTTGGGAGAAACCAAAGAATGTATTAAATATCTACAACTTTTTAGGGTTGGAAGGATATTATCAGATATTCATCCATGACTTTTCATGATTAGAAACACTGCTTTCGGTCTTGACCAAGAAGGGGTAAAGTTTGAATGGTTGGGATCATGTGAGTATGCCTTCAAAGAGATAATGAATCATTTGATATCGGCACTAATTTTGATGCTACTTGAGCTAGGTGAGGAGCATATGGTGTATTTTTATTCTTATGGGATCATAATTATAGAATTATTGATACTGGGAGAACAATTTGTGGCATACAGTTCTCAGTAGTTGAGGCCACATGATCAGAACTACCCTATGAATGACCTAGATTTTACTATAGCGGGTTATGCTTTAATGTGTTGGTGGAATTATCTATTTAGTGAGAATTTTACTATGTATACTGATCATAAGATATTAAAGTATATATTTTCATAGTGATATTTGAATCTCCCTCTATAGAGATGGGTTGATTGTATGTATTCATTCAATTTTGAGCTAGAATATATGCTTGGAAAAAAAATAGTGTGGATCATACTTGATTTGAAAAAATAAGGCTTGGGATGTTCAGGAGTCTAGTGTTGAGTGGAAGATGATAACATTGCTGGCTGATATGCATGGTGTGGTTTAGAAGAGTCAAGAGAATATGAATCTCATATCAGTTTCAGTGGAGTCTACACTTTTAATACAAACCAGGGATAAAAATTATGAGTATATAAAGTGTTTGACCATGAGGTAAATCCTTGAAGGTGGGATTCACCTTCCTATTGGACCATAGATAAGGATGAGATCATCTATGTCAGAAATTAGGATGTAGTTCCTACACATATACAGAAGGATTTGATGCATGAGTTTCATGAATCAAAGTTTTCGGTACATCCAGATGTAGCCAAAATTTACCACAAACTATGAGGAAAATTTTGGTGGTTGGTCATGCTAAAGGAGATAGTAAGGCCCCTGACATGATTTTACACCTATCAGTAGGTGAAGGATGAGCACAAATGACCTGGTGGTATGTTTTAGCCATTGACCACTCTGGAACTGAAGCAGGATGAATTTAACATAGATTTTATGGAGGTTATCCTAAATAAACCTTATAAGAATGATGATATATGGATGATTTTAGAATTTTTGATAGAGGCAGTTCATTTCCTGCATATACGAGAGACTTTTTCAGTGGAGAAGTTGGGATAATGGTATGTTCTATAGATATCCTGTCTGTATAGGGTGACACTGAGTACAGTTTCAGACTGTTTCTCCCGATTCACTTTATGATTCTAGAAGGTCATACATAAGGTAGTTTGTATACAAGTTTTTCTGAGTAAGACATTGAACCCACAGATAGATGGGAAGTCAAGGAATACCTTACAAGTTCTTGTGGATATATTGTGATAATGTGTTCTAGACTTTAGTGGGTCTTTGAAGCAACACTTGTCTTTAGTGGTGTTTTCATATAAAAATAGTTACTAGGCAACTATTTATATGAAACCATACAATACACTTTATGGTAGTCCTCATAGATCACCTCTATAATGGATAGAGGCAGGTGAGTTAGAGTTGTTGGGATCGAGTCTCATGTAGGAGATGTTAGAGTAGGTACAAATGATTTAAAAGAATATGGATACATCTCAGAGTAGATAAAAGTTGTATGACAATATACATTGAAGACCCCTAGATTTTACATAGGGTGATTATGTATTCCTCTAGGTGTCTCCTTGATTGGGTCTCCATAGGATACAAAGACATGGATTGTTTGTGCCTAGGGTTGTTGAACCATTTGAAGCTCTGGAGAAAATCAGGCATATGGCATACCAATTAACACTTCCATAGAGATATAATGTTATGAATGATGTTTTTCAATTGTCCAAACTTCTATGGTATCACCCTGACCCTTATCATGTGATCGATGTGGTTGATGTTGAGTTTGAGATTGATGCATCCTTTAAGAAGTACCCGATAGGTGTATTGGATCATAGTGATAAAGTGTCATGGGGAAATAATAGGAACAAAATTTATGTATTTTGGAAACATGTTCATGTTCATGAAGAAACATGGGAGATAGAAAATGATATTAGGTTTCAGTGGACCAATCATTTTGACTTGAAATAGTGGAGGTTCTTGAGAGTATAGTTTGAGGATGACCTATTTTAGGGATGAGAGATTGTAAAACCCCGAAATTTTTTTCAGATGTCTTGAACTAATTTATAGGTTGTAATTTTTCTATGTGTAGATTAATTTTTATTTTTGGTTTTACCTTGGGGTGTGTTTGGGTGAAAATGTGAGAAAAATAAAAGATAGAGGGAAGTGCATGGTTTTCCATAACTCTATGCTCGGGCCCAACAACCTGTGTGATCCAAAATAGAGGGGATTCACATGGATGGAACATGATTTTTCAAACCGTGCATCCTAAAATGAGAAACAATGCACCCATAGAGGAGTTTCATAGTTAAGACACATAGTTTGGGGAAACCATGAATCCCGAGTGGCAAATCGTGTGTATGAGATTTTAATCCCACATATTTTAATAAATAAATTCTTGAACCCCATATCTCTCTAGCTCTTCTTACATTATTTTTTGGGTTTTATCTTCTATTTTATCTAGGTTAATATTTGTTTAATCTAGGTTTATGGTTATTGGAAATAGATCTACATTTAAGAGATCTTGTTTTTTAATCATGGAACTAGGTTTCAAATCGATCCCATGTTCTTCATCACATTCTTGATTGATCCACTTCAAATTGGGGTACGATATTGGTAGATCCTTCATCAATGAACTGATGTATGTTTTTTATGATTAAAATATAATAGTCATGATCTCAATTACATGTATTTAATTTTATATTTTCTCAGGTTTTTTTATAAAATTGAGTTTCTGTTTGAGTTAATTAATTTTGTGAATTAATTAATTGGGGGATTGTAAATTGGGAATTATTAATTATTTAATTAATTATGTGTTATTAGGAATTATGAATTGAGGTAATTAATTGTTGAGATATTTTGATTATTAAAGTGAATAATTAATTGTTGAATTAGTTAAGTGATATTGAGATTGTGAGTTGAATAATTAATTATGGAATTAATTGTATGGATGTTGAGATTAATTTATATGATTTTTTAATTGTTGATTTAATTAATGGAATGACTGTTATTAATTAATTGTTGAATTATTAATATTTAATGGGATATATGTAATTATTTAATTGTTTAATTAATTAATAGAACGATGTGAATATGCAATTGTTACATTTGATTAATTAATTAGTGAATTAATTAATGGGTTACTGTGATACATGTAACATTGTCATATATCAGATATTGTGATGTATGTGATTTTAAATGGTGAATGGTTACAGGGACATTCATCCACGTATTATAACATATGAATGGTAATAATGGAATTCAATTATGAAATGATGAATGGTAATAGTGGCATTCAATCATGTATTGTTAAATATGAATGGTAACATGACCATTCAATTTTGAAATGATGAATGGAAACAATGAAATTAAATCATGGATTATGAAAATATGAATGGTAATAAATCCATTGAATTATGAAATGATGAATGGTAAACATGAAATTCAATCACGTATTATTAAATACGAATGGTAACATGGTCATTCAATTATGAAATGATGAATGGTAACATGGGAATTAAATCATGGATTTTGAAAATATGAAAGGTAATAATGGAACTAAATTATGTATAATGAATGGTAATAATGAAATTCAAATATATGATTGGAGTTTGGGTGTCCTCAAGAACATGAGTGATTTGTGGTTAAATAAATAGTCAATAAATAAATTTAAACTATTTACTTTATTGATTTTATTTTTTTCTTTATACAAATGGATAAAATTTTATTGACTAGATATAGTTTTAGACACCACTAATGGTGGCCTACTAAGTTATACACACACCTTACTCAGGATTCCTGATCAGTACCTGGATAGATTTCATGGCTGTATAACAGGTTAAGGGAAAAGGACCTATGTTAGTTGGATGAGTCGGGATGGAGCATGGTTGAGGGAAATAGAAATGGTTTGGGACCCACTTGGAATTTTTTAATGTCTTTACCTTTGATTTTCATTTTACCACTTCAAACAAACTTTAGCATTACATGACTATTATTTTGTTTTGAAATTTTATTTTTAGTTTTGGACATATTGTGATGATGGATTGTTTAGGTTATGTTATATCATTATATAGTTATTGTTTATTTATTTATGCTGGTGTTTTACTCTGAAAAAGTGGCTATAGTATCCCAAATGTTGATGTTAGAACCTCAGTACTAGTCAGTATCATATGACGTATGGGAAGACATTCTTGAAGTTATGTGATTGACCAGCTCGGGGTACCAGTGTATGTGGCACCCAAGTCAGGATGTTACCCCAATGACCTAGGGATGATAAGGGTTTCACACCTACCATTGGCCTATTTAATGTCCTAGTTAATATGTCATTGCTTTTAGTTAAAACATTTGATGAACAAATATTATTGATGAACTAGTGGTATTACATTTGAGGTTTAGAGTTTAATGTATAAAATTGGATGACTTGTGTTAACTATATTGTGTTTGTAAAATATTTATAGACAGAAGGAATGAATTTTCACTTTTTTATTGATCTTACATTCTGTTAGAAGTGAATTTTAGTGATTCAAAAATAAAAAAATTACTTTTGAATATTCATTTCTTATAGTAAGTGATGAATTGGAAATTGATCGAAGAAAAACTAAAGGATAAAATTATGCTTATAAATTCAAAATGTATCAATTAAGTATATTTTCTTATATTATTAGATATTGAAATAATTTTTCAAATTTTGGAAAAGGATCCAGAAACAAAAAAGTTATCTGGTTACATTCATATCTAATGAATCAGACAATCTTTTAAATCATCACATATTTATTGTTTTTTGGCCCTTAACATTCCACAGATCATTCACTTTTTTATCATCAACAACCTCAATCAATCAATATAATTATCTACTATTTTATTCTATTTTCACATCTTCTCTTTCCACTAATTTTCTCTTATATATGAACCTTACTATATATTATTCCATATGACTTTGTTACTTTGCTTTATCTCTTATTAATTGGATATTTTTTAAACCTTTTATGATGTGGGTTTTTCAATAAAGGAATTTTCAAATATCAAACCCTAGAATACTGAGATCGAGATTAAATTTAAAGGATGTGATTTATTTAAAATTGGGAGAGTGTAACACCCCAAAATTCTAATATAAAGACATTTTATTTGATATCATTTATGATACACAACACCATGTGTAGAAGGGAATATATCACCCAAGACATTACAATATATTTACTTTTAAATAAATTAAATATCTTAAATGTATTTCATTACAAAAAACACTTAGTTTATCTTACTTTACTCACAACAATGAGTTTCTTGGAAAGGTTTTGTTAAACGTATGGTCAAGTTTTGCCGAAAAATAATATATTATTACTATTATAATATAAAAATTAATGCCAAACCATTAGAATGATGAGAAAGAATAGTATTATCTAACTTTAGAAAATATATAGTTTACACATGTTTATTATATATATATTGATTAGTAATAAAATAATTATCATTTAAAAGATAAATAAATATGTTTTGAAAAACTGTATTTTTTTAAAAGGCAGATTAAGTAGGATTTTCACACATAATTTAAAATTGTTTTTTTTAACAATTTTAGAAACATAATTTTAAAAAATAAATTTCAATTTTAAAATAGTAATATAAAATTTATCTTAGGGTGAATTTTTGGTATTTTTTGAGAAGTTTCATTTTTTGATGAATAGTGAAAATATTGAATTTTAATTGAAAAATGCATTTTCATTTAAACAATTTATAATGTTAAATTATATTTTGAATTAATTTCAAAATATTTTTATTTAAATTTTATATAAATTTATATAATTTATATCATTGTAATTGTTTTAATATAGAATTTTGATATAAAAACATTGCAATATTTTGAAGATTTTCTCTTTGAAAACCTACTTTTCCATTGTGTATGCGAGATTAATTTTAAATTAAATAATAAAACATGTATGAGTTTAATTAAAAAAATGGATTATATATTTTTAATTAAATTATTTATATTATTTAATAATTTTAAATTAACTTTTTCCATAATTATTAATGAAAATGTTAAAATTAATTACCACCATTATGGTGAAAATGAAGTTTGGCACCATACATGTGTTTGTGTTAAAATTTATTTTACACACACATTGGATTTTTATTTAATAATTTGGATTTAATATTTTAAATAATTACATATAAATTATCTAAAAAAACTCATTTTAATTTTATTTTTAATGTGTAAATTACCAATGTAAATAAAAAGATTCATGTTTTCATGGTAACAACAAAAAGGGTTAAATTTAGTAAACTTAAAGACTATGAAATAACATAATAAAATTGGGATTATTTTTTATGTTGGAGGTGTTTATAAAAAACATCATCCCTCTTATCACTTACTTATATATTTTTGAGGAACATGTGGTAAGGAATACCTTCCAATAGTGAATACTTTTGGGTATTTACTAGAATGCCACTCCTCCTCAATTATAAAATGAAACTCAATCATCCCCCTTATTCACACCTTTAAACCACTTTAGTTGGGTAAATACATTCCCAAATCACTTCTAAAATTACCTAAAGTCATTCTAGAAGCATTAATTTGTGAAAAATATAACTTTTTAAGGCTTTAGTGCAAACCTAAGGAGGACACCTGAAGAAGAGGTTCTGTTTTTCAATGAATGTATTTATTTTACTTCTTTATCCACCTAATTAAATTTATATTAAACCATAAAAACATAATAAAAAAAGAAAATTCTATATAATATGATTTTTTATAATAATGGAATGAACTAAAACCATATCCACTTTCATAAAATGATTTATTAAATCATTGTTTGCGTGTGTGGCGGACTACCGCCTCATAAACAGATGTCATTCATTTTTCCATTTACATCTCTCAAGGTTCGGTATGATGATGGATATAATATATATATATTATATTTATAACATATTTATACCTATTTAGTCACAATATCATATATATATGTACACATATATATTACCTTCCATTTCATAGAAGTCAAGATAACATCGCTCGTTTGTACGTTGGACTAGCACCTCGTGAAGCGATGTGATTCGTCTGTCACTTACGCTTCACATGGAAGGAGGTAAAGATAGAGTTAATGATTATATGTGAAATAAATGAAATAATTAATATATTAATGGAATATTTATCATTTTATAAGGATGATATATATCATTTTCCTTCTTTCCTTTTCCCTCAGGTAAAGATGATAACATAATTCGTGTAAGAGTGGATTCTTTCCTTCACGAAGTGATGTGACTATTTTCATCACCACACCACATGGATGATATATATATATAAGTATATAATATGGTATATGTTATATTTTTATCATTATTTAATATTAAAATATTACTTACTTCTTTTTTTTAATGATCATTGAAAAATGGAAACGTTACAGATGCGTACGCATGACCTACCATCTTCATCGTCGTAATGCAGTTCATTTTTTACAACATCATTCATGTTTGGTTTTAAAAGAAACATTTAGGTAAAATATGATACTTATTTCATGATTATTACTTTGGAGAATATATATCTATATAATATTCACTATAACAATATATTTCATGACGAAACATGCATGTGAAAACAAGACAATTAATACTGTAAGCAATGAAAATAATGAAATATTATTAATGAATGGTTAATAAGATGTTACAGAAGGATAATATATGATATTATAAATATGATTATGGTTCTGGTATAAATTAATAACATTATTAAAACCACTATTTAGTAGTATAAATCAAATTTAACCAAGTGGAAGCGTAAGGTAAGATATTTATATACTCAATTTTCATTCGCTGGGTTAATCTACCACTTCAATGATTATGTCATTCCAAGAATTTATGTATAATGAATTTTGATTACCATATATTTTGTTTAAACTTTTTTTACTCTTATTTAAAGTCTATTAATATAATTTATTCAATGGTTGATTATCACTTTAATGTTTTGATCTTTTCAAGGGTTTTCTTCATAATCTCATCTTAATCATAATTGTTCATTTTGAATTTCAATAGAAGGAAACTATTCGATAGTTGTTTAATAAAACATTTAATTTATTTATCCTTTGTTTATTGATGAACCCTTTCAATTAATATTTCTATTTTAATTCTCATTTTTACTTAAAATGTTTTTAATATAATCCGACTCCATTTCTCTCTTCAGTCAAAAATTTATTTTCTTCCAAAACCTTGTTTTCTAATTTTTTTTTTTAACTTTTTAAATAGGAATAATTTTAACCCATTTTTACTATTTACATAATGTTTTAAAATTAATCTTATGTCATTTTAAAAATAATGGCCATTTGTCTTTTACTAAAAATGAGAATAGAATCTTCATGTCTTTTTTATGAAAAATGTATTTTTATATCCTTTATACACTTCAAAATGAATGTTCTTTTACATTTTTTTGATAACATGTATGTAATTACTCACCTTTATGAAAATTATTTATTTTAATATTTATTTTTAATTTTATGGGGATATTTTTGGTGAAAGTGTTTTTAAAAGTGATTTTCTAAGAAAAGGATTTTAAAAATGTTTTTCACAATGAAAAGGATATTTTTATCAAGAATGATTTTAAATATATTTTGATGTTATTTCTATTCATAAATTAAAAAACCATATATTATTACTTCAATGGGTATATATTTTATCCATACCATATTTTTTTATTCTCTAGATGGTTTATGATAACTTTGAGTAAAGAAAGTATTGATATTCACTTCCTTGATTCATTTTTACTATCATTAAATTTTCCTTAAAATTTTGACTTTCCTATTGACATTAAACTTAAATTTTTTAAATATTATTTACCATGGATAATTTTTTTTCTAAACCATATACCATTTTTTACATATGGTGTTTACTTTGTAATTTATTTGATTAATTGGGGAAATATTGAAAAATATATATTTTTTACGCAATATACATATTTGATAAGGCTATTTTTTTATGAATTAAATCAATTAGTTGATATACAAGGAATTATTTGGATAGGTATTAAAAGGGTTTGGTATTGGTTAATTTAATCCCCTTAATGCATCAATATAATCATGTGACAAAATCCACTGGATAAACCCTATTTTTTTGTAACCAATATGTTTTAAATTGTCTTATGAAAGGTCTTGAAATTATTTGTTTCTAAAATATATTGTGAAAGTTATTGATGATAAATGTATCATGTTCTTGGGAAACATGATGTCTTATAAATAATCATTTTCTTTATTTAGAATTCATCTATTATTATCTATGGGATTTTTCTATGATAATATCCATGGATTCATTTCATTCTCACCTTATTGATTAAGTGGAATGTGTTCTCTATTATTTACCTTGAGATATTGATTCTTACTTATATTAAAATTATAGTGAAGTTATTTAAATATAATTTTTGTCTAGTTATTTACCTTTCCATATTTACAAATTCTTATTGTTTCAGGATAGCCTCCATTGTGCTTAACCCTTACTGAGTATTTGAGATCACCCTTATTTTGTTTATTTTCCCCACGATTTCCCAAAGTTTATTCTGTATGATATGAAAGGATATTATATAGGTAATAATTTTGTTCTTGAAAGTATTATGCTTTATTTTTTAATTCAAATTTGATTTAAGAATCAAGAATGTATCTAGTTTACGAAGACTACTAAACTATTTAGTCCTTTGGGATGTGATTCCTTGTATCTTATGACAATGTAATGTGGTAATGCACCCACTCTAGGATGCTTTGGTTGGGGTTGCTACATTGGATTTAACATAATAACATCACAGTATATGGGAAATACTAATGTTATTATATCTCAATTTTATAATAAAATTTTAGTAGGTAGAGGAAGAAATAAAATTAAAATGCTAATTGATGAACGTTACCACTACTATTATACTCCTTAGGTTTTAACTAAAAAGATTTACTAGGTTCGATTTATCTCAAAAATTAAGATTATAGTATTAGAAGAGGGATTTTTGGAAGTCAATTGGGTAGGGTTTTTATAAGAAAGGTCTTGATGGTGTGAATAGGAGAGGAGATGGGGTGACTTATTATAAGTGAGGTGAGTGGAACACTTGTAATTTTTTAAAAATAAAATGGTTTACCCACATTTTTCACATGAAAAAGTATCCAAAATAGATTATTATTGAGAATATAATGGATATGGTTGAAATACTACCATAAATGGGTTTTTAAATGTCTTGGGATATTTTTAACCCTTATGTTTTTAGTTTAACCTCCCCCGATAAACTCATTTTTACTTTAAATATGCTAAATAATTTTTAATGATTTTGAAAATTATTTTGGTCAAAAATTAATTTGAAATTATTAGACAATATAAATTATGATTATTCCAAATTTGAAATTTATTTTCCAAAGTCTGTTCACAAAAGTGAAAAAATTTAATTTAAATTAATCTTGCAGACACGATGAGAACACGATTTTTTAAAGAGAAAATGTTGAAATGTTTAAAAATATTTATATCAAAATTCAATATGAAATTTATTAAATGACCTATATTGGATTAATGGATGTATAATTTTACTAATTTTAATTTAAAAAATTTAAATAATGTTTTACTTATAAAATAAATTAAATGAAAAGGAAGTTTTCAATAAAATCCAGTATTTTTCAATATCAATAAAAAAATAATTTTTTTAGAAAAATCACAAAAATTCACTATATTCTAATTGAGGCATGATGATTTCAATTTTTTTTAATAAAATAAATTTTATAAAAGTTTGAAAAATTATTTTTATTACTTTTCAAAAAATATATAATTTTTTTTGAGAAAATTGTATTTTTGAAATATATAAAGACTTTACAGAAAATTTAATTTATTTTTTATCAATATCTTTCCTTTATGAAAATACATTATAATTGATATTTAAAAATTATTTCTTACCATTCACATTAATAGGTTTTTTAAGGTTATAACAGTCTTGTTTAAATAAATATATTGTGGTTTTGTTAAAACTCACTGTCATGTGTAATGAAAGCTAACATAGTGATGCATGTTGCACTAGCTTAACATGATGTTTTGGAAAATTTAATTTATCAAATAAATATAATTTATTCAAAAAAAAATTCATAAAAACTTTGGGCTTCCATTGTACCCCACTTAAAATAAATTTTGTCCTATAAATTCATCAATATGAATCAAAAAAATAAAGATTATGTTTCCTCAATTATATCCTAAAGATCCCATGTAGCTTCATCTAACTAGTGGATTCATAAAAAAACATTGACTAGGTTAGTGGTGAAGTTGTGAAAAACATTATTTATAAAATCTAGAATCTCCACTGTTTTTTCCTTATAAGAAAGATCTTTCTCCAGCAGTGTGATGTATGAGTTCGGTACATCTGAAAGATTAGGTATGTGCTTCCTCAGAAGAGATACATGGAACTCATCTTAGACTTGAATGAGATTTGATGGAAGTTCCAACTAGTAGGCTACTATCCCCATAAAATCAATAATTTCAAAGGGAACGATATATATAGATCTTAGTTTCCCTGTCTTTATGAATCTCATAACCTTCTTCCATGGAATTTTTTTTAGAAACACCATATCACCAAATTAAAATTCTAGATCATGCCGGTGACTGTCAGTATAAATTCCCTATTGACATTGAGCATCCTTGATGTGTTTCTGACTGTATATAAACATTTATTATACTTATTTATTTATCTTAGGTCCGAATACATTTCTTTCTCAAACTTTATTTTAGCACATTAGAGCTATACATTTCTTTCCATAGAGGGATTCATAAAAAATCTTCTAAATTATTTATTGAAATATATTGTTTAAATAATACTCAATGAGATGAAATTATTAATACCAAACACCATTGAAATCCATAGAATAATATTTGAAAATATCATCTAGGGTTTTAATTGTTCTTTTAGAATGACCATATGTCTGAAGATGATACACAATTTTAAAACTTATCTTCATATCAAGAGTTTACTGAAGAATTATTTAGAACATTGAGGATAACCTCAGATCCTGATCAGAAACAACGAAATGTGATACCTCATGAAACCTTACCACTAACATAATTTATATCATGTCATTTTAATCCGGATATAATTCTTATCTAACAGAAATGAAATGTTATGAATTTGTATTGTTTTCAACTACTACCCATATAACATTATTCCCTTTATATATTTTGGTGAGTTTGATGACAAAATCCACAGTGATATTTTCTGATTTCCATTCTAGTATGGTAAATTGATTTAACATCCCCTTATACATTTTTATCTCACCAGTAACTTTTTATCTTACCAATTCATGATATAAAAGCTTTGTGATATCTCTCTTCATACCATCCCACAAAAAATACTCATTCAAATCTCTATAAATCTTCTTACTTCCCAGATGGATAGAGAATGAAGAACTATGAGCTTCCACTATTAACCACTTCTTTAAATATGGTATTAATGGAATGTATATGTGATTATGGAACCTTACAATTCCATCATGACCAAGTTTATTATTAGGAACATTTCTAAAATTATTTTTAGATCTACATTTTCCTCATATACATCTTTAATATCCATTTGGGAAGATGGTTCAACATTCAAATTTTCAAGATGAGAATTCTCCCCTTCCTTCAATATTTCCATATCCCTACTTTGAAAATCTATAAATATTGAACATTTTGTAATCATCATCATGAATAATCTTGAATGATCCTTTATATTGAAAGCATCATCCACCTTTTCTCATTCAATAGTTGGTACTATATTGAGGAATGTGAATATGTAATCATATCTATACATCTTCTTTGGTGCATATTAAACTTCATATGTGTCAATATATACTTTAATATTTTATTAATGATATATATATATCCCATGTTTATTCATTAAGATAATACCTCCATATATTTAATGAAAAAATTACCCCATCTAACTCCAAATCATGAGTTGGATAATTTTTGTGAAGACCCTGACCCCAGAAACCAAGGAGTCGGTGCCTTTTGAACATGATGTGTTATCTTAAAATAAAACACACTTTGTTAACAACACATCATTTCCCATACAAGGGATCGTGTGCGGTTCGGGTTCTGGGAAACCGGAAACTTCTGAAACAATTCATCTTTTAAAAGCTGATACCTGAAAATTTTAAATCAAAATGTAGGGTGAGCATTAAAATACTCAGTAAGGGGTTTTAAAAAGAAATTAAAACATTGTAACATTTGAAAACATTCTTTTAAAAAAGATTTAACTCTTATTAAAGGAAAAATTATAAGACATAACATATAAATGCTCAATCAAGGTTTTCAAGAAGGACATGGAACAATTATATCAATTCTCGAAGGAGTAACAATGGTTATCATAAACAAGTACGACATGTGACTTACTTAAGCATAAATTAAACGGTTAAAAGTAATGAATAATCAGAGTTGCACATAAAGGAAACAAATAAATTTTCATATGCTGGTTACTATTCTATTAAGTGATAACACCAATCATGATCCAAGCTTATACCAGTGAAATAAGAACATTATGAAAACTTTAAAGGCATCAGTCATGAAAGAACTTTATCTTAGAAAGAACTTTCCACATAACTTGAATTATGTGGCATCAACATTCAATATTGACAATAATTTCATTTCACCAAGGTCAATCCCCAAGGGGTCATAAAAAATTACCAAGGTTATTCACCAAGGTATCAGTCTAAAAGGTCATCTTTAGAGATTAAGTCTTTACCCAATGCATTGGAGCGCTATCTCGGCGCACCCTTGACATGTCTTTATTATCATGTGAGCCACAACGTTCATGCTTTACTTAAATCGTATATATATTCAAGATGTCCCATACCTCCTTGAATATCTCATTCATTTTCATTTTACCCAAGGTGTCCCATACCACATTGGGTAATCCAATTTCTTAGTTCATTTAGTGATATGTCATAAGCATGCATTATTTATAATAATAAAAAATAAACCACCACAAATTTTTCTAATACATGGTATGATAGTTAACTTTGCAAAATGTTTCAATAACTAATCAAAGGCATACATAGCTTAGTAAAACATCATTTTCACTAAATCATATAAAATAATGATATACTAAATGACGAATCTTTGTCATTATGAATCCATGGAAAAAGGATTGCTTAAGAAAACACTTGAAATCAGTTATGATGATAAATAAGCCCTTGAATTTGTAAATGAATTAAATCCTTACTTTATTAATTAATACATTCACTAAAGTAGGTTCATTATGTCTTAAGATAATATATGAACACAATATGATATCATGACCCATTAAATCTTAAATCCTCTAATACCTCTTAAATAAAACCAAAATACACCCTTTATGGTAAAATTCATCATGAGAGATGCCCATTATGTTTCCTTAATAAAACATAGTTCACATAAAATAAGGATTTAATTAAAGGTTGGTACCCACCCCTTGAAATCATAAATTTTATTTGTATTGGTTTACATGTTTATAAGTACATAGAGATATATAGATACCAAGTTTACAACGAGGGGTTTTCATGGTAAAAAAATTTCAAAAAACCCTCATTAATATATAATGCATTGTATAACATGTTGGATCATTTTTAAATCCGAAAAATAGATAGAGTTTTGGTTATAAATATCTTTATATAGAATAGAAAATTGTATATTTATATCTGCATAGGTTTTATGAAATAAAAACGAAAGAAAAAAAATCAAAATTAACACCCCAAAGCCCTGTCCAACATAGGTCCATCCAAAAAGAAAAAAAACTATATGTATATATATATATATATATAAAGGGGTGACCCGCATATATATGAACCATATTATTAAGGGTTGTTTTAAAATAAGGTAAGATAACTCTTTTCCCTTTGTAACCTTTGTAATAAACTTTAGGAAAACCCGTTTAAAGACTGGATGGATTTTATTATACATAAATATGTATATGTATAAACCTTATATACTAAAACATAGAAGAGTAGTATTATGAGGGAAAACATAAAAACCACCATACTTGCACCCTACTGGAAACATCACTGCAAGACCCTTTTAAAAACATAAAAACCTGAAGGGTTTATATTTGAGTATATATATATATATATATATAAACTGTATTTATACACATAGTGTATAAAGGTATGGGTTTCTTCAAAGGAGATCAAAACATGTAAACACTCTTATGTATGCACCCTATAGAGAACATGAAACAGATTCTTTGAAGGTGATACCATCCGAGGGGTATAAATATTAAGTATATATAAACAAATAGAAGCTGTATATATACTGAAGGTTTCTTTAAAAGAAGGAAAGCATGCAAGGACCCTTACATTACTGGAGGAGAAAGCTCGGACCAGGTGCACCACGCTGATCTTGCTGGGAGTTCGTGGGAGGGAAGAAGGAGAAGTAGAAGCCACAGAGACTTCAAGAGGCAGGGGGTTTAAGTAGGGATTTGGTGCACAAAGGGTGACTCAACCCAAGATTAGGACGACATGGGGAAGACGGGAAAATAGAGACCTAGGAGGGGGGTGTTCGGAAGTCAAGGGGAGCAGTGCGGGGGAGAGGCCGAGGCGTCCTTGTGCAGGCCTACTGGTCAGGTGCTGTTGCGAGGAAGAAGACGATGGCTTGATGGGGTAAAGGAATGGACGACCGGGATTCACGAAGTGGAAGATCGCACGACTGGAGAGGGCATGAGAAGAAAAATAAAGAGATCAGTTTAAAAGAAACTAATGGTTGGGATTAGATCTCGAGTGAGATCAGACGTTCATAGTAATACGTGGGGCAATCGAGCGGCTAACAGGTTCGGACAGTCGAGATCGAAGCGTGATTCGATCAGACGGTCTTGATTACGCAGAACACGTCTTACATCAAAACGATTCGTGGTTGAGGCGTGAATTATAATACAAAGCGCGCCGGCTTCGGTTCGATAACACGAACACACACACACACACACCGGGGCCTTATACACGGGCCCCATGCGGGCTTTGGCCCACCCCTGCGCACCGCGCACCGCGGGCCTTACACACGAGCTCACGTGCGACTGGACAAACCCACACTCCGCTCAGGCTCAGTCCTGGTTGAAACTATGCATAGCTGGGACCCAGATGGTCGGTACCTCGAGTCCCTTTGGGATTGGTCTCAGCCTAGAGGGCTTTTCCCTTAAGTGGATGCCCTCGGCTTGGCCGGTCCCAACATATATCTTTTTATCAAAAACTCATTTAAATTTATAAAACAACTAGTATAATTATGATTATTTCAAAATGTGGTGTAAATATTTATACAAAATAGAGTTAATTCAACAAAAAAAATAGTTTTAACATAAAATATAAATCCTTTTACTAGATTTTGTAATATAGTTCATATCAACATATTTTTTTTTATAAAAAGAAAATGTATTTAGACTTTTTAAATAACTATTTTAAGTATGCTTAGATCAAAATATAAATATTTTCACAAAATGAGTCAATATACTATAATAACAAAATAGTCTTAACTTAAAATTTAAATCCTTTTACCAATTTATATATAAATCTTTTAAAAGATATACCTTTCTTATTTTACATACAAAACCATTATAATTATTTGGATCTTTAAAGAAATTCTAAAAGACCACTAGTTAATTCAAAAATTCATAATTTTAGAGATCAAAAGATATTATTATTGATACCCTTTAAACGTATCTTTTATAAAAAGAATAATATGTTTTCAATATATAAGTATTCATCAGAATTTTGTGAAAACAAGAGGATTTATTTCCGAGAACACTCTTTAAATTTTAAAACTATGATTCTTTTGTGAAACATACTTTAGACAAATTATTTTAAAATTATAAGATCATTAAAAAAAAGTTTTAATATAAAGATAAACATTATCAATGGAAACCCAAAGGTTGTTTTGAAAACCCAACGACTATATTTTCCAACTGTCATAATTCACAGGATCATTATAAAAGCAGGGGTGTAGGGTGTTTCTTAAAATCAGAATAGTTGAGCTAGGAAGGATGGTTCTCTTCATACCTTTGGTGTTGAGCATGTGTGTCGTGGCCCTGGTTGTTATATTTTTCATGCTGATGGACTCTGAAGATGAGGACTATCCGATTACTCACGTTGTGGTTCTAAGTAGTCTTACTGTGGCTGTGTTAGGTCTTGTGCATGGTATTTTCAACTAGTTGGGTCTTGTTGCAATGTAACTTTTAAATATATATCAGTTTACCTTATTATCTATGTTTTATTCCTTATTAGCACACAAAACACAACAAAACAACAATAGAAATCATTAAAGGCATAACACTACTCACTGGAACTAGTTCATAAAACCTGGGGCGTCACATTATCCCCCCTTTTGAAAATTGCATCCTCACAATTTATTTCACAACACTACAAGGTTCAGCAACATTCCTACCACCTCCACCAACGTATAGGGTCAACAGGTGCATTCAGAGGAATCCCCATAGCGATGATCAACTCCTCCAGCTCCCTAATCCAAACAAACCTAAGACAGGAGGGGTTGCACTTATGTTCCAGGCCTTCAGGCTTCCAGAGGGAAGCTCGAATAGTAAAAAGTTATGAAATGTCTTTTCAGACCAAAGTACGAAGGACTTGCCGAATTATGTCTCGGTCGAAGACATCGAAGGCATAGATACGTTCAAACAGGCTAAAGATGAGAATTTTCAGAATACAAGCCACCTAAAGATTTCCCTCTAATTCAGCCTCCTGAAATTTCACTCTGGCCATGTAGTTTCGGCCTAGGGTGAAACATGGAAAGATCCCTTCGTGGTAACTTCCTTGTCGTTCACGTCCGGCTAGCTGTGCAGAGCCAATGCGGTAATTGATGGATGCATTCCCCTAACAGGTGCAGAGAATCTCCGTACCATTTGTTACCTCAAACCACTGCTTGTATGTTCTTCGCAAATTTGTGAAGGGGTCATACTCGTCCTCACACATTTTTATTGAAATGATTTCCAGAATCTCAGTGGGAAGGAGTAACAGGTGGGTTTGTCCTTCCATTTGAAAGTTTTAAGATGGAAATTCAATCACTTGAAAATCATTCAAAGGTATACACAAAGTAAAGACAAGGAAGGGGAAAGACAACATTTCAATAAACATACGTTTATTATTATTAGTTCTTGAGTTTCCCTTATCCACTGACTAAATGAACTCCACACAGAGAGGTAAAACTCTCTAACTCCTCGAACCAAACACAGGCCGAGAATTAAGGGGAAAACTCATGGGGGAACCTATGACGTCTTATGAGTCTTGCATGAGGTGTATGAAGTTGAGAGACATCCTCATACACTTGTTTTCTGCAAGAAAGTTAGGTGGACTCGTCTTCTAATCTTCCGAAGTCCAACAACTGACCCCATAAGCCGTAGTTTAAAAATCCGACAAAGGTAGCCCGCTCAGAGGTCTCCGTCAGCAGCAGCTTCTTGAAAAGGGTTATCAATCATAGTTCCAAAGATCTCACCCACCGCGAAAATTCGGAAAAGTACCTCATGTTACCTTCCCCGACGCACATATGAGGGAAACTGAGTTATCATCATAAGGAGGTAATCTATTCCTACCCCTTGGTGTAGCTGAAGCACCCGTGGTGAATTAGATACATCGTAAAGGTGTTTGCATGTCATGCGGATATGGGCATAGTTTAGAAAATCCTCACAGCTAGATAAAGACACAATGGTCTCTAGGGCCTCTATGGGGAGAGATAGGAGATTTGTGCCTTCGTTTTCCATCTGAAACTTAAGAAAACCCAATTTTTAATATAATTAAAATACATATACATATATATATATTTTTGCTTCAGTTTCTGGCTTTCCAGAGTTATCCAAACCGAACCTCTGATACCAACTGTGAAGGCCTTTGTAACAGCCCGAGATTTTATGAAAAATATTCTTTTTAATTTTATTAATGTCTTGTGTTGTACGCTACACCAAAAGGAGCTTGCAAAACACGCATCTTTGACTTGCCTTTCATTACACGCAATCACAACCTTCCTTGATATCGTGTGTAGTACGCAATACTGAGTTTCACTAAACAACGATATGCTATTAAAATATTATTATAACTAGCCGTTATGAATAGTAATAACCACCTTTTAAAATTTTAGAAATTTTAGCTCTCAAAATGGACTTCATTTTTGGATTCGTAGTATCAAATTTATCCTAAGGTGAAATTTTGGTACTTTTCGGATAACTTTCATATTTTGATGAATAGTGAAAATTACTAAATTTTAGTTAAAAACAACTTTTTCAATCGAAATAATTAATAGTGATAAATTATTAATTTGAGTGGTTTTAAAGTATAATTAGAATATATTTTTACAATTTAATACAATGTTGGTCATTGGATATAATTTCACATTTAAACCAGACATATTCAAGTGTCAATCTTTTGATAGATATTGTTTCTTAAAAACACGCTATTTGTTTTAACAGCGGGATTTAATTATAAAATTAATTAATGCAACTTCTATGTTATGAATTTGGTAAAATATACTTCATTTTTGAATTCGGAATATGAAATATAGCTTAGGATGAAATTTCGGCATTGTTCTGAAAAACATCAATTTTTGATGAATAGTGAAACTACTAAGTGGTAGTTAAAAAAATTAATTTCTTCATAAATCTTAATTTTACCGCTTATGTGAATGAAATTTCAAAAATCCGAGAGACACGGTTGATGTCAGTAAGTAAAATGTGGTTTAATGAGATGAAAATAATTTTTGGTGAATAATAACTTTTTACTTTTTTTTTACCACGGTTAAAAGTAAATAGGGTAATTAAGGGTAGAAATGATATTATTATTACCCTAACACATGTCCTAATTCTATTGGACAAGTTTAATTCGACCAAAAACAAACTTAGGAATAAAATATGACCATTTAGGCCCACTTGGATTAGATTAGGACATTTATTATTAATTTATTTAAAGAAGGGTTAAAAGAGTTAAAATCAATGTTTATTTACTAAAACATTTTTAATATGGGGTTATACATAAGATAAATTCGACTATAAATATTAATTAGAAAGCTAAAAAGATTTCCCATATAATGGTATTTTATTTGTAATTTGTAGACATTAAATAATTTAATTTATGTATGACACAATGATGATGCAGTAATTATCTTATTAATGAAATATTGACATAATTGATGTTATAAACACCAAAATAAATGTAATTTGAGACTTTTTATGAATTACACTAATTTTCTAGGTTACTATGATATATTAGTGTTGATGTAATCAACATGGTTCGAACATATAATTCTGTTATGACTTTCACAAAAATCATAAATCAAATAGTGTCAAAATTGACACAAAATAGTTTTTAAATCAAATATTATATTATTAATTGTTATTTTATTCCTAAAAATATAAGGTTCGGAAAAATGACTTAGATAAGGATATATATATTAATAATAAATAATTTGGGGTTCGTTTGGCATGTTATAGTAAGTATATTAACCATATAGTGTAAGAAAACAAAAAGACACGGTAAAAGTTAAATTATTTAACTTAGAGTTAAATCTAATTGATAAGGTTAAAATAATACCCTAAACTTGTCTAAATCCTATTGGATGATAAGATTTCGACCCATCCCCACTTTAGCTTCGAAATAAGACCCTTTGGAACCATTATAAACCGATTTTGACTTTAATATAAAATAATATTTTGAGATATTCCTAAGGTGCCCCTCTCCTCCCTTATAAAAGGGCACCTCCTCCCCCTCCTCCTCACACCAATTTGAGCACTCAAGCTCGGCCAACCCCTGCCAAAATCCCTTCTCCACTTCCCTAGTATCATCATAGAGGTCCTGGTCTTCTTAAAAGACCATCCTTAGTTCTTTAAGTGGAGGATAAGAAAAGGCGCATCAAAAAGAGGAGCTTCGGACACGTACAAAGCAAATCGGACCTAAGGTAAGGGGAAATATCACAATATCATTTTTATCCGAGATTGTTTATACTTTGGTATTTACTGGGGTGTATTTTATCACCCACATCCATGTTTCCTCAATATGTAATATTATTTCCATTAACCTACAATTGTTTAAATCGATTTTTACCCTTTGGTGAGTTTATAGTAAAAGATATGAAAGGAGTCTTTTGTCGTTTTTCATACGAGGTACTTTTTGACTTTTCCGACAAAATTACGAGAAGAATGTTTTTTTAACTTAAATGGCATGAACGGATTTTTACGGTTTCTATAAAGCCTTATTTTCATGAAGCTTCCTCCAAAAGATTTCATGACTATTTTCAATAAAATCTCTTTCTTTTAAAATTGCATGACGTTTTGTGAAAAGAAATTGATTTTGAAGAAGAAAGGATATTTTTCCTCAAGAATTCATTTGAAGTGTTTTATCAAAATTATTTTCCATCTAAGATAACATAGGGTTCTGTTTTTATCCCTATTGTTACATTGATTTGATTATGTTGTGATGGAATTATTTTTATGAATTCCTTTATCTTATATGAATTGTTTTATGATGTCATGTTGTTTAAGAATCCCATTTTTATTACATGGGTTATGTAATGATGTATGACTTATGATTTTGTGGCACACATAAGAATGGTATCATTATGAGATGGGTGGGACCTATATCTCCCTCCAATGCATTGGGTAAATATTTTATATCTCATGAGATAGACATGGCTGGAATGGTAGGTTATACCGGTTCAGTGAAACAGGACTGAAACGAGGGTTACTCGATTCAGAAAGGGACTTTGTCCACTAAGATAGTCTTGGAAATGAGTATTGACTAACAAGAAATGATTCTATATGATTATGTGTGTATGCCACAAAGTTTCATGTTTTAGGGTATGATTATTGGGATTTCATTTCACTACTATGATTTATCCCATGTTATGAAATTATGCTCTCTTTTGCAGGTTAAGATTTCCAAAAGTTATGTTCTTATGAATATGATGTGATTGATTTCTCTTTTGTTTACCCTTACTGAGCATTTGAGCTCACCCTTTAATGTTTTCTTTTCCCCAGGATATAAATAAAGGTTTTTGGTAAAAAAAAGGAAGATCTTTATGGGAGATATTGAAGATCTTTCACCACGATTAGAAGATTACGTTCCGAGTTTCCAAAGACACTAAACTATTACGATCATTGTGTGTGTTTTTTTTATGTACTAATTATTCCGCAAAAGTAATGTAATGTCCATGTACGTTAGGATTCGGGTCTCTACAGTTGGTATCAGAGGAAAGGTTTAGTCAACCTTTGGAAACTGGGATGCGAAAACGTTAGTGAGATCCCTAGAGATATTTCTAAGGTGTGTCTAGGGATGTCTCTAAGGTTAAGTATATGTATAGGTTATAGTACTATAATTACGCTAACGATCATAGAATTAAACCTAAGATGTTAGATATTGAAGGTACTCCCCCTTTATTAGGTTGTTTTCCCTAGCATGATTTTTGCCTCTCACACTATTCTTTTTGGGTTGCAGATGATGGCTGGAACCCGAAGGAACCGTGTTGATCAATGCAATGGACAATGCAATGATTGCCCTCCTGAACAAACAAATGTTATGGGAGATGGAGTGCAAAATCTTATTGCTATACTTACACAAGCTATGAATCATTCTGGACTTCCAAATGAGCAGAGAAGGGAACAATATTCTATTGAGTCCTTCATGAGGCAACGTCCACCTTCTTTCAGTGGGTCTTCTGATCCACTTGTTGCTGAACAATGGATCAGTACCACTGAAAAGATATTTTCAGTTCTTCAATGTTCTGAGCATGATAAAGTCATCTTAGCAGTATATCGTTTGGAAGGTGAAGCTGATCAATGGTGGAATCTTATCAATAATACGAGGCAAAGAGATGAAATTGAGTCCATGGAATGGGACGAGTTCAAGAACTTGTTTTTCAGTAAGTACTTCCCTCGTATTCTTCGAACAAAGATGGAGAAGGAGTTTCTTGAACTAAAGCAAAAGGATGATGAATCTGTTGGTATATACGAAGCGAATTTTACAAGACTTGCAAGGTATGCATCTGGCATTATCATCCAACCTGAAAGTAAAGTTGATCGATTTTTCAGTGGCTTAAAACCAAGTCTTCGAAGGGAATTAGCTATAAGAGACTTCAGTAGCTATGAAGAAATTGTGCATTGTGCTATCAAGGTAGAAATGGAAGTTGGTGTTACATATCCATCTCGTGGTTTTGACAAGAAACGAAAGATGGAGTTCAAGGAGAAATCTCAAAATAATGGTGAAAAGAAGATGAGTGTTTCCTTATGCACAAAGTGTGGAAAGAAGCATGGTGGAGATTGTCTTAAAGGGACTAGAAAATGTTTTATGTGTGGAAAAGAAGGTCATCGAGTAGCTGAGTGTCGAAGTAATGGAAAAAGGGTTTATAATGATGTGAATAAAGAAAACACTGCAGAGAACGCACCACCAACACTTCAATGCTTCAAGTGCAAGGAAATGGGGCATTATGCTAATAAATTCCCTAATCCAAGGGTTAGTGATGATCGACATGAGCAACCGCTTAAGGCAAAGGACAAAGGGAAGTCACATGCGATCACCATTGGCGATGTTGAATATTATAACGATGTGGTGGAATGATTAAGTGTTTATGTAATGGGATTTCCAAAATAATGTTGTATCATAAAATATTGGAATATTTATGTATTGGTCTAATGTGGTATTCAAAGTGATTCAAATATTTTTTGAAATAAGATGATATGAACATAATAAAGGGAAAACGAGAAAATGAAATGTTTAACAGTATTCATGAGCTCATGATTGATATAAGGACTAAGTGATATCATTGTTTGAGTATATAGAGTTTTGAGGATTTTGGTATGTGGAAAGTGTTAAATTTTAACTGCATTAATGTTTTCACTAAGGTTTTCAAGAGAATACATGATTAAGGACTTTGAATGTTTGGAATGTGACCAACAAAACATATCTTATGATATATGGGGATCGACGATGGTGTTAAATCTCTGGTAATCATTTTCACTATGTTGTGAGAGTGGATTTCAGTATTATGGATAAGCCTAAAGATTGGAATGGATTATGTTGAGAATAGGTTAGTATTGTTTAAGGATAGAAGTTTTCTCGATATTATTGATGGGATGTTATAGTAATGTAGTTTTAGAAAAAGGACAACCTGTAGGACGGGCGACAGCCCATCGCTTCGGACAAGGCTGTGGGAATCGAACCCACAACCGAAGTGCGACTGACCTTTATCGCCTACCACTGGCCTACAGGAAGTCCCTGTTTAGTAGAAACTAGTTTTATTATATTAAGCAGTATGATATATAAAGTAAAATTCCATTTTAGGAACCATATATGATTTATCTCACTATAGATCGACTTATGTATATAAATTTTGCTAACCTTTTGAGACAGATGGAATGACCCGTCATTCTATCACATGATCTGCTAACACTTCACGAATAACAAATTCAACTTCATTTATTTAAGAGATGAAGTGGAAATTGTTAAAGGCACGAACAATAGTGAGGTTGTACCAACATAAAGTAAGTATTTATTCTAATTCAAATTCTTTAACTTTAGGGAAACGATCTTGAAAGCCAAAAATGTTGTCCTAGTGATCTTATATCTGATGAATCAGATGGTACCATAGATCGTCACAAATTTATGGCTTTGTGATTGCTGGCTTTTCCATAGCCATGTTCCCTACCACTCTCCATCAGAACATGATGGCTAGATTTCTCTTCCATATCCATATTTTCACCTATGTGGCAACCCAATGATTAGTTTATTTGGGTAACCGTTACGTTTCATACTTTTGTTTTTAAAGATTGGTTTCGATATTCCTTTTTACGATGTGGGTTTCTATTAAATAAACTTTTGAATAGTAAACCATTTATAACCCCGACGAATTTCGAGGGCGAAATTCATTTTAAGGGGGGTAGAATGTAACAGCCCGAGATTTTATGAAAAATATTCTTTTTAATTTTATTAATGTCTTGTGTTGTACGCTACACCAAAAGGAGCTTGCACAACACGCATCTTTGACTTGCCTTGCATTACACGCAATCGCAACCTTCCTCGATAGCGTGTGCAGTACGCAATACTGAGTTTCACTAAACAACGATATGCTATTAAAATATTATTATAACTAGCTGTTATGAATAGTAATAACCACCTTTTAAAATTTTAGAAATTTTAGCACTCAAAATGGACTTCATTTTTGGATTCGTAGTATCAAATTTAGACTAAGGTGAAATTTTGGTACTTTTCGGATAACTTTCATATTTTGATGAATAGTGAAAATTACTAAATTTTATTTAAAAACAACTTTTTCAATCGAAATAATCAATAGTGATAAATTATTAATTTGAGTGTTTTTAAAGTATATTTAGAATATATTTTTACAATTTAATACAATGTTGGTCATTGGATGTAATTTCACATTTAAACCAGACATAAACAAGTGTCAATCTTTTGATAGATATTGTTTCTTAAAAACACGCTATTTGTTTTAACAGTGGGATTTAATTATAAAATTAATTAATGAAACTTCTATGTTATGAATTTGGTAAAATAGACTTCATTTTTGAATTCTGAATATGAAATATAGCTTAGGATGAAATTTTGGCATTGTTCTGAAAAACATCAATTTTTGATGAATAATGAAACTACTAAGTGGTAGTTAAAAAAATTAATTTATTCATAAATCTTAATTTTACCGCTTATGTGAATGAAATTTCAAAAATTCGAGAGACACGGTTGATGTCAGTAAGTAAAATGTGGTTCAATGAGATGAAAATAATTTTTGGTGAATAGTAACTTTTTACTTTTTTTTTACCACGGTTAAAAGTAAATAGGGTAATTAAGGGTAGAAATGATATTATTATTACCTTAACACATGTCCTAATTCTATTGGACAAGTGTAATTCGACCAAAAACAAACTTAGGAATAAAATATGACCATTTAGGCCCACTTGGATTAGATTATGACATTTATTATTAATTTATTTAAAGAAGGGTTAAAAGAGTTAAAATCAATGTTTATTTACTAAAACATTTTTAATATGGGGTTATACATAAGATAAATTCGACTATAAATATTCATTAGAAAGATAAAAGGATTTCCTATATAATGTTATTTTATTTGTAATTTTTGAGACATTAAATAATTTAATTTATTTATGACACAATGATGATGCAGTAATTATATTATTAATGAAATATTGACATAATTGATGTTATAAACACCAAAATAAATGTAATTTTAGACTTTTTATGAATTCCACTAATTTTATAGGTTACTATGATATATTAGTGTTTATTTAATCAACTTGGTTCGAACATATAATTCTGTTATGACTTTCACAAAAATCATAAATCAAATAGTGTCAAAATTGACACAAAATAGTTTTTAAATCAAATATTATATTATTAATTGTTATTTTATTCCTAAAAATCTATGGTTCAGCCAAATGACTTAGATAAGGATATATATATTAATAATAAATAATTTGGGGTTCGTTTGGCATGTTATAGTAATTATATTAACCATATAGTGTAAGAAAACAAAAAGACACGGTAAAAGTTAAATTATTTAACTTAGAGTTAAATCTAATTGATAAGGTTAAAATAATACCCTAAACTTGTCTAAATCCTATTGGATGATAGGATTTAGACCCATCCCCACTTTAGTTTCGAAATAAGACCCTTTGGAACCATTATAAACCGATTTTGACTTTAATATAAAATAATATTTTGAGATATTCCTAAGGTGCCCCTCTCCTCCCTTATAAAAGGGAACCTCCTCCCCCTCCTCCTCACACCAATTTGAGCACTCAAGATCGGCCAACCCCTGCCAAAATCCCTTCTCTAATTCCCTAGTATCATCATAGAGGTTCTGGTCTTCTTCAAAGACCATCCTTAGTTCTTTAAGTGGAGGCTAAGAAAAGGCGCGTCAAAAAGAGGAGCTTCAGACACGTACAAAGAAAATCGGACCTAAGGTAAGGGGAAATATCACAATCTCATTTTTATCTGAGATTGTTTATACTTTGGTATTTAATGGGTTGTATTTTATCACCCACAACCATGTTTCCTCAATATGTAATATTATTTCCATTAACCTACAATTGTTTAAATCCATCTTTACCCTTTGGTGAGTTTATAGTAAAAGATATGAAAGGAGTCTTTTGTCGTTTTTCGTACGAGGTACTTTTTGACTTTTCCGAAAAAAGTACGAGAAGAATGTTTTTTTTAACTTAAACGGCACGAACGGATTTTTACAGTTTTTATAAAGCCTTATTTTCATGAAGCTTCCTCCAAAAGATTTCATGACTATTTTCAATAAAATCTCTTTCTTTTAAAAGTGCATGACGTTTTGTGAAAAGAAATTGATTTTGAAGAAGAAAGGATATTTTTCCTCAAGAATTCATTTGAAGTGTTTTATCAAAATTATTTTCCATCTAAGATAACATAGGGTTCTGTTTTTATCCCTATTGTTACATTGATTTGATTATGTTGTGATGGAATTATTTTTATGAATTCCTTTATCTTATATGAATTGTTTTATGATGTCATGTTGTTTAAGAATCCCATTTTTATTACATGGGTTATGTAATGATGTATGACTTATGATTTTGTGGCACACATAAGAATGGTATCATTATGAGATGGGTGGGACCTATATCTCCCTCCAATGCATTGGGTAAATATTTTATATCTCATGAGATAGACATGGCTAGAATGGTAGGTTATACCGGTTCAGTGAAACAGGACTGAAAAGAGGGTTACTCGATTCAGAAAGGGACTTTGTCCACTAAGATAGTCTTGGCAATGAGTCTTGACTAACAAGAAATTATTCTCTATGATTATGTGTGTATGCCACAAAGTTTCATGTTTTAGGGTATGATTATTGGGATTTCATTTCACTACTATGATTTATCCCATGTTATGAAATTATGCTCTCTTTTGCAGGTTAAGATTTCCAAAAGTTATGTTCTTATGAATATGATGTGATTGATTTCTATTTTGTTTACCCTTACTGAGCATTTGAGCTCACCCTTTTATGTTTTCTTTTCCCCAGGTTATAAAGGAAGGTTTTAGGTAAAAAAAGGAAGATCTTTATGGGAGATATTGAAGATCTTTCACCACGATTAGAAGATTACGTTCCGAGTTTCCAAAGACACTAAACTATTACGATCCTTGTGTGTGTGTTTTTTTATGTACTAAGTATTCCGCAAAAGTAATGTAATGTTCATGTACATTAGGATTCGGGTCTCTACAGCCTTGACCCCAGAAAAAAAGTATTTGGTGCCTTCTGAACATGATGTGTTATCTTAAAATAAAACACACTTTTTTAACAACACATCATGTCCCATACAGAGGATCGTGTGTGGTTCAGGTTCTGGGAAACCAACAAATTCTGAAACAATTCATCTTTTAAAAGCTGATACCTGAAAATTTTAAATCAAAACGTAGGGTGAGAATTAAAATTCTCAGTAAGGGGTTTTAAAAAGAAATTAAAACATTGTAACATTTGATAACATTATTTTAAAAGAGATTGGACACTTATTAAAGGAAAATTATAACACATAACATAAAAATTCTCAATCAAGGTTTTCAAGAAAGACATGGAACGATTATGTCAATTCTCGAAGGAGTAATAATGGTTATCATAAACAAGTACGACATGTGACTTACTTAAGCATAAATTAAACGGTTAAAAGTAATGCATAATAAGAGTTGCGCATAGAGGAAAAACTAATTTTTCATATGATGGTTACTATTCTATTAAGTGATAACACCAATCATGCTCCAAGCTTATACCAGTGAAATAAGAACTTTATGAAAACTTTAAAGGCATCAGTCATGAAAGAACTTTATCTTTTAAAGAACTTGTTACATAACTTGAATTATGTGGCATCAACATTCAATATTGACAATAATTTCGTTTCACCAAGGTCCATCCCCAAGGTGTCATTAAAAATTACCAAGGTTATTCACCAAGGTATCAGTCTAAAAGGTCATCTCTAGAGATTAAGTCTTTACCCAATGCATTGGAGCACTATCTGGGCGCACCCTTAACATTTATTTATTATCATGTGAGCCACATCGTTCATGATTTACTTAAATCGTATGTATATTCAAGATTTCCCATACCACCTTGAATATCTCATTCATTTTCATTTTACCCAAGGTGTCCCATACCACTTTGGGTAATCCAATTTCTTAGTTCATTTAGTGATATTTCATAAGCATGCATTATGTATAATAATAAAAAATGAACCACCACAAATTTTGCTAATACAAGGTATGATAGTTAACTTTGCAAAACGTGTCAACAAGTAATCAAAGGCATACACATCCTAGTAAAACATCCTTTTCACTAAAGCATATAAAATAATGATATACTAAATGACGAATCTTTTTCATTATGAATCCATGGAAAAAGGAGTGCTTAAGAAAACACTTGAAATCAGTTATGGTGATAAATAGGCCCTTGAACTTGTAAATGAATTAATTCCTAACTTGATTAATTAATACATTCACCAAAGTAGGTTCATTATGTCATAAGATAATACATGAACACAACATGATATCATGACCCATTAAATCTTAAATCCTCTAATACCTCTTAAATCAAACCAAAATACACCCTTTATGGTAAAACGCATCATGAGCGATGCCCAGTATGTTTCTTTAATAAAACATAGTTTGCATAAAATAAGGATTTACTTAAAGGTTGGTACCCACCCCTTGAAATCATAAATTTGATTTGTATTGGTTTACATATTTATAAGTACATAGAGATATATAGATACCAAGTTTACAAAGAGGGGTTTTCATGGTAAAACAATTTCAAACAACCCTCATTAATATATAATGCATAGTATAACATGTTGGATCATTTTGAAATCCAAAAAATAGATAGATTTTTTGTTATAAATATCATTATATACAATTAAAAATTGTATATTTATATCTTCATAGGTTTTATGAAATAAAACTGAAAGAAAACAATCAAACTTAATACCCCAAATCCCTGTCCAACATAGGTCCATCCAAAAAGAAAAAAAATATAACCTATATGTATATATATGAATATATATATAAAAAGGGGTGACCCACATATATATGAACCATATTATTAAGGGTTGTTTTAGAATAAGGTAAGATAACTCTTTCCCTTTGTAACCTTTGTAATAAACTTTAGGAAAACCCGTTTAAAGACCAGATGGATTTTATTATACATAACTATGTATATTTATAAACCATATATACTAAAACATAGAAGAGTAGTATTATGAGGGAAAACATAAAAACCACCACACTTGCACCCTACTAGAAACACGGCTGCAAGCCCCTTTTGAAAACATCACAACCTGAAGGGTTTATATTTAAGTATATATATATAAACTGTATATATACACCTAGAGTATAAAGGTATGGGTTTCTTCAAAGGAGATCAAAACATGTAAACACTCTTATGTATGCACCCTACAGAGAGCATGAAACAGATTCTTTGAAGGTGATCTAATCCGAGGGGTATAAATATTAAGTATATATAAACAAATATAAGCTGTATATATACCAAAGGTTTCTTTAAAAGAAGGCAAGCATGCAACGACCCTTACATTGCTGGAGGAGAAAGCTCGGACCAGGTGCACCACGTTGATCTTGCTGGGAGTTCGTGGGAGGGAAGAAGGATAAGGAGAAGCCACCAAGACTTCAAGAGGCAGGGGTTTTAAGTAGGGATTTGGTGCACAAAGGGTGACTCGACCCAAGAGTAGGACGACATGGGGAAGACAGGAAAATAGAGACCTAGGAGGGGGGTGTTCGGAAGTCAAGGGGAGAAGTGCAGGGGAGGGGCTGAGGCGTCCTTGCACAGGCCTACTGGTCGGGTGCTGTTGCGAGGAAGAAGACGATGGATCGACGGGGTAAAGGAATGGACGACCGGGATACACGAAGTGGAAGATCACACGGATGGAGAGGGAGCGAGAAGAAAAATAAAGAGATCAGTTTAAAAGAAACCAATGGTTGGGATTAGATCTCGAGTGAGATTAGACGATCACATTGATATGCAGGGCAATAGAGCGGCTAACAGGTTCAGATGGTCAAGATCGAAGCGTGATTTGATCGGACGGTCTTGATTACGTGGAACGCGTCCCACATCGAAACGATCCACGGTTGAGGCATGGCTTATAATATAAAGCGCGCTGGCTTCAGTTCGATAACACGAACACACACACACCAGGGCCTTATACACGGTCCCTATTCGGGCTTTGGCCCACCCCTACGCACCGTGCACCGCGGGCCTTACACACGAGCTCACGTGCGACTGGACAAACCCACACTCGGCTTGGGCTCAGGCCTGGTTGAAACTATGCATAGTTGGGACCCCGATGGTCGGTACCTCGAGTCCCTTTGGGCTTGGTCTCAGCCTAGAGGGATTTTCCCTTAAGGGGATTCCCTCAGATAGGCCGGCCCCAACCTATATTGTTTTTATCAAAAACTTATTTAAATTTATAAAACAACCAGTATAAGTATGATTATTTCAAAATGTAGTGTAAATATTTATACAAAATAGAGTTAATTCAACAAAACAAATAGTTTTAATTTAAAATCTAAATCCTTTTACCAGATTATGTAATATAGTTCATATCAACATAATTATTTTATAAAAATAAAATGTATTTAGACTTTAGAAATAACTAGTTCAAGTATTCTTAGTTCAAAATATAAATATTTTCACAACATGAGTCAATATACTATAATAACAAAATAGTTTTAACTTAAAATTTAAATCCCTTTACCAATTTATATATAAATATTTTAAAAGATATACCTTTCTTATTTTACATACAAAACCATTATAATATTTTGGATCTTTAAAGAAATTCTAAAAGACCACTAGTTAATTCAAAAATTCATAATTTTAGAGCTCAAAAGATATTATTATTCATACCCTTTCAACATATCTTTTATAAAAAGAATACTAAGTTTTCAATATATAAGTATCCATTGGAATTTTGTGAAAACAAGAGGATTTATTTCCAAGAACACTCTTTAAATTTTAAAACTATGATTATTTTGTGAAACATACTTTCGACAAATTATTATAACATTATAAGAGCATTAAAAACATGTTTTAATATAAAGATAAACATTATCAATAGAAACCCAAAGGTTGTTTTGAAAACCCAATGACTATATTTTCCAATAGTCATAATTCACAGGATCATTATAAAAGAAGGGGTGTAGGGTGTTTCTTAAAATCAGAACACTTGAGCTAGGAAGGATGGTTCTCTTCATACCTTTGGTGTTGATCATGTGTTTCGTGGCCTTGGATATTATATTTTTCACGCTGATGGACTCTGAAGATGAGGACTATCCGATTACTCATGTTGTGGTTCTTAGTAGTCTTGATGTGGCTGTGTTAGGTCTTGTGCATTTTATTTTCAACTAGTTGGGTCTTGTTGCAGTGTAACTTTTAAATATATATCAGTTTACCTTATTCTCCATGTTTTATTCCTTATTAGTGCACAAAACACAAAAAAAACAACAAGAGACATCATTAAAGGCATAACACTACTCACTGGAACTAGTTCATAAAACCTGGGGCATCACATTATCCCCCCTTTTGAAAATTGCATCCTCACAATTTATTTCACAACACTACAAGGTTCAGCAACATTCCTACCACCTCCACCAACGTATAGGGTCAACAGGTGCATTCAGAGGAATCCCCGTAGCGATGATCAACTCCTCAAGCTCCCTAATCCAACCAAACCTAAGACAGGAGGGGTTGCACTTATGTTCCAGGCCTTCAGGCTTCCAGAGGGAAGCTCGAATAGTACAAAGTTCTGAAATGTCTTTGCAGACCAAAGTACGAAGGACTTGCCGAATTATGTCTCAGTTGAAGACATCGAAGCCATAGATATTGTCAAACAGGATAAAGCTGAGAAGTTGGAGCATATAAGCCGCATAAAAATTTCCCTCAAACGCATCCTCCTGAAATTTCACTATGGCTGTATAGTTTCGGCCTAGGGTGAAACATAGAAAGAGCCCTTCGTGGTAACTTCCTCTTCGTTCACGTCCGGCTAGCTGTGCAGAGCCAATGCGGTAATAGGTGGAGGCATTCCCCTGGAAGGTGCGGAGAATCTCTGGACCGTTTGTTACCTCAAACCACTACTTGCACTTTCTTCGCAAATTTGCAAAGGGGTCATACTCGTCCTCACACGTTTTTATTGCAATTATTTCCAGAATCTCAGTGGGAAGGGATAATAGGTGGGTTTGTCCTTCCATCTGAAAGTTTTATGATGGAAATTCAATCACTTGAAAATCATTCAAAGGTATACACAAAGTAAAGACAAGGAAGGGGAAAGACAACATTTCAATAAACATACGTTTATTATTATTAGTGCTTGAGTTTCCCTTATCCACTGACTAAACGAACTCCACACAGAGAGGTAAAACTCTCTAACTCCTCGAACCAAACACAGGTTGAGCATTCAGGGGAAAACTCTTGGGGGCACCTATGACGTCTTATGAGTCTATCATGAGGGGTATGAAGTTGAGAGACATCCTCATACACTTGTTGTCTACAAGAAAGTCGAGTGGACTCGTCTTCTAATCTTCCGAAGTCCAACAACTGACCCCAGAAGCCATAGTTTAAAAATCTAACAAAGGTAGCCCGATCAGAGGTCTCCGTCAGCAGCAGATTCTTGAAAAGGGTTATCAATCATAGTGCCAAAGCTCTCTCCCACCGTGAAAATCCGGAAAAGTCCCTCATGGTACCTTCCCCGATGCATATATGAGGGAAACTGAGTTATCATCATAAAGAGGTAATCTATTCCTACCCCTTGGTGTAGCTGAAGCACCCGTGGTGAATTGGATACATTGAAAAGGTGTTTTCATGTCATGCGGATATGGGCATAGTTTAGAAAATCCTCAAGGCTAGCTAAAGACACAATGGTCTCTAGGGCCTCTGTGGGGAGAGATAGGAGATTTGTGCCTTTGTTTTCCATATGAAATTTAAGAAAACCCAATTTTTAATAAAATTGAAATACATATACATATATATATTTTTGTTTCAGTTTCTGGATTTCTAGAGTTATGAAAACTGAACCTCTGATAGCAACTATGAAGACCCTGACCCTAGAAACCAAGGAGTCGGTGCCTTCTGAACATGATGTGTTATCTTAAAATAAAACACACTTTGTTAACAACACATCATGTACCATACAGAGGATCATGTGCGGTTTGGGTTCTGGGAAACCGAAAACTTTTGAAACAATTCATCTTTTAAAATCTGATACCTGAACATTTTAAATCAAAATGTAGGGTGAGCATTAAAATACTCAGTAAGGGGTTTTAAAAAGAAATTAAAACATTGTAACATTTGATAAAATTCTTTTAAAAGAGATTGAACACTTATTAAAGGAAAATTATAACACATAACATAAAAATGATCAATCAAGGTTTTCAAGAAGGATATGGAACGATTGTGTCAATTCTCGAAGGAGTAACGATGGTTATTGTAAACAAGTACGACATGTGACTTACTTAAGCATAAATTAAATGGTTAAAAGTAATGCATAATCAGAGTTGTGCATAAAGGAAACAACTAAATTTTCATATGCTGGTTACTATTCTATTAAGTGATAACACCAATCATGCTCCAAGCTTATACCAGTGAAATAAGAACATTATGAAAACTTCAATGGCATTAGTCGTGAAAGAACTTTATCTTGTAAAGAACTTGTTACATAACTTGAATTATGTGGCATCGACATTCAATATTGACAATCATTTCGTTTCACCAAGGTCCATCCCCAAGGTGTCAATAAAAATTACCAAGGTTATTCACCAAGGTATCAGTCTAAAAGGTCATCTCTAGAGATTAAGTCTTTACCCAATGCAATGGAGCGCTATCTGGGCGCACCCTTGACTTGTATTTATTATCATGTGAGCCACATATTTCATGATTTACTTAAATTGTATGTATATTCAAGATGTCCCATACCACCTTGAATATCTCATTCATTTTAATTTTACCCAAGGTGTCCCATACCACTTTGGGTAATCCAATTTCTTAGTTCATTTAGTGATATTTCATAAGAATTCATTATGTATAATAATAAAAAATGAACCACCACAAATTTTGCTAATACAAGGTATGATAGTTAACTTTGCAAAATGTGTCAATAACTAATCAAAGGCATAAATATCTTAGTAAAACATCTTTTTCACTAAAGCTTATAAAATAATGATATACTAAATGATGAATCTTTGTCATTATGAATCCATGGAAAAAGGAGTTCTTAAGAAAACACTTGAAATCAGTTATGGTGATAAATAGGCCCTTGAACTTGTAAATGAATTAAATCCTAACTTGATTAATTAATACATTCACCAAAGTAGGTTCATTATGTCATAAGATAATACATGAAAACAACATGATATCATGACCTATTAAATCTTAAATCCTCATATACCTCTTAAATCAAACCAAAATACACCCTTTATGGTAAAACACATCATGAGCGATTCCCATTATGTTTCTTTAATAAAACATAGTTCGCATAAAATAAGGATTTACTTAAAGGTTGGTACCCACCCCTTGAAATCATAAATTTGATTTTTATTGGTTTACATGTTTATAAGTACATAGAGATATATAGATACCAAGTTTACAACGAGGGGTTTTCATGGTAAAACAATTTCAAACAACCCTCATTAATATATAATGCATAGTATAACATGTTGGATAATTTTGAAATCCGAAAAATAGATAGAGTTTTGGTTATAAATATCTTTATATACAATAGAAAATTGTATATTTATATCTGCATAGGTTTTATGAAATAAAACCGAAAGAAAACAATCAAACTTAAAACCCCAAAGCCCTGTCCAACATAGGTCCATCCAAAAAGAAAAAAAAATATAACCTATATGTATATATATATATATATAAAAAGGGGGTGACCCACATATATATGAACCATATTATTAAGGGTTGTTTTAGAATAAGGTAAGATAACTATTTTCCCTTTGTAAGCTTTGTATTAAACTATAGGAAAACCCGTTTAAGGACCGAATGGATTTTATTATACATAACAATGTATATGTATAAACCGTATATACTAAAACATAGAAGAGTAGTATTATGAGGGAAAACATAAAAACCACCATACTTGCACCCTACTGGAAACACGAATCCAATCCCCATTTGAAAACATCACAACCCGAAGGGTTTATATTTAAGTATATATATATAAACTGTATATATACACCTAGAGTATAAAGGTATGGGTTTCTTCAAAGGAGATCAAAACATGTAAACACTCTTATGTATGCACCCTACAGAGAACACGAAACAGATTCTTTGATGGTGATACCATCCGAGGGGTATAAATATTAAGTATATATAAACAAATATAAGCTGTATATATACCGAAGGTTTCTTTAAAAGAAGGGAAGAATGCAAGGACCCATACATTGCTGGAGGAGAAAGCTCGGACCAGGTGCACCACACTGATCTTGCTGGGAGTTCGTGGGAGGGAAGGAGGAGAAGGAGAAGCCGCCAGGACTTCAAGAGGCAGGGGGTTTAAGTAGGTATTTGGTGCATAACGGGTGACTCAACCCAAGAGTAGGATGGCGTGGGGAAGATGGGAAAAGAGAGACCTAGGAGGGGGGTGTTCGGAAGTCAAGGGGAGCAGTGCAGGGGAGAGGCCGAGGTGTCCTTGCGCATGCCTACTGGTCGGGTGCTGTTGTGAGGAAGAAGACGATGGCTCGATGGGGTAAACGAATGGACGACCGGGATTCACGAAGTGGAAGATCGCACGGCTGGAGAGGGTGTGGGAAGAAAAATAAAGATATCGGTTTAAAAGAAACCAATCGTCAGGATTAGATCTCGAGTGAGATCGGACGGTCGCGGTGATACGCGGGGCAATTGAGAAGCTAACAGGTTCGGACGGTCGAGATCGAAGCGTGATTTGATCGGACGGTCCTGATTACGCAGAACGCGTCCCACATCGAAATGATCCGCGGTTGAGGCGCGGATTATAATACAAAGCACGCTGGCTTCGGTTTGATAACACGAACACACACACACCGGGGCCTTATACATGGGGCCCATGCGGGCTTTGGCCCACCCCTATGCACCGCGCACCGTAGGCCTTACACACGGGCTCTTTTGCGACTGGACAAACCCACACTCGGCTCGGGCTCAGGCCTGGTTGAAAATATGCATAGCTGGGACCCCGATGGTCGGTACCTCGGGTCCCTTGGGGATTGGTCTCGGCCAAGAGGGCTTGTCCCTTAAGGGATTCCCTCGGCTTGGCCGGCCCCAACCTATATTTTTTTTATCAAGAACTGATTTAAATTTTTAAAACAACCAGTATAAGTATGCTTATTTCAAAATTTAGTGTAAATATTTATACAAAAGAGAGTTAATTCAAAAAAACAAATAGTTTTAATTTAAAATCTAAATCCTTTTACTAGCTTATGTAATATAGTTCATATCAACATAATTTTTTTATAAAAAGAAAATTTATTTAGACTTTCAAAATTACTAGTTTAAGTATGCTTAGTTCAAAATATAAATATTTGCACAAAATGAGTCAATATACTATAATAAAAAAATAGTTTTAACTTAAAATTTAAATCACTTTACTAATTTATATATAAATCTTTTAAAATATATACATTTATTATTTTACAAACAAAACCATTTTAATTATTTGGATCTTTAAAGAAATTATAAAAGAACACTAGTTAATTCAAAAAAAAAACATAAGTTTAGAGCTCAAAATATATTATTATTGATCCATTTTAAACATATCTTTTATAAAAATAATACTAAGTTTTCAATATATAAGTATCCATCAGAATTTTGTGAAAACAAGAGGATTTATTTCTGAGAACACTCTTTAAATTTTAAAACTATGATTCTTTTGTGAAACATACTTTAGAAAAATTATTATAAAATTATAAGAGTATTAAAACCAAGTTTTAATATAAAGATAAACATTATCAATGGAAACCCAAAGGTTGTTTTGAAAACCCAACGGTTATATTTTCCAATGGTCATAATTTATAGGATCATTATAAAATCAGGGGTGTAGGGTGTTTCTTAAAATCAGAACACTTGAGCTAGGAAGGATGGTTCACTTCATACCTTTGGTGTTGAGCATGTGTGCCGTGGCCCTGGCTGTTATATTTTTTATGCTTATGGACTCTAAAGACGAGGACTATTTGATTACTCGTGTTGTGGTTCTTAGTAGTCTTGCTGTGGCTGTGTTAGGTCTTATGCATGGTATTTTCAACTAGTTGAGTCTTGTTGCAATGTAACTTTTAAATATATATCAGTTTACCTTATTCTCCATGTTTTATTCCTTATTAGCGCACAAAACACAACAAAAACAACAAGAGACATCATTAAAGGCACAACATTGCTCACTTGAACTAGTTCATAAAACCTGGGGCGTCACAATGTTTCTCTAGAATCATCAATTTTTATGAGGAATAATCTATAACCGTGTAATTATTCATAAGGTCACATCCCAATACCTTCTGGGATTCATCACTGTAGATTAAAAAACCTTTTCCACTATTGGGTAATGTAAGAAAAGGTTCACTAACTGATCTTTTCTTCAGTTCCTTGAAATTTTACTCACATTCATCTGTCCTTAAGAACTTGTCTCCCTTCTAAGTTAACTTGGTGAGTGGATTATATTTTCATGAGAAATTAAACATAAACTATCAATAATACCTAGATAAACCAAGAAAACTATAGATATTAGTCACTGTGGATTTTCTTGTCTAACATTCAAAAGCCTCCATCTTTGAGGGATCTCTCGATATACATTCTCTTTCAATTATATAAACCAAAAAAAAAGAAACCGTTTGATTTAAAAATTCAAACTTGGTAAATTTTTCATATATTTTTACCTTCCTAAGGGTCTTCAATACAATTATCATGTGATTTTATATGTATTACTTAATCTTTGAGTAGATAATAAAATCATCTATAATGGCTACTGAAAATTGATCAATGTAATTTATAAAGACTCTATTCATTAAATGTATGAAGATAACATAGGAATTTATAAAAATTAATCGAATCACTATATATTCATAGTTTCTATAACTTTTGTGGAATTCTATCATGGGTATATCCTCCTTCTTGAACCTCAATTGATGATATCTAGAATGTAGGTCTATCTTAGAAAAGTATTGAGGGCCACATAGTTGATCAAACAATTAATCAATATAGGGAAGATGATACTTGGTCTTAATTGTGATATTGTTCAACTCTTTATAGTTAATTAAGGGTTGAATTGACCCATATTTCATTTTCATAAAAAGAATAGGTGCACCCAAGGTGACACACTTGGAAAAATGAATCCCTTTTCAATGTTTTTCTAGATTTTCTTCTTGAATTCCTGCAACTCAACCAGGGACATTCTATATGGAGACTTTGAAATTGGTGTGGCACCATCTATGAGTTATATTTAGAAATAAACATTAAATTTTGGTGGAATTATAGGAAACTCTTCTCTAAATACAATAAAAAATTCTTTCACAGTGGTAATATTATTAATGTTATGTTTCTCCCCAATCATTTGAGATAAAAATCCCTTCTAAATCAAAATTAATACCTAAACAAGGGATGTGATCTCCATCAGAAGTTTGTACTTATTTTCACTTTTATAGATGATCATAGGTTGGTTTGGAATATCAAATGTAACTTACATTAATCAATAATTAATTTCAAATTTATGTAGATAATTCCAATCCATTCCTAATATAATTTCAAATTCAACTAGAGGAAGAATAACAAGATTTACAGGAAGAACATTCTTACCAATATCAATTAGAGAGGAATCGTTTACTTGAGATGATATCATCATACAATTAGGGGTTTTCACTATTAATTATTTATATAATTGAAAACGCTCCATATTTATACCCTTATAAAATTATTTAGATAAGAAAGAATTGGTAGGTAAAGAGTCAAATAAGACATGAACAATTTTAGAGTTGATGATAAGTGTACCTTACATAATGTCATTATCACACCCCTAATCATAAATAGCGATCGCATTAGATTTACCATTTTACCATGTCTTAAGAGGCTATTGGCATTTATCACCTCATAAACACTTGAATTTATGACATCTTCTTACCCTTATCAAAATGTATGCTAGATGATCTAGCATAACATTGGTCAGATTTAGTAGTTCATGAAAGATTGGACCAAGGCATGTCATGGAGTGATTTTGAAGAATTATCCAACAAACAATTCTACCCTCAAACTTTTATAATTTATAGAACAATATAATTCTCCATTTTGAGTTAGTATAATCTCCTAGTAATAGAGTATGTGGCTAAATTTTGGAATTTAGTTTTATTTTCAGTAAAATTTTCTAAAAGTCCATCCTTAAAGGAACAAATATTTGATTATAGGTTGAGACCAAAAATTATCTATAATATTTTCATCCTGTTTATTTTGGATTATATGGAAGTATTTAGTATATAAATGATATAAGAAATAGATATATCACGAAACACGATTGAAGAAAGCATGTTTATTCTTATGGGAATAGGTTGGAACTCAAATACGGGAAACAAGTAGGGGAGTGTAACCTATTCTCAAGGGGTGGTATATCTTAGGATTAGATGATGTTATTAGTATACATTCCTCATCGACTGAAGATTAAGAATGGTTGTTTTTAGTTTTTTTATATTGATCATATAAAGAGAGATTGTATATCCCCATATAGAGAATCCCAAAATTGCAACCACATGGGTCATATTCAGTGCTATCATCACAGTGCTTTGTGTTTGAGTGCTAGAGACACATCTCTTGTTTCTCAGAAATCATATTCTTCAACAAGATGAATTTTTTTAGAATATCTATCTTTAGTATAACCAAGGATTCCATGGTAATTCTAGGATCACCATTAATCCTCAACCTATGATATATCAACAAGGTAATAGAGAGAAAAGTGAAGAAAGTTGGGAATTGTATGGATTGGAGAAAGTGATCATGGGTGATCAATTGGTAATTTTAACTGTGATAGGTATGATTCTTTTAAATCATACCCTTATGAATTTTTTTGATACAAGTGTGTACTATTCATTTATTGAATATCATTTCATTGATATGATGTTTAGATGATTCCTTCTGCATGAAAACTCCAAACACCTTTATGATAGTGTGAGTGTCTATCCTTAAAATGTTATAATTTTTCGATAAAAATAATAGGTTTAAATTAGTATAAGATTTATTTGTGATAGACATGGATGTCTATGAATTGATTTTTAGAAAATATTGTCTAAAACAATTTGAGGCCCATGTCAATTTTTATGAACAAATGGTTATTTTCAAATCTATTGATAGTTTTAGGTATCTATATGATGTATTTTGGGTAATGGGTTTAAGTATAGAATGACCCATGGTATCGACAGTTGGATTTGTCTCTTATTAGTTACCAACATTTGTTTTGGAATCAGTAGATGAGATCATGAATTGATATTTTCCAACCATATTGGACCACTTCCTTAATGTTTTTCCAAAATATTTCTTTGTATTTTCACCCAAAATATTAGTGGAATTTATTATTTATCTCCAAATGGGGACTAGTGTTATTTCCATCTCATCTTATTAGATGGAACCAACAGTATTGAGGGAATTGATGGATTAGTTGGAAGAGTTTCAAAGTAAAGGGTTCATCTAACCAAGTTCATCTCTATGGGTAGAACCATTTATTATTGTGAATAAAGTGGATGGATGTCTTAGGATTTGTGTACATTATTATAAGCTTATCCATGTTATGATAAATAATTGGTATCATATTCCATGAATTTATTATCTATTTGATCGATTGAAGGGAACCCAGATGTTCTCCAAAATTTACTTACGTTTAAGTTATTAAGAAGTTTAGATTTGTAAGGATGATATTCATAAGACATCTTTCAGGAGAAGATATGGTCATTATGAGTTTTTTGTTATACCTTTTGGTCTTATTAATGCACCATTCTTATTTATAGCATTGATGAATCAGATATTTCAAAGGTATCTTGATTCTCTTGTGGTGGTGTTTGTGGATGATATACTGGTGAATTCAAGGAAAAAGGAAGATCATGAGTAACACTTGGATACTGTGTTGGGTATATTTTGGAAGAAATTTCAATGTGACAAGTTATCAAAGTGTGATTTTTGGATACAAGAGGTACGTTTCCTTGACAATGTCATTTTTGAAAAAATAATTTCTATAGATATAGAAAATATTGAAGCTTTTATCAATTGGAAACCACTAAATAATGTCTTTGATATATGTAGTTTCCTTATAATTATGGGATACAACAAAAATTGTGTACGTGATTTTTTACTTTTGGAATCATCGATGATAGCTCTGACGAGGAAAGGTGATCCTTTCAAATGAAATGATAAATAAAAGAATTCGTTTCAAGAGTTTAAGTATAGACTTACATCTACACATATCTTTTCATTTATAGAGTCTAGATAGTGATATGTAGTATATTTCAATGCATTAGGATCTGGGTTGTGTAGTGTCCCCATATAGGGAGATAACATTGTTGCTTATGGCTCATGAAAGTTACACTTGCATGAGAAGAACTACCCAACACATGATTTTGAATTTGGATTTTGTGGTCCATTATTTTAATACTTGGTATAAGTATCTTTTTGGCTATAAATTTACTGTTTTTTCATATCATAAGAGTTTGAAGAATATTTTCTCATAAAGCGATTTGAAACTAAAGAATCGAAGATGGATGTTATACCTTAAAATTTACTAATTCAGCTTGATGTATACATTGGTTAAATAAAAATACATAGTGGATGCATTAAAAAGAAAAAATATACTCAGTTGGATATAGAAGCTTCAGATTAGTGGTAGCCGATGGTAGTCATAGCAGACTTGCACCAAGATTGTATCGACCAGGGTGACTTTGAAGTTTTATTACCAATTTTAGTTTTTCTTTATTTTCTTTATCATGAGAAAGAGGCTTAGATATATGATCTTGAATGTTTTACCACAAGAACAAAACTCAATGGTGTGGAGACCATTAATGGATGTAAGCTAGATGATATTTTAGTTTTTAGGTTTATTGGCTAGATCATGGAACATTTGGATTGTTAGTAATAGATTCTTTATGTATACCACTATTCGATATGATCTGTTCATCCATAAATTCAAAATATTTTACAGAGTGATGAAAGAAAAATTTTGGTTGGTTGGAATGAAAAGAGAAGTAGAAGATTATGTTTTGATATGAATCACCTATTAGTAGGAAAAGGTGGAACACTCATGATTAGGGATCATGTTGCAGTCATTTCCAATTACCTAATTGAAGTGTGTGCAGATTTCCATGGATTTTATGACAAGTTTACCAAGAACGGTTACTAAACATGATTCCATATGGGAAATTGTTGATCGTATCATGAAGTTATCTCATTTTACCTCTATTATTGAATCCCATATGGTGGAGGAATTCTCCAAAATCAATATCTAAAAAGTTTTAAAGATTCATGGAACTCTATTCCCAATTGAATTTGATCGAGACCCCAGGTTTACATCACATTTTTGAAAATTGTTATAACAAACCCTTAGGACTCAGTTGTCCATGAGCACAATGTTTCATCCTCAAACAGATGGATAAATTGATAAGATGATCCAAACATTAGAGGACATGATTTGGTATTTTTTAAGATAGTTTAGTGGCGCATAAGAGGACCACATACCATTAATGGAGTTATTGTAAAAGAAAACTATCCGAACTCTATATATATGGATCATTTGGAATCATTGTATATGGATCCTTATCCTTCCCCACTTTTTTGGGTGTAAACAATTGGGACTTCACTAGTTGGACCCAAACTTGTGTAAGAGACAATAAGAAAGATTCATTTTATCTAAATAAGTATAGATATGGAATAAATTCATTAGTAATTTTATGTGGATCATTATTGATGGCTGTTGTTATTTAGATGAGTGATCATGTGTTTTTGAGAAACTCTACAAGGCTTGGGCTTCATCGTTTTAGTAAGTAGGAAAAGTTTTATCCTTAAAAAACATTCCATTTTGAGATACTTGAATGAGTTAGTGAGATAGAATATCAGTCAGAATTTCTTCCAAGGTTCAGTTTAGTGCATAATGTGTTTCCTCTGTCTCATTCAAAAAAGTATTAGCCTAATCCTGACCATGTGATTCCATGGGATCACATTTTCCTAGAGCCGGATGCAACCTTGATTAATGTACTAAATTATGGATTACAAAGGGAATATATATTTTTTCTAAAATAATTATTAAAATGTGGGTTTTATGGAAACATAGTCAGATTCAGGAAGAAACTTTGTATCGTGAAAATGAAATGTTAGAGTAGTGACCAAAACTCTTCCATGAAAACTTTATTTTTCTAATTTCTATGGATGGTAAGGAAAATAGTGGGGATAATTTTACACCCTTAGGTTACTTGTGGTTAAACCTTTATTTATTTATTTTAAGTATATATAATAATATGGTTATGTTTTGGTAGGTTCAGAGGAGTTTTGGCATGCTGTAGAGGCCTTTCAAGAGTTTCATAGTTTTATCTTGGTTAGTACAAACCGTAAAACATATCCAGAAAATCATGTGGCTTGTGGAAGGAATGAAAGTATATTTTCAGGGATGGAACATGGTTTTTACAAACCATGAGGATGTGTAGGGGAATCCATACATGTTTATACATATGGGAAAATCATGGTTGACACATAATTTAACTAATCGTGTGATCCAACCATGTTAGGGGTTGTCTTAAAGTAGTAGCATCACATGATTAGAACATGGCTTTCCAAGCCTTTCAGCCTGACCGTGTGACCTAACTATGCTTCATAAAGTTTTATATCTAAAAATTTTGGATTAAACTTGTTTTAAGTCCCAAGACACATTTTTATTGCCTAATATTTAATAATCAAGAACTACTTTTTTCTCCAAATTCTTGAGAGGAAATTACCTTCAATCTAGGTGTAAGTTTTCGATGATTTAAATCTCATTGGAGATCCAAATTTTTCAATAAGTCTCCATTCTTGCTAATTAATCTTTGATATCTTATCCTCCTCTTTCATAATGACATTGATCTAATCCTCTATGGATTGATCCATGTTCCTTGATGGGTATTGTGTGTTTATGGATGAATCTACTAAATGAATGGTGATATAATCCCATATTTATATGATTTTAGTGATGTTATTTGTTTTTACGAACTATAATGAAGTAGGGGTATTATCTCTCAACTCCACTTTATTAGAACTTAAAGGTTTATCCATAAATAAATGTTTTATTAAAATTATTCTCAAAACCTCATACAACTCTTAATGAAAACCACATTAGTGATGGTTTTGAAAAATTGTGGAAATTGGATGGTTTTGTGGAAAATAATCTTTGATGATGACTTTAAAATTTATGTTTTAATATTATGGTTTGATTTGATATATAAAAAATGGTTTTTTAATTGTTTATTAGAAGAAAGGTTTCATGTGAAATGGATTGGCATGCATGGTTAGTGTGGGTTCATTTGAATTTGAAGTAACCCTGTGGAATGAGCATGTACCTTTGGGACACTAGGTATTTGATATATTACGATGACTTGGTAGATCAATGAGAGATCAATCATGAGTAAGTAAATGTAACCTAGGCATGCATGTTTAGATGTGTCTAATCATTGAATGCGTATTACAAAAGAGAATTAAAAATGTTTTGAAGGATTGTTTTATTTATTCCCATGTAAATCTACTTTTTTATTTGATAAAAATTATTTTAACTATTTTAAATAGTGTTCTATAAATTGTGCTAACTGGTTCTTGTACTAGTTGCATAAGTAGGGAAGTCATTGGGAAAATCCTACCGAGTCTAGACTCACCTCCTTATTAAGAACTATTTTATATTTTCATATTTTATCTATCAAGACACAAGTGTAGGTAAGGTTAATAAATTTTTTAGTGATTCTTCTAAATGCCATGGGCATGTATTATTGATTTGGAGAATAGTGTAGGTGTTAAAGTGATTTTTAAATATATTTATTGTCATTGGGTTTTGTTATACTACAATTTCATTGTTTATGTCACTTGGTTTCTTCTTGTACTTTGATAAGGTTGTTGGATTGGTTATGTTTTATGTTTTTTTTTTCAATCATTCATTATATATAGGTTTATTGATTATATTATTGTGGTCTATATGTTTATATTTTAAAGAGAAAATATTCCCCAAAATTTTCTTAAGGATCTAGGAATTTAATGCTAGCCTTTTGTGTCATGGGGATATCACCAAAGTCCAGCAACATCCACCACCACTTCCAAATCAAATGGGTGAGGGGTGGGATGTTACATACCACATGGGTTATACGACATTATACCAGTATTTGGATTCTATAAAGTCATAATACTTTGTGAATTTGGGTGGTGAATTTGTAATTGTTTTGAGATGATGATGAATTATCTATGTCCCAGGGTTTTCTATATAAAAACATATATGGGTATTCTTTTTGGTACCTTACTTGTACAAATTTTTTGAGATATATTTTTATTATTTTCCTTCCCTTTTTAGGTGTCATAATTGGTATATTTATATACACCATTGCATAGGTTTCTCTTTATATATAATATAACTCATTTTTTAGTTTCATAGTGTCAAGTACTTTTATAGAGATAAATGGTAAATTTACCCAATAAAACGATCTTGAATTATTTTGATGATTTCGTTATATTAGGTATGTTATGCTTACCCTTGGGTTGATTTTTTTGAAGTTACAAACTAGTTGGTTTTAAAGAGAAATTTAATATTTATCTAATAAATAATTATTCATCATATGTGTCAAATATGTGTTGTCATTTATGGGTAATAATATATGGGAATTCTGAAATGGTATTTATGTACTTAATTGGGTGTTTCACCTAGGAAAAGTATAATTTTTTATTCCAGGTTCCAGGCCTCGACCAATACTTTTTTAGGTGTTATAGTTTTTTATTTGATTACCATATTGAACATTATAAATGCCTGCATTAATCATTTAGAAAGGAATGTTCATAATTCTTCTACATCTACACTAAGGGGAGAGAGGGTGTAGAGATCATGGATCCCATTCTTATAGGAATCCTTAATGACACTTGGATTTATAACTGATCAATGTTATATATAGGAGATATATTTTCTCAATAAATGGTTATACACCATGGGGTATGCCATTCTTTTTATGTTTTTTCCACTACTTCATCTTTTATGTTAATAAATCTATGATTATAATGCTATATTAATTTATTATTTATTATTAATAATTAAATATATTTTTATTCATGTTTATAATATTTTGGGATATGTTATACTATTATTCTTGAATTATTATCTGATTTATAGATTTTAGATATTAATGTGATAAAGTCCCATGATTGATGTATCTTGATAATTTATTTTACTATCCTTATAGAAAATTTCATCTTTGTATTATTTGATGAATACAGTTGAAAATTAGTGTTCAGATTGTTAATTTTTTCTACCAGTCATTGTTCTCTATTATCCCCTCATTTCTCAAAATGGTTCAAAAATAGGAGCCTAAGTGGTAGATCATTTTCACTTGATCAATAATAAGAGTTTTCGGTTTTTAACCCCACCATTAAGTTGTGTTTTTGTTTCAATTTTTAGTTAACATCATGTAAATTCCATGTTTAATCATGTTTAAGGGGGTTATTCTTGGTCTTGTGAGCTTTAGGGGTGCATGGAATGGGTTCCATACAATGAAACACCATGCTATAATGCCACCAGAAAACCAACGGAAATCCAGTAGGAAAGAGACCCCACTGGACTCATCGGTTAATGAAGCCTATGGGGTCTTTTTTTATAGGGTTATTTTTGGACTTTTCCCCTTCCCCCTTTAATATATCTCACTTGATTTTACTCCCCAAAATGTACATGAAGACCACTATTAAAGAAATAATCTTTCAACTCTCTTCCCATGTTGTAATAACCTAAATAATAGGTCTTTTGGGCTCCTATTTGTAGTTATCATCTCTTTATGGTAAGTCTATCCTTCATATCCTCTCTTCTCTTATCCTATTTATCTGTCGTGTTATGCTCAAATATATTTTTCCATTTTCTCCATATTTTCTAGGTATTTAATCTACTACTGCAATATCTTATGTTTTAGTCGAATTAAAGGCCAATATAGGATACATGTCCCATCCTAGACATAAGGTAGGTGGTCCCTAATTATTTTTCATAGTTGTTTTTTTCCTCTCAAGTTATAGAGATATTCCTACAGCCGATTTCCATTCCTAATATGATTTTTTAAATCCTAAAATAAATTACTAGGAATTATATAAAACCTTTAATTTTTTATCTTGTAAAAATAAAAGATTAGAATCATGGGATATCTTATTTAGGCTTATGCCTTTTAAAATATACCCTTGGAAATAGGAAACATAGTTTGGGTTAGTGTTTTTTTTGGTAAATTAACATGGTAATTGTAAATAAATTTTTTCCCTTACAAGGTGTCTTGAAATGTGTTTCTGGTTTAAAAATATTATATGGTATTTGTAATGAAATTTGAAGATGAAATAGACTCTTTTTTGGATTTTCCCAGTTTAATAATTAAAAGATGGTATTTTATAACGGTTTTGGATAATTGGGGTTGGGATTTTTTTGAGTGGAAATGTTAATTGATACCCTTATTATTTTAAATTTTTATTTTGTATTTTGTTAATGAAGATTTATGCATTATATACATAATTCATATATAATTTTGTGATTTATGGATCATCAATTGTTTATTAGGACCAAGGTTAACCCAACCACTGAGTGGATACTTTGGGACTTGGGGATGGGTATATTACCCTTGAGTTCTGGTTGGATTGGGGAAGGGTGTATTAATACCATTTAGGAGTGGGTTTGGGATGGAAAAGTCGCCCTAACATGATTAGAGATATTTGACACTTACTGAAGTAGGTGGGTCTGACCTCAGGCGTTACCATGGATCCCAAGTTCAGAGTCTTATTTATATTTATAGTTATAAATTTTTTTTATATGTATAAAATTCACAAGAATTCAAAATTTAGACAAGATTATTTAGCAATTACATTGGTGGTCTCTTAATAATTAATTATCACACCTTTCTCGGGCTACTATTTAGTACATAGGTTGATTTCATGAATGCTGGTAGGGATAAGGCTAAGAACCCTATGACTGATGCATGATTTCATGATAGGACAGAGTTGGGGGATGGGTGTTGGGATAGATCTCGGGCCTCTTGGGGGGACTTTTAGTTTATGGGGTCACTTTTATCTTTTGTATCTTTTGTATTCTTGATTTATATACCTCCTAAATTGTATGGTAATCTTACACACATGTGACATAATTGTAGTGAATATATCAGTTATCTTTAGTTTGGTTATTACTTTATTATTAGTTTATGTCATGGAAATTCATATTAATTATTTCATGTATTTGTCTATTTAACTATAAACACATAGGGTATAGTCTCTCAAATAAATTTCAATTGAACCTAACCACTAGACAAAAACATATAGTGTGTGGGGAGGTGTTCATGAAGTCATGTATCACTACTGGTCTGGTTAATATTTAGTGTGAGATGAGATTAGATGAAAGAATTTGGTATTAGAGCATCATTTTCTAGTGTATTGATATTTAGGTATCTGGATAGAATAATAAGACATGTCTGGGATTGGTAGTGAGCTCATGCTTTGGAATAGATAACCCAAATATGTGGAAAAATCCAAGTCAACAAGGATAAGATTATTGTTAATCTTTTCATTTTACAATTTATTTATTCCCACCTATGGTGTTGCACTTGGTTTTCATTGTTATCACTTTTTGGGATTTTGTCTCTTTGTTTGGTACATTAATAGATCACGTGTGAATTCATGCATCACACAAAGAATATTGAAATTTATATGATGTGTTCATGTTATTATGTAAGTTTTAAACTCTATTTGTGGCTTTTCAATGGTTTATGTTACCCTAAAATTTTTACTATCCCTTATTATTCTTTAGTTCATGTCTTCTCGTGGGGGTGGGTGGGTTGGTTGTTTAATGTTCCAACAACGGCTTAGATTGTTCTCTACCTTATAATTTTTTGGTGTAACTATACTTGAATAACTTGTAAAGAAATATTTATTGGGTATTAATCCTGATAAAAGTAAATTGTTACATTATGGTTGGTTAAATAAAAATTCAGTAAGAAAACTATAAGGTTATTTCTCTTATAGCTTGTCAATGACCATTTATTTGACTATAACATGGAAATTATAAAAATGAGATAATTTTAATGGAGTTGGAATATAAATATTAGGAGTATAATACTTGATAAATAATGTGATAATTATAATGTAAAATTCTTAGAGAAGATGGGGTAATGATAAATTAGGGGTATAAATTGTAATTACATGGGTTAGTGTCCCTATATTTATTTACTTTTAGAATTGATAAATGATTTTTATATGTATCATGTTATGATCTTGGGTTGGATTTAAAGATATATTCAACCCTAGAAAACTATGGACTAAGTCCTTGAGGTGGAGGGAGAGAAACCTCTCTAGCGTATTGACCATAACCTCTGACATCTCCTTGTCAAGTTATAAATGATAAGATTTTTGAGAGACTCTTTCTCATAGTAAAACCCTTGAATATGGGACATCCTCAGATTTCTATGACAATATCAAATCTCACCCATGGAATCTAGTGTTAACACCTCTACTTTTCATAGGTGACGTTATTCTAAATACAACTGATCTATGGATGGAGTCCATGCATAATATACTAAAAAACATAGAGATGCCTATGGAAAATAGGGTGAAGTTGGCTATGTTCATGTTATGTGGGGGAATACTTCGATGGTGAGAAATTATTTTATTGGGGTAGAAACATGTTAGGATGACCTAGAAATATTTTTAGACTCACTTATTTAGCGACTTATTTCCTCATACCCTATGACCAGATAGGTATTGAGAGTTTATAAGGTTAGATAATGTTTAACAACCAAAAATTTTATAAATAAGATTTATTTTTCGATGAATAAATTACTTATTAATAAATGTAGTTATAGAAAACAATTTCACTACATTTCATTTATTATTTTTGACTCTTATAAAATATGGAAATAATTTTTATATTAGGATTTAAAGGCCATAAATCATCATAAACATTGATAAAATATAAATTCTATAGTGACTATTAAGATTTGTATATATTAAGGTTTAAGATAAAGTCTAATCAGTATAGTTATAAGAAGTGATGGCCTCAACCGGTAGGATCATACCCTATGAAGCCCATTTATCAGTGATTCTGAGGGAGATTACATCACATGGAATTTCCATGGACCAAGACCAATATGAGATTCAATAAATTAAACTTCTTAAAAACCATTTATAAAATAATTTAATGCTTATCGAGGTCATTTCCTAAACCATATACACTGAAACTCACCAAGAAAGTACCACCATTTCATAGCTTTCTCTTAGGGTGTACACATGTTTAATAAGGGGTTATGTATCTAGAACCTAGTATTGTGAATGTTTAAATTATATTTTTAATAATATAATGGTTATATTTATCCCTTTTTCATTATTACATTATATATATAATTATATAATGTGTTTGATAAAATAATATTTTGATAAGAAGAAAATAAAATTATATTTTTTCAAAATATACAGTATTAATTAAAACACCCTTTTTATTAAATTCAATAATTTCTAAAAACATTTTCTGTCATAAAATATTATTATGAAATAATATTTATTTATATATAAATGATTATGTAATTTAATGAAGTCTAATTTCACTTTTATGAAGACTAGAAAGTGGTTAGTGTCGTAAAAATAAGTACATTCTAGAAAATAAGTTTTTAATATAAAATTTAAAATTATCATATTAATAAAATTAATTTTGTAAAATAAATATTATTTTTGTAATTATCACATCAAAATTATCCAATGGAGATTTTTTCATATTTTTTAAGTCAGCCAAATTTTCGGGTTAAAAATAAATATTGTATGAATTTTTGGTATAAATTATAACATCATAATAGCACAAAATTATTTTGATAAATACTATAAATTGAATCCATGACTATTTAAGTTATTTTTTTAATTTTACAAACCTTTAATGAGTCCTTAAATACCTGTATTATAGTTTAATGTTTTAAAATAAATTCTCTATGAAGATAACTCACTTCCACATCATAAATGGTATTATTTTAATGATTTTAGTTCTTATCCTAATAAAATATATATAACCACTCTTATTTGGTAGAAACCATGTTATGAAACCACGTTAAGGTTTGTGGTTTTGATTATTTTATCACTAAGATCCCAAAACATCGGTTTAGAAATTAATAATGAATTCCACTATATTTTGATATAAATACCAACCCAAAATCCTATTAATATTTCATAAAAACCAATTTATCAAGAATTTATTCTATATTCTCCTCCTTAAATCCCTTCCAAGGTTTTCCCTCGCTCTCAAAAAGCTCCTTTCATGATCATAGAATCACCCGTCAAGGTAAGGGATTCTCTCATCTTCTTTTTTATTCAGGTACTTTATTTGTACTAATATTTTTTTTTATAATTTCTTATTTTTTAACATTTTTTTATAAATCTATTTAATTACATTATGATATTTAAGTGATTGTATACAAACTTTTACTCTCATTAAACCCTTCCAAAAACCTTTATGTATGCCCGTTATGCAGCTGAAATTATCCCCTAATTTACCATGCCAAATATTTTCATTGTAAATACCCATCCCCATTTCCACTCAGTGTTATTTACATAGATGTACCTATCCTTTATTTATTTTGGAATTATATTTTTTTAACCTAAAATCCTTAATCATGGGATTCAGAGTGATGAATACGTTCTTATGTTGTATGATCGATGTGCCACACAAATGCATGTACATAATATGATTATGAAAGGTGGTCCTAGAATAATATAAACCTATAATTCTTTGGGTATTGTTTTTATCTAATGAGATAAAATATATGGTGAATGAGTAGTTATCCTAAGAACAATATGTTATGATTTCTTGGAAGTTATCCTTGACTTATGATTATGGTGTCTTTTTTTTATATTATTACCAATTTCTCGTATTACCTTGCTGTAATCATATTATATCATGGTTTGATTTTTATATTTATGATTCTAAACATTCTATATCACTTTTATATTCCTATTAAATAACACACATTATTTTCATCATGTTATTATTTTATTATTCTCTTACTGAGATTTATAACTCACCCCTTTATTATATACGCCCTGGGTTATCACATGCGATTTTAGAAGATCAGTGGAAATTTATAGGCTTGTTAAGGAGTTATAAATAATGGGATGTATCCCAATTTTAGGTTATTGTGGTATGTATCTAATTAGCCAAATATACCAGGCCTCTTGATCTTTTTTGATCATGTTATGTGTGTCTTAATGTAATATATGATGAAATATATTTTCTAAGATATACGAGTTTTTAGAGTTAGTATAAGAGAAAGGTCTAGTTTTTTTGGGATTAAGATTATAATTCCGTAGTGAAAGCCTTAGGGATAAGAATAAACATAGGAAAAAAATCATAATTTTGGGTAAATTATAGAGTGAGTATGTTATAAGAAATGAAATCCATATCTAGATACTATAAGTTGATGTGGGTGTAGCACAATTGTTCCAAGGGTTAATAACTCCAAAAGGGAACATTGGGTATTAACTCGATTTTCAACTTGTCCATGAAAAAGAGACAATAATGTACACCTGGTTTCATACACCTGATTTATATGATTTGTTAAATTCACCAGCTCTTTAAAAACTATTATAAAAGGAACAAAGATGCCTATGAAGTTTATTATTAGGAAATAGACTATGGATATCATAGATTTAAACCTATAAATTCATAGGTTAAGGAATTAATGGAATTTTTGGGTTATCCATTTAATATTAAAATCTTCCATTTTTTATATTTAATAGTTGAAAAATATCAACCCTTATATTCCTTTGTCAAAAAATGGATGGAAATAAGAGGAATCATTTAAAAAACTAGTGTGTTGGGAAATGTGATGACTATATAAATGGGATTCATAACATGATGATAGAAAATTTAATATGTGTTGTGATTATAACAAACCAAATACAAAAAATTATGATCAATAACTGGCATATAATTGAATCCCAAAACATGTAAAATGAGATGATAAAAATGTATCATGAATGTTCATGTGATAATGGTTATAAGGGATAAAAGATTCAATTTACAACGTGTCAAAAAATGATGAAAGAGGAACCAATGGAAATGTTAAAAAATATATGTAATATGTTTTATTTGTGTAAAAATAGTGCATAAATTAGGTAATTTTCTTAGGAAAATGAATAATTCATTTAACATGATAAAGGGAAATAAAGTCCCATAAAATGTACCATTAACAGTTCCATATAAAAAATGTAGGGAACTTGGGAATTATCAAACATAGTTATATATTCCAATGGATAACAAGTATGATGAGAACCAATAATATCCAATACCTTGGGAATAAGGAAGGTCCTATGCTATGATAATCTCTGAGATGAATAGTAATAATTTAAGTATAATTAACATCTAGTCTAAAGTTTTATATGTCATTTTGTATTTCAATTCACGCCTCACTATCATATATAATATTTTTTATTAGAAATTAGAGTAACCACCCCAAATGATTTTATATCCTTAGAAACAAACTTCTATTATTATTATTATTATAATACAACAAGTTAATGTTTGTGGGAATGTTCTTCTTTAAAATTGTAGCACCCCAAACAGTTTATCTACCCAAAAAATTCAATGGGTTTAGTAACACTAGCCTTAGACATGCCTCCATGTATTCCTAAGGCTTCCGACTAGCAGTAAGGGTATAAGAAGTGATAGTGGGGAAACTATACCCTTTGGGGATGATGTATTAATATTCCATGTATAATATATAAGTTGTGAAGAATAAAGAACATAAGACATTTAACTAGTAATCCTGCCATCTCAGAAAAACAATAATAGAATACAATAGTGGAAGAATAACTGAAAACAACAACAAAATGAAATAAACAATCCAAACATACCATTTATAGCTAATCATGAATATATATACAAGTAAATTAATAAAATAAATAGACGGGTCAATGATGGATGAACACAATACATACATAAATAATATCATTTTGAAACAGAATGAAATAAAATAGAAATCTAATAGAGGAAAGAACCAATGGTCCCTTTCCTTCCATCCCATGATAACCCACTAGGATCCAATAGTAGATCCCGAACCCCTACCTAGACACAAAATCCTGAAATCTGCATGTGACCCAAAGGGCCCGTTTAGGGTGTGTGAACATGTCATAGTAGGCCACCAACAACGTGTGCCCATATTATATTTCTGATTAATGAGGTGTATATAAAAAGTAAATAAAAAGGAATAACATGAATTTAAATAAACACAATCTTCCATGGTTCTCAATAGCCACCAGGAAGCTGCCACCTACTTCGTGTAAGATTTGATGTCCTAGAAAAAACTTTTTTTTCCTTGATTACATATATATATAATATATTTAAATATTAAACATATTATTATGGATTTTTCATTATTTTTCATTAATATAGTGTAACAATGTTATGGAGTATTTTTCGCATTGACAAGGTTAAAACAGTTTCCCGCTATGATGAGAAACTTGATGTGCTATGAAAATATTTTTAAATATAGTTCTGTTATTGGATGACATACTATTATGGGACACATAGTATATAAACCATATGGTGTGAGTTATTGGAAGCATATGGGACTTATTCTCATGAAGTTCACACTTGATAATCTCCAAGATAGAATATTATTAGAATAGACATTCTTGTAGGAATTCCTCATGTTTTGGTGTCATCAGATATTCCTATTTTTGAGTGTGTGTAATGGTCTTTAGACATTAGTATTATCATTAATACATGTCATGACTCATGAAATTTTATTTACTAATGAAAACTATCACACAGATAGATGATGGGATGTAGGGTACATTTGGTGAATCACAGGTGAAATGTTATTAATGGATAAGTTTAAAAAAGATTTTTTGCTCACATTTATGGAAGTTGATATCTCAGCCCTTTGATTGAAAATGAACTGTTGCATGAAATACCATGGCCATGGGGTAACAACAAGTTTATTTCAGGTAGTCAAAAATGAAATATCAAGTATAAAGGTTGATAACACTACCATGAAACCATCTTGATGAGATATTTAAAAAAAGGGATTATATTACACAATTACCATTCATATGTGGATGTCGTTGTTGCGACATTAATTTATTTCTCTTGGTTTCCTCGACCCATTTCTAGACAATACTCTTGGACATAGGCAAGATCGCCTAATGCCAATGAGAAAGAATCATAGAGGGTTATACACTAAGTGTTTCTGGTGATCTCATTTAAAATATATTTGAATTTAATTTATGGAATAAATTTTATTCTCAAGAAAGTGGAATAAATTTATTCAATTTAAAATGATTGCATAAAATAAAAAAAATATTTATTAAATTTTCAATAAAATAAATAAATAATTTTTTATTCATAATTCGATGAATAAATTTTTATTTAATTTATGCAATCATTTTAACCTGAATAAAATTATTCCACTGTCTTTAGAATAACATTTGTTTCATTAATTAAATTCAAATAGCATTTAACCGAGACCACTAGAAACACTTAGTTTGTGTCCCTTTAGGATTTTTCCTCATTGGCATTAGGTTAGCATACCAAAAGTCCAAAATTACTGTCTAGAAATGGGTTAGGGCACCAAAGAGAAAGAACTTATAGTCACAAAAATTAAATGCACATAGGAATACTCACTGTGTAATATAATCCATTTGTCTCAATATCTCATCAATATGGTTTCCTGATAGTGACATAAGCCTTTATTCTTGATATATCATTTATTGAATTCATGATATAAACTCATCGTTACACCATGTCCATGAAATTTCATGCTATGGTTCTTTTTCAATCATAGGAAAAAGATATCAACTTCCATAAATTCAAGGGATAAATCCTTCCTCGAATTATCCATTAATAACATTTCATTTTTGATGTAGCCAATGAACCCTACTTCCAACTAAATGTCTGCGTGACGGTTTTCATCAGTAAATAAAAGTGCGTGAGTAATGACATTTATTAATGATAATATTAAAGTCTAAGGACCATAATACACACTCACAAATATGAATATCTGATGACACCCAAACATGCAGAATTCCTACTGGAAGGTCTGTTCTCATAATCTCTTATCTGGGATATTACCAAGTGCGAAATTCATGAGAATTAGTCTCATCTACTTATGAGTACTCACACCTAACTGTATGTATAATATGTGTCCCATAATAGTATGTAATCTAACCATAGAACTATATTTAAGAATATTTTCATAGCACTTAAAGGTTCTCATCATAGCAGGGAACTTCTATGACCTTGTCAATGTGACAAATAATCCTAGACATTATTACACTATAGTCATTTATAACTATGAAAAATATGTAATAAAATGTTAAATATTTAAATATATTAAATATTAATGTAATCAATTTACAATTAGTTGGCTCTAGGACACCAACTCTTACAAAATCCCACTTGAACTAGGGCCAACTTCCCACGACTTTCAGTCTTTTAGACCTCATATTATTATCATGTTTCTCTTGAGTAGGCTTTAGTCAAGGGGTTTTACATATTTTATTTCATGGAAATAATACTCACTAAAACTTCACCTCTCTGAGAAAAATTCCTCAAGATATGATACTTCCGAAATATGTTCTTTATCCGTTCATGCGACCTTGGATCTTTTGCGAGAGCCACCACTAGTGTATTATCACAATACAGTGTGATGGGCCTTTTATTTCTAGGTAACACATCCAACTCCTGGATAAATCTCCACATCTAGACTGCTTCTTAATTTTCCTCATAAGCTGCGATATACTCAGATTCTACTATAAAATCTGTGACCACACTCTTCTTTGAGCTCTTCCAGCTCACTTCACCTCCATTCAATGTGAAGATATACCCCGTTTATGACTTCATGTCATCTTTATCAGTCTAGAAACAAGTATATTCATATCCTTTAATTACTAGTTCCCCATATCCTCTATAAACCATGAAAATATCCTTAGTTTGATTCAGATACTTTATGATAGTGTTGACTATTATCTAAAGGTGGTCACCTCTGTCATCTTGATATCTACCTACTTCACTCAATTCCTATGAGTCATCCAGCCAAGTACATCGCATGAAAAACATGAATGACCCAATTATTGATCTTTATGGAGTCCTTATCATTCTCTCCCTTTAATTATGTGTCTAAGGGAACATTATCTTGTAAGGATGAATTCCATGTGATGCTAGAAACAATTACCTCTTGGATTTTTCTATACTGGATCTCTTTAGTATCTTGTAAATGTATATAATTTTACTTAGGCCAAACAATATCTTGGAACTATCATGATGGATATTGATCCAAAGAATATATGATTCCTCACCCAAGTCTTTAATGGAGAATCATTGATTCAACCATGCCTTAAAAGTCTATAAGACTGGTATCACATTCCCAATAAGTAATATGTCATCAACATATACTAACAGAAAAATGACCACACTCCCACTAAAATGTTTGTAGACACAAGGCACACATTTTTTCTATATAAAAAAAAATTCCATTATGGATTCACCAAAATGAATGTTCCATGATCTGGATTCCTTCTTTAGTCCATAAATGGATTTTTGAAACTTGAATAATTTATTGGCATCCTTTGGAGTCATTAAACCTTCCGGTTGTGTCCTGTAGAAATCTTCTTGAAGGTTACCATTAAGGAAGGATGTTTTTGAAATCTATTTTCCAAATCTCATAGTAATGGTATTTCTACAATGTAAAATAGAATTTTGATGGATTTCATCAATTAAACTAGTGAAAATGTTTCTTCGTAGTCAATGCCTTGATGCTGTTTGAATCCTTTTGAAAACCGTCATTTCTTATAGGTACTGACTTTTCCCATTTTGTAAAGTTTCATATTGAATTCCCACTTACAACCCACATACTTTACATCAACTAGAGGATCTACCACAATCCAGACTTGGTTTTGGTACATGGAATCCATTTCAGAATTCATGGATTCTTTTCCCAAAGAAATGTCTATGCCACCTACTTCATTCTTGATGGTTAAAGGATCATTATTATCAAATAATAATGATTCAACATCCTAATTAACTAGAAAAAATATACCATTATAGTTCTCCAACCTCTCTATTACCCCTACACATTTCTTGTGTCTATGGAACAATTATTTCTTCCACCTGGCTTTGCGGAATCTGTTACTTTACCAAGTCTTGTGTATATTGAGCCTCGAATCCATTGAATTCTATCTCACTCCCACTAACACTTTTGGAGATGTGTTTCCTCTCAAATAATATGGCATTTTTTCCACCATAACATTTTTTTCTTTGGGTTTGTATAGGTAATATAACCTTGTTTCATTGGGGCATCCTATAAAGGTACACTTTGTGACCCAGGGTGAAAGTTTGTTACCTGAAGAGGACTTAAAAAATGATTCACTTCCCCACAAATTGAAATTTGATAACATGTCTTTATTTGCACTCTATAACTCATATAGAATACCATTTCTTGATTTAGTTGGTACTTGGTTTAGTATGTGCATTTTTGTTTGTAATGCATATCCCCAAAAGGATAATGGAAGACTTTTATGACTCATCATTGATATCACCATGTCCAACAAGGTGTAGTTACTCATTTATCTCACACCATTTCACTGGGGAGTGTAAGGAGGATTGATTTGGGATAGGATCCCAAACTTCTATAAGTAATCAATGAAGTCTTGATTAATATATTCTCCACCTTAGTCTGAGTGAATTTTTTTTAATCTTCTTACCAAACTAGTTCTCAACATCATTATTGTATTATTTGAAATCATCACAAGAAGATAAATTATTCCTCATTAAGTAGATATATCCATATCTAACAAAATCATCAGTAAAAGTTATGAATTATGAGTAAACACCCCTTGTTTCAACTAGAAATGGTCCACACACATCGGTATGAATGATTTTTTAGAAGTTCTTTATCCCTTTTACCTTTCTCACTAAATGGGGATTTAGTCATTTTTCCTTGTTAAAATGCAAGATATATTCCAAGTGGGTTTAGTTCAAAAGAATCTAAATATCCATCTTGATGTAACTTTTTCAATCATTTCTCATTTACATGACCTAGATGGTGATACCAAAGTTGAGTGTGGTAGGATTCATGCGAAGGTTCTTTGTTATCAATATGCATTACTTGGTTTGTGTAATCCAACATGTAAAGACTGTTGTATAAATGTTACCTAACAAAACAAATTTTATATTTATAAAACAAGTAACATTCATTTATAAATTTGAAAACAAGTCAATATTTATCTAATCTGGATACAAAAATAATGTTTTCAGTAACAGATGACACATAATAATTACCCTTTAACACTAAAGTTATCCTAGTTTGCAAAGTGATGTTGTAGTCCCTGACAGATAAAATAGCAAGTCTGGTTCTGTTGGAGGCTCATAGATGTACCTCCTCTTGGTCAATATTCTTAAATCTACTTAGATCCTATATTTGGAAAAATATGTGAGCACTAGAAGCTGTATCCAATACCCAATTTTTAGAAATATATTGATTTCATTCGATAACAAAAGTACCTGAAGATTCCATTTTCTTCTTAGGCTAGCTGTAGTTCTTCTTCCTGTGGCCCTTCTTACCACATGATAAACAATCATATTCCAATTCCCTTTCTTCCCCTTTGATCTTCCTTTTCTTGGAAGGACATGAAGAATCTTTGGGCTTAATTCTCTTCGCCTTCCCTTTCCTCTTATTCACCAAAAGGATATAAGGATTTTCACGCTTTATATCTTTGTACACATGGAGAATGAGGATACAAATATTAGATAGAGACTTATAAATGTTGTTTATATTGAAATTAACAAAAATACAAGAGAATATATGAGGGAGTGAAGCAATAATGAGATCAGTATGCAGTTCTTTAGGGATTTTAAACCCCAGAACCTCTAGGCACTCAATGTGTCCAATGAGCTTGACTACATGCGGCTTTGCTTGGGTACTATCTTCAAGATTACTTTGAAAGAGTGATTTGGAGATCTCAAACCATTCTTATATTTGTATCTCTAGGTAAAGACCATAGAGGTTCTTGACCATGCTATATGAATCCATATTTTCATGAGACTTCATTAGATCACTATAAATTGATGATAACATTAAAGATTTAACAATGAACATGTCGTTCATATGTTTCTCATAGACCAATAAATCTTCTTCACTCACCTCTTGGGCAGGTAGATCAGGTAATGCTAACTCTGGCAGATAACACATCCATTCATGGCGTATAATTACTTGAAGGCATCTAAACCATTCCTAGAGATTACTACTGATGAGGATGTTTTATTTATCCAGAATTGATTGTAGGGATATTTTGGTCGATGATATTTTCATCTTATTCTACAATTAAAAGAGTATATGATTAGTACTATCTTGATTACATTTTATGTGAAATAACAGATTAATTTTATTAATTCTCCTAGTATTTTATCAAGTCCCAATGGCCCTCACTAGTTAAATCAAAATGTCCAGTTTCCATGATATTCTAGTGTCAAGGATCCACATTCCCCTTCATATAACCCCAATAAGGGTTGTTCAAGATATTTGAAGGTATTTAGGTAGGCATGTCTTTTATAACTATGGGATTGCAGCTGCTTGTTCCTCTGAGTGGACTCCTCAATCCTAAAATCCTGACTTGGATTTCTTTAACACTTGCATCTAATATTACACCAAGTCTGCAATGGCTACTCCTCTTATTTCAAAATGGTTAAGTCAAACCAAAAACTTTCATAAGTAGTTTCTCTATAAAAATATGTTTCCCAACAAGTGTTGGTAAAACACATAGTTTCATTGAGTCTTTCCCTTAATCAAGTAATGAAATTCTTAGTTTGACTTAACATTTTTTTGGGGGATTTTTATCTCTTATGAATGAATTTCCTTACTATATTTATCACATGCTTGTTAAAATTATGTGAAACTTACTTAAGTGATTAACCATGTCTTGATAATATTTATGTACAAGCCTGGTTTATTTTAGTTACATCTTACAATCTTGTTAGTTCATTAATTATGTGATCGTGAAAACACATCCATAATAAAAAAACATGAAACTGACAGAAATAAAATAAATTAAATGTAATGATCTTGTGATTTTTCATAATGTTTAGTTTATCTTTTGATTGATAAAATAACTCTGACCTAGGGGAGAAACACTTTTGTGTTTACTGCTTTACACTGGTACACATTTGTATCTCCATGGATTGGTTTTTACTTGGCTCTTGAGTTGGACCACCTCCACAAGCTTGGGAGCTACGTCCATTACATATTCTTTTTAACTCTCACGCAGGTCAGGGGTAAAAATGAGGTTTACATAAAAGAAACCATGGTAATTTAGGACCTACATATTAATGAGAAAAGATGGATCATAGGCTTACAATTAATTTAAACAATAAATTAAAAGGAAACCAATCACATACAAAGGTTTTGGCCTAGCTCATGATAACCCACATACTTGTAACAAGTTACACACTTAAAAAAACTATAATTCAATTCCTCAATCATTCTTATTAAGATAAATCATTCTTGAATTGATTAATTATCATATTTAATTAAACAATCATTTTAACTTAATCATTTTCTAAATTTCATTAAGATTCTCATCCTTGTACATAAATGCACCTTGGTGGTAACCTAGTGAATACTCGTTCGAATCTTCCCAATGTGTATTATATTCACATAGTTTTTTACTCTTATGCGACATGGAATAAAAGATGATTCAATGCATATAGTAACAACATGTAGTACGATTTATACATGATATGTAGTTCTGAACATTACACAAACATTAAAGTTCTAATTCGGTGTAATTTAGTAAAGAACACGATGTGTAGTTCCGACAAAATGACATGTAATGCCTTCACCGTCTTTCTTGAAGTACATGCCTACGGACATAGAATGTGAAGCGTACTTTGGAAATTTTAGATTACATGATGTGTAAATTGGGATACAGGTTGTGTTGTCTTCATGTTACACGGTTACCAGTAGGCTTAGCTATGTATGGGATACACGGTTTGGCCCTTGACCCGAAGGGAATACATTCCATGTGTAATGGAACACACTATATGTAATCTGTTAAGCATGTTCTTATCTTTCTGGTCAACACACGGTGTAAGAATTAACTACACCGTGTGTAATTAATTCACCCAGCTTGAGTAATTTCCAAATTACTCTTAATGTGCTAAACATGACTATATGGAGTGTATTCTCGATTAGACGACATGTATGGAAGAGAACAAACTGTGTGAATCCAAACACATGACATGTACTTTTGTGTCACCTGGGTAGAATCATCAGATCCTCCTAAAGAGTTCTCTATTTTAATTTTAATACAAAAAAATTCATTTCTGTGTAATATATGAGAAAAAAAGAGGAAGAACAGATCTAGAAATCCAGATTCCAAGAATTATTAAACTTGAATTGAAAAACTAAATTATTAAATCATAAATCATCAACAAATTATTTAAATAATTATAAAATATGATGAACCCAATATGATACCACTTATAGGTTCTGGGGGTAGTGAAAGCATGGTTAGGCTGCCACCTAACATTAATTTTTACCATGATCAATGATTTTTCCAAGATGAATATAATGATGAATTCCAGTCTCCATGGATTAGAATCAAGTACTTAGATAAAGAAGGAAGAGGCACAAAACCTTTAGAGAGGATCTTTCACTTCAGACAATTCTAGAATGCTGTAGAGGATAGGATCATTAGACTATACCCAATGCCTCCCTCCTGATATGAAATATTTTAGGTGAACCCTCAGGTTCCACCTATAGTATAGTAACACAGAAACTTTTGCCAACCAAAACCTCATGTCAAATATCTAGAAACCAAAATCCCTAAGGCACACCAAAATAATCAATACCTGGTCCCACAGAAGTTATCTCATAAGAAACCTCATTGGCTCAAAGAAAGACATATTAGGCATAGTGAAATCTGTCCACCAAATAATATCACCAACATCTCAATAGATGACATCCCTAAGAATGATGATATCTATCCTCCCAAATGAATCCTAAAAAAATGTCCTCATATAAGACAAGCCTCATTCCCTGACTGAAAGTATCATCACTGCCATCTGATGGTTTCTCACTATCCATTGAATTTCTTTGAAATGTACCCCAACTATTTCCCTAAGATTCACTATCGGGGGCCTTTACCCACATGAGTGACCAATACCACCACATCATCTAAGTCATTCTATGTGAAGATGACTCCAAATGGTACATCGGTCAACATGAGTGAGCAGAAATCATCAATTAATATCCTATGAAACACCATTACAACACCTCGTTCCCCTATGACCATGTCACTGAATCTGATGGCCTTGCTATCCTAAATAACCTGGGCCATTGTCGCAACCTGATAGCCTCACTGCCTCAATTGACGATGAAGTCACCTAATCTGTAGTCAACATATATCATATGTGTGTGTATATATATCAGGCCATCCCAACCTGGTGATTACATCACCCCAATAAAGATGTCCAATTACATATGAGTCCTTGTTCCAATCCTTTCATGTCCCATTAGAACCAAATAGTCCATCATAAAAAATTCATATATATAATTGAATTAAATTTTTAAAAACAATTCAATTAACATAAAACACATACCTGTTCTAACTACCTAAGAGGTCAAAGGCCTATAACCCATTCATAAATGAATAAACATGGAAAGATAATGTGCAACAAAATACCATATAATAAATTTAATCAATTAAAATACAATCATTAATTTCATTAGGTCTCATTAGGTCAACACAACGACATGCTGAAATACTTTCCCCCAAAACACTCATGAAATAACAAATAAAGGTAAGAACCACCTTACTCATGATGGTAGATTATAGAAATATGATATTAAGATATAAATCAGTATTATTTAGAAGAAATACTCATTTTATATGAACACACTATAAATATGGTAAAACCACTAACATCGATTAAATGCACTATATGAAAAGTGAAAATAATAAAATAAGCAAGAGAATTGAAAGGATTACCAATATAGAGCCAACACCATAGATGGATTGAGAAACGAAACCTAGATGGAGAATCTAGTTCAAAATATAGAGGGTGAATAAATGGGAGAGGAATCACCCTACTGTGTGTGACCATGGTAGAAGAAAGAATAGGAAAAAGAACAAAATATAAAAGGAGGGAAAAAACATAAATTCACACCTTTAATGGACTACACAGTTTTCTAAACCATGTGGAAACCATACAACTCATCCTTATTAGGATAAAATCACCAAATATTTAGATCACATGGTATGGAGAAATCATTCACTAATAATTCATGATACTATGCAAAGTTATTGCCCATTTGGCACTAAGCGTGTGGCTTGCGAACGGTTTTCTATAACATTGCTCCAGTTTTGCAGATCCCTCTACTAAATTAACTATAGAGGATCTTTCATGGTGGTGTAACCCCTTATTAATGGTTTACCAAACCATTATTAGAAAAAAATGGACCACATGGTTTTCAATAGAAGTCCGCAAGGTTAAATCTAATCGTGCACTTCAACCAGCACTTTTCAAAATTAGTTCCTTCTCGCCTTCGATGCACCCAAAACCAATATGAACACCTATTAAACTTATCAATCCTCAAAACCTGACTAGAAACAAGGTCTTGGGTTATGGAAACTATCATATTTAATTTCCAATAAATGAGAAATAAGTCGTTCTACCCACCAAACTCCAAAAAGTTCAGAACGAGAGATGATTTCAAACTACTCTAAAAACATGGGGCATTACAATCTACCCAACCTAATATAGCTCATCACCAAGATATCCAACATAAATTAAAGATGGTACAAAACATACCAATATCATTAAAACTTACATGGACTATCCTAGTCTAAAATTCACAAGTCAACTACATCAATGGGCCTCCCCACCGTAGGAGTTACCTACCACCATCTTATCCTGACCCAAAACTCCAAAAAACCTATGGTCCACCAACCATCCCTAGAATTAAGGTTCTATTGTGATGAATATTCACTCATGAAACTCATTAGGTTCTATTGTGTCATATCCAAAACCCATCAAAATCCCACTTGACATCACTCTTCACCTCGTTCCCACATTGCATGTGGCACCTATGAGGCTCCACATCTCATCAGCTGCCAAAATCAATCTCGGTGCCATGAACCTGAATGAACTCCCACATAAAACTGATGCCCAGATGCCTAAGCACCTCTAGTAATGTGCATATAATTGATTACCAAACAACAATTCACCTCATAAAATCCACATATCCATCGATGTCCACATATAACTCCTGGTTCGATGCACCTCACACACACACACATAATGCATCATAGCCGATTCCAACCTAACTAGAATTTGGTTTGTCCATAAATACATCCCATACACCTCATTCACCCAAAATGGACGTTCCAATAAACAAATTCCATGCCAAAATAAAATAAAAGAGTACCTCAGTCCTACCCATAGCGTACCTATGAATGTCATTGGCTCACCAGATAACTCTAAACCTAGAATCTCTAGGGAATGCACTTGGACTGAAGCCTAAATAAGTGCATCCTAGCCTCCCTAGGGGGATGCACTAGCCACCAGCCACTAACCCCACTACTGCATCCCGCTATCTCTACCACGACCTTGACATATAGCTGTAACTCAACTACCATCACCTAGTGCCACTCTTAGTCTGATATTAGATCCCTGAACATGACCTGGTCCCTAAATTATGACTATTAGAGACGTCTTCCTATAGAATCTCTCAAGAAATCCAACCATCCAACATACCCAACACTCCTTTGGAGGTCACTCACACTGAGTCCCGACATTCCCTGGCTACCCACACTGGAAGAACACCATCAATTATCCACTATGAGTTGGGATACCTACGTCTTTATCCTAACATCATTGTTGGAACTACTCTAGGACACTCTCCTAGCCATATGAAGTGTCACCCTTACATCTCATGAAGCCATCACACAGATCGAATAAGGCCAGTCCATTAAATTTCCCTTGTCTATGAGTTCCTGATTTCACATCTCTGAGAATGAGGTGAACCAAAATATGTTTACCTAAACATAAATGGAATGCCATAAACCATCCTAAAAAAACCTCACCCTTGAGGTCTCATTACTTACCATACCTTGTGTTAAGTGAGACAACTCAGTGAAATTAACTACATAGTCCATAATATACATGTCTCCCTACTATAGGATCAAGAAACTTTAAGATCAATCTACCATTATCATCTCCAAAAAGAAGTTCTTGAAGAACATGGCCCCAAAGTTTTTCCAGGAAAGTCCCTCATGTCCATCCTCCCGAACCTACACCTCCCACCAACACTTTTCTAGTCGTATGAGCATGTATGTTTCTAGCTCCAACCTCCTCCATAGAGGCATTTATAGATGATTGAATATCATCTACCATAACTCGATCCAGTTCTTAGGTGCCTGTGGTCTTCCCTCACCGTAAAATAGTGGTAGGTGATATGATTTGAACTCCCTATTCTAGTACACCATTGAAGGATATACTACTTGAGCTCCCGATAAATAATCTAGATGACACTTACAAGACTCACTCTAAGTTTCTCTTCAAGACACAACCCAAAATCTATCAAATCTAAAGACTTCCCGGTCTACACCTGATCCTGTACTTGTGCATTTGCCTATGACTCAAGTATTTCCTAACCCTACGGGGCCTCATCTCAACCCTCATGCTCTCAACCTGTTCCCTCTTCAGAGTCAACCTATCACAACCTGTATGACGCTCCATCAAAAACTATCCAGGTGGCAACTCGTTGAATTCTAATACATGGCCACAGAACCTAGATAACACACACACACACACACACACTTATATATATATATATAACACATATTGGGGAAGAAGTAACATGCATTACTACCACAATACCCTTAATTTCTTCCTTTAAAACAATTCCCCATGACACCCTTTCCTCATTACCTCCTTAACCACCCATATTAGAGCCAAATATCACATATTCCTTAGGCTATTACCATCCTAAAAAACCATGTTGCTTTAATCTAACAACCCTCATAACCCAATCTTTTCATCAACATCACAACACTTGATTTACATTATTTCTCCTATAATATCCAATCCCATATATAGGTATCACAAATCACAAGAAATTTATATCATGGAATTTTCATATAAACATATATAAAACATCGTTTGTGCCTAGAAAAAGAATAAACAATCAAACAAACCTTGGCCCACTGGGACAAGAGTCCAATTTTCCTTCCATGTCATACCAGGCCAAGGATCACAATTACCAAGCCATAATAGATAAAAATAACACAAAAAGTGCACCACTTGAAGATGAAATCATATAAAATATCAAATGATCAAAACAAAATAGAAGTTCCCACCCCTTCCAACTTGGTCCATCCCTTATGCTTGGGTTTACAGGCACACAAACACAAGTTCTAAACCCAGTTATGACAACATCCAAATGATCAGTCTACCTTAACAAAAATAGTAAGAGAAAATAAATAAAAACACTTGGTACTATTAGTATCCATTCAAAACTACTACTAATTATTAGTCAAGAACTGTTCTGATTCCATTTTTAGTTTCCTGACTCATTTAGCTACCCACACAGTGCTCTAGGTCGAGTTCCACTAGCCTTAGGTGCACCTCCCCATATGAAAAAGGTTGATGATTGGAAGTAAGAGATTTTGGAGTGATAGTGGGGAGACTATACCCTCTGTTTATTATATAATAATGGTCCAAGTATAATATATAATCAGTTGAAGAGAAATAGAATAAGACTTTGGACTGGAAACATTCCCATGGAGGAAGCACATTCATAGCATAAAATAATGGAATCATAACTAACAATACCATCATAATAAAATAAACAAGCCAAGCATACAATTTTTAACTACGATTCATATCCACACAAGTCATATAATTAAATAAATAGATGGGTAACCAATGAATGAAAAGACAAAATACATACATAATAGCATGATGAAATAAAACAGATTTCATAAAGAGGTAATAAAAGTCAATCCATTGCTTCCCATCTCATGCCAATCCACTATGATCCTACTGCAAAGCCCAAACCCTTATTTAAACACAAAAGAATGAAATATATATATGTGTCAGGAAGGTCCTGTGTAGGGTGTAAGAAAGTGCCTTAGTAGGCCACCAACAATGCATTCCTATCTTAAATTTTTGGTTAAGAATGTTTATACTAATTGTAAATAAAAATAAAGTAGATGAATTCAAATAGGTACAATATTTTGTGGTTATAAACAGCCACCAGGAAGCTATCACCTTCTATAGTCAATGTCGAAATACTAGAGATGAGATAATCCTTAGAAAATTCCCACGGTATCCCACCTTATGTAAAATAGTATAAGTGAATCATTAGGTCCCACCACTAGTAATTCTACCTGACACCTCATTCAAACTGACACCACATTTTCAATATTAAGAAACTAAAATCCCATAGGCACACCCAAATAGTTAGTACCAGGTCCCATGGACCTCAGCTTGTAAGAATCCCTATCAACTCAAAGCACGATGTATGAGGTCTAACAATTTCTATCCTAAAAATAATATCAACATCAGATCAATATCCAAAATCGTGAGGAATGTCAATATTTGTCCCCCCAAATAAATCCTGGCTAAACAAACTCAAGTATAGTGAGCATCATCTACCAATCGACAGTCACATCACTATTATACGATAGATTATCACCATCCCCATGGATTTATGTGGCAACCACCCCCAACTATTTTCTTAAGCCACACTACCAAGGGCTTATACCCACACAAGTGGTCAATACCACCACATCATCTTTGTCATCCCCTGTATAAAAAACTCAAAATGTCACCTTTTCTAACACATTTGAGTAGAAATCACTAATTAATAACCTAAGACACACCATTCTGGAACCCCATTCTCCTGAAACCATGTATCTCAATCTAATTTCCATTCCATCCCAAATATCTCGGGCCATTCCCATAACCAGAAAGTCTCACCTCCTAAATCGATGGCCGAGTCACCCAAATTGTGATCAACATCACACACACACACACACACATATCTTGTTCCTACTCAATCTGACGATTACATTGCATCAATCCATATGGACACTTTCATATCAATCCTCGTTTCAATCCTATAACATTCCATTAGAATCTAATAGTTCATAACATGTAATTAATATATATAATTTAATTAAATTTATAAAAACAATTAAATTAACATAAAACACACACACGGTCTAACTATATAAGAAGTCTATGAACTCTAACATGGAATTTCAAGAATAAAAATGGTTATAGAATTCCCAACCACATCCCATGTGATCAATTTAATCAACTAAAATAAAACCATTAATTTTATTATGTCTCACTTAGTCAAAACAATAACATGATAATACCCCACCCAAAAAAAAACAATCATGAAATCAAAAATAAATGAAAGAACCAACTTACCCATATTGGTAGATTCCCACACATATAATATTATCCTCTAACTAAGACCGATTTGGAAGGAATCAATATTTTAGATGAACACCCTAAAAATAGGATAAAAATACTCATACAGATTTAGAAAACCATTTAGCATGGTAAAAGAATAAAGGAAGGAAACAGATTCAAAGTCTTATTGATATGGATCCAACACCATTAGAAGATTGAGAAATAGAGTCCAAAAAGAGATTATAGATCAAGAACTATAAGAGGAATAAATGGTAAGGGAGATCACTCCTATATTCGACCAATGGAGAAGAAAGAAGATGGAATGAATAAAATAGAAAAAGAGGGAAAAAACATAAATTCAAACCATTATTGGGCTAAATGGTTAGCTCGAACAATATTCCAAACTATGAGACAAAAATGAATATATTACTTTTTAAGAGATAATCCCCATACCGTTAGCTGTACAATTAGGGGAAACTGTGTTCTAACCATGCCTGCTATTGTGAAAAGGTACTTCCCAGTTGGCACTAAGCATGTGACTTGGGAATTGTTTTCCCTAACTATGTTCCAGATGTGAGGATCCCTATGCTAAAAAAACTGTAGAGGCTCTAAAATGGACATGAACCCCCTCTTTCATAGTTTACCAAATCATTCTCAGTACATAAAAAGGTCCACACCGTTTTAACTAAGTAGCTAATAGGTTAAATCTAATCACGTGCCTTAGCTTTCACTTTTCCAAAACAAACCCTCCATGCCTCTAACACACAAAAACCCCTACAAACACCCGTAAAAATTATCAATCCTCAAACCATGAATAAAATCAAGATCTTGAGTTAAATAAACATTAAAATTAAGTTTCTATAAATGAGAAAGAATTTTTTATACCCACAAAACTACAAAAAATAAAAACAGGCGAGAAAATTGACCCACTCCAAAAAAACCCGGGATGCTACAAAAATCTTATTTATCTCCCTTTAGTGTAATTTGATGTTATTTTGGGATTGGAATGAATTTCAATTCATATAGAAAATATAAATTTATGAGATAATAAAATCACCCTCTACATCACGAAGCACCCTCTGATTCTATAAAAGTGAAAGGAGGATGGATTTGCTTTGGAATTATAATATCAAGAATTGATATTATTTCCTTATGAGAAATCTAATCTTGATCAAATCATTAATAATAAGGAAAATATCATCCATGTTTAAATTCCCATCTTGAGAGAATATGGTGATGTGTTCTATGGATAATTTCTTGGCCTTTTTTATAGTCGAGATGTTGAGTCCCCAATTGAAATTTTACTCGAATCTTTTCAAATATCCAAGTATTTATATTGAATGAACACTATTGAACATAAAGAGTTAAAGAATAAACTAAAGGATTATTTATATAAAGGTTTTATATTCCTATGTGATTCACCATGGGGTATACTGATCACTTTTTTTAAAGAACATGCACTGATTATCATGAGCTCAATAAGACCATGATAAACAACAAGTATCCTCTTCCAAATATTGATGTTTTGTTTAATCAGTTCTGTGGATCCCAGTACCACTCTAAAGTGAATATTCAGTTAGGATATTATCAAGAAAAGGTGAGTAAGGTGGATATCACCAAATTAACTTCTTATATTAGGTGTGGTCACTATGAGTTTATAGTGATTCCATTTGGAATCGCTAATTCTCCAACTATGTTATTGGGATTAATGAATAATGTATTTAGGGGTTACCTAAAAAAATTATTTTAGTCTTTAAAGGTGATATTCTCATCCACTGCAAAAGTCTGGTGGAACATGAGGGGAATTTTAATGCTATGTTTAATACCTCACAAACAGAAATGTTTTCTGTAGAGTATAATAAATACAAGTTTTATATGGGGAAGGTAACATTCCATGGGCATGTTATCACCAGAAAAGGGATATCTATAGTTAATTAAAGGATGAACTAGACCAAAATATATGACATAGATATATAAATTCTATGGATTACCATGGTATTATTATCTACATATGAGAAACATTTCATGATTTTCTTGCTGAATAACTAAGCTTACTCTAAATCTAGTGATGTTTTTATAGATCGACGAATGAAAACAGAGATTTGAAGAGTTAAATAAGAGTATAATAATTTCACATGTTCTCAAATTACCCATCATTGAGTAAGTATTAGTGATATAGAGTGATATATAAAAAGAGGTCTTAAGTTGTGTGCTTATGAAATATGAATAGTGATATCCCATTCCTCCACCCAATTAAATTTACATGAGAAGAATTACCCAACCCAAGTTCTAGAATTGACTACATTGATATCCATATAGAATATTTGGTGACATTATCTATATTGGGATAAGTGTAACTTATATATGGATAAGAAACTTCTCAAGTATATATTCAGACAAAAGGGTCTCAGTATGCTTCAATGAATGTGGTTATAAAATATTCAAAATTATGATTGTTCAATACATTAGCATCTGGGGAAGGTGAATAAAGATGTTATGAGTAGTAATGATCCCACAACCATATACGTAATGAGGATGGAATGTGATAAAATATTCTTAGACAAATAAAGGATACACTTGAGAATCATAAAAATAATTTCCTCATACTTTTCTAAAATAACTATTTAAACATCTATTATTGAGAGGATCATGGTGGCCAAAAATCATGATAAGAAGTTATAGTGAATTATAGTGAATATTTTGAAGTTAAAATTTGATAAATATTTATTTATAATGTTTGGAACACAAATATTTATTCCAAAAAAACCATATCTATAGAGAAAACATCTGGATGATGTTCTTAGCTCACCAATATCTATTTTTCTATAAATCACAAAATATGTATAGATATCTGATGAAAAACTTCTGTTGGGATAACATAAAAAAGAGATTGATGAATTTGCATCTGGATGCTTGGTATGCCAACAAGTCATGCCTGAATGATAGAATACTAAGGTTATGATTCAACCAACTATGAGCAATAGTATCAAAATCACAAAAAATAACCATGGATTTCCTTATAGTACTCCCTAGGTCATCTAATGGAAATAACTCCATTTGGGTGATATCCAATCATCGTACAAAGTCATCACATTTCATTTCTATCAAATAAGATTTGTCTCTTTACCAAATTTCCATGATATACATAAGGGATGTGTTATGAATACCTAGAGTACCACTCTCAATTGTAACTAATCAATATTTGAGATTTACCCGAAGGTTATGGAGAAGGCTTCAAAAAGAGTTGAATACATAGCTGAGTTTCAATACTACTAATCACCCATACATGGATGGTCAGTATGAGAGATCCATTCAAAATCTATAGGATATAAAAATATCTTGTATAATTTATTGATAAGGATGTTAGAATTATAACCTTCCCCTATTGAAGATCTCATATAATAATATTTTTCATTATAACATTCAAATAAAACCATATGAGGCCATGTATGGGAAGAGGTGTAGGAAACCAACAAGATTGTATGAAGTTAGAGATGGTAAGATGAAGGGAATTAATATTATCTAAGAGATAAAAGAGAAGGTTCAAACCTTCAATATCATATGAAATCTATGAAAAGTCGCCAAAAAATCTATATAGGAATTTGTTGATGACAACATCGTAATCACCAGTATTCCATAACCAAAATATTAAGAGAAAAAAATAAAATAAAAACATTTGGTACCATTAGTAGCCATCCAAAAACTATTACTAATTCTTATTCAAGAAATTATATGATACTATTTTTAGTATCATGACCCATTTAGCCACCCAAAAAGTGCTCTAGGTAAAGTTCCACTGGCCTTAGGTGTGCCTCCCAATATACAAAAGGCTTTGAATTAGAATAAAGGGTTTATAGAGTGATAGTGTGGAGACTATACATTTTTTTGATCATATAATAATGATCCCGGTATAATATATAAGCAGTTTAAAAGAAATTCCATAATACCCTATACTATATAATTTTACATGGAGGAAGCACAACTATAACATAAAATAGTGAAATCATAACTAATAATAGGATCATAATGAAATAAAAAATCCAAACATACGATTTTTTGCTAAGATGAATATACAAACAAGTCATATAATACAATAAATAGATGGGTCATTGAGGAATGACTAGAGAAAATACAAACATAATATCTGGATAAAACAAAACAAAACACCAGAAGAGGTAAGAAAAGATTGTCCCCTTCCTCCCATCCCATGCCAACCCACTATGATCAAACTATAGATCCCACACCCTTACTTGAAAAAAAAAGAATGAAATCTATATGTGTACTCAAGGTCCCATGTAGGGTGTGAGAATGAGTCTCAGAAGGCCACCACCAATGTGTTCCTATCATAAAATTTTGATTAAGATGGTGTATACTAAAAGTAAATAAAAATGAAGCACATGAATTAAAATAAGTAAAAGATTATATGGTTCTCATTGGTCACTAGGAAGATATCACCTTTTACTGTCAACATCGAAATACTTTAGAGGAGAGGATCCTTATCCTAAGCCCAAGGTAACTCCCTTATTGGAAATAGTCTAGAATCCTTAGGTTCCGAATCTTGTAAAGCCACCCAACACATCATGCTAACCGAAACCTCATTTACAATATCTAGAAACTGACACCCTGAAGGCACACCCAAATAGTCAGTACCTGGTCCCATGTAACTCATCTCATAAGAACCCCTATTAGCTCAAAGCACGAAATATGGGTTATAAAAATTTCTATCCTCCAAATAATATCAACATCCTCTCAACATATGAAGTCTTGAGGAATTTTAATATCGGTCCCCCAAATGAATCCTAGATAAACAACCTCAAGTATACTGAGCCTCATCCCCTAACCAACAATCTCATCACTATGATATGATGGATTCTCACCATCCATATGGCTTTATTTGAAAATCCCCCCAAACCATTTTCTTATTCCAAATTACTGAGGGCCTATAAACACACAAGTGTCAATAAAACCTCATCATCTAAGTCACCCATTGTGGGAACAAATCCAAATGGAACTTTTTCTAACACATGTGAGTATAAATCACCAACTAACAACATAAGACACACCATTCTGGATCCTCAAGCCATTGAGACCAGGTTGCTCAATCTGATGGCCATTCCATCCCAAATGTCCTTGGACATGCCCATTACCTGAGGGCCTCGCCACCTCAAACGAGGACTGAGTCACCCAAACAGTGATCAACATCACTCATATATATATATATATATATATATATATATATATATATATATATATCATTCCAGACCTAGTCCGACAATTACATTTCCTCAATCCAGATGGTCAATTCCATCTCAATCCTCAGGCCAATCCTGTCACATTCCATTAGAACCTAATAGTTTATCATAAAAAATTCATATATATAATTCAATTAACATTATAAAAAATATCTAAATTAACATAAAACACATACTCAGTATAACCTCATAAGAAGTCGATGACCTCAAACCTAGAATTTCATGAATAAAAATGGTTATAGAATTCCCAACCACATCCCGTGTGATCAATTTAATCAACTAAAATACAACCATTAATTTACTTAGGGTTTTATTGGTAAAAAAACATATTAAAATCCCCCTCAAAACACTCACAAAATCATAAGGAAAGGTAAGAACTAGCTTCCATATATTGGTATATCCCCAAACATCTGATCTTAGCCTATAACTCAGACTAATTTGGAAGAAATCAATATTTTAGATGAACACCCAAAAAATAGGGTAAAACTACTCATATAGATTCAGAATACCACATGGTGTGGGAAAAGAAGAAAAAATAAAGGAAATTAAAATTCTTATTGACACGAATCCAATACTATAGAAGGATTGAGAAATGGTGTCCTCATAGGGATTCTAGATCAAAATCTAGATGAGTAAGAAACAAAATATGGAGGTCCCAACCGCATGCCACCAAGGGAGAATAATGAAGAAGGAAAGAATAAAATAGAAAAAAGGTAAAAAAACATAAATTCAAACCATTAATGGTTCGAACGGTTAGCTTGCATGGTATTCCAAACCATTCAGAAATCACAATGCTCCAATTACATAGGCGCCGAGCCCCATACAATTAGCTATATAGTTTAGAGAAACTATGTTCTAACCATGAATGCTATAGTGAAAAGGTACTTACCATTTATAACTAAGCATGTGACTTGGGCATAGTTTTCCCTAAATGGTCACAAGCTATGTAGAGACCTATTCTAAAAAAATTCATAGGTTCTCTAATGCCCATTCCACCCCTCTTGCATGGTTTACCAAATCATGATCAGTACAAAAACGTGTCACACAGTTTTCACTAGAAGGTTTCATGGTTAAATCTAATCATATTCCCCAGTATATACTTTTCAAAAACAACTCCTCTGGGCCTTTGACACACAAAAAACCCCTAAAAACACCCATGAAAATTTTCAAGCCTCAAATCATGACTAAAAACAAGATCTTCAATTAAGGAAACATTGGAAATTGTGTTCTTATAAATGAGAAATAATTTGGGATACCCACAAAACATTAAAAAAATTCAAATCATGTTAAGAATTTGACCCTCTCAAAAAACCTAGGATGTTACAAAAATCTCATTTCTCCCACTTTAGTGGCATTTGATGTTATTTTTTGTGTGGATTGAATTTCATTTCATAGAGAAAATATAAATTTCTGAGATAAGGAAATCACCCTCCATATCATGAATCACCCTATAATTCTATAAAAGTACAAGAAGGAGGATGAATCTGCTTTGGAATTATCATCTAAGGATTTGATATTTTTTCTTATGGGAAAGCATATCTTTATCAAATGATTAATACTAAGGAAAAGATCATCCATGTTGATAAGCCCGTTTTGGGTGAATATGGTGATGTATTCTATGCATAATTTCTTTGAATTTTTTTACAGTTGAGAGGTTGAGTCCCCAATCAAAATTGTACTCGAAGATTTTATAATACTAAAGTCTCCATATAGAATGGAATCTGGTGAACATAAAGAGTTAAATAAGAAATTGAAAATGGCCTATATTTCCATGTGATTCACCTTGGGGTGTACTGATAATTTTTTTCAAGAACATGGATGGGTCAATGTGCCTCTTCATTGATTATCATGATCTCTATAAGACCATAATAACGATCATGTACCCTCTTCCAAGTGTTGATGTCTTGTTTTATTAGTTATGTAGACCCTAGTAATACTATAAGGTGGATATTCAGTTAGGATATTATCAAGAAAAGGTGAAGAAGGTGGATATCCTCAAGGCCACTTTTTATACATGGTGTTGGCACTATGAATTTATAGTGATTCCATTTAGACTCACAAATTCTCCAACTATGTTCTTAGGAGTAATGAATAATGTATTTAGAGATTACCTAAAAAAATTATTTTAGTCTCTATAGATGATATTCTCATCCACTTCTAATTTTGGTGGAACATGTGGATAATTTGAATGATAAGTTGAATACCTCACAAACAGAAATGTTTTCCGTAGAGTATAATAAATACAAGTTTTATATATGGAAGGTAACATTCCATGGGCATGTTAGCACCAGAAAAGGGATACCTATATATAATTTAAGGATGAAATGAACCAAAAATATAATACATAGATCTATAGTTTCCATGGATTAATATGGTATTACTATCTATTTATGAGAAACTTCTCATGATTTTATAGCTGAATAACAAAAATTACTCAGAAGGCAATGATGTTTTTATAGATTGATGAATTAAAAGAGTGGTTTGAAGAGTTAAATAAGATTCTAATAATTTCACATGGTCACACATTACCTATCAATGAGTAACGATTTGTGATCTAAGCAGATACATAAAAATGGTCTTAAGTTGTGTGCTTAAGAAAAATGAATAGTGATATCCCATTCCTCCCACCAATTAAATTTCCTTGAGTAGAATTACCCAAACCAAGTTCTAGAATTCCCTACGTTGAACTACATATAGAATATTTGGTGGAATTATCTATATAGGGAGAAGTGTAACTTATATATAGATCATAAAATAATTATGTATATATTCAGGAAAATGGTTTTCAGTATACACCAATGAGGGTGGTTAGAGAAGATCAATGATTATGACTATTCAATACATTATCATTTGGGGAAGGTGAATAAAGTTGAAGATGTTATGAGTATAAATTATCCCACAACATTATCCATGATGGAGATCAAAAGGTATCCAATTTTCTTAGACATGTAAAGGATAGAATTTGGAATCATAAAAGGAATATCATCCTAATTTTCTAAAATAACTACTAAAACAAATATTAACAAGAGGACCGTGGAGGTCAAAAAAGATGATAAGAAGTTATAGGGATAAGTAGTGAATATTATGAAGTTAAACTTAGATAAATATTTATTTATAAGTTTTGGAACACAAATATATATCCCAAAAAACCATATCTATAGAGGGAACATCTGGATGATGTTCATATCTCATAAATCTATATTTATCAATAAATCAAAAAATATTTATTTATATTTGATGAAAAAATTATATTGGGATAGCATGAAAAAAGAGATTGAATAATCCACATATGGAATCTTGGTATGCCAAAAAGTCATGGATGAACAATATAAGAATAATTTTATGATTAAAACATTATGCATACTAGTTTGAAAGTGGGATAGAATGACCATATATTTCATTATAGGACTCCCCTAGTCTTTTAAAGGAAATAACACCATTTGGGTGGTAGCTAATCACCTTACAAAGTCATCAAATTTCATATCTATCAAATAATATTCCTCTCTTGACCAAATTACCAAGATATACATAAGGTATTTGGTTAGACTTCATAGAGTCCCACTCTAAATTTTATCTGATCAATATTTGATATTTTACTTGTGGTTATGGAGAATACTATAAAAGAGTTGGACACATAACTAATTTTCAATACTGCTAATCACTATCACATGAATGGACAGTTTGAGAGAACCATTTAAACTCTATAGGATATAATAATAACTTTTTTAATTTATTGATAAGGATGCTATAATTAGAACCTTACCCTATTAAAGTTCTCATATAATAATATTTTCCATTATAACCTTCAAATAAAACCTTATGAGGACCTGTATGGGAAGAGGTGTTGTAATCCAACAAGATAGTATAAAGCTTGAGAGGGGGAGCTGAAGGGACTTAATCCTTTCTAAGATATAACATATAAGGTTCAAACCTTCAATAGAATATGAAATATATGAAAATTTGACAAAGAATCTATGTAAAAATTTGTTTATGAGATCTATTGGTTGAGTTCAGTGATATAATACTCCCCTGTATATCACCGTGAATGAAATTAGTGAGGTTTATGAAGAATGGGAAGATTAGTACTAGATAAAATGGCCCCTTGGAGATCAATGATTTATTTAGAGCTATGTCCAATTAAATAGAAATTACACCTAAATTATCTAAAGAACAAGATGTATTTGATTTATCCCACTAAAAGAAGTACATACTATACCCCTCACAAGTACTGAATCTAGTGTTGGTACCTTTATAAAATGATCTTTCATATTTTAAATATTCAGTGAATATCATATATTGTAGATATAAAATTAGAAAAAACAATAAAACTCACTTGGTCAATGTATTATGGTGGAAAAACAAGTTTGAGGATGTAACATGGGAACCAAAAGAGGAGATGAAACATAAGTACACTCATCTTAGTGGTATTGCTGTGTTATATTTTGCGATGGGTGATTGGGGTGTTTGTTCTATTTCATGGTTTTTGAATTTTTTATTTGGTTGGAGGTTAGTTTTTAACCTAGTTGGATGTTTCATGTGATGTTCCCACTTAGCCATAAAATGGTTTTTTAAAACATAAAAAATGATTTGTAAATGAATAAATATTCTATTAATAATTTTAGTTATAGAAAACACATGCACAACATTTAATTGTTTATCCTAGACCATTGTAAAATGTGGGCATAGATTATATGCTCATATTAAAAGAACATTAAGCATAAATTATGTTGATAATATAACTGTTCGTGAATGAATAATAATATTATTATATTTTAAGGGTTATGATAAATTCTAATTGACCTAGATGGAAGAAGTGATGCCATTGACCAGCTTGATTATACCCTATTAAGCCTATTCAATGGATCTTATAAGGGATATGGTGTCATAGGGTTTTTCCTTGGATGCAGAACAAGTCAATATTCCACAAGTAAAATATGAGAAAAACATTTTATGGGAGAAGATCATGCTTATCGAGATCATGACCAAAACCATGTTCTTCAAGCCACCCCAAGAATGTAACACCATTACAAAACTTACCCTTAATGAGTATGTTGGTGCATTAAGGCGTTATATATCTTTAATATAGTAGTATGGATTTTTATACTTTATTTTCAATAAAATAATGATCATATTTACCCCCATTTCATTATTACATTATACATATATGATTATATAATGAGTTTGAAAAACTTATTTTTTGATATGAAGAAACTAAAATTTTATTTTTGGGAAATATATAGTTTCAATTTAAAATCCATTTGTGTTAAATTTTTTTTGAAATAAATTTTATTTTCTTGAAATATTATTATTAACCAATATTTATTTATATATAAATGATAATATAATTTAATAAAACCTAATTTAATTTTTATATGGATCAAAAAGTGACCAGTGTTGTGAAAACTAATATTTTTAAGTAAATTTTATTTTTATTTAAAAGTGAAAATTCTAATATTTTGAATATTATTTTGGTAAAATTAATATTATTTTTTAAATAATCATGTCATAAATTTTCAATGGTTTTTTATTAGTCAATGGTTAATTTTTTGGGTAAAAAATAAATAAGGTATAAATATACGGTATACATTATGATATCATAATAGATGAAAAGTATTGTAATAAATACTATACATGGAATCAACAATAAAAAATATAGTTCCCCTTTTTAATAATGTATTTTTAGGTTATTTGATTATTTTTAAAAACCATTAATTAATACTCTAATACATATATTATATTTTAGGTTTTTAAAATCAAGTTTTTACAAACATAAATCACTATCACATCATAAATATTATTATTTTAATGAGTAAATTTATTATCCTAATAAAAATATTGAATAAGTTATATTTTTTAAACCATAGGAAAAACCCATGTAATTTTTTTGGTTTTAATTATATTATCCCTTTGAGTCTTATACCTATGTTTACAAATTAATAATGAAATTTTCTCCCTTTTTCTATAAATACCCAAAAAAACTTATAATAATTTTCACTGAAAATCCATTGATAACTATGTTCCTCTATATTTTTTTATCTAAATACCTCCCAATGTGTTCCTAAGATCTTAAGAAACTCTTCCCAAAATTTTAGAGGCTCCCCTCATGGTAATAGATTCCATCCTTTTCTTTTTATTCAATTACTTTCTTTTTTATAAGCCTTTTGATTTACAATTGTTTATATAACAATGAATTTTAAGAAATCCAATTAATGTTATTATGATGATTATGTGATGAGATACTACCATTCACTTTAATATAATCCATATGTTAACCTTTATGTACACTTGTTATGCTACCAAAATTATCCTTTGATTTTCTATTATAGAATATCATGTTGTGAATACCCATAAATATTTATACTCAAGGGAATTTACCAAGATGTACCTATACAAATTTTATTAGGTGAATACATGTATGTAACCCACACTACATAATCAAGGTATTAAAAGGGATAAAATATGTTCTCATGTTTTATGATCTAGGCGGCACAAAAAACGGATGTACATAATATAATTGTTTTGGATGGGATTGGAATTATATATACCTCCAATACATGGGGTAATGATTTTTTCTCATGATATACCATGTATGGATCATGAGTGTTTATCCTAAGAACAATATGTTATGATGTACTGTTGGTTAACCTTTATTTTTTGTTCTGATTTCTTGTATTATGTTTTTTCCACTTCCAAAATTTTCCATGATGGTATCATCTTATATCATTCTTCAATGTCCATGTTTATAATTATCAACTATTTATGTCTTCTTAATATGAATATTGAATAAAATATATTAATTTCACCATGTTATTATTTGATTATTCTATTTCTAAGTTTTCTTGCTCACCCTCTCTTATGTACCTCCCTAGGTTATCTTGTAAAATTTTAAAAGATCAGTTGAAATTTAAGGGATTTTTAATGAATTATAAATAATGTCAATGTTTCTCTATTTTATTTTATTGAGATATGTATCTAATTACTAAATACAATAGGCTTATATTTATTTTGTGATTGTGTTATGTGTTTCTTAATGTAATAGAATATGAATTAAAGTGTCTGGATGATATGGTTTGTCATAGTATGGGGATATTAAAATTATGGATTATGATACCTGGTTTTTATATATTCATCAATTAGCTTTGAAGTTAGTTGGTTAAGAGATATCTAGATTCATGAAATTTGAAGAAATCCTATTTTACAAGATGAAGGATCAGGCGAACATGTTTTTTTGTTCTTTCATTTAAATTTTAAACCAATATTTGACTACTAAAATGAATATTAATGAGGGTCTCTATAATGGGTGAATATACTCATTGAGAGTAAGTGGTAGTGTTGGTGGATATTCTGGTAGCAATAAGCAATGATCAGATGACTCATGATAGGGAGTTAGTGGTCAATCCATGTAGGCTAGTGACTCTTCTCTTCCTTCATGAGGGAGTAGTGAGGTGTTGTGTTTTAAATGTGGTTTCATGGGACACATGAAACTAAAAAGTTCCTACCACCTTCTTTGTTACAATATTGTGGAATATGAGACATGTTGGACATGTTTTTAGTAAGTTAAAAATGGATGTAAGTGTTAGAGATTCATGACCAACTCAGGGTTCTAGGACTATGGATGATACCACACCACAACAGTTAGATATTTTGGAATATTTTGGCCTCTCAGGCCATATTATTGGCTGTAGTTATTTGGGATGAGTGCGGTAGGGTTTTAAAGGTTTTAAGGGGATAGTGACTAAGGGTATTTAGACTATAGTACATGTATATGGGGTAAGATATTTTAATTAATTTTATCCTACCCTAATAGATCATGAAGTCAGGACATTGACCTTTTGAGGTACGATTTTGGTTGTTTCTACTATTTCTTATTCTTTTTTTGACATAGTATCCTCACACTCTATTATATATGAATATTTCATTATAGAATGAGGATTTGTGTTGGAGTATCTATACGGTGTTATCTCGATTGATATTCCAATGGGCATGGAGTTATAGGGGATTCAAAAGTGTACTGAATGTGTTACGGTCATCAGAAACTATCATTTCCTCTAGGGCTTATTAATATTAGAGATGGGTGGATTTGACATTATTATTTGTATGGACTGGAGAATTATTTTCCCATATCAAATAAATTATTATTACCAAGTGATTTAATTTTTTTATCCTAAGGGTGGAAGCATTATGTGCTTTGGAGAGTGGGATGTCCATGTATGTCATGCCAAATCAGCCTTTAGTGACTAGAAGTCATTATTGAACATGTTTAAATTATTTTCCAATATAAGTTAGAGACTCCTAAACATATCATTCCTCATATAGATGACATATTCCTGTTCTTATTTCCTAAATAATTTCTTGGATTTCTATCAGAATGAGGTATCAACTTCGTGATTTTTCTTTAAGTATGTGTTGGGCCGCTCTCCATTTCACCTTATTGGATGGATCCTATGGAGATTCGTGATCTCGAGGATCAACTGGTGGAATTTGATGTGAAGGGGTTCTTTTGACCAAGCACATCCTTTTGGGGTGGTCCAGTTCTTTTCTCTATAAAGGTTGATATATCTTTGAGTTTATGTTTATACTATCCAAGGCTCTACCGGGTGATTCTTAAGAACTGATACCCACTCCCCCACATTGATGACCTATTAGATTAGTTTAATGGGGCCCATATATTCTGAATGATCAATTTATATTTAGGGATCCATCAATTGTCTATGAGATCATATAATTTCCATCTTACAGTCTTTAGGAGTATATACAAACTTTATGAGTACCTGGTGATGCTTTTCAAGATGAAGAATGTTTCAATAATATTCATGGGTATAAGAAATATATTATTCATTCCATAAGTGACTTCATTATGGTTGTTTTTATAGATAAAATATTAGTGTACTCAAATTTGAAAGAGGATCATTTTAGAAACATGTATATAGATTCTATCATGCTTCCATTTTAGAAGATTTATTCTAATTTCAATAAATTCTAGTTTTGGTTGGATCAAGTCAATTTTATAGGGAATGTAGGTTATGAGGATATAGTTCCTATAGATTAAAATAAGGTTTATGTCATTTTTTTGGGAGAGGACAATTTGTTTTAGTTTTATAGAGATATATGGCTTTTGCTACAGATTTTTCCAGGTCTACTATTGCTTGACAGTGCCATTGATGGACTAAAACAAGAAAGGGTTTAAATTTTTTTTGTCTAATTCTCGGGATAAAAAATTTATAGATCGTAATAATAGGATCAAATACACATTTAATCTTACCATACCTGATTTAGTCAAGGAGTATACTTTATATTTTGATGCATCAAGAGTTGGTCTCTATGAAGTGGTAATGTAGAATGGCCAGGGGGTCGCATAAGGATATATGAAGTTGAGGCTGCATGAGCGAAACTACCTCACTCATGACTTATAGTTTTTTGTAGTCATGGATTCTTTGAGATACTATAAGAACTATCACTTATATTATAGATTTTTTTATGGTGAACAAATTTTTTTATAATATATTTTAAATTAGCATAACTTGAAACTTAGACATAAGAGGTGGGTTGAGTACTAGTAATCATTTGATTTCATGATGGATTATACCCTAGGGAATGGGAATTCATTAGATGATTTTTTGAGTTGAAAAAATCATTAAAAAAATTTAGTGGTTCTCTTTTGAGTGGAATATCATGAACTCTATTTGAATAGAATCATTTTTATGTTCAAGAGTAATTAAGGAAGAGAAAAATTGGATTCCCAAACCATGAAATCCTTGTTCTTTGATAAGATGAAAGTGATTCAATTATCAAATTATGACTGTACGGTGATGATAGATTTTATATATAGTGGAGAGTTCTCACTTTCGTGGTAAATGGAATATTATGATATTTTGTATACCTGGGACCAATTTGTTTTCCCTAATAGCATGAATGAGGAGATAATAAGGTACATATGTGCCTTGATATGGGATGTACATTTGGGGTTGTCCAATATGTATAATGAAATATGATTGAAATATTAGATACTTAGAATGAATATAAGAATAATTATTTTCTTCTCAATGCTTCACCTACCTATAGGTGAAAGCCAAGAATCATTGTCCTTCTAGCCTTCTTCGGCCATTTCCCATTCTATAGTGGAAGTGGGATAACATGATCACGTATTTTATAATGATTCAACTAAGTAATCCTCATGTATATGATGTATTTGAGTTATTTTCAAACACTAAATGAAGTTTTCCCACTTCATACCAATCAATAAGTCTTCAAAAGTTGTTGAGTTTCGTATATTATATATTTATAAGGTAGCACACCTACACAAGGTCCCATTAAACATTATATTAGATAGAGATGCATGTTTCACCTCATGATTCTAGAAAAAAGGAACTAGGTACATAGGTAATCTCCACAAAACTTATCATATGTAGATGGATGGGAAATATGAATGAAACATTAAGGTATTAGAGGATAGGATCATAGCATGTTTCCTCAATTTTTACAATTCATAGGAGAGTCATATGGACATAACTGAGTTCCCTTATATAAATAGATACTAGAAATACATTCATATATAACCATTTTAGGGCTTTTTTGGCTGGGCTTGCTGATCTCCCTTGTGCTGGTTGGAAATTGGAGAGTCAAAAATGTTTGGGAAAAGTATAGTATAAGAGAACATTGAGAAAATATAGTTGATGAGGAAGAAGTTGGTGACTACTCAGAGTAGGTAGAGATCCTATTTATACCAAATACTATGTTCCCTATATGTTGAGTTGCATGACCTATTTTTCTTATGTGTATCACTAAGGATGATGAATCTTTGAATTCATGGGTAAGGGAAGTTGGTACTTAGGTTCACCAGAACACTTGTTATTTTAAAAAGAGCCATCCCCATGGATTACCAATTAGAAATCATACAGTGGTTTAGATAGATTCATGACATGTTCTTTGTATCTCAGATTTAATGGTATCATCCTCAACCATCCCATGTTATCGAATTTGATGAAATCGTGTTGGAAGGTAAGGATTCCTTTGAGGAATATCCCCTACATATCATATACCAAAAAAAAAATGTCCCTCTTGGGTGATGTTATCCTACTAGTATGTGTGATTTGGAAACATGGATGTAACTAATTAGAATATTGGTAATGATATTTGGACATTTAATCCAAATGGATTGATTTTTTTATTGTGGCATCCAAAGAGGTTAAAGAGCTTGACTTCATGATGGGTTGATATATGGTGTGTATGTTGTAAACCCATCCCCATTTTAAATGTTTTTTTATTAATTTTTTAGTTAACCCCATTTAAATTACACATTTAAGAATGTTTATGTGGATTTAGTGTGTCTCACGATCCTTTAGGGTACATGAGAATGGGGTCGAACACAATAGTACCATGCTGCAGTACTTCTAGACACTGAAAAACCATGTTGTAGTTCCACCAGCTAACTGACTGAAGGCCACCAACTACCTGGTGGAAATATTTTAGGAGTGGGGGGGGGACATTTTGGGCTCACCAGTGATTTGGTGTACCCAAAGATCTTGTCAGTGTGCCCCACTGTCTTGCTGGTGAAGCATGTGTGGGTTTTTAGTGGGTCTATTTTAGCTTTTTTACTCTTATCTATTTAATAAAACTCACTCCATTTTCCTCCCTATACACATTGGATTTCCTATATTAGATAAAACACATACCTCCTCTCTTTATATTGTATAAATCCTTGAATAATTGGTCTTTTGGTCTCCCAATTGAATCGAACAACTCATAATGGAAAGTCGATCCTTCTTGTCCTCTCCTTTCTCACCCTCTTTCACTATCAAGTTGTGTTATGATATATTTATCTAATTTATCCCTATTTTAAATTATTTAATCTAATAGTATTATATATCCCATTTTAATATTAATAAAATTAATAAATTAGTCATATGGACCTCCTTAGACATAATGTTGGTGGTCCCTATGTTTTTCCCATAGTCATGTTTTTTCCTCTTAAGTGATAGGAATATTCCTTAATCTCATTGCGATGATTGAAATTAATTTTTATTCAAATCCTAAAATAATTTCCATGGTGTTAAATATACCCCTTGAATTTTTTTCTTTTCCAAGGGAAAGATTATGATCATGGAATATCAACACTAGTAATAGGTCACTTGTACTATACCCTTGGAAAATAAGAACTTAGTTTTGGTTGGGGTTTAGTTTTAGTAATTGAACGTAGTATTTAGATCTGGAATATTGTTTTTCCATTATAAAGTTTCTTGAAATGGATTTACAGTGCTGATAATTTTATTTGGTTTTGGTAATGAAATCAGAAAGTTTAATTGGATCTTATTTTGGGGTTTCTTTGGTTAAGAATTAGAAAATGGTAATTTTGAATGGTTTTGGATAATGGGGATTGTAATTTTTTTAGAATGGAAATGTTAATTGATCCTATTATGATTTTAGTTTTTTATTTTTTATTATGGAAATGATGAGTTATTACTTGGATACATCTTACATATGTAGTTTGGTGATATATGGATAATTGATTAATGGTTAGGCTTGGGGTGAATTTAGGACATAGGTGGATGTTTTTGGCCCTGGGGATGGGTATATTACCCCTTGGATCTAGTTCAACTGGATACATATATATTTCTATTATTCATGAGTGGTTTTGGGTTGGAATATTACCCATGGCATGCGTAGAGACATCTGACACTAAATGAAGTAGGTGAGTTCGACCTCAGGTGTTATTACAATTCCTGTGTTCAATGTCTTATTTATTTATTTATTTTTATCGTAATGAAAAATATATAAATATGGACCAACCACATGAAAATAATATTTAGACTACATAATTTAGAAATTCCATTAGTGGTGTCCTAATAAGTTATATTTACACCCTTCTTAGGATGTCATTTTGTACATGAGAAGGTTTCATGGATGTAGGTAGAGACAAGAGAAATGATTCTATTAATGATTCATGTTCTCAAAAAAATAAGGATCTAGGTGAGGGGTTCTAGACTAGATCTCAATCCTCGATGAAGAGTCTTATTGTTTTTTGGACTCATTTTTTCCTTTAAAATCTTTTGGATGCACGATTCATATGGATCATGGATTTTATGTTACTATGACACACATGTTTCATCATTATGGTGATTATATAGGTCATTATTCATAAGGAAATTTCCTTATTATCTATTTAGGATGTTGTGTTTCATGTCAATTATTCCATGTATTTGTGTTTTATACACTAAAAAATAAGGGTATAGTCTCATAATGTATCTTCATTGGACCTTTCCACATTTCAGTAGCCTCTGGAATATGGGGAGGAATGTCTGAGGTCATGTAGCACCATCAGTATAATTAATATTCAGTGTGAATTAGAACATGATGTTACAATTTTCATGTTGTGGAAGGGTGGTTTCAATGATGGCCTATTAGAATATTCTAACCGGGGGAAAGAATGTTTATCCAACAAGGTTTGTGCAAGGGATCAACGGTAAAGTAATGATGGGAAATATGGAAGTCTAAATGATGGAGGTATATATCCAATGGGTTATGGTGGTGACCCTAAACAATGTTAGACATGAAAATGGTGATCATAGTGATATGAATTGAGAAACCATGGGGGAAATAAAGTATTTTATGAATAAATTGGGAGTAGTTTTTCTTTCATAACAAAATGACATGGAGGTATATTGGTCCCAAGTCATGTTCCTTGTTTGTATATGATGTTATTGTTTTTATGGAAGTTAAATATCATGTTATGTGTGAATCCATACACATTTCATGTATATTTATAGGAAGTATATAGGGTTTGTGTATTAAATTATATTTCACATAACATGTGATTCCAAGTTAAAAGACATGTTTTCTATACTAAACAAGATGACATGTATTGAAGTACATAATTGGATTTCACTATGGCCATACACATCATACATGAAAGAGGGTATACTAAACCTCTATTCTCATACATAGACATTACATCCCTTTTTCTTAACATTTAATATATTACACAAACTGACACCAAAATACCATATTAGTTTAGTACCCTAAGAAACATGGAAACATAAGTATTGGTACATAAGTGAGACACATTATCTCCCACTAGGTTCTTATTGACTAATACCCATATTAAACACAACATACATAATATATATCTTTATAAACTGGGAAAAGAAAAAAAATAAATGCTTATTCCAGATGTTCATTAAGGGTAAACAAGGGAGATATATAAGCATAATCATGAGCATAAGGGTTTGTGTACATGATCATAAAATCAGAATATCATACCCTAAATAAAAATGATAATAATAAAGAGTCATGAAATAAATATTGGTTGTTCATAAGAAAAGAATCATAAGGTAATAAAGATAATAATTAATGAAATCATAACAATGGAATAAGAAATGGTATTGTGGGAGACACATAAGTATATAAAATGTTTTCGGTAGTAGTCAATGATTAATTATAAGGGCATCTTAGTGGAATTCGTTTACTCCCCATACCATCTTGGTAGTCCTGGATCACTCCCATGACCATATTTGTGGTCAAGGTTCACTTCCAATTCTATCATGGAGGACAAACTCCTTTACTAAACCGAGTTCACTCCCCATTTCTTCCATGTATATCTCATGAGATATAAATATTTACCCAATACACTGGAGGGTGATATAGGTCCCACCCATATCATAATGAAGTTATACATACATATTACACAAGATTATAAACAGTCATATCATAACCCAAGAAATAAAATTGGAATCATAAACATTTAATCAAATCATAATATGTGGAAAAGAATCACGTTTCATAATAATTTTATCATAGAATAAATTTTGAAAGGAATTAGGTTTCATAAGTATATAACTTGTGAAATAGAAACATGTTTCTTAATAATATAACCCATGAAAAAGAAAGAGGTTTTATAAACATATAACCCACAAAAGAGAAACAAGTTTTATAAATATATAACCCTTGAAAGAGAAACTAGTTTTATAAAAATCATTCCATAAAAACATATACCATTAATAGAAATTATATGAATGTAAACCTTGGATAATTTTACTATAAAGGAATGAGTAACACCAACTAATGTCATCTTAGATGGAAAATAATTTTGAAATCTCTTTTTAAAAACATTTCTTGAGGAATATATCATTTTTTTTGAAAAAAACATTTAAAAGCATAAAAGTTTTTGAAAACATTTTTCTTTGAAAATAGATTTGAAAAAATATAAAGAAGATTTGAAAACCATAATTTTTTAAATTATTTTTTCATTGAAAATTATCTTAAATGATAATTTTTAATAAATATTTTTTAATTTTTTTTTGAAAACAAGTTTTTTGAATAAAACATATTTCCTACCGAAGAGAGAAATAAGGGTACACTTTATTAAAAACACTTTCTTAATTATATTATGTACCAAAAGAGTGAAAAATGGTACCAATACATGAATATATTATGAAAAAAATATATTATAGTAAAATCATGATAATTCTTGAGGTATGTATCATAATGTTTCATCAATGGAAGCATAATCATAAACAACACTGATAAATGGTGATATTTTAGCAGTAAATTCATACCACTTTAGTAAGTTAAAATCATAATAAACAAGAAATAATGAAATTAAATGAATATTAAAATTTCATTAAAAGAAAATGATTCATGATATAACTTGTAAAATTTCTATATATACACCTCATAAACTAATATATGTGCATAATAAAACATGTGTCTCAAAGAAGGCAAACTGAGACAAAATAACCTTACCGATTTGGTAACTTTTCACTCGTAAAACACCATGAAATAGAGATAATAAAATTGATATTAAGATACCTATAAATTTAATGATAAGGATAATATATCAAATTAATGGGTATTATATACCCCACACTAAGGAAATGAGTGGGGAATAAGTCAAAAGTCTCATAGAAATAAAAGTGAGACTAAAAATCCCATTACATATTGTCTTGAATCTCATAGTACTCAAGAAAAAATCATGGAAACTAAATATAAGTTTATTATTAATATATTATAGATCCATATTAATTTAAATCATTCCATATATTATTTTATTATGACCTTTTATTAACCATTTATTAAAAATTCAATGTTAAAGTTACATTTTGAGTAATAATCAATTTGTTTTTCGCGTGTGTTTTGATTTGATATAATTTTGGATCTCTTAATTATATTGAGATTTAAAAATATACATAATGATAAAAAATATTTAAATATCATTTATTTTATTTATATATTTATTTTAAATAAACTATAATATATATAAAAATGAAATGAAATACACCATTCCAAGAGATGGTAGGCTGTACATATGCATGAACGCTATTTCCATTTTCTTATCATATTTGTAAAGAAAAAAAGTAAATGATATATATATTATATTAATATTAAAATTATTATTTCATATATAAAAAATATATTAATTAAAACCACCCTTAATACATTCCATGTAAAGCGTGAGTGAATCACATTGCTTTGAGGAGGTGGTAGTCCACACGTCCATAAATGAAGTTATCATATTCCCAAAATATAGAAATTATGAAGTTAAGGGTTATATAATACACAAATAAGAGTTAATAAATAATAAATATCATAAAAATCAAATAAAATTATAAATTAAATCAGTATTCTCAACCTTGGGAGGTTGTTATGAAAGAAAAAATGGCATTGATTTTCAAGGCGGTAGTCTATTGTACAGACAAATGATGATTTCATATCCCATTTAACGGAAGTTTGTGTGAGTGTAGGTATTAAACTTAACATAAATAAACTAAGTATATTTATGATAATTATATTATTATAAAATCCTTGAATAATAATAATTTTGGTTATGTACATATAAATAAATTAAAAGTTCTTGTGGAAGAATGTCACCTCTTCTTTGGGTAACTCATTTTGGTTTGTACCAAAGGGGATCCATGGTTGGATTTAGGCCCAAATAAGGATTCTATGATGAAGGTAGGGAATTTTGGAGAATATATGGATAGGTTTCGGCTAAGACAAATGGATTTAGAGGTTTTAATAAGTGGGGGGGGGGTGTGAGTTCCCTTTTATAAGTAGAGGGAGATGACACCCTTTTCATTTTTGAAATAAATTGTGTGATCAAAAAGTTTTTACATACCAAGAGGCTTACATGACACACAAAATTAATGAAATTAAGGGGTGATGTCAAAATGTGGACAACCAATGCATATTTGACAATTTTAGGGTCATTTTTACAACTTTAGATTAAATTTTAACCCCTAAGTAGTCTTCTTTTTAGATAAACTGTTATAAATAATTTTAGTTAATTTCAAAAATATTTTTGGTAAATAACTAATTTGAAATTATTAGTCTTTATAAATTATTCTGATTCCAAATATGGAATCCATTTATCCAATTTCTAATCATATAAGATGAATAGATTAATTTATAATTAGTTCTATATTCAGGATGACACGATGAGTTTTTAAAATGAAAAAGTTCAAACGTTTGAAATGTTTCTATATCCAATTTCAATGTAAAATTGGTTAAAATGACACATATTAGATTAATTTATGTATAATAGATCTAATTATACTTTGAAACTAAATTAAATTACAATTTAAATGTATAAATAAAATATATGAATATGCCGTGTTCAATTAAAATTCAGTATTTTTCACTATTTATCCAAAAATAATATTTTAGAGAAATCTGAAAAATTAAACCTAATATAATTTTGAACTTATTAATTAAAATAATAATATTAATTTTATATAATTCAATTTCTAAAATTTTGTAAAATTAATTTTATTATTATTTATAGAAGGACATAAAAAGTAGTTCTTTTCAGAAAATTTTATTTTTTAAAAAATATAGACTTTACCAAAAATAATATATTTCAGTGTCTATATATTTTATTTGTATGAGACCTTATAAATAATATTTAAAAATTAGTTATTACAATTAGTATTACTATGTTTAACAGAAGTTTTATAACTATCTTTGTTAAAATATTTATAATAATAAAAATGATGTTTTGTAGAAACTCAATCTTACATATAACCCTAGCTAATCCAACGTTTCATATAGCATAAGATTAAATTATTGTAGTGTATAAAGAATGTATAACTAGATGTTTATTGAAATTAAATATATAAATGAAAATTAATTTATTCAATAAATGTTACATAAAACATGGGGTGTTACATTCTACCCCCCTAAAATGAATTTCCCCCCAAAATTCATCATTATGATTTAAAAATAAGGACACTTACGCCTCATAATATACTAAGTATTGTATTTATATTCCTTTAATTTGGTTTTTATCCAAAAATATTGGACCGGGTGAGTGGGATTATTTTATAGAACATTCTCTATACAATCGATAATTTTAGCTGGTTGTTCCTGATAAGAAACATCCTACTCTAGTAGTATGACCTCTGAGTTCAGCACATGTCACATGTATTGAATGTAAATACCTAGGAGAGAAACATGGAACATATCATAGACTTGAGAGATATTTAGTGGAAGTTTCAATAAATATGATACCGTTATAATATGATCAATAATCTAAAAGGGACTTATATTCATAGGGCTTATTTTCCCTTTCTTCTAAAATATCATTAAATTATTCTTGGGAGAGATTCATAGAAACACATTTTCACCGAATTCAAATTCTAGATCACATCAATGATTATCAGCATAACGTTTTTGCCAACTATGAGATTCCCTAATATGGTATTGAATGGTTCTAACCTTCTCTGCCAATTCTTAAATGATCTTAGGTCCCAATAGCTTTATTTCTCCAACATAATTCTAACAAATTGAAGATTTACATTTCTTTATGTAGAGGTCTTCATATGGAGCCATATGAAATATTGAGTGAAATGTACTATTATATGAAAACTCAAATATAGGAAGGTGTTGAGATCAACATCCTTTGAAATCCAACAAACATGATATCAATATATCCTCTAGAGTTTGAAATGTTCATTCTGACTAACTTTCCATCTTAGGATGATAAACCATAAAGAAAAACAATTTTTTATCACGGTATTACTAAAGACTTATCCATAACCTTTAGGTAAACCTTGGATTCCGATCATATAAAATATAATATGGTACACCATACAACCTTACCACTTAGTTAATGTATATACTATAAATTTGTTCTAGAGAGAAGTCTTCCCTAATATTGATGAAGTGAGATGAATTAGTAATTTAATCGACTACCACCCATATAGAATTAATCCCTTTAGAAGTTTTCGAGAGTCTAATGAAAACAATATACAATCATGATCTCCCGTTTACATTCTAGTATGGGTAATGGATGCAACACCCCCTAAGAATTTTATCTTTCAGCCTTAACTTTATGGCATACCAAGAACAATGATACAAAATCTATGATATATCTCTTCATTCCATACCCCCATAAGTATTATTTTATAAAACTATTCATCTTTGTATGTCTAGGATAAATAGAGAATTAATTACTATGAGATTCTTCTAATAACTCCTTCTTGAAATCTGGTAAAACATACACACAATTACTTGACCTTATCATTCCATCATGATCAATATTAAACTCATAAACATTTATAACCTTCTTATATAGTTCTACATCTTCCTTTTGTTCCTCATTAATCTTACCAAGGATATAAGTTTGAACATTCATTTGAGGAAGATAGGATTTCCACATTATTTAGGATTTTCAGGTCCATCCTTTGAAAATCCAAAAATATTAGCTTTTTTTTCATCCTAATCATTGATAAGATAATATGATAATTTTTACTCAAATAAATCACCTCCTTGTTTTATTTCAAAAGGTGGTAATGTATTGAGAAATCATAATGATTTATAATCTCTAAATATCTTCTCTAGAGAATGTTCAAATCCTTCTATGTGAATATATAGTTCAAAGTTTTATGATCATTATCTAAATCAAACATTTCTCTATAGACATAATGCATCCATATTTTAATAAAAATATTACCATAGATAACTCAAAATCATGATTTGGATATTTTTTCTCATGAATCTTAAATTGTCATGAGGAATAATCTATAACCATGTTATTATGAAAAATAACACACCCCAATCCCTTATTGAATGAATCACTATAGATTCAAAACCCTTCACTACCGTAGATTAATGTAATCACAAGTGTGTCATGTAAACTTATCTATAGTTCCTTTAAATTTTACTCACATTCATATGTCTAGAGGAACTTGGAACCCTTTTGAGTTTACTTGGTCATAAGATTCGATAGTCATGATAAATTATCCCTAAACCATCGATAATATCTAGATAATGCAGGAAAACTATGGATCTCAGTCATCATGATTGGTCTAGGCCAACATTAAATTGGTTACATCTTTGATGGATCTATTGCTATACCATCTATTGAGATATATGACCAAAAAATGAAACATTTATCAGACCAAATTCACTCTTTGTAAATATTTCATAAATTATATCATTATTTATGATCATTAGTACAATTATAAAGTGATCTTCATTCTCTTCCTCTCTTTTTGATTAGATAAGAATATCATCTCTAAAGTCTATCACAAGCTAATCAAGGAAATATATGTAGACTTTATTCATCAAATCCATGAATATAATAGGGGAATTAGTAAGGCCAAAAGGAATATATATATATTCATAGTTTCAATACCTTATATAGAATGCCATTTTGGATATATCCTCATTATTGAACCTCAATTGATTATATCCAGAATGAAGGTGAATATTGGATAAGTATTGATCTTTTCACTCTTGATAAAACATGTCTTCAATACGAGGATGAGGATATTTTTTATTGATCGTGATCTTGGAAAACTCCAAAGAATTAATGTATAGTCTCATTGATCCATCATTCATTTTTAGAAAAAGCATAGGTGCACCCTAGGGTGACACACATGGATTCATGAATACCTTATCAATGTTTTCTGGGAGTTTCTTCTTCAATTTTTGTAACTCAATTAAGGACATTCTATAGGGAGTCTTTTAAATCGGTGTGGAACCATGTATGAGTTCTATTGAGTCATGTTTAGGTATAAGGATAAGAACCTATTCCAGAAATACATCCTCAAATTCTAGAACAATAGTAATATTAGCAATGTCACATTTCTCCTGAACCATTTGAGATATGAAACCCTTTTTAATGGGAATTAAGACCCATACACAAGATGTAATATCTATAGGAAGTTCGTACTTATCTTCACATTGATAGATGATTGTAGTTTTGTTTGAAATATCAAATTTAACTTACCTTATGTCACGACCCGTCCTCGGGGCCCGTGCCATGACTACCCCAAGCCCGCCTTCCATAGGATAGGGGCTAGAGACTAGTGCCAAGGTGTTAATCCAGGTAAAAAGGGAAGGCATTGCCTTTGTAAAGTAAACAAGCACCACAGAGTAATCAAGCGGAAAGGTAAACACTAAGTAAAAACAGAGTACAATTGAAAGTGCAGAAATGTAAATGGGCCTGTATACAAACCCAAACTAAAAGTAAAGTATAACTCGAAAGGGAAAACAACAACTGTAAGTAAAAGCCTCTACACCGAGCTGTCCACTGGAAATCCCACCTGAAGGGTGGGTACAGATAGCTCCACTGCTCCTCGGGTCCCACCGTCCGCTCCGAGCACGTCCCGCCCAGTGGTCCACCTCCAGGTACCATCCTGCTCTGCGAGCTTCAACCACGATCAACACTGTCCGTCGTCTGCAACCAACACATCGTAGTGCGGGCATATCCCGTGTAGGGGTGAGTAGAAGCTACTCAGTAGGGACCCCGAGACCCCCAATGGTCTCCCAAAATCCACACAGGATAAACCACATAAGAAAGATACAATCACGAAGTAACAACCGACACTGCTTAGGTATATGCCCATACATATACCTAAGTCATCAATTCCAATACGCTCCAACCTCCGAGCCCAAGTACAACTCAGTACACACAGGAAAGTATACGTATTCCACACAGGAAAGAAAAACGTAATCCACAAAGGATAGCACAACACAATCCACACAGGATGGTAAACAAGATTCAGCTCACACAGGTATACTTCTCTGAAAGACGATAGAGATGATCACTAATCCATCTAAGTCGTCGGACCCACAAATGATCGATAGGTACTAACCCCACAAAGACCCACACAGGATCGGTAGGAAACTAACCCCCACAAAGACCCACACATGATCGGACCCACACAGGATCTGTAGGCGCTGGTTCACACAGGACCGCTAAGCGCTGACCCACACAGGATCAGACCCACACAAGATCGGTAGCACTGATCCACATAGGATCGCTGAGTGCTGTAGTCGTCATCGTCGAATCCACTAAGGATCTCTGCACAGTCGTCGGCGCAGCCACAGTAGCAGTCGCAGCCAGCTCTAGGGTTCCCGCACACAGCATGCTCGTTCGGGAGGGTCTGCTCCACGAGTCGAGGGGCTGGTACATCAACTGTCACAAAGTCCAGAGTTGATGTATCCAAAAGTTCCGTATCGTCACCAGGAACTCAATGCAACAGACGACGCGTCAATCGGACGCCCGGTCTGAGAGTTATTGGCTTTTCCGTTCCAGGGGCCCGGTTGGGTTTTTAAGGAAAAACCAACCCGACCGTACTCCACCTGCATCCAAAAATCGAGCGGAGTATGCCAAAAGATCCATCTCATTAAGAGAAACTCAACAAAGCTGACGACACGTCAATCGGACGTCCGTAGCTCAAGATATGAGCGTTTTTGCTCCGAGGGCCCGTTTGGGTTCGTGTACGAACCAACCCGGCCGAACTCAAAGTATTCCGAAACCTTGAGTACGATATACCGAAATGACCGTCTCGATCCAAGAATCGCATCACCGCTGACGGCGCGTCGTTTGGAGGTCCGTAGCCCGAGTTATGGGAATTTGAACCTAAATAGTTCGGTATCGGGGGTTTTGGGCCCGGGCCGACCCGGCCCGAGACCCCCCGGTCGGCCCGAACCGGGTCGACCCGCCCCGGACAGGGTCGGCCCGGACCGGCCCGAAAAAAATAAAATAACATGGGAGAGAGTTTTAGGATAACATGGGAGAGAGTTTTAGGATATTTATTGGGCAGAAATTGGACAAGCTTCAAGGATTTAGATGTGTGAGGAGAATAGGTGGTGAGTGGTGGTATTTATAGTGGATGAGAGGGGTGTTTGTTTGATTATTTAATTTATTAGTTTATTATTTTGGCTCAAGAATATAAATATTTTGACCCTTATCAATAAATATATTATAAAAATGTGTTATATTTTAATATTATGGACTTGTATCATCCATACATGATTTATGACTCAATAATTCATGTATTTGTTAAATATAGCAAATTACCATACTTCACTATTCACAAAATTCAACTATTTTCTAAATATACCAAAAATATAACATAACAATTTTTAATGTTAAGAATTCAAAAATGAACTCCATTTTATGAAATTAAATTTTTATATATGGGAAATTTAATTTTTAAATAAATTTATCATTTATTCAAAATGTACAGATTTTAAAATTATAAAAGATTTTATGGAACATTGAAAAATTAATTATGGTCTCATAAATTATATTATAATCAAAATAAAAGAAATATTAATTTATGATTCTATTTTATTAAAATATATTTTCTTTTAAATAATTATATTAATTAGAAAATTGTAAATAAACATTTATTTTTCACAAAAAATACCAATACTTAATTTGTTGATTTAAAAACATTTGTTTTCTTATTTATTTATATAAATATACCATATTTTCATTTATAAGATACCTAAATTTTATTTATACTTTCATAGGTCATCATAAAAGTTACTTTTTTCTTGAGAAACCGCACAAAAACATACAAAACCCAACACAAAACATGGAATCAAACAGCCTATGCGAGTCTGAAATAGTGAAAACTGAGGGAATCCCCTCTAATAAAATTAACCCCTTCGGGTTTCAAAGAAGAGAAATCATGCAGCCATACCAGATCAGGACTTTGAACATCCATGAAAGCAAGGTGATCTGCCACTTGATTACCCTTTCACCATACATGACTTATTTTGGTTCCATTAGAAAGCATACCTTTTCACTTGTTGATAATATAGAAGATGGACCAAGGCGACAGACAAAAATCATTAATGGAATCATGCAGAATTTTCGAATCGGTTTCAACCTCGGAGATATCCAGCTCCTGTTGGCAGCATAAGGAAATACCTATATACATGGCCTTGGCTTCAGCATGGAGGGAGGAACCATACCCTAACCGAGAGGCGAATTCTAGAAGAACTGATCTCCACTGGTCCCGCACCACACCACCTCCATGCAGAGCACCCACTATACATGACCCATTTATATTGAGCTTGAGACATCCGGCGGGAGGAGACCAACATACCCGAGATCCTCTACGACCACTGGACGGAGCACCACGGGAGTGAGATCCCATCCGGATGAGCGAAGGAGCATCATGCCAGGAGATGAAGGGGCTGACCAGATCTGAGATAAGACATTTCATCCTGAAGATGATAGACAGGCCCTAAGCATGCTTCCCTTCGAATTTAAACATATTTCTAGCTTTCTAGATCGCCCAACAACCAGAAGATAAAATCATCACGTGAGCGGTTCTCTCCAGCCCTTTATCACCTGATGCATAGAACCATCTATCCAGGAATAGGAGACCTTCCAATGAAGGAACATGAGACCCTATCAACTCCACAAAGTAGCCCTAGACTGGTCTCACCCACTCTCTAGAGAAGAAAAGATGATCAGCTGTTCCCTCCTTTGAAGCTGTACAAAAAAAACACCCAGAAACCAATGAGATACCACAATGTTTAATATTATCATCAGTAGGAATGTTCTTGTGATGAATCCTACATAACAGAAAATTGAATTATGATGGCACCACTTTGGTCCACATAAGCTCATTCCACCCATCTGTAGTCCACGGAGAGATCCTAATACCTCGAAACTCCCGAGCAGAAAAAGTCCCCGAAGAAGAAGCAGTGAAAACACACCGATCAGAATCCTGTGAAAGAGTGATGAGATTAAATAAATCCTTATTCTCTTCATCCAGCACCATATTAATCAAGCCCAGGTACCGAATTGCTTCCTGGAAAGAAATAGAAGGAGTAGGATAGCACGAAAAAACCAGCATTTTCCCCACCCAGTTATGGTGCCAAAAGAAAATGTTATCCCTCCCAAAAATCCATTGCGAGTGGTCACGAAGCTCATCAACAAGATTCATCTGGTGAGGCCATAACATAGGGCCCCTTTCTCTCCCCGAGGGCTGGCTGTGATACAAAAAATACATCATTTTACCCCAAAGTGTACTCTGATCCACAATTTCCCACGCCAGTTTTGCCTGTATGCCATTGAGAGTATCAGCTAGACTCCTCACATTAATAATGCCTTCCCTTTCCAGCCTTTCCACCTTACTCAAAGAAGCCCAATGGTTTTTCTTTTCTGCTTGAGGATCCCAAATGAATCCATCTAGGAGCTTTTCCATGCTGAAAATAACACCTTTTGGAGCCACATCCGCCAAAAGAACATGAACTGGCGTAGCTGAAAGCACACTATTAATGAGAGCAATATGGCCTCCAAAAGACAAGTACCTATTTTTCTAGTTATGAATACGGTCCACAATCGTGGTGATAAGAAAATTGAAATCATGAATCCGAATCCTAATATGGGATATTAGATCCCCAAGGTAGTGCAAGGGAAAACATCCTCGTTGCATGGAAATACTGCTTTGGATATCAATGATGTGACTCTGAGAGCATTTATTTGATATAAAAAATGAACTTTTCTCTTTGTTGATAAGTTTACCACTCCAGTAGCAGTACTCATCCAGAATCCTTTTCAAGCCACCGATATACTTTTTCCCAGCATTAATAAACATGGGAGTATCATCAGCAAACATAAGATGAGAGATGGACTTAGCTCTCATAGACCTCCGATATGAAAGAACCTCCCCATTATGGATACTTATACAGATGAGCCTGCTCAAAATTTCCTGGGTGAGGATGATGATATTAGGGGGAAACAGATCTCCTTGGCGGAGGCCACTGATGGAATTAAAGAACCCGTAGGACTTCCCCATAAAATAAACCACCATCCACGGAGAACTGAAACATCTGAAAAGAAGTTTAATATTCCAAGGAGAAAAACCCATGTTATCCAATACCTTATTGATGAAGCCCCACTCCACACGGTCTTAGGCTTTATTCATGTTCAACTTGAGCGCAATGTTAGATCCTCGAGTTTTAAATTTGATATACCTTATTATTTCATGAGCAAGGTAAATTTACCCTTGGATAGAACGACCCCTCACAAAACCATGCTACTCCAAAGAAATCCATCGAGGAAGATAAGCAGACAATCTAGCGTTGATCACACTTGCAAGGATTTTATACGGGAAATTGCACATGCTCACTGGTCTGTACTGCATTATGGAAGGGGGGATCTAGTTTTTTGGAACCAGAACCGTAGTAGTATCATAGGAAACCCTCGGAAGGTTACCACCCCTGAAGAAGTCTTGAATTCCTGCAATAATATCCAACTTCACCACCTCCCAAGAGCCTCTGTAAAAAGATCAGGGATGAGAAAATTTCTTTTTCATCTGGAATAGATTTTAACCTCTGATTCTCCTGGGATGAGATGTATTTGGGAATAAAATTAAAGAAACCATTGGATCCTCCAAGATACTTGCTGGACATACGATTATAAGGTCCCAAGAACAATTCCTTGAAATAAGAGTGGGCGAATCCACCCACCACATTTCGGTCATCCGTGTAGGATCCATATTCCAACAATATATTAGGCTTGATGTGTCTCTTTATTTCTTTAATGAAAGAAAAAAAGAAAGAAGTGTTTCTCTATCCTTCTCTAAGCCATTTAATCCTAGATGCTTCCCTTTCATAACATTCCTGAGCAAGGAGAAATTCGGTCAGATATTCTTTCTTTCTAGAGAGATCCTCAAAGGATTGATCATCCCAAACATCTTCCAACCTCACTTCAAGACTTTAAATTTCCCTAAGAACTCCATCAATTTCATTATCAATCTGGGGAAAGTTTTTTTCCCATGAAAGCATACGACTCTTAAGATAATAGAGTTTATCATGAATAGAGATCCATGGGTTACCTTGACCCTGAGCATTCCACATATCACATACCAGCTCCTGAAAACCTGGCTTAGACACCCACTGTTGCTGAAAAATAAACCTCTCCCGATGATCCTGCCTCGAGGAAACCGAGACCAAAAGAGGAGAATGATCAGAGATACCTCATGCCAGATGACGAACTTTTTAGGAGGAGAAAATAGTAATTGCTTCCATATTGGCTATACATTTATCAAGACGACTCCAAGATCCGTGAGAACCCCTACGATTGTTGCACCAGGTAAAATCATCCCCTGAGTAATGCAAGTCAAAAAATACTTTCCTTGCCATAAACTGATTAAAATACCTACTGGAATTCCTCTGAAATGGTCCCTAGCATTTCTTCTCTTTTGGGGAAGCAACAATAGTGATGTGACCTCTAAAAAACCAAGGGGCATTACCCAGGTTAAACCCATTCAGATCACTCCATAACTTAGCTCTCTGAAGGGGGTCACAACTCTAATACACACAGGTCAAGAAGAAAAAGCTACCACCTGAATTTACCTTGGATGTAATGAATTGATCCCTATAATTCACTATCTCAAAAGAAATATAATTATTCTAAAAGATTCAAATATTATAGTTGTTTGATACATCCTAAAGACAACCCGACATCTTGATCTTCCACATTAAGTACCATAGCTTATCATGACATTTCTTTGGTTCAAAAACAGCCACAGATGCAACCTTGTGCTCCCTAATAGTAGAAACTAAAAAATATGTCGTAACCGAAGCCCCTAAACCCCAAGCATTCTATAAAAGGATAGGAATCATTGAAAGTTGAGTGCTCTGGATTTGGCCCCAGAACTAGTAGCCCACTGGAAATGGGAGACATACCTCTCCTTGAGTAACCTGACTTAAGATCAGTAAAAATTCCTTTAGAAAAATATTTTCCTTTCAATGTGTTAAATTGGATTCATTGTTATCTTATTCATATAAAATAATTTCGATGAATGTGAAAATTTTGATTAAATATATTATATAAATTTCATAACTTGGTTTATAATATTAATTCCAAACATTTTAATGACTAGGTTAGAATTGTCATTTAAAAATAATGATAATTAATTGTATGTCATTTTTTTTACATTTGTTATAGTGGGAAACCTAGGATATTGAAGAAATTAAATTTAAAAAATAAAAAACAAAAAATATTAGGGTTCTATATTTGATCATCCTTTAATAAATTACAACTTCACAATTTGAAATTTTAATTTGAAAAATAAAGGTTGATACTTAGAAATTATTTTATGGGAAACTCACTTTGGAAATAGGGTTAATAAAATACCCTCTTAATTATAGGGGAAAAGGAAATGCAAAGGTCGCCACAAAAGCAGGATATTAAGTATGAAATCATTAGTGGAAAGCGATTACATGAGCGTGGAAGAAAAATATAGCTATCAATTTTTGATAGAGAGTTATATAGAACCTGGTCATTAGAAATTAAACCATAATAAAATCATAAATTCTGTTGGGTTAAAAGACCATTGATTTCTTAGAAAGGAAAGTAAACTGATAATATTTTTTTTTCTAAAATAGTTTTCCAAGAGTTGAGGATTTATTTAATATTCAGATAAGTACTAGATATGATAAAATTAATTGATTACTTTCATTTTAATAATCATAATCTCATCCTTTTCTTGTGCTTCGATCTATTTTCACTTCATCCCTCACACCTGGAAATGAATGTTCAAAATGAATTTTTTATGATTCAAGCACTTTCATAAAAAAAAATACACACCAATCATTCCTTATGACTTTAAATATTTATTGGGACCAAAATTGTTATCCCAAAGTATCTAATAAATCATATTTTAACCTCAAACCATATCATACAATGTAAAACCTAATCCATTCCAACCTTAAGACACATAAAAAATAAATCTATCCAAATTCATAGTCCTAAAAGGTCTTTAAATTAACAATATATGATATCCATTTCTATAAATAACATTAATCGCCACAATTTTACCATAACATCATATTTTACTTCAAAATACAATTCAACTTTTCTTTCAAAAAATTTTCCTCATCTACTGAAATAAAATTAATCACTTAATTACAAAATCATTTTCCAATCCTAATGTTATCTATTTGATAAAACAAATTTCCCTAAAATAAAAATTACCTTTATCGATAAGATATAAAAAATGTCATGATAATTAGGTGTTCATGTAGGCTAGTGGTAGGAATTACACCCTTGTCTCCCAGAGGTTGTGTGTTCAAACCCCATGGACTTTCCAGGCACGACAGGTTTTCACACGGCCTATGGGTTGTCCTTTTTTCATAAATTATATTAATAAAACTTCCAAAATTGATATTATAGACATTATTGAAATAATGATAATCAATAATGTTTTCAATAAAACCCCAAATCATAAATACATCATCAATTGTTTCCATATAGGTCCTTCCTTGGTCTAGAGTTTATACTGTAGAAGAGAGAATTGACTTGGGTAATTCGCAGATTCCCCATATTTAAGGAGAAAAACTATAAATGTATTATTAGGATACATTTTATTTCCATTCATTGTATCTTTTTTCTCTCAAAAATTATTTTTAATGTCATTTTTTCTCACACATAAATCATTTATCCACTCAGTTGAGACATATTCCTAGGTGTCTCCTTCTACATTTCTAGCATGATGGAAATAAATCCTTCTTTTTCTCAAAGGTCTCCACCACTGGATCTCTTAGAAAACTCCATGGTTCACTTCTTTAGGGATTTCAAAAGTTAGTTAAGGTATATGTTGTTAATAATATTTCAGGAAAACCGATTTGCAATGAACATCATATCTTTCAATTATATCAACATCCCATTTGGTTTCTTATCTCCACTATCTTTTTCATCATGTTAAATATTAACATGACCCTTTTGGGTTCCAAACATTGATTAAAACCATAAAGAATAGTGTGACTAACAATATTCATAGTGGGGAAAACATATATTCATTTATAGAATATCATAGAACCTTATTTGCAACCCTAAACACCATAGTATTAACATAGGTTATTGTTATATATTCAAATCATTCATAATGGTTTGTATAGAAAATTTTAATTATCCTAAGTTTATCTCCAAAGAGTGTCAAACTAGGTGCAAAGTAAGGCCTATTGTGGTGAACTATGTTACACTGAGTCAGGCTCGACGCACCTTGTAGGAGTTTTTACCCCTTGGTACATCTATTTCTAAACCAAATACACTTGTATTATCTATAAAGGGATATATTTCTTAGAAGACCCATATAATATCTAACTTAAAAAATTCTAGGATGTTCTCCAAATATTATCCTCAGACTATATGTTAGGGTTATGTTCCCTAATCTATGATTTCTAAATCTAGTTTCCATGGTTTTTACTAAACTTCCTTTGATACCAACAATAAATACCCCAACCCTAGTATACCACATTAGGTTCCTTAATTTATTACATTGGTATAATAATAAAATAAGTCGCATCCCAAAATACCTAATAGAGTAATTCCTTTGGAAAAATTGATACAAAAATATGTTTTAAATTACAACTTGAAAGGAAAAAAATACATTGCAACTCCATTGGAAACACAAATAAACTCAAAGATTATCACTTTAAGTAATTCATAATACACATATTATCATCCATGGAAGAAATAAAACATAATAAATGGGTGATATTAGATGCTCGGTAAGGTTATGTAATACATTGAAAGCTATCATAAACATAAAAAATAAGGCACGGTGAAATAAAAACACATTCCATTAAAACATAATATTGATTATAATATGATAGGGATAAAAACTGATTAAATAATTCCATAAATAATCACATGAGAATGAAACTTTACCATGGATATTCTACAAGTAAAATAATCACATGGATTATCAATTATGAATATAAAAATTTTAGAATTCATAATGCTAGACATATGGAACATACTATTGAGGCCTCTTACATGAAATTTGAAAATAAATGGCTAATTCATTGGCCAAATCAATTTATAAAAATAAATGGGCAAGGCCCTAGCCAAGTCTATATTTGAAAATAAATGGGCAAGACCTAGACCAAGTCCATATCTGTTTTGTCTCATGAGACCTACCATTGCATCGAGGGACTATAGTGGGCCCCTCCCATCAATTACTAAGTCTAATTAATTTTTCATGTGAAAAGGATGAATCATAATAAAAATATATTCAAATTAAAACTATCATATGAAATTTTAGTAACTTACCCTAAATAATAAACATAACCATAAACCATTCTGAGTAATATGGTGAATTGTATCATGGTAGGACATCCACAGTAAAACTGATCATAAATGATTTAATAAAATCTGGTATATGGTATCCTAAATAATTAATTCAAATTAATTCTATGATTTAATATAGGGTGTTAAAATATATGAAAATAATTTTATAAAATCATCAAGGAATTCTTGAGATATATACCATTTTTTTTACTTTGGAAAGAAGAGTTCTTTTGGGAATTTTTTTTTATTTTTCATAAAATAATATTTTTAAAATATATATATCATAAATTAAATGATAAGTAAAAGGAAATTATCTTTTAGGCCTAAATGATATCCAACTGAAGTGAAAACATGTTAAAATAGTTTTCATGAAACTTTAGAAATGGGCCACATCAGTGCAGTTTAATAGAAGTTATAAGAGTTTTTAAAAGGTAAAAGAATTAATTATTTACATAAAACCAGAAGAAATTAATATTTTTATTCATAATATCAATGTTGACTTTATAAAAATATTTTTGTCTTAAAATAGATTATGGAGTGTACTTGAAATTGGGTAAGAAATTGAGAGGTACCCATTAATTGGGCTTGCTAATCAACAGAAATTGAAAAGGGAACCTTATAAAACATGTTTTCCTTATTAAATAAAGACGAACTGATCTAGATACATGATTTTGGGAAATATACAAATAAATTAGAATAATTATATAAAATTAAATAAGAATTACATTGATTTAAAGAGAGAGAAAGTGTATTCCAAATGAAAAATGGTGGCTCAGGAATAAACCTTTACCACTTTGCGAACAGTCAAACCATATGCCCCATAAAATCAAAGATCATAAAATAAGAAATTTAATACCATTAATATAAATATATTTTTGATATTATACATCAATGGGTAGTATAAACACACTAAAAACAATAAATAATGGTGAATAAGGAAAATATCATAGAAATAAAAGTGATATTAGAAAACTCTTTCTCTATGTATGAAAGTTTTCTGGACTTGTATTTATTATCCAGGATAATGAAATCAGAGTAATTAATTAATTAGTTCGTAAACTCTTATAAATGTATATGATTTATTATAATTTTATTATATTCATTTATGTCCAATTTGATGGTTTATAATAGTTAATTCTGTCATTTTAGAGTTTTCTTTTCATTAGTTTTCATTATTAGATCACTTGTATACATGTATGAAAGATCGTGTAAAAAGGGAATAATTATCTAGAATTTAAATTATATGTTATTAATGAAAATACATAATGTTAAATGGTTATATAATCCATTTGGTTATTTGGGTTGTAGATGAATAATTAGATATGACTTTAGTGATAATCATTTAGATTATTTTGGTGGTTTTTTTGATCATTATAAACTAGTTTTGTCTCATTAATTAATATCACACATATAAAACAGTTCGATAACAATAAATAGTATTTATAACATATATTATAATATTTTTTATACATAAAAATGGTTTTATTTTCAACCTTGAATACATAATTAGAAAATGAAAATACAACGTCCACGATGGATGTAAATTGGCACATCACGGATGATGTTTTCATTTTTAGAATAAAAAGAATAGGTGAAGATAATTGATGGTTGATATTAAATTAACATAATAAAATAAAATTATATAAAATATATATTAGTTATCATGTAACTTTTTATTGGCTAAGTGAGTGAACGATTATAGAAGAAAAGAAAAAGAAAGAAAATTCAAAGAATGAAAAGGGATTTTTACCTATTGAATTCATCTACTTGAGAACATCCTTAAGGAACTTTGATATCATATTTCATGTGAGTATCATAATACTAGAATTTAATGGATATTTTTTTGGAGATATATTGAGTACAAATTGGACAAGATTCAAGGTATTGGAGGTGTGAGGAAAGATGTGGCATGGTGTTTTATTTATACTGGAGGAGAGGGGTGTTTTTTTAGATTATTTAATTCATCAGTTTAATATTACTGATCAAGACTATCAATAGTTTGAACCTTATCAATAAATATACTAAAATAATTAATCATATTTATATATTATGGTCTTAAATCATCCTTACATCAATAATTACTAAATAATTCATGTATTTGCTAAATTCTGTAAATTACCATATTTCACTATTCTCAAAAAATTTCAACTATTTTAGAAAATAAAAAAACCACATGACAATTTTTTGAATTTTATAATTAAAAGATGAAATCAATTTTACGATTATAATTTTATAAATATTATAAGTTTAATATTTAAATAAAATTACCATTTATTCTTAAAATGGAGATTTTAAAATTACAACTGATTTTATGACACATTGAAAAATTAAATAGGGTCTTATAAAATAATCTTATTATCATAATTAAAAAATATTAATTTATGTGTCTATTTTATGAACATTTTTTTAAATAACTATATTAAATATAAAATTGTTTATAAACATTTATGTTTCCCAAAAATACCAACACATAATTTATCATCTTCAATACTTTTATTTACTTATAAAATTATATAAATATACCCTATTTTCATTTATAAGATTACTAAATTTTATTTATAATTTATGAGGTTAATTTACTAGTCAAATCACAAAAAATACTATTAATATAATAAGAATGACAATTTATAAGAAAATTGGGAATATTCACTTTTCATAGGGAAAAAATATTTTCATAAAAATACCAAAATTTCACCTTAAGATAATTTTGAAATTATGATTTTAAAAATGAATATATATTTTTCAATATAATTTATAAAAGTTTCAAAATATACTTTTAGAACAAGTGCTCCATTAAAAATAGATAAAAAAGAATTCAGAAAAATATAGCCTATTTAATACGTAAAATTGGATTCATTCTTATTTTATGAATATAAAATGATTTGGTTGAATATGAAAACATTTGAAAATAGATAATATATAATTTTCATAATTTGGTTAATATTATTTATTTCCACCAATTTAACGACTGGGTTATAATGGTCATTTAAAAATAATGATATTTAATTGTATATCATTAATCATTTAAGTTTGGTGTTGTGTGAAACCTATGCAGTTAAGGAAAATAATTTCAAATAAAATAAATAACATAAAATATTGGGGTTTTAGAAAAATATTCTAAACCATTAAGGTAAACATTACACAAATTTAGATAGGACTTCCTCAGTTGAGAAACTTGGAACTTTCCATGAATTGTTGTATACTTAAATGTTAATTATAGATTATATTCTCTATCCTTAAATTTTTAATGATATTAAACATAACCCAACATTTGGTTTCAAAATTTACTTTATATTCATGTTACTATGTGATTTCTAGCTTAAGGGATTTTTTGAGTTTGATCTATCAAAAATATACTTTAAATTAAAAAAACATAGAAATTTGTCTCTTCTAGTAAAATATTACCCAATTAATAATTATATTCCATATTTTACCAACACATAAATGATAAAAAATTTATCTCATAAAATTATATCAAGGTATTCATTTGAATCTACATATGATAACTATTGAAAAAAACTCACAAAGGTGTAACTTTCATGAGCTTAATACCTGGTTTGTACCTGAATCAATTAAACTACTACCTCAAGAGAATTTACTGATCCCTAGGTTTTGGATACTAGTGTTGTGGGTCTAATTTTACAATTAGGTAATGATTCAACCAATTTATATAAAATAATAAGTCGTTATTGATTACCTCTAAAAGACTGGAATGGTAAGCCCATATGTTGGATATTTCCTAAAATAGACAAAAAAAAAGATGATTAAAAATCAATGGGGAAACAAATAATAAATATAAAGTCACCACAACATGAATTTAATAATAACTAGAAAAGATAATCTATATATAATAAACTAGGTTATCCAAATAATAAAAATAAGTTTATCATAACCATTGAGAAAATTATAATTTCCAATACTACCCCTTCCATCCGAGGACACCCGTTCTACTACCTCATGGTGTTTGAAAACATTAATAGAGACCAGATCCCAACTATAAAACAAAACATACAACTAATAAACATTTCCCTATCACACTTTAAATAAAAAGTGTGATGCTTCTAATTCAATGAATCTTCCATTGATGTTGTGAGAATATACGTACGCAATAGGGAACCACCAATGTGATGAATAATAAGATGTATTCATGAACATTTCTACTAATTTATATATACATAATAAATAACATTTAACATGCTAACACCAAACATGACATGGAAAAATAAACTAATGAATATAAGACATAAATTTTTAAAGCTAAAAAGTGTTACTCTATACCACAAAGGTCCATACTTTCACTACCTGCTTTAGGTCTAGCTCAGTGTCAATAACATTATCGGGGAAAGAAAATATCCAATCCTATTATTACAACAAGAATAATTTAATTCAGTTAGGGAAAAAACCTATTATATGGGATAGGGTAAAGGGTATACCATGTTGATCCAAGGGAATAAGAAAAAGGATATACATATTCAGAGTGTAACACCTATCCGAATTAATTCTTGTATGTTAATGGATGTAATACCTAATTAAAAAATTTATTTTGAAAGAACATATAAACATGTATAAAACCCTACAAATATACTTATCAACTATTAAAGTTGTATCCATTATTAATAACAATCCAATCAAAATAATTATCATGCTCATTAGGCTATGAAAAAAATATATGCTCCAATACTAATAATCACTATTATAACACCAAAAAAGGATAAAAAATACACACAAGCATAAAATAAAATTTATGTGAATTATTTGATATAAAACCATGATAGGAATAAATTTAATAGACACATGAAAATATGTTATTATTCAAGGTACATTAGGTTTTTTATTGTAAAAATCATATCATACTAAAAGATTGAGTGAGTGATAACTCCATGTTCACTTCACAACCTATATACATGTAATTAGGATCATTAAATGGGTATTATCTAGTGTTAAAATAGGTAATATATTATGTCTAACATTAATAATAATAATAATTTACATAGTATAAAAAAATAAAAAAAGATTCAAACACAAATTTTTTGTTTGAAATTATAATTATAAAGATGATGTCCAATTTTTTTAAAATAGTTTTTTCATTATTTAAAGATTATTTTTGAAAAAAGAATCTTTAGAAAGTTTACATTTTAAATTAAGAAAATATGGAAGACTTTAAACCTCTATAATTTAAAAATAATTTATCTTTAAAATATATTATAATCTTTTACTCTAAAACCTATAATTGTTTTATAATAACAACATTTATGTTTCTCAAATAAGTAATGGTTTTGTATAATAATGTTATAAGGTAATACCCAAATATACCCAAAATAAGTTTACTTCATATAATAAAAATAATTTATAGTTTAATTTCATTATTATATATTTTGAAAATATTCTAGTACTCAATGCCCAAACACATATATGATCCCTCATTCTATTATATTAAACTAAACCCGTTATCTCCTCAACATTGATGCTAATACTAATTAGTGGTACGTTTATATTATATTCTTATAACGTAGTCTAGTTATAGTGACCTGAAATGAGATATCTTATTTCAATATAATAAATATTATTGGAACATTTTTCTTAATAAATATCATTCCCCCAACTTAAACCTTCTGTTTTAAGGTTTTAGCTTGTTTCAGAATAAAATATCATGGCAACACAATTACTTGGATAACATGAATAAGTATGAATGTTTTTTATGATCAACTCAATAAATTTAAATAATATTACATTTCAATTTAAGTGATACATAGAATGGAAAGTGTGAATCCAATGCAAGAACTGTACTTACGACATATTGTTTTTTTTGTTTTCAAGTGGTACACTAATATAAACCATAAGTATTAATTTTAAAAGATTGTATAACATTGTTTTATGGATAAATAAGTCTAAGTATAACCATTATAGTATATTTTAAAAATAATTTTCAGTGGTCTTTAATTTATTATATGAAAACAACATTTAAAGAAATATTTATTTATACTAAAAATAATATACCATTATTGATTTTTAGTATTAGAAAAAAGTGGAATGTGTTTTCAATTCATAGAATAAAGATTAAATTAAAGAGTAGATATAACCTACCTTAACCCATAGCGATATTTATCCTTCCTAATGATACTTTTTGAATCCCCTAAAAATTACTAAATTTCAATTTATCAACAAATAACCCTATTAAAAAATCTATTCCATTCAAGAACAATCAAAAGATAATGATAACATTGGAAAATACTCCCTAATTCAAATCCAAGATCAAAATAGTGTAGATATCAAATAAAAAAAATATCCCCCGTTAACCTAAGAAAGTTAAAATCCTATGATAGACCAAAACCCAATCACTTCCTATTGACACACTAATAGATGAAGGAAAAATAACTAAAAGAATATTTTTTTAACTAGAAGAGAGGAAAACCAAAGGATTCTAAATAATTTGAACATATCATGGCCAAATTAAGTCTAAATCCATAAACTTGGATATGGGAAACTAGAAAAAATAAGATAAAAACTAAGAAGAGAAAAAAGGATAGTGGTTTACCTTTTATTTTATGGAATAAACCTACTTGGATCACCCTTGAATCACAAAGAGGAATAAAGGGAAAGGAATTGTTATGAGAATCTTTGGGAGAGGCTTAAAGATGGATTAGATTAAATTATATAAAAAAATTAAAATGGGAATAATGTTGTGAGAGAAAAAAATTCCAAAATTACCCCATTTTAGAGAAGAACATACCTATTACTACCAAGTACCAAGTATGGTTCTATCTCAAAATTGATGGAATCCTATGTGTTACCCATTATTTCTAAGTTCACCAAGTACTAGGTGAGCCTCCACTGAGTACCCAGTTTTATTGTTAGAAAAATTCTATAGTTGGAACCACCTTTCTACCCACATGAACCTCCAAATCACCACTAAAACCTTGAACTACACATGAAAATAGCTTCAATTTCATCCATAAATGTTCACATTCAAAAATAAAGATCAAAACAAAAAATTAACTCTAAATTATAATTTTTTAAACAATACTATAATTTATCAATCGAAAATTTCACTAATTATCAAATTTACTCTTATGGTCAATTCATAATGGAAAAGTTCATTAAAAACTATCCAATATATGAATTCCAAACACCAAGAAGTTCATGGAGACACATGCTCAAAATTCACCACCTCACATGAAGTTTATTACTCTACAATGCTCTGGGAACAAATCCACATTATCCACAACTCTATAGACACAAAATTCTTGAATTCTCCTCCATTAATGAAGAAATACAAAAACACGGATGTTTTTAGAATCGAAAAGGAATATATTGAGCTAATATACAACTATCATACTAAACTAGTTAACATAATACTCATAAATAATCTCTCATAAAAATATATTTTGACACCACAAGATTGAATTATAATCCCATAACTAAATAAATATTCAAATGATCTATTCAGAAACAAAATAGTATTACACATCCTGAAGAATCACCACACTTCTTCTATGTGACTTCAAAAACCATAAAAATTAGTACTAGATACTTTATATTCTTAATACCCAAAATCCACCCTACTGTAATTTCATTACATAAAATACTGACTACTAAGCTACCCATTATTATTATAGTACCCCCTACTATAAGAGTCACACATGGTCTTATATGACTACCCTACCACTGAATTCCCATTTATTACAAATAATTAATTGTTAATTAAAAAAATAAATAAATTTCCAATTTAAAACCATAGTTCAAAACCATTTAAAAATCAATTCATTTTTCAAAAAATATATATTTATTTTTGGAATCACAAAACAAGTTTATTTAATCAAATAATATTGAGTAAAAAATTTCTGAATTTATCTTCATAAAAGATATCTATATTTTTCAAATTACCAATACCCTTTAAAACCATTCAACCTTTAAATAAATTGTTAGGAAACCACTTTATTACTATATAAAACAATAAAAAACAATAAAAAAACACTAAATTGATTACTTGTATAAAGGAAAATCATAAACATGTAACCATATCTAGATTGTTGAATATAAAGTTTTCTAAAATAACCATATAAATACATTACCAATAGTGAAAATAAATCTTGATTGGGTATATATATTATAATAGGTTTTATAATATAATGAAATAGGAAACTTTTACCATTTTGGTAAATATAACTTATGTAATTAAAAAATTTAATTATCAATGATTAAAATCAAAATATACTTCTACATGGAATATATATGAGAAAATTAAATTTATTATATAATATATTAATAAGGTTTAAAAGAAATAAATTGTTAGTTTATTTACTATTATTTAATTAGTTAAGGTTATTCAAGTAAATTAATTATAATATATACAAGATACACATGTACTGATGTTTTACTAGATTGTATGACTCATTATTTTGTAAAGACTATGTTTATTAATCAGGACCTAGATACACCTTAAGTTTTACCACATCATACACAATTTATTCAAATTAGAATCTTAATAAAACAAATGGGGCCTACTTACGACTTGGATATCCAATGAAATGTTGAGCTTCCACTACTACAAATATGGGTTTATCTCTTGATAGGGAAAAGCCCTGATAAAGGGGGTCAGTATCAGTGCTAATAAAAAAGCACTGATAGTGGGGTCCCTTTATCAATGCTACTATAAAAGAACTGATAAAGGAATTCCTTTTATCAGTTCTAATAAAAAGATATGAAAAAGGGGTACCTTTATCAGTGGTACTAAAAAAGAGCCCATAGTGGGGGACCTTTATCAACATCAGTAAAAAAACATTGATAGGGGGTCTTTATTAGTTCTTTTTTACTATACCTGATAAAGGCACCCATTTATCAATGAATTTTTTCTTGTTCTGATAAAGGTGCATTTTATAAAATAATATATTTATATATTAATATTATATATTTTTTAAAATATATTTTAGGTAAGGTTAAATACACATTTACAATTAATATATAAGGAATTTAGTGAAAATGGATTATACAATAAATAAAAAAGGTTATTAATCACTAATATTATAATTATTATCAATTAATTGTCTTATAATAAAAATTATATTATATAAAAATTAATGGAATTAATGAACTGTCAATGATAAGCTGAAAACATGACATGAACTTCAAATAGCCAAAACTTTTGATTCAGGTGTCCATTTCAGATCTAACACATATAAAATTGAATCCCATGAAGAGATATATTCCTTGAGTTCATGGGGAATATAATTCACTTTTTAGAAGTTAAAAATCAACTATATGTCCTAAAAATGATTTTTTATTTGGGACATCCAATTTTGTTTAATATTTTAAATTATTTCAACTTTATTTAAGAGAGTATTTCTATCTATTTCAAGTGGGTAATGAATTAATTCCCAAGTCTTAAATTATTATAGATATTTTTATTTTTATATTTTAACATTTTTCATAATGTAGTTTTATTTATTACAAAATATTTTCATATTTTCTTAGAATTACTCAGGATTAAAAAAATTTATAATAAAATTTTTTGATATAAAAATATAAATATATGAATAAAAAATGTAAGTAAATATATATAATTATAAATATTTTTAAATAAATATTTTAATTTAAAATTTTATGTTAATATATATAAATAAATTGAAATATCTTAAAATGGGGAAGAAATCAACGTAGGGAAGTGGTAAAGTGCGTCCCTTATCCGTATGAGGTATAGGGATCAAATAGATGAGTGTGGATTTATGGTGCACTAACTAGCATTGTGGAATGGGTGGGGGTAGAATGAAATGATAGCGGGTGGGGGGGGGGGTATTTCCCTGAGGAAGGTGTGGGGGGCACTATGAAAAGAAGACAAAAAAATTAATTTTAAAGACTTCTTTTCTATTGTTAAGAAAACCAACTAATAAAGGGAGACATTATGAAAGCTTTAAAAATAATTGATAAGGATCATTTATCAGTGGGTTTTTATCACTGATAATGTGTTACTTTATAAATTATTTTTACTAAAACTAATAAAGGCTTCCTTTGTTAGCACTTTTTCCAAGCGCTGATAAAGGCCGACCTTTAACAACACCTAGGTTGTTAGCACTTTGTAGGCGCTAATAAATCCAATTTTTAGCATTGTTAAAGACCAGTTATATAGTAGTATTCTATCATAAAGATTTTAATTTGGATTATTTATTTGATAGTTATCACTTACTGATTATCCTATCTCCCATCTAAGATGAATGAAAATCTAATTAACCCAACATCTTTTTATACCAATTTGTAATGGCCATGACCCGAATAGAAGATCCATAATAGAATCTCATGTGCCAATACTATAGGAGAAATCCTTGATCCATTTGAGTCCGTGAATATACCAATTTGTTTGAGTTTACAATTGGGGAATGATTTACCTAATTTAATTAAAAAATAAATTTTAACTAGTTACCATTCTAAGATCGACATGAATAATCACCAAGTTTGATGTTTCCTAAGACAGAAAAATAAGACTACATTCAAATAGAAGGTAAAAAAATAAAAAGTAAAAAGGATTTTCTATATGAATCTAATAAGAACAAAAAAATATAAAATACAAACAATACATAGTGTTATCCATATACGACTTAATGAGATCTATATAGCCATAGGGATTATACAATATATACCAACACCGCCCTGGAAATCCATGAGGTAGTGGAGTGGGAAGCTATCCATGGCCTCCCACTCCACTACCTCATGGATGAGAAGAAAAGTGTGATTTTTATTAAAAATGTGATTCAAGACAGTAGTTTATATTTTCATTATTTTCATTATATCTATAATAATTTATTTTATAGAGTTTAATTCTTGCATAAATGTTTAGTGAGTAGGATAAAATTTTATGGGAGTATAAATTTTACATATTGTTGTGAATTTGGTGAAAAGGAGAAAGTTTATCAGATGTTTCGATAATTTGGTGAATTATTATGATGTTTGTTAGAATAATGGTAAGAAAATTATATTAAACATACATGAAAGTGTAGGAAGTATGTGGTATACAAACCATGAGGGAGGTATATGGAATATTTCTCAAAAAATGATGTGCTTTATAAGTAGATCACAGTAGAGATTTCATAAAAGAGATTTGTGTGGTTGTGAAAGATATTTATGAAGGATTACTTCATTTGAGATATTAAGGAGAAAATTATACATATACTCAATACATGGAAGTTCATTACACCATGGGGAATTGGGAATAATGATTTATTGCATCCATTGATTATTAAGTTTTTGTGGGTTTCTTTCTTATAAATAACATATAAATTATTTAATTGATCATTAATTAAAATTTAAAATAAGGTCCAAGGATTAATCAAAATATCATTTAAGGTAGGAGACTTCATGAATTAGAGGAGTGTGATAAGTATACATGTTCATTGAGCACATTATTCTTGTGTAAGTCCATCATGTAATTTCATCCATGATGTCTATAGTAGTTTATGGTTGGGTGTTTTCCAAATATTCTTATGAAGAAACATAAAAAAAAGTAGTTTATAAAGCATGGTGTGTATTGTGCAGTTCAAGGATCTCAGTACATGGTTTACTTTACATGGTGTATATTACAAGAAGTAAAATATATAGGGTACAATATATATTTAATATAGGATTATTCTCAGAAAATAATTTTAAATGGTAAACAACATACTACCTGTATATTATATCACTATTTCTAGACAATATTTCATGGATTATATAACACATTATATAATCATATTTAGTCATTCATTAATGTAAGGTCTTAACCTTTTTGGACATGGCCTGTGATTTTTTCAGGGACTATTTTTACATTGTTTGGTTATTCCTTGGTTGATTTTTTGGTTGGGGTTTTTTGGGACAAATTAGTGATATCTGAAAGCCTATGGGGTTATGAATAGTTGTCACATGGTTGTGGATAACTGTGTAGTTTTCCCTAGAAAACCATGCACCCTAATTTTGAGACACTGAAGGTAGATCATGATCTGCCCGAGGTTTGGCTAAAACATACCCCCAGAGCTACGCACCCTATGGCAGGGAGGGTTATCATGGTTGGTGTACATTTTGTCAAATAATGTGCTAGTTTGGATAAACTATTCACCCCTAAGTAGAGGTGAATGGCTACAACACATGGTTTTCAAAATAGTTTCCATCCTCCTAGTAAACCGCACATGTGGGGTTTAATTCCCAAGAAAATTTAATTAAAATTCTTGATACCCTAGTTTTTAAACCCAAATATACTCATCTCATATTTAAATAGTTTCCTTCAATTTTGGAAGGTCTTGAGAATATTCCAAGGCTCCTTATACCCCATTGGTGTGAATAAAAGATCTGGTGGAAGGATTTGGCATATCTTCAGTATGTAATCTCTTCTCATTACTTTACCTTCTCCCCTATATCTACTTCTTATTTAAGAGGGGTGATTTTATCTCTATTTTAAGTGGTTTAGATCTAGGTTTTAATGGATATTGTCCCTTTTTATATTGGCATTAGGTTTTGGTCATAAATATTCTATGCTCTTGTGAATTCATCAATTCCACATCAAATTAGGGATTTCAGTTTGGTGTACATTCGTCAATGATCATGTGGCAGGTGGTATAATTTTAAATTTCCATAGTATTGTTTTTATTTAGGTTTATGTAATTGTGAAATTGAAATTTCCTTTTTGGTAAATCACATTATGAATTAAGTTTTTTAATTGATTGTTTAATGAAATTATGAAATAAAAAAGAATAATGAGGTTATGAAATTGATTGATTAATGTTATTATGAAACTTAAGACAAACCATTGGGTGTTATAAAATGATTGAAATGATGATTTCTAAATTATTCATTATTGATAAATGGATTTATGAAACAGGTTGAATAATAATTTATGGAAATGGTAGATATTTGTGTTGAGAATGTAGAATCATGAGATGTCATATTTATGAATGAGTTTTGGGAAAGGGAATACTAATCCAAATATCCATGGGGTGGCATAATACTACCTTATACCCCGGTATATATATGTATTACTTTTGATCACTATGTTGTGGGACATGTATTATTATTCCAAATACCCATGGGGTGATAGATTATTGCTTTTAGCCCCCGTTAAATGAATGCGAATTTAATTTTAAATGATTAGTGAAGCCCATGTTATAATGAAATATTATATACTTTTGATGTATGGTTTAGACTACAACATGGGATAAAGATGGTATTATTTGTTCATGTGCCACCGTGAACATGGGGCATATGTGGAAAGTTAAAGAATATTAAATGTTAAAACTATTTACTTTATTATTTATAATTTAGTCCTTATACAAATAAATATGATATTATAGACTGTATATTTCTTTAGAAACCTTTGGTTGTGGCTTTCTGAGTAGTACTCACACGCCACTAGAGCTGCCTAATCGGTACTAAAATAGAATTCATGTTTGTAGGACAAGATAAGGGAAAGAGCACTATGTTAGATGGATGAGTTAGGATATAGGTTGAAGCATGGATGAGGGAGCTGGTTACGATCTTAGGAACTACTTAATGAGTTTCCAATGTGTCTTTATTTTGGGTTTTTATTTGACACTTGACACCTATAAGGAATAAAATATCTACAGATTTGGTTTATAGCCACTTCTCCATGTCTTGGGATTATCGCTTGCATTGGTCTTTATAGGTTATTGGTTATTATATTTATTTTTTCTTATCATTTAGATATAATTTATTTATTTCCAATACTTTAATTCTTTGATAGAGTGGGTATAGTCTTCCCATGATATAAATTTGACCGTCAATTCTTGTTAGCAGCATCTGACATATGAGAATGCACACCTGAGGTCACAAAATTATTCTTCTCTAGGAACTGACATATGGAACCTAGGTTGGGATGTTACAAAGTCTTATTATAGGAATTTTATTTTATTTTTAGTTAGATTACTATTTGGGAATGGCAGACTAAGAAAATAGATGAATATACTATTGTTCATGTGCTCATGCATCTGAGTAGCTAACCCATGTACGGTGGAATAACTAAGTAACCAATGTGGTATTGTTGTTATTAGCTTCTTTTGTTACAATTGATTGTTATTTCACCTTAGGTGAAGAACCTTTTGTGTGATGATATTGTTTTTTGATACTTTTTCTTCATGGAATGGTATAACAGGAATCTTTAGTACACATACATCAGTCTAAGATCTCAAAATTTTATGTGACATGCATCATTTTAGGCATGAATAGAAAATTAGGTATTAGGTGAGTTGTTTAAATGGAAATTATTTTATATATTTTTGTAATTTGAAAATAAATGGCTCCTAATGATGAATTTAAATGGTTAAAATTATGCAAATGGACTATTTTGGAAATGAAAAAATTGGTGTATATTGAGAAAATTGAAATATTGAAGTGTTTTACCCTCTGTTAGCCATCAATATGATGAAGGATGGTTGAGAGTAGTGATAGTGTGTCAGTTATGACTATGTGTCAAGGTTTGGGTGATTAATTAATTATTTATTTATGTTAATCCCTATAGTTAAAATGTGTTATTGATGTGTTTTATGTCCTAAGATGCATGTTTCGAACTATATAAATATGCCTCTACAATGATGCTTGTTGATAGGATGACATGATGATATAGATGGGAATGATTATCCCATAGTGGATCCTAAGGATACGATAGTATTGGGTAAAGATCTAGAGAGAAAATATATGAAATTTTTTCTCACTTTATTCATTTTATGGAGAGATACCCAAGGCGGGTTGTGAAAAATATGTCAGATCTCACATAAGAGTTCTCGTTGCAGTACTCTCTAAAATTAACTGGAGTGGGTGAAACTGAGGTATCTGAGTTCTATATTGAGTCATTCCAGATTATCCTTGACTATTTAAGGACTCCTATTGAGAATATTCTCAAGTTAGAAGATTATATGTTACATGGCCAATAGAAGTGTTAATAATAATGTCATATTTAGGATGAGAAGATAGAGAATATGGTATAGAAGAAATTTCTGGAGACGTTTCCAGAACACATTACACTAATAAACTCAGATAAAAGATGGAAGAAGATTTAATTTGGTGTTCCTAGAGGAGTATGTCTATGATGGACTATGTCGACCACCTTACTGACCTGTAGTGATTTTTTCCAGCATTTGTAGGAGATAATCTAATTTCATTGAAACATTTCAAGAAATACTTAAAAGTGAGATCAAGTCACAAGTTAAAATATTTCTGTTGAATAAGTATTTTGAGATGATGAATTAGACACTAGTTTCTTAGGGGAACATAAAGGAGGATTCCATTTTAATGCTAGTGGTTCTTATAGAACGACTTGGATTTAATTTTTCAATGATTAGGAATCATCACTACGATATTGTCATCCTAGGAAACAGAAACCGAAGTTTCCCTGGGAAGCATCAGTTACTCATAGAAGCAAATGAATATACTGTCATCAGTGTGGTAATTTGGGACACATTTATAGTCAATGTCCCCATACACCAGTGGAGTGTTGAGCTTACGACATGATGGGTCACATTTAGAGGTATTGTAGGAACCCTTGACTGATGTGTGGTGATAGAAGAACTATTCTAAATCAAAGTGCTGGAAGGGGGGGGGGTCCTATAACCAATATCAGTCTAGATTTTGGATTTGTTGTTGACATGATGGTTGAGGCGGTGGATGTGGTATGTTTGGGAAAGAGAACCCATAGATGCAAATTGTTTCATCTTAGAGGAATCCGACTGTATCATAGGGAAGAGGGGTATAAAATTTACGTGAACATTATCCTATACTTATGGATAGAAAAGATGGTCCATTGACTGTCAGAGATACTATTATTATATCTTCTATACTTAATAGTTATTTATTTGATACAAGAACCTCTCATTCTTTTATATATAAACATATTGTGAAAGGTTTGAGTCTAGAGGTGGAGTTTATGAGTGCGTTAATGAGGATAAACACACCATTGGGAGTGCAGTTGAGGGTCATATTTTTTATGTATGGGGTGTTCTCAAAAGGTTGGGGAGTATGAATTTGTTTGGGATCTTTACATAAATTACATGTCATGTTTTGAATTTATTTTGGGTATGAACTGACTCATATCATACCAAGACCAAATCAATTTTGACCATAGAATACTAATAATTACATCTCCTAAGGGTAACTATTATGTTCATCATGGAGAGTGGGTTATCTATGAAGGCCATGCCAGGCCAAAACATTGGTAACTGAGGTATCTCACCACCTATGTTGCAACTATTTTTAGAGACGATTAGGGTGCGAATCATGATTTCTTTCGACACGTAGTGGACCGGTTCTAGGAGGTGTTTCCTAAGGAAAATTTAGGGCTTATTTACGATAGGGATGCTGAGATTACAACTAATCTCATGCCTAGATATGAACCAATTTCTATTCCACCTTATATAATGGAACCATCAATGATTCCTGAGCTCAAGACTTAGCTAAAACATTTTAAGGATAAAAGATTTATACATCCTAGATCATCACCTTAAGGTTCTTATATTTTTTTTCTAAGAATGATGATGAGATGTTTCATTTTTGTATTGATTACTAGAAGTTTAACATGTTGATAGTGAAGAAATGATATCCTATTCCATGTATCAATGATCTCTTTGAACATTTGAGAGGATATTATCTTATCTCTAAGATTTACCAGTGATTGTGATACCATATTTTGAGAGTTAAACATTCTGATATACCATGGACTTCTTTTAGAAGAATTTATAGCCTATATGAGTTTTTCATGATGTCATTTAGGTTAAAAAATGCACTTGATGTGTTTGTGTCCTTGATGGACTGAATTTTTATCCTGTACTTCAATAAGTTTGTGGTTTTTTTGGACAAAATCATGGTGTACTCTAAGACTCATGACGATCATGTCCAACATATTAACATAATCCTGAGTACACTAAGATATCATTATATATACACATATCTCTCTATGTTTTAATTCTATATTGACTAGGTAAATTTATTGGGTCACATAATATTTGTGGAAGGTGTGTCAGTTGTCATAGAGAAGGCGCATGCTATGGTTTCTTGGGAGCAACCCAAGAATGTTTTTGATATCTATAACTTTCTAGGGTATGCAGGTTATTATCAAAGGTTATTCCAAGTATTTTAACATTTCAAATAATTTTTTTAGGCTTGATCAAGAAGGGTATCGAGTTCGAGTGGTCTTCAGGATACGAGAATTATTTATAGGATTTGATGAAGCATTTGACTACTGTAACTATTTTGATACCTCCTAAGATGAGTGAGGAGTATACCATGTTATGTGACACATCCAGGATCAAAATTGGAGTAGTTTTGTGGTAGGGAGATTGAGATGTGGCATATGGGTCATGATAGATGATTCCACATGAATTGAATTACCATACTTATGATCTCGAGTTGGCTACAATGGTTTATTCCATGAAGTGCTATAGAAATTATCTATTGGGAGAAAATTTTACTATGTATATAGACCACAAAATATTAAAATATGTCTTTTTAGTATGATATTTGAATCTAAAAAAGTAGATATGGTTTGATTATTTGATGTTGGATCTGGTTATACTAAATACACACAAGAGGGGGTGAATTGTGAGTTTTTCAATTTCTTAGAATGATCGTGATTTGACATTTTGTCATTATATAAAAGATTTAGTAGTGGAAATATAGATAGAACAAGATGCACAATGTATAGTGGTTCAGGGAATAGAAGGCCCCTAGTCCACTCCACTAATGATCTACTCCACGAGCTTGATGATTTTCACCATCTGGTCCTCTTATCAATAGACCAATCCACAAATGAGTACAGGCTGTTGACACCTTTACAAACATTTGGCCAAACAGAGCCTTCAAGTTCATACACAGAACTGAATACACAACTTAGAATGAGATGCTGATCACTCAATATAAAAGAGTATTTTGTTTGTTGAAAATACTTTCATAGTTCTTCTTAACGACTGCATCAATACACAATTGACAGAATATGGATATTCATCTTCATAAATAATGATCTTCAGGTAGAAGTAGTTCTGAGCTAATCCAGTTGTAGTAGATCTTGAAATGTCATTCAGAATGTTAACAATAGTTGATTCAAAAAAATATATTTGATGTAGATCAGTATATCTATAGAATTATTCGTCCCTATTTTTTTGAAAACAAAATAATACAGGTATATATAGAATAAGGATGAGTGTTATCCTTTTAAATTTAGATCCACAAAATTCGCCTTTACAATCGCGATATTCAAAAGTTTGAATAGAAGAGTAGTCGTAACTCCCCTGAAAATTCGGCATGAAAATCTCCTCTTAAATTGATCCTGCGAATCATAGATAAATGGATTTGAATCTGTTGAAGACTCGCTTTAAATTTGGGCTTTTAATCTAGATTGAAATTATCCTAATAATCTGAATAAATACCATTTCTTTAAACATCCATGGATTGAACCTATGTCATCGAATTCTAAAGCCTCTGATCGGCAACTCCCTTTCCCCCTCACACGACTAGGGTTTCTTCTCGAAGCTTTCTCCTACCCTCCTTCGAGATGGCTCGGTGGTCCTGGCGTCGGCTGCTGGATCTTGGTGCGATGTCAGCACGCCTCAACGGTGCTCCGGTGGGGTCTAGTTTGAGATCTCGACTTGGAGATGCACACCTTGGTGCGGCTCGGCGATGGTCTCACATCGCATAGACGCAGCTCAGCATCAGCTTTAGGATCTCTCTTCAGCAATGTCGTGGCCCGACAACGACTTTGGCATGCTCCTTTCTGGCATGTTCGGTTTTGGATTTGGTGTGGTTCGGAAGGGGGGGGGGGATTTTCTGCTTCGTGTTTTTGAAGGTGGTTCTGCTAATTTGGGTTTTGGTGTTTCTTTTTGATGGTTTTGATTTGGAGGTTCAGTTTTATGAAATGTGGCATCGCGACTTTGTTTCGATCTACTGTTGCTGCTCTCCCCTTCTTCCTGTGACGGGATTCAAAATCTGTTGACGGTGCGACTACAGTTCAAATCTGAGAAGATTCATTCCCATAGTGGAATTTTTGTTTCAGTGCGGTTTGGACCCCCTCAGTGGTGATGCACCTGGGTGTGGTGTTAGACCATTCAGTCCTAGGTGACAATGGTTCGACTGCATGTTCCTTGGTTCGTCTTCTGGTGGCTTCTATGGTTACGATGGTAGTAGGTGTGTGGAGCACGGTGAGGTTTGTCTGGGAGCTGCTCTTGATGGAGGACGATTGTGCAAGGTTGGTTTGTTGCTGGAATTGATTGCATGTAACATGCCCCAAAGGAGGAATCAGAGCTGATGTTTAATCTTTTCATAGATTTTTGGATTTGGTTGTTTAATAGGGTATTGAATTTTCCATCGGATCAGGATTGTGCTTTGACACAGGACACTTGCTTGCTGAACTGACATGCAGAGGTGTAGGAATTTTTCACGATAAAATGCCTGGGTGGGGTAACTCCATGTTGTTAGTAAAATTTTTCTCTCTTAGACTATCATGTCATGTTATGTCCAATGTCCTTGAAGTCTGGGTTCCCCTATTTATTCCCTTAAAAGGGGGTTTGTTAGCTTATATTAAAAAATTGAAGCCCTTTGGGCTGCTGGATGGATAATTTAAACATCCAATATTAAAAGTTGGTTTGAACTCTATAACACACATTATCTGAATGCAAGGTTCATAGCATAAGGTTGATCTCAAATATAAGGTTGTTCTCAAACATTTCTCTTCAACTCTCCAACATACGGTTTATAAACTACACTTTTCAATCAATCGTACAATTGTTCAAAAATGTAAGGTTGATGAACTATAATTTAATATTTACCTTTCAGACGTATGGTTGTTCATAAAATTAAGGTTGATGAACCATACTTTTAAGAAAAAAAATTATCATTCCATACTTACGTCAATGATCTTGTTCTATACTTTGCTGATTTTCCAAACGTAAGGTTCCTCCCAAAGGTAGGGTTCCTTCCAAATGTAAGGTTCCTTCCAAACGTAATGTTCCTTACAAAAGTAAGGTTCCTTCCTTCTTACTTTTCTGACAACATATGATTTTTTTACAATAATTTTCTGATATCTCATAGAGTAAACACCACATTTCATTCTTAAGCTATGCTTCTCAATGTAGGGTATAAACAGTGCTTCCAGAATAAGCTAAAAATGATTTCGAAATACTTTAGAAATTAATTCTTGCCATTTAAATACATTAAAAATGTATTTCATTTATAAGAATATAATGAATATTAAATTCCTGAAATACACTTAAAGTAAAATCATTATAATAACAAATAAGGGTTTTTGTGAGCATCTAAATCATCATAATGAGATAGAGTATTATTCTCAACAATCTCCCACTTTTAATAATAAAAAAATGTGTTGTTGATGATAACACTTTCACAACAATATCCCCCTTTTTGATGATCACAAAACCATAAAATAACCAATGAAATCAACATACAAATTTAATTACTTATAGTTTTGAATTTTGCAAAGATAAATACAATAATAGGATTAATTAAATTTCTCTTCCTTAAAGGATTAGGATAATTCCTAACATTTCTCCCCCTTTTTAATAAAAAATATTAAAATAAAATTGTAAATATAAAATGTTGTGATTATCCTAATTTCTCCCCCTTTTTGAAATACAAAAAATAATGATAGTAGAAGGAATATAACACATTTTAATATAGTACTGAACTTAAGTAAATTATATTATAAACTGTTTATCAATATGTGAATCTGGATTACTAACATTTCTATCATAGACAGTATAGTAAAAAAAATCAAAACACATGAAAATGAGATGTGAAGATATTTCATAGAATTATAAATATAGTAATGAAAAACAACAGGAATCAAGGTTGGATAAGAGTGTGAGATAGGGTTCATCTCCTCTGAACTGTTTCCTTGATCTCTGTCAATTGTTCCCTCAATCTTCTCATCAATCCATATCCCAAATAGATGATTATATATCTAATTTCCTTAGAAAAATGAATATATTAAATCAGATTTACTCTTAAAAACTCATGAAGACAGTTTTCCTTCTCCATAAAAATAGTAAAAGTTTTTGTGAACTGGTTCATCATAGTTCTAATTCCTGGTTCACATAAAGTCAACTGATTAACTAGAAACTTCTGAATATCTAACAAAACTGACAAAGGAGCACTATTACACTGTAAGTCCTACAGTAAGGCATTCATATTTTCTAGGACCACTATAATAGACTGAAATCTTCTAATTAAATCAGGTGAAGTACCTGATTTACTAGCCCCACTGGTTTTGAAAGATGCAAATTGTTGCTCCATGAATGATCAAAATTCCATTAAATCTATCTTAATAACCATCTCTGATTTCAACATTGAAACTTAATTTAACATTTCTTTCTGAAAACTTACAACTTCTTGTTTAGAAATAATACTTTCTTTGAACCTTTGAAAATTTACAAGTTCCTTTTCTAATGCTATATGTAGAGCATCATTCTCCTTTTTAGCTTCAGTTAATTTTTTGTTCCGTTCCCCCATTTTTGTATTTACTAAATCAGAGGCACCCTATGCTTGATTCTCATTTTCAGCTTCAAATTGATGTAACAACACTAATTGAAAGGATTCCGCATCAGATTTTTCATCATCCCCTCCCTATACTGGTTTCTCAATAGTTTTTTCCTCCAAGCCTTTCCCAGACTCATCCATAGAAAAATTCTCATTCAATACCCCAGTATGAATCTCTGATGCATTCTCTTACTATTTTTCAAGTGCTAGAGGTTACTTCTTAGGAGCATCATCTACATGGTCTTCCTCTATCACTTGATTTTCCAAAACAATATTTTCTTGATCAACCTTTACATGATCAATTTGAGTTAGGGCCACTACTTCTCCTTCACCAGAAACTATCTCACCTTGTTTTTCTATTACTGGTTCTTCTTCAATTACAGCTTCTCTTACAAACTTATAGCCTATGATATCAGCAAATGATAAAAAATTCAAAGTTACAGAATGATCTTCAATAGGATAAGCCCCACTGGTCTATTTGAACTTAAATCCTTCTTGAATTCTTTCTTCGGATACATCCATAGCCTCAAACTTGAGTCTTCTTGACACAACACCATCTCTTGATTCATCTTGTACTTCCTTTGATTATGCTGGTTGGGCATGAGCACTTTCATCATCCTCTTCAGCTCCAACTGGCAGTAGCTTGCCTTTGATAGTGCTCTAGAAAAATACAATTTTTCTCAACGTACCAGCATTAAAGATGTTACTATAGTGGCATCTCACCCGAGCATCAACCAATATTACCATATCTATCTAAAATAGAATTATTCAGATGAACCTTCCAAAAGGATACAAATTAATTCTTGCCTATAGTTGGAAATAGTAACTATGATGCCTTTCCATGTATCTCAGAAAGTTCAATGTGATATCACTCATAAGCAAAAACATTATATACATATCTAGGTAAATAATCTATTCCATATCATACATTGTAGGTGCAATACCAGTTTACACAATCTTAACCCATATCTTCTGATCCGGTTATAAATACTTCACAAACATCTTCTTTATAGATGTAGTTCTAAACAAAAAGTATATAATATCTTATCACTTATGCACAGAACCACCAATATTGTTTAAATAAAATTGAAAAACTCCCTCATGAGGGTAGTTAAGAATTCAAGAAATTTTTACAGTTGAGATTGAAAAATCTCGATCCTCAATCTTAGAAACAATCGAATCCTCATCAGTTCCCAGACTAAACTGTACTAACATAAAGAAATGAAGAAGTTCTACATCATATAGAAACTCTTTATAATCTCCATTAAATGTTTGTTATTTGTTCTGAAAATCTAGGGCTTGCATTAGCTTCAGGATCATATGATAGAGCCATTCCAGATTTATGACTTTACCTTGCAAAATATTTCTCCCTGTCGAGCACTGCCTCTTCATAGTTTAAGTATATAGATCATCGATTCTCTTGGGTTTTCCCATTTTTGTTGTAAATATCTAATGGTGTGAAAGGACTAGGGTTTCAAAAGTGTTTGTGAAGGAGAGAAGAGCGGTAAAAGTTTTCAAGGTTTTGAAGGGTTTTGAGAAAACAAAGAACGAGTATAGAATTTGAAATGATTTCTAACATCATTGATTCATTTGTCATTATGTATATACTAATTATTGCATAAATTTTTAAAATAATTAAAATCGCATGCGACAATGAAAAATATAAAATACATAAATAATTTTTTTTTACAATTTAAAAAACAAGAAACTAAACTATTTTTTTAAAATTACTTACAATTAAATAAACATAAGCCCCCCTTAATAAAATCAAACCTTGTAGTGGGAAGTGGTTTAGTAAAAATATCAGCTAATTGAATTTCAGTACTTAAAAATTCTAAGAATATATCATTTTTAATAACATGGTCTCCTAGAAAATGATGTCTGATATCAATATGATTAGTCTTAGAATTATTAATAGGATTTTTTGAAATATTTATAGCACTTATATTATCACATAAAATAGGTGTACTATTAAAACTTATTCCAAAATTCATAAGAGTATTTTTCATCCCCAAAAATCGTGCACAACAACTACCAGAAGATACATATTCTACCTCGGCTGTAGACAGGGAAACTGAGTGTTGTTTCATACTAGACCATGATACTAAGGATTTTCCTAAAAAGTGACAAGTTACTGAGGTTATTTTTAAATCTAATCTACAACTCCCAATGTATACATCTAAATATGAAATTAAATTAAAATCAGACCTTTTTGGATAAAGAAGATATTGAAAGGAAGTTCCATTTAAATGTCTAAAAATTATTTTTAACAGCAGTTAAATGGGATTCTTTAGGATTTTATTGAAATCTTGCACAAAGACATACTGAATAAATTATATCTGGCCTGCTAGCAGTAAGATATAATAAACTACCTATCATACCTCTATATAACATGTTTTTAACTGATTTTCCAGTTTTATCCAAATCAAGTTTTATATTAGTACACATAGGAGTTGTATATGTCATAGTATTTTGAAGTCCAAATATCTATAGTAAATCTGTAATGTATTTTATTTTATTCAAAACATTTCCAAAATCTTTTTGAAAAATTTGAAGTCCTAAAAAGAAATTTAATTCTACCATCATACTCATTTCAAATTCCTTTGGCATTAAATTTGAAAACCCATGACTAAGAGTTTTATTTGTTGAACCAAAAATTACATCATAAAAATAAATTTGAACCAATAAAATATTATAATTTATGGGTTTCTTAAATAGTGTGGGTTCTTCCATTCAAATAGTAAAATAATTTTTCAAAACAAAAGAACTTAATCTTTTATACCAAGATCTAGGTGCTTTTTTAAGACCATAAAGAGATTTAGTAAGTTTAAAAATGAAATTTGGTTTTTGTGAATTTTCAAAACTAGGAGGTTGCTCAACTTAAAATTCCTCCAATAAATAACCATTTTAAAAGGGAAGGCTTAATATCCATCTAAAATATTTTAATGTTAATATGAGATACACAGGCTAAAATTATTCTAATGGCTTCTAATCTAGATACAGGTGCAAAGGTTTCATAATAATCTATACCTTCGTTTTAATTATATCCTTTAGCTAACAGTCTTTCTTTGTTTCTTGGTATTATTCCTTGATCATGTTGTTTATTTCTAAAGACCAATTTTTTTCCTTTAACTGGGTAGTTCTGAGGTATTTCAACTAAATTCCATACTTAATATCTTTTTAACTGGTTTAGTTCTTCTTACATTGCTATCATCCAAATTTCATTAGCTAAGGCATCTTTTATAATTTTGGGTTCTGATTAGGATAGAAAGGAAAAGAACTCAATAACATTTCCTATATTCCTTCTAGTTTTTATTCCTATGTCTAAGTCTCATATTACAATTTCAAAATGGTGATTCTTTTGGGTTCTTTACTGTCTAGGTAGTAAAATTATATGTTCTTTAGTATCAGGTTCTTCTGGAAAGGGATGAATTTTATTTATATCATTTTCAAAATCATTTTTCAAGTTCTCAAGTCTCATGTTATCATTAGAGTCAGATTCATCAATTTGGTCTTTCATTTTCTCAAAGGGATCAAATTCATCAAATTTCACATGAAATGATTCTTCAACAATCCTTGTATTTTTATTAAAAATTATATAAGCCTTGAAAGTAGCAGAATATCCTAAGAAAATGCCTTCATCAGATTTTGGATCAAACTTACCAAGATTGTCCTTGGTGTTTAAGGTGTAAACCTTGCATCCAAAAACTTTAAAGTAATTTACTTTTGGTTATCCGTTATTCCAGAGTTCATAGTGTTTCTTTTTAAAAATTTGTCCAATTAAAACTCTATTCATTATATAACAGGCTATAATTACATCTTCAACCCATAAATAGGTTGGAAGACTATATTTATTTTTGATAGTCCTAGCCATTTCTTGAATAGTCCTATTTCTCCTATCAACAATTCCATTTGGTTGAGGGGTTCTTGGTGAAGAGAAGGTGTGTTTAATAATTATATTTGAGAAAAATTAATTGAATTCTAGATTCTCAAATTCATCACCATGATCACTTCTTAATGAAATTATTATTATTTTTTTCATTTTGAACAGCTTTTCAAAAACTTTCAAATACTCTAAAAGCTTCATTTTTCTATTTTAGAAAGAAAATCCCAGTAAATCTTGAATATTCATCAACTAAAACATATAAATATAATTTACCATTCAATATTTCTACCCTTGAATGTCCAAAAAAATACATATGGATGAGTTCTAGAGGTTTATTTGTAGAAATTTTGTTAACTTATTTGAAGGATGATTTGTACCTCTAGCCAAGTTAACATGCATCACAAAATATATCATTTTCAAACCTGAGAATAGGAAAATCAGAAACTAATTGTTTCTGAGATAACTTATTTAAATAATATATATTTCAATGTCCAAGTCTTCTATGACAGATCTAGGATTCATTTATCTTAGTAGTTAAGCAGTTTACTTGTTGTTTACATAAGGAATTTAAATCCATGGTATACACATTATTGGTTCTGGGTGATTTAAATTTAAGCAATTTATCTTTGATGACAGAACAATAGTTGTTAGAAAAAACAACAATATAACCATCATCATAGAGTTGATAGATATTTATTATATTGTGTTTCAATCCGTATACATAGAGTACTTTGTTGATAGAGACAGTTTCTGGATCTCCAACTATTCTAATGCCAATAATCTTGCCTTTGGCATTATCACCAAATGTGACTAGTCCTCCTTCTTTTTGTGTTAAAGATATGAAATTTAATTACTTTCCACTCATATTCTTAGAGAAGCCACTGTCCATATACCATATGGTAGTTCACTTTCTATCAGCTTCTTCTTGCAAAGGTATTTAATCAAATTGTTTTGGTACCCATATTCTATTGGTTCCAGTTGTGTTAGGCAACAAAATCTGGGAATCCAGACGTTATTTGTTTTTGTAAAATCAACAGAATCATATAAATTGTTTTAAATAATGGTTTTCGTTATTCCACTTATTTGGGGTTGCCTTAAAATAAAATTCTTAGATAAATTTCCTTTTGCACCACAATATATACAGATTAATTTTCTAGTACTTGGCACAAATTAATTATTGTACAGTTTTGGATAAACACCTATACGGCCAATTCCATATCTTTCCTTTTAATCACATTCTTTCCAAGAATTTCATTTACTATATTTCTCATTTTTAAAAAATAAGAGATACACTTTTATATGTTTCTACTTTAGTTTTTAGTGTTTTTATTTTAGTTTCATGATATGTGTTGTTTTTATTTATTGAATTATATTTTCCCCATAATTCATGATGTAGTTTTAGTAGAGTATCTATCTCTCCTTAAACAATATTATGAATATTCTTTAAAGATTTGTGTTTCTTAAATAAAAAATCATATTTTTCTTTAAGCATGTTGTAGTAAGCTGCAAGTTTATCATTTGTATAGCTTGATTCATAATTAGAGTTAGAAGAATAATAAGATTGTACCTCATCAGTTTATGCCATAAAGAACATATTGGATATCTGATTTGATTCCTCCTTTTTGGAATCACACATTGATGAGCTGCTGGAGTCTTCATATACACTCCATGTAGCTTTCATTTCCTTCTTATCTTTCTTCTCATAAAAATTTCTCTTAAATAATTTCCTTTTCTTGTCTTCCCTTAGTTGTGGATAGTCAGGTCTGATATGACCCATCTTCTTAAAATCATAGCATCTAACTTATTTTTCAACCATTTTGAAAGACCTTTTAAAACCTTTATTCATTATATAAAACTTACTGAATTTTCTGGAAAGCTGAGCCAGTTCCACATCTGAATTGGATGAACTAGAATATTCTGATTTCACTATTATTTATTTTTTCCACATCTTTCTACTTTTGCTTTGAGATGAAACCTTTAAGAAAGTGTATTATCTGTTGATCAAAACTTTATTCTCATTTTCTTCATCTTTAATCTCATCTTTATACATCCTTAGTGTTATAATTAACTCTCTCAATGTTAAATCTTTAAGAGGTGTTTATTGTATAATTGCAGTAGATATTCCATTCCATCGAGTTGGAAGTAATTTCGGTACTTTCAAACCTTGATCAGCCTTTTTTATTGGGTCTCCCAAAGTAGTTATATTGTTGATAATATCTATTAATCTTCCATTCATTTGGGGGATGCTTTCTCATTCAAACATCTTTAATGTATCAAGTTTATATTTTCTAGTAGCATACCTCATCTGTTTGACATTGTCAGTTCCTTCATAAGCAACTACAATTGTCTACCACATTTCATATGATGTTGGGCACTGAGATAATCTTTTAAGCTTAGCTGGTCCTAGAAAACATATGATTTCATTCATATCCTTCGAATTCATGTCATACATAGCTTCTATAACTGCACTCCATGTTTGAGGTTTCTCTATTATTTCATAAAGAATCAATATTGTTGACTAGACTCTATATCCGAGGTTTTTCAAATAGATTATCATTCCAGATTTTCAGCGTCCATAATTCTCACCATTGAAGTATGGAGCTCATACCATATAAATTCCTTCTCTTGTATCATCTATCTTGATCTGAGTATAATCCTTTAAAACATTAAGCTTGTTATAGCTTTAAAAAAAGCACCACCTCTGGTACCAATTGTTGGATCGGGTTATACTAGATATGCACAAGAGGGGGGGGGGACTGAATTGTTCCCTTTTCAATTTCATTAAATGATCATGATTTATCCTTTTATCTTTATATCAAAGATTTAGCAACAGAAATATAATTAGTACATGATGCATGATGTATAGTGGTTCAGGGAACTGAATGCCCCTAGTCCACTCCACCAACGCTCTATTCCATGATCTTGGTGATTCTGACTATCTGGTCCTCTTATCAATAGACCACTCCAAAATTGAGTATAGGAAGTTGACACCTTTACAAACATAAGGCCAAACATAGCCTTCTGATTCATACACATAACCAAATACACAACTTAGAATGAGAAGCTGACCACTAAATATAAAAGAATATTTTATTTGTTGAAAATAATTTCCCAGTTGTTCTTCAAAATTTAAATAGCACACAATTGACATTAGATGGATCTCCCTCTTTAGAAATAATGATCTTCGGGTAAAAGTAGTTCTGAGCCGATCCAGTTTTACTATATCTTGAAATGTCGTTTGAAACTTTAAGAGTAATTGATTCACAAAAAGATATTTGATGTAGATTTGTAAATCTGCAGAATAATTCATCCCCTTTTTATTGAAAATAAAATAATACAGGTATATATAGAATAAAGATGAGCATTATTCTTTTAAATATAGATCCAAAAAAGTCGGATTTTGAATCGTGGTGTTCAAAAGATTGAATAGAGGAGGAGTCGTAACTCCCCTAAAAATTAGGCATGAAAGTATCCTATTAAATTTATCCTTTGAATCACAGATAACCGAATTTGAATTAGTCCAAGAATTACTTTAAATTATGGATTTTAATCTAGCTTAATATTATACTGATAAATTCTATAAGTACCGTTTCTTTAATAATGTTGTAATTTAAACATCCGATGTCAAATGTAGGGTTGAACTACATAGTACACATTCTGTGAACATAAGGTTCACAACATATGGTTGATCTAAAACCTAAGGTTGTTCTCAATCTTTTCTCTTAAACTCTCAAATATAGAGTCTATAAACCATAATTTTCAATCAATCGTACATTTGTTCGTTAAATTAAGTTTGATGAACCATACTTTAATCTTTAGCTTTCAAACATATGGTTGTTCACAAAAGTAAGGTTTATGAACCATATTTTTAAGAATCAAACATAGCATTCCAAACATACGTAAATGACCTTATTCTATACTTTGTTGATTTCCCAAAAATAATATTCCTTCCAAACGTAGGGTTCCTTCCAAACATAAGGTTCCTTCAAAAAGTAAGGTTCCTTCAAAACGTAAGGTTCCTTCAAAATTTAAGGTTCCTTCCAAGCATAAGGTTCCTTCCAAACATAAGGTTCCTTCCTTCATAATTTACCGTTAACGTACCATTAACATATGATTATTTTACCATAATTTTCGGATATCTCATAGAGTAAACACCGAATTTCATCCTTATGCTACACTTCTCAACATAGGGTATGAACAGTGTCTCTAGAACACACTAAATGCTATTTCCGAATACTTTTGCAATTAATTCTCACTTTTGAAATACATTAAAAATTTCTTCCATTAATAAGAATATAACGAATATTAAATTCATGAAATGCACTTAAATTAAAATCATTAGAATAAAAAATAAGGGTATTTGTAAGCATAAAAAGAATCATAAAGAGATGGATTATTATTCTCAACAATCTCCCCCTTTTAATAATAAAAAATGTCTTGTTTAAAACAACACTTGCTCAACATTTGCAGTCTTTTGATTTTGATTTGGCCAATAGAATAGGAATGAGAGATAATGTTGTTGACACTTTGGGTAGGAAGAAACATACACATGCACTTCAAGAGTTTATTATTATGTGGAAGAACACAAACTTGTTTGATGAGATGCATATTTCGGTTCTGGAGGTCCTAAAGTAGATTAACCTTATATCCTTTTGTGTTGATCCCACACTTCTCAGCCATATTATGGCGAGACATTATAAGGTTATAGAGTGTTTGGACTTGTGGGATAGACCTGAAGGTGAGAATTCACATTTTTATTGAACTATAGATGCGGAAAAAATTATCTATGCCTGGAACCATGTTATTATTCATAAGTGTATATGAGAAGATATATTGTGTGATTTTAATGATTCTATGTGGGTAGTGCATCATGCTTTGACCAAAATGTACCATGAATTTATGTTGATAGTACTGGTGTTTAGGAATGAAAAAAGAGATTGCAGGGTTTGTGGCATAAGGCTACACCTATTAGTAGGTGAACCCTGATAATCAACAACATATAAGTTTATTATAGATGTATCCCATTCTGGAATGGCTGTGGGATGATGTAACCCTGAAATTCGTGGAAGGGATTCAAGGATTGTTAGGAAGAATGATTCTATATGTATGATAGTGGACCGGATAATGAAGTTAGACCATTTATTTTATATTCTAGATACTTTCAAAGTAGATAAGTTGGGGGTAATTATCATTTGGGAGACAGTCAGTTTACATGGGGTTCCACGAAGTGTTGCTTCAGACATCAATCCTCCATTTACTTTACACTTTTCAAAAACGTTACATAAGGTTTTGGGTACCATAGAATTTTTGAGTATGACTATCCACCTGTAGAATAATGGGAAGTCAAAATGTACTATTTAGGTATTGGAGGATATGCAATAGGCCTGTACAGTAGACTTTAGTGGGACTTGGGAGAAGCAATTAATTCTCATTGAGTTATCCTATAAAACGGTTATTTAGAGACTATTCAAATTAAACCATATGAGTCAGTTTATGGAAGACCATGAAGTTCACCTCTACACTGGACGGAGGTTGGTTAGTCAATGCTTTTGGAATTCAATCTCATGTAGAAGACATTGGAGTGTGTTCAGTTGATTCAAAAATGTATGGCTACAACTTAGAGTAGGAATATGTTGTATGCTTATCGACATCAAAGAGCCCTTGATTTTATAGTGGGTGATCATGTTTTCCTTTGGGTATATCCTAGATTAGGTCACTATAGGATTAAGGGGGGGGGGGGGGTGAAAGTTGAAACCCTAGATTATGGGATGTTTTGAGATTTTGGAGAGAATCGTGCTGGTGGTGAACCGATTGGATATTCAAAAGAGGTATAGTGATATGAATGATGTTTTTCATATGTCACAACTTTGAAAGTATCAACCCAACCATTGTCATGTGATTGATTTTGATGATGTCGAGATTGAGGATGATGAATCCTTTAAGGATAAACTGATTCTTGTTATGAATCATAGAGAGAAGATGTTGTAGGTAAAGTCCATTCCGATAGTTTGAGTGTTGTGGCAACATGGGAGTGTTTATGAGGAAACATATGATGGGGAAGAAGATATATAGGCTTAATGACCTGATCTTTTCTTGAGATACCTAATTCCCATTTTAGGTACTCTTTTCCCTTTTTTTGGATATACCTTGGTAGAGTTTTTGTTTGGGGTTATATTTGGAGAAATTGGATAAATTTGGAATCCCATGGGGATGTTCATGAATGGAAAATGGTTAGGGAAAACTGTGTAGTTTTCCCTAGGAAACCATGAAAAATATTTTAAAGTCACATGAGATGATTCATAGTAGTCACACAATTTGGAATATATAGTCTCTCCACCCAGAAAACCATCTGCATGAGTTTTAATTATACCAAAAGTTTAATTTAAATTCTAAAACAATAGGGGTTTTAGCCCAAATCAACCTGAATTAGACCTAAATGATTTAATTCGAATTTGAAATCTCTTAGGAGGATTCCAAGGATCCTTAAATACCTTTTAAAAGGAATGTAAGATCTAGTGGAAGGATTTGGCCTCTCTTTCAGTATGTAATATACTATTATTGGTTTACTCTCTCTCTTATCTCTCTTTTAGTTTAATGTTGTGTGATTTTTTATCCATTGATGATGGTTTAGATCTATATGTTAATGGATCTTTTCTATTTGGATATTGGTATTAGGTAATGGTCCTAAATCTTTCATTCCATTGTGAATTAGTTAATTTTATTTCAAATTATGGGATTTCAGTTAGGCGAACACATGTCAATGACCTTGAGGTATGGTATAATTTTCAATTCCAATACTCTTGATAATATTTGGTTGTATATAATTGTGATATTTTAATTAACATGTTGGGAAATCTATTTATGAATTGAAAAAATTAATTAGTTGATTAATTGGATTCTGAAATTTCTGGAATAATGAGGTTTTGAAATAAATTGATTAATGGGATTATGAAATTTATGGGAACCCCTGGGGTGTGAAGATATAATTGAAATGTTGATTTATAAATTATGCATGGATAATAAATGAATTTATGAAATGGGTTAAATAATTATTTTTTAAAATTGTTGATATTTGGGTTTAGAAAGTGGAATCATGAGATGTGATATTTGTGACTAAGTTGTGGAGTAGGGAATACTTCTCCAAATACCCACTAGGTTCTAGATTTTTACTCCAGGACCACTGTATATATATTTGTATTTCAAGTGATCATTGAGTTGTAGGATAGGGATTACTATTTTAAAAACCCATGGGGCTCCAAACTCATACTATTGTCCCCCATTTTTTGAATTTGGATTGAATATTAAATGATTAATGAATATTATGATAGAATGAAATGTGATATCCCTTTGGTAGATGGTTCACACTCCAACACAAGATGAAGTATGTATTTTTGTTTGGGTGTGACCATCAACTTGGGAAATATGTGGTTAATTAAAAAATATTAATTGAAAAAACTATTTTACATTATTATTTTTAGTTTATTCTTTGTACAACTATATACACTATTATAGACTTGATATTTCTTAAGATGCTATTGGGAGAGGACTACTGAGTTGTAACTACACCCTACTCAAACTAACTGATCGACACCCTAAAGATTTCATGTTTTTAGGATATGATAAGGGGAAGATCCCTATGTTTGATTGATGATTTGGGATACAGGTTGGGGAAAGGATGAGTGAGGTGGAAATAATTTTTGGATCCGCTTGGGGAGTTGTCAATTTGTCTTTATATTGGGGTTTTATTTGGCATTTGGAACTTATATGGCATGAAATATCTGAATATTGGATCTATATTCATTTTTCAATGCCTTGGGATTATCATGTGATATTGGTATTTATTAGTTATTCAGTATTATGGATATTTTTTCTTATTATTTGACTATTACTTGTTGATTTTTGTTTTTGTAATGCATTGATTAAGAGGGTATAGTCTCCCCAAGATATAAATTAGAGACTCTCTACTAGTCGAAAGATAATTTCATATGAGGAGGTGCACTTTATGTCATGTAACTAACTAGATCATGGTATCAGCTTTTTGAACCTGGTTCAAAATTTTACAATGATAGATATCAAAGAAAAGATTCATGATTTTATAAAACAATCCTTTTTGTTGATAAACTAAGAATACATATATCTAAACTAGTTCATAAAGGATCACTCAATAGATGTTATCTAAGTGATGCATTGTACTTATCCCTAAATCAAATTTTAAATACATTGAGCCTAATATAGAGTGACCTTATATGAAGAATTGTATCTACTAAACCAATTACGATTAATGGATTCTATTACACTTACACATTTACATTTCTAAACTCCTTAGACTATCCCTAAGTAGTGAATCATGTTAAATTCAATGTTATAAGAATTAAATTTATCATCTGATGTTTTATTGTATATAGAATAAAATTAATGAAAGATAATTCCCTCAATTCGATGAAAGTTATTATTATATTTTTATGAATAGAATGAGACCAAAATTATGATCTCTTAGACGAGATATTTTCTATACTATAATAAATGAGATATATATTAGTGGTGTATCTAAACATTCCACTACTAATGTAGATGTAAGGATACTCATTGCTAACGATAAAGTTGAAAATGATCCATTTGGAGCTCTATCCAAAAAAATCTATGTGAACATGACATGCGTCACCTGTTCTAAGTCCATGTGGATTAAACTAGTAAACATATATTATGGTGAAAAAAGATGAATAAAGACAAGATAAAATCATTTTTTAAAAATTTTTATGACATTTAATATATTGATGGGTTCTTCAACTAAATTATAGTGGATGTTTGATAAATCAAGGGGCTTATTGAGGAGACCCGTGACATTGAAATTTTTTATATCATATGAATATTGAGAATAATATTTAATCCAAAAGTACTAGATCTAGAATAGTGGGAGCTGGTAAAAATTTCACCATATTATTTATAAGTCATCTTAGTTGCATATGAAATGTGGGTTAATCTAGAATTAATATTATGAAACTCAAATAATGAGGTAAATTTCAATACTATGGAAAAAAGGACATACTTAAATATGGTGTTAAAAAATTAATAAGCAGTGAGTTCACATATCTTGTGGTAAGGAGATTAAAAAGAAGAAAAAATATATTCAAAGGAAATATCTCCTTGGATTATCCACAATGTGGTAAAGTTGTAAACATTATAGATATTTTTCTAAGGGGATATGATTATGATGGTGGTGAATGATACATATTTTAGAAATCGTGAAGGAGGGACCCCCATAAAAGTGATTTCAAATAACGAAACTTACTAAGAAATATCATAGGAAGATCTTGATAAGAAAAGAAGAATATGATAGGGAATATTAACTAGAAGGATTTGAAATAAAATTTAAATTTGACACTAAAGATTATATAATGGGTATCATAAAAAAGGATGAAGCTAACTGGGAGGAAGGAAATTACCAGAAGGTGTGGTTGATCTCAAGGGGGGAACATGAGGGAGTCTAGAAGAGATCAACATTAAAATAAAAGAAAAATGAAAAATTAGTTCTTTGTTGAAGGTTTGTATGGAATATTTACATTATACTAAATTTAATATAGATTGAATACAGAAGAAGTTATAAGAACAATAACCTAGTCATAAAAACCAAATGAATTAGTAGATTTTAAACTCAGTATTAATGAAGCTAAAAAAACAATTGATGATCATAGTATTACCATGGAGGAAAAAGAAAGGAGAGATGAAAATGATCATGAATAAATGGTTAATTTGTGAAGTAATCTAGAATATAAGGTAATATGTAGTGGAATAAAAAATAATTCACATTTGAGAAGGTTCTCGGATTTAGAAAATTTGGATAGGTAAAAATGAAGCTATAAAGGCAAGGAGAAAATTATAATTAAAAAAAATTCCAGATTCATGGTAAAAATGGGAATTATTTATGATGTTATAAAATAAAGAGAAACAATAGTAGTGGATCAAGACAAATTGAAAAAAATTTGGTCCTTCATATTTTGATAGTAAGACACTAGTTACATAATCTAAGATATCTTTAATAAAATGAAATTAGAGGTTTGAAAAAACATATCAATAATTGTGGAATTTTTAAAAATGGAAGTTCTACACAAATACTGGAGACATGCAAAGGAATGAATGAGAGAAATAATACCACTTAGAAAACATTACTTTTTTGGATTTCTTAGATACCCCATGTCATAAAGAAAATATATGAAGAGCTATTTGAACATGTAAATTCTTGGAAGTTAGAAATAAAAAAAGGCCATATCCTTATTTTCATGGAAAATATTTTTCATATGGATTTTTATTTCATTAAATTAATATTTTTCACAAAACTGATGTTTTTATATAGAGAAGAAATAATGGTAAATAATATAAAAGTAAAATGTTGACGAATAAAAGGTAGCACAACTTGATTAAATTGGGAAATAAATACTCTTTCCTATAATTAGAATAAGATAATTATTATAATAATATTTCTAAAAATAAATAATAGAGGATAAATATTATCACAACTCAATTATATATATAATTTATGCAAAATAAGAAAATATACAAATCTAATCTCCTTAAAATCAGTCTTAAATCTATAAAGAGTAGTTTTACCTTGTTCCTGAATAGTGGGTGCTCATCACACTTGACTTTAAACATGAACCTCCTAAAAAATGTAATGGTACGAATTGAAAAAAATTAATTTCATAAATTAAAAATATTTAAGAATCAAATGAAGAATTAATACATTATTTGAAGTTAGCGAGTTAAAGAAGATATAATTTTTCTACAGGGATGGATTGCAACAAAAATCCTCCATGTGAGACAATTTTATAAATTTGGGATAGAGTTTAACTTCAACATAAAATTTTTCATTATAAAAGGAAAGGTAAATAATACCCCTATGAAAGGTTGTTGGATGAATGAATGTATATTTCAGTTTGATAGTAAAGTGAATAATGTTCACCTAATAGTAGAATAGGAGAACAAATTGGGACATTTAACGATGAGAATTATTCACCAATATATCATGTAGAACATATCTATACTGAATCCTATAATGGATATTCCCATTTTTTAAGAAATATTATGAAAATTAATTTGAAGAACATATCTGGGGAAAATTTTATGAAATCATTATAAAAAAAAGAAAAAAAGGGAATACAATCTCATTAATATGGTTCACACAGACATATGTGGGATAATAAATGAAGAAATCATAAATTTAATATTTTTTTAAAAGAATATATAATTTAATTTTGTTTCTCTCACCACTATTATAAGGCCCCAGCCTTAAACCTTACTTAATCTTGAGTTATTACAAGATTACACAATGAGGATCTTTTCGGGTTTAGAGTTTTAGAGAATTAGATCATAAAACTTGCATTACATTCCATATATAAACAAAGTGGTTACATAAAGATAGTATTCTTCTTTCCCATCAATGGAAACATATTTAAAATAAAACATGGATTCTTTCTTGACACTCCCTTGACACTATCATCATATCATGTACCGTTCCCTTGACCTGTGAAAAACATTTAAAAAAACTTGGGATGAGCATAAAAAGCTCAGTAAGGGATATAAAATATATAGGGAAAGGAAACATGGGTATATATATACATAAGAATGAAATCATACTTTACCCATAAAACATAAGCACTTCAACATACCTCATAAAATCATAAATAAATCATAGAAATCATAAGACATAAAGGTAACTTGTGGCATTCATAACATTCTTATGTAGGGAGTAACCCTCTTGGTTATGTTTGGAATACCCATCACATTATATTCCCCAAATCTCTTCGGAGAAACCTTAATGTTACACTCCTTCACATTACCCAATGCATTGGAGAGGTATATCGGGCTCACCCGCCCTTAGTTTATCACGGAACCACCCGTCTTCATAATAATGCCCAAGAACCTCAACATAATCGTATCACATAAAACATGCATAAAGGAAACATAAAATTTCCACCTTTCAATCACAAGATATCAATACAACACATTGATATAAAAACATTATGAGAACCATTTTCGATACCAAAATAAAAGAAAAGTAAAACATGGTATTTATTTTTCTTTTAAAAAAAGTTATGACTTGTAGAGGAAGCCGAAACTCAAATAATGGTCACGGCGGTGGAGAAGTCGTTGTCGCCGCATACGTACGACAAAAACATTCCCTTTTTTCATTTAGTAAAATTCTTCGTATAAAAAATATTCCTTTTGGATAAACATAAAAGTAAAAGGGGTTTATACACCGTATAAAAGAAGGTTTTGTATAAAACAAAATATGCCTCAGTGAAAGGAGATTGAGACGAAGTCCCATACCTCGGGTCCAACTTGACTCGATCATTCTTTAATCTACTAAATAATAAACTTTAGTTAATTTATACTTGTTTAAGAACCTTTTTAAAGTTCATTATTCCTTTTATATCACTTATTTCCATGTCATGAACACTATGTAATTATTTAAGTTAATAACGGTCGTTTTAACGATTATTGGTACTTGAGTAAAAAATAAACCCTTTATAATTACAAGTTGTTCATGTATACAATATATCCAGAATGGTATTCATGATGTATATATCATATATGTCATATATATCCAGTACATGAATGCATTTGTAATATTACATAATCATTTAGAGGTAAGAAATGAAATGCACCATTCATGGAGACGGTAAGCCGTACGTACGCATGAATGCTACTTTCATTTCTATTTCGTATTTTATAGAATGGAATCAAAATGATATAAAGGTATGTTATAATTCTAGTGTAATATCATATATTATATCATAAATCCATCCTTTATACGTCCCACATATGGTATTAACGAATCAAATCACTTTGAGGGGGCGGTGGTCTGCACTTCCTTAAATGAAGATATCGTGTTTACCCATAATGGAAACCATAAAGGTATGCCCAAAATGAAAAATACAGAATCTTAAGGAAAACATAAACATATTATAAATTATATATAAATATATTTACATCTTAATGGCCTCCTTTGAAGGTGTTAAAAGAATGTTGAACAATCATCATTTCGGGAGGCATAAATTCACCATCCACGGAAACAGTATGTCCTTTAACCATTAGATGTTGGTGTGTGTATGTGTAGCTCGAATCCTTCTTATAAAAAAATCCTAGTATATTGAATATATTAGATTTGTTACAAAATAAATGAATAAAAAGAGTTTAGGGGGTTGGAGAAGCAAAATCAAACAAAAGGACTCAAAAGAAGACATTACCTTAAAATCGGGTAACTCTATTAGATTTGAGCTCAAAGGCTTCCTTGGGAAGAATTCCGTCCAAAGTGAGGCTTCAAGGAGTAATAGAGGGATGTGGAGAGCCAAAATGGGAAGGGGTTTGCCGAGTCAAAGGCTTTGGGAGTGTGGGTAAGGTGGTATAGGTGGGGGCCTTTTACAAGAGGAGAGGAGGGGCACTCATGGAAAGTAAAGAAATGATACTTTATTTTCAAATGGGTTTCAGATTTTAAAGTTCCCACATTTATATAATTCTAGGGTAAGGTGATAAGCATTCTAAATCCACCCTATAGGTTTTGGACATGTGTAGGTCTTATATTTTACATTATCTTTCCATTTTATTTAAATCGTCAAATAATGAGGTCATCACTACATCATTATGATGTCATAAATAATTTAATTTATTTAATGTCTAAAAATTATAAAAAATACTATGATGTAGGAAATCTTTTTATCTTTCCAATGAATATTTATAATAAAAAATCTGATCTTTATAACCCCATGTAAAAATTGTTTTAGTAAAACATCTCATGTTTGTGTCATTTTTACTTTTACATTAAATAAAAAGCTATTTATGTCATTTACCCACCAAAGTGGCTCCATGGGGTCCCCAAGTTGACCCATGGATTTTCTTGGTCTGCCATGACACATACAATGAGGGTAGGACATGTGTCTAGGTCATTTCATTTTATTAAAACATTATTCTTACCTTAAACTACACTAATTACCTCTAATCACGATTAAGAACTTAAGAGTTACTATTCACCAAAAAATTATTTTAATCTCATTGAACCGAATTTTAATTCTTAATGACAACCATGTATGTAGGATTTTTTAAAATCAAAACACAGAAGTGGTAAAATTTCATTTAAATGAAAAATCAGTTTTTATAAGTACCACTAAGTGGTTTCACTATTCATCAAAAATTGAAGTTTTTCAGAAAAATACCAAAAATTCACCCTAAGCTATATTTGATATTCTGAATTAAAAAATGAAGTCTATTTTAAAAAATTCAAAACATATAAGTCAGATTAATTAATTTAATAATTAATTACTGCTGTCATGACAAATAGCGTGTTTTTATGAAACAATAAGTATCAAAAGATTGACACCAGTTTAAGTCCAATTTCAAAGTGAAATTGATTCCAATGACCACAATTGGATTAAATGGTAAAAATATATTCTAATTTCACTTCAAAACCAATTAAAAAGATAATATAATCATATAAATAAATTATATTAAAAAGAGGTTTTGAATTAAAATACAACATTTTCACTATTCATTAAAAAATGAACATTGTCAGAAAAATACCAAAAAATCACATAAAGTAAATTTTGTTGTCCCAATCATAAATAATAAGTTTATTTTGACAAACATAGCTTATAAAATTGTCAAAATATAGATTTAAAAATGGTTTTCCATTAAAAGGCAGTGAAACAATCTTTTAAAAATATTAGTGTATTCTATGCTTAAGATTGGATTTATTATCATTTTAAGCCTCTAAAACACTATCTAATTAACTAATATACATAGATAAAAATATCTATTATTCATTACTTACTTGGGATGTTACATCCTTCCCCCATTTAGAAAATTGCTTCCCCGCAAATTATTTACTTATCAAATAAATGGGGGTACTTATCCCTCATTGCATTTTCAGATTCCCATGTTGCCTCTTACATCATGTGGTTTTTCCACAAAACCTTTACATGATTAATCACCTTATTCCGTAACACATGCTCTCTTCGGTCAAGAAACTGGACTGGTTGTTCCTCATAAGATAGGTTCTCTTCCAGCTGAACTACCTCTGGACTCAAAACATGAGATGGATCTGGCATGTACTTTCTCAGCATCGAAGCATGAAAAACATTGTGTACCTGAGATAAACACGGAGGTAAAGCCACTCGGTATGCAACTGATCCAACTCTCTCTAGAATTTCATATGGTCCAATGAACCTTGGACTCAGCTTTCCTTTCTTACCAAATCACATCACACTTTTCCATGGTGATACTTTGAGAAAAACATGATCACCTACCTCAAAAGATATATCCTTCCTCCTGTTGTCTGCATAACTCTTCTGCCTACTCTGAGTTGTTCTCATGTGTTTCTGAATCAGCTGAACTTTTTCTGCCATCTCTTCTACCAATTCTGGTCCCATCAACTTCCTTTCACCCACTTCATCCCAGAAGCTGGAGTTCGACACTGCTTCCCATATAATGCCTGAAATGGTGCCATATGTATACTGGAATGAAAACTGTTATTATATGAAAATTCAACCAAAGAAAGATGTTGGTCCCAACTTCCCTGATAATCCATAGAGCAAGAACGTAGCATATCCTCCAATGTCTGAATTGTTCGTTCTGACTGCCCATCTGATTGAGGATGAAAAGCTGTACTAAAATTTAATTCAATACCTAACGTCTTCTGAAGGCCTTTCCAAAAGTTATAAGTGAACCTGGGATCACGATCAGATACAATAGAGAGGGGAACTCCATGTAATCTGACTATCTCTTTAAGATACAAATGGGAAAGTTTATCTAGGGAAAAAGTATCTCGTATAGCAAGGAAATGAGCAGATTTAGTCAAGCGATCAACAATAACCCAGATTGCATTATTACCTCGAGATGTCTTTGATAATCCCACAACAAAGTCCATGTATATATTATCCCATTTCCACTCTGGCATTGGTAAAGGCTGAAGCATCCCTTTCGGTAACTTCCTCTCTGCTTTAACCTACTGACAAGTCAAACACTTCACAGTAAAATCAGCAATATCTCTTTTCATTCCATCCCACCAGTAATACTCCCGCAGATCTCTGTACATCTTAGTACTTCCAGGAAGAACTGAAAACGGAGAACTATGAGCTTCACAGAACAACTCTCTCTTCAACTGTGAATCACAAGGCACACACAATCTCTTCCCAAATCTCAAAACGCAATCACTATCAATGTTGAATTCATGCAACATACCTTTTTGAACCAGCTCTACCTTTTTCTAAAACTCACTGTCTTGCTTCTGTGCTTTCTTGATTCTGTTTGATAGAGAATATTTCACTGATACCTGAAACAAAACAGAAGAACTTCCTGCACCAACAACTTCAATGCCAATGTTCATAAAATCCTTAAAAAAAGGATCACGTTCCAAACGCAACATTTCTAATGAAGCATTACCTTTTCGACTCAAAGCATCAGCCACTTTATTTGCTTTTCCCGGATTGTAATGAATTGTACAATCATAATCCTTGATTAATTCTAGCCATATCCTCTGTCTCTTGTTCAATTATTTCTGAGTGAATATATACTTTAAACGTTTGTGATCAGTATATATTTCACACTTTACTCCATACAAATGATGCCTCCAAATTTTTAAAGCGAAAACAACAACAGCTAATTCCAAATCATGTGTAGGGTAATTTATCTCATGAGTTTTCAACTGTCGTGAAGCATAATCAATTACCTGATCATTCTGCATTAGGACACAACCAAGTCCTTTCAATGAAGCGTCACTGTATATAACAAACTCACCATTACTGGAAGGTAGTGCCAAAACTGGATCATTCACCAATCTTCTTTTCAATTCCTGAAAACAATCATCACATTCTTTTGTCTAGATAAACTTAACACCCTTCCGAGTTATATTAGTCATTGGACTAGATAACCATGAAATATTTATAACAAACCTTTGGTAATAGCCTGCCAAACCAAGGAAACTACGAATCTCTGTTAAATTTGTGGGTCCTGGACATTCTTCAACAACCTTTGTTTTTGCAGGATCAACAGTTATCCCATCTTTAGAAACAATGTGACCAAGGAACGAATTTTTTTGCAACCAAAACTCACACTTGATGAATTTTCCATACAGTTTCTTTTCTTTTAAGGTTTTCAAGATAACCCTTAAATGTCTTTCATGCTCTTCTTTACATTTAGAAAACACCAAAATATCATCAATGAAAACCTCCACAAACTTATCCAAGAACTCATGGAAAATTCTATTCATTAAGTCCATGAATACAGAAGGTGCATTGGTTAGCCCAAAAGGCATTACTACAAATTCATAATGGCCATATCTTGTACGAAACATAGTCTTCGGAACATCGGCTTCCTTTACCTTTAGCTGATGGTACCCCGATCTCAGGTCAATCTTTGATAAATACTGAGCTCCCTGGAGCTGATCAAACAAATCATCAATATGAGGCAAAGGATATTTGTTCTTAACAGTGATGTTATTCAAGGCTCTATAATCAATGAAAAGTCTCATAGAACCATCTTTCTTTTTAACAAACAAGACAGGAGCACCCCATGGTGATGTGCTAGGTCGAATGAAACCTTTATCTAATAAATCTTGCAATTGTTTCTTTAACTCTAAAAGTTCTAATTGATCCATTTGATAAGGGGGTTTTGAAATTGGCTTAGCATCAGGAACTAAGTCAACAGTAAACTCAACTTCCCGATCTCGTATTATTCCAAGAAACTCATCAGGAAAAACATAAGGATACTCATTTACCACTGGCACATCATTAATCCGAACAGTTCCTTTATTTTCAACGATGTGTGCAAGGTAACATTCATTTCCATCTTTTACAAGTTTTTTGGCCTCTTGGTAAGTTATCAACAGTAAGGGTTCATTCTTGTACACAAACTGAAATTCTTTCTAAAAAGAAACTTCTTTAGCTCTACAGTCAACCTTAGCATGGTAAATAGAGAGCCAATCCATACCTAGGATAACATCAAACTCTACTAGAGGTAGAACAATAAGGTTTTAAAGCAGGTTCTTTCCATATATAAGGACAGGAAGATTCTTATAAATTCTTTTTGCCTCAACATTTCCCCCAGGTGTTTTTACCACTAGTTCAGGAGTCATTTCTTGAGATGGTATACCCATTTTACTAGAAAAGGCTTCAGAGATGAAAGAATGTGTAGACCCAGAATCAAACAACACACTGGCATAATCTGAAAAAACAAACAAAGTACCTGATACAACTTCATTTGATGTCCTGACATCTGCTGAAGTAGTTGCAAAGGATTTCACCACCCCTTTCTGCTTGTAGTCTAACTGCTTCCCATCACCCAAGCTCTTTGTCGGAAACTCGTTTGCATAGTGACCCATCTCATTGCACTTATAACCTTTCACTAACTGTAAATCAAATTTGGTCTTACCATAACCCTGATCTTTTCCAGTGCAATCACGAGCCTTATGTACCATCTTACCACATCGGTAGCACTTTATAGAATTTAGAAGACATTCCCTAGCATGCCTTTTTCCACATTTATCAGAAACTAGAAACTTAGTTTTCTTACCATCAGACTTTTTTGAAGAATTCTTACCTTTCTCCTGCCACCTCAGTCTCTTCTTCTGTTGGTTGTTATAGAACACTTGATCATCGGCAAACTCCATTTCCACCTTCTCAGCATGTCGAACATGATTTTCATAACTTTCAAATTCACAAGAAGCTAAAGTCCTTCGATATTTTGGCTTTAATCCTGAGTAAAAACAATTTATTTTACTATCAAGGTCTCAGATAAAATTTGGAGCATACCTTTCCAATCGAGTGAACCTTTCTTCATAGGTAGCCACTGAGTCTTCCTCTTGCCTCAATTCCAAGAATTTCTTTTCCATCCTAAGTCAAACAGCCTTAAGAAAATACTTCTCAAGAAACATACCTTTGAATTCATCCCAGTCAAGAGCATCAATCTCATCAGCATCCCTGATATTTTTAACCATAGACCACCACTGATCTGCCTCACCCTCCAAATGGTAAATAGCAAGACTAACTTTTTGATTTTCTAAACACCCCATGACATCAAAAATCTTCTCCAGTGCTTTAATCCACCCTTCAGCTAACACAGGGTCAGATGATCCTCTGAATGATGGGGGATGTTGCCTCATGAAATGTTCCCCCACTGACATGTTCCTCTGTGGTTGATCTGGCTGATCTCGTGCATGGATACCACCACCATTTATCGCTTGAGTCAACTGCACCATTACTGCAACAGAATGTTCAGTTCCAATTCCGAACATCTCGGGATACTGATTCTGAAGGTTATTTCCTTCTGTATGCCTTCCTAGAACTACTTCCCTGTTTCCTCTGCGGAAAACCATTCTGAACAAACATGTCTTAGATGAAGCAACATGGTAATGTTCAATTGCTATATCATTTCAAAAAAATAATTTTTGGATAATAATTTAACAGAATTCTATCTCCTAAAGTTATCTAAACCGACCTATGATACCAACTATAAGGCCACAACCTTAAACCTTACTTAATCTTGAGTTATTACAAGATTACACAATGATGATATTTTCGGGTTTAGAGTTTTAGAGAATTAGATCATAAAACTTGCATTACATTCCACATATAAACAAAGTGGTTACATAAAGATAGTATTCTTCTTTCCCATCAATGGAAACATATTTAAAATAAAACATGGATTCTTTCTTGACACTCCCTTAACACTATCATCATATCATGCACCTTTCCCTTGACCTGTCAAAAACATTTCAAAAAAAACTTGGGATGAGCATAAAAATATCAATAAGGGATATAAAATATTTATGGAAAGGAAAAATGGGTACATATATACATAAGAATGAAATCATACTTTACCCATAAAACATAAGCACTTCATCATACCTCATCAAATCATAAATAAATCATAGAAATCAGAAGACATAAAGGTAACTTGAGGCATCCATAACATTCATACGTAGGGAGTAACCCTCTTGGTTACGTTTGGAATACCCATCATAGTATATTCCCTAATTCTCTTCGGAGAAACCTTAACGTTACACTCCTTCATGTTACCCAATGCATTGGAGAGCTATATCGGGCTCACCCACCCTTAGTTTATCACGGAACCACCCATCTTCATAATAATGCCCAAGAACCTCAACATAATCGTATCACATAAAACATGCATAAAGGAAACATAACATTTCCACCTTTCAATCAAAAGATATCAATACAACACATTGATATAAAAACATTATGATAACCATTTTCAATACCAAAATAAAATAAAAGTAAAACATGGTATTTATTTTTCTTTAAAAAAATGTTATGGCTTGTAGAGGAAGCCGAAACTCAAATAATGGTCACGACGGCAGAGAAGTCATTGTCACCGCATACGTATGACAAAAACATTCCCTTTTGTCATTTAGTAAATTGCATCGTATAAAAAAGATTTCTTTTGGATAAACTTAAATTTCAAAGGGGTTTATACACCGTATAAAATAAGGTTTTTTATAAAACAAAATATGCCTCAATGAAAGGAGATTGAGACGAAGTCCCATACCTCGGGTCTAACTTGACTCGATCGTTCTTTAATCTCCTGAATAATAAACTTGAGTTAATTTCTACTTGTTTAAGAACCTTTTTCAAGTTCATTATTCCTTTTATATCACTTATTTCCATGTCATGAACACTATGTAATTATTTAAGTTAATAACCGTCGTTTTAACGATCATTGGCACTTGAGTCAAAAATAAACCCTTTATAATTACAAGTTGTTCATGTATAAATTATATCCATAATGGTATTCAGGATGTATATATCATATATGTCATATATATCCAGTACATGAATGCATTTATAATATTACATAATCATTTAGAGGTAAGAAATGAAATGCACCGTTCATGGAGACGGTAAGCCTTATGTACGCATGAACGCTGCTTTCATTTCTATTTCATATTTTATTAAATGGAATCATAATGATATAAATATATTTTATAATTCCAGTGTAATATCATATATAATATCATAACTCCATCCTTTATACGTCCCACATATGGTATTAACGAATCAAATCACTTTGAGGTGGCGGTAGTCCGCACTTCCTTAAATGAAGATATCGTGTTTACCCATAATGGAAACCCTAAAGGTATGACCAAAATGAAAAATACAGAAGCTTAAGGAAAACATAAACATATTATATATTATATATAAATATAGTGACATATTAATGGCCACCATTGAAGGTGTTAAAAGAATGTTGAACAATCATCGTTTCGGGAGGCATAAATTCACCATCCACGGAAATAGTATGTCCTTTAACCATTAGATGTAGGTGTGTGTAATTGTAGCTCGAATCCTTCTTATAACAACATCCTAGTATATTTAATATACTGTATTTGTTACAAAATAAATGAATAAAAATATTTTAGGGGGTTAGAGAAGCAAAATCAAACAAAAGGACTCAAAAGAAGACATTACCTTAAAATCGGGTAACTCTCTTAGATTTGAGCTCAAAGGCTTCCTTGGTAATACTTCTGCCCAAAGTGAGGCTTAAAGGAGTAATAGAGGGATGTGGAGAGCCAAAATGGGCAGGGGTTGGCCGAGCCAAAAGCTTTTGGAGTGTGGGTAAGGTGGTAGAGGTGGGGGCCTTTTATAAGAGGAGAGGAGGGGCACTCATGGAAAGTAATGAAATGTTACTTTATTTTCAAATGGGTTTCGGATTTTAAATTTCCCACATTGATATAATTATAGGGTAAGGTTATAATGGTTCAAAATCCACCCAATAGGTTTTGGACATGTGTAGGTCTTAGATTTTACATTATCTTTCCATTTTATTTAAATTGTCAAATAATGAGGTCATCACTGCATCATTATAATGTCATAAATAATTTAATCTATTAAAATTATAAAAATTATAAAACAAATACTATGATTTATTAAATATTTTTAGCTTTCCACTGACTATTTATAATCAAAAATCTGATCTTTATAACCCCATGTAAAAATTGTTTTAGTAAAACATCTCATGTTTGTGTCATTTTTACTTTTATATTAAATAAAAAGTTATTTATGTCATTTCCCAACCAAAGTGTCTCCATGGGGTCCCAAAGTTTACCCATGGATTTTCATGGTCGGCCATGACACATCCAATGAGGGTAGGACATGTGGCTAGGTCATTTCATTTTATTAAAACATTATTCTTACCTTAAACTACACTAATTACCTCTAATCGCGATTAAGAACTTAAGAGTTACTATTCACCAAAAAATTATTTTAATATCATTGAACCACATTTTACTTCTTAATGAAAACCATGTATGTAAGATTTTTGAAATTAAAAACATAGAAGTGGTAAAATTTCATTTAAACGAAAAATCAGTTTTTATAAGTACCACTTAGTGGTTTCACTATTCATCAAAAATTGAAGTTTTTCAGAAAAATACCAAAATTTCACCCTAAGTTATATTTGATATTCTGAATTAAAAAATGAAGTCTATTTTACAAAATGAAAAACATATAAGTGAAATTAATTAATTTAATAATTAATTCCCGCTGTCATGACAAAAAGCGTGTTTTTATGAAACAATAAATATCAAAAGATTGACACCAGTTTAAGTCCAATTTCAATGTGAAATTGATTCCAATGACCACCATTGGATTAAATGGTAAAAATATATTCTAATTTCACTTCAAAACCAATTAAAAAGATAATCTAATCATATAAATAAATTATATTAAAAAAAGGTTTTGAATTAAAATACAACATTTTCACTATTCATTAAAAAATGAACATTGTTAGAAAAATACCAAAAATTCACACAAAGTAAATTTTGATGTCCCAATCATAAATAATAAGTTTATTTTGACAAAAATAGCTTATAAAATTGTCAAAATATAGAATTAAAAATGTTTTTCCATCAAAAGGCAGTAAAACAATCTTTTAAAAATATTAGTGTATTCCATGCTTAAGATTGGATTTATTATCATTTTAAGCCTCTAAAACACTATCTAATTCACTAATAGACATAGATAAAAATATCTATTATTCATTACTTACTTGGGATGTTACAACTATTGTAATGATGTAGTATAATTTGTAGTGTTCTTGAAAAATCTGGTTATCCTATCTAGAAAGGGGCGAGGACACTATATGAAACGTGGTAAAAAAGGAAGCCCTAAATAAAACATTTTTGAGTCTTTGGGATAAGTGGATACATTAAAAATAAATAAGGTAATCATGGAAATTATTTTTATGTGATAGAAGAAGGAGAAATTATTGGATTATAAATGAAGATTAAATCCTAAAAAGGATTCAAAAAACGGTTGAATAAAATTATAGAGAGTAACAATAATAAAGTCAATAAAGGAAAATTCGAAGAGAACAATAAGTGATCTAAATTTGATTATTTATGAAAATAAGTTGTGTAAATTGATATAAATACTATATTTTTTGTAAAATACCCCAATTGATGAAGATTCTTTGACTAAATCAGAATATGAGATGATTGATAAAAAAATAAGTCATTACCTTAGAGAATAAATATGATAGTTTAGGTTTATCGATACAATATAATCAGATATATAACATCTCTTACATATAAAAGAATAATGATAAATTCTCATCAAGTTTCTATATTATCAATCGTGTAACCAAAATAATTTGAATAAGCAAAAAAGTATGAATCATGGGTAAAAGATATCAATGATGAGCTAGAAAAAATTGACACAAAACAAACCTGGGAACTTGTAAATATGACTAAATATAACAGTTTGATTAGAAAAAAATGTATATTAAATAATAAATTCAATGAGAATGGAAACATGATATTAAATAATGTATGTCTAGTTTGTAAAGGTTATTCATAGACTGAAGGAGTCAGCGTTGAAGAAACATTTACCCCAATCGAATAACATGAGTAAATTCATCTATTCTTAGTCATAGAGATTTAAATAGGATTCAATATTTATCATATCTATGTCAAAAAACATTATTTAATGGTGTAATTCAAGAAGAGGTTTGTATTGAATATATAGGGGGATTCCAAATCAGAAATTATAAATAAATTTTTTAGATTAAATAATGCTCTATATGAATTAACGAAGTCTTTAGAGGCATGGTATGCTTGACTTTATTTGCACATAAATAATCTGTAATTAAAATAGGTGTTGTTGAATATAATATTTATAAAAAAATCCACGGAAGAACAATCCATGATTCTGGTCTTTCTGGATGAAAACATTTTTGGTAGAAGAAGACATAAATATTTGGATGAGTTTTTTTGGTTGATGGGTTCAGAATTTTTTAATTTCAATGATTGGTGAAACCACATACAATATGGGGATGTAATACATTAAAAAGGATATATACACTTATATATCTCAATATTGGTACATGAGAGAGATACAAAATAAATTATATATCCATGACTCCAAGCTAATTTTTACTACAATTGTGTGTATAACCAAACTGGAAATGCATGGGAATTGAAAATATATGGATCCTACCCTGTAAAAGAGAATAGTTGTATGTTTGATATAGTTGGTAGAAACGTGGTCATATATTATTTCAAAAACATGTTTGTTTACCAGATTTCAATGTAATCTAAAGTAAGATAATGTCATAGTAGTTTGAATAATCGTGAGGTACATCCAAGGTACTCTCAATTTGGGATTTCTCTTTGTTGTTGAGAAGAATCATGAATTATATATATTATTTTTTTTGAACTAGGTTGATTTTAAAGTGTTCCAAAATCTGATAAGTGGTTATTTATTATTCAATTGAAGTAAATGTGTTTGTTATCAATGTTAAAGTAGGAAATCAATTTTCTAAACATAAAAGAGAATAATAAATCTTATTAACCATAGGGTGAACTCAACTTTTTTTTATATGAAGAAATAACTAGAGAAGTTTTATAAGAATTGATACATCTCATATAAATATTTTTAGACAATAATTGGGAATTTAATATCACAAAAAATCTTTTTCTACACTCCCATACCATGAATATTGATATCTAGTATCACATTTTAAATGAAAAGATGGAGTAAGGATTTGTTGAAGTATATCATGGTGGAACTAATCAATAAGTGGCATATATCATGACCAATCCATTAGAAACATTTACATTTAGGAAAAATTAGTAGATACGTAGGGTTCAACTACCCCCCCCCCCCCCATCATGAGGAGGTTTAGATATCCCCCTCTCCCAATTTTCATTTAATTACCAATATAGTGTGAGTTTTGTGATTAAAAGGTTATTTTTATATGGATTTATTATTAAAGGGGTAGAATGACTGGTGAATATTAATGGAAATAGAAAATAATGGAAAATTAATGTGTATTTTTAATAATAGGTTTCAAAGAAAAGATTCTCACATATATGGGGATTTCGTGGTATATAAGTCATGGGGAAATACAATCCATGAAGAGTGGTGTTTTAATGAGCATAAAAATAGGGGGAGATACATTATTTGGATTATCATGTAGAATGAGATAATCTCTCAAGATATTATTTTATACATTGAGCATTGCTCAGGTCGATTAAGAGTGATGGAATATATATCTTTCTTTATTATAGAAGAAGTTAACATTGTTCATAGTTTAATTTCACATTAGATTTCCATTAAAACTAAGAAGAAATAATGTTAGAACCTAAATTATAAAAGATAAAGGTTGAGGTTATTATTGTTTTAATTCCAATTATACTACATGGTATTTTAGAGTTTAATTATTCTATTTAAATTTGTTGATTTAGAGAAACATTTATGAGAGTCCACTTTCTTAATAATTTGGGGTGTTTTACGATATTGAGTAATTTTACCATATATTTAGAGGATTTTGTGATGTAATATGATTTTTTAGTAAAATGTAGTGATTTACCTATAAAACATATGTTACCATGTAGGAATATTGAGAAATATGTAATATGAATGAGGTATGTGGTATAATTCTGACAAAAAATAACCACCTTATATGTTTGAAGTTGGGATTTTCCAAAGGAGTTATGCTTAGATATGAGTAAATTGTGGGATGTCCCTTTTCATTTATCTTTTTATGATGGTAATGGAACAATGAATGTATATGTAAAAGAATTATATGAAGAGTGATGATATGTGAATGGATTTATTGTAATATAATCATTAATAAGCTTTTCAAAAGCATTTTTCCTATAAATTCCTGCTAATTTATCATTGATCATCAATGAAAAGATAAAAGAAGTTAAAGGGATTAACTATAATATTATAGAAATCAAAAGAAGTATTGAATTATAGGATTAAATGAATCATAATTATTCATGAATCATATTATGCCTAAGATAGTTCCAAAAGTTAGATTCATTTTTGAAGTGTAAAGTGTTTGTGTGGGAGAGTTGTGTAAATATGTTCATGAAAAATTATTCTAAACATAAATTTATGAAGCAAAATGTGTTGAGTTTATATTATTGAGATCATTATGTGGTTAATTATACAGTTTTTATCGCATGTAAGGCTCAATATGCAGTGCAAAATACATAGTATGTGAAGCACCACACTGAGAACATGATTTTTAAAGGTAAATAACAAACTGCTAAGATATTACTCACTGATAAATAGTTAATATTAATGTGGCTTTAGAGATTATTAAGGTATAATATTTATGTTTTCATGATGAAAATTAAATAAAACATTCTTGTTGATATGGATGTGATATCAGTTTTGTAAACTGAGAAGATATCTATAAATAAGAGGATCTGATGGAAGTGATATGAGGAATGAAATTTGTTTATACCTGAATCAAATTTGAAGGATAGTGAGACAATCATAGAGTTAACATAAAAATAGAATTATATACATAGAACTTGTGGATATTTGTTTATCATGGTACACTATCATAATGATGTGTGTATGCGCTTTTGACAAGCCCGTAATTCGAAACAAAGTAAAATAATTAGGTATTTGATTCATTTCTTCATCAGGTTTTTGTAGTGGATTTAATAATGAATGTGATGGTTTAATGAGTTCCTACAAACATGGTAACTAGATCCCTATAGTTTGAAAAAAATATGACACCCTGATTCACCCCTCATATCTTTGGGTTGATGAGGTCACCCTATTTGACCCTTTGGTTTTGAGGTTTTAGAAGAGCTTGGAATATAATTTAAGGAATGACATTTACACAAAGTATGTTAAAGAGAACAATGTTTTCCATGATCAAGTGGATAATCATATATATAAAAACAAATAATTATTATAGTTACACAGAAGGATAAGATGGAATCCAATGTATGAACCCAACTTTAGACATATTGAATTTGGGTGTGTTCAAGTGGAACAAAAACATAAACCAAAAAATATTCTTTCACAAGATTTGAAAAAACAGTTGTGATGATAAATTAGATCAATTATACCCCATAACATATAGTAAAACATGTATTTACATAATTTAATTTTTAATATGAAACCAAAAATATTAAAACTATTTATTTTTCATTCTAAATTTTTTTAATGATTCTTGATTTTTAGTCTTAGAAAAACTATATCATGTACATTTTAGGAATATCTTAAAATTTTTGATAAATAATTTAAGAACCATAACTTTACCTTTGTTGAGTGTTTTCCACCCATATGATCCTTTAATATCCCCTAAAAATCATTAAACTAAAAGTTGTCACAAAAGAGAGCAATTATAAAATCAATTCCATTCATGTATAATCATAACTTAATAAAAATATAGGAGAATAATGCCTAATTCTAAACCAATATCACATTAGTCTAGATATATAATAAAAACAACATAACTATTATTTAATTTTATTTTAATATCATGAAAACCTATATTAAATATCACCCAAATCACTTGAATTCAAAATAGTGACAGAAAGAAGATAAAAAAACAAAGAATAATTATTTAAATAGGAAGAGTGGAAAAATTAATGAATTTATGAATTCCACCATGTCTCGGTAAAATACAATCTCAATACCTAGATTAAGATATTGGAGACTAGGAGGGAAGAAGAAAATAATGAAAAATAGGAAGATGAGAATGGTTTACCTTGGATTTGGTAGTGTTGAAATACCTCTTGGTTAGTGTTGTATTTTTTTTCAAAACATGTTAGGTATGGTGATTATTGATATAATCCTCATGTGAATTATAATAACTAAAATTATCATATACAACAGATTACTGAGCATAGAAGTTTCCATCCAAGAGAAGAAGCTGGTTATGGAATTCAAGTTCCATATATTTAGCCACTAAATTGATGATGTTGTGAATATGTAGCAAATATATTTTGGATGATGTTTTAATATGTTATAATTGAAGGTTTATGATGTTCTGAGATGTTTTGATATGTTTTTTGGGTATCATCCATATAAAGATCATTTGATTTAGTTCTAATTTGCGTTGATTTTATTGGAATAGTTCTGGAATTCTCAAGTTGATCTTAAAATTTTGTAAAGGAAGTTCTTTTGCGAGTATTCCCAAAAGAGAATTTGACTTCATGGATCGAATTAGTTAGAGCAATATATATTTTCAAATATTGGAAAATAAATTGTTGCATAGTGAGCCACATAACATGTTATGGAGTCTTATATGATAATTCATATGTGTAATTTAAAAATGGAAAAGTAAATCATCAAATAAAGTGGTTTTTGATGTCTGACTAGAGAATTAACTTACATGTGGAATGTTGAAAATTTTCAAATTACTTTTACCCACCAAAAATGGATTTCTCAGTGCAGATGATATTTACAAAAAATGGAAAATGAATTTATTCTATATGAACCTATGGATAGAGATCAAAAGTATGATAGAAGATATTATCATAAAAGAACCCATTTTCAATATTTTGAGAACCAGATACAATAAGTTATCTACATGACTGAGAATTGGAAAATGATAATATCCTAACTTTCTCCTAGTAAGTTATTCCACTTATTCATTAGATATTTTAGGGCCTATAAGATAATTCACTTATGCACTACAGAGTTGAGATCTCATAAGATAATTTACTTTTGTAAATGTTATTTAAGGAAACCAAAAGTATATTTGAGATATGTAAAGGTACGTAGAGAATATAGAGTTTATATTATGATGATATTTATTTACGATTATATTAGATTATGTAAGGGTTATTTTATTATTGGATAAAACATCCTGATCGAAATGGATAATGATATAATAAAATATCTTTTAAAAACCAATTGAGGTAAAATAAGCTAATACTTAGAGAGTTCCTCAAAATAGATTGAGTTTCCACATCACCTTATAGACATGAAAATAATTAAGCGATTAAAAATATATATATTTTAGGGATGATTTAAATGAAGAGTAAGAATATGATAATTAAAATATCACTTGGAATGAAATAATATGAATATTTAGTATAAAATTTCATATGTTTTTGGATAAATATTTAACTAAATGTTTACAAATTTGAATGTGTTTTATCCTACCAAAAAGAGTTACATAATGATTATGGAAAAAATATTTTCAAATAATTAAGTAATGTTAAATAACAATAATTAAAATATAGTGGGGTAGATATTTTTGAGAAGTGGAACAAATATGGAGTTGTATTGAAAAAGCAAAACTAATAACAACCACATTAGTTTTTTTAACAAAAGTGCAAGAAGATAAAATTTTAAAGATTTCACAGAGGCCTGAAGCTTCATTATAAATCATTTTCGATTAAGATACATTATACTAAAATTAAATTCATATTTTTTGGTTATAAAAGTTATACAAATTCGAGGTTATACCCTTGATCAAGATTCTTTATATAATAAGATGATTTTTTTTGAAAAGGATATTAATAGAGATATATTAGGGTCTTAGTAATATAAAAAGAGGAAAAGTAATTAATAAAAATTCTATGTCTATATTTTTTAGAAGTTAATATATTGAGAGTCTGGGTTTAATAACACTAGAGTGAAGGGATCTCAGATAACATGACACACTGATTTACCCCTCTCCATGTGTATCACCCTTTGTGTGATCCAATAATATATATTAGAGAATTAATAATCCTTAATGATTTTATCATGTGTAAAAAATGGATGAAATCAACTCTGTTAATAGTAAATGATTCCCAAAAATTTGGTAGAAAACGGTTTCACTCATCGAAAAAGAGATTGGTTCCCCCCATTCTCTCTCTAGGGATTGATTTTATTTTCTCCATTCAATTTGGATTCACTAATATCAATTAAATATGGACATAGAACCCATATTAATAGATGAGAATTGAATATGATATATAGGTTAATAATGGTTTGTTATATTCTTTATCTGTAAATCAGTTTATGAAGTTAATAGAATACAAGGAATCTAATTATATTTGGAAGAAGCATCATAATTTTTATGATGAAAATAAAAACATAATGGTAAAAAAGCTAAATTAAAGTTGACACAAATTGGAAGACACCTTAATTCATGAAGATAAAATACTTGATAATTTATTTAGCAATCTAAATATATTTTTTAGCGCAAATATTGAATTTTAGAAAGTATAGAATACTCTACCATGGTAAACAATTATTGAAAATACTACTAGATAAATTTACTACCATGATTTTAACTATGAAACATAAATATCTTGATGAATTCACCATTTAGTAACTCAATAGTACTCACATCAACTATTAAATGATTATGGATCCTATATTGAAGGGGATAACATGTAAAATTATTGAAAAACACTTTCTCTTAGGCCATGAAGTTTCAGAAGAGATTGAAGATGTAATTATTGAGGGAAAATTTATTCCAATTGATTTAATTATGGGAGAGGTGGTCATTTATCTTCTATCTTTACTATAATGTTTTAAAAATGAAATTATAATGAGAAATGTTTTAGGAAAACCACTTCTAGATACCCCTAATTTCCTCAACTGAAATGAATGAAATAGTTTTCCTTAAGTTACTTCAAAAGGAACATTATATTAGTTGAAAATTATGTGTCTTATAATGAAATAATTAGTGATAAGGAAGTTCCTAGAGCTATTTCTGAAAGAGTGTTAATAGAATAAGTGGTAGATGTGGTTGACCCATCAGAGCATGAATGCCAATACAATAGTGATATTTCCCTATAGAAATGATATATTTATAAGGAATATATCATGATTATGAAGATTAAGATATGATATAAAGAATTTGGAAGGATATAAGAAGAAAATAATGGGATGAAAAGATTACAAAATAGGGAAAATTATATTTTGCATGAAAAAATATTTCCAAATAAATTGAGATTCTGAAGTTTTATATTGAAAAAAATTGAAAATTCATTGAGGACATGGCATCTTCCATTATCATTGTGGATAAATAGATTGATAAAATCAGAATATAGTATGATGAAATGAAGAAGTTGGATGGAAAAATTAATTGAAACATGAACAAATCTATCCATGAATAAGTAGAATACTATAAGAAATATACAACAATTATCTACTCTAATTAACAAACAAGATATGTAAAGATAAATTATAAATATTTTATGGTACAAAGGGAGAATGATTCTACTGAAGAAATATATGATAGATTATAATATGAAACACAAAATATTAAATATATAAATATTTTTCTAAAATTTGGAAGGAAATAAATTCAAAAAATGGGCCCCCACCAGTCAAAAATATTGAGGGTAGAACTCCAAAAAATGACTTCATTTTATCTACTCATTTAAGCATTGAAAATAGATAAATTCATCAACCAATTTAGTAGGATAGTTTATATAAAAAAAAATATTTTATTACCCATGTTAGTTCTATGTAATTTTTTCCCATAAGTCTTATAACTATTACTATAATATGCATCTTTCTAGAAAAAAGAGTGAATGAATCAATGAGGAGACAACCGAAACATATGAGAAATCATAAATGGACTCAATAGTTTTATAATAAAGTTGATGTTAAAAATATATTTGAAAGCCTACAAGTAGTCTGTGGAATGAATGATCAAGAAGGTTATACCACATATTTTTGTGTTTCTTTTATACCAGTTAAATGTATTACTTATTTTTAGAAGTTATCAAGATGAAAGTTATATTGGGAAACAAGAAAATTTGGTTGAAGTTTATTTAAATCATGCAAATAAGAGGAGCATTGGATCATGGATAGTGGTAGTTAATCTTAAATGGAATTTCATTTAAACCATCTTAAAGATATTAAAAATTATTAAGGATGATTTATTACATTTTATAATGGTAGTTCACTAAATAACAATTCTATTGTCATATAAAATAAGGGAAAAATCTAAATTAGTTCAAATATTATGTTATTTATTGATGTACTAAATAAAAAATAATTTATAGTATCATAGTTATGTGATTTGAAAAATTAATTAATTTTTGGGAAAATGTAATTATTTTAAAAAGAATACAAATTGGAACTGTATTTAGATGGTGGATGAGAATCCTAGAGAATTTATTTCATATTGAAAAATAAAATTTAGACTTTTATATTAGAAACCAAGATGAAAATTAATTATAGAACATAAGGATTTTTCAATTTAGACCAAATAATATGGAGAAGTTTATCCAAGAATGAGCTATGATAAATCTTCCCTTTTTGAATAAATTCACCAACATTTATTTAATTTATGGAAAAATTGGAAAATGTTGAACACAATACATAAGAGAGTAGGAATTATATACTTTGAATCCTCTTGAACTGATCTAATTTTATGTGTGTGGTTTTATCACCAAGAAGTCAATAGACGGGGAAATAAATTACAAAATTTTTATAGAAGATTTCATAAGGATGGGATGCATCAGGTTCATTTCACTCAAATTATAGGAATTAGATATATCCATTAATTTTTTAATAATTTCAAAGAAGAAAATAGACTTGTACATAAAAAAATTGAGATTAGAACGTGGGAGTGAATATTCCAACATATAGTTTACTAAATATATTAACAAACATGGCACTATAAAATAATATAGTTCTCCATATACATACAAAAAATGGATTCTCTGAAAGAAAGAATGTGATTATAATTGATATAGTGAAAATTATTTTGGTAGAACATGAAACCAAAAGGTATTAATAGTTATAGGATATAAAAACTGTTAGAATAATTCAAAACAAATTTCAATTAAGGAAAAAATGAAATATAATTCTATATAATATATAGTTTAAACATTTCACGGTATTTAGAAGTCCCTATTTAATCATGAAGAATGAAAAAGTGTAGGAATTTTTTATGTCAAGGATAAAGATGAAATCCTTATTAGGTATACAACAAAGATAAATTAATATCAGTGTTATAAAAAAGAAAATCTCATAGTATTATTGATATTTATAATGTAATAGTTTGTGGAAATATAGGAGAAATTAAGTATACTATCGATGTAGATGATGATGAAAATGTTTTTATATCTTCAAATACTCACAAAAATATAGAGAGCACATTGATTAAAACTAAATATTCAGATTTTTTGTTTTTTAAGGATGAAGATAGAGAATTAAAGAATAAATTTACAAATACAAGTCTGTGTAAATGTAACATCCTAATAAAAATTTCTGGTATTAGCAAAACCTTATTTTTCTTAATGCTTTGGTTGGTGTTCGTCTCTAGTTGTTCAAGGAAATAAGTAAGTAATTTTGAAAGTTTCTCGGCTGTGCATGGTTAATAGACCATTTTACCAAATCTTACGCACTATCAGTGGAAACTGTTCTAAGCCAAATAGTAGGGGTTTGGAAGGATTTCCCAAAGTTTGAAAAACATATTCCCACCTAGTAGAAACTTTGTATCTTGGAAACAATGGGCACATGGTTAAGGCACACTATTTTTCTAACCATGCATCATAACCAATAAAACCATGCATATGAGATTTAATAAATCAAAAATTAAATTTTAAAAAACTAAAAGGCTCAGTTTATGTACTAAAAGGTATTTAATGAACCAAAAACGTTTTCTTCTTCTTCATTAGAGGCTCCTAAGAAGTGATTTTGGCCACTCTAGACCCCTCTAGAAGAAAATTGAAGCTAGGTTAACAATGTTCGTTATTTTCTCGCTAAGTTTAATCTTCCCGTTATCTTTATCCCGCCCTCTATTCTCTCCTCCCAAAAATTTATTAGATTTTTTTTTGGAGGATCTAATCCCTTTTATTTTAGATCTACAATCTAGGTTTTATTATTATATCTTTGTTGCCGACATTCTTCATTAGAGTTTTTTATATAGGTATTAGTGTTTCTTGATCTCATAATCCTGAGATAGGTGGTACCGTTTTTGATAGAAAAATTGATTAACCCAAATTTTTTTAATTAAATTACATTTTTGATGTAAATTTAATTATTTCTTATTAGTTTATTAAAAACCTAATTCTGTTGAATTGGGTATTCATATCAGATTTGGTATGAAATTGAAAAAAACCTTAATTCTATTAAATTGGGGCATGATTTGGGATTTTATGGAAAAATTGTAAAATTTAATTGTTGAATTAAATTAGGATTTGTGTTTGATGGAAAATTATGAAATTTAAATTGCTAAATTTATTTAAAATTCATATTTAATAAAATGAATTATAAATGGTTTTGATATAAATCTAGTGGTTTTATCTTGGATAAACATGATTTAATTAAAAACCCATGTATTGGTTTTAAAGTGAAATTGGAATATTAAAAAATTAAAAATTGGTTGAATTCTATTTTTAATAGTTTTTAACTAAATTTACCATTATTGGTTTTATTAGAGCACATTAAATCCTTGGGAGTTAGTGATTTTTTGGGATAATATTGTTTTGTCACAGAACAATTGTAACAAAACCCAATGTGGAAGGTTACATCCCCAATGGGATCGTGATGAGTACTCATTGACCAGGGTCTTAAGGATGTGTGTATACACATATTACCACAATTTACCATCAAGTGTGTGAGGATACCATATCCTAGAACTATCATAAATCTTGTCGATGACCATGTTTCTCACATGTGATTGTTTTGATATATATATATATAAATATATATTCTATTTTTTGTCAAATATTTTACACTATCCTTATGAATTATTGAAAACTATTTTATATAAATTTTATTTAATCTATTGTTTATAAATGTTAATATCATTTGAAATTTAAAGAATGATCGGTTTTAAATATTTTTTTTACTACCATGCATGTTTTTTTAAAAAATTGAAAGCTTTATATGGTTAATTAATTATTGCATCGTATTAGGGAATCATTTATGAGGCCCTATAAATTGTTTACCTTACACGCTAAATGTAACATTGTGTCTTTGTAGATTATCTCTTTATAAGTTCAAGTAATGATAAAGAACCACTTAGAGGTGTTTATTTGTTGCTGATCCTTTGGATTAGAGAGTTGAATAAATAAGGGATTGGGTTTTTTGTCTGGTTTCTGGTACTTTGATTATGTAATTTGGGTTTGTTTAGCTATATGAATTCTCATACAATTATCCCTATTAATTTTTTCTTCTATGCACGCTGACCTGTTTCTCTTGATTAAATTGTGTTTGCGGAAAATTAATTCCCACCATCATATTGTTTGATTCCTGGTGCTAGTCTCCAACCAGTGGGGGCTGAGAATGCTTTTAGGGATATGTCAATACTAGATTGGATATCATGTTACCAGTGTATCTATATGGTTTGTGACCAAGTGGTATCAAAAGGTACAAGTTTTTCATATTTCCATGATTTCAGTATGTAATTGCATAATATTTTTATGTCTCAGTAGGTTGTTAAAATTTATTTCCTCACTTGTTCTCACCACAATGAGCCTTAAGTCACTATAGGAAGTGTGAAAAGTATGTCTGGAGGATTATCCCTAGCCTTTTACCTACTTTTTATTTAGGTGTATTGAAATAAAAAACCCTTTTGTCTATATATTCTGATTAATTTACCTTTTGGATATGTTTGAGAGTTAATATGATGTCTTTACTGTGTCTTATGATGTTTTGTAGCATCATGAATCTGAGAAGGCATGTGAATTTGATTTAGGAGGAAAATACTGATGAACCACAATGAGTAAATCATATAGTAGACTCGTGTCTGAATGAGTTTATTGTGAGTATTGTCCATACTCTGGGACATGCACCTGCACTAGTTCTCATTGAGGCTTTAGTTGTGGAACATCAATGGTATGTTTTATGGAATTGTACTTAGGTGTTATTTTACCAAAATCCTCAAGAATTCAAGGGATTCAAATGATCCTCAAGAGGCTAAGGAATGGTTAAGCAGGATTGAGCCTTTGTTTGAGTTCTTAGAGACACATGATGAAGTAAAGGTGAAGTGTGTCACCATCATACTAGAGGGACAAATCAAAAGATAGTGGGACACAGAAGTGATAGAAATGAAGAACGAGGGAATAGAGAAAAAATAATAAAAAGATAATTTCACTTACCAGTTCAATCCAGAGTCGATAGTGTATCCAAGGCTATTGAGTTTTTAAAATTCGAGTATTCTGACAGGATGATGACTGAATATGAAAATTTATTTTCTTAGTTCGTGTAGTTTTCACCTGAGATTGTATCAAATGAGAAAATAAATACTCGATTGTTCAATTTGAGACTTCAATCTGATATTAATTCTCAATATTTCTTGTCAATTTTCTTTCTTATGCTCATATTCTTCATAAAGAGTTGATGGTTGAAATATACCTAGATGTCATGTTAGTGTTTACAGGAGTTCCTTTCCATCCTAGTGAAATTTCTACATGTTTCCTTAAAGTAAATAGAAAGAATTATGATTCTAGTGGTGGTTCTCAATATCAGGGTTCTTCTAGACCTTCTAGAGTTCTTGGAATAAGCCCTTTGATTTTCTAAATGTGTGGAAATTCTAGAAATTTTATTTAGGTATTCACCTAGGAACCCAATATTTGTGTCTCTTAATGATTCTTAGGTGACTTGAATAATTTCTTCCACATCTTTTCTACTCTACATTGTGTAATAGGATCATCATCACCTATAAAAACTGCCGTGAAATTCGATTCTTCATGTAAAACTAGGTTCTATTGATAGGCATTTAGAATGAAGCTTCTTTACACAGTAGAGGAGTCTCTAGAGGAATAATATATATACCCAAAAACCCTGAGAGGTACCATTACTATAGATTCATCACTAGTGACTACTTTATTTTATACTGGGGAATCTCATTCATTTATTTCAATATGTATTTCCACTCTATTATATCAACCACTAATTTCTATATCATATGGGATAAATATTATTACACCCCTCAGAATGATGATAATGTAGGGTCTCGAAAGTCACATCAGTGTTTTTTCTCAATTAGATATCGTTCCTTCTTGGAGAATTCTGGTTCTTGATATAAAACTACTTGATGTCATATTCAAGATAGATTTAATCATTTCCAATAAATCAAAAATTTATTTTTATCTTTGATGGATATCCTTTACTACAACTGATGTTGCATGTCATATTTTTCAAGGAAAATGGGACCGAATGCCGAGTAGAGAGGGAGCTTCTTATCTAGGGTTGTGAAAACTAATATCTATGTTTTATTTTGATATAGAGAGACAATATGTAGGCATTTATGTCCCTCAAGTTATCACTGAGTTTCCAAATGTTTTCTCTTCTGACTTCTATATTTTTTCATCGGTAAGGGAGGTATAATTTCATATTGATTTAGTGACTCATAATCAACTGATATCTATTTATTATTATCACATTGAACTATCTAAAATTAAGTAGTCAAAGTCATAGTTGGATTATCTCATAGGGAAAGGCTTTTATATTCACAAGTGTGTCACCTTGGATAGCACCAGTTATCTTTTATAAGAAATATGATGGGTCCCTTCACATTTTTTTTGATTGATAGAAAATAATTTGAGTTATAGTAAATAATTTTTTTTTATTTCCATGGATTGATGATCTATTTTAAAAGTTAAATGGGGAAGTGGTTCTTGAAGATTGATTTTCCTTATGGTTACCATCATTTGCGATAAAAGAATCCGACATTCAAAAAACCACCTTTTAGAGAAGGTAAAACCATTATGAGTATCTTCTCATGGAATTTTGTTTAACCAATTCTCATTCAGTTTTTATGGATTTTATGAATATGATATTCCATGGGTATCTTGATATGTTCCTAGTTGTCTTTGTGGATGACACACTTGTTTACCCTATGTTTGAGGTGGATCATGATCATTATTAGAGCGTAGTTCTGGAATGGTTGTATAGCCCCCAATTTATTCCATGATTTCAAAAGGTTATTTATGGATTTAGGAAGTGAATTTAATGGGTATCATGTTTTCATAACATTGTTTTGCAATTGATCCTATTCAGGTGAAATCTGTTATGAAATGGGAGTAACTAGAAAATGTTTTCCAGATTCTGAGTGTCTGGGGATTAGCTGGGTATTATCACTAGTTTGTTTAAGAATCCAAAATTTTGGATTCCTTGATTACTTCTCTAACTTATAAAGGATTAATTTTTATTTAGGACTAGAAATTTTAGAATTATTTTTTTGAGATGAAATGTCTTTTTTACTAGTGTCTTAGTGCTGACTATTCCAGAGGTCGAATAGGGATATGCGGCTTTCTATGATGCATTAGGTTTAGGTTTGGGATGTAGTCTTATGAAGGGTGATCATATTATTTCCTATGACTCTCGAACACTCCGGGAACATGAGAATAATTTCCTAACCCATGACCTCGAACATGAAGGTGTAAGGTACACACTTAAGAGTTGTGAACATTAACATTTCTGAGAAATTTTTTCCATGTATTGAAACCAAAAGATCTTGAGTTATATCTTATATAAAAAAGATATAAATCTCCACCAATGGTGTTGGGAGGAAAACATGAAATCTTTTGACCTTTACATCACCTATACCCAAGGGAAATGTAATGTCTTCTCCGATAATTTGAGCAGGAAACTTCTGACCCATGCTATGAATGAACCTTTGGAAGAGGGGAACTTGATGTCTCTTTTTTCATTGCTTCATATTGGATTTTAGGAATTAGGGGACAATGTTTTCTGGTTCTAGTGTTAAGTTGAAATATTATATTTTTGTGATGATTTTTTAGGAACAATAGCTTGATGATGAGCTATATGGAATTAGATACTCTCTTTATGGTGGTGAGACCATACCTGAATAGGTAATTTTCCACCAAGGTAATTATATGCCATCAAAATCATTTTTATTTTTTTTCATATATGGAAATATGAGATGGACTATTTCTATAATTCTTAGTAGTTAGTGAACCAAATAACCATAATGATGTTATAAAACATGATGAAACTATTTTGGTGGGAAGGCATGAGATGGGGCATTATAGATTTCATCTCTTACTATTATAAATGCCAAAAGTTCAAGTCCAAGAACCAGAAACATTTGAGTTTTCTTCAGCCGCTTCCAATTCCAACACAGAAGTCCGATGAGATCTCAATTGAATTTGTGGTTGGGTTTCCACATACCAAGAGAAAGAATAATGCAATATGGGTTACAATTGATATGCTGAAAAAATCAACTCACTTTATACTTATTAGTTTTATATCCAAGGATGAGGAGTTATAAAATCTCTATGTGAAAGAGATTGTCTATTTTGATAGAGTTTTGTTTTCTATGATCTCTGATAGAGATCCTTAGATCACTTTTTTATTTTTGGAGAGGACTTCATCTGGCACTGGGATCTTAGGTCCATTTGAGCATGACATACCATTCATAATTGGATGTCACGATTGAAAGAGCTACACAGATTCTTGAGGATATTCTTCATTCCCATGACCTTGAATTTGGTGATATTAGAGTAATAACTTAAGGCTAATTGGGTTTTCTTATAAAAATACTTATTAGTCCTTGATTAAAATGGTTCATTTAGAGTCCCTATCTGGCTTCCATTGAAGATATCCATTGTGTTGATCATAAATTAGTGAATGTTACTTGGTTAATCATATTGGTTCAATAGATGACATCAATGATTTAGTTGATTTGATAGAGAATGTTGATGGAATAGAGTCGAAATAAGTCTTTTTTTGATCATCACCATATGTAGTAGGAATTTTCATTTGGTGACCAAGTGTTATTTAATGTTTTACCCATTTTAGTCATTAATGGATTGGGAGGAAAGGAAGGATTTGTCCTTGTTTTGTGGGAATATTTGAAGTTGTTGAGTAGGTTGGCTAAGTTTCTTAGCATTTATCAATTTCACCATAGCTGATGCCGATACATCACATGCTCCATTTATCTTATATATGGAGGTATCTATATATCCTTCTCATGATTTGAGATGGATTGATATTGAGGTTGAAATTGATTTTTCCATGACTATGAATCCAGTCAGGATAGTTGATTATGAAACTAAGGTTCTTATTTAGACGAATAAACCCTTTGTTCAAGTGTTGTGCCGATTTTTTTTGATTTTCATGAGATGTTGGAGATTGATGCACTAATGAGAGAGTAGTGAACTATAATTTTTGTTCCATAGAATATTCTTAACATGGTTTTTAGGGAAAAACGATTTTATGGTTGTGAGGTTGTAACAAGCTATTACTATTTTTAGTTATTCTTATAATGCAATTTTTTTCATGCTCTAGTTACAGTTTATCATAGTTTGATTCGAAAATATAGTTGGAAATTTTAGAAGTTTCCAGGTTGTATATGGTTGGAAAACAGTTTTCCCAAATCATGAAACTTTTATGTGGAAACTATGAAAACCCCAAAAATTGGGGTATTCATATATTTCACATAGTTTGAAAAACTATCCTCCCAACTAGAAGAAACTAGGCATCTTGAAAAAAGAGACACCCTGTTTGGGTGCACCACTTGTCTAACCCTTCAACTTTGCCTAGTTAACTATGTATACATGATTTAATTAATTGTATATTTAATTAAAAAAACCAAAACCCATAGTTTGAGTGCCCGATAGGCCTGAATGAACCTAATAAATTTTATTCTTCATTAGAGGATACTAAGAAACGATTTTCCCCAATATACCCCTATAAAATTGAATCAAATATAGGTGAATAATGATTTATATCTTCCCAATAAGTTTCCTATTCCTATTCTCTTTCTTCTGCTTAACCAATATCCTCCATAGGATTTCATAGATATACATTTTATTTTAGGATTTAATCACTATTATTTTAGATCTTGAATCTAGGTTTGATTCTCAGATCCTAATTATCAACATTATTCATTGTAGTTCCTATTTAGGGATTTATGGTTCATGATCCCGTGATACTGAGGTATGTGGTTCCATTTATGATAGCCAGTTTTATTAACCCTAAATTTAGTGATTAAAATTAAGAGGTAGTTTTTTCAATTGTTTTATTCAAAAACCAATTCCATTGAATGGTGTATTTGAATCAAATTTGGAATAAAATTGGGGAAAACCCCAAATTCCAATGAATTGGTGTGTGAAATAGGGTTTTATTGAAAAAATATATAATTTAGTTGTTAAATTAAATTTCTATTTGTATTTAATGGAAAATTATATAATTAAATTTGTATAATTTAATTTGTGGAATTTAAATTATTTAATTTTAATTGTGAAATTGAATTGTGAAATTGATTTAAAATTTGTATTTGAGAAAATGGATTTAAAATGGTTTTTATAGAAACCCAATGATTTCATCTTAGAAAAGAATGATTTGATTAAAAACCAGTGTATTTGTTTTTAAATAGAAATTGGAATTTTAATAAAAGGAAAATTTGTTGAATTTTATTTTTAACAATTTTGAAATAAATTTCCCATTGTTGGTTATTATTAAAAAATATTCAAGATTAGATAGTTAGTGAGTTATTGGGATAACATTATTTTGACACTTAACAACTGAAATAGAACCTAGGTTAGATGGACACATCCTCGATTAGATAGTGATGATTCCTATTTGAAAATTCTCTAAGGGACATGTGTATGCACATATTCCCATGATTTACCTTTATGTTTATCAGGATCCTATATCTTGGAACCATTATGCCTCTTGAATGATGACCATGTTTCGGGATTCTGTTTGTTTTGATATACATATATACCATTGTTTGTAAACTATTTTTAAAATTCCTTATGAATTTCTATAAAATATTATATATAAATTTTATTTAATCCATTTTTAGAAGTGTTTCCATCATATGAAATATAAATCTTGATTAGTTTTAAAGATGTTTTTGAACTACCATGCCTGTGTATTTAAAACTGAAATATTAATTTGGAGAATTAATTATGGAATCATATTATAAAATACGCGGTGAGAATGTACTAGGATTTTATCTCACTCTCTACCTAGGCCTTTAGGTGTTTGTATATTATCTTCTTCTAAGTTGAATTGAGGTTAAAACACTCTAAGGAGGTGGTTCTTATTGTTGGTCCTTAGGATTGTAGAGTTGTGTACTTTGGGACTTGGTTTGTTTATCCTATTTTTAGTAATATGATAATGAAATTTGGGTTTGTTTATCTATTTTAATTCTAGTATAGTTATCCCTATAGAGTTTTTCTTGTATTCATACTATCTTTTCTCTCTTCCTTATGTTGTTTTTCAGAAAATTAATTCCCAATTTCATATTGTATGATGTCAGGTGCTAGTCACCAACCCATGGGTATTGAGAATTCCTTTAGGCGTTGTGAGTGATTGATTAGGTATATGGTTTCCAAGGTATCTGGGATGGTTCCTGAAAATAAACATATTGTTGCTAAGAACATTATTAGGGGATTAGAATCAATGTGTGTAGAAAGAAAGATTATAGTGGAATCTCGAAATACCCGTGTTTTATCAAAAGTGAAACCATAGATAATTAATGGATATTTTGAAAATTAGGAATAAATTTAGGCCATGAATCAAGAAATAAAATCAATTTAAAAAAATTTAAATAGTGAAAACTTTCCTAGACCAACTAAAAATAATGTGATTAATGTGAAATATATTTTTGAAAAATAAACTTGATGAGAATGGTGATGTGTCTAGAAATAAAACCATAATAGAATAGAAGGGATACTAAAAAATTGAATTTGTTTAATTACCTGAAGCCTCTTCCCCCATGGATATACTAGATTCTATCAAAATATTACTTTATATATAATCTTAGAGAAGCTTTAAAATATTTGACTTTGATAGTAAATAATATTTTTTAATTGGTGATCTTGATGAGGATGTGCCATGAAATAACTTAATGGGTTTAGTAAAATTTCATGTAGTCTCAAGGTATATAAGATGAAGATATATCCCTATGGTTTGAATCAGACCCCAAGAGATTATAACATAAATCATGACGAGTATCTTAAATGCAAGAAGTTTCAAAAAGGGTTGGCGGAAAACTACCATTTAAAAAAAAGGCAAACACGACATCACTCTGTGATTTTTTATGTTTTTGATATATTTTTTTTTCTAATAATGAAGAAATATTATGTGATGAGTACTCAAGGAATATGAAATAATTGTTTGAGATAACAATAATAAGAGAAATGATATTTTTCTTGGGATTACTTATTTTTCATGAAAAGAGATCTGTTTTTGTCTCATAAGAAAACTATACTAAGTAAATCATAATTAATTTTAAAATATATGAAGCTAGAGGATTTTCCACAATAATACATGTTGGAATAAATTGAGAAATGGTGATGAAGGGAAATGTTTTAACAAGAAGTAGTTCATAAGATTAATTTGAAGTCTCATGTACTTGAAAAAAGTGAGAATTTTAATTTTTTATGCTCTCGACTTTGTTCTCGATATCTATCCAATACCAAGGAACCAAATATTTGGGAGAAAATTTGATCTTGATATATATCTCAAACAATCTCAATAATTTTATAATGTATAAAAATATTTTAAAGGAAAATTGAATGAATTTTACATATATAGACTGGTAAAGGGTAGTTTATAACAAGAAATCCACATCTAGTGGTGTATTATTCATTGCAGTAAGATGTGTTTTTTGAAATTAAAATAAAATAATATCACGGAAACTAATCTACAATGAATTTAAATTTATGGATTCACCATAAAAATATATGCATATGATATAGATAAAGACACAACTGGAGGACTTGTGTGTTAAAGAAACGTGTCATACGGTTATGGTATTTGCTAATTAAGGACCCATTAACCTTCCAAAAAATAATGCTCAACACTCCATGTTAAATAAAATCATGATAAAGTACCATTTTATAAAGGAGAAGGTTTAAGATAGTATTATGAGGTTACAATTTTTCCCTCTGAAGAATATTTCACTAATATTATTAACAAATATTTTTTTTAAAAATTGTTCATTAATCTATGTTTTAAAATGGGATTGATTCCCATTCCCTCTTACTATGGTATGTTAATGTTTGAGTTACATTATCTATTATCTATTTCTCACATTCATTAAGAGATTCTATTTATTAGTGGATAAATTTTATTTCTCTATATGTGTGTTATTTTTATGTGTGTGCTATGCTTTTTAGAAATGAATAAGTGAATTGTTTAATGAATTTTGTTATTTGTTTCTCAATAAATTATTTTAGGGTTGAGATGAGTTCTTTTATGGATAACATTGATGATTGATTTAATCAATCTTTTGTTAAATGATCAACCTAACATAGAATTATAAATGATTATCTCATGGATATTTTTTTGAGTTCATTATTTGTTTCCCCAATTATTTATTCTCTTTGTTTTTATTATAAATAAATGGGATAAAAGTTTGAGGTTTTGACAATGAATTCATAGGGGGATATTATTGAACACACTGGTGGATGGTGTTGTATTTTTTTAATACCTATTAATTTTGATAATTTATTATTTGATTATCATATGAAATTAAGGTTCTGAAAGTGTTATATACAACAAATTATTAATGTTATACGTTTCTAAGAATATGAAAAAAATATATGATTCATGATAGTTATATCTATTTTAGCACCAAATGTAATATACTATGAATAGGAAGAGAAGATATATTTATTGAAGTGATGATTTTTGTGAGTAATGTTTTGTGATTTTCTAAGATGTTTTAGGATGAGTTTTAGGTGGTTGAGGTTCCTTTTATGATAATTTTATAGGTTTTAGTTTGAGTTGAGTTATTTTGAATACACTAAGTTAATTGGTTAGAATATTTCAAACTTTAAAATGTGGAAGATGAAGTTATCATTTGATGACCTGCATATAATTATTTGGAACCATGTATGAAAACCAATATACAAAAGTGAAAAATAGAAAAAGAAATCATCATACATTGATTTTTCAGAGTTTGGTAAGAGAATTCACTTATGTGCTAAATGCTGAAAATTTAAAATGTAATTTTAACTAAAAAAAGTGGATTTCTCAAGGTATATGATATTTTGTAAAAATGGAATGGAATTTTGAAAGACCGTATGATTTTAGATTATGAATACTATGTTCATTAGATTATGATAAATGAAACATTGATTTTAAATGAACCATAATATACTATTGAAGTATTATTATTTAAATATAACCTATATAACCATTTGTTAGATTATATGACATGAACATGAGTACCAAATTAAGAAATATATATTGAAACATTTTCCTAATAAGAATATTTTGATTAAATATTATGAAATAAGTGATCAATTTTTAATGATAATGATTAAATTACATAATGTTAAGAACAACTAATGTTTAAATGGGTCTTTTTTATATAAAATATGTTTTACTATACATGTTTCATTTTCATTTAAAAGATAAAATTTGAAATTTTATAATTTTAATTTGATAAAATGTATATCATTTTTTTATTCATAAGGCCTAATATTTTTTATTGTGTTTTTTTGAAATTTTTTATAATTTATTTAAAAGGTTGAGGGTTAATCACCCTTTATGTGAAATAAAAAAAGGATTACCCCTTATGAGGGTTGGGAGAAAATGGTACCCATTTTATGATTGAGGAACAAATGATTGAAAAAAACACAACCAAAAGGCCATAACATGGACCTGAATATGTAATGGAAAGATGATGTTAATATAAGCTTCCGAAAAATTCACATCACCCCCTACTAGACCATAAAATTTGAGATCAGTCAATAAAGATGCCTTTACCACATGGTAAGAAGTTATATCTTGCGGATCCAACAAAACAAAATAGATAGCCCTTCCATCCCACACTTATATGTGGAAGGATGTCCATATGAAAGGTTCCATCACACTTATCAATCTTTCAAGATTCCCACCCAAAAATGTTTTCAATTACTCATTGCACTATCAACCTGATGTGAAGAAGAAACAGAAAAAAAATCACTATGAAAAAGGTAAAATAGAAGCACCATCCATCCATTAAGAAATAGAAAGATAGATTAATGATGGGTCTTATCACACTCACCTGTCTTTTAAGGATTCCCACCTGGTGTCAAATGCAAGATGAAATAGTTCCAAAAAAATTCAAGAAGGAAGAATCCATTTATGAAAAAGGAATTAAAAAACAAATCAATTAAACAAATCTACAAAATAAAAAAATTTCTTGTAGAACATTATTAGTTAAGACAACCAATATAGAACCACTCTACATATGCAGTTGAGACAGACAATGAATGATGGCCACCAGATTATTACCCTCACTATCTACTGAATAAAATCTAGATCTACACCTAAATTCCCTCATGAGTACCTTCTAATGACCATCCAAATATACCCTTAATGCATTAAGCCATGGTCATGAAAAAACATTAGATCCTACATGACCTCAGGCCAACATCATCCACCAAGCAAATTCCTAATCAAATATTAAAAAAATTGAGGTGTCGAAGATGGATGGATATGTAAAAAACCTTAACCATGAAACACATTCATTGACCATTGCCCAACACTACAAAAATAGTTTCCACAACCATCATCAACTCTGTTGGAATATCCATATTTTAATTCTCAAAAATGAAGATTATTATATTTATAACAAGTTAAATGTTTTATCATAGTAAATTATATTCTATGTAATTTAGTTATCAAAGATGGTATAGTTTTAATCTACAATTAGTTCAAATAGATCTACCATTGGTTGTGGTGATCTACTGTTTGTTCAATCTGATCTACTGGTAGATTAAATCTATCACCAAAATCTACTGCTGATGGATCTACCATTGAAGAAATCTACAATTGGTAAAAATAATATATACTAGTGTGCATCATCTAACATTGGTACATATACCATTAAAACATATACTATTAGTACATAAATCATCAGATGATCTTCTTCCATACAATATCTACCACCAGAGTTGATTTACCTCTAATATGTGATACCATTTGGGTGGTCTACCATTAAAAAAGATCTACCATCATTATGATACCTTTGTTATAAATATTTTCCTAATTTTAATTGAATTTCTCCACTGGATAGTTTATACAATTTAATGAATTCAAGTTACACATGGATTTAAGAATCATTATTCCTCTACCACTCTAGAAATGCATTGAAGGCAAAGTTATAGATTCTTGATTTAGTTCCAAGTACAATGATCTATGATTTTTTTGTTATTCTTAAATGGTTAATTGGACCTCATAAGAAATAAATTCTAAATAACTCCCTCTTTTTTGAGAGAGTGACTAGTGGAGTGTGTAATTCATAGTTGTACACAACCAGTCATACACTGAATAAATAGACCTATTTGTGAAGGCTTTCCAAAAATCAAGAGAATAAAAAATAAATTATATTCCATAATTCTTTGAAAAATGTTTTATTTCACATTCATTTAAATCTATTCTTACTCCTCAAAAAGAACAATATGAGGAACATTAAACATTTGAATATATTTTGGCTGAGAAACACACATTATTATAATCTATAATAATTTTCTCTATCTATTTATGATTTAATTTTCAGTTGTGTGTTATTTTAATCTCTTTATCTGCACACACTATCCTATGTTATTAAAATAGAGAATACCTAATATTCTCTAAAACAATATTTTATTTTTTATAAAGGAAAACTATGAAAGAGTTCATGTGTGAGTTGTATATTATTTTTATTCCCATATATAACTATGGAAGAGGCTTTGAGACAAGTCTTATTATGCGATAGTGATTGTAAAAACCAATCTAGGTTGTGGATCAAGTTTATTATTTAATATAATACTTTGAAACGTGGGATTAAAAAGTGGATGGGACTAAGTATCAACTTGATATGGAACACCTTGTTTTATTATGATATGTGATTTATTATTTTTTCTACATTTCAATGTTTAAACTGTATGTATTATTTAAATAAGAAAAAACTTTATTTTGATAGTTATTCTAAGTTTGTTTTTATACAAAGTGTTTGATAGAAAAATTTTATTTGAAAATAAGAAGTGATTTCAAAGATTATTTTTTCTAAGGCTTAATCAAGATTAGTTAAAATATATATTAGATAAATATTTTATAATCTAATATTTTTAACTGTGATTTTTTATTATTTTATGGGACTTAGATTTTAATTTTATTAAATATAAATTTTATCAGCATCTCAATTCACCCCCTCTTCTGTTACTCACCCAACCAACTTTTGGAATTAGATGTTTTTCAAATTTATTTTCAACTATGATTTAGTTTTATTTTTATGATAATAAATTTGTCTATTTTTAAATTTAATTTTTTATAGATAATTGATCACATGAAGATGCAACTAACATAACTTTTTTTAATGGAACAAACTACTCTTAGTGGAAGATTAAAATTAATATTCATATTTAAACATTGTGTTTTTAAATTTGGAAAGTCATTGAAAACAAATATGAATTATAGAAAATTCTAGAGATGAATGTATTGATCCTACTAAATATGACTATAATAATAACTATAAATATATGAATGCTTTATGTCTTTCCTTAGGAGATGATTATTTAAGTATAATATCTTCATGTAATACTATATTTGAAATTTGATATACTTTTTTTATTTCTCATGAAGGAAAATCTATTAAAAAGAAATATGTTTCAGTAATTATACCTTTAAATATGATAATTTTGGGATGAATATAGATGAAAAAATTTTAGATAGCTATCTCAGATTGAATTATATCATGAATATGATGCATTCATTAGGGAAAAAAATTTATGATTGAGATCAAGGTATGCATCTTTAGATATTTTTATTAGATAGAATCTGAGGAACTTTAGTATAAATTTGAGAGACACATGTTCTAAGTTACCTATTAAAGAGATGATGGGAAAGATCATGATGTTTGAATAGGAACTCAATGTAAATAGAGAAGAAGAGTATTCACCGAAAAGAAAGTATTTATCTTTTAAAACTACTAACTCAAAACAAAAGGAGAATATCTAAGATGATATCTCAATTGATAAAGAGTCACCTTATGTTAGTAATAAATAAATGTCATACTTGGATAAATGATTTATGAATTGTTATAAAAGGATAAAGTTATTCAAAAAACCCAGTTCTAAAAGAATTTATTACAATAGAAGTAATTTGAGAAATGAATGAAAAATGGATGATTATACAATTGATATAGTCTCAAAAAATGTAAGAGAAAGGTCATGTGTAAGATGACCCTCCTGAGATGAAATTTAAGAAAAAATTTCAAGATAAGGATAAGAGATATATTAAATATAATAAAGGATAATTGAGTGATTCAGCGGATATCAATAGTGAATAATATCCAAGTATAGAAAAACCATGATATATCTAATATATGTTTTTCAAATACAACATTTGAGGCCTCTAGTATATTTCGTTCATGTTCTGTTATCATTTATAATCCTTATATAGATGAAAAAAGGAAGAAAAAATTTATAATGAATTTATTTTTTAATACTTTAATATATTCGAGGATTATTTTAATGAAAATGAAGATAAATATAAAAAAATAAAGAAGATACATGCTCTGATGACTAATTTTTAGAATGATATTAGATTATAAATCGATAAAAATGTTCACTTGATAAAAATGAAAAAATAGTAAAAATTATCCAAAGGAAATTTAAAATGGTATTGGAATGATTTAGAAAAGGGAGAAATACCTTGAAACAGAAGCTAGAAGAAAAAGTGTCCTTAAATTTTCTACTAGAATAAGCTATTAGGCTCTAAAAATAACTATTATTATAAATAAATTTATTACTATCTCTATTTCTTGTAATTATATTATTAGTTTTTATTCTTCAAGTCATAAAAATATTTTTTCTGTAAAATTTTAAAATATTATTATAGGAAACTTGTTAAAGAGTTAATAAGTTTTAAATATTTCATTATTAACATTTCTGGACCCAAGAAAATTTTTGGTACCAAAGTAATTTTTTGGTTTGACATTTGTTATATAGGAAATATTATTGAAAATATTCAGCAAGAATTTATGGTATCTTGAAAATGGATGATCCAAAAACATGGTTAGAGACTATTCATGTTTTAGAACCTAATCATGGTGGATGGGGGACATGTCACTTTTGGTGACAATTCCAATGAAAAAATTATTATATTTAGTCAAATTAGTAAGTATAATTTTTTTTTAATTTCTAAAGTTTTATTTATTGATGTATTAAAGTAAAATATTATTATCTGATTTCGGTTATGTGATGATTATTTTCCTACTAAATTTGAAAATAAGGTATTTAATGTATTTTTTCCTTAAAAGTTTTTCTTCTACTTTGAGAAATGATAATGTATATGATTTGAATTAAGATTAATTTTTTTCTAATAAAAATCCATGAATATATTCCTTTCATAAAGAATATTGGATTTGGAATAGGCTACTAATCAATTATAATATTTTTTTCAACTTATAAATATTTGTAGTAAAGGGTTACTCAAGGATATAGGTAAAATATAATTCACAAATGATAAAATATGTAACCCATGTCAAAAAGGGATACAAAAAAATATATTTCAAATAAAATAAATATGTTTCAAATTATCAACAAATTTTGTGGGTTCAATAGGATTTGTATGGTACTTATATAGTTTCTAGGTTATATGAGAATCACATTATTAATGTTATTATAGTTGAATTTTCTTATTGTATGTAAAGACCAGAAATTCCATATATTGTTTTTAATTATATTAAATTATTACGATACCGCATAATCTGACGACACATGATTCCGAGGCCCGAAGTCCCTGAAATGTTACATCAAAAAAGTGTTAAGCTTAAAATAGACCATATGGGTAATTTTACTAAAAATGTAGAATAACTCCTAAACGGGTGCCCAGATAAGAAATATGAGGGCACTTTTTCATTCAATATGGTGGGTTTACCATAGGTGTAACTGAAGTTTAGTCAGCATAGGCCTCCAGTAAGAAAACACAAAAATGGAATAATTGTAAATAAAATAAAATAAAATAATAATTTTATTTTTAAAATGATTATAACTCAAGAATGATGACTTGGATTAAAAATATGAGACCACCACTGAAATCGTGAGCGTATGATTTCCATAGGTGGATCCTAACATTGGCTGGTGCCGGACAAAAGTGGATGTTAGTTTTTGGCCGCAAATAAAATAATTAATTAATAGTTATTTTATTGTTAAATTCTATAACTCCGAAACAACAACTCAAATAGGAAATTCGAGAGTACCTTTGAGATCATGAGGGTGTGTTTCCCTTATGCAGAGCCTAGCCTCAACCGGTACTATTTGAGAGTGAATATTAATAATTTTTGAACTTTTTTAAGGTACGTTCCGCAAACATGTGTGTTACAATTTCTATCTTTTGAACTGGTGCTCAGATTAGAAATCTGATGGCACCGTTGAATTCGTAGCACTGAGATTCTCTTAAGGGAATTTTAACATCAACCAAAAAGGATTAGAAGAAAATATTAATTTTTTGACTTTAAAAAGGAAAATAATAAATAAACTAAAGGTTATTTTCTTTTTCTTTTTTCAATTTTTGGACAAATGACAGTTGGCCGTAGGGTAATGTCAGACTATTAATGGCTTGACCCTTAAGTTCTGTAACCACACAGTTGGGAGTTTTTATTAGGTTATGTAACCACAATGTTTGGAAAAATTAGTAGGTTCATTAATTACACTCATTAATGAACCTCATTAATTTTGAAATGTGTTGATCCTCTCATCCCCTCTAATAACTATGATATTGGGCTTGGGTTTTGGGAGGTCTACGAGAGGAAGCTCTGTTAAAGCGCTGACTACTTTCAACTCCGACGAAGAACGTGATCAAACGATAGACATTGGGGGAATTGACAGGCGCCGAAAAGAACTGATGAACATCTTTAGACGTGTGAACTCCCTCCTCCTCTGTGACATCTCCTTGGAATCCGAGGTAGGGGTTTATGTGATTTATGTGTTTAATACCTGTCTCTCTTCATTCTTAAATAATATGAGGAACGTGGACCAATCGGCCAATGGGTTGATCCACATTTTATTCTCTATTGTGGGAGGTTGATTTAGGGTCGCATTATGGGGTTTTAATGATTATTGAATTCCTTCCTAGGTTATAATGTTAGCGCGGAGGGTGCAGGCTGAACCGAACAAGGCCCAGACCCTCCACCAATCTTGGTTTGATGTGTTCTTCATGGGAAACCGATAAATACAACAATAAGGAGAAACCATGAGCCGCACACTGACGATGGTATCCCGAGGTGCCCGTAGGCATGAACAGAAGGGAAAATGGACCACTGGAGATCACCTGGTTTCCTGCGGAAGATCCACTGGTGTGGCACCGACGATTGGTGCCGGCACTCACCGACTGCGGAAGGGGGTCTGTGTCGGTCGACGCTGTGATAGACAGATAGGTGGATTACTCTTATCCAATAGTGGAGGCATGAGGGGCCACACTTTCAGGCACTACAGTGAGGTAGTCCATGACTTTAAAGATGTGGCAAAGGGAGGGGACCCACTCCCTAAAGGTCCCATAGACAATCATGCGACACCACCTTGTGCCTCAAATTTAGAGTCGAATGAAACTTTGAGTAATTTGGGAGGCATACTACATTACCCTCACAATGGTCACACTAGCCTGGGGGCCTAGCCGCAGCAGCCCAGCCCATTCGGGGTGGGCCGGGCTGGTCTACGGCCCATCCCGGGCCTTTTCGTGCCGGGTCGGTCTGCTCGGGTCGGATCAGACCTAGACCCCTTTCATGAAAATATACTCTTAAAATAAAATATCTTTCTATCAATACATCCGTTTGAAGAACCATCTATGGAAATAGGGTATTTGGAGCAAGAAAGTATTTTTTAGATACTACATCTGAGTTTTAGAGAATGTTGGAGTATGGCCAGGTTGGATCGTACCCAAACCCAACCAGGCCCTCAACACTAAAATGCCTACAACTCTCTGATCGGGCGTCCGATTGACGCGCTGTGTATGGCGTTGGTACCCTTATGGAATAGAGGAACTTTGGGTTTAAATTTTTTGGAATTCTATGGATGGATGACAACATTAATAGAGACGCCATGTGGATCGACATCATAGAGACGCTGTGTGGATCAGTATCCTAATGACCCGAAAAAGACCAACCTTAGAGCGGCCCGTCATGGATAAACATTCATAGAGACCCTGTGTGGATCAACATTAATATAGACCCTATGTTGATCATCATCATAGAGACCCTGTGTGGATTAGCATCATAGAGACCCTATGTGGATCAATATTATAGTGACCCGACGAGGACCAGCCTTATAGCATCCCATCATGGATCAGCAGTCATATTGACCCTCTGTGGATGAGAAGTTATAGTGACCCTGTGTGGATCAGAATCATAGAGACACTGTGTGGATCAACATTCATATAGACCCTATGTGGATCAGCATCATAGCAAACCTATGTGGATTAACATCATAGTGACTCTGTTTGCATTTTCATTCATAGAGACACAGTGTGGATCAAAATTCATAGAGACCCTATGTGGATCAAAATCATAGAGACCCCATGTGCATCATAATTCATAGAGACCCTATGTAGATCAACATTCATAGAGACCCTGTGTGGATCAGTATTATAACAGCCCTTTGTGGATCAACATCATAGTGACATGACAAGGACGGGCCTTGGAGAGGCCCATCATAAATCAACGACATAGAGACCCTTTGTGGATCAACATCATATTTCCTATTTCTCTGAGTTGTATACCTGGTTTGGGATGATTTATTTTCTTTGTGATTTGTGATTGAGATCATGCATTTTGGTTTTTCCTTTGTGGAATTCTGAGAGACCTTCGGGGGTCTCAGGGTCCTTACTCTGTATTGTTATACTCACCCCTGAATGGGCTTCGCCTGCACCTTGTTGTGTCTTGTACAGACATCGAGCAGCTTGGTTAAGACTATAGAATCCAAGACCAGATAGTACATAGAGGTGACAGTTGATGTGGAGAGCTACGGAAACGATCTATACCAACCCATCAGGTAGGATCCTTGGTAGACAATCTCAGGAGCTGTCTTCTTTTTTCTATTGTCGTTGTATCTCTTATTTTGGGATTGTATTCCAAACCCTTTACTTTTAGTACATACTATTACACTTATTTGTGGTTACTAGTTGTGTTTTCACCTTACTCTTCCATTGTGTTTTACTTTTGTGTAGTGTACCCCACTTTTGTGTGTTTAGGTTTTGAGGAAGTTCCATATCATTTTCAGGAAATGAATTTCCTGTGCTAGATTCCATCCTATGGCCTATGGAAGCTGGGCATGGAGTAATAATTGCATGGGCCCTGAGGGATGGGTCATTACAAAGTGGTATCAAAGCGGTTGGTTCTACCAAAATTACTATGTGACTATGTTTTGAATGAAAAAATAGTGTTATGTGTCTTGAGTTTGGGTTTCAGTTCAGGGAGTCTAGTGTTGTTGTGGCGCTGATGTATACATACACCAGGACCCTGAATTCTGTTTTTCGACTCGGTACATGAAAACACAAGTTGCATGTCTTTTGAAGATGTTTTTATTTTCATCAATTTTGAGTCAGCTCACCAGGTATGACCTTTTGAACGTGGTTCATCTTGATTCTCCATAAAGATTCATCTAAGTAGTCATAAAACAAGGATTCCTATGTATGACCATGTGGATAGTCCACAGATTGATGAGACATCAGTATAGGGATCATTGGTTGAGATGGTACCTTCAGGTAGTGTCCTAGAGATACCACTTCCTGTTGGTTAGTAGTTACTATTGGCACTACTGGTAGAGGGAATATATAAACTCAGTTCCTTACACGAGTTTCATTGACCAATACCCTTAAGGTTACAAGGTGAGCCTGACTCACAGGTGGCTAAGGACTGGCTTGGGGTGGTGACTGAGTTTCTATCAAGCCAGGGCGCCCTACGATAAGATGGAAGACCTGGCAGTGAGCATTCTACTTGGATCATCTGGGCGATTATAGGGTTTAGATTACCATTATATTACAATGAGGTGAACTTTTTGAGGATAGAACTTCAGAAAATTCCTCAAATAAGAGGGTCTCTTTCCAAAAAAATCTTAGGGGTTTGTGTTCCCAAGATATTATATAATTTTGAAAAGACAACATGTTAGTGACTGAGTATCATCATGGCATACCTACTATTCTAGGTACTTGATGAGTACGATGCGAAGAGTTCTTGAGTGTTCGAAACATTGAAAGATATGTGTTTGGGGAAATCCGAGCCAAAACTATTCCTCTATAAATTCCTACTTATGTTAGGGTTCTAGAGAGTAACTTTGTGGCTGAATGTCCTTTGGTTGAGTAGATATAGTGAGTGAATGTTAGCAGTTGGAAAGAAGGAAACTGATTCCAGTCTTGGAGAATTGTGTGTGTAAAATGATTCAAGAAGAGGAAGTGATAGAGATAGATGAATCTGCACGGAAGAAGATGTGTAAGAGGAGCTAGGAGAGCAGCATGAGGTGGTATACATTCGACATGTTAAATCCACCACCCCAATGGGGTCTCCAATTGCTCAAGGAGCTAAAGGATAGGGTAAGAAAGTAGCTTCATGCAGTCAAGGAGTGTGACCCAAGGGCTCTATGAATGTTTCGAGGTACAGAATATGTCTACTACTGGCTGCCGTAATTAAGAGACATAACTATTAATCATTCCTTCTTATCACAAATCTTGTTCAAGACCTAGAGTTTTTAGTTAAACCATTGACCTGAAACTTATGTTTGGAGATACCTATGAAAGGATACTCGATAATCACACTTATGCCGATGGTGTGATCTGACCCTTGAGGTGAGAGTTTTAGTTGGAACTTCTTGGTGGAAACGTCAAGGTCTTATGATGTTAGTTTGTGTATGGACAGGTCGTCCACAGTTCATGCTCTGATTGATTATTTTAGGAAAAACGGTAGTGGTATATCTATAGGGTTGGAATGGGGTTTTCCTTCATCAAGAAAAAGGGAAACCCAAGCGGCACGGGTTAGACTCATGCATAGAAGGGTGCAACTGATCACTCATGAGTCAACCATCCTTACCCTCGTGGTAGTAGGTGTTTTGAGTTTCTAGTTCCCTAAAATAGTGGTAGAGTGTAAGAACATCCTTTAAAAAGATATTTTCAGGATTACCTCCCTATAGGGAGAGAGACATCTACTTTTTTTTGTACCTAGGGATGACACCAATATCCAATACTGCATATCAGATAGATTCTGTGGTGCCATAGGAGCTAAGAGTATAGTAGGGAGCATGGTTTACTATTTAATATGATCACAAGAGTCTCAAGTATATCATCTCACAGAAGAACCTAGACCTGATATAGCGGAAATGGCTAGAGTTCTTCCAGGACTATAACTTCGACATAGTATATACACTTTGGAAGGGGAACATGGTGGCAGACACACTCTGCAGGAGGGCTGGTTTACAGTTTCTGTGTGAGGTGACAAAGCAGCTAGCCACATTGTAGTTATCCTTCATGGATAGTGATGGAGAAGCTTGCCTCCAGTCTAGGATAGTTACTCCCCTACTCCTTCTACGAGCCAGGGAGTAATAGATTGGCACATTCACTGTGAGGCCTGACATGCTCAAATATCCTCAGGATGGGCTCTGGATGGATATTATGAAGGCGGGGAACTCACCATTCTCATTAAAGTACACACCATGTTACCAATGATGCAATGAGAAGAGGTGTAGATGGAGTTCCACACATTCCCTTTGGCGGTACATCTGGGTGTGACAAAGATGTATCAGGACCTCCGACATCAGTACTGGTGGCCAAGGGTGAAGAAAGAATTAGAGAAGTTTGTATCATGATGCTTCACTTGTCAGTAAGTGAAAGTTGAGCATCTTGTGCTTGCACATTTTAGCACAAATTTTACCCCCAAATAGATGGTAATACGAAGAAAACTATACAAACTATGGATGAAATTATTCGTTCCCATGTCCTAGTTTTTTTTTAAAGTTGGGAGGGCCACCTACCACTGGTGGAGTTTGTGTACAACAATAGTTATCACTCCTCTATCAGTGTAGATTCGTTTGAGGCCTGGTACAGGAGACCATTCAGGTCACATATATATTGGACATACCCTGGGGAGTTAGCACTTCTGGGTCCTGAGTTGTTATAGGCTTCCGCAGAGAAGGTGCATATCATCCAGGAGTGGATTCCGACTGCAAAGAGGAGGCCGAAGTCAAATGATAAATGGAGACAGAGACCCTTGGAGTTCGAGGAAGGAGACCATGTATTCTTATGGTTATCATCCTGAAAAGTAATTATGAGATTTGGCCAAGGAATAAAGATATCCATGAGATTCATCATACCATTCAGGATTCTGATCAGAGCTGGAAATATGGTGTACCACCTAGTTCTTCCCCCATAGATGCACCAGGTACATAATGTTTCCCATGTTCCGCAATTGATAATATGCGTGCATGATCAATCACACGTTATCGACTAAGGAGAACTGGACTTTGATGACGAGACAACTTTTGCAGAGTTCCTAGTGGAGATAGAGGATTGCTAGGGGCCAGTACTTCATGAACATTCAATCTGTCTCATGTGAGTTTGGTGGCAACATGAGAACCTCTAGGAGAGCACATGGGAGCGGGAGACTCATATTCATGCTCAATACCCTCATTTATCTGAGTTACCTTTTTTCGGATTTTGTGGATATAAATATCTAAGGTGGGGAGAATTTAATGATATGGAAATTATGTATATATTTTCTAATTATATGGAATTTTGACGAGAACTTGAAATCTGACGGAATGTGTTTCTGATGCTCGGAGTGCCCGAAATGATCTATAGAAAAAGTGTTAAGCTTAAAACAGCACCACAAGTAGTTTTTCTAAAAATGTGGAATAAGTCTTAAATGGGTGCCCAAATCAGAAATCTGAGGGAACCGTTGCGTTTAAGATGGCGGGGTTACCCTAGGGGTGACTTAAGTGAGGGTATGATTTCCTTAGGTGGTTCCTAACATTGGCTATTATAGGCTAGCAGTGGAAGTTACTTTTTGGCCGCAAATAAAATAATTAAGTAACAATTATTTTATTATTGATTTCTTTAACTACTAAATGGTAACTCCGATAGAAAATATGGGAGCACCGTTGAGCTCTTAAGGGAATGTTTTCCATAGGAAGAGCCTAACCTCTACCAACACAGGTCGAGGGTGACTGTTAATAAATTTTAAACTTTTTTTATGGTACTTTCAATAAACATGGATACATCAATTTTGATCTTTTGAACCGGTGGTCAGATTAAAAATTTGAGGGAATCATTGAATTCACAGCGCTGAGATTCGCTTAAGGGAAGATTAACTTCAACTGAAATGGTTCAGATGAAAATGTTAATTTTTGGACTTTACAAATGAAAATAATAAAATAAATAAATGTTATTTTATTTTTATTTTTCAACCATATGAGAAATCAAAGTGGGATCGTAGTGTAATGTCCGACCATTAATGGATTGACCCTTAAGTTTTGTGACCACACAGTTGTGAGTTTTTATTAGGCTGTGTAACCATACCATTGTGAAAAATTAATAGGTTCTTTAATTAAAATCATTAATGAACCTCATTAATTTTTTGTTGTGTTGATCCTCTCCTTCCCTCTATTTTATCTGAGCTCAGGCTTGGGTTTTGGGAGAGCTACAAGGTAAATATCTAGAAAAGCACCAAAGAATTTACACTCAGAGAAAGAATGTGAAGGATTGAGAGACATTGGGGGAATCGATGGGGGATGAAAAACCCTGATGAACACATTTAGACGTGTGCACTCCCTCTTCCACTACGACATCTCCCATGAATCCGAGGTTGGGGGATTATGTGATTTACATGCTTAATACAACTATTTCCTCATTCTTAAATAATATGAGGAATGTAGACCAACTAACCAACAGGTTGATCAAAAAAAATTTCTTTACTATGGGATGTTGATACAAGGTTTCATTATGGGGTTTTAATGATTATTAAATTCCTTCCCCTGTTATAATGAAAATGCGGAGGGTGCGGGCAGAACCGAACAAGGAGAAGACCCTCCTACAATCTTAGTTTGATGTGTTCCTCATGGGAAACCAATAAATACAGTGTCATGGTGAAACCATGAGACACACAGTGATGAAGACATCATGAGAGGCCCATAGGCATGAGTGGAAGAGAAGACGGACCACCCAATATCACTCGGGGGACCGAGGAAGATATACTGGCATGGCGACACCGGCGATCGGTGGCCAGTGCTCGGCGACCGCGGATGGGGGACAATGCAGCTCGACACCGCAGCAGACAAACAACTAGCAGATCTCATCCAGCCACGAAGGAAATATTTAGCATGCCGTCATGTTCCACTGTGCAGTTGGCTGCAACTTTGATGTCGCGACGAAGGGAGGGGACCCGCTCCCTGCGAGACCTGCAGATAGTCAGTCGGCGCCACCTGGCGCTGCTAATTATGAGAAGAATGACTCTTTGAGCCATTTGGGAGGTAGAACACATGACCCTCATGCGGGTCTCGCCTGCCGGTGGGAAAACCACCATGGCCCAGCCTAGCCTGGGTGGGCCGAGTTGGGTCGGACCGGACCTGGACCTATTTCGGGCACATATACGTTTAAAAGGCCATATCACGCGAACTATGCATCTATTTGACAAACCATCTACAAAACTAGAATCTATGGAGAAATATGGTCGTTTTGAGACACTCCACCAGAGTTTTGGAGAATTTTGGACTGTGGCCTAGTTGGATCATACCCAAATCCAACCATGCCCTCGACATTAAAATTACAACAACTCTAAGATAGAGCGTCTGAATGACGCACCGTCTATTGCGTTGGAATATTTAGAACATGGAGAACCTTTGAATTAATAATTTATGGAATCCTATGGCTGGATGTTAGCATTCATATCAACCCTATGTGGATCAACATCATAGTGACCCTGTGTGGATCAACATCATAGAGACCCGATAAGGACCAGCCTTAGAGAAGCCCATCGTGGATCAACATTCATAGTGACCCTATGTGGGTCAACATTCATAGATACCCTGTGTGCATAAAAATCATAGGGACCCTGTGTGGATCAATATCATAGTGATCATCTGGGGATCAACAACATAGAGACCAGACGAGGACTAGGCTTAGAGTGGCCCACTGTTGATTAGTATTCATAGCCACTATGTGTGGATCAGCATTGATAGAGACCCTGTGTGGATTAGCATCATAGCGACCCTTTGTGGAACAACATTCATAGAGACCCTGTGTAAATCAACATCATAGTGAACCTGTGTGGATCAGCATCATAGCAACTTTATGAAGACTAGCCTCAGAGTGGTCCATTATGGATCAGCTTCATAGCATCCCTGTTTGGATCATCATTCATAGAGACCCTATGTGGATCAACATTCATAACAACCCTATATATATCAGCATCATAGAGACCCTGTGTGGATTAACATTCATAGTGACCTTATGTGGATCACCATTTATAGAGAACCTGTGTGGATCAACATCCTAGAGACCCTATGTGGATAAACATCATAGCTAACCAAGAAAGACAAGCCTTAGAGAGGTCCATCATGGATCAATGACATAGAGACCCTTTGTGGATCAAAATATTATTTATTGTTTCTCTAAGTTGTATACTTGGTTTGATCTGAGTCTTTTTATTTGTGATTTTTGATTGATATCATGCTTTATGGTTTTTCCTTTTTAGAATTACGAGATACATTCAGGGGTATGGGGGTCCATACTAGGTATTTTTATACTTACCCTTGCACTGGCTTCACCTACACCATGCAGTGTCTTATGTAGACACCAAGCAGATCATTTGAGACTATAGAGCTAGGACCATATGGTACATGGATGCGACAATTGACATGAAGAGCTGTGGAGACAATATTTATCTACACTTTTGGTGGGATCCTTAGCGGATGATCTTGGGAGATATTTTCTATTTTATATTGTAGTTGTATCATTTAAGTTGGGCTTGTATTATAGACCCTTTACTTTTAGTACACACTATTAAACTTAGTTGTGGTTTCTAGTTGTAGTTGCAACTTACTCTTCCATTGTGTTTTAATTTTGTGTAGAGTACCCTGCTCATGTGTTTTTAGGTTTTGAGGCAGTGCCTTCCCATTTTTGGGAAATGCCTTTTAGGTGCTTGTTGCCAACCCCTGGATTATAGATGGCGGCCATGGAGTAGTCACGACACAGGCCCCAGGAGACGAGTCATGACATTGAACTTGGGTATTATTTCTTTCTCACAAAATTGACGATTTTTACTATTTTCAAGTATTCCATATCTATAGAAAATATTAGTAGACATAGAATTATGGACTTAAGAAGAGACCATGGTTGTGATTTTGAAAATAATTTTTTTATTTTTTTCTCAAAAATGGCTATAGGAAATTTTTTTATCCCATGAATATACAATAGTATGGTTTAGTGGAAATAAAAAACATAACCCCTAAAGAAATTTCCTAGGCCCAGATTAATATTTATGATCTACCTATTTATTTTTAGACATAAATTGTTCATAGAACATTTTATATAATTAATAGAGTTTTAATCAGAGCACTTTTTTTTAAAAAAATATTTATAAATTATGTAATGGAATAAAACCTATTGTTAATTATTTTAGAGTTTTCATTGAAAATTATTTACTCTCAATACAATAGATAATCTTATGAAATTTTCTTCCAAGATTGATGAATGGATTTTCCCTAGATATTCAAAGTCTAGTAAATCAAATATTGTGTTTAATAAATGGAATAATTCTGTGGAAGAATATATTCATGTAAAGTTTCATGAAACATATCCATGTGAGACTATAATTCCTTAAGACAATCTTGAAGATGAAATATCAAATTTGAACATAAATTCCAAACATTCTGATAGTTCTGTAAAGAAAGAAAAAAATATTATTGTTCTGATGAATAACAAAAACCTAAACCTATAGATGATAATGATATATATATATACCTTCTTTTACTATAACTATTGGGTCTCATAAATACCATCCTTTAGATACTATAGTTAAAGATCTAGATAGGGTAACACAAAATATATCTTCTCTAAGAATTCAATTCGAACATCAACCCTCATTTTCATAGCTTGAACCTAATAATATCAATGATGCAATTAATGATGAATTAAGGGTGATGGAAATGTAAGAATAAATTAATTGAATTGATGGAAATATGTTTTTTGAATTTGTAGATAGACCTAAAGACACTCTGACTATTCACACTAGGTGGGTGTTTAGAAACAATTTTTATGAGTCAGATACTATTATTATGAACAAAGATAGATTGTACGCACAAGGTTATAGTCAATAAGAAGGTATTGAATATGAGGATACCTTTACACCATTGGATAGATTTGAATCAATTAACATACTTCTTTCCTAATTAGTAAATTTGGATTTCAAACTATATCAAATGGATCTCTAGAGTGAATTCTTAAATGGTATTATTATTGAGAAATTTATTACTGAAAAAACCCATGGATTTAAAAATTCTCATTGTCAAAATCAAGTTTCTAAATTAAAAAAATATTTATATTGTTAGAAGAAAGTTCCAAAATCTTATAATGATAGTCTCAATTTTTTTTTCTAAATTCTAATGGTTTTACTAAAGTTATAGTTGTACGTAGTTCATTTATAAAAATAATTTCAACGGTTTTTTAGTTATAAAAATTAATGTTTCTGATATTAGTTTCATAACTTTATGAAATTATTTATGTACATATTTTTCAATGATAATGAGAAGTTTATTTGAAATTAGTTTTATTGTGGAGTTAATATTATTTCTCAGTTTTCAAAATTTTCAAATTAAATATGTGATTATTTTAAATCATGTTATCTACACCTAAGACCAATTTTTTTATATGTACAACACAAAAGGTAGTGATACTACCATTAATACAACTTGTAACTAGGATCATGGTGAGACTTGAAATTTAGTGGATAAAACCGATTAAAGTGATATGATTAAAATATTGCCATACTTAACTTATAGTCGACCAGATAATATTTTTAGTGTATGTATGTGTTCCCATTTTCTAGAATAATCTATGAATATCATTTACATAATGTTAAAATAATGTTCTAATACATCAAGTGTAAAAACAATTTTGGACTATTTATTATATAAGAAAAGAATTTGATTATGGGAGTTATTCAGATGCAGATTTTGGTGGTTTCAAGTTAGATAGAAAAAAAATCTCTTTCTTACTGCTGTTGCGGAGCTTCTGCATATTATATGGTATGGTAGAAAAGATTCTTTTTTCAACAATAACTATTTTAATATTAATACTGGTAAAATTAGTATTCTTCTTTCTATAAAAGTGGTGGCCACAATCCAAAAAGGCTATTGTGACAATTCTGTCATATATCTTGAAACCCTTCGCCGAATTGGTGTCAAAGGTAATTTTCCAAATCCACACACAACTATTGAAGTATTCTGGAAGGAACCTCCCCCTGGATGGATTAATGTTAATGTGGAGGGAGCCTCAAAAGGCAACCATGGACTTTAGGGATACATAAGAATTTTCAGAGACCATCAGGATCAGATCCTCGGATGCTTCTATGGAAGCTGCAACATTGCTTCTACGCTGGAGACAGAAATGATTGCTTCCATTCATGCCATCTCATATTCAATGATTTTCAACTAGAATAATATTTGGATCGAGAGTGACTCCACTACTATTGTGCAAGCCATCTAGAAGGGGGATTCTCATCTTGCTTGGTCTCTCACACCCTGTTGGATGGACTGCCTCACCGCGCTCAATGGCCTCAACGTTATTTCCACTCATACCTATCGTGAGGCTAATACGATCTCTAATGGGCTTGCCAACATGGGTGTCTCACATGAGATCACTTGGAGGAATGACCTCCCTCCGGAGTTGACACATTTCATTATTAAGGAATGTAGAAAATTTCCCTCCATCCATCTCATGTAACTTGTATGCTTCTCTTTTCTTTTGAATAAATCTCTCTGTTCTGGTATTTTGACCAGAACTCACCCTTTTAAAAAAAATATAGCCACCAGAAGTTTCTATGAATATATTATGTGGATGAAACAATAATTTCTAGACTATTCATATAATTTTCAACATGATCCGTTGTATTGTGAAAACAATTGTACAAAAAATATTTCTAATAACAATGTATCTCATTCTAGGGAATTACATATTGATGTAATACATCACTTTTTTAGAGATAACTTTTAAAATGGTGATAAAAATAATGAATTCATAGGAACTAAATATCATGTTTCAAATATTTTTACAACGCCTTTTAATTATGAGAGATTAAGATATATAAAACACGAACTGGAAAATATAAAATTAAAATAGTCCTTTATCTTGGAGGATCCACCGTTAAAAGACCCACTGTTGGAAGATCCACCATTCAAAGATCCACCGTTGGAAGATCCATCATTGGGTGATCTATTGTTGGAAGATGCATAGTTGGACGATCCACCATCGGAAGATCCACCATTTGAGATCCACCATTAGATATCCACCATTGTATATCCACCATTGTGTGATCCACTATTGGAGATCAATAGTTGTGTGATCTATGTTTGGGAGATCTACTATTGGTGATCTTTAAGTCAAGGGTTAATTTTATTTTCTACCAGCCCTTTTTCAATGTTTAAATTTTTTATATATTTATTTATATATGTTTTAGTATGTATTTATAATTTAAAAATACCTAAATGCTAATATTGAAATTTAATTGTGATATCGAGAACACTCTCGATCATGCTTTATCTTGAACCTTTCAATGTTACTTCTCTCCCAAACATTAACCTTCCTCATGCATTTCCTTCTCCATTTGATTCTGTATAACAGGAGAGTGAAGCACCCATCCGTATTATCTCTTGAAAGATCATTTCTACTGAAGAGTTCATGAGGAGAATTATGACACTGTATAGTTTTTGAACTAAATAAATCACAACTAATGACCCAAGTTATCATTTATGAAAAAGTAATAGGTGTTGAATGTATGATGTTAAGAAAGTATTTAGTGATAAATGTGATTTAGGACCAAGGATGGATGAAATGGTCTTGAAGGAATGATAGACCTTTTTTCTTAGTCTGGTTCACCCATTTTACAAGTATTGATATTATAGATTTGGGGAGAATAAATATGTGATTGAGAGTGTGGTTGATTGTAAAAGGCCTTATTTTTCTTCAATGTAGTGGTATATATGCATTATTATACCTCACTATGGTATATATGATGATTTCATGGAACTATTCCCAATAGTATTGTTCTCTTATTATATAAGAATTCTCTAATAGATCTGATTAAAAATGGTTTAGTTCCATGAATTTTTTATATAGGGATTTATAGTTAGTGTAAGCTCTTGTTTAAGCTTATATAGAACATACATTGTCCCATGAAAGGAGAATTTAGCTTCATGAGGATCCAAAATGTTTTTATTTTATTTCTTATGATAAGAGGGGATAAAATAAACTTATGTAGATATCTAATGGTATATAGGATGGATATGAGAAAGACCACATCTTGATCAAACTCTTTGAAATATCCTATGTTGATATCTACTATGTTGGAAGCCAAAAGTTTGATATATTTAAATGAAAAAAAGAAGTTATGTGTTGTGGTTTTTGTTTGAGATAGTTTATCTATAATTGGATGAAGGTAAATTATAATCTATGGTAAAATAATTGGGAGGATGAAAACGATAGGATGTGTGAGGACTTTAATCCTGTGAAAAACCCAAAAGAGGTAAAGATATAGTTGATTGTGGCTTAAATCCAAAGGAAGTTTTGTTTTATTATAATGAGAAATTGAAAGTAGAATTGGTTGAGGTTGGAGAATAAATATTAGTATATATTTCAATTGAGAAAGGGAGTGGAATCAATGTAGTCAAGATTATCTATGTTCCCTACAGAGTTATTAGACCCTGAATTTGTCTTCCTGAAAGAGAGATATATTCAAGTGAAGGTAATGAAGAGAAGACTAAAGTCTCAGGAGAAGAAAAACTTTAGAGTTATTCTGAAACCTCAAGGGAAATAGTTGATTTTTTTATGGATTTGAAAATGGGAATGGTGATGAACCTATGGATTATAAAGATCATGGTGCTGTTTATGATTCTAGTTAGAGATAACAATAAAATATATCTCCATTTGTTTCTATTTTAGTTAGGCCTATAAAGGTGGATAAACCTAGTTATTTTAATATTTCTATTGATTTAGGCTATGTTAGATATGATCCTAGAGAATCTATTGAGGGAGAATAATTACCAGACAGTTCCAGTCATAAATCACTCAATAGAGATGAACCAACTATTTCTGCCACAACTAAGGATGATTCACCATCCAAGGGGGACTGATTTCCAAGTTTCAAGATTCTAGGAATCTCCTAAAATGATTTATATGGCGAGGTTAATGATAGTGATTATTATGAACATTGAAAACCACCTGATCATGGTGGACATGCTAACCCTATTGATGGAAATAATAAAAATGGATCTATAGTAGAGAATTTTTTTGATGCTGGATAGTTGGAATGATTTTCATTAGATGGTTCTATTCCACGATCAGAGAATGTATAGGCTGTTTTAACTAAGAGGATTACTTCACCTCTATCTTATTCTCCTCTACCCTGTGACCAAGTCATTAAGGATGATTTGGATACTTATATATATAGTATTATTTCTGATATTAGTGGGATCATGATTTCTGAATCTCCTAAGGAAACACAACTTAGTTATGTAGATACAAGACATATCATTGATTTATGTATCTTCCACAGTTCGCCAATGATGATTCTAAAAATTTAAGAAGTGGAGATTGAGAGTAGAAAATTTGATAATGAGATGGAAGTAGTTAATTATATCATCAAGGATATGATTTATATAAATGTTTCTCTCTAGGAATTTATTATAGAAAGATCAGAAACCCTAACTCTTATTATTTCATCAATATCTACTTATCCACCTCTTAAATCTTTAGATTATGTAGAGATGATCATAGCTATTTTCATCGAGGAATTTCTTTCTATCTTCGGTGATATCACCATATCTCAATAGAATGTCTTTGAATGATCCAGAAACACAATGATCATATATTTAAATTGGTTATGAAGTGTTTAAATGAATCTTGAAGTGATAGAGAGACCATCATTAAATATGTAAAATACTACCTTTATAGAATTTGTACCTAGAATGAGTCCAATTTTAATTTTAACTTTATTGATAAGAATTTAAGGATTCCTCCTATAACAGGGGACTTCAAATAAAAAGTGAAGAGGTTTATTATTTTATCCCCATTACTCAAACACTTTATGGAAGATAAAAAGGAGTTATTCATAGTGATGCAGAGATAAGGAAACATAATTATGGATATTTGAACTCAATGAATCTTTTCTATATGTATCTAGAATTTCCGTGGTGGAACATAAATCTCATCCCATGTATTCTCTCACTTCATCACCATTTTCTACACCCATACCCCTCACTTTTAGTATTTTAGTATGTAATTAGCTGAGGATATTTTGTATCTGAGGCCTGTGTTAATAAGTGAGATTACTGAGTCTACCTCAGAACCCTCAACCTGTACCTCTATGCCTTATATCTCTATAAAAGGAAATGATATATTCATTCCTAAATCCCATCAAGTTGAGAGTGATTTGGATTTATATTATTCTTTGATAGGGATTGTATAAAATCTTTAATTATTTTCTGAGATGAAATCCATTGACTTCTCTATTTATCAAAGTTTATTTATTATTCTTACTTATCTATTTAATTGTATTTATTTTCATATAATTTTGATATTATTTAAAGGGGGAGCATTTTTTGATTGATTTTATGTTTTTTATCAATTTATTTGTAAATAAGATCATATTTTATGTTCATATTACATATTTTTATTTTAAAATTCATTGTTATGAAACGTCATTATTTATGATAATAAAAAAGGGGGATATTTATGAACCTCCTTATTTTAATACTCACAAATCATGATTATTATGTTTCAAACAAGTTCATTGTTTTGTGATTGTTAATCATATTCTAATTAATTTTGTGATCAATGTTCATACAGTAACGATCCACAATTTTTTTAAAGAGTTATATTGTAGGATGTGATTATTTACCATTAGATCAATTAGATCTACTGGTTGATTACATATACCACACAATGGATGTACTGTTAACGACATATACCTTTAAAAAAAATATAATGTGAAACATTATCTATCGCTGGAACATCTACTATCAAAACATATATTGTCAGATGATATACTATAAGATGATATACTTCCAGAATAGATGTACCTCTGGAGTTTACCGACCACCGATTTTCCTACTATTGGGGTGATATACTATTAGGATGGATGCACCTCTATTATGCTACTAGTTGTATCTTGATTTTCATAATTCAAATTTAATTCTTCCAATGACTAGTTTATCAAATTTAATGCTATGAAGTAAGAAATTGTTTTAATAATCATTATTGATATACCACTACCTAGATGAATTGTAAAAGAACATAGAGATTCCTAATTTACTACCCAGTATAAGGATCTAGGATTTTGTAGTAATTATGATTATTCAATGGATAATAGTAATTGGAGAGTTATATACTATGAAGAACCCCCACTTTCATGAGAGAGTTACTAGTGATATGTGGAATACATAGTTTAACACAACATTTCATGCACTAAATTAAGAGACATATCTATTTTAGCTCACCAAACATCAAAAGAACTAAAAATAGAAGGCTTTCCAGGCTCATATGAAACTTTTTTTTCCAACAAATTTAGAGAAACCTGTTTGAGATCCTCATAAAGACAAATACGTGTACTTTTGAACATATAATGATATTAAAACAAATAAATACCAATTATTCGAATATATAAAAATCTAGGTTAAGTATTATAGGACTCGAATAGGAGTAATATTGGTTAAGTATTAAAGAACTGGAATGAGAGAAATATTGGTTCAATAATGTAAGACTGGAATGCGAGTAATCTTTATTTTGTAATAAAACACTAGAATAAGAGTAATCATGGTTCAGTAATACAATACTGGAACTAGAGAAATCTTGGATCAATAATACAGGGCTGGAATGGGGAGTAAATATGGTTCAGTAAAGGACTTTGTTGACTATGATGGTCTTGGAAATGGGACTTGACTAATTTGGAAATAATTTTCTATGCTTATGTTTTTCAATAATTCCATGTTTTATGATAATGTTTTTCTTCTATGATTCATGCATTATGAATTTATATTATTTATTCTATGACTGATGATTATAATATTTGATATGAAGCGTATAATTTTCCAATGTTTTGTTTATATTCTAATACCTTATGTTTATGTTATGATTTAAATCTCCCTTGTTTACCCTTATTGAGAATATGAGATCACTCTTTTCATATGTATTATTTTCCCTAGGTTATATATAAAGGATTTAGGTAGTGGTACTAAAGGTGAATATTTATTTGGGAAACATTAAAGATCATTCAACAGATTAGAATTTTGGGTTGCAATTTTCCAAAGGCACTAAACTAATATGTTATTTGGGTGTGTGTTTGCGTAATGTATGAAATATTCATAAAAACTAATGTAATATCCATTTATTTCAATCCTCAGTCACTGTAGTTGGTTTTATAGTAATTGTTTAGTCAACATTTGGAAACTAGGATGAGAAAAACTTAGTGATATCCCTAGGGATATTTCTAAGGATATGTCAAGGGATGTATCAAATGATAAGCCCAAGGTATCCTAAGAAGGTTTCATAATTTTGAAATCCTATATGTTATTTTCCATGATAATATGTTTTCCACAATGAAAAATGTTTCTCAATCTATGATATCTAATTTTAGTCAATGGATAGAACCAAAACAAGCCTTGTTAATTCTGAATGCCATGGGAAATGCAATGATTTTCCTCATGAGTAACTAAATGTTATGGGTTATAGAATGCATAATCTTGTTTCTATTACAACAAAATATAATAAATACATGAATCTTGATAGTCTTCCAAATGACCAAATGAGGTAACACCACTTTATTTAATCCTTGTTAAGGAAACATCCACCTTCTTTCAGTGGAATGACCAATCCACTAGTTACTAAGAAATTGATATGTAGCATTGAAAATATATTTCTCATTCAGTTTTGTTCAGAATGTGAAAAGTGTTTTTGTGCACTTATCACTTGGATGGTAAAGAGAATTAGTGGTGAAAAATTATAAAGAATATGTGGAAATAAGATAAAATTGACTCTATATAGTGGAATGGGATTAAGGACATATTTTTCAATAAGTACTTTTCCCATATTCTTCTTAAAAAAAGGTATATTGAAGTTTCCCATCTATCTTATGATTATGAGAATAAAATAATGATAGAATTAAATATAAACTCTAAAAAATATGGAGAGAAAAAGATTATATATACTTAATTATCAATGTGTGGAAGGAAAGATGCTGGAAATATTCTTATGGGGATGGATAAATGTTTTATTTGTGCAAAATTAGGTTATTGGGCATTTAATACCAAAATAATAGGAATAAAAATAAAGCTCTAAACAATGCAATCCTTCAATTCAGTGTTTGAAGAGTATGAAAATGATCATTATGATAAGTAATTCCCAAATAAATGTGAGAAATTTTATGATTGATGTACGTAACCTCTTAAGGCTAAAGAAAAAGGTAAATATAATGTGATCATTATTAGTGATGTATATTGTAACTATGAAGATGTGAAATGACTGAGTATTTATGTAATGAAATTCAATAATTACGTTTTAGAGTTAATTTTATGGTATTATGTAACAATGAAACATTTATGTATTGGTTCACTATAGTATTTCTATAAGTATTTAAGAGCATATACTCAATGGTACTAGTAACCATGAAAAGTGATTCAGGCAATACGGTGCTATTTTTGGAATTCTCAATATTAATGGATGGATAACCCTTACTATGTACACGATGTTAATATAATGATAGTTAGATTATGATATGTTTGATATGAATAATTAAATTTATTGGTATGTAATACCTTAGAACTGGTTAAGGACTTTTTTTGGAAAGTGGTTTACAGTATCCTGGATGAAGTTGAAAACATTTTTGACATAAAAAATATATCCAATAAAAATTGGAATAATAAAAAATGCATGTTTTAAATGAGGATGTATGGTACTTTATGATGTTAAAATATTTCAAGAGAATACATGATGAAGTTATTCACATGATTGGAATGTGACAACTAAGAGATACCATATGATATATGGGAGATAAATGTAAAACACATTCAATGTAATTTGTTTTAATGTTTTATATTTTTAGCTCTCGGAAGGATTGTAGGATTATATATTTATGGAATGTTTATTTTGAAATTCAGATAAATTTTATGAGATTAAATTATTATCTCACAATATGTTAATTTATACATATTTTATAACTTGTTTTAACCTTTTTTGTGTGTGATAAATACATATTCAATGATCAATAATTTTATTTATGGATCTCATGATCTACTAACTCTTCAAAAATGAAAAACTCACAGTCATTTCTTGAAAAAAGTGATGAAGTGGAAATTAATAGAGGCAAAAAAGGATGATATTGTGATTAAATCATGTAAGTAAATATTCATATTAAAAATATTTAATTATAGGGAATGGATATTAAAACCAAAATTTTTATCCTAGGGTCTTTTTTCTGATGAATCAAATTGTCCCTTAAAACATTATGGATTTAGGATTTATGATTGTTAACTTTCTCTAGGTTATGTTATCTATTAATCTTCACAAGAACATAATTGTTAGATTTCCCTTAATTTGGGTAACTGTTATGTTTTTAACTTTCATTTTTAAAAGGACATTTTAGTATTCAATTTTACGATGTGCATTTCTATGAAATGAAATTTAATGAAATAAATATTTTATTACCCAATAAATTATGAATGAAAATTAATTGGGGGGGAGGGTATAATGTAACACCTATAGATTTTGTAAAATATTTCTTTGAATTAATTTAATCTTTTCGATATTTTTAATTTCACACAATACTAAAAGTAGATTTTTTATGAAAAACATTATGTTTGGCTTGCATTATATTCAAATACTAGTCATTATTTTGATACAAATAACCCTTAAATTATCTTGATGTATATTGAACACTATTTATGTCTTGTTTTACACAACATCGAGTCCATTTGATAGGTTTCATTATACACAATACTGAGTTTTATCGAATAAAAATATATTATTAAAATATTATTATTTAATATAATAAGATATAACATAGCCATTAAATTAGTGTTTATTAATAGTATTAGCTATATTATGAAATTATAGGGTTTATAATATGAAATCATTGGTTACCAATTAATTATAAATGAAAATATATACAAATTGATTATAAAGGAAATATTTTTATTTCTATTTTCCCAATGTTTTTTGGTCTTAAATAATTAAATTAATTACAATTAGTGATGGATATTAAGGATATATAGATTATACATATTCAATAAAATATTTTTGATTTTCATCTAACATATTTTATAGGTTTTATATAAAAACCAACCCATTCTTATGTATAAAAACATATATTTTTTTTTTGAAAAGTGCAATTTTATCACATTTTGATGGAGAACACATTTGAAATCCTATTTTTGAATATTTAAAATACTCTATTCATCAAAATAAACTTCCTATTTAAAATTTTAATATTGAAATTTAGTTTTATTTAATTTTTCATATTTTTTTGATAAGTTAAATGCTTTGATTAAAAAATAAAAAATAAATTTTAATTAAAAACAACTTTTTTAACCAAAATAATTTACAACGTTATATTATAATTTTGGTTTTTTAAAGTATAATTAGTAAATGTTTTATATTTTAATCTAATATAGTTCATTTTCATGAATTTTACATTAAATTTAGATTAGAAAACATTTCAATATTTTCCATGTTTTATCTTTAATTACCAGTTTTCTCACCCTGTCAATGAGATTAATTTTAAATTAATTACTCAAACATATGTTTTTGTAATTTTGAAAAATGGTTTCAAGATTTTTAATCATAGGATCCATATTATATAAATAGGTTAATTTTATTTTTTGGAATTTTTTGACGCTCCTTTTCGTCACATTGTCTAAAAGAATGGAAAGGGAAATGACTTAGCACAAATTGATTCATCCTTTGAAGAAAACATAAAAAATCGACAAAGGCATGAACAAGGGATCAAAAGCACATGTGCCGCGCAAGTTCTATCACTGTCGTGCAAGTCCCCTTTCCCGCAGCCCAATGGTCGCGCAAGTGACTTGCGTGACCTAAAAGATAACCGCACAGGTCTTCTTTAACCTATAAATAGACCATGTGGGCCCCTTATTAGAGAGGCATTTTTTTCCCAGAAACTCAGATTTGAGCTCCTGGTGCCCTAGTCTCTTCTAAAAGCTTCTAAAACACATCTAAGGTAATTTATTACCTAGGACGGAAGATTTAAAGAGGGGGAAGAAGGCCTAAGTGTTCAAACTTATCAACACTTGCGCGCCTGAGTGGCCAGCCCTTAAGGGAAATGGCCACACTTGCGCTCCTCCTTACTCCTTCAATAGAACTTGCATGCCTCCCTTCTGGAAGAACATAAAAAGGATTCGAAAGGCATTGATCAAAGGATCGTTCAAGTATACCTTGCTGGTTAAACAATCGTTCAAGTACCCATGCGTCCCACAGGTATACCTGCGTGACCATACTTGCGCACCCACGCAATACTTGTGCCACTCTTAGGACTTGCGTGCCCTTACCTTTTTGGGTACCATTCTTGCCTATTTCATCCCTCTTATGCCATTCCACCTCTCCTTTTCAAAATTAAGTCTTCAAGAAACTTTTCTAAACCATTCATTCTATGTCTTCTTGATTGAATTCCTTATCTAAAAGAAATTCTGTGGAATATCTCTCAAAACCTGGTAATTTACACATCTTAATTTCACTAAAGATTGAGATTTCATTCATTCAACCTCATCCTTTAAAGATGAGAGAACCCTAATATGGGAATCCTCCCTTGGAGTAAGCCCCAAATCCTCATTAACCTGGGCATCCTTTTTTAGGAGTAATCCCCAGTCACAAATATGGGCATCCTTTTTTAGGAGTAAGCCCCAATCTCAAATATGGGCATCCTCTTCAGGAGTAATCCCCAGTCTTAATTCTTCTTAACCAGTCCTAATTTACCTTTGATATGGGATTCCTTCTTATGAGTAAAACCCAATCACATGTCTTATCCTAATTTGGTCCTCCTTTTCAGGAGTAAGCGCCAAGTTAGAGTATTCAAATCTCCATGAAGCACATATACCTTTATGGACCCTGTTCCTGGATTTCTTCCCTGAAGTAAATCCTAATCTTCATTTATCTGGGCAGTCATACATACATAAGTCCCACATTATTTCTTATGATTGCATCTTTTATGGCACAATGGTCTAATTTTTACTAATACCTCTTGTTTCTCACACCGAGCATGACTCACGTGAGCTTAGAGTGTAAAAGTGATTATGACATCCTTCTTTGAGCCATTAATCATAAAAATCACTCCCTTACTCGAACTACATGGGTTATGATTCCTTTTATAAACAAAGGATATGTAGGTAGCACATCTGCGGGTTTGATCCCAACTCTGCAAAAATCCATATCCTTCTGAATGACAATGAACTTCAAGTGCCCCACTGAGTGGCTTTAAAACTAGCATGGTCATTATAATGACCAAGATACTTCTATATAAATGTGTCAAAGGATACCATTCACCAAAAATCTCTAATAAATACAGATGATTCTCTATCGATGAAGAACCTCGAATACATATAAATGACTCTCTAAATTTCCTACATATATTATCATTGATTTTCAGATCTGAAGGAAAGCTCATTTTATACTTGGTAATGTATAAGGATTCACGAACATAATTAAATATATAAAGACAGTCCCGAAGTAGACAATAATTCCCCTCAGAATGGTGTGAAGAGTTCGACCTCCCATCCTCTCGACCAATGAAAATTCCTAAGCCTCATTAGTCCACAAACTAATGAGAGCCTACCTTTGGAAAGTAGGTCTAAATGGATGTGGAATCATTGGATGTTTCCGGTTCTACAAACAAACCTGTTAGAAACTGATCGGAATTCCTGAACCTCCCATCAAGGTATTCAATCCCCAGATTCCAAGGGAAACAAAAAAATGGTGAACCCAACGTGAATCCTTAACCAAGTTAAAATAATTTTTTACCTATTTGTTAGGCCCCTATTTAAAACTCAACGAGAGGGCCAACAAAAAAAATCATTGACATATGTACTCATCCAAAAGATGTAGTGGCTGAATTTATCTTGATTACGTCTGTTATATCAAACATGCACTCTTTTCTAAGATCTTATGCATTTCTAGAATGGCTGCTCTCAAATTCACACATTTGAATACTGCTGCTGCAAATGCCACTGCTGCTACTCCTACTGGATCGTCATCCGCTCTGAGGATGACATCACCTACTCAGCATCTTCAATGCTGGGTATCAAATGCGCTGGTTAAGGAGTACCATCAACATGGTACCATCCCAACTCTAGAGGCTGCCCGACAAGCCCTCAAAGTGAACAACTCACACCGGTCGTCCAAACAACGACGACCATTGATCAAGAAGCAAGCGGTGCTGACTACCGTCTCCAACCATTTCGGGTCATTATCCCCGGAATGCAATCACCATTCACTCCCTTATTCTGAGAAGGTGAATGAGAAGATCCCTCGGGGCCTTAATTCAAGTGGACAGGAGTCCTTCCCGAGGGTTCCCACCAACAATCACATCTATACTCATGCGGCAGTGCGCCCTCAACATGATTAGGGTACCAAATCCAGGCATTCAGCTCAAGTTCCTCGAACCCAAGCAGGCAAGACGAACCTCCAAGGGTGGAATCTGGCCAACAATGAGCAGGTTCTCATCTCTTCCATCTCCAGAGAAGTCCACCAACCTAACTTGGTGGCAAGCAACGAGCGAGAACATACACCTACCTGTTTTAATTCCGTTGTCCAGCAGACTCGTCTGGAAGAATCACGCTGATCCCACCAGGCAATTCTGGAAGAGTACTATAGGCAGAAACATACACCTATTTATACATCATCAATTAGTCAGCAGGATCATCTGACTACATATGATGAAGCTCGTCAACCACGTTTGTCGAAGTGCAATCAGCAGGCACATACACCTGCTAGTATTAATCAAGCCTACCAACAGTCTCGCTTGGTAGCATTCAGAGAAGTTAGTCGGAAAGCCCCGACGACAAACAGGAGGCGGATTCAACTCTCTGCCCCCATACTTGAGTACTGTCAGGATTCACTAATAGGAAAATGAGGACAGGAGCATTCACATACACTTAATCCAAGCACGGAATGGACGTATATCCCCGCTCTGGCAGCTAAAATCACCATGCATATTTTATCAATTGTGAAAGAGTAGAAGAAAATCCCTGCTCATATTCTAGATGCTTTCCAGGATATTATAACAGCTTTAGTAGCATCTCAAGGAAAGACACATAAATCTATCCCTACCAGTGGAGTGACACATCAACAGTTTACTCCAAAACAGACACACACGTCTGTTCCAGTCCAAGAGGGTTGTGGGGAATACTCCCCCATATCATACAGACATCCAAGTCAGGCACATACACCTGATTTGACTGGAGATCCTCAGCCTAACCTAGACATCATTCTTGATCAGGCACATACACCTGCTCAGAGCAGCCACTTTCTCCAACAAGTGGTTTCCAAGGCGAGTAAGAAGGCATCTAAGAAAAAGACATGCCCAACATAGTAGGGAGATCAAGAGACAATCTGTAACAAGGCCTTTCTCGATGCTGGAGTTCTTGAAGCCCTCAGACTATTATCTGTTAGAATTAAAGATTCTACTCCCTCAGTTCCCAATAATGGGAACATTAATTCTGATGGTCTTCAACAGACACTTCCTCATGAATGTTTGCTACATGACAATTTGGCCGATCTCGAAGTTTCATCTTCAGATGAGAGGCACGGGAACCCTCTGTGTGGTCAGAAGACCAAGGAGCAAGAGGTCTCATGTTTTTTTGTAACCCATCATGCTGGTCCTCCCCATGATGATGAATTTCTCTGTGAAATTCCTCTCCGTAGTAGTGATGCACATTGCCCGGAAAATTCTCCAGTGGATGATGTAGTGCAAAGAAATCCATCTTATCTTGAGGTACATGCAAATCTGAAACCAGTCATGTCTGATGCTTCATCGCTATCAGGTGAAATACTTTCTCAATCAGAAGATAGCCTAGGTTATAGGTCATTCTCCGAACCACCCCTAAGTCATGCATCTTCTAGTTTGATCAATGATTTCTCTACCAATCTTGTTCAATCCGATGAAGCAACAAATAAACACAAACTCTGGTCAAATCAAGTAGAATAATTTTCATTGAATGATAAAGAGGAAATGCTAAACATGAGAAAACAACTGGCAAAAGCTGAAGTACCAGTCATGTTTTGGCCTCTGGCTAACTCTTAGTATGACATTCCAAAGATGTTGATGGAAGATGGAATCCATGATATTCGTCTCAACATATGGAAAACTATTTGTTAGTTGAAAAAGAAAGTATTATCTTAGGATGAATATTAAAATCATCTTAAGATAATAGAAGGGTTACAACGTCAGATTGATTTGGAATCTTTCTCAGTCTCTCGATATCCGAAGGCTGAAAAAAATAGAGAGCCCTTCAACGTTCTTGCCTTGACACACTAAGAAGATTGAGCCAGTTAATTGACAATGCCCTATCTGGTATTCGTGTCAGAGGATGGGGTGTTCATGGATCACTGCATTTCACAGTGCTCTCCAGTTTGCAAAGCCCGCCGAAAATGGTCTCATGAAATGTTATTGCCCATGGCTAGCCACAATCAATGGGCTTTGTTTATAATCAAAAGCTTGACCAAGAACAGGCTTCATCTAGTTCCTCTCAAAATCAAGCATACAGAGAACAAGTTGTTGAATTACTCCTACATCAAGAAAACAAGAATCTTGAACAAGCTTCTCGTATGGATAAAGCAAATCATCATGTGACAGAAGTGTTGGAAATTATCCAATGGTGTTTTAAACCAGGTGATAAATGTGGATACAGATTAATGCATCCAGCTAATTTCCAGACTAAGGTTCGCAAGATCAAGAGAGATTTTAAGAAATTCTCAGACATAGCATGTCAAGAGCCACCACAGCTTTCCAGACTAGGGAATCTTTTAAACCAACCCTCAGAATCAACAAATAGGATTCAAGGAGTTGAGCAAGAATAGCAAGAACAGCCCCAGTCCACCGGACTGGGGACTTTTTCAAATCATCAATCCCCTCCTTAGAGAAATTCGGTCTTTTCTCAATTGGGGAAGAAACCTCAAGAGGAACGAAGAGCCAAATTATCAGGAGATTCCCTCAAAATTACGGTTCGTCAAGATGTTCCTGAGGGATCGAATCAACAAAAGGCAATGTCTCATCAAATACATGGAAGAAGAAAATATCACAGAAATGCTGATATAAGGGATGTGATGCATTATGCATCAATCAATGTCATCAATGACGTTGTTGCTGATCCACCAAATGAGGTTCACTCAGGGGACTCAGATGAAGAGGGTCCTTCTCAATAATATGTATTCGCCGACACAAATGAAGAAGGTGTGTGTACACGAAATCAAAGGATTACTCAGAACCTAGGTAATCATTCGAGTAACCCACTTCCCCCTCTCCGAAAAGGATCCAACAAAGGGAGGTGAAAGAATCAGGTTACATATCCTTCCTCTGGAGAAGGCCAATCGCTTGCACTAGAGCAAAGGTTTTCACAACAGGAGGAAGAAATGAAGGAATTAAGGAGGTTGACTGAAGAACTACTTTAGGGTAGTCTTCTTCATGAGCATGCTGGAGTCAGTCATCCAAGATAATTTGTTGCAGCTAATGAGATGGATCAATAATATCCTCCTCTATTAGTACACCCTCACAGGCCTAATCCTACGGGTCAAGTGCAACAACAGTTGGCAGTGCTACCATCAGTTGCAGCACCAGCCACCACATCTATCCAAGCTCTAGTCATTACACCTACCCATGTCCAAGTTCAACCGGATGTTTCCCAAAAGTTAATAACAACCATTGAGTCATTAACAACTCGGTTAGAAACTATAGAAGGGAATCATGCGCAGATTCAACCAGAAAAGAATGTTTACCCTGAATGGGTAGATTCAATCTCTCCTCTATCCAGTTTTGGAAACCCTGTATTCCCTATTTTCAATCGATCAGGAAACCCTCAACATCATTTGATGCATTATGTGTCTTCTTGTGATCCTATGATGGGAACTCCTAAGCAGCAATAAGTAGTAAAACTCAGATGCATCGTATAGACCTTGTAAGGACCAGCCTTTGTCTGGTATACAAGCTTGCAATCCTGGTCAATTACCAGATGGGAGGATCTTCGCCAAAAATTCCTTGTTCAGTTAAGCTCAACTTTTCCAAAGAAAACAGTTTTCGATCTTACAAACTGTAAGAAAAGAGAGAATGAAAGGGTCTCAGATTTCATTGCTTGCTGGAAGGGATTAACATATTCCCTAAGCATAGAACTTCCTCAAGAGGAATTGTTGCCAATTTGTGTGGAAAATATGCGTGACGAATTACGTACGCCATTGATCCCTGTGAAATACACAGGAGGGTTTCGAGACCGTAAATCAATCGCTCGGAAGATTGAAGATTCCCTTATACAGGCTAAGGCTAAATATCGTGTAATTCCATCAGCTCTAGGAAGGAGAATGGGTAATGTAGAAACTGCAACAGTTATGCTTAAACAAGCACCCATACCTATTTCTACTTCAAAACCTTCATCTTCTCGAAGGGATCCACCTCATGAGTGCCAAAAACAAAGGTCATTTCTTCCAGATGATCAAAGAGATCAAAGAAGAAAACAATTTGAGGATTTGAAGAGAAAAAAAATACTCTTTCCGAAATGAACATGTTCCTGGTTACATCATTTTAGCTCTGGAAAATAATCTGGTTCAACTGCCAAAGCCCATGAGGCCAAACAAGGAAGGAGTTGAAGACTATCCCAATTATTGCCCCTTTCTTCAAATGTTGGGGCATCCCATCCAAGAGTGATTTGTCTTCAAAGACCTCCTGAAAAAGATGGTCGACTCGGGACAAGTCAAATTTAACGGCTTCTCAGCCCAGGTAGCATGTGTCACTGCTACAGTTCTAGAGGAGGAAGGTGAATGGCAAGAAGTCAAAAGAAAAAATGCACAGAATTATGATGATTGGATGGTCATAAAGACAATCAACTGAACTCATGCTATTTTGCAAACTCAATTAAAGAAACCAATTGTGTCTTCTGCCATGAATGTTGCGGAAAAACCCTCTTCATTAGGGGGAAAGTCCTCAAAGAAACGGCATGATTCAATGAAATAAAAAGAATCAGAAGAAGATGAGTATGTTCCAAATCCTAAGTTGTCTTTGACTCTGGAAGACTTCATGCCATCTACTTCAAAGCCACGGGAACCAACCCACAAAATGGCACAACCTTAACAGGCTAATCAGGTAGAGTCTTCATCAGACGAAGAGTTAATCTTCGGTTCTATTAATATGATTCAATTAACATATCTATATGCCAGTTGCAGTTTCAATTTCGATGAGCCTGAATTCCCTGTATCAAAAAAGTGAATCAGAGGAAGTTCCCGAGGCCCAGGATACAGAGGAAGACGTGGATCTTTCAAAAGCCACTACTCCAATTCTACCCCTGCTAGAACTGTGTACACAGAAGAAACTCGAGGTAGATCCCTTCAGCGAGCTCAGCAAGAACAAGCAAGTTCTTTTACCAATAGATAATTTAGTCCTGACACAGTTATTTTGGAATACCGGTTGAAGGTTCCATCCTCTTCCTCTCAGCAAGTAAATGGATCTAATCAGTCTAATCTTCCAAAACCAGGGATATTGCCAACTCCTATTCCGATACAAGATGCATCAACTTCCAAAGAATCTGCTTCCAAGGTACCTGCTAAACCACATATTCCTATTGGGAAACGCAGACATCTGGATCAAAAGTATGATGTATTGAAACACTTGGCCCAATTACCGGCCATGTTATCAATTCTGGATTCTCTGAATCTGTCAAAATATCTTCGGGAAGCACTCATCGAGGCTTTGTCAAGTTCTCAGGAGTTTGAAACTGAAATTGCTGCAGCTGAAGTCTATCACATAGAGAATAATCCTGAAGAATTCCATGAAATAATATCATTTATTGATAAAGATGAAGATTATGTTGTGCATGGGAATATTAGACCTTTGTACTTATCTGGAAAGGTCAATGGCATAGATTTTTGAAGAGCTTTCATTGACAATGGTATAGGAGTCAACCTCATGCCCATTTGTACAGTTCATCGATTGGGCCACACGAAATCTGATTTATCTCCTTCTACCATGATGTTACAAGGATATGATAAAAATGAACAAGAACCATTGGGAAAAGATACACTCAGAACTCAGTTTAGAGATCTTGTATCCAATTCATATTTCATGGTTGTTGATCAAGACTCAGCCTTCAACATCTTGGTTGGAAGACCCTTGGTACATCAGCAAGCGACTATCCCTTCATCATACCATCAATGTATCAAATATTTTTTTGATGGTCATGTTGGGATATTGTATGGTGATAAGGCCCTGTTCAAGACATGTGAGTCTCAATACATTGAGGCGGAATTCTATAACATGAAGGGAAGGGAGAAATCAATAACAAAGTGGATTACCAAAGTTAATGCTCCATATGGTTTGGAGAAGATTCCAGTAAATCCATTTACACATGTGAGTACAGATTATGTGTTGCCTATCAGTCAAATTGACAAGATAGACCCAAATCAAAATACTCTTATGGAAAGATCCATAATGTCAATTACAGTAATTGAGCCAGACAACATGGGAGAAATTGGTAACCCACCATGCAGTGATGAAAGCACAAATGGTGACGTCTTCATTTAATCTACTGAAATCCAACAAGTCTATACTTTTCCAATTAGGCCAGAAGAAGTTATAGAAACATCGGAGGTGAACAATGATGTCAAGTTTTAATCCATCATCTGCTCTTTAATACCCAAAGAAGACCCTTCATCATCAATCAGGTCGGAAATGGAAGATTTTTATTAAAGATTTGAAAATTGTGACATCTCTTCTAATCATCAAAATTCTGCTTTATCATCTACTATGCAAGAAGAAATGGAAGAAATAACACATGATGAAGAAGAAGTGTAAGATCTCAGAAATGTTCCTCCAGCATTTGAAGAGGGTATCTCTACCACTATGGATTAACTCAGAGAAATAAATCTGTGTATAAAAGAAGATCCACTCCCCACTTTAATCAGTGCGTCCATGACTCTTGAAGATAAAAAGATGTATATTTCTTTTATAAAGAAAAATAGAGATATATTTGCTTGGAACTATACAGAAATGCCCGGGCTTGATCCTGATGCTGCTACTCATCATTTGGGTTTACCAGAAGAACATTGAGGATTTAAGCAAGCCGTGAGAAGAACACAACCAACTTATGATTCCAAAATTGAGGCTAAATTGGATAAGCTTATCAAATATAAATTCGTCAAAGAAGTTCAATATCCCATGTGGTTGTCTAATATTGTCCCTGTAAAGAAGAAGAATGGACAAATTAGAGTATGCATCGATTTCAGATATCTTAATCAGAATTGTCCTAAGGATGATTTCCCAGTTTCGATTACAGAACTTTTAATTGATGCAACAGCTGGCTATGAAGTGCTTTCCTTCATGGATGGATATTCTGCATATAATCAGATCCAAATGGCCTTAGAAGACGAGGAATCCAGAGCTTTCAGAGCCCCCCAGGGTGTGTTTTGCTACCGGGTAATGCCTTTTGGCTTAAATAATGCAGGTGCAACGTATCAACGTGCCATGCATCATATCTTCAAACCCTTCTTAGGGAAGTTTTTTGAATGCTATATAGACGATTTGGTTGTTAAATCCAAGAAATGTTCTAATCACTTGGCAGATTTGGAAGTCATATTCTGCAAGCTTCGACGACATAATTTGAAGATGAACCCCTTAAAATGTGCTTTTGGGGTAACCTCAGGAAAATTCCTCAGCTTTGTTGTATTCCATCGTGGCATTGAAGTCGATCCTAAGAAGACCAAGTCAATCCTTGGTATGTCACCTCCTCGAAATTTGAAATAATTAAGAGGACTTCAAGGACACTTAGCCTATATTCAGCATTTCATTGACAATTTGGCAGGAAAAAGTTTACCCTTTACCAAATTGATGAAGAAAGGAGTCACTTTCCAGTGGACTGAAGAATGTCAATAATCCTTCGATATTATCAAGAAATACCTCTTGAGTCCAATGGTACATTTGCCACCTATTTAAGGAAGACCACTTATCCTCTACGTGATAGCCTTAGAGTGATCATTAGGTGCCTTTCTTGCTCAGAAGAATGATGCTGGGAATGAAAACAACCTTTATTATCTCAGTCGAACTATGCTTGAAGTAGAAACCTGGTATTAAAGTATTGAGAAGTGCTGGCTGGCATTAATCTTTACAGTTCAGAAGTTGAGACACTATCTGCAACATCATGAGGTCCAATTGGTATCTCGCAATAACCCGCTCAAATTCATCCTTAGTCGTCCAATGCTTATAGGACATCTGGAAAGGTGGGAAGTTATTTTGCAGCAATTCGATATTCAGTATGTGTCTCCAAAGGCGATAAAGGTCCAAGCTCTGGCTGATTTCCTGGCTGAACACCGTTCAATGGGAGACACATCTTCAGATACTGAACTCCCTGATGAGGAAGTCTTCTCTGTTCAAGAAATTCCTCAAGCATGGGAAATGTATTTTGATGGTGCTTCCAGATGTCCAACAGGGAGGAAAATGGAAAATCCTAAATTCAACAAAGTTGGCTTAGGAATTGTGCTCATTTCTACAGAAAAGGCACTGTTACCTTATTCCTTCTTATTGTGGGAAGGTGGTACCAATATTGAAGCCGAATACAAAGCTCTAATCACAGGATTGGAATTAGCACTTTAAGCACAAGTGAATCCCTTAAAAGGGAAAGGTGATTCAGACCTGGTAATCAAAAAAGTCAATGGGGATTATGCCATAAGAAAAGAAGAACTAATCCCTTTGTATGATTATGTCAGAGAGTTAATGGAAGAATTCCCCTTAGAACTGACATTTTCTTATGTCCCAAGATCACAAAATGCTCAAGCTGATGCACTGGCTAATATAGCTACAGCTTTGGCAGATCCAAATCGGGACGAGACAACCATCAGTATTACCCACCATCGTGCAATTTCACCTTATGTTCGAATCAGAATAGAGGAAATTAATGAAAATAGTCCCATTCTGGAACCGTATGGTCATACTACAGTATGGATGTCACCTATCAGGGAATACCTTCAAAATGGAACACTTCCACCTGATAGAGCTGAGAAAGAAAAAATCTGGCGACGTGTGGTCAATTTTACTCTTTATGATAGCCTAGATCACTTAGAGAAAATTATATAGAAACGTGGTTTGGATGGAGTTCTCTTCAGATGCCTTGATGGTGATGAGACAATCGCTGTCATGAATGATGTGCATGCAGGAGTCTGTGGTGCCCACCAATCTGGACATAGACTGTCTGATCAGATTCGACGGCTTGTATACTTTTGTCCTTTAATGATACAAGATTGTTTCGATTTCACAAAGAAGTGTCATTCATGTAACAACCCAAGATTTTATGAAAAATATTCTTTTTAATTTCATTAATGTATTGTGTTTTACACTACACCAAAATGAGCTTACATAACATGCATCCTTGACTTGCCTTGCATTACACACAATCGCGACCTTCCTCGATAGCGTGTGTAGTAGGCAATAACGAGTTTCACTAAACAACAATATGCTATTAAAATATTATTAAAACTAGCCGTTATGAATAGTAATAACCACTTTTTGAAATTTGGTAAATTTTATTTTTCAAAATGGAATTCATTTTTGGATTTGTAATATCGAAATTAGCTTAGGGTGAAATTTTGGTACTTTTCGGATAACTTTCATTTTCTGATGAATAGTGAAAATTACTAAATTTTAATTAAAAACACCCTTTTTAATCAAAATAATTAATAGTGATAAATTATTAATTTGAGTGGTTTTAAAGTATATATATAATATATTTTTACAATTTAATACAATGTTGTTCATTGGATGTAATTTCACATTTAAACCAGACATAAACAAGTGTCAATCTTTTGATAGTTATTATCTCTTAAGAACACACTATTTGTTTTGACGACGGGAATTAATTTTTAAATTAATTAATTCAACTGATATGTTTTGAATTTGGTAAAATAGACATCATTTTTGAGTTCATAATAACAAATATAGCTTAGGCCTAATTTTTGGTATTTTTCTGGAAACATTCATTTTTTGATGAATAGTGAAACCACTAAGTGGTAGTTAAGAAAAATGAATTTTTCATAAAACCTAATTTTACCGCTTCTGTGAGTGTAATTTAAAAAATCTGAGAGGCAGAGTTGATGTCAGTAAGTAAAATGTGGTTCAATGAGATGAAAATAATTTTTGGTGAATAGTAACTTTTAACTTTGTTTTACCACGGTTAAAAGTAAATAGGGTAATTAAGGGTAAAAATGATTTTATTATTACCCTAACACATGTCATAATTCTATTGGATATGTGTAATTCGACCAAAAACAACCTTAGGAATAAAATATGACCATTTAGGCCCACTTGGATTAGATTAGGACATTTATTATTAATTTATTTAAAGAAGGTTTAAAATAGTTAAAATCAAAGTTTAATAAGTAAATCATTTTTAATATAGGGTTATACATAAGATAAGTTCGACTATAAATAGTCCTTAGAAATATAAAAATATTTCCTACATAATGGTATTTTATTTTTAAGTTTTAGACATTAAATAATTTAATTTATTTATGACACAAAGATGATATAGTAATTATCTTATTAATGAAATATTGACATAATTGATGTTATAAATATCCAAATAAATGTAATTTCAGACTTTTTATGAAATCAACTAATTTTCTAGGTTAATATGACATATTATTATTTATTTAATTAACTTTTTTGAACTAATCATTCTGTTATGATTTTCACAAAAATCAATTACAAAATAGTGTCAAAATTGACATAAAATAGTTTTTAAAACAAATATTATATTATTAATTGTTATTTTATTCCTAATAATCTAAGGTTAGGCAAAATGACTTAGATAAGGTTATATATATTAATAATAAATAACTTGGGGTTCGTTTTTCTTCTTATAGTAAGTTTATTAACCTTATTGTATAAGAACACAAGAAGACACGGTAAAAGTAAAATTATTTTACTTAATGTTAAATCTAAATGATAAGGTTAAAATAGGAAATTAAACTTGTCTAAATTCTATTGGATGATAGTATTTCGACCCATACCAACATTATCTTCGAAATGAACCAATTTGGAGCTATTTAAAACCGAATTTGACTTTATAATAAAATAATAGTTTTAGTTATTCCAAAGGTGCCCCTCTCCTCCCTTATAAAAGGGCACCTCCTCCCTCTCTTCCTCACACCACATTGAGCCTTAAAGCTCGGACAAACCCTGAAATATTACCTTCTCCACTTCCCTAGAAACATCGTAGAGGTTCTGGTCTTCCTCAAAGACCAATTGTAGTGCCCTAAAAAGAGATCTCAAAGAGGCGCTTCAAAGAAGAGGTAATGTCCGTTACCGATTCTTTCATCTTTATTTCTTCTTCCACTTCTTCTTATTAGGTTGTTTCATTATTAAGTAATAACATCAGTATCACTTATATACTGATATGTTATTATAATTATGAAACAACCTTATTTCACCATCTATCCATCCTACGGAAAACGAAATCACCGCGCGTGCATACGTACGGAATACCGTCTCCACGCCGTGGTGTAATCTATTTTCCACCACCACCTTACTTGGATGGGTATAATGGTGTACATAATAACTATATATGATTATGGTAAAGTGATATTTATTATGAAATAGTATACATACACTCCAATACAATTCCACGATCATGAGAATGATATCATCGCTCGTGCGTACGTACGGACTACCGTCTCCACGACGCGATGAGATTCATTCTCCACGTTAACCATTAATGAATGATTATAAAGTATATGTAATAATTAATAATAAAATATATGAAATAATAATGATTATGGATTTATGTTTATATATATGTATTTCATCTAGTTAATTCCATTCCACTCAATAAGGAAAAGAAAATAGCATTCATGCGTACGTACGGTCTACCGTCTCCATGAACGGTGTATTTCTTTTCATTTTCTGATCTATTATATATATATTTATTCTGAATATATATTATATATAAATCATGTTTTATTTTCTGGAATTAAGTAATCATGATCTAAGTAATCATATGAATAATTACAAGTCAAAACACGGACGACAAATGAAACGATTTTACCCAAAACGCTCTTTAACATGGAATTTACAAAAGAACAGGTAATATAAAGCCATAAGTGAACCATATATGATATCATAACAGTGAGTATGATTCTGGAATAAGTCAATGACATTATTTAAATCATTATACAGGAGGTTCGGACACATACGAAGCAAATTGGACCTAAGGTAAGGGAAATATCACAATCTCATTTTTATCCAATATTGTTTATACTTTGTTATTTACTGGGGTGTATTTTATTATACACATCCATGTTTTCTCAATATGTAATATTATTCCCATTCACCTACAATTGTTTAAATCCTATTTTACCCTCCGGTGAGTTTTTAGTAAAAGATATGAAAGGAATATCTTGTCGTTTTTCATACGAGGTACTTTTTTGACTTTTTCGACAAAAGTACGAGAAGAATGTTTTTTTAACTTATACGGTATGAATGGATTTTTAAAACATTATTTCCAAGAAGATTCCTTTACAAGTTTTCAAGTTTATTTTTAATCAACTTCTTTTAAAATTGTATGACATGTTAAGAAAGGAAAAGTGTTTTTGAAGCAGAAAGGATATTTTCCTCAAGAATGGAGTTCAAGTGTTTTATCAAAATTATTTTCCATCTAAGATAATAAAGGGATCTGTTTCTATCCCTATTATTACATTGATTTTATTATGTTGTGATGGAATTATATTTTTATGAATTCCTTTATCTTATATGAATTATTTTATGATGTCACGATGTTTAAGAATCCCATTTTTATTACATGGGTTATTCTATGATGTATGGTTTATGATTTTGTGGAACACATAAGAATGGTATCATTATGAGATGGGTGGGACCTATATCTCCCTCCAATGCATTGGGTAAAGATTTTATATCTCATGATATAGACATGGCTGGAATGGTAGGTTATACCGGTTCAGTGAAACAGGACTGAAACGAGGTGTGAACTCGGTTCAGAAAGGGAATTTTTCTACTAAGATAGTATTGGCAATGAGTCTTGACTAATAAGAAATGATTCTATATGATTATGTGTGTATGCCAAAACGTTTCATGTTTTATGTTATGATTATTGAGATTACATTTCACTACTATGATTTATCCCATGTTATGAAATTATGATCTCTTTTGCAGGTTAAGATTTTCAAAAGATATGTTCTTATGAATATGAAGTGATTGATATTTCTTTTGTTTACCCTTACTGAGCATTTGAGCTCACCCTTTAATGTTTTCTTTTCCCCTGGACATAAATAAAGGATTTAGGTTTATAAAAAAAAGAAGATCTTTATGGGAGATGTTGAAGATCTTTCACCACGATTAGAAGATTATATTCTGAGTTTCCAAAGACACTAAACTATTACGTTCCTTGTGTGTGTGTTTTTGTTATGTACTAAGTATTCCAAAAAAGTATTGTAATGTTGATATACATCAAGCTTCGGGTCTCTACAGTTGGTATCATAGGAAAGGTTTAGTCATCCTTTGGAAACTAGGATGCAAAAACGTTAGTGAGATCCCTAGAGATATTTCTAAGGTATGTCTAGGGATGTCCCTAAGGATAAGTATACGTATAGGATAAAGTCCTAGAACTACGGTAATGATCATAGAATTTAACCTAGGATGTTAGATATTGAGGATACTCCCCCTTTATTATGTTGTTTTCCCTAGCATGATTTTAGCCTCTCACACTATTCTTTTTGGGTTTTAGACGATGGCTGGAACCTGAAGGAACCGTGTTAATCAATGCAATGATTGTCCTCCTGAACAAACAAATGTTATGGGAGATGGAGTGAAAAATCTTATTGCTATACTTACACAAGCTATGAATCATTCTGGACTTCCAAATGAGCAGATAAGGGAACAATATTCTATTGAGTCCTTCATGAGGCAACATCCACCTTCTTTCAGTGGGTCTTCTGATCCACTTGTTGGTGAACAATGGATCAGTACTACTGAAAAGATATTTTCAGTTCTTTAATGTTCTGAACATGATAAAGTCATCTTAGCAGTATATCGTTTGGAAGGTGAAGCTGATCAATGGTGGAATCTTATCAAGAATACGAGGCAAAGAGATGAAACTGAGTCCATGGAATGGGACGAGTTCAAGAACTTATTTTTCAATAAGTACTTCCCTCGTATTCTTCGAACAAAGATGGAGAAGGAGTTTCTTGAACTAAAGTAAAATGATGATGAATCTGTTGGTATATACGAAGCGAATTTTACAAGGCTTTCAAGGTATGCATCTGGATTTATCATCCAACCTGAAAGTAAAGTTGATCGATTCTTTAGTGGCTTAAAACCAAATCTTCGGAGGGAATTAGCTATAAGAGACTTCAGTAGCTATAAAGAAATTGTGCATTGTGATATCAAGGTAGAAATGAATGTCGGTGTTACTTATCCATCTCATAGTTTTGACAAGAAACTAAAGATGGAGTTCAAGGAGAAATCTCAGAATAATGGTGAAAAGAAGATGAATGTTTCCTTATGCTCAAAGTGTGGAAAGAAGCATGGTGGAGATTGTCTTAAAGGGACTAGAAAATGGTTTAAGTGTGGAAAAGAAGGTCATCAAGCAGCTGAGTGTCAAAGTAATGGAAAAAGGGTTTCTAATGATGTGAATAAAGAAAAGACTGTAGAGAATGCACCAACAACACTTCAATGCTTCAAGTGCAAGGAAATGGGGCATTATGCTAATAAATGCCCTAATCCAAGGGTTAGTGATGATCGACGTGAGCAACCACTTAAGACAAAGGACAAAGGGAAGTCAGATGCGATCACCATTGGTGATGTTGAATATGACAACGATGTGGTGTAATGATTAAGTGATTATGTAATGGGATTCCAGAATAATTTTGTATATAGTATCGTGGAATATTGGAATATTTATGTTTTGGTATATTGTGGTTTTTAGTAATTTTATGGCATCAGTAACCATGAAAATTGATTAAAATATTTTTGGAAAGAAGATGATATGCACATAATGAAGGGATAATGAGAATCTAATATGTTTGATAGTATTCATGAGCTCATGATTGATATAAGGACTAAGTGATATCATGGTTTGAGGATATAGAATTTTGAGGATTTTGGTATGTGGAAAGTATTAACTTTTAACTGCATTCATGTTTTCACTAAGGTTCAATGGATATTCATTCTTCAAGAGAATAAATGATTAAGGTATTCACATATTTGTAATTTGACCAACAAGATATATCTTATGATATATGGGGGATAAATGATGGCATTCACGTGATCATTTTCTTTATACTATGTGCTTGGACCGAAGTATTTTAGATAAGCCTAAAGATTGGAATGGATTATGTTGGACATAAGTTAGTATTGTTTAAGGATAAAACTTTTTTGATATTGTTGATGGGATGTTATAGTAATATAGATTTAGAAAAAGGACAACCTGCAGGATGGGTGACAGCCTATCGCGTCGGACAAGGCTGTGGGAATCGAACCCACAACCGAAGTGCGACTGGCCTTTATCGCCTACCACTGGCCTACAAGAAGTCCCTGTTTAGTAGAAACTAGTTTTATTATATTAAGAAGTATGATATATGAAGTATAAGTCCATTTTAAGAACCATATATGATTAATCTCACTATAGATGGACTTATGTATTTTTGATAACTTTTATAACCTTTTGTTTGAGACAGATGGAATGAACCATCATTCTATCACAGGATCTAATAACACATCACTAATAACAAATTCAACTTTATTTCATTAAGGGATGAAGTGGAAATTGTTCAATTAACGAACAACAGTGAGATTTCACCAAAATCATTTAAGTATTTCTTTTAATTCATCAACTTTAGGGAAATGATCTTGAAAACAAAAAATGTTGTCCTAGTGCTCTTATATCTGATGAATCATATGGTACCTTAAATCGTCACAAATTTATGGCTTTGTGATTGCTGGCTTTTCCATAGCCATGTTCTCTACCACTCTCCATCAGAACATGATGGTTAGATTTCTCTTCCATGTCCATATTTTCACCTATGTGGAAACCCAGTGATTAGTTTATTTGGGTAACTGTTATGTTTCATAATTTTGTCTTTAAATATTGGTTTTGGTATTACTTTTTATGATGTGGGTTTCTATTAAAGAAAATTTCGAATAGTAAACCATTTATAACCCCGACGAATTTCGAGGGTGAAATTCATTTTAAGGGGGGTAGAATGTAACAGCCTGAGATTTTATGAAAAATATTCTTTTTAATTTCATTAATGTCTTGTGTTGTACGCTACACCAAAAGGAGCTTTCACAACACACATCCTTGACTTTCCTTGCATTACACGCAATCGAGACCTTCTTCGATAGCGTGTGTAGTACGCAATAACGAGTTTCACTAAACAACAATATGCTATTAGAATATTATTAAAACTAGCCATTATTAATAGTAATAACCACTTTTTTAAATTTTTTAAATTTTATTTTTCAAAATGGAATTCATTTTTGTATTCGTAATATCGAAAATAGCTTAGGGTGAAATTTTGGTACTTTTCGGATAACTTTCATTCTCTGATGAATTGTGAAAATTACTAAATTTTAATTAAAAACAACCTTTTTAATCGAAATAATTTATAGTGATAAATTATTAATTATAGTGGTTTTAAAGTATATTTAGAATATATTTTTACAATTTAATACAATGTTGTTCATTGGATGTAATTTCACATTTAAACTAAACATAAACAAGTGTCAATCTTTTGATAGTTATTATCTCTTAAGAACACGCTATTTGTTTTGACGACAGGAATTAATTTTTAAATTAATTAATGCAACTAATATGTTTTGAATTTCGTAAAATAGAAATCATTTTTGAGTTCATAATATCAAATATAGCTTAGGCCTATTTTTTGGTATTTTTCTGGAAACTTTCATTTTTTGATAAATAGTGAAACCACTAAGTGGTAGTTAAGAAAAATGAATTTTTCATAAAACTTAATTTTACAGCTTCTGTGAGCGGAATTTGAAAAATCCGAGAGACACGGTTGATTTCATTTAGTAAAATGTGGTTCAATGAGATGAAAATAATTTTTGGTGAATAGTAACTTTTTACTTTTTTTTCCATAGTTAAAAGTAAATAGGGTATTTAAGGGTAAAAATGATATTATTATTACCCTAACACATGTCCTAATTCTAATAGATATGTGTAATTCGACCAAAAAAAACCTTAGGAATAAAATATGACCATTTAGGCACACTTGGATTAGATTAGGAGATTTATTATTAATTTATTTAAAGAAGGGGTAAAATAGTTAAAATCAAAGTTTAATAAGTAAATAATTTTTAATATAGGCTTATACATAAGATAAATTCGACTATAAATAGTCCGTAGAAAGATAAACAGATTTATTACAAAATGGTATTTTATTTGTAATTTTTAGACATTAAATAATTTAATTTATTTATGACACAAATATGATACATTAATTATCTTATTAATGAAATATTGACATAATTGATGTTATAAATACCCAAATATATGTAATTTCAGACTTTTTATGAAGTCAACTAATTTTATAGGTTAATATGACATATTATTATTGATTTCATTAACTTTTTTAGAACTAATCATTCTGTTATGAGTTTCACAAAAATCAATTACAAAATAGTGTCAAAATTGACATAAAATAGTTTTGAAAATAAATATTATATTATTAATTGTTATTTTATTCCTAAAAATATAAGGTTCGGAAAAATGACTTATATAAGGTTATATATATTAATAATAAACAACTTGGAGTTCTTTTGTCTTCTTATAGTAAGTTTATTAACCTTATTGTATAAGAACACAAGAAGACACGGTAAAAGTAAAATTATTTTACTTAATGTTAAATCTAAAGGATAAGGTTAAAATAGGAACCTAAACTGGTATAAATTCTATTGGATGAGAGGATTTAGAACCATAACCACCTTAGCTTCGAAATGAATCAATTTGGATCTATTTAAAATGGAATTTGACTTTATAATAAAATAATAGTTTTAGTTATTCCAAAGGTGCCCCTCTCCACCCTTATAAAAGGGCACCTCCCCCCTCTCTTCCTCACACCACTTTGATCCTTAAATCTATTCCAACCCCTGCCAAATTCCCTTCTCCACATCCCTAGAAACATCCTATAGGTTATGGTCTTCCTCAAAGACCAATTATAGTGCCCTAAAAGGAGATCTCAAAGAGGCGCTTCAAAGAAGAGGTAATGTCTGTTACCGATTCTTTCAACTTTATTTCTTCTTCCACTTCTTCTTCTTAGGTTGTTTCATTATGAAGTAATAACATCAGTATCACTTATATAATTATATGTTATTATAATTATGAAGAAAACTTATTTCACCATCTATCCATCCTACGGAAAACGAAATCACCACGTGTGCGTACGTACGGAATACCGTCTCCACGCCGTGGTGTAATCTATTTTCCACCACCACCTTACTTGGATGGGTATAATGGTGTAATTAATAACTATATATGATTATTTTAAAGTGATATTGATTCTGAAATAGTATACATACACTCCAATACAATTCCATGATCATGAGAACGATATCATCGCTCGTGCTTACGTACGGACTACCGTCTCCACGACGCGATGAGATTCATTCTCCACGTTAACCATTCATGAATGATTATAAAGTACATATAATAATTAATAATGAAATATATGACATAATAATGATAATGTATTTATGTGTATATATATTTATGTCATCTACTTAATTCCATTCAACTCAATAAGGAAAATAAAACAACGTTCATGCATACGTACGGTCTACCGTCTCCATGAACGGTGTATTTCTTTCCATTTACTGATCTATTATATATATATATTCTAAATATATATTATATATAAATCATGTTTTATATTCTGGAATTATGTAATCATGATCTAAGTAATCATATGAATAATTACAAGTCAAAACACGGATGGCAAATGAAACGATTTTACCCAAAACGCTCTTTAACATAGAATTTACAAAAGAACGGGTAATATAAAGAAATACGTGAACCATATATGATATCCTAACAATGATTATGATTCTGGAATAAGTCAATGACATTATTTAAATCATTATATAGGAGTTTCGGACACATACGTAGAAAATCGGACCTAAGGTAAGGGAAATATCACATTCTCATTTTTATCCAAGATTGTTTATACTTTGGCATTTATGTGGGTGTATTTTATTATCCACATCCATGTTTCCTCAATATGTAATATTATTCCCATTCACATACAACTGTTTAAATCTTATTTTACCCTCTGGTGAGTTTTTAGTAAAAGATATGAAAGGAATATTTTGTCATTTTTCGTACGAGGTACTTTTTTGACTTTTCCGACAAAAGTATGAGAAGAATGTTTTTTTAACTTATACGGAATGAATGGATTTTAAAACATTATTTCCAAGAAGCATCCTTTAAAAGTTTTCAAGTTTATTTTTAATGAACTTCTTTTAAAATTGTATGACATGTTAAGAAAGGAAAAGTGTTTTTGAATCAGAAAGGATATTTTCCTCAAGAATGGAGCTCAAGTGTTTTATCAAAATTATTTTCCATATACGTTAATAAAGGGATCTGTTTCTATCCCTATTATTAAATTTATTTGATTATGTTGTGATGGAATTATATTTTTATGAATTCATTTATATTATATGAATTGTTTTATGATGTCACGATGTTTAAGAATCCCATTTTTATTACATGGGTTATTCTATGATGTATGGTTTATGATTTTGTGGCACACATAATAATGGTATCATTATGAGATGGGTGGGACCTATATCTCCCTCCAATGCATTGGTTAAAGATTTTATATCTCATGATATAAACATGGCTGGAATGGTAGGTTATACCAGTTCAGTGAAACAGGACTGAAACGAGGAGTGAACTTAGTTCAGAAAGGGACTTTTTCCACTAAGATAGTCTTGGAAACGAGTCTTGACTAATAAGAAATGATTCTCTATGATTATGTGTGTATGCCAAAAAGTTTCATGTTTTAAGTTATGATTATTGGGATTAAATTTCACTACTATGATTTATCCCATGTTATGAAATTATGATCTCTTTTGCAGGTTAAGATTTCCAAAAGATATGTTCTTATGAATATGATGTGATTGATATTTCTTTTTTTACCCTTACTGAGCATTTGAGCTCACCCTTGTATGTTTTACTTTCCCCAGCACATAAAGAAATGATTTAGGTTTATAAAAAAAAGAATATCTTTATGGGAGATGTTGAAGATCTTTCACCACTATTAGAAGATTATATTCCGAGTTTCAAAAGGAACTAAACTATTACGGTCCTTGTGTGTGTGTTTTTGTTATGTAATAAGTATTACGCAAAAGTAATGTAATGTCCATGTATGTCAAGCTTAGGGTCTCTACAATTCATGCCAAGTACATTCCAATTTCATTCATCAACCTCCAGAGTTTCTTCATAAAGCTACATACTCATGACCATTTGCCACATGGGGAATGGATGTGGTGGGACCTTATGCTTCAGCTATGACCAAGCAGTTTAAGTACATTCTTACTACTACTGACTTCCTTTCTAAATGGGCAGAGGCAATACCTCTCAAGGAAGTCAGTTCTAAATTCATTGTTAGCTTCATCAAGTCTAACATAATTACCAGATTTGCTGTCCCTCATACCATATTGACAGACAATGGCAGCAATTTCTATTCATCCGAGGTGAAGAAGTTGTATCAAGAATACAACATCAAATCCAACCATTCATCTCGGTATCATGCAGCGACCAACGGCTAGATAGAAGACTTTAACAAGAATCTTTCAAATATACTACAGAAGATGGTGGATAAAGATAAGAGGCCATGACCTGATAAACTCTTTCATGATTTATGGGATTATCGGACTACCACCTGCACTACAACCCGGTCTACTCCATATTTACTTTTATATGGAACAGAAGCCGTCTTGCCCATTGAAGTTCAATTGACTTCGCTCAGAGTATCCATTTTTGATCAGTCATTTACATATGAACAATCTCAAAAGCAATTGAATGAATTGGAACGGTTAGATGAAAAAATATTGTGCACTTTGAACCACTTGGAAGTCTATTAGAATCGAATAGCACGGGCTTATAACAAAAAAGTTCGTCTTTGTTCATTCACTCAGGGAGAATTGGTATTAGTTCTCAGAACTCCAATGATACTAGGAAAGAAACCTCCCAAGCTTGATCCAAAATGGTATGGACCTTACTCAATACATAGGGTCTACTCCAATGGAGCTTATTAATTAATATCAATGGATGGAGAAATCATCACTACTCCAACAAATGCCAGATTTTTGAAGAATTATTTTGTATAATCTCAAAATATATCACAATATGGTCCTACATGATGTTAAACTATGTCCCCAACTTGGTCTGGTATGACCTTAAACTGCAACTTGGTCCAACAAGACGTTATACTGCATCATCAATGATCAATGCATATGACCATAAACTATTTGTACGTTCATCCCACAAGACGTTAAACTGTGAAAATGTTATTTAAATGTTTTGGTATGACCTTAAACTGCAACTTGGTTCGGTATGACCTTAAACTGCATCATCAACGGTCCATGCATATGACTCTAAATTATTTACAAGTCCCTTACGTCCAGCAAGATGTTAAACTGTGACGTCCTAACTATATGACGCTAAACTGTATAAAAGTCCCTTACGTCTAGAAATATGTTAAACTACATAACCATCCATAGTCCATGCATATGACCTTAAACTATTCGCACTTTTGTAGAACATGACGCTAAACTGCGGGAAGAAAAAAAAAGTCCCCAATGCGTCCAACATGACGTTAAATGGTGTACGCTTTTGTCCTCACTGCATGACATTAAACTGCATAGTACCCCTTTCATCCAACATGACGTTAAACTATATTGTCCCCATCGTCCTAACTACATGATGCTAAACTGTTCAGAAAGTCCTTGATATTTCTTACATGACATTAAACTGTACTTTGTCCCTACTATATGACATTAAACTGTGCAACACCAATAGTCCTAACTGCAAGACTTTAAACTGCATAGTCCCTTCATACATCCTACATGACATTAAACTGTGTATCGTTAAGGTTGTTGCTACCTCTTGTTTCTCACACCGAGTATGAATCACGTGAGCATAGATAAAACCTCAACCATAACACTCTCTCTGGGCTGGTAACCATGTGTAAGTCCCAACATCATTTTTAGGTCGTTGTCCCCAAGAACAACTTGATCATTAATTCATTCTTTAATTGAACTACGCGGACTTTGATCCTTTCCTTCTAGGCTGGGTACATAGGCATCCTCCCAAGGTTCAAGCCCAAAACCAATCTCCTCACATCAGTTAACCTCCATCTCATATGATGTTGATTCGCGAAACCACCCTTAGAATCAATATCTTTACATTGGTTCACTTTCATCCTTATTATACGATGTTAAACTATACAAAAATTTTGTCCAGTATGACAATAAACTACAATATTATTTGATCCCTCACTTGAGAAGGAATCATTATTTACATTGATTTTAAATCATGTTTCATTTCAAAGACTATGTGCAAACATGGATATGACCAAACCTTTTATCTTGGGTTAAACCATCACTGTACTAAAGTCCCCTTTCACCCTTCACATGTATTAACCAAATTTGTACAGTAGGGATTTCTAGAACTACATGGGGTTGATTCCCATCCTAATGGGATATGTAGGAACATTCGAGTGTCCCTCGAATTCATCCCCAAGTCTTTGGACCTAACCCCAAATTCCATTTTCAGTCCCTTGGATGAAAAGTCCCCATGAAAACACACATTGTGTATTTCTTATAATGGTCCAAGCTATATGACCCTAAACTAAGATATCTAATTATTTTATCCGACACGACGTTGAACTTTAGTTTAAGAAATATGTATGGATTGATTCTCATCCTTATGGGATACGTAGTGAAGTCCAACATTTCAATTCAGGACCCAACCACAACATGATTATGGTTCATTGATCTGTGTATCTCTGTATACATTGGACAATACCCATCTTTATGTTTCATAATCCTAACCTTAAATATTTTCAGATCCTCATAACCCTTTTCATGACTTCTAGTCACAAAAATGTCAAACTTCTGAGAGTTCGTTTGCCTGACTTTGCAGCACGTTCCCATAGGCGGCCTTGCATAAACAGTCTACATAAAAGACTTGTTAGCCAAAAGATACTATTATTTGACTGTGCAGCCAATGCCCTTAGGTGGCCCTACATAATTCAACCCCCTAACGGGTTTGTCAGATAGTGGTAACTTCATTCATGGGAAGAAGGTCTATTTTTTCCTTATTTGTCTTAAATGGTAGTATGTAGGGATCCGCAAAAATATCCATCCTTAACATATTTTTCCCATATCCTTTTTCATGATCTGAAAAGTATTCAAGTCTATGGTTTATATTCTCCTTCCCTACATTTGGGTCATACCTTCGTAGGAGTGATATCTATTCAGTTCTTCGATAATATTGTTTTGAAATATCTTATCCATATTCAAGTACCTCTTTCCATACAAAAAACTCTATACTTTAGAAAATTTGAATCTCCATAAACTTTCACTGGATTTTAGCACTAGGAAAGTAAATTTATGAGAGTTCGTTTGCCTGACTATGCAGCACGTGCCCATAAGCGGCCTTGCATAAACAGTCTACATAACATACTTGTTAGCCAAAAGATACTATTTCATTTGACTATGCATCCAATGACCTTAGGTGGCCCTACATAATTAAACCCCCTAACGGGTTTGTTAAATAATGGTAACGTCATTCTTGGGAACTACTTCTTCTAATGCCTTTTATCTATTTTCATATCATTCCTCAAATTCAAATATTCTTAAGTCATAGTTTACATATTTATCCCTCATACTTGAGTATGAAACTATGTTTTCAGATGAATTGTCAAGGAATTGAGTCAATTCTAATTCATTCGGTCAAATCTATTTCGACCTTAAACATTATCCTCCTTATGTTTGACATGAATGACTTTAAACTACCCACAAAATTCAAAGGAACTCTGAATAAAAGTTAAGTTCCAAGCTCACTAAACGTACATTTTGTATGATTTAGGTAATATTGAGCAATTAAAAGGTTAGAAGTTTGTAGGGTTATTTACATTAATCCTAGTAGAAATCAAACTACGCTTAATAGGCCCATTGGATTAGGTAAAATATAAAGCATGTAGCAATAGAGAATGCAGGTACAAATGAGTGAAAGTGAATGTGTTTTTCATTGAATCACAAGAGTTAGAAGGATATCCACAGATTGGAGTCTCTTCTCTTTTCCAAGGAATTACAAAAGACTGTCAACATAACTCTTCATTTGATTTACGGCATCCCGGGATTCATCAGCAACCACCTGGAATTCATTCATTCAAATGGACACAATAAGAGATGCAGTGATACCAACTCTTCTTGGAACAGTTGTAAAAGGATGTTCTTGAATGCGGTTTGAGGAAAATTTTCTGCTGATCAAACAGTAACTCTATTTCTATCCAAGAGACTTGGAAGATGGATACATGGATTTGAGAATGGAGCATTGGAAGTAAAGATCCATTTGGAGAGAGTACTCTTTTAAGATATTTCTCTAATGCCATGTTTTTTTCTCCCCACCAACTGGCAGCGGAAAACATTTCAGCCCATGGTTTTTCCATTTTCATATCTGCAAGGAAGTGGCATGGAAGAAAAATTTGAAAGTTCACACAATTGTTGTTGCTCTTAATGCATAGCATAACCGAAATAGAGGAGTAGCATTGTAGCTGCATTTCAGGTGTATAGTACTGTGCATTTGGAACATTGACTCCTTGCAGATGACCAGGACCATATAGGGACATGTAGATTCTCTGTGGGAAATTAAGATGATATTTCTTCAAGTAATTCGCCAAATCTTGGAAAGTGATGTCACAGATATCGTAGTAATCATGGCCAACAATGTTCATCATGTCATAAATCCGCTTGCTATCCAGCTCATCAGCCATTCCGATTCTACTGGGATCCATTGAATCTGCACAAAAGTTGAATAAAATAACTCTTAAATGGGTTTATTTTTCATAAAATTTGTGAAAGAATTCAGAAAAATGGCAAAGGCATTAAGGCGCGCAAGTCTAAAACTCGGCGCGCAAGTATGCATGTGCCGCGCAAGTATTTGGCATGAAAATATCACCACGCAAATCCAGATAACTTGACAGCAGCACGACATCATGGAAACATCGGAAAACAGAGCAACCTGTGCGGTTAAGGTGACCAGCACAGTGAGAGCCTGAATGTTTGAGATCCGGAAATCCAGATGCTTTTTAAGAATGTGAGGCCCTCTATTTATAGATGCGGCTAGAACCCTGCGTGCCATACCCTGGGTGACTAAAGGCTTTACCCCTGCCCGCCAGACCCTGCGCGCCTGAAGCTCATTTGCACGCCCAGACTTGCGCGCCGCCTTTCCATTAATTATTCTTTTCCTCAGAGTCAAATCATCTTTTCTCTCCACATCAATCTCTGAGGGGGGACTTTTGTTGACGCTCATTTTCGTAACATTTTCTAAAAGAATGGAAAGGCAAATGAATTAGAACAAATTGATTCATCCTTTGAAGAAAACATCAAAAATCGAAAAAGGCATGAACAAGGGATCAAAAGAACATGTGCAGCGCAAGTTCTATCATTGTCGTGCAAGTCCCCTTGCGTGCCGCCTAGTGGTCGCATATGTGACTTGTGCGACCTAAAAGATAACCGCTCAGGTCTTCTTCAGCCTATAAATAGACCCTGTAGGCCCCTCATTAGAGAGGGATTTTCTTCCAGAAACTCATATTTGAGATCTCGGTGCCCTAGTCTCTTATTAAAGCATTAGAAACACTTATAAGGTAATTTCTTACCAAGAAAGGATGATCTAAAGAGGGGGAGGAAATACTAAGTGTTGAAACTCATCAACACTTGCGCGCCTGAGTGGACTGCCCTTAAGGGAAATGGCCACACTTGCGTGCTGCCTTACTCCTTCAATATATCTTGCGCACCTCCCTTCTGGAAGAACTTAAAAAGGATTCTAAAGGCATTGATCAATGGATCGCTCAAGTATACCTTTTTGGTTAAACAATCACACAAGTACCCATGCGTCATGCAGGTATACCTGTGTGACCAGACTTGCGCACCCACACAATACTTGCGCGACTCTTAGGACTTTCCCACCCTTACATTTTTGGGTGCCATTCTTGCCTATTACATCTTTCTTATGCCATTCCACCTCTCCTTTTCAAAATTCAGTCTTCAAGACACTTTTCTAAACCATTTATGGAATGTCTTCTTGATTGACTTCCTTATCTGAAAGGAATTCTGTGGAATATCTCTCAAAACCTGGTGATTTACACATCTTAATTTCACTAATGATTGAGATTTCATTCATTCAACCTCATCCTTTAAAGATGAGAGAACCCTAATCTGGTAATACTCCTCAGGAGTAAGCCCCAAATCCTCATTAATCTGGGAATCCTTTTTTAGGAGCAAGACCCAGTCACAAATATGGGCATCCTTTTTTAGGAGTAAGCCCCTGTCTCAAATATGGGCATCCTCTTCAGGTGTAAGACCCAGTCTTAATTCTTATTAACCAGTCCTAATTTACCTTTGATCTGGGATTCCTTATCAGGAATAAAACCCAATCAAAAGTCCTATCCTAATTTGGCCCTCATTTTCAGGAGTAAGCACTAAGTTAGAGTATTCAAATCTCGATGAAGCACATATACCTTTATGGATCCTGTTCCAGGATTTCTTCCCTGAAGTAAATCCTAATCTTTATTTATCTGGGTAGTCATACATACATAAGTTCCACATTATTTCTTATGATTGCATCTTTTATGGAACAATTGTCTAATTTTTACCAATACCACTTGTTTCTCCCAGCGAGCATGAATAACATGAGATTAGAGTGTAAAAGTGATTATGACATCCTTCTGTGAGTTATCAATCATAAACGTCATACTCCCTTACTCGAACTACATGAGTTATGATTCCTTTTCTAAACAAAGGATACATAGGTAGCCCATCTATGGGTTCGATCCCAACTCTGAAATAATCCATGTCCTTCTGAATGACAATTAACTTCAAGTGCCCCACTGAGTGGATTTAAAACTAGAATGGTCATCATAATGACCAAGAGACTTCTATATAAATGTGTCGAAGGATACCATTGACCAAGAATCTCTAATAAATACAGATTATTCTCTATCGATGAAGAACCTCAAATACATATAAAAGATTCTCTAAATTTCTTGCATATTTTATCATTGATTTTCAGATCTGAAGGAAAGCTTATTTTATACTTGGTAATGTAATAAGGATTCACGAACATAACTTAAATCTATAAAGAGTGTCCCGGAGTAGACAATAATTCCCCTAAAAAAGGTGTGATGAGTCCGACCTCCCATCCTCTTGACCAATGCAAATTCCTAAGACTCATCAGTCCACAAACTAATGAGCGCCTACCTTTGGAAAGTAGGTGTAAATGGATGTGTAATCATTGGATGTTTCCAGTTCTACAAACAAACCTGTTAGAAACCAATCAGAATGTTTGAACCTCCCATCAAGGCGGTCAATCCCCAGATTCTGAGGGAAACAGAATTATGAATAGTAACTGTAGTAATTTTTTATTAACACCATAAAACATAAATCAGGTAATTAATGGTAAAATATAAAATTATAAATTGTATAAAATTACCTAAAAACTTCTAATAATTTAATTGGATAAGTGGATTTTGACCAAAATAAACCTTAGGCAGAAATGGTAACATTTTTAATCGACATTATTGAGAGTAATGAATTTATTATATTTTTTAATGAAAAGTTAATGACATCGCACTCATATTTTCAATAAATGTATCATTTTTAATATAGGGTTACATGAAAATAAATAAAATAATAAAAAGTAATTTTGAATATTTTTTTGTCTTTCAGGGTATCTTTTATTTAATTTTTACGAAAAAATTTAATCTCTTAAAGGCTTCTTCAATTATCAAGTTTTAATTTTTTAATTAATTGAAATAAAAAATAAATGATATTCAAAAAATTTAAATAAACATTATGGCATATAATTAATGCCATAAAGTAATTTTATGGATCAATTGGACATGTTAAAGATTTATATAGTTTTGTTTGAAGATATCATGTTCTTATGATATTTTTTAAAAAGAAAAATAATTAATAGTGTCAACATTGACATTAATGATATTTTATGAAATTAATATTTTATTAAATTATCTAAAAATAATAAAAAATACAAAATCAGGACAAGGGTATTCTATATGGTATAAAATATCTTAAATTGACCATTTATTTTCCAATTTAAACATTATATATAAAAAATACATTCCCTTAACACTAAAATCATTATTAGCATAGTTAAAATTAAAATAGGTTAATTAAGGGTAACTCAAAAAGATAAGTATTAAAATAACACCAAAAATTTTAAAAATATATTTGTTGATGATATTAAAATATAATATCATCTTATCTTTTTATACATGAAAATTGTAGGTATTTTGATTGAAATTTATTTTATTATAAATTGATATTTTTAAAAATTCTAAAAGTAGACCTCACCAAAATAATAAAAGAGCACCCCCTCCCACATATTAACTTCATGTTGAGTCTCCTAGATTGACCCAAATATTAAAAATTTACATATCTACTTTCCTATACACATTATATAGGTGATGGTATTCTCAAAGGACCAACATTGATGTCGTTTAGAGGATATCTAATATATATATTTTCAAGAAGAGGTTATCGCTCTAACCAACCTATCTCTTTCTATAATTGTCTATTCATCCTATAATCATATGATATAAATAATGAAATAATATATTAATCATCGTAAATATTCTCAAATGTTATTATGGTTATTAACACCCAATTAGACACCCCATTTTCCTTCAAATTACAAGTGAATGTATCCTTGGTGCTTACATATGGATCACCGTCTCCATATAGCAATAAAACTCATTTCTATTGACATGTTTTATGAGTGAATTATGATAGGTTTATTTTTAATATCCTAATTTTTTGAAATAATTATACTTCTATGAAGATAATATCATATCTACCTTTTTCCCATCTAATCTTTTTGAAAATGATAATGTTTCTCATGTGTACATATGACTTACTATCTCCACAATGAGATATGACTCATTTGTCATATATAAGTCACATTCATGGTAATAATGATAGATTTTATGGATATATATATATATATAATTTATATAATGACATAATAATTTTAGAATTATAATATATCAGATATTTTTCTTTCTTTTAATATGAAAATAAATTGAAAGCAATGTTCATGTGCACAAATGCCCTATCATCTCATGAATGGTGTTTTTAATTTTCTATAGCTATCTTTTATAGATAAAAATTAATAAATATATTATGAATATATATGATATTTTTATAATGGTTATCATTATAGTGATAATGAAATACTTATCTAAGTATGAGGACTAAGAAAAAAAAGTGAAAATATGTATGTAAAACAAAGCGTTTATTACCTGAAACATAAATTAAACTTGGGATTGGTAATAAAATAAAAATAAAATGAAATATATAAGTCATATTTGATATTAAATATATTAATATGGTTCTATAATTGATATATAATAATAAAATATATATTTTATATAAGGTTTTCAGGATTATCATGAGAGTCGAAATATAAGGTAAAGGAAAATCATCTCACTTTTTATTTCCAAAAGATGTATGTCATATTCACCACTCACTTATTTTGGGTGGTGTATATACAGACATATTTGATTTTATATCATTAATTTAATTTTTTTTAATGATATTAAAATTTTTATTTTATATTAATATTTCATGGGGTTCATGATTCAGATGTAACTCAAGCAGTAAGGGATTTATGTCTCCTATTTATTTCTATGGGACACATGCCTTATAAACTTATTTTTCCTATGAATGAAGTATATAATTCCCATGAATGTATTTTATGATTATTATCAATAATATTATTGTAGTTTCACATCCATATAATTTTCTTTCATTGATGGGAAAAGTGATTCTACTTATTATAAAGTGATGAGTATTTATTTCACAATATCATCAATATTTGGGATTGTTTCTTTTTAAGTCTTTATTGGAGAATATTTATCTTACATGTACATGTTTGGTAAAAATGTTTTCAAATTTTTTTTACTATCCTTATATGGATTTTCAAATCCATTTTTTCCATTTTTTTTCTTTCTTCTACATGGTTTGAAAGGAATCTTTTTGTCATTTTCAAAGTGAGGTGCTTTATGAATTTTCTGATAAAAGTACTAATGGAATGTTTTATAACTTATATGAAATAAACATAATTTTACCCCACATAATGACTTAATTAATTTAATAATGTCTTACCATAATAATATTTTAATTTAAAATAATATTTTTTCTTTTAAAATTGTGTGGCATTTTAAGCAAATAAAACAGTTTCAAATAAGAAAGAATATTTTCATCAAGAATTGTTTTTAAGTAAAATTTCAAAATATTTTCCAATATAAGACAAATTTGTTTGATGTTACGTATCTTTTACTTAGGATACGATGCAATAATACAGTTATTATTTTTATATAAATGGTTTATTTTTATTTTTCAAATATATTTATTAAACCCATTTATTTTCAATGTAGTTTGTTATGATTGAATGATATTTATGAAACAAATTTTATTTCATTGTTTATGATATGATGATTGATTTATGTTATTGTGTCACAATTTTTTATGGTTTTCATTATGTGAAATTTGTGTCCTATTTCTTTCTCTAATTCATTGGGTAATGATTTATATCTCATGATATACAGAATACTAGAATGAGAGTATTATTGTTTAGTAATACCAAACTAGAACTAGAGTAATATTGGTTCAGTAATACAGGATTGGAACGAGAGTATTGTTATTTTAGTAATACCTGACTGGAATGGGATTAATCTTGGTTCAGTAATATATGATAAGAATTAGAGTAATCTTGGTTTAGTATTATAGTATTTGAACAACTGTTATATTAGTTTAGTAATACAAGACTGAAACGAGAGTAATCTAGGTTTAGTAATATAGTCCTGGAATGGAGAGTGAAATCAGTTTAGTAAATGAAATTTTCCACAATTATGGTCTAGAAAATGAGCCTCGACTAATATGGAAATGATTTCACATGATTATGTATTTTTCACAATTCCATGTTTTTTTTGAAAAAATTGATCGTTTATGATTCATTTCTTATGAATTTATATTATTTATCCTATTATCAAAGATTATGATATTTGATATGAAGGGTATAATTTTCAAATGTTAAGTTCATATTCTTATACCATTATGTTTATGTTATGATTATTGTCTCAATTGTTTTCCATTACTAAGAATATGGTCCAATAGTTTTATTATGTTTTATCTTTACTAGGTTATAAATAAAGAGTTTAGGTAGGGGTACTAAAGGGGAAGATCTTTGTGGGAAACATTAAAGTTCTTTCACCAGATTAGAAGTTTTTTTTATAAGATTACAAAGGAACTAAACTAATAAAGTATTTAGGCATGTGTTTGTGTAATGTATGAAATGTTCCACAACAATTATTTAATATCCATGTACGTCAATCCTCGATTATTATAAGGTGGTTCTGTTTATGATGTACAATTTAATTAACACTAAATTTCTTGATATATATTTAATTTATTTATTTAAATTCAATTTCTTTATTTACATGTAGTTTCTTTTAATTGGTTTATTAAAAAGTTCAGTTACATTTAATTGGGCATTTGAAATTGGATATGATTTTTTTGGAAAAAACCCCACTTCCATTCAATTAGGTTGTGTTGTTATATTTTATGGAAATGATTTAAATTAAATTGTAGAAATTAAATTGTGAAATTGATTTGATGAAATTTATATCAAATTATAATTTTAAAAAAATGGATTAAAATTGTTTTGATAGAAACCCATTGGTTTTATCTCAGAAAAAGGCATTATTTGATAAAAACCCATGTGTTGTTTTGTATACAGAAAATTTGGATATTTGAATTTAGGGAATGATATAAATTGTATTTTAAAAAGTTTAAAAATAATATTCCCATCATTGAATTTTGGTAGAGAACATGTAATCGTAGGTAGTTGGTGAGTTATTTGACAAAAAATCGAGGACGAGAATGCCATAGCAACAAATAGATGCATTAAAACTGAAACATAAACTATTTGGAACATTTTATTCCTTAGTAGGATGTCAATGAGTCCTATTTGAATAGTTACAATGGGATGTGTGTTTACATTGTTTTCATCATTATATAAGTGTGTGAGGATCCCATAATTTGAAACTATCATACCTTTTGGAAGATGACCATGTGGCACATAGAGTCCTCTTTATGTATTTATATATCATTTTAGTTGCTTTATATATATATATTTAATTTCTTCGTTACTATGTTTTACTTTTTTCTCTATAGTATCATACTCATTTTTTATGAGCATATCAAAAGAATCCCATTCAAAAATTTTGTTATCTCATGATTTATTTTATCTTCTATTACTAGAGCATGAATTTCATAATAGTTAAAAAAACCATTATTCATTCCCATCTTATAATAAATGTTTCAAAAATTAAATGGAAATAATTTGTATCATATGATGTTTCTAAAAATATTTTTTTCATCTAATATAAACTATGTAGTATAGAAAGGTTTTTTTATAATGATAGCTTTTTCTGTTGGCACATTAGATAATCCAAATATAAGTAGACCACCAGTTTTTGATCGAGCTGACTTTGAGTATTGGAGATATTATATGATGACCTTTTAATTTATGTCAGATTGAATAATTTTTCTATGAAGGTAAAAAATTATAATATTCATTATAAGGTAAGTAATTTTTTAATAGAGATGAAAAAAGTGAGTCTTAGTTAAACTATAGAGTTTCGAACACTATTTTGCGTTCATTGATCAGAAATATCAACATACATATATAATCTTATAAAATATTGAACAATATCTTGGTAAAGTTAAAAGTTTCACATTTTTAAAATTCTATGGTTTTATAAATAAGAAGAGGTATTCTTTGTATTGATTATCGGGATTTTGATTTTTATCAAGTGAGACTGACACCAAAATGCTTAATAGATTTATGACTATTTTTAGTATCTTATAATCACTTGAACAAAATAATTATTAGATTAAAATTTTATTGATATTTTCATTGATATCATTCCCATATAATGATAATCTAAGAGATAAAATATATATGACATGAAACATCTAACTATGTTGTGTTTTGATAATCTTATTAGATTCCTCATAAATTATAGAAGAAGGTTGAAGAGATATGCTGATAAAGATAAAAAGAAGAACTTGGTAGCTTTTTCATCAACTTCTTTGAATGTTAGATCTATAAGAGAAAAGAATATTAAATGTTTTACAAAATATGTGGTGTAAAAGATAAAATTTAATGATAAGTTAGGTAATAGTACTTTATAGGAATGTGATAATGAACATCTTTAACTTTCTAAATGAATAAAAAAATTATTGGTAATTTTTTTTTACAAGTATGTAAATAATAAGACAGAAAAAGGTGAGAATAATGATACTTATTAATTAATTTTATATGAATTTATGAAATTAGGGTATATCAGACATGATTATAGAATAATGAAAAGGATGTATAGAATCTCAAATAGGTATTATAAAATTAAAGTAAACTGATGTTTGGAAGCCATGGTCACCTAGGTTTAAACTAGTTGAGATAGATCATTAAAAAATTATTTATATGTGTTTAGTGATATTCAAAAAGATATATTATTCTATAATAATATTGTAAGGAATAATAAGTTCCATATGACTAAGGTAATGACTGAATCCTTTACTAATTTTAAATTAAATAAATATTAACCTATTATTTTAGATGATGAATTTAGTTTAAATTATTTGGAAGGGGAAAATTTTATTTTATTAAATATGTGGATTTTTTAACTTAATTTGTGGTAATGAATAGGTACATGAATCTTTTTTATAAAAATAATTCTAAAATAATGAAATATAATTATTTTTAGGAATATCTTGCTAAATACCATAGTAGAATTTCAAAAATATATTCTAAAATTTTAAACTCACACTTGAATTAGATAAGAAATATAGTTTTAGTTTAACTTATAAGGATATGAATTTGGTTAGGAAACTTAATTAAAATGTTCTTAATCTGATGAAACTTCTAAAAAAAATTTCTTCTTGGAAAAATATTTTATTAATATTTATGGATAATAGAAACCATGTGAAACAAACTCTAGAATAGGATTTACTTTAGATCAGTCACATTTCCAATCAAATTACATTATTTATAAAAGTGAAAATTTTTACATAAACTTTCAGTGATGTGTTCACTAGAAAACTAAATGTTCATGATATCAATTTCATTATTTTCGTTTTCATATAGATTTCATTTCAATAAAATATGAATCTATAAAAGATAAAATAGTTGGACATATGTTGATTATTAAAATAATTTCTTCTAATGAATCTTTAACCATGAAATTAAGGGTACCAAAACTATAGTTAGTTATATTTTTAGGATGAAAGGATAAGTACCAGCAGTCCAAATCTTAGGTACATGAATATCCAATTTTCAAGACACCTGGATGAAAAAAATCACTTATTACATTTTCAAAAAATATTATGTGTAAATGTAACTTTTTGAGATAATTCTCAAAGAGAAACCATTAATATTAGGGATGTTTGATATATTGGTAATTATTTAATATAAATTTTTTAAGTGTTGTAGGACATAAGAAAAATATCATGAGAGGAATTCAATTATGTGTTGAATGTTATCTTGTGAACATCATGAATGATATATATACTCTCCATAGATCATAAATAATTTTAATTCCATTTTTTGATAGGCATGATAATTATTACACCTTAAAACTAAAAGAATTTAGTAACCAAGACCTACCTTGTTTAACTAAAATGAAAGGATAATCTTAGATTTGGCATAATTGGTTAGGGCACTGTGATGTTTGTAATTTTACTAAAACTTATAAGAAAGGATTTACAATGTATTTCCCAGTGTTGAGGTTTAATTATTCAAAATTATATGATTCTTGACAATATGGTAAGAACCACAAGTTGATATTTAAATTTATTTTTAGAATTTCATCATCAGAATGTTTTTAGTTAGTGAACATGGATTTGTTTTATAATATAAAAAATAGAAGTATTTTAAGAAAACAATTTACATATATATAGGTTGATGATTATAATAGATATAATTGAGTCTATTTTTTAGATCAGGAATAAGATGATCTTTCTTGTTTTAAAAATTTAATTACACATGTCAAATGTGATAAACAACCACATATAACTACTCATATGATAGATCATGGTTGTGAAATTGAATATTTTTATTTTGAAAATTTGTGTAGTAAAAATATAATTAACCATAACTTTATAGAACATATAAATCGTAATAAAAATGGTATAGTTGATTGAGAAAATAGAATTATTTAAGAAATTTCTCAAACTATGTTGAGTGAATACCCAAATTCTAATCATTTATAGGATGAATAATTTAGTAATTCTTTCTATACTGTACCTCAAGTTTTACTTTGACATTTCATTAATAAAAATTCTAATGAGATGTGAATGGGAAGAAAGATAAAACTTTATTTCTCTATATTATTTAGTTGTAAAGTGTTTATTATAAATAAAAAAGGCCATTTATATAAATTCAATCAAAAATTTGAAGAGGAATTATTTCTTATATATCATAAAACATGAATGTCATATAATTTTATACAACAATGAACATACATTGTTGATGAAGCAATTCATGTTAAATTTTATGAAATAAGTCCGTTTATTTCTAAACATCTATAAACTATGCTACCGAATGATATTTTAATTTTTTTTTAAAATCCTAAAATTGGTTTTCAACCCATTTTGGAAATGTTTTAAAATTTATGGTCAATTAAACATATATTTAAAAAATCTATTCCTTTGAATGGAGTTCACATATTGTTCTAGATTAAAATTTTTCTTTTCTTTGAATCTAGTAAATACTTAAGATTCATCCCACTAGAATTATAATTGGATATATAGATCAACTAGTCAAAAATCATAGTTCATAATGAAATTAATTTGAACATTATGCATTCTTACTTCAGTTAGAACATAAAATACCACTTGAGGCATTAAGTTATAGAGATTAGATAAGAAAAGTTCAAGATACACTCAATAAATTCCAATAGAACAAGGCATTTAATTTTAAATATGACCTAATTATCATTTTATAATTTGAGTGAAATGGATTTTCTGAAATAAATGTGTTGAAAATGGAATTGATTTTTGAAATAAAGAAATCCTTATGGTTACATTTTATAATCAAATAGAGTGTATAGAATATAGAGAAATGTTTTCACTGATAAAAGGAATAAAATCTATTACAAAACATCTATCTATTGAAGGTTATCTTAATTTTAATATTTAACAAATGAATATGAAGTGTTATTTTATTAATCTATATTTTAGGAGAGATTTTTTCTAAAAAAATCATGAGGTTTTGAAAGTATAAAATTTAACCAACATGTATTTAAATTTACTACAGAAATTTATAGACTTAAACAAGATCCATGCTCCAGGTATGATAGACATACCAATTTGTTTTCATCTTAATAATTTTTAAGGGATTAGTTGATAATTTTTTTTATAAATATCATTTTTAAGGACACCACCATTTTAAAAATATATGTCATTGAAATTATATTTTTATTAACTCAAAATAATATTTCCAATTATTTATTATTAATTTTTAAATCTAAGGTTGAAATGAGCATGGTGGGTAAACTATGTTTTTTTCTTGTTTTTATAATTTCTAAAAAACTATTAGGGACTTTTTATCTTAGAAAAGTAAATTAATTATTTACTCAAATAGTTTGATTTTAAAAATACTAAGAGTATAATTAATCCAATAAAAATATATAAAATTCTTTATCTTGATGAATTTGAGAAGCTGATTGATCAAAAAAATTTTGAGGGATGACTAGATATTTATTTTATGTCAAAACTAGTTGACCATATTTAATATTTCCTGTGTTATTATATGAAATATTTCAAAAAACTTAAAAATAATCCAATATTAAACCTATTATGTTATTATTCCATTATATTAATAGAAATATAGATCTTGGTTAACTTTATTCTACTATTATTTATTTTTAACTTATATGTTTTTTAATGTTGACTTTAGTGGATGTAAATTGGATAGAAAAAGTACATCTAGAAGCCATCAGTTCTCTTGATATGATTTATATTCCTTTTAAATTAATAAAAAAATATTCATTGGTACTTTCTAATACTAAATCTAAAGTTAAAATAGCTAGAAGTTATTATGACCAAGTATTGTGTATGTCATACAAATTCACTAATTTTTGTATATATTTCACTAAGACAACAATTCATTATGATGACACTAGTTCTATAGATTTTTTTAAAAACCCAACACATCTATTTTGAGAAAATATTATTGATACAATATTATTTTCCCTCTAGGATCACACATAAAAAAGTTATATTTTTCTAAAAATAATCAGAACACATGACCATCCTATTGATGTTTTTATAATACTCTTCATTTTGGATGATTTGAATACAATTTACAGAAGCATTCCATGATTAATATAAAGTGATTCCTAATATACATCTTGTTTTATCCATATTATAATAGTGAGAATATTCATAAAAATGGTTGAAAACAATTTTTTATCAAATCTATCATTTTTATTTTAAATTTTATATTAATAAAGAAGAGTTATTTGTTTAAATTATAATATTTGTAAGGAATAATTATTTTTTTAATGTAATATTTTTTTATTTGGAAGGAATATTTATCCTTAGAAATAAATGTTTATTTTTTTTGAAATAATACAGTTTTTCATTATTTATAATGAATAATTTTATATTGAAACATTTTAACAAATTTTGGAAGTCCATGTTTATTTTAAAATACATAAATAATTTTAGGAAATCATTCTTTATACAAATATTTAATATTAACCATTAATTTTTCAGTAATTTGAATCTTGTCTTATATATTAGATATGTTGCTTTTATGGTGGGTCCTTGTTTTTTATTGATAGAAATATGAACATATCTCATCTCCCAAATCATAGTTCTTCTAAATCCCTTTAGGTTTATCTAAATCATTTTATGTTTTCATGGATATATCAAGTGATATTCCAAAGAAAGAAATAATCAAATAATGCTTGATCAATATATTGTGATTTGAAATGTATGATTCTATTTTAAAATAATTTTTTTGGTTAAAGGTTTGGAATATTTTTTATGGAAAAAATAAGATCATGATTTTTACATTCCAACTACTATTTTAGTGTTTTATAAAAAGGGAAACATTCATTGTGGTTGATGGTGTGATAAATATTTTTTAATACATTTAAAAATACTTAAAATGTTACTTTAATGTGGATGGAGGAACATTCTAGTTTGAAAATATAATACAAATATATCTTTATCCTTCATAAGTAAACATATTTCATGATATTTTTTTTCACAATTATATGATGAAGAATCATTTTTTAGTTAAGGATATATTTCATATGATGAATAATTTATTTCTAGAAGAAATAATTTTTTCCAATTGTTTGAATCCATTATTCATCCAAGAAATTGAGATGTGTACACTTTCAAAATTAAATATATAAATATTCTAGGATTCTAATTCATTGTGAGGAATATTGTTAATGAGTAATTTAAATGGATATTTATAAAGCGTATTAGATTAAATGTTATTCAGATGAAATTTATCTACTATCCATGTTTTTTCAAATGCGTAATTGTGAAGATTCTTGATGTAGGAAAAGTAAATATTATAGAACCACTATTTCAAGAAAATAATATTTTTTTAGAGAATATTTTTTTTTGATAATATGGTTGGTTTATAATTTTTTTCAAGAGATGTTTGTGGGGAAACATTTAATGATTGTTTTAGAAGATGACATTGAATCCATGAAAATTGAGTTTAAAATAAAATGAAAATTAATAGAATAACTTAAAAAAGCACTATATATCCATAGTAGAATAGTTAAAAACATTACATTTAAAGATTTTTAGGAGTTTATAAAGAATAAAAAATATTGTAAAGAAGGATATCCTTAATTATAAAGAATATAAGGTTTTTTATCTTAGGAAAGAGACCACTAAATATTTCAAAGAGGAAGAAAAGGAGAAAGGTAATGTAGATAAAGAGAGAGAATCATGAGTTTCTTAATATTTTCTAAACGGAGTTACTATTATAGAATTTTATTCTCTTGATGATTCTCCTCAAAATAAGATTAATGAATCTAAATTTTTTGGAAAAGAAGTAGAGATTTTTGTTGAGAGGATTAAAGTTTCTAAGGAAGTTAAAGTTGAAAATATCTTAGAATCTACTCTTTCCTAGAATATTTAAGTTTCTATGTCTAACTGAAAGGTTTCACAGGTAAATCCTTTTCTGCTAGAATATTTATAGAGACTTTTCTATAACTATTCCATCATCTGAAAAGTTTTCCAAAGGATATTTTGAATGTTTAGAAGAATATAGTTCTAAAATTGATGAAATTTTAAAGGAGTAGAAAGACTAAATTAAATTATATTATGATGTTGATGTTGATATTGTTAAAAATTTACCTTCTAATTTTGAAAGTAGTGAAGAATCTTAAAACCAAAGGATTTAAAACACCCCTTATTACAGTTTTTGAAAGTTCAACCAATAATTAATTGGATAGATCTAATATTATGGGGAAGAAGCTTAATTATTTAAATAAATTAATTAAGAATATAGGTTGAATTATGGATATCATTACATATTTCAAAGATGGATGCAAACTGACTAAACAAAAATTCATTCCGGATCAAGGTGTCAAGTGGAAACAATAGATTATTGTTTTTTTTATAAAAATTGTGTATTCTTTGAGAAGTCACAAGGTAAAATATTATGTCAATCAAATGAATTTTAAGAGTATTATAAAATATTTGACTGAGTATAAATGAGATTTTAATTTTTTTCAATAACAAGTGAACATAATTAGCAGATACGATAAGAGTAGTTTTAATTTAACCGAAAGTGTTAGACTGGAAGTTGGAAACTATTTTAGGGTTGTTGATGACTTGAAATCCTTTATATTAAAAAACTATTAATTGATGAAGGATCTAAATAAAATAAATAATTTTCAAAATTAAATGTTTTAAAGGAATGAAGAGTTAAATAATATAAATCATTATGATAATAAATTTTCTTTGAAATATTAATTTCCTTTTAAGATTTGAGAGCTACAGTACATTAATTTTTTTAGATATGGTAATGAATATCTCTTTCAAAAAACTATAAATATGGGTTTTGAAGGTTTTTTATTTTTCATGCACTCTCACATTCTTATTATGTTAGTTTTTTTTATTTTTGAAAAAAATAATTCGGAGAATTGTATAGAACAAAATATTTTTACATTGGGTGGAATTTTTTTAGTTTTGTTGGAAATGGTTTTAAGATTATATGTATTATTTTTGTTATTTTGTCTTGTTTTTTTTTCCAAAAAGGGGTGGATTTTTGGGTTGAAATAATTATTTCGATAATAATAAGAAAATAAAAATACATATCTATATTATCCTTGTTTAATTGTATAAAATTGTCAAATTTTATCTGTTATATTATTTTATGTTCAACTGAAACAACCATTTCGATCGACTATATCATAATTATAAGAAATTTTAAAAGGGTATGTTTATCAGAATAATATGTATATGTGAGTTCCCATAAATTACTGTACATAATTGTTTTAGATTAATTTTCATATTTTTGATGTTTTCTAGAAGTATCATTGTAGTGACACTGAACAACTTAAATGGTAAAAGTAAAATAAGAGTGAATTTCTAGGAAGGAGTAGTAGTTTCTACTTATTTAGTTGAAAATGAACCTCTGAGTCACAAAATCTTAATGTTAAATTTGTTACAAACATCATTTATAAATATCTCTGAAAGGTCAAGGTGAAGAAGTAAACACAAGAATGAAAATACATCTAAATGTTACTTATTTTTTGGAGAGTAAAACTTCTCATTGACTTCAGTGATTCCATTTAAAATCTTTTTAGAGTAGGAACATCTCCTAGACACCTTACTATGTAACCGATGGATTATTTTTGCAATTACCAAGAATTTTTCCATATAAAGAACTCCCAAAACTCATTCTAACCCCAAATTAACCAATATACTAAATTTGAAACCTATATATAATAATTTTATATGCTTCCCCAAATAGAAATTTATTATCCAGAATGAAAATTTATACTATTTAAGTTTCTTATCTCTTTAGAACCCTATTCATTTCTAAATACACAAACATATGTATTGAAAGTTATTATAATTTTCTTTCAAAATAATTATTATATTTGAGAATTCTTCATTGGGATTCCTGAAGTAGCATCCACGTCATAGAATCATTATTCACAATCCTACTAGATATAGTCATTCTGATACTGTACACAAGACTATAAAATTTTAAAAGTCAAGATATCTCAATGGAGAATACACTATAAAAACAATTGATTACACTAGCTCTTTGAATATTCACCACTCACATAATAATTACAGAATTCTCATTCTGGTGACATCACACCCTCATGGTTATTGTTTTCAAAATAAACCAAACCATTTATAAATCACACCACACCCCTGAATCTCCCTACCGTTTTGGTGAAAAACCATAATATCCTACTCGAGACCATACCTCAAATATGAATCTTGTCATAATAATATCAATAGTATTTCTCTCCCATTTGTACTAAAAATCCTTGGAATCAGTCATCCTATAAAAATATTTAACAAAATTGATACTTGATTATCAACCAAGCCACAACCCAATGTTTTTGATTTTCTATTACTAAACATACTAACTTTAAATGATCCAGTTTTTTAGTACCGATATTTTTATATTTCCAAGCCAATATCTGTGGCCTATATTCTTTCATTTATGTAATGGAATAAAACTAAAACCACCTATGTGTTGGGTCCATCATTCTTTTCATAACCGTCATTCATTAATTTCACACCCATAACTACTGTTAATAATATAATTATTAATTGGCGGTACCTCTATAATAATGTTTATCATATTATTAATACAGGATAAAAAACCTTCCTAAAACCTCTTTAATGCTTTCTCTAACATTAATGAGGATTTATTATATTACTTAAATTGTCCCATACCTTGATATTCACTATAGAATTTAATAATATCATGGTTCATAATAAAAATACCTCCCAACTCTTCCGATAACACATCATTAAAACACCCAAACTTGATAGATTTAATAGAAGATTCTATACCTCAATTATCAACAAAAAATATCTCAGTCTATACCACTTCAAAACCCAATATGTCTCACTAGTAGCATGAAATTCGCATCAGTTCCCAAATTATAGTGGTTGGACCACTTTATCTATTACATAGAAATCATATCAATCCAATCAATGTCTCATCAAACATAGCAATCATAAAACACAATTTAACATTTCAAAAATAATAGGCCATCTCTCACATTATTTGACCATATAATAAGATTCACAATAAATCGACAATTTATTGTGTCACTACATATACATAATCTCATATACTAATTAGTCATAAATGTAGTAAGATGAATCAGTAAAACTTCACTTGACTATACACAAGAGTATCCCTTTATCTACCAAAAAATAATATAAAATCATGATTAATCACCCTTTTTTATATTCTCCAATCATTAAAATGTGAACCATTACATTAAAAAATCATCTTATATTTGATATCCTTTTACATGTGACCTTCCACTGAGATTCATCGACAACCCCTGACCTTCTCTAAATAGTTGTGTAACTATGGAGTCATAGATACCACCACTATATCAAAGTACCAGTCAAGGTTCCACACACTATTTTACTCCCAAGGACTAAACACACTTCATCCATTTAACCTAACCATAAAATAAAAATCAATTAAGAAAAAATATAATTCATTGAAAATCATGGTCATGAAATCACCCATAGAATCACATGGACTTCACTATATAATTTTTATATCAAGATAATTTCCTATAATCCATGCATTGATATTTCTCATATGTCACCCAAAATTATCAGGCCTAAATAGACAACATAATTTTAGTCCAAGGATAATATTAAGCCACCTTAATCACATACCATGATGGTTAAGACAAAACCCACTCCGTCGTCTGACTATAAGGGAACATCCATCAAAAAATTCTCAAAATAGTGTTTAGTAGCCCCTGTAGTCAGTAAAAACTCATAACAGGACATCCTTTCATCCAATTATTGCCCTAACATCTAACTCAACTCATAAAAAATGATTGACATCATAAATTCCACAGCCTACACACCTAATTAATACCTGGACAAGCCTCATATGGATGAAAGAAACATCCATTCCTTCAATACAATAAATATCTATGGTACCCCTAACATTCCTATACCATAACCTGATCAAACTTCATATTTATTGATCCCATAACATCAAATAGAAACAAATTCCATTAATATAAAAAAACCCCATAATTATAGGATATCCCACCCTCTTGGGCCAGCCTGAAAATAGAAAATCATTATGCTACCCAAATATAACACTCAAATCACTAATATCTTGAGTAATATATAAATATCTATAAGCTATCCTAAAAATCACAAATGTTACATTCCACTTATTCTATATCTAGTAAAGAAAATAACCACACTATCTTCTAAGATAACAAATGAAAACTAAAATGCTACAATACCCAATCTATGGCTCTCATATGTATTGTGTATCCCATTCCCATGTTAAATACCCACTCTTGAGTTCCAATACTTACTAAGTGTCCATACATTAGGCCACCTAATCAAGGATCATAATCACATGCATGTGCATATAAATGAAATATCGCTAAAATGATCATCGTTAAGAAAACAATACCCATCATTTTTAGTCAATTAAAATCCCACAAAAAAGTTACTTGTGTAAAACCAAATAATTTATTACCAAAAAGTTAAATAAATTAACCACTTTTTTGTAAAAAAAATAAATATCACAATCACATTAAAGAGTACACATGCCATATAAACCTATGTTACTCATATGATTCATGAGAACACACTTTCTTTCCACTATAGGACAAGATAAAGAACCAAAAACCATAAATTTAAAATAAATCATCATGTTTATTTAATATTATTAAATTTTAGCATGGAAAACTAAGAACAATAATATGAACTCCTTGGTAACATGGAAAAAGATCATGCTGGTGTTAGATTAGCATAAAAATCATGTATATCGCAATTTCCAATAATTCCTATATATTTTCAACCATATTAGAAATACTAATTCAAAGAAACAAGTTTATGATACCAATATATAATGTCCTAAAAAATATCACTAAATTAGAACCAATATTTTTGGCATTACATGACCCCAGTAGCACCTCCCTATATTTAAGTGGATATTGATTAACTGTGAGTGTCTATTGTGATATAATGGGAAGTAAGGTAGACAGAAATAATAGAATAAAAGTGAATTTCCCAACTATGTTCCAATAAAAATAATTAATACATCACATTCTATAAAAAATGATCTATTAAAATTTAACTTGAGTCAAGAAGACATAAAAAATATCCCTATGTGGGTAGATCATGTATAACCTGGATCAAAATAAAAAGACATAAGATCACAAAAACCAAGTTTAAAGTCTCATACCTATCCCATTTCCCAACTAATGAAAAGATATCTAACCCAAATATCAAACATCAAGCTGCTTCCCTACCCGTACCTATGATCATGATGTCTTATTTGGTACCAGAGTGCCAATGTACCTGTACAGGGTGGGAGTACATCATAGTAGGTCACTAATAATGGTGTACATTATATATCAAATATTTATAATGTTTGAAAATTTTAATATTCCTAGAATAAATAAATAAGCTATAAAGATAGTACCTTTCACATCCATGATTGCTGACTAAGACACCATGGAGAGAGCATAGCTACTTCGGCTATTTCCAATGTGTGTCTGAACATATCATAAAAATTAAAACTATGTATGTAATCCCAAGTCATATCACACAACATATCATCTAGAACATATGTAACCATAATCTCGGGAGGCATTACATTTTACTCTCACCCAAATACCCCAGGATGCATCATGTTCGAACTCAAATATCACAGATCATCCAGGGTGGGAATTACACCCAACCAAAATCAAACATCATCCCCAGGTTATATATTGTCCATAGTTGAAATTAAAAACCACTCAAAAACATGAGTCCCTAATTGAATTTTCAACCAACTCAATACACATGTGAATCTGGAATCACATATCACCCATTATTGACATTACAACCAGCCCAAATAACAAAAAATTACCGAGTTACATATAAAACATGTTTTTAATTACACCCAACCAAAACTCTTTAATTATTGGTTGGAATTACACTCACCCCTTTACAGAAAATCATCCAACACACACGTTTTTATATTTACATCCAACCCATATTACACTTTCATTGATGGTTGGGATTACAAGCCCTCGAAATCATAAATAAAAAAATGTCAAAAAATATAAAAAGTAATATTAAAAAGTTTATTTATTAATAAGAAAAATATAATATTGAAAAAGTTAATAAACAAAAATACCATAAAAGGGTCAGATGGATTCTATACACCCCGAATACTAACAATATATTTTCCTATAAGTTGGACTCTCAAGTACATAACATATTTTTAAATTCCCATTCATTTATATCGAAATACCTATTATCCTAATATGGAAATTCCCCTAAATGAATTTAATAAGAATAAGAAATAAATAATTTCCCACAAAACCATCTCATGATTGGGACACCCCTCATTGGTTCCTTTAGTCCATTTTCAAACACTTGGGTCAAGGCTCATTACTAAGTGGGAACAATTTCCCTTTAACATAACCACACTCACATCATGATTTAATTAATATCATTGACAAAATGAGTATGTAAAATCAAATATAGGATAATATAACTTTCATCTCAATCCCAGAGTCCTAGAAAGCCATTCCACACATTACTTACCTATGCATAAGTCCATTTCATGGATTAAATACCCATTTTAGGCATGTTAATGAGGGTAAAAAAGTCTCCCCTATTACCAGTAAAACATTACAAGAGGCTAAAAGGTAATTTGAAGGTTTTTCTGACCAATACATAAGCATACCACCACCAATTAACCACATCCCCCACTAAAAGGATGCTAAGGGATAGTGTCCCATGCTTATAATGATTTAATTCACTAAGAGAATATATATTTATGTTTAACCAACCATTTTTTGAATTATAAATCAATAAAAAACATCAATGGTAAAGACATCAACGTTTAATGATCAAAGGGACCACAATGAACTAAAGTACCACCATCCAAATTATAAACACAAAATCAATGTATTTAAATTCTATTAGGTCAAAAACATTTTTTTGTTACTACATATGACCTATAGCATGGTAATTTTTTTGAAAAACTAGGAATGTAATAAATTAACACCTACATCAAGAAATGTGGTCATTCCATTAGAAATGAACAATTTATGAACCATCATGAAAGTAATAAAGGAACACCAACAACACGCAACAGATTCATTCTATTTGAAATGACTGACTACCATCAATGAATAATCTCAATAGTCCACCATCCATCATTTTCATTCCCAAACTCCATCAATAACCACTTTAATTTGTTATAAACCAATTATAATTAATTTACATATCAAAATAATATTAATTACATTAGGTATAACCCAAGAAAAAACCATATGATGTCCTACCATGGAATAGATATTCTATAGTGGGGAGATGATCTCTCTATGTACACCTACATGTTCATTTATAAAAAATAACTTAACCATAGAATTTAAATCCCCAGTTAATTCTATATTAAATTTTTATAAAACCAAATATATATATATACATCTATATAAAACTCAGGAAAATATATGAAACCTAGTGTATTCTTCCACTTGAGGACTCTAATAAACTTTTATATCCATAACCCTCCCATATCATGGTGATCCCACCTTGATCCGGTTGAATTATAAATATACATATATATCTAAATGAACATTGTTAAAATAAGTTGAAAGAAAAGTAAAATAGAAGTGAATAAATTAGAGAAAATAAATTACATCAATAGATAAAAATTTCCACCAAATCATTACCTTTTTAAGAGGTATAAGGGAGGAAGAAGATAGGGGAAGGGGGAACCCTCTCATGGGCTTTGTTTGAATGAGATAATAATCCCTTTACATGGGTATGAATAAAAAAGTCTCAAAATAACAAAAACACCCCACTAAAACATGTTTCATAGGTGAACCAAGTACATTGGCCACTTGTATAGGATAATTAGTATTCCACTGGGTACATGGTACCTACAACTAGCACCAGCAACCTAGTGGCCATATCCTATGGGATCCACCCTTTAATACTTTACTGGATCCTACAACCACCAAAATGGGTATCCTCTAGACTGTTATTACCATTATTCAAGTATTTTCAATATCTTGAAATCCCAAAACTCTACCCATACCTCCACCACCTAATACAATTACTTAGAAACCAACATTTAAATATTTCATAAGGGTTAAAAAATTCCAATTTCTTATCTAAAAACAAATATCAAATTGGTCCTGGTTCCTCACTATTTAGAACCCAATTCATTTCTAACTCCACGGGCTTGAATTAGAATAGGTAGTTACAACATTAGAAACTAATTATTATATTTTAACTATTGAATCATCAATCTTCAAGATTATTAACTGTTCTTATCTTAAATCCATCCCACTGAAACTATAATTAATTTCATGATACTACTTTTTGTTATCAAATATGAACAAACCAAATAGAGTTATCAAATAATTTTATAACTTATTTCTTAAAACACAAGTAACCAACACTCAATATTGAGATTACTATGTCAATTTAGAAACTAGATACCACACATATATTTTTTAAAAACTATTTATGTTATTTTTCACCATATTAGATTTGGAATTTACTACTTTACTATCCCTTATATGGTCTAAAAACATATAATTTTCATAGATATGACATAAAAATATGGTACCTCCCTCATCTAGAGTTTATAAATTCTAGTCATTTGTTAGGATAATCATTTTCCATTTTATCATTGATTAACTCATAGACCGAGTCTCCCAAATCAAGGAATGTGATACAACATTACCTATACCTGGTGTATAAGATAACTCAAAGATGAAATTCTGAATATATTCATCCTATCTTCACTACATCAAATTCAATATCATTGGTTAAAAATATATTTTAGATTATTATGGTTTGAATAAATTGTATATAACTTGCCAAGTATATATTTCCCCCAACTCTTCATAGAATTAACAACTATTATCAAATCTATATCATGTGTGGGACAGTTATTTGCATGTGGTCATAAATATCATGATGCAGAATTCACCACATTATCCATTTGTCTAATAATTCAACCCAATGCAATACTAAATATTCCACAACACATTGAGAAACTCTTATCTAATATATATAATATTAATAATAACAAAATATTATTCATTTTCTTAATCTCATAGAAATATATCTAGAACTTCTCATCCCACTCAGACGTCATATCCTTTCTAGTTTACACCATTATTAATGAAACTATTTTTGATATTTATTCTATAGGGTGTTTTATTATCTTTTATCTCATAAGAAACTCTGAATATAAAAACCATTTTTGAGATTCAATGAAAATATCATTTATTTATCATTATAATAAAAAACCAAAACAACCTTCTCAGAGATGAATTATCTTAATAATCTTATAACCCAAGTCAAAAATTTATATTTGGATAAAATCATATATAATATACGATTTTATCATATATCTAATATGATCATCAAATTTCCTCCATTTTCCTTCTATATTTTCGAGTAAATAAGGATATCATAAAAAAACCACACAATAAACAAACTCAGGTTATTATGGAAGACAAAATTCATCATGTAAATATAAATGGTTGGATTATTGATAACTCCAAAAGAATTAACAAGTTATCATAATATTTACACCTTTTCTAGATGTTTATATTATGAGTGTCAATTTCCATCACAATCAACATGTGATATATCAATATAAATTTGTTCTTCAAAAATACCTTAAACCCTTTAAAAAAATTGAATAAATTATATCTATAAGGGAAATGGTATTTATTCTATATTTTCACTGCATTTATCTTTTAGTTTTTTATTCAAAACCATAAGATAACATCAGTTTTCTTGGAAAACATAATTTGTGTTGCCCAAGGTGAAACTCTTATATTTAATAAAACCCTCATCTTTGATTTCTACAAAATGGATCTTCAGATCTCATAGATCCATGTGAATTATGTGATGCGGTGAAAATCCTATCAAAAATAAAATTTAGGTAATAAGAAAATATAGAACCCCTCATATATGTCCTATGGTAGTCTATATAATTACTTAGTAAGAACATCCAATAAATTCACCCCATTAAAAATTAATCTTGGAAACATTATTACACAGATCCAATAACCAAACTAGTAAATTGGAATGAAAAATTATTATCATTTTTATCAATAGGACCTTCTAAACTCCTATGAAAATACCTTTTTCCTCAAAAAGTGTGAACACATCTATTGTGTAATGTTAAATTAACAATATAACTATTTTATTCAATATGAACCTTAAAATACCGTATCCAAAAAAAAAACAACTAAGAGGTCATATTTGTTCGTTAATAGAATGAAAAAGTCCCATTATATTTACACATCACAAATCATAATATAATAAGAAGAAAATTTTAACATACACTATATACATTCTCAAAATGGAATCACAATATTCATAGAATAATACATCATCTCCATATGGATATAAATCTAAATTACTAATAATGTATATATGAATGAATGAAATGTACTTCATCAAAAAAGTTGGGATAAAATTATAATTAATAAGAAATGTAACTCACACTATCATAGTTAGGGATTAAATTTCCTATATTGTATACTCTACTGTTATTAATTATCCATGATTCATTTGAGTTTGATCTAGACAAGGGTTAATACCCAACAATATATGTGATTCAACTATACAATTATTCCATTTCTCATTTGAGATATTTTGATTTTTTGTCTGGTTGGAAGCTCTAATTCTATTCCCTATTTTGAAGTAACTATAAAACATTATTCAGACCCTAAGCTTCCCTATCAAGCCACACGACTATTCAGACTCCAATTGCATCTACAATGATGTTTAGTGGAACCCCGAAGCACACCTTTAATATCCATAGTGTTGGTTACCAACACCATTGGTTTATACATAAATATATATGGGAGTCATTAACCTTATAAATAAAAAAATTCAACAACACTAGGAATAAGATAATTTTTTTGAATCAAATATACATAAATTATTCATATGAGTACATTTCATGTCTTATAAATACATGTCAAAAATATAAATAAACCACAAGTCTATTATTAGTGAAACACGAAAAACATCTATGTATGAAAAAAAACATAAATAAAAGTTATATACTCATGGTACTCTTCTTGTCAGAATCAAAATAATTCTTCAGATTTATCTTAGTTATTTATCGCAACACTTATTCCACCACCCAAACCCTGTTACCTTATCGATAATAATATCCTCCACTAATCACACATATGACAACTAATATGATGTCCACCCATTGTGGACTCCCTATATTATAATCACCACTAAGTATCTTTACATCCATATGGAACTCACAATAATATCCTCATGTAGTTATCCAACAAGAGGGACCTAACTAAATATCTTTATGAAGTTCTTTATATATATGGATCACACTGAATATAATAATCTAGTTTCCTCTGATTAGAACCTCACTAAATATTTTTATGTAGTTATCATCCCAGAGGGACCTATTTTAATATTCATATACATTGGTTGGGTCACAATAAAATCACAACGGATATTAGTAATTTTATGGGTTTTTACCATCTAAAACATCACCCCTGAAATCATTCCTCAGTTGGGAAACTATCCACACATATGGATCTCCCTATATCATTGGATGTACATCCATAAGGACTCTCCCATAGTCATCACTAACCATCACCCCTAAAAATCATATATTGAGTAGGTCAATATATATCTTCCATGATGTAAAGATCACCCCTTATTCACACACTACATCCAATTATCATCACATATCACTAACCTCTACCACATGGCTAGTCACTTATATCATGACATGTCACACTGGCACCCCTCTCAAGATGGTAGTGAATTTGAAAGTGGCCTATGAAGCCAACATGTAATAAAGCATGAGTTGGAAACTAGAACCAATGTTAAAAATATAAAAATGGGAGTCATTTCCCTAAAAATTTTAGGAACAAAAAAATAAAAGTACAACTAAACCCCATAACATGTAAAATAAATGAAAAATTCCATGAATATATGTAATATAAAACTTTTTAAAACTTAAAAAATACCACAATGAAATCCAATGACATTGACTCAAAAAGGCCAAAAATGACCTCCAAAAGCTAGTTTTATCTAGTTTGATCACTAAACCATTATTAAAAATATTTAAAGTATATATATATATATTTAATGGTTAGAATATTATTATAATTAGCAAGATCCTCGTTAAATTATATTGTTTAAATATTAAATAATTATACTAATCCTCCATGAATAAATAGTAGAACAAACACAAAACAATGTCAGTTCAACTAATAAATAACCTCATAAAGCCTCAGTTACTCCATATAAAATCGTAGTAGAGTAACATAGTATAAACAAAATATATGTTCAGAAGGAATCCTAGAATCAATTACCCACTTATCTAGTCTCTCTCACACCCCAAATAAATACATCATGGTTCTCTAATACCTTCCATGTCTACATAATCCCATATTTTAATAACTATATAACTTCTTAACATCTCCTCATCACAACCAAATATAAATCATATCTATCACTAAATACCACATAAATATATCATACCAAATATCCCATCATAGAAAGATAAAATGAATGTGAATAAAATCAACCACATTACCCCTCCTACCATGCAACCCCCACCATATATTATAACCTCTATCACATCATAACACCTTATCACATCATAAAACTATTATTAAAATGAATTATAACCTATATTTAATAACCTTAGGCCATTATAGAATATACCACGTTTAGAAGAGGGAGCATGGATATGGGAGGAGTTAGAAAACTATTCCCTCTACAAACGGGATATTGGGGAAAACAATAAGATCCTAAAACCATAAGGGAATTGGTAAGGTTACATGACTCTAGTGGAGGTAAATAATAAATTAAAATAAATAATAATGATTATAGTATTTCAAAATATTTTATTTTCAACACATACAACTATTTCATTAGATATCCCACTAATTTATGACTTAAAGATCATAAACCATTCCACTTCAAATTACGCATTCCCTACTTCTTTTAATTTCTGAATTTTACCATCTTCACAAAAATGTACAACAAAACTAGATTACCTCCTATTAATTTTATACCAACCCCACATTATCATAAGATAAAAATATTCATTACATCATCCCAATAATTAATCATCCCCTACAAATAAAATACTGTAATATCTAACCCATAATCTTCTACTACAATCCAAAACCAAGAAAAAAACATGGTTAAAAAAATAAAATATCACCATGAAATATAATTCCCATTGTAAAGAACGTAGATAAATTCCCAAACTTATCATACCTTCATATTAATTCATAATACAAATCAAAAAAATTGTTTCTAAAATTTATAGATTTCAATAAACTCGACTCAATTCCATAAACAAGTAATAATACAATAATGACAGGAGAATATAACAAATGAAAAGTACCAAAAAAGGTCTATAATGACTTAGGATTTTTTTAAATTTATATTACTTTATTTTAGATGAATATTCTTTGAATTACAAAAACACATAAAAAAGGATCATAAAGTCATAGTTCCTTTGTAGATGAGGTAAAAAATATTCTAATTTGGTAAAAGATCTTAAAAATCTCCAATAAAGATAATCCCCTTTACTAATATTCAAAATCATACCCTACTTAAATCTTTTATTTATAACTAGGGGAAATAAAACATAAGAATTGGTGGGATCAGATTCACCTTAAGTGTAAACAAGGGAGATGTATAAGAATAACAAGAGAATTAGGTCATGAGAACATGAAAATAAAATTGGAAAACTATAACCTTCATATAAAATATCATAGTATTGAGTCATTGAATATGGATTGATAGTTAATAAGAAATATATCATCATGAAATCAAAAAACATGAGTTATGAAAACATAATATTGGCATAATAAATAGAATTTTGGAATACACATAACTACTGAAAATCATTTCCATTTTAGTCAAGGATCACTTCTAAGGCTATCATAGTGGAGGGAATTCCCACCCCAAACCGTTATAGTAGTCATGGTTCACTCCTAAGACCATCATTGTGGATACATTCCCTTATTGAACCCTAATCACTCCCCATTACATTCATTTCTATCCCATGAGATAAAAATATTTACCAAATGAATTTAAAGGACATATAGGTCCCACCTTTAACACAATAAAAATCAAACATATGTGTTCAAGAATATCTAAAAAAACCATCATATTATAACCTATTAAATTAAATGGGGTTTATAAACATTTAATCATACCATAACTTCTTCAAAAATGATAGGTTTCATAATAATTACCTCATTTCACCATGGAATAACCTATACAAATAAGTGGATTTCATAATATTTTACTCATGGTATAACACATGAAAGGGAAATAAATTTCATAAACATAATTTTTTATTAAACAAAAACCATTCATAGAAATAATAATAATGGTATCCTTTGATCATAAGTGAGGCATAGGTAACATTAGCAGATATCTTCTTAGATGAAAAATAATCTTAAAAATATCATTTAAAAAATTTATTGATGAAAATAAATTTTCTTTTAAAATATATTTTTTTTAAAAAAATTCAGAAAACATTTTTTTAAAACCTTTTCTTCAAAATAAACCTTGAAGCTAATAATGGAAGATTTTAAAATCATTTAAAACATTTAATGAGTAAAATATCATATTCATTTAAAAAATCCTTCTAAAAAATTTATTTGAAAATAATTAACTTTCAAGATAATATGGAAAACTTGTAAAGTAAGGTTAAATGAAAATAGAGGCAGTGATTGTAGGAAATTGAATTCATGACATACATGTTAAAACAATTATTCATTTCACATTTTGACAAAATTCAGATGGGCATTATTTGAAAAATTTCATGAAGACTAATTTCAAAAAATTATCTAAAAAGTCAAAAAAATGGGTAGAAATATATTTAATATATCAAATTTATAAACATAAAAACATTTTTGAAATAATTTTTAGTAAGAAATGTTTTGGAATAAAAGTGGTTTTGACCGAGGAAAAATAACATCCATTTTTCTTAGAAATATTATTTTAGTCTCTTGAGTACAAAAATTGAAGAAAAAAAAATGAAAAAAAATATTCTAATGAAATAAAAGAATATTATAAAATTCATGAGTTTATTTAGAGATGTATTATAATATATTATATTTGGAAAGAAGATCATAAACACTCCAGTTAAAGGATGATATTGTATAATAAAACTCTAACAACATTGGTAATGTTGAATCATAAGCCCCATGGAAGAATATGCTTAAATAAAACATAAAATATAAATAGAATAAAAAGTTCATGATATTTTATTTCAAAAGGGATTTATATACAACTCATAAAATATGATATGTGAATGAAAAAAAATTATCTCAAAGAAGGAAAATTGAGACAAAATACCATTCTTGGTTGGGTATGTTTTGAATTTTAAAACACGAGAGGGTTATATCTCTAAATGGATATGTAAATAATCCTAATACTTATTAAAATAAATATAAAATAAATTCATGTGTATTATATACAACACAAATTAGAATCATATGGTGAATATGTCTTGTATATCACAAATATAAAAGTGGGATGAAAAACCTTATACCACTTTAGAAATTTATTGAATTGTAACCCAAATAAATCATAAAATAAAATGAACTTTAAATTTAATTAAAATAAGTAGATTCATGATATAAAAGGTCCATGGTTTATTACATACCCCAGTAAAAATGAATGAGTGGGGAATTAGTATATGTCTTCTAGAAATAAAAGTGAGACTAGAAATCCAATACCGTAAGTCTCAAATTACACCATTCACATTTGAAACTCAGGTATAATAAATATAATTATATTATAAATATATTAAATATTAAAAAAATATATATTTGAAACCATATATGATTGAATTAGTTAATTTTATTACCAGTTTCATAACAATTGGATGTTAATGCCATGTTTCAAGCAAAAAGTTCCATGTTTATTGTGTAAATTTTGATTTATTATTTTTAGTTATCTTATAAAGATTATGTTTAAATAAAATTTATAATGTTAAAAATTATATAAATATCATATATATTCTTTATACATGTACTTATATTATTCCGTAAGAGTTATATATAGAAAAAGAAATACACCGTCCATGAGACGGTAGACCGTATGTGTACATGAACACTCTTTCCATTTTCCCAACAGAAAAAAATAATGGTTAAAAATATATTAATATTAAATTATCATTTTTATTTCATATATATCCCATATGTTCTTTAATCCCATCATGATTACCATCTATGTAAATCATGAACGAATCAAATTGCTTCGTGAGGCAGTAGTCCACCGCACACACTAGTGACATTATTGTATTCCCAAAAAATGGATGTTAAGAATGAACATGCGATATCATGATTCGATAAGCACAATAATATAAAAAATATCATATATAAATAATAAATCAAAATTAATATCTATTTTTGAGATGAGGTTTTGAAAGAAAAATACCTTCGATTTGCGAGGTGGTAGTCCACTGCACACATGAATAATGATTTATTAACCCATTAGATGGAAGAATAGGTGGTTTTACATCATGAAGTTAACAAAAAAAATCTAATTTTATGTAATATAATTATTTTATGACATCATAATGTTGTAATAGTTATTTTAGGTGGTGGATGAAAAACTTAAATAAAATTTTTGGTTTGGGATGTTTCCTCTTCTTCATACACCTTTTGGTTTTCACCAAGGCTAGTGCCTACTAGATATTCTATTGGGAAGGAGAGTTGGGCTATGAAGTCCTCAAAAGAATTTAAATCCTTGGAGAAGCTGAATCTTATAAGAAAATATTCCAAGGTTCTTAAACACTATGAAAGCTCAGAGTGGGATACATATAATGCAGAGGACATAATTGCTAAAGGGGGTGGTGATGAGTATGATTTCACTAATAGGTAGTTGTTTTGGACTTGTTGTATCTGATTTATGCCTTTTATTTTATTAATAAATGGTCAAAGGCATGCCTATGACTGATAATTTCTAGTATAGTTCTAAAAAATGGGGTTCTGAATTGTAAAGTGGAGAGTAGAGGGTTTGGACTTATATAGGTGAGGTGACTGACAGACTTATAATTATTTAAATAAAAAAAAGTACCCATATTTTTTTAAATAAAAAAGATTAAAAATGGGTTTTTATCTATAATTAAAGAGATAATTTATAAATATATCCTGTAAATTGGTTTGGGAATGTTTTGGGTCATTTTTAACACTTACCATTTTAGTTAAACCCTATAGTAAACCCATTTCACCTTACTCCTAGTATATTTTTTTTTTACTTTTTACTATTCATTATAGTACAAAGTTACATTTGACATATTATATATTATATATTATAATTATTAAAAATTGAAAATACATTTCACCAAATTTAATTCATAGATGTTGGTAATTTTAATTTAAATTAAAAACTGCAAATGTGATGAAAAATATGGTTTCCAATGAAAAACTGTTTTCAAAAAATTCAAATTGTTTTTCTTTCCAAATTCAATAAAAAATGACTCCAATTACCAATTTTGTGTTAATAGATATCTAATTTATATAAATTTACCTTCAAAACCATCTTAATATAATTTGGATGTTTTTTAATTCATTTAATGAAATGAAAATTCATATTAAAGACAAGTATTTTCACTATTCATTGAAAAATATATCTTCTCCGAAAATTCTATAATATTAATCATTAGATAATTTTGAACTGATTATTTTAGAAATGAAGTTTATTTATTAAAATAAAATTTATAAATTAGTAAAAAATTAATTTTAAAACATGTTATCAAATGAAAACAAAATGACTTTTTATAAAAATAATTTTTGATGTTTAAAATTTGATATATTCTTATCTTTTGTATATAAAACACATAATATGATTTTTAGAGATTTTATTCAATATATAATATATAAATTTAATCAAATTAATTCATAAAAAATATATTAATTTAATTTATTTTGGTGAAAAATGTTTGTGTTCAGGAAAATAGTTTTACATAAAAATATTTTATTTTTTCTCCAAAAGTTTTTTTTCCATTTATATACAATTGGACACAAAAGAATTAATTTTATATTCAATGTTAAACCATTTTTTTACATAATTTACTTAATATTATTCCTACCCATAGTTACAATTTCTATGATATAGCTATCCTATTAAATAATAGTAAAATTATAATAACAAGTCATGTTTTATTTAAACTCGGTGTTTCATGTAATGAAATCTATACTCAGTGTTTTGTGTAACACATGGTAAAATATATGTCACATGTCATGAATGATAAACATAGTTATTATTTTAACTAAAATATCATAAAGATTAAATTTATCAAAAAAATTAAGAAAATATCACAATTTTACACGCCACCCCCTTAAATAAATTAACTCCTACATATTTGAACTTTTTCTCGGTAAAAATGATTCAGAATTATATAATCCCTTTATGGGTAACCAAAATTATATTCAGGGTTAATAAAAACATAACTTAAAGAGATATAAAGGGACGTTTTATGTTTATAGAAAATAACCCATAACTTGGCTTCCATGATGGGAACATTGGTGGGAAGAGAAATCATGGAAATAAAAGTGAAAACTAACACCCAAATACTAATGGACAATGTTAGAGAACATATTCAAGAGAATGTAGATGACCAAAAACCATAAATACATTATTGGTGGAAAGACCATTCATTCCTCATAAATTATGTTAAATTTTTATCATTTTTTTTCAAGTCCCTTTTCCTAACGATGAGTAATTTTTAAGAGAAGATATAGTAACATTATTTTATTCCATTTAATAAGAAAAATATCATTCTTTTTCTGTGCTTTGATCAATTTCATATTCATCTCTTTCTCTAAAAAATTAATATGTAATTTTTATTCCTAAAATAATATTGGATCCTAATATCTATAATATATTGATAAGTTATTCCTTTTATATCTAGTTATCAACATAACAAATTTGTAATGACTAGTTATCCAATATAAATAAATGTTCATATAGTGAAGTATTACATCAATATCTAAAACCTAATCTAATGTTTAACCTAAACCTTCCTATAAATATTTAACCTTATGAACATTCTAAAATTCAATATTGGTATATATGTTTTCTAAATTTCCCTAAATTATACTAATGTTAATATTCAAAATATTATTATTTATCTCTTAATGGCCACATTATAAATATTTGAATACAATGGTAATATATTCTCCTAGATCATGGTAATACCCATAATTACTATAAAACCTCAATGAAAACATTCATGATTTTTAATTCCTTAGATAAAACCATATATATTATTGAATATATTCCACAGATATAATAATGTTGTATACTCCATCAATGATAGAATAAACCACCTTTCCAGCAAATCATTTTCAGTTCTAAGTTCATCAATACAATCCCATTTTCATTATCTATATTATTCATCTTTGTATCCAAAAAAATAAAATTTACTCAACATTAAGAACATTCTAGGGCTTATCACCCCTTAAACAAAAAATCACTTTAAATTTAAATCACTTTTATAGGAGATTAGTACCATTTTACATATTCTTTAAATTTTTTAACAAAAATAGTATAATGAAAAATCCTTATATATTTTAAAATTATTGATTTGAAATTACAAATCACTTAAACCATTTTACTTTAATGATTTGGTATTACAGTGGTCCTTCATTAGTCTAGGGGATAAACCATTGTTTAGAGAATTATCTTAGATAATCCCAAAGTTTGTTTTATATAAGATATTGAATTCATTGGTAAATTTTTGCTCTATGATTTTCATTTACACATAGAAATCATCTTCCCCTCTATTTGACATATTCTTCACTTTAATTCTTTCCACCATCTTGAAATTTTCAAAGCCTAATATTCTTTCCTCTAGGTTCATTACCACATGAAATTTTATAAAACCCCATCTTCCTCTTATTTGACAAGTTAAGAATCTCACCATTGTTCACGTTATTAATCATATATCACGATAGATTATTAGTAAAAATAACATTGTCTTTATCTATAGTCATAATACAATTTGGTTTCTCACAATTATTGAATTTCCATCACATTCATTGTTAACCCAATTTTTTATAGTACCCACCGTTATCTAAAACCAAAAATAATAGTGTGAGAATTAGTAATCCTAGTAAAAAACCATGTAGTCTGTAAAATTATCTATGTGATGTATAAATCATAGAACCATATATGAAATTTATTACTCATTATGTTTAACATAGTTCATTCATATTCGTAAAAATTTTAAATCCTTAATGATGGTTTTTAAAGAGTTTGTGAATTAGAAAAACAGTTCCCTTGGGAGTGTCAAACTAGGTGCGCAACCTGGCTTGTTGTCCTGAACCATGGGATGATTTATTCTAGCTCAATGATTCCATTTTGGAGTTGTTACCCCTTGGTACCTTTGTTCCAAATCCACATTAACTTATAGTGTCCATACAAGGGCTTAATTTCTGGGTACAAAATCACTCTATCCTTTACCAATTTTTTTTTCTCTTTCCTATACATTGACTCATCCTTTGTCTTATCTTAAAAATATCCTTAAGGATCTCAATAATGTTTTCCCATCCTAGTTTCAAATGTTCAACTAAACATAACCTTTGATATCTTATATAGTGTTCTATTATTATAATACAAAGGTTTTAAATCATTTTAAATAAATATTCAATACATAAAAAAAGAACACACATAAGGATCATAAAGGTATAGTGCCTTTGGATACTAGGTACACAATATTATAATTCTGTGAAAGATCTTCCACATCCCCTAGAAAAATATCCCCTTTAGAACTATTCACAAAAATACCCAATTTAAAAACAATCCTTCAAACATGGGGAAAGGAAACATAAGAAAACATGATCTTAGATTTTAATTAAGGGTAAATAAGGGAGATATGTTAGAATAACATGATCAAAAGGGTATGATGACCTGAACATAACATTCAAAAACCATAACTTGCATATCAAAGATCGTAGTCTCGAGCCATGAAATAATAATTGGCAGTCCAAAAGACATGGATCATATATAAATAAAATAACATGATTCATGAGAATATAACATTGGTATAACACATAAAATTGTGGAATAAAAATAAGAATAGAATATAATTTACATTATAGCCCAGGATCACTACCAATGATATCATAGTGGAATTTATTCACTCCTCAAACTATCATAGTAGTAAAGGTTCAATTACAAGACTATCAAAGCTTACATAGTCCCTTACTAAATTGAGTTCACTCCCTATTCTAGTCTTGTTTGTCTCATATGAGTTAAATATTTACCTAATTCAATGGTGAGAGATATATGTCACACCCATCACATAATAAAAACCATACATACATGTGCCATAAGAGCATAAAAATTACATCTTACCATTACCTATGAAATAAAATGACTTTCGTACACATTTTAACACATCATAGCCTTTGGAAATGAGACATGTTTTATAATCATTTAATCATTTCATCATAGAATAGCCCCTGAAAAGAAGTGGGTTTCGTAATCCATTAATTATGGTGTAACTTGAGGAAGAGAAATAGGTGTCATAAATATTATTCTATTTTATAAAAACCATTCAGATAATTATTACGAATTATGTCATTGGATCATATCACCCATAAGGCATGGGTAAGATTATTTTATGTCATAATTTATGGAAAATGTTTTTGAAAGATCAATTAGAACATTTTTTAAGGAAAATGAATTTTCGTTGAAAATATCATTTTAAAAATAAAAATTCAAAATAAAAATTCAAAATATATTTTTTAAAATAATATTTAAAATATATACATGAAGCATTAATATAATTTAAATAATTTCATAATGAAAATAGACATTCCACTTTGAATAACACTTTTTAAAACATAAATCATTATTAAAATACATTTCTTTGAAAAAACCTTAAAATATATAGTGTAATATTGAAATAAAATAGTGCTCATGATGATGGGAAATTCCATTTATGATGTAAATGTGAAAATAATGATTCCTCTCAGAATTTCATTAAAATTACAATGGGAATTATTTGGGAAAAATTCAAGAAGATATCTTTTAAAAAACTTCATAAATAGTTTTCCAATGGATAAAAATTTATAATAAATTTGGAGAATATTTAAACCATTGTAAAATTATATTTAGAAATTATGGTTTTTTAAGAAAAATCTTTTTTCGACCGAATAAGGAAATAACAAAATTTTAGATTAAAAATATTATTTTGGACACTTGAGTACAAAAAGAGACTCAATTGACGGTAAATATGTATTATCATGGAATAACCCTTGGTTAATGAAATTTAGTATTATATTTTTATATGGATCAAATTGTTACTTCGTTAAAACATACACATAAAAATTCCTGATAATCGATAAGATTGTGTAATAAAAAAACAACATTGTTAACATTAAATTATAAGCAATATAAAATTATAATATTAAATTAATCTTATAATATATTGATAATAAATTAATGCATGATACTAGAAGTCAAAGGTTCTATATACACACGTCATAAAAGATTATATGTTCATGACATGCCATATATCTCAAAGAAGGACAATTGAGAAAAAAATCCCTTACTACATGGGTATATTTTGAATCGTAGAACCCTTGAAATAGATATGCTAAACAGGAAAATTAAACCCAAATAGTTTTCAATATAATAAATATAAAATAAATTCCTTCATATTATGTAATCATATATGATAAGGAAGCAGTGAATATGTTATGTATCTTATGAATATAAGAGTGAGACAAGAAATCTTTTAACACTGAAATAATATTTTTAATCGTAATCCATAATAAAAATAAAATCAAGTGAAAATTTGATCATAAATAGATGAATGATATTAATGATATAAAATTTAAATGTGATATTATAAATAACACCCAAATTAGACGATTGGCGAATTTTATTATTTTACCTAGAAATAAAAGAGAGATTAGAAATCCTTTATGATAATTATTGACATCCTTTAAAATCATTAGAAACTCATGTTTAATAAATATATGTTTATTATAGATATACTATATTATCATAAAAATATATATCATAACATATATTATTTACTTTTTTCTTTTATTACCCATCTTCTAAAAATTATATTTTATAGTCATTTTTTTGGAAATAACTTCATTTTTTCCTATGTGTTTTGATATTTAATTTTTGGTCCTCCTACTTTGATTATGGTTCCATAATATAAATAATGTTATACATGATATAAAAATATTTTAAATTTATTATAAATGTATTTTGAGTAATTTACAAGAGTAATAGAAAGAAAATGAAATACCTCATTCATTGATATGGTATACCGAACAAATGTATGACTATTGTTCCCATTTACCCAATGGAGTGAAATAAATATTTTAAAATAATAAGATATAATTAAATAATTAAGTTTTATTAATATATACCACATAATTTCATTAACACCATTCATATTAATTTCCTTTAAAAGAACGAACAAATCACATCTGTTCGCGAGATGGTAGTCTACTGTACAGATGAATGATGTTTTTATATTCTGATGGAATGAATATTTTTAAGTAATATGTGATATAATGATTAAATAAAAAAATATTATCATAAATATACTATATAAAAATTAAATACTTCATTATATCAATTTTGAGAGGTTATGATGGACAACAAATGATGTCAGTTAGTGAGGTAGTAGACCATCTTAAACAGAAATGATGATTTTATAACCTATTTGATGGAGGGAGATTTTTTGTATAAAATGAACTTAATATAACAATATATAATTATATTTTATTCATTTTGGTTTTAATAATATCATTTTTAATTATAATTTAATGAGATGTAAGCAGAAATAAAATAAAATTCCTTGTTATGGACACTTCCTCTTCTTCAAACAACTTCTTTTGGGTTTTACCAAAAAATATTATTAGGTAACATTTTGAAAAAAAGGGTTTTAAGATTATAGGATGGAGTTAAAGAAATAATTTTGGTATATAGTGTCTGAACCATAGGGATTTAGAAGTGTGAAGTGGAGAAGAGAGGGGGTTGCATTTTATAAGTCAGGTGAGTAGCACATTTGTATTGTTTCAAATAAAAACGGCGAAACATTGTTTTTATCATGGAAAATGATCTAAAAATGGGAAATTATATATAATAGAATATATAATGTTTAAATATGACTATCAAATGAAATTTGGAGACGTTTTGGGTCATTATTAACCCTTATATTTTTAATTTAACTTACCGGTAAACCCATTTCACCTAAACCATTTTAAATACTTTTTATTGTTTTTAATAGTCATTATAGTGACAAATTTATTTTATCATATTAGATAATATATTATTATGATTCAAAATATTTAATCCACTTTTTAAATCTTATTAATATAAGTTTAAAAAATTAATTTAAAATTAATCCTGTAAATGCAATGAGAAAGTGATTTTCCAAAGAGAAAATGTTCAAACGTTTAAAAATTTTTTATATCAAAATTCATTATGAAAATTAATCCAATAACATAAATTTGATTAATATATATATAATTAAACTTATATTACCTTATAAATATATTAATTTTTTTTCTGTTTTTTAATTATTTTATAGAAATTACAATTTAAAATAAAAACAACTATTTTTCACAGTTCAGCGAAAACTTCATCTTCTAAGAAACCACTAAAAAATTAAACCTAAGATAAATTTTAAATAATGATTTAAAAAATTATGTTTATTATTTAAAATAAATTTGTTAATTTTTTTAAAACTTAATTTTAAATTAGTGCATAAAAAGTGATAATACTACTTTTTGTAAAATTATATTCTTTGTTGAAAAATTGGATTTATTAGTATTTATTTTCGAGAAAAAACATAATATTAATTATATATGTTTTTGTGATTTTTAATATATATTTAATTAAAATAATTTTTTAAAAAAATTTAGATTAAATTATAAAAGAAAACACATTTGTGTACATAAAGATTGTTTTAAATAAAAAGATTTCCATGATTTTCAAGTAGTTTTATTTTCATTTAAAATTATTTGGTCACCAAATAACTATATTTATATACATGTGTAAACCATATATTTTTATGATTTATTTAATCATATTAAAAATACAATTCTAACAAATAGGTTATAAATATCATATTAAATAAAAAATATTTTAATAGTAGGTCACATTTCATTTAAGATCACTGTTTTGGGTGACACAAGTAATACTCAATGTTCTGTGTAACCCAAGATAAACACAACGTTTCATGTAAGGTGTGATAAAAAATTAGTATAATGTAAAAAAATATATTTAAAATATTAAATTAATTTTTAAAAATGTTTCAAAAAATCTCAGGGTGTTTTATTGTCTCTATGGTAGAAAAAATCAAAATAGTTATATCAATATAAAAGAAATTACCTGGAATTGTATAAAACACATGTGAATTACTATTTTTCCATTTTATTACTTATTATTGTTTTTCATCATAATTAGGTTAATTCTAACCTTTCAATCATTGAAAAAATTTCATGATAATTATGAAATTACACCTGAATAATAAAGGAGAAGTCACAAATCCCCTAACTTAACTAAATAATTAATGCTCACAGTGGAATACGAAGGATAAGAAGATAATCACAGGGATAAAAACACATAATGAAATCCTAAAAAACCAATACCCTAATAACATCTATCATCCACATGACCAAAAAAACATAGTCTAAATTAGTACCACTTCCATCAACTCCCCAATAAAGAAGAAAGAGAGAGAATTCAAATTAATTATAAGGTGTTTTACCTATTCTACAAAGTAGATTTGTCAATATATACTAAGGGAAAAAATCCACTAAAATATGATCATGTATAGTTAATGTAACACAACGTATCTCATAAGGTATATTGGATATCATAATAATAGTCAAGTATTTAAGATGTATTGAAAATTCATAATTTTTATAAAGAAAACTCAAATCACAACATGACAGTAGTAATCATTCCATAATTTAACCTTGATAAAATAATAAAAACCTGATATTATGTATATCTAAGGTGGTAAAAATTCTATAAAATAAATAATATTAATATTGGTCTTGATGCAAACATTTTATCCATTTTATAATACTAAAACTCATGAATATCATGGTGCGATCCATAACCTTATCCCCTCATACATAATTCAAAAAAACTATGATGCAATTTCCCTTATATATAGAATCATGAAATTTAATTTCCTATGACTCTTTGTCATAACAAGTTGAGAAAAAACTCAATATCTATTCAATATGATTAAACATGAACACCTAAATACCAATCAAGAAACAACACCCCTATGCATTGTGAAACAAAATAAGCATAAGATTAACCAGAGGAATTTTATTTATGATTATCTGAAAGAAACTCTATGTAAGAGTAAACCAGTAAAATTCACACCAAAACCAATATATATATAATTCCACTATTGGCCTTATACTCAGAGACCTAGAAACCGTAAATTCTAATGGCGTCGATTCCATATTTCAATAAAAAACCCCACAACCACCAAAATCCACATAGTGCACCACACCAGATTATATAAAAACCCTATTCTCCTATCAAATCATCATGATACAATATATATAGTCATGAAAAAATTAATCCCTTCATTTTAAATATTAGTTAAAAGTATATCCAAATTCATCTTCTATAAAATGATTGTTCGTATTTAACAGTTATATCTAATATAAAAGAAAACATCATCCATGAAACACAAACATGTCTTGGAGATACCTATTAAAGGAAAATAATACCATAACCAAAACATAATGGAGAGAAATAAAAAATAATCAAAATAAAATTTGAAAATATAAAAAAATCACAACATCACGTTTAAAAAAATTATAAAATAGCATAGGATACTTTGTGTGCATATGAAATTAAAATTAATGCAAACACTTCTCTATTTAACAATGTATCTAAAAGACAAAAATTAATAGAATTATGCACATAGGAAATTACTTCTGATAAATATCCTGAATTTTGATTGGATATCCCCAAACATTGGATGATAATCAATTTAAAACCCCCCAAATACATTTCATGAGAGTCATTGTATAGATACTAACAAAGCTGTGAATTTGGTTTTTAGAATTATAAATAAATTTTTTTGGATGAGTGAAGTACCATAAAAGAAGCTAGAAAAAAAATGGGAAAGTAAGAACCAAGACCAAACCCCCTAAAGAAGCTATAAGAGGCTCGTCCAAGAAACCATGTCCAAGACCAGACCCACCGAAAACCCCCGAAAACGATCATACCACACAACATCATATTACCCACCTATAAAAAAATAAATCATGAATTACCACACAACAACACGTGACCAAATAAACCTATAGAACAATCATGAAAATCAAAAGTAACTTTGAAAATCCCCCTTGAGTTATAACCTTGTCAGACGAGACTCTGAACCACCACCACCTTGACACCTCAGAACACTGGTGCTGACCACCCCAAGAAACATCATGGAACCACCAAGGAAAAAAAAGATAAACAAACAAAAAAATAAATTGAAGGGGATATTTTTAAAGGAGAAAGAACATCCAACAACTGAAGATCCTAGGTTCGACACATCCTCGAACAATCCCTAAAAATTATAATGGAGAGCCTGCCACAAACAAACACCAACAACGCAGGTCTACCATCTTTGAGGATATAAACACAATAGAATAATACAAGGGATATGATGAACCTATCCTATAACACCCTAAGATTTCATAGTACGTTATTTCATTAATGTAATCCATTTTCTTGTGCTATATGCGACACTGAGTACGAGCGCACCACAACATACCAAACTATCCGTTCAAAAAATAGTTAGGAATAGTATTAACTGAATTCTGAATCTTATATACTCTATATAATTTTAACATCTATATTATGTGTTTATTAGACATAATATAATAACAGATTCAATTTTTTCAGATAAAAGAAGTATTTTTCAAAAAAATGCAATTTTACAGCTTTTTAAGGGAGAAACCCTTTTAAAACCAATAATTGACACTTTTATATATTCAATATAATGAAATAAAATTCTTTTTTGGAAGTAGGACATAAAAATTTAGTTTGGATAAATTTTTGGTACTTTTCTGATAAGTTTTATATTTTTATGAATAGTGAAAACTACTACCTTTTAATTGAAAAAACTTTTTTAAATGAAATAATTTATAGTGTTAAAAAAATAATTTAAGTAATTATTTTACTTATAATTATTTTAAGTCAAAATAGATATATAAAACCTATATAAGTTCAATTTAATTCATTGGAGTCATTTTATAATAAAATTAGATGAATAAATGTTTATTGAACTTTTTACCCCCTTTTTCCAACCTTTTAGGAGAATTTGAAAATTGGCCTAAAACATAATTCTAACACTTATGTGAGTTTAATTGAAAAAAATTTAGAGACATGATTGATATCGGTACGTAAAATGTGGTTCAATAAAGAGAAAATAATTTTTGGTGAATAATAACTTTTGACTTTTATTTACCATGGTTAAAAGTAAAATGGGTAATTAAGCATAAAAATGATATTATAATTACCCTAACACAAGTAATAATTCTATTGGATAAATTTAATTAGATAAAAAACAAACATAGGAATAAAATATGATCTTATTTGGTCCACTTGGATTAGATTATGACATTTATTATTATTTTATTTAAAGAAGAGTTAGAAGTGTTAAATTCAATGTTTAATAACTAAACAATTTTTAATAAAAAGTTAAACACAATATAAATTTGACTATAAATATTAATTAGAAATATAAAAAGATTTCATATATAAGTTTATTTTATTTATAATTTTTAAACATTAAATAATTTAATTTATTTATGACACAATGATAATGCAGTAATTACCTTATTAATAAAATATTAAAATAATTGATTTATAAATATCCAAATAAATTTAAATTGAGACTATTGATGAATTAAACTAATTTTATAGATTAATATGACATGTTAGGGTTTATTAGATAATTTTTTCTGATGTGTTAAGGATTTTATGACTTTCACAACAAAAAAATACCTAATAGTATCAAAATTGATATAAATTATTTTTTAAACAAAATTCAATATTATTGGTTGGTATAATATTCATAAAAATCTAAGGTTTAGAAAAATGTCTTATATAATTTAATATATGTCATTAATTATCCACTTGGTGTTCTCTTGGAAGTTTAGAGTATGTTTATTAACCATATAGTGTAATAATACAAGAAGACACGGTAAAAGTTAAACTATTTAACTAAGAGTTAAATCTAAATGATAAGGAGAAAATGGTAACATAAAATTGTCAAAAAATTATTATTTGAAATTTTTTCAACCCAAAACCACCTTATATGAGAAATAAATCATTTTGGATCCATTAGAAACCGAAAATGGGTTTATTATAAAATAATGTTTCTTGGTTTTCCTAAAGTGACCCTCACCTCTCTTATAAAAGGGTACTTCCCTGTCTCTCAAAATCACACCTCCAAATCCATTTGGCTCAGACAAACCCTTCTCAAATATCCTCCCAAATTTTCTCCCTTGACCTAGAGGTATTACTTTCATCAGAAATCCAACCTAAGGATCCCTTTTGATCAACTCCAAGGGACACACCCGAAGAAGAGGTGATAATTTGACCACCCTCTTTCAAGTTCCATTATTTTTACACTTCCTCTTTCATTGTTGTTTCCATACCAAAATAATAACTCCAACACCTTATTCATACTGTGATGTTATTATAAATATGTTACAAACAAATTCGTTATTCTATCCATCCTATAAATGAAAAAGTCACCATACGTGCATACGTACGGATTACCGTCTCCACGTCGTGGTATAGTTTTTTATTCAAACACTACATTATTTGGATGGGAATAATAATGAGTATAAATGATGTAAATAATAAATATAACATGTTAATTATTGTTTATATATGATATACCATCCAATTACTTACTATTTCACCATCAATATATTGATATTGTCACTTGTGCGTACGGACGGATTACCATCCCCATGATGTGATGAGATTCATTTCAACGTTCAACCTTCAATGATGATTTTAAAAATATATATTATTAAAAAATATATAATGTATGACAAAATAATTATACATTATATATATATATATGTATATACTTACATATATCATATTCACTTACTTCCATTCAATACGATATGAAAATGAAAACAATATTTATGAGTACGTATGGCCTACCGTCTCTATAAACGGTGCCTTCCATTTCATATTTATATCTATTATAAAAATTTATATTCTAAATAAATATGATATATAAATCAAGTTTTATATTATGGAAGTATTTAAATCTTGATCGAAATGATACGATCAAGAATAATAACTTAAAACACATACAATAAAGAAAGAGATTATTACACAAAATGTTAATTTAACATGGAAATAATTATTAAATGGGTAGTATAAAGTCATAAATAGATCATGTATGATATAATAAATATGAATATGGTTCTTTTATAGTTTAATAAAATACTATGGTCATTATACAGAAGGTTAAGTGTACCCTCAACCAAAGGAAAGTGCAAGGTAACAGTTAATTCTTCAATCTCATTATTATATGAGATTGTTTATGTGAAAGTTATTACTGGGACATATTTATAATCAATGACCTTTTTTATAAAATATATTTCAAATGATTATTTTTAATAGACTCTTTAACTAAAAAATCAATTTTAAATGTTTCAAATATGTATTATTTTAAACCTTTCACATTAATATCAATGTTTTAAAAATGATTTTAAGGATTTATTTATATGGACATGAATGTTTTAAACTGTTAATTCCTTTCAAAAGTTTCAATGTGGCATGGTACACATTGATTCAAAAATATTGTTTTAATGAAATCATTTATAAATTTAATTACTTTTAATATGATTTCATAAAAAATGGATATTCTCTCAAAGAGTTTTACTGATCATTTTAAACTATGTCAAAATCCTTTACCAGATATTATTATTGATCAAGGTTGATTTATTTTGATAAAAATATTCCATATTGTATTGAAGGTTTTTTGATATGTTTTATTGTGGATGTGTTATTTTCATACCATTCATGACTTATGGATAAATTATTGACATTTCATATGCTATTTTTAGTATGAATGTTTATATTATGTTTAAAACATTTCATATGAGGATTGCATTGGACTTAGTAAGTTACTGGTGGAGCCCATTATAGCTCTTCAATGCATTGGTAGGTCTCATGATACAAACTAGTGTATTAGAAAAAATCCTTGAAAAAATATTATTTGTTTTCTTGGCATAAGGCCATGACTATGTGGTTATGACGTCTGGCATTATGCATTCCATAAAAATGAAATTAGCTATTGATATTACATTTGATTATTCGACTAGTTGAATCTCCATGGGAATAAGTAAATGGCATTATTTGATTTATATTTTCCATATTATGATGATGTTTATGTTTAAAAGGATTTTGTTTTAGTTGTATACATTTCCATAAATGTTTATGCTTATTTATTATTGGGACAACTTTGTGTATGAATATTGTATTTGTTGTGAACAATTGTCGATACTGGTTAAAATGAAGAAGGAGATGAAGAATGACTAAAAAGTTAATAGATATTGGATGAAGTTAGGTTGCATGGGGAATTATTATGGAATTATAGAACTGGTTTTAATATTTGAGGAATTATCTTATATGGTCAATTCATATGATTGATGCACTGATCGTTAGTTCAAAGAACTTGTTTTAAAGGTGACACATTGTTTACAACAATAAAGATTGGTGAGGTATCATCCATCAGAAGATGATTGCAGAAGAAAGAGGATTTGAAGAAGACCATGTAGATCTTCATGATTTCATGAGAACCATGAAAGAGCTTACATTAAGAATAAAATCATATGATTTTCATGATGTGTAGAATGATGGTTTAAAAAGATGAGTGAATGTGGAAGGGCTTCACATTCTGAGGTATTCATGCATTTCAAATTATATCAAAATCATAAAATGATTTACTAATTTGTGTTTCACAAATATCATATGTTTTGAGAACTTTTGATTCAAGACTTATCAAGAAAGGGGGAGTAAAAGAGATGCTAGTCATATGACATTTTTATTGGAAAGAATGATGCTGATTGAAGATAGTGAAGTTTCGGTACTTCCCATTGAAAAAATGATGATGCTAATGCTGTTCATTCATAAGATACATATCAAAATGGTGTATTGCATGATAAAAGACGAAGAATGGTTATGATATGAATTAAATAGAACAATGAAAAAGAAACAAACAATCTAGAGGTAGCATAAATGTACATTTTATGGTGGTGCCGTTTTCCATTGTTTCCCAAATTTTAGGGACTGAAAATCGGGAGATGAAGAAACATGATTTTGAAAAAGGAAGTTAGTGCAAGATCTCTAGTTGTTTGAAAACTAGAGTGCAAGGAATTTTTTAGGATCAGAATGTCAAAAAATAGCAAATGAATGTGGTGCACTAAATATTGGAGAATTGGTGAAAAAGAGAAGGTTGCGCGAAAGATTTAATAATTTGTGCAAAATTAGAGGTTGGTGCGAAATAAAATTGCATGCCAAAGGTGAGGTAAAATGAGGTTTTGTGTGCTAGACATAATTTGTGGTCTGAACTTCGGAAAATGGAAAAGGAAGGAAGTGCATGAAAGAATTCCAAAGTGCGCGAAAGATGAAGTTGGCGCGAAAGAGATTTGCATGCCAAAGGAGATGTAAAATGGGGTTTTGCATTCCATGCATAATTTCTGGTCTGAACATCGGAAAATGGAAAAGGACGAAAGCAAGTTAATTATTTCAAAAGTTCAAAAAATATGAGGTTGGCGCGAAAGAGGCTTTCATGGCAAAGGCGATGGAAAATGAGGTTTTGCATGCCAGGAATAATTTGTGGTCCGAACATCAGAAAATGGAAATAGAAGTGTGTGAAAGATTTAAAAAGTGCGTGAATGATGAGGTTTCCATGAAAGAAACTTCCACACCAAAGGCGATGTCAATTGGGGTTTTGTGCGATGCATTAGGATATTGTGCGACCCATTTGGGGTTTTTGTACACAGGGGTCAAAAAGGTCTATAAATAAGAGGTTACCCCCTCACATTCGATATGATCAACACAGAGAAATTAATTGCTCTGAGGTGCGGAAAAATATTAATAAAAGGAGAGTGCATGATAGAAATAGAGTTGCACACAATAGGGAAAAAATTGTGCGCAAGAAGAGAGTTGCACATAAGAAAAAGAATTTCCTCACAATAAGAGAGTTGCGCGCAAGATAGAAGTTGTGTGTAGGAGGTCTTTCGAGAAAAAAGTTGAATGATGTGTGCAAGTCAATAATGTTGTGTGCAAGTGGCCCAAAAGGGGATGCACGAAATATTGGGGTCCCACAGGCCTTCGATAGGTTCATAACACTCTCGATGTGACTTTTCTAAGAATTAAGTACCATGAACCATTCAGTATCACAACATGACTGATTTTTAACACTCTAGTTGTGATTTTGAGAAGTGAGGATGAACTAGTTGTGGAACTGAATTCATATCTACAGAAAGAAAGAAGGTAGTATTATGATATACTCCTATTTTGGTATTTAAGTTTGATTAATGATATTAAGACACTAAAATACCATTCTATATGTTATAGTGTCAAGGGAAAAAGAAAATGAAGAACGGAGTATACCCAACTGTAGGCTAAAAATCATTCAGGGAAGTTTAATTCAGATGATTACAAGTGAAAAAATCTTCATTGCCTGAATAATCCCATTGGTGTATGTGATTCTAGCCAAGAAGAGAGAATAAGATTTAGTATAGTTGGTTGTTGCACTAAGAGGAAGAAAGAAGAATTATAGTGCAGTTGGTGTTGCACTTGAGAAGAAGAGAAGGATAGAAGGAAGAATTGATTGCCTACTACATTGAAAGTATTCATGTGAAGAGAACTAAAGAGGGACAATAGTAGAATCTACCTTTTGATGAAGGAATAAGACTATCTCTATAGGCAGTATAAAGAACCAGCTAGAGGCTGTATGTTGGACTAGGCCATCACCATTCCAGGGAAGAGGATTGTTTCCAACCCCCCTCTAATGTGTAGGGACACACACTGGCAAGATGATTGATTTCCAAGACACTCCATTATAACATCATATTACATTATAGTGAAGAATCTATAAAATGTTCATATCCATGCATGGAAAGGATGTAGCTATACATATTGATTGGTGACCCTTATAAAAATTTTGTGTCCATTTTTTTACTGCTTTATATTATTTCATGTGATAGGAAAAAGAGAATACGAGAATAAAACTCTTAACAGGTTAAGAGGTACATGGATAAAAGTTTGAATTGGTTTAAAAAAAGTCCCCATAACAGATTCACCCACCTCTCTATGGTAGGTATATCCCAAACTAGTCCTCTCATTTGTGAATGTTTCCACTATATTGTTATCCATACTGTGCGTTTGAGCTCACCCATATATTTTGTTTTATTTTACCATGATTCAAAGAAGTATTTTATGATTGATAATAAGGGTTAAGCTAGTGGATTAATGGTGTTCTCAAAGGATCATTTATGTTGTGTTTTATTTTCTAATGTGTAATGTATCATTCATGTATGTAATATATTTTCCAAGACTGATAAACTGATCGGTCTTTCGGGACTTGATTCCTTGTAATCATGCCAATGTATTAATATAATGAACGGACTCTGGGCTTTTGGTGTCGGGTAATTACAGTTGGTATCAGATGAGGTTTAGTAACAACCTTGGAAATAGATTTAGTTAAACTATGATTAGAGAACATTACCCTAAGATATACTTTGAGTATTAGTATAGAATTACTTTATATAATTTTTGTAATGTAGATATTTTGTATATCCTCAATGAAATACATCTATGTCTGGATATGAGAAGTTAGAGGCAGCTCTGGCCAAAATGTACCTAGGAGTGAAAACTTTGACAAGGAGTTTCAGGCTTGACCCGGGGTATCCAGGTACACGAAAACGAGCTATGATGGTCTCTTGGTTATGATACTACTAGGGGATATTCTGAGGATAATTTACATTTTCATTACAAGGAATTATAAATGATTGAAGAGTAAATACTTATCAAAGAAAACATTTTATTATTATACATTATATGTGTAACATTTTCAATTTATGTTAGGTATTTTAAAAGTCGGGAATTATGCATTGCAAATATTAAACTAACCTAGTTTATGCCATTGTTTTGAAATGGCACCAAGTAGAAGGAATGATAATAACAACAATAAGAATGATCGAAATATTAAGAATGATCATATCATTCATGGTATTAACCCAACATTTGAAAGGGAAATATTCTTCCACATATTCTCATCATATGAAGAAATAATATCATGTTTTAATAAGATAAGTAATTAATTATCTAAGTCCTATGGCTTTGAAGGAAAGCAGGAGAAGAATAGGATGAAAGAGATATAGAAGGATAAAGATAAGAGGGGAAAGAAGGATTTTCTTATTTGTGATAATTTTTGAAAGAATCAACTTGGTAAATGCTTGAATGGAATGAGAGTTTGTCATAAGTGTGAATAAAAACGCCACCAAATATGTGATTTCAAGGGTAAGAAAAAGGTTTCAAATGTACAATGGTTCATCTTCAAGGAGTTGGGACACTATCCAAATTAATGTCCACATAATCAGAATATACCACAAATTATGTTGTTGCATAATAATCATTTTTTGATATTACCCCAGATAAAGAGTAAGGAATAGTGTTCTAATGTTGATATTAAAGAATTATGTCATTAGAATATTGTATCAACGATGTACTAGTTATACTAATTTTGGAGTATATAAGGATTTTATTGCAGTAATATTTCATTAAGGACTTGAGATTGTGTGGAACCAAGAAAAGTGACTCAATAGCATGATATTTTTTTGGAAAATAGTTGGTTGTGAGAAAGATAAACCATAATATGGTTCTGATTCTGAGGTAGTGATTTTGGAATACTATATAATTGATTTTTATAAATTATATTGGATATTATGGACTACCTTGAAACTGATTAATGATTTGTATATTCCATCATTGTTGGAGTTTAAAACATTTTTGGATAGAAGGAGTATATCCAATATTCTATAAGGAATAAGGGAGAATGAATGTAATCAATTAGGTTTTATGGTAATTTAGGGTGTTACAATGTTTCAAAAGAATACACTATGAAGGTATTCACATGTTATTATGTGGAAAAAAGATATTCATTGTGTTTACCTTCCTTATAAATTTTGGACTGTGAGTTTGGAAAGAAGTATTTTGGATAATTATAAATGTTGGAATCGATTTAGATTGACTTTTGATACTATTGTTAAGATTAAATCATTTCATGAGATTAGTTTTGTATTTTCATAAAAAGGACAACCCGGAGGTCGGGGGACAACCAGTCGTGTCCGGCAAGGCCATGAGACTTGAAATTGCAAAAAAAGGGTGACAATGGTGGATCACCTTCCACTGGAATACACGATGTCCTAGTTTGTATAATGTAATTTTTATATATTTGGAAAAATGAATAATAAATTCATAATTCTTGGAACCCTATATGATTAGGATAAATAGAATATTTTTTAATTCTATTATCTTTTCAAGTGAAAGAAGTGTTTTTGGTAGGAATTAGTAGAAGGATGAAACTCTACTTGTCAAGTATATTTTTCCCTCTTATTATATGAATAAATTAATTCATAAAATTTAGGGAAGGGATCTTAAAAACAAAAATGTGTTATCATAATACCTTATGTTTTGTTGAACCGATGATATTGTAAATCATTATAGATTGATGGATTTGGGCCCCTAAATTTAACAATTATTTGTGACTGAAGACCCTAATCAATAACTAAAAATATTTACATTTTCCATCTAAATATGTGTCTCCAATTTCATCCAATTTTCTTCTAATCAAGATTATAATTTGGTGGCAACTTTTTCATTTCCATTTCCCTCTTATTAAGACTAAATTTTATTAAGCCAATTTCTGATTTCTCTTTTCCACAAAGGTATTTTTCGATTTTTAAGCTTTTATTTTTGAAGAACAATTTCAAATTGTGAGGAAGAAATTTATTTATGGATTGGATAATGTAATACCCCATGATTTCATATTGCATTATATTAATAATGAAATTCAATAGCAGGAACTTCACCCAACACCGAGTTTGAGCGCACCACAACTTACTAAACTAACCTTTCAAAAAATAGATACGAATAGTATTAACTGCATTTTAAATCATTTATACTCTAAATAATTTTTACATACATATTTTGTGTTCCTTAGACATAATATAAGAACAAATTTATTTTTTCATATAAAAAACGTATTTTTCAATAAAAATAAATTTTACCACATTTTGTTGGAGAAACCTTTATAAAACAAATATTTGACACTATTATATATTCAATTTAATAAAATTAAAATTTCTTTTGAAGTAAGACATAAAAATTTAGTTTGGATAAATTTTTGGGACTTTTCTGATAACTTTTATATTTTGATGAATAGTGAAAAATACAATGTTTTAATTGAAAACAACATTTTTAACCAAAATAATTTCCAGTGTCAAATTATGAATTTGAATTGTTTTCACATATAATTAGATTATATTTTTATCATTTAATTAAATGAATGTCATTATATGTAATTTCACATTTAAATTTGACAGAAACACATGTCAATCTATTGATAGTTTTTACTTTTTAAAAACCAGCCTTTTTGCTTTGACACGAGATTTAATTTTAAATTTATTAATGGAAATTCAATTTCTTTAATTCAGTGTAATTGAATTCATTTTTGAATTAGTAAAATCAAAACTAGTTCATGGTGAATTTTTATTATTTCTCTAAAAACATTCAATTTTTGATGAATAGTGAAAAACAATGCGTTATTGTTAAAAACTGATTTTTATTTAAATATTTTTTTATTTTATTTATATTTATTTTAATTAAAAATAGATATATAATACCTATATAATTTCAATGTAATTCATGAGAGTCATTTTATATTAAAATTAGATGTATAAAGTTTAATTGAACTTTTTCCGTCTTTTACCAACCTTCTAGGAGAATTTTCAAATTGGCAGAAATGGTTATTTTACCACTATTGTGAGTTGAATTTAAAACATTCGAGAGACACAGTTGATATCAGTTATTAAAATTTTGTTCAATAAGATGATTTTTTTGGTGAATAGTGACTTATGACTTATATTTACTATGGTTAAAAGAATATAGGGTAATTAAGGGTAAAAATGATATTATAATTACCCTAACACATGCCCTAATTCTATTGTATAAGTGTAATTTGACAAAAAAACCTTATTAATAAAATATGATCATATTTGGTCAACTTTTATTAGATTAGGACATTTATTATTATATTATTTAAAGAAGAGTTAGAAGTGTTAAATTCAAAGTTTAATAAATAAACCATTTTTAATATAAATTTACACCCAATATAAATTAGACTATTAATATTCATTAAAAATCTAAAAATATTTAATACATAATGTAATTTTATTAATTATTTTTAGATATTAAATAATTTAATTTATTTATGACACAATGATGATGCAGTAATTAACTTATTTATAAAATATTTAAATAATTGATATTATAAATATCAAACTAAATGTAAATTAAGACATGTGATGAATTCCAATAATTTTATAGATTAATATGAAAAGTTTGTGTTGATTATATAAATATTTTTTGAAGGGATATGGTTGTTATGACTTTCACAAAAACAAAATACCAAATAGTGTCAAAATTGAGATAAATTAATTTTTAAAACAAATACTATATTATTGGTAGATATAGTATTCCTAAAAATCTAATATTTGATCAAAATGATTAAATAGAATATATATGTAATTAATTATCCACTTAGGGTTCTCTTGGACGTTTAGAGTAAGTTTATTAACCATATAGTTTAATAATACCAAAAGAAATGGTAAAAGTTAAACTATTTAACTTAGAGATAAATATAGATGATAAGGTGAAAATGGTAACTTAAACTGGTCTAAAACATATTGTTTGAGATTATTTCGACCCATCCCCAACTTATCCTAGAAATAAATCATTTTGGAGACATTAGTAACAGAAAATGATTATATTATAAAATAATATTCCATTCTTTTCCTAAAGTGACCCTCACCGCTCTTATAAATGGGAACTTCCCCTTATCTTAAAATAACACCGCCAAAGGAATTTCTCTCATCCAAACCCTTCACAAATATCCTCCCAACATTCATACCTTCTTCCTAGAGGATTTATGTTTATTAGAAAGCCATCCTAAGGAGTCCTTTGTGTCAACTCAAAAGGAAACACCCGAAGAAGAGGTAATAATTTCACCACCCTCTTTCAAGTTCATTTCTTCTTACACTTACTCTTTATTTGTTGTTTTCATACCAAAATAATAAATAAAATACCTTCTAAATACTGTGATGTTATTATAAAAATGGTACAACCTTATTCGTTATTCTATCCATCCTATAAATGACAAAGTTACCATACGTGCGTACGTCTGGCTTACCGTCTCCACGTCGTGGTGTAGTTTGTTATTCAAACACTTCATTATTTGAATGGGTATAATAATGAGTATAAATGAGGTAAATAATAAATATAACATAATAATTATTCTATAGATATGATATACCATCCAATTACATACGATTTCTCCATCAATATAATAATATTGTCGCTTTTGCGTACCTGTGGATTACCGTCTTCATGACATGATGAGATTCATTACCATATTCACCATTCAATGATGATTATAAAAATATACCTTATTAACAAGTATGTAAAATATAACATAATAATTCTACTGGATATATATATTTATATACATACATATATCTTATTCACTTAATTCTATTTAATACGATATGAAAAGGGAAACAGTGTTTATGCAAACGTACGACCTACCATCTCCATAAACAGCTCGTTCCATTTCATATATCTATCTATTATAAATATTTATATACTAAATATATTTGATATATAAACCAATTTTTATATTTTTGAAGTATTTAAATCATGATCGAAATGATATAATCAAGAATAACATGTTAAAACACGTATGATAATGAAAGCGATAATTAACTCAAATGTTAATTTAACATGGAAATCATTATTAAATGGGTAGTATAATGCCATAAATAATTCATGTACGATATAGTAAATATGAATATGGTTTTGGTATAATTTAATAACATACTATGGTCATTATACAAGAGGTTAAACGTACCCTCAACCAAAAGAAGTGCAAGGTAAGGGTTAATTCCTCGATCTCATTATTATCCGAGTTTGTTTATGTGTAAGTTTATACTAGGATATATTTATTATCCATTTCAATGATTCATAAAAAATATTTCAAAAGGATTCTTTTTAAGGGACTCTTTAACTAAAAAATAATTTTAAATGTTTTAACGATTTATTCTTCGAAACATTTCTCATTAATGTCCATGTATTCAAAATGATTTTAAAGTTTTATTTATAACGACATGAATGTTTTAAAATGTTAATTCCTTACAAAATTATCAAATTTAAATGGGAAAGTTTGATTTAAAAATATAATGAATTTTTTTATAAATGGTGTTACTTTTAAAATTATTTCATGAAAAAGGGATATTTCTCTCAAAGATATTTTGTGATCATTTTGAACTATGTCAACAACCTTTACTGGATACTATTCTTGATTTATGTTGATTTATTATGGTAAAAGTTTTCCATATTGTATTGAAGGTTTTGTAATATGTTTGAAAATAGATGTATTATTTTATACCATTCATGGTTTTTAGATAAAGTATTCACATTTTGTATGCTACTTTTAATAAGAATATTTATGTTATATTTAAACCTCTTCATATGAGGAATGAATTGGACTTAATAAGTGAGATGTGGAGCCCGCTATAGCTCTGTGATGCATCCGTAGGTCTCATGGGACAAACTAGTGTTTTGGAACAAGGCCTTGAAGAAATCTTATTTATAGTCTTGGCTAAAGGCCTTTACTATGTGGTTATGATGTCTTCCATTATGCATTCCATCATTATAAAATTAGATATTGATATTACATGTGATTATTTGACTAGTAGAATATTCATGTGAATATGTAAATGGAATTATTTTATTTATATTTTCTATATTATGATTAAGTTTATGTTTAAAAAGATTTTGTTTTAGTTTTATAAATTGCCTAAAATTTTTATGCTTATTTGTGAATGTTTTCTCTATATTGTTATCCTTACTGAGTGTTTGAGCTCCCCATTTCTTATGTTTTATCTTCCCAGGATTCTGAGAAGTGTTTTCTGATTGATAAGCAGGGTTAATCTAGGAGATTAATGGTATTCTCAGAGGATTATTTATGTTGTGCTTTATTTTCTAATGTGTAATTTAACATCCATTTTTGTAATCTATTTTCCAAGACTGCTAAACTAATAAGAATTTTGAACTTGATTCCTTGTAATCATGATAATGTATTAAAATAATGCACTAACATTGGGATTTTATGGGTGGGGTGTTATGTGGCTCGGATGGGGTTTTGTGTGGAACAAAAAAGAAAAATGGGAGATAAAATCCAAGGTGAAGAAGATCCATCCCAAGGCAAGGTACAAAAAAAGGTGTGGTAACCCTTAGAGACCATCGATAGAGGAGAAAATTCTCTAAATGTGGAACCAAGGGATGAAGAACCAAGAAGCTGAGAAAAATTCAAAAAGGATTGGGAGGAGAAATCACAAAGGTATGCCTCCAGTGCTGAGTTGTCAAGAGGTTGCCATCAGTGACCATGTAACTACTTGAGAGGAAGAAAACAACCCTACCATGAATTGAATCCAATGATCCCAACCAGACGAGAACCCAACAACAGCCACTTAGAACATCTGAGACCCCTTCCACCAAGCGCTCAACACAATGTCTCTAAAACATAGCAGCCTTGAGGAGGAGTGGGGAAGAGGAAGTCAAGAGGTTAAGCAATAACAGATGCCATCGAGAGATATAAAATAGGTAGGAGAATGGATAAAGGGAGAAGGCAATGTAGGGATACCCTAAAAGGGATCTCTCATGCTTGATTCTACTAATGATCCCATTCCGCAACCTTTACAACATTACCCAACACTGAAAAAGTTTGAACTAATCAAGGAGAAAACATAGTCCCTTGACCAATCCTTTATTACCTATAATTAGGAGAGGCCTTCAATAACACATTCTCTTAATCATCTAACTCCCTAGGTATTCTCCTCTGACCAATATAACATTTCCAAAATTCCTAAACTATATATACCCAATTTAAAGTTATTTTTACATTTTTGGTTTTGTTTTGTAACATATCTATTCCATGAACAACTAACTCCCCAATCCCAATCAAGATTAATTTATAAAAATAAAGATATCTATACAATACCATGAATGAAGACATACTGGTGGAAGAGTGGTAACAGTTATTACAATAAAACTAAACCAAAGGAAAATAATTAGACCAAGAACCACCAAAATCAATAATTCATGCAAAAAACATAACGTCAAGTATTTTAATTGTTTGATTTATCTATTCAATAATTTTAGGTTAAAAATAAGTGACAAGTCATAATTAGGAGACATAATCATGTTGAATACTACACTAAACACCTATGATATTTTAATAATCCTAATAAAAAGTGATGGACCTTTGAACTCCAAAAATTTTCACTATCTAATAATTTTAAAACCACACCAAATTATCTATATAAATTTACTCATTAATCACTAATACATGTTATTAATCCATCAACTAATCCCTGATCAACTAAAAATAATCACATCATACCACATATATAGGAAAACAGAAGATAAAATCCATTAGTATATCATCCCACTTCCACATGAGGACATCTAATGTATGAAATAATTCTATTGTGACATGTTTCTCTACCTTCACCAATTGAAAAACTAATAATTGACACACGAACTCTCCAATTGATATCTTAACCCTATCCACCAAAAATATCTCCTTAAGGAAAGATATATAATAGATATACCAAAATTAAAAACCAATGACAATCTATGAAATTCACAAAGAAAAACCTGACACAACACCTATGGAACAAACATAATATCTTGAAACAACACCTTATATAGATCATTATCCTACTATCCATCCATAGAATCACTTGGGAAAATACTATCTTAAAATAATTCTATAATGTCTCAACATTTTAGTAAAGTAATAATTTATATAATTAATATTTATACATCTTGTGTATACTCTATTAAAAGTGATAATAATTTATGGAAGGGATCCTGAGAATTTAGTTTTTTTCATAGCCCATATATATGGGTTTTGGAGAAACAAGAAATGCCACATGGTTTTTTCATAATGAGAAGTAACAGTGTGGCTCAATCATGAAACCTTATATATAGAGGATCATGGTTAAATAACTATTTAAGATTGGATACATCGCTATAGAAAATAGTGAAGAGATTTCATAGAGAAAAAAGACATGGTTATCACATAATTTTTTCAATATTGTGTAGGGGTGAATTACTTGGAGAGTGATTATGCATGGGATGTGCATGGTGTGAAAAACTATGCACCAAATTGGTCTAGGGTATGTTCTACCAAGATAGTAACAGATCATGGTTAGTATATTATTTGGAAAACTGTGTAGCCAAAATGTTTTCCCTTAAAAATTCGTGAAATTACCATTTCCCCTCATGACATTTATGTTTTTATCACCCCTTTATCCCCTAATTGTTCACTTTTTCTACACTACATGTGAATAGATCCCTATTACCCTCGATGGTTTTTTGGAACCTCTCTTATTTATGATAGGAATAAAGTTTCATTGATCATGTTGGATTTATATTTATAATATCTTCAATATTATTTCTTCTTTCCTTCATTTCCATCTCTATATGGAATGGTAAATATATGTGAGATGATATTACATTTTTAGGGTATTTATTTATTCTTTTGATTTCCCCAATTCTATCATATATTTTAGGCTAATATTGGACAAAGAGTCATATACTATTATAAGATAAGTGGTCCAATACTTTTCCCTAAAAGTGTAGTTTTTTATGTCTAGCACTATGTTTCTTTATGCAGGACATTCTGTGCATTTCCTCAGAAATATGATTTAACTTAACATAAATTTTTATCATGTTTATAAATTCTCCCATATTCACTTTCCTTTTTCAGATGTCATATGAATCCACTAGTGACACCACGTCATGAGACATTTATATTAAATTTGTATAATGAATTTTATTAATAAGAATTTGAGTGATTGAAAATAACACAATGGAATATGGTTAAGAATTAATATGATGATTCATTATTACTATTTCATGAACTTATGATGGATTTTGAGACACTGTAAAGGCTTGCTTGGGATAGGTTGCTTCATTATCCCTTGACATGTGATGTTAGATATCACAATTCACATCATTTATTTGGATGTTTTAAATGATTATTTAAATTCACATAGTGGTTGTTAGACATGTAGTTTCATATTTCTCATTATGATGATAAATATTCTGAAATTTGGATCCCGAATCAAATGCTTAGGCTGATACGATTATCTATAACATGGGACTCTTATGATTATGAATGGAAACCCTAGTTGCACCTAAGGTCCATGATAGTACTACATATTTATCTATATATGTTTAGACACACACACATATATACAAATACTTACTTAAACATACATATATATATATATACATGTATATATATGATAACACTAGTTTGCAGAAATACCATCTTAGGATGAATTCTATATAATCAGATGGATGTCCTTTAGAAAACTAAGATGACCTGTTTATGTCTTACATTATTGTTTTACACTAACATACATATAGTCTAATATGTTTAATTACACTATCTATATTATACTAGATTTCATTGGTGGGGTAATATTGATTTATACTCACACCCTATTTGGTTTGCTGATTGGTTCCCAAACAGACTTTATAGATGTAGGTAGTGATAAAGGAATGCTTCTAGCTATAGATTCATGATTTTCTATACATGGAAAGTTTGTGGGAGTGGAGGACTAATATTATACTTGTGATTCTATTGGAGATATATTTTGGTAGTTTTTGTTTTTTTTGTATAGTGAATATGGTGTATGTCTATTCTTGATGTATTCTTCAATTATATTATTTATTGTGTCTTCTTACAAATTCTAATACCTTGTATTACCATTTTTGTATAGCTTACAGAAATGAATTAATTTTAACATAACTATGGTTATTATTGTTCATAGGATAATTATCACTTAATGATATGTTTTCCATTACTTATTCTTATCTTTTTTCTATTTTTACCTATTCTTCAATCACTGTATTCAAATCTAATCATGAGGTTATATTCTGTCAACTATACCACCATAGACCTTCTTTAATAGTCAATATCCTTTGGTGTGTGGAAATCTATTCTTAAGTCCATTCGACCAACCTAGTTCAATTAAATATGAGTGAATAGGGTATAGGTCATCAAAAAGTTGTATTATAGTGGTTTTGATTTTGTCTAAATATTTGGGTTGGTAGACAGGAGACTAGGGATGTGTCATTATTTGGTAGTAAGATGATTCCTAGGAGTAGCTAACCCACGTACTGGGAAAATAAAAATTGTTTTGGATGGTAATTGATATTATAGATTATTCCTATTATAGTTTTACTTATTTCTAAATTTCTTGATGCACATGATTTTGGGAATTTATTATTATTATTATGAGGTTATCTTTTATTCTTGGCTGGTATGGTAAATAAGTGTTGTGTCATTAATCCTTTTATGATTTTTAGGATTTTCATACAATGCATGTGCATGACCTAAAACATGTTATAGTTCCTGAATAGTGATATTTTAAATTTTGTTATCATTTCATGTGGAAAAAATGATATTTTTTTTATTAAAGTGTTTTCCGCAACCTAAACTTTTTTTCCTAAATATCTTGATGGCCATAAATTAATTAACCAATTATCATGCGCTTGAGGTACATAAATTTTATTAAAAGAGATGAAGTGTTAGTTAGTTACAATTACATAGATTCTAATAATAATTTAAAATTAAATAACTTATATAAATTTGGAGTGCGGATCCAACTAACCAAGATATCATAAATGGACTTGGTACATTTTGATACCAAATGTAAAAGTCTGGTTATAGATACATGTAGTGCCAATTAAAACTTATAAATAATATTAATTTATAAATTAGGAATTTAATAAAGATATATCTTGACTAAAATGTACATATATAATTTTATGAATTAAAATTACTAAATATAATGGTTATCACTAAATAGTTATTCCAATTGAATCTTAATGAGTGTTTCCTCTTTCACTTTCTATTTACACATTGTAGATCTGAGACATTTCTTTAAGATAGAGAATGTGAACGAAACCCATCCATAGTAGTGGGATGTAGGATGTGTCTCTAGTGACCCTTGTGATTTTCATATTACCTACACCTGACTAAAAGAGAGAAAATGAGTTTTTGAGCCTTAAATAAGAAGGATTGTACTTAACATATTTGGTTTCTTATGATAGTTTTTTATATTAAATCCCTCTTTGAGGCATGTATATGGAATTTTAGAATTATGCCACCAAAAATGACTCGAGTCAAATACTAAGAATGTGGCATTGACACTTATATTGAGGTTTCAGTCCCTAATCCATCGATATACCTCTTATAGTGAAACATGAGAAACCTTAATGTAACGACCAGAACATTCATGAATAAAATTACATTTGTTTTATTTAAATAAATGTCTTATGGATATATAAAAAACATCAACTATTTTTATTTTTATTTTTAAATGACCATTACGTTTCAATACCACTGATAATATAGGTGTTGAACTGTGATCCTAGAACTGATTTAAAATTAAGGTTTATAAAAAAGAATCTTTTCAACATAGAAAAAGGAGAGGATGACCTCATTTAGATGACTCGGGCCATACAAAGCTCATTTTTTCGGATCTTGTAAAGGTGGTAGAGTCACTAGGCAATGCTCTTGACCAATCCCAAGATGAGAATCAATACATTAAGAGTGAATTTAATCAACTATGAGAGAAGTTAAATTTAATTGACATTACCACTTGTGTGTTGTTATCCCAATAACCCCAAGTGTATGTTACCGTCACACATCTTACCCTTATGTCTTACGTGGGTGTTAAAATAGGTTGTGTAATAAGGATTTAGTTACTTATTGTTTAATCCCTTTTTATAAATAAAAGTATTATCCCATCATTTCCTTTATGAGAATAGTTTAACTTTAAAATATAAATAATTAGATAATTTTTTTGGGAAAAATTGTACTTTTTTTGAAATATATAAATTATTATTTTAAAATGAGGTTTTATTAGTATTTTTATTATAATATTTTTATAATAACACTACTTTTAATTATCAGTTATGAGTATATTTATTCTTTATGGTTTTTACTCTATAAATAATTAAGTATTATGTTTTATTAAGAAATATATTTTAAAATAATATAACTGAAATTGTAATTTTAATTAAATAATTTTTTTTAATGAATTAATGAATTTTTGGAAAAAATAATATTTTAATAAAATAATATTATTTTATATTTTTTATAAAATATAAATAAACATATAATTTTTTTGATTTCAAATGTAACTTTGATTAATGTTTTGAAACTATTTTTTTCAAAACCAATAAATTTTTAATAAATGATAGTTTTTATTTTAAATCTAAAAGTCATTATATTTTTAAAATTATATAGATAAAATGAACATTTTTTTGTAATCCGGATGTCGAAATTATTCAATGGTGAATTTTTCATTATTTTCTAATGCAATCAAAATTTTTGGTAAAATTTAAATATCGTATATATATAATTAGTTTTATAAAATCTTAATGAACCAATACTGATGTAATAAAATACTATAAAATCAATATTTGGCGAATATAAATTTTACCTTTAAAATAATGTGATTTTAGATTTGTTTTGTTTAAATTTATAAGTCCTTAGTGGACACTCCTAGACTTATAAAATAATTTACATTTTCAAATTATTTCCTTGAGAGTATCACTCACCTCCACATAAGAAAGCCTAATATTTTTAAAAGTTTGTAATTTGGAAATAAAAAATAATTTTTTCCACTCCACTTTGAAAAAAACATGGGAAAAACTATGGGTTTATTTCTACTTTTGAATATTTAATTTTATAGATTTCAAAACCTAAGTATGTGAAATATTATATTATTCCCCACCCATTTCTTTATAATCCCACCCATGATACCTCTTCTCTGCACTAAAAATCCTTGTAACACTTCCCTAATCTGCCTGAATCTCCATAGAATTCCCTTAAGCTTCCCCATGCTCTCAAGAATCCTCTTCTCATGATCTTAAAGGCACACACTCAAGTATGTGATTTCTTTCTTTCTCATTTTGTCCATGTTTTTTATGTTGTTATACCCTTTGGTTTTCAATTAAAAATGTTATGGAATGATTTCTAACCTCCTCCATACTTTCATACTTATATTTTAATGATTCTAGACCTCTTTATCACTCATTTATTCTTCCAATGTACACTCATTTCAATGAATTTTTTTTAAGAGTTATTCCATTTCTCCTCTTTCTTCAAGTTTATTTATTATGATACGCCTTATATTCCCAAATTATATGTGTTGAGACATGTATGTATATGAACCCTTAATTTAAATTTTATGTATATATGATGAGATACTAATTTCTCTCCCATCAACCATTTTTATGAATTTTTTATGTCCCGTCGTTTGGCTGCTGAAATTGCACCATAATTTTTCATGCCAAAATCATCATATAGTGAATAAAATTACCATTTATTAATCAAGGTAATTCACCTTTATGAACATATACTTATTTATTATATAATTTCATGTATTTATTCCACTCTATGTTATCATGTAATAAATTATGACATTGTATGATTCCATGTTATATGATTCATGTGGCACACTTATTCATGAAATGAAATGTTTATGAATGGTGCGCCCTAATTTCACTCCAATGCATTGGGTAATGTTTAGTATCATGACACTCTATGTGAAATGAGGACTTACTCATGCTAATTTATTCTAAATTATGGTTTACTCAAGCTAATGCATGTGCAAGGAGGGTTTCCTCATGCTAATACTTGTGCAATGAGCCTTGGACCATGCTAATATCATGTTGTGTATTGTTTCCACATTTTGATCTTATGATAATCATGCTATATCATTCCTTTATGTTCATGTTTCTATTATGATATATTTATATTCCTATTTTCTATCATGTAATTTATTTTTCATGTTATTCCCTATTTACTCCCTTACTGAGCTGTATAGCGCACCATTTTTATGTATGTCCCCAGGTTATCCCATGCAATGCTAAGTACGAAGGAATGTTGTGGTCATGTTTATGAAGTTTTCAATAAAGATGTTGTATTTTGTGTATTAAGTTGTTATGTAATGTTTCTAATATCCCAATACATTAGAACTCTTTATGTATGGAGTTTTCTTAACTAAATGATTATATTATGAATCATGTTTAATTATGTAATAAATAAAGGCTCATTATAGTTGGTATCAAAGGATAGGTTTTGCTATTTTTGTGATTAGGATTAGATTACCCTATTGAAAGCCTTAGGGATAAGAATAATTATAAAAAACCATCCCTATATTTTGGTGAGTATAGAGTAAGTGTGATATCAAGAAAATACATCTATTACTGGATAAAAACATGTAGAGGTGGATCTAGATCAAATGTATCTAGGGGTAAAACCCAAAAAACACAGCTTTGAGCTAGACTTGAATGGAAAATGGTGCATGAAAATAGGCCTTTCTTCACTCTTGGTTCAACACTCATGGGGCATATACATTCATAAATTCACAATCTTAGTATCAACCATTATTAAGAGAATAAAAAAATTACACTAATAATATATGTTGGGAAGTAGATCATGGATAACAAATATTGAAGCCTATAAATTAATAAGTTAAGGAAAGAAATTTTATTTATAAGGTATCCATTTTTTTCATTGGATTTTCCATTATTTTTTACCCATAACGTTCCTTTTATTCCAGCTAGTAATTGATAATAGGATGAATTGGGCTAACAACCGATGCAAAGATCAATGTGATGACTATTCAATTGAGATGCCCAATCCAATGGGAGCGGGAATAAAAAACTTTTTCATGATACTCTCTAAGTTAACTCATGTTTTGAATAGAAACATGGATCTAGATGAACTTCTACCCCCCCCCCCCAAGAAAGAAAAATCCACAATCGAAGTCTTAATGAGACAATGGCCTACTACTTTCAATGGATCATTTGATCCCTCAATCACCAAACACTGGATCAACTCCAATAAAGGGATCTTCTCCATCCTTCAAAGATTTGAATAAGAGAAGGTTCTTATGGATTCTTATTGTATAGAGGGTGAACCTGATCGATGGTGGAAATTGATAAAAAGTACGAATACTAAGACAAATATTGAGGCATTTTAATAGAAGGATTTCCAGAAAATGATTTTACATAAATAGTTTCCTTGCACCCTCCAACTTAAGATGGAAAGGGACTTCTTAGACCTCAAGAAAAAGGTGAAAAATCCATCAGAGCATCTAAGGAAAACATCACAAGGATTGAATGATATAACTATGGCTTTTTCCTTACCCCTGAATGTAGGGATTAATGCTTATTTGTTGGGCTAAAACCTAGACTACTAAAACTCATAGAGATCTATGACTTTGATAGCTTTTAAGAAAATTGTCTGATGTACCCTCAAAGCTGAAATGGAGATTATTAAATCTTGGGGGTATCGTGGGGATAAGATGTGAAAAGTGGAATTTAATTCTTTCATTCTAATGGATAAATGTTTCAAAGAAATTCCAGAATCCAAGTTACCCATGGTATGGAAAGAAGCACCCTAGAAATTTCTTGAAGGGGACAAAGAAATGATTTAGGTGTGGAAGAGAAGGGTACTTGGCCATTAATTACCAACAAGAAAAACCTACTGCTGTGACATAAGAGAGTGATCCTCTCTTATAACCTCAATGCATTGTTAATTTCGACAACTACAAACAACCTAATAACATTACAAACAAGTTCCCTAACCTAAGGGTTTTCAGAGGCAATGAAAAACCTCCAAGGCAGAAAGGGAGAGATTTTTTCCATCATCACTATGAAAGAAAATACTAACAACGAAGTTGTGACAGGTATGCTAGAAATCTCTTAAACAATAGAGAACATACTTTTTTATTCTATTTCTACACATTCTTTTATATCCAGAAAGTTTAGTAGAAAAATCACTACACCACACAAAATCATGGAAGTAGAGATATTGGTGAGAGCTTAAAATGGGGAAATTATTGTATCCCATGAATATAACTTCTTCTCTATGACAATTTCAAATCAAATGTCTTGGAGAACATTTTCATACTCCCCCTGGTGGAATTTAATGCAATTGTTGGCATGGATTGTCTTTCCATATATAATCAAACATAAATTCTCAGGAGTGGGAAATCACTCTCCATTTGGTGAATAAAGCCATGATTCTGTACAAGTGCAAGGAGGAGGATGAATTTTATTTAACCCCATCATCTTATGAATGAATATAACTACCCTATGAGAACATGTACCTTGCTCAGATGATTGTGTCTACAGATGTAACCTTCCTTAAATACATGACTATTGTGGGTAATTCAATGATGTTTTTCTTAAGGAATTTGCAGGTCTTCTTCCTAGAAGTGATGTTGAATTCTTGATTGTTGTCATACCTGGGGAATTACCAATATCCAACACTCCATATAAAATGGATGTTGTGAAGCTTGAGGATACAATGAAACAACTACATGAGAATATAGAGAAAGGGTTTATCGGCCCAAGTGCTTCACCATGGGGTGAACCAGTCCTCTTTTTCATGAAGAAGGATGGGTGAATGAAAATTTTCATTTATTATTGTGTGCTCCAAAAATTCCTGATAAAGAACAAGTATCATCTGCCAAGAATTGATGACTTGTTTGATCAGCTACATTGAGCACAATACTTCTCCAAGGTGGATCTATATTCAGGATATTACTAAGTAAGGGTGAGGAAGGAGGATATCCACAAGAATGCTTTTCTTACAAGGTATGGGTACTATGAATTCATAGTAATGCCTTTCTGACTCACTAATTCTCCAACAATCATCATGTAAATGATTAATAGAGTCATTATATATTATGTCAAAATATTTGTGGTAGTCTTTATAGACGATATTCCAATGTACTACAAAACCAAGGAGGCACATGGGGATCATCGAAGCACTGTACTGGAGACTAGATGAAAGGATAAGCTCTATAAAAAGTACAGAAAGTGTGAGTTTTGGTTGAATGAGGTCCCATTATTGGGTCAAATGTTCCCAAGAAATGGGATTTCTATGGATCCATCCTTAAAAAATGCAATTGATGGATTTTCTAGGACAACATCCATGACATATATCCATAGCTTTTTTGAGGTTATTAGGATATTATTGACAATTTTTTGAGAAATTTCTCATGGTTGTCAAACCTTCTTATGAAGCTAACTCAGAAGGGAGTCATATTTTTATGGAATGATGAATACATAGATAACATTAAGGATTTGAAAAGAAGGTTTATCACTATTCCTGTACTCACACTAGCCAAAAGTGGAGAACATTATGTGTCATTAAATAATGATTTTAATAAGGTTATGGGCTGTGTGTTGATAAAAAATGAAAAAGTCATTGCCTATTATTCAAGGAAATTTATTGTTTATGAGTAAATAGATCAAACAAATGATCTGGAGTTTTCAATATTTATATTCTATTTAAAAATTTTGTGACATTAACTCTTTTGGGAGATATTTGGAATATATATAAATCACAAAATCCTCATTTATATATTCACACAGAAAGTGTTAAACATGCATCAATAAGGATGTAGAGATTTGATAAAAGACTATGAATTCTCAATTCACCACCATCCTGTGAAAGTGAATAAACTAAAAGTTACTAAGTAGAAAGGATCCAACAACTCTTTCATTGATGATAATTGAAAAGGATCCAATATTTATATATTTGATGAAGATAGACATGGGAATCATAAATAAGGGAACATCATCAATACATTCACAAATAATTGCTCAACCATATCTTTTAGAATGGTTGAAGGATGTGAAAAAGGATGATGTAGGAATTTAAGAACAAAGTGGAAACTATTAGAAAAGATATATCCCCATTGTTTAATTTTAATGAAGAAGGAATTCTGAGATTTGGGTCAATATTATGTGTTATATCAATCCCAGAGTTTAAGAATCAACTTTTGGATGATGCACATAGTTAGAATTTCTCTATTATCCGTGGAAACAAAAAGATATATCGAGATATCTAAGGGCATTTTTTCTGGGATAAAATGATGAAGGAGATCGCTGAGTATACATCAATGTTCTTAGTGTGTCACAAAGTGAAGGTTGAGAGGTATAAATCTAAGTGGATGATACAACGATTTCCCATACCAACATGGAAATGGGAGAACATCACCATAGAACTTATCAATGGTCATCTGAAGACATCCAAAAGAAGAAATTCTATCCAGTTTATTATAGATCATCTTATAAGGACTGTACACTTCATTTCAATTAAAGAGGATATATCATTGGATTAACTGAAACAAATATACATTAGAGAAGTGGTACATATACATGGAGTACCACTATTAATTTTCTCCAATCTAGAACCAAGATTCACCTCTATGTATTGGATGAGCCTCTACCATGATTTTAATACTGATCGGAACATCATTACATCTTTTCATCCTCAAACATATGGAAAATCTGAGCAGACTATCCAAACACTTAAGGGAATGTTGAGAGTATGATCAATAGACCTCAATGGATTATGGGATCAATGTCTTCCTATGGTTGAATTCTTTTAAAATAATAGTTTCCACTCAAGAATCCAAATAGCTCCTTATGAATCCTTTTATGGGAAGAGGTGCATAACACTAACATGTTGGGATGATGTTGTGGTGTGAAAACTACTAGGTCTATAAATTTTCGAAAAAATAGAATAGAAAGTTGAGACCATCAAGTAGCACATTAATGACACTCAGAGTCGAAAAATGATCTATTATCACAACCATTGATGAGACTAAGAGTTTTTTGTTAGAGACATGGTATTCCAATGGATATCACCATGGAAGAGTGTTATGAGATTTCTGAAGAAGGTAAATATTATTCCATGGTATTTTTTCTATTTTGAGATCTTGATCACATTGGAGCAGTGGTCGATCGAATGGCACTCTCTCTGAACCTATCTCAAGTACATGATGTATTCCATGTATAACTATTGAGGAAGTACATACCTGACCAATCCCATGTACTCAATCTAGAGGTTGTACCATTGGATAATGACCTATCCTATTAAGAGAAGCCGGTGAAGATCATAGATCATAAGAAAAAATTCTACATAATAATAACATGACCATCGTCAAAGTGTTGTGGATAAGCCACATGTTTTAAGAAGAAATGTGGGAACCTGAGGAAAAAACAAGGAAGAGTTACCCACATCTATTTTAGTGCGTGGAAAAGAAATTTTCAGGGAGAAACTTCTAAAGAGGGATTTTTTTAAAGACCCAAAAATTCATGTATTAAATTAATTTTCTTTTATTTAATTAAATGTATTATGGATATTAAAAACACATAAACTCTTATTATTATTATTATTGGGTTGAAATGAGCATTAAGTATCATTACCATTGATAATATAGGCATTAAACCGTGATCCCACAATTGATATAAATTTATGTTTTTAAAAATTATTTTTTCGGCACAGACAAAGGAGGGAATGGCCTCATCTATAAGACATGGGATGTAGGAAGCTCATTTTTACTCTATAAATGATTAAGTATTCAGTTTGATAAGAATTATATTTTCGTACGACAAAAATAATATTTTATTTTTAAATAAAAATTTATTTTGATTGATTAATTAATTTTTGGAATAAATAATATTTTACTAAAATATTATTATTACATATTTGTTTTAAAAATAAATGATAATATAATTTTGATGAAGTCAAATGTAAATTTTATTAAGGTTTAGAAACTATTTTTGTAAAAACCAATCAATTTTCAATAAAGGATGGTTTCTATTTTAAAAGTTAAAATTCACATATTTAAAAAATTAATTAGATAAAACAAATATTATTTTTGGAATCACGATGTCAAAATTATCCACTGGTGAACTTTTCATAATTTTCTGAAACAATCTATTTTTTGGGTGAAATGTAAATACTGTATAAATATATAATGTGTTTTATGACATCATAATGACCCAATAGTGATTTAATAATATACTATAATGGTGTTATTTGAACAATATATTATTTACCTTTAAAATAATATTATTTTTGATTTTTTTTATTAATTTTATAATGCCTTAGTGGGCCTTCAAAGACATATAAAATATGCTAACATTTTAAAAGGATTTCCTTGAGAGTGTGACTCACCTCCACCCAAGAAAGCCAAATATTTTAATTTAGCATTCTATTGGACTTATAAAATAATGGTTTCCACTGTAGAGACCCGAAGCTTGACGTACATGGACATTACTTTAAATTTTCGGGATACTTAATACATATCAAAAACAGACACACAAGGACAGTAATAGTTTAGTGTCTTCGGAAACTTGGAACGTAATCTTCTAATCGTGGTGAAAGATCTTCAACATCTCCAATAAATATATTCCGATTTTTTTCTTACCTAAAACATTTCTTTATATCATGGGGAAAAGAAAACATAAAAAGGGTGAGTTCAAATGCTCAGTAAGGGTAAGCATGGATAAAATAAAACATACCATATACATTTCAACTTAAAAACATGAACATAATGTTTAAATATCAAAAGCTTGAGCAATGACATAAAACATGGAAGTATGTAAGGCATAGATCATAAAGAAACATTAAGAATGATAAAATAGCATGGGAATAAAACAGGTAATTGTGGAATCCATTAATCACATGTAATGATTTCCATAGTAGCCAAGGCATTGCTGCCAAGACCATCTTAGTGGACAAAGTCACTTTCTGAATCAAGTTCACTCCTCGTTCCAGTCCTGTAATACTGAACCAGATTAACTTACCATTCCAGCCATGTCTATCTAATGCGATATAAATATTTACCCAATGCATTGGAGGGAGATATAGGTCCCACCCATCTCATAATGAAATCATTCTTACTTGTGACACAAAATAAACATACATCATTCATAATAACCCAATAAATAAAATGGGTTTCATAAACATCATCCCATCATCACATAATCCATATAAAAGAAATGGATATCATTTCATAATAAGAAAAGTGAAAACATATAAATCATAGAGACATTACACTTGAAACATACACATATGATATAATGTCATCTTATATGAAAATGGTTTTAATAAAACAATTGAAATGAATTCTTGAGGAAAATATCCTTTTTTCTTCAAAATCATTTTATTTTCACAAAATGTCATGAAATTTTAGAAGAAAAGGTTTTTGTTGAAAATAGTTATGAAATATTTTTAAGGAAGATTCATGAAGATAAGGCTTTAAAAAACCATAAAAATCCTTTCATGCCGTTTACGTTAAAAAAACATTCTTATCGTACTTTTCCCGAAAAAGTCAAAAAAGTACCTCGTAACATAAACAAAAGAAAGATTCCTTAGATACCATGTAGTAAAAGTCAAAAGTGGGTAAAAAGGACATTAGACATACATGAAACTATTTTTAGGAATCATGGACATGGATGATAACAATAACCCCAGTAAATACTTACGAATAAGCAATCTCGGATAAAAATGAGATTTGCAAAATTATCCCTTACCTTAGGTCTGATTTTCTTCGTAAGTGTCCGAACCTCCTGTATAATGATTTAAATAAAGTCATTCACTTATTACAGAATCATATTCATGGTTATTATATCATATATGGTTCACTTATGACTTTATATTACCCGTTCTTTTGTAAATTCATGTTAAAGTAGCGTTTTGGGTAAAATCGTCTCATTTGTCGTTCGTTTTTTAACTTGTAATTGTTCATATGATTACTTAGATCATGATTAATTAAATCCATAATGTAAAACATGATTTATATATAATATATATTTATAATATAGATATATATAATGGATCGATAAATGGAAAAAATACACCGTTCATGGAGACGGTAGGCCGTACGTACGCATGAACGCTATTTTCGTTTCCTTATTGAATTGAGTGGAATTAAGTAGATGACACAAATATATATATATACAAAAATCCAGTAGTATTATTATGTCATATATTTCATGATTACTTATTATATATACTTTATAATCATTCATGAATGGTCTACGTGGAGAATGAATCTCATTGCGTCGTGGAGACGGTAGTCCGTACGTACGCACGAGCGATGATATTGTTATCATGATCGTTGAATTGTATTGGAGTGTATGTGTACTATTTCAGAATCAATATCACTTTATAATAGTCATATATAGTCATTATTTACACCATTATACCCATCCAAGTAAGGTGGTGGTGGAAAATAGATTACACCACGACGTGGAGACGGTATTCCGTACGTACGCACGCGCGGTGATTTTGGTTTTCGTAGGATGGATATATGGTGAAATTGGGTTGTTTCATACTTATAATAACATATCAGTATATGAATGATATTTATGTTATTACTTCATAATGAAACAACCTAATAAGAAAAAGTGGAAGAAGAAATAAAGTTGAAAGAATCGGTGACGGCCATTACCTTTTCTTTGAAGCGCCTCTTTGAGTCCTCCTCTAAGGGTACTAAAATTGGTCTTTAAAGAAGACCGGGACCTCTAGGATATTTCTAGGGAAGTTAAGAAGAGAATTTGGCCGGGGTTGGCCGAGCATGAAGGCTCAATGTGGTGTGAGGAAGAGAGGGAGGAGGTGCCTTTTTATAATGGAGGAGAGGGGCACCTTTGGAATAACAAAAAATATTATTTTATTATAAAGCCAAATTCGGTTATAAATAGCTCCAAATTGATATATTTTGATGCCAATGTGGGGATGGGTCGACATACTCTAATAAAATCTAATTTGGACAAGTTTATTTTTCTATTTTAACCTTATCATTTAGTTTTAACTTTAAGTTAGATAATTTTACTTTTACCGTGTCTTTTTATATTCTTACACTTTAAGGTTAATAAACTTACTATAACAAGCCAAACGAACCCAAAGTTGTTTAGTATTAATATATATAACCTTATCTAAGTCATTTGTCTGAACCTTAGATTTTTAGGAATAAAATAACAATTAATAATATAATATTTGTTTTAAAAACTATTTTATGTCAATTTTGACACTATTTAGTAATTGATTTTTGTGAAAATCATAAGAGAATGATTATTTAGAAAAAGGTTTATTAAATCAATAATAACATGTCATATTAACCTAGAAAATTAGTGTAATTCATAAAATGTCTCAAATTACATTTATTTTGGTATTGATAACATCAATTATGTCAATATTTCAGTAATAAGATAATTACTGCATCATCTTTGTGTCATAAATAAATTTACTTATTTAAAGTCTAAAAATTACAAATAAAATATAATTATGTAGGAAATATTTTTAGGTTTCTAATTAATATTTATAGTCAAATTTATCTTATGTATAACCCTATATTAAAAATTATATACTTATTAAACTTTGATTTTAACTATTTTAACACTTCTTTAAATAAATTAATAATAAATGTCCTAATCTAATCCATGTGGGCCTAAATGGTCATATTTTATTCCTAAGGATGTTTTTGGTCGAATTATACTTATCCAATAGAATTAGTTCATGTGTTAGGATAATGATAATATCATTTTTACCCTTAATTACCCTATTTACTTTTAACCGTGGTAAAAAAAGGTAAAAAGTTACTATTCACCAAAAATTTATTTCATCTAATTGAACCACATTTTACTTACTGAAATCAACCAAGTCTCTTGGATTTTTGAAATTTCACTCACATAAGTGGTAAAATTATGTTTTATGAAAAATTCATTTTTTTAACTACCACTTAGTGGCTTCACTATTCATTAAAAAATGAAAGTTTCCAGAAAAATACCAAAAATTTGGCCTAATCTATATTTGATATTATGAACTCAAAAATGATGTCTATTTTACCAAATTAAAAACATATCAGTTTCATTACTTAATTTAAAAATTAATTCCCGTCATCAAAACAAATAGCGTGTTCTTAAGAGATAATAAATATCAAAAGATTGACACTTGTTTATGTCTCGTTTAAATGTGAAATTACATACAATGACCAACATTGTATTAAATTGTTAAAATATATTCTAAATATACTTTAAAACCACTCAAATTAATAATTTATCACTATTAATTATTTCGATTAAAAAAGTTGTTTTTAATTAAAATTTAGTAATTTTCACTATTCATCAGAAAATGAAAGTTATCCGAAAAGTACCAAAATTTCACCCAAAGCTAATTTCGATATTCCGAATCCAAAAATGTAGTCCATTTTGAAAAATAAAATTTACAAAATTTCAAAAAGTGGTTATTACTATTCATAACGGGTAGTTTTAATAATATTTTAATAGCATATTGTTGTTTAGTGAAACTCGTTATTGTGTACTACACACGCTATCGAGGAAGGTCGTGATTGCGTGTAACGTAAGGCAAGTCAAGGATGCGTGTTGTGCAAGCTCCTTTTGGTGTATCATACAACACAAGACATTAATGAAATTAAAAAGAATATTTTCATAAAATCTCGGGGTGTTACATTCTACCCCCCTTAAAATGAATTTTTCCCTCGAAATTCGTCAGGGTTATAAATGGTTTACTCCTTGACGATTTCTTTAATAGAAACCCACATCGTAAAAAGGAATACCATAACCAATCTTTAAAAAAAAAGTATGAAATTTAACGGTTACCCAAATAAACTAATCACTAGGTTTCCACATAGATGAAAATATGGATATGGAAGAGAAAACTAACCATCATGTTCTGATGGAGAGTGGTAGAGAACATGGATTTGGAAAAACCAGCAATCAAAAATCAATAGATTTGTGATGATCAAAGGTACCATCTGATTCATCGGATATAAGGGCACTAGGACAACATTTTTGGTCTTCAAGATCATTTCCCTAAAGTTGATAAATTAAGAGAAATAATTACATGATTTTGGTACAATCTCATTGTTTTTCATTAATTGAACAATTTCCACTTCATCCCTTAATGAAATGATGTTGAATTTGTTATTCGTGATGTGTTAGCAGATCATGTTATAGAATGATGGGTCATTACATCTATCTCAAACAAAAGGTTATAAAAGTTATCAAAAATACATAAGTCCATCTATAGTGAGATTAATCATATATGGTTCCTAAAATGGACTTATAATTCATATATCATAATGCTTAATATAATAAAACTAGTTTCTACTAAACATGGACTTCCTGTAGGCCAGTGGTAGGTGATAAAGGCCAGTTGCACTTCGGTTGTGGGTTCGATTTCCACAGCCTTGTCCGACGCGATGGGTTGTCGCCTGTCCTGCAGGTTTTCCTTTTTCTAAAACTACATTACTATAACATCCCATAAATAATACCAAAAAAAATGTTCTATCCTTAAACAATACTAACTTATGTCCAACATAATCCATTCTAATCTTTAAGCTTATCTAAAATACTTCGGTCCAAGGTCATAGTATAAAGAAAATGATTACTTGAAATGTCATCAACCAAGCATGTGAATACCATCATTTATCCCCCATATATCTTGTTGGTCACATTCCAATCATGTGAATACCTTAATCATGTATTCTCTTGAAAAGTGAATACCCATTAAACCTTAGTGAAAAAATGAATGCTGTCAAAAGTTAACTCTTTCCGCATACCAAAATCCAAAAATTCGATATACTCAAACCATGATATAACCTTCTCATTATATCAGTCATGAGCTCATGAATACTATCAAACATTTAATTTTCTCCTTATCCCTTCATTATGCGCATATCATCTACATTCCAAAAATATCTGAATAACCTTTCATGGATACTGTTACCATGAATCATACACTTTCAAAACTCAAGGATAGACAACAGTGTAAAAATCCTTAGATGTCTCTTTATTCCATATTACCATGAGATTACTTATACAACATTACACATGATAAACATGTAATCATTCCACTACATTCTTAAACCATTGACCGAGCTTCAACAATTCTTTCATCTCACATATCATTTGTAGTCTCTTCATCATCATCAACATAAATACTACACATACGACCATACTGATTCTCTTCATGAGACTTTCCCTTAGGGCATTGGTTTTCATAATGCCCGTACATTACACATTTAACCATTGTTTATGTCGTAGAAATACCATTATCCTCATCTCTGGTGTTAACTGAACCTTTTCCTTTGCACTTACTGGCTTTGTGTCCTTCTTTTCCACACCCAAAGCATATTCCAGTTCATTTGAAACATTCTCCTTGATGCCTCTTCCCACATGATTTACATAGGGGAAATTGAACTTTCTTTCCTCTATGATCATCATGAAACTCCATCTTTCTCTTATTAGCTGAGTCAGGAAACTTACCAAATTTTACTTTATTGATCATATTATGAGATTTTTTATTCAGCATGATGTTTGGACTTCCAAATCCCATTTCATTTGGTTGCTCATGAAAAATATCATTCCATTTTCCATCATATCCTCCATTATCGTGAATCATCTTATTTCCAGCCATTTTCTAAAACCCAAAAAGAATAGTGTGAGAGGAAAAAATCAAATAAAGGAGGATTAACTTCAATATCTAACATCTTTGGTTTAATCTAATATCGTTATCATATTTCTATGACTATATCCTATATGTATACTTATCCTTAGGGACATCCCTAGACATACCTTAGAAATATCTCTAGGGATCTCAATAACGTTTGTGCATCCTAGTTTCCAAAGGATGACTAAACTTTTCCTCTGATACCAACTGTAGGGACCCGAAGCTTGATGTACATGGACATTACTTTAAATTTGAGAAATACTTAATACATAACAAAAAAAGACACACAAGGACCGTAATAGTTTAGTGTCTTTGGAAACTTGGAACGTAATCTTCTAATCGTGGTGAATGATCTTCAACATCTCCCATAAAGATCTTACCAATTTTTTCTTACCTAAAACCTTTATTTATATCATGGGGAAAGGAAAACATAAAAATGGTGAGCTCAAATGCTCATTAAGGGTATGCATGGATAAAATAAAACATACCATATACATTTGAATTAAAAAACATGAACATAATGTTTAAACATCAAAATCTTGAGCAATGACATAAAACATGGAAGTACGTAAGGAATAGATCATCAAGAAACATTAAGATTGATAAAATAGCATGGGAATAAAACATGTAATTGTGGAATCCATTAAGCACATGTAATGATTTCCATAGTAGCCAAGGCAGTGCTGCCAAGACCATCTTAGTGGACAAAGTCCCTTTCTGAATCGAGTTCACTCCTCATTCCAGTCCTGTAATACTGAACCGGATTAACTGACCATTCCAGCCATGTCTATCTCATGAGATATAAATCTTTACCCAATGAATTGGAGGAAGATATATGTCCCACCCATCTCATAATGAAATCATTCTTACTTGTGCCACAAAATAAACATACGTCATTCATAATAACCCAATAAATAAAATGGGTTTCATAAACATCATCCCATCATCACATAATCCATATAAAAGAAATGGATATCAATTCATAATAAGAAAAGTGAAACCATGTAAATCATAGATACATTACAATTGAAACAGACACATATGAAATAATGTCATGTTAGATGAAAATGGTTTTGATAAAACACTTGAAATGAATTCTTGAGGAAAATATCCGTTTTTCTTCAAAATCATTTTCTTTTAACAAAATGTCATGCAATTTTAGAAGAAACGGTTTTTGATTAAAATAGTCATGAAATATTTTGAAGGAAGATTCATGAAGACAAGGATTTATGAAACCATAAAAATCTTTTCATGCCGTATACGTTAAAAAAAACATTCTTATCTTACTTTTTCCAGAAAAGTCAAAAAAGTACCTCGTAACGTAAACAAAAGAAAGATTCCTTACATAACATGTAGTAAAAGTCAAAAGTGGGTAAAAAGGACTTTAAAAATACATGAAACCATTTTTAGGAAACATGGACATGGATGATAACAATAACCCTAGTAAATACTTACGAATAAGAAATCTCGGATAAAAATGAGATTTGAAAAATTATCCCTTACCTTAGGTCTGATTTGCTTCGTAAGTGTCCGAACCTCCTGTATAATGATTTAAATAATATCATTAACTTATTACAGAATCATATTCATGGTTATTATATCATATATGGTTCACTTATGACTTTATATTACCCGTTCTTTTGTAACTTCATGTTAAAGTAGCGTTTTGGGTAAAATCGTCTCATTTGTCGTTCCTGTTTTAAATTGTAATTATTCATATGATTACATAGATCATGATTACTTAAATAAAGAATGTAAAACATGATTTATATATAATATATATTTAGAATATACATATATATAATGGATCGATAAATGGAAATAAATACATCGTTCATGGAGACGGTAGGCCGTACGTACGCATGAACGTTGTTTTCGTTTCCTTATTGAATTGAGTGGAATTAAGTACATGACATAAATATATATATACATAAATCCAGTAGTATTATTATGTCATATATTTCATGATTACTTATTATATATTCTTTATAATCATTCATGAATGGTCAACGTGGAGAATGAATCTCATCGCGTCGTGGAGACGGTAGTCCGTACGTACGCACGAGCGATGATATCGTTATAATGATCGTTGAATTGTATTGGAGTGTATGCGTACTATTTCAGAATCAATATCAATTTATAATAGTCATATATAGTCATTATTTACACCATTATACCCATCCAAGTAAGGTGGTGGTGGAAAATAGATCACACCACGGCGTGGAGACGGTATTCCGTACGTACGCACGCACGGTGATTTCGTTTTCTGTAGGATGGATAGATGGTGAAATAGGGTTTTTTCATACTTATAATAACATATCAGTGTAAGAATGATACTGATGTTATTACTTCATAATGAAACAACCTATGAATAAGAAGTGGAAGAAGAAATAATTTTGAAAGAATCGGTAAAAGACATTACCTTTTCTTTGAAGCGCCTCTTTGAGTCCTCCTCTTAGGGTACTAAAATTGATCTTTGAAGATGACCAGGACCTCTAGTATGTCTCTAGGAAAGTTGAGAAGAGAATTTGGCAGGGGTTTTCCGAGCATGAATGCTCAATGTGGTGTGAGGAAGAGAGGGAAGAGGTGCCCTTTTATAATGGAGTAGAGGGGCACCTTTGGAATAACTAAACATATTATTTTATTATAAAGCCAAATTCGGTTATAAATAGCTCCAAATTGATTTATTTCGAAGCTAATGTGGGTATGGGTCTAAATACTCTCATACAATAGAATTTGGACAAGTTTAGTTTACTATTTTAACCTTATCATTTAATTTTAACTTTAAGTGAGATAATTTTACTTTTATCGTGTCTTTTTATATTCTTACACTTTAAGGTTAATAAACTTACTATAACAAGCCAAAAGAACCCGAAGTTGTTTATTATTAATATATATAACCTTATCTAAGTTATTTGACCGAATATTAGATTTTTAGGAATGAAATAACAATTAATAATATAATATTTGTTTTAAAAACTATTTTATGTCAATTTTGACACTATTTAGTAATTGATTTTTTTTGAAAATCATAACAGAATGATTACTTCAAAAAAAATTAATTAAATCAATAATAACATGTCATATTAACCTATAAAATTAGTTTAATTCATAAAAAGTCTCAAATTACATTTATTTGGGTATTTATAACATCAATTATGTCAATATTTCAGTAATAAGATAATTACTGCATCATCTTTGTGTCATATATAAATTAACTTATATGAAGTCTTAAAATTACAAATAAAATATCATTATGTAGGAAATCTTTTTATATTTCTAATGAATATTTATAGTCGAATTTATATTATGTATAACACTATATTAAAAATTATATACTTATTAAACATTGATTTTAACTATTTTAACACTTCTTTAAATAAATTAATAATAAATGTCCTAATCTAATCCAAGGGGGCCTAAATGTTCATATTTTATTCCTAAGGTTGTTTTTGGTCGAATTACACTTATACAATAGAATTAGGACATGTGTTAGGGTAATAATAATATTATTTTTACCCTTAATTACCATATTTACATTGAACCGTGGTAAAAGAGGTAAAATGTTACTATTCACCAAAAATTATTTTCATCTCATTGAACCACATTTTACTTAATGACATCAACCGTGTCTCTTGGATTTTCGAAATTCCACTCACAGAAGTGGTAAAATTAAGTTTTATGAAAAATTCATTTTTTAACTACCACTTAGTGGTTTCACTCTTCATTAAAAAATGAATGTTTCCAGAAAAATACCAAAAATTAGACCTAATCTATATTTGATATTATGAACTCAAAAATGATGTCTATTTTACCAAATTCAAAACATATCAGTTTCATTACTTAATTTAAAAATTAATTCCCGTGGTCAAAACAAATAGCGTGTTCTTAAGAGATAATAACTATCAAAAGATTGACACTTGTTTATGTCTGGTTTAAATGTGAAATTACATCCAATGAACAACATTTTATTAAATTGTAAAAATATATTCTAAATATACTTTAAAACCACTCAAATTAATAATTTATCACTATTAATTATTTCTATTAAAAATGTTGTTTTTAATTAAAATTTAGTAGTTTTCACTATTCATCAGAAAATGAAAGTTATCCGAAAAGTACCAAAATTTCACCCTAAGCTAATTTTGATATTCTGAATCCAAAAATGAAGTCCATTTTGAAAAATAAAATTTACAAAATTTGAAAAAGTGGTTATTACTATTCATATTGGCTAGTTTTAATAATATTTTAATAGCATATTGTTGTTTAGTGAAACTCGTTATTGCGTACTACACACGCTATCGAGGAAGATCGTGATCGCGTGTAATGCAAGGAAAGTCAAGGATGCATGTTGTGAAAGCTCATTTTGGTGTAGCGTACAACACAAGACATTAATGAAATTAAAAAGAATATTTTTCATAAAATCTCGGGGTGTTACATTCCACTCCACTTTTATAAAAAATATGGGAAAAAACCATATGAAGGTTCTTTGGTTTAAATATTTAATTATATATATTCCAAAACCTATGTTTGTGAAATATTAAATTATTCCCATCTCATTTCTATATAAAAACACACAATATTCAACATGCCTTCACTAAAAATACTTTTATCAAGTCACTAAACTTTCCTACTCTCTTTAGAATCCTCCCAATGTGCCCCAAGACCTAATGAATTCCCTCCTCAAGCTCTTGAATTCACACACTAATGTAATGGATTTATTCATTTTTCATTTATTTCCATGTTTCTCAATGTTGTTAAACCCTTTTATTTTCAATTACTAATGTTGGGGTATAATTCTTCACCTCCCCCATACTACCGTCCTTATGTTAGATTTTTTAGAGACCACTTTATCTCACCTTAATTCCTCCTATGTACACCCATTACCATGCTAAAATTTTGTATGAGTTATTCTATTTATCCTCTTCCAACAAGATTCTTTATTATGTTACTTCTTATATTCACAAATTATATGTATTGGGACATGAATATATATAAACCCCATGCTGTACATTTCATTTCATATTATTATATACCCCTTTAACTCTCATCAATAATTTTTTTTAATTTTCATATCACATCATTAGGCTGCTGAAATTGCACTGCTATTTTTCATGCCAAAATCATCGGGTAGTGAATACAATGCCCATTTCTATATCAAGGGTATTCAACATTGTGTACATATACTTATTGATTATATAATTTCTTGTATTTATTCCACTTTTACTTATCATGGAATAAATGATGATGTTGAATGATTCAATGTTATATGATTCATGTGGCACACTTAAGCATGAAATGAAATGTTTAAAAAGGGTGTGCCAAGATAGCACTCAAATGCATTTGGTAATGTTTAGTATCATGATACACCATGTAATATGAGGGTTTAATCTTGAAAATTCATGTGAAATGTGTGTTTACTCATTCTAATTCATCTGCAATGAGGGTTTACTCATGCTAATCCATGTGCAACGAGCCTTGGCTCATGCTAATATAATGTTGTATGTTGTTAACCCATTTCCCTGTTATGATAATCATGCTATATCACTCCTTTCTATTCATGTTTCTTCTGTGCTGCATTGATATGACTATTTCTTAACATTCATTGAATTATTCATGTTATGCCTTGTTTACTCCCTTACTGTGCTTTATAGACCACTTTTTTATTATGTATATAAATAGATTATCCCATGTAATTCCTAGTATAAAGGAATGTTGTGGTCATGTGAATTTTTTTTTTAATAAAGATGTTGTAATTTATGTCAAAATTTGTCATGTGATATTCCTAATTTTACAAGACATTAGATGTTTCAATCCTCAGACTTGTGTTATGTAAATGTTTATGTAACAAATCATGTTTAAATATGAAATAAAGAGTAGGAGTGTTATACTTAAGCTATTCTAGATATATGTATCTATGTTCAGTTTCAAGAGGGTTTACTATGGATTATACATTTCATATAGGGAGCCCCCTGACCACGCTCTACTATGTAAGAGTTTTCATGAGTTTTTTTGACAACATTATCCACCAAATTTTATAGGATATGGTGTCCCCAATCTTTTGAGTCATGGTTAGAGGATATGATTTATATCTTTGAGAATTTTAATATATTGGTTGATATGAGTGTTAAAATAATGAACTATATTGCTCATGATTTTACCATGCGATGGTGGGACATTATCACCCATGATGGCAAACACCAAGATTTAGTATGGAAGGAAATCCATATAGAGTTAAATTATTAATTTTTCCTAGAAACACTGATATATGTGTAATGTAGGAAATATATGCACTTAAACAGGGGTGTTAAGTCTATAATTGAGTATTCAAATCAATTCACAGAGCATAGAATTTCCCTTAGACTCTCACTAGTGGTGAATTAATTACAAATAGATGGGTTGTGTTTAGTCTTGTGTATGTGACTTGATAGATGCCCAATATGGTGCTGATAATGTGGTAGGATGTGACTTGTTCAATGTTTTTGTAGGAAATTACCATATTTCTATAGTGCTAGAGGTTCCAAACTAGCCCCACCCTCAGGATCCTGATCAGTATCTTCTCACTAAGTGGGTATCTAGAGTACCTCATTCCATTCAAGAAAAGAAGGAGGTTGTTGATGAGGTATCGATACATCAGATATGAAACACTAGTAGAGCAGTGCTGGTTAGGGTATGTAAGTTGTATCATAAGTTCATGGGATAAAATAGTTTCTTGTAGTGAATCCCATACTTGACGAGCATAATACCAGGCCTTTTATATTTCAAGGTACTATCATGGTAACCTATACATAAAATGTTTCACCATTTGACACATGTAATTCACGTTCTTATATATCCATGAAAAATAAGGAAATTTTCGACCTCAATATAGAGAATTTATAGGGTTGAATGAATCTCAATAATATATTGGGGATTTAATATGTGATCGTAAACTGATGTATGAAATATCACAGTGAGGTAGTTGATTAACTTTTCATATGGGATATTTTTTCCTTGACATGTCAATATTTGAAGTAATTATTTTGATGACCTAGTTATTCCCTTATCGACTCTATATTGATTTCTATGATCGAGGGGTTATTTTATCATCACTTAGGGTAATAAATATATTGAAAAGTTAGAATGGGATGTCATGGTGGGTCAATATAGACCAGAGCATTATGTGCTATGTGGAGTGGGAACAAAAAATCATATTCATATTCTTAATGGTTAGAAAATACTTCAGGATGATTTCACTCATATAGAAGATAATTTTGGGGTATTTAACCTAACGATTTCTATAGGTTACCTCATGGGAGATTGGTAGAACATTTAATCAATATAGTGGAAAGAGTGGTACAAATGTCTATTCTTCATTACATGATGGATACTACTGAGCTTCTATAACTCAAGAGGTGGTTGGAAGACTTGAAATATAAGGGTTTATTCGAACCAGTACCTTGGCTTGGGGGTCCCCTGTCTTTTATTCCAAGAAGGATTGAACCCTCAAACATTTTCTGTATTACCAAAAATTGAGTTATCTTATCATGAAGAACTAGTAACCATTACCTCATATGAATTACCTATATACTCATCTCCAAATAGCTTAAATATTTTCAAAGATTGATTTGTGGCCAGAATATCATCATGTATGAGTCAATCCTTTATATATACCACATAAAACAGTCAATAGTATATATAACTTACATGAGAGTTTGGAAATGCCTTTTGGTGTCATGAATGTGTTGTATTTTTTATTGGATCTGATGAATTAGGTTTTCTACCCATTTTAGGATTCATTTATGGTGTTCTTCCTTAATGTAATCTTGGAATACTAATATACTCGATGAAACCCTACCAAACACCTTAATATCATATTGAGTATACAGATTGAGAACCACCTCTATGCTATGATAACAAAATTACACTTTTGGATCAACAAAGATCCCTTTATGGGTAAAATTATCTCATAGGAAAGAGTTTCTATTGACCTAGAGAGTGTGAGATATATGGTTTCCTAAAATAATTACATGAATATCTTTGATGTTACTAGTTTCTTTGGGAAAATAGAGAATTTTAGGTGTTTTATTCATAATTTATCACTCCTCACAACACCTCCTATAGGATTGAATAGGTAGGGCATAAGTGTTTTTGGTAAGAAGAATGTGAGAAAGACATATAGGAGTTTAAAGGAAGAATAACTTCTTTGTTGAACCAGATTATTCCAGATCTAGTAAAAATATATATATTATATTCTGATGCATCATGAATTGGGATGTTATCTATTCAAATGTAGAGAGATAAATTCATGGTTTATGGGTCTCATTATTCAATAAATCATGGTAATAATTACACAATGTATGATATCAAGTTAGCACATGTGGCTCATTCCTTATGTTACTGGTGACATTACACACTAGGAGAGTGGATTGTAGTAAAAAATAATAAAAAAGCCTCAAATTCATATTCAATTAGCATTACATTAAATTTATATATAAAATATTGTTGGAATAAATATATTAATTTTAATTTTAGTTTCATTATATTCATATGATGGGAAATTCAATGGCTGACAATTTCAGTTCTAAGGCTTTGAAAAATGTAGCTCAGGTGGCCTGTAGTGAATGGAAGCTGATGAACTAGTTTTCTGAGTAGAATCATGAGTTTCAAGAGATCCACATGTAGTATGTTGGTACAACATTAGTATTAAACTATTCACCCCAACATAGAATGAATATTTTGACAATTTTAGATCCCAAGGTCTTAGTCTAGAGGGAGTGTGCTTCAAGTAAGGACCCACCACCTAGCAAGATCATTGATTGTAATGAAGTACTCCGAATTCTTGGATTCAACTAGGATCCTAAAGAAATTAAGTTTGAATTAATATGACAGTCTCATTTCTCTTTTTGGTAAGTATATAATAATCAAATAGATATGTATTTGGATTTACACTTCAAGTAATAGTGGACTAATATAAAAATAGTGATATTTGTTTGTAAGATTATTCTCTACCTATAAGTTGGTGAGGGAAGAAAAAACAACTAGAGGAAATTTTACAACCATTTCCCATTCTTGAGTGGAAATGGGATGGTGTCAACAATGATTTTATGATGGTTTTACCAATTTCTACTTGAGGTAATGACACAGTATGTGAGATTATTTATATACTTTAATAGGTCACCCAATTTTTACCAATTTGATAATCCTTTTAAGTGGATGATCTAGGGAGGATGTATGTTAGGGTGATTATACATATTCATGGAGTTCCATTAACTGTCATATCATAATGAGATTATCACTCTATATAACAATTCTATAAATGGTTACAGAAGGAAAAACGTTTACATGTTATTTTGAGAACCACCTATCACCCTCAGACTGACAGACCGCCTGAGAGTACCATATATGTTTTATTAGATATTCATAAAGAATGAGTCCTTGATTTTGGAGGTTCTTGTGAAAAAAACAAACCACTCACTAAATTTTATTTCAATAACTTCTTCCAAGAAACAATCCAAATGGATCCTTATGAGGACTTATATGATTGGTCACACCATTCAACCTACGATTTTTAGATGAAGGTGAGTAATTTCTACTGATACCCATATTATTCAGGAGACATTAAAGAATACATAACATATTACGTAGAATATGAATACAAATCAGTCTAAGTATAATTATATTTTTCATCATCACCACAAACTTTTAGAGTTTGATATGAAAGATTGGGTTTTCTTATGTGTTTCACCCAGGATGGGACATATACGGATTTCAAGATAAAGTATGCTATTGCCTATTCTTGTCAAGATTTTCAAGAAATTGATGAGATTCAGGATATTATAAAATCAATTATTTCATCTTTTGATGCACCATACACTACACAACATCTCCCATATATCTCAACCACGCCATTATTGTTATGACATGTCTCATTCTTTAGATCCAAAGTAAATTGAACTAGAAGATGATAGTTATTTAAAGGAGAACCATATATGTGTTGTCGATCAAAGTAAAAAAACTAAATGATGTATGCCAGTTCCTCTAGTATGGGTGTTATTATAGAAATACTATTTATATGAAAACATTTGGTAGAGAGTGGATAACATATGTGATCAAGGGCAAGAAATATTATTAGATTCTTAACCACCCTCATAAATAAAATATGAGGATGACTTTTTTTATGACGTTGGAGTTTTTTATGATCCTGATTATTTAATGAGGTATAAATTCATTAATTCAATATCTAAACATGTTTTTTACTAGAATAAACAATTTTAAGACTTATAGAATCTCCCAACATTGTTCGGGGATTGTTCAGAGTGCAATGATTTTTTTGGAGAAATTTGCATAGGTTCACCTGTGAAGCATGGTTAGTAGTAAATGTTTGAATCAACCATGAATCAAAGTAAAAGGAATAAAATTAAATAATATTGAGGGTTAGGCCGCATGAACATGAAAAATGGTGTAGACGTGTTGTGGAGCTAAAACAGATATCTAGAACACAATTGTTCTAACCATGCACCTTGTCACGTGATGGGGTGGAGTACTTGGATAGTGAGTATGCACAAGCTATAGACTATTTTTCAAGCTATGAAATTATCCATGTGGGGGGGGGGGGAGTGTTTAACTTAGATAATGGTGGAACATGATTGGCAAATAGTTTATCCAATCAAGTGGCCAAACTAGGAACCCTTAAAAAATTTGTGAAATTATTATTTTCTATCATTTCCTTGTTGTTTTCCAACACATTATACTCCCATTTTTCATAGCCTCTCTTGATCATGTAAAGATATCCATCTGCCCCCTGGTATTTTTTTACCTTCATTCTTCAAGCTAAGAATCAAGTGTCATTCCTCACATTGAATTCACAATGGTAATCTATTCAGTAATCTTTCTTCTATTATTATTTTCCTTTTCCACACTAAATGCTAAATTTTTATGAGTTAATATGCCCTATTTCTAGGGAATTTATATATTCTTAAAATTTATCCAATTTTAGAATAAATATGAGGTCTATATTGGACGATGAGTTATATTACACCCTAAGGTCAGTCATCTAGTCATTTTTTCTAAAAGTATAGTTATTTTATATCATTTTTTGTGTTGAAACACACAAGAACTTCCATGAGTTTCCTTAAAAATATGATTTTAAATCATTTAGATTTTTAGGCATGTTAGAAATTATCCCATTATCCCTTTAATTTGTTGATTATCTCTTTCCTATTCTAGTTACACCCCTTTGTGTGTGCTCATCTATTCTATTTCTTAAAAAATGATAAATTGGACCAAACAACTATCTATGTTGGTTTCGATTGATATAAATAAAATTAAAGTTGTGTGACCATGAAACATGAACATTATATTAATTTTTTATAGTGAATTTTTTGAATAAGATATTTAATTGATGTAAATCACTCCAAGGAATATGTTAAAGCATTAATTTCAAGATTGATTACTATTATTTCATTTACATTTGATGGTTTTAGATACGTGGTTATGGATGGTATTTAAATGAAACATCATGATTCCTTAATATGTGATGTTATAAATGAAGTTTCACATAAATCACTACTGGAAAGATGATCTTTACCAAAACTTCTATACCAACGGTTTGTAAAAACCGTTGGTATAGCTACCATTTCCCAACGGTTCACCAAAACCGTTGGGAATTCTATAGATTTCCCCACCTTTCCCAACGGTTCACCAAAACCGTTGGGAAAGAGTGACCTTTCCCAACGATTCACCAAAACCATTGGGAAAGGGTGTCTTTTGAGCCTCTTTCCCAACGGTTTTGGTGAACCGTTGGGAAAGAGTGGCCATTCCCAACGGTTCACCAAAACCGTTGGGAAAAACCACCCAAAAATTCAACATTCTCCCAAAACAGTTCAACACACCGCTAACCTATCCCAACGGTTTTGAGAACCGTTGGGATAGGTTCTTTGATTTTTTTTTCCAGATCTACTAACCAAGAACATTATATAAATCAAAATTTTAAATAATTATGATAATACATATATATATTTATGAAAGTATGTTTACAAAAGTGATGTTAGCTTAGTGGTTAAGTCGTTCGATTATAAACGAGGGGTCCTGGGATCATATCCTAGAGGATGTTTTATTTTTGGAATTTATATACCAACAGTTCCATTACCGTTGGAATAGATTTCATATTACCTATACCAACGGTTTCCAAAACTGTTGGTATAGGTCTATACCAACGGTTTTCCAAAAACCGTTGGTATAGACCTATCCCAATGGCTTACTTGGCTACAGTTCTCCAAACCATTGGTATAGGCTATACCAACGGTTTGGAGGCCTATACCAACAGTTCCAAACCGTTGGTAAAGGATAGTTTTCCAGTAGTGAATTATTTGGATGAAAGACATGATACTTCACATTCCACTAGAGGATTTTGGATATAAAATTTCACATAGACTATTGGAATGAATAATATGGTGACATCTGTATCCCTAGTTTAATTCTTAGGTTGGTTCCCTTATCTACATCACCAGTCATTTATGATTATGTATGGATGACTAGGTTGCACCTCGGTTCATGTCTAGTACTATGTATATATGTTTATAAAGACACACACACACACACACACAGATATATATATATATAATAATTTCCCGTACTTACATACATACATACTTACATACATACATACATACATACAAACATTCATACAAACATCATACATACATACATACATACATCTATATATAGTGACAATTTTTAGAGGTATCCCGACTTAGGATAAAGAAGGTACAGTCATAAATGTGTCCTTTAGAAACCAAATCCTACTTGATTAAAACTTACATAACATTTTTATATAATAAATACTTTATAATGGTCATTTTATACACACTAGTTGGATTATACTAGACACTTCTGGTGCCAGCCTATTGAGTTTTACTCACACCCTATTCAGTTCACCGATTGGTAAACAAACAAACTTTATGGATGCTCATAGGGATATAGGAAAAAATTCAACTATGGATTCCTTATTTTATATACTAGGATAGATTATAGAATCCATCCACAGTTTCCTTATATTTTTTAAATCTTATGACGTATGTCTATTCAACTTGTTTCCCCCTTTTTTAAAGCATGTTGTATCTTATATAGGATCTATTTCTCTTTCATTTCCATGTTTTTATAGCATATAGACATGAGATCAGTTTTTATACAACTCTAGTTATTATTGTCCATCTATTAAATTTCACATGATGTTCTGTTTTCTAATACTTGATTTTATATTTTTTTAATTACATAATATTCAATCACTGTGTTCCTATCTGATCAAGATGGTATCATGTCTCTAATGTAACACTATAGAGACTTTATTCTAGTTGATATCATATGTAATATGGGGTGGTGAAATTGAGGCCCCGTGAACAACCTGTCATGGTTACTTATGAGTGAATTCAGTTTGGGACACCATAACTTTTACATCCATGTCTATAAATAAGGACTTGTCATCATTCTATATCTAGAATGAAATTATTTCCTTATAGTATATAACATCTCATTAATTATCCTCATATATATCAATATTCAAAATTTTATACTCCTCCTTCACCCTCCATGCATATACAAAATAACAAAAACCATCTCCCAATAATTTCATAAAAATTTCAAATGCGATTACATTCTCCATACCCTCAGTAAAAGAGATATCTATGTTATAATCCTTTAAGAACTAAACCCATATTCAATGATATAGATATAAATTCCCCTAAGAGAATATATAAATTAATATCTTAAGATATATAAATACCTTAAGTCTATTTTTACTTAGGTAATTTCTTCATCACTTAGGAAAAAACCCCACCCTCCTAACTCAAGATAATTGGTTTCATAGTTGCAAAGATGAATATATAACTACCTAAAACCATATGATTTTAATTACCTATACTATGTAGACTTAAAAACTAATATAAGTTGACAGGTGTCATATAAAAACATGAACATGGATTTTTCCTATGTAAAATTAATAATTAGAGTGATGATCAATTACACATTCAAGTGGTCATAAGAAACATGACACTGATTTGTCTATATAATACCTTGGATCTTGATGGTCATGGCTATTAAACAGGATACAATCTAAGATAAATCACATATGAAACATTGATAATATCATATAATATATAGGAAACTATGAAATTATCCATAATTATTTTGTGCTTCCTATGAAATAAAAACATTGATTTCCAAAGGACTCAACCCTCTCTATGATAATACAACACATGTCCATAAAAATTCTCTTAACACACTCTAAAATCATGGTCAAACAACTCCCAATATTTATGATGGTGCTAAAGGACTCCAACAATGGTACCAATATGATCATCCTGAGATTATCATGAAAAAAATCCTTTAAACGCAATTAAAAAATGCTGTTTTTGATTAACATGAACATGAAATAATCTAGGAATTCATAAAACAAATAGTTCATGAGTCTCATAAAAATATTTTGGGAGTTTGTGACACCAAACAACATAATGAAAAACTACAAGATACCATAATAACATAGGAAAGTATCCTTTGAGATATATTCCTCTTTAAACCTCTATGATGATATCAACACCACATAACAATCATAAAAAATAAACTATATACCTTTAAATGATTTAGAAATCATCTATCATCACATGAGGTTAAATTTTTTTTAATAGAACATGGTGAAACTATTAGTAGTGTATGTTTAAGCTTATATTTTTATCAATATTCTTGTAAAATTATACCTGAGCAATCAATGGTAGTAAAATAATAATTATAGTACTGTATACATCAAATAATTGATCAAAATCCTCAAATCCCACATCTCATAACATTATATATGACAAGGATCCATTACAATAAGAGAGACACATGGTTATAAATCTATCCCAAAATAATTATCTTACCCTATGTGTAACATCACAACCAACTTATGGAAAATATATGGGAACTCATCTACAACATTTTGAAACACCAAAACTTTCAATTCCATAGAACACAGCCAAAAAATATTCTACCTAATACAAAATATGATCAAAATGTTTATGAAACATTTGTCGATACAACTCAGTGAAGAAATCTACATAATGGACTACCACATCATTGAAGGACACTCTCCTCTAGAAATAAATGATGATGACTCTATAGGGTATAAAAAACGAATGCTAAGAATTACATAAAATTATTTTACCTATAGAAGGAAGAAGAAGAAATCCCATAATGGCTGATGTTTACCTATCATTATCTCACATCCCTAAAAAAACATTTAATAAATTATACTATACTCTAATTAGAATATTAAACACTATGGGAATTGTAATGATTTCCATCTTGATTCATAATTAGTGGAAAAAAGAATGTATTATTGAAGAATATGACTTCATATAATTGAACAAGGAGATTATTAATGTATAATATAATCATATGGAACATCAGATGATCTTGAACCAACCATGGATTGAAAATTCTATGGCATGTAACTAACCGCACCCTACAATTATTCTTTATTTGACTTTATAGAAACCACCTTCTTGTCCTTTTTAAACCCCATTCCACTTTAGGAGAGGTAAATTTTAGTCTTGACATTTTCCAACTCCATATACCCTTTAACGATCAAAATCCAAATGAACATATTAGTGATTGGGTCTTAAAAGAATTTGTTACTAGATCTATTCTGAATATGGCCACTTAACCATTTTTGGACAACATGAGTATTCAAATATTTTTCTAGATAATGTTCTTGACCTTCAAAAAAAATTACTTTGAATAAAATTTCCAATAGATTATCAAAAACTATTATCGCTAATGAAATGTTGAAGAGGGAAGAGACTAACTCCCTGCTGGTTAAAACCTCGAGCACCCTATAATCTATGAACCTACATCTCTATATATTATCCTAATTCATTTCAGATAACATCCCACCTATTATAAATATATCCATGGGTGTATCTTATTAGAAACATCATCCTTAAACAATAACGAATGATACACTGACATAATTAATTGGGTGACCCCATAATAAATCATAGGATACGATGCCTCCTCAAATTGTTGTTCTCTAACCTTCTCATTAGGAACATGATTAGAATAATAATGAAGTAGGTCCTTCAACAAAATCCCAATAAATTATAAATGTAATCTCCCCATCTAAGGGTATAAATGACATAATATTTCACCACCATTCCACTGAACAAAGAAACTTCACATTGATCTTGTTATGAAATCTTCAAATGACACTGCTGAACCTATACACTCTATATAGAACAGAAACCCCCATGGATGCATAGATAATCTCAATTATCTAATGTTTAATGGGGTGTAGTACTATATAATTTAACAAATTATACATAATGTGTTCATAAAATCCTATAACTAATAATCCATCATAAGATCAAGAACAATCCCCCAAACTTTTCTAAGCTTAGACACTAAAATCCATACAACCACTTTCACAAAGACTCTTCCTTCTCGGCTAGGTCAACCCTTATATAGTCAAATAGTCCATCATGTTGTTTATTTAAAACCTAAAACACACATGTAATATGATATCTAATAATATATAAAACCGAGAAAAATAGATCTTATAATCCTTGGAAGTTTTTCTATAACTTAATATTATTTAATTAAATTTATTTTATTTCCCTACAATCACACCATATCAATTAAAAGCACATCGACATGCAATTTTGAAATGATATAAGATAAATAATATGTTATATAACTAGTTTCACTCACTATAACAAAAAAACCCACAACATATTGAGAATATATTATTAATAAATATAAAATAAACAATGAGATGGTATAATGTTAATAGTAATTACATTTAGTAGACTAATAATTAATACGAGTTAATTCTAAAAATAGTTATAACAAAATATGTTTTCATTATGTTTTAACTTCATTTAAAATTTAAATATAAAAATATTCATTTTTGAATTTGATAAAATAAAATTCATTTATGGAATTTTCTCAAGAAAATATTCTTCATATGAATTGTGGAATTTTTAGAAAATGATTGAGTTTTTAGTTAAAATTACTCTTTAAAATTTTATCACAATGTAAGCATGTCCTTGAAGTTTAATAAATATTTAATGTAATTAAATATATATTTAAGGAATGATATTATACATTTTGACTCATTATTTTAGATTATAAATAGCTTGTCCAACATTTTTCTGAAAAATACTATTCTCATTTAATAAAAATTATTTTCAATATTCACTTTGAATAAAATATTTTCATTGTAATATTTAGATGTGTATTTCCATGAAAAACTAAAAATTTATTTTATTTTATAAGAAATAAATTTGTTTTATTAAAATAATTTAAAATGAATTTTTTTTCTTATATATAAAAGTTTCCTTGAAACATTTCATTTTCTACAAATTTTTTTACATGATTATGCTTCTATACTTTAAAATTTAATTTGCAATAAATTATAAATTTGATAAGATAAAATGATTTTAAAAATTAAAACCACATTTCTCAAATTAGGTAACAGGTTCAATTTAAATTTTTCTTATCAAAATTAATTATTATGTATAAAGAATAGTTACCCCGATAAAAAGTAAAAATGGTAGAAATAGGTTTACATATGAGAAATGGAAAAAAAACTTTAAAAAGTTATTTTAAATATGTTTCCATGATTATTTTAAGAATTATGTTTTACCAAAACTAATTTTTTTACACTTTTGATCCATTTAACCTTGAATAGTTTCATGAAATTTTTGAAAAATGACGAGTGCTTCCAAGAGCTCCCTTTTCTCATCTTATAAAGGGATATCATAGCCACATATTAATAGATACACATAACCATATAATTAATCATTAAAATTATTCCATTTTACTCTCATTTTTACCCTCTTCCACAATCATAAGTACTTTGTCACTCATAGTTATCCAAAGTCCTTCAATTTTAATGGAACTTTATAAGAAAAATCAACCCTATATCGTAAGTATTATATACTTCTTAAGATTTTATTCTTAATAATAATCTACCAAATATCTTATCACAAAATTAATTTGATAATCTTAGTATCTTAATTATACAGATATGTTGTTTTATTATGGTCATAATTCTTATTTATTCATTTCTATACACATAGAAAAAACAAAATAACATTATTAGGGCATTGTATGGACTACTGCTCCCATGAAGCGCCATTATTGTTTTTTGTAAACACATTTCATGGATATTATTAATAGTGGAGATGATAAATAAATATTATATATCTCATATAATTACTATTCTTAAAATTAAATTTAGTATCCACCTTAATCTTCTCTCATGTGTTGAGAAATATGAATGGTAATCTTGCATATGTGAGGATTACTTCCTCTAAGATGGAACATTTTTCGTTTTTCATTTAGATTTTTATAAATTATCTAAAAATATAAAAATATAGTCAAACATCATAAAAAAATAAAAATAGTATCATTATGATTCTATTTGAATTATATTATGTGAAAATAAAAACCACTGTAACTATACTCGAAAACTGAGTTAATGTGCGTTCATGTTTGGTTCGGCTTGACAAACTACGTGAATAATGATTTAAAATACGAATATACTTGAGTACAGGATCATTTAAAATAATAATATTATAAGATTTTATTTATATAATTATTATTAATTTTTTATTTAATTATTATATTAATTATTTATCTTATTATTAATATAACTTTTTCATGCATCAAAATTAACAAAATAAGGCGCCATCAATTTAGTTTTCCAAAAATGCAACCAAAAACGTATTGAATGAAATGATAACATTTTAAATCTATATAATTTATATATAATAGAATAAAAATTAAAACTAAATAATTAATTTGGTATCAAATTATGGGTAATGATATCAAAATTATGAATCATGCACAATTAGTTAAGGATATTAACTTCTGATGGTGATAATACATTAGAAATAATTTATATAATCATGATAAGGAATCAAAATAATTTTTATAAAATGGTAATATTTATGAGTAAGGATCTAAAATAGGTTATTAATTTATCTATTTTTTTTAAATTAGTTTAGAGTGTGATCAACTAATAACTAAAATAATGTAATGGGTTTCGTTTCAAACTCCGATCCTTGAGACATGCTTATGTTATAACCTATTTTTTCATCTGAATTGTTAGATTATTTTCATTTTCCATTTATTTTTATCATGATTATTTTATTTTCATGATATTAAATGTTTTATTTAAATTTATACGTCTCATGGGTTTCTGATTAAAAAATTACAAGACCTGTATATATTTTTCATCTTAAATCCTCTTCATTGAGACCTGTTTTAATTTTATGCACTAATTTCTTATTTATATGATTTATATAGTACAAATAAATTGGTTTTTAAATACTAGATTATCTAATCCATGTTTTTTATATAACCATATGATTTTCAACCTTCTAATGACTTTTGATACAAAAACTACTAACACAGAAAAGGGTTTTAATGACTTAATCCTCTTATTTGGGTAAAAATCACATTTAGTTTTCTACTATATTTCAGGATTGATCTATTATTAACAATTCTGATCTTAAGATATATTTAATTTTTCCCTAGTGTAAATCACATTTCATTATAAATTCTTCTTCCCTAATGATTATAAAGTTCCATTTTCATGAACCATCCTAGATACCCTAGTACCTTGATAACCAATCCACTCCTAATATACTCTGAAGATAATTCATAATCTCCTCTGGTTGAAGACAAGAAATTTTCATCAAAAGATATGAAAGGTGGAAAATATTTTCAACAAAAAATGGAAGTGATCCATGTTAGTATTCACAAAATAAAACTCTTTAGGGATAATTGTACCAAAATATAAATAGGTATGTAAACACAAAGTACAACTAAAAAGTACCATAAAACTAGATAAACAAATCATGTACTAGTATACACCACTCTCCAAGCCCATTGATTAAAAAAAATAACCACCTCCATGTGGTACCTTACCTATTCTTGAACCTGAAATAAATATAATCTATAAACACCCAAATTCATTTGTTGGGTGTGTGCTAAATTACTAGTTGGGTCTTGCCAATTATTCCATAATAAGACACCATAATTAATAAAAATACAATAATTTCAATTATTTATAAATAGACATGTCATTTCAAAAAATATATTTAGAACAAATTGTGCATTACATTTCAAATGATGGAAATATTTCATACAATGAATTTAATAAACCATTTATTTAAAATAGATTATATAAATTCATAAGGCATGTGTTAAAATGTTTACAAGTAAGGAACTTTATATCCAGATAATTACAAATGAGTGATATGGTCATCATCCAAGAGGTAAGATAGTTCTATGTTATAGGATCTGCACACACTTAAATAATTAAAATGAAAATGTTCACACATGTCTCTTTGATAATAGCCAAAGAAGACTAACCCCCATATCATTGAGGATTAGATCCACCTACAAGTTTATTTTAGTTTTTTAAAGTGTTAATATAATGATAAGGAAATTCAAACGTAGAAGGTTTTCCCTGATTAATCATTAACAACATAGGCTTGAATATACTAAACAAATAATCAAGAATTTAAAATTTATTTTAAAACTGTTGAAAATAAAATTCAATACAATTTTCCCTTTTAATATATTGATTTTCATTGAAAAAACAAAGTGGGGTTTTAATCAAATTGTGCCTTTTTTCAGTACAAAACCATTGGGTTTCTATCAAAAACATTCTTCCATTTTTTTCATATAAAAATTTAAAATAAATTTAAAAAATAAATGTCAAAATTTAAATAAACCAATTTAATTTCACAATTTTGATCAATTTTCCCAAACACACCCCAATTCAATGGAATTGGGGGATTTTCCCCATTTTTCTTTCCAAATCAAATCCAAATCTCCAATTAACTGGAATGGGGATTTTAATAAACCAATTGAAATTAATAAAATTCAAATCATTTAATTTATGGTAAAATTAATTAAATGATCATAAATAGAGCAACCTACCTCGGGATCATGTGATCAAGAGTCATAAAGGCCTAAACATGAAAATATAATGAAGAACATCACAATTGAAGATCCATGAATCAAACATAGATACAAGATCCTAAAAATGGGTATTAGATCCACCAATAACATAGAGATCTATTAAACCCTATGGAGGGGAGAATGAGAGAGTGGGAGAGACCAAAATAAAATATTAACATACCTAGAGGAGATAAAACATGCTTCTCAGTACATAAATCCCTATATAATGAAGTTTGGAAGAGCCAAAATTGGATCTTGGGAGCCCCAAAATCCTATAAAAAACATCATAGGTTGAATTAAGATCAATCATGGGAAGAAGTTGGGGATCCTAAATTTTAAAATAAATTTTAATTTAATTATAAGCCACACCCATGGTTTCTTGTACAAGGAAACATAATTTATTAAACCATGCACCATGATCATAACCCCCTATTAGTGGAGTTTCATAGTTTCTCTTTGGTGGGTGAAAAGTCTGAAAAACTATGCACCAAACATGAAAACAACCACTGTATGAGTTTTCATAATTTTTATTATCATGGATCCCCATTTTTTGAGCACGATGCACCTACCATGCATAACCCAAGATCCCTTCAAAATTTCTAAAATTTCTCCAAAAATATCCCCTAATGAAATCCAAAAAATGCATTATGAAAAGAGGGTTTTAGAAGAAGCTAAAAATAGTAACAAGATGTTAAAAACTCCCCACTATCGAAACTTTATTCCCCTAGAAATCATATTAGGAATAATCATTTCAAAAAGATGAGGAAACTTCTCTCCGATCAGTGCCTCCCTCTCCCACATATCAGGTGCATCAGAACAATGGTGACAAACCACCCAAAAAATGTATAATCCTCCCATGATGGTACTTGGTTATTGAATAAACAATCCTGTCAAGATTACCAATTATAGATAAGTCTATATCAGATTTGAGACCACTCCATCTCATAACATTTTATGGATTAGAAAGATATTTCTCAAGCTACGATACATGGAACACATTAACTATTGACTCTATATATAATGGATTTCCTAAATGGTTATCAACATTCCCCATATATTTAACAAACTCGAAATGTCCCAAAAAATGAGGATAAAGTTTCCCTTTCTTCCTAAGAGGTTGGTGACCCAAAACAGTTGAAACCATCAAGAACAACTATTTGACAATTGTAAATTACAATGATCTATGGATATGATAAACATAATAATTATACCATATTTATGCCATCTCTATTAGTTAATGAATTAGCTATATTTTTACTATCATCTCTTGAACCATGCATGGTTAAACCAAGTAACAATCATCTTTCTCCAACCAACACAATAGAGATTTACAAGGCCATCCATAAAAGGCCTCAAAAGGTGCCATTCAGATCACATAATGGTAACTATTGTAATAAGAAAACTCAAACAGTACTAGATAGTAATCACAAGCTTCCCCAAAGTCAATAATTAAAGCATGAATAACATCCTTAAGAATCTGTACAACCCTTTCTAGTCGGGCATCTATATGTAGATTGTATGAAGTGCTCATATATACTAGAGATCCCAATGCCTTGAAAATCCCTCTCCAAAAGAAATTAGTTAACAAAATATCAGTACCAAAGAATATAGAACAAGGATATTTATAAAAACAAAAAATATCATTCACATAGAGATTTCCATGATCTTCAACTTTGGTTGTATTGCAAATGGGTATAAAGAAATATGGTTTAGTAATCATATTGATCAAAAACCATAACACACTTATACTTCTCTGGGTATAAGGAAACCAACCATAAAGTCCACTGATATCTCATCCCATATTAGAGTCAGTACTGGAAGTGACTAAAGAAAACCTAAAGGTATCTAGTTCATAGCTTTGAACTATTGGAAATTATTACATTGATTAGAAAAATTATAAATGTTCCATCTCAAACTTAGATACCACAATCTATACTACATGTCATAGAACATATTACCGGTTTCTAGGTGCACTACCAACATGGAAGTATGGAAATACCCCATCAAAGCATTCCTGACCGCTAAAGGGAAAACAAACTAATTTAGATAACATTGAATCCCATCTTGAGGAAACAGCCATTCATCAATAGTATCCCCACCATAATGAGAGTATATGATTCTATATAATTAATCATCAATCCACTATTCTATTAGAATCAACTCAATAAGAGAGGGAGTTAACTGAAAATTGGCTAGAACAACCTCAACCCCAAATTCCTATAATCCAATATGAAATTATGAAAAAAGAGAAATCAAATTTCACTCTTCAAATGATTATTTCATGATAGGGGTTATAAGTTTTCTACTAAAATCATATGTGATGAAATTCCTATTTCTCAGTTATAGGAAATGTCAATGTCAAAAGAATTCATGTACTCTACTCAAGGCCTCTAGTGAAGATTCTAGTATTTTTGAATAAAGATATATCTTAAGAGTTTGTGGTTAGAATATCTGGTAAACCCTTATATGAGAAGACAATGGTGCCAAATATTAAGTTTATGCATCAATGTTGAATGTTCAATGTTATGGGTTGGGTAAGTCTTCTCATGTGACATAAGATAATGACATCCATAAGATAGTACAAGATCACCCATCATAATAACGAATCCAAAAATGAAATCTGATGCATCATAAAATGCCACACTACCCAACTTAGTGTTTAGAAGAGTCAAAACTAGTGCCTTATTCAAAAAAAAATTCAACTAATGGGTGTAATTCTAAATTTTTTCATCCTAATTAAAGATTAATAAATTATTAGATTGAGTAGTCATCAGGGAAGAGAACATAGATAAATCTTTAGGAAACTAGTGATAATGAAAATATAAGCCCATTATGATCCCAGTATTTAAGACATTTCATGATTTCTACCGTATTAAAATATCTTTAACCTTATTAGGATCATCTAAGATACCACATTTCGACACAACGTGTCCCAATAACTTCAAATCCAGAATCCATAAATCAAATTATGATATCTTGGCATAAAGTCAGTGATTTATTATCAACTCCAAAACATATCTCATATGGCACACACGATCCTCCTCTGATTTAGAGTAAACAAGTATTTATTCAGTAATTAAAACCATGAAAGTATCAAGATATTCATGGTAAATGATGTTCATCAAATACATAAAGACAACATGATCGTTTTTTAGACAAAATGTCATGGCATAGTACTCATAATGGACGTATCTACTCTGGAAAAAGTTTTCAAAATATCAGATTTCTTTTTCCTTAAATTATGGTAACTGGACCGAAGATCAATTTTTAAGAACCAATTATCCCCTTTCAAATGGAAAAAATTAATCAATCTATAGAAATGGATATTTTTTCTTCATCATAACTCAATTGAGTTTTTGGTAATAAAAAAAGTCAGAGTGACCCATCGGTTTTCTTAGAAAATGGAAAAGAGTATGCCAAAGGTGAAACAATCAGGTATATACAAACATTCTCTAAAAGATCATCCAACTACGTATTCAACTCTTTAATTTATTCTGATTTTATATGGTAAGAATTAATAGATATTGGTTTAGTACTAGGCACTAAATCAATGTAAAAATATAACTCCCCTACCAGTGGAGAACTAGCGAAGTCATAAGGGAACATATTAGAAAACCTGATGAAAAATGGAGGGATATCACCTCTCAAGGACTCTCACTATAGATCAAAATAAAAAAAGAAATTACTTTCCCCATATTCGGATAAGAAGTTTTGTCTCTACTTGATCTTAGGTGCCATTATCCTTGAATGACACGTCACACCACACTGGGTGTAGTGATTTAGACCCATTGAAGATTAAAATCATGGTAGGAATTATTAGAAATGAGACAATCCATCCCACGAATTGTATCAACTAATTTCACTTTGTGATCTAGAAAATCCCAAGTAATCTCATTATCTAATAATGTGAAATCAAAATAAGGACAATAGAGATTCTTCTCTAACATTGTTCTATTGGGTGTAGTAGTATCTTTCACATTAGATAAAATATTCATAAGAAGATTTAGTAGATTGAACATTCAGGTTGAAATAAATGAATCACATAAACTAGTATCAAATTATATAGTCACTGATAAAGAAGCTATAGTGATTGTATCTCTTAGAGTCACTGAACCCATATATGATTCGTATGGAGAATATTATACTATGTGAAGCCATATAGTTTCAAATGCCTATGGATGGAACCCCTTTTTTGTGAAGCATATAATTTTACCTCAATTTAATTAGGCATTGATGATAATGTTCTACTATGAAAAGTGTAAAAGACATGGAATAACTTCTTAACGTGACCTGAACATCTGTAGGAGCCACATTCCCTAGGTCTCATTATTAAGACCTGTTTTGAGTGTTTAGTTTTTCGACACTGGTAGAAAATCATGGGAACTCTGCCCAACACTATAGGAGGTCTTGAAAAACACTTATATTGAGATCCAATATGAGACTCATCATGTTTCCCTTTTAAACTTATAGGAACATATAGAAATATTAATATGAAAAAGGTACTTCCATCAAATTTATATCTATTAGGTGAATATGTAATTAAAATAAGGGACTACAGATATTTTTTGATTGTAAGTAACTATTACATGAGTTCCTAAATATTTAATATAAGTTTCAAAAATTTATTAAAATATTTTAAATGAGTTTTGCACATATAAAATATATATTTTATTTGGAAAATAGTTTAATAATTTATTCCTTTTTATTAAAAACTGATGATTTCCAAAAAAATCATGGTATTTATAAAAAATAGTGTTTTTCACTATCCAATTGAAAATCAATATTTTTAGAAAAATAAAAACTAAATAAATATTAAGATAATATTAACAATATAAATAAAAAAATGAAGTTCTTTTAGTGAAATTGAACCTAAAAAACTTAAAATTTTAACCATTATTGGAAAAAATAAATATAATTGAAAACTAATTTTAATTGGAAAATTAATTTTTAGATATTAATCATTATTATTATTATTTACAATAATTTACTAAATAATTTTTTTAATATATAATTTTTATAAATATATTTATTATTTTAATTACAACATAATATATATATTTCTTAAAATAAAATTTTCACGTCTCCAAAAAAGATTTTTTTTTTTGAAAATGAATTTTTATTCATAAAATGATCTTATTTTTTTGTATATATTAATTGATTTTTACCAATGTGTAGGAATTAAAAGTATACCATTTTTTCATTGTTATATAGAATTAAATATATAATTACTTATATTCATACTTTCTAATTCAATTACTTCATTATGGTAATTATTTTTTCACATCATAACATTATTTTATTAAAATGTATCAGAATTTTGTTTTTTATTGGTGGAGTGTGAAAAGAAAAATACCAAACATAAGAGATTTATTTAAAGGATATATATAATAAAATAATAGGGAATTAGATTCTCCACCATTAATTAAATTACATCCTTAAAATTTTAATTAATACCCTATAATGAAAATGTTAGGGCTGTATATATTTTTAACGAGGTACCAAGCATTGTATATTGGGTTAGACTAAGAAATATGTCACGACCTATCCTAGTGGGGCCTGATTCGCAACTCCCCAAGACCTCCTCGAATAGGCTAGGGGCTGGTGACAAGCACTGAGTAGGCATGTTACTAACATGGGAGGCATTGCCTATAAACCTGTGCAGACACACACACACCTCCAAGACCACGAAGATGAAAAGGAAAAAGTACTGAAGATGGAAAAGCATGCATACACTAAAATCCCTACCAATAGAGTTCAATTGGAAAGTAAAGTACAGTAAGGTAAAAATCGTGGGCCAAAATTACAAGCCCAGAAAAAGAGAGTCTGTAAAAAAGTCCAACTTGTAGAGAAAGGTAATGGGACTGCAATCCATATAGGTAGGAACACACCTCGGCCTATCTGATCTCACTGAGCACTGTCCGATCCTAGTCCACCTTGAATCTTATCAAAGGCTCGTTCTTCTGCACAAGACACGACACATGCGTGCAAAGCCCATGATGGGGTGATTATAACAATACCCATTAGGACACCCCAAAAACCATGAAGGAATAAAACAAAGGAAAATACCAAAAAGGAATGATTCAGTAATCCCTACATAGTATATGTCTACAGAACATATAAGAAGAATATCCATATATACTAATACACAAACGACCATCGTGAAAACACCACTAAAATCCAGCTCGAATATTCCACTAATCACGTAACAAGGAGAATGAAATCCTAGGTCTGAAGGGAGAGATACGAAGTACTCATTCCGGGAGAACACAATCCACAAGTACTTGAGAATATGATGTTCAGATGAGGATCACAACCAATAGCTATGGGGTGATTCCAATAACTCAGTCTGAACTAATCCGCTAAGAAGAGAATCGGTGCTCGGGTAAAGTTGGTCACGTCAATACAAAGAACTCTACGTGGGGTTCCAAGAATGAATAGAGGATCTGGCAATAAGTATCACCAAGGGGATTCCAATAACTCTATTTAGGAGGTACTGCTGAAGGGATCATACTCTTGTATGTAGGAGATGAAACTGAAAACCTTTAAGAGAAAGACCAAGGGGACAAATCCTAAGGAAACTAGTTCAAGTCACAGAAATCAACTGGCTAAAGCCTTGTAAAATAGGTTAGACGGCGTTCAGTAGGATTACATGCCGTGTTCCTTGACTCTGGGCACTACCCGTGTAAATGGCCCGTGTCCCCTATATAAGCTGTGTAAAACTCAACTACACGGCGTGTAGAAGAATATAATGCCATGTTCCCTGACTCTTAGTATTGCCCGTGCAAAAGGCTCATTTTTGAAATTGAAGTCGTGTAAGAAATTATATAAACGACATGTAATTCAGAGCACACGCCGTGTCTTGTCAACTAGGAAACACTTGTGTAACCTGGCCGTATCCCCCGTACATGGTGTCCGTCCATGTTGCCTTCCCATGTACCAATACACGGGGTATCCCGTGTATCTGACCGGGTCTTGCCGGGGAAGGGTATACATGCCGTGTCCTTGGCCATCTACCCAACCCGTGTCTGTGTACTCCCGGAGTACACACTAGGTGGCCCGCTGATGAAAACATGCCGTGTTTCCCATACTACACGACATGTAGTCGAAAAAGTTCCAGAAGTGTCATCTTCTTCCTCGGCCTCTGCTGATCTTCCAGTTTCCGTTTTTCTTGTATGTTTGCTACAAAACATCAGATCTTGGATCGTCCCATCAAACAAACACCGAATCGGGTGTTTTCAGACATTCGGTCGGATCATAAACCTCCAACAATTCACCTGAAGAAAAAACACCCAAAAAATCATATCCTTCGATCCGCTCCGAATCGTAAGCCGAAACCAACATCGCAGCTCAAAGACATCATCTCAAGGGTGAATCTACAATCTCGGATCATTGCGCCAACAAACGAACGTGCACTAATCGATTTCCTCTAAGTAAGTCAACCGTGGGGATGCAAGAGGAGTCTCCACGAAGAACATGGAATTAAATTGCAAAACTAACAAGAGGGATGAACCTTGATCATTGTACGTGACGATCCAGGTTCATCACCGTCAGATCAAAACCAAAAAAATCTACAGATTAAATTGCAAGAATGAAGCTCTTCCCCAAAATCCCACCAAAAGCCCATCCCGCAAACATGATCGATACACATGCTAATCTTTTCATGTATTAGTCCGAGTTTGTCGTAGGAATCAAGAAAGAGAAGAAAATCACAAAGAGATCAAATTCCATACTTGGATTCACAACGTTCATTGGCGAAGATCCCGTCACCGCGTCATCGTCGCCAGAGAAATTCGTCAAGAACGTCGTCGCCACGCTGGGGGTTCCCTCCAGAGCATTCCCAGAGCCTCCAGGGGTTTTAGTGTTAAGAGGTCTGTAACCCTGGACCCCTGCGAAAGTTTTATTTAAAAATGATAAAAAGATATCCGCCGCCATAAAATATTTTAATTAAATATTTTATTACAATAACGTCCAAAAAATGGATTTCACCACTGACCTGTGACAGCCGATGTTAGGTCTCTCCTTGGGTAAACCCGCTGCTCTGCATGCAACAGTGCCCTCCGATTTCTGATCGGAGCACTTGTTTAGGTGTTACTCCAATTTTTCTGGAAAACCACACACGCACATAATTTAATTATTTAATTAAATTCCAACATTTGTTCTGGGCTCATCGGGCCTCAGAACTGCACGCAGTCTCAAAGCCCAGTCTCGAAAGAATTCCCACATAATATTAAAATAACATAGAAAAAAATCCAAGACATTACAAAATATATATAATTCTTTATAATATTTATTTCGCAAAATTGATATTCTCTCAAACAATATGATCTATATGCCCATAATGGATGGGTAATAATACCAATTTAATGGAATTAATTTTCATGGAGAGTTTGTATTTTGGCTAACAATAATAGGTGATCATATGATTGTTTGAAATAAAAAATGTGATTTCCCTATTATTAATTAATATGGAGCCTATAAAGTTAACAAATAAAAATCAAATTCATATAATGGAAGAATTAATATTATTTATGTATAACACATTCCCATAAGATTCAACCTGGTATACCATTATCATACCACTATTATTTTTCCATGATTACAAAATTAACTAGTCTATGAATAAATTATATTAAAAAAATTCATAGATATACTAGGTTGATTAGAATAAAAATATAACAAAATATAGTGTACCATATATTGTTGGATATTTATTCCTTAATTACCATGATCGAATTCAATGGTAGTGATCACCTATTCTCTTCATTGTTCCGTTAGTTTTAAAGGTTCCACATATCTATTATATTCATTATATATTGTGTTAGGAAACTAAATTACATGATTACCATACTCTTTGAATTATAAGGATTGGAGTGCTGGTGATGTAATAGTTGGTACCCTTATAACTTCCATTATATTGGACGAACTATTTATATCTCTTCGACCATCATGAACTCATTGAATAATAATTACAAAATTGAATCTTTTTCCACTTCCATTTCAAAATATAGTAGTGTTCTTGGTAGCACATTAATGTAATATAAGGAGTTTAATATTCATTACTCTACGTTAATTATTTGATAAACATCCATTAAACTGAAATTATCTCTTATGTGGTGTGTTTTTGAAATTAAACATGGTTAAAATGGTTAATCAAATAAAGAGATAGCCAGTTAGGTATAGTCACAAGATTTACCACTATAGACCATATCATGTTTGGTTCTTAATTAATAATTTCAAGGAATTACTTATCACATCCATCATTAACATGGTCACCCCATGATACATCTATTACTAGAACAAAAATGGGTTTACATGAATGAAATAAATGTAACATCATTAAAGAATAATCATAAATAATCTCATGGAAAACTAAAACACATAAAATGTGTTACTCCTTAGAACCATCAGGTTATATTTTAGTTCATACTATATAACCATTGGTTCAATCTTGGTTTCTTTAAGTTGTGTAATCTCCTATAACTATTAAAAATATAACCTTTAACAACTCTAGTAAAATGGATTTATCATCCCTCATAAAAAGTGATAATAAAGGACTCCTTTATCATCATTTTAAGCGCTGATAAAAGTAGATAAATTTATTTTTGTTGAAACCTCTTCCTGCCCCACCCTTAATTTTATCTTACCAGCCCCATTATTAGTGATTACTCTCAGATGGGTGATTCCCCCCTCTTTATTACCCATTTATATAATTTCAGCCTCCTCTACATGCCACCATTTCTTGTGAGTTTCGAACCTCAAACCTCCCCCTCATATGCCATCAACTTTTCCACTCCCCTATACTGTTTTTCTCAATATTTTATGATATATATATATATATTTATATATATTTTGTTTCATTATATATATATATATATAAATAAACATATAAAATATGTATTGTGTGTGTGTATGTGTGTGGATATAAATACATACATACATTCATATATATATCTGTGTGTGTCTGTGTGTGTGTGTTTAAATATATAAATATAATTACACATATTTATATCTAATTACATATATAATATATTAATATTAATATTTATATGTTACAATATATAGATAAATATATATCTATTTTTCAATACACATACACATATGTATATATAAAATCATTATATATACATTATATATACATCAATTGAATAGGTATATAAATATTCTCACTTTTTTTTAAACAAAACAATTATCATTTTTTATTTAGATAAGTTTTATATATTTATAAATATTATATATATGATTATATAATTATTAAAAAATAAAATTATTATGTGTGAATATATACAATAAAGGTATATATTTTAATATTATTATCTATAAATATTTGTAAAAAATTGAAAATGATAAAAATTAAATATCATAATATCGATATTAATTTTTGAATTTGTAATGAATTAATTATAAACTAAAAAAGATAGTAATACCCTCTTAAACGAGGCTAAAATTCCATCGAATATTAAACAATTAGGATACCTAGAATAAAAACCCTATTTGGGAGGCCTCATGGGCCTTTTTAGGGATTCAAAAATGTGAATGCGGGTTACATAGGTCACCATGGAATAGATCTCATCATAAGATTCAACTGGATATGCAGTAGAGCCAAAATGTACACCTGAATAAAATGTTATGGTTGTTGGTTGTTTAAGACATGTTTTAGACTTATCTTAGAACCTTGGGCAATTAAACTGATTTTTTTGTTATCTAATTTTTATAAAATGACTGTTAATTGATAATAAGTGAAAAATTATTGAATAATATTACTTTTAAATTACTTTTAAATTTATTTATCACTAAAAATATTATATATTAATTGAAAATTCTTACATATCTTTATTTAAATCCTATTTTGAAAAATATATCATATTTCTATCAATATAGATATAATTATATAATAATATAATATTATTAATGAAATATTTTTTAATATACACTTTATCAGTGCTAGATTAAAATCCTTGATAAGGAGACATCTTTATTAGGGAAAGTAAAAAACCATTGATAAATGCCCCATTTATCTGTGATTTTTTACTACCACTGATAAAGGCCGCCATTTATATTCAATTTTTCTATAAAACTGATAATGGACCCCATCTTCAGTGTTTTTATATTAGCGATGATAAATGGATCACCGTTATTAGTTATTTATTATTATAATTGATAAAGGTTGACCTTTATCACTTATTTTTAGCACTCACAAATACCCCCTTTTTGAACATATAGAGCTAGTGAAGATAAAGGAAAGAACTATTTAAGGACGATTCTATAGTTGTGTAATTTTTAACCTTACTCACCATGAAAATTAATCCTTCAAAATGGTTTATCAAAAAAATTTAATTAACCCAATCATTTCCCATAGGAGTTTAAAATAAGATGTTAAATTATGCATCCATTTTATGAACTAGTTTATGATTGAGTAAAGACCCAACCATTATTTTCATGTCCAATACACCAAGGTACATCTTTACCATATACTTCATCCAGACACAATGTCTATTTTATTAAAACCAGATAATATATAATTTACCAATTTTTTAGATTTTATCACACACACACACAAAAATATATATCCATAGTATTTTAACAAATTTTCTCTTATCCTAACCATAAAAAATAACTAACTAATCCAAAATATAACTAAACCTTGATCTGGTACCAAATCAGGCTCCCTAGACCCTTACTCGTAGATCTGGAGATAAAAAAACATAATTGAAACCTGTATTTGAATCCAAGTGAGATATTCCATTATAATCATATATATATATATATATATATATATCAAAAAATTAATTATTAAATCTCATAAAAATCACATGATCCCAAAACCAAAAAGGTTAGTGTCATTTTAGACTAGATATATAATCAATTTTTTTAATAATCTACAACATCTCCCACAAACGTTCTTTACACATTGTATGCTTCTTGACTAATTATACTAAATACATTTATTTATAACCTAGGTTGTAGAAACATAAGAAAGATCTGATCTTAGATGCCTAGTAATGTATATTATAAAATATAATTAATGATGAGAATAAGTGAGTATAAGTTAATCACATGGGTATGAAATCATTGTCAAGTTCAACGAGCATAACATTAGAAAATCATGCCCAAATAAAAATAGACAAAAAAATAAACATATAAGGATTTAAGAATAAAATAAGGCATAAAACAACATAATAACATTGCGATGAAAAACTTGTGAACATGACACAAACTTAAGTTTATAAATCATAATAAAGTAGAGCAAGTACCACTACCTATTTCCCATAAAAATGTGTTGTAATATTAAAGACCTGATTCCCATAACATGGTGGGAATGGGATAACAACATATATATCCTATTAGTCTTGGTTTAACAACCCATTTACACACTTTGGATCCGGCTAACAACCAATATATAATTATAATATTGGGATATCAAACTTTGTAACATCTTGGTCTTGGGATAATAACTAGTGTACCCTATTGTTCATGGGTTAATAATTTATTAACCCTCTTTCGTTGGAGATGAAAACATGTGTACTATCTTGGTATTTCTCTAGATACTCATTTACTAGTATGGGTTTCGGATAAAACCTACATACCCTATTGGGTTTGGGGTAATAAAGGTTTTACCCTCTAGGTCTTGAGTTAACAACATATGAACCTTTTTGAAATCATGAAATATTAAATTTAAACCAATGTGTTAGAAGGAGATATTGGACCCCACATATCATCATCCATATATATATATGACCCATTAGATATCATTCATTCATCTTATCAAGATAAATCCTAGAAATATAATGGGTTTTATATCATTTAAAAATGGTACCAGAGAATTTGATATCAAAAGTTAATATGTTTATTCAAAAAATTCAATAACATAAATGGATTATTTTATTAGAAGATTTATAAATTTATATAAAACATTAAACTATATAAGAGAAAAATATTTTATATTTAAATACGAAAATGCAATCAAAACTTAAAAAATTCATCAAAATGCATTTCTAAACAATATCATCAACAGAAGAAATTATGAATCAATTTCAAAGAGATCACATTTGAGGAATTTATAAGAATTTTTTTGAAATTTTTTTTTCAAAATAAATATAAATAATGATTATTTTAATTATAAATAAATGTTTGAAAATGTTCAAATATTTTTTTTGAGAATGTTTACTTTTAAAAATAATCTTCAGTAATGTATCCTTGAAAGAGAAATGATGTTTTTGAAAAGGTGATGTGAAATGATTTTCAAATTTTTTTATTTTTATAACATTTTCATTAATGGAACCATAACAATGAAATAAGGGTAATATTTTGTAAATTTGGAGTGGATGATAAAACATATGACTGTAAAGGGAAATCCATTTTAATATTTTAAAATATATTTTTTGAAAATATACATCATTAGAAGGTATAATAAAACATATATTTCAAAATGGGAAAAGAGAAATATTAACTTCACATGAGATAACACATAATTATTATTCAAAATATAATGGTTAAAATTTATAGGAATACAAAGTATAGACATTAAATTGAAATAAAAATGAAATAGGAAGAGAATTATTCTTAGTAAATATTTAATTTTTGTGTAGGAAATTCAACAATGTAAAAAAAATTAAATTTAAGATGTAATTTTTTTAGAGAGTAGAGTGTGAATATAAAATTAAATTAGAAATAAAATAAAATTTGGATCTTATACACATAAAGGTGTAGGATTTGATTTATTATAGAAAAAAACATAGTTTGAGTTAACAAAAACCACTAAAAAGATAGCAGATTTCGAAAAAAAGCATTGATAGAGGGAACATGAAATAGATTTGTAAACAAATAGAATTTAATGAAAATCGTAATAAATTTTAACTATATGAAAGTACATACAGAAAAAATGTAAAATATAGTTGTGGATATGGTAAAACATTCAAAGAATGGAAAATGTGATGAGAAAAAACATAACATTAATTCTTCACTTCCATGACTGAACCTTAACCTCATTGAGAATTTGAACATTATGTTGAATTAATTCTTGTAAATAGATAATATTTTCCAATTTTTTGTGACCAAAGGCATATATATGTGGGATATGGGTTTAAGGGGTATAAAATGGGTATATTTTCAATGGATCATTAAGTTTTTAAAGTGTATTTGAAGGGGTCATGGAAGGCCACTCTTTTATGTGAATGGAATGATATTTTGGTAAATATAAGCACTTAATATAAAAAACAAGACATGTATCACATTGAAAGTGGATTAAAAAGTGGAAAATAGTGGAGTGTATAGAATATTTGGTCAAGAAATATCTAAAACACTCATTTAGAGACATATTTTTTTTACATTTTTATCATCCTTTATAGTTGATTAAACACTTTTTATCTTCATTTACCTTTACTATAATTACTATATATTTTAACCTCTAGAACTAATTTTTTTTGACTAAAAATGAAAATAAATTTACTACATAATTTAGAAAATCTTATTTAAAATATCAAATATTTTTAATCATAAAAATTTCTATGTCCAAGAGAAATTAATTTTAATATTAGCACACAGAACATTTAAAAACCATTTGTATACAATTTCAATTTTTAAGAATAAGAATCATTATTTGTGTAAAATTATCAGTGTCTTAGATTTACAACACTTGAATTGGTTTATTACTAAAAAAATAAGAGTTATATGTATTTTGAAGCTTGATAAAAACAAAAAAAAGAATTTAAACATGCAATTAAAATAAAAGACCAAATTAATTGTTTTATGGAAGGAAATATTAATTGAGTTCGAAAATACCGAACATAATTTTATAAATTAATGGTCATATTTTCCATGTCTAATTTTAATTTTTAATTATATAATTTATAAGAACAAATTTAATTATTTTTAGTTTCTCTTATATCATAAAGATATCATGAAAATCATGTTATTTATAAAAAATAATTTCACTATTCACCTAAAAGTCAATATTTTTATAAAAACAGAAAAAATATATATTAGAGTAAAATTTTTATTGGATTTTTTTTTCATTTTTAAAAACTAATATGCTAAAATTTAGAAATTTTACATTTAAATGTAAACAAAAAAATATAATGGGAAACTCTTTTTAGTAGGAAAATGAGTTTTTAGTTATTAACTATTGTTAATATTATTTTCTATAAATTAATTATTTGAATTATTTAAAAAATATATATTTATATAAAAAACATGTTTTATCACCACTAAACCATAATATATCATGTTTATTAAATTAAAAAAATACATAGCACCAGAAAATACATTTTTTTTGGAAAATATATTTTTATCCATAAAAAGAAATTTTTATTTATTTAGATATGAAAATTGAATTTTAAAATTTAATTTGTATTAAAAAATGACCAATTTATTTTAATTTCTATATATATTTAAAAATTGGTTACTTTTATTTATAATCACCAATTCTTTGTCTATATTATGATAATTATTTTTATACTTTTATTTTTATTTTTATTTAATGTATCGAGGTTCCTTTGTTTGGTTTGTTATGTGGAGAGAGATATCAAACACATTAGATTTATTAAAATGAAATAAATATTGTAAAATCTTGTATAGTTTCATTCTTCACCATTAAATTAATTATGCATTCATAATTTTAATTACTACCCTATAATGAAAAATTTATATGTTTCTATATGATAGACATGATGAAATATTTTATTTTTAATGATTCAATAACCTTAGTAACTTAGGAAATACATAGAAATCCATCCCTTAATTCATAATTGGAATCTGACAATATTGATATTCTCTCAGACCGTTTGACTTAAATTACCCTAATGGAGGGGTTTTGAGAACTATATAATATAATTAATTTTCCTATCAAGTTTATTTTAATCCTTCTAGTGATAAGTGATCATAGGATGGTTTAAAATAAAGAATATTATTTCCCTATATTTTAATTATTATGTTGTCTATGTGAGGATAGAAATTCCACATCATATTCTTCCAAATAAGAATTTAATAAGATTTATACATATCACATATCCCTAATATATATATTGGAATACAATCACTATACGACTAGATGTTTTATCTGAGAATAAAATCATTGGGATTATGATTTAAAGAAATAAGATAATTTCTTATATATACAATTGTAATTATAATTAAAATTAAAACAAGATAAACACATCCATAGAAAATATTATAAGTGCCCCTTAATTACCACAACTCTCTTCATTGGGAGTCACCACATAGGTTCTGCAATGTTCCCTTAGTTTTGGAGGTTTACCAAACCTCTTATCATTAGTATCCATTTTGTTTGATAATCAATTTTAACAATGACCATACTCCCTACATTTAAATCATTGAAGTGTGGCTGATGTATTAGTTGGGACATTTATACCTTCCATTGCATTGGATGAAATATTTATCTCACTTCAAAAATCATGATCTTGATGGAAAAAATTTTCCACTCATGAAATATTTTGTTGCTACTTCTAGAAATTTCCTTGGGTGTTTCTTACCACATTATTAACATATTAAAAGTTTAATATTCTTTTTTAAAAAGTCATTATTAGATAAAATTTTGTAAGACTCAATTTGATTAAATGGTGCATTTCAAAATTACTTTCTGTATGAAAGGTTAATCATAATCAATGATATGAAGTTAGGCATAAAAATAAATTCATTATTATAGTTGATATCTTTTTTTGTTGATTTTTGGGAGAATATCAGTATTGTGAATCATATAAATCATTATTATGGTTCCACCCAGTGCCAATAATTACTCAATGAATAATTGTTTAACACGAGTGATGAAATATTAACATCATAAGAGAAATATGTAAAAAAATATCACGGAGAACTCAAACTATAAATTTATTACTCCTTGAAAATATTCTGTTGACTTTTAGTTCAACCTATACCATTATCAGTTCAATATAAGTTTCTTTAATATGTGTTCTCTCATACATTTTATTCTAACTACCCATCTTAAATAATCCATCATCATGGGTAGTAAATATATTTTATTTAATTGAATTATATCCCCCAATTTGTGTCAAAATAGTTGTACAGTTATCCATATTTATCATGAACCAGTTAAGGATTAAGTTTATAATAAACAATCCCTTTCATGGCGATTTTCCTTATGTACATCTATTCTAGATCTCACACTCACTTATAGTATCTGAACAAATATTTAAATTTGTTGAAAACCATAAAATGTTTAAATTACTAAAATATTAGGATGTTATACTATACATAGACTTATCCCCCGAGATTTACATAATTTTACCTTATCATTATTTTCAAATATTACTAAACCAATCCCAATAAGAAATTAAATATATATATGATAAAAAATGAGGTTCCCATGACTGACACTCATAGTCTTGGTAATAAGAACACATAATTCACTACTTGATTCTATACTAAGTGATATATCATAATATATTATTAATTATATATTAAATATTTAATTATTACATATCAAAATAAGCACACAATCCAAAATACCAATGGTTTTGTGTCTTTAGAGACTAGATATTTGATTATCTTATTTATGAATAATCATAAACATCTGCCAAATTTTTTTCTCACATAGAACTTTTATTGAATTATCATAACCAATAACATTATTTGTATCCTAGGTAATGAAAACATAAGAGATGAATCATCTTAAATACTAAACAAGGGTATCCATTAGATATATCAAATAATGATTTCACGTGGGAAAAATATAAGCATATTGGTGGAATAGTCATGGTACATGAACATGATATTATAAAAACATACCCAAATATTCTGGGATCATCAATAATAAATTAGGAATAATTATTTTTCAATAACATAATAAATAAGCCAATATAACATTATTCTGATGTGAAACATGTGAATTTGACAAAAAAACCTAGAATTAAAAATATATGGGAGAAGTAATTCCTAAACATTTACCATAACATGGTGGAGGAGGTATAACTACCTAATCATCATAACATGGTTATGTTTGGAAAATAACTGGTGTATTCTCCTAGGATTAGGATAAGAAACTGTGTAAATTATTGTTCTTGGACAAACAATATGTGTATCTTATTGGTCTTAGTATAAAAACTAGAATAACCTCTTAGCCTTGGTCTAACAACCTAGTTTCCCTCATTGGCTTAAGATAACAACCCATTCAACCATATTGGGATTTATATGACTACTTGTGTACCCTCATGGGCTTAGGAAAATCACATGTATACCCTATTCGACATAATATAATACCCTATATACCATATTAGGTTTGGAAGGAAAATGGGTTTCATATGTGTGAAATAATATAGCAATTTTTAAATTTTTTATTCATGAAAAAAAATCTATGTATCTATAAATATGTGTGGAACAAGGAATCCATTATAATCATTTCATGAAAATCCATTGATGGAAAATGGGTTTCGTATAATGTCCAAAGGGATCATTTGAAATGATATCAAAATAAATTAATTTGATGCCAAAAATTTTATTACCCAAAAAAGTATTTTATATATTCATTAAGAAATTTTTAATAAAAAATAACTCCATAAGAACTAATGTTTTTATGTTTATAGAATAAGAAAGAATGATAATATAATATTGTCATAAAAAAATATTTCTGTACATTTTGAGATAAAGAAGAAATTATGACACATTTTTTAAAGGATATCTTTTGGGAAATTGAATAGAAATAATTTCAAAAATAATTATTTTGAAATAAATTTAATATATTAATTTTTGAAAAAAAATGTTTCATTATGATGAATTTAAAACACTTTTTAAAAAATTATATTTGAAATGGTCTTTTAAAAATTGTACAACCAAAAAATCACAAAGTCTTCAAAAAGGGGATGTGATTTTTTTGAAAAATTTTAATTTGAAAACTAATAATAAATTAAAGAGAAATGAAAAAAACATAATGGATATCATAAATAAATGTGGAGTGGATGATAAAACATAAGACCAGGAAATGAAAAGATTTATAATATTTTAAAATACCTATATTTCATTCCTATGTCCTAAAATGGGATAATAAAAATTCTTTTTGAAAATAAGAAAATAAAAATATGAATTTCATATGTTAAAAAATATAATTTTTTTTTCAAATATAAAAGAAAAATGATAATAGGAAGTTAATATAATGACATAGAAGAAAATTTTTCATTAAAGAGAATGAGAATTATTCTTAATAAAGATATAATTTTTGAGAAATAAATTCATCAAGGTAAAATATTTGAATTAAGATGTTTTTTCATATGATAGGGTAGTGGATGTATTATTTGAAATGGGAAAAAGAAGAATATCGAAAAAAGACAACCATAATGTTTAAGAAGTGGATTTATATTCCATCGAACCAATGTTTGAGATAAAAAAATCCCTTATAACTATGGTAACATTTGAAACAAAAATATATTGATGGAGATAACATGAAATAGGTTTTTAGACCACTATAATTTTGTAAAAATAAAGATAAATCTTACCAAAATCTAATTACATACACAAAAAAAAAGAAATGTGGTTGATATAGAATATATATATATATTAAAGAATGAAGATAGAGGTCTAAAAAAACCAGACCTTGTTTTTTGGATTCCATGAAATAAATTTAACCTCCTTAATAATTTAGACATTATGTGGAAGTAATTATTTAAAATTGAGACGTTAGGAAAACAAAATTTATCTAAAGGATATGGAAGATGTATAATATTATTGTTAAAGTAAAATGGGTTGGGATTCAGTTGATCTTATAATTTTTATAGTGTCTTTGAATTTGTGTAAGAAGACAATTTTCATAAGTTTAGGGTATAAAGTTTTTGTAAATATAACCACTTAATATAAAAGTAACAATGTTTTTACTTTGAAAGTGGATTAAGAAATTGGTAATAAGGTAGTTGAGTATTTTTGGACCATCTACACCTTGAAGAATCATTTGGAGAAATTTTTAAATGTTTAGTGCTTTTACTCTTGGTTAAACAATTTTTACATTAGTTTTCCTTTACCATGGTAACTACATTTTATATGTCAGTAATTGATTTTTATAAATAAAATTTACAAGAACCTATTTAACTAATTTATAATTTATAATTTTATATTTTTAATATTTTTTATCAAATTGTTTTTATATGGTTTAGAAAGAATAATTTTAATATTAGTGCAGCTAACACATATTATCATTTTTAGAAAAAGTGTATATTTAAGCATAAAAATAATGTTTATGAATTTTTTTTAATGTTTTTTATTTATAAAAATTTATTTTTTTATTAACAACAAATAAGCGAAAGATGGATTTCAAATAAGTAAAAAACAAAAATTGAATATGTGAATAGTTAATTAAAATAAAAGATTAAAAATATATTTTTATTAAAGTAAAATATTAAATAGGTTTCAAAATTTTAATTATAGGTTGCATAAATTAAAATTAATTCTTTTAAATTATATAATTATTTATTAAAAATTTATTTTTTAAGGTAAAAGGTTTTATAAATTTTTAGGTTGTTCTTATATCCTAAAATGACAAATAAATCCTGGTATTTGTAAAAACAAAATTTTACACTATTCATAAAAAGATAATAATTTTTAGGAAAATACCCAAAGTCGATATTAATATAATATTGGAATGATAATTATAAAAATGAAATTAATTTTTTTAATTTAAATTTCCAAAATTTAATAATTTTATATTTGAATGAAAATATAAAAGATAATGAAAAAAGTTTTTTAAATGGAAAATGACTTTTGGTGTTAAATATTATTATTTTTACTTTCAATAAATTTATAATTTAAATTAGTGTTAAAATATTATTAATAAAAAAAATTTATCATCATTAAACCATAACATTTTTGTTTTCTGAAAATAAAAAACATATAATGCTTAGAAATCATTTAATATAATATAATTTTTCATTAAAACATGATATATTTTTTTTTAATTATACCACATGAATTTTATTATAAAAATGTTATTAGAAATGACCAATTTTATTTTAGTTTCATTTAATATTTCAAAATTGGTTTAATTTTATTTATACCTTCCAATTCAATGGCTACATTATGAATATTATGTCTACTAGTTATAATTTTATTTTTATAAAAAGGATCATGGGTTGGTTTTAGTTTAATGATTTGAGGTTTGAGAGCTATTGAACACGTTAGATTTATTTAAATAAAATTTATATTTTAAAATTAGTTGGAATTAAAATGGAAAATAAATTAATATAACATTAAACTTTGTATATTCATAAAAACCTTTAATAATACTAAAGAAACCATATAATAATACCCATATAATTATTTCATATATGATATACAGGTTAATAAACATTATGCTTATTTAAATTTTAGGGGTTTGTTAAACACATTGTATCTCTAATTAATTCTTTACAATTCACCATGTATCCATGTAATAAATCAACTAACATAACTCCACTAAAGTGTAACATATATTAAGTGTGTTTTTTAATGTAACATTGAAAATAAGATTCTTAATGTATAAAAATTTAGAAAATATTAAAACTTAATCACTCCACAATATTCAATGTTATGATGTTAATAACATCTATTGTTTACTTTTAAATTTTTCAGGATGATCAATATAATCACCATGAAATAATATAAAATATATTTATTATCATTTTAGTAAAAATATTTAACTCTTTACATTAATGTATTTAATAACAAATACTAACTTTTTTAGAATATAACTATTCTAACTAGATTAATATTAAATTTTTTACACTTTGAATTTTTTCAAGTCCAAATATACTCCCACATTCCTATTATAAATTTTAGTTTCTATAAAATATATTTTTAGTAAATAAAAAACCATATATATTGAGAAATATTAATTATTTTTCAATATATAAATATTTTACAAATATTCTACTCACATACATATCTTATATGGTATTCAATATGTTTGGAGTGAATTTAAAAAAATGAATTTATTATTTAAAAATTTTCATTGAAAGATAGTAGAAACTCATTCCATAATATTTTGAAAAATATATTCAAAAAACTGTTTTAACCATGAAAAACTCCATTTATCCACATATTCTTTTAAATAATTTTTAATATAGGATTAATTAAGAAAATTAAGAAGAAATTTTCATTTTATTCATAGAAATAATTTTTTTACAATTTTATTTTGTTATCAGAAAAGATAAACGGATAAAAATAAATAACATTTATTATAAATTAATTGAACATTGGAATTAGTCAACTATATCCAACATTTTGATGTAATAACTCTTATTACTTCATTTGAATGCATACTTCAAGCTTCAACCATAAAATATTCAAAAAGTTTGATCTTTTAATTATATTACAAATAATTCTTAAAAGATAGTTTATATGCCCTTTAATTTTTTTTTCAATTGATGACATTTATAACATTAATACATCATGTAGACTCCAAAAAGAGTTTCTTTTACAACTTAAGGTAATCTCCTTAGTTCTATAAATACCCATAAATTTCAAGGGAAATTGTTTCTTAATTTTCTTTGGAATTCTACGAGTATGCAGTTTCTGACGACGCCTGATTCCGAGGCCCGATGCGCCCGGAATAATTTTCCGAAGTTTAGCATGGTTACATTCAGTGAACGAACGAGTGGGTTTTCTAACTTTTGATCTGCTGCTCAGAATTGAAATCTAAGGTCACTGATGAAACCGCATCACCGGTAATTTCTTAGGAATACTTTTTATGGAGTTTCGTTTTCTCGGGATGAGATGTTAAAAATGCGACGAATAAAAATATAGTTATTTTACAATTATATTTTTATTATGCCTCTATTGGTTTATGAGTTATGGAAAAGGAATTTGTGAGGAAGTGGGGTGGGGCCCACATGATCCCCCACCTCCTTAAAATTCCTAACACCCCATTAAACACCCTCTCGCTATTTAATACGTGTCAACCCCTCAAGTTTATGAGGAACCTTCCCTCCCTATCTTTAATTAAATGACAACGTGTTTAATTAATGAGGATCCTTCCTCCATTTTTAATGTTCCACTGTAGTGGATTAAGTGAGTGGGTCCCTATGTCATAATTCTCCCATTTATGACATGCGTGCCAATGATGAACCCACCACTCTTATTTAAAGAAGGTCTGGGGGAGGATTTCTGGACGGCTTCTTCAAGCGGCGGAACACTAGCAGCGAAGCATGGCACCCAACACTTTGGGAGTTTTCCTCTTCCTCCAACGAAGAACAAAGAATGCTGACACCACCCTTGGATTTATCCTTCCTAGCGTTGAAGTAACGACACCCATCTATCACGACACCGTCTACCACGACACCGACGAACACCTTCTTCGAGTTAGGGGTTTGGTTTTTTGTTCATGGATATTATTTTTCCATCCAACGTTAAATTCTTTAGCTACTTGATATCGAATTAAAGGGAGGGGGCCGTACCGCACAAACATGGCCGAACCTCATCCCCGATTGTGGTTGTGTTTGTTGCGGCTCGAACGAAGATGGAACATTGCAAATACACCGCGCGGAAAGAAGGAGGAATGCGGCGAAGATGCGCGGCGCCGTCGCGCCGCGCCGGTCAGATTAAGGCCGTGGCCTTTGGCCGTGTTGGAGCAGGGAGCGACGGCCGGAACCACCGACCGCTGGCGTATGGAGGGTGGGACCAACCGGTCCCACGTGGTAAACTGGCCGACCGTTATGACCGTCTAGATCCGAAAAACCAGTGGTTTGGACCCCCGGTCAACGCAGTAGGGCAGACCCCCATGGGTCCGCCGTCCGGTTAGAAGGGGTTGGCGGTTCCCCCCCTTCCGCGCTCACGCGGAGCGCGGCGCCTGTGCCGGGCCACCCCCACCAAGCAAGGCCAATCCAGTTGGGCCGGGCCGCGCCAGCCAGGCCAGGCCACGCCCTGATGGTTCGGACCTAGACCCGGGTCAGGTCGACCTGGTTCGGGCTGACCCAGGGGGTCTCGGGCCGGGTCGGTCCGGGCCCAAAACACCCTAAAAAATGGACAGGTTCGTTAAAACTCCTGTAACTTGTGCTACAGACATCCGATCGATGCACCATCAGTTGCGATATGATCCTTGGATATAGATAGTAGTTTTTGTATATTACACCCAGGGTTTCAGAGAAAATTGGGTACGGCCGTGTTGTTTCGAACATGAAACCAACCGGGCCCTCGGAGCAGAAACACTAATAACATGAGCTCCAGACGTCTGATTGACGTGCTGTTGACTATGTTGGATTCCTCTTAGTGAGACAGTTATTTTGGCCTAATCCTATCGAGTTTTGGACGCAGTTGGAGTACGGTCAGGTTTGTTTAGACTTATAAACTAACCGAGCCCCTGGGACGAAAAAGACAATAACTCTCAGACCGGGCATCCGATTGACGCGCCGTCTATCGCATTGAGTTCCTTTTGTCGAGACGGAACTTTTGGATACATCAACTCTGGACTACGTGTCAGTTGATGTATCTAACCCCTTGGATCATGGAGTAAACCCTCCCGGAATTGAGCATGCTGTGTGCGGGAACCCTAGAGATGGCTGCAACTATGACAACAATGACGACTATACTGGGATCCTCCGTGGGTTCGGTAGTGACAACGACTGTACTGAAATCCTCCGTGAGTTTGACGGTGATGACTACTGTTCATGTATCCTATGTGGGTTCGGTAGTACGTGTCTACTGTTCTTGTATCCTACATGGGTCTGGAAGTATTTGACTACTGTTCTTGTATCCTACGTGAGTTTGGCAGTATTTGACTACGTACTTGTATCCTACGTGGGTCTGACAGAGTGGCTAGTCTAGTATCCTACGTGGGTCTGACAACTTAGCTGGTCTAATATCCTACGTGGATCCCAGCTTAGATGAATCAGTGGCTACATCTGATCATCTACACCCCTCTTGGTAAATGGATACATGTGTAAGATGAGTCTTGACTTTCAATCATTATCTTTGTTGTAATTGAATTGATATCCTATGTGGATTGGATTATGCTATCATGTGTGGATTGGATCGTACTTTCTTATGTGGATTAAGATATTATTCCTGAGTGTTCTGGGTTGTATATGAGCTCGTTAGATGGAGTTGTACTGGATTTGATGACTTAGGTATATGTATGGGCATATACCTAAGTAGTGTTGGATGATACTTCGTGATTGTATCTTTTCTTTGTGGTTTATCCTTTTTGGATTTAGGGAGACCTTCGGGGGTCTCAGGGTCCCTACTGAGTATCGTATACTCACCCCTGCATGGGCTTCGCCTGCACTACGTTGTGTTGGTTGTAGACGACGGACATCACTGATCATGGTTGAGGCTTGTAGAGCTAGACGGTACCCGGAGGTGGACGTGAAGACGAGACGGTACCCGGAGGTGGACTTCATGATGAGATGGTACCCGGTGGTGGACTGGACGACGAGAGGGTACCTGGAGGTGGACATCACGATGAGACGGTACTCAGAGGTGACATACAGACATGGATAGCTGAGGTGGCCATCTGTACCTACCCTTCAGGAAGGGACTCCGGAGGACGATCCAGAAGCACCTTGACACCTTCCTGCTGTTTTGCATTTTTCTTGTACTTTACTGTTGGGATTGTATTTCCGGTACCCTTTGTACTTTCAGAACACTTGTTATACTTCTTTACTTAGTGTTTTCTTCCGCTTGTACTCTGGTTGTGTGTGTGTTTATGTTTCATAAATTCAATGCCATGTAGGAATTTACGCCTTTGGTGCTAGTCGCCAGCCCCTGACCTATGGAAGGCGGGCTTGGGGTAGTTACGACACGGGCCCCGAGGGACGGGTCGTGACAAGTTCCTCATATATAGATTACGATTTCTATAATATAGCACACCCCTATTTCTTAAATCATATATTAGGCCACAAAAACATCAAAATTATATCAAATGAAAATCTTTTTTATTTTTTAATTTATTCTTCTAGTTTGATAATTTACCTAATTATATTTTCAATATAAAACCTAATATTATACCTACCATGTCCTTCTTAGTTATGTATAAAAAATAAATGATATATTATAAAATTTTACTAAACTTATCTATATATTAATTCATAATTAACCATATGAAACATTCCAATAATGATTTAAAAATGATGTTTGATAATAGTTCAATCCCAAAAGGGGATCCCAAACTGCATAAAATTGACATAACCAGTCATATTGACTACATGATTAGTAATTGAAAATACATTTTTTCATATTATATATACATATTAATTTATAAAAACAACAATTTGATCTTTATATTCTTCTAATAATGATATATATATTTTTTGAACAAATATAATGGTTTCCTACTCAGGAAGGGGTTGCAGAAACCCATTAAATTTTCCTTATTACATATGAATGAGTGTTAAATTATTACCAGTCTATGAAAATTATTCAATTAATATTTTTATTTTCTTAGTGTGATCTCAATTTCATGATTGATGATGAAAATTTCATTTCATCTATAATAGAATATTTTATTAGTTGAGTATCATATTTTACATTTTCTTAATAAGGGTTTTTATTAAATGTGCTTCCACAAAAAATGGTAACCCTTAAATATAAGATCATATATTTTAGTTGGAAATGAAACATATTTTACTATGTTTTGGGTCATTTTTTAATTACTATTATCAATTAGCTATTTAGGGAGACCATCACATTAATAATATCACATAATACTATTGAACACTTTGGTGAAAAACATTGTGTCCTCATATATGAAACAGATTACCTTGAATCATTTTCATTGATATCCTAATCCTCTTAATGCTTTTCAGTGGACTATGACCCAATTCATATTCCATATAAAGGAACCTAATCCTTGTAGGGTCCCCCAAAAACTAATTAGAATATATTAGATAATATATATATTCCAAATTTGGATTTAGCGACCTGGTTGGATGATCATGGTCATTAATAGTGTAATATTTGGAAGGAATCTTACACTTCATTTTTTGTAAAGGGGTTTTTGTTATCTCGATACATTTTCTAATGTATTTAATATATGATAAATTAAATATAATGGTTTAGTTTTTAATATTTATTCTTTCCATGGAGTTTATATATTCAAACCACATTTTGTGCAACTCATTAAAAACCAAACAACTAATCTTACTAATCAGATTTACGATCCAACTCTATTTATAATCATTAAAATGAACCACTAGTATAAGGTATATTAAAAACATTCATGAAATCATCTAGAATCATATTAAATTTAAAATACCTATAAGAGAGAACATGATGAAATGGGTAGCCAACCCCTATATTTTTAGAAAAGTCATAAAACCCTATGTTTGTTTATAGTTTGTCTTAAATTCTTAATAACAATGAATTAATACATAAGAAAGATCTTAGTTTAATTATAATTATAACACCTAATATGTATAAAATATTTTTTTACTTCAAAATTCAATCTCATAACCCATTAACAAGCAAATTTCTAGGCAAAATAAAACTAAAACAATTATCACACAAAGTATTTAACTCTTTTTATATATATTTGATAATATAAAAAAGAGTTAAAACCCATTTAGACTAAAATATACATTAATTAATTATATTCAAAAGTTATTTCCACGAGTAAAAATATAAAATTCCTTCCTAAATCATTGGGATTGAGTTAGAGTGCAACATGGACACATGCCCGCCTCACTGAATGCAAGATGTTTTTGACTAGTAGTGAGGGTCAGAATTCCATTAGATGGGATAAAATACACACAATATCGATAAATAAAATAATAAAAATAATAACATAATGTAATAAATAAAAAATGATCTAACATATGGAATGATAATCATGTCATGTAATATAAAAAAGTAACAAACTAGGGAAACTTAATGTATTAAGTTAACATGTGTACAAGTAAGCTAGTAATGTAAATAAAGAACTATTTAATCTCTCTAAATTCCATCCTACATATGAATTCGAAATCCATTTTCTATCACATAGTTTAATATTATTTTTCCTTTTACCTTCAATGGGTACCGAATTAGGAATTATTCATGGGAATTGTGATACCTAGGAAGTGTGTGAGTATAAACCGATTATGAAACCACCAATGCACCCTTATATCGTGTTCAAAATAAATATTCAATAGATTATTTCATAAATGTTTTTAATTAAGAATGTAAATATACAAACACAGATGCAATGAGTCACTATCTTCTAACCAATCTTCCACAAAACCCATACCCACATGATTTTTCATGATTCTACTAATGATGCCAACATCATTCACTACACATATCAAGGTGAACCATAAGTATAATAATCAGTTGGAACCCAATGAACATCAATCCTATTCCAAGTTCCACATTTTTGGAATGCTACACATCCCAACCAGATGGTTTTCATTAATAGGAACACCGCACAACCCACGCGAATGGCAGTTATAATCTTTATTTGATGGTAAGTCCCACATGACATGTTTGATGAATTTGGTTGTGAATGTCCCCCCTGCATGAAATATCCCAAATTATCTTGTAGAAAAATGATATTGAACAACCATGTATCGTATTGTCTCATGCCATCCAAGATGTCCATGATCTAACTCATACAATAAAAGGACCCATAGTTTAGTGTCGTTATCACGTTATCGCATTCCAACTCTATTGGGCAATCTATAATGATATTGAGAATACTATTCATCTTGAGTTCTGAAGAAATATTCAATAGGGTATGAAATTCCAAAAATAATATATACCATAGAAGGTAAAATTAGTCTTATCAAGAACAATAATTTGGATGATACAAATCACAAGAATGTATATAATGGTTAGATCACAAGGGCCACTCACAAAGCCAAATAAAACATATATCAAACATGGACTTCTGGAAGAAATTATCGAATCATGAAAAAATCATATAATCATTAGGGTATGGTATTGATATTTATACATCAAGATCATATACATTAACTCAAATGTTCACCATGAATATATTCACACAAAATAAAATCACACATAAAGACGCTATGAACCATCTCTAATGACAAATGTGTAACAACCCATGTATTTATAGAATAACACTTTTTCATATCTATTAATATTTTTGAATAAGATAATAATTTTATTTGAAACAGGACACTTTTTTTAATAGAGAATCAACACATATCAATGGGTTTCTTTGAAATCTTATGTTGTACACTAATTTGAGTTATACTGAAAAATAATATAATAGTTATATTATTTTTAATTGTTGTTAACAAACATTAATTATATTACTGGTAAGGAACTTAAATAACTACATTATAATTAAAAATGTTTGTTAAATATATTTACATTATTCTAATAAATTTTAGAGGCTTAAAATAACTATGAATCAAATTTTAAGCATTAAATACTATAATATAATTTGAAAGGCCGGTTTATTGCCTTTTGATGGTGAATCCTTTTTAAATTTAGATTTTCACCAATATAAGTTATATTTGGGAAAATAAACATCTTATTTAGAATTGGTTCATCAAAATTAACTTTTTGAAAATTTTTAGTATTTTTCTGATAATGTTCATTTTTAACGAATAGTGAAAAATATTGGATTTTGTGTCAAAACATTATTTTCATCTAAATTATTTATATGATTTGATTTTAATTTTACTTTGTTTTATAGTTTAATTGGATAATTTTTTTATCATTTAATACAATTTTTTGCATTTTCAGTAATTTCACTTTGAAATTAGATAGGAACACATGTAAATCATTTGGTAGTTTTTACTTATTAAAAACATGTTTTTAGGTTCTAACAATGGGAATTAATTTTAAATTAATTTCCGTAACTTAATTGTTTTGAATTTGGAAACATGGATTTCATATTTGGAATCTCGAGTTCCAAATTTTTTAAATAGGTAACTTTTCTTTTTAGACTGTATGAATAGTAATTTCAGTAAATATTTTATTTTCCATTGTTAATGGGTAAATCCTGTAAATAAGGGTAAAAAATAATATTATAATAATATTAAATTACCCTACACCTGTCATAACCCTATTGGATGAGATATTTACTACCATAGGAATCCTTGTGTATATTTTAGTACCCCATGGATACACCTGTGTGTGAAAATGAAATTTAATTACATTTAATTTAAAGTTTTGTAAAATATAACCTGAACTTGTATATTTTACTAAAATATATTTATATGGGGATATACAAGTGAAATGTAAGACTATAAATATTAATTGGAAATAAAAAAAATTTCACACATCATGGATTTTTTTTATCATTTTTAGAAATCAAATAAAAAAATTTATTTATGATACAATGGTGATGTAGTGATTACCTTATTAATTAAACATTTAAATAAATGAGATTATAAATATAAAAATAAATTTAATTTTAAATTTATTATTAGATAAATAAATTTTAAGAATTTTTATGAATTTTTAGATATGAATTAGTTATGTTTTTTCGAATTAATTATTTTGTTATGGATTTTTAAAAAGTCAGGATATGGATAAAATAAAATTGACATTAATGCGTTTTTAAATAAATTAATATTTTATTAAATGATATAATGGCCCTAAAAATATTATATTCAAAAAAATGACATATATGATGTTAAAATTTTCATTAATTATACATTTTGGGTAGAATTTAATTTTATAGTAACTATATTAACCATATATTATGAAAATAAAAGAAGACATGGTAAGAGTTAATTTATTTAACTAAGGGGTAATGCTTACAAATAAGGTTAATTTTATGATATAAACATGTCAAAAACCCATTGGATGAGATTATTTTGACCCATAATTATATGGTATTCCTAATATATCACTTTGGTGTTATTATAATTAAAAAATCAATTAATAATAAAACAATATTTTAAAACTTTCCAAAAGTCCCCCTCCTCCATCTTATAAAAGGACACCACCTCTAACCCTTGCTCACACATCTCATGCACCATTGGATCATCCAACTTCTTCCAAAATAAGCTCCCATCTTTCTTATATTCCTCATATAATACTCAAATAGGGAATTGTGCAATTAAATAAGGCTTTTTAGCTTAAATGAAAAGGAGTTACCTGATTTTAGGTAATGTCTCCTCTAAAGATTCTTTTATTTACTTACCTTCTCCAACCCACTAAAATCACTTAGTTCAATTGTTTTATTAAAAATATTGTATCTTAAATATAATATGTTGTTGTTATGGGAAATATTATAACTAACCTTACACAAAAATCTTTCTAATTGTTATAATGGAGTTATAATATGGCTTTTTATCATTTAGTTTTCATTTCATTAAATATGAAAAAGAAATGAAAGTAGCATTAATACGTATTTAAGACTTACCATCTCATTGAACGATGAATTTGATTTCTTATTTAGAAATTCCAAGGAATATTATAAATACATTTATACTAGATATATATGATATATATATATTATCTAAATCATGAATAGCATTATGTAGATATTATAAATTTTACCACATGGACAATTTGTAATTATAACGAGTTCATTTTTGACTCTAGTACCGAAAATCTTCAAAAATACTCATATGAACCTGAATAATTATATGATTTATATTGAAAGTTAAAAATTTATATAAAAGGAATATTAAAATTTATTTTTTAAAAGAAATTTAAAATTAACTAATGATTATTATTTAGGATGAACATGGAACACATGTGACGATTCAGACCCAAGGTAAAGGAACCTTTCACCCTCATCTTTTAGTCAAATAATTATTTTATGTTATGTCTTATAATTTCTATTTTATAATGTTGGAATATGTTATTATATATCCTTGTTTCTACCCATGTTATGTAAAAGTTATTAGAGACCCTTTTCCCTCCAATAAACTCATTTTCTAAATTTGAAGTGACGACATTCGGCTGCAGAATTCTCAAAATGGATTTCATATCAATCTTCTTTCATTGGGGAATATCTTGTTGTTATGAACATATATTATCCTATAATGTGTATATAAAACCCTTTTCACTCTTTATATGATGAATTATTATATTCTCATGATATTTAATGATTTTTTTAACATTATCCCTTAATTATTTTATAATCAAGTGTTTCTCAAGTGGCAGGGGACTATTTTTCTAAAACATAATTTTAGTTTTTTTAAATACATATTCTTTTAAAACTTATTATTTGATGTCCATGTTTTAAAAATGGGTTTTAAGGATTTATTTATATTTACAATTGTGGTTTAAAGAGTAAATTCCTTTTAAATGTTTCAAAGTGGTATGGGACACAAAAAAGTGTAATCAGTGAGATTTTATGTTATATGTTTAATTATATTGGATTTATGGTAGTATTTTGGTTTAAAAAAATGTAATCAATGAGATTATATTTAGTGAAGTGTTTTTGATACTTACTAAATTTGAAAGGTATTAATTTATGATAAAGTATTCTTGGTTTACTTGTTGTTATGAAAAACTAAAATTTTTCCTACTTTATGTATCCCTTACTGAGATTTTTTAAGCTCATCCTAAGTTTTTGAAAATTTTTTCCTAGGAAATAATGTGGAATATGGTCTAGTATGGGGTCATGGAATAGTCATACTGTTTAAAACATATAACTAAACATGTTTCATTTTTTTAGAGTTTTTGTTTTATAAAAAAATGAATAGTGAGTAGTATAACGACCCATACTTTACATACATTGTTAATACTTCAAAATTGAAGCATACTTATTACAACATATAACAAAACCACGAAAGGACCGTATAGGTATAATGTCTTTAGAAACTGGGAAACATAAACAACTGGTTCATAAAGCATCTACTTTGCCTCCCATTTATTTCATCATATCTAGAGTCCCTTTTTGGCATAGTCTACTTAATAACCTTCTTCCTGACCTGGGGAAATAAAACGTACAAATGGGTGAGCTCAAATGCTCATTTAGGGTAAAAAAAAGAAATATCAATCACATCGTATACATAAGAACATAATTTTTGGAAATCTTAACCTGCAAAAGAGATCATAATTTCATAACATGGGATAAATCATGGCAGTGAAATGTAATCACAATAATCATAACGTAAAACATGAAACTTTGTGTCATGCACACATAATTATAGAGAATCATTTCTTGTTAGTCAAGACTCATTGCCAAGACTATCTTAGTTAACAAAGTCCCTTTCTGAACCGAGTCACCCTCGTTTCAGTCCTGTTTCACTGAACCGGTATAACCTACCGTTCCAGACATGTCTATCTCATGAGATATAAAATCTTTACCCAATGCATTGGAGGGAGATATAGGTCACACCCATCTCATAATGATACCATTCTTATGTGTGCCACAAAATCATAAACCATACATCATAGAATAACCCATGTAATAAAAATGGGATTCTTAAACATCGTGACATCATAAAACAATTCATATATGATAAAGGAATTCATAAAAATAATTCAATCACAACATAATCAAATCAATGTAATAATAGGGATAAAAATAGAACCCTTTATTATATTAGATGGAAAATAATTTTGATAAAACACTTGAACTTCATTCTTGAGGAAAATATCCTTTCTACTTCAAAAACACTTTTTCTTTTCTTAACATGTTATACAATTTTAAACTAAAAGAAGTTGATTAAAAATAAACTTGAAAACCTGTAAAGGAATCATCTTGGAAATAATGTTTTAAAAATCCATTCATTCCATATAAGTTAAAAAAACATTCTTCGTACTTTTTTCGGAAAAGTCAAAAAGTACCTCGTACGAAAAATGACAAAAGTTTCCTTTCATATCTTTTACTAAAAACTCACCGAAGGGTAAAATTGGATATAAACTATTGTAGGTGGATGGAAATAATATTACATATTGAGGAAACATGGATTTGGATGATAAAATACACCCCAGTAAATACCAAAGTATAAACAATGTCGGATAAAAATGAGATTGTGATATTTCCCTTACCTTAGGTCCGACTTGCTTTGTAAGTGTCCGAACCTCCTCTTCTATGAAGTGCTTCTTTGATACCTTCTTTTAGGGCACTAAAATTGGTCTTTGAAGAAGACCAGGACCTCTAGGATGTCTCTAGGGAAGTGGAGAGGAGAAATTGGCAGGTTTTGGCCGAGCTTGAAGGCTCAAAGTGGTGTGAGGAAGAGGGGGAGGAGGTGCCCTTTTATAAGGGAGGAGAGGGGCACCTTTGGAATAACAAAAAATATTATTTTATTATAAAGTCAAGTTCGGTTTTATATAGCTCCAAATTGATATATTTCGAAGCTAAGGTTAGGATGGGTCGAAATCCTCTCATCCAATAGAATTTAAACAAGTTCAGGTTCCTATTTTAACCTTATCATTTAGATTTAACATTCAGTTAAATAATTTTACTTTTACCATGTCTTCTTGTGTTCTTATACTATACGGTTAATAAACTTACTATAAGCAGCCAAACGAACCCCAAGTTGTTTATTATTAATATATATAACCTTATCTAAGTCATTTGGCCGAACCTTAGATTTTTAGGAATAAAATAACAATTACCAATATAATATTTGTTTTAAAAACTATTTTATGTCAATTTTGACACTATTTAGTAATTGATTTTTGTGACAATCATAAAAGAATTATTAGTTCGAAACAAGTTAATTAAATCAATTATAACATGTAATATTAACCTAGAAAATTAGTGGGATTCATAAAAAGGCTCAAATTACATTTATTTTTGTGTTTATAACATCAAATATATCAATATTTCATTAATAAGATAATTACTACATCATCATTGTGGCATAAATAAATTAAATTATTTAATGTCTAAAAATTACAAATAAAATACCATTATGTATGAAATATTTTTATCTTTCTAATGAATATTTATAGTCGAATTTATCTTATGTATAACCCCATATTAAAAATTATTTACTTATTAAACTTTGATTTTAACTATTTTAACCCTTCTTTAAATAAATTAGTAATAAATGTCCTAATCTAATCCAAGTGGGCCTAAATGGTCATATTTTATTCCTAAGTTTGTTTTTGGTCGAATTACACTTATCCAATAGAATTAGGACATGTGTTAGGGTAATAATAATATCATTTTTACCCTTAATTACCCTATTTATTTTTAACCGTGGTAAAAAAAAGTAAAAAGTTACTATTCATCAAAAAAATTATTTTCATCTCATTGAACCACATTTTACTTACTGACATCAACCGTGTCTCTCGGATTTTTGAAATTCCACTCACAGAAGAAGTAAAATTAAGTTTTATGAAAAATTCAGTTTTTAACTACCACTTAGTGGTTTCACTATTCATCAAAAAATTGAAAGTTTTCAGAAAAATACCAAAATTTCACCATAGGCTAATTTCAATATTCCGAATCCAAAAATGAAGTCCATTTTGAAAAATAAAATTTATAAAATTTCAAAAAGTGGTTATTACTATTCATAATGGCTAGTTTTAATAATATTTTAATAGCATATCGTTGTTTAGTGAAACTCGGTATTGCGTATGACGCAAGCTATCGAGGAAGGTCGCGATTTCGTGTAAAGCAAGCCAAGTAAGTGTTGTGTAGAAAAATATTCCTTTGATGATTTATATAACATAAAATTCTCGGGTGTTACATTCTACCCCCCTTAAAATGAATTTTTCCCTCGAAATTCGTCACTTTGTAACAAACAGATGAGGATACCTCTCCCTCATAATATCCTCAAGTTCCCATGTAGATTCTTCTAATTGGTGGTTCCTCCATAAAATTTTCACCAATCGAGTGGTCTTGTTTCATAGGACTTTTTTGCTACGATCCAGAATCTCTATCGGTTGTTCTTCATAAGAAAGATCTTGCTCCAGCGGTACAACTTCTGAGCTGAGTACATATGAAGGATTAGGTATTTACTTTCTTAGGAGAGATACATGGAACACATCATGTACTTGAGAGAGATTCGTTGGAAGCGCCAATCGGTAAGATACCTTCCCAACACGATCTAGTATTTCGAAAGGACCGATATATCTAGGGCTCAACTTCCCCTTCTTTCCAAATCTCATAACCCTCTTCCAGGGAGATATTCATAAGAACACTTTATCACCCACTTCAAACTCTAGGTCTTTTTTCGGTTGTCGGCATAACTTTTCTGTCGACTCTGAGCTGCTCTTATGTGTTGTTGAATAGATCTGACCTTTTCTGCCATTTCATCAACGAGATCAGGTCCTAATAGCTTTCTTTCCCCAACTTTATCCCAGCAAGTTGGAGTCCTTCATTTCATTCCACAGAGAGCTTCATAAGGAGCCATCTGAATACTAGAGTGAAAGCTATTATTATAAGAAAATTCCACCAAAGGTAGGTGTTGATCCCAACCTCCTTTGAAATCCATAGAGTAAGCTCTCAACATATCTTCTAGGGTTTGAATGGTTCTCTCAGACTGACCGTCCGTCTGAGGATGATAAGCAACGCTGAAACTCAACTCTGTATCCAGAGTATGCTGAAGACTTCGCCAGAACTTCGTGGTAAATCTCGGATCCCGACCAGATATAACAGAAAGTGGTACTCCATTCAATCTTACCACTTCCTTTACATATATCCTAGAAAGCTGATCCAGAGAGAAATCCTCTCTAATAACAATGAAGTGTGCAGACTTTGTAAGACAATCAACTATGACCCAGATAGCATTATTGCCTCTGGATGTTTTAGGAAGTCCTGTGACAATGTCCATAGTAATGTTTTCCCATTTTCATTCGGGTATGGGTAATGGTTGTAAAATCCCCTTAGACTTCTGTCTCTCAGCATTAACTTGTTGACAAACCAAGCATCGAGAGACATATTCAGCAACATCTCTTTTCATTCCATCCCACCAGAAGTACTTCTTCAGGTCCCTATACATCTTCGTGCTTCCAGGATGAATAGAGAATGGAGAACTATGAGCCTCATCCAGCAGCTCCTTCTTTAATTCGGGGATGGGAGGAACACAAACCCGATTTCTGAACTTTATTATCCCATCACAATCAAGGTTGAACTCAGGAACATTTCTCACCTTCTTTTGTAACTCGACATCTTCTTTCTATGCCTCTTTAATCTTCACATGTATAGATGGTTGAACATTCATTTGAGAAAGATAAGATTTTCCCCCTTCCATTATAATTCCAAGATCCATCCTTTGTAAATCCGTAAATATTGGATCTTTTGTGATCCTCATCATGGATAAACTATCATGGTCTTGTCGACTTAATGAATCTTCCACCTTGTTTGCTTTCCCAGGGTGGTAATGGATTGAGCAGTCATAATCCTTAATCAGCTCCATCCATCTTCTTTGATGCATATTTAGCTCCTTTTGTGTGAATATATACTTTAAACTTTTATGATCAGTATAAATATCACACATTTCACCATAAAGGTAATGCCTCCAAATCTTTAATGAAAAGATTACCATAGCTAAATCCAAATCATGTGTTGGGTAATTTTGCTCTTGGATTTTCAACTGTCGTGAGGCATAAGCTATCACCATATCATTTTGCATAAGAACACACCCTAATCCCTTCTTGGATGCATCACTATAGATCACAAACCTTTCTCCACTACAAGGCAGTGTGAGCACAAGTGCACTATATAACCTTCTTTTCAACTCCTTGAAATTCTCTTCACATTCTTCCGTCCAGACAAACTTCACTCCTTTCCGAGTCAACTTGTTGATTGGATTAGATAATCGTGAAAAATCATTCACAAAACGTCGATAATATCCAGCCAAACCAAGAAAACTTCGGATCTCAGTTACTGTTGTTGGTCTCGACCATCTTTCAATAACCTCTATTTTTGCTGGATCCACAGATATCCCCTCTTTTGAGAGTATGTGACCCAAAAATGCAACTTTTTGAAGCCAAAATTCACACTTGGTAAATTTGGCATAAAACTTCTCCTTTCTCAAGGTCTTCAATATAATTCTCAAGTGATCTTCATGTTCTTACTTTCTCTTTGAATAGACAAGAATATCGTCTATAAAGACTACCACAAATTGATCAAGATAGTCTCTAAAGACTCTATTCATCAGATCCATGAAGATAGTAGGGGCATTAGTAAGACCAAATGGTATCACTATAAATTCATAGTGTCCATACCTTGTACGGAAAGCCGTCTTTGGTATATCCTCCCTTTTGAACCTTAATTGATGATACCTTGAACGAAGATCAATCTTGGAAAAGTATTGAGCTCCGCGTAGTTGGTCAAATAAGTCATCAATGCGTGGGAGAAGATATTTGTTCTTGATAGTGATCTTGTTAAGTTCTCGATAATCAATGCAGAGTCTCATTGATCCATCTTTCTTCTTAACAAATAGAACAGGTGCTCCCCAAGGTGACGCACTAGGGCGTATGAATCCCTTATCAAGATTCTCTTAGAGTTGCTTCATCAATTCCTGCAACTCAATTGGGGCCATTCTATAAGGTGTCTTTGAAATAGGAAAAGCACCCGGTACGAGTTCTATTGAAAACTCAACTTCACGATTTGGTGGAAGACCCAGTAATTTCTCCGGAAAGACATCACAAAACTCCCGTACAATGGGAATATTCTTAATCGTGAGTTTCTCACCAACCATTTGAGATAAATAACCTTCATTTAGTGGAATCAATACCCATAAGATGGAAGAAATTTCCACTGGAAGGTTATGTTCATCCTTGCATTGATAGAAGATCATAGATTGATCTGGAATATGAAATGTGACTTCCCTTCAATGGAAATTGATATGATCTCCATATAAAGAAAGCCAATCCATGCCAAGAATCACATCAAATTCCACTATAGGAAGGATCACAAGATTTGAAGGAAGCACTTTCCCACAAACATCGATCGGAGAAGAATTATAAACTTTTGATGCGACTGTTGTGCCATTAGGTGTTGTCAGAGCTAACTCAACATCTAATTGTTGAGGTAATACGGTGATACCCTTAGAAAATTCTTCAGAAATAAAAGAGTGGGTGGATCTAGAATCAAATAAAACATTTTCTACTTTAGAGTGGATGGTATGTGTACCTTTCACCACATCGTTATCGTACTCCACATCACTGATAGAAATTTCATGTGACTTTCCTTTGTCTTTAGCCTTAAGAGTTTGTTGACGTCGACCATCATCATCAACCCTTAGATTAGGGCATTTATTGGCATAATGCCCCATCTCCTTGAACTTGAAACATTGAAGTGTAGTAGGTTCATTCTGTGTATCCCTTCCTTTGTTTGCATCATTAGACATCTTCTTCCCATCATCGCAGCATTCAAATGCCCGATGACCTTCCTTTCCACATTTGAAACATTTACATGTCCCTTTAAGACAACTCCTTCCATGTTTCTTTCCACACTTTGAGCATAAGGGAAAGCTCATCTTCTTTTCAGTGTGCTCTTTAGATTTTCCTTTGAATTCCATTTTCCTCTTCTTATCAAACCCATATGACTGATGGGTTACTCCAATCTCCATCTGGACTTTGAGAGCACATCGAACGATTTCCTCGTAGCTATTGAAGTCCCTTATGGCTAACGCCCTTCGAAGACTTGGTTTTAAGCCACTAAAGAATCGATCGATCTTACTCTCAGGTTGGATAATAATACCAAAAGCGTACCTTGCAAGTCTTGTAAAATTTTCTTCATAGGTACCAACAGATTCATCATCCTTTTTCTTTAGTTCAAGAAACTCTTTCTCCATCTTTGTTCAGAGAATACGAGGGAAGTACTTATTGAAAAATAAGTTCTTGAACTCGTCCCATTACAGGGACTCAATTTCATCCCTTTTCCTCGTATTCTTAATAAGATTCCACCACTGATCAGCATCTCCTTCCAAACGATACACTGCTAGGATGACTTTATCATGTTCAGAACATTGAAGAACTGAAAATATCTTTTCAGTAGTACGAATCCATAGTTCAGTAACTAATGGATCAGTAGACCCGCTGAAAGAAGGTGGACGCTGCCTCATGAAGGATTCAACAGAATGTTGCTCCTTCCTTTTCTAGTTTGGAAGTCCTACATGATTCATAGCTTGAGAAAGTTATGTGATCATGGCTATAAGATTTTGCATTCCAGCTCCCATAACTTTTGGTTGCTCAGGGGGACAATCATTGCATTGCCCGTCGCATTCCGCATTAACACGGTTCCTTCGGGTTCCAGCCATTGACTAAAACCAAGAAGAATAGTGTGATCAACACTAATTATAATAGGAAAACCACAAAATCAAGAATAAAATTTCACACTTAAGGTCTTATCCTAGGTTATTCATGGCCATTTCTAAAACACTAAGATTGTGTTCTATGCTTAGACTTATCCTTAGGGTTCTTACTAAGGCTTTCACATCCTAGTTTCCAAAGGTTGACTATACCTTTCCTCTGATACCAACTATAACGACGCATACCTTACATACATTGTTAATACTTCAAAATTGAAGCATATTTATTACAACATATAACAATACCACGAAAGGACCGTATAGGTATAGTGTCTTTAGAAACTGGGAAACATAAACAACTAGTTCATAAAACATCTACTTTGCCTCCTATTTATTTCATCATATCTAGAGTCCCTTTTTGGAATAGTCTACTTAATAACCTTCTTCCTGACCTGGGGAAATAAAACATACAAAAGGATGAGCTCAAATGCTCAGTAAGGGTAAAAAAAATAAATATCAATCACATCATATACATAAGCACATAACTTTGGGAAATCTTAACCTCCAAAAGGGATCATAATTTCATAACATGGGATAAATCATGGCAGTGAAATGTAATCACAATAATCATAACTTAAAACACAAAACTTTATGGCATGCACACATAATCATAGAGAATCATTTCTTGTTAGTCAAGACTCATTACCAAGACTATCTTAGTGGACAAAGTCCCTTTCCGAACCAAGTCACCCTCGTTTCAGTTTTAGTCCTGTTTCACTGAATCGGTATAACCTACCGTTCCAGCCATGTCTATCTCATGATATATAAAATCTTTACCCAATGCATTAGAGGGAGATATAGGTCCCACCCATCTCATAATGATACCATTCTTATGTGTGCCCCAAAATCATAAACCATATATCATAGAATAACACATGTAATAAAAATGGGGTTCTTAAACATCGTGACATCATAAAACAATTCATATATGATAAATGAATTCATAAAAATAATTCCATCACAACATAATAAAATCAATGTAATAATAGGGATAAAAATAGAACCCTTTATTATCTTAGATCAAAAATAATTTTGATAAAACACTTGAACTTCATTCTTGAGGAAAATATCCTTTCTACTTCAAAAACACTTTTCCTTTCTTAACATGTTATACAATTTTAAAGTAAAAGAAGTTGATTAAAAATAAACTTGAAAACTTGTAAAGGAAGCTTCTTGGAAATAATGTTTTAAAAATCCATTCATGCCGTATAAGTTAAAAAAACATTCTTCGTACTTTTGCCGGAAAAGTCTGAAAGTACCTCGTACGAAAAACGACAAAAGATTCCTTTCATATCTTTTACTAAAAACTCACCGAAGGGTAAAATTGGATATAAAATATTGTAGGTGGATGGAAATTATATTACATATTGAGGAAACATGGATGTGGATAATAAAATACACCCCAGTAAATACCAAAGCATAAACAATCTTGGATAAAAATGAGATTGTGATATTTCCCTTACCTTAGGTCCGACTTGCTTTGTAAGTGTCCGAACCTCCTCTTCTTTGAAATGCTTCTTTGAGACCTTCTTTTAGGGCACTAAAATTGGTCTTTGAAGAAGACCAGGACTTCTAGGATGTCTCTAGGAGAGTGGAGAGGAGAAATTGTCAGGGGTTGGCCGAGCTTGAAGGCTCAATGTGGTGTGAGGAAGAGGGGGAGGAGGTGCCCTTTTATAATGGAGGAGAGAGGCACCTTTGGAATAACTAAAAATATTATTTTATTATAAAGTCAAGTTCGGTTTTAAATAGCTCCAAATTGATATATTTTGAAGATAAGGTGGGGATGGGTCGAAATCCTCTCATCCAATAGAATTTAGACAAGTTTAGGTTCCTATTTTAACCTTATTATTTAGATTTAACATTAAGTTAAATAATTTTACTTTTACCATGTCTTCTTGTGTTCTTATACTATAAGGTTAATAAACTTACTATAAGCAGCCAAACAAACCCCAAGTTGTTGATTATTAATATATATAACCTTATCTAAGTTATTTGGCCGAACCTTAGATTTTTAGGAATAAAATAACAATTACCAATATAATATTTGTTTTAAAAACTATTTTATGTCAATTTTGACACTATTTAGTAATTGATTTTTGTGAAAATCATAACAGAATTATTAGTTCGAAACAAGTTAATTAATTCAATACTAACATGTCATATTAACCTATAAAATTAGTGGGATTCATAAAAAGTCTCAAATTACTTTTATTTTGGTGTTTATAACATCAATTATGTCAATATTTCATTAATAAGATAATTACTGCATCATCATTGTGTCATAAATAAATTAAATTATTTAATGTCTAAAAATTACAAATAAAATACCATTATGTATGAAATATTTTTTTATTTCTAATGAATATTTATAGTCGAATTTATATTATGTATAACCCCATATTAAAAATTATTTACTTATTAAACTTTGATTTTAACTATTTTAACCCTTCTTTAAATAAATTAATAATAAATGTCCTAATCTAATCCAAGTGGGCCTAAATGGTCATATTTTATTCCTAAGTTTGTTTTTGGTCAAATTACACTTATCTAATAGAATTAGGACATGTTTTACGGTAATAATAATATCATCTTTACCCTTAATTACCCAATTTATTTTTAACCGTGGTAAAAAAAAGTAAAAAGTTACTATTCACCAAAAAAATTATTTTCTTCTCATTGAACCACATTTTACTTATTGACATCAACCGTGTCTCTCGGATTTTTGAAATTCCACTCACAAAAGCGGTAAAATTAATTTTTATGAAAAATTCATTTTTTTAACTACCACTTAGTGGTTTCACTATTCATCAAAAATTGAAAGTTTTCAGAAAAATACCAAAATTTCACCCTAGGCTAATTTCGATATTCTGAATCCAAAAATAAAGTCCATTTTGAAAAATAAAATTTATAAAATTTCAAAAAGTGGTTATTACTATTCATAACGGCTAGTTTTAATAATATTTTAATAGTATATCGTTGTTTAGAGAAACTCGGTATTGCGTACGACACAAGCTATCGAGGAAGGTCGTGATTTCGTGTAAAGCAAGCCAAGTAAGTGTTGTGTAGAAAAAGATTCCTTTGATGATTTATATAACATAAAATTCTCGGGTGTTACAAGTAGAGGTGTCTACTTATAATTTTCAAGTTATTATGTATACGTTAAGACCTAATTATCTAAAGATATAAACATAGAACGATCCTCAATGTGAATTATTAACATAATTCAAGATTATTTAATGTTTAAGGTTAGGTCCTTATAGTTGATGTTTGAGGTTGAATTAGATAACTTTAGAGGTTATGGTGTTATTTAAGCCTAAGTGACAAAACCATAATGGTTAGCATATTATAAATAGTCATAGTTATTTTAGATAAATTGAATAAGTTTAAGATGACATGAATATGTATATCATAGTGTTTACCCCCTCATAAGATATTATATGATGATTTTATTAACATACTCAAACTGACCTTTTTGGTTTTAGTAAATGGTAGGATCTAGCAGGAACCAAACTAATAATTTATGTGAACAAAACCGTGACAGTATTCAAAATAAGAAACTAAATGAAGTGGGAGTTGCAATGAGATTGTTGTGGTTATTCTCAACTGACTATCTAGAGTTATTATTGACCACCTAAACCGTAGTGATTTTTATAAGTCATCGTATATGCGAGAAAAAAATCTCTACGGATGTTAGGTAATAATCATAAAGGTAAGTATATAAAAAACATACCTGCCAAGGATGTGGAAAGAACCACTTAGGAAAATGATTCTAAGGGACAAGAATATGCTATAGATGTGGTAATGAAGGTCATAAAGAAATAAACTTCCATGTAAAAAGGAAGAGTCTAGTTTACTCTATGAAATGGAAAGAATTTCTTTCTGAAGGATCAATTGAATGTTTTAAATATAGTGTGCATGGTCATTATACAAATAGATGTCCTTTTAAGAAGGTTGGGAATTGTATCAGAAGGGCTGTACAAGTATATTTTAACCAATACCTAATGTGATTCTAATTGAGGATGAGGAAATTGGAAATTAACAATGAAATCAAAGGATTATTTCATAGTTGATTTTATGACAATATTGAATCTTAGGATTTGATTCATGATTTTTTTAGGAAATAATTATTACCCAATAAGTTGGAAAGAATGGTTAATGTAACATGAAAAACATTTAATGGGTAATAAGTCTACATAAAAGGGATTCAAGAGTTATGGAAGATTTTAGGATGATTAAATGCCTAAAATTATTAAGCCTCTTTAATTATTGGATTACATTGGAAGAATTTTTATATTAAGTGTAACCTTGAAGTTTGATATGTGAAAATGTTATTCAAGAAAGAATTTTCATTTCTTTTCTGGAAATAATAGATAACCTTATGGGTTAATATTATATTTTTTGTTTTGAGTCAATTATATGTTATTAGTTTTTGGGATAGAAAATGTGAGTTATGAAATAACCTTTGAGGTTAAAAAATGTTATGGATATTTTTAAGTATTTTCTCTCATTTTATTAATGTTTTTAGAATTATAAATTTTTTTAAAAAGGAAAACATGCAGACCATGTGACAACCAATTGCATCGGAAAAAGATGTGTGAATCGAACCCACAACCAAAGTGCGACTAAGATTTCTCATCTACCACTAGAATACCCAAAGTCCCTTGTTTGTATGACTAATTCTTTTTAGTTAAATGATTTTATTGATCAAGATTAATTTTAATCTGGGAACTTATGTTTTACCAAACTCATATCCTTAGTATAGAAAAGTGATTCAGTGATTATGTGATAAAGGTTATTCTGGAAGACGTTATGTATTTTGGGGAACACTATATGACTAAAGAAAATAGAAAACTATGGGATTTCATTTTTGGAGTAATGGGTGAAATTTTTATTATGGTTAAATGAAGATTTGGTTTATTTATTGAGATTATTAACCTATCATAGAGAATATGTGATTAGTATAATTACACTTCAATATGAGAGTTTAAGTGTAGTCGATGTTATTTGGAGATAAATTTTAAGATTTACTATAGAAGACCATGTGATTAAATTATTATGATTATTTTAATTCACCATTAGTTTGAATTATATTTAATATATTTAAGTAAATTGGTGTATTGAATAGTATTTGTTAAACATTGGGTACTATTTGTTGAATTATTTTAGATTAAGAGTAGAATTTATTTTTATAAAAGATTATACTTTTTGGGGATTATCTGATCTTGTACTAACCATTTTGTGTAATGCCCCAACCCCAGCTACCCAGAGTCGGTGCATTACTTCATAACATTGGCATGATCACAAAAGATCAAGTCTCGAAAGACCAATTAGTTTAGTAGCCTTGGAAACAATAGATACATTCATAATTCTTACATTACATCATAAAGTGAAAAACTAATAACAAATTCTTCATAGTCCACACTCATATCCTCTTCTGTCTATCCCAACAGGTCATTCAAAAAATACTTTTTCACATCCTGGAAAATATTAAAACATTGAAAGGGGTGAGATCAGATGCTCAGTAAGGATAAAAATATAGCGGAAGCTTTCATAAATAATCATTAACATTTAAGGCAATGTATAACTAAAACAAAAGCCTTTTAAACATTAACTTCAACATAATATGGAAAAAGTAAAATGAGAAAATGCCATTCAATTCTTCACATGGATATTCTACTGGTCGAATAATCACATTCAATATCAATAACCACTTTCATAATGAGGGAATGTATAATGCCAGACATTCTAAAAAATTTTGTCAAGGCCTCGGCCAAGACGTCTAAAATGATTAAGGCCTCGGCCAAAACCATAAATCAAATTGGGAAAGGGCCTCAGCCAATTCCACATCTAGTTGTCTCATGAGACCTACCAATGCATCGAGGAGCTATAGCGGGCTCCACCCGTCACTTATTAAGTCCAATACATTCCTCATATGAATAGGTTCAAACATATCATAAACCATAACATAATCGTATCACATAAAACATGCATAAGGGAAACATAAAATTTCCACGTTTCAATCACAAGATATCAATACAACACATTGATATAATAAAAACGCTTTCAAACCCATTTTCAATACCAAAATAAAAGAAAGTTAAAACTTTGTATTTATTTTTCATTAAAAAAATGATGGCTTGTAGAGGAAGCCGAAACACAAATAATGGTCACGGTGGCGGAGAAGTCGTTGTCTCCGCATAAGTACAGAAATAAAAACATTCCCTTTTGTCATTTAGCAAAACGCTTCGTATAAAAAATATTCCTTTTGAATAAACGTAAAAGTAAAAGGGGTTCATACATCGTATAAAAGAAAGTTGTGTATAAAACCAAATATGCCTCAATGAAAGGAGATTGAGACGAAGTCCTTAAAAATATCATTTTTAAAATAAAATAGATCTATTATGAGTATTCACTATCGGTACACATAAAGAACGTAAAAATACAAAATAGGACATAATAATATCATGACATAATTTCAAAGTAGGAGATTAACCCAAAGAATGGAAGTTGGGTTAAGAAGTTCCCTTACCTTGTGTCTGACTTGACTCAACCGTTCTTCAACCTCCTGAATAATAAAATAGAGTTAATATATACCTTATTAAGAACAATTTTTAATTTCATTATCCTTTTTATATCACTTATTACAATGTTATGAACATTATGTAATTATTTAAGTTAATAACGGTCGTTTTGTCGATCTTTGGTACTTGAGTCAACAATAAACTTCTTATAATTACAAGTTGTTTATGTGGTAGAATATCCATTATCTCCAGAATTATATTCATGATTTAGATTTCATATATATCATATATATCCAGTATATTCATTCATTTATAATATTACGTAACATTTAGAGGTAAGAAATGAAATGCACCGTTCATGGAGACGGTAAGCCGTACGTACGCATGAACGCTACTTTCATTTCTATTTCGTATTTAATGGAATGAAATCATAATGATATAAATGTATAATATAATTCCAGTATATTATAGTGTATAATACCATTTACTCCATCCTTTATACATCCCACATATGGCATTAACGATTCAAATCACTTTGAGGGGGCGGTAGTCCGCACTGCCTAAAATGAAATTATCGCGTTTTACCCATAATGGAAATCATAAAGTATGCCATAAATGAGAAATAAATAAGCATAAGTAAAACATAAACATATTATATATCATATATAAATATAGTGACATCTTAATGGACACCTTTGAAAGTGTTATATGAGTGTTGAACAATCATCGGTTCGTGAGGCAGAAATTAGCCATCCACAGAAACCGTATGTTCTTTAACCATTAGATGTAGGTGTGTGTAAGTGTAGCTCGAATAATTCTTATAAAAACATCCTAGTATATTTAGGATACTTGTGTTGTTACAAAATAAATGAATAAACAGAGTTTAGGGGGTTTGAGAATAAAAATAAAACAAAACAACATTAGAGAAGACATTACCTCAAAATCGGGTAACTCTTTTTGATTTGAGCCAATGGCTTCCTTGGGAAGAGTTCTTCCCAAATTGAGGCTTCTAGGAGTAAATGGGGGATGTTGGGAGATTATTTGGGCAGAGTTTGGCCGAGCCAAATGGCTTGAATGTGTGAATGAGGTGGTAGAGGTGGGGGCCTTTTATAAGAGGAGAGGAGGGGCACTCTTGGAAAGTAAGGACATTTTACATTATTATACAATGCTTTTCGGATTCAAAAGGTCCCACACTTATATAATTCGTGGATAAGGTGATAAGGGTTCGAAATAGACCCATAAAATAGTCTTTGGACAAGTTTAAGCCTTGGATTGTATATTATCTTTTCATTTTATTAAAATCGTTAAATAATGATTTCATCACTGCATCATAATGATGTCATAAATAATTTAATTTATTGAATGTCTAAAAATTATAAAAAAATACTATGATGTAGGAAATATTTTTATCTTTCCAATGACTATTTATAGTCAAAAATATGACTTGTATAACCCCATGTAAAAATTGTTTTAGTAAAACATTTTATGTTTGTGTCATTTTTTACTTTAACATTAAATAAAAGGTATTTATGTAATTTTCCAACTAAAGTGGCTCCATGGGGTCCCCAAGTTGACCCATGGATTGTCTTAGTCGGACATGGCACATCCAATGAGGGTAGGACATGTTTCAAGCTCATCTCATATTATTAAAACATTATTTTTACCTTAAACTACACTAATTACCTCTAATCGTGATTTAGAACTTAAAAGTTAATATTCACCAAAAAATTATTTTAATCTCATTGAACCACATTTTACTTCTTAATGAAAACCATGTATGTCGGATTTTTGATAATCAAATCACAGAAGTGGTAATATTTCATTTAAACGAAAAATCAGTTATTTAACTACCACTTAGTGGTTTCACTATTCATCAAAAATAGAAGTTTTTCAGAACAATGCCAAAATTTCACCCTAAGCTATAATTGATATTCCGAATTCAAAAATGATGTCTATTTTACAAAATTCCAAACATATAAGTTGCATTAATTAATTTTACAATTAATTCCCGCTGTCACAACAATAGCGTGTTTTTAAGAAACAATTTATATCAAAAGATTGGCAATTGTTTATGTCCAATTTCAATGTTAAATTAATTCTAATGACCACCATTGGATAAAATGGTAAAAATACATTCTAATTATAATTTAAAACCACTAAATAGTATAATTTATCACTATAAATTATTTTTATTAAAATAGTTGTTTTAAGTATTTTTCACTATTCATAAAAATTTTGAAGTTCTTGGAAAATTACAAAAAAATCCACATAGGCTAATTTCAATTTTACGAATACAAAAATGAAGTCCATTTTGAAATACAAAATTTCTATAATTTTAAAAAGTGGTTATTACTATTCATAATGGCTACTTTGATTAGTCGCGGTGTTTTAGAACTCGAAGTTGCGTACAATGCAAGCTATTGCATTATTGAATGAGAAGCGTATCGTGGAAGCTCGGGGTGTAACATTTTGGTTTTGGTTAATGCCTAAAGATAGGGGAAATATATAGTTCATAATTATTGGATCATTTTATTCTATATAAGTGGAATCTAGTGCTTCATGTGTGAGCAATTCATCTATAATACTCATCTTTTTTTAGAAAAGATGAGTTTTTGGTATAAACTTATTAAAGTATGAAACTCTACATGAAAAGTAAGTATATTTACTTATGTTATTAGTCAATATCATAAACAATTTCCTTAAAGGTATGTTAAAACAAAAAATTTTGTCCATTAACCTTTCCTACCAAGGAATCAAAGATCCTTTAACCCATTACATGTTTGTGATTTTTCGGTGGTTAACTTTCTCTAAATCATGTTTATTATAAATATCCATCAGAATATGAAACTTAGTTTTTCCTACATATTCATGTTTTTATACTTGGAATCTTAGTGTGTTTTATCATGGGTGACCTTTCTACTTCTCTTTGTTTCTTTTATTATGACTGTTTTATTGACACTGTTTTAAAAGTCGTACTTTTCATTAAGTTTTTGATCCCAATTTCAAAATTTCAAGGACGCAATTTCCCAAAAGGGGGAAGGATGTAATGACCCAAGTATTTATAGAATAATAATTTTTTTATATATTAATATTTATGAATAAGATAATAATTATTATGTTAAATATGACTCTTTTTTCGATAACGTACTTAACACGCAACAATGGGGTTTTTTTGAAATCTTTTGCTTCACCCAACTTTGAGTTATACCGAAAAATAATATAATAATATTTAATTTTAAATGGTATTTAACGCATTGTTGTTGTATTTATATTAAGGAACATAACTAACTACATTATGAATACACATTTGTTTTCAAATGTGTTTACATTTATCTAATAAATTTTATAGGCTTAAAATATGAATGAATCTGATTTTAAGCAATGAATACTCTATTATTTTATACATGGTCGATTACCAACTTTTGTTTGAGAACCCTTTGAAATATAGTTTTTTACCTGTTTATATTAAATTTTAAAAAATAAACATCTTATTTGGAATCATGAAATCCAAATTTTCTTTGGTAATATTTTTTGTATTTTTCTGATAAACTTCATTTTTAATGAATAGTGAAAAATACTGCATTTTCAGTAAAAAATGTATTTTTATCTAATTTATTTATATGATTATATTTTCCTTTTAATTATTTATAATTTGTAATTATATAAAATTTTTATCATTTAATACAATTTTGTTCATTTTAAGTAATTTCACATTGAGATTATTCATAACACATGTCAATCTGTTGGTAGTTTTACTTCTTAAAAACACACTTTTTGGTTTTGACAATAGGAAATAATTTTAAATTAGTTTCTGAAAAATTATTATTTTGATTTTGGGAAAATGGATTATATTTGGAATCATGAGGTAAAAATTTTATAAATATGTATATTTTATTTTTAGATATTATGAATAGAATCTTCAGAAATTATTTTACTTACCATTTTTAAAGTGTAAATCCAATAAAGAAGTGTAAATAATTATATTATGATAATAATAAATTACTCTAAGACATGTAATAACCCTATTAGATGATATATTTCCATCCATGGTCATATATGGGTCGATTTTAGGACCCCGTGTATCCACTTGTGTTTGAAAACAACATTTAATTACTCTTAATTTATTGTTAAGGAAAATATAATTTAAACATGTATGTTTTACTAAAAAATATTATATGGGGTTATACAAATGATATCATATACTATAAATATTAAATATAAATATAAATTTGTCTCCTATATCGTGGTATTTTATTTATAATTTTTAAACCTCAAATAAATAAATTTATTTATGACACAACAGTTATGTAGTGATTACCTTCTTAATGAAAGATTTAAATAAATGTGATTATAAATATTAAAATAAATTTATTTTGAAACATTTTATTCCATAAAATGATTTTATAGATAATTATGACTTGTTATATTTTTATTAATGAAGATTTTTATAATTAATAAAGTTGTTAAGGAATTTTAATAATTCATGATATGAATAGTATAACAATTAACATAAATGAGTTTTTAAATCAATTAATATTTTATTAAATTATATAATCATCCTAAAAATCTATGATTTTATACACAGAAATATATGATGTTAAAAATGTCATTATAGATCCATTTTGGGTCACTGGGAATTTTATAGTAACTATAGTAACCATATATTTTGAAAATACAAGAAGACATGGTAAGAGTTAATTTATTTAACTAAGGGTTAAAGGTAAAAGATAAGGTTAATTTTATGACATAAACATATCTAAAGACAATTAGATAAGATGATTTATAATTATAATCATATTATATTCTAAATATATACCTTTGGAGTTTTTATAATTCTAAAATCAATTAAGAATAAAATAATATTTCAAAAAATTCCTAAAGTGCCCCTCCTCCCTCTTATAAAAGGACACAACCTCTAACCATTAATCGCACATATCAGGACCCCTTTTCCCATCATCACTTGGACCAAATAATCTCCCAAAATACCCATATACATCCTACAAGCCTTAAATTTAGAATAAGGAAATTAATGAGGCCTTTTAGCTTAAATCAAAATGAGTTACCTGATTTGAGGTAATGTATTCTCTCAATATTCTTTCATTTATTTTACTTCTCCAACCCCCTAAACTCTCTCTATTAAATTATTTTATAACATAAATAGTATCTTAAATGTACTAGGTTGTTTTTATGAGAAGTATTATAACTATAGTTACAGGTACCTCAATTTAATTGGTATAGAACAATCTATATCTATGGACGACGAACTACCGCCTCACGGAACGATGATTTTTCAATATTCTCCTACCACCTATAATGGTGAACATAATGAGGAAAATTAAATTATATATGATATATATGATATTTATTTTATCAATAATATTTTTAAATTCTCATTTGGAACAATACTTTATTATTTTCATGTTTTATAAATATGATAACTTCATTTGAGGAAGTGCAGACTACCGCCCCCTCAAAGTGATATGGCTCATTAATGTTATACATGGAACATAGAGAGGATGGAATTAATTAAATTATGTAACATATATAAAAAATATATTATAATTGAGTTATAATATACCTATGTATCAGTTAGTTTCCAATATTTTAAATATGTAAAATAAGTGAAAGTAGCATTCACGAGTACATATGGCTTACTATCTCCCTGAACGATGCATTTGATTTATTATATCCAAATGCAGTGAACTATTATAAATACATATATAATGGATATATATGATATATAAATCATGAATATAACTGTATATAAAATTTAATTTTTAAAACATGGACAATTTGTAATTATAACATGTTCATTTTTGACTCAAGTACCGAACATCGACAAAATGAAGGATATGAACTTAAATAATTATATTATTGTTATAACAAGTTAAATAGTGATATAAAAGTAATAGTAAACTTGAAAATTGTTCTTAATAAATTATAAGTTATCTTAATTTTATTATATAGGAAGAACAAATGACTTACATGACAATTCAGACTCAAGGTAAGGGGACCTTTCACCCTCCTCTTTTAGTCAGTGACTTATTTTATGTTATGTAATTTAATTTAAGTTTTCTTATGTTGTGATATGTTATTATATATCCTTATTAATTTTTATATTATTTACAAGTGACGATAGAACTTTTTCTCTCGAATCAACTCATTTTCTTATTTTTAATGTGATGTTGTTAGGGAACCAAATTTTCATAAGGGATTTCCTCTGAATATCCTTTGATTGAGGAATATCTTGTTATTATGCACATCTATTATCCCATAATGTGTATATAAAACCCTTTTATATATTTATAACCTGAATTATTATATTATAATGATATTTAATTTTTTTAACTTTATTTTTTATGACTTTATTTTAAGTGTTTTTCAAGTGGTAAGCGACACTTAATCTAAACATAGTTTTAATTGTTTTAACTATTTATCCATTTAATAACTTCTATTTCATGTCCATGTTTTCAAAATGGGTTTTAAAGATTTATTTATATATAAATTATTGATTTATTGTGTAAATTAAAATAAAATGTTTAAAAGTGGTATGCTACACTTTGATTCAAAAATATTCTTTTTGAATATTTTAAATGAATTGATTATATGAATTTTTTGGAATTATATATTGTTATTACAGTGTGTAAATGTTATTTTTCATTTATGTTTGTTTTATGTGTTATGATTATGTTATGTTACTTGGAAATTTGATGGGTGGTTACAAGATAAAACAAATGATATGAGGTCCCATGATAAACCAATAATGGATGGTTACGTTATAACATATAATGCATTGGGTATGGAAGTTTGTCATTTGGCTATTTCATTTAGTGATATGTGTGAAAGTAAACTGTATGGTTATTCCATTAAAGTATGTTTATATCCCAAGTTACCTTTATATATTAAATGTTTCTTTCTTTGGTATTTATGGTAATTTTTTGGTTAAAAAATGGTAATCTATGAGCTTAAATTCAATGATTTTTTTTTGATAATTCTTAAAGGTGAAATGTATTACATTATGATAAAGTATTCATAGTTTACTTGTTGTTTTTAAAATCTAATAGTTTTCCAAATTTATGTATCCCTTACTGAGATTTTTTATGCTCATACATTGTTTTTAAAATGTAATTCAAAGGACTTAAAGAGGAATAGGGTCAAGGATGGGCTCAAGGAAATGTAATTATGTTTAAAACATGGAAATAATCATGTTTAATTTTTTAGAGTGTTTTTTATAAAAAATGGATTGTGAGTAGAAGTGTATATTTGTAATATTTAAGTTGTTATATATAACTTATGACATAATTCTCTGAATATGTAAATTGGAAAAGATCCCCAATGTGAATTATTAACTCAATTAAAGATTATGTAATGATTAAGGACGAGTCTTTACAACATGAGAGTTAATGTATAGAGATTCCAGGAGAAGAATATCAAATATTGGAGGGAAACAAATCCCCAAAGAAGATTCATGATTCAGAAAATTTATGTGCATATTTTTTAAACCAATCATAATTAATTTTTGATGTTTTTAAATGATTATACATATGTATTAATTTTTTTTGAAATTAATGGGAAATTTGGATTATATAATGAAAATGAACAAAAATGTGAAAAGTGCTTAATTTTGGATTTTTGACTGATTTTTACACCAAGGGTAGTTTCATCATTTCATGAAACATATAATTTTATTTTTTGTTAGAATATTTATTTTATTTAATTCATATTTTCCTTCTAGACCAGGGTCTGAATCGATCATATAGAGGCCTTAAACAATCAACGAAGTCAAATAGTTTTCTAAGCGGACAACGTGGACCCCACCATCATAACAGGCATCTAACTTGTCCTACATGAATATAATTGAAGTGATTCCACCTATGATAGCATAAAGACACATATGGGAGCCTCTAAAAGTAATTTGAGGGAGTTTGAAGTAATTAATGGTGCTATTTTATGTTATAATTTTGAAAGAAGCTTCCTAGAAACTTTGTTCAAAAAAAAATAATCTAATGAAAAAATCATAAATAATTAAACCTATGAAAAAATTAGCTGAAATTTTCATTGTGAAAATATAAAACATTTATAAAAAAATTAATTAAGGGGTGCACGCGTGAATCAGCCAATTAATGTGTCAAAAACAAGACATCATTCGAAGGGAAGAAATCTGCCTTTAAAGGGTTATGAGCTCCTACATCACAAATAATTCCAATCCTTCCCAACACCATATGGGGCACCAAGGAGAGGAGGAAAAGGGACCATTAAATATTTTTAATAAATTATTTTTATATTTTAGTTTTCATTTCCATTGTAAATCATTTATCTTTTTTATATTAAATCATTCCCCATTTTGTACCCGTTTTCTTTTCCATTCTCAATCTCATTCTCTCTCTTCTATCTTTCTATCATGATCTCTATTCACATCACAATGGAAAGTAACTAACTAAAGGATTATACTTGAGGGAGTTTTCATGGGGTTATTTTATTATTTCACTTCAATTAAATAATGTTTTATTCTATTTGTGGTGGAGGTGGGAATATTACATGGGTGCGGCGATCGTACACAACAACACTATTTCCAGATCCCTTTATTTACAATGATTAATTAAATTTTCCACCCATATCTTAGACAAACCCTTCATACAGTGGATTTAAGGTTTCAATATTGGATGAAACGACATACAGTGGAGTTGGGTCTTTGTGGGATTGCATTCTCATTTGAGGTTTCATCACAGTTGACTATTGGATAAGGTGTGGTTTGGTGTGCTATTGGCACGATAAAATCACACACTCATTAAATAAAAGAGAAGTAATTAATCAATGAGGTTTCATAAAATGAATTATCAAATTGAATTTAATCAATAAATATATAAGGAATGAACCTGTGTTATCCAAACCTAGGATCAAGTTATTTCTTCCCTAATTTCATTATGTGAGCATTTGCATCTATATTTAAATTTGAAATCTTCATTTCATTATTTTAATTGCAAATTTTATAAAACCCATCAAAACATCATTTTAAATATATATTAAGAAAATATAAAAATAATTAGATTATGTGAACTAGAATAAGTGATTGATTCAAATGCAATGCTCCTCATGTGAGACGACCCTGGTCAACCACTGTGCTTCATTAAGAATGTAAATTTTCTTTTGAGAGACCCTACGATAGGCGTGCATCAAAACTGGTTCCGTTTCCGGAGAGCTAAGCAGTTACTTCAATCACCTTTTCAAAATTCATATTTTTTTTAAATATTTTTCCTTTATAAAATTATCTAAATAAATGAATTTTTCCATGATGAATTCAAATTTATATTAATATTCATGGGGAGATTACTAGTAGGTGAAATATAAATAACTAGAAGTTTATTACAATGATTCAAATGAAATGGTGGATAAGATGATAAATATTATGGATGAATTGGGGTTAAAAATGGAAAGTGCATTTGACTATGTTCATACATTGATGGATCAACTTGAACCTAATATAGGGAAAAACCTGAGGTAGTAGTGGACAAAATTTCACCACTCGTCATTGAAGAACTAGAGGAGTTAAATTTAGGGGTACCTGAAGACTCATTAAACCTCACTAAAATAATTATACCTAAGATATATGAAAATAAATATGAATTCCATGTTGAGATACATGTGGGATATCAATATAAATTGGATGAATTCTGGAATGAATGTGAGGAACTGCTTGATCTCTCTAAGCCTAGAAAAGAAGAAGAGCCAACAGTACTGAATGATAACACTACCCAATTGGTTGAATTTAATGTCAAGATGGAGGAGCCTAACTACCTAACTTCATCCAATGATAATTAACTCAAAGAGGACCTTTACACCAAGGAAAAAATTCAAGAAAAACCTACATAGGGAGATGATACAATCTTGAACTCCAACTCATTTGATTTTATTGAAACTAATTTATGTATATGTCCCAACCTTTTTGAATTTTCAGAATTTACTGGATCTTATTATGCCCTAGAGGATGATGATGAAAAAAAGATTCACCTATTGAGGAACCCTTGATGCTCACTAAATACATTTAACATTCATTATAGGTAGTATAATAAGTGTAAGATAATGTTTCACAAGTAGAAACGAAGGAGGGGGAGGCTCCAAACTTCATCCTACCCCATCCATACAAGATGTACCACTTTGTGAATGGGTAAGATCTAGTGTACTCTATCCATGGAGTCATGATAAACAATAAAAGATATGTGTATGCAGGGAAAATACACATGTGGTGGTTCATATAAAATAAGCTTCATCCACCATCTGATTTTGGACAATAACTAGTACTACCCTCTGGAGGAAGTAAAAATTCATGTCCTACTTGGGGGATCATACAAATATTTATCTTTATATGATTTTTGAATTTCAAATTCCTTTTATATATTATTTCACCATACATCCCATTCCTCCCTATCATTTTGAGATTTAATGACAATATCCTTGTTCTTATGCAATTAATTCTCTTTTGTAGGTTCATATATGGGAAAAAGAACAATTAAATAAAGGAAGAGGACTGAAGCATTATTTCATAAGGGAGATTACTTTTAATGTTTAAACATTTGAACTCCATACATTTTTTGGTCCAAAAAAAGTTTTTATCTTTAATGATAAAATTGTATGTCCATACTTTAATTATTTCTTCACTTGACATTTCTAGGAGACCTGCATTTCTTAGGAGTCCTGTAATGCCATGTTTTATATTTAAATATTAATGAGATTGAATGCGTAAAATAAAAAATTAAATGTTTAAAGTAAAGCATGGATATTAAAATGACGACGCATGATTTGAGAGAATTATTTTATTTTTGTAAATTAAATTTCCCAACCGTTTTTCATACATTGAATTTTAGAAATTCATGTGAATTGATTTGTTATTATAAACTATGCCTTTAGTGATAGTTCAATATCATACATCTCATTCCCAAGAGGATTTATAGACCAATTAATTCCTATTTATTCTTGATCATATTTCTTGAGTTATGTTGGGACATTTCACCTACTTGAACTTACATTTGAACTTGTGAAAGCTATGACTGTACAAAAATAAATTTAAAATGATTAAGGCATCTTTTGAAAATGCGTTATCCTTAAATAAAACCTTTACATCAATACGTATTTTAATCCATAGAGATCATGAATGACCTTTTTATGTACGATACATTCTTCAAACCATTTTCATCCATTCCAACCCTAATCTTGGTATTTTCATGATATTTTAAAAATAAAGTGTGGGGGTGAAGGGAATCACGGTGGAATCGTTGTTATAAATATCATATATATATAATTAGTTTTATAAAATCTTAATGAACCAATAGTGATGTAATAAAACACTATAAAATGGATATTTGGCCAATATATATTCTACCTTTAAAATAATGTGATTTTAGATTTGTTTTGTTTAATGTCATAAGGCCTTAGTGGACCCTCCTAGACTTATAAAATATTTTAACATTTTCAAATGATTTCCTTGAGAGTATCATTCAACTCTACATAAGAAAGCCTAATATTTTTAAAAGTTTGGAATTTTGCCTTATAAATTAATTTTTTCCACTCCACTTTGAAAAGAATCTTGGGAAAAACCATGGGTTGATTTCTAGTTTAGAATATTTAATTTTATAGATTCCAAAACCTAAGTATGTGAAATATTATAGAATTCCCCACCCATTTCCTTTATAATACCACCCAAGATACCACTTTTCTTCACTAAAAATACTTGTAGAAATTCCATAATCTTCCCAAATCTCTATATAATCCACCCAAGGTGCCCCATGCTCTCAAGAATCCTCTTATCATGATCATAAAGTCACACACTTAAGTATGTGATTTCTTCCTTTCTCATTTTGTCCAAGTTTTTTATGTTGTTATACGCATTGGTTATTAGTTAAAAATGTTATGGTATGATTTATAACCTCCTACATTCTTTCATACATATATTTTAATGATGATAGACCTCTTTTTTACTCATTAATACCCTTAATGTACACTCATTACAATGAAAAAACTTCATAAGAGTTATTCCATTTATCCTCTTTCGTCATGTTTCTTTATTATGATAAGACTTATATTTCCAAATTATATGTGTTGGGACATATATTTATCTGACCACTTTCATTAAATTTTATGGAAATATGATGAGATACTCATTTCTCTCTCATCAACCATATTTATAAATTTTTTATGTCACGTCATTTGGCTGCTGAAATTGCACCGTAAATTTTCATGCCAAAATAATCATATAGTGAATAAAATAACCGTTCCTTTATCAAGGGAATTAGACTTTATGAACATATACTTATTTATTATATAATTTCATGTATTTATTCCACTCTATGTTATCATGTAATAAATTATGACATTTAATGATTCCATGTTATATGATTCATGTGGTACACTTATGCATGAAATGAAATTATTATGAAGGGTGCACCGAGATTGCACTCCAATGCATTGGGTAATGATTAGTATCATGAAAATACATGTTTAATGAGGATTTACTCATGATAATTTATGTGAAATGATGGTTTACTCAAGATAATCCACATGCAAGGAGGGTTTACTCATGATAATACTTATACAATGAACCTTGGCCCATGCTAATATCATAATGTATGTTGTTTCCACATTTCCATCTTATGATAATCATGCTATATCATCCCTTTATGTTCATGTTTATATTGTGATCCATTTATATTCCTATTATCTATGATGTAATTTATTTTTCATATTATTTTCTGTTTACTCCCTTATTGAGCTTTATAGATCACCCTTTTTTATATATGTCATCAGTTTATCCCATGCAATGCTAAGTACGAAGGAATGTCGTGGTCATGTTTAAGAAGTTTTCAATAAATATGTTGTATTTTATGTATTAAGTTGTTATGTAATGTTTCTAATTTCCTTATACACTAGACCTCTTTTTCTATGGATTTTTCTTAAGTGAATGTGTATATTACAAATCATGATTAAGTATGTAATAAAGAGAAGGGTCATTACTGTTGGTATCAAAAGATAAGTTTTGTTATTTTTGTGATTAGTATTAGTTAACCCTAGTGAAAGCATTAAGGATAAGAATAATTATAAAAAAACATCCTTATATTTTGGTGAGTATAGAGTAAGTGTTCTATCAAGAAAATACATCTATTACTGGATACGAACATGTAGAGGTGGATCTGGCATAAATGTATCTAGGAGTAAAACCCAAAAACACAATGTTGAGATAGAATTGAATGGAAAATGGTGCATCAAAATTGCCCTTTCTTCACTCTTGGATCAACAATGATGGAGAATATACATTCATAAATTCAGAATCTTAGTATCAACCATTATAATGAGAATAAAAAAATTCTACTAAGAATATATGTTGTGATGTAGATCATGGATAACAAATATTACAGCCTTTACATGCATATGTTAAGGAAATAAATTTTATTTATAAGGTATCCATTTTTACATTTTATTTTCCTTTATTTGTTACCCATAAAATTTCTTTTATTCCATCCAGTAATTGATAATAGGAGGACTTGGGCTAAAAACCGATGCGAAGATCAATGTGATGACTATTCAATTCAGATGCCCAATCCGATGGGAGCAGGAATCACAAACTATTTCATGATACTCTCTTAGTTGACTCATGTTTTGAATATAAACATGGATCTAGATAAACTTACCCCCCCCCCCAAGAAGGAAAAATCCATAATCGAGGGCTTAATGAGACAAATGCCTACTACTTTCAAAGGATCATCTGATCCCTCAATCACCGAACACTGGATCAACTCAATTAAAGGGATATTCTCCATCATTCAAAGGTTAAAATAAGAGAAGGTTCTTCTATATTCTTATTGTATTGAGGGTGAACCTGATCGATGGTGGAAATTGATAAAAAGTATGAATACTAAGACAAATATTGAGGCATTGTAATCGAAGGATTTCTAGAAAATGATTTTGCATAAATAGTTTCCTCGCACCCTCAAACTTAAGATGGAAAGGGAATTCCTAGACCACAAGAAAAAAGGTGAAAAATCCATCAGAGTGTCTAAGGAAAACATCAAAAGGCTTGTAGGATATGCCTCTGGCTTTGTCGTTACCCATGAATGTAGGGTTGAATGCTTATTTAGTGGGCTAAAACCTAGACTACTAAAACTCCTAGATATCTGTGACTTTGATAGCTATTAAGAAAATTGTTCGATGTACCCTCAAAGAGGAAATGGAGATTTTTGAATATTAGGGGTATCACTGGGATAAGAAGTTAAAAGTGGAATTTAATTCTTTCACCCCGATGGATTAATGTTTCTAAGAAATTATAGAATCCCACTTACCCAAGGTAAGGAAAGAAGTACCCTGAAAATTTCATGAAGGGGACAAAGAAATGATTTTGGTGTAGAAGAGAAGGGCACATGGCCATTAATTACTGACAAGAAAAACCTTCTGCATTGACATAGGAAAGGAAATTTCTCTTAGACCCTCAATGCATTGTTCATTTCTACAACTACAAAGAACCCAATAACTTTACAAACCAGTTCCCTAACCTATGGGTTTTTAGAGGAAACCAAAAACCTCCAAGGCAACAAGGGTGAGATTTTTTACATCATCACTGTGAAAGAAAATACTAACAACGAAGTGGTGATAGGTACACTAGTAATTCGTTCAATAATAGAGAACATAATTTTTTATTATATTTCTACACATTCTTTTATATCCAATATGTTTAGTAGAAAAATCCCTACAACACACAAAATCATGGAAGTAGAGATGTTGGTGAGAACTAAAAATTGGGAAATTATTGCATATCATGAATATAACTTCTTCTCTATAACATTTTCGAATTTATTGTCTTAGAGAACATCTTCATACTCCCCCTGGTGGATTTTTTTTCATTTCTTGGCATGGAATGTCTTTACTTATATAGAGACAACATAAATTCTCAGGAGTGGGAAATCACTCTCCATATGGTGAATAAACCCCTGATTCTGTACAAGTGCAAGGGGGAGGATGAATCATATTTAGATCCATCATCTTAAGCATGAATATTACTACCCTATGAGAACATGTACCTTTCTCAAATGATCGATTCTACCTAAGTATTCTTCCTTATAGACATGACTATTGTGACGTAATTCACTGATGTTTTTTCGGAGGAATTTGCAGGTCTTCCTCTTAGAGGTGATGTTTAATTCTCAATTGATCTCATACCTGGGGAATTACCAATATCTAAAAATCCATTTAAAATAGATGTTGTGATGCTTAAGGATCCAATGAAACAACTGCATGATAATATGGATAAAGGGTTTATCAGCCCAAGTGCTTCACCATGGGGTGAACCAATCCTCTTTGTGAAGAAGAAGGATGTGTGAATGAAAATTCTCATTTATTATCGTGAGCTCAAAAAAATCACGATAAAGAAAAATTATCCTCTGCTAAGAATTGATTACATGTTTGATCAGCTACGTTGATCACAATACTTCTCCAAGGTGGATCTGTAGTCAGGATATTACATAGTAAGGGTGAAGAATGAGGATATCCACAAGACTAATTTTCATACAAGGTATGGGTACTATGAATTCATAGTGATGCCTTTATGACTCACTAATTCTCAAACAATCATCATGTAAATGATTAATAGAGTCATCAGATATTATGTCAAAATATTTATGGTAGTCTTTATAGACGATATTCCAATATACTACAAAACTAAATAGGAGCATGGGGATCATTGAATCGCTGTACTAGAGATCATATGAAAGGAGAATATCTAAAAAAAGTACAAAAAGTGTGAGTTTTGGTTGAATGGGGTCCCATTCTTGGGTCAACTATTCACATGAAATGGGATATCTGTGGATCCATCCTTGAAAATTTGAATTGATTGATGGTCTAGGACAACATCCATGACAGATATCCATAGATTTCTTGGGTTATTTGGATATTATTGACGATTTTGTGAGAAATATATCACGGTTGTCAAACCTTCTTACAAAGATAACTCAAAAGGTAGTCATATTTATATGGAATAATGAATTCAAATATAGCTTTAAGGATTTGAAAAGAAGGTTTATCACTATTCCTGTACTCACACTAGCCACAAGTGGAGAACATTATGTGGAATTCAATAATGCATTGAAGAAGTTTATGGGCTGTGTGTTAATGAAAAATGACAAATTCATTTCCTATTATTCAAGGAAATATAATGTTTATGAGTAAAACTATCCAACACACGATCTGTAGTTGGAAATATTAATATTATATTTAAAAATTTGGTGACATTAACACTTTTGGGAGATATTTGAAATATATAAAAATCACAAAACCTCATGTATATATTCACACAGAAAGAGTTAAACATGTGCCAACAAGGATGGAGAGAGTTAAGAAAGGACTATGAATTCACAATTCACCACCATCCAGTGAAAGTGAATAAACTAAAAGTTGCTCTAAGTAGAAAGGACCCAACAAATATTTCATTGATGAGAATCTAAAAGGATCTAGTCGTTATAGACTTGATGAGGATAGTCATGGGAATCATAAATAAGGGAACATCATCAATACTTTCACAAATAATTACTCAACCATCTCTTTTAGAATGGTTAATGGATGTGAAAAAGGATGATGCGGGAATTTAAGAAGAAAGTGGGAACTATTAGAAAAGAGAAATCCCCATTGTTCAATTTTAATGAAGAATGAATTATGAGATTTGGGTTAAGATTATGTCTTTTATCAATCCCAATGTTTAAGAATGAACTTTTAGATGATGCACCTAGTTTGAATTTCTCCATTATCCATGAAAATAAAAGATATATCAAGATCTCCAAGGGAATTTTTTCAAGGATAAAATGATGAAAGAGATCACTGAGTATACATCAATTTGCTTGGTGTGTGATCAAGTGATGTTTGAGAGGTATAAATATAAGGGGAACTAGTGCAGAAAACGTTTTTTACGTCACCATTTTTTACATCGATTATATAAAACCGACGTCATAATATGTAAAACGAGGTTTTTTACGTCGGTTATTTAATAACCGACGTAAAAACCTGTGTTCGGTACACCTTTAACGTCGGTTTTTTTTTATAACCGAAGTTATTAATCGCGCGGCTTCGTTTTTTACGTCGGTTATACATTAACCGCCGTCAAAAACAGAAGCGGGGGGTGTTTGTTACGTCGGTTATTCAATAACCGACGTAACAAATCGACATATGTACGAGTTATTACGTCAGTTATTCAATAACCGACGTAAAAAACGCGGTTATTGAAGGCCTTTTTACGTCGGTTATAAAATAACCGACGTAAAAAAAGAATCCGTAGATGTTTTTGACGTCGGTTATGGAATAACCGACGTAAAAAACGCGGATTTTGAGCCCTTTATAACGTCGGTTATAAAATAACCAACGTAAAAAAAGAATCGGAGGAAGGTTTTTACGTCAGTTATTGAATAACCGACGTTATAAATGTTTTTAAAAAAATTATAACGTCGGTTATTGAATAACCGACGTGATAACTCATTTAAAAATTTACCCAGACCCGTGGATTGTCATTCGCGAGTTTACCTTCGACAGTCGCGACTCGTCTCTCTCGCGCGTAAACCCGAATTGGCTCATCCATTTCGTTGGTTTAGATTCGTTTTGCGATCATCGTTTCTCATATTTAATCTCCTCGGATCAATCATCTAAACTCGCAGCACTCAGGTAATCCTCCCACTTGTTCGTTTTTTTTCGTGGATAGTATATATATATGTGTTGTGATTTTTTTGTTGAAACTATCTAATATTCTTCGATTGCGAACCCTTTAAACTCGTTTTGGAACCATAATCTTATTTATCATCCCTAGATCTATTAGTTCGACTTGCATGCAATATTGACTAATTTTATGATTTCACTAATTTTTCATCGTTTTCTATAAATCCCCGAGAGGGTTGGGGCGTGTCCATTTGGATGGGTTGCCCTTTTACAGTTGTTACTACTTTATTCACACACAACCATGGAATAGGTGCATGGATTTGGCATCACATCACCATTTTCACCCCCTGCAAACAAAGTTTCACGAGGAGGACTCGCCAAATTTCCCCTCGGCATGTTAAAAATTTTAGATACCCTCTTTTCAGCAGGTAAAAAATTAACTAGTTTTTTCTTCACTACTTATCCTAAACAAATAAAACCACCATTCTTTCTAGAACCTCTACTAGATCCATTGCATCCATCAACATAAATATTTGGATATGAAAGCATCCCTTAAGCCTTATGTTCGATGCTAACATCCTTTACTGATCTATAGAAAATATGATGGTCTGCTAAGCTCTCCATTTAAAAGTCAAACCCCACCAATTATTCATCCTCATCATGAGAAAATGGCACAACATCTGAATTTCTGATTCAATCTCTTGGGTCACTGAACAAACATTAACTCCTTCAAATCCACACCTGGAATAGACAACCTAATGTCGAGTTCCTTCTCTATCTATTGAAACTCAGTTCTTCCTCCACACCTAAAAACATTCTTTGAATGGCCCAACTTCTTGTTATGGTAAATTTTCAGTTATTCCAGGGGGGTGGGAGGGCTATAAAGAGGGTTGGGGGGTGTCCAGGGGGGTGTCCAAGGGGGTAGGGTGTGGGGGGTGGTGTCCAGGTGGGGTGGGGGGCTGTCCAGAGGGGTCGGGGGGTGTCCAGGGGGGTTTACAAGGGGGTGGGTGGGTGTGGGGGGTTGTCCAAGGGTGTGGGTGGGTGTTGGGGGGTGTCCAGGGGGGTGTCCAAGGGGGTAGGGGGTGGGGGTGGTGTTTAGGAGGGGTGGGGGTGCTGTCCAGAGGGTTGGGGGTGTCTAGGGGGGTGTCCAAGCAGGTCGGGGGTGGGGGGTTATGTCCAGGAGGGGTGGGGGTGCTTTCTAGAGGGGTCGGGGGATGTCCAGATGGGTCGGGGGGTGTCTAGGGTGGTGTCCAAGGGGATGGGTGGGTGTGGGGGGCTGTCCAATGGGGTGGCGGCCTGTCCAGAGGGGTCGGTGGGGTGTCCAGGGGGGTGTCCAAGGGGTTGGATGGGTGTGGGGGCTGTCCAAGTGGGTGGAGGCCTCTCCAGAGGGTATTTGGGGTTGTCCGGGTGGGTGGGGGGGCTGTCCAGAGGGTTGGGGGATGTCCAGGGGGGTGTCCAAGGCGGTAGGGGGTGGGGGTGGTGTCCAGGAGGGGCGGGGGGCTGTCCAGAGGGGTCAGGGGGTGTCGAGGGGGGTTTACAAGGGGGTGGGTGGGTGTGGGCGGCTGTCCAAGGGTGTGGGTGGGTGTTGGGGGGTGTCCAGGGGGGTGTCCAAGGGGGTAGGGGCTGGGGGGTGGTGTTTAGGAGGGGTGGGGGGGCTGTCCAGAGGGTTGGGGGGTGTCCAGGGGGGTGTCCAAGCAAGTCGGGGGTGGGGGGTTGTGTCTAGGAGGGGTGGGGGTGCTTTCTAGAGAGGTCAGGGGCTGTCTAGAGGGGTCGGGGGGTGACCAGGGTGGTGTCCAAGGGGATGGGTGGGTGTGGGGGGCTATCCAAGGGGGTGGCGGCCTATCTAGAGGGGTCGGTCGGGTGTCCAGGGGGGTGTCGAAGGGGGTGGATGGGTGTGGGGGGCTGTCCAAGTGGGTGGCGGCCTCTCCAGAGGGTATTTGGGGTTGTCCGGGTGGGTGGGGGGGCTGCCCAGAGGGTTGGGGGATGTCCAGGGTGGTGTCCAAGGGGGTAGGGGTGGCGGGTGGTGTCCAGGAGGGGTGGGGGGCTGTCCAGAGGGGTCGGGGGGTGTCCAGGGGGGTTTACAAGGGGGTGGGTGGGTGTGGGGGGCTGTCTAAGGGTGTGGGTGGGTGTTGGGGGATGTCCAGGGGGGTGTCCAAGGGGGTAGGGGGTGGGGGTGGTGTTTAGGAGGGGTGGGGGGGGGGGGGGGGGCTGTCCAGAGGGTTGGGGGGTGTCCAGGGGGGTGTCCAAGCAGGTCGGGGGTGGGGGTTGTGTCCAGGAGGGGTGGGGGTGCTTTCTAGAGGGGTCGGGGGCTGTCCAGAGGGGTCGGGGGGTGTCCAGGGTGGTGTCCAAGGGGATGGGTGGGTGTGGGGGGCTATCCAAGGGGGTGGCGGCCTGTCCAGAGGGGTCGGTGGGGTGTCCAGGGGGGTGTCCAAGGGGGTGGATGGGTGTGGGGGGCTGTCCAAGTGGGTGGCGGCCTCTCCAGATGGTATTTGGGGTTGTCCGGGTGGGTGGGGGGGCTGTCCAGAGGGTTGGGGGATGTCCAGGGGGGTGTCCAAGGGGGTAGGGTGTGGGGGGTGGTGTCCAGGAGGGGCGGGGGGCTGTCCAGAGGGGTCGGGGGGTGTCCAGGGGGGGTGTTATATCTTACAATATTTTGTTTAAAAAATAATATTCAAGCATATTTTTTTAAATACACATCGATTTGTTTTATATTTCAAAATTGTTTACATTCAAATTATGATTTTTTTTCATATAAACATATATTTGTCTTATCTAAAAAATATATATATATTAGCTATTTGTTATAGGTAATAATGAGTCGAAGTTGGATTACGGCACATCGAATGAGCAATGAATATGAGGAAGGTGTTGATGCCTTTTTGGAATTTTCTAAACCAAATGTTCCAAGTAGTGACATTTTTTTCTGTCCATGCCTGAAATGTCTGAATATGAAGAAGTTGAAAAGTAGAGAGATAAAAGATCATCTGATTTGTCATGGTTTCAATCCGAGTTACAACCCTTGGATTTGTTATGGTGAAACTGGACAGAATGTCACTGATGATAATGAATCGCAAGATGGTAACTCCGATGGAATTGAAGAAATGATTCGCGATATTGTAGCAGAACAAATTGAGATAGAACTGACAGTTGCACGTCTATATGGTGATGCCGAAAACCCATTATATCCTGGTTGTACAGATTTTACGGTTTTGTCGGCGGTGTTAAGATTGATTAACCTGAAGGCGAAACATGGATGGAGTGACAGAAGTTTTACAGAGCTGCTACAATTGATGAAATACATTCTTCCAAAAGATAACGATCTTCCAGATTCACATTATAAGGCCAAAAAAATATTATGCCCGATGGGATTGGGATACAAGAAAATACATGCCTGTCCAAATTACTGCATTATATATAGGAAGTAATATGAATTTCTGAAAGAGTGTCCTAAATGTGGGACATCACGGTATAAGGTGAAAGAAAAATCACAAGCTGATGTAGAGATTACAAAGCTCCCTTCAAAGGTATTTTGGTATCTTTCTATAATTCCTTGTTTCAAACGTTTATTTGCTAATTCACATGATGCAAAAAGGTTAAGATGGCATGCTGATGAGAGGGTATGTGATGGAAAAATACGTCATCCAGCTGATTGTCCACAATGGAAGAAAATTGATGCACAGTACCCTACATTTGGAAATGAAATTAGAAATCTGAGACTAGGCTTGTGCACAGATGGAATGAATCCATACCGAACCCTCAGTAGCACACATAGTTCATGGTCTGTTTTATTGGTAATTTACAACCTCTCTCCTGAAGTTTGTATGAAGCGCAAATATGTCATGTTGAGTATCATGATCTCTGGTCCAAAGCAACCCAGCAATGATATTGATGTATACTTGTCACCGCTAATTGATGATTTGAAACTGTTATGGGCTGATGGTATTTGGGTGTATGATTCTTATAAAATGGAATATTTTCAACTGCATGCAGTGCTTCTATTCACTATAAATGACTTCCCAGCATATGGAAATTTGTATGGATACAGTGTTAAAGGGCATAAAGCATGTCCAATTTGCGAACAACAGACGTTATATTGTCAATTGCATCATGGGAGGAAAACAGTGTACATGGGTCATCGAAAGTTTTCGCCTATGGATCGCCCTTATAGAAGACTAAAAAAGGCATTCAATGGCTCACAAGAATTTGATACTGCTCCAAAACCTTTATCCCCAGATTTGTATTTTGAGAGGGTGAAAAACCTTGATGTGACATTGGGAAAGACACAGAAATCTGGTAATGATAGACATATTTGGAAGAAAAGGTCAATATTTTTTGAGCTACCATATTGGAGGTATCATGAAGTCAAACATAATATTGATGTCATGCACGTGGAGAAGAATATATGTGATTCTTTGATCGGAACATTGCTAGATATTAAAGGAAAGACAAAAGATGGGTTGAATGCAAGGTTAGACCTACTATCAATGGGAATACGTTTGGAGTTAGCTCCCACTCTTAAAGGAAGACGAACATTTCTTCCCCCGACTTGTCATACATTATCGAAGAGGGAGAAAAGTAGCTTCTGTCAGTGTCTTCATGATATCAAAGTGCCTCAAGGTTATTCTTCAAATGTAAAAAATTTTGTCTCATTGAAATAGTTGAAGTTGATAGGTATGAAATCACATGATTGTCATGTCATGATGCAACAAATTCTACCAGTTGCACTGCGTGGAATATTGCCCATCCGTGTCAGAAAGACTATAATGAGGTTGTGTTATTTTTTCAATTCAATTTTTAACAAGGCGATTGATGTGATTGCTTTGAACATTTTGGAAGAGGATGCAATTTTTATACTTTGTCATTTGGAAATTTATTTTCCTCCAACTTTTTTTGATATGATGGTGCATTTAATGATTCATCTGGTTCGAGAAATAAAGCTTTGTGGACCTCTATATCTTCGTTGGATGTATCCTTTTGAAAGGTATATGAAAATATTAAAGGGATATGTTAAAAATCCATATCGACCTGAAGCCTCCATTATTGAAAAGTATATTTCTGAGGAGGTAGCAGAGTTTTGTACGAGCTACTTGGCTACGGCGCAACACATAGGTTTCCCTCCATCTCGCCATGAACGGGTTAATAATGAGGGAAAGGGGATTCGTGGATTGAAAGTCAAATCACTGTCAGCTGAACAGATGAAGAAGTTAGAATCATACATCTTGAATAACATAGATGATGTTCAACCGTATATCACATTTCATATTAATGAGTTGAAACAATGTCATCCAAAGAAGAAAGAAATGTGGATTTTGAATGAGCACAACAAAACTTTTTTGCCATGGTTTAAAAAGACCTTGCTTGGTAGATCAGATGTATCAGAGAAATTAAAATGGATAGTGGGTGGTCCATCTTTAAATGTGATAACATGGTCCGCTTATGACATTAATGGCTATACATTTCATACGAAAGCTCAGGACAACAGAAGTGCAGTTCAGAATAGTGGTGTATTGGTGTTTGCAGAAGCAATGCATTTTTCGAGTGCTAAGGACAGAAACTCAATTTCAGCATCAAGTTCATATTATGGAGTGATTGAAGACATATGGGAGGCTGATTACTTTAAAATTAATGTTCTTGTTTTTAACTGTAAATGGTTTATCGGTAACAACAGTGTCATCCACGATGAATTTGGAATGACACTTGTTAATCTGAATAGATTGGAAGACACAACTGATTCTTTTATAATGGCAACAAATGCCAAACAAATTTTCAATGTAGTAGATCAATCAGATATGCAGTGGGCTGTTGTTTTACAAGGGAAAAAACAATATGTTGGTGAGGATGAATTTGATGAAGATGCTGATTTATGTGAGATCCCTACTTCCATGGAAAGATTAACAGAACATAATGATGAGTATGTTGAAGACATGGTTTGTGCCATAAGGAACGATCAAGACGAAGGAATTTGGGAAAACAATCCAACTGTACATTCCTAAAATTACAGGTAACACATGTTTATTACTTGTTTACATTTAGTTTTTTCATATAATGTTAGATATTGTAAAATTTTTACATATTAAAACATGTATCAAACCAAAATGATAAAACAATAAAAACCGTAAAGAGGAGAAGTCCTGGGCGCACCGGCAGGCCGGTGGTGGATCACCAGTTGGCCGGTGGTCCAGACAGCAAAGCTCTGTCTGGTCCACTGGCCGGCCGGTGATGAGCCAACGGCCGGCCGGTGGTCCAGACAGAGAGGAAGGCTTTCTGTCTGGTCCACCGGCCGGCCGGTGGTGATCCAGCGGCTGGCCGGTGGTCCAGACAGAGTGGAAGGCTCTCTGTCTGGTCCACCGGTCGGCCGGTGGTGAGCCAGCGGCCGGCCGGTGACACCAGGCAGTGGGCAAGTCTACTGCCTGGGTCCTCCGGCTGGCCGGTGAGCTCACACCGGCTGACCGGTGGACTCAGTGAGTCCACTTTTCAGCTTTCTTGGGCCAACTCCTCGGCAACCTTTTTCCTATCAACAAACACACTTGAAAACAGGTTAGAACATAATAAGAGTGATTGTGATCATTAAAATCCAAGAGAGAGGGGTACAACAGACTTTGTTTACCATGTTTATCATTGTTTAACATGCTTACCATATTACCAATGTTTACTATTATGTAATTTAGTAAACTTTTCTATTTTCTGATTAAGTAGTATTACAATATTTGAATTTGTATATTTGTGAACTAATGTTTGTTTTTTTTGATTTTAAGGAAAATGACAGATCAATCAGTTGATCAGCCACATGATTCTGGAGATGAGCATATTGGTCATACATCTGGGGAGGAACATTCACATGCTCCTATTACGAAAAAGAGTTCAAAGGTTGGTAAGCGTGGTTGCACACGTTTACCAAAATTATCACTTGCCCGTACGAAGGAGGAGAGGATAGTCGTGAAGTTTGATGATGATGATCTTCCTAGAGGTCCAAATGCAAAAGATTTTAAGGGTTTTGTAGCAACTCAAGCTAAGAGAAAAGTAAGCATTCTCTATGATGATTGGAGAAGTGTGGATAAGGCGATAATTTCTCAGCTGTGGGAGACCATTTTGGTAAGATCTTTTGCTATTGTTTGACTGTTTTTTAAATGTTTCTAGTATATATAATATTTTTAACCTCTTTTTTATCAGATGACATTTGATATTCCTGACACTGGAGGAGTCAGGAAGAAATGCTTATCGTTGGCTGCTAGGAGATGGAGGGATTTCAAATCAACCCTCTCATCTAATTTCATTTATGGTCATAGGAGTCGTGAGAATCCATGTCGTATATATCCTTTTATAGATGAAGACACATGGAGACAATTTTTTGAAAGTAGAAGAAAAGAATCATTTTTGGTAAGGGCAATGTAAACTTTTATAAGATTTCTTATATAAATGATCTTATTATTTTTTTGTTAATGATTACTTATTCTTAATTTACAGCAAACAAGGAAAGCTCATCAAGAGATCCAATCTAAAAATGTATACCCTCATAGTTTATCTCGGGGAGGGTATGCATTATTGGAAGAACAAATGATGGTAGAAAAATTTCAACAACTAAGAGCTGAGTATTCAAGCTCTGGAGAGGTGGCCCCTCCATCCCCTCCATCTAGACATGAGAAATGGAAAAGAGCTCGGAAGGGAAAAAAAGAACAATATCTTTCGGAAGAATCGAGACTCGTAGTTGAGAGGATTGTAAGATATCTATTTTATTTATTTAAGTTTACTATTTTCGTCATATATTTCCAATCATTATAGAAATGTTTAATTAATTATTACAGGACTCTCTTGAGGAACAGAGTTCACAGGGGACATTTACACCATCTGGGAGGGAAGATATTTTATCTGTGGCATTGGGAAAGCCCGAACATCCTGGCCGTGTAAGAGGATATCCGGCAGGTGTATCGGTAAGAAAAGTGTTGCCACGTTCCTCAACTTCTAACGTTGAGGGAGTTTATAAAAAAAATAGAATCCTTGGAGGCTGAAGTCCATAATATTAATGCGACAATGGAGGACAAGATTAGAGCATCGGTGCAGTTTATGTTTGCAGACTTGCAAAGACAATTTCAGGGTGCAGCTCCCACTCCACCTCTCCCAGTAGCTCCCACTCCCCCACCTCAGCCTGCAGACCCCATTTTTGATCCTCCTCCTCCGCCGCAGCTTCCTACTTATTGTGAGTTTTATGTTGATGATACTCAACATCATATAGTTGCATATGGGATGGTATATTGTATAGGAGATACAGTTCATCATCAGCAGTTAGAGGTAGAGAATCAGAGGGTCACTGTACAAGATATTATAGATAGATCAGCTCGGATACCATTACCTATAGATGAGGTGACGACAGTTGGACATAGTATCGGCCATTTTTTACTTTGGCCATCCAGACTTCTTCGACTCATTACCATAGAGGTATGGATGTTATATCTTTTATTTTATATTTTTATTAATGTTTTATCATTTGAAAACAAATATATTTTTCAATTTATTTTTACAGGAATACTTCAAAGGTAAAGAAATACTGTATAGACAACAACAAAGACAGATAGCTATGACATCAGATGAAGATAATAACAGTCTTGACAAATTGTCAAGATATTCAAATTTGTTGGCGGATCATTATGACTTTACAATGGAAGCTCATGTCTGTGGACGTGAACTAAGTGTGGGGATTATGAAAACTGATATCATGGAGTTTGTCACTGGAGATAAGTTGGGCATCAACGTGGTGCAAATTTTTATCATGTAAGTCTTAACACCTTTTCCTTGCGTTATATTTATTAAAAATGTATACTTATGTCTGCTTTGTATTAGGTATCTGTATAATATTTGTGAGAGGAATGAGCTGACAGATGTATATGGATTCGTGGACCCACAATTGATTTCCCCTGAAGCATGTGCATTGGATGAGGAACAAAGAATGATTTATATTGCTGATAGATTTGAAAAGAATATAATCTCACAGTGTTGGATGATGCCTTTTTGTGAGAGGTATGAAACACATCCCTCTCAAAGAGTTAATTATATTTTAACATAAAAAACCACTAACGTTAAATTTCCTTTTATCAGGGATCATTGGATGTTAGGGGTTTTTTCCCTAGGGAGAAAGAACTTTATTGGATATGCTCTCTCCATGATGATGTGCGAGAAAGTTTTAAGAATATATTGGAAACGTAAGTTTCAATTTCACAATAGTTTTATATATTATAATGAATTTTAAATTTACCCCATTCGTATTATTTTCTAACAGGGCATGGGTCCACTTTCGAAAAAGCTCAAAGAAAAGGAATTTAAAGATCAAATATGTACATGCGAAGGTAAATATCCATTTATAATTTGTACATTTTGATTTATTACATAAAAATAATATATTGAATTTACAGTCATTCAAACAGAAATGTCACGAGCAACAAGGCATCATCGAATGCGGATATTACATGTTAAGATTTATGTATGAAATAATAACAACTGGGACAGTTCTGAGTTTTGACCTTGTAAGATTTCCTCTTTCTCATAATATTTCAATTTGATTTATTCAATATACACGTTGACTACTATCCTTTTCCTTTGTAGCTTTTTGATGACCCTCAACCCTTTACTGCTGAAGATATCAAACACTTACAAGTGGAGTGGTCAAATTATTTTACAGGTTTGATTTACTTTTAGTTGTTTGTAATGTAAAATGTAATTTTGAATATTGTCAATGTAATTGTGTATTTCGTAGTCGTTTAGGTTGGATTTAGTTTTTTTTGAAGTTGACAGTGTATGTTTTTAATGTTATATAAGTGAATGTTTAATTTTTCTCTACTTCTTGTTTTGGTCTACTGTTGATGGTTTTTCTGGTCTGGATTTTGGTATGGGGGGAGAGGTTCCAAGGGGGTGGGTGGGTGTTTGGAAGGTGTCCAAGGGATATGGGAGGGGTGTCCAAGGTGTGTTTGGGGCTGTCCTAGGGGTCGGGGGGTGTAAATGAGGGTGGGGGGTGTCCAAGGGGTGGGGGGTGTCCAAGGGATATGGGAGGGGTGTCCAAGGTGTGTTTGGGGCTGTCCAAGGGGTCGGTTGGGTGTAAATGAGGGTGGGGGGGGGGGGGGGGGTCTGTCCAAGGGGTGGGGGGGTGTCCAAGTGGTGGGGGGTGTCCAAGGGATATAGGAGGGGTGTCCAAGGGGTGTTTGGGGCTGCCCAAGGGGATGGGGGGGTTTCCAAGGGGTCGGGGGGGTGTCCAGGGGGTGGGGGGGTTGTCCAAGGGGTGGGGGGTGTCCAAGGGGTGGGGGGGGGGTGTCCAAGGGATATGGGAGGGGTGTCCAAGGGGTGTTTGGGGCTGTCCTAGTGTTCGGGGGGTGTAAATGAGGGTGGGGGGGGGCTGTCGAAGGGGTGGGGGGTGTCCAAGGGGTGGGGGGGTGTCCAAGGGATATGGGAGTGGTGTCCAAGGTGTCTAGGAGTTCTGTCCAAGGGGCCGGTTGGGTGTAAATGAGGGTGGGGGGCTGTGAAAGGGGTGGGGGGTGTCCAAGGGGTGGGGGGTGTCCAAGGGATATGGGAGGGGTGTCCAAGGGGTGTTTGGGGCTTTCCAAGGGCTCGAGGGGGGTGTCTAGGGGTCGGGGGGGGGGGGGTGTCCAAGGGGTCTGGGAGGGCTGTCAAGGTGTGGGGGGTGTCCAATGGGTGTTTGAGGCTGTACTAGGGGTCTTGGGGTGTAAATGAGGGTGGGGGTGTCCAAGGGGTGGGGGTGTCCAAGGGATATGGGAGGGGTGTCTAATGGGTGTTTGAGGCTGTACTAGGGGTTGTGAGGGTGTAAATGAGGGTGGGGGGGGGGGCTGTCCAAGGGGTGGGGGTGTCCAAGGGTTGTGGTGGGGCTCCAATGTGGGGGGGGGGGAGGGCTGGCCAGGTTGTTAGGTGGGTATAGATGAGGGTGGGGTTCAGTTGGGGCTTGGGGGAGGGCTGGCATGGTTATTTTTGTTGTTTGGTTTCTGGTTGCTTTTTGGTGAGAGCAGTGCAATTATTTAAAAATATATATATCGCTTTCACGTCGGTTATTTTATAACCGACGTGGTAAATAAATCGGTAGGGGTTTATCACGTCGGTTTTTTCGAGAACCGACGTGATAAACCGTTCCCGGGCCTTGATCACGTCGGTTCTTAATATAACCGACGTGATAAAAGGCCTGGGAATCGATTTACCACGTCGGTTATTGGATAACCGACGTGCTAAAACGTTTCCCAGGCCTTTTTATCACGTCGGTTATTTAAGAAACCGACGTGATGATAGGCCCAGGGAAGGGTTAATCATGTCGGTTATGTCATAACCGACGTGATAAACGATATCCCAGGCATTTTATCACGTCGGTTTAGAAATAACCACCGTGATAAACCCCCCCCCCACGCATATTTATCACGTCGGTTATTATATAACCGACGTGCTAAACCCCCCCCACCCGCGGTTTATCACGGCGGTTATATAATAACCGCCTTTCTAAATCCCCATCCCCCATCATTTTTCACGTCGGTTATTAATGAACCGACGTGATAAACACCGTGATGTTAGGGATGTTACGTCAGGTTTTAAATAACCGACGTAAAAAATGTTTTTTATAACATCGTCCGTATTAACGTCGCCTAAAAACCGACGTAAATAATGAAAAATAACCGACGTAAAAAATGTTTTCTGCACTAGTGGGGATGATACAACCATTACCCATACCAACATGGAAATGGGAGAATATCCCCAAAGAACTTATCAATGGTCATCTGAATACATCCAAAAGAAAAAAATAATATCTGGGTTATTATGGATCATCTTATAAAGACTGTACACTTCATTTCAATTCGAAAGGATATCTCATTGGATCAACTTGAAAAAATATACCTTAGAGAGTGGTAAGTATACATGGAGTACCACTATTAATTGTATCCAATCGAGAACCAAGATTGACCTCTATGTATTGGATGAGTCTCTAACATGCTTTTAATACTGAGCTGAACATTAGTACGTCTTATCATCCCCAAACATATGGCCAATCTGACCAGACTATCCAAACACACGAGGACATGTTGAGAGTATGATCAATAGACCTTAATGGATGATGGGATCAATGTCTTCCTATGTTTGAATTCTCTTAAAATAATAGTTTCCACTCAAGCATCCAAATATCTCCTTTTGAATCCCTTTATGGGAAGTGGTGCACAAAACTGACATGTTGGGACGAAGTTGTGGTGTGAAAACTACTAGGTCTATAAATTTTCAAAAAAATGGTAGAGAATGTTAAGACCATCCACTAGCACATTAATGACGCTTTTAAGTAAAAAAAAGAGCTATTTTGGAAACCATTGATGAGACTGAGAGTTTGTTGTTGGAGACATGTTATTCCTATGTATATCACCATGGAATAGTGTTATGAGATTTGTGAAGAAGGTAAATATTAGTCTAAGGTATATTTTCTATTTTGAGATCCTTGATTGCATTAGAGTAGTGGTCGATCGAAATGCACTCCCGCCAAACCTACCTCAAGTACATGATGTATTCCATGTATAACTCTTGCAGAAGTATATAGCTGACCAATCCCATGTAATCAATCTAGAGGTTGTACCATTGAAGAATGACATCTCCTATTATGAGAAGCCGGTGAAGATCATAGATCATAAGGAAAAAGTTCTACATAATAAGAACATGACCCTCGTAAATGTGTAGTGGATAAGCCACATGTTTTAAGAAGAAACATGGGAACCTGAGGAACTAATGAGGCAGAGTTACCCACATCTATTTTAGTGTTGGGAAAAGAAATTATAAGGGCGAAATTTCTGAAGAATGATTTTTTTAAAGACCCAAAAATTAATGAATAAAAATCCTTTTAATTTATTTAATTAAATGTCTTATGGATATTGAAAACACGTGAACTCTTTTTATTATTATTATTGGGTTTAAATGAACATTAAGTATCATTACCGTTGATAATATAGGCTTTGAACCATGATCACACAACTGATATAAATTTATGTTTTTGAAAATTATTTTTTCAACACAGACAAGGAGGGGATGACCTCATCTAGAAGACAGGGGCTGTAAGAATCTCATTTTTAATCTATGAATGAATAAGTATTCAATTTGATAAGAATTATATTTTTTGTATGATATAACTGATATTATATTTTAAAATAAAAACGTATTTTGATTAATTAATTAATATTTGGAATAAATAATATTTTAATAAAATATTATTATTACATTTAAAAAAAATAAATGATCATATAATTTTGATGAAGTCAAATGTAAATTTTATTATGGATTGGAAACTATTTTTGTAAAAAAAACAATTTTCAATAAATTATGGTTTTTATTTTAAAAGTTAAAATTCACATATATAGAAAATTACTTAGATAAAATGAATATTATTTTTGGAATCAGGATGTCAATTTTGTCCACTGGTGAAATTTTCAGAATTTTCTGAAACAGTCTATTTTATGGGTGAAAATTAAATACCGTATAAATATATAATGTCTTTTATGTCATCATAATGATCCAATAGTGATTTAATAAAATAATATAATGGTTTTATTTTAACAATATATGATTTACCTTTAAAATAATTTTATTTTAGATTTTTTTATTAATTTTATAATTCCTTAGTGGGCCTTCAAAGACTTATAAAATAAGTTAACATTTTAAAATTATTACCTTGAGAGTCTGACTCACCTCCACATAAGCAAGACAAATATTATAATTTAGTCTTCTTTTGGACTTATAAAATAATGGTTTCCACTCCTATTTTACAAAAAATATGGGAAAAAATCATATGAAGGTTTTTTTGTTTAAATATTTAATTATATATATTCCAAAACCTATGTTTGTGAAATATTAAATAATTCCCATCTCATTTCTATATAAAGCCACAAAATATTCAAATTCTCTTCACTAAAAATCCTTTTATCATGCCCCTAAAATTTCCTAGTCTCTCTATAATCCTCCCAAGGTTCCCCAAGCCCCCATGAATCCCCTCTCCAATCTCTTGAAGTCACACACTCGTGTATTGGATTTCTTCCTTTCTCATTTTTTCCAAGTTTCTCAATGTTGTTAAACCGTTTTATTTTCAATTACTAATTTTGGGGTATAATTTTTCACCTCTCCCATACTACCATCCTTATGTTTGATTTTTTAGAGACCACTTTATCTCACATTAGTTCCTCCTATGTACACCCATTACCATGCTGAAATTTCATATGAGTTATTCTATTTATCCTATTTCTACAAGTTTTTTTATTAGGTTACTTCTTATATTCACAAATTACATGTATTGAGACATGAATATATAATAACCCCATACTGTACATTTCATATTATATTAGGATATACCCCTTTCACTCTCATCAAAAACATTTATTAATTTTTCTGTCACATCATTAGGCTGCTGAAATTGCACTGCAATTTTTCATGCCAAAATCATCAGCCAGTGAATAAAATACCCATTTCTCTATCAAGGGTATTCAACATTATGTACATATACATATTTATTATATAATTTCATGTATTTATTCCACTTTTATTTATCATGGAATAAATGATGATGTTGAATGATTTCTTGTTATATAATTCATGTGGCACACTTATGCATGAAATGAAATGTTTAAAAAGGGTGTTCCCTGATATCACTCAAATGCATTTGGTAACGTTTAGTATCACGATACACTATGTAAAATGAGGGTTTAATCTTGATAATTCATGTTAAATTTGGGTTTACTCATGATAATCCATGTGCAATTAGGGTTTACTCATGCTAATCCATGTGCAACGAGCCTTGGCTCATGTTAATATATTGTTGTATGTTGTTGACCCATTTCCATGTTATGATAATCATGTTATATCATGCCTTTCTGTTCATGTTTCTCCTATGCTTCATTGATATGACTATTTCTTAAAATGCATTGAATTAATCATGTTATGCCTTGTTTACTCCCTTACTGGGCTTTATATCCCACTTTTTTCTTATGTGTGTAAATAGATTATCCCATGAAATTCCTAGTATGAAGTAATGTTGTGGTAATGTGAAATATGTTTTTAATAGAGATGCTATAATTTATGTCAAAATTTTTCATGTAATGTTCCTAATTTTCCAATACATTAGACCTTTTGATCCTCAAAGTTGTGTTATGTAAACTTTTATGTAACAAATCATGTTTAAATATGAAATAAAGAGTAATGTTGTTATACTTAAGCCATTCTAGATATATGTATCTATGTTCAGTTTCAAGAGGGTTTACTATGGAATATAAATTTCATATAGGGATCCCCTCGACCACACTCTACTCTGTAAGAGTTTTCATGAGTGTTTTGAAAATAGTATCCACAAACTTTTATAGGGTATGGTGTCCCTATTCTTCTGAGTCATGGTTGGAGGATATGTTTTCTATCTTCAATAATTGTAATATGTTGGTTGATAAGAGTGTTAAAATAATGACCTATATTCTTCATGATTCCTCCAAGCGATGGTGAGACATTATCACCCATAAAGGCCAACACCAAGATTTAGTATGGAAGGACATCCATATGGAGTTAAATTACTAATTTTTCCTAGAAACACTAATATCTGAGAAAGGTAGGAAATATATGAACTTAAACTGGGGTGCTAAGTCTATAATTGAGTATTCAAATCAATTCACAGAGCTTTAGAATTTCCCTTAGACTCTCACTAGTGGTGAATTAACTACAAATAGATGGTTTGAGTTTGGTCCTGTGTATGTGACTTGATCTTAGTAAAACATATTCCAGGTGACTACAATTTTACAAATAGTATACAAGGACATAATTAAAGATAATAACTTGATGGAAGCTAATGGTGTTTGATTTAGTGGTTGAAAAACTATATGAGGACATAGTTCATCTGGTGGATGGAACTAACCCCTGGAATCTATTCATATGGGTAGTGGTAGCAAGATTAAATGAATTGAACGTTACATGATAAGTCATTAGTGTTGGAATTTGGGACACATGAAACCCCAGTTTGATAGATGCCCAATATAGTGATGAGAATGTTGTAAGATGTGACATGTTCAATGATTTTTTAAGAAATTCCCATTTTTTTATAGTGATAGAGGATCCGAACTAGCCCCGCCCTCAGGATCCTGATCAGTGTCTTCTCACTAAGTGAGTATCTAGAGTACCACATTACATTCAAGAAAAGGTGGTTGTTGATGAGGTATCGATACATCAGATATGCAACACCAATACAGCAGGGCTGGTTAGGGTATGTAAATTGTATCTTATGTTCATGGGACAAAATAGTTTCATGTTGTCAATCCCATACTTGAGGAGGATAATACCAGGCCTTCTATAGTTCAGGGTACTATTATGGTAACCTCTACATAATTGTTTTCACCATTTGACACATGTGATTCACATTCTTATATATCCATGAAAAATAAGTAAATTTTCATCCTCAAGATAGATAATTTATTTGGTTTAATGAATCTCAATAATATATTGGGGATTTAATATGTGATCGTACACTGATGTAAGAAATATCACCTTGAGGTAGTTGATTAACTATTCATATGGGATATTTTTTCCTTGACATTTCAATATTTTATGTAATTATTATGATGACCTAGTTATTCATTTATCGACTCTATATTGATTTCTATGATCGATGAGTTACTATATAATCACATAGTGTAATAAATACATTGATAATTTAGAATGGGATGTCATGGTGGGTCAATATAGTCCAGAGCATTATGTGCTATGTGGAGTGGGAACAAAAATTTCTATCCATATTCTTAATGATTAGAAAATACTTAAGGATGATTTTTCTCATATAGTTGATAATTTATGGGTATTTAACCTAATGATTTCTATAGGTTACCTCATGGGGGATTTGTGAAACATTAAATCAATCTAGTGGAAAGAGCTGTACAAAGGTCTATTCTTCATTACTTGATGGAAACTACTGAGCTTATATAACTCAAGAGGTGGTTGTAAGACTTGAAATCTAAGGGTTTTATTCGAACCAGTACATCAGATTGGGGGTCCCCTGTCTTTTTTCCAAGGAGGATTGAACCCTAAAACTTTTTGTATTATAAAAAATTGAATTATCTTATCATGAAGAACTAGTATCCATTACCTCATATGAATGACCTATATAATCATCTCCAAATAACTTAAGTGTTTTCAAAGATTGATTTGCGGCCAGGATATCATCAAGTATGAGTCAATCCTTTAGATATACCACATAAAACAATCAATAGTATGTATTGCCTGCAAGAGATTTTAGTCATGCTATTTGGTGTCATGAATGTGTTGGATTTTTTACTGGATCTGATGAATTAAGTTTTCTACCCATTTTAGGATTCATTTATGGTGTTCTTACTAAATAGAATCTTGGTATACTAATATACGTGACGCAAACCAACCTAACACCTTAATATCATATTGAGTATACCGATTGAGAACCACCTCTATGCTATAATAAAAAAATTCCACTTTTGGATCAACACAGATCCCTTTATGGTTAAAAGTATCTCATAGGAAGGAGTGTCTATTGACCCAGAGAGTGTGAGATATATGGTTTCCTAAAAGAATTACCAGAATATCTTTGATATAACTAGTTATTTTGGTAAAATAGGAAATTTCAGGTGTTTTATTTACAATTTAACACTCATCACAACACCTCTTACAGGATTGAATAGGTAGGGTATTCGATTTTTTGGGTAAAGAGCATGTGATATAGCCTTCTAAGAGTTTACAAGAATACTAAATTCTATGTTGAACCAGATTACTCTAGATCTAGTAAAAATATATATAGTATATTATGATGCATCATGCATTGGGATGAGATATATTCAAATGTAGAGAGAACATGTCCTGGTTTATGGGTCACATTATTCAAGAAATAATGGGAATAATTACATAATGAATGATATCGAGTTAGCGCATGTAGTTCATTCCTTTTGTTACTGGGGACATTACACTCTAGTAGAGTGGATTTTAGTAAAAAAATACTAAAAAAGACTCAAATACATATTCAATTAGCATTACTTAAAACATATATATATATATAATATTGTTGGAATACCTATACTAATTTGAATTTTTGGTTCATTATATGCATATGATGGGAAATTCAATGGCTGACAATTTCAGTTCTAAGACTTTGACACAAGTAGCTCAGGTGGCCTGTAGTGAATGGAAGCTGGTGAACTTGTTTTCTGAGTTGCATCACGAGTTTCAAGAGATCCACATGTAGTACATTGGTACAACATTATTTGTAAACTATTCACCCCAACATAGAATAAACATTTTGAAAATTTTATTTCCCAAGGTCTTAGTCTAGAGGGAGAGTGTTTCAAGTACAGACCGACCACCTAGCTAGATCATTGATGGTAATGATGTACTGTGAATTCATGGATTCATCTAGGATCCTAATGAAATTAAGTTTGAATTAATATGAGAGTCTCATTTCTCTTTTTGGTAAGTATATAATAATAATATCGATATTTATTAGGATTTACATTTCATGTATTAGTGGACCAATATAAAAATTGAGATACTTTGTTTTGTTAGTTTATTCTCTACCTGTAAGTTGGTGAGGGAATAAAAAACAACTAGAGGAAATTTTACAACCATTTCCCATTCTTTAGTGGAAATGGGATGGTGTCAACAATGATTTTATGACGGTTTTTCCAATTTCAACTTGATGTAATGACACAGTATCTGAGATTATTTATAGACTTTAAAAGGTCACCTAATTTTGACCAATTTCAGATACCTTTTCAGTGGATGATCTTGGGATGATGTATGTTAGGGTGATCATACAAATTCATGGCGTTCCATTAATTATCATATCATAATGATATTCTCACTCCATATGACAATTCTAGAAAGGGTTATATAAGGAAAAACGTTTACATGTTATTTTGAGAACAACCTATCACCCTCAGACTGACAGTCCACCTGAGAGTACCATATATGTTTTATTAGATATTCATCAAGAATGAGTCCTTGATTTTGGAGGTTATTGTGAAAAAAATCTACCTCTCCCTAAATTTTATTTCAATAACTGCTTCCAAGAAACAATCCAAATGGATCCTTATGAGGACTTATATGATTGGTCGCACCATTCTACCTATGATAGTTAGATGAAGGTGAGTAATTTCTACTACTAACCATCTCATTTAGGAGACATTAGAGAATACATAACATATCAGGTAGAATATGAATATAAATCAGTCTAAGTATAATTATATTTTTGATCATCACCAAAAACTTTTAGTGTTTAATGTGGAATATTGGGTTTTATTATGTGTTTCACCCAGGATGGGCCATATACGGATTTCAAGATAGAGTATGCTATTGACTCTTCTTGTCAATATTTTCAAGATATTGATGAGATTCAGGCTATTATAAAATCTTGTAGTTCATCTTTTGATGTACCATACACTATAAAACATCTCCCATATATCTCAACCTTTCCATTATTATTATGACTTGTCTCATTCTTTAGATCCAAAGTAAATTGAAATAGAAGATGGTAGTTATTTAAAGGAGAAACATATATGTGTTGTCGATCAAAGTACAAAAATTAAATGATGTATGCCAATTCCTCTATTATCGGTGTTATTATAGAAAATATATTTATATGAAAACATTTGGAGGATATTGGATAACATATGTGATCATGGGAACGAATTATTATTAGATTCTTAACCACCCTCCTAAATAAAACATGAGGATGAGTTGTTTTATGACGGTGGAGTGTTTTAAGATACTGATTATTTAACGATGTATAAATTCCTCAATTCACTATGTATGTATGTATGTATGTATGTATGTATGTATGTATGTATGTATGTATGTATGTATGTATGTCTCTGTGTATGTATGGATGTATGTATGTATGTATGTGTGTATGTATGTATGTATGTATGTATGTATGTCTGTATGTATGTATGTATGTATGTATGTATGTATGTATGTATGTATGTATGTATGTGTGTATGTATGTGTGTATGTATGTATGTATGTATGTATGTGTGTGTGTGTAAGAGGGAAGAGACTAACTCCTTTCTAGTTAAAACCTCGAGCGCCTGATAATCTATGAACCTACATCTCTATCTATTATCCTAATTAATTTCATATAACATCCCACCTATTATGAATAGATCCATGGATGTATCTTATTAGAAAAATCATCCTTAAACAATACTGAATGATACACTGACATAGTTAATTGGGTGAACCCATAATAAATCATCGGATATGATACCTCCTCAAATTTTTTTCCCTAACCATTTCATGAGGAACATGATTAGAAGAATAATAAAAAAGGTCCTTAAACAAAATACCAATACCTTTCAAAAATAATCTCCCCAACTAACGGTAGAAACACATAATATTTCACCACCTTTCCATTGATCAAAGAAACATCACATTGATCTTGTTAATAAATCTTCTAATGACACTGCTGAACCTATACACTCTATAAGGAACAGAAACCTCATGGATTCATAGATACTCACAATTAATTAAAGTTTAATGGGGTCTAGTACTATATAATTTAATAAATTAGACTGAATGTGTTCATAAAATCCTCTAACTAGTACTCCATCATAACATCAAGAACAATCCCCCAAACTTTTCTAAGCTTAGAAACTAAAATTCATACAGCTACTTTTTCAAATACTCTTCCTCCTCGGCTAGGTCAACCCTTATATGGTCAAACATTCCATCATGCTGTTTATTTAAAACCTAAAACACACATGAAATATGATATATAAAAATATATAAAACCTAGAAAAATAGATCTCATAATCCCAGAAACATATACTGTAACTTAATATTATTTAATTATATTTATTTTATTTCCCTACAATCACCCTAAATCAATTAAAAGAAAATTGACATGAGATTTTGAAACGATATAAAATAAATAATATGTTCTATAACTAGTTTCACTCAGTATAACAAAAAAACCCACAACATATTGATAATATATTATTAATAAATATACAATAAACAATAAGATGGTATAATATTAATAGTAATTATATTTATTAGACTAATAATTAATATGAGTTAATTCAAAAAATAGTTATAACAAAAGTTTTTTTCATTATGTTTTACCTCCATGTAAAAAATAAATATAAAAATATTCAATTGTGAATTTGATAAAATAAAATTCATTTATGGACTCTTCTCAAGAAAATATTCTTCATATGAATTGTGGATTTTTTTAGAATATGATTGAGTTTTTAGTTAAAATTACTCTTTAAAATTTTATCACTATGTAAGAATGTTCTTGAAGTTTAATATATATTTTATGTAATTAAATATATATTTAAGGATATATATTATACATTTTGACTCATTATTTTAGATTATAAATAGCATGTCCATCATTTTTTAGAAAAATTAATATTCTCATTTAATAAAAAATATTTTCAGTCTTCACATTGAATAAAGTATTTTCATTGTTAGATTTAGATGTGTATTTCCATGAAAAACTAAAAATTTCATTTATTTTATAATGAATCAATTTATGTTATTAAAATAATTTTTAATGAATTTTTTTTCTAATATATAAAAGTTTCATTGAAAATTCTCATTTTCTACAAATTATTTTTACACGATTATGTTTCTATACTTTAAAATTTACTTTGAAATAAATTATAAATTTGATAAGGTAAAATTATTTTAAAATTTAAAACCACATTTCTCAAATTAGGTAAGAGGTTCAATTTATATTTTACATATCAAAATTAATTATTTTGTTTAAAAAATTATTACCCAGATAAAAATTAAAAATGGTAAAAATAGTTTTACATAGGGTAAATGGACAAAACAATTTAAAAAATTATTTTAAATATGTTTCCATGATTATTTTAATAATCATGTAGTACCAAAATTCAATTTTTTCCACTTTTGATCCATTTACCCGTGAATAGTTTCATGAAATTATTGAAAAATGATGAGTGATTCCAAGAGTTCCCTTTTCGCATCTTATAAAGGGATATCATAGAAACCTATTAATAGATACACATAACCATATAATTAATCATTAAACTTTTTCCATTTTACTCTCATTTTAACCCTCATTCAGAATCATAAGTACTTGTTCACTCATAGTTATCCAAATCCTTTCAATTTTAGTGGAACTTCATAAGAAAAATCAAGTCTATATCGTAACCATTATCTACTTCTTAAGATTTTATTATTAATCTTAATATACCAAATATCTTATCACAAAAATAATTTGATAATTTTATTATCTTCATTATACAAATATTTTTTTTATTAAGGTCATAATTTATATTTATCAGTTCCATTCACATAGAAAAAACAAAGTAACATTGTTAGGGAATTGTGTGGACTATTGTTCCCATGAAGGGTCATCATTGATATTTGTAAACACATTTCATGGATAGTATTAATAGTGGAGATTATAAAAAAATATTATATATCTCATATAATTTCTATTCATAAAATTAAATTCAATATCCACCTTAATCTTCTCTCATGTGTTGAGATATAGGAATGATAATCTTGTGCATATGAGGATTACTGCCTCCAAGATGAATTTTTTTTTTCGTTTTTCATTTATATTTTCAAAAATTATCTTAAAATATAAAAATATAGTCAAACATCATAACAAAATAAAACCAATATCATTATGATTCTATTTTAATGATATTATGTCAAACGAAAAACCACTATAAATATACTCAAAAACCAAGTTAATGTGTGTTCAAGTTTGGTTCCTCTTAACAAACTATCTTAATAATGATTCAAAATATGAATATGATTGAGTACAGGATCATTAAAAATAATAATATCATATGATTTTATTTAAATAATTATTATTAATTTTTTATTTAAAAATTATATTAATTATTTATCTTATTATTAATATAATATTTTCATGCAACAAAATTAACAAAATAAGGCGCCATCAATTTATTTTTCCAAAAATATAACCAAAAAGAATATTTAATGAAATAGTAACATTTTAAATCTATATAATTTATATATAATAGAATAAAAATTAAAACTAAATAATTAATTTGGTATCAAATTATGGGTAATGATATCAAAATTATGAATCATGCACAAAATAGTTAAGGATATTAACTACCGATGGTCATAATACATTGAAAATAATTTATATAATCATGATAAGGAATCACTATAATTTTTATAAAATGCTAATATTTATGAGTAAGGATATAAAATAGGTTATTAATTTATCTATTTTTTTGAAATTAGTTTAGAGTGTGATCAACTAAGAATGAAAATAATGTAATGAGTTTCATTTCAAACCCCTATCCCTGAGACATGCTTATGTTATAACCTATTTTTTATCTCAATTGTTAGATTATTTGAATTTTTCATATATTTTTATCATGATTATTTTATTTTAATGATATTAAATGTTATATTTAAATTTTTACGTCTCATGGGGTTCTGATTATAAAATTACAAGACCTGTATATATTTTTCATCTTAAATTCTCTTCATTGGGACATGTTTTAATTTTATTCACCAATTTCTTATTTATATGATTTATATACTACAAAAAAATTTGTTTTTAAATACTACATTATCTAACCCATGTTTTTTATATAACCATATAATTTTCAAGCATCTAATGACTTTTTATCGAAAAACTACTAATGCAACAAAGGGTTTAAAAGACACAATTATCTTATTTGGGTAAAAATCACATTTACTTTTCAACTATATTTCATGATTGATATATTATCAAAAATAATGATTTTAAGATATATTTAATTTTTTCCTAGTGTAAAGAATGTTTCATTATAAATTCTTCTTCTATGATGATTGTAAAGTTCCATTATCATGAACCATCCTAGATACCCTAGTACCTTGATAACCAAGACACTCCTAATATACTTTGAAGGTAATTCTTAATATCATCTGGTTTAAGACAAGGAGTTTTCATCAAAAAATATGAATGATGGAAAATATTTTCAACAAAAAATGAAAATAAGTGATCCAAGTTATTATTCACAAAATAAAACTCTTTAGGAATAATTTTACCAAAATATAAATAGGTATTTAAACACAAAGTACAACTAAAAAGTACCATAAAACTAGATAAATAACTCATGCACTAGTAGACACCACTCTCCAAGCCCAATGATAAAAAAATAACAACCTACATGTGGTACCTTACCTATTCTTGTACCTAAAACAATATAATCTATAAACACCCAAAGTCATATGTTGGGTGTGTTCTAAATTACTAGTTAGGTGTTACCAATGGTTCCGTAATAAGACACAATAATTAATAAAAAAATAATGCTTTCAATTTTCAATAAATATGCATGTCATTTCAACAAAATATTTTGAAAAAATTATGTTTTACAATTCAAATGATGGAAATATTTCATACAATGACTTTAATAAACCACTTATAGGATCCACACACACTTATAAAATTAAAATGTAAATGTTCACACATGTCTCTTTGACACTAGCCAAAGGAGAATAACCCACATATCATTGAGAATTAGATCCACCTATAAGTTTATTTTAGTTTTTGTAAAGTGTTAATATAATGATAAGGAAATTCAAACCTAGAATGTTTTCCCCTGATTACTCATTTACAACCTAGGTTTGAATATACTCAAAAAACAATTAAGAATTGGAAATTTATTTTAAACTGTTGAAAGTAAAATTCAAAATATTTTTCCTTTTTAATATGTTGATTTTCATTGAAAAAACAGAATGATTTTTTAATAAAATGATTCTTTTTATGGTACAAAACCATTGGGTTTCTATCAAACAAAATTCTTCTATATTATTCATATATAAATTTAAAATCAATTTCAAAAATAAATTTCACAATTTAAAAAAAACCAAGTTAATTTCACAAATTTGATCAATTTTCACAAACACACCCCAATTCAATGGAATTGTGGGGGTTTCCCCATTTTTTATTCCATATAAAATCCAAATACCCAATTAACTGGAATGGGGATTTTAATAAACCAATTGAAATTAATTTAATTAAAATCATGTAATTAATGGTAAAATTAATTAAATGATCATAAATAGAACAACCTACCTCGGGATCATGTGATCATGAGTCATAAAGCCATCAACATAAAAATAAAATGAAGAAAAACACAATTGAAGATCCAAGAATCAAACAAGGATACATGATCCTAAAAAATGGGTATTAGATCCACCAATAACATAGAGATATATTAAACCCTAGGGAGGGGAGAATGAGAGAGTCGGAGAGACCAATATAAGAGATTAACATACATAGAGGTGATCAAACACGATTCTCAGTGCATAAATCCCTATATAAAGAAGTTTGGAAGATCCAAAATTGGATCTTGGGAGCCCCAAAATACTATAAAAACGTCATAGGTTGAGTTATGATCAATCATGGGATGAAGTTCGAGAACCTAAATTTTAAAATTAATTTCAAATTAATCATAAGTCACACCCTTGGTTTCTTGGACATGGACACATCATTTTTTAAACCATGCACCATAATCATACCCCCCTACTAATGGAGTTTCATAGTTTCTCCTTAGTGGGTGCACAGTTCTAAAAACTATGCACCAAACATAAAAATCTCCAATTTATGTGTTTTCATAATTTTTATTATCATGGATCACCGTTTTTTGAAAATTATGCACCTACCATGCATAACCCAAGATCCCATAAAAATTTCTAAAATTTCTCCAAAAATTTCCCATAATGAAATCCAACAAATGCATTAGGAAAAGTGGGTTTTAGAAGAAGCTAAAAATAGTAACAGGATGTTAAAGACCCACCACTATAGAAACTTTATGTCCCTAAAAAACATGTTAAGAAGCATCATTTCAAATAGATGAGGAAAATTTTCTCTCGTCAGTGCCTCCCTCTCCCACATCTCAGGTGCATCGGAACAATGGTCTTAAACCACCCAAAAAAGGTATAATCCTCCCATGATGGTACCTGGTTATAGAATAAACAATCCTATCTAGATTACTAAGATAAGTCTATATCAGCATTGAGACCACTCCATCTCATAACATTTGATGGATTAGAAAGATACTTCTCAAGATACAATACATGGAACACATTATCTATTGACTCTATCTATAATATATTTCCTAAATGGTTAACATCATTCCCCATATACTCAACAAACTCAAAATGTGCCACAAAACGAGGAGAAAGTTTCCCTTTTCTCCTAAGAGGTTGGGGACCGAAACCAGGTGAAACATTCAAGAACAACTATTTGACAATTGTAAATTACAATGGTCTATGGGTATGACAAACATATGAATTATACCAGCTTTATGCCATCTATTTTAGTTAATGAATTTTCTATATTTGTACAATAAACTCTCGAACCATGCATGGTTAAACCAAGTAACAATCATCTATCTCCGACCAACACAATAGAGATTTACAAATCCATCCCTAAAATGCCTCAAATGGTGCTATTTAGATCACATGATGGTAACTATTGTAATAAGAAAACTCAAACAGTCCTAGATGGTAATCACAAGCTTCTCCAAAGTCAATAATTCAAGCATGAATAACATCCTTAAGAATATATACAACCCTTTCTAGTTTCCATCTATATGTAGATTTTATGCAGTGCTCAAATGGACTAGAGATCCCAGTGCCTTCTAAATCCCTCTCCAAAAGAAATTAGTTAAGAAAATATTAGTACCAAAGAATATAGAACATGGAGCTTCATAAAAACAAAAAATATCTTTCACATAGAGATTTCCATGATCTTCAACTTTGGTTTTATTGCAAATTGGTATAAAGCATTTGGTTTAGTCATCTTATTGATCAAAACCCATATCACATTTATACTTCTCTGGGTATAAGGAAACCAACCACAATGTCCACTGATATCTCATCCCATATCAGAGTCAGTACTGGAAGTGACTAAAGAAAACCTAAAGGTCTTTAGTTCTTAGCTTTGAACTATTGAAAATTATTACATTGATAAGAAAAATTAGAAAATTTCCATATCATAATTAGACACCAGAATATATAATACATGTCATAGAACATATTTATGGTTCCTAGGTGCACTGCCCACTTGGAAGTATAGAAATACCCCATCATAGATTTCTTGACCGCTAAAGGGAAAACAAACTGATTCAGATAACATTGAATCCCATCTAGAGGAAATGGCTATTCATGAATAGTATCCCCACCATAATGAGAGTATATTATTCTATATAAATAATCATCAAGCCACTATTTTATAATAATCAACTCAATAAGAGAGGGAGTTAACTGAAAATTGGCTAGAACAACCTCAACCCCAAATTCTCATAATCCTATATGAAAATATGAAAAAAGAGAAATCAAATTTCACTCTTCAAATGATTATTTCATGATAGGGGTTATAATTTTCCTACTAAAATCATATGTGATGAAATTCCTTTTGCTCGGTTATAGGCAATGTCAAAGTCAAAACATTTCATGTACTCTACCCAAGGCCTCTAGTGAAGATTCATGTATTTTTAGATGAAGATGTATCTTAAGAGTTTGTGCTTTGAATATATGGAAAACCTTTATATGAGAGGACAATGGTGCCAAATTTTAAGTGCATACATCAATGTTGAATTTTCAATGTTATGGGATGGGTATGTCTTCTCATGTGATGTATGATAATGACATCCATAAGCTACTACAAGATCACCCAACATAATAATGCAGCCAAAACCGAAATCTGATGTATCATAAAATACCACACAACGCAACTGAGTGTCTAGAAGTGTCAACACTAGTGAATTAGTCAAAAAAATTCAGGTTAATGGAGTAATTCTAATATTTTTCATCCCAATTAATATTAATATATTATTATATTGAGTAGTCATCAGGGAAGAGAACATAGATAAATCTTTAGAAAACTGGTGATAATGACAATCTAAGCCCATTATGATCCCAAAATTGAAGACATTTCATGATTTCTAACATATCATAATATTTTTCACCTTCTTAGGATCAATTGAGATACGAAATTTCAACAAAATGTGTCCCAAGAACTTAAAATCCCGAATCCATAAATCAAATTATGATAGCATGTCATAAAGTCGGTGGTTTATTAGAAACTCCAAAACATCACTCATATAGCGCACACGATCCTCCTCTGATTTAGAGTAAACAAGGATTTCATTAGTAATAAATACCATGAAAGTATCAAGATACTCATGGTAAATGATGTTCATCAAAGACATAAAGAATACGTGATAATTTTTTATCCCAAATTTCATGGCACAATACTCATAATGGCCATATCTACTCTGAAAAAAGTTATCAAAATATCAGATTGTTTTTTCCTTAAATGATAGTAACTGGACCGAAGATCAATTATTAAGAACCAATTATCCCCTTTCAAATGGAAAAAAATTAATCAATCTATAGAAATTGATATTTTTTCTTCATCATGGCTCAATTGAGTTTTTGGTAATAAAAAAAGGCGAAGTGACCCATCAATTTTCTTAGCAAAGGGAAGATATTCTTCCAAAGGTGAAACACTCGGGTGTATAAAAAAATTCTCTAAAAGATCATCCAACTGGGTATTCAACTCTTAAATTTATTCTTATTCTATATGGTAATAATTAATAGATAATCGTAGATTACTAGGCACTAAATCAATGTAAAAATATACCTCCCCTACTAGTGGAGAACTAGGGATGTCATAAGAGAACATCTTAGAAAACATGATGAATAATGGAGGGATATCACCGCTCAAGGACTCTCACACCATATAAAAATAAAACAATGACATTACTTTCCCCATATTTAGATAAGAAGTTTTGTATCTACTTGATCTTAGGTCTCATTATCCTTAAAATACACCTCACACCACACCGAGTGTTGTGATGTAGACCCCTTGAAGATTAAAATCATGGTGGGAGTTATTGGAAATGAGCAAATCCATCCCAAGAATTGTATCAACTAATTTCAATTGGTGATCTAGAAAATCCCAATTAATCTCATTATCTAATAATGTGAAATCAATATAAGGACAATAGAGATTCTTCTATAACATTGTTCCATTGGGTGTAGTAATATCTTTCACATTAGATAAAATGTTCATAAGAAGATTTAGTAGATTCAACATTCAGGTTGAAATAACTGAATCACATAAAGTAGTATCATATTATGTAGTCACTGATAAATAAGCTATAGTGATTGTATCTCTTACAGTTACTAAACCCATATATGCTTCATCTAGAGAATATTATACTATGTGAAGGTGCATTGTTTCAGATGCCTGTGGATGGAACCCCTTTTTGTGAAGCATATAATTTTACCACAATTTAATTAGGCATTGATGATCATGTTCCACTATGAAAAGTGGAAAAGACATGGAATAACTACTTCAGGTGACCTGAGCATCTATAGGAGCCACATGCTTTGGGTCACATTATTAAGACCTTTTTCGAGTGCTTAGTTACTCTACACTGGTAGAAAATCATGGGAACTCTGCCCAGCACTATAGGAGGTCTTGTAAACCACTTCTATTGAGATCCAATGTGAGAATCATCATGATTCCTATTTAACCTTATAAGAACTTATAGAAATATTAATATGAATGAAGGTACTTCCCTCAAATTGAAATCTATTAGGTGAATATGTAATTAAAATAAGGACTACAAATATTTTTTGATTGGAAGTAACTGTTACTTGTGTTCCAAAATATTTAATATAAGGTTGAAAATTTTATTATAATATTTAAGATGAGTTTTTCACATATAAAATATATATTTTATTTGGAAAATAGTGTAATAATTTCTACATTTTTATTATAAACTGATGATTTCCAAAAAATCATGGAATTTATAAAAAATAATGTTTTTAACTATTCAGTTGAAAATAAGTATTTTTTTGAAAAATAAATAAATAAATAAATCCTATGATAATATTAACATTGTAATTAAAAAAATGAAGTTCTCTTAGTGAAATTGAACTTACAAAACTTGAAATTTTAACATTTAATGGAAAAAATAAAATGTAATTGAAAACTAATTTTAATTGGAAAATTAATTTTTAGATATTAATCATTATTATTGCTATTTCAAATAATTTTTGAAATAATTTTTTAATATATTATTTTTATAAATATATATATTATTATAATTACAACATAATATATATTTTTCTTAAAATTAAATTTACACATCTCCTAAAAAGATTTTTTTTTTGAAAATCAATTTTTATTCATAAAATGATCTTATTTGTTTTTTGTAAATATTAATTGATTTTTTACCAATTTGTAGGAATTAAAAGTAAACAAATTTTTTAATTTTTATATATAATTAAATATTTGATTACTTATAATCACACATTCTAATTGAATTTCTTCATTATGGTCATTATTTTTTCACATCATAACTTTATTTCATTAAAATGTATCAGACTTTTGTTTTTTATTGGTGGAGTGTGTAAAGAAAAATATCAACCATTAGATATTTATTTAATGGATATATATAATAAAATAATGGGGAATTATATTCTTTACCATTAAATAAATTACATCCTTAAAATTTTAATTAATACCCATAAATGAAAATGTTAAGGATGCATATATTTTTAATGAGGTACCAAACATTGTATATTAGGTTAGACTAGGAAATCTGTCACAACCCATCCTTGTGGGGCCCGAGTCACAACTCCCCAAGCCCGACTCCAATAGGCCAGAGGGTGGTGACTAGCACCGAGTAGGCATGTTACTGACATGGGAGGCATTTCCTATAAACCTGTACACAATCACACATCTCCAAGCCCACAAAGCTGAAAAGTAAAAACTAGTGAAGATGGAAAAGCATGCATGCACTAAAATCTCAACCAACAGAGTATGACAGAAAAGTAAAGTACATTAAGGTAAAAAAACCTGGGCCAAAAGTAAAATCCCACCAAAAGAGAGTCTGTAAAAAAGTCCATCCTCTACAGAAAGGTACTGGGACTACAATCTGTTACCGTAGGAACACACCTCGGCCTGTCTGATCTCACTGAACACCGTCCGATCCTGGTCCACCTATAATCCTGTCAAAGACTCGCTCTTCTGCACAAGACATGAAACGTGCGTGCAAATCACGTGCAGGGGAGAGTATAAAAATACCCAGTAGGACACCCCAAAAACCACAAAGGAATACAACGAAAGAAAATACCACAAAGGAATGATTTAGTCAGCTCTACACAGTATATGTCTACAAAACATATAACAAGAATATCCAGATATAATCATACACAAACGTCTATCATAAAACCACTACTAAGATCCAGCTCGAAGATCCCACTAATCACGTAACAAGGAGAACTCACTCCTAGGTCTGAAGGGAGAGATACGAAGTACTCATTCTAGTAGAACACACTCCACAAGTACTTGAGATTACTATGTTCAGATGAGGATCACAACCAATAGCTATGGGGTGATTCCAACAACTCCGTTTGAACTAATCCGCTAAGAAGAAGATCAGCGCCTAGGTAATGTTGGTCACGTTAATACGAATAACTCTACGTAGGGTTCCAGGAATGAATAGAGGACCTGGCTATAAGTATTAGAGAGGGTATTCCAACAACTCTATTCAGGAAGTCCTGTTGAAGGGATCATAATCCTATATGTAATAAATGATATCGGAAACCTTCCAGATAAAGACCAACAGGACAAACACAAAGAAACTAGTCCAAGTCATAGAATCCAACTAGATCAATCCATGTAAAATAGGTTACACGGCTTGTAGTAGGATTACACGCCGTGTTCCTTGACTCCAGGTACTGCCTGTGTAAACCGCCCGTGTCACCTATCCGAGCTGTGTAAAACTCATCTACATGGCGTGTAGAAGGATCACACACCATGTTCCCTGACTCTGGGTACTGCCCATGCAAATGTCTCATGTCTGAAATTGATGTCGTGTAGGAATGCATATACACAACATGTAAGACGGAGCACACGCCGTGTCCTGTCAACTAGGAAACACCCGTGTACCCTGGCCATATGCCCATACACGGTGTCCGTCCGTGTTTCCTGCCCATGTACCAATAAAAGGTGTATCCTGTGTATCTGAATGGGTCTGGACGGGGAAGGGTATACATACTGTGTCCTTGGTAGTGTACCCAACCCATGTCCATCTACTCCTGGAGTACATGCCAGGTGGCCTACCGAGGAACACATAGTATGTAGCCCATACTACACGACATGTAGATGGGAAATTTTCAGAAGAGTCATCTTCTTCCTCCGGCTAGGCCAATCTTCTGGTTTCCATTTTTCTTGTCCGTTTGTTGTGAATCTTCAGATCTTGGTTCGTCCCATCACACGAACACAAAATCGGGTGTTTTCAGACCTTCGATCGGATCACAATCCTCCAACGATTCACCTAAAGGAAAAACTTCCAAAAACTCATATCCTTCTATCTGCTCTATATCATTCGCCGAAACCATCGTCACAGCTCTGGACCATCACCCCGAGGGTGGATCTACAATCTCGGATAATTTCACCAACAAACGAACGTGCAATGAATGATTTCCTCCAAGAACGTCCAGTGTGGGGGAGAACGAGGAGTCTCCATAAAGAACGGGGAATTAAATCTCAAAAATAATAAGAGGGAAAAACCCCGATCATTGTTTGTGACGATCCGGGTTCGTCGCCTTTAGATCAAAACCCAAAAAATCATCAAATTAAATCGCAAGAATGAAGATCTTCCCCAAATCCCCGCAAATACCATCCCGTAAATACGATCGATACACAAGATAATATGTTCATGGATTAGTCAGTGTTTTTCATAGGAATCAAGAACATGAAGAAAATTACAAAGAGATCAAATTCCCTACATGGATTCGCGGCGTTCGTTGGTGAAGATCCGATCGCCACGTCATCGTATGTAGAGAAATTCATCAAGAACGTCAACATCGTGGTGGGGGTTTCCTTTAGAGCAATCCCAGAGCCTCTAGGGGTTTTAGGGTTATGAGTTCTATAACCTTGGACTCCTACACAAATATTTATTTAAAAATTATAAAAATATATTGGCCGCTATAAAATATTTTAATTAAATATTTTATTATGGTTACGTCCCAAAATTGGATTCCACCACCGACCTGTGCCAACCAATGTTAGGTATCTCCTAGGGTAATCCCGCTACTCTGGACACAACGGTGCCCTCATATTTCTGATCCGAGGACCTGTATACGAGTTATTCTACTTTTTCAGGAAAACCATATGTGCACATAATTTAATTATTTTATTAAATTCAAACATTTGTTCTAGTCTCACTAGGCCTCAGAACTGCACGCCGTCTCAAAGCCTAGTCTCGAAAGAATTCCCTCATAATATTAATATAACAAATGAAAAAATCCAAGACATTACAAAAAATATATATTTCTTCATAATATTTATTTCCCAAAATTGATATTCTCTCAAACAATATGATCTATATTCACCTCATGGATGGGTATTAAGACCAATTTAATGGAATTAATATTCTTAGAGAGTTTGTAGATTGGAAAACAACAATATGTGATCATATGATTTTTTGAAATAAAAAATGTGATTTCCCTATTATTAATTAATATGGAGCCTATAAAGGTAAAAAATAAACATCAAATTCATATAATGAAAGAATTAATATTATTTGTGTAGAGCACATTCCCATAAACTTCTACCTGGTATACAATTATCATACCACTATAATTTATCTATGATTATAAAATTATCTAGTCTATGAATAAATTATATTAAAAAAATTCATGGATATACTAGGGTGATTAGAATAAAAATATAACAATATAGAGTGTAACATCGATTTTTGGATAATTATTCCTTAATTACCATGATCGACTTCAATGCTAGATATCACCTATTCTCTTCATTGTTCCATTAGTTTTAAAGGTTCCACCTATCTATTATAATCCTTATATATTGTGTTAGGAAACTGAATTACATGATGACTATACTCATTGAATTACAAGAATTGGAGTGTGGGTGATGTATTAGGTGGGACCTTTATACCTTCCATTATATGGGATGAACTATTTATATCTCTTCTACCATCAAGAACTCATTGACAAATGTTTCCAAAATTTAATCATTTTCCCATTCCATTTCAAAATATAGTAGGGTTCCTGTTACCACATTATTGTAATATAAGGAGTTTAATATTCATTACTCTATGTTAATTATTTGATAAACATCCATTAAACTGAATTTTTCTCTTATGTGGTGTGTTTTTGAAATTAAACTAGGTTTGAATGGTTAATCAAATAAAGAGATATCCAGTTAGGGATAGTCACAAGATTTACCAATATAGATCTTATCATGTTTTGTTCTTAATTGGGAATATCAAGGAATTACATATCACATCCATCATTAACATGGTCACCCCATGATACATCTACTACTAGAACCAAAATGGGTTAACATGAATGAAGTAAATGTAACATCATTAAAGAATCATCTTAAATAATCTCATGGAAAAATAAAACACATAAAATGTATTACTCGTTAGAACCATCAGGTTATCTTTTAGTTCATACTATATAACTATTGGTTCAATCATGGTTTCTTTAAGTTGTGTAATATCCTACAACTAGTACAAATCTAACCTTTAACAACTCTAGAAAAATTTCTTTATCATCCCACATAAAAAGTGATAATAAATTCCTCACTTATCCTCATTTTTAGCGCTGATTAGTGGGGATAAATTTATTTTTTTTCAAACCTCTTCCTGCCCCACCTTTAATTTTATCTTACCAGCCCCATTATTAGCGCTTACGTTCAGATGGGTGATTCCCCCCTCTTTATTACCCCTTTATATAATTTTATCCTCCTCTACATGCCACTATTTCTAGAGAGTTTCGAACCTCAAACCTCCACCTCATATGCCATCACCTTTTCCACTCCCCTATACCGTTTTCTCTATATTTTATGATATATCTATATATTTTTATATATTGTGTTTCAGTATATATATATATATATATATATATATTTTAAATACACATATAAAATATTTATTGTGTGTGTGTATGTGTGTGGATATAAATACAAACATACATTCATATATATATACATATATATATATATATCTTTGTGTGTTTGTGTGTGTGTGTGTTTAAATATATAAATATAATTACACATATTTATATTTAATTTCATATATAATATATTAATATTAATATATATATGTTATAATATATAGATAAATATATATCTATTTTTTAATACACACACACATATGTATATATATAATCATTATATATACATTATATATACATCAATTGAATAGGTATATATATATTCTCACTTTTTTATTTTAAACAAAATAATTATAATTTTGTATTTAGATAAGTTTTATATATTTATAAATATTATAAATATACATGTTTATAAAATTGTTATGAAATAATTTTTTTATGTCTGAATATATACAAAATAGGTGTATATTTTAATATTATTATCTATAAATATGTGTAAACAATTAAAAATGATAAAAATTAAATATCATAATATTGATATTAATGTATGAATTTGGAATGAATTCATTATAAACCAATAAAAATATAGTAAGAACCTTCTAAACGTGGCTAAAATTCCATCGAATATTAAAAAATTAGGATACCTCGAATAAAAAACCTATTTTAGAGCCATCATGGGCCTTTTGGGGATTCAAAAATGTGAAAGGGGGTTACATAGGTCACCATGGAATAGATCTCATCATAGGATTCAAGTGGATATGTGGTAGAGCCAAAATGAACACCTAAATAAAATATTATGTCTGTTTGATGTTTAAGACATGTTTTAGACTCATCTTAGAACCTTGGAAAATTAAACTGATTTTCTGTTATCCAATTTTTATTAAATTACTATTAGTCGATAATAACTAAAAAATTAATGAGTAAAATTATTTTTAAATTATTTTATAATTTATTTATCACTAAAAAAATTATATATTAAATGAAAATGCTTACATATCTTTTTTTAAATCCTATTTTAAAAAATATATCATATTTCTATCAATATAGATATAATTATATAAAAATATAATATTATTAATGAAATATTTTTTTAACATACACTTTATCAGTGCTAGAATAAAATCATTGATAAAGCGACATCTTTATTTGGGAAAGTAAAAAACCATTGATAAATTCCCCATTTATCAGTTATTTTTTACTATCACTGATAAAGACCCCCATTTATAAGCAATGTTTCTATAAAACTGATAATAGTTTCCCATTTTCAGCATTTTTATATTAGCGATGATAAATAAATCACCTTTATTTGTTATTTGTTATTATCATTGATAAAGGTTGACCTTTATCACTTCTTTTTAGCACTGATAAATATCCCCTTTATCAACGTATACAGCTAGTGAAGATAAAGGAAAGAACAATTTAAGGATGATTCAATTGTTGTGTAATTTTTATCCTTACTCACCATTATAATTAATCCTTCATAATCGTTCATAAAAAAATTTAATTAACCAAATCAGTTCCCACAGGAGTGTAAAACATGGTGTCAAATTATACCTCTATTTTATGGACTAGTTGTTGATTGAGTAAATACCCAACCATTATTTTCATGGCTATTACAAAAAGGTACATATTTACTAGATACTTCATCGAGACACAATGTCTATTTTATTAAAACCACATAATATACACTTTACCAATTTTTTTTGGATTTTATCACACACACACACAAATATATATCCATAGTATTTTAACTAATTTTAACTTATCCTATCCATAAAAAACATCTAACTATTAAAAAAAATAACAAAGCCTTGATCTAGTTCCAAATCAGGCTCCCTAGACCCTTACTCGTAGATCTGGTGATAAAAAAACATAATTGAAAACTGTATTCGATACCAAGTGAGATGTTCCATAATAATCACACACACATATATATATATATATATTTAAAAAAATTAATAATTAATTCTCATAAAAATGACATGATCCCAAAACCAAAAAGGTTAGTATCATTTTAGGCTAGATATATTATCAGTTTTTTAACAATCTACAACATCTCCCACAAACGTTCTTTACACATTGTATGCTTCTTGACTTATTATACATAATTAATTTCTTTAAAACCTAGGGAGTAGAAACATAAGAAATGGATAATCTTAGATTCCCCGTAAAGTATATTATAAATTATAATTAATGATAGGAATAAGTGAGTATAAGTTAATCACGTGGGTATGAGATCATTTTCATGTTCAATGAGCATAACATTAGAAAATAATGCCCAAATAAACATGGACAAAAAATCAGTTTATAAGTATTTAAGAATAAAATAAGGAATAAGATAACATAATAATATTGCGATGAAAAACTTGTGAACATGAGACAAACATAAGTGTATAAATCAAAAAATAGTAAAGCAAGTAACACTACCAATTACCCATAACAATGTGTTGTATTATTAAAGAACTGATTCCCATAACATGGTGGGAATGGGATAACAACATATATATCCTCTTAGTCTTGGTTTGACAACCCATTTACACACTTGGGATCTGGATAACGACCAATGTATAATTATAATATTGGGATATCAAACTTTGTACCATATTGGTCTTGGGATAATAACTAGTTTACCCTATTGTTCATGGGTTAATAACATATTAACCCTATTTCATGTGATATGAAAACATGTGTACTATCTTGGTATTTATCTAGATACTCATATAATAATATGGGTTTTGTATAAAACCTTCATACCCTCTTGGGTTTGGGGTAAGAGTGGTTTTACCATCTAGGGCTTCTGTTAACAACATGTGATCCTTTTTGAGATCATGAAATATTAAATTTCAACCAATGTGTTAGAATGAGATATTGGACCCCACATATCATCATCCATATATATATGACCCATTAGATATCAATAATTCATCTTATAAAGGTAAATCATAGAAATATAATGTTTTTTATATCATTTGAAAATGGAACCAGATAACATGATATCAAAAGTTAATAAGTTTATACAAAAAATTCAATAACATAAATGAAGTATTTTATTTGGAAATTTAGAAATTTATATAAAAAATTAAACTATATAAGAGAAAAATATTTTATATTTAAATGAAAAAATGAAATCAAAACTTAAAAAAATCTTCCAAATGCATTTCTAAACATTATCGTAAACAGAAGAAATTATGAATCAATTTCAAACAGATCACATTTGAGGAATTTATAAGAATTATTTTTAAAAAATTTTATTTGAAAATACATATAAATAATGATTCTTTTATTTATACATAAATGTTTGAAAACGTTCAAATATTTTTTTTGAGAATTTTTACATTAAAAAAGAATATTCAATAATGTATCCTTGAAAGAGAAAATATGTTTTTAAAAAGGGGATGTGAAATGATTTTCAAAAATTTTTATTTTTAAAACATATTCATTAATGGAACCCTAAAAATGAAATAAAGGTTATCATGTGTAAATTTGGAGTGGATGATAAAACATATAAATATAAAGGGAAATCCATTTTAATATTTTAAAATATCTTTTCTGAAAATATATATTTTTAGAAGGTATAATAAAACATATATTTCAAAAGAGGAAAAGAGAAATATTAACTTCACATGAGATAACACATAATTATTATTCAAAATATAATGGTTAAAATTTATAGGAATGAAAAGTATGGACATTAAATTGAGTCCAAAAATGTAAAATATAGTTGTGGATATGGTAAAACATTCAAAGAATGAAAAATGTGATGAGAAAAAACATTACATTAATTATTCACTTCCATGAGAGAACTTTAACCTCATTGAGAATTTGAACATTATGTTGAATTAATTCTTGTAAATAGATAATATATGCCAATTTTTTGTGACCAAAGGAATATGTATGTGCAATATGGGTTTAGGGGGTATAAAATGGGTATATTTTCAATAGAACATTGTGTTTTAAAGTGTATTTGATGGGGTTATTGAAGGCCACTCTTTTATGTGAACGAAATGATATTTTGGTAAATATAAGCACTTAATATAAAAAATAAGACATGTATCACATTGAAAGTGGATTAAAAAGTGGAAAATAATGGAGTATATATAATATTTGGGCTATCAATATATATATAACTCATTGGGAGACATCTTTTTTACATTTTTTACAACTTTTATAGTTGATTAAAAACTTTATATCTTCATTTAACTTTACCATAGAAACTGTATATTTTTACCTCCAAAACTAATTTTTTTAATTAAAAATTAAAATAAACATAATACATAATTTGGAAATTCTAATTTAAAATATAAAATCTGTTTAATCATAAAATGTTATATGGATAAGAGAAATTAATTTTAATATTAGCACACATAACATTTAAACACCATTTGTATATAATTTCAATTTTTAAGAATAAAAATCATTATTTTTGTAAAATTATCAGTGTCTTAGATTTACATCACTTGAATAGGTATATTACTAAAAAAATAAGAGGTATATGTATTTTGAAGCTTACTAAAAACAAAAAAAACAACGTAAACATGTAATTAAAATAAAAGACCAAAATAATTGTTTTTTGGAATGAAATATTAATTGAGTTCCAAAATACTAAACATAATTTTATAAATTAATGTTAATATTTTCCATGTCTAATTATAATTATTAATTATATAATTTATAAGAACAAAATTAATTATTTTTAGATTTTCTTACATCATAATGATGTCATGAAAATCAAGTTATTTATAAAAAATAATTTCACTATTCACCTAAAAATCAACATTTTTATAAAAACAAAAAAAATATGTATTAGAGTAATATTTTTATTTGAATTTTTTTCATTTTTAAAAACTAATATTCTAATATTTATGAATTTTAATTTTAAATGTAAATAAAAAAGTATAATGGGAAACTTTTTTTAGTAGGAAAATGAGTTTTCAGTTATTAACTATTGTTAATATTATTTTCAATAATTTACTTATTTTAATTAGTTTAAATATATCTATTTATACAAAATACATGTTTTATCACCATTAAACCATAATATATCAATTTTATTAAATTAAAAATATACATATCACCTGAAAATAATTTTTTTTTGGAAAATATATTTTTATCCATAAAATGGAAATTTTATTTATTTAGATATGAAAATTGAATTTTCAAATTAAATTGGTTTTAAAAAATGACCCATTTATTTTAATTTATATATATATTAATAAATTGGTTACTTTTATTTATAATCACAAATTCTATGGCTATATTATGATAAATATTTTTAGACTTATATTTTTATTTTAATTTAATGTATCGAGGTTTTTTGTTTGGTTTGTTATGTGAAGAGAGAGATCAAACACATTAGATTTATTGAAATGAAATAAATATTGTAAAATCTTGGACAGTTTCATTCTTCACCATTAAATTAATTATGCCTTCATAATATTAATTACTACCCTATGATGAAAAATTTATATGTTTCTATACGATAGACATGATTAAAAATTTGATTTTTAACGATTAAATAACCTTAGTAACTAAGGTAATACATAAAAATCCATTCCCTCATTCCTAATTGGAATCTAACAATATTGATATTCTATTAGACCATTTGACTTAAATTACTATATTGAAGGGGTTTTGAGAACTATATAATATAATTAATTTTCCTATCAAGTTAATTTTAATCCTTCCAGTGATAGGTGATCACAGGATGGTTTAAAATACAAAATATTATTTCCATATTTTTTAATTATTATGTTGTCTATGTGTGGATAGAAAATCCACATCATATTCTTCCAAATAACAATTTAATAAGATTTATACATATCACATATCCCTATGATTTATCTTGGAATACAATCACTATATGAGTAGATGTTTTATCTGAGAATAAAATAATTGGCATCATTATTTAAAAAATTAGTGAATTTACTATATATACTATTTTTCTTATAATTAAAATTAAAACAAGATGAAGACATCCATATAATATAGTAAAAGTGCCCCTTAATTACCAAAACCCTCTTCATTGGTAGTCACCACATAGGTTCTTCAATGTTCTCTTAGTTTTAGAGGTTTACCACACCTCTTATCCTTAGTATCCATTTTGTTTGATAATAAATTTTAACAATGACCATAATCCTTATATTTGAAACATTGAAGAGTGGAAGATGTATTAGATGGGACATTTATACCTTCAATTTCATTGGATGAAATATTTATCTCACATCAACAATCATAATCTTGACGGAAAAAATTTTCCACTCGTGAAATATTTTATTGTAACTTCTAGAAAATTCCATGGGTGATTTTTACCACATTATTAACATATTAGAAGTTTAATATTATTTTTTATGAAGTCTTTATTAGATAAAATTTTGTAAGACTCAATTTGTTTGAATGGTGCATTTCAAAATTACTTTCTGTATGAAAGGTTAATCATAACCAATTATATTTAGTTAGGCATAAACATAAATTCATTATTCGAGTTGTTATCTTGTTTAGTTGTTTTTTTGGAGAATATCAGTATTGTGAATCATATAAATCATTATTATGGTTCCACCTAGCACTAATAATTACTCAATGAATAAGTGTTTAACACTAGTAATGAAATATTAACATCATAGGAGAACTATGTAAAAAAATATCATGGAGAAATCAAACTATTAATTTATTACTCCTTGAAAATATTGTGTTGACTTTTAGTTCAAGATATACCATTCTCAGTTAAATATAAGTCTCTTTAATATGTGTTCTATCATAAATTTTATTCTAAATACCCATCATAAATAAACCATTATCATGGGTAGTAAATATAATTTTTTTAACTGAATTATATCCCCCAATTTTTGTTAAAATAGTTGTACAGTTAGGCATATTTATCATGAACCAGTAAGGATTAAGTTTATAATCAGCAATCTCTTTAATGGTTATTTTTCTTATGTACATCTAATCAAGATCCCCCACTCACTTATAGCATCTAAAAAAATATTTAAATTCTTTGAAAACTAGAAAATGTGTAAATTACTAAAATATTTGGATGTTATACAATACATAGACTTATCCCCAGAGATTTACATAATTTTATTTTATCCTAATTTTCAAATATTACTAAACCAATCCCAATAAGAAATTAAATATATATATGATAACAACTAGGGTTCCCATGACTCACACTCGAAGTCTTGGTTATAAGAACACATAATTCACTACTTGATTATATACCAAGTGATATATCACAATATATTATTAATTATATTTCAAATATTTAAATATCACATCTCAAAATAAGCACACAATCCAAAATCCCGAAGGTATTGTGTCTTTAGAGACTAGATATTTAATTATCTTATTTATGAATAATCATAAACATCTCCCAAAAACATTTTTCTCACATCGAAATTTTATTGAATTATCATAACCAATAACATTATTTGTAACCTAGGTAATTAAAACATAAGAGATGAGTCATCTTAAATACTTTACAGGGGTATCTATTAGATATATCGAATAATGATTTCATGTGGGAAAAAGATAAGCATATCAGTGGAATAGTCATGGTAAATGAACATAACATTATAAAAACATACCCAAATATTCTTTGATCATAAATAATAAATCAAGGAATAAGTATTTTGGAATAACATAATACATAAGCCAATATAACATTATTCTGATGCAAAACATGTGAATGTGGAAAAAAAACATAGAATTAAAAATATATGGGAGAAGTAATCCCTAAACATTTACCACAACATGGTGGAGGAGGTATAACTTGTCACGACCCGTCCTCAGGGCCCGTGCCATGACTACCCCAAGCCCGCCTTCCATAGGCCAGGGGCTGGCGACTAGCACCAAATGAGTAAATCCCGATAACTGGGAAGGCATTGCCTTTAAAGAAGTAAACAAAACACCACAGAGTACAAGCGGAAGCAAAACAATAAGTAAAAAAGAAAGTGCTGAAAAGTAAAAATGGGCTAGAATACAAACCCATAAGAAAGTACAACTACAACCGAACAAAGTACAACAGAAAAAGACAACATCTAGAGGGGCGGAAGCGGCTCTTGGGTCGTCCTCCTCGGATCCTACCTGAAGGGTAGGTATAGATGGTGCAACTCATGGATCGTCCACCACGGATCCTACCTGAAGGGTAGGTACATATAGATTCCACAATGCTCTCGTTCGTCAACCTCCTCCGAGTGTCGTCTCGCCGTGAAGTCCACCTCCAGATACTGACTCGTCGTGTAGTCCACCTCTGGGTACCATCCAGTCCTCGAACACTCGGCCTCCGTCAGCACTGCCCGTCGTCTGCAACCAACACAAAGAGGTTTGGGCATAGCCCGTGCAAGGGTGAGTATAACGATACTCAGTAGGGACCCCGAGACCCTCAAGGTCTCACTAAAACCAACAAGGATAACCACATAGAAGATCTCAAGAGATAACCTCTACTTAGGTATATTGCTAAACATATACCTAAGTTATCAAGTAACCCATCTCAATCATGAGGAAACACAAGGATCATGAAATCAATGGATAACCACTACCCAGGTATATGCCCATACATATACCTAAGTTATCAAGTGACCCATCTAAATCATGAGGTAAACACAAATGTCAAAAGTCTCAGCTCAAACCAGGATTTTCATTATCGAAACCGTAACTGCTGAAGAGCTCCGTCTCTGGAGTGTACAGTGGTCCTGTCATGACTCCGAGGTACTGCTCACTAACTTAAGACTGCTGAAGTACTCCTCTTGTCGAGTACTGCGGGCCAACCACCCAAACACAGTAGTGCTTCCCGCCGAGGTATGTCACCCAAACACAGTAGTGCACACCCCCTAGTAGCCTGTTGAGGTACTCTCCGGACGAGCACCGCGGGTCTGCACGGTCACACAGGTAGTGCTCCGTCCACCATGGGTCTGCACCTCAGAAAGTAGTGCTCCATCCACTGGGCTAGTCGACTCAATCCAAGTCGAGTCGGTCAAGCAGTCGTCAGGTCTCAGCCAGCTACACGGTCTCCGTACTCCGCACACTCGTCTCTGGGAGTGTCCACTCCACGAGCTACATGTCGATATTCCAAGTATCTCAATGTCCCACGAAGATGTATCTCAAAGTACCACCTCGTCATAGGGGTCTCAACGCAACAGACGGCGCGTCAACCGGACGCCCGGTCTGTGAGTTACTAGCCTTTTCATCCCAGGGGCCCCGTTGGTTTCGTGAGCAACCAAATCCGCCCGTATCTCAACTATACCCCGAACTATCATAAGGTATACTCATAGGGACCGTTTCTCAACGTGATCACCAATGCCGCTGACGGTTCGTCAAACGGACGTCCAGTCTGAAAGATATCAGCTTTTCCGTTCTAGGGGCCCGGTTCGATTTCGGGTGCAATCCAGCCCAGCCACTATCCAACTGCATCCAAATCTCGATCAAAGGATGCCAAAAGTTCCGTATCATCAACAGGAATGCAACGCAACAGACATCGCGTCAATCGGACGCCCGGTCTGGAAGTTATTGGATTTCTCGTTCCGGGGGCCAGGTTGGTTTTTAAGTTAAAACCAACCCGACCGCACTCCGACGGTATCCAAACCTCGAGCGGAGTAATCCAAAAGATCCGTCTCACTTAGAGTAATTAAACAAAGCTGATAGCACTTTAATCGGACGTCCGTAGCTCAAGATATGAGTGTTTCCTCTCCGAGGGCCCGGTTGGTTTCGTGTACGAACCAACCCGGCCGAACCCAAAGTTATCTGAAACCTTGAGTGCGATATACTGAAATGACCGTCTCGATCCAAGGATCGCATTTTCGCTGATGGAAAGTCGTTTGGAGGCCTATAGCCCATGTTATTGGCATTTGACTGAAATTGGTCCGAAAACGGGGGTCTGGGCCCGGGGCAACCCCGCCCGACCCCCCCTGGGTCGGCCGAACCGTGTCGACCCGACCCGGCGGGGCCCGGCCCATCCGGCCGGCCGCGGCTCGGCCAGCGCGGCTGAGCAGACACGCGGGCAGGGCGCGTGGATCCCCCGCCCTTCACCGCTGATTGAGGTCGGCGGTTCGCCGGCCGCCCCTTTTCCCGGCGGCGCGCCGCCGCCGCCTTCCGCGGACCACCGGACGCGCTCCGGTGGTCCGTTCTTACTGCCGTCTTCGCCTATGGTCCCCCCGAGACACCATCTTCACTGCGAAGGGATTCAAATGCCCAAATGGTCTGCTTCGTCGTCGCCCGTCAATCCGCATGTCAAAACGAAATGCGCCGTCTTCGTGGTTCTCCGGCGCGGCGTGCTGGCGCCGCGCCCCTTCGTCGCGGCTCCGCTCCGGCCATGGAACCTTCGACTTCCTTCGACGCGGCGTGACTGCGTCACGTTCATGTTCGTCTTCTCGGCGTGGCGCGATGGCGTCGCGTATTACTACTGAGAGATTCTCGCATGGTGCGACGGCACCACGCCATCCCGTTCCATCCACATTAGAAACAATATCAATAATGGAGGAGGGTCGGCTGTGTTTATGTGGTCTGGCCCCCTCTCGTTAATCGATAACAACTGGTTGTAAAATCATGAAGGATGACAAGATAGAATTCACGAACAAAATAAATAAATAATAAACTTCAACATCGTTCCGCATGAACGAACGATCCACGGATCAACCTGGAATTGGTTGGTCCGCGCTCGTCGTTCTTTTCTCATAAGATAAGAGAACACCAAAAAATAAGTTCCCCTACATCGGTTTCAAGAGCGGAGCACGCCAACAAGCCGCGGAAGACAAGTGTCGCGGAGGTCAGGCGTCGCGGTAATCGAACGTAGATTCTGTTGACGTCATGGTGCATCCGAAGAGGTATTGTCGCTAGAGAAGCTTCGTAAGCTGACGAAGGAAGTCTGAGGAGGAAGCGGCGTCTCCTTTCATTGACACAGGAAGAAGATCAAAAGAAGCAGCATCGTCGATCTTCGGAAACACACCGGCTACGAATAAGAGAAGCAGAATTCTTCGTCGGAGCTTAAGTGTTATTCTTGTTCTTCATCAAGGTTGAAGAGGATAAAGAGAGAGCTTCACAAAGCCTCTCAAGGTGGAAAATGATACTAACCAAAATAAGATAAGCTTAAAGATTATTTTATTTACACAACTAAACCACTTGAATTTCAAAAGTTTGAAATTAAAATAACTCATCTCAATTAATAACCCAAGTTGTCAAGATTAATTAGAGAGGAGTTATTGGGAGTTTTAAGGGGAGTTGAGGAGTTAGGGTTCGTGTGGGCCCCACCACACTTAATCCTCTCAAGGGAGGTTAAGTGGATGTGGGTCCCACCTCTAACTCTCTTTGGGAGGATATAACCAACATGGATAAAAAAATAAAATGTGTTTCCACATTTTATTTAACTTCATTTTATTTCCCCCAAAACTAACTCTCAACCCACATAAAACGCAACCTCGGAAAAGGTCTCCTTAAGCGAAAATCGGCGCTGCGAGTTCATCGGTGCCCTCAGAATTCGATTCCGGGTACCAGTTCAAAATTTAGAAATTCCCACTCGCTCGTTCACTGAACGTACCCGAGCCCAACTTCAGAAATTAATTCCGGGCACACCGGGCCTCGGAATCAGGCGCCGTCAGAAACTGCGTTCTTGTAAAATTCCAAAGAAAATTAAGAAAAAAATTTCCTTGAAATTTCCAGGTCTTTACATAACTACCTAATTATCATAACATGGTGGTCTTTGGAAAGGAACTAGTGTATTCTCCTAGGATTAGGATAAGAAACTGTGTAAATTCATGTGCTTGGACAAACAATATGTGTATCTTATTGGTCTTGGTATAAAAACTAGAATATCCTCTTAGCCTTGGTCTAACAACTAAGGTTCCCTAATTGGAATAAGATGACAACCCATTCAACCATATTGGAATTTAGATGACTTCTTGTGTACTCTCACGGGCTTAGGAAAATGACATGTGTACCCTATTCAAAATAATATAATACCCTATGTACCATATTAGGTTTTGATTGAAAATGGGTTTCATATATGTGAAATAATATAACAATTTTTATTTTTTTTATTCCTGAAAAAATCTATGTATTTATACATATGTGTGTAACAAGATATCCATTTTAATCATTTCATGAAAACCCATTGATAGAAAATGGGTTTCATATCATTTCCAAAGGGATCATATAAAATGATATCAAAAGACATTCATTTGATACAAAAAATTTAATTACCCAAAAAAGTATTTTATAAAATCATTAATAATTTTTTAATAAAACATAACTCTCTAAGAACTAATGTTTTTAGGTTTATAGAATAAGAAAAAAATGAGAACATAATATAGTCATTAAAAAATATTTCTATACTTTTTTAGAAAAATAAGAAATTATAAAAGAGTTTCTAAAAGATAAATTTTTGGAAATTGAATAGAAATAATTTCAAAAAACATTATTTTGAAATAAATTTAATAACTTAATTTTTGAAAAAAATGTTTCATTATGAAGAATTTAATTTTTTTAAAAAAATTATATTTTAAATGATCCTTCAAAAATGGTACAACCAAAAAATTACAAAGGATTCAAAATGGGGATGTGATTTTTTATGAAAAATTTTAATTTGAAAACAAATAATAAATTATAGAGCAATGAAAAAAACATAATGGATATCGTAAATAAATGTGGAGTGGATGATAAAACTTATGACCATGAAATTAAAATCTTTATAATATTTCAAAATACCTATATTGCAATACTACGTGCTAAAATGGGATAATAAAACTTATTTTTGAATATAAGAAACTACAAATATGAATTTCACAAGTGATAAAACATAATTTTTTTTCAAATATAAAGGAAAATGATAATAGGATGTTGAAATAATGACACAAAAGAAAAAATTTCATTAAAGAAAATGGGAATTATTCTTAATAAAGATATAATTTTTGAGAAATAAATTCATTCGGGTAAAATATTTGAATTAAGATGTTTTGTCATATGATAGGGGATTGTATGTATTATTTGAAATGGGAAATCGAAGAATATGGAAAACATACAACCATAATGTTTAAGAAGTATATTTATATTCCATGGAACATATGTTTGAGTTAAAAAAATCCCTTCTAACTATGGTAACATTTGAACCAAAAATATATTGATGGAGATAACATGAAATGGGTTTTTAGACCACTATAATTTCATAAAAATAAAGATAAATCTTACCAAAATTTAATTAAATAGAGAAAAAATAAAAGTGGTTGATATAGAATATATATATATATATATATATATCAAAAAATGAAGATAGTGGTCAAAAAAATCCAGACCTTATTTTTTGGATTCCATGAAATAAATTTAACCTCCTTGAGAATTTTTACATTATGTGGAAGTGCTTATTGAAAATTGAGAAGTTAGGAAAACATAATTTAACCAAAGGTTATGTAAGTGGTATAATATTATAGTTAAAGTAAAATGGGTTGTGATTCAGTTGAACTTATAATTTTTATAGTGTCTTTGAATTTGTGGAAGAAGACAATTTTCATAAGTTTAGGGAATGAATTTTTTGTAAATATAACTTCTTAATAAAAAAGGAAAAATATTTTCACTTGGAAAGTGGATTCAGAAATTGGAAATAAGGTAGTGGATTATTTTTGGACGATATACACCTTGAATATTACTTAGGAGGCATTTTTACATGTTTTAGTGCTTTTACTCTCGGTTAAACAATTTTTATATTAGTTTTTCTTTACCATGGTAACTACATTTTAAATGTCGGTAATTGAGTTTTATAAATCAAAGTTACAAGACCCTATTTAACTAATTTATAAATTATTATTTTTAATATCTAAAACTATTTATCAAATTTTTTATTTGGTTTAGAATGATTAATTTTAATATCAGTGCATCTAACACATATTATCATTTTTAGAAATAGTGTATATTTTAGAATAAAAATAATGGTTTTGAATTTTTTTAATGATTTTATTTACAAAAAATTTATTTGTTTATTAACAAAAAATAAGTGAAATATGGATTTCAAATAATTAAAAAACAAAAATCAAATATGTGAATAGTTAATTAAAATAAAAGATTAAAAAAATTTCATACTAGAATAAAATATTAAATGGGTTCCAAAATGATAATTATAGGTTGCATAAATTAAAATTAATTCTTTTAATGTGTATAATTATTTATTAAAAATTTATTTTACTAGGTAAAAGGTTTTATAAAATTTTAAGTTGTTCTTATATCCTAAAAATGACAAATAAATCCTTGTATTTATAAAAAACGAATTTTAAACTATTCGTAAAACGATAATAATTTTTAGGAAAATACACAAATTTGTTATTAATATAATATTTGAATGATAAATATAAAAATGAAATTAATTTATCTAATTTAAATTTCCAAAATTTAGGAATTTTATATTTTAATGAAAATATTAAATATAATGAAAATAGTTTTTTAAATGGAAAATGATTTTTTCTGTAAAAAATATTTTTTCTATAAATTTATAATTTAAAATAGTGTTAAAATATTATTAATATCAGAGAAATATTTTATAATCATTAAAACATAAAATATTTGTTTTCTTAAAATAAAAAACATATAGTTCTTAGAAAACATTTAATATAATATAATTTTTCAGTATAAAATGATATATTTTTTTGTTTAATTATACTAGATGAATTTTATTATTAAAATGTCATTATAAATGACCAATTTTATTTTAGTTTCATTTAATATTTCAAAATTGGGTTAATTTTATTTATACCTTCAAATTCAATGGCTACATTAGGAATATTATATCTACTAGTTATAATTTTGTTTTAATAAAATGTATCATTATTTGGTTTTAGTTCAATGATTTGTAGTTTGGGAGCTATTGAACACATTAGATTTATTTAATTAAAATTTTTATTTTAAAATTAGTTGGAATTACAATGGAAAATAAATTAATATAATATGAAACATTGTATATTCATAAACACCTTTAATTAATCTAAAGAAACCATATAATAATACCCGTATAATTTTTTTCTATATGATATACAACTTAATAATCATTATGCTTATTTAAATTTTAGGGGTTTGTTAAACACGATGTATCTCTAATTAATTCTTGACAATTCACCCTGTATCCATCTAATAAATCAACTAACTTAACTCCCCAAAAGTGTAACATATATTAAGAGTGATTTTTTAATGTAAAAATGAAAATAAGTTTCTTAATGTATAAAAATTTGAAAAATATTAAAACATAATCACTCCAAAATATTCAATGTCATGATGTTAATAACATCTATTGTTTACTTTTAAATTTTTCTCGATGATCAATATAATCACCATGAAAAAATATAAAATATATTTATTATTATTTTGGTTACAATATATAACTCTTTACATTAATGTATTTAAGGACAAATACTAACTTTTTTTAGGATATAAAGATTCTAACTAGATGAATATTAAATTTTTTACACATTTAATTTTCTCACGTCCAAATATACTCCCACTTTCCTATTATAAATTTTAGTTTCTATAAAATATATTTTTAGTAAATAAAAAACCATATATATTGGGAAATATTTATTATTTTTAAATATATAAATATTTTAAAAATATACCAGTCACATACATGTCTTATATGTTATTCAATATGTTTGGAGTGAATTTTAAAAAATGAATTTGTTAATTAAAATTTTTCATTTAAAGATAGTAGAAACTCATTCCATAATATTTTGAAACATTTATTCAAAAAACTATTTTAACCATGAAAAAATCCATTTATCCACATATTCTTTTAAATAATTTTTAAAATATGATGAATCAAAATAATTAAGAAGAAATTATCATTTTATTCATAAAAACAATTTTATTACAATTTTATTTTGTTATCACCAAAGATGAATGGATAAAAATAAATAACCTTTATTATAAATTAATTGAAGGTTAGAATTAATCAGCTATATCGAACCTTTTTATTTAATAACTCTTATTCCTTTATCTTAAAGCATACATCAAGCTTCAACCATAAACTATTCAAAAATTTTGATCTTTTAATTATATTACCAATAAGTGTTAAAAAAATTTTTTATATCCCATTAATTTTTTTTTTCAATTGATGATATCAATAACATTAATACATCATGTAGACTCCTCATAGAGTTTCATTCACTCTTTAAGGTAATATCTTTAGTTCCTCATATATGGATCTTGATTTCTATAATATAGCACACCCCTATTTATTAAATCATATATTAGGCTTCAAAAACATCAAAAGTATATCAAAATAAATATTTTGTATTTTTTAATTGATTCTTCTAGTTTGATAATTTACCTAATTATATTTTCAATATAAAACATCATATTATTCTTACCATTTCCTTCTTAGTTTTACATAAAAAATAAAGGATATAATATTAAATTTTACTGAACTCATCTATATAGTAATTCATAATTAGCCATATGAAGCATTCCTATAATGATTTAAAAATGATGTTTGATAATAGTTCAAGCCCAAAAGGGGAGCCCAAACTGTATAAACATTGACATTACTAATCATATTGATTAAATGATTAGTAATGGAAAATAAATTTTTTCTTATTATATATAAATATTAATTTATCAAAACCAAAATTTGATCATTATATTCTTCTAATAATAATATATATATTATTTAAACCAATATAATGGTTTTCTACTAAGGAAGGGGTTGTAGAAAAACATAAAATTTTCCTTATTAAATATGAATGAGTGTTATATTTTTACCAGTATAGGAAATTTATTCTATTAATATTTTTATTTTCTAGGTGTGATCTCAATGTCATGATTGATGATGATAATTTCATTTCATCAATAGTAGAATATTTTATTAGTTGAGTATCATAATTTACATTCTCTTAATAAAAGAGTTTATTAAATGTTCTTCCACTAAAAATGATAACCCCTTAAAAATAATATCATATATTTTAGTTATAAATGAAACATATTTTACTATGTTTTGGGTCATTTTTTAATTAAAACCATAAATTAGGAATTTAGGGAGGCCATCCCATTAATAATATCACATTTTACTATTGGAGACTTTGGTGAAAAACATTGCGTCATCATATATGAAATAGATTACCCTGAATCATTTTCATTTATATCCTAATCCTCTTAGGGCTTTCCAGTGAACTATGACCCAATTCATAATCCATATATAGGAACCTAATCCTCTAGGGCCACCCAAAACCTACTTATAATATATAAGATAATATATATATATACTCAATTTGGATTTAGCGACCTGGTTGGATGATCATGGTCATTAATAGTATTAGATTTGGAAGGACTCTAACACTTAATTTTTTATAAAGGGGTTTTTATTACATTGATAAATTTTCTAATGTATTTAATATATGTACAATTGACTATAATGGATTAGTTTTTAATATTTATTCTTTCCATGTAGTTAACATATTCAAACCTCATTGATGTGTAACTCATTAAAAACCAAACAACTTATCTTACTAATCAGATTTACGATCCAACTATATTTATGTTCATCAAAATGAACAACAAGTATAAGGTATATTAAAACCATTCATGAAATCATTTAGAATCCTATGAAATTTAAAATCCCTATAAGAGAGAGCATGATGAAATGGGTAGCCAACCATAACTTTTTTTAGAAAAGTCATAAAGCCCTATGATCATGTGTAGTTTGTCTTAAATTCGTAATAACAATAAATTAATACATAAGAGAGATATTTGTTTAATTATAATTATAACACCTAATATGTATAAACTATTTTTTTACTTCAAAATTCAACCTCATAACCCACGAACAAGCAAATTTATAGGCAAAATAAAATTAAACAAATATCATACAAAGTATTTAACTCTTTATATGTATATTTGATAATATCAAAAGTAGTTAAAACCCATTTTTTATAAAATATACATTAATTAATTATATTCAAAAGTTATTTCCAGGAGTAAAAATATAAAATACCTTCCTAAATCATTGGGTTTGAGTCAGAGTGAAACATGGACTCATGCATGCCTCACTATACGCAAGATGTTTCTGACTAGTAGTGAGGGTCAAAATTCCATTAGAGGGGATACTATATACAAAATATTGATAAATAAAATAATAAAATAATAAAATAATGTAATAAATAAATATGATAAAACACATGGCATGATAATCATCTCATGTAATATAAAAAAGTAACAAATTAGGGACACTTAATGTATTAAGTTAACATGTGTACAAGCATGCTAGTAATGTAAATAAAGAACCATTTAATCTCTCTAATGTCCAACCTATATATGAATTAGAAATCCATTTTCTATGAAATATTTTAATATTATTGTTGCTTTTCCCTTCAATGGGTACCGAATCAGGAATTCTTCATGGGCATTGAGATACATAGGAAGTGTGTGAGTATAAAACAATTATGAAACCACCAATGCACCCTTAAAACGTGTTAAAAATAAATATTCAATAGATTTTGTCATAAATGTTTATAATTATGAATGTAAACATACAAAAACACAAGCAATGAGTCACTATATTCTAACCAATCTTCCAAACAACCAATACCGACACGATTTTTCAGGATTCTACTTATTATTCCAACGTCATTCACTACACATGTCAAGATGAACCATAAGTATTAGAATCAGTTGGAACCCCATGAAATTATATCATATTCAAAGTTCCACATTTTTCGAATGCTACACATCCCAACCATATGGTTTTCATTAATAGGAACACCGCACAACCCACCCTAATGGAAGGTATATTCCATGGTTGATGGTAAGTCCCACTTGACATGTTTGATGAATTTGGTTGTAAATGTCCCCCTTAAATGAAAAATCCCAAATTATCTTGTAGAAAAATGATATTGAACAACCATTTATGGTATTTTCTAATGTCATCCAACATGTCCATGATCTAACTCATACCATAAAAGGACCCATAGTTCAGTTCCGTTATCACATTATCACATTCCAACTCTATAAGACAATCTATAAAAATATTGAGAATAATATACGTCTTGCTTTCAGAAGAAATATTCAATAGGGTATGAAATTCCAAAAAATAATATATATCATAGAAGTTAAAATAAGTCTTATCAAGAACAATACTTTAGAGGATACAAATCACAATAATGTATATGATGGTTAGATCACCAGGGCCACTCAAAATGCCAAATACAATATATATCAAACATGGGTTTCTGGAATAAATTATCAAATCATGAAAAAAATCATATAAACATTAGGGTATGGTATTTATATTTATACATCAATATCATATACATCATCTCAAAGGTTCACCATGAATATTTTCACACAAAATAATATCACACAAAAAGACCCTATGAACTATCTCTAATGCCACATGTATAACAACCAAGATATTTATAGAATAACACATTTTCATATCTATTAATATTTTTGAATTAGATAATAATTTTATTTGAAAGAGGACACTTTTTCAATAGAGAATCAACATATATCAATGAGTTTCTCTGAAATCTTATGTTGTACACTAATTTGAGTTATACCGAAAAATAATATAATAATTATATTATTTTTAATGGTAGTTAACACATAGTCATTGTATTACTGGTAAGGAACATAAATAACTACATTATTTATAAACATGTTTCTTAAATGTATTTAAATTAATCTAATAAATTTTAGAGGCTTAAAATAATGATGAATCCAATTTTAAGCAATAAATTCTATAATATTCTTTCAAAGTTCGATTTAACACCTTTTGATAGTGAAACCTTTTTAAATATAGATTTTAACCTTTATATGTTATATTTGAAAAAATAAACTTCTTATTTAGATGTGGGTCATCAAAATATACTTTTTGAGAATTTTTGTTATTTTTCTAATAAAGTTCATTTTTTAACGAATAATGAAAAATAATGCATTTTCTGTCAAAACATTATCTTCATCTAATTTCTTTATATGATTAGATTTTACTTTTAATTGGTTTTATAGTTTAATTAGATTATACTTTTAGCATTTAATAATTTTTTTTTCATTTTATGTAATTTCACTTTGAAATTAGATAGGAACACATGTCATCATTTGGTAGTTTTAACTTATTAAAAGCATGTTTTTTGGTTCTAACAATGAGAATTAATTTTAAACTAATTTCTGAAACATTGTTGTTTTGAATTTGGAAACATAGATTCCATATTTGAAATCTAGAGTTCCAATTTTTTTAAATAGGTCACATTTATTTTTTGACATTATGAATAGTAACTTTAGTAAATATTTTATCTACCATTATTAAAGGGTAAATCCTATAAATAAGGGTAAAAATAATATTATAATAATATAAAATTCCCCGAACACCTATTATAACCCTATTGGATGAGATATTTACTTCCATAGGAATCCTTGTGTATATTTTAGGACCCCATGGATACACTTGTTTGTTAAAATGAAATTTAATTAAATTTAATTTAATGTTAAGTAAAATATAACCTAAACATGTATATTTTACTAAAAAAAATTTATATTGGGATATACAAGTGATATGTAAGACTATAAACATTAATTGGAAATATAAAACTATTTATCACATCATGGATGTTTATTTATCATTTTTAGACATCAAATAAATAAATTAATTTGTGATACAATGTTGATGTAGTGATTACCTTATTAATGAAACATTTAAATAAATGATATTATAAATATAAAAATAAATTTAATTTGAAATTTTTTATGCCATACATGAATTTTGTGGATGTTTATGACGTTTAAAATATGAATAAATGATGTTTTTTAGAATTTATTATGTTGTTATAGATTATTAAAAAGTCACTATATGAATAAAATAGAACTGACATTAATGTGTTTTTAAATCAATTAGTATTTTATTAAATGATATAATAACTCTAAAAATATAAAATTTCAGACAACTGACATATATGATGTTAAAATTTTCATTAATTATACATTTTGGATAGAATGTAATTTTATAGTAACTATAGTAACCATATATTATGAAGATACAAGAATACAGGGTAAGAGTTAATTTATTTAACTAAGGGTTAAAGTTAACAGATAAGGGTAATTTTATGACATAACCTTTTCAAAAACCCATTGGATGAGAGTATTTTGACCTGTACTTATATGATATTCTAAATATATCACTTTGGTGTTATTATAATTCTAAAATTAATTAATAATACAATAATATTTTAAAATATTCCAAAAGTGCCCCTCCTCCCTCTTATAAAAGGACAACACCTTTAACCCTTACTCACACATCTCATGCACCCTTGGATAATCCAACCTCTTCCAAAAAAAGCTCCCCTCTTTCCTATATTCCTCATATAATCCTAAAATAGGGATTGAACAAATTAAATAAGGATTTTTAGCTTAAATGAAAAGGAGTTACCCAATTTTAGGTAATGTCTCCTCAAAAGATTATTTCTTTTACTTACTTTCTCCAACCCCCTAAAATCACTTGGATAAATTGTATTATAAAAAATCTATTATCTTAAATATAATATGTTGTTTTTATGGGAATTATTATAACTAAACTTACACAAAACTCCATCTAATTGTTATAATGGAGTTATAATATACCTTTGTATCATTTAGTTTTCATTTCTTTAAATATGAAAAAGAAATGAAAGTAGCATTAATACGTATGTAAGACTTACCATCTCCATGAACGATGTATTTTATTTGTTATTTCCAAATTCCATGGAATATTATAAATACATATATACTAGATATATATGATATATATGATATCTAAATCATTAATAGCATTCTTCAGATAATATAAATTTGACCACATGGACAATTTGTAATTATAACAAGTTCATTTTTCACTCTAGTACCGAAAATCTAAAAAAAGAATTATATGAACTAGAATAATTATATTAGTTATATTGAAAGGTAAAAATTTATATAAAACAAATAATAAAAATGATTTTTTAGGAAAGTTGAAATTAACTAATTCTTATTATTTAGGATGAACATGGAACATATGTGACGATTCGGAACCAAGGTAAAGGAACCTTTAACCCTACTCTTTTAGTCAAATACTTCTTTTATGTTATGTCTTATAATTACCATTTTATAATGTTGGAATATGGTATTATATATCCTTGTTTCTATCCATGTTATGTACAAGTGATTAGAGACCCTTTTATCTCCAATAAACTAATTTTCTAAATTTTAAAGTAATGACGTTAGGCTGTGGAATTCTCAAAATGGATTTTATCTCAATCTCCTTTCATCAGGGAATATCTTGTTGTTATGAACATATATTATCCTATAATGTGTATATACAACCCTTTTCACTCTTTATGTCATGAATTATTATATTTTCTTGATATTTAATGATTTGTATAACTTTATTCCCTAATTATTTTATAATCAAGTGTTTCTCAAGTGGGAGGGGACTATTTATCTAAAACATAATTTTAAATTTTTTAAAGAATTATTCTTTTAAAACTTATTATTTGATGTCCATGTTTTCAAAATGGGTTTTAAGGATTTATTTATATTTACAAGTGTGGTTTAAAGTGTAAATTCCTTTCAAAAGTTTCAAAGTGGTATGGGACACTTTGATTCAAAACTCATCTTTTTGAATATTTTAAATGGATTGATCATATTAATTTATTGAAATGATATATTGTGATTTTAATGTGTAAATTTTATTTTTCATTTAGGTTTATTTTATGTGTTATGATTATGTTTTGGTACTCATACATTTGACGGGTGGTTACGTGATAAACCAAAGGAAGGGTGGTTCCATAATAAAACAAGAATGGGTGGTTACGTTATAACCTCCAATGCATTGGGTATAAAAGTCAATTGTATGACTATTACATTTGGTTATATGTGTGGAAGTCAACTGAATAGTTATTCTATTTAAGTATGTTTATATACCAAGTTACAATTATATGTTATATGTTTAATTCTATAGGATTTATGGTAGTCTTTTTGTTACAAAATCGTGTAATCGATGACATTATATTTAGTGATGTTTTTTTGATACTTCATATTGTGGAAAGGTATTAATTTATGATAAACTATTATTGGCTTACTTGTTGTTATGAAAAAAAATTAAATTTTCCCTTATTTATGTATCCCTTAATGAGATTTTTTAATCTCATCCCAAGTTTTTGAAATGTTTTTCACAGGAGATAAAGTGGAATAGGGTCTAGTATGGGGTCATGGAAAAGTCATTCTCTTTAAAACATAGAACTAAACATGTTTCATTTTTTTAGTGTTTTTGTTTTATAAAAAAATGAATAGCGATTAGAGGTGTCTACTTATAATATTCAAGTTATTATGTATAAGTTAGGACCTAATTATCTAAAGATATAAACATGGAAAGATCCTCAATGTGAATTATTAACATAATTCAAGATTATGTAATGTTTAAGGTTAGTTCCTTATAGTTGGTTTTAGAGGTTGGATTAGATAACTTTAGTGGTTATTGTGTTATTTAAGCCTAAGTGACATAACCATAATGGTTATAATATTATCAATTTTTATAGTTATTATAGATAAATTTAAGGAGTTTAAGATAACATGAATATGTATATCATAGTGTTTACCCCCTCATAAGATATTATATGATGATTTTACTAACATAATCAAACTGACCTTTTTGGTTTTAGTAAATGGTAGGATCTAGCAGAACCAAACTAATAATTGATGTAAAGAAAACTGTGACAGTATTCAAAATAAGAAACTGAATGATGTGGGAGTTTCAATAAGAAATATTGTTGTTATTCTAAAGAAACTATATAGAGTAATTATTGACCACCAAAACCCTTGTGATTTTTATAAGTCATCGTATATGTGAGAAAAAAATATCTACGGATGTTCAGGTAATAATAAAAAATATATGTATATAAAAAACATTCATGCCAAGGATGTGGAAGGAAACACATAAGAAAATGCTTTCAAGGGACGATAATATGATATAGATGTGGCAATGAAGTTAATAAAGAAATAACCTTCCATGTAAAAAAGAAGCGTCTAGTTTACTCCAGGAAAGGGTAAGAAAATATTTCTAAGGGATCAATTGAAAGTTTTAAATGTAATGTGAATGGTCATTATACAAATAGATGTCCTTTGAAGAAGGCTGGGAATTGGATCCGAAGGACCGTACAAGTATATGTTAACCAATACCTAATGTGATTCTAATTGAGGATGAGGAAATTGGGAATGACCAATGAAAGGTATGGATTATTTCATTTTTGATGTTATGACAATATTGAATCTTAGGATCAGATTCATGATTTTTTGTAGGAAAGAATTATTATCGAATAAGTTGGAAAGAATGGTTAATGTATCATGAAAAACTTTTAATGGGTAATAAGTCTACATATAAGGGATTCTAGAGTTATGGTTGATTTTAGGATGATTAAATGCCTAAAATTATTATTCCTCTTTTAATTATTAGATTACATTGGAAGACTTTTTATATTATGTGTAACCGTGAAGTTTGATATGTGAAAATGATTTTCAAGAAAGAATTTTCTTTTCTTGTCTGGACATAATGGATAACCCTATGGGTCAATATTATATTTTTTGTTTTGGGTAAATTATAGGTTATTAGTTTTTGGGATAGAAAATGTGAGGTATGAAATAACCATTGAGGTTAAAAAATGTAATGGATATTTTTAAGGATTTTCTTTCATTTTATTAATGTTATTAGAATTATACATTTTTTGAAAAAAGAAAACATGAAGACCATGTGATAACCTATTGCATCAGAAAATGATGTTTGAATCGAACCCACAACCAAAGTGTGATAAATATTTCTCATCTACCACTAGACTACATGAAGTCCCTGGATTGTATGACTAATTCTTTTTAGTTAAAATATTTTATTGATTAAGAATAATTTTATTCTAGGAACTTATGTTTTATCAAATTCATATCCTTAGTATAGAAAAGTGATTCAGTGATTATGTGATAAAGGTTATTCTGGAAGATGTTTTATATTTTGGGGTACACTATATGCCTAAAGAAAATAGAAAATTACGAGATTTCATTTGTGGAGTAATGGGTGAATTTTTTCTAGTGGTTATATGAAGATTTTTTTTATTTATTGAGATGATTAACCTATAATAGAGAATATGTGATTATGATAATTACACTTCAATATGAGACTTTAAGTGTAGTCGATGTTATTTGGAGATAAATTTTAAGATTTACTATAAAAGACCATGCGATTAAATTATTATGATTATTTGGATTAACCATTATTTTGAATTATATTTAATACTTTTAAGTACATTTGTGTATTGAATAGTCTTTGTTAAAATTTGGGTACTGTTTGTTGAATTTTTAGAGATTACGAGTAGAATTTATTTTTATAAAATATTATCCTTTTTAGGGATTATCTGATCTTGTACTAACCATTTTGGTTTTGGTTAATGCCTAAAGATAGGGTAAATATATAATTCATAATTATTGGATAGTTTTATTCTATAGAAGTGGATTCTAGTTCTTCAGGTGTGACCAATTCATCTATAATACTCATTTTTTGGATAAAAGATGAGTTTTTGGTATAAAATTATTAAAGGATGAAACTCTACATGAAAAGTAAGTATATTTCCTTATGTTATTAGTCAATATCATAAAAAAATTCCTTAAAGGTATGTTAAAAAAAATATTGTCCATTAACTTTTCTTACCAAGGAATCATAGATCCTTTAACCCATTACATGTTTGTGATTTTCCAGTTGTTAACTTTCTATAAATCATGTTTAATATAAATATCCATCAGAATATGACACTTAGTTTTTCCTACATATTCATGTTTTTATACATGGAATCTTATCATGTGTTATCATGGGTGAGCTTTTTTACTTCTCTTTCTTTCTTTTATACTGATTGTTTTGTTGACACTTTTTTCGATGTGGGACTTCCCATTAAGTTTTCGAGCCCAATTTTAAAATTTGGAGGATGCAATTTCCCAAAAGGGGGAAGTATGTAACGACCCAAGTATTTATAGAATAATATTATTTTGTATATATTAATATTTATGAATAAGATAATAATTTTATGTTAAATAAGACACTTTTTTCAATAATGTACTTAACACGCAACAATGGGTTTTTTTTAAAATCTTATGTTGCTCCCAACTTTGAGTTATAACGAAAAATAATATAATAATATTATTATTTTAAATGGTATTTATCACATTGTGGTTGTATTTATATTAATGAAAATAACTAAATACATTATAAGTAAACATGTTTTTCAAATGTCTTTACATTTATCCAATAAATTTTATAGGCATAAAATATAAATGAATCTGATTTTAAGTATGGAATACTCTATTATTTTATAAAAGGTCGATATAACACCTTTTGTTGGAGAAACCTTTTATAACTAGTTTTTTACATTTTTATATTAAATTTGAGAAAATAAATATCTTATTTAGAATTGTGAAATCAAAATTTTCTTTGATAATTTTTTTTTATTTTTCTGATTAAGTTTATTTATTAATGAATAGTGAAAAATACTACATTTTAATTCAAAAATTTATTTTTATCTAATTTATTTATATGATTATATTTTCCTTTTAATTATTTTTAACGTTTAATTAGATTATATTTTAATCATTTAATAAAATATTGTCCATTTTATGTAATTTCTCATTGATATTAGTCATAACACATGTCAATCTGTTGGTAGTTTTACTTCTTAAAAACACGCTTGTTGGTTTTGACAACAGGAAATAATTTTAAATTAATTTCTGAAAAATTAGTGTTTTGATTTTGGAAAAAAGGATTCCATATTTGGAATCATGAGGTTAAAATTTTGTAAATACGTATCTTTTATTTTTAGATATTATGATTAGAATCTTCTGTAAATATTTAATTTACTATTGTTAAAGGGTAAATCCAAAAAAGAAGTGTAAATAATTATATTATAATAATAATAAATTATACTAACACATGTAATAACCCTATTAGATGATATATTTCCATCCATGGTCATCTGTGGGTCGATTTTAGTACCCCATGTAGCAACTTGTGTTTGAAAATGACATTTAATTACTCTTAATTTAACGTTAAGGAAAATATAACCTAAACAAGTATGTTTTACTAAAAAATATTATATGGGGTTATACAAATGATATCATAGACTATAAATATTAAATATTAATATAATATCTTTTCTTATATAATGGTATTTTATTGATAATTTTTAAACATCAAATAAATAAATTTATTTATGACACAATAGTGATGTAGTGAATAACTTATTAATGAATGATTTAAATAAATGTGATTATAAAAATTAAAATAAATTTATTTTGGAACATTTAATTCCATAAAATGATTGTATGGATTATTATGACTTGTTATATTATTTTTGATAATGTTTATTCTAATTAATAATTTTGTTAAGGATTTTTAAAAAGTAATGATATGAATAGTATAACAATTGACATAAATGAGTTTTTAAATCAATTAATATTTTATTAAATTATATAATCATCCAAAAAATCTACAATTCTGTAAACAAAAATATATGATGTTAAAATTTTCATTATAGATCCATTTTGGGTCACATAGAATTTTATAGTAACTATAGTAACCATATATTATGAAAATACAAGAAGACATGGTAAGAGTTAATTTATTTGACTAATGGTTAAAGGTAAATGATGAGGTTAATTTTATGACCTAAACATATGTAAAGACAATTAGATAAGATTATTTACACTTATAATCATCTTATATTCTAAATATATAGCTTTTAAGTTTTTATAATTCTAAAATCTATTAATAATAAAATAATATTTCAAGAAATTCCTAAAGTTCCCCTCGTCCCTCTTATAAAAGGACACCACCTCTAACCATTACTCACTCATATCATGCCCCCTTGGCCCATCATCAATTGGCCCAAATACGCTCCCAACATACTCATATTCATCCTATAAGCCTTAAATTTGGAAAAAGGCAATTAATGAGGCCTTTTAGTTTAAATCAAAAGGAGTTACCTAATTTGAGGTAATGCATTCTCTCAAGATTCATTCATTTGTTTTACATCTCCGAACCCCTAAAATATATTTATTAAATTATTTTATAACATAAATTGTATCTTAAATGCACTAGGTTGTTTTTATGAGAATTATCATAACTATAGTTATAGATACCTCCGTTAAATTGGTATAGAACAAACTATATCTATGGATGACGAACTACCGCCTCACGGAACGACGATAGTTGAATATTCTCCTACCACCTCTCATGGTGAACGTAATGAAAATAATTAAATTATATATGATATATATGATATTTATTTTATCACTATTATTTTTTAATTCTCATTTGGAACAATCCTTTATGATTTTCTAGTCGTATAAATCTGATAACATCATTTGAAGAAGTGCAGACTAGTACCCCATCAAATTGATATGGCTCATTAATGTTATACATGGAATGTATAGAGGATGGAATTAATTAAATTTTGTAACTAATATAACAAATATATTATAATGGAGTTATTATATGCCTATTTATTATTTAGTTTCCATTCTTTTAAATATGTAAAATAAGTGAAAGTAGCATTCACGCGTACGAAGGGCTTACTGTCTCCCTGAATGGTGCATTTGATTTATTATATCCAAATACGGTGGACTATTATAAATATATATATAATGGATATATATGATATATAAATCATGAATATCATTCTATATATAAATTAATTTTTAAAACATGGACAATTTGTAATTATAACATGTTCATTTTTTACTCAAGTACCAAACATCGACAAAACGACTGATATGATCCTAAATAATTATATTATTGTTATAACAAGTTAATAAGTGATATAAAAGGAATAGTAAAATTGAAAATTGCTCTTAATAAATTATAAATTAACAAAATTTTATTATGTAGGATGAAGAAATGACAAACATGACAATTCAGACTCAAGGTAAGAGAACCATTCACCCTCCTCTTTTAGTCAATGAATTATTTTATGATATGTAATTTAATTTAAATTTTCTTATGTTTTGATTTGTTATTATATATCCTTATTAATTTTTCTAAAATTTACAACTGATGATAGAAATTTCTCTCTCCAATCAATTCATTTTCTGAATTTTAATGTGAGGCCATTAGGCTTCCAAATTTTCGTAAGGGATTTCCTATAAATATCCTTTCATTTAGGAATTTCTTGTTATTTTGAACATCTATTATCCCATAATGTGTATATACAACCATTTTATATATTTGTATCCTGAATTAGTATATTATCATGATATTTAATATTTTTAACATTATTATTTATCACTTTATTTTAAGTGTTTTTCAAGTGGAAAGAGACACTTAATCTAAAACATTGTTTTAAATGTTTTAACTATTTATCCATTTAATACATTTTATTTAATGTCCATGTTTTAAAAATAGGTTTTAAGGATTTATTTATATATAAATTAGTTATTTATTGTGTATATTAAAATAAAATGTTTCAAAGTGGTATGATACACTTTGATTGAAAATTATTCTTTTTGAATATTTTAAATGAATTGATTATATGAATTTTTTGGAATGATATATTGTTATTGCAGTGTGTAAATGTTATTTTTCATATATGTTTGTTTTATGTATTATGCTTATGTTATGTAACATGGACATTTTATTGGTCGTTACATGATAAAACAAATTATAGGTGGTCCCATGATAAATCAATAATGGATGGTTACGTTATAACCTCTAATGAATTGGGTATGGAAGTCTGTAATATGGCTATTTCATTTAGTTATATGTGTGAAATTCAACTATATGGTTATTAAATTTATGTATGTTAATATCCCAAGTTACCTTTATATGTTAAATGTTTTTTTCTTTGGGATTTATGGTAATCTTTTCGTTACGAAAAATGGTAAGATATGAGATTAAATTCAATGAAGTGTTTTTGATACTTCGTAAAGGTTAAAGGTATTAAATTATGATAAAGTATTCATGGTTTACTTATTGTTTTTAAAATATAATAGTTTTCCATCTTATATATCCCTTATTGAGATTTTTTATGATCATCCATAGTTTTTAAAATGTCATTCAAAGGAATTAAAGAGGAATAGGATCAAGGATGGGTTCAAACAAATTTAATGATGATTAAAACATGGAAATAAACATGTCTAATTTTTTAGGGTGTTTTTTTATAAAAAATGGATTGTGAGTAGAGGTGTATACTTGTAATATTCATGTTGTTATGTGTAACTTATGGCATAATTCTCTAAATATGTTAACGAGAAAAGATCCTCAATATGAATTATTAACTCAATTAAAGATTATGTAATGTTTAAGGTTGGGTCCTTACAACATGAGAGTTCATGTATAGAGATTCCAAGAGAAGAGTATCAAAGATTGGAGGGAATAAAATCCCCAAAAAAGATTCCTGACAGAGAAAATTTATGTGCATATTTTTAAAACCAGTCATAATTAATTTTTGATATTTTAAAATGATTATACACGTGTATTTAATTTTTTTATGAAAATAATGGGAAATTTGGACTATATAATGAAACTGAAAAAAATGTGAAAAGTGCTTAATTTTTTATTTTTGACAGATTTTTACACCAAGGGTAGATTCGTTATTTCCTGAAACATGTAATTAGAAAAAAAATTTAGAATCTTTATTTTGTTTACATAATATTTTCCCACTAGACCTGGGTCTGAATCAATCATATAATGGCCTTAAACAATCAATGATGTCAATTATTTTTCTAAGAGGACAACATGGACCCCACCACTATAACAGACATCCATCTAGTTCTACATGACTCCAGTTGAAGTGATTCCACCTAGGATTGTGTGAGGACACATAAGTGAGCCTCTAAAAATTATTTTAGGGAGTTTTTAAGTAATTAAGGGTGTTATTTGATGTTATAATTTTGGAAGAAGCTTCATAGAAACATTTTTCACAAAAAAATAATCTAATGAAAAAATCATAAAAAATTCAACCTATGAAAAAATGAGATGAAATTTGGATATTGAAAATAAATAAAATAAAAAAAAAATAATGAAGGGGTGCACGTATGAATCAGCCAATTAATGGGTCAAAAACTTGACATCATTCGTAGGGAAGAAATCTACCTTTTAAAGGGTAGGAGCTCCTACCTCTCAAATAGTTCTAATCCTTCCCAACACCATCTGGGGCACCAAAGAGAGGAGGAAAAGAGACCATTAAATATTTTTAATTAGTTATTTTTATATTTTAGTTTTCATTTCCATTGTAATCCATTTATCTTTTTTATATTAATGTGTTCCCTGTTTTCTACCCGTTTTCTTTTCCATTCTCAACCTCATTCTCTCTCTTCTATCCTTCCATCATGATCTCTATTTACATCACAATGGAAATTAACTAACTCATGGATTATACATGAGGGAGTTTTCATGGGGTTATTTTATTATTTCACTTCAATTCAATAATTTTTTATTCTATTTGTGGTGGAGGTGGGAATATTGCATGGGTTCAGCAGTCGTCTACCACAACACTGTTTCCAAATCCCTTTATTCCCAATTATTAATTCATTTTTTCACCCATATCTTAGGCAAACCCATCATACATTAGATTTTAGGTTTCAATAATGGATGAAATGACATACGGTGGAGCTGGGTCTTTTTGGGATAACATTCTCGGTTGAGGTGTTATGATATTTGACTATTGGATATGGTGTGGTTTGGTGTGCTATTGGCATGATAAAATCACACACTCATTATATAAAAAGGGAAGTAATTCATCAATGAGGTTTCATAAAATGAATTATAAAATTGAATTTAAAAAATATATATAATGAATGAACCTGTGTTATCCAACCCTAGGACCAAGTTATTTCTTCCCTAATTTCATTATGTCAGCATTTGCATCTATAATTATATTTGAATTCCTCATTTCATTAATTTAATTGCATGTTTTACAAAACCTGTAAAAACATCATTTTAAATAAATATCCATAAATCAAAAAATAAGTAGATTAGGTGAACTAGAATAAGTGATTGATCCAACTGGAATTCTCCACATGTGAGATAACCCTGGCCAGCCAATCTGGTTCATTAAGAATGTAAGTTTGCTTTTGACACACCCTACGACATGCGTGAACGAAAACTGGGGCCATTTCTGGAGAGCTAACAAGTTACTTGAATCACCCTTTCAAAATTTATAGTTTTTTTAAATACTTTTCCTTCATAAAATTATATAAATAAATTCATGTTTCCATTATGAATTCAAATTTATATTAATATAGATGGGAAGATTACTAGTAGAAAAAATATCAAGAACTAGAAGTCGATTACCATGATACAAATGAAATTATGGATAGGATGATAAAAATTATGAATGATTTGAGGTTAAAAATGGAAAGTGCATTTGACTATGTTCATACATTAATGGATCAACTTTAACCTAATCCAGAGAAAAAATCTGAGGTAGTGGTGGAAGAAATTTCACCACTCATCATTGAAGAACGAGAGGAGGTAAATGTAGGGGTACCTGAAGACTCATTCGTCCACACTAAACTAATTATACCATATATTGATGAAAATAATGATGACTCCCCTGATGAGATACATGTGTGATATCAATAGAAATTGGATGAATTCTAGAATTAATGTGAGGAACTTCTTGATTTCTCTAATCCTTGAAAAGTAGAAGAGAAAACACTAATGAATGATGACAATACCCAATTGGTGGAATTTAATGTCAAGATGGAGGATCCTAACTAACTACCTTAATCTAATGATAATTAACTCAAATAGTACCTTTATACTAAGGAAAAAATTCATGAAAAACCTACTTAGGGAGATGATACAATCTTGAACTCCAACTCATTTGATTTTATTAAAACTAATTTTTGTATATGTCCCAACCTTTTTAAATTTTCAGAATTGACTAGCTCTTATTATGCCATAGAGGATGATGATGAAACAAAGATTCACCTATTGAGTAACCCTTGACGATCCCTAAAGACATTGAACATTAATTATAGGGAGTATAATAAGTATAATAGAATGTTGCACAAGTAGAAACGAAGCAGGGGGAAGCTCCAAACTTCATCCTACCCCCTCCATGCAAGATGTACCACTTTATGAATGTGGAGGATCTAGTATACTCTATCCATGTAGTTATCCTCAATAATAAATTAGATGTGTATGTAGGAAAAATACACAGGTGGTGGTTCAAATAAAATAAGCTTCATCCATTATCTGATTTTGGACAATAACTAGTACTTCCCTCTAGAGGAAATAAAAATTCAGGGCCTACTTAGGGGATTATACAAAGATTAATCATTACATTCTTTTTAAATTTAAAATTCCTTTTATATATTATTTCAGCATACATCCCATTCCTACTTATCATTTTGATATTTAATGATAATATCCTTGTTCTTAAGTAATTAATTATCTTTTGTATGTTGATATATGAGAAAAAGAACCCTTAAATAGAGGAAGAGGACTGAATAATTATTTCAAAAGGGAGTTTACTTTTAATGTTATAACTTTTTAACTCCTTACATTTTTTAGTCCAAAAAAAAGTTTTTATCTTTAAAGATAAAATTGTATTTCCATACTTTAATTATTGCTTCCCTTGAAATTTCTTGGAGACATGCATTTCATAGGAATCCTGTAATTCCATGTTTTAGATTTCAATATTAGTGACATTGAATGTGTAAAATAAAAAATTGAATGTTTAAATTGAAGCATGGATATTAAAATGATGACTCAGGATTTACAAGAAATAGTTTATTTTTTTAAAGAAATTTCCCTACCATTTTTCATACATTGAATTTTAGAAAATCATGTCAATTGATTTGTTCTTATAAAATATGCCTTTAGTGATTTTTCAATATCATATGTCTCATTCAAAAGAGAATTCATAGACCAATTAATTCTTATTTATTCTTGATCATATTTCTTGAGTTATATTTGGACATGTCACCTACTAGAAGTTGCATTTGAACTTCTCAAAGCTATGACTGTACAAAAACACATTTAAAATCATTGAGGCATATATTGAAAATGCCTTATCCTTAAATAAAACCTTTATATCAATTATTATTTTAATCTATAGAGATAATGAATGACCTTTATATGTATGATCCATTCTTCAAGCCATTTTCATCAATTCCAACCCTAATCTGGGTATTTTCATGATATTTTAAAAATGAAGTGTGGGGGTGAAGGGAATCATGGTGGAATGGATGTTATAAATTATAAGTAAAAAATGAGTGAAGGTTATATTTTGGGAATTGTAAATGGTTGTGGAATTATTCATTGTAGTTCATTGTTTTACCCTTTATAATTTTAAAAAAAATAAAAAAAATGAAAAAATACAAAAAATGAGAAAAATGGGTTGGGATCTAGGAGATCCAAAAATCCCCATTTTCCAGAACAACGATCTTCTAATCATATTTGGTTAGGTGATGGATGTGAGTTTTTATATAAACAAAACATTTGTAGAAAAATAGAAAAATTAAAAATTTTAAAAATAATCAAGAGGTTGCATCAATCATTCATTATGCTTAACTTTGATCATGACCTTACTTCGAGTTTTGGTGTAATTGGGTGTTACTACATTGAAGGGAAGAATTTTATTACACTTTTTGATATCATGCATTATAAATAATAGATAAACCTCCTCCTTATGCGTTAATCTTTAATACATAAAATCATACCAACCTTAAGCCTCATAGTTTTTTGAACCTCTATTGAAAGGTCCTCATGATTTTATGTGTGTTTTGCCTATCAAAAGTGGAAAAAGTAGTTCTTTTACAAGTATATGGATAAGGTGAATGTTCAAATGATTTGAACATAATTCAACATTAATTTTATCAAGAGGAATGAGAGAAAAAAAATTCAAATTTGAGGTAAATCATGATGTGACATGTTTAATAATAATAAATTGAGATGGTTAAATGAAGGAAAGAATAAGTTCTATCATTATTCAAAAGGGAAAAGTAAAATATATGAATTAATTGTTTCTTTATAAATTGAGAAATTAAATTGGTATTATATGTGGATTATTGAATTTTTTTTGAAATTTAAAATTGTATGATTTTATTACTTTGGAATTTGAATATTGGTAATATTGGTGTCCCTTAAATTCGATTTTGAGAATTTATTCTCGAGGACAAGCATGGTTCAAGTGTAGGGGTATTTGAAAGGTAAAATTTATGTGAATATTTTGAATCCAATAATAATTAATTTTTGATTTTTTTAAATAATTAAACCCATGTATTTTAATGTTTTATTAAAATAATGGGTAAATTTTATTATATAATAAAAATGAGCTAAATTGTGTAAAGTGGTTAAATCATGATATTTGACAGATTTTTACATCAAGGTTAGTTTGGTCATTTATTGAAATATATAATACCAAATTTAGTGATTTTTTTGTTAGAATTATTATTTTATTTAATTCATATTTTTCATTTGGACTTGGAGTTGTATAGATAATATAATGGCCTTAAAAATAAATGAAGTTGAAGATTTTCCCTAGAGGACAGCATGGTCCCCACCACTATAGAAGACGTCCATATCACCCTACATTCCATTAATTGATGTGATTCAACCTGTGATAGCCTAAGGACACATTGTTAAAAATCTATAGTGAATTTGAGGTAGTTTTTATGTCATTGAGGGTGCCATTGTATTTATAATTGTGGGGGAATCATCCTGGAAAAATCGTCCAAGAAAAGAAACCTCCAATGAAAAAATCATAATTAATACAATCAGTAGCCACATGAACTGAAATGTGAAGGGTGCATGTCTAACAATTTTATGAGCAACATTCATGCAGGGGTCTAATTACGAATAAACCAATTAATGGGTCAAATACGTGACATCATTCCGAGGGATGAAATCTTCCTATAAAAGGAGAGGAGCACCTACCTCGAAAATCATTCTAATCCTTCCAAACAACTTATGGGGCAATAAATAGAGGAGAAAAAGAGGCCATTTTGGATTTTAAATTAATTATTTCTATATTTTAGTTTTCATTTCCATTGTAATGCATTTATCTTTTTTATATTAAATTGTTCCCCTTTCTTCTTCCACCCATTTTCTCTTGCATTCTCAATCTCATTCTCTCTCTTCTACATTTCCTTCATGATCTATATATATGTAAAATAGTAAGTGACTAACTCAAGGATTAGACCCAGGGAAGGTTTCATGGTTTTATTTTATTATTGTGATTAAATTGAAAATAATTATTATTCTTTTTGGGGTGGAGGATGGAAAATTTCATGGGTGTGGAGGTCGTCCACCACGTCACTATTTCCCAATGCATTTCTTTCTATTGATTAATTCATTTTACCTCCCTTATATTAGGAAAACCATTTATATAGTGGATTTGTGGTTTGGTGTGCCAGAGTCATGATAAAATCACATAATCATTAAATAAATAGAAAGTAAATCATTAATGAGGTTTTATAAAATGAATTATCAAATTGAATTAAACTATAAATAAATTATGAATGAACATGTATTATCCAACCCTAAGACAAAGTGCATTCTTCCTAAACTTCATTTTTCATCATTTTCATCTACATTTAGATTTGAATTATTCATTTCATTATTTTAATTACATGTTTTACAAAACCATGAAAAACATCATTAAAAATAAATTTTAATAAGGTAAAAAAATAATTGGAATAAGTGATTTATAATAAGTTATTGAACTGACTACAAAGCTCCTAAAATGAGAAACCATTGGTCAGCCACTATTCTATATTAGGAATATAAATTTTCTTTTTCTACACCCTTCGACAAGTGTGCATCAATTCACGAAGATAATTTCCAAAATGATGCCATAAAAAACTAAATATCCTCAAGAAATTATTTTCTACCCAAGATATGGGAAACACTATGATAATTGGAGTTTAGGATCGAATCACCCCAACCTAGAAGCACCAAAAAATAAGGATAAACAAGTTACTTAGATCAATAAAATGCATTGAACGGTCGATCCAAAAAAGAATAAATTTGGTCTTTAATAAAGAAAACAACAATAATTAACCTTCTACTAATGAAAACTCAAAAAAAACACTAATATTTTTAATAAAATAAGAATCAATAAATTTAATCAACGAAAAATATGTGAAGAATGAATTAATCATCCCATATTATATTTTAACACATGTTGAAGACCAAATACGACTAATTAATGCATTTTTGATGAATAATATTAGTGTTTCATTAATTTAAAACATGAAAGACCATCTCTACAGCCTATACCATGGTCTAGCCATGATCACGGTGTTCTTGTACACTACATATTTACATGACACACCCAATTCATTATTTCCCAACCACACACTATTTTACATCACTACAACCACAAAAGGGTATGGTAAGGTCACCTGGAATTTTTCTTATAGGTTCCATCCCAAAAAATGATTCCATGTAAACACCCATTCCCCCCATTACAAATTTACATCGAAGCACACCAGGTCCAAAATAGATTTCACCATGGACGGGTGTTGTCTGCTTTGTACAAATGTCTTCAAAAAACCAACATTTAAGCTACCGAACACATAAAAAACAATCTGAACCCCAGTTCAACAATCACTTGGCTAAAAAATCCTTAATGTAAGATAGAATTTACATTAACATATTCATTGAAAATGAGGGTTTTATAAAAAAATGAAACAAAAGAGGAGATTATTTAATTTATTTATACATGAGATAAGAATCTGGGAATAAATCACTAATAATCAATTATAAACAATTTAAAACTTACCAGGATTTAAAGATAATTCATTATATACAAAATATCAAAAATTTATATTTATTTCTAATATGAACCCCTTTATGTGATCTTTATTTATCAAAATTTATTTAAATATTTAATATTTAATTCAAATAAAAATATTTTATACAATAAAAATAAAAATATTTAATATTTACTAGAACCATGATGATATCAAATATACAAAAACATTTTCTTATTATTCAAATAAATTCTTAAAAATTGACATTAATTCAAAAATTCAAAAATAGTGATTAGGAAAAATTCATAAATTAATTAGAAAAATAATAAAGATCTTTTATATTTTTCTAAATTTTTTCTAAAATTTAAAAACAATTTATAAAATTTCTTATTATTTATATATAAACCAATTATATAAGAGTTAAATTTCATTCTAGATTGATTAATGATATTTAATATTAATAAATGATTATATAATTATTTATTTGTTAAATGTTTTGAAAATTTTAATAATTAATTAATTGATTAATACTCTTTAAATAAAAAATATTAAAAAATTTAATTTTCTCTATTTTATAAAAAAATAAATTATATAAATCATTTCATAATTTAAAAATTGAAAAATAAAAATTTCTCTTCATATCCATATTCTATGGTTTAATTAATCTTATGTCAAGATAGATTTGAATACATATATCATGGTGTGTGATAATCACATAATGATCAAGGATATAATCTCTCAACACTATCAATAGTATTATATGTTAAATACCTATCATATGAAATGAATAAAAATATTTCCCATACCATCTTTTATGATTGAACAACCATGCCATGAAATAACCTTCGGATATGACTATTATATTTTATGATAATCAATATATGAAAATGATGATACGAGGGACTGTTTTTATAAATGAAAGTACTGTTAATAAAAAATATTATATTATATGTTTATCCCATTTGGTGTGATAAGATATTTTGAAAGTGATATATTTACACTTCAATATTGTAATACACTAGGATTTTAAAAATAATATTAACTTCAATAACTTACATGACTTGCAAGACCAAGCTTAAATGAACCAGGTAACATTACTAATTAAATATGATAGTTATAACAATGCTATTTAATTGCAAAACTAAAATAGTATTAACCACATTATAAAATATATTTAGAAAGGTCGCACATGATATAAATATATATATTAACTCTTTGGAAATAAATACTCAATTTTCAGTAAATTTATTTTATCTTTCAAAAATATGATTTATTCAAAAATGGGGTTTAATACATTTTTTTATGCCCATTATAATTAATTTATAAATTTTTTTGTAATTTTATTTTATGATTTTAATATAAAATTTTGAATGTGAATTTATAAAACATTATATGGTGATTTTTTTCAAATTTTTATGTAGAGTATGATTTTTTAAAGAATAGTGAAAATAAATCTCTTTTATAACTATCATTTATTTTTATTAAATAAAATATTTAATTGTCCCATTATGTTATGAATTATAAACTTAAGCATCATAAGTATTATTTTATAATATATTATCAACTTATTATATAGTAATTGAAATTATAATTTATTTTGGTAAAAGTTCATATTTAGGATTAAAAACACAATATTTTTAAAAATTATGTTTCATACCATTTCACACGTTTAATTTAAAATTGATGTTTTTATTTTAGAGAACTTTAATATCCAAAAATTGGTTTCATATTTTTAAAGAGTATTTTTTAAAATATGTCCATTTTATTTTTGGTTATTATGAATAGTAACTGTAGTAAATATCAGTCACATTAATAAGGGTAAACATGTAAAATGTGATTAAAACTATGGGATAATAATTTTAAATCTCCCAAAAACTAGTACTTAATTTATTGAATAATTTTTTTTTCTATCGTAACCATCCATGATTTGAATTTTTTTCAATTTTATCATACTTTACAGTTATTATAACATTTATATTATTTTATGGAAAAGGAAAATTAAAAATTTTACTATCTTTCTTTTAATATTTAATTTTTTTAAAGGGGATAAAAAATGGTTATGTTTGGTTAAAATTTATTATTAAAAAATGAATTAATTTTTTATCATGGTAATTTATTTTTAATTTTTAGTGATGGAATAATTACCCTAAATTCCAACATAATGCCGAAATAGTGCTTGTCCATGTCATAGAGTAATAAAGTACATGATTTTAAAATCATTAAACATAATATATTTTTGATGATGTATTTTGTTCCATGAAAATGTTAGATAAATATAACATATTACTGATTTATAATTGTTTATATTCTGATTAAATAACAATATTAATATTTTTTTAATGTCAAATTATGCTAGTAGTCCTGAAAATGACATCAATGGTATCTTATGTTATATAATATCATATTAAATGACATAAAAATCATGAAAACATTATATTTTAATATCTGAATGGTATATAGTCTAAAATATCAATAATATTTCAATTATAGGTAATTTTACATTTTTGGAAATAGAATTAACTCCTTTTGAGTGAAAGGTAACCTACTCTTATCTTTTACTTAAATCTTTTTAGAACACTATTTAAGAAATTACTTCTTAAATATATCCTGAAACTTACCCAAAACATTTTAGATATATGGGTTTCTCCATAATAACAAACCTAGAAGGATTAATGAATAATATTTAGAAGAAATTAGAGGAGATGGTATAAGTCCTAATTATCCTGTTTCATATTTATTTATTCTTTTACCATATTCAAAAATCATTTAACTATTAATAATAAATAACATCAGTATCTTTCAATTTGTAAAATTCTATTAGGGTTATGGTAAGACAAATTTTCATCTCTTTTTCCATCCTAAGGGAAATGAATACTTTGATCTTGTGTTTATGGGGATTACCACCTCTTATAAATGTTTTGTTTTTTTCCTCACCACAGGATAAGGATGGTTATTATGATGGATTTAAATAATATAAATGATATTCATGAAATAAAGATCATACATTAATGATATTATATTATCAATATTTCTACTTATGAAAACATTAGAAATTGATAATTTCATTCATGCACACTGGTGGAAAACCACCACCACGAAGCTATGTGATTCTTTTTTCATGTAAGACATTCTTGTGTGGATATAAATTTGAATTTAGTGTATAAAAATTATAAAAATTATATTCTTAATATTATGTACATTATGGAATAATGTACACTTTAAACATAGTAATTTTTTTTAAAATGTTTTCATACTATTAACAGAACATCCTCAAAAAATCTAACGTAATCTTAACTGATTAAGTAGCAATAAAAAACAAGGTAATAAATGATATAAAATACACAATGATAATGTAATTAAAATAAAAATGTTTCTTAAACATGTATATAATGAATCTAATTTAATTATTTAGGAATTAAATACCATATGACAGTAGATAATATTTATATGAAGTTATTTTTCATTAAAATATTATTATAATAGATTTACGTTTTCAATCCATTTTCCACAATATTGATGATTATGAAAATATTTTTATTATATTGTTTTTTACAATTAAAATAATATCAAATGTAATTTTAAAATACATTTTACACTCTTTATATATTTTAAATAGGAATAACCACGTTGTTTTTTGAATGAGGCACTTTTACCAAAGGTGTAAAAGGAATTATGGTTTTTAACTTCTAGTACATGAATAAAATTCCAAACAATAATAAAATTAAATTAATTTAAAGCTTCATTTAAAATTTTCAATGTCTATTATCAGATTAAATGATTCCATAATTTTTTTAGAATTTATCATTTTAATGTGTTTCCATAATAAAGGTATATTTAAACCTATTTATATGTGAAAGAGGAAAGTTATTTACTTATGGGTTCAAAAGAGTTTTTCATGGGATTATTGGTGAAAAATAGAATTTTTTTATATATTTTTCACGAAATGGTACCAAAAAATTATATATTATGACATTTTATCTTGATACATCTTATACAATGAGTGAGTGTAATAAAGATTATATGATGGGTGATTCTGACATAGCTCTCCAATGTGTTGGGTAATGTTTTTCAATAAAGGTAAAAAAGAGGGAGTAAACCAAATAGTTTTATACAATTTAGTTTTTTAGGATCCATTTATTAATGACATGAGTGACAAATCATCATGAATATTGATATCTCAGATTCAAATAATGGTTTCTATTTTCATTCTATGGGTTTAAATGTTTTTATTTGAGAAAAATGTGTGTTTTCCTTCTGTATATAGTTTTTTTAGATAATCAATGATTAATGTAAAATAGGTATCATTTGAAGGGTTTTTATATTTTTCATATGGATACCACATTTTTTCCCTCAATATCCATTGAAAATCATTTTTTCTCAAAACACATTTTTTTCAAAGGTTTAATGATGAGTACAAACATTGTAGAAGTCATGTTGAAAGACATGAGGTCTTTTCATGAAAAGAAAACACGTTTCATTTTAAAAGTATTATATTGTGGGAAAATTGACATTGAGTATAATTATCAAATTTTTAATATATGGTTTCCATATAAGATCTATAAATAATCCTCTAAAACTGAAACCATAAAAATCCTAAAAATGCAAGAAATATAACTCTTGCCTTAAAACTCAATGTTATGTAATGTTTTAGGGATAAGTACTTATATATATATATAGTCTATTATATCTTCTATCTTATGGAACAATCCTATCATAGATTATGATATACCATATCATATAATATGATATATTTTAAAACCACTATCAAAATAATTGAGTTTGAATACAATATCCAATATTCGTTATTTTGAATAAAATTGCACAAATCAATCAAATCAACAAATTTGATTGATAATATTGATGTTTTTTATTTATCAAATTAAATTTATTAAAGAAAAACATGTTATTAACAAAACGTAATCTAGGATCATCCAGCATTTGAATCCAAAACCTCGTATTAAATGAAATAAAGAATGCACTATGCCTTAAATATGACCAAGCCTCCTACTTGAAACCTTATTATTGAAAAACAAAAATTATAAGCATAAAAAATGACTCATTCCTATTTGGGTATCCATGCGATAATAAATCACCCAACACTTGGGAATGTACTCATAATGGATATAATATATTAGTACATAACAGGTAAAAAATAAGTAACATATAACTTCAATTAAGGAGAATAGACCAGACGTCTACATGGATCATATTCTCTTTTCACGTCCATAGACTTCTTTTATAGACCTTAAGGAAACTCCCAAAATTTCAATGCACTTATTTGAATGTTATATTACATTCATGTAATGTATATGGTTTAGAAAAATATACAACTCTTTATAATACATGCATTTAACAAAAAAAAATAATCTTACAATAAAATTATTTTCATAAAATAATATATTTATATTTAGAAGATATACAATGTATTATAGAATATTGTTTTCTTTACTATAATTAACAAACAATATTATTATCCCACAATATAACATTTATTATATGAATATATCTTACTAAATGATATATGTATGGAAATGAAATTGTATATGTTATGTCCCTTTAAAAGATATCACTCACAAGGCATATGACATGCCTTGGTTTCAAGTATATCATAGATTACGACTTACCCATTATTACTGATTAATATATTTTAAATAATATCAAAGGATGTATATGGAATTTATGGAATATATCCATTAAACTCTAAACATATAAAATTAAAAGGGAATATAATCACACCCTATAAAAAAGTCATTGTGTGTGTCAATTTATATATATATATAAATATATATATATATATATAACCATGAAACATTATCTACTACACATTTTTACATTTTGAACTCTATCTGTTGACACTAAAGAAACTTGTATATGGTTTTATATAAAATTAAAGTGCCACCAACACTATTAAATCAAACCATAAGTACTTTTAATCACTAAAAAAAAATAATCATGCTACATGGACCATGCCATATATTGCATGACCCCGTGCCCTGGGCGCATGGAATTGCATCACTAATAGAAGTTCCTTAGCTATAAATTGTAGAATTACTATTTAACTTGGATTTAAAAACCTAGTTATGTCACCATAACTTCTCTGCACACCATCACAAACACAGAAGTAAATTTCTATAAAGAGTGAAACAACTCTCATGTCGATTTGTAATAAACCATGAAAAAATTAAAAAAATACCACTATCCCCAATATAGATATTTTTAAAGTATTTCTTTCAATATTGGATCCAAAAACTATATCAGGAGCGATGCTAATATAAGATATTTCCACCTGAAATCATCATCTAGGTGCTGAAAAAACTCTATCCGGATCCTTTCACAACCTGATAGATGTATAATTTCTAACCCTTGTAGCATTCACGAAGCTTTGGTATGCTATTTCTAGAACCTCTTCTCCATAAGGACTCCTTTCATGTATGCTGAAGTGGAATAATTCATCAGAACCGTAATCACTAAGGAGATCAACTGGCAGCTTACAAAAGATGTGACGAATGATGAGATACAACTAGCTTTGAAGCATATCCATCCCACTAAGGCCCCAAGTACGGATGGTTTTCATGCCATATTTTCTAAAAAATACTAGAACAATTTCGGTCTCGACATCTGCAAAATAATAAAAAACATCTTGTCGGGGAATACAAGCATTTCCTCCATAAAAAAAGTCCTCATCCTCATCCCTAAAAACAATAAACCTCAGGTGATCCCGGATTTCAGACCGATTAGTCCCTGTAATGGTTCTTATATGATCTTCTTAAAAATCATTGTCAATCGGCAATGTCCTGGGATTCTTAATATTATTACTGAAAACCAGAGCACCATTGTGGCCAAGAGGCTGATTACTGATAATGAAATAGTGGTCTATGAAGTGTTCCACTCTATGAAAACGTGACCCACTACGAAAAGAGGAACCATGGTCTAGAAACTGTATATGGACAAAGCCTATGATAAAGTGGAATGACAGTTCCTTAGAGCTGTGATGCTAAGAATGGGCTTCTGCACAAAATTGATAGTAATTGATATACAGTACTTCTCTACCGTCTATTTCAGAATCAAGGTCAATGGGGAGATAACAATATGATTCACCCCAACTCGTGGCCTGTGCCAGGGAGATCATCTCTCCCCTTTTCTGTTCATTTTGGTGGGTGATGTTTTCTCTAACCTTATTTCTAGGCCTGCATCCTCGAAGTCTGTTCATGGTGAAAAGGTCTGACGTGAGAGTCCACAAGTGTCACATGTCATCTTTATGGACTACTGCCTCCTTTTATCCAAATCCACTATTAATGAATGATGGGTGATCAGCCAAGAAATCCGGCTGAGCTTTGTGCATCTGAAGGAATCTATTTGGTCTATAAACACTAGAAGTATCTCAGACCCCCTATGGTGAATGCCCTGTCCAAAAAAGAAATCATTGCAGCTCTAGAGGACAATATTGAGAAAAAAATTCAAAGCTTGACCCCAAAAAGTATCTCCAAAGATAGAAAGTGAACCCTCATTAAAGTTTTCATTCAGTCTATTCCCAGATACTTTATGTCGATTATTAAGATCCCAGCGGCCAACATCAACCTGATCCATTCCCATACTACCAACTTTTGGTGGGGGAAAATGATGGAAGAAATCGACCCCACTGGTTGGCCTGGGAGAAACTCTGCAAACCCAAGTCGGAGGGAGGGAGGGGATTCCAGAATCTTCTTCTATTCAATGGCACTATGTTGGCCAAGAAAGGATGGCACCTTATTAACCATCCATCATATTTATGTGCATGGATACTCCGTGACAACTACTTTCCCCACACATACTTCCGTGGTTCTTTTCTTGGCCCCCGCCCTAGCTTCCTCTGGAGAAGTATTTGGGGGGGGGGGGCGAACTCTCCTGGAAAAAGGAATGGGCTGGAGGATTGGAAAATGATGTTCTATCAACATCTGGACTGATCCTTGGCTTTTCGATAAGGATGGTTTGTGGGCCAGATCCCCCACCCAACTAGGTCTTCAAGACGCCACTATCAACTGCCTCATTTTAGACCAGGGACCGTGATGGTGTGTGGAAATGATCCAGGATTGGTTTAATGAAAGAGGCCAAAGAATTATTCTGAGCATCCCCTAAGTCCCTAATGCAGGCCCCGACCATCTTTTTTGGACCAATGATTCTTCAAGAAAGTACACGATGAGATCCGGGTATATACTGGCTCTTGGAATTCACTCTTGCGACCATGATGAGTGACCATGGAATAGGCTCTGGAAGCTCAACGTCCCCTAAAAAATACACCAATTTTGGTGGTAGGTGTGCACGGGCACCATCCCTACCATGAGCCTCCTTGTTTAACAACAAATGGCCAGTGCTAATTCATTACGTTTCTGCCCGAATATTCTTGAAACTCCTTGTCATGCCCTCATCCACTGGATAGGAACCAAGGAAATTTTGAATAAATGGGGCTCGATGTCAGATGCTTCACTAGAATTTTCCTTTGACCACCCTGATCTTATGATGCGCTGGTGTCTCTCTCTTTCATCGGCTAATGTAAGCACTCATTGCACCCTGGCCAGGATCATTTGGGTTCGGCGCAATGATTTTATTTTCCACCATGCTCATCATCCCCTCGAATTCTGGATTGAATGAGCCACTTAATTGATCGAGGGCTGGAAGGACCGCAAAGGGCACCTTTTTCCAGTTTTTTCCCCTCATATCCCCATCAATGGACAAACCTAAAGAAAGGGGGTCTTAATCTCAACGTGGATTCTGCTCTCCCCAAGGATGGGCCTGTTGCTTTCGGCCTCCTGGCTCGAAACCATCTGTGACAGATCATTGCAGCAAAATATGAAACACATCATGCTTTCTGGGAACCTACAGTTTCTGAAGCCTATGCTATTCTTTCAGGGATGACACTCGCTGTGGAATGTGGATTGGCTGATATCATCATCGAGTCGGACTGACTTTCTATTATCAATTCCATTAACCACAATGACGCCAGACTTCAGGCCTTTAGCTTCACCATCAGGAGAATCCACTCGTTGCTCCAAAGCTTCTCTTGCTGCACCTTCTCCTTTACCAAAAGGGAAGGAAACAATGCGGCCCATCAACAGGTGGCCTCTGGGCCCTCAGATTTAAACCATCTATGGCTGGACAACATTCCTTCTTGGATCTACTCATGTACTGCTACTGATATTCATCATTAAAATTATCCTTCCTTCAAAAAAAGGATCCGAAAATTAAATATATGGAGATAAAAAATTCTCATTATTAATTTTAATCAAAAACAGAATCCAATTTCCATCATAAATAACATATCAAATAATTAACACACCAATAATAAGTAATTATAAATCCAAATTCATCAATATCTTATTTATATACATAGTTCATATTTTTACACTAATAAATTACATCCATCACTATCCATTATAAATTTATTATCATAGAATACTATTTATTATATATTTTAACATTTTTTCAACCATTTATATATTTTTATTAATAATCAATAATAATAAAAAATATATATATATATATAAAATACATCTATTGAATAATTATTCTCCCAATTTCATAGATGAATATTAGTATAAATCCAATTTACCACATAGTAATTTTATCAAAATATCATAAATCACATAGCTATTATAGAATAAAATACATCAAATAATGTAGTAAATAAATTTAAATGAAAATAATTGAGAGTCACCTTCTTGCATTTGATGATGAAAAAAATATATAATCCTTTTATTTTACCATTTAAAACACTTCTTAATATAGTTCATCAGTCATATTTTTCACTAATACACCATGGAACACAGACAATAGGGGTACCTCCCAAAAAAATTGAATACAGATAATATGGGAGAAAGGTTATTGGTTGGGAAAAATAAATATAGAATTTAACTCCTATAATTCCAACTTTAATTCGATGCAATATTGATTATTGACATTTAATTTACCTTCCTAATAAATTCTCATATTCAACACTCCCATCAACTATTCTTATTGGATATACCATAACGTAATTAAATATATAATTTTTGATTCCTCTGGTATTACACATCATCATCGATAAAATATATATTTATTTCATATAAAAAATCCATTAAAAATGAGTTTCATTAATAATTTAATGTTAAATAAATCTTACTCGCAACAAATATTTAATAGAAATTAAACCACAAAATAAAAATTACTAGAGTACCGCAAATAGGTAAATATGACATCCTAATTCTAGAAACATGTGCACAATTTAATTCTAATACTAATGAAATTACTATTTTACCATTTATATTTGAAAATTTCAATAATTTTGCTATCACCCAAACCTCTAATTTATGTTTTTTACATTATAAACTCATTTTATTAATTTTTAGTCTTGAAAAACATCAACGACAACCATATAAGTGGAAAATAATTCAGAAAATTTGTATTACTATAATTTTTATCATTATAAAACTATTAAATATCCAAAATAAATAATAATATTCCAAAGTAATTCAGGATTTTAATCTTGAATTTTTTTACAACTCCGATGTGATTCCCTTTACAACACCATTCCTATAATGAAATTTCACTATGATAATTGATCATCACCATAAGTTAGACCAAAATGATAATACTTCCAGTCAAAATAGAAGAATGATGATTATATTTTCAAAGCTAATATACATGGAGCTCAATATAAATATTTCCCAATCATTGAGGAGATTCAAATGATTTTATTCCCTTTAACTCACTCAAACACCTCAAAGACCTAATAAATCATTGTGAAAAGTTTCTTACCTTTTGAAAAATTCACTAACCTCACTGATCAGAAACCCACAATAACATATAATCTCATACTGATAAAACTAATAGTCTATTACTATAATCTACATAATATTTAAATCTACTATGGCTAGTCCTCATGTGATAAAAATTGAATTTCAATACTTCTGTATAATATTACACAATCGATGGACTATTGATTATCAGATTAATAACCTTAATAGATATAATGTAAAATGAAATATTCACCCAAACAAAGTCACATAAGGTTCCATAAAAATAGAGTAATTATAATTTCAATTATAAAAAGACCCCATGAATGGTAAATTATCCAAAAATCGTCCTTAATAAATTTAATACACATTAAATGATACAACATTAAAATTAAAAATCATCGGATTAGTTTGACCATATGTTTATGGGTAGAATGTGGTACTGGGCAATAAAAATTTACCATAGTCATTCTATAAATCATTATATATCATTAAAAAAATGAATCATCAGAATTAGATAAAATAAAATTTTTAACTACATGAATATTCACCAATTTTACTAAATAAATATCTAGTAAACTGTATATTAATATTGATTTATTATACTATATAATACAAGTCTAATTTCTTAATTAACAAGAGATGATCAAGGTAGAAAAAAAACATTTTTTTGGAATAAAGAAAAAAAATAATCTATTAAATAAAAATTTCCTATCACTTATACTAAGGTAACTCTAAGTGATAAAAAAAATTAATTAGAATATGATCTTTATATTTTCCCTATTGGAATCCAAGATAAAAAAGAACTAAAAATGAATTTATTTATACTTGTCCAATAGTATTTCATCTTCATGGGAAAAAATCATTTTAATAACATTATTATCTTTCATTAATGAATGATGTAACTCAAAAACATTTATTATACCATGATTTTAGGGAAAAATAAATTTATAAGGGAAATAACATATGTCCTTCATCATCATCTCAACTATAAAATTCATTAACCATCACAATATAGCCTCTCCACAACTCCACCTCAGAATATTCCAACTATAAATTCCCTAATTTTCATATTGTGATAGATATCCCCTTTTTTGATAAATACTATAACCTAGAACCATGGATAGAAAGAGAAATAATATTAAAACACCTGATTATAGTTTGGAAGTGGGGTTTTATTTTTTTGTTTTTTCTCAATATGAATCTTTATAATATAAAAATTTATTTTAGAACATTTATATTTACCTTTATAATGAAATTGAAAATCAAATTTAATGAACATGGTAATAATTTAGAGAGTTATGTGTATGAATAAACTAATGTGAAGGTAGTCAACCAAATTCTGATATACTGTATAATATTTTAATGAGAAAATTTGTTACATAAGAGTGGTTCCATGGAAAAATTTTCTTCATCTATTTTTTGGAAATCAGTTGTCATGCCCCAATGGGTAAATTGTTTGAAGAGGAGGATGTCTGGGTAGCAATATATGGAGGACCCCATAGAGAAACTATTTTAGGTTTTTCCGTGAAAAATATCATGTTAAACTATAAAACATGATATTGCAATATAAATAATGATACAACAACATAATTATTAGAATTTATGAAAATTTGATTTGACACACTGTAGATCTATTTAGTATATCACACTCACATAATAATGAAGCTTGAGTTTAAAATAAGTGGGGGTATTGGACTTGTGATTTTAGGGTGTCCAATATGAACACAAATAATGATTTTTAATGCATTTTATAATTGAATTATGTAAAACCCTAATATTTTATATAAATTTAAAAGATATCGATAAAATCAATACCAAGACAAAATGAACCCTAATATTGTATACCATTATACGTTAGATGTTAAATTAGAGGACTGAACATGAAAAACCAAAATTTTAAAATTATGTAAAACTATTTAGATATTGAAATTATGGTTCTAAATATGTTATCAATTTTTAGTAAAGTCTTTTTATGCTTCAAATACCAAATTTTCATAAAAAATGGTTTTTATTGCTTTTTATGGTAATGTAATATGACTAATTATTTTCACAAATATAGAATATATTTGAAAAAATTGAATTCATTTTTTAAATAAGGATTTCTTATTTATTTATCAGTGAAATTTTCATACTTATTTTAATATTTTTCTTTTTCAATAAAAAGTAAAAAATACCTAGTTTTAACAAAAAATATCTTTTCTTTTATAGAATTCATAATGTTTAATTTTGTATTAAATTTTTTTTGAGGTAAAATAAATTAATCTATATTATTAATTAACCTATTATGGTTATTAGGATAATTTAATATTGGTTTTGGTATTTAAAAAATCTATACTTAAGAATATAATTTTTCTACAAGACTACTTTTCATTGTATTTTGTGTGTTAAATTCAAAATTAATATATTTCAGTTTTATAAAATGAATTTGATAAAATCGATTTAATATTTTTCAAATATATTTTGAATATTTTAATAAGGTTGCATTCATTTTTCTCCATAATGAATTGTAAAATAGTAAAGAAAATTTCACCACTGTTATGGTTGGAATTAGTTAACCGTGGGGTTCGGTGATGGGTGGTGGTAAAACCATGATATAATGAAATGTTTATCACTTAAACTTTTATATATCCTATTTAATGGATTTATTTATAACTCAACATATACTAGAATCAAATATTTGGGAATTGGAAAACATTTTTCTTCTGTGTGACTTTATTATATTTTAATCTCAAAAAGAAATTCTAATTGTGTCCTCTACCCAATTTATAAAAGGACACACCTCCTTCCTTTTATTTACACAAATTTGACATATGTTGATAAACCAAAAACTGAACAATTATCTTCTATTATTACATAGACATGAATTAGTGGATTATTTATACTTGAAATTATAATTCCAAGGGTTGTTAATAAATGATCTATTAACAGCTTACCAAAGAGTGGTAATCATCCTACCTAACATACTTCAATTTATTTCTTCTTATAACTCATATAAGTCAAATTGTTTCATTAACAATAACAAATTCATTATCATAAATATATTGAAATTTGTTTATGACTATTAAAAAACTATTATTCCCTCACTTGTGCATTTAATGGGAAATGATAGTATCACTCATGCATATAAGAAGAATATCAACTCCATATAGAAATACAACTCATTTTGCATGTACATATTTATTTCATGGTAATTGGGATGGGTTAATTTTTATATATTATATTTGTGAATTAATTTTTCTTCTTTTATTATAATATCTTTTCTACTTCTTACCTTCCTATCCATTGGAAAACAGTAACATCACTCATGTGGAAAGGAGGATTACTATATGAAAATGAATTCTTAGTTATGTACCCACCAATTAATAGAGGGATACCATGGTACAATCCGAAGGCATCGTTTCTTATAAATTAATTTAAATATCTTGGAAGATACACAAGACTATGATAAATATTAATCCGAGTCGATTCATTTTTGATTTTCAATTTACTTGGATATTAATAAGGGAAGATTTAATAAATATATATTATATATATTATATAATAATTATTCTTTTAAGTGTAAATATTATTTAACATTCTTTCACTTATTCTATCAAAATGTGAAAACAATGTCCATTTCTATCTATGACTTACTATCACCATAAATAATGTAATTCATTTTTTTATCTCTATATATTAGTATTGATTATAAATATATATATATATAATTAATATATAATATTTTTATATTATGTTATAATTACGGATATTATGGAACCACAATTAATGTACATGGACTTGAAATAAAAAACTAAAATTCTCATTAAAAACAATTCAGTTAACATTCAGGAACAATGATTTTGACAAGCAATTATTAAAAAATGGATGTTTAAATAATAGAAGTGGATAATATATAAAATTATTAGAATTTAAATTATTATTTCATAATAGGTTAATTGATTTAAAATTTGTGTATAATGATGTTAGAGTATTTTTGAGTCATTTCAAACATAAGGTAACATATTTTCATATAAATTTTATTTTATTTTAATGAGACTCATGAAATATTCACCACTTTTTTAATTAATCAATTGAATATAATTCCCATAAATTTATTTTATGATTTATTTGATGAAAATATGAGGAATTACATATCAATCTAATTATATCACATTCTGGATATTTTTATTCAAAAGATTGCATTCTAGTAGGGGATTTATGTTAAATTCTCATTATATTTTGGGATTTTTTTATAAATAAGTTATTAATGAGAAAAATATTATGAGCCACCTTTTATGATAATTATTTATTTTTTACTCCTATATTTATTTTATAGATTACATTTTTAATTTCATTTTCCCCTCATTAGGTACACATAATTTTGAATTAATGTTTTTAAAGAAATTCCACTTTAATTATCTCTTTGGTTGAAAATACATTTTCTTATATATATCCAGTTTTCCTAAAAGTGATTTCAATAATATTTTTTATATTATATTATGATTTGATAAATTATTTATTTTTCATGATTAAAATTTTGAAATTTATTTTAAAATAAATCTTTTATTTATTTTTTAAAATGAGGTACTTCTGATTTTTTACTATAAATGTGAAATGAATCGTTGTTTTAATGTATAAATACTGAATGGAAATTATATCCATCATGATTTCACAATGACTTTTTGATTTATTTATTTGTTTCAAATTTTTTTTAAATAAAAATGTTTCATTAATATCATGGGATGTTTTAAATTTTGAAAAAGTTATTTCAAAGTGATAAATGATATTTTCCTCAAGAAATATTGCACTGACCTTTTAAAGTTATTTTTCAGCAATGATAACATATTTTGAAATTTCATATAAATTGATGGTGTTATATTCATATATTACCATCCTTATATTTTCTTTAGATAATTTATGATTATGATTATGAGATTTTATTAAACTTGTTTTTTTCCACGGATTATGCTATGATGAATTGGGGGAATGTATATGAAATCTACTTCTTTACCATCTGTTATTTATGTTATGATGAATCCTTTAAAAAACCAAGTTCTTATTCTTGGGTGACTCTACAATAAATTGATGAAATGATTTTGACACCAATTTCATTTCTATTCGTTACACTATGATGAATGTATTATGACCTCGTGGAATATATATGTATTATTTTACTCATGTGATGGGTGGGAAAAAATATATACCCATCTAATGAATTAGAAAAAATTAATACCTCATGAGATAATTATAACTAGAATAGGGATTGAACCTAGTTTAGTAAGGTACAGAAGCCACTATGATAGTATTGGGAGTAAATTTTCACTAAGGATATGATAGTATGGGGAGTGAGACTAGTCCACTATGATAATCTTGGAAGATAGAATTAACTAAAGAAATGATTTTCCTTGCTTATTTTTATACTACAAACTTATATCTTATAATGATTTTCTACCCTCATGGATCGTGTTCATTGATCCCTTTTCGATCCATGTCTTACAAACATCCATTATGTTTACCATGTCACAGGATTATGATCTATAATATGATGGTTATAGTTTTAAAATATTATTATCTTGTTCACATACCCTTATGATCATTTTAGGATTAAATGATCATTGATATCTCCCAGGTTTATCATTACTGAGCATCTGATATCAACATTTCTTATGTGTCCACTATATAGGTTATATAGAATGGTTTTAAGTATGATATGTATAAAACGGTTGATAGTTATGAATAACCTGTTGGGACATAATGTTGTTCTCTTATGAACATCTTTTTTAAGAATCCATATTTCCAAATACACCAAACTTATATGATTTTAAAATGAATCATAATGTTATTTATTTAGACAAAATAGCTTCAATAGCCTTGTACCAAGATATTTTATCCAAAATTGACATTGCACTAATGGCATTCCTGATCCCCATGGGATGGCGAATGAATCTTGTAATCATACACGAATCATGGGGGAATTTTTTTTCCATAATAATGTGTATGATAAAAGTTAAAAGTCAATATGATTAACAATAAAACGGGAGAATGTACTAGAATCAAATATGTAAAAGTGTACCCAACAATAAATCTTTAAGAGACACAACATCTTACAATATAAAAGTCAAAGAAATCTCTCTCTACTATTTGGATTACATCTACATCGGTCATATCCATCAGTACATATCCCATTGATTAAGAACATCCACCACCTATAAGTGACTATTTTCCTTTTCTAAGACCTAACATATGATAGTCTAACAATTCACAAAGGGGAAGGTAGGGTGTGAGATATAAATAAATTTATGGTTTCAACACGAATTCGATAATTATTTCTATCAAACATAAACCAAATAAATTTAAAAAAAAGGAATGGCATATAATTCAAATATTTTCAATAAAACATCATTTAATAATAAAAAATATGAATATATATCAAAATAATTATAAATGAAATTTTTTTGAAAAACTTTTATATAAAAAAATTTAATAAATAAATCAATTTTACAAATAAATGAAATGAAATAATAAAATTAAGTATTTCATAGATACATGTATCTAGTCTTATGGTATATTTTTTATTGGTAAAAATATCATCACACTGCTCATCAAGTATCTCATCTCAACACGTGCACACATACCAGGACTCAGGCTGACGAGACTCCAATCCCACATGGGGAAAAAATAATTTTGCAATATTATTTCAGTTTTTTTATTTTCAATACAGTTCTAGTGTGTTGTATACTAGAATTCTGTCACTATTTATACATTTACTACAAAGGTTCACATGTGAATCATTCAACTGATCAATCAATCATGGGAAAGTCACTCATTTTGTTTCTGATCAAAATAAAATTTCCCACTTTCATCTTTCAACATGCCTTTATTGTTTCAAAACCAAATCATTGGATTTAACCAATTCATGGATTTTCAAATTATTTTTCCATTTAATCATTTTCAATTGATTTAATGCAATCAATTTTTAAATTAATCCATCCATTTTCTCAAAATTATCTAAATTTATTAATTATGTTGAAATTGGGTGGTTTTCAAAATCTGCAGGCAGTTTTCAAAATCATCCACCAATAATATCAAATGATTTTTTAAATAATTCAAATAATCATTTCAATTCAATCAAGAAATTATAGCTATCAATTATCATGAAAAAGCATTTAGAACCACTTATATTTAATTTTAAATAAAATCATCTCCCACAATGGGAAATGATAATAAAGAACTAAGGTGAAGGAAGATAATAAGGAAACCCAAGATTAGAAACACCAAGACTAAAATATTATTCTTTAGACAACATATGATCAAACCACTGTAAAAGAGGGTTTTTGGAGACATATAGTAAACCTCTGGGAGAGAACTCATTGGGGATAAAATGCGAAACCAATATTCCCCAAAGCGAATAATTCTCTTACTACACATGACAGCATGCCCAAGGTCATCAAAGGGAGGGAATACAAAGTGTCTAAATAAATTAGTAGATTAACATAATTAATAATGCTTGGATTGAGGAATTTAAATCCTAAATCAATGGTTTACAAGTAACGTACAGAACCTAGAAACCCAAAGACGATGCATTATTTTAATACTTTGGCATGATTATATGGAATAAAATTTCAATATATCGATTATTTTAGCAGTTTTGGAAGAAAAAGTTATATACATGATAACCATAAAAAATTTTGAATGAAGGAAAATACAACATGATATATATTAGAATAAAATAAACTACATCCTTAAAATATTATTCAATGTTACATTATTCATAACCTTGTAAAATTAAACATTATAAGCGTGAGATAAAATGACTATTAAGGCTTATATGAAACAATAATAAGAAAATTAAATCCAATAAGGAATTGATATTATGGAAAGGCTAATAATTTAAAAACCACATTCCATTAATAAAATACGAATGAAAATGTATCCATATATTTTTTCATAGTGAAAATATTTTTGATTATTATAACTGAATAATGAATGAAGAAATTGAATATTTATTAGAATTCATGTATATGGAACATAAACCATTACACCACCAAGAGAGTTGAATTATTTTGGTAGAATATTTTTTGGTTTTTTATGGAAGTAAACATGAAGGGTTTTTTTCCAACTATTTGTCTCATGAGACATGTTGATGCATTGAGTGGCTATTACAAGAACCAACCGTTACTGAAAGTCAAAATAATTCATCATACTTAGTTTTAATTCAATAAAAGTATTAATTATCAACATCCTTTATTTAGTAGAGGATACAGATTTATCAATATTTCCCCATTTAAAACAACATTCAAAATAAAAACAATATATAAAATGGTATATTACTATGAAAATAATCATATAAATGATACAATATTATGGATAAGAAATATAAATATAATTTCTAAATAAAAAGGATTTAAATTAGGTATTAGATACACAAAAAATAAATTATTAGGGGAAAAGTACCAAGTAAGTCCCAATGAAATGAAATTTGAGATGAAGTCCATTAACTTATTTATGAAAGTGTTTTGAAATTGATGTTAATGTACTGGATAATCAAATTAAATCCATCAATTAATTAATTCAGATCATTTTCTATAGTTATTTTGTTTATTATAATTTTATTAGGTTAATTTTTTTTCATTTTTTATTATTTAAAATATACAAATTCCTCAACGAGATGTTCCCATTTTCTTGGTTTTCATGATCAGTTTTCTTATTTATAAGTAATGATGTTTGTTTAACATGGATATAATTATCTAAAATTGGATTTATATGTTATTAATGAACATAAACATTTTTAAAAATTTTATATATATCATTTAGTTGTTTTTTATGTGGATTAATCATTTGATAAATGTTTTTTGATAATTGTTAAGATGTTTTTGGCGGTTTTTCGATCAACAAAAAACTATTTGGGTTTAATTAATAAATTATATGTATATATAATGGTTTCAAAAAATTAAATTGGATGCAATATATATTTTAAAATATTATTAAATCATAAAAATGGTTTCATGACCATATTTTAATTATAAATAAAAAAACTAAAACACATCGTCCATGAAGGCGGTAAATCGACACCTCATATATAATGTTTTATTATTTAGAATTAAAGGAGAGGTAAGAGAATTGATGATGGATTTTCCCCTAAAAACAATAAAATTATAGTATATAGAATATATTAGAGATATCATGATGATTTTTTATTGGGTGGTGAGGATAAAATAACAAAATAAAAGTACGTGGAATGAAATTTAATGAATTGAGAGATCTTTTTACCTCTTGATTTTATCTTCTTGAGAAAATCCTTAAGGTATTGGTTTTGGATAGTGTATGATAAAAAATTATCATGGAAGTTGGTAAAGTGAATGGTGAGAGTATTGGTAATAAATTTTACATGGCGAAAAGCTTAGAAGGTGTTAGGAGAAGGGGTGAATTTATAGTGGTAGAGAGGGCTATTTTTTGAATATTTTAATCATTAATTTATTATTTTGGATCAAGAAATTGAATTGATTGAAAATTATCACCAAATATATTAAAATAATGATGTTATGTTCTAGATTGTGGTTCTTAGATCATTAATTACTAAAGTAATCATGTGTTTAACTGATAAGGTATTTATTTAGTAAATTACAGTATTTTACTATAAAACCAATATTCAAGTATTTTTGAAAAATAAAAAACAATGAATCTTACTATTTTTTCAATATGAAGAATTAAAAAATGATCTCAATTTTATGAAAATAATTTTCAAAATATTAATATTTTGATACTTAATTAAAAAAATCATTTACTCGAAAAATAACAATTTTAAAATTAAAAATGTGATAAATTAACTATGGACTCATAAAATTATATTGTAATCATAAAACTAAAAAATATTAATATATGAATATGATTTATGATAATAATTTTTTCTAAATGATTAAATTAACTATAAAATTGTAATTAAATATTTATTTCTCACAAAAAATACCAACACATAATTAATAACTTTTAAAATATTTTTTTACTTATACTATGATATAATTATATCACACATTCATTTATAAGATGCCTAAACATTTTTTATACTTTTAGGGGTGAGGTAACTATTCATTTTGCTAGTTTACTATTCATTAGGGTCATATTACTATTCATTATAATATCATTACTATTCAAATGGTTTAAGTTACTATTCACTAATAAAATTAGTTGATCCTATCAGACTTTAAATATCATAATCATTTCAAAAGTGTATAACCGTTTTTTGAAATTCAATTCATAGAAGCAGTAAAATCATGATTAATGTTAATCCCATTTGTGTGGTGAGAAGGTGGGTAAAAAATAAAGTTCAAAATTTCAATAAGTCTTTATATCCAATTTCAATATAAAAATTATTTTAATGATCTAAATTGGATCTATATATGTATAATGGGTATAATTTATAATTAAGAATCAATTTAATTAATAATAATTATTTTAATGAAAAACACAATTTCTAACTACAATGGAGTATTTTTCACTATTCATTAATCAATGAAGCTTCTCATAAAAATACTAAAAATTAACCATTAACTAGTTTTTACATTACAAATTAAAAAATTATGTTTATTGTACCGAACATTATATATTTCATTATAAATATGTTTCGATTATGTGAAACTATTATAAATAATATTTAATAGTAGTAATTACTATTCATATTACTAGGTTTAACATCTAGGTTATAACTATCTCATTTAAGTAATTATTATAAAAACGTTTTCTTTCACATAAACACAGTGTTGCATGCATTAATAGATATATTAAATTTATTTGTAAATCCTTGGGGTGTTACATTATCCCATCATAGAAATATCATCCTTGAAATTTTTATGAACATTTCTTTATAAAAACATGAGTGTTGTTCTTATTTATAACATCCTAAGGTTCCCACATTTCATCATCCATCTTATGTTTTCTCTAAATAAATTTTCCCAGTCAAGTTATCCAATTTCTCAATACTTTCTCTTTTATGAAAATAATATTGGTAGCCTCTTCACATTAGGATAAACCAGGTTCTAGTTATATTTGTTCATAGGTGAGTTCATTAATTGGGTCCAACATACAATTATTTAATAATTACATGTGTAACACATCATGAAATTTGGAGAGATATGGTGGAATTTCTAAATGGTATGTTATAACTTTAATTCTTTCCAAAATTACACGTGATCCGATGTACCAGAGGCTTAGTTTACCTTTTTTTATCAAACCCTAAGACACCCTTCTATGGATATAATTTTAGAAATACATGATCCACCATTAATAATTCCAATTATTTTATATGGTTGTAATCATAACTCTTTTTCAACATTGATATTTTTTTAATTTGAGTCTGAATTATCATTGACTTTGTTGTTGTATCTTAAATAAGTTTTGGGCTAATAATTTTCCTCTCACCAATTTCATTAAAAAATGTTTTAGTTTGATATCTCTTTCCATATATTTCTTTATATGGTCCCATTTTAATACTAGAATGAAAATGATTATTGTAGGAAAATTCAACTAAAGATAAGTAATGATACCATAATCATTGAAATTCTTGTGATCATGATCTAAAAAAGTCATGTATTTACTGGATAGATCTTTTAGACTATCCACCAGTTTAATGGTGATAATCATTACGCATTTGAAACTCAGTATCCAAATCCTTTTGAAGACTATTGTAGATATTTAATCTAAATAAAGGATCCCAATAAGAAAAAATTGAGATAGGTGCTCCATGAAATCTTACAAATTCATAAATATAGGGACTTTCTAGGTTCTAGAGTGTCGAATCTTCCCTTATTGTGTGGAAATGTGATAATTTGGAATGTCAATCAACAATAACCCTTATTTAATCATTTCTTCTTTTAATACTCCGAATTCTTATGGATAATTCCATTTTAATAACATCACATTTACCCATAGGTACAGGAACATGTTTCATGAATTATTTATGGTGTTTTCTTTCAGCCATCACTTGTCGAAAAACTAGGCATCTAGAGACATAGAAAAATATTTCTCTCTTCGTATTATCCACAAAAAAAATGTTCCTTCAAATATCTATACAACTTTTTACAACCAAGGTTTGTGGTGGAAATTAATCTTTTGTGATCATATAATAGTTCCCTTCCATGATCGGGTATTGATGTAACACATAATCAATAGCCATGTTTTATAATTCTTTTGTCATACATGATGTCTACCATTCTTCCATCCAAAAGGCTTTTATTTTATTTTGAAAATCCTCATCATCTGACTAAGATATTTTTATCATCTCTATTAAATATGGTTTCATAATCATTTGGAATGGGAATGATGTTTCCCCTTTATTAACAATTCTCATATCCAACATTAAAAAATCCATGAACAAAAGATCTATATAAATCCTCATTTTGGTTGGAATTCTTTGATCTTTCCTGCTAAATGCATATTCTACCTTATTTTCATTTATTATTTGGTAGTGTATTAAATAATCATAATTGTTGAGTATTTTAATCCATAATACTTGCCTCATGTTGAGTTATTTATATGTTAAGATGTATTTCAATCTATTATGATCAGTATGTATCTCATATCTTTTACTATATAGATAATGTCTCCATATCTTCAGAGAAACAATTATGGATGCTAATGAAAGATCATGAGTTGTGTAGTTATGTTAATGAATTTTTATCTTCATTGATGTGTAAGAAATAACCCTATCATTCAGTATAAGGATACATCCAATTCCTTTCTTTGATAGATCACTATAAATATAAAATCCACCATTTTCCAATGGTAGAGTCAATAACAGAGAATTCACTAATCCCCACTTCAATTATTCAAAGAATTATTCACACTCCTTCACCCATACAATCATAACCCATTAACGAGTAAGATTTGTTAATGGGTTAGCTAATCAAATTTTTTTTTGTAAGAAATGATGATAATAACCTGATAAACGAATGAAACCAAGTACATCCATTATGTTTGTTGGTGTAGCCCATTCACTAACCGCCTTTATCTTCACAGGATCAAATGATATTCTATCTTAGAGATAATATGGCATAGAAAATAACTTTTTGATGTCAGAATTCATGCTTGATAAACATCCTATATAACAACGTTTTTGCAAGAGTCTCCGGAATATACTTCAATTCCTTCCCATGGTGCTCACATCTTTTGGAATATATCCTGTTACCATCAATAAATAACATAAATATCATCAAGATATTCCTTGAAAACTATGCTCATTAGATCCCTGATAATAGAGGGTACATTTGGGAGTCCAAATGGTATTACTAAAACCATGTAATGTCTATACATGGTTCAAAATGTTATCGATGGAATATCATCCTTCTTCACATGCAATTGATTATACACATATTGATGGTAAATATTCAAAAACATTTATCTATATGAAGTTGATCAAATAAATCATCAATGTGAGGAAGAAAATATTTTTTATTTATATTAATATCATTTATTTATCTCTAGTAAATACTCATCCTCATGGATCCATATTTCTTCTCGAAAAATAGAACATGGGATCCTCAAGGAGAAACACTAGGGAATATAAACCCATTATCACTCAATTCCTCTAGTTATTTATTCAACTATTTTAATTACATTGTATCCATTATATATGGAGTATTTGATATAGTTATTTCACTAAGAATTCAATCAATATTGAACTCAACTTCCCACTCCAAAGGATGTACAGTTTGATACTCTGGAAATACATCAATGTATTATTGCACAATATATACATCCTAAATTTTAAGACTCTTTCCTCATAAATAGATTATATTTTCTCTTACTCACAAATAATTTAATTCAATATAGCTACTGGGGTGGGTCTAGATAAATATTATATTATGAGGGTTCTTCTATAAAGATAAGGGATTCTACACCATTCTCACAAATTGTATCTTCCTTATTCCTATAATAAATTTTTTCATCAAATTTTGAAAACTAGTTCATACATAGGATTATATAATATCCAATCATAGGTATGGTGATAATTCCATAAAATAATGTATGTTTATGTTTCATGAAGGGGACAGACTGACACATATTTATTACAATGATACCACCCTTAGGATATTTCATTGGGAACTCTGTTATCAAATCAAAATGGGAATGCCTAATTTTCTTTGAAAAATAAGACGATATAAAAATAATTTAATGATCTAGAATAAAATAAATCATTTTATATTTTTTATAAAATTATTAAAGTACCTTTCACCACATCATTAGCAACTTCAACCCCAATAGTTGTGATTGCATAGGTGTGGACTTTCTCTCTTGGCCTTTTCTGAGGCAGGTTTCGTTGAAGCCGAGGAAAATCATTTTCATACTATCCCATATCACTAAAATTATATCATTTAACATCACTTATTTCTCTCTTAAATTTCTATTAATTATCTTGACGACCCATTTCTTTTCACTTATAACAAACTCCCATTCCCTTCATGAATTATCTTGGATGATTCATTCCAATGTTTTCACATAATGGGAATTGAATTATTCCCTCATTCTTATTTGGAACATAATCTTTTATATAGTTATCAAAAAACCAATTATTATATTTATTTACCTTAAAAAACAAGATCTAGATATTTCCTTTTCCATTTTTGTAGCACAAAATTATATTTCATCATATGAAGAAAATGTTTTATAAGTTTGTTCCCCTCAAGGAATTATAAAAATATATTCAAAGAAATGATCAATCTTGTCTTCTAATTCATGTATACAATATATATCACACCTTTCTAGTCTTGTGAAGTTATCCTCACACAATGAAACACAATCATGTTCCATTTTCTTTAAGATAAGTAATTTTCTCTTCATATCAGTTCGTTTCTCACAAGGGATGTTTTTGTTGAGGATTATTTATTTTAAATTTCTCTAATACATGTCTTCTATTTCACCTTCCTAATTGTTATTATCGATCAATGACCACAATTGATCAACATATCCATTGAGAAAATATAATTCCAGTACTACATTTCCATTTTAATTTCATCCCAATTCTAGAAAAATATTTTCAATGGACTTGATCAACTTCTCAACTACCGTCAGATTAGTTGTACCACTAAAATATGGGGGATTCTTCATAATGAAACTATCCAACTTTTGTTTACTATGGTTTTTTACATAACCAAAGTAATTTATCCTAATATGGTCATGATCTACTTAGCTCCAACACCAATTTTGTTAGCTTAATTTGGGGGGAAATCCCAACATTTTATGTGGGTATTGAATCAATTTATTCCATTAGGCACCATCACCAAACAATTTCACCTAACAATTTTGATTATAAATCATAAATTATAATTTTTAACTAGAATACAATTAACATAAATTTATAATTTATGAATAGCTAATCTCATAATGATAATTGTTTATTCTTCAGGGGAATATTTACTTTTAAAACCCTTTATAATGGATTGAAATGAAAATATGAATTGTCTTATGTATATCCCCTAGGAGTGTCCAACCGGATGCGCAGTAAAGCTCATTATCATGTACGAGGTTACCCCATATAATGTTTGAAATACCTTCTTCGAGTTATTACTCCTAGGTACATCTATTCTAGAACCACATCCACTTGTAGTATCAAGACATGGATGTATTTATAGGAATACCAACATATTATCTACATTACACAAAATTCAATGATATTATTATATGATTATCCTCAAATTCTATTTTATATATACAATTAATAAACTATGTTTTCTAAATCTAGTTTCAAAGGATGCTTCTAAGCTTCCTCTAATACCAACTATGATGCTCTGACCACCGAAATCAGAGCCAGTGCATTTTTTTATTAAATTGGAATGATTATAAGTAATAAAATCCTAAAGGACCAATCAATTTAGTAGTTTTATAAGACAATGTTTTATACATGATACCCATAGTAAATTAGGAAAAAAAAATAAAAATAATTATATATAATATAATGAAATAAACTGCATCATCAAAATATTATTCATGGTTTTCTTCATCATAGAATGGGGAATGTAAACATGACAAGGGTGAGATCAAATCCTCAGTAAGGGTTATATAAAATAATAAAAAGTGTTTTAAATTCAATAAGTCATAGAAAATTTTGATAGGTAATTAATCTTGAAAACACATTCTATTATTAAACTGAGAATGAAAATGATTGCATAGATTTTTTCAATGTGAAAATATAATGGAAAGTTATAAATTAAAAATTAATGAAGAAGATGTATATTTATTTGATTTCATGTATCTAGAAAATTGACCATTATACTATCATGATGATTTAATTCTGCAGGTTTAAACCTATCTGAATATGTTTGGAATCAAACACAAAGGGTTTATCACAAACGTTTTTCCCACATTATACTAGTCAGTGCATCGAGGGGCTCTAGCGGCCCCCATGCATCATTTAAATTCCAAATAATTATTCGTAAATATAATTAATTAAAAAAAATTGTACAATATCAATATCTTTATTGATTAGAGGATACCAATTCATCAATATTCTACGTGTGAAAACAACCTTCCAAATAAACACCATATGCAAAAAGTTATATGGATAAGACAATAATCATATCCATGATAAAAAAGGATAATAAATAGAAATATAATTTAAAATGATAAATGATCTAAAATTGGAAGTGGACACACCACATAAAAATAATTAGGTTTATAATACTATGTGAGTCCCAATGAAATGAAAATGTAGATGGTGATCCTTACCTTATGTCTGAACGTGTTCGACACTTGATATTAGTGTCATGGATAATAAAATTAAATCCATTAATTAAATAATTAAAAAACTTTTATACATGTATTTTATTTATTAAGTTTTTATTATGTCCATTTATGGCATTTTCTGATGAGTTAAAATATACAGTTTCATTATTCGGGAGTGATCGTTTTCTTTATTTTGATGACTGGTTCACATATTTTCAAGTAATGAAGTTCATATAAAATGGTTATAATTATACATAATTGTATTTATATATTATTAATAGACATAAATAAGTGTAAAGTTATATTTATATCATTTGGTTTTATGGTATGATGATGAATCATTAGATAAAATTTTCGTGATAATTGCTTATAATATTTTAGCATTTTTTCGAACATCACACACTTGTTTTATTTAATAACATAATACTGCATATATAATGGTTCTATAAAATTGAATAAAATTTAATACATATATTTTAATCTGGTTCAACCATAATAATATTTTCATGACCAACCATGAAGGATAAATTGAATAATGATGATATGTTGTCCCCAAAGGTGGTGAATCGGTACCTCACATATGATGTTTTCATTTTTAGAATAAAAGGAGAGGGAAAATATTTATTATATAATTTTACATAAAACTAATAAATTTGGTTTATATAGATGATAATTGATATATCATGTTAATTTGGGATAGAAGGTTATGAGAAAATAAGAAAAAGAAAATAAATTGAATAGAAATTAAAAGAAAAGATAGGGGTTCTTAACTCTTGATTTTATCCTCCTTAATTACCTCCATAAGAGTATTGGTTTTGGTATTTGGATGACATAAAGTGATAATATATGTTGGGAATGGGCTGGGAAATATTATTGGGAATAAATTTGACAATTATCAACGCTTTTAAGGTGTGAGGATAAGGGGTGGTATTCATACTAGAGGAGAGGGGTGTTTTTTTGTTTGGTATAATCATTAGTTTATTATTTGGGTTGAAGACAATGAATCGTTTGAGAATTGTGAACCCACATTTTAAAACAATAAAATTATGTTCAAGATTATGGTTCTTACACCATTCATGACTCAAGGAATATTAAATTTAACTTTTAATGTATTTATACCACAAATTACTATATTTTACGGTTCACTATAAATTAATGTATTTACCATTTTTTGATGTGTAGGATTCAAAAAATAAATTACTTTTACGATTTTTTTTAAATATAAGATATATATTTTTAATTAAAATCACCATTTTGTAAAATAATACTAATTTTAAAATTATAAATTATTTTATAACACTTTGAAAAATTAACTAAGGTCTCATAAAATTATATTATAATCCTAAGAGAAAATAATAATAATAAAATAATATATATTATGAATATAAATTTTATTTTAAATGATTAAATTAATTATAAATTTGTAATTAAATATTTAGTGCAAACAAAATACCAAAAATCAGTCAATAATCTTTAACATTTTTATTTAATTATACTTTGCTATTGTAAAACCTCAAGCTTCCACTGTACGTTTCCATTTGAATCATGTAATAGCTTGCATTGTATGCAACGTCAAGATTCTAACACACCACAACCAGTCAAACTATCAATTATGAATAGTAATACAAAATTTTTGAAATATTATAAATTTTATTTTTAAAAATGGACTTCATTCCTAAATTCATAATATCAATATTATCATAGGGTGAATTTTTTGTATTTTTCTAAAAAATTTCATTTTTTGATGAATAGTGAAAAACACTGCATTATTGGTAAAAACCAAATTTTTATTTAAATAATTATTTATTTTATTGTAATTTATTTTAAGTAAAAATAGATACATAATACCCATATATGTTCAATTTAAGTCATTGGAGTCATTTTATAATACGTTTATATATATATAAATTTTATTGATCTTTTTACCATCTTCTACCCACCTCCTAGGAGCATTTGCAAAATTGCATTAAAAATAATTCCACCACTTTTGTGCATTGAGTTTTAAAAATATGAGAGAATCAGTTGACATCAATAAGTAAAATGTAGTTCAATAAGATGAAAATAATTTTTGGTGAATAGTAAATTTTGACTTTAATTTGCCACGGTTAAATTTAAATAGGGTAATTAAGGGTAAAAATGCTACTAAAATTACAGTAAAACATGTCCTAATTCTATTGGATATTTTTAATTCGACCAAAAAAACCTTAGGAATAAAATACGTTCCTTTTTTTCTACTTGGAAAAGATTAGGGCATTTATTATTATTTTATTTAAAGAAGAGTTAAAAGTGTTAAAATCAATGTTTAATAACTAAATAATTTGTAATATAGGGTTATACATAAGACAAATTAGACTATTAAGAATAATTATAAAGATAAAAAATTTACTACATAATGGTATTTTATTTATAATTTTTACACATTAAATGATTAAATTTATTTATGACACAATGGTGAAGTAGTAATTACATTATTGAAGAAATATTAAAACATTTGATATTATAAATATGCAAGTTAATGTAATTTGAGACATTTAATAAATTACACTAATTTTATAGGTTAAAATGACATGTTAGGGTTGATTAAATAAATTTTTTGAAGTAATCATGCAGTTATGATTTTCTCAAAAACCAAATAATAAATAGAGTCAAAATTGACAAAGTTGAGTTTCTAAAACAAATACTATATTATTAATGGATATAATATTCGTAAAAATATATGTCTTAGAATAATGACTTAGATAAGGTTATATATATTAATTATTAACCACATGTGGTTCTTTTGGCTTGTTATAATATGTTTATGAACCATATAATATAAAAATACAAAGAGACATGGTAAATTTCAAACTATTTAACTAAGAGTTAAATCTGAAAGATAATGTTAATATGGTGCCCTAAACCTATCTAAAACCTATTTCTTTTGAGTTTTTCGACCCATACCCACCTTAACCTCAAAATAAATCATTTTTGTTCCATTAGAAACTGAAAATGATTTTGTTATAAAATAATATTTCAATTTTTCTGAAAGTGACTCTCACCTATCTTATTAAAGGGTACTTCCCCTTATCTTAATTTCACATATCCAAAGCCATTTGGCTCGACCAACCCCTGTAAAAATGTCCTACCAACTATTCCCCCATCAACCTAGAGGCCTTTATTTGATCATAAAGCCAACATAAGAATCCTTTTTTATCAACTCAAAAAGAAAACACCTGATGAAGAGGAAATAATTTCACCACCCTCTTTCAAGTTCTTTTCTTCTTCCGCTTCCTTTTTCTTTGTTGTTTCCTTTCCAAAATAATAACTCCAGTACCTTCTAAATAATGTAATGTTATTATTAATATGGTTCAACCATATTCTTTATTCTATCCATCATATGAATGACAATGTCACCATACGTGAGTACATATGACTTACCGTCCCCACGTCATGGTGTAGTTTGTTATTCAAACACATCATTATTTGGATGAGTATAATAATGATTATTACTGATGTAAATAATAAATATAACATGTTAATGATTCTGTATATATGATATACTATCCAATTACATATGATTACACAATCAGTATAATGATATTGTCGCTCGTGCGTACATTCGGATTACCGTATGCACAAACACATTGAGATTTATTCCCCATCATAATCATTCAAGAATAATTTTAATTTTATGATTGAAAATAATATCTAAGAACAAAATATAATTCTGTATATGAATCAAATACTTCCTATTCATAAAAAACATGGCTTATGTAACCTAGCATATAAAATAAAACGAATCAGTTAAAACCTGAAATAATGATACTAATAACATATTATTAATAAAGCAATATTATAAGATCATATATGATATCATATTTATGTATATAATTCTTGTATAATTTATTAAAAACTTCTTAACTATTGTACATGAGTTTAAAATACCATCTTCTATGAAAAAATATAAGGTAATGGTTAATTTCCCAATCTCATTATTATCTGAGATTGTTTTTATGTAAGTATCTACTGGGACCTCTTTATCATCCATATTTGTGTTTTCTTAAAATGTATTCCAAAACGTTTTTACTATCTACTATACTATGGTTTAAAGTCATTTATAACCTAATTTGACCAATTATGTTTTGAAATAAATGCTTCCATAGTTTTCCAATCAAGGTACTTTATGACCTTTTTTACAAAATTTAGTTAATTTTTTTTAACTTATATGGTGGGTATGACTATTTTCCGCCGTTATAAAATTGTCAAAGTTTCACTTATAATCTTATTAAAATATTTTCAAAATAATTTTTTTCTTTTACAAATATTTGACTCTTAAATTATTTTAAAATAGAACGTTTTATTTATCTCAAAAAGTGTTGATTTCATCTATGTTAACATCCTTTGATAAAATTTACACTTCTTTGGAGTTGATTTATTATGATACAACTATTTCATATTTTATTTAAGGTTTTGTGATATGTTTAATTATGGATGTGTTATTTTTTATACCATTCATTATTTATGGTTAACATATTTCCATTTCGTATTCTAGTATTAATATGAATGTTTAGGTAATGTTTCAACCTTTTTATATGAGGAATGTATTTAACTTAGTATGTGATAGGTGGAGCCCACTATAGCTCCTCAATGAATCAGTAGGTCACATGAGAAAATTAGATGATGAATTGGTTGAGGCCTTTCCCAATTTGATATATGGTTTTGTCTGAGTCCTAAATCATTTTAATACATCTTGGTTGAGGCCTTGACAAGATGATTCAAAATGTTCATCCTTAGACATTCCCTCATTATGAAAATAATAATGACGGTGAATGTGGTTATTCAACTATTTGAATACCCTAAAAATGTTTTATTATGAAATTATTTAATCTACTCAGATTTCAACCATAAAGTGTTAATGTTTATTATTTCTAAAGGCATGTGTTTTTAATTATTCGACATATATAATGTTATTATTATCTTTCATTGTACTTATTACTCTTACTAAGCATCTGAGCTCACTCCTTTCATATGTTTCATTTTGTTAGGATATGAAGAAGTATGTTATGAGTGACTTGCATGCATAAAATTGGAGGATTGGATATTTCTAATGGAATAAATTAGTGTTTTATTTATTCTCAAGTTGTAATGTTAAACATTTGTATGTATCTTGTTTCCAAGAATACAATATTGTTCAGTCTTTCAGGTCGTGATTCCTTGTATAATGCCAATGTTATGTAATAATGCAAAAAATCTAGTTAACCAAGGTTAGGGCTTCATAGATGTAGTTATATCATACATTTATTTATAACATGACAAAATTTTATTTATACTTTCATGGGTTGGTTACAATTTATTTGGAAAATTTACTATTCATTAGGGTCATATTACTATTCATAAGGGTAAAATTACTATTCTAAAGGGCCAAGTTACTATTTAAAAAATTATGTTTATTATATTAGTTTCTAAATATCTTATTGATCAAAAACATGTATGTCTATTTTTTGAAATTCAACTCACAGAACTAGAAAAATTTCATTTAATGCTAATCCTACAGATGTAGCGAAACGACGAGTAAAAGGAATGTTCAAAAGTTCAAAAATTCTGTATATCCATTTTCAATATAGAAATTAATCAAATGATATACATTGGATCAATATATGTATAATTGATATATTGTGACATTAATAATCAATTTAAATTATAATTATTATTTAAACTAATTTCTTTTAAATACAATGTAGTATTTTCCACTATCCATCATAAACAGAATCTTCTCAGAAAAATAGTAAAAATTTTAGTTAATTATTTTTTGCATTAAAAATTCAAAAATGATTTTTATTTTACCAAATATTATACATTTTATTATAAATATGTTTCATTTATGTGAATCTATTATAAATATAATTTATTAGTAGATATTACAATTCATATTACTATGTTTAAAGTATAATTTATAACCATCTCATTTAAATGATTTTAATAAAAATATGTTGTTTCATAGAGATTAAGTGTTTCTTGCATTATAAGTTATATTAAATTTATTTGAAAATTCTTGGGGTGTTAAATTATGGCTTAAATGCATCAAGTTTCACATACGCAAATATGATGTTACCTTGGGTTGAAAATAATGTTCATTAAATCTATGGTATAAGTTAAGTATTTATAGAGTAAATAATTTTGTTACATTAGTCATTTTCCCATTTTCCGTCCTATAAAAACATTACAACACAAATTAAGGACTTACATTTTAAACTCTTCTTATTGCCAATTCCCATAAAAAACCCTTCAAAACACTCAATAAATTGAAAACTCACCCATTCCCAAAATTTCATCCTCTAAATCACATAGAATAATTATAAATAGAAACTATTAATTCAAACAAACGTACATCCATAAAAATTAGGTAATTTTTCCAAATAAATAAATATATACCCTTGAAAAGATCAAAGAAATCCCAAACAAAAAGGGAAACAAAAATAGATTCAATAAGTACATTAAATATGGTAAAGTGATATTAAATATATTTAATATTAATATGATAATATGTAATATTTATGTATAAAAATTATGTGTCTCAATTGAGGGTCCATTTATTTGTAGTGATAATGAAATTTTTCTTCTTATTTATTTTTAATATAAAGAGAGCACAAGTTTCACTTGGAAAGACGATTTAAAAATATAAAATAATGTATTTACGATATATTTTTGTTATTCCAAACATCAAACACATAATTATAAACATGTTTTATCAGTTAAGGACTTTTACCTCTTTGGTTAACACATTTTACCCTTATGGGTTTTATCACAATAAATAGTTTTTACCCAATTAACCAAATTTTTTATGTTTAAAAATATAGTAGTACTTATTACATAATATATAAATCCACATTACATATTTTAAATCTATTTTTTTATATTCACTTTCTACACGGGTTAAAAAATAAACTTAAAATAATAAATTTTAAATATATTAAATCCATTTTATATAATACTATAACCTAAATTCTAAAAGATCAAACATAGTTTTTAAACTAAAATATAAATTTTTTATATTAATATTGTCTCATATAAAATAAATATTTTATTTATAAATGCGTTTTATAAGTTTCCAAGTCATAAATATGTATATTAATAATGACCAAAATTTCACGCTATTTGTAAAAATGGTATTTTCCACCATTGACATGAAAATCAATATTTTACAAAAAACCCCAAAAAATCATAATAAAAAAAACTATAAAATAATTTTTTAAACATTTATGTTTTTTACAATATAAATTTTTAAATTTATAATATTTTTAAATAAAAAAAGAAAACTGATTTTATTGAAATATTTCCTTCATGAAAATTATGTGATCATAAAATTATTATATTATAATTAATAATTTAAAGAAATAATTATTATATGTTATAGTTAATGTCATTAAAATGCTTTAAATTTATTTTATTAACACTATAAAAATGTATTTATGAAACAATAACACTTATGTAATCATGTTAGTTATTTTTTATGTAAATGTAAAATTTTTTTTTGTGATTGTTATTTTTTATTCACTAGTGGTTTCATTCTTATTTTAATTTTTTATAATAATTTTCATTTTATATGTTGTAAATTGTTTTAGATCTTGGTTTCCTATATATAAATCTAATATTTATTTCATGAAAATATATAATGAAAACATTGTTCATTACATTCCATCCTAAGAGAAATTACATCCTCATAATTTTTAATTATTAGCTGCTTAAAATGTGTGGGGGTGCACATGAATTAACATATCATTTATAAAAATGATTCATCCTCAATATATCTTTTTTAATAGTAAACTCATCTTTTAAAACATAATAGGAATAAAAAAAAATTTGAGTTAATATTTAACCATTTGTGAAAAATTCCCCAATATAATGGAATTATTTATTCATAGGTAGTTTATAATCATCCGAGTATTAATAGTTGATCATTCATTGGTTTTTTTAATGTGAGTTTTTGTTCTTGAAATTTCCACGTATTGATGTGAAGAGATTGAATCTGTACCTAATATCATATAAAATTAAACTAAATGATAATTGGAATCAAGAGGAAGTACATCACTATAATCTTTTATTAGTGAGGAATTATATACTTGAAAAAATACTCATGAAACTTGAATATTTTATTTAATATACATCATAAAGTTATCCCAGATTTTATTTAGTATTTTTAGTAAAATTATGGGAATAGAGGATTAGGTTGAATAATATACATGTATAGAACTCAGAGTTCTTTAGTGGGTATTCAATGTTCTGTATTCTATATCATATTCAAAACTAAATTCTATGTTTTTGGTTGCATATGATTTACCTCATATTGTTTTTTTTGTTTTCTATTATCCATATTTTTCCATGGATCAGGTCATGGACATGTATAAAGTCATTTTTACCACATTAAAGACTTGGAATTTTTAATGGTACCTCCAGAAGAACTCTATTTACAATCATTTTTTTCTACTAAGATTTTCAATTTTCCCCCACAATAAGTTTCTATATTTTCTCCTCTTCAATACATAAATCATCTACTATTACCATTATATATTTACATAGGATAATTTCAATAAATTTTTTACATAATTTAATTTGAATCATATTTTCTTCAATGTATTCATCATTTGAATATCCATACGGTGTTGTCATTCTTTTCATTTGTTTGTTTGGAAACTCAACTAAGTCCATTTTGTTAATCATGACTCATGACAGATGGTTAGGAATAAAAATATTATTTACCAATCTATCTCTTATTATTTGAGTTTATCATCAGGAAAATCTCAACATTGTTCATATAATACATTATTTACTTTCTTTTTTCAGGAAACATCTATTATTAAAACCAAATGGAGTTAATCTTGTGTGGTGAACAATTTAAAACATAAAATAATTATCGTAAAAAAAAATACGTGAATGAATATATCTAAAAATGGCATACACATTAAAATTATTACATTATATTTTAATGATACCTAAATTAATATTAGTTCAATAAAATATTATTTAGGCTGGGTTATATCATATTTTTAAGATAATTCCTTAAAATAATAAATATTTCAGAACGGATTGTAATGAAATGGAAATTAACAGATCCAGAACCCCTGATAGTTTCAATTTATGTGAGCAGTCCTTGTCCCACTCAACATATACCAATGTGTAGATTGATATGATACTCATCCAGTATTTTGCAATATGTTTACCTCTAGATGCATATGTGCCATAACCACATTCACTTTTTAGTATCCAGAGAGGGATGTAATTGTTAAGAGAACCACATAATCTATAATTTACCATATCATTGGTATATTATAATATAATTAGACTTAGCCCTATAATTTTCACTAATGCTTCCTTATTGTAATCCCTAAAATATTTATTATCACCTCATCTAACCTAAAGGGTTATATATACCATTGAAATAATTATAAACCATAACTTATCCTGAATTGATTACATTTAAATCCCACTGTGACAACATCATAATCTAAAAATTTATCTTAACCCTACACTAATACTAACTATAATATTCCATGAATGTGACCCTCTCGCAATTTCATGAATTAAACAAAATATTTCATCACAATAAATTTCCAAGATATTTTATTTTTAATACTTTAGAGAATTATAAAAAATATTAACCAAAAATCCAATAACTTGTTCAAAAAATGTACCTTTTAACCAAAATATAATAAACATCTAAATCACAAAATAATCTTCAACATCTCATAGAAATTATCTACACAATATGATATTATAGAAACATCATTTATACTATATTTCTATGTAACATTTAGAAATAGAAACATCAAAATTAGGTGAGATTAATGTTTTATTATGAGAAAAATTTCATCCATATTTCATCAAGGTTTGTATCATAATCACATAATTATATATGATAAAGGGAAATGTATTATTAAGAATAACAAGGAATAATAAGTGTAGTCAATAAGGCATAATATATGGCTATATATACTCAAATGAACAACCATATATTATGGAATAAGAGTGTGAAATCAAGAGAAAATAATCATGATTAATGAAGTTTAATAAAGGTACATAGAATAGGAAAAATAAAACACAATAATTTGAGAAAACCAAATCATCATAACCATTCATGTTTTGAAAAAATTCAAATATGTCCAATGATTATGTTTTTGGAAAAATCCAAACATGTCCACCATGAAATATGTGAAAAAATACAAGTATTTCAAACATTTATGTTTGTGAAAAATATAATCATGACTACCCTATAAGTTATAATAATGTTTAATTATGTCCACACTTTATGTTGTGAGATTATTCAAGCTTGTATAAGTTTCAATATCCCATGTGATATAAAACCATAACTAATTTATTAGCGGTGATATAGGTCCCCCACAATCATCCATACATTTTCATTCCATATTAAATCAATTTTAATCATAACATAATGAACACATTGAAGTAAAATGGGTTTTATGTACCTTTTAAATGGAATCTTATAGGGAAATATTCATAATTGCATCAATATACATGATAATTCTATTGAATACAAATGAGTATCCAGTGATTCTAAATAACTATCTTGAAAGATAAAAGTGAATGAATTATATTGTATTTTCATCATAAGGATAAAGGGTATTTATTTTAGTCATAAAATTCTCTAATAAATCCATTTATTCAATTTTGGTGAACAAATATCAATTAAATAGATTGTAAACATGTCATTGAAAAAGGAAAGACATTAATAGATATGTTATGCATATTCACAGTGGATGGTTGGGAAATAAAAATGCAGTGATGGATCACCCGTATGATAAAAAATAAAATTTCATAATACATACATAGAAATAAAGTGTATTGTATCATTTTAAAAATATCCTTAACCAATCATAATTTTTTTTAAAATGTTTATGTAGGTTAAAAATTGTTTTTCCGAGAATTTGAAAATTTACTTTAGAATCAATGATTTTTGAAGAAAATTTTAAAATATTGAATTTAAAAATGAAATATTTTATAAAACAAAGAGGGTAATAATTAATTTTAGAAACCATTAAATTATATAGAATATTTTTAATAGAAAAATTATAAAATTGAAGAATAATGTTTTCACATGGGATACTAAAAATAGATATCATTTTTACATTTTGTTGAAAAAGAACTATATAGAAAAGGATAAAAATTCAATTTTTTTAATGTAGTATGAAATTAAATTAATCAATTATTAAGGAATATGTAAGGATATTATAAAATGTATCTAATGAATATAGGCAAGGAAGATTGTGGTTCACGACTAAGAATAAGATATGGGGTTGGTTTTACTTAAATGAAATATATAGTGTAAATTTTGATTGAATGGAAAATAAACGTTTTTGGGTCATTTAAAATACCATTAATAACATTAATATGGTAAAATAAATAATTTCTATGGTAATCAAACTATGTAAAAGATATCATGACGCACCATTAGAAGTAAAAATCAAGAAACAAAATTTGAGACAAAGAACCCATTACCTTAATTCCTCTCATCAAATAAAGAACAAGAATCTTTGGTATAAGAAAAATAAATATATTAGTCACCTATTTCTAAACTATATTCATATATATAATCTTTTATGAACATTATTTATGATTATTATCAACTAGTATATTAGTTATTTATTTTATATTTCCAATATTGGATGTGAGTAATGGTGATCATTCTATGATTGTTTAGTAATAACATCATTATTCTCCATTATTCTTCCATAGTTAATAATTCCTAGACAATAAATGGATCAATAATTTTTTATTTATTATTAGTTATAAATTTATAATATAATTACATGGATGTTTTGGTTATTATATTTAAAGGTGAAATCAGTGATGAACATGTTTCAGTGTTTTTAATGACCGTAAAGTGATATCAAAGTTAATGTGTTTAATATTAATGATATCATTTTAGAAACAATTTAAAATAATTATTTACTTATATATATATATCATTTATTATAATTAATTATCACATATTACTCATCCATTATATTATTTTATAGCATTAATTAAGTAGGTGGTCTAACAAATTGAAACCTGATTGTACAATAATTAATTGAAGATTATGAAGTGATTTAGTAAAAATGTAATTATTATAGATGTGCAATATTTAGGTCATATTAATGTGATAAATATTAATTTAATATAATTATATGAAAAGGAAAGTTATACGAAATAATTACTTTTAATGAATAAATTGTTTTTCTAATTAATATGCTTATTTTAGAGTTTTCAATTAACAACGATGGTTTATTGATCATATTATTAATATGTTTTACAATTTTTCTTAATAGAATACTAAAAATTTCATTAACAAGATATTTATCCATTAATAACATTATCTGGTCTATCTATGAAAGGTAGTGATGCAAAACCGAATACACTATTCCATAAAGACTCTAGTCTGTGCGTACTGATGGATGATGTTTTCATTTTCCCTAGATAATGAGAAATGTATAATATGTTTTATTATTTTTGAATATAAAAATTTTAAAATATATAATATTTAATAATTAAACTCCATATTACTTAAATCCATGTATGGTGGTGAATAAAAATGAAACATGATGCTTTGTGGAGGTGGTAATCTGTCGAAATACATAAATATTGTTTTTGTTTTCATTATTCGAAAATAACTAGGGTGAATAATGGTTATTATAAAATTATAATATAATTAAAAATACAATAAATAATTAATTTATCACACATTATTATAAAAATTATAATTTAAGGGGAATGATATAATATAAATAATGTTAAATAAAGTTTATTATTTTGGTTGAGAATTTTGAGCCTCTATTAGAGTATTCCTAGGAATGAAAAAATTTTAAAAAAATATTGTGACTCGAAGCATGTATAAGTGAAATAATAATACAGGTAAATTAAATATTGTGTATTTTTTAGGGGAAACTGAACTTTATGAGTGTTTATGAAGGAATATCAAGATTTCCCTTTTTAAGTCATGATAATGAAATTTTTTTAATTATTTTATCATACTATACTGAGAGAACATGTTTCCCATTTAAAGAAGAATAAAAAATTAAAAATAATGGAGTGAGGATAATTTTTGGATGATACACACCTAAAAAATGTAAATTATAAACATTTTTTTATCATGATTTTCCATTCACCCCACACATTAACATCTTTAACCATCATGGCCTTTATAATAGTATGTAATTTTTAAATAAGTAAATCATTTTTTATATATTAATAAATTGTTATAATTAAATAAAATAGAAATTTGAATTTGAATTTTAAATCCATTTTTTTATTTTCACTTTCTATAAATGATAAATATTAATTTAAAAATAATAAATGTATAATTTATTAAATTTAGTTATGGGGAATAATGTATCTTAAGTTCTATAATATAAAACATAGATTTATGATGCACCTGATTTGTGTACACATTTCCACATAATTTATTTAAAATAAGAACATGTTTTCACTAAATAACTACAACATAGTGGAAAAATACTTTGATTTGGGGTATATCGTTCATTATAAGGTGGTTTTAGGAAAAACACACAAACTAAGGGAAAAACATGCAAAATTTATAAACTAGATGGTGTGTACATATATACATTCCATGTACATTCAGACTCGGACACAGATGGTCTAGGAAAAGTAAATTCCCAAGTATAAAAAATCCTACACACACCGTGTACATAATATACATGCCGTTTATCCTCTTCTAGTAGTGGTTGGTGGCTAAGAATAAGTCTACACTCCCATGTGTATGGATGACCTTTACACATTGTGTACATAATATACATGTTGTGTATTCTCCTCTAGAAGTAGTCGGTGGCAGATGAATGAATTTAGAAATCATGTATGGACGTGGTACATGCCTTGTACCTCCACGTACCAAGAGACACCTTGTTCCATGTCAAAGACAATGTGTTAGGCCACCCACCAACGGAGAAAAAGATGACAAAAGTGCATTGACGATACTACACAACATGTACATTTGATACACACCCTGTAATTTCTTATATGAATAGAGGAATTGGACTCCAGTTTTTGGAGTCATTAGGGAAGATCAGAAGGAATGAGGTTTTGATGTCCTGGTGTCTTGCCACCATCATTCCACTACTCTGCCATTCCACCATTCTACCAAATAACCCATCTTTCCTCGAAGTTTCTAGGATGAACATATCAGGTATGGATGGATCTATATTAAACTTTTAATCAATGTGTAACTAAAAACACATTGTGTTGGTGTTTTGTGTGATGAACTAATTGTAACATGGATTAGTTATTATGATTGTGTTTGTTATTTTTAACCCTTCTTCTTATTCTTTAATCATTTTTTATCACTTAAAATTCTGATCCAGACTAAGGGAATAATTTTCAAGTACTCAAAACAAGAATAATGTTGAATACCTTCATGATCATTAAAATAATTCACCGAATAAAAAATAGGCTAATATAATAATGAATTGTGAAACACTGACTACAAGCTCAAGGAGTCAGTTTCCTCAGTTCCATACATAGTTTACCCGGCCAAGGGAACCTTGTCAAAATTGAAACCTAGATTTTTGGGTTATCATGAACAACACAACCTCATATGAAATTCTATTTAATAAACTACCTCTTAAAAAACCAAATCCCTGACACATTTATCTCCAAATTTTCATCAAAACCAAATTATCGTGTTTTTCATTATCTTTATGTAATTTGGTAAGAAATTAAAATACAATTATTTTTTCATCAAAACCACTAAAATTGACTATAAATTCAGAACAACTCAATAGATAAAGCACAAACTAGATAATCAAGGGAAAATAACTTCTTTTTCGAATGGATCGATCCCTCGGTGGTACTATAATCGTTATGGTAAAACAATTTGGGACGCTAATAACATACCTTTGGTGAAGAGACTAAATTTTTTTGGCTCCATTGCAGATTTAAAGGGAATGAGCTTTACAATTTTTAGATTTAATGGGCATCAATAGAAGCATTTTTAACCACAAGGTACTACTCGAAGAAGTAGAGAAGCAATCTCGTCAACAACAGAGATGCAAGACCCCCCCATTAATGAAGTTGTCAAGAAAGAGGTAACTATGTTTTTGGATATAGGCATCATATACCCCATCTCAGATAGTCTGTGGGTGAGCCCCTTAAAGTGGTAGCCAAAAAGGGGGGGTATCACTATGATATTGAATGCTACGAACGAGTTCATCCCCACACGTACTGTCATGGGCTGGAGAGTCTGTATGGACTACAGGAAGCTGAATGACGCCATGGGGAAGGATCATTTCCCCTACGCTTCTTGGATGAGAAGCTAGAGAGACTAGTGAGGTGAAACATTTAATGCTTCCTTGATGGACATTTCGACTACAATCATATATCTATTTCTCCTGATGATCAATAGAAGTGAACGTTTACTTTCCCCAATGGTATGTTTTCATATCGAAGGATATCCATTTGAATTTCCAACCCTCCTGCCACCTTCAACGTTCCCCATGTTCTGATCAGCGACAGACAAACCCACATTGAGAATTCATTAAGGAAAGGAGTACTATCGATGTATGGCGTAATGTATCATATGGGGATTCCATTTCATCCTCAGTCCAACAGACAAGTGGAGTTCTCCAACTATGAGCTCAAGAAGACTCTGAAGAAAATAGTGAATAATTCAAGGAAAGACTTGTCAAATAAGTAGAGGATGGTTTTTGGGCATATCTAACAACTTTCAAGACACAACTTGGGATGATCCTATTCCACATCATCAATGGAAATCCACGACATCTGCCAGTAGAGTTGGACCACAAAGCTTACTGGGCTATCAAGGCCCTGAATTTTGATTTGAAGGCAGCTGAAGAGAAGCTTACGTTCCAACTATCAGAACGTGATGAAATATGATTGGAGGTGTTTGAGAATGCCAAGATGTATAAGAAAAAGATAAAAACAATCCACTACTAGATTATTTCATGAAAATCATTCCAACCAAATGATCAGGTACTCCTTTTTGACTCCCATATTCAACTATTCTAGTAATGTTGATGTCATGAGGGTCAAGACCATTTTGAATCATACACGTATTCCCCCACGGAGTAGTGGAAATTTCAGGAGAGTATGGTCAACCATTCAAGGTGATTAGATATCACCTAAAGACCTACCATCATATGGAAGACATGATGGGAATGCTCCCCACCAAACATCTCAGGTAAGAAAAGGTATGTTGGTTGAGACAATGACCTAAAACCAAATATGCTTCTAGGGATGTAACCCGGTAGATACACGCTATGTACCACCTATATACATGGAGTATACTGATTCCTTTTAATTGGTATTCTTAATCTTATAAATATATATAATAATTAAGTAATAACCTGGGATGATGACAATGTTGATGGTAAGGTCACTAGAGTTTATCCGAACAGTCACTAGTATGAATCCCTCCCAACCTACCTTTGGCCCTGGTTTCCTCCTTTTTATACCTATGTTTTCATACACGGTGTGTCTGGTATTTTTCATAATATATATATATATATAAGAAAACCCATGATGGGGATGGATTGGTTGGCCATGGTCATAAACCGATTCAAAAAGACCTAGGTTCGAGTCCAAACAACTGCCCAATTTCTATCATTTTTTCCATTTTAGTAAAAACCACACAGTGTGTATTATGATATACATCATGTGCACTAAGTTTTAGTTAATAAATTGAAAATATTTTCACAATAAAAAATACATGTTGGTGAAGTTGGCAGATTGGCAGTGTCTCGGAATTGGATCCAAAAGACCCGGGTTCGAACTCGACTAATCTCCTTGCTTCATAAATTTTTGTCTAATTAAAAACCACAGGCTATGAATCTTCTTTCTATTTTACTGTATAAAACTTTTACATAAAATATATTTATTTAATAAATATGAGCATTAGTACAACCTTTTCTCCAATGGTTGAGGGATACATTTTGGAATGGCTGACTTCCTGTTCAAACTTCACCCTAAGGACCAGACCAAAGGTTGTAATTATATTTTTCAAATTTTAGAACACATGGCGTGTATCTACCGATACATTATGTGTATAGATTTATATTTTAGTAAATAATTATATATATATATATATATTATTTTAATTACTAATATAAATTGATATACAGTTTAATATATTAATTATAATATATATATTGTTTAACTAAACAAAAGTATTACACGACATGTCTGCTAGAATACATGTTGTGTACTTTGGCTATAAAATCTTGACCCCAGCCGACATGAGCCCATGTTTTGTGACCCCCCCTTTCCCCAGTTTCTTCACCCACACGCCCTCTGACTACCTGATTCCCAATCACCTAATTTTATACATTTTTATTCTGGATTTATTATGCATTATGATCTTCAGTTTAGGTATGACATTCTCCACTTTTATTTTCATCATTTTACAAGTGTTTTAGTCGATTTACAGATTGGCCGACTGTTTAGATTTCACGGTACATGAGAAAGATACCAAAAAACACATCATGTACAACTATACATTACCACACACTAGCTCATTCAAAATTTGAAACAACATTGTGTGTGTTCAGCACACACCATGTACCAACCAAAATCATGATTTGGTTCCTCATCCACAATGCCTGGAAAACCATGTTTACATACATGACGTGTATGTTTCTTACATGCAGTGTATACCATTTATCTAGTACAACCTGTGTCCAGCATCCACACAGCTAGAAAACCATTTTCCTATACAAGGCGTGTCTCTTGTCTACAGACTGTTTGTCCTTCTCTATCCAGTACATGACCACTCGACATGTCTACCCAGAGCACACAAGATGGTGACCTTCATACAATATATGCCATGTCCTTCAAGATTATACATCGTGCACTTTAGAGTTTTTTATTTTTCTCACATTTTCTTCCTTTTTTTATTTACCTTTCTTTTTTAGGATATAACTGATAGAGACCCTGAGCATGGTATGCGGTCCGCCTCCAATACTGAGGGTTAGAGTCCCACTTTTCTCTAGATACTACTTTGGTCCACGACGAAACCAGTTCTGGACATTCCTATATACCAACCACCTCCACTGGCCATCATTGTTGAGACCCACACATGACATACATGGACATTACATTACTTTTTCAGAATACATAATACATAAAAAAAACATACACCCAAAGTCTGTAATAGTATAGTGTCTTTGGAAACGTGGAACACAATCTTCTAATCATGGTGAAATATCTTCAACATCTCCCATTAATATCATTCCCTTTTATTTTCAAACCTAAAACCTTTCATTATATCATGGGGAAAATAAAACATAAAGAGGGTGAGCTCAAATGCTCAGTAAGGGTAAGCATGGAGAAAATAAAAAAACCATATACATTTGAACATAAAAAATGAAAACAATGTTTAAACATCAAAATCAGGAGAAATGGAATAAAACATTGTAGTACGTAAGGAATATATCATAAAAAAACATTAATCATGATAAAATAGCATGGAAATAAAACATGTAATTATAGAAAACCATTAATAACATGATATGATTTCCATAGTAGCAAATTCATTACTACTAATACCATCACAGTGGACAAAGTCCATTACTGAACCGAGTTTACTTGCCATTCCAACCATATATTACTGAACCAGAATCATTTTCAATTATAGTGATGTCTTTCTCATGAGATATAAATCATCACCCAATGTATTTGAATGAGATATAGGTCCCACCCATCACATAATGAAATTATTCTTACTTGTGCAACAAAATAAACATAAATCATTCATCATAACCCAAAGAATCAAATCGGTTTCATAAACATCATCCCATCCTAACATAATCCATATAAATCAAATGTATGTAATTTCATCATAAGATGAAAAAAAACATGTAAATAATATATACAATATACATGAAACATAATCATTCTAAATAATGTCATCTTAGATGGAGAATAGTTTTAACAAAAAAACATGAAATGTATTCTTGGGGAAAATATCCTTTCTTCTTCAAAATAATTTTCTTTTCACAAAATTACATTAAATTTTAAAAGAAAAGGATTTTTTTAAATAATAATGAAATATTTTAGAGTAATATTAATGAAAATTAGGCATTATGAAATAGTAAAAATCCATTCATGCCGTATAAGTTAAAACAAACATTCTCCTCGTACTTTTGCTGAAAAACTCAAAAAATTTATAGTATGGTAAATAAAAGAAAGATTCATTCCATAACACAAAGTAAAAGTAAAATATGGGGTAAACATGAATTTAAAAATACATAGAATATTACTAAACACTTTCTAAAAAAAATTTATGGACATGGAAGAAAAATATAACCCTAGTAAATACTTACGTATAAGTAATCTCGGATAAAAATGAGATTGAAATAATTATCCCTTACCTTAGGTCCAATTTCTTCCGTACATGACTAAAACTCTCTTACAATGGGATTAAACATATTATTAACATGTTACATAACAATAATAATAAATATCATATCATATATTTTTCACTTATGACTTTATATTACCCGTTCTTTTGTAAATTATTTGTTAAAGCAGTGTTTTGGGTAAAATAGTTTCATTTATCATACGTGTTTAGACTTGTTGTTGTTGATATTATTAGTTATATCCTGATTTAATTAATTACATAATTTAAAACATTATTTTTATATAATATATATTAAGTATATAAATATATATGATAAATGGATCAATTGAAGAAAATACACCGTTCATGGAGACGGTAGGTCGTACGCACACATGAACACTATTTTCATTTCCTAATTGAATTAAATAGAATAAAGTAAATGAAAAATATATGTACATAAATCCAGTATCATTATTATCTAAAATATTTCATGATTATTTATTATATATACTTTATAATAATACTTTAATGCTTAATCATTGAAAATGAATCTTATCCCGTTTGTGGAGACGGTAGTCCGTACGTACGCATGAGCGACAATATCATTCTTTTGATATTAAAATAATATATAATTAGATGGTATATAATATATGAAGAATCATAATAATGATATATTTAATATTTATATCATTTATACTCATTTTTATACCCATCCAAATGATGTAATATTTGAATAACAAACTACCCCACGATGTGGAGACGGTAAGTCATACGTACACAAGTGTGGTGACTTTTTTAATTCATAGGATGGATAAAATAACTAATATGGTTATACCATTTTTATAAAAACATAAAAGTATATATAAGATACTTGAGTTATTATTTTTTAATGGAAAAAACAAAGAAGTAGGAAGTGGAAGACGAAAGGAACTTGAAATAAGTGGTGAGATATTTACCTCTTCTTCGGGATCTTACTTTTGATTTGATCAAAATGGATCATTAGGTTAGATTTTTGACTAAAGGAAGGCCTCTATGATGAAGGGATGATAGTATACGGTATTTTTGAAGGGTTTGTATGAGCAAAATGACTATGAAGGTGTGAATTAGAGATAAGGGTGAGTACCTTTTTATAAGAGGGGTGAGGGGCAGCTTAGGAAAAATTTAAAATATTATTTTTTTAATAAATTCATATTCTATTTATAATGGATAAAAACTGACTTATATCAAGTATAGGGTAGGATTGGGTCTAAATAATCTCAACCAATAGGTTGTAGACAAGTCTAGATTACCATTTTAACCGTATCATTTAAATTTAACTCTATGTTAAATTATTTAACTTTTACCATGTCTTCTTGTATTCTTACACTATATGGTTAATAAACATACTAAAAACTTCCAATAGAACCCCAATTGGTTCATTAATGTAATATATATTATTATATAAGTCTTTTGTCCGAGCCTTGGATTTTTAGGACCCTTATATCAATTAATAATATAATATTTCTTATAAAAACACTTTTATGTCAATTTTGTCACTATTTGGTAATTCGTTTCTGCTAAATTCATAACACCATTATTACTTTGAAAACAATTGATATAACCAACACTAATATGTTATATTAACCGATAAAATTAGTTTAATTCATAAAAAGTCTAAAATTACATTTATTTCGGTATTTATAATATAAATTATGTTAATATTTCATTAATAAGGTAATTACTGCATCATCATTGTGTCATAAATAAAATAAATTATTTAATGTCTAAAAAATATAAATAAAATGCCTTTATGTTGGAAATATTTTTGTATTTATAATGAATATTTATATTCGAATTTATCTTATGTATAACCCTATATTAAAAATGTTTTACTTATTAAAATTTGATTTTAATTCTTTTAACTCTTCTTTGAATTAAATAATAATAAATGTCCTAATCTAATCCAAGTGGACCTAAATGGTCATGTTTTATTCCTAAGGTTGTTTTTGGTCTAATTAAACTTATCCAATATAATTAAGACATGTGTTAGGGTAATAATAATATCATTTTTACTCTTAATTACCCTATTTACTTTTAACTGTGGTAATTAAAAGTTAAAAGTTACTATTCACAAAAAAATTATTTTCATCTCATTGAGAAAAATTTTACTTACTGATATAAATCGTGTCTCTCAAATTTTTGAAATTCCACTCAATGATGTGGTAAAATTATGTTTTATGTAAATTTTCAAATTGTCCTAAGAGGATGGATAAAAATGGTGAAAAGTTCAATAAAAATTTTATATATCTAAAATTATTTTAAAACAACTCCAATGAATTAAATTGAAATTATAGAGGTATTATGTATCTATTTTTACTTAAAATAAATTTAAATAAAATAATTAATTATTTAAATAAAAATTCGGTTTTAAACTATAACTCAGGGTTTTTAACTATTCATCAAAAATTGAAAGATTTCAGAAAAATACAAAAAATTCACCATAGGATAACATTGATATTACGAGTCCAAAAATGAAGTACATTTTGAATGATAAAATTTATAAAATTTCAAAAAGTTGGTATTAATACTCATAACTACTAGTTTATACAATATTTTAATAACATATCATTGTTTAGTGATACTCAGTATTGTGTACAACGCAAGCTATCGAAGAAGGTCACGATAATGTGTAATGCAAGCCAAGTCAGAGTTGCGTGTAGTGAAAGCACCCTTTGGTGTTTCAAATAACATAATCAAAACTTATTTCATTTATACATTAAAAAAAATTATACTTAATGTTGCGTAGAATAATTTCCCCAAAATGAACTTGGAATTGTGTGTAATACGAGCCAAGAATAGTGTTGCGCATACTGCAAGCTAATACAGTACATCATCATCATCATCATCATTAAATTTATTTCGGGTGCAAGCTAATACAGTGTTGCATATAGTACAAGCTAATCCTGGTGTAGTGTACAATAGAAGATATCAAAGAAATTAAACTGAATATATCTCATAAAATCTTGGGGTGTTACATTCTACCCCCTTAAAATGAATTTCTCCCTCAAAATTCATCGGGGTTATAAATTGTTTACTACTTGAAAGTTTCTTTCCTAGAAACCCACATCATAAAAAAGAATACACTACTAGATTTTTGTGTTTCTGCGCCCCTGCACATGGGCGACCACCATTGGCGGTCGCTACTCCCGCATAAAAAAAGGCGGGATTTTTCCCGCCTTGTCATTCCGCACTTCCTTCTCGCCACTGCAACTTCAGGCCATCTCCCCGCCGCATGCCGCCTCATCCGTTCACCATTTCCACTGCTTGTGTCTACCCTCTCTTCCCCCTGCCCCACTAGTAGGTGACCCCCGTCACCCCCCCACAACATCGGACCACCATCCACATCCACCCTCAACTTACCACACTTCCCTCCGGCCGCCGCAGATTCGCCATGACCGGCCGTGAAGCTTCACCATCCCTCCCCACCGCTGCCGAGTCCACCAATCATCAATACAACACAGTTTTGCGCTGTATTTCGATAAAGGCTTTAGCGACCGCCATTGGCGGTCGCTTTTGCTCTTTACCGACGAAGCAAAAGCGATCGCCAAAAGCAGTCGCCAGGCGGTCTCAATAGGCCTTTAGTGACCGCTTTTGGCAGTCGCTAATGGCCATTAATGTAGTAGTGATACTAATACTTAATTATAAAAAGTGATGTATGAAACATAATGGTTACCTAAATTAACTCATCACTGGGTTTCCACATAGAAGAACATAGGAAAAAATATGGATATAGAAGATAAATCTGACCATCAAGTAATGATGGAGAGTGGTAGAGAACATGGCTATGAAAATGAGAACAATCACAAATCCATAAATTTGTGATGATCAAATGTACCTTCTGATTAATCAGATATAACAGTACCGGGACAACATTTTTGGCTTTCAAGATCATTTCCCTAAAGTTGATGAATTTTTACATAAGGAGAAATAATTACATGATTTCAGTGTAATATCATCATTGGTCATTCTATGAACAGTTTCCACTTCATCTCTTATTTAAAATAATGAAGTTGAATTTGTTATTCTGGAAGTATTAGAAGATCATGCGATATGATGATTAGTCATTCCATCTATCTCAAACATAAGGTTAGCGAAAGTTATTAAATTTACATAAGTCAATATATGGTGAGATTAATCATATATGGTTCTAAAAATGGAATTATACATCATCTATCATACAACTTAATAAAATAAAACTAATTTCTACTAACCAAGGACTTTATTTAGGCTAGTGGAAGGAAATAAAGGCCTATTGCACTTTAGTTGTGGTTCGATTCTCGCATCCTTGTCCGATGTGATGGGTTGTTTCCCATCCTATGGGTTGTCCTTTTTCTAAAACTATACTATTATAACATTTCAGAAAAAGTTCTAGCCTTAAACAATACTATCTGATGTCTAACATAACCCATTCCAATCTTTAGGCTTATCCAAAATACTTCTGTCCAATCTCATATTTTAATGAAAAAGATTACCCGATAGGTCGTATAAGAAGCATGTGAATACCATCATTTATCCCCCATACATCATAAGATATATCTTTTTGATCACATTTGAAACATGTGAATACCTTAATCATGTATTCTTGAAACATTAATTACCATATAACCATAGTGAAAACATGAATGTTGTAAAACATTAACTCTTTCCACATAAAAAAATCCCAAAATTTCTATATACTCAAACCATAATGTCACATTGTACTTATATCAGGGATGATCTTGTTAATACTATAATTTTCTCTATATCCCTTCATTATGTGCATATCAACTTATTTCCAACAATATCTGAATAACCTTTCATGGTTACCGGTACCATTCAACATATTCTTTCAAATACTTTAGAAAAAAAATAGTGTAACAATCCTTAGACGTGTCTTTATTCCATAGTACCATTACCTATACAACATATCTCTTGAAAAAAATAAATCATTCCACTGCCTTCTTAAACCACTGACCGAGCTTCAAAAATTCATTCATCTCACATATCATTTGTAGTCTCTTCATCTTCATCAATATAAATACTATCCATAAGACCATGATGATTTTCTTAATGAGAGTTTCCCTTAGGGAATTGGTTTGCATAATTCCCATACATTCCACATTTTAAACATTTAACCTTTATTGATTTCTTAGGAATACAATTATCCTTGTACATGGTGTTAACTGAACCATTTACTCTGCAATTACTGGCTTTGTGTCCTTCTTTTCCACACCCAAATCATCTTCCAGTTCCTTTGATACATTCTCCCTGATGCCTCTTCCCACATAATTTACATGAAATAAATTGAACTTTCTTTCCTCTACGATCATCATTAAACTCCATCTTTCTTTTATTAGAAGAGTCGGAAAACAGACCAATGTTGAGATTAGATATCATACTATGAGATTGCTGATTAGGCATAATAACATTTTTTGGACTTCCAAATCCCATTTCATTTGGTTTCTAATGTATAATATCATTCCATTGTTCATCATATCCTCCATTATCGCGAATGTTCTTGTTTCCATCCATTTTCTAAAACCCAAAAAAGAATAGTGAGAGAGGAAAAATCAAACTAGTAAAACAACAAAAATAGAGGGGGAGTACCTATAATATCTAACATCTTAGGTTTAATTCTATGATCGTTACCATAATTCTTGGACAATAACCTATACTTATAAATAACCTTAGGGACATCCCTATACATACCATAGAAATATCTCAAGGGATCTCACGAATGTTTTTTCATCATAGTTTCCTAAGGTTAACTAAACCATTCCTCTGATACCAACTATAGAGACCCACACTTGACATACATGGACATTACATTTCATTTGCGTAATACTTAATACATAACAAAAATAGACACCCAAGGACTGTAATAGTTTAGTGTCTTTGGAATCATGGAACACAATATTCTAATCATGGTGAATGATCTTCAAATTCGCCCATAAAGATCTTTATCTTTTTTTCATACCTAAAACCTTTTTTTATATCCTGGGGAAAAGAAAACATAAAAAGGGTGAGCTCAAATGCTCAGTTAGGGTAAGCATGGAGAAAATAAAACAAACCCTATACATTTGAACTTAAAAACATGAACATAATGTTTAAATATAAAAATCTTGAGCAATGGAATAAAACAAGGAAGTGCATAAGGAATAGATCATAAAAGAACATTAATAATGATAAAATATCATGGGAATAATACATGTAATTGTGGAAAACCATTAATAACATTATATGATTTCCATAGTAGCCAAGGCATTGCTGCGAAGACTATCATAGTGGACAAAGTCCATTACTGAACTGGGTTTACTTGTTGTTCCAGCCCTATATTACTGAACCAGATTCACTTGTCATTCCATCCATGTCTATATTATGAGATAAAAATCTTTACCCAATGCATTTTAAGGAGATATCGGTCCCACTTATCTCATAATGAAATCTTTCTTACTTGTGTCACAAAATAAACATAAGTCTTTCATCATAACCCAAAGAATAAAATGGGTTTTATAAACAGCATCCCATCAAAATGTAATCCATATAAAACAAATGGATATAATTTAGTCATAAGAATAATAAATCCATGTAAATAATAGATACATTATACTTGAAACATAATCATACTAAATATTGTCATCTTAGATGGATAATAGTTTTGACAAAACACTTGAAATGAATTCTAAAGGAAAATATCCTTTCATCTTCAAAATCATTTTCTTTTCACAAAATGTCATTAAATTTTTAATGAAAAGTATTTTTTTGAAAATAATCATGAAATATATTAGATTAATATTCCTTAAAATTACGTGTTATGGAACCGTAAAAATCCGTTCATGCCTTATATGTCAAAAAAATACATTCTACACGTACTTTTGCTGGAAAAGTCAAAAGGCTTCTCGTATGGAAAACAAAAGAATGATACTCTCCATAACATAATGTAAAAGTCAAATTGGGGAAAAACTGAGATTAAACATACATTGAATATTATTAGACACTTTATGAAAAACATTTTTATGGACATGGATGAAAAATATAACCCCAGTATATATTTACGTATAAGTAATCTCAGATAAAAATGAGATCGGAATAATTATCCATTACCTTAGGTCCAATTTCTTCCGTACGTGTCCGAAACTCCTGTATTGTGGGTTTAAACATATTATTAACTTTTAACATAACCATAATAATATTTATGATATCATATATGATTCACTTATGACTTACATTACCTGTTCTTTTGTAAATTCCATGATAATGCAGCGTTTTGGGTAAAATTGTTTCATTTATCGTATGTGTTTTGACTTGTTTTTCTTAATATTATTACTTATATCATTATTTACATAATTCCAGAATATAAAAAATGATTTATATATAATATATATTCATCATATAAATATATATGACAGATTGATAAATAGAAGGAAATACACCGTTCATGGAGACGGTAGGTCGTACGTGTGCATGAACGTTGTTTTCATTTCCTTATTGAAATGAATAAAATTAAGTAAATGAAACATATATAAAAATAAATCCAATATCATTATTATTTAATATATTTAATGATTATTTATTATATATACTTTAAAATCATACTTCAATGGTTAATCATGGAAAATGAATCTTATCGCATTCGTGGAGATGGTAGTCCGTACGTACGCACAAGCGGCAATATCATTCTTTTGATATTAAAATCATATATAATTGAATGTTATATCATATATAAAGAATAATAATAATTTTATATTTATTATTTGTATCATTTATACTAATTATTATACCCATCCAAATGAGGGAATGTTTGAATAACAAACTACACCACGACGTGGAGACGGTAAGTCGTACTTACGCACGTGTGGTGACTTTTTTTCATTCATAGGATGGATAAAATAACCAATATGGTTTTAAAATTTTTATAATAACATCAAAATATATAGAACTTATTGGATTTATTATTTTAAAATGTAAACAACAAAAAATGAGGATGTGGAAGAAGAAAGTAACTTGAAATAGGTGGTGAGATATTTATCTCTTCTTCAGGTTCTTCCTTTGGATTTGATAAAAAGGGATCCATAGCCTGAATTTCTGAGTAATGGAAGGCCTATAAGCTGAATTTAGGACAGTTGAGAGGGTATTTTTGTAGGGTTTGGATGAGCCAAATGGCTTTGGAGGTGTGAATTAGAGGAAAGGGTGAGTTCCCTTTTATAAGAGGTGTGAGGGTCACCATAAGAAAAACATAAACTATTATTTAATAATAAATTCATATTCGGTTTATAATGAATCCAAAGTGACTTATTCAAGGATTGGGTGGGGATGGGTTGAAATCCTCTCAACCAATAGGTTTTATACATTTTTATATTACCTATTAACCTTATCATTTAGACTTAACTCTAGGATAAACTATTTACCTTTTACCTTGTCTTATTGTATTCTTACACTATATGGTTAATAAAATTACAATAAACTATCAATAGAACCCCAATTGGTTCAGTAATGTCATATATATTATTATATATGTCTTTTGGCCAATACTTGTATTTTTATTACCATTATATAAATTAGTAATATAATATTTGTTTTAAAAACTCTTTTATGTCAATTTTGACACTATTTGGTATTTTGTTTTTTTTTCTAAATTCATAACAACATTATTACTTCAATTAAAATTATTATAACAACTCCTAATATGTTATATTAACCTATTAAAATAGTTAAATTCATAAAAATTCTGAAATTACATTTATTTAGGTATTTATAATATCAATTATATTAATATTTCATTAATAAGGTAATTAATACATCATCATTGTGTCATAAATAAATTAAAATATTTAATGTCTAAAAATTAAAAATAAAATATCATTTTTTAGGAAATACTTTTATATTCTTAATGTATATTTATAGTCCAATTTATCTTATGTATAACCATATATTAAAAATGTTTTACTTATTAAACCTTGATTTTAAATATTTTAACTCTTCATTTAATTAAATTATAATAAATGTCCTAATCTAATACAATTGGACCTAAATGGAAATATTTTATTCATAAGGTTCTTTTTGGTCGAATTACACTTATCCAATAGAATTAGGACATGTGTTAGGGTAATAATATTATCATTTTTACCCTTAATTATTCTATTTACTTTTAACCGTGTTAAATAAAAGTTAAGAGTTACTATTCACCAAAAATTATTTTCATCTCATTGAACCGAATTTTACTTACTGATATCAATCATGTCTCTTGGATTTTTGAAATTCCACTCACAGATGTTGTAAAATTATGTTTTATGTAAATATGCAAATTCTCCTAGGAGGTTGGTAAAAGTTGGTGAAAAGTTCAATAAATTTTTTATATATCTAAAATTATTATAAAATGACTCCAATGAATTTAAATGAACTTATATAGGTATTATGTATCTATTTTGACTTAAAATAAAATAAATAAAATAAATAATTATTTAAATAAAAATTCGGTTCTAAATTATAACTCAGTGTTTTTCACTATTCATCAAAAAATTGAGAGTTTTCAGAAAAATACCAAAAATTCACTCGAGGATAATTTATATATTCTGAATCTAAAAATGAAGTCCATTTTAAAAGACAAAATTTATTAAATTTCAAAAAGTGGGTTTTAATATTCATAATGGTAAGTTTATAAAATATTTTATTAACATATCATTGTTTAGTAAAACTCGGTATTGCTTACAATGCAAGCTATTGAGGAAGGTCGCGATTGCGTGTAATGCAAGCCATTTCAGGGCTGCGTGTAGTGAAATATCCCTTTGGTGTTTCGTATAACATAATGAAAACTTATTTAATTTATACATTAAACAAAATCTATACTTAATGTTGTGTAGAATAATTTTAACAAAATGAACTTGAAATAGTGTGTAACATGAGCCAAGAATAGTGTTGCGTATACTGCAAGATAATACAGTGTTGCATATAGTACATTCTAATATTGGGGTAGTGTACAATATAAGACAACAACGAAATTAAAAAGAATATATCTCATAAAATGTCGGGGTGTTACAATCATTTTCCCACTCACCGCCTTGGTAGAGGCTGGTCCCATCACCACACCTCCACCCCCCCCATATGGAGCCTCCGAGCACTATCATTTCTTCTCCTCCATCTTCCAAACCTCCTACGCCCTCTCCAATCATAGCTGATCCATCATCAGCCACCACATATAGCAGGCCTTTATCTACTGTGGCCGATCTGCCACCAGAGCCAGCCCTTGATATTGTACCACCTTGGACGGCCCCTGTGAGTGTACACTATCCTTGCATGGTGTTCCCAGTCACCGACTTGGATCATGACAGAGTCCATGGGTTCTCTATCGGCGCGATACCATTGAACAATCATTATCTCTATAGTAGCATACCTCAATAGCTCGGTATCTGGGGAGAGTTGGAGGATATCATCGGGCACACATTGTTACTCATGATCTTCTAGGTCAACAATCCATTTTTCAAAGATTTTTTTTTGGATTTTGCTAGTTCCTTTGAGTTCTACGGGCCCATGTACTAGGGGACGCCTGGAAATGAAGTCCTAGTGGTCAAATTTCGGCTAGATGGTTGACCTTTCTCACATACTATGACCGAGTTTGGATGAGAGTGTGGTTTATATCCTCCTCTTCTCACAGCGCCCATATCCCCAACCTGATCCACCCCGATCGTTCTGAGCTCATTTACATGTGGTGGGATATTGCTGGGCCTAACCAACACTACACCCCCACTTCCCAGAAGATTAACCTCATTACTGACCCTATTCTCTATTTTACTCACCGGGGCTTTAGCGCCATCATTTTCCCCATCCACGGGGATATGGGGGTTGTGACCAACAATGACATAGAGCTCCTCAACTGTTTCATCTAGAAAAACTACCCGAACCCCCTACCTTGCCTCATCCTACTTCCACACCATGTTCACTAACTATTATGGAAACCTAAATAGTGGATTCTATGCCACCCGCCTTGCCCACCTCCTTAGAGCTTTTTATCCATCACTTCTTCATGAACGGTTATGTTCCCACCATCAGATGGACTTCCTCATGCTTATTCACTTGGGCATGGTTCGAAAGTAGGTGGTGCTTATATCCTTTCCCAGGAAATACCCCCACCCCTGCCAACCCTCCTGCTCCTACCGATTCCCTTTCTCTTTACTTCACCTCCCCTTTCAGATCTCCCACCCTTCCCTTCTTCCATTCCCATTATCCCTCGTGGACCTCCCAATCACTTCTCCTTCCGCACCCAAGGATAACATCCCCATATCCATCCACCTAGCTAGGCTTGACCCCAACTTGACTCGTCTGACGCATCATAAGGCTTATATCCTTCAGTAGTAGACTGCTTCTACTCAGTTTCTGTACCACATTTAGAGTATGGTGGAGCTTCTACAATAGCATCAGGGGCTTCCCATTCCACTGGTGGCTCCTTTTTCTTCCATGCCTCCAGCTTCCCCCGTACCACTTTCGGGCACATTCATGTCTATAGACTCTATCCTGATATTCACTAAAAGTCCTGAAGCAACTCCTCTTATAGAGATCTCCCTCATAGACACCCCTTGACCAGCATCCCAAACACAGGCCAAGGCCTCTCTATCTCTGGCTACTACAACTTTTATTCCAGATATAGCTTTGGAGCCTCCACCTTCTACAACTGCTGATCCATCATTGTTAGTTACTTCTCTACATGATTTTTTCTTTTCTAAGGAAACACCTAAACAGGTTTTTGGGTACATTTCTTCCAATATATACCTATATTTTTGTGATATATAGTTCATGTGATCTATGGTGTATGCTTGCAGTTTTTTTCACTCCACAACCGTCACAGGTACTATGGAATGATTAGGGATGTACTTATCAAACACTCCCCATTTATCATCACCTAGACATGAGGGGAATATATTTTTTTTTTTCAAATTTCATTTCTTTCTTTTTTATTGCACATTTTTATTCTTCTATTACTTCCCCTCATCCTGGTCCACTATTTTGTACCCATATTGCCTTCTCCACCTTTTGTGGCACTTGGTGGTCCACGTGCAGTATTCCCTATGGGGGAGGGTCTCCCAAGCACCTTATACTTTTCACTTACCATCATATAGTGTAACACCCCAAGCTTCCATGTTACGCTTCTCTTTCAATAATGCAATAGCTTTCATTGTACACAAGTTCAAGATTATTACACACTGTGACCAATCAAAGTAGTTGTCATGAATAGTAATATCCACATTTTGAAATTTTATAAATTTTATTATTCAAATTGGACTTCATTTTTGGATTTGTAATATCGAAATTATCCTATGTTGAATTTTTTGTTTTTTCTGAGAACTTCTAATTCTTTTTGAATAGTGTAAAATACTAAACTTTAATTAATAATAAATTTTTATAAAAATAATTTATAGTGATAAACTATCATATTTAGTGGTTTTAAAGTATAAATAGAATAAAATTTTACTATTTTATCCAATGGTGGTCATTATAATTAATTTCACTTTGAAATTGGACATAAACAATTGTCAATCTTTTGATTGATATTATTTCTTAAAAACACGCTATTTGTTTTGACAATGAGAATTAATTATAAAATTAATTAATTAAAATTATATGTTTTAAATTTGGTAAAATAGACATCATTTTTGAATTTGGAATATAAAATATATATTAGGGATAATGTTTGGTATTTTTCTGAAAATATTCAATTTTTGATGAATAGTGAAACCACTAAGTGGTAGTTAAAAAACTGATTTTTCGTTTAAATGAAATTTTACCGATTCTATGAATTGAATTTAAAAACTCCAACATATATGGTTGTAATTAGTAATTATAATGTGTTTCAATGGGATGAAAATGATTTGTTTTTGAATAGTAACTTTTGAGTATTATTAACCCCGATTAGAGTTAATTAGGGTAACTTAAGGTACAAAATAATGTTATAATAATATGAAATTATTTTGACACATGTGAAAAATTTATTGTATGAGTCTTGGAAGACCAATAAAAACCAGAGGTAAATTTTTTTACCCCATGGATCCACTTGGGTATGATAATTACATTAATACCTTTTTATTTTAAAAAAAAATAAAAATGTCACAAATATGTATTTTTTTACTAAAACAATTTTTTCAAGGGGTTAACTAAGTTATCTTTTTTACTATGAATATTCATTAGAAATATAAAATTATTTCCTAAAACATGGTAGTTTTTTTATTATTTTTAGACATCAAATAAAAAAAATTATTTAGGACACCATGATGATTCAACGATTATCTCATTAATGAACGATTTAAATAAAATCAAATGATAACGTAAACTCTAAGACATATACTTTTATAAAACCTATTATATGGGTGGATTTAGAATATTTATCACCTTATCCTAGATATATATCATTTTGGGACATTCATAATTCGAAAATAACTTTATAATAAAATAATATTTTCAATCTTTCCAAAAGTGCCCCTCCTCTCCTCTTATAAAAAACCCCCACCTCTACCACCTTATTCACACATTCAAAGCCATTTGTCTCAGAACAAATCTACCCAAATAACCTCTAACCTTTCCTATCTTCATCCTAGAAGCCTTACTTTAGGTGTAAAGAACTTCAAGAAACCCTTTTGGTTCAAACCAAGGGGAGTTACCCGATTTAAAGGTAATGTCTTCTCTTATGTTCTTTTGTTTAATTTTGATTCTCTAACCCCTTAAACTCTTTTATTACATTATTTTGTAAAAAAACCAGTATCTTCAATATACTATAATTTTTTTATGAGAATTATTTGATTTACACTTACACACACCTTCGTCTAACTGTTAATGAACATACTGTTTCTGTGGGTGGCGAATTACTACCTCATGAAATGATGATTGTTCAATCTTCTTTTAACACCTCTCATGGTGAAAATTATGATAAAACTTTTTTTATATATGATATATATTATGATAATGTTGTCACTATGAATCTGTATTTATCTTTTATATCATACCATTATGGTTTCCATTATGGGTAAACATGATAATATCATTAGAGGAACTGCGGGCTACCGCCCCCTCAAAGTGATGTGACTCGTTAATACCATATGTGGTACATATAGAGGATGAATTTAATGATATTATATATGAAAATATACTGGAATTATGATATAACTGTGTATCATTATGTTTTAATTTCATTAAATATGAAATATAAATGAAATTAGCGTTCATGCGTACGTACGACTTACCATCTCCATTAACGGTGCATTTCATTTCTTACCTCTAAATGTTATGTAATATTATAAATACATGTATATACTAGATATATATGACATATATGATATCTAAATCATTTATATAATTCTTAATAAAATGTATATTTTACCACTTGAACAACTTGTAATTATAAGAGATCCATTTTTGACTCAACTACCAAATATCGACAAAACGACTGTTATTAACATAAATGACTATGTAATGTTTATAACATGTTAATAAGTGATATAATAGGAATAATAAAGTTTAAAAAGGTTATGTAGAAAGTATAAAATAACTTTAACTTATTATTTATGATGTTAAAGGACGAATAGGTGTAGTCTTACTTGAGGTAAGTGATTCTACCTCTCTCCTTCATTTTAAGTATTCTCTTTAATGCCATCTCTTTTAAGATCCTATTTCTTATGTTGGGGGATGCTATTTTATATTCCTCTTACAAGATTTTTTATAATGAGATACCCTATTTGATCTCATTAATCCATTTTTGGATGTTTTATGTGGCGCCGTTAGGCTGGTGAATTTTCGTAAGGAATTTATTATCTCACTTTTAATTCTGTGTGATTTCCATTGTTCTCCACTTATTTCATGTGGTGTAATGTGTAATTATATTCCATATATAATATCATGTCTCTATTTATATTCATTTTATTATGTGTTTCATTTTTTTTTTATTGTCTTTTGGTCATACGACTCGATTGATTATAGCGAGGTAACGGTTTATTTCACAATCTCTTCATTCTTCGAGGTTGTTTATACGTAATTATATATTGGGACCTCATTATCATACACATCCATGTTTCTTAAAAATGTATTTCAAAAAACTCTTACTATTTTATAGACTATGGTTTAAAGTCATTTATACCCTTTTTTACATTTTATAAGATGTTTATAAAGGAATATTTCCGTCTTTTTCCAAACAAGGTCCTTTTAAACATTTTTGACAAAATTAAGGTAAGAATGTTTTTTTAACTTATACAGTTGGTGAGGCTATTTTCTACCAATATACATTCGTTGAAGCTTCCCTTACTATCTTATAAGAATATTTTAGAAGTAAATGTTTTATTTTATAATTATGCGACTCCTAAATTATTTCAAACTATAAAGAGATATTTCTCCAAAAAGGGGTTTGATTTCATCTATGTCAACATCCTTTGATGGATTTTAAATTTATTTGGACTTAATTTATTAGGATACAAAACATACATATTGTATTGAAGGTTTTGTGATATTTTTTACTATGGATGTGCTATTTTTACACCATTCATGATTTATGTTTAAAGTATTGACATTTTATATGCTAGTTTTAATACGAATGTTTATGATATGTCTAAACCTTTTCATATGAGGAATGTATTGGACTTAGTAAGTGATTGGTGGAGCTCTATATAGCTCCTCGATGCATCGTGAGGTCTCATGAGACAAATAGACGAGGAATTGGCCAAGACCCTTTACCAATTTGATTTATGGTTTTGGCCGAGGCCTTATTCATTTTTAGATGTCTTTGAGGAGGCCTTGAAAAAATGTTTTAGAATGTACGACATTATACATTTCCTCATTATGAAAATAATATTGATGGTTCATGTGGTCATTCGACTTGTTGAATTCCAATGATTATGTTTTATTATGGCATTATTTACTTATCTTATATTCCTACCATAAAAGTATTCATTTTTATTATTATTAAAGGCATGTGGTTTCAATTATTCACCATGTTTAATATTTATTTTATCTTCCGATGTATTTCTTACCCTTACTGAGCGTTTGAGCTCACCCATTTCTTATGTTTCATTTTCCCAGGATATGAAGAAGTTAGTTATGAGTGACTTTCATGAATTATTCAGGAGGATCAGATGTTTCCAATGGAAAAAATTCGTGTTGTATTTCTTTTAATGTTTTAAAGTTGAACTTATGTATGTAATTTGTATTCCAAGACAGAAAAACTAATCCGTCCTTTGGACTGGATTCCATGTAATTATGCCAATGTATTAATATAATATACCGACTCTAGGTAACTGGGGTCAGGGCGTTACAGTTGGTATCTGAGGAATTTTAGTACAAACCGTGTAATCTAGATTTAGATAAACTCTTATTAGAGATCATATTCCTAAGATGGACTTTGAGGATTAATATATAATAACTTTATAGAATTTGTTATTGTAGAGATTTTGTGAGTTTTCCGAGTAATACATCTCTGTCTGGATATGAGTAGGTAGAGGCGGATCTAGCATAGATGTACCAAGGGGTAAAACCAGAAAACACCACTTGGAGATAGACTCGAACGGAAACTGGTGCACGACAAGAGGCCTTGCTGCACTCTGGGTTACGAAACTCCTGGGGGATATGCATTGGAAATTTATCATTTTATTTACAAACCATTATGAAGGGTTTATGAGTATATAATTCCTCAAAGAAATCATTTTTATGATTATGGATTATATCCATAAACTGTTCAACTCATGTTATGTGTTTTACAAGTTTGGATTTATGTATTGTGATTCATAAACTAATCTAGTGTATTACATTGTTTATAAATAGCGCCTAGTGGAAGGAATGGAAACAGTGTCAATGCACACAATCCATGTAGGGATTTACCTCTTGTTAAAGATAATTATAGTGGAGCTAGTGATACAACTGGTGAGGATTAGCTTTTCACCATACTTGGAATGCTCACTATGGTTATTAATAATAACCTTACCCATATGTAGCACCCTAATCCACAGCGTGGTGGATCAATTTTAGATCGGTTCATAAGGAAAAAACCACCAAAATTTAATGGGGGTACAAATCCATTAGTAGTTGAGAAATGGATAATCTCCTTAGGTAAAATATTCCACACCTTGGGGAGTAGCGAAAGGGAGAAAGTTGTCATCGCAGTTTAACGCCTCCCTGGAGATGCGAATCAATGGTGGCCACTGATTCAAAGCACAAAGGAAGATGATTAAGTATCAAATATGGAATGGAGGAATTTTAAAGAAATTTTCATAGAAAAATACGTTCCTCAGGACCATCGAGAGGATATGGAAAGACAATTTCTCAGTCTGAGGAAAAAAGAGGATGAGATTGTTGCAACGTATGAAGCTAACATTACAAGGTTTGCGAGGCATGCGGAAGATTATATACGTAACCCAAAAAGTAAGATCGATCGTTTCTTTTCTGGGTTAAAACCGTTTCTCCATCGAGCATTAGCGTCACAATCACTCTTAAAGTATGAAGATATAGTCTCGTTTCCTATCAAGATAGACTAGGAATTCTCTAAATCATATGACAATAAAGTAAAGCAAGAGAATAAGAGAACGGTGGAACAAGTGACAGATAAAGGGAAAAAGGGAAAGAAGGATCTTCCATTATGTGATAATTGTGTGAAGAATCACCCCAGTACTTGCCTAAAAGGAATGAGAGTTTGTTATAAATGTGGAGAAAAAGGTCACCAGGCTCGTGATTACACGGGAATGAATGTGGCTATGAATGTTGAATGGTACAATTATAGAGAAATGGGGAATTATGAAAATTAATGTCATACGCGTCAGGGAACATACCTTAGAAAAGGCCAAGGGATCAAGGCCAATCTTATGTTGTTACTACAGTTGAAGTGGAATAATTAATGTATTGGTTATTTTGGACTCAAGGATTATATTCTGGTTATAAGAACAAAGTGATATATATAAGGGTTGTACTGAAATACATTTTGTTCACATTATGGTTTTAATATGACTAAGGTAATCATATTTCCAGTATGTGACAATAAAAGAATATTTACTTTTTCTGGGGAATCTGATGTCACAATTGATATTTTAATTTAGATACCTTTTATAGAGAGTCCGGACAGAGGTTTTTTGGATAACCATAATGTTTGGAATGGATTAAGTTTAACTTTTAATAGTATTATTTATGTTTAAAACATTTCTTATGATTATTTTTTTAATATTATAATACTATAGTTTTAGGAAAAGGACAACCTGCAGGTCGAGTGATAACCCATCGTGTTAGAAAAAGCAGTAGGAATCACACCCACAACCATAGTGCTACAAGACTTTATTACCTACCAATAGCCTACAGGAAGTCCCTGGTTATTACAAAATATTTTTCTTCATGGTTTCTGTTAATATTTGGAACCTTATACGATTAGGATAAATATAATATTTTTGAGTTCTATTATCTTTTTGAGTGACAGATGAGTTTGTGGTATAGAGTAGTTGAAGGATGAAATTCTACTTTTCAAGTATATATATATATATATCTTATTCTATGAAGAAATTAATTCTTAAACATTTGGGACATGTTATTAAAACAAAAAATGTGTTATCCTAATACCTTTTGTTTTGTGGAACTAATGATATTTTAAATCATCATAGATTGATGGCTTTGAGGCTCTCAATTTTACACTTGTTTGCGATTGATGACCTCAATAAGTTCCTATAAATATTTACTTTTTTCCTCTAATTACGTGTCCTTAATTTCCACAAATTTTCTCCTATTCAAAACCCTAATTTGGTGGTGACTTTCTCATTTCCCATTCCATCTTATTAAAACTAAATTTTTCTAACCCTATTTTCGATATGGGTTTTCCACAAAGGTATTTTCTATTTTCAAACATTTATTTTAGAAGAACAATTTCAAATTGTGAGAACACAATTTATTAAATGAGGGAAGAATGTAACACACCATGTTTCCATGGTACGCTTCTCATTAAATAATGAAATAGCTTGCATTGTACGCTAGTTCGAGATTATAACACACCGAGACCAATCAAAGTAGCCGTTATGAATAGTAAAAACCAATTTTTTAAATTTTATTAATTTTATTACTCAAATTGGACTTCATTTTTGGATTTGGAATATCAAAATTATCCTAAGTTGAATTTTTTGTTTTTCCTGAGAACTTCAAATTTTTTTAGGAATAGTGTAAAATACTAAACTTTATTTAATTTTTTTTAATCTAAATAATTTATAGTGATAAATTATACTATTTAGTTGTTTTAAAGCATAATCAGAACATATTTCTACCATTTTATCCAATTGTGGTCATTATAATTATTTCACTTTGAAATTGGACATAAACAATTGTCAATCTTTTGATTGATATTGTTTCTTAAAAACACGCTATTTGTATTAACAAAAAAAATTAATTATAAAATTAATTAATGAAAATTATATGTTTTTAATTTGGTAATATATAAATCATTTTTTAATTTGGAATATCAAATATATCTTAGGGTGATTTTTTTGTATTTTTCGAAAAAACTTCAATTTTAGATGAATAGTGAAACCACTAAGTGGTAGTCAAAAAACTGATTTTTCATTTAAATGAAATTTTACCGCTTCTTTGAATTGAATTCCAAAAATACAACATACATGGTAGTCATTATTATGTAAAATGAGGTTAAATAGGATAAAATTGGTTTTTTGGTAAACAATAACTTTTGAGTATTATTACCCGCGATTAGAGGTAATTAGGGTAATTTAAGGTAAAAATAATGTTATAATAATATGAAATTTCATTGAAACATGTCCTACACTTATTGGATGAGTCTTGGATTTCCAATAAAAACCATGGTTCAATTTTGGGACCCCATGGATCTACTTGGGTAAGATAATTACCATAATACCTTTTTATTTAAAACAAAAATAAAAATGTCACAAACTTGTATTGTTTTACTAAAACACTTTTTTCATGGGGTTATCTAAGTTATAATTTTGACTATAAATATTTATTAGAAAGATAAAAATATTTCCTACATCATTGTTATTTTTTTTATAATATTTAGACATCAAATAAATAAAATTATTTATGACACAATGATGATGCAACGATTACCTCATTAATGAACAATTTAAATAAAATGAAATGATAAGGTAAAATCTAAGACATAAACTTGTCTAAAACCTATTTTATGGGTGGATTTATAACCCTTATCAACTAATCCTCAAAATATATCACTGTGGGACCTTTATAATCCGAACACCATTTTATAATAAAATAATATTTTTAATCTTTCCAAAAGCGCCCCTCCTCTCCTCTAATAAAAAGGCCCCCAACTCTACCACCTTATTCACAACATCAAAGCCATTTTTCTCAGCCAAACTCTTCCCAAATACCCTCTCAAATTTCCTCTATTTATTCTAGAAGGCTTACCTTAGGCACAAATCACTTCAAGAAACTCTTTTGGTTCAAACCAATGGGAGTTACCTGATTAAAAGGTAATGTCTTCTCTTATGTTCTTTTGCTTTATTTTGCTTCTACAACCCCTTAAACTCTTTTATTCCTTTATCTTGAAAAAAAGTATATATAATATAATAGTATTTTGTTATGAAAAGTATATTATTTACACTTACACACACCTTATTCTAATGGTTAAAGAACATATTGTTAATGTGGGTTGTGAATTACTGCCTTACGAAACGATGATTGTTCAATCTTATTTAAACACCTCTTATGGTGGACATTATGATGAAACTAATTATATATATTATATATATTATTTTTATGTTTTCTTTATTCTTCTGTATTTTTCTTTTATATCATACCTTTATGGTTTCCATTATGGGTAAACACGATAATCTCTTTAGAGGAAGTGCGGACTACCGCCCCCTCAAAGTGATGTGACTCGTTAATACCATATGTGTTACGTATAAAGGATGGAGTTAATGATATTATATATGATACTATACTGGAATTATGATACAACTATGTATCATTATGTTTTAATTTCATTAAATATGAAATAGAAATGAAAGTAGAGGTCATGTGTATGTACGACTTACCGTCTGCATGAACGATGCATTTCTTTTATTACCTATAAATGTTATGTACTATTACAAATAAGTGTATATTATGGATATATATGAAATATATGATATATAAATCATTAATATAATTCTGATGATAAGGGATATTTTACCACTTGAACATCTTCTAATTATAAGGAGTCCATTTTCTAACTCAAGTACCAAATGTATACAAAATGACCGTTATAAACATAAATGACTATGTAATGTTTATAACATGGTAATAAGTGACATAAAAAGAATAATAAACTTGAAAAAGTCTCTTAATCAAGTAGAAATTAAATTTAGTTTATTATTCCGGACATTAAAGGATAAACGGGTCAGGTCGGACTTGAGGTAAGGGATCCTACCTCTATTCTTCTTTTTAAGTACTCTCTTTTAGGCCATTTCTTTTATGCTCCTCATTATTATGTTGGGGGATGTTATTATATATTCCACATACAATAATTTTTATAATTACAGACCCTATTTTTTCTCATTAATAAATTTGTGGATGTTTTATGTGGTGCCGTTAGGCTGCCTATTTTTCCTAAGTAATTTCTTATCTCACTTTTAATTCTGTGAGATTTCCATTGTTCACCACTTATTTCATGTGGTATATTGTGTTCTTCCATTCCATATATATTATCATGAATATATTTATATTCCTTTTATTATGTGATACATTTGGTGTTTATTATATTTTGGTCATACGACTTGATTGATATCAACGAGGTAAGGGTATATTTCACAATATCTTCATTTTCCATGGTTGTTTATACGTAATTATCTACTGGGACCTATTTATCATCAACATACATATTTCTAAAAAATGTATTTCAAAAAATTATTACTATTTTATAGACTATTGTTTAAAGTAATTTATACCATTTTTGACTTTTTATAAGATTTTCATAAAGGAAACTTTCCATTGTTTTCCAAACAAAGTCCTTTTTATCCTTTTCGACAAAATTAAGGTAAGATTTTTTTTAACTTATACAGTGGGAGTGGATATTATCTATTGTTACAAACTTGTCGAAGCTTCCCTAACAATCTTATAAAAAAAATCAATGTAAATGTTTTATTTTATAATTATGTGACTCTTAAATGATTTCAAAATAGAAAGGCATATTTATCTAAAAAGGGTTCTGATTTCATCTATGTCAACATCCGTTGATGGATTTTAAGTTTATTTGGAGTTTATTTATTATGATACAATAATTCGATATTTTATTGAAGTTTTTGTGACATGTTTGACTATGGATGTTCTATTTTTACATCATTCATGATTTATGGTTAAAGTATTCATATTTCGTATGATAGTTTTAATACGAATGATTATGATATGTTTAAACCTTTTCATATGAGGAATGCATTGGACTTAGTAGGTATCCTGAGACAACTAGACATGGAAATTAATGAGGCCCTTTCCCAATTTGATTTATGGTTTTGGCCGAGCCTTAATCATTTTTAGACGTCCTGGCCGTGGCCTTGACAAAATGTTTCAGAATGTATGAAATTATACATCTCCTCATTATGAAAATAATATTTATGGTTCATGTGGTCATTCAACTAGAATAATACCAATGATTATGTTTTATTATGGCATCATTTACTCAGCTTATATTCCTTCCATAAAACTAATAATGTTTATTATTGGTAAAGGCATGTTGTTTCAATTATTAACCATGCTTAATATTTAGGTTATCTTCCACTTTATTTCTTACACCGACTGAGCGTTTGAGCTCACCCCTTTCTTATGTTTCATTTTCCTAGGATATGAAGAAGTTAGTTATGAGAGAATTTCATGAATTATTTAGGAGGATTGGATGTTTCCATTGGAATAAATTCGTTTTGTATTTTTTTTTCAAGTTGTAAAGTTGAACTTATGTTTGTAATCTATTTTCCAAGGCTGCTAAACTAATTGGTCCTTCGAGACTTGATTATTTATAATCATGTAAATGTATTAAAATAATGCACCGACACTAGGTAACTAGTGTAGGGGCGTTACATATAGAAGATATCATTTGCAGAAGATATATTTGAAAACATGATGAAATTTTTATTGGTCATATTTATAAATAATAATGCTCAAAGTAGGGAATTTTTAATGGATGAATGATTATTTTGGTTATTAAGTGTTTTAAAATGATTACTGATATAGTTTAAATTTAAACTTGTAATCCTTAGAAAAATTACATTGATTGGGATACCCGTTTATATGCATGTCATGAATTGATTGTCTCTTTATTTATATTCCCCACTCCTGGGAGATATTCCAAACCCTTCGTTGTATTCATTTTAATAAAATATTTCTTGAAAGATCCGTAGGATATACAGGACTACACAAATTTTCATGTTTTATTTTCCAAACATGAATAATTTTTTAATTACATTAAAATTATTGACGCATTAGATTTTTTCATCCCCTTTATCTGGAGACCAAACCTATATATGATCTTCATTAATCCCCTATAAACCCTTAAAAACATTGATAAGAAGCCTATTAAAAGCTTATTTTCCTTCCTACCATATTTATTTTTAACATTTCATGATTGTTCACTTTAGATTAAAATAGGGAATTGGAAGTACATGGATCATTTTTGTGAATCGACATAAAATTATGTGTGGGGGAGTACCTCTTGTTCATTTGGGGCAGAGAGGATTCCAAACCCCTATTTTTGGAATTTCTAAGTGGTCCCCTTTAGTTGTTTAAAAAAGTGAGACATACAAGGGGACCTTATACTCACTTTTTGGTTTCTGAACCCTACCTAACTAAGGGAGATGGCGGTGAAGAGATCATTTGACATATCTTGTTGAGGATGTTTTTATATTGATATTTATTTTCAATATCATGCAGTGTATCTTGATTATGTTAACCTCCATTTTCAAGCCTTAGAATTTATTTTTAACATATTTACCTACAAGCCCGTAGACACAGAGCCCTATATATCTTATTGAGAATCCCTCATGAATTTTCTAATTCATTTGTCTGTTGTAGAAGACTATATTTCATGAAAACATATGGATAGAGTTTACATACCTTTTATTGAGAAAAAAATTGATTTAAAATATCTGGAGTGTTGAGTATGTTATTTACTGGTGAGGTAGATCATCAAGTGGATTTCTTATTTTTGAACGATTGAAAAGTGTGTTTAAAGGAAGATGAAAGAAGTTAATTGAATTGTATATGAGTCATGGTTAGTAAATCTTCTTAATTGAAACTATTTTATAGCTTTTTAGAATTTTATCCTGTGACTATATCATTTACACTTATGATTAATTGAATACCTTCCTTTAAAAATATAGACTCTTTTAATCAGATTTTGATATTTTCTCGAGGTAGAGAAAATGACTATGTGTGGGTGAGTTTGATTCACTCGATTTGTGTATACATTTCCACATGCATTATTGAAAATGAGAACATGTTTTCAGAAAATACCGAATACATAGTGGAAAAATACATTTATTTTGGTGATCCTGTTCATTATCTGGTCGTTTCTGGCCAAACACATGAACTGGGGGGGGGAATTGATAAAAATTTACAACTACATGGAATGTACATATTTACACACAATGTATATTCAGAATCATACATGCATTGTCTAGGACAAATACATGTTCATGTTTCGAGAATCCTTTACACACCATGTGCATAATATACATTCCATATGTCCTTTTCTAGAAGTGGTTTGTTGCTGGGAAGAAGTCAACATGCCCAGGGGGTGGGATAAACTTTACACACCATGTACATAATATAAATGCTGTGTTTTCCCTTCTAGAAGTGGTTGGTGGCTGATGGATGAAAGTACACGTCGTGTATGGCGGTGCTACATGTCGTGTACCTCCACCTACTAGGTTACGACATGTTCCAAGTCAAAGATGGTGTGTTAGGCCACCCACTAGCAGCAAAAAAGATGATAAAATAATATTGATGAGACTCAATGATGTGTAATTTTGATACATGTCATGTACTTTGGTTTTCTATATATATAGGCCTTGGCATCTGGTTTTTTTAGTCATTACTGGATATCCGAATGAAGGAGATTTTGTTGCCCTACTGCCATGCCACCATCATTCTACTACTCTGCCATTCCACTATTCTACCAGAGAACTCATCTATCCTCAACGTTTTTGTGATGTCCATATCAGGTATCAGGGGTTCTATTTTCATATTGCCTTCTATGTGTTACTAAACACCCAGTGTGTTGGGGTTTTGGGTGATGAAAGGGTTGTAATTTTGATTAGTTGTTATGACTGTGTTTGTACTGTTTAACCCTTCTTATTCCACTTTAATCATTTCTTTTTATCATTAAGAATTTTGATCCATACCAAGGGAGAAATTTTCAGGGAATCAAAATAATAATAATAATGAAAACCTTCAGGATCATTGAAATTATTCACAAACTCAAAAAAGGACTAATATAATAATGAATTTTGAAACACTGACTATCTGACCAATGAGTTTGTTTCCCCAGTTTGAGGCATAGTTTACCAGACCAAGAGAACCTTGTCACAATTGAAACCCAGAGTGTTGGGTTATCCTTAAAAATACAACATCATAATAAATTTGATTTAATAAACATCCTCTTAAAGAAACAATATCCCCGACGCATTTCCCAAAAACTTTGCCTCAAAACTAAATTCCCTAGTTTTTCTTTATCCTTTATGAAATTTTCGAAGAAATTAAAATCCAATCATCTTTTCATTAGAATCATAAAAAAACTCTTAATTTAGTATGATTCAATGGATTATGTACAAACTAGATATGTAAGACAACAATATCTCATTTTCCCAGTGGATTGAACCCTTACTGGTATTATACTTATTAGAGTAAAACAATTTGGGACACCGATAACATACCTTTGGTGAAGCAACTCCAAATTTATAAACAAAAATAAATATTATGAAATTAATAATTCCATTATAAGATATAATATTTGGAGAATTTTGATTTCATAAATGTACATTTCATAATTATATACTAATAATGTATCAAATCTCATAGAATTTTCAAAAATAGTATTTTACAGTATTCACCTAAAAATAAATCATTTAATAAAAATTTTAAAAAATAATTATAATATAATTATAATATAAAACTTTAGAAAATTATATTTCTATTATCAAATTAAAATTATAAAATTATAATTTTTCTTAAATGGAAATAAAAAATATTAGTAAAACTAATTTTTGTGAAAAATAAACTTATGAATATTAAGTGGTCTCTATATTATTACATAATAATTTCTAATGTCATCAACGTAAAAATATATATTTTATTACATTCATATAAAATTTATCAAATTATTTTATCAACACATTAAATATTTATTTTAGAATGTACAATCAATTTTAATCATATTAGTTATTTATCATATAAATGTAGTAATTTTTCATTGAATATTATTTTTTTATTTAATAATATTTTTATTATGATAATAATTTAATTTAATAATGTTTATTTAATATTTTATGGATCATTTTAGTTCAATCATGCATGTAGATCCATATAATAATTATTTAAGGAATGAAAATAGTGAAATATTGGGTTGTTTCAATCCTTTTAGTTTTAACTTGAATCCTATCTATAGTTTTAAGAGAAAATGAACGAGTGAAATGTTGAAATAATTATATGATGAATTTGGAATACGGGTTAATTGATATAAGATGAAATCATAAGAATGTAGAATATATGGTTTTTAGAGATAAATGGCTCATCTAGAATTTGGGAATGAATAACTACTACTGTGAGTAGATATATTAATGAAATAGATTTTTTAAAAGAGGAGATTGATGTATAATGAAAAAAACCACAATGATTTAGTGTTTGGTTATTTTATAGATATTATAATTTGTGACCATTATGAAAATATTTTTATATTCCTTATCTTTAATAAGTGTTTGGATAGATAATTTTAGGGAGTGACTCTGGGATTGGAAGTGATCCTTTTAGAAATATTGTAACAACTATAGTGTGTAGTGATTCCTTTGGTATATCAAAATATAATTTTTGTATGATCATTTGAGTAGCCCTAAATTTTAAACCAATTAAAATCAAAATTTCATTGATTTAAATTTTTTTACATGGATGGTTTGGATATGCTATTGGTTATAAAGTAATTATATTTTGATTTCGAATGTGATAAAAAAAATATTTAATTACAATGAAAAATAAAATAAATGTACAAAAAATAATTTACACCCACTATTTAGGCGTGTTTGTGATGTTTGGTTAAAATATATTGTATTAGAGCCATAAGGTTATTCTTAGTGAATATATACATAAAATATTTTCAGTAAGGACAATTTTTTTAACGTTAAAGAAGTTCCATTGTTTGGTTGTTATAATGATTAGATCTAGAAATATTGAGTTTGATTACCTTTATGGTTTGTCATGATTGAAATTTTTCCCGTAGTTATACCTAGAAATCATATTCGTGATCACATAGAGTTATCATTAATTGATATATATATATAGTAAATTTATGAATTCATATTAAATGGCACAAAATTTCATATAATAATCTTTTTTTAAAATATTTATATGAAGGTGTGGGGTATTATAAATTATAATAAAATTTGGGATAAATTATGTAAGATGTTTGAAGGAAAAAATGAGGTGAATGATTCATGGTTTCTGGAGATCATAAAGAAATTCAATGATTTGAGGGTTTATCCAGGTGATAAAATTAATGGTTTTTTAAAATTAATTATTGATTTTATTGTTTTTATTAATGGTATTTTAATTTAAACAAAGTATTTGAGAATTTTATGAAAATCTAATGAAGATTTCAACATTTACATAATTCAAAGTTGTTGGTGCTCGAAGAGTATAATTTTATGGAGCATTCAATGGATTATGTTCACAATGACTTGGTTTCAGATGATATTTCTATAAATTTGGAATAATTTACAAGTTATTTATTAATTTAGATTAAATTCAATGATATATAAAATCATGATATACATGAAACATAAGATGAATAGGAATATTTAATTTATGAATTCCTATTAATTTTCCAATGATAATTATTTAAAGGTAAATAAATGTTTGAGGTATAGTTACCAATGTCTTACTTTTGTTTTTATAAGTTTAGAATATTTATGTGAGTTGTTCAAAAATGATTTAAGGAGAAGATTATAAATTTTATTATACATATAAATTTTAACGGTTTCTACATTGTGAATTTAATTTAAATCTAATAAATATATCTGGAATGTTGATTAAGTGGAATATTCTAGTGAATAATGAAGTGTAAGATAATTATTTTTTCATTAAATATGGTTTTTAAAATTTTAAATTAGATTCAAAGGTTCTTATAATTTAAATATTTTAGAAAGAAAAATCTATAATGAATGAATACATTCAACTGAATGGTGATATTTTTGTCATTCTAAAGCATAAGAAAACTCTGAAGAAATATTATTCTCAATGTATGAAAGAAATAAATATTAATGTAATATATAATTAATCATCATATTATATTTACTAACATGAAGTCAAAATTAATCTGATATAAAAAATTACACAGAAAAAAGTTTTTCTCAAGATTAATTTACATAAGTAGTAGAAGAAATGAAAGAATTTAAAAAATATACCATTGTAATTAATAAATATAATTCTTTTTTCAATTAGTGAGAAAATGAATTTTATCACTAGAATAAGAGGTGGTGATATTGAATAATAATAATGGTACTAAAAAAGGAGGTTTCTGAAGAAGTTATTGTTTAATATGTTATTGGGTGGGGAACCAAGAATATTTTTTGAAAGGGGTATGAGTATTTTTTAGATACAATTGAATGATTAATGATCCAACTGCATATGAGATGTGGAATTAGTTTTAAAATTGAGTCATTATGATCTGGGATTTAAAATTTAAAGGATTAAGGGTATAAAAACATTGAAGATTACTAAAAATAATTAATGGTTTATTAAAAATCTAGGTTTTACTCAGAGGCTGAAAACATGTGGAAAGATGGTGAAAATATGTTCCACCTGTTTTTTGAAACCCCAATTATTCACATGGTGATGAAAATATTTAGGGGAAGTTAAATTAATAATAAAATAAGTTTAGAGAGTCAAGGAGAACAAAGCCACTTTACTAGGACAACCTTTGCATACATAGCCTAGCCATTAAAAGGAACATTCAAGCCCTACCTGAATGACTAATATGGATTAAACAACATTTTGTGTGACCTCAATATGTGAAACTTTTTCTAGGGAACTATGTGGGATTCCTTTGTCACCTAGGCTTATAATATTTCATATAAATATGACTGTGTGTATCTCCATTTAATTGATGAAAAACTGGAGAATATTGGATGCTCTACACTCGTTGGACCTTTAACCCATCCCCTAGAGACTATATAAGTAGTGCTACAAAAAAAATGATAAGAAGGAATTAGGTGGATAGTAGGGTAAAAGTCTCATAAGCACGTGATGTCAAAATTACCATCATGTGGAACCACTCACCCAAATAATTTGAAACCAGTTCTATGGTCCCCTACTATATCTGGGAGCTATATAAGGCCCCTCTAGGGACACCTGAGGAGAGCCTTAAGTCCTTGATCATGGCCCCAACCAAGTGTTGTTTCCCAAAGATTCCATCATAAAAATGTAATCTTAAGACCGTGTAGGCCTACCATTCATGAATAAATTTTAATTATTATAGGCCCAACCATAATGAAGAACTTTTGATCTACCTTGGACATCAATGTGTGAATATTTTTTGATACACCCAAGCCTTACCTATGTGTGACTTCTTCAGATATCCCAGCCTACACCTACATAAGTCCCCTTTGATCCCTCCTCTAATGTGACCAATGGTAGGGAACCAAATTCTATGAGACTTCTATATCAGGGAGACTAAATAAAATCCACCACCAAACCCTCAAGATATGAACCATTGTGGTGAAAGACACTCAATTGTTTCTTCCATTCTGTTATGAATTCCTTTAGTAAGAGGTGTCTAATAGTGTAATTACATGAAGTATATGATCCTAGGGGTGTGTAATGTTATGAATAACTTTGGTAATTAAAACCCCAACTATAGTGGTAGTTCCAGGGACCTCTTAATCATATGCATGAGGGCTTGGTCTTTTTCTTCTCCAATTATCATCTCAGTTATTAGGGATAAGAATTTTTTCTCCACTTCTTACCTCTTTGAACCTGTAATTACACATTTCAAACAGTGAGTGTGTGGCGGTGGGGAATGACACTTTATTTTCCCTCTTAGGTTCATGTATTATCTTAATATATTCTCAAGAATGAACAAGAGGGACTCCCAATAAGAGTAATCATATATCCGTTCTTGAAGGAGGTCATACACATCCTTTCCTCTATCTACTAAGTATATGAAAACAAGGGAGGGGATGGGAACCGCAATAAACACTATCTATCCTAGTTCCCTAGACTTATCCACCACCATATGAAAGATATTGTTTAGTTTTCCATATATTTGACTTCCTCTTTTCACTCACACTGATTATGACACATGTAGTCTTAAAGGCTAGTTAGGATCATGAAATCTTCATAATCAGATACATGTATCATTAGAAAATTATATTCAAGATATCATCTCTCATTCACTCACATGGATTCCAAAGGATTTTGTTCTAAAATATATGTATAAATCTCAATTTTCAATATTATATACGATGAATATGGAATCCTCCTAGGTTTAATCCCCAACCATACCATTAAATCACTTTTAGTCAAGATGCTCCCCACGAACCATCTCAAATGGTCCTCCAATTCGGTATGGGCCCCGATCGTAATGAAAAAATCATAAAGGGGAGAACCCACTATGAGAAAATCATTATAAAGAAACTTATATACATCGGTTATCATAATTGATCTACCTGGCCTTTGATTCCCTTTCAAAAGAGATATGTAAGATGCCTCCTTGATGTCCAAACCCAACACTCCAAATCATCTCTAATTATATCTAGGGCACATTACTAGTAATTTTATATCCATCATGATATCCCACACCCCTCTCAAGTTCATTGGGTTGCATCATCATAATTCCCACACTACCCATTTAACTAGGCACCTTATTCTTAGAAATCCTTTCCACACAATTTTAAACTATACTTTTTGTTCCTCGCCACTTGAACATAAAATATATGATGTGTCCTATTAAGTGGCACTGAACTACATCTATTCGGAGTATTTTCATATGGAACATAGTATGCCAATTACATTGGCCTGATCTTGATATAAAAATAAATCTCATATCCCTTTATGCATTAAGACTAGAATCATGATAATAAACTACCAAATAATCTCTGAAGAGTAGTCAAAAGGAATCCATCGATGGAGAACTTTAGATACATATAGGTTTCTAAATTCAAGAAGAACCTATGATTGAAAAATATGATTTTAAATTTAATTAATGTTAATAATTTAATTTCAACCCAGGCATAACCCATGTTATACATGTGGTTTGTTAAAGGATTAAAGAACATGTCTTAAAAACGTTATGGGTGACCCAGATGAGGAAATAACCCACGAAAATGGGTGAAATAATCCCAAACTCCCATCCAATCAACTAATGTGAGTCCCTAGGATTTATTGGAGGCCAATAACCACCTGAATTTGGAAATTATTTTCCTGAAATACACTAAATACTGGAACTTTTAGGTGTTCCCAGTTCCACAAACAAAATCTATTTGAATATATTAAAAATATTGAGAACCCAATGTGAATCATTTTACAAGATAAAACCCCTTATAATCAATTATATGGGACCCACATTTTTTTAGAAAATGAAATTTGGAAATCAATCTAAAATTTTTACCCAGATGATTGCATCACCCACATGTTAGGTCACATTCATACATAAAATGATTGCATACTAAACATGGATACAAGGAAATCAATAATGCATGTGTTTGTTTACTGAGAGTCTACGTTGATGGGTTTTTTTCATATATATTTCATTAACCTTAAAAAAGGACTCCCATTCATTCAAATGGATTCATACCAATTCTAGTAGACAAACATATCATTTACCGCACTAGCTAGGTTCTCGACTAAACATAGAATTCCATCGCCAACCCAACATCTCCAATGCCAATTTTCAAATGCACTAGTCAGGGAGTATCACCTAAATGGTACAACACCACCCGAGAGTCTTAATGAAAGGAAATCCGACTAAAAAATCCCAATTATCTATCCACTCAATGATGGTTGGGTGCCAAGAAGTAGACAACACAAATTTACTTCTCAAACAATGAAGAGAAACTATCAGTATAACACAAAAAACATATCATACCTTATCTTAGGGTGAAATTATAAGAGTTCACTGAAGACCTCATCTAGATGACATAGGGATCCCTCTAATGGGATATTATAAGAATATATTGCTACCAACATAGCATGATAAAAAACCCTCAACATGATGGGGGATATTTCCTCAAAATTCCATTCCTAGTTATGCAGACCTGGGAACACAAGGCAGTCTGACGATGGTAGTTACTTGATAACAAGGGTCATTGAAAATCTTCTATTCCCTATAAGAATGTTCACTAGTATAATTTACTCTGAGACCATGAGTAGGCTCAAACTCATACCCACACCATCCAAGCCTTCCATCATAGTTTGAAAAAATCCAACGAACCCCTCAATTTAATTTCATTGGAAAATTGTGAGAAGGCATACGATCCCACCCATAGTGTAGGATCGATATGATACTAATGAGATGCTAAAATAAAAGAGGGGGTAAATTTTATTCTTTAAAAATCCTTAAGGAAATTTCGTATAATCCCAATTCACAACACCTAAAAGTTCTAATAACTATAATGGTTGCAGAAAAGTGATTCGGGATATGAAACATAACCAAAGTTTACACCAACTAAGATTCTACCTTAAAGAGTATAGAATCCTATAAAATTAAATTACAAGTTCAAGGAAGTATAAGAAAGTTATACTTTCCTCAACAACTAAAATCATAGTTGAAAACATAGTAGTAACACTACAAGTAATAAGTAGTAACTCTTTTAACCCAAAGTGGAGGGTATCCAACAACCCCAGATAAGATGTCCCTTGATTTATACTTTCATGAAAGTTTGTCTTAACCAAACCTAGGAATTCCTCAACCTGAAGATCAATATCTGTCTTGATATCCCCCCCAACCCCTCTATTTGTAATGAAATCAGCACCTCTCACTTCACAACCTAAAGTCTCTGAATTTATGGAAATCACACCTCTTCACTATGAAAATTTGCATGAAGAAAAGTTTGAACAAGCCGTTCAAAACATTATGCATGACTCCTAATAGTTTATAAGATCCTCTCTCTCTAGAAATTACTTTAATAGCATGTAAGCACAGTTGTCAATGATTCCCTTCATTTTTCAAAAAGTTGTGAGCTCTTTAAAATGAGCTTCTGTTTATAGGCATGCCTTCAATGATCATCTCCCTCTTCCAATGGTCATATTTTTCCTTCAATTTTGGAGGGACCGGTATGAGTTTTACTCAACCAATGGTTAGTTAATAACGAAAATCACGACATCATTTCATACATGTGTAAGAAAAAATAAGGTTACATAACTAAAATCCAATATTCGGAATGTAATCAAGTGAATGTTCAGAGTCTAACCAAAAATGAATTCGGAGTCTATAATACCAGGATATTTATATTCTATTTTCTAGGAATTCAGAACCTGAATTCTATAGATTTTCGGAGTCTAAATTTCAAGGAAAATCGGAATCTGGATTCATAAGAATTCTGAACCATAACATAAAATTTTCAGAGTCAGTGTTCATGAGAATTCAGAGTCATAACTCATTTGATTTCAGAGATCGTATTTAGAGAACTCGGAGTCAGAACTCGGAAGAGTTTGTAACCAGAATTCGTATTCAGAATTCGGAGTTAGAACATAGAAGAGTTCATAACCATAATTCGTAATCCAAATTAGGAGTCAGAACTCATTAGAGTTCATACCCATAATTCTTAATTAGAATTCGTAGTCAGAACTCAGAAGTGTTCATAACCAGAATTTGTAATTAGAATTTGGAGTCATAACTCAGAAGGCTTTGTAACCAAAATTTGTAATGAAAATTCGGTACCTAAAACAGAATGATTTATATCTAGGTATTTATAAGATTCCAAGGATTTAGTTACAAATCAAATTTTACACTTAGAGGAATTATGATATGAATAATGAAAACATGGTAAGGATAAATTTACTTGGGGTAGGAAATTTATCCTTATATAAATAAAAAAAGGGTAAAAAGAAATTTTCATTGAGATAAGGTGTTTGTGATTTTCAAGACAACAAGGAATGGTAATGTCATAAGGAAACCATGTTGACTTAACAATCTCCCCCATGTACGAAGGAATGGATAAGTCATAAGGAAAACCTTATTGACTCAACAATCTCCCCATTTATGAAAAGTACAAGCATCCTTAAGAAAAAGAATATAAGGACATAGAAAATTTTTTTCTTGATTTTGAAATAAATCTTATCTCCCTTTTCACATTGGAAAATATGAATACAACAAACTCCCCCTTAGTCTTTGGAACACTAAGGATCGTATTCTAGATTTTCAGAATGAGATTTTTCATTATCTTGAGTATGGAAATCTCTGTAAGAAAACTCCCCCTGATAAACTCCCCCTTACTTGGGGATATTTCTTTTTTACATAGAATTATTTTTCCTTCTCCCCATTTGTGATTTTCAAAAAGTGTTTGAGGGAATGAAAAAAATATGGTACCTATAATATTAATACAAAAAAAAAACAATCAATCAACTATTTTATTAATATTGAATGAATTTTTACAAGGATATAAAATAAAATATTGGATTCATTTTCCTTCCTTTTCCTTGGGTATGAATTTATTCAAAATGGTTTTCATCTTCTTTAGATCCTTTTGATCTTCCTCTACTTGGTACTCTAAGGCATTGATCCTATCATCCTGAGCTTTCAGAGCCTCTTCTTATGCATTCAACAACTCCTCTTTCCTGACTAGCTTATCTTCTATCTCGATCCAGAGATCCCTTTCCCTTTTCAAAATTTGGGCAACATAATATAACTTCCCATTCAAGTCCATTACCTATTGGGTCCGAGTATTTTTCTCAAGTGTTAGCTTTTCCTCAAATCTAGTTGATAGATTCTTCATCTTACTATCTTCATTACAAAAGGATTACTTTAAATCATGTTTAAATTGACCAAGCACTCTCAAATCTTCAACAACCTTCCTCGACCAGCAGGTCTCCTTCTTACAAGACTTCTTATGGGCATCATAGTTCATATAGAAATTCTTCAAATTATCCTCAAGCTGAACACACTCAGCCATCACAAATGAGACTAAATACAATTTCTGATTCATAATTTGCTGAAGCATCTGACATCTCAAGTCATTGCTTGAAAATATTGGAATTGTGTCCACTATATTCTTCAGTAACTGGGTAACAAAATCATGTCCTAATGAAGATGAATCCTAATATGATACTTTTCTAGGAGAAGAATCATTCTCTAGCTATACAAGATTTATATTTGAAGATTCATCAGCTTCTTTATTCCTTTACACAAAATTGGATGGTGTACTAGAAATCACATGTTTACCTTTGTCAATTTTTTGAATGTATTCTTCATCTAGAGGCTCATGCTCGATTTTAGATAACTGATCAATTTTATCTTCATCTATTATTTCCTTCGTACCTCCTACCTCAATAGCTTTCAGATGAGTAAAGTTATGGGCACAACATTCTTCCTCAGAAGGCTTATTGACATCCTCTTCATCTTTCTCATCAATTCCAGGTGTAGCATGTTTTGAGGATCCGACATGAGAAGTCCGGATTGACAATTTTTCAGAAGCACATTCCTTCTTCCGAAATTCTTCAATTTGCTTTATCAAATCAGTTGTATTATCACAACTTTGAGCTTCTTGTACTTCTTCTATAGCTTTACATTCTTCTATAATATTCTTTTGTGATTTTTCTAGATTGAGAAATTTCTTAGACAGAGTATCAGGTAATGCTTCAACCAAGAAAGATTTCGGTACCATAATATTCTCAGATGCTATTTTAGTATCCATTAGAAGGGATTGAATAATATCTGCCACTGACATCTTCTTATTCTTCTTCTTCTACTTATTCTCTTTGGCTTGATTCTCAAGATATTTAACAGTCTTCTCTTTTAGAGCCTTGGCCTCAGCAAGATCTTGAACAAAATTTGGTTCCCCTTCCTACCGATTCTTTTTGTCTTCCCTCCACTTTCTAACAACCACATCCTGATAAGATTTCTGCTTCTTGGTATTTGGAGGTAAAAATTGGGTTCCTTTAGCCTCTGGGATTTTTCCTTCTTCTACCACTTCCTTCAACTTCCTCTTTTTTCCTGCTTTTTTCAATGGTTGAGGAACCTCTTGTTCCTTTGGATTAGCTTCAGCCTCTTCCTCTGGTAAGTCATTAAATTCTCCTAATTTCTTTGAAAACCCTATATTCATTCTCTTCAACGTATCATCACTTACTAACATGACTTTGTAATTCCTCAACTGGAAAGTACAAGGAATATTGAAGGACTTAAGACATCGAACAATCATCTTGGAGAGTAGGGTAGGATAAATGATTATCTGTGATCTCAAGTTCCCATTCATGATATTCTCTATTGTAATGAGAATATTCTTCATCATATTGATCTTCCTTAGATTTACTAAAAAATCCAAGATATAAATATCACTTTTCTTCAGTGTGTCCTTGTCACCCTTTCTCAGTACGATAGAACCCTGAACCCATAACTCAAGGATCCAATTATTTGTAGACAAATGAGAAATATTTGAGGTCTTGATATCTGCAAGTCCAAAACACTCCATATCCCTCACCTTTAAGAAACTACATTGACAATCTGGCAGCATGTGAGAACATAACATGGCTTCCCCTTCATTAGACAGCCCCACTAAGCTAGCATCCTTGGTGTATGAAAGGTAATAGGTTTTTCCATAACTCTTGAATGAAAACATATCTCTCCCTTATTCCTTAAAGAAACTGACCGAATCATATAAATCAATAAGTATATGCAGATACACCAAGTCTTGAGCCCTTGTTTTCAAAATGGAAACAATTTCACATCCATTAATCTTGATGTTCTTGGAGATAATAGAGTCACATATGCTGAAGAAATTAAGATGCACCAGCCTTTCTCTGTATACATGCCACTCCGCAATCAGCATAACATAAGTCATCTCTTGAGAAGGAACTTCACAAGACATACACATTTGAGAAAACTCTGAGATGTTTTGAACGGGATTTTGTAGGTGGGCAGAGCTTCGACATGCAAAGTCTTGAAATTGATCTGGGGCAACCCTTCAGGGTTCCTTTATATAGGTGTTTGAAATGATGGTTTAACTTCCCATCTGAATCCAATGGCTGAGAAACCTTGTGATCAGATACGATGGTTCAAATGATAGCTACAAGGAAAATTTGGTATGACCCAATCTTTTGATGTTTTTAAAAGAAAATTCAGAATTTAAGGAAATTAGAATCTAATAAATTTTAAAAATAAAAATGAAACTACTAGAAAGTAAAAAGTGATTATGAAAACTCCAGAAATAATCACACCTTTATGATTGTCAGGGTTATTATTTTTAATAGGTAAATTCTTCTTGATGGACTTTAGATTCTGAAAAAGACTTGAGTACGAGAGAAAAAATATATTGAGTATGCAGATCTTCATTATGAACATCATCATAACAAAAAACATCATTACGAAAATCTTCAGTATGAAAATGTTCATTACAAAAAATTTAGACTATGAAAAATTTCACTATGATAAATTTGAAAACAAAACTGACTAGGAAAAATTTCCCTATGAATTTTTTTGAAAACTTAATTATGAAAAATATGAAAAAAATCATTATGAAATCTATGAAAAACTTCATTATGAAAATTTTGAAAACATCACTATGAAATTTTTTGAAAACATCATTAAGAAATTTTTGAAAACATCACTACGATTTTTTTGAAAACATACATAAAAATGTACTCCCCTTATGAAAAGGAGTTTGTTACTATAAGGATATTTGTTTTAACAGAAATTTATCATGGAAGATTAATTTATGGTTATAATTCCTAACTTCTGTTTAATGTATTCAAATCTATCAGAGGGTAATGATTTTGTGAATATGTCAGCAAGTTGATCTTGTGTTTTGATAAATTGAAGAATGATATCCCATTTTTGTGTGTGGTCTCTAAGAAAGTGATTCCTAATATCTATGTGGTTTGCACGAGAGTGATGTGCATGGTTTTTACTAAGGTAAGTGGAACATGTGTTATCACACATAATTTGAGTTTTAGTAAAACTCATACCATAGTCTGTGAGTGTGTATTGCATCCACAACACTTGAGCAGAACAACTTCTAGCTGCTACATATTCAGCTTTTGTAGTTTAAAGTGCTACCGAGTGTTGCTTCTTACATGACCAAGAAACTAATGAATCTCCTTAGAAATGAAAAATTCTAGATGTAGTCTTTCTATCTGTTCTACATCCACAAAATTCAGCATCTAAAAATCTTTTTAAAACAAAATCAGTACCGGAACTATAGAATATTCCTAAATCCATGGTTCCCTTTAAGTAGCGAAAAATACTTTTCACTGCCATTAAATGAGATTACTTTATATTAGATTTATATCTTTCACATAATCATATGGAAAACATTAATTTTGGATGACTAGCTGTAATGTAAAATAAACTTCCTGTCATAACTCTGAAGGTTGTTTGATCTACAGGTTTCCCAACTTCATCAAGATCAAGTGTGTTTTAGGTACCAATAAGAGTAATAATACTCTTAGTGTTTTCATATCCATACTGTTTGATAATGTCTTTAATATACTTATGTTGGGATATGTATATTTTTTCTATTTTTTGAGAAATTTGAAAACCAAGGAGAAACATTAACTCACTCATCATACCCATTTCAGACTCAGATTTCCTTAGATCCACAAAGGAATCAGTTAATGATTGCTGAGTTAAACCAAATATAATGTCGTCAATATAAATTTGAACAATGAAAACAATTTTCTTATATTTATTTATAAAAGGGTTGGATCTGTATTTCCCTTAACATAATTATTTTGATGATAAAATCATGTAATCTTATCACACCAAGCATGAGGGTCTTTTTTTAAGTCCATACAAAGCTTTGGTATGTCTAAAAACATGATTAGGATGTTTTGTATCTTCAAAACCAGGAGGCTATTCGAAAAAACGTCCTCTTGAACATAACCATTAAGGAAAGCACATTTCACATCCGTGTGAAATAGTTTGAAATTGATGAATTCTACAAAGTCAAATAAGATACCAGAAGATTCGATTCTAGATAATCAAGCATAGGTTTCTTCATAGTCTAATCCTTCCCATTGATTATATCCTTTAGAAACTAATCTAGAATTATTTCTTACAATGAATCCATTTTCATCACACTTATTTCTGAAGACCCATTTTACTCCAATAACAGATGTTTCCTTAGGTCTTTCAACCATGGTCCATACTTTATTCCTTTCAAATTCATTTAGTTCATCTTGAATGGCTTTAATCTAATCATCATCACCTAAAGATTCGTCAGTTCTTTTTTGTTCTAATTGGGAAAGTAATGCTAGATGTTCTACTTCATTTCTTAAGGAACTCTTAGTCCTTACAGGTTGATTCACATTTCAAATGATACTATCGCAAGGATTATTCTTCAAAAACAACTGATTTGGGTTTTATAAATCCTATTCATCACCAAAGGGTAGGAAATCATCTGGGGTAAATGTTTCAAATGTATATTATTGTACATTTTCCTTATATGAATAATCTTCTAACAAAAGTTGATAATCATTTTTTGAAAACACATACGAAGATGTATGTTCGGTTGTTTAAAAACAAAGGGATCAGTTTCACCAAATTTCACATGTACTGTCTCTTCAACAGTACAACAATTTTTGTTGAAAACTCTATACACCTTACAGGTTATGGAGTAGCCTAAGAATATTCCTTCATCATATTTTGATGAGAATTTATGAAGATAATCTTCAATATTCAGAAAGAATACCTTATAACAAAAAACCTTAAAGTAGTAAAGTCTAGGTTTTCTACTATTCTATAACTCATAAAGAGTTTTATTAAGAACATGTCTAATCAAAACACGATTTATAGTATAACAAGAAAGACTTATAGCTATAGCCCATAAATTTTTGGCTACAGAATACTCTCTCAACATGGATCTAGTTATCTCTTGAAGGGTTATATTTCTTATTTCAACAACACCATATTTTTGAGGAGTTCTAGGATCTTCAAATTTATGAGTAATGCCTTTTCTACTAAAAAAGGTTTCAAAATCAGAATTTTGAAATTCTCATCCTTGATCACCATGAATAGTCATTAAAGAAAGGTTTTTATCATTTTTAACAAGGGCTCTAAAACTTTTGAAATAAGAAAAAGATTCATATTTATTTTCTAGAAAATAGACCCACATTAATCTAGTGTAATCATCAACTAAGACAAATATATAGTACATGCCTCCGATGCTTTAAATTGGTGTTGGTCAAAAAAAAATCCATATGCACCAACTGTAATGCAACATTGGTTGAGAAATCACCAACAGATTTATAACTTGATTTACGTTGCTTTCTATATTAACCAGGATCACAGTCTTTTGAAGAATCAAATCTATGATCCGGTAGACCCTGAACTAGTCATTTCTTAGAATGGTTTCACAGGTTCCTATGGTTACAGTGTCCTAGCCTTCTATTCCATGACTAGGAATGATCTTTTATTGCACTAAGGCAAGGTAGATCCTGGATCCTATGGTCTTCAAATTTTAATGTGTAAACATTCTCTTGCCTATTGGAAGAAAGAATATACTCTTCCTTGGAATTGTGTACTAAGCACTTATCATTCCTAAAATTCACAAGGTATCCTTCATCACATAATTGAATTATGCTGATGATTTTGTGCTTAATAACTTTAACAAGTAAAACATTCGAAATAAATGTTTTCCCAAGAAGAATTATGTTCTCTATACCAATAATTTCACCCTTGGAATTATCTCTAAAAATTACTTTTCCTCATTTATTCTTGATAATATTTTCAAAAAAGTTTTTTGTTACCAGACATTTATTGGGAACATCCACTATCCATGTACCAAGTATTCTGTTGGTACCTTTTTTATATTCGTGAAAATAAGAAAGTTAGACTTTCGGAATCCAAGCATTCATGGATTCAGAATTTTTAGATAACAAAATTTTGGGTATCCACATTTATTTATAAAAATAATCATTATGAAAGCCATGAGATTTAACTTTATTCAAAGAACAGTTTTTATTTTAATTCCCAACACTTTGAAATTTTGTACAAAAAGGGTCTCTAGAAGGAACACAATAGTTGTTCTTGAAAACAGGTTTTCGGGGAGTAAAACCTACTGCAGTAGTGTTTCCTTGAGGTTTGATTTGAGAATACATCTTTTCAAAAGTTTCCTTACTGGAGGTGAAGTTTCCAAGAAGTTTCTCAAGGGAAAATATTTCAGATTTCAGTCTGATGACTACATTCCTATCCTCAGGAATCATTTCATTTGAGTTAAGTATTTCTTAAAAAAATTTATCTTTAAAATAGAATTCTTTAGATATTTATAATGTTCTTCCTTAATAGAATTAACTTCCTCAAGGTCTTTAGAATGTTTTTATAAGAGCATATCCTTATCTCTAAGATCTCTTAAGAGGTGTGAAATCTATTTTGTAATAATTTATTCCCTAGTATTTTCCTTGCCTAATTTCGTAGAAATTTTACAATTTATTACTTTTAACAACATGGAAAATCATGATACTTCTTCATATGAAGGTATTTGTTCATTTTATAAGGATTAAATATCTTCATTAGAAGTACAATTTTATGAGTAGTAATTCTTATCAAGAGATAAATTTGTTAAAGCCTCATCAGAGCATACTATGCCCATAAGACATGTATTAGGGAAAGAAGCTATAGTAATGAATCCCATATTCTTCTGTGCTGATGATTCATATTTAGAAGATTCACTTTTTAAATAGTCTCCACAACTAGCACTCCAAGTATTATTTAATTTAAGGGTTTTCTTGTGCTTCAAGCGGTATAATTTATTCTTGTTCCTTTAAAAATTTCCTTCCATCTTTTCCTTATTTTAAAAAAAGGGAAATCGGGTTCTAATATGACCTGTTCTTCTACATTAATAACAAGTAACTTCCCCATATTTCTTATCCTTGTAGTCTATCTTTTTATAATTATTCTGATAGTTCTTTTGAGCTACAATCTTGTTCGTTGTCTGAGAATGATTAGCTAATTTATTCTCAGACTTTTATGTATCACTAGATTCTGACTGAATAATAACATTCATTGACTTTGATCTAATTACTCTTCATGGGGTCTTGGATTTCATATGATTAGAAGTGGGTTTAAAAGAAACTCCTCCATTTCCATTCTTCTTTTTACCATTTTCACCATCTCTCTTCATTCTAGATTCATGCTGAAGAAGATTTCCAAATAAATCATCTAAGGAAATCTGGGTAACCTTTTTGTTCTCATCAATTGTTGTCCTCTTGAAATCCCACTCATTTGGAATTATGTTTATGATCTTATCTAAAAGGGCCTCATCATCCAAACCTTTTTCTCTGATAGATTGTAGTCTATTCATGATAGTCATAAAACTTTGCTGAACATTTATTATGGGTTCTCCATAAGTAAATTTAATGTTATGGTATTCTACTCTCAACATAGCTCTGCTTGTCTCTATGACTTTAGATATACAAAAATGTGTAACTTCCAGTTTCTTCTTGATATTGTTTTCTTCTTCACACGATGATATTGGACTATAGATGTTCCTAGTCATGGAACATATAAATGGTTTTATGACTCTGAATCTTGATTGATATTTTGATTTCTCCTGATTTGTATAAGTTCCCAATTATTTATCCGGAATGTTGTAATCCCTAGTTAGCATTTGATAGTTATCAACTCCAGTATTGATAAAAAAGTCTTCATCCCATCTATAAGGCCCCAACCTTAAAACTTACTTAATCTTGAGTTATTACAAGATTACGCATTGAGGATCTTTTCGGGTTTAGAGTTTTAGAGAATTAGATCATAAAACTTTCATTACATTCCACATATAAACAAAGTGGTTACATAAAGATAGTATTCTTCATTCCCATCAATGGAAATACATTTAAAATAAAACATGGATTATTTCTTGACACATCCTTGACTCTATCATCTTATCTTGTACCTTTCCCTTGACCTGTGAAAAACATTTCAAAAACTTGGGATGAGCATAAAAACTCAGTATGGGTTAAAAAAACATGGAAAGGAAACACGAGTTCATATATACATAAGAATGAAATCATACTTTACCCATAAAACACAGGCACTTTAACATACCTCATAAAATCATGAATAAATCATAGAAATCATAAGACATAAAGGTAACTTGAGGAATTCATAACATTCTTACGTAGGGAGTAACCCTCTTGGTTACGTTTGGAATACCCATCACAGAATATTCCCTAAAATCTCTTCGGAGAAACCTTAACGTTTCACTCCTTCACGTTACCCAATGCATTGGAGAGCTATAACGGGCTCACCCGCCCTTAGTTTATCACGGAACCACCCGTCTTCATAATAATGCCCAAGAACCATAACATAATCATATCACATAAAACATGCATAAAGGATACATAACATTTCCACATTTCAATAACGAGATATCAATACAACACATTGATATAATAAAAAACATTATGAAAACCATTTTCAATACCAATGTAAAACATGGTATTTATTTTTCTTTTAAAAAAAAGAAGGTATGGCTTGTAGAAGAAGCCGAAACTCAAATATCGGTTACGACGACGGAGAAGTCATTGTCGCCGCATACGTATGACAAAAACATTCCCTTTTGTCGTTTAGTAAACGCTTTGTATAAAAAATATTCCTTTTGAATAAACGTAAAAGTCAAAGGGGTTTATACACCGTATAAAAGAAAGTTGTGTATAAAATAAAATATGCCTCAATCAAAGGAGATTGAGACGATGTCCCATACCTCGTATCCGAATTGACCCGACCGTTCTTTAATCTCCTGAATAATAAACTTGAGTTAATCTCTACTAACTTATGAATCTTTTTCAAGTTCATTATTCATTTTATACCATGTTATGAACATCATGTAATCAGTTAAGTTAATAATGTTCATTTTGTCGGTATTTGGTTCTTAAGTCAAAAATAGACTTCTTACACTTACATGTTGTTAATTCGGTCAAAGGTTCATTATATCCAGAATGGTATTCATGATGTAGATATCATATATGTCATATATATCCAGTACATACATGCATTTATAATATTACATAATCATTTAGAGGTAAGAAATGAAATGCACCGTTCATGGAGACGGTAAGCCGTACGTACGCATGAACGCTACTTTCATTTATATTTCGTATTTTATAGAATGGAATCATAATGATATAAATGTATATTATAATTCCAGTATAATATCATATATAATATCATAGTTCCATCCTTTATATGTCCCACATATGGTATTTAACGAATCAAATCACTTTGAGGGGGCGGTAGTCCGCACATCCTAAAATGAAGATATCGTGTTTACCCATAATGGAAACCATAAAGGTATGCCCAAAATGAAAAAAACAGAAGCTTAAGGAAACCATAAACATATTATATATCATATATAAAAATAGTGACATCATAATGGCCACCTTTGAAGGTGTTAAATGATTATTGAACAATCATCGTTTCGGGAGGCAGAATTTCTCCATCCACTGAAACCGTATGTTCTTTAACCATTTGATGTAGTTGTGTGATAGTGTAGCTCAAATAAATCTTATAACAACATCCTTGTATATTTAAGATACTGTTGTTGTTACAAAATAATTAAATAAAAAGAGTTTAGGGGGTTGGAGAAGCAAAATAAAACAAATGAACATGAGAGAATGAATTACCTTTAAAAGTGTAACTCATTTTGATTTGAACCTAAAGGCTTTCTTTGAAAGGATTATTCCCAAAGGGAATCCTCTAGGATGAGGAGAGGGATGTGGAGAGTGTAAATGGGCAGGGGTTGGCCGAGCCAAAGGCTTGAGTAGTGTGTGAAATGAGGTAGAGGTGGGGGCCTTTTATAAGAGGAGAGGGGCACTTTTGGAAAGTAAAGAAATATTACTTTATTTGAAAATGCGTTTCGGTTTCAAAAGGTCCCACATTGATATAATTCGTGGTTAAGGTGATAATTCTTTGAAATACACTCATCCAATTGGTTTTGGAAATGTTTAGTTCATAGATTTTACATTATAATTCCATTTTATTTAAATCGTCAAATAATGATGTCATCACTGCATCATTATTATGTCATAAATAATTTAATTTATTTAATGTCTAAAAATCATATAAAAAAACTATGATTTATGAAATCTTTTTAGATTTCCAATGACTATTTATAATAAAAAATCTGATCTTTATAACCCCATGTAAAAATTGTTTTCGTAAAACATCTCTTGTTTGTGTCATTTTTACATTAACATGTAATAAAAAGTTATTTATGTCATTTCCAAACCAAAGTGTCTCCATGGGGTCCCCAAGTTGACCCATGGCTTTTCTTGGTCGGCCATGACACAACCAATAAGGTTGGGACATGTGTCTAGGTCATTTCCTATTATTAAAGCATTATTTATACCTTAAACTACACTAATTACCACTAATCGCGATTAAGAACTTAATAAGTTACTATTCACGAAAAAAAATTATTTTAATCTCATTGAACCCCATTTTACTTCTTAATGACAACCATGTATGTCGGATTTTAAAAATTCAATACACATTAGTGGTAAACTTTCATTTAACTGAAAAATCAGTTTGCTTAATTACCACTTAGTGGTTTCACTATTCATCAAAAATTGAAGTTTTTCAGAAAATTACCAAAAATTCACCCTAAGATATATTTGATATTCCGAATTCAAAAATGAAGTCTATTTTACAAAATTAAAATCATATAAGTCAAATTAATTAATTTAATAATTAATTCCCGCTGCCAGAGCAAATAGCATGTTTTTACAAAACAATAAGTATCAAAAGATTGACACCAGTTTAAGTCTAATTTCAAGGTGAAATTGATTCCAATGTCCACAATTGGATAAAATGGTAAAAATATATTCTAATTTCACTTCAAAACCAATTCAAAACATAATCTAATCATATAAATAAATTATATTAAAAAGCAGTTTTGATGTAAAATGCAGTATTTTTCACTATTCATTAAAAAATGAACATTGTCAGAAAAATACCAAAAATTCACACAAGGTAAATTTTGATGTCCCAATAATAAAGGATAATTTTATTTTGACAAACATAGTTTATAAAATTGTCAAAATATAGATTCAAAAATGGGTTTCCATCAAAAGGCAGTAAAACAATCTTTTAAGAATATTAGTGTATTCCATGCATAAGATTGTATTTATTTTCATTTTAAGCCTCTATAACACTATATTAATCATTAATAGACATAGATAAAAATATCTATTATTCATTACTTACTTGGGATGTTACATCCTTCCCCCCTTTAGAAAATTGTGTCCCCGCAATTTATTTACTTATCGAATAAATGGGGGTACTTATCCCTCATTGCATTATTAGATTCCCATGTTGCCTCTTCAATCATGTGGTTTTTCCACAAAACCTTTACCTGATGAATCACCTTATTCCGTAACAGTTGCTCCGTGTGGTCAAGAATCTGGACCGGTTGTTCCTCATAAGATAGGTTCTCTTCCAGCTGAACTACCTCTGGACTCAAAACATGAGATGGATCGGGCATATACTTTCTCAACATCGAAACGTGAAAAACATTGTGTACCTGAGATAAAATCGGAGGTAAAGCCACTCGGTATGCAACTGATCCAACTCTATCTCGAATTTCGTATGGTCCAATGAACCTTGGACTCAACTTTCTTTTCTTACCAAATCTCATCACACTTTTCCAAGGAGAAACCTTGAGAAAAACATGATCACCTACCTCGAAAGATAGATCCTTCCTCCGGTTATCCGCATAACTCTTCTGCCTGCTCTGAGCTGTTCTCATGTGTTTCTGAGTCAGCTGAACTTTTTCTGCCATCTCTTCTACAAATTCTGGTCCCATCAACTTCCTGTCACCCACTTCATCCCAGAAAGCTGGAGTTCGACACCGCTTCCCATATAATGCCTGAAATGGTGCCATCTGTATACTGGAATGAAAACTGTTATTATATGAAAATTCAACCAAAGAAATATGTTGGTCCCAACTTCCCTGATAATCCATAGAGCAAGCTCGTAGCATATCCTCCAATGTCTGAATTGTTCGTTCTGACTGCCCATCTGATTGAGGATGAAAAGCTGTACTAAAATTTAATTCAGTACCCAACGACTTCTGAAGGCCTTTCCAAAAGTTAGAAGTGGACCTGGGATCACGATCTGATACAATGGAGAGAGGAACTCCATGTAACCTGACTATCTCTTTAAGATACAAACGGGAAAGTTGATCAAGAGAAAAAGTATCTCGTATAGCAAGGAAATGAGCAGATTTGGTCAAGCGATCAACAATAACCCAGATTGCATTATTACCTCGAGATGTTTTCGGTAATCCAACAACAAAGTCCATGGATATATTTTCCCATTTCCACTCTGGCACTGGTAAAGGCTGAAGCATCCCTTTCGGTAACTGCCGCTCTGCTTTAACCTGTTGACATGTCAAACACTTCACAGTAAAATCAGCAATATCTCTTTTCATTCCATCCCACCAGTAATACTCCCGCAGATCACTATACATCTTAGTACTGCCCGGATGAATTGAAAACGGAGAACTATGAGCTTCACATAACAACTCTCTCTTCAACTGTGAATCACAAGGCACACACAATCTCTTCCCAAATCTCAAAACACAATCATTATCAATGTTGAATTCAGGAAACTTACCTTTCTGAACCAGCTCTACCTTTTTCTGCAACTCACTATCTTGCTTCTGTGCTTGCTTGATTCTATCTGATAGAGATGATCTCACTGATACCTGAAACAAAACGGAAGGACTTCCTGCACCAACAACTTCTATGCCAAAGTTCATTAAATCCTTAACCAAAGGATCACGTTCCAAACGCAACATTGTTAATGAAGCATTACTTTTTCGACTCAAAGCATCAACCACTTTATTTGCTTTTCCCGGATGGTAATGAATTGTACAATCATAATCCTTGATTAATTCCAGCCATCTCCTTTGTCTCATGTTTAACTCTTTCTAAGTGAATATATATTTTAAACTTTTGTGATCGGTATATATTTCACAATTTACTCCATACAAATGATGCCTCCAAATTTTTAAAGCAAAAACAACAGCAGCTAATTCCAAATCATGTGTAGGGTAATTTACCTCATGAGTTTTCAACTGTCGTGAAGCATAAGCAATTACCTGATCATTTTTCATTAGGACGCAACCAAGTCCTTTCAATGAAGCATCACTGTATATAACAAACTCACCATTCCTGGAAGGTAGTGCCAAAATTGGAGCATTCACCAATCTTCTTTTCAATTCCGGAAAACAATCATCACATTATTTTGTCCAGATAAACTTAACACCCTTCCGAGTTAGCTTAATCATTGGACAGGATAACCGTGAAAAATTTCTATCAAACCTTCGGTAATATCCCGCCAAACCAGGGAAGCTACGAATCTTGGTTACATTTGTGGGTCTTGGCCATTCTTCCACAACTTTTGTTTTTTGCAGGATCAACAGTTATTCCATCTTTAGAAACAATGTGACCAAGGAAAGAAATTTGTTGCAACCAAAACTCACACTTTCTGAATTTCCCATACAGTTTCTTTTCTTTAAAAGTTTGCAAGATAACCCTTAAATTTTTTTCATGCTCCTCTTTACTTTTAGAAAACACCAAAATATCATCAATGAAAACCACCACAAACTTATCCAAGAACTCATGGAAAATTCTATTCATTAAGTCCATGAATACAGCAGGTGCATTGGTTAGCCCAAAAGGCATTACTACAAATTCATAATGGCCATATCTCGTACGGAACGCGGTCTTCAGAATATCTGCCTCCTTTACCTTCAGCTGATGGTACCCCGATCTCAGGTCAATCTTTGAAAAAAACTGAGTTCCCTGGAGCCGATCAAACAAATCATCTATATGAGGTGAAGGATATTTGTTCCTAACAGTGGTATTATTCAAGGATCTATAATCAATGCAAAGTCTCATAGAACCATCTTTCTTTTTAACAAATAAAACAGGAGCACCCCATGGTGATGTGCTAGGTCTAATGAAACCTTTCTCTAATAAATCTTGCAGTTTCTCCTTCAACTCTAAAAGTTCAATTTGTGCCATTCGATAAGAGGGGTTTTGAAATTGGCTTAGCATCAGGAACTAAGTCAGCAGTAAACTCAACTTCCCGATCTGGTATTATTCCAGGTAACTCATCAGAAAAAACATCAGGATACTCATTTACCACTGGCACATCATTAATCTGAACAGTTCCTTTATTTTCAACGATATGTGCAAGGTAACATTCATTTCCATCTTTTACAAGTTTCTCGGCCTCTTGATATGTTATCAAATGTAAGGGTTCATTCTTGTAAACAAACTGAAAGTCTTTCTGAAAAGAAACTTCTTTAGCTCTACAGTCAATCTTAGCATGGTAAATAGAGAGCCAATCCATACCCAGGATAACATCAAACTCTACTAGAGGTAGAACAATAAGGTTTGCAAGTAGGTTCTTTCCACAGATAAGGATAGGAATATTCTTATAAATTCTTTTTGCCTCAACACTTCCCCCAGGTGTTTTTACCAATAGTTCCGGAGTCATTTCTTGATATGGTATTCCCATTTTACTAGAAAAGGTTTCAGAGATGAAAGAATGTGTGGACCCCGAATCAAACAACACGCTGGCATAATCTGAAAAAACAAACAAAGTACCTGATTCGACTTCATTTGATGCCCCGACATCTGCTGAAGTAGTTGCAAAGGATTTCACCACCCCTTTCTGCTTGTAGTCTAACTGCTTCCCATCACTCAAGCTCTTTGTCGGACACTCATTTGCATAGTGACCCATCTCATTGCACTTAAAACATTTCACTAATTGTAAATCAAATTTGTTCTTACCTTCACCTTGATCCTTTTCAGTGAAATCACGTGCCTTATGTCCCATCTTACCACATCAGTAGCACTTCCCATAATTCAGAAGACATTCCCCAGCATGCCTCTTGCCACATTTATCACAAACTGGAAACTTAGTTCTCTTACCATCAGACTTTTTTGAAGAATTCTTACCTTTCTCCTTCCACCTTGGTCTCTTCTTCTGCTGGTTGTTATAGAAAACTTGGTCATCGGAAAACTCCATTTCCACCTTCTCAGCACATCAAACAATCTTTTCATAACTTTTAAACTGACGAGAAGCTAATTCCCTTCGATACTTTGGCTTTAATCCTGAGTAGAAATGATTGATTTTACTATCAAGGTCCCGGATAAAATTTGTAGCATACCTTGTCAATCGAGTGAACCATTCTTCATAGGCAGCCACTGAGTCTTCCTCTTGCCTCAATTCCAAGAATTGCTTTTCCATCCTAAATCGAATAGCCTTAGGAAAATACTTCTCAAGAAACATACCTTTGAATTCATCCCAGTCAAGAGCATCAATCTCATCGGCATCCCTGATATTTTTAACCATAGACCACCACTGATCTGCTTCACCCTCCAAACGGTAAATAGCAAGACTAACCTTTTGATTGTCTGAACACCCCATGACATCAAAAATCTTCTCCAGTTCTTTAATCCACCCTTCAGCTAGCACAAGGTCAGATGATCCTCTGAATGATGGTGGATGTTGCCTCATGAAATGTTCCACCACTGACATGTTCCTCTGCAGTTTTTCTGGCTGATCTCGTGCATGGATACCACCTCCATTTATTGCTTGAGTCAACTGCGCCATTACTGCAAAAAACTGTTCAGTTCCAATTCCGACCATTTCTAGATGCTGATTCGGAAGGTTATTTCCTTCTGTATGCCTTCCTAGCACTGCTTCCCTGTTTCCTCTGCGGAAAACCATTCTGAACAAACATGTCTTAGATGAAGCAACATGGTAATCTTTAAATGCTATATAATTTTGAAAAAAATATATTTTTGGATAATCATTTAATAGAATTCTAACTCCTAAAGTTATCTAAACCGACCTCTGATACCAACTATAAGGCCCCAGCCTTAAACCTTACTTAATCTTGAGTTATTACAAGATTACGCATTGAGGATCTTTTCGGGTTTAGAGTTTTAGAGAATTAGATCATAAAACTTTCATTAAATTCCACATATAAACAAAGTGGTTACATAAAGATAGTATTCTTCATTCCCATCAATGGAAACACATTTAAAATAAAACATGGATTATTTATTGACACATCCTTGACTTTATCATCTTATCATGTACCTTTCCCTTGACCTGCGAAAAACATTTCAAAAACTTGGGATGAGCATAAAAACTCAGTATGGGTTAAAAAAACATGGAAAGGAAACACGAGTTCATATATACATAAGAATGAAATCATACATTACCCATAAAACATAGGCACTTTAACATACCTCATAAAATCATGAATAAATCATAGAAATCATAAGACATAAAGGTAACTTGAGGCATTCATAACATTCTTACGTAGGGAGTAACCCTCTTGGTTACGTTTGGAATACCCATCACAGTATATTCCCTAAAATCTCTTCGGAGAAACCTTAACGTTTCACTCCTTCGCGTTACCCAATGCATTGGAGAGCTATAACGGGCTCACCCGCCCTTTGTTTATCACGGAACCACCCGTCTTCATAATAATGCCCAAAACCATAACATAATCATATCACATAAAACATGCATAAAAGAAACATAACATTTCCACATTTCAATCACGAGATATCAATACAACACATTGATATAATAAAAAACATTATGAAAACCATTTTCAATACCAAAGTAAAACATGGTATTTATTTTTCTTTTAAAAAATGAAGGTATGGCTTGTAGAGGAAGCCGAAACTCAAATATCGGTTACGACGGTGGAGAAGTCGTTTTCGCCGCATACGTACGACAAAAACATTCCCTTTTGTCATTTAGTAAACGCTTCGTATAAAAAAGATTCCTTTTGAATAAATGTAAATGTCAAAGGGGTTTACACACCGTATAAAAGAAAGTTGTGTATAAAATAAAATATGCCTCAATGAAAGGATATTGAGAGGAAGTCCCATACCTCGTATCCGAATTGACCCGACCGTTCTTTAATCTCCTGAATAATAAACTTGAGTTAATCTCTACTTGCTTATGAATCTTTTTCAAGTTCATTATTCCTTTTATACCATGTTATGAACATTATGTAATCAGTTAAGTTAATAATGTTCATTTTGTCGGTATTTGGTTCTTAAGTCAAAAATAGACTTCTTACACTTACATGTTGTTAATTTGGTGAAAGTTTCATTATATCCAGAATAGTATTCATGATGTAGATATCATATATGTCATATATATCCAGTACATACATTCATTTATAATATTACATAATCATTTAGAGGTAATAAATGAAATGCACCATTCATGGAGACGGTAAGCCGTACGTACGCATGAACGCTACTTTCATTTCTATTTAATATTTTATAGAATGGAATCATAATGATATAAAGGTATATTATAATTCCAGTATAATATCATATATAATATCATAGTTCCATCCTTTATATGTCCCACATATGGTATTTAACGAATAAAATCACTTTGAGGGGGCGGTAGTCCGCACTTCCTAAAATGAAGATATCGTGTTTACCCATAATGGAAACCATAAAGGTATTCCCAAAATGAAAAAAATAGAAGCTTAAGGAAAACATAAACATATTATATATCATATATAAAAATAGTGACATCATAATGTCCACCTTTGAAGGTGTTATATGAGTATTGAACAATCATAGTTTCGGGAGGCAGAATTTCTCCATCCACTGAAACCGTATGTTCTTTAACCATTTGATGTAGTTGTGTGAGAGTTTAGATCAAATAAATCTTATAACAACATCCTTGTATATTTAATATACTGTTGTTGTTACAAAATAAGTAAATAAAAAGAGTTTATGGGGTTGGAGAAGCAAAATAAAACAAATGAACATGAGAGAATGAATTACCTTTAAAAGTGTAACTCCTTTTGATTTGAGCCTAAAGGCTTTCTTTGAAAGGATTCTGCCCAAAGGGAATCCTCTAGGATGAGGAGAGGTATGTGGAGAGAGTAAATGGGCAGGGGTTGGCCGATCCAAAGGCTTTAGTAGTGTGTGAAATGAGGTAGAGGTGGGGGCCTTTTATAAGAGGAGAGGAGGGGCACTTTTGGAAAGTAAAGAAATATTACTTTATTTGAAAATGTGTTTCGGTTTAAAAAGGTCCCACATTGATATAATTCGTGGATAAGGTGATAAGGATTCGAAATACACTCATCCAATTGGTTTTGGACATGTGTAGTTCATAGATTTTACATTATCTTTCCATTTTATTTAAATCGTCAAATAATGATGTCATCACTGCATCATTATTATGTCATAAATAATTTAATGTATTTAATGTCTAAAAATCATACAAAAAATACGATGATGTAGTAAATATTTTTAACTTTCCAATTACTATTTATAATCAAAAATCTGATCTTTATAACCCCATGTAAAAATTGTTTTCGTAAAACATCTCTTGTTTGTGTCATTTTTACTGTAACATTTAATAAAAAGTTATTTATGTCATTTCCAAACCAAAGTGTCTCCATGGGGTCCCCAAGTTGACCCATGGCTTGTCTTGGTCGTCCATGACACAACCAATAAGGTTGGGACATGTGTCTAGGTCATTTCCTATTATTAAAGCACTATTTATACCTTAAACTACACTAATTACCACTAATCGCGATTAAGAACTTAATAAGTTACTATTCACCAAAAAAATTATTTTAATCTCATTGAACCACATTTTACTTCTTAATGACAACCATGTATGTCGGATTTTTAAAATTCAATACACATTAGTGGTAAACTTTCATTTAACTGAAAAATCAGTTTGCTTGATTACCACTTAGTGGTTTCACTATTCATCAAAAATTGATGTTTTTCAGAAAATTACCAAAAATTCACCCTAAGCTATATTTGATATTCCGAATTCAAAAATGAAGTCTATTTTACAAAATTCAAATCATATAAGTCACATTAATTAATTTAATAATTAATTCCCGCTGTCAGAGCAAATAGCGTGTTTTTACAAAACAATAAGTATCAAAAGATTGACACCAGTTTAAGTCTAATTTCAAAGTGAAATTGATTACAATGACCACCATTGGATAAAATGGTAAAAATATATTCTAATTTCACTTCAAAACCAATTAAAATCATAATCTAATAATATAAATAAATTAGATTAAAAAACAGTTTTGATGTAAAATGCAGTATTTTTCACTATTCATAAAAAAATGAACATTGTCAGAAAAATACCAAAAATTCACACAAGGTAAATTTTGATGTCCCAATCATATAGAATAGGATTATTTTGACAAACATAGTTTATAGAATTGTCGGAATATAGATTCAAAAATGGTTTGCCATCAAAAGGCAGTAAAACAATCTTATAAGAATATTAGTGTATTCCATGCATAAGATTGTATTTATTTTCATTTTAAGCCTCTATAACACTATCTTAATCATTAATAGACATAGGTAAAAATATTATTATTCATTACTTACATGGGATGTTACACCATCTCTCTAGTACTTGTAATCATTTTCATCAAAAATAGGGGGCCTGGTAGGATTTATATTGTCGATAAAACCATCTTTTAAACCTGCCATCTTAATGAAAATCATGGCAGACAAACTTGTTTGTAATTTAAGTCTGTACATAAAAGAAAATATCCTAAGCAAGAATGAATACAAACTTTATGACTTTTAAAATATGAATCTGGAAAAGTATGAATCTGGAAATTAAATTCCGAGAGTATGAAGAATAAATATCTTCCGAATCTAATCATGAGATTAATTCAGATAGAACCAAAATTCTGAAGCTGATTTTAGATTGGTTCAGGATTTAAGGTCACCTAATCTGATACCAATTGTAGGTATTGGTTCAGAGTACGAGGTAGTCTACCTTATCAAGGAAAAAACAAAACAATGAAAATCTTGAGCAAATAAAACTTATATGTGAGTATAAATATTTCAGAGACCTAATCTGATACCAATTTTAGGATTATATCAGAGTATGAGGTCACAACCCTCTGATACCAATTGTAGGATTGATAAGATACTAATGCGATTCTCAAATATTGGAGGGGGGTTAATCTTTTTCTTTAAAAATCCTTATGGAAATTTTTTATAAACAAAATTCACAATACCTCTATGTTCTAATAACTTGATTGATTCTGGAAAATTGATTTTGTAGATGAAACATAAAAAACGTTTACACCAAATAAGATTCTACCTTAAAGCATATAGAATCCTCTAAAATCATTGTATGATTCTAAGGAAGTATAAGAATTTTTTACATTCCTTATCAACTATAATCATTGTGGAAAAAAAAGTAGTAACACTACAAGTATCAAGTAGTTACTCTTTTAACCCAAAGAGGAGGGTATCCAACAACCCTGGACAAGTGGTCCTTTGATTTATACTCCCATGAAAGTCTGTCTTACCCAATCCTAGGTAAGACCTCAATGTAAAGATTGATATATATCTTGCTATCCCCGCAAGACCTCGATTTGTAAGGAAATCTGTATCTCTGTCTTCATAACCCGAAGTCTCTGATTTTAAGGAAATCGCTCCTCTACACTAAGAAAATTTGCACGAAGAAAAGTTTGAAAAAGCCATTCAAAAATTTCTGCATAAATCCTAAGAGTTTATAAGAGCCCCTCTCTCTAGAAATCACTTTAACATCATGTAAGCATAGTTGTCAAAGTCTCCATTTGTTTTTCAAAAAGTTGTGATCTCTTTCAAATGATCTCCTATTTATAGGCACAACTTCAACAGTCGACTCCCTCTTCCAACAGTCATATTTTTCCTTGAATTTTTGAGGGACCTGTACACATGTAACTCAACCAAAGGTTAGTTAATAACTGAAAGAATGATATCATTTTATACAATTGTATGCCAAAATTTGGTTACGTAACTAAAATCCAATATATGTAATGTGAGTAAGTGAAATTTCAGAGTCTAACCCAAAATCAATTTGTAGTCTATAATACAAGGATATTCGGATTCTGTTTTCTAGGAATTTGGAATCTGAATTCTATAGATTTCCGGAGTCTGAATTGCAAGGAAATTTGGAATCTGGATTCACAAGAATTTGGAACACGAACATACAATGTTTGGATTCAGAGTTCATGACAATTCGAAGTCAGAACTCATAAGAGTTCCTAGTCTATATTCAGAGGACTCCGAGTTAGAACTCGGAAGAGTTTGTAACCAGAATTCATATTCAGAATTCGGAGTCAGAACTCAAAAGAGTTCACAACCTGAATTTGTAACCAGAATTCGGAGTTAGAACTCAGAAGTGTTCGTAACCAGAATTCATAATTAGAATTCAGAGTCAAAACACAGAAGAGTTCATAACCAGAATTTTTAATTAGAATTCGGAGTGAGAACTCAGAAGAGTTCGTAACCAGAATTCATAATTAGAATTCGGATCCAAAAACAGAATGCTTCATATCTAGGTATTTATGAGATTTCGTGGTTTTAGTTGCAAACTAAATTTTACGCTTAAAAAAATTATTATATGAATAATGAAAACATGGTAAGGATAAATTTCCATGGTGAAGGAAATTTTTTCTTATAGAAATAAAACACAGGGTAAAAAGAGATTCACCTTGAGATAAGGTGTTTGTGATTTTCAAAACAAGAAGGAATGGTAAAGTCATAAGGAAACCATATTGACTTAACAATCTCCCCCAAGTATGAAGGAATGGAAAAGTCATAAGGAAAACCGTATTGACTCAACATATAGAATCTGAACTCAAAAACCAAATATCATGAATATATATGAGAAGAAACACAAACCTTTATCCATCAATCAAGACTTCAAACCTTGTCTCATATCATATGGAGAACTAGACAGAATATCCCGTAAGCAAATATGAGGAAGACCCATATCTCTACAACAACATGATTTATATCAAAATATGCCTAGGAAAAATATAGTATATAAGTACGAACACAAACATGATCCATCCATGATAATGGAATATATCACCATTACAACCGTTAATTTTTTAAATCACATTCTGAGAATTGTGAATTGGAAGACAAAAACTCCTACCCACATCCTACAAACATTATAGTATATAATAATAATAGTGGTAGTGGTAAAGTGGTGGATAAAAATATCCATCCTCATAATTTGGGTGACGCACCAATATAAAAGAAGGGTCTCTAAAAGAATGCACACCTATTTTATCCCATTCAGTAGGGTTTGAGCTAAATTCCCCCATGATAAAAGAAAAAATAGAATGAGATCATGTCCTTAGTCCAATTTGAGGTAATCAGTCAATCCCAATAGACACTATATGGAAGGAACAAACACTATAAAAAATTCCAAAATCCTATCACCAAATCTCAATGGCTACATGGGAGAAAATCAAAAAAGATTTTTTTTGTGAAAAAACTACTCATAGAATGTGGTCCAAGTCATCCACATGAAGGAAACTGAAAATATGCCTCACCAAATGTGAACGGAAAATAAAGATCTATTCTAGGACACCACTCTACTTAATATTGTAGTTCATGAAGCCCTCAGATTTTAATATATGTATTCTCAAGATCCTACTATTCTATTACCTAATTATGAAAATATTAGTAGTTTTTCTGGAGGACCTCCCCAGACATCTTATCATGAATGATTTCTTAATGTACATAATTTGATTTATCTGAAGAGACAATATCCTGACGAGTGTCATGGATACCCACTATGTGGGTAGATTAACAAGTAGTAATGTGGTCCCCTATTTCTATTCTCCACCCTATAGATCCTACCTTAGGTATATGATATAAGAACTCCCCTTGTCTGTAGATGCCAATCTGTGACTATAGTCTTCCCCATAATAATATTTCACTCCATCAAGGAGGTCCTTCCCTTGGAGATTTAAGGAAGAGAAAAAACTCATAACATGAGACACATAGAAAAATGAGGTTAGGAATTCACAATTATTTATAATTGGAAATTGAAATAATTTCTTAGATGTAAGACAACCTAAGGAAATAGTTATTCTTATATTAACCCTTGGATCATATAATTCTAAACACAGTTGAGAAAATCCCCACCGATAATGCTATTTATAAAAAGTAGTTTGAGAAGTTTTCAATTTGGATCGATATGATAGTTAAAACTATGTTTATAGATGAAGATGAAACATTTAACACATGGAGATAGTTTTCTAAATATGAAAACCTATCCATGTTTTGGCCCTTATCCACTCTTGAATATAGCATTCCAGATACATTTTTAGAAGATTTTTTTTCACAACATATAGCTCAATATAAGGGAAACTATTCATCATTTAGAATAAAAAGAATTAAATTATGATCAACATCCAAGGAAATTCATGGTAATATAAGGGACACAGTATGAAATTTACACAGAAACTCTCCTACATGAACATCACCGAATATTAGTAAAAAAAATAAGGACACATTTAATAATAATGTCTTGAATCTTATATTTTTTCAATTGATGATCGTTAATCCCCTATCTAGAGTTCATTTAAGAGCATGGGTAAAGCATAAGATATTATATTCCACAACTCTACCCAATCAACAAGGTCCACCAAATATGAAATGAAAAAATTTAATAGCCTCATGAAACTTCAAAAAATGGACTCTATTCACTATAGATTATATGTTAAGAAAAAAATGACGTATAATGACTCTAGAAAATGTTAGTACATAAGAGGGTGATACATTAAAAAAATCCAACATAAAGTATCTCAAAAAATTGAGAAATCCTTCCACTTAAGTCAATCCAACAACCAATAATCACCAATATATTTGGAAGTAGGTGGACCAAGTGAAAACTAAAAAATTCACCATCCCATATTCAAATAAAAATTTATAAAGTTATGAAGGAAGCTATAAAAATAGTGTTCATGAAAGTGATAGAGTAGTCCCAACCCAAAAGGTTGGGGTCAATCTTGACACAACCTTTTAGGTCTTAAAATAGGCGTGAAAAGTTGTGAAAAATGAACAGGAATAACCCCATCCTATAATGATTGTGGTTTTTTTACATCAACCTACTTCTACTCAATGGAAGTCATAGTTCTCCTGATTAGTGGTATCGATGAGAATTTAATCTTCCAAGTTCATCCAATCCCTTGAGATGGTTTTCATATGGGGAACATGCATGAATTTTTTTTTCATATATTTCCTTCGGATCACCATATGGAAAATAATTATAAGTGGGCCAATAGAGGAGAAGATGAGGCCTCGTAGAGGTTTAAATCAAAGGTAGTCTCTAAAGGAGGCTTGTAAAATTACTATAATGAATTATGTATCAGTTAACATCATTAACAATATCTATGTAGACGTGATAAAATTCGAGGCCCATATAGAGGAGTAGTAGGAGTTTGTTTAGGTTCATAACACGGTCCACACAAAAACTATCGAAACAGATTTGCATACTCAGAATTTGAGGATCACTTTGAACTGGGTAATTCCCTCAATCAATCCGTTACTAACTCCTCAGTGAGAATCTACCAAAGATATGGTAAATGTAATGGTTTTCCTCACCCACCGCCCGATGTGGATGAACCCCTCAGACTCGAGGAATGAATTATTTAGAAGAAGTAAGATATGAATGAGTTTATAAGGGTCAAATTAGAAATACATTAACGCAATATTTCTACCAGACAATCTCTACAATCAAAGTCTCATCTAGTGCACCTATCCAAAGAACCTCTACCAAGAGGGTTCTCCCAATAAAATAATATGGAATAAAATAATTTACTCAATGTAAATCACCAAATATATATATATATATATAACCCATGGTAGTTATGTATCAAGAGTATCATCTCGTGGGTACAAAACTAGGACTGGATAAAGTAGACCCTCACTGACCTGCCCCAACTGGCAACCCACTATAGGTATAAACAAATCCACCACAGATGGATCTATGTGTTACTTCCCTTTCTCAAACCCCAGTTCAAGTAGACATCCATCAAGATCTCATCTCTAATACTAATTCATTGACAAGTATATTTTATGAAATGGATGAATGTTGTGAACCATTAAATCTATGAAATAATCCATACACTAAATGTGTGGATCCAAACCCTCCCCACTAAATTTTGGAAAAATTTCATTTTTTATTTTTAATGCTTTAAGAGATCTGGAGTAGCATTTGATGAATTTCTTGTCAACTGTGATTAAATTTTTAGAACTTATACACAATAAAATGTAGTGAAAATCATATACTTAATCCAAACACTACATGAGATAGCATTTTAATGGTACACCTATTTAACCAATTGGTTAATTAGGGGTTGTGAAGATCTCTGTCGACATTTTCTCTTTCAATTTAGATCAATGTTGATAAAGATTGTAGTCCATGACATCTCAAAATGGAAACATTGGAAGAATGATAGGATCTCATATTTTATTGATCGATGGAAGGGGTATAATTAATCCATGAACATAAAACATCACCAATAATATTTATTTGTCCATTTATTTAGAGAATATTTATGACGAGTTTTATAAACCTCCCATCCCTATAAAAATATAAGACATTTTCAAGATCTCACAAGAGTCACTCAAAAAATGGAAGATTATATTCAGAATACAGAGTCCATGTCCCAAGTAGTTCTTTACACTTAGTGGAATAAAACATAGAAATAATAGCATTACATTATCATTCTTAAACCCTTTGTTCCATTAGATCCAATTACAATGATCATACTATATGATACATAACTACCTCTTGAAAATTTTTCAAAATTACCTCCATGAAATGGAGAGAAAATGGAGTAGAAATGAAAAAAAAACTAGGAACTAAAGAATAAATTTTTTTATTTTTGAGATGAGCAAGTCCCTAGACACTTCATCATGGATTTTGAAAACAACCTTCTCATGTTTCCAAAAAAAAGAGGCCTGATCAGGCCAGTCTCGTAGATCTTCAAAATTATTTCCCATTCCATTAGGCATTGGGGCACACCATTCATTAGTTCTTTAACATAAAATATATACATAAAAAAGGTGGAATCTAAGAAAATGAATATGTGAAAACCACCTAACAAATTAGTGTGTATCACTGCCATCAATACGAAGAAATAGGGTAAATGGAGGGAGGTTACCAAAAAAGGATCATAGAAGTTTAGTTATTGGATGAATTGAAGTAATATTTGAAAAATCATTCCATACTTTGAAATTAGTTGAGGCCTTAAACAATGCCCCCAGATGATTATATTGTGGCACAATCGAATCCTTCAAAATAGCTATCCACCAAAATAAGTTCTTCTATGAAACGACACAGTGGGAAGGGTGGAATAATATATCGCAATATAAACCTATAACAAGGCCAATTTTCTATTTATTCTTTCAAAATTCATATTTTTGTATCAAACGAGTGGGTTTTGGGCCTCTAAATAGTACGAAAAGAGTTTTCTAGTGAGGTGAAATATTAATCTGATGAAGAAATGATCTTTGGGTACCTTAATATTATTCAATTAATGGTTCCCTTATCTGATGTTGATTATGGCCATGAACATGAATTATTTTCTCCCCACTTAGGAATTAGGGTAAGGAGGCACAACAACCAAGCATATAGGAGAGGAAATAATTATAGTGGAAATTAATACTCTAGATATGTCCCCACTCAGACTATCTATGATTCCAAAACATTTGGTTGTGATTCCCAGTGAGTCAAGCAGGAGCATGAGAGTTCCCCCACAAATTCTAGGGCTCCCCCTAACCCAATATTCCATGAATATAGGATCTATGGGATTTGATGACCAAATCAACCTTGCACTATAGGAATACCTAGTCTATCTAACCCACCAATGATTGGACCATATTCTACTCCTATTCCATGGACCAATCTTCCAACACAAAGTGATTTATTTCCAAAAAGTTCAATGAGAGAGTATAATTATATTGAGAAGCGTAGTAATTTACCCCATAATTTTGATATTCTAATGTAATTTCCCCTAGTTCCAGCCATGTTTTAAATCTTTAATTCCATATGCCAATCAATAGACCTTTGGGAAGCACACATAGAGTGTTTTATAAGCCCTCATGAATCTTAATATAATGTTACCAATTCTCAAATATATCATGTGGAGATAAATAATAATGAATTAAACATGACCATATCTTTTATAGAGATAGAAAATGAAGCGTATATATAAGGAAACATCTGGACCATGTATTTTTATATCAAGATAAATGATAATGATGTCTGATGGTCTATCTATGACAATGAATTATGTGTCAACCTCATTCTAGTCTAAACACTCTTAAAAAAAGTTTACAATGAAGACTACTTATTCCTATAAGCTATAACACTTTAGGGATATGAAAATAGTGAGGAAGATCATCTCTACATAATTAATCGCAAGGACTATTTTGGTTACCTCATAACCAACCCATAATTTCGGGTTTTTAGGAAAGAAACAACAATATATGTGCTTCGAGGAAGAACATAGATTCATTAGCATGTCACTACCCCCTCACCATACCCTCATCATACAAAACATTCCTAAAATATTACATTAATGATCAAACATTTTTTCTTTATAGTGATAAATCCCCATTAAAATCTTGGGAAATATAGTATGTTGATGCATGATTCAACCATAGGGAAGGAAAATAACACTTGACTGATGGTGTTTATCCTGTCCTGACCTCAAATGGTATAGAAAATACCCTGAACAATCCATTAAAATAGAACATTGAATAATTTGTGTTTACCACCCAAAAGACCAAAGTTACGGGAACAAATTTTGTAATGTATTCAACATAATTCATGAAAATAGTCATGAAATTTTTTCCCGAAATAGCGTACAAGGTCACTAACTCTTTAGGAAGTGGTAAAATGATGGATTAAAGTGCCATAATTCTATATCATAAGACTCAAAAGATAGGTAAATCATCAGCTAAGCAAGAAGTGGTTTTTATATCACTTGGAAAGAAAAACAATACTAACTCTCTATACATCATTTCCCCATCAGAGCATAAAAAATATCCCACATCCTTAGTTAGGTTGGGGGAATTTGATTCACCTTCCATATATCAAAAAACTGAATCATCTCCAAAAATTTCTTCATTGTATTCTTTAACTAAGTGTGGGGGAATATATGAATTGGAAGAGGAATAAGAAGAGGAAGCGGAAGGGGAAGAGGAAGAGAAATATGAGTAACTAGAGGGAATCAAGGATTACCATCATGCTTTTGTGGATGGTGTTTCTACTACCATCAAGGAACTCAAGAAAATAAACTATGGTACATAATAGGAACCCTGACCCACAATGTTTTGTGTGACTATTTATTCCAAGGAACAAGAAGTGTACATCAAGTTTTTGATGAAAAATCATGACATGTTCAAATGGAATTACAGATTAATTGTAGGCCTCGATCTAGAGGTGGAAACTCACCACCAATGATTTCTAGAAAACCATTGGGGATACAAAGAAGAAGAATCAGAACACACCCAACTCACACTACCAAAATCAAGGTAGAAGGTGATGATATTATCAATTCTAATTTCATTCGTGATGTCTAGTCCCGATCAGAGAGATAATGAGTGATGCCATAATAAGGTATTACGCCATATCCTTAATGGATATATGTTTAGGGTACATGGAAATATTAATGGGACAATAAGATGAATAATCCTCCAAATTCAGGGCCCATCAAGGTTGGTTTTTAAATTTGTTAATTCCCTTTGGCATGAAGAAAACATTTTCTATATACGAATGTTCATTGAATTGCATATTCAAACCCTTATTTAGATGGATTTTTAAATGCATTGTAGATGACTTGGTGGTTTTGTCCTGAAAATATTTTAATCACTTGGATGATGTCAAGACTTACGTTGAGAAATTGAAACAACATAGACTGAAGATGAACAACTTGAAATTTTCCTTTGGAGTTACTGATGGATATTTATCAGCTTCATCGTACACCATCATGGAATCAATGGCGATACTAATTAGACAAAGGCTATACTCAATATGTCACCTCCACTACATCTCAAAGTGTTGAGAGGTTTATATGGAAACCCAGTATAAATTAGGAACATTATATCAAACCTCCCAGGAAAGTTATTTCCCTTCACCATGTTGATGAAGATATGGTTCCCATATTAGTATTCAAATAACTAGTGGAATTAATTGGATATCCTTAAGAATTATCTCAAAATTACACTACTTTTAATGAAACCCATTTAGTAGAGACCACTAATTTTATATATAATAGTTATGGAATGATAACTGGGTTCCATTCTCATATAAAAAATGATTCTAGGAATGAAAAAAATTATTATCTTAGTAGAACCACGTTCAACACCGAAACGTATTATTTAGATATTAATAAGATCTGTATGGCATTAATTATTGTGGTTTTTAGAAATGAGGAAATACCTATAACACTATGAATTATATCTTTTCTCTCATAAGAATCCACTAAAATATATACTCAACCATCTTATATTGATGGGATATTTTAAATATTTTAAGGTTATGATGCAATTGGTTGACATTCTATTTGTGGCTTAGAATGAAATAAATGATTAAGCTTTTTCAAACATCCTTGCAGAACTTCGATATATTGAAATAACACTCTGAAATTCCAAATTTTTCAATGATGTTATCTTATCTATTTTAGTGGGACCCTATTTAGGGGATATGTATTTCAATGGAATATTTAGAAGCCTAATAGGGAATATGATAAAATACCCCTAGCTCAAGAAAATTAGAGTTGGTAGTCGTTTTCATCTCTCAATTATAGATAGTCTTGACTTAGTCCGTTATACTATCAGGACACTATAAAAACAATGAGGGAGAATATCATGCGCTCATTGTAGGACAATAACTATCACTTCAAATGTTGGTAGACCAATTAAATGTTAATGAATATTCAGAGCTGGTAATAAAGTAGATCAATGATGATTATGCCATCAGAATGGAAGAGATAATGCCCATACTTGACTATGTATAGTGAATAATGTTAAAATTACCCTCAGAGTGAACATGAATCATGCCCCATGATTATAGAATCTCTAGGCCGATAATGTAGTGAATGTTTCAACAAATTTCTCATATCAAGACCTGGTTAAAATATTCATCATCATTGGAAAACGTTGAATAGTATATCCTTTTGTTCATGTCAGAATTGGAGAAATAAATGATTTTAGTCATATACCTAAATGATATTTTACCATGACTGGTATGATGATAACCATTGTGGATGACCTATATGATGGATGAATATCTGCATACATATTCAGAAAAGAATAAATCTAAAGACATGCATCTAATTTCACTGTTTATGACTTCTTGAATACCAATAATGTACTGTACGATTGTGTCCTTGGAGGAATAATTCTTACATTTATTGATATATAAGGTAATATTTCCATCATGAAATAATTATATACATATTTTTTTGGTATCCAATAGTCAATGACCATACATTCTAATCAAATTAAATGACTCAAATATTTCTAACATTTAATGATGCAAGATTACACAAAATTAACTAAGAAGTTTCATTACATTTAGGTACACTATAAACTCACCCATTATCATGTAGAGTTTATACACACTTCTAGATAATCCTGTCCATTTTATGTATGGGAAATAAATGTTGGGGGGCTATATCCTCCAGTTATAGACCTGTTGTATAAATAAATCCACATTTTTACCAAATTATTCTCATAATAGTCTATAAAAATACCCACCAAAGATGTTGAGACCAAAAGTATTCTCAATTTGGTGAAATCCAATAGTACTAACAGATTTGGATTCCCTCATACAATATTAATGGAAAATTACATCAATTTCTTAGAGAATCTATATAAGAAGTATAATATAAAATCCAACCATTTATCTAACAACTATATGATAGATAATGGATAGATAGAGGATTTTAATAAGGAAATATAAAATATAATCCAGATAATGGTAGATAAAGAAAATGATTCTTATCCAGAAAATATTTTTCATAACTTGTGGGATTACCGAATTATAACCCATACTACCACATGTGTGACCTTATATTCACTTGTTTATGGGACATAACAATTCTAACCCATTGAGGTTCAATTTACCTCACTATTTGTTTCTATAGGTGATCAACTATCCATAGATAAGCATACAAAAAAATTTATTGATGAATTGGAAGGACCTAATGAGAATATACTATTCACCTTGAATCACATGACAGTAAATTTAAATCACATATATTTAAATTTTAAGAATAAATTCTACTTATAATCTATCCTCAAATGGGATTTAGTGCTTGTCCTCAATACGTTAATGATTCCATGTAATAATAGTTTAAATCATGACATAAAGTTGGAGGTACCTTTTTATATATAGAATGTCCAATCAAATAGAGATTATTACTTGTTCTCAAGGGATGGAGAGCTTATTACGGTCCCTACCAATACTAGATTTATCAAGAAATATATATTTTAAAAAATACAGAATCATTCATGTCATTTGATGATAATCTACATAGAACAATCATCTGGGTGGTATGATGTAAAGATGCATGGATTTCTTATCTTTTTTGTATGATATTAAATTTCGCAGAAATATGGTCTTGGATGCATGACCATAAAAGGCACATCAAATGGTCCAATATATATGAATCAAAACTACAAGACACTATAATCTGAGGTGTATGTCTCTAAACGACATATCCTAACATCCTTGAAAGAAGACATTAAACTATATGAAAACATCATTACATAGTTACATAAATATACATGGTTCCCTTCCTTGTTACATGATGTAGAAATACATATCATTTTAGTCTATTCTTGAGTAGATAAAATTCTTGGGTATTGGTATCCCACCACAAAACCATCCACTAAACATGTGGATTGATTCCTACCACCCCCAAATACATAGTTATTTTAGTATATCTTATTCTTGGCCCATATGAAACATAAAATTTTCCCTGTCTTTGTTATGGGCCAAACCAGTATAGGGGAGTCTTAATATAATAACTACATATGGAAATATGCTCTTCTCTAAATGGATATTTAGTGATTCATAGGCCCCCTGTCCTGGTCACAACTATTAAAGGAAAAAATAAATTCCTCATTGCCATGAAGAAAACTATATATCTATGTTGGATACCGTAACTTTGATTCTTCCATTTTGGATTCCATATAAGAAATAGGAATATCCCGCTTCTTTATATAAACAAACTAAACAAATACAGGGGCACCACACTCCATGGAAAATGGAAGTTCAAATGATTCCTTTTTTCTCAGATATATTCTATCCCCACATCTTAATCCCTATCTTAAAAAATCATAGATCTCAATAAGCTTTACTCATCCATCAGTAATAAGATTTCATAATCCAAAGGTCCAAATTATTTTGACTATGCATCGATATGCTGAAATTTGGATTGGGAAGAGTATACCATAAAAAAGGTCTGTTAACAAGAGGTAGATTTTGCATTTGGAGAGATATATTATATCACCATAAACCTCAACATCCTTAGATTGAGAAAGAGATTTTCAAACAATTCTTCACTATCATTCCTTATGTCCTTTCCCCATAATACCTATGATGAGTTGTAAATCAAAAAGACAATGTTTTATGATTTCCTTCTACACGTCTAATATATATAAGGACTTTTTTGGAATCCTCATGTATTTATAATGTTTAAATTATCAAAAATCCTATTAAACCTAGTTAAATCCTGTAAATTATGTCACAATCATGTGTATTCATGTGTATAATTGTTTAAGTAGTCTCATGCTTTAAAAAGATCCATTCAATATTTTAATTTCTCTAAATTCGGTTTACTTACATTATAATCTCATTGATATACTATCATAATACCTTCTTTGATAATTTTTTAAGTCTAATCCATTCTATTATCATCATTTCTTAAGTCAGAAAAAAGTTACTTTGAAAAGTCCGAGACACCATAAGTCTACAACTGTTTAGGTCTTTCTGAAACCATGAAGCAGACAGCGTGAAGCAAACACAGTGAGCAGAAAATGTGTAGAAGACACTATGAACAAGGCACCGTGAAGTAGAATGCACGAAGAAAACACCGTGAAGTAGACACCGTAACCATGAGACAATCTGACCATGAGACATTGTGAACATGACATTGTGAAGCTGACACCGTGAACAAGACACTATGACCACCACACATTGTGGCCATGAGACAACATGAATATAAGACACCATGATCAATCTAGACATCATGTGAAGGAGACACCATTTTTTGACTTACAATGTCACCATTTCTTAAACCATTTTATCATTTTTCAATTTAATCTCTAACGGTCATATTTGATTATTTCAAAAGCACTGTCAAAATTAATTTTTCTTTGTATCCATATCATATGACAGTACGAGGTATGGGTTGTTGTATCCATGCAACCTGTCGGTTCAAACACATGCATTCTATGATAAAACCAAAGTGTGTCCAAGAATAAAGGTGTGGTATACTAAATTAAAAACAATGCAATGAGAACAATAACAAAGAACACTAAGAGAATTTCAAAGTAAGGATTGTCACATGCATGCAACCCGACTCGGCTGATGAACATACACAGTACCCTGGAGTCTAGAGAATATATTCGCATTGTCAAACCTCACGAAGAACACAACCTCAATCCTGACACTCTGTTTTACTAACGAGGACTCGAGATCTGCATCTGCTTCATCTCATGAAGTCCAGAGCAGCATAGACTACACTCAGAGCAATTCTAAACCCATCTCCATATTTATGCTCTATTGTGTATCTGTTTATTACCTTTCGAGCTGACTGTGTACCTGTAGAATAACACACTCTGTATCCTGCATTAAACTAAAGGATATTATATATCCTTACTCAAACCTCTATTTACTCTTTGATACCAACTGGAAACTATTGAAGAGGTCCATGTGTGGCCTGGTTATTTATACCCACGAAAACTGTGGAAGGGTCCCTGTGTGACTTGGACAGTCTATGTATTATTGTTAACCCCAATCCAGGGTGTGGATCAATGCCTATTTATATAAATTTCTTGGTGACTGGTGATCACCAAGTGGAGTGGAGTAGGTCATTGCTTGAGACTGAACCACTTGTTTCATATCCGTTGTGGTGTTTAAATTAGTATTCTATATTTTATTGCTTTACTGTATAATTCAAAATCACTAATTTCACTTTGATAGTTAGTATTGGAATGAAGTTATAGCTGGCTTGTATTAATATAATGACTTCAAAAGTAATATTAATAACACAAATTAAGATTACTAACAATTTATCAATCTTATAAGAAGTTACTTAAATTGTTATACTCTTATAAAAACATAACCTTGATTAACTAGGTTGTATTTAATCTTTTGGGAAACCTTTTTACTAAACTTTTTACAGTTACTCAATTCACCCCACCCCTCTTGAGTAATCTACTTCAACCAACATTGGGTATCATAGGAGGTTTATTATGACTATGTGTAATCATATTCAACTATGATTTTAGTTGTACTTAAAACACTGTATATTTCTATTAATTCTAAATTTCTAGATCTTTTAAAGTAATACTTTATTATGGATAATAGATTGGAAGGTGCTGCAACCTACAGACCACCATTATTTAATGGAACCAACAATGCTCAATGGAAAATTAAAATGAAAAATCATTTAGAGAGTATGATTTTTGAAATTTGGTCATCCATTATAGATGAATACAAAATTCCTGCTACTGATAGAATCACATGGGATGAACCTACCATAACTGCCTAAAATAACAATTGCCAAGCTATAAATTCTTTATACTACTCCTTAAGAGATGAAGTGTTTAATAGAATTTATATTTTTAAAAATACCCATGAAATTTTGGATACCCTTCCTGTCTCACAAGAAGGTACATATAGTGTAAAAGAAATGAGACTTAATACTTATAATATCAAATATGATAATTTTAAAATAAAACCTATGAGCATATTTCTGAGATGTATCTTAGGTTCAATGAGATTGTCAACACAATGATTTATCATGGAAGATAATTCACTACCAAGGAATAGATCATGAGAATTCCTAGATGTCTACCAGACAGATGGAGGGGAACCTCTGTCTCTATTAGAGAATCATGGGACATCAGCAAGATACCTGTAAAATTACTCATTGGGAAACTAATGATGTAAGAAGTAGAGTTGAAAGTCAACAAAGAAGAGGAGGATGAACCAAATAGGAAATCTATTACATTTAAGACCACCACCTCTAAGCACAAAGACAATGGAAAACTAGAAGCTTCTGTTGAAAGATCCACCAGTGAAGAATCACCACCTGACAGTGATGAGGAGATTTCTCAACTAGCTAGAAGATTCAAACGATTTTACCAAAATATGAAAATTTTCCAAAATCCTAACATCAATGTCAAATATGACCAAAAAGGAAACTAGAAGAAGGACTAGAAAAGAAGTGACAAAACTGATGAAATTGTCTACTATGAATACAACAAAAAAAGGAAATATCAAGGCTGACTATCCAAAGATCAAGTACAATAAGAAATATGAGGGCTAGGAAAAGAAGTATAAAAAGGAAATGAATGAAACTTGGAGTTCTTCTGAGGATATTTCAGGAAAATCAGAGGCATCACATGATGAACATGCTAACAAATCCAGTATGAGTTTTATGACAAACACATCTGGGGTAACACTAAACTCTTCTGTACATAATCTATACTATTCTGAAGATGAAAGTGACTCTGAAAAAATAACTATTGAAGAAATTTTTGAACACTATAACATGCTTGGGGAAACATGCAATGACCTAAAAGACAAATATAATTCATTAATTAAACAAAATCCTCTTACTGTGACTATAAAATCTGAACTCACAACTGAAAAGGAGAAAAATGCTCAACTACTCAAAGAAACAAATGAATTAAAAAATGTCTAATGAGAAAATAATGGGTGACTTATAAAAGTATACTACTCTTACCCAAATGCAGGGAAAAAAATTTCCCATAAATACAACACTAGAATTGGTTATCAACCTGGTAAAAGAATCCTTAGTAGAACAAATTTAGTTTCAAAATATAGAACATACAGTTTTACTCCATGTTCTAGACACAAATCATCTAGTTAAAATCATGATACATATTCTACTGTTTCAAGTTTTTGTGGAAAAAATAGTGTCTATTTTTTAAATTCTCTACAAAATTATTATAGGAAACCTATGAGGAAAATATGGGTTCCTAAAGAACTAATTACTAATATTAGTGGACCCAAAAATGTATGGGGACAAAAATATGTTTTAGCTTAATATTTTTGAAGGAAGGATTCTTAAAGAGATCCGGTAAAAGTCTATAGTACTTGGAGAGTGGATGTTCAAGTCACATAACAAGATACTACTCATGCTTCAAGAACCTGATAAAAGTAGATGGAGGACATGTCACATTTGGTGACATTTCCAAGGGAATGATTATTGTCCTCGGCCAAATCGGTAACTCTAACTCAGTTTTAATTTCTAAAGTACTGTTTGTTGATGTTTTAAAATATAATCTGCCCAGTATCTCAACATTATGTGATGATGGATTTCATGTTATATTTGAAAATGATTATTGTAATGTCTTAAATTATAAAGATGAATTATTATTTTCTACATTATGAAATGAAAATGTTTATTCTGTAAATTTAGATTCTTTAGCTTCTCAAAATGCTTCATGCTTATGTGTATTTCAAAAAGAATTTTGGATCTGGCATAGAAGACTATAACACTATAATGTTTGCTCCCTTAGAAAGATAACTATAAAAATACTCCTTAAAGAGATACCCAAAATTGAGTTTCCAAATGAAAAAGTGTGTAATCCCTGTCAAAAGGTAAAACAACACAAAGTTTCCTTCAAACCAAAGAAAGAAGTATGAAGTTCTCAACCTCTAGAACAAGTTCACATGGCTTTGTTTGGACCATCTAGAGTTTCTAGTTTAAATGAGAATCCAGATGTTTATGTTATTGTAGATGAATTTTCTAGATATACCTGGACCTTCTTTATGGCTCATAGAAGTGAAGCCTTCTCTTATTTTACTAAATATTCCATGTCTGTAGATAATCTTAGTAGACATAGAATTAAATATTTAATAAATGATCATGGATGTGAGTTTGAAAATAAAGATTTTGAATCCTTTTTCTCACAAAACGGTTATAATCACAATTTCTATGCCCCTAGAACACCTCAGCAAAATGGAGTTTTAGAGAGAAGAAATAGAACCCTACAAGAAATTTCTAGAAGAATGCTTAGGGAATATGACCTACCTATTTATTTATGGGCTGATGCTGTCAATACAGCATTCTACATAATCAATAATGTGTTGATCAGACTTATTCATAAGAGGAATCCTTGAGAATTATTGAATAATAGAAAACCCAAGGTTAGCTACTTTAAGATTTTTGGTTGCAAAGTCTATATTCTTAATACCAAATAAAATCTTGACAAATTTTCATCCAAAAGTGATGAAGGTATATTTTTAGGATATTACATGTCTAGTAAATCCTATAGAGTGTTCAATAAAATAACAAAATGTGTGGAAGAATATGTTCATGTCAAAAATGATGAAACAGATCCACATGAGCCTAAAACCATGCTAGGGAATCTGGAGGATGATGTATCAAATCTGAAAATCAATTCAAAATCCTCAAATTCTTTTGTGAAAAAATATATGAAAATTTCTAGCTCTAGAAATTACATAGAATCAAGTCGCAATGAATCATAATCTATTGATGAAACTGAAATCACTAGACCCTCTTTTTCTAAACTATTATAACCCTTAAGAACCATCCCTTAGATGCTATTGTAGGATACTTAGACGAAGGAACTCAAACTAGACAGTCTCTTATAAATCAGGTTGAACATTAAGTCTTCTTGTCACAACATGAACATAAAAACATTAATTATGATATCAATGATGAATTTTGGGTGATGGATATGCAAGACGAACATAATCTGTTTAAAAGGAAAAATGATTGGAAACATGTTGAATGACCCATGGACACATTCACCATAGGAACTAAATGGGTGTTTATAAATAAGGTAGATGAAGCTGGTAACATAGTTTGAATCAAGCCTAGATAAGTTGCACAAGGATATATTCAAGAAGTAGTAATTCACTATGAGGACACCTTTGAATCATAGCCAGACATGAAGCCATCATAATCTTTCTTGCCTATGCTGCACATCTGAATGTCATACTATATCAAACTGATGTAAAGAGTGAATTCTTAAATGTGTATATAACTGCAGATGTTTTTTTTGAAGAATCCCCTAGATAAAAAACCCCCATTTTATAAATCATATTTTTAAACTATTGAAAGATTTATATGGTTTAAAGAAATCTTTAATAACTTAGTGTTGTGCCCAAGTGAAGTAATTGCATTTGTTGTCAATAACTTGTCATGGTGTGCCATCTGATGAAGTACATCTTGAAGATTGATGATTTCAGAAGCATGACATCTGACGATTGTTGAACTGATCTTTAAGTTCCAAGAACTTGTATCAACTGGATACAATGTCACAACAAGCTTTAGAAGACCATGCATTGTAATGACAATGCATGAGGTGATGAAAGATGATCCATCCACAACTACTAAGTGGATGATGTGGATTAAAGAAATCCATGCACTAACACTTAGTGCATGTGAATGAGAAGTGATCCAACTTGATCTCTAATTGGATCAATGAAGAATGTTGAAGAACATGTGTGATTTATGAGATTCAGTTGAAGAAGTCCCTCCTAAGTATTGAACACATATGGAAGAGGAGATGAAGAAGATTAAGAAGAAACCTTTTGAATTCCATATCCTAAGTGAAGATTATATGTTGAGGAGGATTAAGGAATTCTTAAGAAGTAGAGAAGGGAAGAAATGAAGAATAAGAATGGTGAAGAGGGCAAAGTGGCTTGGGTTGGCATTTATATATTGGGAATACTTTGTTTTTAACAAAGTCATTATTCCTTGCCTTAACCAAAAAAAAACTGGCCAGCCAAGGCACCTTGGGGGGTTCAACCCCAAGGCATGGGCACTAGGGCACCACGCCCGGGGGAACCCCGTGGGGCGAGCCAGGGCGGCAGGGCGCACCCAAGGACACCGCAAGGGCGCCAGGGGCACGCCCGGAGGAGCGCAAGGAGCATAGTGGGCGCTTGAAGCGCGCCCGCGAGGACCAGAGTGGGCGCAGAGCGCGCCCGCAGAGAGAACCCGGTGCGGGGCGGCACCGGGAGGGGAGAGGATTCAACTGGCGTATGGTGGGCAGCGGCAGGGTTATAAACCGCGGAAATTCCGCGAGAAAATTCGATGTGGGACGCGCAAAAAATCCCGGGAGCAAATCTCCGCCGTCCGTCTCATCGCGCGCTTGATCTGCGCCGCACATCTGATCCGCGGCGTCGCGATCTAATCCACGCCGTTGAAGATCTGATCCGACGGCCCCGGCTTCGTCCTCAACCTCGAGCTCGGCCGAGGCATCTCCCGCGACGCCGCTGAACCAGAGGCCTCCCGAGCACTCGTTTTCGAGCATCCGGCCACCATTTTCGAAACCGAGACGTCCATTGGAATCGTCTGGACCTACTGAACACATTCATGCCAAAAAATGACCATGCATGCGATGAGAAGAAGAATTGGAGATTCGGCCGAGGCAAACAACGTTGCCGAGGCCATGAGGATTATGCTTTGCATGTGTTTGGATTAAACAGAGGCTTGCATGCGTTTTAAAATGCATGCACGTGGATAAAGGAGAAGGAGAAGAAGTCCGCGTTTTGCAGAGAGAAAGAACGAGATTCTCGGCCCGCGTTTGAAGTTTTCAAAGAACCGGAAATCTCGGTGGATCGATTTTTATATCCCGCGGATGTTTTGAGGATTCCTCTGCCTATATAAAGAGAGGCCGAGACCTCTGGATTTGCTGCTGATCCTTTGGATATTTGCTGTCCCGTGAGCGCATCTCTCTGCCTCGCGAAGTTTTGAAGCCTCCGCGCAAATACCTCTTGCGCGGCTGAAGTTCTCGGGATCACCCGAGGTCCCGAAGGAGTCCCTTGCGCGCAACTCATCTGCGTGACAAGAAGAAGATTTGCGCGCCCGCGGTTGAGGTGCTTTGCACCAAGGCTTACGCGGCTGCCCCTTGCAAAGACCTTGCGCGCCACTTTGTATTTCATTGGACTTGCGCGGCTTGCACCTAGCGCGCCTCTTTTGTGGGCAGTGGGTGTGCACCAAAGAAGACCCGAGGCCATACCATATTTTGTGTGTGTGAGATGTGAAGAAAAGGCCAAGGCTTAGCCCTTGTGTGTACACAAGTGAAGAAGACCAACCTTGAGAAGAAGAGTACACACTTAAGGTGTGATCGCAAAAGAACTAATCATTCTAAGTGATTGGGTTTTTGGTGAGCAAGACCAACGAGACCTTTTGAAGACTGTTGAAGCTACTTGAAGTTTTGAACAACACCTTTGAAGAAGTGAAGTGGAGCCATGATGAAGATGATGCTGTGGAGTTGGGGGGTTTAACCAACTTGTAATTGGGGGGGGGGGTAACCAATTACTATGTAATCATCTTTTGGCATAGTGAAGAATCCGTGTTGGGGGGTGTAACCAACACGGCAAGGAGTAGGTCTTTGTACCGAACCTTGTAAATCTCTGTGTTCTGTGCTCTCATTATTACAGCACCACTAAAAGAGTAGATCTAGGCTTTAACCAGCTGTAGAGGTTGAATTGATAATCCAAAGGGAACAATTCATAAAAAGAAAAAGTTATCACTGATTCACCCCTCCCCTCTCAGTGATCACAACCGATCCAGGCATTTCAAGTGGTATCAGAGGGAGGTTCCCTCTGTAAGGATCTACTTCTGAGAAGATGGACAATCTGAATTCTGTTAATAGTAGGGGTGTTCCTACATTCGATGGAAAGAATTACCACAGCTGGAAGAATCAGATGTTACCCTACCTTCTATCTCTCGGCCTTGAAGTTAGAAATGTAGCCTTATTTGGATTCCCTCCTCTTGCTAATGAAGCTGCTATGACACTCGATGAGAAAAGAAATATGGAAGTTGATGGTAAAGCTCAAAATGCCATTCTTATGTCACTCTCAGAAAAGGTATACACAAAAGTCATGGGACTCAAGAATGCTAAAGAAATTTGGGACAAATTGGAAAGTAGTTATGAAGGCAACATGAAAGTCAAGGAAGCCAAATTACAGATTTGGAGAAGCAAGTTTGAAGATGTCAAGATGGGAGAAGAAGAAAATATTGATGATTATTTCACAAGAGTCAATGTAATTGTCAGTAACATTCGGGGCTTTGGAGAAAAGTTGGAGGACTCCACTATTGTTAAAAAACTAATGAGAAATTTTCCTGACAGGTTTGACCCCAAAGTCTCAGCATTAGAAGACAGAGATGATCTCTCTCTTGATGAACTACACAACATTCTCATTGCATATGAAATGAGGAAGATCCCAGTATTCAAGAAGAAGATCAAGGATGAGATGGCTTTTGAGGCCATGAGACAACTCAAGATAAAAGATGACGAAGTCCTAGAATCAAGTGACACTGACAATGAAGAAAAGGATGAAGATCTCAACACGATTATTTCTCTTTTTTCTAAAAGGTTTGGAAAAACTAAATTCAGGGGAAAAGGGAAATCACCATCAAGATGTTTCAATTGCAATAACATCGGACACTTTGCTGTAAACTGCCCCAAGAAGAGATATAGTGCTCCAGAAGTTGAAGATGAGAAGTCACAAAAGAAGAAATGGAGTAGATACCCAAGAGAAGGAAACAAATCAGGTGTAAGAAAGAAAAGGTTCGTTCCAGGTGAAAGAAGAAGCTATGTAAGCAAAGAGGAAGAATCAGACTCTACTTCAGCCAGTCAATCAGAAGAAGAAACGAATTTTATGGCTCATGTGGAAAAAGGGTTTGATACCTGCAGCAGTGAAGATGATGGAAGTGAACGAACAGAGCTTGAATACATATTGAAAGATGAATTAGAGGCTTGCCTTGAGCAAAACATTAAACTCAAGAAAGAAAAGAAATTGTTACAAAAGGAAACTAAAAGAATGACTGAGGAGTTGGAAGAATGTATGAAGAAAGAGACAATGTACATTGAAGAAATCAAGAGACATAAACTGAAGGTAGCTGAGCTGGACAAGATAGCAAAAGATCTTGAGGAGAAACATCACCTCAAAGAAGAAGAGCAATCACTGACATATTCCAAGTGGATTGAAGCACAGAATAGCTTGACAAAGATGAGAGAAGACTTCAACAAGGCTGTTGAGGTCAAGGCAGAATCATCTTATGCTGGTGCTCAGAGGCAGGTCAATTTACCACCAAGTAAATCTCTAAATACATCTGTTATTTCTAACAATGCAGGTTCAAAGATAAAATTGAGACAAACATGGCATGAACCAACTTGTGTAAAATCATCTTCAATGGAAGAAAGGAAATCCTCAGGAAGGACTACTCAAATCTTGGACAGAAAACTACAACATGACTCTTATCAACAAAGAAGGTCAAGGTTCAGAGGCTACTGCTGGTGTTGTGGTGTGTTTGGACATAAGGCCTATGCATGCTGGTATAACATGTCTCGTCCAAACATGAGGCATGAGTCAAGGGGGAGACATCCTGAAACCCAGAGTGTTTTGCAGAAAGTATCAAAACCACCAACTCAGAACACATTTGACTGCCTGAGTGAAGCTTGTGGAAGATGTGACCAACAAGGTCATAGAGCTGATAAATGTATGACAACTCTTCCTAAACAAAAAGTCAAAGACATGAAAGGGAAAGGCATTCAAGAAACCAATGATGAAATCACATGCTTTGCTGAAGTGGCTCTAAAAGCCAGCAGTAAAACCAAGTCATGGATTCTTGATAGTGGATGCTCATCCCACATGACTGGTGATACAAAAATTCTAAGCAACATTGAAAGTCATGAGGGAGGAACCGTGGTGTTTGGAAATGATCGTTCTCTGAAAATCAAGGGAGTTGGAAAGGCTATGATTGCAACAACAAATCTAAAGTCCAATGATGTGTTGTTTGTTGAAGGATTAAAGCACAACCTACTGAGTGTAAGTCAATTATGTGATGATGGACATGAGGTGTTGTTCTAGAAGGACTCATGCATCATCAAGAGCTCAAAGGATGGAAAAATCATCACCCAAGGAAGAAGAACCACTGGCAATCTATTTCAAATTGGTGATCCCATCAATTCTTGTTTTCTTAGCTCTAAAGATGAAAACAACCTCTGGCATAGAAGACTTGGCCATCTTGGTCAAAGGAGTATGAGTAAACTTCTGAAGTACAATGTTGTACGAGATCTACCCAAATTAAAGAGAGAAAGAGATGAAGTCTGCGACACTTGTCAAAAGGGAAAACTGACCCATAGGTCACACAAAGGAGTTGATATCATGTCTACTAGGCCTCTTGAACTCATCCATACAGACATATGTGGACCGATGAGACAGAAGTCTACAAGAGGAGATTTCTATTTTATAACCTTCATTGATGATTACACTCGGATGACCAATGTTATGTTCATGAAACACAAGTCAGAGGCAATCACGATGTTCAAGACTTTCAGAAGGCAGGCTGAGAAGGAACTAGAGCTCTGCATCAAGAAAGTAAGATCAGACAACGGAAAAGAATATACTGGTGATGTCTTTGAAAGCTATCTGGTCAAGCATGGAATCAAACATCAATATAGTACACCATATACTCCACAACAGAATGGAGTGGCTGAACGAAAGAATCGAAGCATAGTTGAAATGGGGAGGACTATGTTAGCTGAGCATGATATCTCTAAGTTTTTCTGGAGAGAAGCAGTATGCACTGCTATACACATACAGAACAGATGTCTCCTGAGACCAGAAACACAAACGACAGCCTATGAAATGTGGTTTAACAGAAAACCAACTGTTAAATATTTCAAAGTCTTTGGCAGTCCCTGCATCATCAAGATTAAAAACATCAATCTGGGAAAGTTTGAAGAAAAAGCTGAAGAAGGAATCTTTATGGGTTACCTACCTAATGGAAAAGGCTACAGATGCTGGAATAAGAGGTTGAATAAAATGATTGACTGCAGTGATGTCATAATAATTGAAAACAACACCAAACCATACACTGTGGATGATGATGACTCAAAGAATGACACAGCCTTGGAATAGAAGAATGCAGAATTACCTGAGCCAACAACAACTGCTGGTGAGATCAACTCTGAATATACCAGTGATGAAGATGAAGGTAATGAAAATGGAAGAAGAAGATACAACAAATTGAAGAAGCATGTTGATACAGAAAATGTCCTTGGAGACCTACAGTCCTCAGTAAGAACTAGAAGAAGATTGAGATTGGAAGATCAGACTGCACTGGTTTCTCAAGTTGAACCTCACACAGTGGCTGAAGCAGTTGTACAAGAGGAATGGATACAAGCTATGCATGAGGAACTCAATCAAATTGAAAAGAATTCCACCTGGGATCTTGTGCCAAGGCCCAAAAATAAAAATGTTATTGGGACAAAGTGGGTGTTTAGAAACAAACTCAATGAAAAGGGAGAAGTTTCCAGAAACAAGGCCAGACTTGTATGCAAAGGATATTCACAAATGGAAGGAATCGACTTTGAGGAAACCTTTGCACCAGTTGCAAGACTAGAAACTATCAGAATGTTCTTAGCAGTTGCAGCACACAAGCAGTACAAGGTCTATCAGATGGATGTGAAATCTGCATTTCTAAATGGAGATCTTGAAGAAGAGGTGTATATTGAACAACCAGAGGGATTTTTGCTAGACAAAGATGGCAGTATGGTGTGCAGATTGAGAAAAGCCTTGTATGGATTGAAGCAGGCCCCTAGAGCCTGGTACTCAAAATTGGATGGTTGTCTTAAAGACATGAAATTTGTCAAAGGAACAGTTGACAGTAACCTCTATGTCAGAGAGATGGCCAATGGTACCCTCATAGTCATTATCTATGTGGATGATATCATTTTTGCTGGTAACAAGGAAGGACTATGTGAAGAATTTGCTGAGCAGATGAAAAGAACTTTTGAAATGTCGATGCTTGGTCAAATGACATATTTTCTAGGATTTCAGGTGGAACAAAGACAAAACTCCATATTTCTTTCACAAGAAAAGTACGCAAGGGACTTAGTGAAAAGGTTTGGAATGGAAAGTTCAAAGGAAGTCTCCACACCCATTTCTTTCGGAACCAAGCTATGTAAGGATGAAGAAGGCAACAATGTTGATCAGAAAGAGTTCAGAAGAATTATTGGCAGTCTACTTTATCTCACGGCTTCAAGGCCAGATATAGCATATGCAGTGACTTTGTGTGCCAGATTCCAAAGTGACCCAAAAGAATCTCATTTAACTGCAGCCAAAAGAATCCTGAGATATGTTAAAGGAACCCTCAACTATGGACTCTTATACAAACACAGTGCAAACATACAGTTGTTGGGATTCACAGATGCTGATTGGGCTGGTGATTGCACTGATAGAAGATCCACATCTGGTGGAACCTTCTTTCTGGGAGAAGGATGTGTTAGCTGGTACAGCAAGAAACAAAATTCTGTAACATTGAGCACAGCTGAAGCAGAGTATGTGGCCGCTACACATGCATGTACTCAAATGATTTGGATGCAGGTGCAGCTAGCAGATTTGAGGATTAAAGCTGAAAAACCATTGAGGATCTTATGTGATAATCAAAGTGCAATTGGGTTGTCTAAGAATCCTATCCAACACTCCAGATCCAAGCACATTGATATAAAATATCATTTCATCAAAGAAAGGGTCGCCAATGGAGACATCAAGCTAGACTACATTCCTACTCAAGATCAGGTGGCAGACATTTTCACCAAAGCTATGCCTACAGAAAGATTTGTTGAATTGAGGCTGAAACTTCATGTTCAGCCTTCTACTCTCACTTGAGGAAGAAGAAGGTCCCTCCTTATTCCCTAAATTTTTTATATTCTTGTACTTACATGCAGGGAATTGAAGGAGATGAGTGCATCCCCTGAGGGGGAGCATTGGTAGTTGAAGATGTGCAGGTTCCACAAGCTCTATACTATGAGTATGGCTTTCATTCATCCCTTTGCATTTGTTGGCCAATAAGGGGGAGAAATCATCAGGCACAAGGCACACGACATTCTATCAGTGTGCTTCGGAGTATTGACAACCAAATACAAAGGGGGAGATTGTTGTGCCCAAGTGAAGTAATTGCATTTGTTGTCAATAACTTGTCATGGTGTGCCATCTGATGAAGTACATCTTGAAGATTGATGATTTCAGAAGCATGACATCTGACGATTGTTGAACTGATCTTTAAGTTCCAAGAACTTGTATCAACTGGATACAATGTCACAACAAGCTTTAGAAGACCATGCATTGTAATGACAATGCATGAGGTGATGAAAGCTGATCCATCCACAACTACTAAGTGGATGATGTGGATTAAAGAAATCCATGCACTAACACTTAGTGCATGTGAATGAGAAGTGATCCAACATGATCTCTAATTGGATCAATGAAGAATGTTGAAGAACATGTGTGATTTATGAGATTCAGTTGAAGAAGTCCCTCCTAAGTATTGAACACATATGGAAGAGGAGATGAAGAAGATTAAGAAGAAACCTTTTGAATTCCATATCCTAAGTGAAGATTATATGTTGAGGAGGATTAAGGAATTCTTAAGAAGTAGAGAAGGGAAGAAATGAAGAATAAGAATGGTGAAGAGGGCAAAGTGGCCTGGGTTGGCATTTATATATTGGGAATACTTTGTTTTTAACAAAGTCATTATTCCTTGCCTTAACCAAAAAAAAACTGGCCAGCCAAGGCACCTTGGGGGGTTCAACCCCAAGGCATGGGCACTAGGGCACCACGCCCGGGGGAACCCCGTGGGGCGAGCCAGGGCGGCAGGGCGCACCCAAGGACACCGCAAGGGCGCCAGGGGCACGCCCGGAGGAGCGCAAGGAGCATAGTGGGCGCTTGAAGCGCGCCCGCGAGGACCAGAGTGGGCGCAGAGCGCGCCCGCAGAGAGAACCCGGTGCGGGGCGGCACCGGGAGGGGAGAGGATTCAACTGGCGTATGGTGGGCAGCGGCAGGGTTATAAACCGCGGAAATTCCGCGAGAGAATTCGATGTGGGACGCGCAAAAAATCCCGGGAGCAAATCTCCGCCGTCCGTCTCATCGCGTGCTTGATCTGCGCCGCACATCTGATCCGCGGCGTCGCGATCTAATCCACGCCGTTGAAGATCTGATCCGACGGCCCCGGCTTCGTCCTCAACCTCGAGCTCGGCCGAGGCATCTCCCGCGACGCCGCTGAACCAGAGGCCTCCCGAGCACTCGTTTTCGAGAATCCGGCCACCATTTTCGAAACCGAGACGTCCATTGGAATCGTCTGGACCTACTGAACACATTCATGCCAAAAAATGACCATGCATGCGATGAGAAGAAGAATTGGAGATTCGGCCGAGGCAAACAACGTTGCCGAGGCCATGAGGATTATGCTTTGCATGTGTTTGGATTAAACAGAGGCTTGCATGCGTTTTAAAATGCATGCACGTGGATAAAGGAGAAGGAGAAGAAGTTCGCGTTTTGCAGAGAGAAAGAACGAGATTCTCGGCCCGCGTTTGAAGTTTTCAAAGAACCGGAAATCTCGGTGGATCGATTTTTATATCCCGCGGATGTTTTGAGGATTCCTCTGCCTATATAAAGAGAGGCCGAGACCTCTGGATTTGCTGCTGATCCTTTAGATATTTGCTGTCCCGTGAGCGCATCTCTCTGCCTCGCGAAGTTTTGAAGCCTCCGCGCAAATACCTCTTGCGCGGCTGAAGTTCTCGGGATCACCCGAGGTCCCGAAGGAGTCCCTTGCGCGCAACTCATCTGCGTGACAAGAAGAAGATTTGCGCGCCCGCGGTTGAGGTGCTTTGCACCAAGGCTTACGCGGCTGCCCCTTGCAAAGACCTTGCGCGCCACTTTGTATTTCATTGGACTTGCGCGGCTTGCACCTAGCGCGCCTCTTTTGTGGGCAGTGGGTGTGCACCAAAGAAGACCCGAGGCCATACCATATTTTGTGTGTGTGAGATGTGAAGAAAAGGCCAAGGCTTAGCCCTTGTGTGTGCACAAGTGAAGAAGACCAACCTTGAGAAGAAGAGTACACACTTAAGGTGTGATTGCAAAAGAACTAATCATTCTAAGTGATTGGGTTTTTGGTGAGCAAGACCAACGAGACCTTTTGAAGACTGTTGAAGCTACTTGAAGTTTTGAACAACACCTTTGAAGAAGTGAAGTGGAGCCATGATGAAGATGATGCTGTGGAGTTGGGGGGTTTAACCAACTTGTAATTGGGGGGGGGTAACCAATTACTGTGTAATCATCTTTTGGCATAGTGAAGAATCCGTGTTGGGGGGTGTAACCAACACGGCAAGGAGTAGGTCTTTGTACCGAACCTTGTAAATCTCTGTGTTCTGTGCTCTCATTATTACAGCACCACTAAAAGAGTAGATCTAGGCTTTAACCAGCTGCAGAGGTTGAATTGATAATCCAAAGGGAACAATTCATAAAAAGAAAAAGTTATCACTGATTCACCCCTCCCCTCTCAGTGATCACAACCGATCCAGGCATTTCACTTAGTATGATAGGTGGAGTACTTTTCTTATTTTCAATGGTTTTACAAAAGTAATAGATGGTACTATCCCTTTTATAAAACAGATTTTTAATGATTTCTTTGTTGTTCAAATCTATGTAGATGACATTATTTTTGGATCTTCGAAGAATTATTTATATGTTGATTTTTCTAAAATGATGCAAAATGAATATGAAATGAGTTTAATGGGTGAACTAAACTCATTTCTTGTATTTCAAATCTTTCAAAATAATGATGGAATTGTTTTAACTCAAATTAAATACACTATAGGTCTTCTAAAACGTTTTGGATAGGATAACACTAAAATTAGTGAGACTCCCATGAGTACCACTTGTAAGTTGGATCTTCATGAAGATGGAAAATCTGTTGTTCAAACCAATTATAGAGGAATGATTAGATGTTTACTCTACTTAACTACTAGTCTTCCGAACATTGTGTTTAGTGTGTGTATGTGTGATCATTTTCAAGAAAATTGTAAGGAATGTCATTTAAATGTTGTGAAGTGAATTTTCAAATACATCAAGCATACACCCTATCTAAGACTATTTTATCCTAAAGGACAGTCATTTGAATTAGTTATTTATTCAAATGTAGACTTTGGTGGCTATAAGATAGAGAGAAAAAGAAGCTCTAGAACATGTCACCTTTTAGGCAAGTCACTAGTATCATGGTGTAGTAAGAAACAAAATTCTGTTGCATTATCTACTACAGAAGCAGAATATATACCTCATGGAAGTTTTTGTGCACAAATTTTGTGAATGAAACACACATTAATAGATTATGGATACCAACTCAGACATGTACCTACAAATTGTTGCAACACAAGTGCTATTAACATCTCAAAAAATCCTATTTCACATTCTAGGACAAAGAACATTTATGTAAGACGTCACATTTTGGGAGAACATTATCAAAAAGGTGATATCACTTTGGAATTCATTAGTACATAATATTATATTTCTGATATATTCACCGAAATAATAAATTATGAGAGAATAGACTACATCATACATGAACTAGGCATGATAAATCTCAAATACATATCATACTTTTTACTATGTTAGGTCCTACTGTTTGATATCTTATAGTTTTATGTTTTTGGTCTCACAGTTATTATTTTGTGATTACTGACTGACAATTACTGTCTCACCATAACGCACACTATGAAGTTCGTTCACTATCTCACCATGAAGCTCGTTCACTGTCTCATCGTAACGTGTGTTTACTGTCTCACCGTAATCACCAGACACGGTCTCACCTTAAAAACACATTATTTTTTTTTGTAAAAACTCGTATCATGGTAATTATTCTTTTCAAGTATTTATTTTCCTACATTTTTATTTTTGCGACATTTGGCATTCCAAAATGATAAAATAAATAATGTATCACTTGATTCTTCACTTAGGGTTTCTTCTACTTACTCATTTTGAATCCTTCTGAATCCCTACAACCCTTCTCTCTCTCTAACCTTCAGTTAATCCCAAGGATGAAACAACCTTCATCCTTGACACCTATGAAGCATATCTCAAAGAAGAAGAATTTTTCCCCTAAGCTAACACCAGAAGGACCTTTATATACGAATATGGTAAACCACGTTTTTGTACCTAAGAATTATATTTTCCTCAAATGGATTCTATCTAGTAAGTCTCTATTATTGAATGTGTTAGAACAACAAGGCTGGTTAGAGTGGTTCTCGAAGGAAGATAGAACCATCTACCCTACCTTAGTGACTCATTTTTAACAGTACGTACAGTTCAATTTTGATTCTGATGATAGTTATGTTGTAGGAAGAGAGGACAATGGTCATAGATGCTCATTCTCTTTGAGTTTATGGGATACATGCCTTAAGATACCTCATGAAGGCATCTGTGAGGATTATCGTAGAGGACCCCCACCTTCAACTAAATTATTTGATTTGGAAGATTCCCTGAAAGCCTTAACTAAAAATGGCACCAAGAGGAGGTCCATTGCTACTGAACTTGATAGAGAATCATGGCTCCTGTTCAAGTTTATTCAGAATCTGGTTAGCCCCAGAAAAGGTGTTTTTTCTATTTTGAAATATCAAGATCTGTTTCTGATCCACATTATAAAAAATGGGCATAAGATCAACCTTTGAAAATTTATCATTAATCATATGTGTGAGTTTATCAGAGCCACATCCAAGTCAACTTCCCTATTTTACACACGGATTATCTCAGCCATGATAAACGCCAAAGGTTAGGTTAGACCTAATAAGAAAGTTATAAAGGACTGTGAGTACTTCCTTTCAAAAGTAACCATCAAGAGGATGAAAATAAACTAGAATCATTGAAGAAAGGATTTGGTGGAAGAAAACGACAGAGTTTATGAGAAATTACATCATGTGGATTATCCCTCAAGACCAAGAGATATTTATAAATATAGATTGGAACTAGATGAGATTGTTGAGTATCCTAAAGTAGAGGAAGAAGAGCCTGAAGTGCCACAAATGTAAGCTGTTTTTTAGGAAGACATGACTACTGTTCATTATGATGTTCTTGAAGAAGAAGTCCCTACTCCTAAAGAAGCTATTATCTGGAAACTCAACCTGAAGTTGAAAAAAAATCAACTGTCAAAGAATCTGAAAATCATGCCATGGAAGAACCTATAGTGGAAGAGCTACCTGTTATGCAAGAATCCAATATTGAGGAACTACCAATGGGACAATTTATTCCTGAAATCATCCCTTCGAATGAATAACGGATGGAGATAGATTTTTATATGGCTTGATAGGAAATGAGTGAGGAACTTAGACACAAGAATGCGTAATTAGACCGAGATCCTAAGATTCTCATTCATGATAATGAGGCACTTGTTGAGGGGGAGTAAAGCCCAAATCTAGAGTCTATTGGAGCTTCACATCTGATAGAGTCAAGTCCAGTAGACAATAAGTTTATGTTCCCCATTTTCTATGATGTGGATGACTCTCAGCAAGTTTTAGCAACTGACCTTGATCTTTCCTCTATATTCCCATTGAAATTAGTCTCCAATATCGCACCTGAGAAGGAACATGATCCTATTCCAGTCCCTATTCCTAAAACTTTATCTGAACTACCATATTTTGTGAGTAAGGATGATTTGAAGGAATTTTTTGCTACCCTCTTGTATGGAGTTGAGAAACTCATTAATACCCTACATCTTCCTGTGACCAATTTATGTGAGATAGATTTATCACTATTATTGGAGAAAATTATTTTGAAAATAAAACCTAAAATGATTCATGAGATTCAGGAAGTAAGAGTTGAATATAATATGCTCAGTAATGATGTGAAGACCAAAAGTACTATGGTTGAAGACATGCAGATAGAGCTGTATTCGAGATCTAAGCATGTTGCTCCTCTTATAGAACCTGTTGTTCCTCAAATCCCACAGGTTATTGTGTCTCAGATTCATCCTTATTTGGGTTCCTTAGATGAAAAGGTCATTGAAAGGAACAATGAAATTGTGATGTAAATGAGAGAGCTTGTTTTCAATCTTAATAAACTCACATATGATTATACCAAGTGTCTTCAACAGGTACTAAATCAACTCAAATCTTTGACCACAGCTGTTAATGCCTCTAAATCATCTAGTCAATCCTCTAAACCCTCCTTAGACAGTGATCTGCTCATTTCTATAGTCAATAAAGAGCTTCAAAATGTACTCATGGGTTTTAATATGGATTCTCAATATGAAGTTTTCAAGAATAGTGAGAGTGTTCTTGACCTAGTCCATATCCACTCAAAAATTGTTAATGATGCTCAACAAGAGATTGGAAAGAAAGTAGATTTAAACATCAACATAATCTTCTTTATGACTGATATGACAAATCATTTCAAGTATTTAGTAGAAAAGTTTTGGATTCCCCCTGTGACTCAGGCTTTGAAGACCCAAGTCCAAAAGATTACGGAGTTTACTCGACTTTTAGTCATGCTTATGGGGAAAAAGGATGATTTTAGTAAGCCATGAATTATGGTGGAGAGATCATTACAAATTTCATCAAACTCTTAAGGCCCTATCTTCTTGTCCAGATTAGATCCATTTTTGCTCCACCAGATGCACCTCTACGACTTGGGCTATATACCTTCATTTATACCCAATCCTCCTCTACTATATCTGTCAGCCATGCCATGAGTCAGATCAGGCATGTGATTCTCGATCAACAAATTCCTTGATCTTCTACTACCCCTATATGGGCTCCATCACTCTTTGAAGGCCTTCCATTACACTCTTTATCAACCGCCTCACTCCCTTATTCTACCTCAACCTCTAATCATATAGCTTCCTATTCTTCCACTGCTGCTAAAGGAAAAGAGAAGGCCAACCGCTGAAGAAGAACATTGATTAATCCTCTTTGATCGGAATAATATTTTACTTGTATTACCCTTTTGTTTTGTATTGTACATTAGGTTCTATTAAATGAATGTGTGCTTTTGACTTCTCTTATTCCATCATTTTGATAATCCAAAAAGGGGAGAAATTTTTATATGTTATCCATCTATCTCTATAGTTGATTCCTATATACACTTTAACTTTACATGATTAGTTATCATCAAAAAGGGGGAGATTGTTGGACTAGTAATGTATTAATAGTGTTTTAATGATCACAAATCCTATTAAACCTCGTTAACTCTTGTCAATTATATCACAATCATGTGTATTCATGGGTATTATTGTTTAATTAGTCTCATGATTTATGAAGATAAATTCAGGATTTTAATTTCTCAATATTTAGTTTACTTACTTTATACTATCATTGATCTAATCTCGTAATACCTTCTTTGAAAAATTATTAATTCTAATCCATTCTATTATCATCATTTCTTATGTATGAAAACAGTTACCTAGAAATGTCTGAGACACCGTAAGTATGCTACTGGTTATGTATTCTGACACCGTGAAGTAGACACCGTGAAGCAGACACTGTGAAGAAGACACCGTGAACAAGACACCGTGAAACAGACACCATGTTGTAGACACCGTGAAGAAGGAACCGTAAATAAGACACCATGACCATGAGAAACCATGACAATGAGACACCATGTTCATGACACTGTGATGCAGACCCCGTGAACAAGACACCATGACCACGAAACATCGAGACCACGAGACACCGAGACCACAAGACATCGTGATCAATCTAGACACCGTGTGAATGAGATATCATTTCCATGACTTACTGTGACACCATTTCTTAAACTATTTTGTTGTGTTTCAATTATATATCTAACGTTCATATTTGAATAATTTAAATGCATTGACATAATTAATTTTTCTTTGTAGACATATCATCTGACAGTACGAGGTACGAGGTACGGTATCCATACAACCAGTTGGCTCTAACACATTCATTCCAAGATAAAAGTGAAGTGTGTCCATGAATTAAGGCACGATATAATAAACTAAAAAGAATGTTGTGGGCATGATAAAGAAGAACATTGTTAGAATTTCAAAAGGAAGGATTGTCACATGCATGCAGCCAGACTCAACTGAAGAACATACGAAGTACACTGGAATCCAGAGAACATCTTGACATTGTCGAACCTCATGAAGAACACAAGTGGAATAGAGAAACTCTGTTTTACTAATGAGGAATTGAGGTCTACACCTGCTTTATCTCATGAAGACCAGAGTTTCAAAGACTAACACTCAGAGCACTTCTAAAACCATCTCCATATTTATGCTCTGTTGTGTATCTGTTTATTACCTTTTGAGCACAGTGTGTACCTGTAGATCAACACACTCTGTCTCTTACATTAAACTGAAGGATATAAGATATCCTTAATCAAACCTCTATTTACTCTTGGATAACCACTGAAAACTATGGAAGAGGTCCATGTGTGGCCTGGTTATTTATACCCAAAAATACTGTGGAAGAGGTCCCTGTGTGACCTGGATAGTCTGTGTACTGTTGTTAATATCGATCAAGAGTGTGGATAAAAGTATATTTATATAAACTTCTTGGTGGCAGTTTATCACCATGTGGAGTGGACTAGGTATAATCTTGAGACTGAACCACTAGTTTCATATCCGCTGTGCTACTTACATTAGTCTTCTCTATTTTTTTTCTTTATGTATAATTAAGAAATCACTATTTTCACTTTGATAGTTTGTCTTGGAAAGAAGTTATAACTAGCTTGTATTAGTATAATAACATCAAAAGTAATATTAATAACACAAATTATGTTTTCTGAGAATTAATAAATCTTTTAATAAGTTACTTATTTAGTCAAACTCTTATAACAATATAACTTTGATTAACCATGATGTATTTAATCATTGGGAAACCTTTTTGCAGAAATTTTTATAGTTACTCAATTCACCCCTCCCCTATTGAGTAATCTACTTTGTCCAACATACTTCCTTAATCCGATAAGCCTAGAATCATTCTCAGTTTCCATGAAATAAATTCCTATCCATTTAGTCTTAAACCGATTGAAAACATTTCATCACAGTCACATGAAATTGAACTTTATGAAAATTCATTCAACATATGATGTTAAAATTTATTCTTACCCTATGTACAAAGTGTAAGATTTGATGGGAAACTAGAACAATAATCCTCATATATAAAATAAGGGATGAGTCTCATGTGATGATTTCATGAATGGAAAGAGAGTATTAATATAACTCCAAGACATCATTTATTTCACATATATTAACCTTTCTCCTAACTGAGTGATAATAAACTAGACGGAAAATTTCATCAGCACATGAAACTAAAATATATAGGTTTCATGAACTACTCAAATATTTATTCTCATTCAATTATTATATGATGTGATTTATAGATCCTATATCATTGTCAAAACACCATAAAAAAGGGCTAATATCATTCATTTTTATCACCTTGTCCTGGTTGAATAAACATTTTATAATCCTGGTTTCTAACCCAAATCACAACACATGTGGGATTAAGAGTGTTCTTATAGGATTACCTTCATGATGAAGACATAATAGTTAATTATAGGGTTACCATAGTCTTGATTGTATGAACATTAACGGAACACCAGAATTCATTGTTACATGATGTTAAACTTCACGATCGACATTTATTTATTGGTGTAAATATAAGAATTTTCTATGGATTGATTATCAATTTGAAGAGATATATATTAAATATTGGATTCTACTTCTTGGTCCAACTACAATTCAGGAAAATTCCCCCACCCTATTATGTATGAACCATATCTACACATTATGGTCTAGTATGGGTTCTCACCATACTCATGACCCCATATTAAAAAAAGAGGGCCCTTATCCACACACCAATTCAATTAGTGTGGAGAATCTCTCCAAGATCTATATTAATATTTATTACCACATTGAAAGGATATATAGAGATTCTCGGATCCTATTTCATTGGCCAATCATAAATAATAAAATTTCCCTTTCATGCATATGGTTCTGACCTGCGTAGGGGGGCATCTATTCCAATTTTAGGTAATTTTGATATGAAATGATCCTTCAATTTTCTAGAAAATTTCTTCCAAAAACGAAAATCTATGTTTGGGAAAATAAAAACCTCCATAATATCTCCCAATCTATCCACATTAGAATTCCATATTTCCAATGAATCCATTATTTGACTTGAAATTTATACACCCTAATTGGGTTTGCATAAGTCGGCCATGAAAAAGGCCTTTCAACCAGAGGAATATTTGGACTTAATAAAGACCTCTCCTATAACTATAATACCAAAAGAACATTATTCTAGGAAATTTATTTTGAGATAATTTTATAGTCATTCTTGGATTACTTTTCTTGTTTCACTCTTTAGATCTAAAAAAGTCCATATTATAGCTAACAATATTCCCCTTTTATGTATGAAAATGATGGAGAATTCTGAGAAAGATAACATTGAAAGGGAATCTACTAATATTCAATAAAATTTATATGACCTTAAAATTTATCTCTCAATGTCCATGGAATAACACGTTAAACTACACAATCAATTTCCCAATCACACTACATTAAACACTATGAAGCTTCAACCCTTGTTAAGGAGGTTTCCTTCCACTTGATGTTGGTTATCCACCACATCAACCATAAGAATTTGGTACCCCATGATGCTCATTAAAATAGAAAATGTAGTAATGCCTAGATCAATTATTTGATTCCCAATAGTCATAGAATCGAAAACACGTGTGTCCCTACATTTATAGACACAACCTTGATATGGGGGGAGGTCCTTGACTTCTCCCATATCCACTCAGTTTCAAGATTATGATCAAATCATAATTCCCCTCCTTTATAAGAGAACAATTTTTGATGGAGTTTTCTCCCTTTCATGGAAATTTTAAATGTATAGGCTCCCATAAATTTCATACACATTAACTTAAAAAATATCCGCAGTGGTTTGGGATAATCTGAATTTTCTAAAACAACCGAACCACAAGTAATATAATTTCAGACTACATACGAACCATATATTTTGAACTCGAATTGATAAACTCAAGTTTTAATTTGCATAAGTCACCCACAAAAACACCTGGTCAACTAGTGATAAATTCATTCCCAAGAGAGACCTTTTCTCTCTCTGTATTCCCAAATGACAACATCTTTCTAGAAACCTCTCCCTCTACATGGACCTTAGTCATTCAATATATTATTATCTAAAATTATTTCTTGGATCCATAAATAAAAAATGCGTGACTCAAATTTCCCTTTTTTTGTATGTTAAGAATGTCGGAAAATTCTTAGTAAGAAATCCCTACATGTGTTGACATTCCATAACTCATGGTCAAAGCTGTGCGACCTAAACACCAGTCACATTATTATAGATCAAAAGTCTCTAAAATTTTCAAAAATTATACAAAATAATAATCAGGAATAAAACACACAATGGTAATAATAAGAAAAAGAAAATTTTCAATTCCTATATAGTATATGTTTCATCGTAGGAAGGCAATTACAATGATGATACAAAAGACCCCATGTTTGTAGGTTCTATTACATGATCCTAGAAATAATATAACTATTATTGTGAGGTCAAAATACATTTGAAAAAAATTAGAGCTCTCTCATCCATATATAGGAAATTATATAACTTTAACACATTTTCAATCAATTAAATGAGAGATTTTTCGTGTTGTATTATAATTACAATAAGGAGAAAGACACAGAAACCTATGATCAAAGGAAAAAATCATTTTCATTCATTTTTTTACAGTGGAAGAGATTTCACTGGAATGATTCAATCCATTAATGTTTATAAGTTTTCCAATAAATATGCCTTGATCTATTAGATTCTAGGATTGTCATTATCTGTATCAAGTCAAAACCCAACTAGTTGTGTGGTGATATCATCATCAGCATGACGATGGTTATCCTTCCCCAAATCCACAAAAGGTTTTCCTTATTCGTGAAACCTATTTAAAAAATGGGGGATTCATAAAATATCTTATTTTATTACATTTATTTCTTCTTAAAAGAAATGTATTTGGAGAGATTTATCATCTAGGTAGAGTTGATAGTGCTCCCCCACCTTGGCATTGCTGATCTCTTCCTAGGATAGCAATGTTTTGGGATATTCAAACTAGCCTAGAAACTGCACCTTATATAGACAATAACATTTATCCTCTTACCATTATTGAATAATAGACTTCCTAACATGGTGGTCCATTAAATAATCTAGCCCATTATAACTAGAAAGGGAAAAAGATGGAAGTTAGTGAAGTCACATCAGAATTTCTTTGAGAAGAGTATTGAAGACTATCTTTCAAATATATCTCTAAAGGATATGATGTGTGGTGAGAAATATGGAAGGTGTCTCAAAGTATGAAATATAAAATATTTCATAGGAAGAGATTTGTTTTGTTTTTAGGTAACTAAATGAGTTCCCTTCCCCAATCCCTCCTAAACAGTTTTGACCACTACATCCACTTTTCATGAGTTAGAATGGGGGAATCCCCATCAAGCCTAGAAATCAAAGTCTATGGAAGTATATTGAAGAGGTAAAACCCGATTAATATGAGGATATTAACATAAAATGAATGCAGTTAAAACACTATAGTAGTTGGAAACACTCACCTATTGGTAGAGAGACAAATGGAATTTCTGCATCTATAATGCCACTAGTTTCAATATTTTGAGAATAGGTTTCATGGAATGGATGGTACTCTTGGTTTCTCATAGAAAATGGGAATGATCGATATTGGGAATCTCCCACTTTAGGGACCTCAGTTTTTGCTCCCTATGCAAGGGGAGTAGGATGGACATGCATGCCTTCATCAGGATGTGCAGTGGAATTTGTTTCTATAGAAAATGACACAAAATTGGTATAATATTTAAAATTAAAAGAGGTTGACAATGATTAAAATTAAATTAAGATAAAAATATCATATTTAAAATTTACTATAAAACCCTCATAAAAATTCTAGGGCGGTTGTACTTTTAATTTTGTCTAGCCAATCCTCATGTTCTATTATTTAAATATGTCTTATATCATGTCTTGTAAAATCCTCATCAATTCGGGTATCTAAGATGCTTGGATCAAGACATATACTGGATCCTACATTGATTTTTGTTTTCTAAAATACTAGTATGAATAATTTATTTGTAACCTATAGAGTCGGGATCCGCACTAGTACATTGATTATAAAATTTAAGATCCCTATCAACCCCTTTTGGGATGTGGATAGGGCTGACAGTGTTGGTTGCAGGATCCACCGTTGTATATGACATATCTAAAATAAAAAGACAATTAAATTGAATAGCCAACATATGATACCATATGATATTAATTAGGCATCACAATAACCCCCTCCTGGTAAATAATAAAGGGAGAAGATTTATTTCCATATCTTTACCATTTCTATCAAAGGGATAGATTCATTAGCATAAATCTATGCCACATCTGAAGTGTTACCATGGGCCCCCAATGGATTAGTATCAAATCCATTATGAGAGTAGATTTATGTAGACCATGTAAAATTAAGGCATAGTCTTGTAGATACACTTAGTGATTTATAAAATTAAATGATAATGATGAGACATATTTCGATGCATGCATCCAGCATACTTATTTACCCTATTTCATTTCATCCCTTAAAAAGGATAGGGGTTCACATAAGTCCTCCACCATCATACTCTGACAAGAGGATACCTATGAGGGCATGGCATACTAAACCTCCTCACAGTTGGGGGTTCCCATCATCCTATATTTTAGGGGCTCAAGCACCAACCTGGATTCCTTTTTTTATCCTACCAACTTTAAGGAGAATCCCCTAGAAATTAATAATGATAGGTGAGGGATGGAAATGGAAAGGGAAAAGAGGTAGATACCTCAATAGTGTTGATATAGTCACACAATTCTTCATCATATCGGCTAGATATCCCCTCTACCACAAATCATTCCATCATGTCAGTTACCTACTTTATAGATGGGATCTAATGATTTGTAGAATATATAAAAATTCCTAACATCTAAATATATACCCACACATTTGTAAAAAATATCAAGAATAATATAAGAGGTTCATAAGATGTCTCCAAGATCATTGGATGTGTAGTCCAGCCAAGAGAAACACCCAATTATCTCAAATGTTCTAGTCCACCCTTAGACCAACTTGAATTGAAGAAGGACACATATACACTAGTGACAATGTAACTAGATTAGAGGAAAACTTGGTATCTTTTGAATTTGAAGCCCTTCTATGCACCTCTTCTTAAATGGGAGGATTAACAACCATGGATTGGGTCTCCAGCTAGTGGTGATGATTATACTACCTCAACATAGAAGATGTGGTACTTTCAGCGTCAGTAGTCTCCATAACTCATGACTGAGATCGATTTGAATTATTCAGATTTTTATCATCATCACCCTCGAGATGAAGGTTCAAACACCATTTTCAATGCTGAATAGTATGATACCTTCGTCTCATGTGAATCTAATTGTCCACAATCCTTGGAAATAGAATGGAATCCAAGCACAAACATACTCAAATTTTATCGAGATTGTTGAACTAGGGGAATATAGGATGAGACAAACTCAAAATACCTCCAATGTTGTTAGGATAAAATATTATTAGTCTTCCATTGGATGCTTCTCTAACATAAGGTTTATGTGGGGAGAGATATTTGGTTCCTGTAGAGACTTGAATAGGTTGGATAATTGATATGGTGAAATGGTCTAACATATGAGATCAGTATCAATGTGGTTTTACAATACATTTTCTCAAAATTCTATCATGTATGACCATAGGTTTTCATTATCATGTCCATCATCAATGATCATCTCATTAGGTGTATCAATGCATGTGAATAAATTTAAATATCTCAATGTATTCTGGTCCTATAGGAATTATTGATGGTTTTGGGATAATGGATGGATAATAGAAATTGAATGAACAAATTGTAAAACTAGTATTTAGGGTCTTGATCTCCACAAATTATGGAATATGAGATGACATGTGCTAAAATACACACTGAGAACACTGGAAATGGACATGGAATTTGATATCGAGACCACCTAGTTTACATATGTATAAAACAAAATTAGATCTTTTTATAAGATAGGGGATTCCAACCCCATGTGGTTCACTTATTATAATTGGGGTGAAATAAAAAATTTCATGGGCCTCAAGCCACCATTATATTTGAGAACCAACAATAGTTTTGTTCTTAACAAAATTCTAGGGAAGACGACCAAATATGTCCTCATGGGAAAGTCATACTTGTCCTTATATAACCACTAGTTATATTGGAAATGCTCAAAGGTGAGATAGAATTATAAAAGGATTCTCCAGTTATCCAATTAAGGGAATCTGGATGAGAAATGTCGGGTAAGACTATCTCCTTATGTCTCAATGAAAACCCCATCCAGGACCCTAAATAGATATAACCACTTGGATGGAGTTCTTTCTTATAAACCTTCTAATATGACATAAATTGCTCGTGAGATTAATATTTAATCCTTTCAGCGTCAACCCACATCATCTTTAGTGGATGTAACTTGTTATAAATATACCCAAGGTTTGTTTCTCTAGTGATTTTATATAAATTCCATTGTGAAATACATATTACATCATTAAATAAAAATAAAGTACTTTTTTGAGGTATATATAAGATCAATTTTTCTAGGAAGAAGTTTGGATTCTTGTTAACATACATCTACTCCACCCAAACCACCTCATAATTTCTGAAATTTCACATTTCAACATTAATTTTTTAGAGGTCTGGAATACCCTGTATTCCAAAATCCATTCCATCGTAACTCGTACTCCAAAATGGATGTCCCAATATTCTTTATAGCTTTGTGATTGGTCTATCTTTAATGTATAGAATATTGAATCATATCGGCAGAGTTTCAATTCTTGTCTGTGGGGCTTCAGATCAAGTGTGCAAAGTCTATGGTGAATAATGCATGAAATAATATCTATTTCGTGATTAATGAATACACCATTGGAAGAGATATTGGTTGTATGGAAATTATAGTATTACATGAACCAGGAATTTTGAAAATAATTCTCATGATTCAGGTTGAAAAAATATCTTAAAAATATGTGATTATAAAATGGATTATAGTGACTCCAAGGGAACTTATGTTTGTACTTATTGAAATTCTATGATATGTTAAGAAGGGTGGAGTCTCAAAAGTCATAGTATTCTAGAGTAATGGTCACAGACTTATCTAAAACACATGTAATAGCTTCCTCATGTAAATAAATATGAGAATCCTTCAGAAACCTTCAAATAGATAATTTTTAATTCATTAAAATTTTGAAAATTATGAAATTCTTCAAAAGAAAGTTACCTTACACAGGACATCGTACAAATTACCTTATCCACGCAACTCACTCATGTGATCTTGTGAAAGAAACTTACATAATTGAAATAGTGAAGGCCACTCACACAAGTGAGCCCATTCAAGCCACACACTTATGTGAACTCACATTGACCTCCCACCCTAGTAATCATTTATAGACTAGTCACTAATGTTGATATACCATGATGTCGGATGAGTTTATCCTTTAAATGAAATTGTGAATGAAATAAATTATGGGGGATGTAGAATGATGAAAGAAGAGGAAAAAACCATAGGGTGTTTGACCCTATTTAAATATGAGGTTGACATGCATGGTCGACTGTAGAAGAAGAGTTGAATTGAGTCCTGCATTAATAACCCATGCAGATGGAATGTGTTGATGAACTGCAGATCCATCAAGAATTTTGTTCCCATTACCATAGGATTAAAACCTCTTCTTCTGATCAGATCCTATCCCAATGGTGGGATTTTGTTGAAAATTCTTTTTATCATGTGGGGATGATATTTTTAATGTATGTTACCTCTGGAAATGAATAGGTTAAAAGAATCATAGAGAAAGAAACCACTATCCAAAGTCACCAATCATGTTAAAAACCTTCATACTATGAGTCTCGACAAAAACCCTTCCGAAAAGTCCCAAAAGGATCAACGAACCTGGAACATGATCCCTATGTGCAATACTTGTGAAATGGAATAGCGCAAACAACCACCATCACCTAGTTCCCCATGATTGACTATAAATATGAAATTGTGGATCCTCATATTAAAGTCCATCCAGTTTGTGAGGTGAAAATTACAAACAAAAGGAACTAGTTCCACCTAATTATATGATACTGTAATTAAGGTACCCTACTAATACCACAGAACATGTGAGGTCCCTCCAGGGACACCTTATTAAACCCTTGTAGTTTAATGCGAGGCCTCTCCCATGTTTATATTAGGTTTTCTTTCTAGACGAAGTCATTTGAAGATCCCACATATCTACACTCAATGAATCTATTATGATTCATATAGTCATACAATATGTGAATCACTTATTATCTTCCTAGTGATACCCTACATAAATCTTTTTTTATCCACCCAGGCCTTACTTGCATGAGCCTCCTTCAACTAACCCAACTACCCTTACACAAGCCCCCTTTTATCCCTCTCCTAATGCCACCAATGGAGGGGAACCTTCTTTTTTGGGACTCCATTCTAAGGGAGACCAAATAAAATCCTCTAACAAATCCTTGAGACTTGAGAAACCATGAAAAAATACACACCATTATGCCTTCCATTTAGTTATTATTTCCTTTTGTAATAGGATTCTGGTACATTTTTGACCCGAAGGGTAGGGTCATCAAAGTGTATGCAGTTACGAATCCCCTTTGTAATGTGGAACAAAACCATAGTGTATGATCTAGGGAACTTCTAATATTATAAATGAGGTATATATATTTGGTCTCCCCATTTCATCTTAGACATAAGGGCTATATCATTTTTCTTCGCTTATCATATGTAAGACAAGGGACTTCCCTAATTCAGATAGTGCAATGAGGGGGGGGGGATTCTGTTGGGACGGACAAACGGGGGAAGTGATGGCAAGAGGGGGGTGAATTGCCTTTTAAAAAATTGATTAACAAATTAAAAATCAAAGTAAAGTGCAGCGGAAATAAAGAGGCAAGACACACAAAATTGATAACGGAGTTCGGCCAAAAACCCGGCCTACGTCTCCGCTCCCAACTCAACCGTTGAGAGATTCCTACCGCTTGCTTTTCAATGGTTTTAGCAAGAAACCCACTAGGCTTTGAGATAGCACTAGGACCTATTACAGCTTGCTTTTGTTGGTTAAGCAAGAACCCACTTGCTTTTAATGGTTTAGCAAGAACCCACTAGCCTTTTTAACGGGTGAAGGCTAGCTCACCGAAACACAAGCCATTTAAAAGGAAAGGCTTGAAGAAACCTCTTCACACCTTAATGGTGGTGTGAAACCCAAAAGAAAGGGGGATGAGAAAAGGTTGGGGTTTGTAGGCACAAACCCAATTTTATGCTCAAAAAGATAATAACAATAAAACCCGTATTTGAGGAAGACTTGGGCGCCTTTGATTGATTGGAGATGTTGAAGGCCGCTTCCAAGCTTCTTTGAAGGAGCTCCTTGGATGTGGAAGTTGTTGGAGCAAGGTGGGTTCCTTGATGGAAGTCCGCCGGAGGTACGCCAAATGATGGAAAATGTGTACGTTGGCTTCACAGGTGTTCCGGGGCGTGTCCGGGGCTTCCTCAACCTTTATTTATAGGCATGGAACCCATTGGGGGCCTTCGGAGCCGTTGGAGAGGCTAAAAGAGCCGTTGGGAGCCAAAAGAGGGTTGACTGGTCAAAGCCAATGGCTAGTTTGACTGGGCTACCGGCTGGCCGGTGCAGGCCCACCGGCTGGCCGGTGCCTTGGCAGAGGAGAGGAGATTTGGTCCAGGCACCACCGGTCGACCGGTGGAGGAGCCACCGGCTGGCCGGTGGCAAGACAGTAGCAAATACTATTTGGGCTGGGTGCCACAGGTCGACCGGTGACAGAGCCACCGGTCGACCGGTGGAACCTGGCAGTGGGCAATCCCTCTGCCAGTTCCACCGGCTGGCCGGTGCTATCACACCGGTTGGCCGGTGGACTGAATTTCAGTCCATTTCTTGTCCATTCTTGGGCCAATCCTTTGGCAATCTTTTGCCTATCATCCACAACACTTAAAAACAAAGTTAGACAAGAAAGAGGGTGATTGTGATCATGAAAATCAAACCTCGAGGGGTTCGAGAGGTACAACAATCTCCCCCTATTTTGATGATCACAATAACCAAAACAAACAATGTAAAAATCAAATGAAAGGAAATGCTTAAGCATGATGAAAAGGATTCTCCCCCAATCAATCAAGAAATTTCTCCCCCTTTGTGATTATCAAAATAGAATGGGGCATAAAACTTGATTGAGGGAAAGGGTTTGAAAAACTAGATATGAGAATTGAAAAACCAATTGAGATTTTTGAAATTGAAATGAAAATTTGAATAACAGTTTGAATTGAAAGTTTTGAATCAAAAAAACCAATTGAAATTGTTGAAAAGAAATCAAATTGAAATTTGAATTGAAAATACAAATTGAATTGAAAAATGAATTGAAAATTGAATAACAGTTTTGAATCAAAGACAAGGTTTTGAAAATACTCCCCCTAAATAAAAACAACGAATCACCGGGGAAAGGAATTTTGAAAAGAGACAATTTTAGGCCCGGAGAGACTCGCTAAGAGGGATTTTTCAATCCACACTTGCCTTGTAGCGGGTCTTCTCCTATAGAATTCATCCGAATAAAAAATCGATTTGGGCCTACCATACCGGGCGTTTTTGCAATTACATTCATATATCATGTGCCCGGGTTTTTTACAATAGTTACAAAATTTATAACAAGAGCTCCCCCTTACAAAAACAGTTGGAGCATGGGAGGAGGAGGCTTGCTTGGAATAGCCATGCCCTTGGGTGGTTCGGGAAATGCGTTGGGAACCAAGTAAATTGTTCAAATTTTGTTCCCCTTGGGTGAACTTGGATAGAGTTTCTCTAAGATCCTTGATGGTTGATTCCAAAGAATCAACATTGGGGAAATTTTGGATTTTTAGGGAGAGATCCTCCTTCTCTTTGAGAAGTTGGTCTTTTTCGGAGGAAAGTTTTTTGAAATTCTTTTTCAAAGAAACAAATTTAGAAGAAAGTTCATGAAAACCATTTTCTAATTGGTCTCTAGCATGTTGGAGTTCTTCATATGATAAATGATTAAAAGAATTTGAAGAACTAGAGGAAGAGGAAGAAGAGTAGAAAGATGATACCTCATGTTTTGCCATTAGGCATTTTTTACCTTGGTCGCTCGAGGAGAAGGAGGAGAAGGAGGAGCTATCACTCCAAGATGCCTTTGAAGCCTTCTTCTTTCCCTTCTTTTTCTTGGCCCTTTTCTTGTGAAGTGGGCAAGAGGGTTTGAATTTTTCGTCGAGTTCTTGCTCTTGAGCGGGTTCTTGCTTTGGAGCCTTGCTAGTACCTTCATGGGTTAGCTCTAAATATTTCCAAATATCATAAGAGGTAGTGCAAGAAGAAATGCAATTAAAAACATTACGGTCAAGACCACAATGAAGAGCGTTCATGGCTTTGCCATCAAGCTCAAAATAAGCAATGTCATTGGGGGTCCATTTAGACTCATCGGGAGAGAAGAGGGAAAATCCTTGCATAACAATTTTAAAAATTGGATAACCAATGCTTTTAAGAAAAGTTGACATGCGGGTTTTCCAAAAAGTATAGTCGGTTCCATCAAACAATGGAGCACGACCCAATGAATGACCTTCGAGGGTTTGAGAAGAAGAAGCGGTAGAAGCCATCAAAAAGGATCTTTAATTTGAAACCGGTTTAGGGAATTATTCAAATACGTCCTCTGATACCAATTTTTGGGACGGACAAACGGGGGAAGTGATGGTAAGAGGGGGGGGGGGGGTGAATTGCCTTTTAAAAAATTGATTAACAAATTAAAAATCAAAGTAAAGTGCAGCGGAAATAAAGAGGCAAGACACACAAAATTGATAACGGAGTTCGGCCAAAAACCCGGCCTACGTCTCCGCTCCCAACTCAACCGTTGAGAGATTCCTACCGCTTGCTTTTCAATGGTTTTAGCAAGAAACCCACTAGGATTTGAGGTAGCACTAGGACCTATTACAGCTTGCTTTTGTTGGTTAAGCAAGAACCCACTTGCTTTTAATGGTTTAACAAGAACCCACTAGCCTTTTTAACGGGTGAAGGCTAGCTCACCGAAACACAAGCCTTTTAAAAGGAAAGGCTTGAAGAAACCTCTTCACACCTTAATGGTGGTGTGAAACCCAAAAGAAAGGGGGATGAGAAAAGGTTGGGGTTTGTAGGCACAAACCCAATTTTATTCTCAAAAAGATAAAAACAATAAAACCCGTATTTGAGGAAGACTTGGGCGCCTTTGATTGATTGGAGATGTTGAAGGCCGCTTCCAAGCTTCTTTGAAGGAGCTCCTTAGATGTGGAAGTTGTTGGAGCAAGGTGGGTTCCTTGATGGAAGTCCGCCGGAGGTACGCCAAATGATGGAAAATGTGTACGTTGGCTTCACAAGTGTTCCGGGGCGTGTCCGGGGCTTCCTCAGCCTTTATTTATAGGCATGGAACCCATTGGGGGCCTTCGGAGCCGTTGGAGAGGCTAAAAGAGCCGTTAGGAGCCAAAAGAGGGTTGACTGGTCAAAGCCAACGGCTAGTTTGACTGGGCTACCGGCTGGCCGGTGCAGGCCCACCGGCTGGCCGGTGCCTTGGCAGAGGAGAGGAGATTTGGTCCAGGCACCACCGGTCGACCGGTGGAGGAGCCACCGGCTGGCCGGTGGCAAGACAGTAGCAAATACTATTTGGGCTGGGTGCCACAGGTCGACCGGTGACAGAGCCACCGGTCGACCGGTGGAACCTGGCAGTGGGCAATCCCTCTGCCAGTTCCACCGGCTGGCCGGTGCTATCACACCGGTTGGCCGGTGGACTGAATTTCAGTCCATTTCTTGTCCATTCTTGGGCCAATCCTTTGGCAATCTTTTGCCTATCATCCACAACACTTAAAAACAAAGTTAGACAAGAAAGAGGGTGATTGTGATCATGAAAATCAAACCTCGAGGGGTTCGAGAGGTACAACAATCTCCCCCTATTTTGATGATCACAATAACCAAAACAAACAATGTAAAAATCAAATGAAAGGAAATGCTTAAGCATGATGAAAAGGATTCTCCCCCAATCAATCAAGAAATTTCTCCCCCTTTGTGATTATCAAAATAGAATGGGGCATAAAACTTGATTGAGGGAAAGGGTTTGAAAAACTAGATATGAGAATTGAAAAACCAATTGAGATTTTTGAAATTGAAATGAAAATTTGAATAACAGTTTGAATTGAAAGTTTTGAATCAAAAAAACCAATTGAAATTGTTGAAAAGAAATCAAATTGAAATTTGAATTGAAAATACAAATTGAATTGAAAAATGAATTGAAAATTGAATAACAGTTTTGAATCTAAGACAAGGTTTTGAAAATACTCCCCCTAAATAAAAACAACGAATCACCGGGGAAAAGAATTTTGAAAAGAGACAATTTTAGGCCCGGAGAGACTCGCTAAGAGGGATTTTTCAATCCACACTTGCCTTGTAGCGGGTCTTCTCCTATAGAATTCATCCGAATAAAAAATCGATTTGGGCCTACCATACCGGGCGTTTTTGCAATTACATTCATATATCATGTGCCCGGGTTTTTTACAATAGTTACAAAATTTATAACAAGAGCTCCCCCTTACAAAAACAGTTGGAGCATGGGAGGAGGAGGCTTGCTTGGAATAGCCAAGCCCTTGGGTGGTTCGGGAAATGCGTTGGGAACCAAGTAAATTGTTCAAATTTTGTTCCCCTTGGGTGAACTTGGATAGAGTTTCTCTAAGATCCTTGATGGTTGATTCCAAAGAATCAACATTGGGGAAATTTTGGATTTTTAGGGAGAGTTCCTCCTTCTCTTTGAGAAGTTGGTCTTTTTCGGAGGAAAGTTTTTTGAAATTCTTTTTCAAAGAAACAAATTTAGAAGAAAGTTCATGAAAACCATTTTCTAATTGGTCTCTAGCATGTTGGAGTTCTTCATATGATAAATGATTAAAAGAATTTGAAGAACTAGAGGAAGAGGAAGAAGAGTCGAAAGATGATACCTCATGTTTTGCCATTAGGCATTTTTTACCTTGGTCGCTCGAGGAGAAGGAGGAGAAGGAGGAGCTATCACTCCAAGATGCCTTTGAAGCCTTCTTCTTTCCCTTCTTTTTCTTGGCCCTTTTCTTGTGAAGTGGGCAAGAGGGTTTGAATTTTTCGTCGAGTTCTTGCTCTTGAGCGGGTTCTTGCTTTGGAGCCTTGCTAGTACCTTCATGGGTTAGCTCTAAATATTTCCAAATATCATAAGAGGTAGTGCAAGAAGAAATGCAATTAAAAACATTACGGTCAAGACCACAATGAAGAGCGTTCATGGCTTTGCCATCAAGCTCAAAATAAGCAATGTCATTGGGGGTCCATTTAGACTCATCGGGAGAGGAGAGGGAAAATCCTTGCATAACAATTTTAAAAATTGGATAACCAATGCTTTTAAGAAAAGTTGACATGCGGGTTTTCCAAAAAGTATAGTCGGTTCCATCAAACAATGGAGCACGGCCCAATGAATGACCTTCGAGGGTTTGAGAAGAAGAAGCGGTAGAAGCCATCAAAAAGGATCTTTAATTTGAAACCGGTTTAGGGAATTATTCAAATACGTCCTCTGATACCAATTGTTGGGACGGACAAACGGGGGAAGTGATGGCAAGAGGGGGGGTGAATTGCCTTTTAAAAAATTGATTAACAAATTAAAAATCAAAGTAAAGTGCAGCGGAAATAAAGAGGCAAGACACACAAAATTGATAACGGAGTTCGGCCAAAAACCCGGCCTACGTCTCCGCTCCCAACTCAACCGTTGAGAGATTCCTACCGCTTGCTTTTCAATGGTTTTAGCAAGAAACCCACTAGGCTTTGAGGTAGCACTAGGACTTATTACAGCTTGCTTTTGTTGGTTAAGCAAGAACCCACTTGCTTTTAATGGTTTAACAAGAACCCACTAGCCTTTTTAACAGGTGAAGGCTAGCTCACCGAAACACAAGCCTTTTAAAAGGAAAGGCTTGAAGAAACCTCTTCACACCTTAATGGTGGTGTGAAACCCAAAAGAAAGGGGGATGAGAAAAGGTTGGGGTTTGTAGGCACAAACCCAATTTTATTCTCAAAAAGATAAAAACAATAAAACCCGTATTTGAGGAAGACTTGGGCGCCTTTGATTGATTGGAGATGTTGAAGGCCGCTTCCAAGCTTCTTTGAAGGAGCTCCTTGGATGTGGAAGTTGTTGGAGCAAGGTGGGTTCCTTGATGGAAGTCCGCCGGAGGTACGCCAAATGATGGAAAATGTGTACGTTGGCTTCACAAGTGTTCCGGGGCGTGTCCGGGGCTTCCTCAGCCTTTATTTATAGGCATGGAACCCATTGGGGGCCTTCGGAGCCGTTGGAGAGGCTAAAAGAGCCGTTGGGAGCCAAAAGAGGGTTGACTGGTCAAAGCCAACGGCTAGTTTGACTGGGCTACCGGCTGGCCGGTGCAGGCCCACCGGCTGGCCGATGCCTTGGCAGAGGAGAGGAGATTTGGTCCAGGCACCACCGGTCGACCGGTGGAGGAGCCACCGGCCGGCCGGTGGCAAGACAGTAGCAAATACTATTTGGGCTGGGTGCCACAGGTCGACCGGTGACAGAGCCACCGGTCGACCGGTGGAACCTGGCAGTGGGCAATCCCTCTGCCAGTTCCACCGGCTGGCCGGTGCTATCACACCGGTTGGCCGGTGGACTGAATTTCAGTCCATTTCTTGTCCATTCTTGGGCCAATCCTTTGGCAATCTTTTGCCTATCATCCACAACACTTAAAAACAAAGTTAGACAAGAAAGAGGGTGATTGTGATCATTAAAATCAAACCTCGAGGGGTTCGAGAGGTACAACAGGTTCTTCTAAATTTTAGGGTTTCTTGATTATCCAAAACTCTTCTATAGAACTAGGAAGAGGTCATCCATAATTTATTAATCTCATTTACTTTCTTATAAGATGTCACACCCCTCTTATCCTATGTTCTCCCAGTTTATGAAAATAAGGGAGGGGGCATAAAACTCAAAGCCTTGTCCCTATCCTGTCACCTCAAACACATCAACCAGTGAAAGAAGGATATTGTGTGTTTTGAAATATATTTACCATCCTCTAGTTTTTCACATTGATAATGAATAATAACATATTATAATCTAGTTATGATCATGACATCCTTAGGATCAAATGCATGTCTCGATAGAGAATCCTTTTCCAGATCACCTCTACCCTTAACTCAGAGGACCTCCATAGGTGTAGGTACTCCCTGAATTTTTTCAATATAATGGGTCCATATTCCCTATTAGAAAAAAGGTATTCCTCATATTTTTAATAACCAACCCAATATCTAAATCAAAATGGGTCAAGATACTCTTCATGGACCAACTCTAATGGTCCTCTTTGGGCTACATTCCTAGTAGGGACATATCCATATTGATAGACCACATCCATATTACGTTATTTAGGCTACTTCCGCATATGTCCCACACCAACCCTTTGGTACGGAACCTTTTTCCATTATTACCTTGTAACATGACATTAAACTGCATGTTTATTTTCATTAAATAACCTTAATAGATATGATGTATCCCATTAATTGGGAACAAAATACATGTGTTTAAATACATTTAAAAGATACATTATAAGACCATTCCATGTTCTTTCTCTCGACATAAAAAAACTCTCGTTTACCGGGATGATGATACAACTATATAGTACCCCACTGCATGGCATAGAGTCAGCATTGTGATAATAAATGACAAAATAACCTCTAACAAATAAACAAAAAGGATACCATCAATGGAGAACAAATGATAAATAAATATGTCTTCATTGATTAAAAAACCTGTTTTGATAAAAATGATTCTAAAGATCATGTATTATAATTAATTATTTTCCTCCCAAGGGAAGCCCGTGATATACATGGGAACTAATAATAGATTCATCAACATGTCTCAAATCTTCTAAAAATACATGGAGTAGAAAATTTACCCCACAAAGGGTGAAATGAACCCAAAATCTCATACTATCAACCAATGAGAGTCCCTAGGAATAATTGGAGTGAAATGATAACATTTCTTTGTAAATATGTTCCATGAAATAATATCACTAACCATAATAATGGTTATTTAAGGTTCCTTAAACAATACCCACTAGATGCCTTTTAAAAATGGTGAACCCTAAATCAATGATTGTTTATGTTTCAACCCCATGAATTTAGTTTTTGGGAGCCCTCATTATTTTCAAAAACATGGATGAATTGTCAATTTTTGGTTAATCAGGACACAATACATTATTAAAAATTCTAGGAAATATTGTTGAAATAAAATCCACTTAAAATCAAAAAAGTGAACATGAGAATATATAATTTACTTTAAATAAAAGATAAGTTTTTTATATTTTATTTTTTAATATTGATTTATTTCCTTTGTGCCCTAAGGTCCCTGACCTTCATAAGGGGTCTCCACAGCTCGCGATTTCATCGATGAAATTAAATGGCACTTCGGATCTCTTCAGGATGACGCTTGTCGCTCATTTTAGGGGCCACCATCATTCAGTGGATACTTTTGACAGGTTCGTGAATGAAGCTTGGGGGCTTCGCGACTGCGCGGTGGTCAGGCTACTCGACTGGTGTCATATGGTGGTTCGGTTCTCCTCTAAGAGTGATTAGATTGTGGTTGGTCCAATGCCCCCAATCTCTCAATGGATAATGTTTTTACCTCCTTTGCTGGTCCTTTGAATCCATCATGAATCAGGATGAACCGATGACGGCAGTGTGGGTAAGCTTCCTAGATTTGCCGCTTTCGTTTCTGATTTAGTCAATGATATGCTTGTTAGGTAACATGGTGGGTAGATTTCTGTGTTCGAATAGTAGAACTGCTGCGGTTTTTCATCCTATCAACCCATGAGTTTGTGTTGAGGCTGACATTTCGAGGCCTCCTATAGAGTGTCTTTGGATTTCGGTTGGCGAAGATTTTAGATGGAAACAGCGGGTTGCCTTCATGTCTTGGCAAACGTTTTGTTCATGCTGTCATCATCTAGGACATTTGGTCCTTGGATGTCATCGCGTTCCAAGGGATCATCAAATGATGATTCCCCAATTAGAAGAGTATCAGGCGCAGGTTTCTCCCATTGTGACTCACCAATCGGATAGAGAAGGCCTGGTCCGGCCTGTCGAGATGGATGGGGTTGTCCTAGGGGAATGGGATTCAGACAGGGGTCATTTCGGTCTAGGCGAGGAACTGAGGTCGGAACCAGAAGGCAGTTCCCAAGAGGCTCAGCTGCAATGGCCTCACCCAGTGGTTATATGAGCAGTGAAGGATGTGGATGCAAGTAAATCCTTGCCACAAGTCATGGATGTCCTGGACCGGTTAAGGCTGGATTTAGGGATCTGCTCTTTGAAGGTGAATGGATTGGAGTCAGGGTAGGTGGAAGGAAAGGATAAAGAGCTCTCATTTCATGTGGATGAGATAGAGCATCCAGTCTTGGAGAGAATTGTTGATAATGGAGTGGAGAAGGTAGTAAGCGAGGCTCATGGCTCTGGGGGTCCTCAAGGTTAGGAATGGGAGGAATCTAACAAGCATTCTAAACTCATGGGTCTTGGATATGAGCCATCCATAGGCCTGATTCCGTGTAGTGAGATCCCTGAGGGTGAATTTGAAAAGGAGGATGAACCATCTGTTAAGCCTTTACAGGGGTAGTATTTCTTGTAGGCATCTATAATCTCTCTTCACGGTCAAAGAAGGCAGGACGGGGTTAGAGTACTGGGACATCTTGATCCAAACATGCTCATTCTGAAGTCCTCCTTTCAGATTATTGGGAGTGTGGGGAAGAAGAATAACTTGGCGGTTAAAGTAGGAAATTTGGATTCCTCCGGTAGGCCGAGGGATATCATAGAAGGCCCATGGGTTAAAGTGAAAAACCTATATGAAGGTATAGCAACTCAAGAACAATCATTTTCACAAGAGAATGAGGATTCAGGTTATGATAGTTTCAGCCAACTCTCAGTTGACATCCTGGACCAGACCCAAGGAAAAGGTCCCCACATTCCAAGAAGGGAGAAGGGGAAAAAAGGAAAGCGTGACTTGGGGAAATGCATAGTGGTCCAGGGGAAAAATCCATGGGGCGCAAAGATTACTCTCATCTGCTGAAACCAATGGAATCCAGGTTGGTCAAGAAATGTGGAAGCATATAAAGCAAGGATCTTCAAGAAAAGGAATGTGGGGACCCAAGAAAAGAACCAAGTGTAATAGAAGAAGAGGGTGCAGAGTGATTGAGGATCATCATTCACTCTAAGGAAGAGATGCTTGAAAAAGTCATTCGGCCAACCACCTCAAATGAAGAGATATTAAGGATATATGAACAACGTTTGCAGACTGAGGCCACAGAGGAGCAAGAAGCATGAGTAGACAAGCAAGACCGAATCATATCCCGAGGCTTCAACCAAGGCAGAATCACTGTGGAGGAATTCATCTAGATAATGGATAGAATGATTTCTCACATAGAAGAACTTATCAGGAAGTATCCAAACACCTAGGATAGTACTCTTCACTGAAAATTATATAGGGAATCTGATTCTAATATCCTTTGTCTTGGGTTAAACGATTATGTAAGCTCTTTCAGCACGTATTTGTCCTTGTGTGTGTACTTTGGTTTCCCACTTCTCCTTAAAGTGTCTTAATAAAAATTATAATTGGATGGATTTATCTATAAACCAATAAATTTGGGAAATTAAGAATTAAAAATATTATATATAGAGGTTAAAAGAGATAGGATAGAAGATCAGTAAAACTTATTCGTTTGGGAATTTTTTTTCTATATTGTATGAATAAGGAGTGTATTTCACTATACATGCTGAAAATAATGAGTAAATTAATTCTTATGTAACACCTAAATAGTAATTTTATTATAAGGAAAATAAAATTAAATAAAATAAAATCCTAGAAAATATCCTTATAAAGGAATCATTGAATAACAGAAAATGTATTCTTGATAGTGGGTTCTCATCCCCGATGTCCATGAACATGAATCTTTTGAAAAATGTGAATGAATATTTTTATTGAATGACTTTGATTAGTAATTATATCACTCAAAAATTAAAATTAAGTTAATAGATGATTATTAGTGGATATGAACTGTGAAACACAAGTGTGCAATATATGTTGATAAACTTATAGAAAATATCTTTATTTTATGTGAAATTGGATATTTGCAAATTGAATTCACATTTAATCTGATGAGATATCTAATAAATGTAAATGTTTTAAATAACTAGATAAATTTTATCAGGATGAATGTATAATTATATAATGTTGATTGAAGGGATAAATTATGCATCCTTATGTTGGAATAAAAGAAAAAGTTATTTTAATAGAGCACAAAAAAAATATATTGAAATATCATGGAGAATGTTTTAATGAAAAATTAGATGATACATATTGAAAACTGAAGAATAATGAGGAGAATACTTGAAATTATTTTAGGAGAGGGAATATGTGAAAAATAATAATCCATAAAATAAAATGAGAGAACTAACCATTCATGACATGGCTCACACTGATGTCTGTGACTCAATTTCACTTATTTTTACATGAGGAGAGAGTTAATTTATTCTATTTTCGAATAACCACAATATGTGGGTTTAAAATGTACATAAAAATCAATAAGGAAGTATTTGTGTAAATCATTGAATTTTAGAGGTAAGATAAAAATGACAAAATTGCAATAAAAACAAATTATTCAAATAAAGACATTGAGTATACATCCATTGAAGAAGAAAATTATTTAAAGAATCATAGAATAAATAATAATGTCTCATCCCTATGAACTCAATAATAAAATTTTATCATGGAAAAAAAGAACTAGATAAAAAATAGGAGAGATACTAATATCAAGAATGACACCAAATGGAATTATTTGATAAAAATAATGTAATTTGTGTGCTATGAATTAAATTATGATTTTTATGTCATTATTATAAAATAAATGTATTGAAATATTTAATATAAGGAATAAAATACATAAAAAATAAAAAAGTCTTTAAAACTATGTTTTATATCCAAACTAATGAAGATCATTAATGAAAATGTCCGGATATTTCTAATAAAGGAGTATTTTAGGCTATTTAACTAAGGAAAAATCTAATTAATGATTTATTAGGAGATTCAAGAAATCACCTGGAGTAATTATTTAAATGTGATTGAAAAGGTGTTTGGTAGTATGATGTAAAACCATTGTCCTTGAATAAATTTATGATGATGATGCAGATGTTGAAAAAATAGTGGTGGAATAAATAATCAATCACACAAAGAGTATTTTATGGTTTAATTTAAAAAATAAGACACCATTAAATATAGATTGAGTCATCAATATATTAGTGAAATAAAAGTTTCCTGGTTGTTGAATTAAAAATCTTTATTTGAAAAAATGAACCATTATTGATGCAAAGGATGAAGAGTGTAGAGAACAATGATCAATTATGTCGAGTGGATTCTCCATCATTTGATAAAGAAATGAAAAATTAATAAATAGTAAAAGGTATAAATAAATAATTAGACCATATTATTAAAAAATTAATCATGGGAGATAGTGAAATGTTGGATGATCACAAAATGCTTAAAAAACAAGAATTTAAGAACAAATTCGATGACCAATAAATTTTTTTGAAACATTAAAATTTTTGTGTGAATTTTTAATTTATATTCAAAGGCATAAATATTGAAGGGAATTTTTACAATAACATCACATGACTCAAAAATTATTTTCTTATAAATTTTAGTTCAAAGTGTGTATATAGTGTATCAAATGGATGCAAAGGGAAATATTTGGAATAAATACCTGAAGAGAGAAATACAAATTGATCCACAAGTTGGTATTAAGGTCAATGATAATTAAAAAAAGTTTTGTCAACTATATAAGGTTTTGTATGGATTTAAATATCTACTATATGCTATGTATGCCCTATTGGACTCAAATACAAATAATCTTAATTCTGTAGAGGTGGTGTTTTCATAATCTTTTTATAAATTATCAATGAAGATATGTTTAAAATAATTATTTTTTCCATGAGTTCATATATCAATATTTATATGATAAATGACATGATATATTTTATTAGGAAAATGTGATATATATATATATATATATTCCTCAATAAAAATAGTCAATAATGTTTATAAAAAGTTTCAAGGTGCATGATATAAAACCACTTTCGATAGATATTGTAGTTGGAACAAAACATGGAATGTATAAATATGAAATAATTATTGATCATAATTTATATTTGAAAATGATAAGAAGAATAATAAACATTACCATTGTTGGGTGTCTAAGGAAAAACAAAATATTTTCAATGAAAAAGAATCAATTAGAAACCACAAATCAAAAGATCAACAAAGCAATGAAACAAAAACCACGATATATATATAATGAAGAACATAGATATACCTTTAAATGAATATCTTTGACTATAATATTCATTATATTGGTTTAATAATGATACCTTAGAGGTATCCACATGACATTATACTCAATGGTTTATCCATGTGCTAAGTCTAATAACTCATCTAATTGAAGGATCCCTTTCTATTCCAATAAATTTAAAGTGCTTCTTGATGTAAAAAGTGAAGGAGGGAGAAATATATAGGGAATCAAATGTGGCATATGAGGTTCAATTTATCCCCATCTTATAAAGTATTATAGCATTAAATATTCCTTGATACATTCTCAAGTGTTCAAGTATTCATCTATAAGCTATAGAAGCAGTGAGTTAATTATTTGGAATATCATGAATTTAACACACAAATGAATGCTTTGATTTCATCATATGGTTCATTTAATGATAGCCGGATGTGGATGAAAATTCAATCATTAAATATTAATGTGCATCTACAGTCATATATAGTAAAATTTTATGCTTATTGTTTGTATAAATTATCAAAATTTTATGATATCAATATATTATATTGTACTATAGGGAGAATGTATCATCCATATGATATCTCTATATCATATGAAAAAATATTCATAAAATATTTATTTTATACCTTATAACATTATAATATCATAATATATTATATATTCAAAAAAATATATGATATACTTTTTATTTAGGGAATATCTCCCTCAATATCTCAATTTCACTAAAGGATTATAGAATTAGTGAAATTTATCCTTATATTTTATCATATAAAAAACATTGTAAACTATATCCAAACCTGTATATTGATATTTTCAAAAACAATTTTGGAGAACTATTATTAGTTTCACCTTGCGCCACCTGATATGTAATGCCATGAAAATACCCTTCCAACATTTATTTGTATAATTTCTAAAACACTTTTTTTGTTACACTATATGTAAAAATAAATCCCCATTCACTAAAATATAATGTGTAACACTGAGGTACATTATTGTATTGAAAATAAATATGAATTATTAAATTAATAAATGTAATCAAATAGAAATATCTATATTACCATGAATTATACTCAAGATATAAATAGATTTGGCATGATGTACATCAAACCCATGTATCACTATATATGTTTCCATTAACTACATAATATTAAAAATGAATTTTTATTTGATCCCTATCCAAGGAATTGAGTAACCACAAAACATTGAGAATTCTATTATTTTATTGCTACACATACATTTTCAGTTCCCTATGTATATATTTATGAGGTCAATTAAAATGTCACATCATATTCACCATTTACAGGAGCACATAATATTCCCATAATTTGATATACAATAAAATCATTATTACTATGTAACAACCATATATTTAGTTTGTCTCTCCCAAATTATCACCCAAATATCACACTAATCATATGATAGAAAAAATCACATATATGAGAAGCTATAACCGTTGAAATGATCAATAATATTCAAATCCAACCCTCGATTATACATGAATATTACATATGAATGGTATCAAATAATGAAGGTTCTTATACTAGGTATCTCTCCAACCTCAGATGATGGAAAATCTAAATATGAACTATACACCCGTAGTATACAAAAGAAAAAATGTATTGTTAAATGGTATGTCTTAGTATGATATACTATATAATACCAAATGAGGGATTGAATATATATATATGAGATGCTCAAATAAAAAAGGGGTGTGAATTGTATACTTTAAAATCCCTAAGGAAATTTTGAATAACCAAAACTCAGAACAACTTTATGTTCTAATAACTTTCTTGATTCCGAATAAGTGATTCGGGAAATGAATCTTAACAAAAGTTTACAACAAATATGATTCTACCTTAAAGTATATAGAATCAAACTAAATTAGAGTACAAATTTAAGTAATCATAAGAAAGTTATACTTTCCTCAGTAATAAAAATACACATCAGAAAACAAAATACTACAAGTAACAAGTAGTAACTCTTTAACCCCAAAGAGGAGGATATCCAAAAACCCTGGATAAGAGGTCCCTTGATTTATAGTTTCAAGAAAGTTTATCTTACCCAAACCTAGGTAAGCCCTTTATCCGAAGATCAGTATCTGTCTGGATATCCCCATAAGCCCTCGATTTGTAAGGAAATCAGCACCATTGACTTTACAACCCTAAGTCTCTGATTTCAAGGAAATCACACCTATGCACTAAGAAAATCCGCACAAAGAAACGTTTGAACAAGTAGTTCAAGAATTATTGCATGAAGCCTGAGAGTTTATAAGAGCCTCTATTTCTAGAAATCACTTTTGTAAGTTTTGAGCTTCGAGAATTCCAAAATTTCCAAAATTATCAAAAGTCTCAAAAGTCTAGAGCCCTTTCGGATGAGCTCATATTTATAGGCACAGCTTCAATGGTCGGCTCCCTCATCCAAGGATCATATTTTTCCTTGAATTTAGGAGGTACATGTACACGTGTCACTAAAACAACGTTTAGTGAGTAACTGAAATAATGACATCGTTTTATAACAAAATAGGTGTAAGCATTACCAAAAAAATAGATATTCGGAATGTATGTAAATGAATGTTTGGAGTCTAACCAAAATTAAAATTGGAGTCTACAATATAATGATATTCGGATATTGTTTTCTAGGAATTTGGAACATGAATTATATAGAATTTCAAAGTCTGACTTTCAAGGAAATTCGGAGTCTAGATTCACAAAAATTCAGAACCTATACTTACAAAGTTTGGAGTCGGAGTTCCTGAGAATTAGAAGTCAAAACTCATAGGAGTTCAGAGTCTGAATTTAAAGAACTCATAGTTAGAACTTAGACTTGTTCATAACCTGAATTCGTAATCAGAATTTGGAGTCAGAACTCATAAAAGTTCTTAACCAGTATCCTGATTCAGAATTTAGAGTCAGAACTCATAAAAGTTCGTAACCTGAATTCGGATTCAGAATTTAGAGTTAGAACTCTGAAGAGTTTGTAACCGGAATTCTGATTCAGAATTCAGTGTCAAAACTCTGAAGATTTCGTATCCAGAATTATGAGAATTCAGATTCTAAAATAGAATTCTTCATATCTATATAATTATAGGATTCCAAGGTTTTGGTTTCAATCAGAATTTTTAATTTAGAAAAATCTTATAAGAGCAATGAAAACATGGTAATGGTAAATTTATTTGGGGATGGAAATTTTCCTTAAATAAGTAAAACATGGGTAAAAATAAATTTTCCTTGAGATAAGGTGTTTGTGATTTTCAAAACAAGAAGGAATTGTGAAGTCATAAGGAAGGCTTTAATGACTTAAAAATCATTCCCATGTATTAAGGAATGGAAAATTAATAAGGAAAACCTTATTGACTCAAAAATTTCCCCCTTTTTGGAAAGCACAAACATCCTTACGAAAAAAAATATAAGGACTTAGGAAATATTTTACTAACCATTTAAAATAAAACTTATCTCCCTTTGTTCATGGACAATGGTGAATTAGACTAACTCCCTCTTAGGTTTTGGAACACTAAGGATCGTATTTTAGATTTCCTAAATGAGAATTTTCATTTAAAGGTGAAAGCCTTCATAAGGAAAAAATCCCCCTTAGATAAACTCCCCCTTAGGTAGGGATATTTCTTCAATACTTAGAAATCGTTTTCCTTCTCCCCTTTAGAATTATTTTTTCTTATCACCCTTTGTGACATTCAAAAAGAGTTTGAGGGAATGGAAAAAAATATGGTGCATGAAATATTAGTAAAAAAACAAACAAAATAGTCAACCATAATTTCATTAGGAATGGTAGAATTAGTACAAGGAAACAAATACAACAAAAGATCATATTTGTTCTATTTTTCATCTTTTTCCTTTGTTATTAGATTATTCAAAATGGTTTTCAACTTACTGAATTCCTTGTGATCTTCCTCAGATTTCTTCTCTAGAGATTTGATTCTCTCTTCTTGAGACTTAAGAGCTTCTTCCTGAGCCTGATCATTTATCAACTCATCTTTCTTTACAAGGATCTCTTCAAACTCAATCCTAATATCTCTTTCCCTCTTCCATCTTTGAGCTAGAGAGTTCAACTTCCCATTCAAGTCTCTCACCTCTTCAATCCAAGTGTTTTTTACAAGAATAAGTTTTACTTAAAGCTGTTTGTATGATCCTTTATTTCAGTATCTTTGATATCAAACACATCCTTGAAATCTTCTTGAAATTGATCAAGGTCACTCATTTATTATACTGTCTTTTTTGACTCGCTAGATATCTTCTTACATGACTTTATTTGAGCTTTGTAGCCTATGTGGAATGTTTTGAAATCTGATTCCATCATGACACACTTGTCCATAACCACAGTCACCGAATATAATTTCTGATTAATAGAATGTTGAAGCCTATGGAATGTAGATTCTATGCTTGAAAATGTTGGAATGGACCCGACAAGATTCTTCAAGGATTGTTCAAAAAAATCATAACCAAGCGAAGATGATTCAGAATCTGAGACATTACTTGGTGATGCTTGTTTTTCTAACTCAACAAGATTTCTCATTGAAATTCCTTCTAATTCCATCTTCTTCACTATTTTTTTAGGAGTATCAACAAACAATTGTTTTCCCATATCAATTCTCAGTACGACATCCACATTAGGGGATTCATGCTCTCTGTCAGACAGCTGCAGAACATTATCTTCATCTACCTCTTCTTTCTGATTTCTAGCATTAGCATCCTTAGGATGAATGAATTATCGACATAGACTTTCATCATCAGAAAACTTATCAACTTCTTCATCACCTTTCTGTTCACCCTTCTCTTTATCCTTCTCTTCATCCTTCTATGGAGTGACAAGCTTCGAGGAATCAACTTAAGAAGTTCGGAGTGGTAATTTTTCGGATGGGGTTCCCTTATCTTAATAATCTTCGACATTATTCACAAGATCAAATGTGTAGCCACTAAATTATTATTATTCTTCTTCCATATCTTCCACTTCTTCCACTTCATCAACTTTTTTTTCATTAGGGTTTCCTGGAGTAGAGAAACTCTTCCCTGGAGTCTCAAGTAAAGGCTATGTCATGAAAGATTATGGAACCAGAATATTTTTAGATGCTACTTCAGTATCCTTTAAGAGAGATTGCACAATCTTAGCCTCAAAATTTTTCTTCCTAAGTTTATTCTCTTGGGCTTGCATCTCATGATCTTTAGCAGTTGATTCTTTCAAGGCATTAGCCTCAGCAGGATCTAAACCGAACTATGGATCCCCTTCTTTTCTATTTTTCTTATCCTTCGTCCATTTTTGTATAACCTCATATAGGTTGGATTTATACTTCTTAGATTTAGGAGGTTTTTATTGGAATTCCATAGATTTCAGATTTTTGTCTTCCACTTCCACTTCCTTTAGCCTTCTTTTCTTTCAATCCTTCTTCGATGGTTCATCTTCTTCTGTATTCTTCGGAATGACTTCTACCTCTTCCACTAGAAGATCATAAAACTCTCCTGAATCCTTAAAAAAGCCCATATTAATTCTTAACAAACTGTCATCACTTACAAGCATAGTGTTACAATTCATAGGTTTGGAACTGGAAGGGATCTTGAATGATTCAAGACACCGAACTATCAGCTTGGAATGTAATGCAGGATACATAATAATATGAGCTCTCAAATTGTCATTTTTGATATTCTCTATCATAATAAAAATGTGCCTCATAAAATTTATTTTCCATATATTTACCAAGAAATACAAGATATATATGTCAGTTTTCTTTAAGGTATCCTTATCACCTTTTCTCGGTATGTAAAAACCTTGAACCCATAACTACAGGATCCGATTATTGACAGATAGGTGAGTAATTTTTGTGGTCATGACATCTGATAGTCGAAGACATTCCAAAGATTTTATGTTACTAAAAATTCCTTTAACATATGGTAGTTTGTGAGAGAAAAACTTGACTTCCCCTTCATAAGATAGCCTCACGAGGCTAACAGCCTTGGTGTACGAGTGTTTATATGTGTTTCCATAACTGTTGAATGAAATTTTTCTCTACCTTTTTATTAAATGAACTAAACTGAATAATTATATTCTATAAGAAAATATAGATAGGAAACATCCTGAGCTCCCATATTTGAAATAGCTACACTTTCCCATCCATTGAGCTAGATTTTCTTGGAGATAATAGAGTCATATTTGAAAAAGTTCGGATGGACCAACCTTTCCCTGTTCACTTTCCAAATTGAGATTGGCTTCACTGTAGACATATCTTGAGAAGAGGCTTCTATAGAAATTCAGATTGGTGAAACTCTGAGAGATTCTGAATGATCTTAATAATAGGAGGTAGAACATTATCATGTGAGGTCTTGAAAACTGATGTGGGAAAACCCTTCAAGGGTCCTTTATATAGGCGATGGATTTGACCTTTCATCTTCCAAATCCAGTCTAATGGCTAAGAACCCTTCTGATTAGATCTGTTGGTTGATATTAAATCTGTAAGAAAAAAAATGTGGGTAGAATCCGATCATTTGAGGTTTTTTTATGAAAAACTAGAATCCGTGATTTTAAAATACAAAATAAAATACCGGCAATGAAATAATGACTACGAAAATTTAAGAAGGAAGTAATACCTTTTAAATATATAGGAGTAGTATTCATCATAAATGATGTTCTTCTTGGATAACTTTACATTAAAACATTTTTTACTAAGAAAACCTTATTACGAAAAATCAAATGTTAAAAAAAAATTTGAGAAAAAATTGAGTACCAAAATTCCACTATGAAAATATTGAGTACGAAAATTATTCATTACAAAAATTTCAATACGAAAATCTTCATTACGAAACTAACTATGAAAAATGTTCATTACGAAAATTTTAAAAAACCTACCATGAAAAGTTTCAATAAGAAAATTTTGAAAAACAATCTATGGGAATTTCCATTATATTTTTTTGAAAAACTAACAATGAAATATTGTAATACTAAAATTTTGAAAAACTAACTATGAAAATTTTCATTACAAAATTTTTGAAAAACTTACTACAAAATTTTTCAAGTCTGAAAGTTTTGAAAAACTAAATAGAAAAATTTTCGTTACGAAAATTCTGAAAGACTAACTATGAATAATATGAAAAACATAAAAAAAATGTACTTCCCCTATGAAAAAGAGTTTATTATTTCAAGGAGATTGATTTCAATAGAAAGATAATCAAGGAGGATTACCTTATGGTTATCATTCCTAACATCTATTTAATTTATTCAAATCTATCGAAGGGTAAAGATTTTGTGAAAATATAAGCAAGTTGATCTTGTATTATGATAAATTGATGAATGATATTTCATTTACAAATAAAACATTTGAAATCAATGTTTTTCCATGATGAATGATGTTACCTATGCCAATAATTTATCCCTTAGGATTATCTGATAAAGATAATTTTCCTCCTTTCATCTTGATAATCTTTTTCAAAATTATCGGACTTGATAATTTTTAACCTGCTGATATTGGTTGTCTTGTTGGAAATAATAAAATAATTAAATAAATATCAAAAATTTACCCCTCTCTTCCACTATAAAACCCCTCACCACTCCCCCTTCTCTTTAATCCTCTAATCCTTGAAGTTCCTCAATGTTCTGCCTGAATACCCTTCCCTAGTCAATCCCCATGACCAGGAACCTCTTGGTATTTCCAAAATAACAAAATGACTTCCCTTGAGGAGGTTCTCGAGGATGTTATTTCAAGAGGAAACACATTTCTTTTTATTTTATTTTCATTTGAATTTATCTTCTTTTGTTATCCTCTCCTCACCTCCTATGTACAAATGATCCTGATAACTCTAGTATCATCTATATACTAGATTTATTTCATGTGAATTCATGAACCAGAATCAATATTCTTACTCCCCCACTTTTATTTTTATAAAAGAAATCGACGTCCATGAGGTTCCAATTTATAACCTTCATGGATGATGAAGTTTCGTTCATCAATTGTTCCTTCATTACAGGTCATGAAACCATATTTATGGTTTCACTAGGTCATAATATATGAATTTTATCTTGATTATTGATCTGTAATCTTTACACGTATATAATATGGAATAATAATAAAAAACAAGTTTATTGAGCACAAAAATGTCAATCCAAATTCAAGCCTTTATTTTTAACTAATCAAATGAGTAATCCTCCTAGTATATAAATAGAATCATTATAAGATCATTTATATCTCTTTAATGTCACTAATAATGTATATTAATAATTCTAGATGTTTAATCATATTTCAAACCAACTTCTACTCATGAATACAAGTTAACAAATCATGAAACCAAGCAAGAAAATGCTTCCAAAACAATAAAATTGAATCTCTTAAACCCATAAAAAGTACATTAAGGAACATAATAAGGTTATAAAATATCAATTAAATGTTTATAATGTTCTGTAATTATTAATTATTGAATTTAAATTTTATTATTTAGGTCGTTAAGAACAATCAAGAAAACCTTCAAGCATACGGTATGGGATACTCTCTCTCACTTTGGTTCAAGAATCCCCCTTATGTTTTTCCCTTTTATTTTTTAATTACTAATGATGGGGTATGTTTTTTCACCTCCCTCATACTGATATTTTTACATATAAATAATGGAATACCCCTTTACATCTCATTAATCCCTCACAATAACACTTGTTACCCTTCTAAAATGTTGGTAAGGGGTTTTTGATCTAACTTTCATTTCTGGGAGATTTTCATTGTTTTCCACTTAATTATTTTATGTGGTATATTTTTTATGACATTTTATATATAATAACATTATTATATTTATATTCAGGTTAATCAATGATTCATTTGATGTTTATTAAGTTATGGTCATATGATTTGATGTATTACATTGTTGTAAGGGCTTTTGTCTCAACTAATATTTGGTTGTGAATAAATTTGTATGGTGCACCTAATAATCCATATGTGGTGTACCAACTAACCATTTGAGATAAATTTTCATTTTAAATTATATTTATATTTAATATCTATTATCTCATATCATGGATATGTTTGTTTTCTAAACTGTATACCATTTTAAATACAGTGTTTATTTGGAAAGTTATTTTCATTAAGAAAATATTGACAAATCCATATAGCCTACTCTATAAAAATATTATTTATCTTGTATTGAGTCCATGTATAAAGAATGATTTGGACATCTAGTAGAGGGTGGTGCCCACTCTATCCCCTCAATGCATCGGTAGGTCTAATGAGACAAATCAGTTGGCGACAAACCCTTCGAGTTTGTTTTAAAAAATCAAACGAATTTTTACCCTTAGAACTAAACCATTTTAATGGTATTAAGGTTTCATGTGCCAGATACATGACATAAAATTAATAATAATTATCTTTATTCATTACCAATTATTATTATTATCGATGAGTTTTTCACTATGACAAAATCTATGGATGCAGTTTCATTATCAAATTATTACTAGTATTAGTTTTTCATTTATTCACTTTTCCATATTGATTATATCAGATTGATTATGATCCACTTACTATTGTACTCATGATTCCACTATTTGTATCCCTTAATGATCATTTGATCTCACCCCTAAAATTGTTTGCCCTCAATAGGTGATGAGGAGAAGGACATTTATTTATTTCAAGTGGTTGTAGTTTTAGTTTTCATTATGTATTGTATTGTGTAATCCTTTCCAATGTAATTTGAGAAATATATATATCTATTTTCTTCAAGACATCTAAAATGATGGTTCCTTCTATATTTTATTCCTTCTAACCATTCCAATATCACAAGTAATGCATAGGATTCATCCTAGAGGGGTTGGGGGGTTACAGTTGGTATCATAGTAAGTTTAGTAGAAAACATGGAAACCAGAGTAGGAAATGTATAGTAGGGAACGATGACCTAAGGTAGTATTTGGGAATAAAAATACAAGAACGTCCTGGTATTTTGGTAATGAAAATATTATGTTGATATTTCATGAAATAAATACCTATCTGGATATGAGCAGGTAGAGGTGGCTCTGGCGCAAATGTATCTAGGGGTAAAACCCATAAACAATGGTTTGAGCTAGACTCGTATGGTAACTGGTGCACGACAACGGGCATTACTGCACTCTTGTTTATGAAACTCCGGGGGATACGCTTAGGATAATTCACAATTTTTTACAAGCCATTATAAAGGACTTTAATGTAAATTTTTCCTTATAGGAACCATGTTTATTAGACTAGCTATGCATATAACTTCAATCTATGTTGAGTGATTTTCTATTTGATATTTATAAACTAATCTAGGGTATACCATTATTTAGAAATAACGTCTAATGGAAGAAGCGGAATCAATACTCGTGGGGAAGGTAGGGATATCCCTACTGAGAAAGTCAACATAGTCAACGTTGGAGAAGATCAGATCATGACCATATTGGGGAAACATACCAATGTTGTAACGAATAACCACTCCACACCTGTGTTGGATCATTTAATGAGGTAGAAGCCCCCATCATTTAGCAGGACTACTAATCCAGTGGTAGTTGAGCAATGTATCAAGTCCCTTGAAATTTTATTCATTGCGTTAAGATGTAATTAAAATGAAAATATAGTTCTGGCGGTATATTTTCTCAAGGGTGATGATGATTAATGGTGGTCCTTGATTCAAAATACCATGGAGGAAGAATTAATAGAAGATATGGAATTGAGGAATTTTAAGTAAATATTCATTGAAAAATATTTCCCTCGTGAGAAACAAACCGAAATGAAAAGGAAGTTCCTTGGATTAAAACAAAGGGAAGAAAAAAGTTTTTCATAGTATGAGGCTACCTTCACTTGGCTGGCTAGATATGCCATAGATTATGAAGAAGACTATGCAGACAAGATTGATCATTTATTTGAAGTTGTTAAGACAAGTATTCTAAGGGTACTGGGATCTCAATCATTTTCATCATATGATGAAATTGTATCAAGTTCCATCAAAATAGAGAGGTAATTTTCTAGATCAAATCATTTCAAAGGAAACCAAAATAAGAAGTGATACTTTGATTACAAAGGAAATGGAGAAGCACCAAAAAAGATCAAGGGAACAAAGTTATTCCCATTATGTGAGAACTATGGAAAGAATCATCTCAGGAAATGCTTTAAAGGCATGGTAGTCGGAAATAACTATGGAGAAAAGGGTCATCAATCTGATGAATGTAAGGGGAAGAATCAATTTAATGATATTCAATGATAAAATTGTTGATAGATGGGACACTATGAAAATGAGTGTCTTTAGTGTTAAGTAAACTCGACTCAGAAAAGGCCAAGAGAACAACGGAGAGCCTTTTCTATTACAACCATGGAGGTTGAAGTTCCAAGTAATGTGGTGGCAGGTACTTTAATTGTTTCCTCAAACTTATCCAGCAATTTATTTGACTCTAGATCATCACATTCATTTATATCTTCCCAGTTTTCCAAGAAAATTAGACCTGACCAATTTGATTTAATAAAGGAGTTGTTAATCAAAACTCCTAGGGGATGTTTCATTGTAACCAAGGCCTGTCAACTAGTCCCCCTCGAGGCATCAAAATGTCCTCTAGTTACTAAACATGTCATCATACAAATGACTGAATTTGATATAATTCTCAGTATGGATTGGCTGTCAAATATTTATGCGAAGATTTATTGTAAGAAAAAGGACGTTTCAATTTTTGAAAATGGTGTAAAATCCCTTATCATTAGGGTATAATCTTCGCCACTTGATTCTTATCTAGAACCAACCCTAGTATCTCTACTGAATACAAAACTTGGAGAGGAAGATAAACCAACATCTATGGGTGATGATAGAAATCATCAAATTGAAGATGTGAACATAGTGAATGAGTACATTGATGTATTTCCAGAGGATTTACCTGGACATCCTCTAGAGTGAGAAGTTTAGTTCTCTATTGATTTAATTCATGATGCAAGACCAATATCAAAGACTCCCTATAGAATGACCACTGTGGAATTTATAGAGCTAAATAAACATCTAGAGGATTTGAGTGAAAAATTATTTATTCAACCTTCTATTTCTCCATGGGGAGTCCCTATCCTCTTTTCCATGAAGAAAGATGGATCCATGAACCTTTAAATTTATTACAGGGAAATCAATGCTATTACATTAAAGAATAAGTATCCTCTTCCCTAGATTGAGGATTTATTTGACCAAATTTATGGAGATCAACACATTTTATGATAAACCTTCGATTCGTATATTATTAGTTGCATGTGAGGAAGGAAGGTATTCCTAGGACTACATTTTGGACCCGGTATGTGCATTAAAAGTTTACAGTGATGCATTTTAAACTGACAAATGTACCATCTGTTTTCAGGGATTTAAGGAATAGAGTTTTCAAGGACTACCTTGATAAATTTGTTGTGGTATTCATCGATGATATCCTCGTATACTCAAAAATCTATGAAGAACATGAGAATCATTTGTGGGTTATTATATAAACTCATAGAAGAAATAAGTTATATGGGAAGTTTAACACATGCGAATTCTGGATCCAATCAGTTTCTTTTCTAGGACATATTGTCTATAAGGATGGAATCCTAGTTGATCCTGTGACGGCAAAGGAAATACAATATTTTCCCATGTTAATAAACATAATTGAGGTATGTAGTTCTATTGGCTGGACAGGTTATTATCGATGTTTCGTTCATAATTTTTCATGACTAGCTAACCCGCTATCCAAGATCACATGTAGAGGAGTTATGTTTGTGTGGACAAAATAATGTACATAATTCTTTGATGAATTGAAATGAAGATTAGTAAATGCTCAAATTTTGACTCTTCCATCAAGAAGTGATGGTTTTGTAATATACAATGATGCATCATAGAATGGACTGGGTTTCATCCTTATGAAAAATGATAAATTTTTTAATTATGAATCAAGTTAGTTGAAGACTGATGATAAAAATTATCCAAATCATGATCTTGTGTTAGCAGCTGTAATCATTGCTCTGAAAATATGGAGGAATTATCTCTACGGAGATAGATGTGATATTTTTACAGACCACAAGAGTTTGAATTATATTTTCAAAAAAAAAGAACTCAACATGAGGCAAATAATATGGAGAGAGTCACTCAAAGATTGCGAATTTAAAATACACTACCATCCAGGATAAGAGAATAAGGTGGTCAATGCATTAAGCCGGAAAGATCATGGCATTCTGACTCAAATAAATATTGAAAGAGATATTATGTTCATGTATATACGGAACATGGATATGGGAATTGTTAAGGGAATGGAAACATCATTCCTCTTTCAAATGATTGCTAAACCAGCTTTACTAGAGAAGATATGATTTTATCAATCTCATGATCCGAATATGCACAAAAAAATTAATGTAGTTAAGGAAGGGAGACTGGCTAAATTCGTGTACGAAGAAGGATTTCTGAAGTTTGGGAAGAGGTTATGCATTTCATAAATACCTGAGCTAAAAAGGAAACTATTAGATGATTCTCACAGCTCAAATTTCTCTATACACCTGGGTAGCAGAAAGATGTATAGAGATCTGAAATAATATTTTTGGTGGGATAATAGGAAGTGATAAATTGCTGACTACATGTCAAGGTGTCTAGTTTGTCAACAAGTGAAGGCAGAGAGACAACATCCCAAAGGAGTGATGACACCACTACCTATTCCTATGTGTAAGTGGGATAACATTACAATTTATTTTGTCACCAGACTACTGAGGACACCTAGAAAGAATGATGCAATATGTGTAATTGTTGATCATCCCACTAAATCAGAAAATTTCCTTCCAATGAGAGTGGGTTGACCAATTGAGTGCGTAGAAAGACATTATATTAATGAAGATGTGAGAATTCATGGTGCACCTCTATCGATTGTCTCCAATCGAGATCCCCAGTTTACATCAAAATTCTTGAAAAGTCTCTAGAAGGATAGTAATAATGAGCTTTGTATGAGTACTACATATCACCCCCAAACTGATGGATAGTCTGAAAGGAATATTCAAACTCTAGAAGATATGCTAAGATCATGCTCTCTTGAGTTCCAAGGTATATGGGATCAATACTTTCCTTTGGTGGAATTTTCATTCTACAATAGTTTCCATTCTAGTATTCAAATGGCTCCATAAGAAGAATTATATGGAAAGAGATTTCAAACTCCAACTTGATGGGATGATGTTGGTGAAAGGAAACTTATAGGCCCAGAACATATTGAAGAGACCACAACAGAGGTGAAGAAAATACAAGAGCATATTAAAGTACCCCAAAGTAGGTAGAAGAGTTATTCTATCAACCTGAGAAAGGACTTGGAATTTCAAGTGGGAGATCATGTATTTATGAATGTATCTCCATGGAAGGGTATCTTAAGGTTTAGTAAGAAAAGGAAACTAAGCCCCAGGTACATCATACCATCTAAAATTTGGGAATGAATCGGAGTTGTAGCTTACAATTTATCGATGCCTCCAAATCTCTATAGAGTTCAGGATGTGTTCCACGTATCATTGTTAAAGAAGTACATGCCAGACCCAACGCATGTAATGACATATGAAGAAATAGAATTGGAAACAGATTTTTCATACTGTGAAAACCCTATCTGGATTCTTGACACAAGGGAGCAGGTATTGAGAAATCAGACAACTCATCTAGTAAAGGTTCTTTGGATAAACCATAAATATCGAGGAAGCAACAAGGGAACCTGAGGATGTTATGAAAAAGAATCACCCACATCTTTTTGGTTGAATTTATACATAAAATTTTGAGGAAGAAATTTACGAAGGAGGGAGTAATGTAGCACCACAAACATTTTATTTTATGTTTCTCTAAAATTCATTTAGTTCCTCACTGTGTTCCTTTGAAAAAACACTTGTTTATTTTGGATATATTCAAAACGTAGACATTAAAAATAAATTTTCCACTTCTATGTTTTGAATTTCAAAAAATAGTCATCTAGAGTTGAGATCAGTAATTCATTTGGAGTCTGATAGAACAAACTTTATTTTTGGTGAATAGTAACATACCCTTATGAATAGTAATATGAATAGTAAAATAGCCCTTATGAATAGTAAATAATAATATTTTTCTATTTTATTATGGAAATAAGATAATGAGATATTAATTAGTTTTTCAATCAGAAATAAAACTAATTGCACTTTAAGATTGTTCTTTTTCAAATTAACTATGAATTTATTCAAAAATTAAATTAATAATATTTAAGAAATTTATTTTGAAAAATGGAGTTCATTTTTGAATTCTAAATGTTGAAAAATGGGTAGGGTATATTTATTGTATTTTTCTGAAATTCTAGAATTTTTGATGAATCGTGAAATACGATAAAATACAATATATGCAAATTATCAGTTAAACACACTATTTATGACATCTTATTTGATGTAAGGCCACTTGTTTCGAACTCACAAGCACTTATTACAATTATGGGTCACATGAAACAACATTGTTGGTTTTCTTGAGGTAAATAATAAAATAATGAATTAAATATCCATAATTTTCCCCTCTCCACCACTTTAAAAACCCCTCCATACTCCCACTTCTCTTCACTCCTATAAGCCTTGAAGAACCTCAATGTTCTGCCCAAATACCCATCCCTAGTCACTCCCCACGACAAGGAATCTCTTTGTATTTCCAAAATACTAAATATGTTACCTTAAAGAGATTCTCGAGGTAGTTATTTCAAGAGGTAAAACACCATTCTTTTTCGTTTAGTTTCATTTGATTTTATCTTCATTTGTTATCCTCTCCTCACTTTATCTGTAAAAATGATCATGATAACTCCAGTATCATCTCTGTACTATATTTATATCATGTTAATGGAAGAACCATCGTCAAAATTCTTACTCCCTCCATTTTATTTTTATAAATGAAATCAACATCCATGAGGTACCAATTTATAGCCTTCGTTGATGACGATGTTTCATTCATCAATCATTCCTTCATTACTGGTCATGGAAAAATATTTATGGTTGCAGAATGTCATAATATATTTATTTTATCTTGATTATTGTTCTTGAATATCTACACGTACATAATATGGAATAATAATACAAAAGAAGATTATTGAGCACAAAACTGTCATGCCAAATTCAAGCATTTATTTTTAACTCATCGAATGAGTCATTCTCATGGTATATAACCATAATCATTATAATATCATTTATATCTCTTAAATTTCAATAATAATTTATATTAATAATTCTGGATGTTTAACCATATTTCATACCACCTTCCATTCACGAATACAAGTTGACAAATCATGAAACCAAGTAAGAAAATGCTTCCAAAACAATAAAATTGAATCTCTTAAACCCATAAAAAAGACCATTAATGAATTTAATAAGTTTATAAAATATCAATTACATGTTTATTATGTTTTTGAATTATTAATTAATGAATCTAAATTTGATTATTCAGGTCGTTAAGACCAATGAAGAACACCTTCGAGCATAAGGTAAGGGATCCTCTCTCTCACTTTGGTTTAAGAATCTCCCCTATATTGTGGCCTTTTATTTTTTTAATTCCTAATGATGGGGAATGTTTTCACACCTCCCCCATACTGTCCTTGTGTCATATAAATAATGGAATACCCCTTTACCTCTCATTAATCCCTGGCAATAACACTCGTTAACATGCATAAATGTTTGTAAGCGGTTTTTCATCTCACATTCATTTCTGTGATATTTTCATTGTTCGCCACTTAATTATTGTATGTGGTATATGTGTTATTCCCTTTGATATATAATAACATGATTCTCAATATATTAATTTTAATAAAAGTTTCATTTGATTTTTATTAAGTTCTGGATCAAGAATTCGAACGATTACATTGTTGTAAGGGCCTTTGTCTCAACTACTATTTGGTTGTGACTAACTTTGTATGGTTCACATAATAATCCATATAAGGTGTACCTACTACCCATTTGAGATCAATTTTCATTTGAAATTATATTTATATTAAATATCAATAATCTCATATCATGGATATGTTTTTTTTGTCTAAATCGTATACCATTGTATATATGGTGTTTATTTGGAAAGTTATTTTTGTTAAGGAAATATTGATGAATCCATATACTCTACTATATAAAGATATTATTTCTCCAATATTAAATAAATTTATAAATAATTATTTGGACATGAAGTGGTGGGTGGGGCCCGATATAGCCCCTCGATGCATCGGTAGGTCTATTGAGACCAATTAGTTGGCGACAAACCCTTCGAGTTTGTTTCCAAAAATCAGACGGGTTTCTACCCATAAAACTAAACCATTTTAACAGTATTATGGTTTCATGTGCAAGATAAATGACATCCAATTAATAAGAATTTTATTAATTCATTACCAGTTATTATTATTATCCATGAGGTTTTCAGTATGACAAAATCTATCAATGCAGTTTCATTCTCAATTTATTAATAGCATTAGTTTTTCATGTATTCAATATGCCATATTGATTATGTTAGATTGATTTTGATACACGTATTATTGTACTCATGCTTCCACTATTTTTAACCCTTACAGAGAATTTAATATCACACCTTTCATTGTTTACCCTCAACAGGTGATGAGGATAAGGACATTTATTGAGTTCTAGTGGTTGCGGTTTTAGTTTTCGTTATGTATTGTATTATTTAAACCATTCTACTGTAATTTGAGAAACATCTATGTATCTAGTTTCTTCAAGACTACTAATCTGATCGTTCCTTTAGGATTTTAATTTCTTATTACCATTCCAATATAACAATCAATGCACCATATCCAGCTTAGATGGGTCGAGGTGTTACAATATTGAAACTCATTAACATCACACTATATAATTTAATGATGTAATCAACTTATATTATAAACATATAACCCATTAAAGTTTCCACTTCATATTAATTTTTAGAACATTTTACATCAAAAAATTTACTTGAAATATATTTTTATGTAATGTAACTATCTACGTAAATCTTTTAAAAACATACCCTAAATCATTTTTGATTCTTAGAGAAATTTGTTTTTAATTTTTAATAGAATAATCATTTATTTTCACATTAAAATTATTAATTTCTAATGATATTTTTACCAGTAAAATAGAAATTATATTCTATTTATACTTTTAGGCTAAAATACTCAAACACTCTTATGATCAAAAAAACACATAATATGTACCAAAAATGAAGGTTAGATCTCATGAAGGATTATGAAATCTCAATCCACTACCATCCTGGTTTGGAAAATAAAGTGGAATATTATCTAAGTATAAATGATCCTAGATATTTATCGATGAAGAGAATTGAAGTGGATCCAATCTTATTAGTTTTTAAAAGGATGGACTGTGAATCATTAAGGGATGAAAATCTTTAATCCTTTCCCTAATGGTTGCTCAACCATCTCTCATATAGAAAATAAAGTATGATTAATGGAATGTTGTAGAAATTCATAAAAGGGAGGAACCTATCATAAATGGGAAATCCATTGACATAAAAATTGACAAATAGGGAGTCATAATATTTGGTTCATGATTATATGTACCATCTGATCCATAGATAAAGAATTTTCTTATGAATGACGCATATATATATCAAACATCTCTATTCACCAATGGAGGAAAAATATATGTCAATATCTATGGATAAATTTCTTGTTTGAAAATATGAAGAAGGAGATTGCTGAGTGTAAATCAATGTTACTGTTATGTTAGAAAGTGAAGGAATAAAGGAAAAAGACTAAGGAGGTGATGAAACCTCTTTTCATACCAACACTGAAGTGGGAGAACATTAACACAAAAATTGTCACTAGACATCTAAGGTCATCTAGAAGAAAGAATTATATATGGGTCATTGTGGATCATCTTACAAAGATATATAACTTTATCGCAATTCAATAGGACTTATCACTGGAGAAGCTGTCATGGATATATGTAAAATTGGTGGTAAGGATACATAAATTACCACTATCTGATAGAGATACATGATTCACCTTGAAGTTTTAAAAAATACTCTAACATGTTCTAAGAACAAAACTGAACATCAGTACAACCTCTCATCCTCAAACTAATGAACTATCTATATGAAATATTCATACACTAGAAGACATGTTGAGAAATGTTCGATAGATTTTAATGGTGGATGGGACTAACATATTCTACAGGTCAAATTATCCCACAACAACAATTTCCACTTCTGCATCAAAATGGATCCATATGAAAACCATTTTGGGAAATTGTAAAAAATACCGACCCGATGGGATGAAGTCATTGAGCATAAGATTCTAGGATAATAAATGGTCGATGAAAAGGTAGAGATGGTGAAAATAATTCCACAACATATCAAGTCATCCCAATGTTGACAAAAAAGTTATGCAGAAAATCATTGATGAAACCTTTAATTTAAAGTTAGATACATGTTATTAATCCTGATATCTCTATGGATGAAGTTTATGAGATTTGGGAGGGAAGGAAAGATAAGTCTTAGGTTCATTATCCCCTTCGTGGTTCAGGATCATGTTAGAATTGTGGCGTATAGACTAGAAAGTCCACCTAACATGTGAAAAGTAAATGATGTATTCCATGTATCCCATTTACATAAGTACAAACTAGATCCTTTACATGTACTATATTTAGAGGTGGTATAGTTAAAGATTGATATTATTTACATGGATAATCCAATGATGATCTTGGATCCTAGAGATAATGTTCTACGTAACAAGGCTACTCACCTAGTCAAAGTACTATTGAGGAACCATATGTATGAAGAGGAAACATGGGAACTAGAGTAAGAGATGAAGGAGAAGTACTACCACCAATTTTTTAGCAAAGAATGTAAAATAAATTCTCAAGGGTGATATTTTATAAGGGATGAAGAATGTAACGTCCTAAATTTATTAAATGGAAATTACCTTATTATAATTTGTTCATACAGTTTAATAACATAAAATCACAAAATAATTTAAAATCATTCTTTAATGTACTTCTAAATACAATGTGACCTTTAAATATAATTTTCCACTTTTGTGATTTGAATTTCAAAAATCATACATACACAATTGCGATTAGTAGTGTATTATGATTCCCATAGGGAAAAACTAATTGTTGTGAATTGTAACTTTCCATTATGAATAGTTTTTTTACCCTCATGAATATTAATCTGACCCTTAGGAATAGTAAATATTCTATTGGAATATTAACCATACCAATCAAAGAATAAAAAAATTTGCAAGCTTATAAGTGATAATATGATAGTGTGGGTATTTTCGGAATGTTAAAAATATTTACTTACAATTTTATATTTAATTTAATATTTTATATGAAAATTAATTTTCATAAAATGTATTAATAAACTAATATTTTGATGAATTATGGTTATAAAATAATTTTATTATACTTTAGTAAATTTTTTATTGTGTTATAAAATCATTAGCAATTTAAAAATTAGTATTTTTCAAAGAAATTTTTTATTTTAATTAAAAAATAAATTTCCCCTATTTAGAAAATATTTTAATTAAATGGAGTTTAATTTTTAATTATTCACATCTAAATTTTTTTAATGTAATTAATTGGGTTTTTTCTGAAATACGTGAATATTTAGTGAATAGTGAAATTTTATAATTTACAAAATATGTTAAATAAATAAATTTATGCATAATGGTTGAGGAATGGATGATGTAAACAAAAATTGGTTTGAACTTACATGAAAATATTACTATTTTTGGTCACAACAATCTTCACTATTTCTTGGCTTGAAAAAAGTATTAAACTAATGAATGAAATATTGAGAAAACTCCCCTCTCCTCCACTATAAAAATCACCCATCACCCCCTCTTCTCCTCACACCTGTAAATCCTTTTAACTTATGAAAATTATAATAAAATACCTCCATAAGAATATCTCCCATGTCTAGGTGCTCTTTGTATCATCAAAATAAATAAACGAATATTCAAAGGAGGTTCTAAAGAGGAACGAGTCAAGAGGTAAAACCCATTTCCGTTTTCTTTCAATTTCGTTTAAAGTTCCTTTAATTTATTTTCTATCCTCAAAAACCCTCATATAAAAGGTTTGAAAAGTACTGTACCATAAAAATATCATAATTTTCTGATCATAATGTAATAATTCATCATCATCTCTCCTTTCCCCTCCTATTATACTATAAATTGAAACACTATCTAAGATGTGTTAATTTATCACATTTAATTTCTATTATTGTATTCAATAATGGTAATGAAACCATTTTTCTGGATAAAACATATTACTTTGTATTTAATATATTCTATTTAATGTTCTTGAATAATTTTTTAAAAATGTTATTAATTTATGAAACATAATGAATTCATTGTGATCAAAAAATGCCATTTAACCCAAACAATTATCATTAAGGTTTTATATAATTGTTCATCCTAACTCCAAATAAACAAATTAATTTTATAAAAAATTAATCATATGGATTTTCTATAATAACATATAACTTAAATTATAGGCATCCATCCTCATCGTACCTGATTATCTGTACATGTATAAAAGTAAACCAATCATGTAAACCAAGGAAACAAACCGTCCAAATCATTGAAATTGAACGACTTAACACAATAAAAATTATATGAATGTTCTTAATAAGGTTATAATATAACATTTAAAAGTAGAATAGATTATGGAATTATTAATTAATGTATATAATTTTATTATTCAGTATATTAAGATCAAGTTATGAACACATTCAGATTTAAGCTAAGGGATTTTTCCCAAACCTCCATTATTCATTTGGTTTGTTCAATTGTTATTTTTAACAAAATGATGTTCTATATTATTTTTATGTAAATATTATAAATTCTATGTATATTTTCTAAAATCATGTATCAATTTTCATTCATCAATCACTTTCAGGGATATACATATTTGTATGTTATTCCCTACTCAATTCTTCTCGATATACAAGACCATTTTAAGTGAACTTCCCAAATTATTTCCCAATTTAAAGTGAACTTTATACTCTGTTTAACCATTAATTATCATGAGAAATTAATTCATTTTATTATGAAAAAATTATTGGTTCAATTTTAGTTTTATATAAAATATTATTTCAATTTCAGTTTTAAATGACCATTGATATTTTCTTTAAAGAACACTAAAATGAATTAATTCTGATGTTTCTTAAAATAAATTTTTTACATGATTTCACTTAATTTTTACATCACTTATCATGATATATACCTATTATACCATATTATTTTATATTAATTATCTAATTCCTTTCCTTTATGGACACCTCTATGGTACTCTAATTTTTTATTCTTGATGATATCTTTATGATGCCCATTTAATTCCATGGGTACCCTTATGTTTATGTATGATTGATTATGTTTGATTTGTTAATGTGGAAAACATATTCATGAACATTTTATGATGGGTGAAACTAGATATCAATCCAATGAATTAGATAATGTTTAGCCTCAGGATAAATTATGTGCAATGGTCTTGGTGGTTAGCCTTGACTCATGCTTCATGCACAACGGTCCTAGTGGTTAGCCTTCACTCATACTCTTATATGTGAAATGATTTTTGAATTATGAAAAATTAATGTTTTATGCTGTTTCAAAATTACTATTATTCTATGTTTATATGTTCCCAATGTTTTATATGTTATTACTCCATATGTTCAGTCATGCTCGATAACTTTTTCTATCATTATGTCATGCCTTCTAACCATGTAATGAGATTTATTCTTATGATTATTACATGAATAAGATTTTTAGATAATCCCTTTATTTATGTTATCCCCATGTTATCCTATGCATATATATGAGAAAAATTGAATTTAGGATCTCAATATGGAGATTAAATAAAATTTTATTTTATGATGTTTAATTATGTACCTAATAATCAAAGACACTAGACTTTACGATTCTAGGCATGTAATATGATGATTAAATATGACTAAAATCATGTAATGATATGTGTAACAATATTGGGTATCTATATAAAGTCATTAAAAAAATATAACCTAAAATTTTAATATCAATACTTTATGAAGACATTCTATTGTGTTTCACAAATTTGTTTAGGTATTAATGAAAATTCTGTAATATGTGAAAGAATCCCTTCAATCTTGACATTACCTATAGGTTTCAATGAAATGGAATGGATACTTAATGAAAAAAATTTGGGATATTGATCTGACATACCATATTCATATATTATTATTTACCTATTTATTCTATCAATAATACACATGAACATGTAAATCACATGCCTGGTTCATATATCAATGGAACTTTGATAAAATAATTTATTTTTTCATTCTCAGTCTCATCATTATAATATTTCCAATGATTATTATAGAATAATTTCAATATCCAAAAATTCCTTAACTAGATCTTGTAGTCTCTCAATGACATTTATATACTAATTCATATTTAATAATTTGTGGATAATAAAGATTCATAGTTCATCATTATATTAATAAATCTAAAAAAATTAGTGATTCATTTTGTTTTTCTCATTATAATTAATATTAAATTATGGAAAAATTTTACCAGGGGTTTTTTCAGGAAGGGATTTCTATAAAACATATAATAGATTATTTCCTAATAAAAATTCCAGGATTTTATTCCATCCCACGAAGTGTCTTACATTAATATTCTCTTTAATAGGGTAGGATATCAAATAAAAGATCGATGATGTAACAAGATATCATTTCATGAAGGTAAATATCTTTAATTTTTCAATTACAATTACTTTAATGGCTATAATATAGATTTATAATAATGTCATGGAGGTTTAAGTAATATTTGGGGCTCTTTCAAAGTTACGAAATAGAAAACTAGAATGGGAAGCATGGTTTATTTGTAACTGTGTGACCTAGAGCACACGACTATGCAGTTAGTTTGAGGTAGGAGATAATGCCTTTTTTGCATAGTATGTTCGTGGTTAGTCCATCCATTATCCTAGCTTTGTTGTTTTCCCCTTCAATATAGTCAATTGAGCATGTTTTGCACACAATTTGGCAAAATGTGTGCATAAACCCCACACATTGATAATTTTGGTTCAAATCAAACTTTTCCCCTAATTTAACATTATGTTAATTTTACCATTCATTCTTCCACTAGAAGCCAAAATAGTGGGTTATCCATCTATTCGAGCTCATGAAATATCCTCATATAGGAACCAAGATAAATCCCTTATCTTATGTGTACTCTTCGATTCGTTAGAAGCATTGGATCCCTTGAATTAGGATCCCACATTCCTGTTTAATCCTTTCTCAGTTTTTCTAAGAACACATTTTTCTATTTAAATGCAAGATCATATGGACTATTTTCAAGACATTTGAACACTTCTCACATATCTTCATGTTTTATTTAAATACGAGGATAATATCAAGTGAGGCATCATCTATGGCCTTATTTTGTATGGTCACACTATTTTCTCATTGAGCTTCATCATTTCATAACTAAATCTGTGGTTCCATATGTGGTCCATTTCTATGAATTTATATTATAGAAAGTCATCTATATTAACCATAGTGGCTTGATACATGTTAAATGATCCTTATTTAGGGGTTTAGAGACCAGTCATACCATATAGGGACACCCCTTAGGTGTACCACTTAGAATTGGCCTTTTTGGCCAACTGGTTAATTTTTCATGATACCCAATATAAATTCCAACATGAATTTTAAATCAAATTTCCCTTGAAACATTTTTAATTAAATGCACCCATTACTACCCATAGTTATTTGGTCCATCTAGACTTAGAATTTACTAGGTGGGCATATGCATTATTTCTGTGAAACATCTATTGACCTCATGTGCATTATAATTGAAATTACCATCTTTAAGAATTATGACTGAGTTTACTTATATAGGATGGCTAAAATATTATGTATTTATTTTCCATTAAATTAAATAAATGTACTTGACAAGTATAATATGTTCAATCCATTCCATTTTCTTATTCTTCATCAAATTCACTATGTGAATTGAAATGTTTGGAATAGAATTCAATATATAATTGACATAATTGAGAGGTCTTTACTCATGTATTAAATTGATATTATTATCATTCCTTATTTCCATTTTTTAATAAAATAACCTTATAATGTATAGTAATAGTTATGTTTGATAATGTATATTAATATTACATGAAGGGTTATGCCTCCTTCCATATGTTATGAAATTATCATGCTGGATTATATATAAAATTAATAACCTATTTAAGTTAAAAATGTGTTGTATGCCTCATGAAATATATCTATACTTGTGATATTTGTTGAAAAAGTTTGTTTAAAATGGTATATGGTGATGAGTGAGAATGGTGGTCACACTTCTATACATCGATGTTGGGAATAAAGACTGACACTACAATTAATATATGGGTTATGATTTGTGTCTCCATGTTCCATTTTTGAGTGCTTCATGGTATCTCACTCGACATATGAAGTGTTTTATTATGTAATCTCTTAATTTATTAAGAATGGGGAATGTGCCCTTGAATTTGAGATTATAGTCTCATATATTGGATATGGAGGTATTCGAGTTACGACCTATTCCAATCCATCACTAGTAATCCAGGTATATGTTCATGGGCTATCGATATGATCTGGGACCATATCGATGGATTTAATATAAATAATCATACTATAAATATATATATATATATATATATTATTACCACACACACACACACAAATAGTCATGATCTGACATTCCTTCCATGAACTGAATCAGGTAGACCCACCAGGTGCCCTATAGTAACTTGAGAGAGCGGTTGTTAATTTTATCAGTTTTCATTACTTTCCTGCTTCTACATGCACATAGTTTAGTTACAAGAACCTAATCAAATTACACATAGACACCATTGGTGGTGTCCTGTTGATATTTTTACCTCACAACATACTTGATAAGCCATTGCACAAGAGAATACTATCTACCTATAGGCAATGATAAGATCATCCACCTTTCTATAGGTTGCTGATATTTATTAGTGTAGATGTATCTTAAGGGATGAGGACCGAGAATTCACCTGGGATATCGGTGGAGCATTTTTTTCCTGTTTTTCCATTTAGTACTTCTGTATAGAATGCCTATATTACTATTTCAATTTTTCTTTTTTTACTAGTATTACATGTGTTTATACATCTATTAGTCACTAACTGGGAGGCTCTGATATTATTATTAGTTATTCAGTTGTTTGTTTTATTCTCTTGATACTTTTTAGTTGTATGGTTACACTTCCTTAGTATATTTTATGTTTCTTTTTATATTATGCATATTATACTATTAATTATTTCATGTATCATCTATGATACTCTAATATAGGGGTATAGTCTACCCACTATACCACCTTTACACCACTGCTATTATTTTAAATCCTTTATCATATGAGGAGGTGCACGTGAGGCAATGTTACCCACTAGCTTGGGGAATAGGTTAAATGTCGAGAAATTAAAATTTTCACCATAGGGTTCATTTATTTATTCACTAATTGGAGACTATAGATTAGAGATTGGGAAATGCATGTAAATTGGTCAGAAGTCATGATTATGTATCACGAACCCACGTTTTGGGATATTTCATGTTTCTTGATTATAATTGTTATTGATTATGTTATTTATTATTGATAAAATTTCACTATTGGGTGATACATATAACTTGTTATTTTATTGATATTAATGTCATTGAAATTATGATTTATTTTCATTCCCTTAGTTAATTGAGTGTTCGGCATAAGATCATGCCTCACAATAGGCACAATATGATTAATATGCCACACATCTTACAATTTTATGATAACATTTCAGTGAGCATTGACTTTTTCTTATTTCTTGTGCCTTGATATATATTAAATTTTCCTAACACTTATTTTTGTATTTTGAATGTGTTATGGTGTGAGTTAAGTGGGTGGTATATTTTGATTCATATAGTTTATGGGCCCTTATGGTTTGAAAAATTGAATTCCACCTAGAACAACCATTATAATGTAATTTTAATTTGAGAATGAGAACAATTTAAATGTAAATTACATAAAAGTGAATGACATGTACTGCTTCATAATTTTTATTATTTCTTATGGATAATAAAATGGTGAATCCTTGGATATTATAATTTCCAGTCGTTTAATTGTTAATTTTGAACACATTCAAATGAAAATGAGTATTAAATTGAAAATTTCATATAACATATTAATAATAAGGAGAATTTTACACAAACTTGACCTTAACAGTGGGTAGTAGGCATTTCATCATTCTTACTGACTATTATGGTATTTTATATAATTTAGATCTAGCTTTTTGAGAAGGCAAATAGGCGAGTTGATTCCTATAAGCAGACATTACCAATATATTAATTTTTTAAATGAAATTTTGTAAATTCTATGAATATCTCACAAAAGGTTCATTTTAAATTGTAGTATTTTATACCATGACATCCTTGAGTTGCACTCCCTGAAAGAGGCAACAATCATTATCCAAAGGGGGTGTGCCCTGATCCATTGTTGATTCATCTTACAATGACACTTGAGGGTCCTCTCCTTACTCCAGATGTGAGAACTAAAACCAATTTTTGGTATTGTTTTCTGCAAATCCTTCATGGTATGAATGGGTTCGTTTGACCAACCCCAAGCATGGAAGAGTTGACCCAAGAGTTTCTGCAGAAGCATACTCTATCCTTTTTTGGAGATGGATGGCCTCAGGCTTTGGAGTCTTGGCATATGGATATTTAATATCTTTGAGAAACTAGATATGCCCCTACAGTGGATGGTTAAGCTAGCCACTTAAATGATTTTGTATTCATGTAAGAGGTGTTTGGATGTCCTCACCAAGGAAGATCAGTATAGAGACTTGGTTTGGAAATATTTTTAGATCATCTTCAACAATTACTTATTTCCCTAGACATCGAGGGATGATAGATCTAGAGAATTTTTGAACCTGTATCAGAGGAAAATGTCAATTAGGGAATAATCATCTCAGTTCACTGATATGTAGTGTTTTTATTCCTCTCTAGATGCTGATGATCTTATGAGCACAAAGAGAATGTGGATGGGATGGTTTATGCCATCCATTCATAGGTCAATGTGTTTAGACTGATGAAAATTTCTAATATTGTCAATGAGGCCCTTATCATATAAAATAATTTGAGGGAGAGAGAAGTTTAGAGTCAGGGAGATTAAACACACAATGATTACACTGGATCATCTTCTGGGTGAAATATATGTTTCAAGGATATAGATGGGGTGGTAGTGGTCAAGATCCTCACATAGATAATTCTATAATTTTTCAACAATGCGGAATAAATGGACCAGATAATTCTCAATGCTCTTTGGATCTAGTCATGTATGAAAGTCATGGTTGGGTTGGATATCTATAAAAATTCTATAAGACATTAAAATTAGTGCCTAGGGAATGTGTATCTTCACCTAATACTCAATTAGGACTGGGGTTGGTAGGATGACATCAGTTAGATAGCTGGAACACAACCAGTCAGTCAGGTTGAGGTGGCGGTCGAGGCAGGGGTAGTCATAAATATCATTTTGAGAGCCAATATACTGGAATCACTCAGGAAGGTTAGGCAGTTACTCATGGATGTGGTAAATTCAACTTACATGTATTCCAGACTAAACCACATGAGAAGAGAAACAAACCATCTACAGTTTGAGGTACTATTATTGTTTTCTATACATTAGTGCCTTCTTTGTTTGACACATGCACATATCACTCATTTGTATATAAGGAAATTACTGTGGGACTATGCCTCAATGTTGAGTTTTTTCTTGGAGTTATGATGCTAGACACACCATAAGGTATCCTTTCAGAGGATCTATGAAATTTATATGTCATTCCTATTAAGGAAGGATGTTATATTTTCCCGTGGATTCTGTAAATCCTCAGTATGAAAAAACATTACATGATCATTGGGAAGTACTGGTTAGCTCCCAATAGAGACCGTATTGGCTTCTATCCTCAAGGTGTAATGTTCCCATCACTTAAGGGTAGTATGAACATGCATAAGGGAGAATGTTATATGCCAGATACATGATTAGGACTCAAGTAACTGAGTCTGGGTAGTGTAACAGCTCAGATCACCAGTCTTTTTCTCAATGTATAGGGGTTAAAACCATTATCTTTCTTCTTGTAGTGGATTATTTAAAGAATGTATTTCCTAAAAAAATATATTTTATAACAATGGTGTGAGAGGTGGATTTTATTATTTATATAAAAATAGTAGTAGCACCAGTGACCACTCCCCTATATAGGATGGTGCCTATAGAGCTTATGGACACCAAGAAGTAGTTGGAGGATCTTGAGGCCATAGGTTTCATATACAAAAGGACTTCTCCTTGGGTTCACTGGTCCTTTTCACCATGTAGTTGGATGGAACTCTTCTTTGTGGATTAATTTCAGTTAAATTATATCACGATCAAGAACCAGTATCTACATCCTAGAATAGATGATCTCTTTGATCCTCTCTGAGGAGTGACGTTATTTTCAAAGATAGATATGAGGTCAAGATATCATCTTATTAGTTGTAGTACATCATAAAAACTACACATATATTTTAGGAGCAGTTATGGTTGATACAAGTACATGGTTATTCCATTCGGACTCACGAATGCACTTGATGTGTTTATGGATCTTATGAACTGATTTTTCATCCCATTTCATCATTCATTTGTGGTAGTATTCATAAAAAATATCATGGTTTATTAACACCTAGAAATGACAATGAAACCAATCCAAATATAATTATTAATACAATGATATAGAATCAATTCTATGCTAATGTTAGGAAATAAAACTTCTAGATCAAAAAAGACAAATTCCTATGTCATACGATCCAAGAGTCATGAGTTTAAGTAAACCTAAATAATGTGTGAGTAGTAGTTTGTTGGGAGAACCCCATTATAATATTTTATATTTGGAATTTTTTTAGGATTTATAGAAATTATTGAAACTTAATCCAAGATTTATCATTCATTACAGTGACAATTAAATTTTTGAAAAATAATGGTGTGAATGAACATTGGTGAGAAGATTTTGAAGCAGAATTTTTAGAGATAAAGGTTGATTTGAATTTAGTAATGATACAAACACTAACAGAGCTTGGAATGATATATAATGATTATTGTGATGCCTAATGTGTTGGGATTAGGACTGTTCTAATGTAGAATGAGCATCACTTCATGTACGGATCTCATCAGTTAAGGCCTCACGAACAGAATTACCCAACACACGATGTGCATCTCGCTATTTTTGTTCATGAATTACACTTTAAGGTACAATATTTTGTTAGAGAACATTTATTAGTATTAATTTATCAAAAATTCCTCAATTACATCTTCACATAGTGGGATCTGAATATTAGTAATCGTAGGTGGGTTGAGTACTTTTGGTCGAGTTATTTTGAGATAGTATAGACGCCTATAAATCGAATTTCAGTATCCAAATCTATGATTTCAAATAAATAGAATCAAGTAGTTTAGGTATATATCGATGAATGGAATCTTATATACCTATTCTATGATATTAATTTTGAGGTTTAGGTGGACCTTCATTAGGGTATCCTCTTATCCTTAGTAGTTACTTATACTCTTTTGTAATAGGTATGTTGGAGAAAACTATTTGATCCCAAAGGCCTTGTAGTATAGAAAAATGTTTTATTTTATGATACACATTATGGTTGGAATGTGGATCAAGATGATACCTAATTATTCCTTGGGAATGTATGGGTCCCAACATACATCAGAGAGGAGATAATGTGGTTTTTCTATGCCTTATCATGTGCAGTTTACCACTTGCGTCACGAAAAAGTATTGAGATGTATGACACAAATAAGAGAGGCCTAGAATAAAATGTGATACTTATAGATTAATACAATGGTGTTACACCTGTCAGTAGGTGAAGTAAGAAAATTATCAACCGATGAGACTTCTATATCCATAGTACATACATTAGTGGATATGGGAGAATGATTTTTTGGAATTTGTGATAGTTCTACTGAGAAAATATCATAGAAACGATATAGTATGGGTTATTTGGGATTGTTTGGAGATGGAATAATGATTTCCACATGTGTGGGAATATTTCTGAGTAGATGAACTTGTAATTCTGTACGTAATATTGGTGGAATATCTCTATGAATCACCTAGTTCTATCATTCCTAAAAAAGATCATCATTTCCCATCATGGTTTGGGTAGGGGTTTCTGAAGGCTATGGGTACTCATGTACTTCTGAGAATAACCTATCACTTGTAGACCTTTGGATTGACAGAGTGTGCAATTCTGGTATTAAAGGATATTCTCTATGCTTGTGTAATTGACTATATAATTGCTTGGGAGAATCAAATTCCTTTAGAGTAGTTTTCATATAATAATATATTTTTGGCTACCATTAAGAGGGATACTTATGATGCCTCATATGGTAGGCCTTTCCGCTCACATAGATGACAGCTAGAGGTAGGGTATGTTGCTTTCCATGGGCCCCATATCATTTAAAAGACTATATAGAAGTTCAAATTTATCAAGAAGAACATGTTGATAGCTCAGTCTAGACAACTGTCCAATTCAAAAAAATGGTGATGACCACTTGAGTACGAGGTAAGAGATAATGATTTCATGTGGGATTCACCCAATTTGGGGCATAGAAATTTTGGGAAGTTGGGTAACTTTTCATAGGTTTTTTGGACACTTTTAGGATTTGAAGTGGATCTGACTAGTTGTTTACAAGTTGGAACTTCATTAGATATATTGGTCCATTCATGATGTCTTTCATGTACCTAAGATTCAGAGATACTATCAAAACCCGAATCATGTCCTCCCTCCAGATGAGGTTGAGCTATATATGGATGCTTCCTTTGTGGAGTATCCCATTCGTATTGTTGATCAAAGTGTGAAGAAACTCTAAGGAATGTCTGTTCCATTGGTATGGGAGCTAGGGAATCATGATTACCTATAGGAGGAGACCTATGTGGGGGAAGATAATATGGGATCTTGGTGGATATAACTCTTTTCCAATAATATTCTATTTCCCTCATAAGGCCAACTCAGTGATGAGTTTATTTTATGAGTGGAGATTGTAACAACCTATATTCTCATTAAGGAACAGATCATTAGTTTTTCAATTGTAATTATGTCAGTGGACCATATGTAGATGTTTAATCAATTCATGGAGTTTCAAAGAGCATCGGTGGATCAATTGTTGCCTGGATTTTAAAATGGTAAAAACCATCTAGGTGGCACAAATTTTCTACAAACGTGTGACCCAAGGTGAATGACCATTCTCATAGTAGAAGGTGGGGGACATAGCCTTTTAACAATGTTTTTTCATGTGTAGTCAAACAATTTACCTAACCATGTGGGGTACCCATTACCTATAGAAAATCATAAATGATTGGTGCATGGTTTCGCTAACGAGTCATATAAACAATATACTTTGATAATTTTTAATAAAATGAAACATTTAACCACACTTAACAATAATTTCTTTTCTCATTCCTTCTTCCTCTAGTAGAAAATCCAACAGTTTCAACACCTATTTGAGCTCTAGAACTCTCCTCACCAAGGAATTGAGATAGAGCCTCCGTCTAGTGTCTGGTATTCAATCTGTTAGATGTGTTGGGTCCCTTGAGGTAATATCCACAGGTATCATTAATCTTTTATCAGTGTATATAAAAATATACTACACTATTTATAGGTAAGATCATATGCCTTATTTTTATAGCATTGGGATGCTTCTCATATCTCTTCCAAACTCATTCCAAAATGATGTTGGCATTGAGTGAGGTGTCTTTTATGACCTTAAGGTAGGTGGTCACATTTTTTTCATTTATTTTTGTCTTTTAACAATACTTTTAATTCTTCCACATGCCGATAATTAATGAGAATATCTATTAAATTGATTCATTCATGTAAAATTGACCCTAGTGGATTGATACATGAAAATGATCTTTTTTACGGGTTTGGAGACCACACATAACATATATGGCCACTCGTTGGGTGTGCCACTTTGTATTGGCCTTTTTGGTGAACTAGATCATTTTTTAGGAATCTCAATATTTCTTTCAAATATTTTTAAGTGAAATTTCACTTTACTCATATATAATTTAATGAAACTAATACACCAAATTAGTGTTCGGACATTTTGGACTTTGAATTTACCAAGTTAGAAAAATCCATGTTTCCATGAAACGTCTTTTGACCCTTTATTCCTTACAAAAGGAATTTCCTTGTTTATAAAATTTGAATGAGTTGGAATATATAGGATATATTACATATGACTAATTTATTTTCGTTGAAATGAAATAAATGGTATTGACATATATAGGATGAATAATCAATGACCTTTTCTTATTCTTTATCTAATGACTTTGATTAATTGTAATGTTTTAAAAATAATTAAATATGGTATTAACATGAAAGATATGACTTAAACCGAGTATTAATTTTTGATTATGATCATGAATTCCTTGATTGTCATATTAAACATCCCATATAAAGTATGGTTTTGTTTATTTTTGAGATTGGCTGTTATGGTTACATGAGAGGTTATGCTTCATGAAATATGTTTTTAAATGATCACTATTAGATATATATTAAATAAATTGGATACTTATATTTCATGGGAGGTTTATAAATCATTACATATATCGATACATGTGATGCAACATAAAATGGGTACTTTACATTGTTAAAGATTGATGATCTAGAAGGGTGATCACTCTTCATTACACCAGTGTTGGGAATGATTACTCACACCACTACTATTATATGAGAAATGGGATACAACACCACATTCCATTTTAGAGTGTTTAATGGAATCTCAATATATATCATTATTTATTTAGTATTTAATATCTTAACATATTGGGATGAGTTCATGTAGCCTTGATTTTTTTCTAATAGGCTCATAGACTTTTTTTGTATGCCAACGATTTATGTCCGGATCAAATCCCACAGCTTTACTCCTCATATATGTCCAGGTGGTATCATCACACACATAGACTATATTGGTGTATGAAATATATATAAGCCTACTATATATATATATTTATATATTATTACCACACACACCCACACACTGAGAAAAACACGCACATACACATATAGGGACATAATAAGTAATTCTATCCATGAGATGATGTAGGAAGACTCACAAGGTTTTATATGGGAACTAGAGTGGGAGGGTTCATATTTATTTAGATTTCATTAGTTTTCTGATTATACATGCACAATGTTTATTTATAATATCCTACATAGATTACACATAAGCACCATGTATGATGGCATGCTAATATTTTTATCTCTCACCCTAGTCGGGAAACCCTTGTAATTCAAAAATATTAACTTTTAATAGTTAATAACAAAGGAAAGTGCCCTTATATAGGTTTATGATATGTATTTCTATAGTTGGATATTAGGAGAACATGGATGAGAATTTTCATCAAATGTCGGTGGATCATTTTGTTCCTATTTTACTTTATTTATCGAAATTATATGTTCCAATTCCTCTATTTATTTTTTTACTACCATTACATGCATACATATATTTGTTAGACACTAGAATAGATTATTTTGTATTATTATCAGTTGTTCGGTTGTTTTCTTCTTCCACTTCATACTTTTCTGTTATCTAGTTTTCCACCATAAATTATTTTATGTGTCTGTTTATATTATGCTTCTACTAATTTTAATTATTTTCTATATATTTTCTAATACTCTAACATGAGGGTATATTCTCCCCACTGTACCACCTTTACACCCTCACTTTTATTGGAGAGCCTCTGGCATTTTTGGAGGCACTATTGATGGCATGTCTCTCACCTGCTCAGGGCATGCATTAAGTGGACCACATGTTGAGATGTTATAGATGAACATTATTTGTTTTCTATAACACATTTATTTATCATATTAGTAACATTATTTACAATTAATTAATTAGTACTTTTATTAAAAGTACTACAATGAAAAATAACCCCTTGTAAAATACCTCATAGCCATCAGTGGTAAAAGATCTATATTTCATTATGAAATGATTCCCCTTTTGTATTTCTCCTACCACCTATGTATTTTGGTTAGAAATAATCAGAATAATATAATATATGACTCTTAGATAGTTGCGTGGTTAATTCCTTACCCAATCCATAATATGGACAGAATCAACGTTATTCTTATTGTACATTAAAATTTGTAAGGAATCCCAAATATATGTAACACAATTAAATCACCAATAATGGGTAAAAAATCCTTTTAAGTACACCAAATATCATTTTCTCTCATATAAAGAAATTTAGGGGAACCCAGATTTGGTTTGACGTGATTATTTATATGATCGATGTATTGGAATGTGTTCATTGTGGATGGAATTTGAAACTTAGTACATTTATAGGGGATTTAAGATCACCATATTATATCTTTTCCTTACATTTTACATCTATTCATACTTATATTTATTTATATTTTAATCATATTCCTTTCACAAAATCAACATTTCAAACCATATGGATGTGTAACTCCTTATAAGACTAAAAACATTTGTAAATAACACAAATTATAAGCTAAATTTATTTATAATAATAAAAATGAATACCCTGACAATGGTATTTGAAAATATTTCATTAAAAATATTAGAATCATATGAAATCAATAATATCCACTATAATCTGCATGGACAGAAAAATATGTGACATCTTGAGATTATATAATATATTTCACTACAATAAATTTGAAGTATTCAACATATTTATTTTTATGGAACACTAAACCTATTTGAATATTGATTATATGTTATAATATGGTTAACATTATAAGATATATATGTTAAATATAATTATCAAAAACAATTACTTATTCACATAAAAAACAATATAGATCAAAAAGAACTATTTTGAAATATTTTTTTTGTAATTATTATTTTTATCATGTTTGATTCATTATAGGGTTAATTTCAATCATTTAGTAATTAATTTAGAGTAATAATATTTCAAGATTATTATTATAATTTTTTTAAAATGAAATCATTTGTTATTAATTAGATAAAAATTGAAATAAATTCATTCGAAAGTAATGGATAGTTCTTTTCCTAAAAAACAAGATTTTTGGACACATTATGTTTTTTATCAATATTAATTTAATTAATCTGTATTAATGAATTATTTTAATAAAACAAGAAGATAATTTATTCAATAAAATAATTTATAATTCATTTGATGATTATTATTTGGCAAGGAATGGTGATAAATTATATTTTATGCTTAAAATGCTTTTGTCTAAAAATGGGTGTTGTTTCATTTTTTATACTTATTTTAAAATTAAATTATAAATAGTACATGAATTAAATAAGATAAAAGGATTTAAATTATTTTAATAATCATGTATAAAATTTTTCAATGAGTCATATTAAAATTTTGGTCATTATAAATAGTAATCGAGGTAAAAATTCATTACTACGGTAAAGGTTAAAAGGGTTAATGAGTGGTTTAAAAAAATATATAAAGGTTAAAATAGACTCAAAAAATTCTAATTCACTTTTATTAGGTGTATATTGATCTAATATCATACCACCTTATAAATATAGTTATTTTGGAATGACTTTCCCAAGAGAGTGGCTTTATTATATTTTATTATTCTTAATAATTGTACTTATGTCAACCCCTCATTTGTAAGAGAGAAATGAATCTCCACTATTATCCAAACTAGTTTATCACTATAGTATTTCCAAAAACTACAATTTCTTTTTATAAAATTCATTACGAGTATTCTATTGGTTTTACTATTCTTAAAAAAGCAATGTGAGGGTCCTTAATAAGAGATGAAATGATGGATTCTCAAAGAATATGTTTATGTTATTAGAAATATTTACTCAAAATGATTAAATTAGTATATTTAATATATATATTTATTTTATATTGATGTTACAACCATTTTATATATCCTTTATATATATTTTTAAATAATGGCATCGCTCATGCGTACGTATGGATTACCATCTCCATGAAGCGATGCCTTTTATTTTTCATAAAAGTATATCCTTCTTGGATCTATAAATTAATTTATTGTATATATATAATTATTATATCATAATTAGGATTTTGGATATATAATATACAATTTACCTTCTTATCCTTCCATCCTTTGGAAAATGACAACATCACTCATGTGTCTGTAGACCACCACCTCCACAAAGTGAGATTGTTCATTTTTCAAATATTTTTTACATGGATGGTAATAAAGATATATTTAATAAATATATAACATATTTTGGAAATAATAATTATTCTATAAAGGTGAAATATTATATACCTTTCATTCATTCCATCTATTGAAAAGTGGAAATGCACTCGTGTGTTTTTATAAACTATAATATCATTGAAGTGTTGTAATTATTTATTCAGTAATAGTTATTATAAAGAGTTATAATAGATCATAAAATTAATTAATATGATTAGTATTAAATTATTTATTATTTTTTAATTATTAAACCATAAAAATGGTTTGAGAACCAGAAATGTTGAACTAAAACATACATGGAAAACAGATTCATTTACACCCAAATAAAGATTTTGATAAAGAATTGTTGATAAATATGGTTAATAAAAATTATAAGGGAATTATTTATAGTAATATATAAATATAAATATATATATATATATATGAATATATTTTAGGAATATTTTTATATAAAATCTATATTTTTTTATATAGGATGATTGAATGTATATAAAGCAGGACGAGTCTTAGGGTAAAGGATTTATGTTGCATTATTATTTATTTTTGGGATTCGCTATATTAAATCTATATTAAAGAAATTTATAAAAACATTATCCTTTAAATTCCATATATATTTATTTATCTCATCATTTTTGGGCTTTTTATTTTTTTACTTTTATTCCAATATTTTGGTTACATAAAAAGAATGTGAAAATGTTTCACTAAATAAAATCATACTTTATTTCGTCTTTAATCGAAGTGATATTTATTTCCATTCCCATGTTATGTAAAATATTTTCAAGAATGTTTTTTTATAATAAAATAATTATTTAGAGTGATTTTATTGCATATTATACTTTTCATTAAATGTTTTAAAAGAAATATTCTTATGATTTTCCTTTTAAGGGAATTTTTGTCTTTTTCAAATAGTGTGAAATGAATATTTGTTTTAATGTTTTAAAAAAAATAGATTTTTACAATTTCATGACCATTATTTTATTTTAATATTCCTATCCATTTTTTCATTGTTAATTTTAATGAAAACTATCTTATTAATTTTCTAGAAATTTTTATTTTTTATGATATGGAAGGAAAATTTGTTTTTACCTATTTTAAAAAAATGACCAATGACCTTTGAAATGTTTTTTTCCATCTATGTCAACATCTTTTAACATTTCCCATAATATAGTGGGTATATGATTAAGTGATACAACACATGTTCTTTTTCTAAATTAATAATGATTATGTGACTATGTAATTTTTATTGGAACTATTTATTTTCCATGGTTTATGCTACAATTAATTGATGGATGTTTTTATAATATTATCGCGCACCTATGTATTGTTTTTATTTTGAAATTGGTGCGTATTTAAAAGGACACCAATTAATTGGGTAATGTGCTATTTATATATACGCGATGAGGTGATGATGATAATGGTGGACATGATTTAAAATATCTTTGTTCACACACTAATGTGTGGGTATTAATTTTTATAGTAATGATAACAATATAATTTTGGGATACAGTTATGTATAGATATCTCTAGATGATTATGATTTACCCTTTTTATGATTCCACATTCTAATTTTGTGACTCTTTAATGATGATTTTGATTTTCATACCCTTATTAATCCTGCAACTGGATATAACATTATTTTGGAGTTTATGATCTATGATTTAATGGGTATAGTTATTTTATGTTAGGAAACATGAGATTTATTATGTTATAATAACATTATAATCATATTATGTTTACATATGACAAATATTTTCATGTTTTATATCTTGGTTATTCATGATCATCCTTTTTTATTTTTCATTCCCCTAGGATTTATGGAAGATTCTATGTATGATAAGTGTCGAAGGGGTACTATAATAAAAAATGATCATCGTAGATATTGGATATTGTTCATAAATAACATTATTATGTATCTAGTCTCAAAGACATTGAACCATTATATTAATAGGGAATTCATAATTAGGAAAATTATTGAAAATTCACAAAAAATTATTTAATTCTTATATATGTTGTGCATGGGTCTCTTATATTGGTATCAGTGAAGGGTTTACAGATTTTTGGAGATTGTGTTATATAAAATATGAGAACATAACCTAAGAAAAACATTGATGAACACAAAGTGATATTGGATAAACCTAAAATTTCATAGGGTGATAAGAGGGTGTCCTTAATAAAAAATATCTAGAATGATTTTATTATGATTTCTTACTCTATTTATTATTTATTAATACTTATGTTTTTTTTGGTTTTATTATATTGAGGTAATAATAAGTTATCGTACTAAAATTGAATGTGCTTGTAAATTAAATAACCTCCATCACGATAAATTAAATGTTTTTTGAGCTGTGATGAAATATAATTTGGTCATGAACTCGCAATTATTTAAATATATAATAGATAAAAAAACAATGTAGAACTTATTAATGCTCTAATGTGAGAGAAATAGTCAATTGAGTATTTAATATGACAAAATCCACCATTGATATGTGGGTATTCTAATCCACTAGTTTCCGATAAAATGATTAATGGAAAAATATATTTCCCATTATTTGTTTCACAGACCTTGGGAATGAAATTTTATAATTCTAACACATGGGCGGAGAATCTAATTAATGGAAGACTCTGATAAAGATCACAATTCAAGTGAAATAAATAATATCCATGTATTAGGAGGAGTTTAAGTAGATATTTATTATTAAATAATTTCCCCAAAATCACTATACTATGTTACAAAGTAAATTTCTTGAGTTGAAATGAAACTATGATGAATCCATTGGTAGATATGAAATACTATCAATGTATTGTTATAGATATATCATTAACCCTATGATAAAAGATAGTGAATTATTTAGAGGCTATAAAAAATTATTTTAAACACAATAGATATAAGATACAATAGTGGCTATTTATAAGTCATTCATTGGGGAACGATGGTAGAAATAGAGATTGATAACTCAAATTATTCTTTTCTTTTGTTTACATAAAGGAAAAAATTGTGCATTATTGATACCCAATAGTAAGTACCATGGTGGAATGAAATCTCAACCACATACATTCCAAAAATATGAGAGAAATATCTCAAGAATTTTTTTGAATGGAATTGGGAAACACTATTAGTATAGAAAGAATATCCATAACGATAGTGATTTTTGATGAGGGGTGAAAAGTCCAACAAATAAAATATAGTAGAAAAAGGATTAAATAAATGAAGTTCAATGATTCATATGTAAAGAGATTAGGAAATATTTATATCAAATTTTTAATTTAAGAGTTAATAAGGATGATAGGACACAATAAACCCATTTGAAAAAGGATAAATAGTAGGACTTTTCTATCACAAGTGTATCAGGTCAGGATAATTACGTGGTGATGGGCCCACATACCATCCACTCTAGAACAACAAATTTATTCTTTATTTGAACTTTACCAATGATTTTATATCTAAAGAATCTATGAATAGTATAACATTTTCTCCATGATGATTTCATAATGAGTTGTTACTAAAAAACCATTATTGATTAATGGCCACATATCATGTTTATATCTTCTAAATTATTGAATTTTGTGGGAATGTAAATCCTAAAAATCCTTTTATTCACCCTCTAGTAGAATTTGACATTATTTGGGGGGTGGATAAAATTTCCTAATATATATACAATATCAAATTCTGAAGAAAAAAAATGTAAAATGTGATATTGAAAACCAAACTATGATTTTTTGTCTGTGTTTAGATGAATATTCACATATAATAAAAGTGAATTCTATTATATTATAATTAATTATTTTATGAGGGATATTTTTATCAAATGTCTAGGGAGAAAGTAATCATTGAATATATGTCTATTATATAGTAATACCGTAAAATGTTTCGGTAATGACTCGGGTTTTTGGCCCTGTCAGACTTTGGAATATTTCTACGAATAATTCCAGAGCTAGGCGCGAAGACGGCGTGCGATTCGAGGCCCGGTGTGCCCTGAATTAATTTTATAAAAATATTATGTATTTTTATACTATACACATGGAGGGGGTGTGATATATTTTTAAAGGTAGCTCAGAATAGAAATCTGATGGAACAGTTGCATCCGGAACATGCCGTTTACCCTGGGTGGGGTGTAAACTTTGTGGGCGCGGGCCTGTGGTGAGAAACGCCACCAGGGGCGTTTTCATAAATAAGTAGCAAAGTTAGTGTGCAAGCGTTAGCTTGAATAACTTCTGAACGGAGTCTCTCATAGAAAATATTAGTCCACCATTGCGTTCAGAATGACGCATTTACGCTAGGGGTGACCTTACTTTTGTTCGCATCGGGGGTCGGGTCCGAGGTGGGTTTGGCGCCGGCGGGTGGCTGATATAAATATCAGCGCCCCCCCCCCCCTTATCGTTTCTCTCGACATTATTTTTTGTTCATTTCTGCCGCTCCGCCGAATCGAGCAAACGAAGCGCCCACGAGCTCGAAATTCGACGACAAACGTTCCAAGATCGTGAAACGGAAGCTCTGGAGCGCGGATCTAAGGGAGAACGTCGGTGTTTCGCCCGCGAGGTAGGCGTTTTACATTTTGAAAATCCCGGATCCCAAATTTCTGTGTTTTTCTCTGTTTTGAACCTGTATATGGGTAGATCGAGTCCCAGGGGGCGCGCAGATGCTTCCGAATCTGCGTTTGGACCCCCAAGGTGCCTCCGGCGGACCTCGGAAGGTTCGCCGGCATGCCACCAGCATGGCGGCGGACCGCGGCGGTGCACTGTAGAGACCCGAATCTTGACGTACATTGACATTACATTACATTTGCGGAATACTTAGTACATAAAAAACACACACACAAGGATTGTAATAGTTTAGTGTATTTGGAAACTCGGATTATAATCTTCTTACCCTAGTGAATGATCTTCAACATCTCCCATAAAGATCTTCTTTTTTTTATACCTAAAACCTTTGTTTATATCATGGGGAAAAGAAAACATAAAAGGGTGAGCTCAAATGCTTAGTAAGGTTAAACAAAAGAAATATCAATGACATCGTATACATAAGCACATAACTTTTGGAAATCTTAACCTGCAAAAGAGATCATAATTTCATAACATGGGATAAATCATGGAAGTGAAATGTAATCACAATAATCATAACATAAAACATTAATCTTTGTGGCATACACACATAATCATAGAGAATCATTTCTTGTTAGTCAAGACTCATTGACAAGACTATCTTAGTGGACAAAGTCCCTTTCTGAACCGAGTCACCCTCGTTTCAGTCCTGTTTCACTGAACCGGTATAACCTACCATTCCAGCCATGTCTATCTCATGAGATATAAAATCTTTACCCAATGCATTGGAGGGAGATATAGGTCCCGCCCATCTCATAATGATACCATTCTTATGTGTGCCACAAAATCATAAATCATACATCATTGCATAACCCATGTAATACAAATGGGAATCTTAAACATCATGACATCATAAAACAATTCATATAAGATAAAGGAACTCGTAAAAATAATTCCATGTAATCAAAACCCTTTTTTATCTTAGATGGAAAATAATTTTGATAAAACACCTGAACTCCATTCTTGAGGAAAATATCCTTTATACTTCAAAAAGATTTTCCTTTCTTAACATGCCATACAATTTTAAACTAAAAGAAGTTGATTAAACATAAACTTGAAAACTTGTAATGTAAGCTTCTTGGAAATAATGTTTTAAAAATCCATTCATATTGTATAAGTTAAAAAAACATTCTTCTTACTTTTGTCGGAAAAGTCAAAAAGTACCTCGTACGAAAAACGACAAAAGATTCCTTTCATATATTTTACAAAAAACTTATCGAATGGTAAAATTGGATATAAACTATTGTAGAAGGATGGAAATAATATTACATATTTAGGGAACATGGATGTGGATGATAAAATACACCCCAGTAATTACCAAAGTAAAAACAATCTCGGATAAAAGTGAGATTGTGATATTTTCCCTTACCTTAGGTCCGATTTGCTTCGTAACTGTCCGAAACTCCTGTATAATAATTTAAATAATGTCATTGACTTATTACAGAATCATATTCATTGTTATTATATCATATATGGTTCACTTATGACTTTATATTACCCGTTCTTTTGTAAATTCATGTTAATGTAGCGTTTTGGGTAAAATCGTCTCATTTGTCGTTCGTGTTTTAACTTGTAATTATTCATATGATTACTTAGATCACTATTACTTAATTAAAGAATATAAAACATTATTTATATATAATATATATTCAGAATATACATATATATAATGGATCGATAAATGGAAAGAAATACACCGTTCATGGAGACGGTAGGTCGTACGTATTCATGAACGTTGTTTTCGTTTCCTTATTGAATTGAGTGGAATTAAGTAGATGAAATACATATATATACACATTAATACAGTAGCTTTATAATGTCATATATTTCATTATTATTTCTTGTATATACTTTATAATCATTCTTAAATGGTTAACATGGAGAATGAATCTCATCGCGTCGTGGAGACGGTAGTCCGTACGTACGCACGAGCGATGATATCATTTCCATAATTATTGAATTGAATTGGAGTGGATGATACAATATATAAGAATAATTATGATGTTATAATAACTATGTATAGTTATTATTTACACCATAATACCCATCCATGTATGGTGTTGGTGGAAAAACAGATTACACCACGGCGTGGAGACGGTATTCTGTACGTACGCACGCGCGGTGATTTCGTTTTCCATAGGACGGATAGATCTTGAATTAGGATTGTTTCATACTTATAATAACATATCAGTATATGAGTGATATTGATGTTATTACTTCATAATGAAACAACCTAAGATGAAGAAGTGGAAGAAGAAATAAAGGTGAAAGAATCGGTAACGGAAATTATCTCTTCTTTGAAGCGCCTTTTTGAGACCTCCTCTTAGGGCACTAAAATTGTTCTTTGAGGAAGACCAGAACCTCTAGAATGTTTCTAGGGAAGTGGAGAAGATAATTTTTCAGGGGTTGGCCGATCTTGAAGGCTCAATGTTGTGTGAGGAAGAGAGGGAGGAGGTGCCCTTTTATAAGGGAGGAGAGGCGTACCTTTGGAATAACTAAAAATATTATTTTATTATAAAGTCAAGTTCGGTTTTAAATAGCTCCAAATTGATATATTTAGAAGCTATGTTGGTGATGGGTCGAAATCCTCTCATCCAATAGAATTTAGACAAGTTTAGGTTCCTATTTTAACCTTATCATTTAGATTTAACATTAAGTTAAATAATTGTACTTTTACCGTGTCTTCTTGTGTTCTTACACTATAAGGTTAATAAACTAACTATAAGAAGCCAAACGAACCCCAAGTTGTTTATTATTAATATATATAACCATATCTAAGTCATTTGTCCGAACCTTAGATTTTTAGGAATAAAATAACAATTAATAATATAATATTTGTTTTAAAAAATATTTTATGTCAATTTTGACACTATTTAGTAATTGATTTTTGTGAAAATCATAACAGAATGATAAGTTCGAAAAAAGTTAATTAAATAAATACTAACATGTCATATTAACCTATAAAATTAGTTGAATTCATAAAATGTCTCAAATTATATTTATTTGGGTATTTATAACATCAATTATGTCAATATTTCATTAATAAGATAATTACTGCTTCATCGTTGTGTCATAAATAAATTAAATTATTTAATGTCTAAAAATTACAAATAAAATACCATTATGTAGGAAATCTTTTTAGCTTTCTAATTAATATTTATAATCGAATTTATCTTATGTATAACCCCATATTAAAAATGTTTTATTAAATAAACTTTTATTTTACCTCTTTTAACCCTTCTTTAAATAAATTAATAATAAATGTCCTAATCTAATACAAGTGGGCCTAAATGGTCATATTTTATTCCTATGTTTGTTTTTTGTCGAATAAAATTTTTCCAATAGAATTAGGACATTTGTTTGGGTAATAATAATATCATTTCTACCCTTAATTACCCTATTTACTTTTTACCGTGGTAAAAAAAGAAAAAGTTACTATTCACCAAAAATTATTTTCTTCTCATTGAACCAAATTTTAGTCCTTGATATTAACCGTGTCTCTCTGATTTTTGAAATTCCACTCACAGAACCGGTAAAATTCTGTTTTATGAAAAATTCAGTTTTTTAACTACCACTTAGTGGTTTCACTATTCATCAAAAATTGAAAGTTTTCAGAAAAATACCAAAATTTCACCCTAGGCTAATTTCGATATTCCGAATCCAAAAATTAATTCCATTTTGAAAAATAAAATTTACAAAATTTCAAAAATTGGTTATTACTATTCATAACACCTAGTTTTAATAATATTTTAATAGCATATTGTTATTTAGTGAAACTCGTTATTGCGTACTACACATGCTATCAAGGAAGGTCACGATTGCTTGAAATGCAAGGCAAGTCAAGGATACGTGTTGTGCAAGCTTTTTTTGGTGTAGCATACAACACAAGACATTAGTGAAATTAAAAAGAATATTTTTCATAAAATCTTGGCTGTTACATTCTACACCCCTTAAAATGAATTTCGCCCTCGAAATTCATCGGGGTTATAGATGGTTTACTATTTGAAATTTTCTTTAATAGAAACCCACATCGTAAAAAGAAATACCAAAACCAATCTTTAAAAACGAAAGTATGAAACGTAACGGTTACCCAAATAAACTAATCACTGGGTTTCCACATTGGGGAAAATATGGATATGGAAGAAAAATCAAACCATCATGTTCTGATGGAGAGTGGTAGAGAACATGGCTATGGAAAACCCAACAATCACAAATCCATAAATTTGTGACGATCTAAGGTACCATCTGATTAATCAGATATAAGAGCACTAGGACAACATTTTTGGTTTTCAAGATCGTTTCCCTAAAGTTGAAGAGTTTGAATTAGAATAAATACTTACTTTATTTTGGTAAAATCTCACTGTTGTTCATGCCATGAACAATTTCTACTTCATCTCTTAAATAAATGAAGTTTAATTTGTTATTCGTGAAGTGTTAGCAGATCATGTGATAGAATGATGGGTCATTCCATCTGTCTCAAACAAAATGTTAGCAAAAGTTATTAAATATACATAAGTCATTATATAGTGAGATTAATCATATATGGTTCCTAAAATGGACTTATACTTCATATATCATACTGCTTAATATAAGAAAACTAGTTTCTACTAAACAGGGACTTCCTGTAGGCCAGTGGTAGGCGATAAAGGCCAGTCGCACTTCGGTTGTGGGTTTGATTCCCACAGCCTTGTCCGACGCGATGGGCTGTCGCCCGTACTGCAGGTTGTCCTTTTTCTAAAGCTATATTACTATAACAACCCATCAATAATATCGAAAAATGTTTTATCCTAACTTATGTCCAACACAATCCATTCTAATCTTTAGGCTTATCTAGAATACTTCGGTCCAAGCTCATAGTATAAAGAAAATGATTACTTGAAATGTCACAGAACAATCACGTGAATGCCATCATTTATCCCCCATATATCATAAGATATATCTTGTTGGTCAAATGTGAATACCTTAATGATGTATTCTCTTGAAGAATGTACACCTATTGAACCTTAGTTAAAACATGAATGCAGTTAAAAGTTAACACTTTCCACATACCAAAATCCAAAAATTCTATATACTCAAACCATGATATAACCTTCTCCTTATATCAGTCATGATCTCATGAATACTATCAAACATTTAATTTTCTCCTTATCCATTCATTATGCGCATATCATCTACATTCCAAAAATATCTGAATAATCTTTCATGGATACTGGTAACATTAATCATACACTTTCAAAACTCATGGAAGGGAAACAATGTAACAATCCTTAGATGTCTCTTTATTCCATAGTACCATGAGATTACTTATACAACATTACACATGATAAACATGTAATCATTCCACTACATTCTTAAACCTATTGACCGAGCTTCAACAATTCTTTCATCTCACATATCATTTGTAGTCTCTTCATCATCATCCACAGAAATACTACCCATACGACCATACTGATTCTCTTCATGAGACTTTCCCTTAGGGCATTGGTTTGCATAATGCCCATACATTCCACATTTAAAACATTTAACCATTGTTGATGTTGTAGCAATACCCTTATCCTCATCCCTGGTGTTAACTAAACCTTTTCCTTTGCACTTACTGGCTTTGTGTCCTTCTTTTCCACACCCAAAGCATCTTCCAGTTCCTTTGAAACATTCTCTTTGATGCCTCTTCCCACATGATTTACAGAGGGGAAATTGAACTTTCTTTCCTATATGATCATCATGAAACTCCATCTTTATCTTGTTAGCCGAGTCAGGAAACTTACCAAATTTTACTTTATTGATCATATTATGAGATCGCTGATTCGGAAATAAATGATGTTTGGACTTCCAAATCCCATTTCATTTGGTTTCCCATGAAGAATATTATTACATTGTCCATCATATCCTCAATTATCGTGAATCATCTTGTTTCCAGCCATTTTCTAAAACCCAAAAAGAATAGTGTGAGAGGAAAAAATCATAATAAAGGGGGAGTAACTTCAATATCTAACATCTTTGGTTTAATCTAATATCGTTACCATAGTTCTAGGACTATATCATTTACGTATACTTATCCTTAGGGACATCCCTAGACATACCTTAGAAATATCTCTAGGGATCTCACTAACGCTTTCGCATCCTAGTTTCCAAAGGTTGACTAAAATTTTCCTCTGATACCAACTGTAGAGACCCGAAGTTTGACGTACATTGACATTACAATACATTTGCGGAATACATAGTACATAACAAAAACACACACACAAGGATCGTAATAGTTTAGTTTCTTTGAAAACTTAGAATATAATCTTCCAACCCTGGTGAAAGATCTTCAACATCTCCCATAAAGATCTTCTTTTTTTTATACCTAAAACCTTTCTTTATATCTTGGGGAAAATAAAACATAAAAGGGTGAGCTTAAATGCTCAGTAGGGGTAAACAAAAGAAATATCAATCACATCGTATACATAAGCACATAACTTTTGGAAATCTTAACCTGCAAAAGAGATCATAATTTCATAACATGGGATAAATCATGGAAGTGAAATGTAATCACAATAATCATAACATAAAACATGAAACTTTGTGTCATACACACATAATCATAGAGAATCATTTCTTGTTAATCAACACTCATTTCCAAGACTATCTTAGTGGACAAAGTCTCTTTCTGAACCGAGTCACCCTCATTTTAGTCTTGTTTCACTGAACCGGTATAACCTACCGTTCCAGCCATGTCTATCTCCTGAGATATAAAATCTTTACCCAATGCATTGGAGGGAGATATAGGTCCCACCCATCTCATAATGATACCATTCTTATGTGTGCCACAAAATCATAAATCATACATCATTGCATAACCCATGTAATACAAATGGGAATCTTAAACATCATGACATCATAAAACAAATCATACAAGATAAAGGAATTCATAAAAATAATTCAATATAATCAGAACCCTTTGTTATCTTAGATGGAAAATAATTTTGATAAAACACTTGAACTCCATTCTTGAGGAAAATATCCATTCTACTTCAAAAAAATTTTCCTTTCTTAACATGCCATACAATTTTAAACTAAAATAAGTTGATTAAAAATAAAATTGAATACTTTTAATGGAATCTTCTTGGAAATAATGTTTTAAAAATCCATTCATTCCATATAAGTTAAAAAAAACATTCTTCGTACTTTTGTCGGAAAAGTCAAAAAGTACCTCGTACGAAAAACGACAAAAGATTCCTTTAATATCTTTTACAAAAAACTTACCTAAGGGTAAAATTGGATATAAACTATTGTATAAGGATGTAAATAATATTACATATTGAGGGAACATGGATGTGGATGATAAAATACACCCCAGTAATTAACAAAGTAAAAACAATCTCGGATAAAAGTGAGATTATGATATTTTCCCTTACCTTAGGTCCGATTTGCTTCGTAACTGTCCGAACCTCCTGTATAATGATTTACATAATGTCATTGACTTATTACAGAATCATATTCATTTTTATTATATCATATATTGTTCACTTATGACTTTATATTACCCGTTCTTTTGTAAATTAATGTTAAAGTAGCGTTTTGGGTAAAATCGTCTCATTTGTCGTTCGTGTTTTAACTTGTAATTATTCATATGATTACATAGATCATTATTACTAAATTATAGAATATAAAAAATGATTTATATATAATATATATTCAGAATATACATATATATATATATAATGGATCGATAAATGGAAAGAAATACACCGTCCATGGAGACGGTAGGCCGTACGTACGCATGAACGTTGTTTTCATTTCCTTATTGAATTGAGTGGAATTAAGTAGATGACATACATATATATACACATAAATCCAGTAGCTTTATATTGTCATATATTTCATTATTATTGCTTATATATACTTTATTATCATTCTTAAATGGTTAACATGGAGAATGAATCTCATCGCGTCGTGGAGACGGTAGTCCATACGTACGCACGAGCGATGATATCATTTCCATAATTATTGAATTGAATTGGGGTGGATGATACAATATATCAGAATCATTATGATGTTATAATAACTATGTATAGTTATTCTTTACACCATAATACCCATCCATGTATGGTGTTGGTGGAAAAACAGATTACACCACGGCGTGGAGACGGTATTCCGTAAGTACGCACGCGCGGTGATTTCATTTTCCGTAGGATGGATAGATGGTGAATATGGATTGTTTCATACATATAATGACATATCAGTATATGAGTGACACTGATGTTATTACTTAATAATGAAACAACCTAAGAAGAAGAAGTGGAAGAAGAAATAAAGGTGAAAGAATCGGTAACGGAAATTACCTCTTCTTTGAAGCGCCTTTTTGAGACCTCCTCTTAATGCACTAAAATTGGTCTTTGAGGAAGACCAGAACCTCTAAGATGTTGCTAGGGAAGTGGAGAAGAGAATTTTGCAGGGGTTGGCCGATCTTGAAGGCTCAAAGTTGTGTGAGGAAGAGAGGGAGGAGGTGCCCTTTTATAAGGGAGGAGAGAGGTACCTTTGGAATAACCAAAAATATTATTTTATTATAAAGTCACGTTCGGTTTTAAATAGCTCCAAATTGATATATTTAAAAGCTAAGGTGTGGATGGGTCGAAATACTCTCATCCAATAGAATTTAGACATGTTTAGGTTCCTATTTTAACCTTATCAATTAGATTTAACATTAAGTTAAATAATTGTACTTTTACCGTGTCTTCTTGTGTTCTTACACTATAAGGTTAATAAACTTACTATAAGAAGCCAAAAGAACCCCAAGATGTTTATTATTAATATATATAACCTTATATAAGTCATTTGGCCGAACCATATATTTTTAGGAATAGAATAACAATTAATAATATAATATTTGTTTTAAAAACTATTTTATGTCAATTTTGACACTTTTTAGTAATTGATTTTTGTAAAAATCATAACAGAATGATAAGTTCCAAAAAAGTTAATTAAATCAATACTAACATGTCATATTAACCTAGAAAATTATTTTAATTCAGAAAAAGTCTCAAATTATATTTATTTGGGTATTTATAACATCAATTATGTCAATATTTCATTAATAAGATAATTACTACATCATCGTTGTGTCATAAATAAATTAAATTATTTAATGTCTAAAAATTACAAATAAAATACCATTATGTAGGAAATATTTTTTTCTTTCTAATTAATATTTATACTCGAATTTATCTTATGTATAACCCCATATTAAAAATGTTTCAGTAAATAAACTTTGATTTTACCTCTTTTAACCCTTCTTAAAATAAATTAATAATAAATGTCCTAATCTAATCCAAGTGGGCTTAAATGGTCATATTTTATTCCTATGTTTTTTTGGTCGAATTGAATTTGTCCAATAGAATTAGGACATGTGTTAGGATAATAATAATATCATTTCTACCATTAATTACCCTATTTACTTTTTACCGTGGTAAAAAAAGTAAAAAGTTACTATTCATAAAAAATTATTTTCATCTCATTGAACCACATTTTAGTACTTTATATTAACCATGTCTCTTGGATTTTCTAAATTCCACTCACATAAGCGGTAAAATTAAGTTTTCTGAAAAATTCAGTTTTTTAACTAACACTTAGTGGTTTCACTATTCATCAAAAATTGAAAGTTTTCAGAAAAATATCAAAATTTCACCCTAGGCTAATTTCGATATTCCGAATCCAAAAATGAAATCCATTTTGAAAAAAAAAATTACAGAATTTCAAAAAGTGGTTATTACTATTCATAACGGCTAGTTTTAATAATATTTTAATAGCATATTGTTGTTTAGTGAAACTTGTTATTGTGTACTACACACGCTATCGAGGAAGGTCGCGATTGCGTGTAATGCAAGGCAAGTCAAGGATGCGGTTTTTGCAAGCTCCTTTTGGTGTAGCGTACAACACAAGACATTAGTAAAATTAAAAAGAATATTTTTCATAAAATCTCGGGCTTTTACACGCGCGGCGGCGCGCCGGCCCACCCGCCGGAGCGTGGCAGCGCTGGGCACCGTGCAGCGGACAGCCACCGGCCAGGGCGGGCCGGTTGAGGCCGGTCCGGCCTCTTTTTGTCATACGGGGGTCTTTAAACCCCAGTATCTTGCAATCTGGGAGCCGAATTCGCGCGCCATTTGCGGCGACGCGACCCTGACGACGAGGCGAACCGTCCGGTGTGGGTTTGAGGGTTTAAAGGATCGGGATCGTGGCCCGAGAGCTAGAAACGTCGTATAAAATAATATTGTTTTATTATTTTACGACTTCAGGCCGTTGTAACTTCTACCCGGAGCGTCCGATTGACGTTTCGTCAGTGGAGTTGAGACTCTGATGGTACGACAGATTTTTTGAGATGGTATCCGGGTGTTGGGACTGAGAACGGGGTGTGGGCCCCACGAGGCCGGGTTTTGGCGTTTGTGGAGAAACGCAGCTTTTGCACCAGGAGTCCGATTTGGCGGATGAATAGTCGATCCTGTGTGTTTTTCCGAGAGGATCGCAATGGTGCGATTCATTCAGTGAGTTTCGGAATCCAGGCGTGGGCCCCAGCCGAGCTGGCATTCGGTGAATGGTACCTTTTTCACCAGGTGTCCGTTTCGGACGAGCGAATAGTCGATTCCGCTTGTTTTTTCGAGGGGATCGTCATGGTATGGTATGCTCGATGGGTTTCAAAATCGTTGTGTGGGACCCACACGAGCTAGCTACGGTGAATAGTTCCTTTTTCACCGGTGCTCCGTTTCGGGTGAGTAAATAGCCTATCCTGCGTGTTTTTCTGCGTGGAACGCGATGCTGGCCTCGGTTTTGGCCTAGGAGGTGCACAGTGTGGCGTTGTGGCGGGTCGCTCTGGTTAGTGACGTTTGGACCAGCAGTGGTTGAGGTTTCTCCCTTGGTTTGTTCCTACGAGGGGTCGTGTGGCATCACAACCTTCGTATGGGTTTGTGATCCTCTCGATGGGATGATTAAAATATTAGAGTTGTGGCATCCCTCCGGTGGTCCCAGAGAGGATCCTCTAGCATCTTTACCCTAGATTGGGTTCTTGGTATCGTTGTGACGGCTAATTCACGGGCGGTGATCCCCTATCTAGCAGGTTAACCCCATAGGGTTTGTGGCATCATCAGGATTATGATCCCTTACGCGGTGGGTCGTACACAGTAGGTTGTGGCATCGTCGGGTTTACGATCCCCTGTTCAGCATGAGGTGTATAGTAGGGTTGCGGTATCGTTGGTTATATGATCCCCTACTTAGCGCGTAGTTTCGGTAGGGTTGTGGCATCGTCGTTTCGATCCGCTACATCGTGAGTTATACTAGATAGGGTTCTGCTATCATCGTGACAACCTTTATATGGGCGATGATCCTCTATCTGAGTGATGTGCTTCTGTCGAGCGCCAGATCAGGTTGTGGTATCCCCCAGCGTATCCTAGGTGTGATCCCCTATCAGTGAAAACAACGTATGCCAGATCGAGTCATGGAATCCCCCAGTGGACCCTGGGAGTGATCCCCTATCTGTGAGCTTCGTATACCAGAGTGGGTTCTGATATCGCCTAGTGGACCATAGGAGTGATCCCCTATCCGAGGAGTTTGGTGGTTTAGTTATTTCAGGGGGATTTCCTTAGTGATGCTATCCGATGAGCGTGATCTCTCGGGTGAGTGTCTTAGAGGTTTGTGAGAAACCCGATGGAGTGCATCTCTCAGATGAGTGTCATCTGGGATGACAGTGATCGCAGAGCATGTTCTCCTGGTCTTGGACAGTTGCTAGTGACGAGGTCGGTACCTCTTGTGGATTTGTGGCATGAGCTGAGTATATCTGGATTGTTCAAGGTGTATGTATGGGCATACCCCTGAGATGAGCTGACTAGTTGTGTTTAGCAGAGGATGGTCACGAGATGGAGTTTCTATCTCGTCTGGGTTCCCTCTGGCTGGGTTAAGCGGACTGTTCCCTTTCAGTTTCTCCCTTGGGTTTTCAGTTTTTGGGGTGCCTACTGAGTATATTTATACTCACCCCTGCATGGGCTTTGCCTGCATATGTCTGTGTCTTTTGCAGACCACATGCCTTTTCACGGAGTCCCAGGAGGACCCGGAGCAGGCGGAGCTTAGTGAGCGTGTTGACCGGGGTGTTTACCAGAGATGTGCCGAGGTAACTTCCAGCGGGTTTTTGTGGCAGCATTCCCCTTCTTCAGAGTAGGTTGGTCGCGCTTTGTAGTTTTCTTTGGTGGGCCCTGTTTTTTCCTTTGTACTTCTGTTGTACTCTGGTTGTGGGATAGTGTATGCATGCTTTTTCTTTTTAGTTTTATATATCTCTGCACTGTTTCATGGAGGTCTTTGTAGGTGTGTGCGTACAAGTACCATAGGCTAATGTCTCCCATGTGTGAGATAGCCTACTCGGCGCTGGTCGCCAGCCCCTGGCCTATTGGAGGCGGGCTTGGGGAGTCGCGGATCGAGCCCCATTGGGTTGGGTCATGAAAGATTGGTATCAAAGGAGGTTCCACCTTTTGGACCTCATAGCGTAGCTGGTCTAGCTGCGAGTTTGGTTTGGGTTGCATAGCGGTAGTGTTAGGATGTTTCAAGTTGGGCTTTCAGGCCAGGGACTCCAGTGTTGGTGCAGCGGCCGACATATCCATACACCATGAATCTAATAACCTGCCTTTCAACTCGGGACATTCGTACACTGGTCATAGGGACATAATGGTACATGAATCATATAGGATTGGGTTTTTGGGTTTTCCTTGTCCTTCTTGAGTCAGCTCTCCAGATATGCTCTTTGAATGTGGTGTGTCTTGAATGTATTTCAGGATGCCTCCACGACGACAGCCAACGAGGGTTCCGCATCAGGATTTTGCTGATTACCCGCCCTGTGTAGTGGCTGTGGAGCAGGGAACAAGTTCTGAGGTTGCACCTCCAGGTGGTCTTCCAGTTGAGCCACCATCTGTCAAGCAGCTGGTTTTTCCGGCGGTGCAGGACGAGGTTGCGCGCAGGTTGAGTGCGCTGCACGAGTTCCAGAGGCAGCGACCTCTGAGGTTCCGGGGTGATCCAGACCCCCAGGTAGCTGATCACTGACTTGAGGCAGTCACCTGAGATTTCCGCCTAGTGAGGACACCTCCTGATCAGATGGTGTTCCTAGAGGCGAGCCTTCTGCATGGTTCGGTCGGGCGATGGTGGAGTTTGGTGACGCAGTCCCATAACGAGGAGACGCTCACGTGGGCAGAGTTTGAGCAACTCGTTAGGGAGGAGTTATATCTGGTGACTCTGAGGTCAGTGCGGATCCAAGAGCTTCTACAGCTTCGACAGGAGAGCATGACTGTGTTAGAGTACTCAGCGAGGTTTAGAGACCTGTCGCACTACTCCCGGGATATGGTTCGAGACCCGTTCTAGAGGGCTCGGACCTTCGAGCAGGGCTTACACCGGGACATACGAGCAGGACTGGTTTCCATGTGCCTGCCAACCTATGCTGGAGTGCTTCAGCGAGCGTTGGTGGTGGAGAGTTTTTGGGCTGAGCAGATTCCCCCTGTTAGTGCAGGGAACTCGAGAGCTGAGAGTTCGTCCGTCGGATCGGCATTTGGTAGCTGATGGCAGACTCAGGGGTCTGTATGTGGCCGACGTTTCAGGAGGCAACCCCAGGATAGAGGATCTATGGCTCAGGGCTCGGAGGCCAGTTTTGGTCAGCCACAGGAGAGGCGGTGTTACGCTTGCGACGGTGGGGGATATCTTTCTAGAGATTTTCCGACCCGATGTGCCGCTGAGAGGGAGCTGATCAATGGACCGCCTTGGAAGAGGCAACATCTCGAGCACAGAGGTCCGCAGGGCAACAGAGCGGGTGCAGCGGGAGGAGGTGGTAGGCAGTACCAGTTGCCTCCACCCCCATCCACAGGTGGTCCACGCCATGCTCAAGGAGCTAGTGGCGGAGGGCGAGGACAACTTTATGCCCAGGAGGCTGTTGACCAAGAGGCTCCGCGGATGGATAGAGGTACGCCTTGTGTCTTTTATACTTTCTGAGTAGTTTTCCAGACACTGTTTAGCGGTACCCTTTCCTTGTGTTGCTTGATCATGTTTTGTTCAGGGCGTTGGTAAGACCCTGTGTGGGAGTTGTTCCGCATGATTCGAATGCAAGAGGAAGATGGATCCTTCCCCCACCGAGACGCGTGTCTGTGATGCGATTAAAACTATGTGGGAGAGTTAGTTCTGGCCAAAGAGGATAGTATTTAGGTGTGGTGGATGAGTCCCTCTGACTTATGCGTTCGGGCATGGGTGTTTGTTGGTGAGCTCGTTGGTGTGAGAGACCCAGTTGAGAGTCCAGTCGCTTTCCTTATGCTTAGGGATTTTCTAGGACGAAAGGTTCTAGGGGGGGTAGAAGATGTAGAGACTTAGATTTTTGGCCCTGTCAGACTTTTGAATATTTATTCGAATAATTCCAGAGCTAGGCGCGAAGACGGCATGCGATTCTGAGGCCCAGTGTGCCCGGAATTAATTTTATAAAAATATTAAGTGTTTTTATACTATGCACGTGGCGGGGGTGTGATATCTCCTAAATGTTAGATCGAAACGGAAATCTGATGTTGCGGTTGTGTCCGGAACGTGCCGTTTACCCTAGTTAGGTGTAAACATTGCGGGCGCGGGCCTGCGGTGATAAACGACACCAGGGACGTTTTCGTAAATAATTAGCAAAGTCAGTGTGCGAGCGTCGGCTCGAATAACTTCTGAACGGAGTCTCGGATGGAAAATATGAGTCCGCTATTGCGTTCAGAATGGGGCGTTTACCCTAGAGGTGACCTTACATTTGTTCGCATCAGGTGTCGGTTCTGAGGCGGGTTCGGCGCCGGCGGGCGGCTGATATAAATATCACCCCCCTTATCGTTCTTCTCGACGTTCTTCGTTGTTCTTCGCTACCGCTCTGCCAAATCGAGAAAATGAAGCGCCCACGAGCTCAGAATTCGACGACGAACGTTCCAGGAGCGTGCATCGGAAGCTCTGGAGTTCAGATTTAAGGTAGAACGTCGGCGTTTCACCCGTGAGGTAGGCGTTCTACATTTTGAAAATCCCAGATCCCAAATTTCTGCGTTTTTCTCTGTTTTGAACCTGCAGATGGGTAGATCGGGTCCCGGGGGGCACGTAGATGCTTCTGGATCTGCGTTTGGACCCGCGAGGTGCCTCCGGTGGACCTCAGATGGTTCGCCGGCGGCAACGCCGAGAGGGGCGGCCCGCGGCGGACCGCGGTGACACGCAACGGCGCACCGGCCCAACCGCCGGAGCGCGGTGGCACCGGGCGCCGCGCGGCGGAGAGCCGCTGGCCAGGGCTGGCCGGCCGGTCGAGGCTGGTCCGACCTCTTTTTGTCATATGGGGGTTTTTAAACCCTCGTATCATGCAATCCGAGAGCCGGATTCGCGCGCCGTTTGCGGCGACGCGACCCTAATGACGAGGCAAACCCTCTAGTGTTGGTTCGAGGGTTTAATGGTTCGGGAGCGTGGCCCAAGATCTAGAAAGGTCGTATAAAATAATATTGTTTTATTATTTTACGACTTCAGGCCGTTGTAACTTCTACCCGGATCATCCGATTGATGTGCCATCAGTGGCGTTGAGACCCTGATGGTACGAAGGAATTTTTGAGATGCTTTCTGGGTGTTGGAACTGAGAATGGGGTGTGGGCCCCATAAGGTCGGGTTTTGGCGTTTGCGGAGAAACACAGCTTTTGCACTAGGAGTCCGATTTTGGCAGATGAATAGTCGATTCTGTGTGTTTTTCCGAGAGGATCGCAATCGGGTGATCCGTTCGGTGAGTTTCGGAATCCAGGCATGGGCCCCACCCGAGTTGGCATTCGGTGAATAATACCTTTTTCACCGGGTGTCTGTTTCGGACGAGCGAGTAGTCGATTCCGCTTGTTTTTCCGATGGGATCGTCGTCGTATGGTCCGCTCGATGGGTTTTGGGATCGTTGTGTGGGTCCCGTACGAGCTAGCCACGGTGAATAGTTCCTTCTTCACCGGTGCTCCGTTTCAGGTGAGTAAACAGCATATCTTGCGTGTTTTTCCGCGTGGAATGCGATGGTGGCCTCAGTTTTGTCTTAGGAGGTGCACAGTGTGGCGTTGTGGCGGGTCTCTCGGGTTAGCGACGTTTGGACCAACAGTGGTTGAGGGTTCTCCCTTGGTTCGTTCCTACGAGGGTTCCTGTGGCATCACAACCTTCATATGGGTTTGTGATCCTCTCGATGGGATGTTTAAACTGTTAGAGTTGTGGGATCCCTCCGGTGGGCCCAGAGAAGATCCTCTAACATCTTTACCCTAGATCGGGTTCTTAGTATCACTGTGACCGCTTATTCACCGGCGGTGATCCCCTATCTAGCAGGTTAACCCCGTAGGGTTTGTGGCATCATCAGGATTATGATCCCCTATGCGGTGGGCCGTACACAGTAGGGTTGTGGCATCGTCGGGTTTATGATCCTCTGCTCATCATGAGGTGTATAGTTGGGTTGTGGTATCGTTGGTTATACGATCCCCTACTTAGCGCGTGATTTCGGTACAGTTGTGGCATCGTTGGTTGAATTACCTACATCGCGAGTTATACCAGATAGGGTTCCGGTATCGTCGTGACCACCTTTATATAAGCGACGATCCTCTATCTGACTGATGTGCATCTGTCGAGTGCCAGATTGGGTTGTGGTATCCCCCAGCGGATCCTGGGTGTGATCCCCTATCTGTGAGAACTACGTATGCCAGATCGGGTCGTGGTATCCCCCAGCGGACCCTGGGAGTGATCCCCTATCTGTGAGCTTTGTATACCAGAGTGGGTTCTGGTATCGCCTAGAGGACCCTAGGAGCGATCCCCTATCCGAGGAGTTTGGTGGTTCTGTTGTTTCAAGGATATTTCCTCAGTGATGCTATCCGACGAGCGTGATCTCTCGGGTGAGCGTCTAAGAGGTTTGTGAAAAACCCGATGGAGTGAATCTCTCGGATGAGTGTCATCTGGGATGACAGTGATCACAAAGTTTGTTCTCCTGTTGTGGACAGTTGCTGGTGACGAGGTTGGTACCTCTTGTGGCTTTGTGGCGTGAGATGAGTATATATGGATTGTTTAAGGTGTATGTATGGGAATACACCAGAGCTGAGCTGACTAGTTTTGTTTAGCCGAGGATGGTCACAAGATGGATTTTCTCTCTCTTCTGGGTTCCCTCTAGCTGGGTTGAGAGGACTGTTGCCTTTCAGTTGCTCCCTTGGGTTTTGGGTTTTTGGGGTCCCTACTGAGTATGTTTATACTCACCCCTGCACGGGATTTTCCCTCACATGTTTGTTTCTTGTGCAGACCACATGCCTTTTGAAGGAGTCCCAGGAGGACCCGGAGCAGGTAGAGCTTAGTGAGTGTGTTGACCGGGGTGTTTACCAGAGCTGTGCCGAGGGAGCTTCCAGCGGGTGTTTGTCGTAGCGTTCCCCTTCTTCAGAGTATGTTGGACGTGCTTTGTAGTTTTCATTAGTGGGCCCTGTTTTTCCCTTTGTACTTCTGATGTACTTTGGTTGTGGGATAGTGTATGCATGCTTTTTATTTTCAGTTTTATATATCTCTGCACTATTTCATGGAGGTGTTTGTGGGTGTGTGCGTACAGGTACCATAGGATAATGCCACCCATGTGTGAGATATCCTACTCGGCATTGGTCGCCAGCCCCTGGCCTATTGGAGGCGGGCTTGGGGAGTCGCGGCTCGAGCCCCGTTGGGTCGGGTCGTGACTAAACAATTTCATAGTAATACCATGAACTTAAATGAATCCTTACAAGATGGAACCAATTAAGTTGCTGGAACTAAAATGGAAAATCTAGAATAATCTAGAAATGATATATATACACCTAAGTGCATAACCATGTTGAAAATATAATATATTTTTGAGATTAAATAATTTCTGATTTATATTTTATTGGATTATTGTGAATATAAAAAAATCAATACCATGAATAAGTACCACTTACACCATATTGGAGAATTTTTTCATGAATTGTACTATGTTAAATTTTTTTCAATAATTGATCTAACATATAGATATCATCAATTATGGGTCATGAAGAAGTATAAAACAAATATAGAATTCTTTATATGGTATGGCCATTAGTAATTCAAAGTGGAATTACCTATTCCTTAACTATCATCATGTAGACATTGAATAGATTATTTATATATTACCCTGATTATTTTATGGTAGTATTTTTAGATGATATTATTATCTATTTAAGGAGTTTTAAGGCCATAAAGATAATTTTAATATTGTTTTGAAGATCCTAATTAAGGAGAAACTATATACAAAAATAATTATTTTTGAATTTTTGATGTAAAATTTATCATGAATGTGTTATGTTATCTCAACAATGTATATATTTATAAAATCATCAAAGATGGTTGTTTTAGGCAATAGAATATACCAACCACATTAACTAAGTTACAATGTTTTACTTTGTTTTATGGATAAAATTTATTATTAGGGAGTTATTTTTACATAATATATAATCCACAAACCAAGTTAACATGAATTGGTGAAAAGAATCTATGTAAAGAATGAAAGTGTGGAAAACATCATGGTGCTATAAAGATGGTTAGTCAGTGAACCTATAATCACACTACCCTATAGGTGAGATGACCTTTTTATCTATTTTGACGAATTGTAAAGGTTCTAGGATATATTATTAGGAATAATGATATAGTGACATATTATGGATCACATTAATTGAAAATACAAAAGTAAAATTACTCGACCCATGATTTAGTGTTTTGTAAGAAAATTTATCATTGATAATATAGAGGCATTTAAAATATTATTAATGGTGTGATATATGTATGGATCCTAGTACATTGAAGCATATATTCTTGTTGAAATAATTAAATATTATTCAAAGGTGATGGTGGGAGTTGATTATGTAGTATGGCTTCTTAATAAACTACAACCCTAGGAAGGCGAACAGGGTGGATGATGCTCCTAGATGGAAAGACCATGTTATTTTTTATCAGATGAGGATTTAAAGAGATATAATACATTTGGATTTATAATAATACTTGTCACTAATTCTTGAGGTTTTGGGAAATATCATGTATCTCCCAAATAAATGTTCACTATCCATAGATATGATGATCAAATAGGTATAAAAGGATGATATGGAAGTATAGAAGAATGTGAGAAATAAATTTTATTTCACAAATGATTATGAATTTATTACAAGGTTGTGGAACAATTATGTATGCCCTCAATTCTAGACATAAAGACAAAACTATTGGATTAATATCATAGTTTATAAACCTCTATTAATAATGAGTCTAAGAAGATGTATGAAGATCTAAAATAGTATTTTTAGTAGGATAACATGAAAAGGGATATTACAAAGTAATTATCCAAATGACAGGTATTTCCAGAAGATAATGTTGAGTGATTGATGTCTTAGGGTATTTTAAAACCTTTAGCCATACCAAAATCGAAATGAAAAACATTAACATGGATTTAATCATCAGACTACCCAAAACATATAAAGGGAACATTCTATTTTAGATGTAGTCAATTTACTTTTGAAATCACCAAATTTTATTACTATAAAAGAATATTTTAATCTATATGATATTTCCTTGATATAAATCAATGAATTGGTATGATTTCATAAATTATCATATTCTATTATATTTGATTTAGATCTATTAGTGAACTCAATATTCTAAGGAAGGGTTAAGTAGCAGTTGAATAAGAATTTAATATTTTATACTTCATGTAATAATTATATATATGGTCAGTATAAGAGGACCATTGAAACCCTATAGGATATGTTGTGATCCTATTTAATTGATTTCAATGATGTTTGGGATCAAAATTGTCACGAACCAACTCGGGTTGACCCTGAACCGGTCACCCAAGTCAGTCCGCGACATGGCCCGAGAGGCATTCCCGATCCTCTGGGGATGGCGATAAGCACCATGGGAATCAATAAAGTGATGATGGGAATGATTTCTACCAATATAAATAAAAAAGCATGAGAAAGAATAAATAAATAAATAAATAATGATAATGCATCCAAAAAATAAATGAACTGAACAGAACAACTAAGCCAGAACTGAATAGAAAAACTAACCAGACCTGTTGACCACAAATCTCAACATGACTCCATGGGTCTCTCTCTAGTCCCAAGACTCAACATCACCTGTGATGATCGAGAACAAACTAAAACATGCACCTAAGACTAAGACAAAGAATTATGTATAGGAATGAGTATTTAAACCTAGTAGGTGTTCCCAAGTAATCTATTCCCAAATTCATTTCCTTTAAACAAAATAATCATAAATTTCAGGTTTGAACGACAACATAAATAAGTAAGGAATTCTACATGTTACTCAAAAACAATGTATGAGTCATTGCCCTTATTCTTTTCTCAAAACCAGAATCGTCTTTTAGTGAGACATTCGTACATTCAATGGGAAAGAGTTGATTATATTTTCAGATTTGAACATAGAGGATTAAAAACATTCATTTGAAAACAATTTTTAGAAACATAATCAAAACCAGTTTACCACTTCCCAAGGAAAACAATATACAAAAATGCACAAAATAAATCACACAGTAAGTGAAATGTAGGTATACATATAAGCATCATAATCAAAACTGCAAGATCAAAACTACAAGAAACAAAAGTCTTCTAGACATTGGTGAACCCAAGAGATCGAGAATAATCCAGAAGACACCAGTACATGAGGCCTCATCCACATTGACATGTCACACATGATGAAATAAAAATATCCAATATGCTCGACTATCCATTCTCAAGCAGGATGAGGGAAAAGGCCCATAAAATTAATCCAAATAATTCCAACTACTATGGGCCACTGGTTAGTACCATAACCTACCTGTGCAGCAATCAGTCTCACAATATTCTCTTAATATGACAGGTTATCATGTCTCTTGTATTTAGAAAGGGGGATGGGCTTAGTGACACCATCCGAGCAACCAATCATAGTATATATAATAATAAACACTAAGGACAAATAGGCTATTGTAATGGGATATTTTTGAAGGGATTAATTCCCATCACAAATAGTCTTTCCCAGAGGTTATTTTTGATGGGGGGTTCTTCCCGTCACAAATAAAATGTTATTTGCGATGAGTTTTGGGGTCTCGTCACCAAAGGTAATGCCCGGTTTGGCGCGTGATGCGCGCAAAAGAAAGGAATGTTTTTTTTTGACGGGTCCCATCACAAATAATGGCGGTGGTAAATGGGTTTTTGCAACAAGATGTTGTCCCATCGCAAAATGTTTGTCGGCAGGAAACCTTTTACGATAGACCCCTTCGCAAATACCTTTTTAACCTCCTACAAAAATTAATTCGAGCAATGGTATTTGCGACGGGACCCGTAGCAAAAGGTACCTTTTGCGAGGGTAATCTCGTCACAATTATTCCAGCTGGAACTAATCTAACATATATATTTCCCCTTCTTTTTTTCTCTACCACTCATTTCTCACTTACCCTCTCTTCCTAAACTCTATTTTTAGAGTAAAAATTTCGATGAGATAGTTTTTTTTACGGAGAAGTTGTGAAGTTGATTATATTAATAGGAGATCATGTTTAAAGGTATTTATATTTTATTTTATTTATTATTTATTTTATTTTTTATGTTAATTTTAATTATTGTTGATTAGTTGTAATTAATTTAGATTCAAATTGTTTTGTTATCTTTATTTATTTGAAATTATAAATTGAAATTATTAATATGAATTCATAATAATTATTAATTATTAATAATTAGTAATAAATAGGAATAATTATGAATAAATATTAACAATTCGGAATAAATAGTAATAATTAGGAATAAATAGTAATTATTAGTAATAATTAGGAATAATTACAAATAATTAGTAATAATTAGGAATAATTAGTAATAATTAGTACTAAATAGGAATAAATAGAATTAAATTGGAATAAATAGGATTAAATATGAATAAGTAGGAATCAATAAGAATAATTTGTAATAATTATGAATAAATAAGAATAAATAGTAATAATGATGAAAAAATATGAATAATTAGTAATAAATAGGAATAATTAGCAATAATTAAGAATAATTAGTATTAAATAGGAATAATTAGTAATAATTTTCAATAATTATTAATAATTAGTAATAATTAGTAATAATTAGAAATAATTAGTAATAATATGTAATAAATAGGAATAAATGGGAATAATTTGCAATAAATTGGAATGAATATGAATAATTAACAATAAAAAAGAATTATTAATAATAAATATGAATAATTAAGAATTGATATGAATTAAGAGTATTAATTAGTAATAATTAGTAATAATTTGTACTAATTAGGAATAAATATGAATAATTTGAAATAATTAGTAATAAATATGAATAATTAGTAATAATTAGTAAAAATTAAGAATCAATAGGAATAATTAGGAATAATTAGAAATAATTAAGAATAAAATGGAATAATTAGGAATTAATATAAATAATTAGTAATAAATAGTTTTTATTAATAATAAATATGAATAATAGTAATAATTTGTAATAATTAGTAATAGTTATCAATAATTAGGAATAAGTATTAATAATTAGGAATAAATATGAATAAAGATGAATATTTAGTAATAATTAGTAATAATTAAGAATAATTAGTAATAATTAAGATTAATTATTAATGATTATAAATAATTAGTAATAATTAGTAATTATTAGTAATAATTAGTAATACTTACTAATAAATAGGTATAAATAGGAATAATTTGTATTAAATTGGAATAATTAAGGAATAAATAGAAATAATTAGCAATAATTAGGAATAAATAGAAATAAATAGGAATAAATAAAAATAAATAAGAATAAATAGAAATAAATAAGAATAAATAGGAATAAATAGAAATAATTATCAATAAAAGAAATAAATATGAATAAATATGAATAAATAGGAATAATTACCAATAATTAGGAATAAATATGAATAATTAGTAATAAATATGAATAAATATGAATAATTGGGAATAAATATGAATAAATATGAATAATTAAAAATAAATATGAAAAATTATAAAAAATTAAGAATAAATATGAATAAATAGTAATAATTAGTAATAATTAGGAATAATTAGGAATACTTAGGAATAATTAGCAATAATTATGAATAGTTTGGAATAATTAAGAATAAATATGAATAAATATGAATAAATATGAATAATTAATAACAATTAAGAATATATATGAATAATTAGTAATAATTAGGAATAAATATGAATAATTAAGAATAATTAGGAATAATTATTAATAATTAGTAATAATCAGTAATAATTAAGAATAATTAGTAATAATTATTAATAATTATGAATAATTAAGAATGAATTTAAATAATTAAGATTAATTTCGAATAATTAGGGACAAATAGTAATAATTAGGAATAATTTGGATTAATTATGAAAAATTAGGAAAAATTAGGAAAAATTTGGAAAAATTAGTAATAAATAGTAATAAATAGGAATATTTTGTAACAAATAGAAATAAATATGAACAATTAGAAAAAAACTAAATTGTAATAAATTTTTATAGTTTGTAATAACATGGAATAATTTTCCAATGGATTGACGTCACTCCTTTTTCTTGATGACTCTTCTCCTTTCAACTTTCCCTAACTCAAACCATTATGAATAATATGATTCTACATATGCATATCCAATCTCGTATTCATTAGTTTGAATATGCATTCATAGGACCAAATTTTTAATAATGTGTTAAGGCAGTTGCACTTATAAGAAGTTGATTCATTGAAACAATGCGGGCGCTTTTGTCTGACGACTCATTTATGTGTAACTTTTTCACCCATAAATCACAATAAAGAATCGTCTTGGAGATACGAATATTAATTCTCTTACATATAAGAACGATTATGTGTACCTCCGTGAAGATTCTTCATTCTTTATTCTATGTGAGAATGTTTCAAGAAAATGAGACGTCAGACAAAAGAGTAGCCATCAATCCATAAGAAATTTTGTCGCTCGTAAGTAATGATAATTAAAAGAAGTAGTTGTAATTATTTATATTCTTTTTCAGATAGTTTATTTCTAATTTAAAATTATTCAAAAATAGTAATGATTATATATTTTATAGAAAAATATGTATCAAGGAAGTCAAAAAAAATCATTATTAGATGATCACGCTTGGATTAATCTGCGTAGAAATCCAAAAACATCTGGTTTAAATCCTATATATATTAATGGTGTTAAATCATTATAATCATTTGAATCATCAAAAAAAGAATATATTTTAGAAGGCACACTAATGTTTCCTTGTAAAAAATATGCTCTGAGAACATTTGAAACATTTGACATGGTTGGGGGACATCTCTTGCGGTTTGGTTTTCAGCATGATAATATTTTTTGGTATCAACATGGTGAATGTAGTTCTAGAGAAGATACTAATAACTTGATTCTCAATCCATCATAGTTTCAAAATTTAGTACATGATGTTGCAAGTCCTTTTGTTCATCAAACAAAAACAGGTCCATCTGTTCAACAAACTGAAAATCAAGATTATATTGATTTAACTCCTTAGTTAGAACCATCATAATTTTATGAGTTGTTGAGGTCTGCAGAGGAGGCATTATATCCTGATTGAATGATAATAAAATTTGAAGTGTTTGAAAAATTTATGGCTATTAAATCAGATAATTAAATGTAAAACAACTGTTTGTTCAAATATTTTCTTTGTTTAAAACATTATTACCTGAAGGAAATGTATTGCCTGCAAATTACTATGAAATCAAGAGGCTGGTTCATAATCTGGGAATTAGTTATCAGAAGATTCTTTCATTTTTAGATGATTTAATCTTATATTCTGGTGAAAATGATTTGTTGGATAGTTATCCCATATGTGGACAATCGAAGTAAAAAGAATCTCAACTAGGGATGTCTAGATCGATTCTAGTTAAAAAGTTGAGATATTTCCCCCTAATACCTAGGTATTAGTGTTTATTTATGTCTCATAACACAGTTTCAATGATATCACAACACAAAACCAATATTTAAACTGAAAAAATCTTGAATCATCCATCTGATGGTGATTCATGGAATTATTTTGACCGTCTGTATTCGTCAATTTATTTAGATGCCTGAAATGTGAAATTGAGACTTCTTACTGACAGTTTTTGTCTGTTTGGTTCTTATGGTAGTCAGTATTCATGTTTTTCTGTATTTATAACTCTGTAAAATTTAAATCCATTGATCTTGATGAAAGAGACCTATATATTTATGACCTTATTAATCATGGGACTTATAAAAATGAATATTTATGTTTATTTGAAACCATTGATTGATGAGTTAAATGCATTGTGGAGTGAGGGTGTTAGTAGATATGATGGTGCTAAGAAACAAAAATTCGTATTAAAAGATGCATTCATGTGGAGGATTAGTGAATTTCTAGCATATGGTTTGTTATCTGGCTGGAGTACACATTTCCTGAAATCATGACCTTACTGTATGAAAGACAACAACTGTAACAACAGATTTCTTCCCATCGATCATCCTTTTTGAAGGAACAAATCTCATTTTAGAAAAGGTACAATTTAAAGAGATGAACCTCTAAAAATGATCTTTGGTACAGAGTTAAAATCAGTTGTATTTTCATTACCTCCCATCACATTTGGGCTAATAGTAAACCAATAGAAAATTTCTGGCTTTGGGAAAGAGCATAATTGGATAAAACGAAGCCATTTTTTTGGGATCATCCATATTGGTCTGATTTGTTATTCCACCACATGATGGATGTCATGAATATTGAGAAGAAATGTTTTGATAATTTATTTCATGTAGTTTTGGATACACCAAGTAAGACCAATGATACTGTAAAGGCATTATTAGATCTTTCCAAAATTTGTAGGAGACCGGAACATGAACTATTTGAAAATGTCAGATCATAGAGGTTAATGAATAAAAAAGCACCTTATACATTGTCCAAAGAGATTCACTTACTATTTTTTCAATGGATTTCATATTTGAGACTTCCAGATGGATATGCTTCCAATTTGGGAAGATGTGTTAAAATGGTTATATTACCAGATTAAAAAGTCATGATTATCATGTTACAATGGAAAAAAATGCCTATTGGATTTTGAGGTTTGTTGAATTCTATGATTTGGGATTCGATAACAGAAATATCATATTTTTTTCAAGACATTTGTGCAGCAACAATAGACTACAAAGCGCTAAGTAAACTGGAGGAAGATGTTGTTGTAATTATACGTAAATATGAAAAATACATTCCGCTGAATTTTATTGACTTAATGTAACATCTGATATTACATTTTCCACATAAAGATAAATGTGGAGGTCTAGTACTATTTCAATAGATGAACCCATTTGAGAGATACATGCAGAAATAGAAGAAAAAAGTACATAACAAAGCTTTAGATGAAGGCGCAATTGATGAAGCTTATTTGCAAGAGGAAATTGTTTTTTTCTACTCTCTTTATTTTGAAACTCAATATCCTTCAAAACACAATCAAATAGGTTGAAATGATGGGAATGTTAATTAATAAATGATAAATCAATTATCCATTTTTAATCATCCAAATCTTTGTTTCAGTGGAGTTCATGAATGATGGATTTCAGATGATTTACATCATAGAGATCATACATATGTCCTTTCTCAACTATGATGAAATGAAATAATTTGTTCTGTATGTGTTTCTATCACTTATTTTATAATTTATGTTACAGTATGTAAACATATTTTATTTATAGGTAATATGATAATCATATCAAGAAACAACATCAACAAATTATATCAGCTACACTTTAAGAATGCATACATTTTTTTCTCAATGGTTTAAAAAACAGGTATCATAAATTATATATGGTTTAATATCAATTCCATTTTTTATTTTTCAAATTGATAAATTTTTACAAATTTTTTGGTGTCTCAAAATTCTCATAAAATTGATAAGAGTAAGTGTATATTGAGTAACCCACCATAAAAAATTGTAAAATATTATAATGCATATGTGGTGAATGGTTTATGATTTCATACTTGTGAAATGGGGAATAAAAAAACAACGAACAATGGAGTTTTCATGAGAGGATCGCCCTATAAAAAAATGAAGTTGAATTTTATGGAATTCTAGATGAAACTATTGAGTTATGTTATCTAGGACATAATTACATAACTATGTATAAATGTATCTATTTGCATTATGGGAGAGGCTTGCGTGTTCATCCAACTCATTCAATCGTTGATATTAAACATAAAATTTTTCTTCAAGTAAATGAACCATTTTTACTTGATCAATAGGCATATAGAATTTACTACAAAAAGTATTGTGCTACATCAAGAGACTTGAGTGATTGGTGAAGCATAATAAAAATGAAATCTTGGAAAATTCAGTTCACTCAAACTGAATGTGGTTCTACTGAAGTGGAAGGAATTGAAATTTTTCAAGAGACTGCTCAAAATCCATATTTTTCAAAATGAGGCATGAATATCGATGATGACACTCCAAAATTAAGGATTGATTATGATGAAGATGTTAATGATGTTTAAAATTAATTTTAAATGACAAGAGATGATGAAACTGAAACTCATATGGATATTGATGATGCTGAGGAGGAAGATGAAGTCATTGACATTGACAACTATGTAGACGAGGATGAAGATGGACATTATCATAGTTAAATTCTGGTTATAATCATAACTAATATGTATATTTATATAATAATTATTATCAACTATTTCTTGACAATAATCATTTTTTTTCTGTATATGGATCATGATCTCTTTCGCGAGTTGCAGGAGGCTGATCTACCATTGGTTGAGGGGGATAGTGGACCATCTGACCTCGGCCTACGGATGGTTCAGGTGTTACATAGAGGGGGCATGGTCTTGCACGACTGATGATTCCAGACTCTATCCTTGTGCGACATCCACGTCTTGTCTTCCATCCACACACACAGAGTTATCATAACCTGTATATTTTAGTTATATTTCATTAATTTATTTATGTATATACTAATTGTTTGATTATTTATTCTCTTTTCACAATTTTTCACATGAAGATATTGGACATGGGGGAACTATCTTGCACAATTATTTTTCTCAGCCATGGATCACATGGGAGCAGATTCCCATTGATGTGTATTGAGACAAGTTCGATCATTGGCTGCTATGAAAAAAATGATTACTTATTTGGAAATTTATTTTATTAATAAATTTATATTATAAATTATTTGTAGGGTTTATGTATCCAATTGATGATAGCATGTGTGACACTATCCACTTGGAATGGAAGGTGTCTATGCATGAAATTTTCCATCAGTTTTGAAAAATTTGAGAAGAATTTTCATTAAGAATGAAAATTTGACAGAATTTGACGAGTCGTATAGAGCCCACCGACCAGAGTACATTTCATCTCACATTTGGGATGAATTATGTTTGTACTGGTTCAGTGGTGGATTTTAGAGGAGATCATCAGTAGGACGACAAAACTGGGGGAGGCAAGAGGTTTCACATCGAGCTGGTAGCCATACATTTTGTACACATAGATATTATCTGGTATGTATATTTTTTTTAATATTTTATATAACATTAAATATGAACAGTTTATTTTATATTTCTGTAGGTAGTCAAGAATACCGATATTACAGAGTTCGATGTTTATCTAAGGATGTACAATGATCCAGCCACTAGAGAGATTAGAGGAGATCGCCAGTGTCAGATTTTGGTTAATATTATTTTTTCAGTTTGAGAATTAACTACATATAATATTTTCAGCATTTTAATTTCAAATTGGAATTGAAGGAGTCATATGAGGCTATGACCTCTTAGACACATGCTGAGAGTCTGGATGAGATGACTGAGTAGACCAGTGCCCACCATTTTGATGAGGCGGCATGGATACAAGTGACTCATTTTGGCTTTAAGAAGGGCCGAGTTATTGGTATCGACCCTCATCTGACTCCTGGTACTTATTATGGTACTGCTGGGAGGTCAGCGTCTAGCTCGAGAGGAGCTCATGGAGTGGCATCATCTTTTGTATCATATTGTTAGAAGCAGTTGCAAACTCACTCTAAGCTTATAGAGTGTTTGCTGAAGTATCATTCAGAGATATGTCAGTGGCTGTAATAGCAACAACATCAGTATGAGGAGGAGATGCATTGATGACAATAGCAGCATCACGAGCAGATGGAGTAAATGCGTCTTCTAACTCGTAATTTATGGATCGAGTTTACTCTACTATATCTTATAGCTCTTCCACCTCCACTATAAGATGACTCCAATGATATTTTTAATGTAAAAAACATTTTAATTGAAGATTTATTTTAATATGAAATATTTCCAGTTTCTGTCTTTTATATTGGTTCAAATATTGCATTTTTTTATTTTTATTATTATTTATTATTAGTATTATAATTTTTAATAATTTTTTATTTTACTAAAAATAATAAAATATTATTATTTTTTATATTTTTTTTTGTAAATATTGATAATTTTAATAAATTTTTATTATTTATTATTTTAATAACATTAATATTAATTTTTTTATTAATCATAATTTTATTCAATATAATTTTTTAGTATTATAATTTTTAATGTTTTTTTATTTGAAAAATAATAATATTTTTAATTTTTTTTATTTTAATCATAAAAATATAATTTTTTCAATAATCATAATTTTATTATAGATTTATTTTATTATGGTTAATATTTGTGATGGAACCTTTTGCGATGGGTTCTCGTAAAAAATAATTTTAATATATTTTTTTATAAGTCGTATTTGTGATGGGCTCGATGCAAATGATTTTTTATATATATAAAGTATATAATCAGAGGCTTATTTGTGACATGGTAGTTCCCCGTCGCAAATACTATTTGTGACGGGCCTGTCCTAAAAGGATTACTTATATATAATGTATATAATTGGAGATTTATTAGCGATGAGGAATTTTCCCATTGTAAATAATTTTTTTTGTGATGGGCCCACTGCATAAAATAATATTTGTGATGTTGTTTTCTACAATGGTCTATTTTTGACGGGGCCTCGTCGCTAAATCTTATTTACGATGGAATCCCGTCACAAATAGCCCATCGAAAATACATCTAATTCTAGTATTGAAAGAAAAACATGCAACACCTTGAGTCACCCAAAGTAATATGTCCCTCACCTTTCAACCATTGATCACAGCGAAGTCCTGCACATCAGACCCCCATAACATAGAATTGAACCAAAGAAAATGGACCACATGCGGGGAGAGTTTTCTTGAGATAACTAGTTTTATAAAATATCTAACCAGGCCTCACATGATTTTCACATGACAAACCATTTTTTAAGAAACACATGCACACCACTTTGAAAACTAGAAATACACTTCCAAACCCATTTAAGAAACCCAAACCATAATTTTAAATCTAAAACATGTTCACAAAGGCCAAAGGGTTGTTTCATCAGGAAATTAATGCGAAAACCCTATCAAACTATTTATTACAACACATTACATGGAACAACCTCTCCAATTCAAGGTATAAAATTAACTAACAATTCTATATCAATAATTAATATTAGAACTACATGTGAAAATAATGAAATAAATGGTTATTAAATTTAAAGAAAAATGCATTGGGAAACAAACCTTAAAAAGGGAGCAGACCCAGACAAACAACTCAGCACCTGACTCCTTTGATGAAGACCACCCCACAATTGCACACACATACACCCCTATATATATATACCCCTGAATCCAATACACATATTCCCTACGCTGTGAGGGAATATGTGCAAGATGGATATATATATATAGGTATACATACCTATGTGTGTGTGTACAACCCTTCAAGAAGACCCCAAACAATCTAATTAACCCCAAAGAGAATCTAATATAACCAAATACTCTAAATAAAATTTAAACAATATTAAAAAAATGGTGGAAGCATTCAACCAAAGCCATGGTCCAAACGCCCTTGTAAAACATTACATAAACCAAAAACACTTGAAAACATGACTCATCAATCAAAACCATCTACAATTGATATTGAAAAATACAAATTTATTTCACATGTCAAATATTTAATTTTCCTTCAAAAATTATTTCCAAAATCATCCACACCTTATGTTACCATAAATCAATGTTTGCACCCAACAAAAAACCCAAAAAACATTCTCATAAAATACCACACCAGGACACTCACACAAAACATAACAAGTTTTCGATAAAAAATCCAGACCCTATTCACGAGCCTGTTAAAACCTTGAAAAATGTATTTCACATCAATAAAAATATATAATAATCCATTTACATATTTCATAAAAACCATTTCAATAAGAAAAACATGTTTTTTTTCACCTATAGTACACACACTTTCTCAACTAATTCCCCAGAAATCCCCTTTTTTATAATTTAAGAAATTTAAAATTCTTACATAAAAATACACAACAAGGCATACATACCAAAAATACTCCCTTCTTCAATAAAAACTCATTTTGAACCAGAACACACCTCAAGTGAAATTTATAATATAACTTACAGCTTTCAAATAAGGCATAAAATACTTTTCAGAAAACAATACATTACAATATCACAACATATAGTTATTCATTTTTAAATAACTCATTTCCAACCCCTAAACAAGTTAAACCCCTACCAATTCACACTTTTCACTACTCAAACATCACTAATAATACATTAAAATTAACTATACATTTAATAGGATAAAATAAATCAACCTAAAACAATGGTAAATGAACTGGAATGAACCAATATGTATCGCCTTTAGTATAGAATGCTGAAATCCTCCTGATAAAGACCTTAAAGACCCATTATACACCCTATAATTGGAAATAAACACAAAAACCCGGTCAACCCATGACCTTGGGTATGGAAAAGAAAAAAACTAAAGGAGTTACCTACAAATGGGGTGTCAGTGAGGTCATGCAAGGGGGAGATGGCCACCAGAGGGAGAAGACTGTGGACGGGGCGAATCACCAGGAGTGGTAAATGAGGGTGGAGGTCTGATAGGGGTGGGGGTCTTCGCGTGACTGGAAAAAGGGGAGGAGGGGGGGGGGGGGTCGACATCATGAGGCGGGGGAAAGGGGGAGGTCACGAGGTAATGGGGGGGGGGGGGGTTAGTTTTTTATATTTTTCTTTAATTAATTATATTTTAATTTTAATTAAATTGAAATAATTTAAAAAAAATAATATAAAATATAAAAAAATACAAAATGAATAAAATTAAAATGGAAAGTCAAAAATAATTAATATAACCGCGAAATGTTAGGAGGGGGTGTGATAAAAACCTTAATTGTTTTCATGTTTTTATATAAAATGTCATTGTAAAAATAATATATATGGATATTTATGACTTTATTTGTTGAAGGATTTTCTGAAGACCAATTTTTTGTGAATAAGTTACAAAAAAACACTACTAGGACCTAATCATGTAGAGGAAATTATAGGGAATGTTACAGAAATCTAGAAACAAATTAGGGTAGATTAAAGCAGATCGAAAAATTAAATTGAAAATATTTAGTGATATTGGGTTTTAAAATTAATTGAAATATTATTCCTCTTAATATATTCATGGAAGAAAATAATTAAATTTATAAGGAAGAGAATGATATTCCCTAGATATATCATCTCTTTTAACATTGTTGATCAGGTCAGGATGGTTTCCTATTACTTGTTGATTATATTGTAGCTATCTCAATTTCGGGAGATATTATATGTATATATTTTGAGTATGTACATACTGGATAAATAAAACGTTCTATACTCATATGTTGAACAATAGGGGAATCATAATTCTTATGAGGAACAACCTAAAGTGATTCGGTATTATAGAGAGAATGTGATGAAAAACAAGACCAATCACATGGTTAATGTTTTATTGGTAAAATTATAAATGTGAGGATGCTATGTGGGAACCCAAGAATCTTTTGAGATGAAATTATCATCATGATTATTATTAGAGTTTTGGAATTTTAGGGGTTATATTCTTAATTGGGTGTAGAATGTAACACCCTAATATTTTATGTTATATTTCTATTTAATCATTATTTATTGTTTGATTGCTCACATTAAATTTAACAATAAAATAATGTGAATAATTATATATTTTTTTCTTATATAGAATAATTTATGGTATTTAAATTAAATTAAATTTTGAAAAATAATTTCTAATAAACTTGGGAAGTATTTTTGATCCTAATAGAGTATTTTGAAATAATTTACTTATAAGAAATATTTTTATCATGTATGTTTTATTCTAGGGCTACTTTATTCTATTTAAACATTAAATAAAAGTTTTATAATTATAAAAATATTATTTAAACATTTATAAATTTCATTCATTTGTTATCAATTTGTTATATATGTATATAAAATCAATTGAAGGTAAAAAAGTGATAATTTTCTTTAAAAATGCTTTATGTGAGGCTTATTTTTTATAGAATAATAAATTAAATTAATCAATTTAGAAAAATAATATCAATGATACGTATAGATGATATATTATATAAAATATTTTAACATTCATTTAATGGTTATTACTATGAATAGAAATTGAAATAAATTATTTTTTATTCTTAAAAATATGTTTTTTTTAAATTGTTTTACGATGTGCAATGTTCAATTATTTTAAAATTAATTTTTGAAAATTATATGAATTGATATTGAATTTTTTTCCTATATTTATAATAATAAAATCTAAATTATTTTATGATTCTATGATAATTTTTATTCATTATGAATAGTTAATGTGGTAAAATGTTTTTACAATGGTAAAAGTTTAAAGTGTAAGGGGTGGTTAAATGAAAGAGAAACCAATTAAAATAAATTAAAAGCTATCTAAATCAATTTTATTGAGTTTATATTGATCATATATGATAAAAAATTATATGTTTTTAAAAATTTCATTTTTGGAGCCACTTTTCCACGATATTTATTTTATTATATATTTTTTATTCTTAATAATTAGAAAGGATTCAATCCCACCACTTATATAAGGGAAACCAGTCACATATCTTCTACACACAACTAGATCAATTTAGGTCATCTAATCTCTACCTAAAGATATTATTTAGTTACCTATACATGTCTTATATGTTCTTGTATTCTTAAAAGGACAACCCATGGTTTGTTAAGAATACGTCTAAAGGAGGTTTCTCAATGAAGAGGTATATGTTATTACTATTATTTTTTATGTTTTAGTTTTCTTCGAAGACCTATATATCATCCATAAAATAATAAAAATTATTAAATCAGTATCATTTCTATTTTAAAATATTTTTATGTTTATGGTATGTCAATTTACAATATTCTTTATATTTAAGAAAAAATTAAAAAACATTTCTCTTGTGTACATATGATTTATCATATTAAGGAAGAAATGACTTTTATATTTCCTCACCATTTATATTTTATGGTTATATAAATGAAATTATTCAATAAATATATAATTTTTATAAAATAATAATTATTAGGAATACATAAATTATTATCAACCTTCTTACCCTTCCGTACTCTATAAAATTAGAACATTACTCTTGCGTATGTGTAGACTACCACGTCCACGAAATGATGTGATTCATTTTTCATTTACCATTTTATATGTATGGTTATAATGATATATTTATATAATATATAAATGATATTTATGATATAATAATATTATTGAAATGTGATTTTTATTTATCAGTATTTTATTCCGTCCATTAAAAAGTATAAGCTTCACCCATACGTATGTACAAACTATTATCTTCGGGAAGTGATGTTATTAATTTTTTACATCCAATTATAACGTATGGTTATAAAAATAAAAAATTAAGTAAATATGATCTTTATAAAATTATTTATAATATTGAGATGATTAGAAAATTACTAATATTCAAGAACCTATATCGTCAAACCAAAACATGCATGGAAAAGGGACCTATTTTCTACCAAATAACAATGTTGAAGAAGAATTATGAAAAAAAATTCATTTTAATCCCAAGTGAATGATATATAGTAATATATATATATATGTATATAGTTTTTTTATATATATAATAAATCTATATTTACATAATATATGGTATGGTCTCATATGAAGTAGAACATGACGTGTTATAGAAGATTTATATTACAATCACATTTCCTTTCAAGATTTTAATTCTAATTTTCCGTTAATGTTTATTTTATAATAATTTTAAATTAAACCAAATAAATATTCATCTCCACTAAATATTTTAAGGGTTTCATGTTTTCCCTTTATTATCCTCACTTTAGTGTATAAATTTTTTGATAATATGATTTTTTATGAAAAGGAATGTTTTCCCTCTATGGTCAATGAAATTTTTCTTCTATATCCATGTTATTTAAAATAATTTCAATAATTTAATTTTCTATGTATAAATAAATAATTAATTTTTTTCCAACATTATTTTACTTTCCATTCAATGTTTTAATTTGAATACTCCTTCTATTTGATGAATGTGGTACTTTTGTACTTTTTATAAATATTATGTTTGGAATAATTATTTGCACATTGTTCCAAAAAACATATTATTCAATTATCATGTCTCTTTTTTACATTGAATAGTATTTTAAAATTGTTCCTGATTATATTAAATGAAATTTATATGTCAGTATCCCAAAAACTCTTAGTTTTAAAGATATGTAAGTAAAATGAAATTTTCCCTATTTTGAAAGAAATATAAAAGATATATTTTAATGTTATTTTTTATCCACATGAACATATTTTGATTTTTTCTATTATTAATAAGGGGTCTTATATAATAATACAATCCAAGTTCTTTCTCTAGAGGGATATTGATTTTATGATGACATAATTTTTATGAAACCATATTCTTTTTCATGAGTTATTATATAATGAATTGATATATGTTTTTATGATCTTCTGGCACTCATATAGATGGTTTTTAATATTTTACAGGGGGATCATTTAATCCCTCAAATAAATATGGAAATGTCATAATGATATAACATAATGTGATCATGATAATCATGTTCATGATTATGATTTCTTATGTTCACCCTTTGATTTGTGAGTTGGATTTCTTCTAGATATGATGAATATATTATTCATTGTAATGATTGTGAATAAATATGTTCAAAATAGTATGATCTACCATGAATATGAAACCACATGATGATTTTATAACTCTTGAATTAATATTTTCTGTTTGATAAACTTATTAATCCTACATCTCACAATGAAAAGATTTTGGAATTTATGATATAATCATATTTGGTAATGAATCTTATTCATTGTGATCATATTATGTTCTTAGTAAATTATGATCATATTATGTGGAATTTTCATTTATATCTCTCATGTTTACCCTTACTGAAAATTTGAGATCCCCCTTTCTTATTTATTCCTTCTCTAGGATTTAATGAAATGTTCTAAGTTTGATTTTTCTTGAAGGGGTATTAACATATGGAATGATTATTGATAATAGTAATGATTTTTCATATTTATGTATGTATTATCTAAGATATAAAAAATCCACATTTCCAGGGCATATATAATTGTGATATATATTTAATATTTATCAAATTTGATGTAACATTTGTATACATTGTTCTTGGGTCACCTCAAAATATAAAACCCCTATTTTTATGGACATTGACTGATCCTCCAATCTTGTGAGAATCCCACTCCAAAATGTATTTACACAAGGAAGTGTTACTCGAAATATACCACAATTCCATTACAAATCTAATATAAAACATCTATAAAATATAAAAAAAATATTAATTTAACCTCACAATCTTGAACAATCCAAATTCAAGGTAGATGAACTAAATCAATTATCAAACACAACATGTAACTATTTATATTCAGGTATAAAAAGTTTTCGATGCATTTTAACCATCTAATATACCAAAATAAATTCATTTATAATTTAATAATTATATCATTGAATAAAGTATAGTATAAAATTTTTAAATAAATAATTCATAAATTTATACAAGGGATAAACAAATTTATATACAATTAATAAATAATGTAGGTATAAAAACATAACTATTTATAAATATATTATGGAAATTATATAAATAAATTAACATAAAAACATTATGTTTTTATCTATTGTGAACATTATCTTACCTTATTTTATATAATATTTTACTTATGTATAAGATATTTAATGATCAATAAAAATTTTATATTCGAATAATATTATACAAACAATTTACATAATCTAAATATAAAATAGTAAATGTAATTCAATACATTTTTATATTAATTGACATATGTTTTCTGTATGTGGTTTAAAAAGTTTCCTCAAATAAAGCCTTAATTTGTGAAACGTTAAATATTATATAAAATTACAAATATTAAATATAAAACCTTTTCCATTTAACCATATTTTATAATTTTTATTCATTTTATAAATTAATCATTTAATTTTAATGTATGAATTTTTTTTCTGAATTACAGACCACAGCGTACAACTTGATGAAGGTATCCAATATTTATAATTTATGTTATTAAATATTTTTTAAAAATATTATTTAATATTTAATTAACTAATTATCAATAATTTATAATTAATTAATTTATAAACACTTTATAAATAAAATAAACATCCTTATATAATTTTTTTAATAATTTATAAACATTCTTTGGATGATATAATTCATCTCATAATCGAAATTTTAGAATAATCAAAATTATTTATGTATTGTATCTAATTTTATATCCATATCATATAGCATGATATTTATCATATGATCGGTGGAGTATGGGTTCTATCTTTCATATATAAGGATATATAAAATTTAAACCCCAGTATAAAAACACGATAACCTATTAAATTAGTCACAACAAAAATATAACCTATTAAATATAAATCCATAGATCAATGACATTTATATTAACAATAAACATTGAAGCTCAATAACATTTAATATTAAACATTCTTAGTGATTTTTTTGTAAGAATTATTGAATATAGGTAGAAATTATGGCTTGTGATAGACCCTTTTATGATTAACAAGTTCTTGATGATCTCGTAGTAAAAGATACATTATAATTTATTGGTGATTCAATTATATTTTTTTCCTCACTTTATCAGTACCATAACATAATATTATAACCTATATCATCTCATAATCAATATTTATAAACTAAAGGAAACAATTACATCCATTCCTATGATATCTCATAAAATATGATTCTATAAAATAGCATCATTTCAGATCATATTTTGTTTTGATAAGTACATAAGAAATTATCATTCAGAATTGATGATTAAAAATAAGATATATAATACAATATCCATTTTCATCATATATAAAATCTTTCTAGTGTAATAGGATATGGAATGTATTTGATTCCACTAATGTGTTTCTATGGATTAAATAACATAGGTTCAAAATAGTAGAAATAATTAGAAACCTCAAATCCCAAGATCAACCATGTAATGAAACTAAAATGATTCTCTATATAAAATAAATATCATATGAATACCCCACATTAAATAACATCCATTATAACAATAATCACATTGGTTTGATAAATATCCCCTAGAGGAAACCATAAGACTTCCTTTTTCATAGCATATCAATGTCATGGATTTAATCACCCTTCCAATGGAGTGGATCCTCTTTTATACCCAAGTCATTATAATGATTTATCGATCCCCGTGTCATGGATAATTCCTCCTTTATATACCCCCATATAATCATAAGTTTTATTTAATTAAATAAAATGTTTTATAAAATTTGATTTAATGCTTCAGTTGCTTATGAATTCATCACCTCAAAGCAACCTTTAACCGGACCATAAATTTAATTTAGTTATATAATGATGTAGAAGATAATATGACCGTTAACATATAATGGTCAACATCCTTCATTAGTTCTAAGATGTTAGTTTAATCATTTATTTTCATTATCATAACCCTAAAATATCCCCATCTCATATAGTTGAATATGGATGAGACAAATATCATATGATATTTCTATATAAGTTAAAATTATATACTTAAAATATGTATTTCATTCTATATTACAAACTTATATCATACAAAATAATATTTCCAAAAACATCATATACATTATAATAAATATAAGAAATATCTTTATGAACATTAACAAGGCCATATATTTACAATGTTATGTGGTTTGTATCTTAATTTCAATGAAATATAAAGTGCTAAAATACTAGTTCCAACCAATGGATCACGAAATATATTCAGGTTGTTGATATGAATTCATATTTTTTAGAGGTTTTTTTTGGGGTATTATTGATAATAATGTTTGAAGTGAAGTAAAGTTGATGTGGATATATTTATTATGTTGTATTTTGTTTTCAACAAATAAATATATTCCAAAAAAACAATAGTTTATATTTGTGGTGAAGGACTTTTGTAACATTGGAATTAGTCTTGGTGTATTTTAATAAAACACATAGGCTAAAGGCCTTAGGAATTTAACAAAGATTAGATTTTCATAAGGATGATCCAGAATATCGTAGAAATGTATAAGTATAATGTGTGTAAGAAGTATTTTTAAATTTCTTTAGAATTATATACTAATTGATAAATAGTATCTGTTTTTTGTATATATAATTTTCAATATTTTTGTATCATTATTTGATTTTTTGTAATGTCAAGTATACATTTCATAAGGAAGAATCTCTATGTAATATTTTTTTAAATTTAAGTAACAAAGATTCACATATATGAAAAATTCATTTTAATTTTATCATTATTATTTTCTATTTTGATGGATCAATAGTTTGATAAATTTTAATGTTTCCATTGGATATAAAATTATTTTATCCTAGATTTTTATATTTTTGATATAAATTAATTAAAATGATCCAGGATTTGGGTTTCATGAATTTAAACGTTAAAAAAGTGATAGTTTTGACTCATGTATATAATATATTAGTTTTACATTAGAAAGAAAACGTTTTGAAATAGTGATATAGATGAGTTATATTGAGACTTATTGTGAACGATGTAGTAAATTATTATTTTCTATAACATACAATGAAAAAGTATTCATTTTGAATAATAAAAAGAGGCAATAAGAATATTAGGTTGATAAATCATTTAGAGATGTTTTAATTTTTAGTTTTAATTTATAATTTATATTAAAATATATTTTTACTACTATTGGTATGGGAGACAATGAGTATCCCAAACGTTAAGAGAAGAAGAGTGATATGTATAAATGATTAACGAATGAATACCTAAAGTTATCACTAATAATTTTTATAAACATTTGGAGTAGTTTATTTGAAATTCACATAGAGAGAGGTTGAAACCTTCTACAGTAGATGTTTGTTAAAAAGAGAAAGAAGCTTAACCCTATCCTGTTAGAAGAAATTCAGATTTAGTTATAGAGTTTTTTTTATTTTTAAAAAACCTAATATGTGATCATTATAATAATGTAAAAAGTACTCAATCATAGTCATGATACATTTTTCATAAGTATAAAAATTAACTTTCTCATTTTGTGCATGCATGTTGATGCAAATGGGTTGCATGGTCTCAGTTTAATTTTGTTTATGAAAAGTATTATCATTTAATTTTGAAAGGTGAACAATTTAAAATTTTTTCCCATTTTTTGAGTGTTCTTTGATGTATTGATAGTGAATTGACATAATATCTTAATAGGAGTGGAACATATTTAATGAATAAATTTTAAATAAACATTTTAGTCAATAATTCCACCCCAAATTATTAGTGATTTCACTAATAATGTTGATTTTTCATGTGGTATTTGATCTATGGATTTCTTTATTTGTGATATTCTATTTGTATTTTTAGTGTTGAAGAGTTTTTCTATAAGTTCTATTATCCACAATCCATAGTTTAAACTCAAATATAAGAAAGATATTACCATTATTAGTTGGATAATATATCATAACTAGAAGTCAAAAATGGTTCCTTTCCATATAAAACAATTAGTAATGATGTCATGAAATTTGAAACTAATGGATTCATCCATAATGTAAAAGGTGTTTCCATGTAATTATTTGAAAAATTCTAGTTTTTTTAATATCTCTGATGAATATGTATCTTGAGAGATAAAATTTTCAAACTCTCACTTTTTATGCATTTTATCTAATGCTATGAATAGATACCAGGATAAAAGACCTATTTGAAGGGATATTTACATATTAAATAATAAAATTTGTGACCCTTGGACATTTTCTAGGTATTTAAATTCTATTATCTACTGGAGAGAAAAAACCCGCCCTACCCACTATGTTGTTTACTCTAGATAACTCAAAACCCAAATTAATGATAAGTCTCTAACTGGAGTAAAAAATTTTGGATATAAATTCACCAATTAGAGTAATAATTTTAATAGTGTTTTTTCTAGTAAGATGGTCATTGAATTTGTTAAAAATAAAACCATAGACAAATGGGACACCATTTCCAGTATCACCCTACACAAACATAACTTTGACCATCACCCAATATTGGTCACTCTCTCCACTAGAACCCATAAATATTCTATCCATTTTTGATTGAACAACACTTGGATTACCAAACTGGATTGTGAAAAAATTTCAAAAACACATGGAATTCCATGAATTTATCCATGTATGTTTTTTTCACAATATGAAAATACATTCTTTGAAGAAAATTCATAAATGATGGTGTAAATCCAAATCGATGAAAATTGACAATGTGATTGGTGCTTTAGAAGTCTGTCTAAACAAAATACAGACAGAAATAACTATTTTTGACTTCAACTCCAACAATCATCTTGAATTAAACCCCACAAGTAGTCTAAATGATCTACCATCGATTTAAGATAACATTCAAAAAATCACTTTTAGCGATAAATGGATACAATATGTAGACAAGAACAATATTATTTTTGAACTCTCTTTAAATAATTAGAATATTTAGAAGACCTCTCAACTTTCTTAGAGATGGTTACATTATTATTAACATGGAGAATGAAATTTCCAATCTTGTGGTTTCTTATTTTTACAGTATTTTTAATGGAACAAATGTTAATAAATACATTATTCCTAATGTTATTCTTATTATGGTTACCAAAGAGGATAATGATTTCCTACCCAGTATTCATTTACAATATAAAATCAATTAAATTCTCTTTAGTCTTAATGCTAACAGTGCCCCGAGACATGATGGTGTCAATAATATATTTTTTCAACACTACTGGGACATAATTCAATATGATGTATGTAAGGTGATTGTTTTTTACCAATTGTAATCATCATCATGGTATCAATTCAAAATTCATTAAGTTAATTCCTAATGTTTAGAATGCCTCTATGCATTATCTACTGAGGACTATCAAATTTATTAACACCTTATATAAAATCATTCCTCAAATCCTTACCATTCATCATTCTTCAATTGTTAAAAAAAATTTCTCATGGAATAAATTTGGTTTTATTTATAGTAAAAACATTAAGTATTGCATCTGAATTTCCCCCATATTCATCAATAATTTCAGTAAACCTAATAGGGGAGGCAATATTATAATTAATCATGAATTAGAAAGTCTTTTGGTACAATTTATTGGAGAATTATCTTTATATTCCTTTAATCTATTGGCTTCAATAATCTCTTTATTAATAGAATTAAAACTATTTCTAAATAATATTGTGTTTCCATTCAAATTAATGGCTCTTCTAGGGGATACATTTTCTGCACCAATGGTGTAAGATAAGTTGATCTACTATTATCCATTATATTCTATATTGTTGATGACTATTTAAGTATATTTCTCAATCGTTTAGAGGAGAAGAAGTAAATTTTTCCAATTCATTCTTCGATGAATTTGACCATGCCCATGCACCTTTTTTACAAAAATGATCTTTTTTTATATGGAGGTAAAAGAAACATAAAAAACATCAAGTCTAATCTTTCACATTACAATGAAATTTCTGGTCAATCCATTAGATATGATAAATTTTTTATTTTTTTTCAAAAAGAGTTTCCCAAAAAATAGTAAAATAAATAAAATTAATGATTTATGTCTGAAGTTAGATAATTTTTCTAATGAGCCAAGACTGAAGTATATATAAATTTGATTACTTTTGAGGAATAATTATACATGACACAAATAGATGCCCAAATACCATATTAGTTTAGTTCCTTTGGAAATAGGGAACATAATCTTCTTAATTGGTGAAAGATATTGAACATCTCCCATAATGACCTACCCCTTTTATTTTCCAAATAAAAACCTTTCTTTATATCCTTGGAAAATAAAACATAAATATGGTGAGCATAAATTCTCAAAAGGGTAAACATTTTATTATATTAGAAAACCCATAAACAAAATAATGTAAAAACATAAACATAATGTTTAAATTTAAAAATCACGAGTCATGAAAAAAATCTTGGAAAATAATTAGACATAGAACATAAAGTTCCATTAACCATGATAAAATAACAATGGAATAAAACATATAATTGTGGAAAACAATTAAGTACATAATTGGATTTTCATAGTAGCCAAGACATTGCTTACAAGGCCTTAATAGTTGAAAATGTAAATTAATGAACTAGGTTTACTTTTCATTCTAGTTTGGCTTTATGGAACACGATTTGCATGATGTTCCCACTACTGGAAATTTGAGTTATAGCAACGGTTTTAAACTATTGCTATAAGTCCTCAAACCGTGGGTATAGGTAATTTACAAGGCTTGAAAAATGATGGCTAAGTATGGAATGGATCTATACTTTGAATTATATCCACCGTTTGGTACTGTAGCTATAGGTATATAACCACAGTTCAAACCATGGATATAGGTACACAACCAGATTTCAAACTATGGTAATATAACTATATCCATGGTTTAGAACTATGGATATACTAGAGGAAGGATACAATTTATTTCCAGGTTTCGAAACCTTGGCATTAGACCTATAGACACAGTTAAAAACTGTGGAAATAGAACTATATCACCGGTTATAAACTGGGGCTATAGGGTTTGAAAAACCATAAAAAATAGCCACACCCCCTGCACAGCCCCCAGTAGTAGCCCAACCCCATTTGATAGCCCCCTCCCCCTGGATGCCCCCCTCCCCCTGAAAAGCACCCTGGATTCCCCACTTGAAGACCCCTCCCTCCTGGAAACCCTCCCCTCCCCTGGACATCCCCCCCACAGACCCTCCCCCTCCTGGACATCCCGTCCCTCCTGAACATTGGACACCCCACCCTATATAATAACACTCTCATGCCTCCCCAATACATCACCCCCATGGAGAACCCTACATTCTGGACACCACCCTACAACCCCCACCCTCTTGAACACTGGACACCCCCCATCATACATAAACCCCCTCCCTCTCCCCTGGATATCCCCATTCCCACTGAAAATCCCCCCTACAGCCCCTCCCTACTGGACACCCCACCTATAGACCCTCCCTCCTCGACACTGGACACCCCCACCCTAAATAAACCCCATCCCCTCTCCTAGAAAACCCCCTTCCCACTGCAAAGACCCCCCTCATTGAAAACCCACCCACCACCTCAGGACACCCCCTTCAAACCCCTCCCTCCTAGACACTGGAACCCCCACCCTACATAAACCCCCTATCCTGGACAACCCCCTCCCCTGCAAGGCCCCCATGGACAACCCCCCCTGCAAAGCCCCCCTCTTGGACAGACCAGGACCCCCCCCCCCAGACAGACCCTAGACATCACACCTCCCAGACAGACCCTATACACCGCCCCCAAACCCTGACCACCTCCCTAGACAGACCCTGCATAGAACCCCTCAGAGAGACCTGGAATAGAATACCCTAGATAGACCCTATACACCCCCAGACACACCATGGACACCCCCAGACCCTGGACACCCCCCAAAATAGATCCAAGACAACCCCCCCCCCCCCCCTAAACCAAGGACACCCCCTAGAAAGACCATGGACACCCCCACAAAATTTGGATTCCCCCAGACCCTGGACTGATCCTCCTGGACAGCCCATACCTCTACTCCCTGAGACAACCACCCCACCACCCTCTTGGGCTAACCCTTGACCCCCGAGAACATGGAAACCCCCCAGAATCCCACTCCCCTAAAAAAACACCCCTCCCACCATACTGAATAGACTATAAACCCCCCAACCTGGACACCCACTAGTCCCCCACTCCCCTAGACAGACCCCCTGATAGACCCTGTATAGACCCCATATGACAACCTCCCCCGACCCTAGACACCCCCTAGATTGACCATGGACACCCCCAAGAACCTAGACACCCCCAAACCCAAGAAAGATCCCCCTAGATATCCCAGACCTCCACTCCCTTGAACTGCCACCCCACCTTCCTGGACAGACCCTGGAACTCCCCCCACACCCCAGAACCTGGACACCCTCATACCCTATAAGGACCCGGCCTTAAACATTACTTATTATTGAATTAAATGAATAATTCACATTGAGAATCTTTTCAGGTTTAGAGTTTTAGAGAATTAGGACATAAATATTACATCTCAAAGATTACAAAGTAGACACATCTACTCAGCTCCCATTGTTTTCACAAAATAAAAACTGTTTAACAAAAGAGTCATGTCTAGTTCATTGTTTTAGACAGCCTGAAATTTTCCTTGATCCCATCCTTGATCCTATTCAACTTTATGTCATGTGAAAAAAATTTCAAAAAAAAATGGGATGAGCATAAAAAGCTCAGTGAGGGTTTTAACAATATGGAAATAAAATATTAGTCCATGTATACATAAGAATCAATGAAGTCATATATTACTCATAAAACATAAGCACATTAACATACCTCATGAAATCATAAGATTTATGAAAAACTCATAGAAATCATAATACATAAAGGTAACTTGAGGCATTAATAACATTCTTATGTAGGGAGTAACACTCTTAGTTACGTTTGGAATACCCATCACAGTATATTCCCTAAATTTCTGTGGAGAAACCTTAACGTTTAACCCCTTCGTGTTACCCAATGCATTGGAGAGCTATATCGGGCCCACCCGCCCTTAGTTTATCATGGAACCACCAGTATTCATAAACAATGCCCAAAAACCATAACATAATCATAGAACATATATTATGCACAAAAAATTATAACATTCACACATTTTAATTACAATATTTCTTTTTAAGATATTGAAATAATGAATTCATTCTAAAAACCATTTTCAAAACCATTTAAAACATTTAATAAAGAGAATTTTGAATCAAAGTGTTCCATACCACTTTGAAGATATTAACATTTTAAACCATAAATATCCATATAAATAAATCCTTAAAACCAATTTGAAAACATGGATATTAATGTGAAATATTTATAATAATAAATCATTAAATCATTTTAATGATATTTCAGTTAAAGTGTTTTTAACAAAATGAGAGACACTTGAATACAATAATTGAGGAATAAAATTTAATTAAAACATTAAAATATCTTCAGAATAAATGAATTCATGATATAATATTCCAAAGGATAGTATATACACCATATAAGAGTGAATTGGTGCATAACAACAATGAAGTCTCAATAGAAATGTAAAATGAGATGAAATCCCCAGTAAAGAAGGTACCCTAAAATTAAGGATAAATCAATCTCATAATTATGTGTGACAAATATAAATACACCCAATATAAGTGGATATTAAGTGTAAAATAATCAAAGTTTATTCACACATATTCAGAGGAGGACATATTCAATAACTACATGTTGAACCCAAAGAAATCGAAATTGGGTTTAGAAGTTCCCTTGGTAAAATATGACAGCCTAACGACGTCACATAAAATTTTAGAAAAAGAGATGATGAGATATATAAAGGGTATCTCATCACTTGGACATAAAATTTACGGAAATAATGATTTATAAGAACATATCCCCACATAATAAGATGAAAATTAAAAGACATAACAATATAAGTCTTTTAAAAAGAGGAGGGTGAATGGTTCCCTTACCGACTTGGGTAACTTTGGAAACGTACACCCCATTGAAGAAGGGTCATACAATGAATATTTAAATACCCATAAATGAAATTATATTACACAAAGATTATAATATTGGGAATTAAATACACCACTCAAATTAAATAGTGGAAAACGTAGCATAAATGTCACGGGAATAAAAGTGAGATGAAAAATCCCTTATGAAAACTCGGTAGCCTAACGGTGCCACATAAAACTTCCAAAAATGGATTTATGAGACCAAATAGGTTCTCTATTAATACTAACATAAAAATTAAATTATTATGAATATAAAATAACAACCCCAAACATTAGAAATATGAGCTTAAAATAAATGACATAAACGAGAGTACTTAAAAAGAAAGAGAGAGGTTGGATCCCTTATGAAAATTCGGCAGCCTAACGGCACCACTCAAAACATCCAAAATGGATTGATGAGAGAAAATAGGGTATCTCATCATATGAACATAAAAATTACAGTATGATTAATATAAAATAACATCCCTGTCATAAGAAGGATGATCTTAAAAGGAATGATATAAAATAGTGTACTTAAAAAGAAAGAGAGGGGTAGGATCCCTTACCTCATGTCCGACATGACACGATTGTTCTTTAATCTCATGAATAATAAAATTTGGTAAATTTATAATTTTTTAAGGACATAAATTAAATATTATTATTCTTTTAATATCAAATATTATAATGTTATAATAACTGGTTAATAAAGTGTGTTCATATCAGACATTTTTGTCGATGTTCGGTACATGAGTAAAAATCGAACTTGTTGGAAAAGAATTTTCCTTGTAATTATAGGTACATCATATCCAAAATATTATTGATGTTTTAAATATCATATATATCCAGTATATATAAATTATATACTATTCCATAGAATTTGTATATAAAAAATTAAAAGCACCATTCATGGAGACGGTAGGCCGTACGTACGCATGAATGCTACTTTCATTTTTTTTGTCATAATAATGGAATTAATAATAAAATGATAGATATATATATATTATAATTACAGAATTATATCCTTCATTTATATGTAATATATTACAGATATATCCATTATATATATGTACTTATAATAGTACATAACATTTGGAGATAAGAAATGAAATGTACCGTTCATGGTGACGGTAAGCCGTACGTACGCATGAACGCTACTTTCATTTCATTGGAAAATTAATGGAATTAAAACAGATGAGATATATATATTATATTTCCAGTATAAAATATATTCTATATATATCACATATGTTCATAAATTTCATTCTTTATACATTCCATGTATTGCAAGAACGAGTCACATCACTTGAGGGGGTGGTAGCCCACATTTTCTCAAATGAAATTATCACATTTGCACAACATGCAAAGGATAAATGTATGTATTAAATATAAAATAAAAAATAATAGAGAGGAAATAAATATAATAAATATAATAAATTAATTTAGTTCCATCAAAATGGCCACCATGAGAGGTGGTATGAGAAGATGGAACAATCATCGTTTCGTGAGTCAATAATTCGCCATCCACGGAAACAGTAAGTTCTTTAACCATTAGATAGAGGTCTGTGTTAGGGTAGCTCTAATCCTCCTCATAAAAACATCCTAGTATATATAAGATACTGGTTTTGTTACAAAATAAGTAAATAAATAAAAATATTTTAGGGGTTTGGAGAAGAAAAATAAAACAAAAGAACACAAGGGAAGACGTTACCTTTAAATCGGGTAACTCTCTTTGATTGGAGCTCAAAGGTTTCCTTGGAATGGATTATTCCAAAATTGTGGCTTCAATGATGAAGATAGGGGTGTGGAAGGATGAAATTTTCATGGGTTGGCCGAGCCAAAGGCTTGAGAGGTGTGTGTAAGGTGGTAGGGGTGGGGGCCTTTTATAAGAGGAGAGGAGTGGCACTCTTGGAAAGTTATAAAATATTATTTTATTATAAAATGTTTTTCGGATTTAAAAGGTCCTAAAAGGATATATTTCTAGGATAAGGTGATAAGGTTTCGAAATCCATCCATCAAATAGGTTTGTGAAAAGTTATGACTTATATTTAACCCTATATTCTCATTTTATTTAAATCGTTCATTTATGAGGTAATCACTGCATCATCACGGTGTCATAAATAAATTAATTTATTTAATGTATAAAAAATATAAAAAAAATATCATGATGTAGGAAATCGTTTTATCTTTCTAATGAATATTTATAGTTAAAAATATGTCTTGTGTAACCCCATGTAAAAATTGTTTTAATAAAACAACACATGTTTGCGACATTTTAATTTTATCATTAAATAAAAAGGTATTATTTCCATTTTCCTTCCAAAGTGGCTCCATGGGGTCCCCAAGTTGACCCATGGATTTTCTTGGTCGGCCATGGCTCATCCAATAAGGGTAGGACATGTGTCTAGGTCATTTCATAATATTAAAACATTATTTTTACCTTAAACTACAATAATTACCTCTAATCGTGATTAAAACTTAAAAGTTACTATTCACCCAAAAAAAAATTAATCTCATTGAAAAACATTTTACATCCTAATGAAAACCATGTATGTCAGATTTTTGAAATTAAAATCAATAAAGTGGTAAAGTTTCATTTAAACGAAAAATCAGTTTCTTTAACTACCACTTAGTAGTTTCACTATTCATCAAAAATTGAAGTTTTTCAGAAAATTACCAAAAATTCACCCTAAGATATATTTGATATTCCGAATTCAAAAATGATGTCCATTTTAGAAAATTAAAAACATACAAGTTTCATTAATTAATTTATTAATCAATTTCCGCTGTCAAAACAAATAGCGTGTTTTTATGGAACAATAAGTATCAAAAGATTGACACTAGTTTAAGTCCAATTTCAAGATGAAATTAATTTCAACGGCCACTATTGGATTAAATGGTAAAAATATATTCTAATTTCACTTTAAAAAAAATTCTAAATTTAATATAACCATATAAATAAATTATATTAAAAAGAGGTTTTGAATTAAAATACAACATTTTTCACTATTTATTTAAAAACTAAACTTTATCGGAAAAATACCTAAACTTTACACAAAATAAACTTTGATTTCCCGATTCTAAAGAAGAATTTTATTTTGTCAAATATAAACCATAAAATTGTCAAAAAGTGGATTTAAAAGAGGTTCATCATCAAAAGGTGATTAATCGAACTTTTAAAGAATATTAGAATGTTTACTCTTAAAATTGGATTCATTCGTATTTTTAATCCTCTAAAACTTATTGTAAAAAGTAAAAATATTTGACAAACATATATAATCATTTTTTATTTAGTTCTGTTCATTCTAGCCATTACAACAGCTAGGCGTTATCTACAATTTAAAATAATATTATTTTATAATTAGAGTGCAATGTAAGATTCGCAAGAAACTCGTTGTTGTGTATTGGGTACGCCATCGAGCATAGTGTCCACTTTAAAGTAATATTAATATTTTATTCACAAATATGGATAAATATGAAAATGTCATATTCTTTATTTACCTGGGGTGTTACATCCTTCCCCACTTTTTGGAATTGCGTCCTCGCAATTTTAAAATTGGGCTTGGAAACTTCATTGAAAATACCACATCAGAACAAGAGTAAAACTATCACTTTAAAATAAAGAATGATAAGTACAAAGGTCACCCAAGTCAACCCATATTAGAATTCCAAGTATGAAAATATGGATATGGAGAAGAAAATAAAGGGTTATGTTCTGATGGAGGGTGATAGTAAACATGTTTAGGAGAAAGTTTACCACAAGAAAATCACACACTTGTGATGGGTTAAACGGTATTTGATTCCCCAGTAGGAAAAATTAACAGAAAATTTTTTTTTTAAGTTACTTTTCATTGATGAATTTATTTGTGAGCTTAACTAAAACATAAGAAACATACTTACTTGTCATGTAGACTTTCAACTTTTACTAGATTCCTTAATCAAACTCATATTTTCTCTAAAAGACGAGTCTTTAAGAAGACTTGTTCACATTAAGAGTACTATAATCAACTTCTTGAGAATCACCTAATCCAAAAAAGAGAACTATATATTTCCCATGTCTTTAGACAAAATCCAAAACCAAATTTGTTTGTATGAGATCAGATAATCCACAAAAGTATAATCCTTTTTAAAAAGAAAATCTATTCTTAATCTCCAAAATTTGTCCAAAAAGAAAACCCAAAGATCAAAGAAGACCAATCGATAAAAAATTGTCCATAAAATTCTTCAAAGTAATCCTAACTATGATTGAAACCCAAATATTTGAAGGATTTAATCACATAGTCTTCCAAGGTCCAAATTAACTTTTATCTCCAAATAACATCAGTTGCTCTTAAATTCTCATATTGAAAATTAATTAACCTAATCAAATATCCTCAATGATATGTTAATAATTTCCATAGATAACCCAAAATAAACTTACTCTTGATTCCTAAAATCATCTAACTAACAAGAATTAGTCAAACTAACCAGGGACTTCACGTATTCTAGTAGAAGGCGATAAATACCAGTCTCACTTTGGTTGTGGGTTCGATTCCCACTGCTTTGTCTGACGCGACAGGTTGTCACACAGTCTGCGTGTTTCCCTTTTTCCAAAACTATATAATTCATAAAACATTCCCAAAAATGAGATAAAATCTTCAAAAATAATCATAACATATTTTTACATCAATTTTATCTCAAGCCTTTCATTTTCCATCATAATATATAATAACCCATAATTACCTCAAAAGTAAGGATCATATAAACCCTAATGGTTACCTTTATAATTATTACATGAACTTCCACATGGATTGGTCATCTTGTACATGATGCATTACAGAACATACCAAGGTACAAGTGGTTGATCATGACTCCTTAATAGTTGGTTTAGAACAACAACGAGTTTCCTCATTGAATCCCCCATTTCGTCCAATCTCTTAATCAGAGAACCACCACAGTTTCCTTCAAACCTATTGTCACTTTGGTGCCTTCTAGATCTATCCATTCACTAAAAAAAATGTCAGTGTGAGTATATCAAAAAAACCATCATGTACTAATGAGGAAGATAAACAGTAAGATATACTTACTCATTCAAATTATCTAAAAATAGGACTCTTTCTGAAATCCTAACCATTATGGTAATGTCACTTATGCCAAGAAAATACACTAACCTCTAAAGTTATCTAAACCGACCTCTGATACAAACTATAAGGACTTGGAGTTAAACATTACATATTATTGAATTAAATGAATAATTCATATTCAGGATCTTTTCAGGTTTAGAGTTTTAGAGAATTAGGACATAACTATTACATGTCAAAGATTACAAAGTAGACACATCTACTCAGCTCCCATTTTTTTCACAAAATAAAAACTCTTTAACAAAAGAGTCCTGTCTAGTTCCTTGTTTTAGATAGCCTGACATTTCCTTGATCTCATCCTTGACCTATTCAACTTTCTGTCTTGTGAAGAAGATTTCAAAAAAAACTTGGGATGTTCATAAAAAGATCAGTAAGAGTTATAAAAATATGGAAATAAAACATTAGTCCATGTATACATAAGAATCAATGAAATCATACATTACTCATAAAACATAAGCACATTAACATACATCATGAAATAATAAGATTTATGAATATCTCATAGAAATCATAGGACATACTGCTAACTTGAGCCATTCATAACATTCTTACGTAGGGAGTAACCCTCTTGGTTACGTTTGGAATACCCATCATAGTATATTCCCTAAATATCTTCGGAGAAACCTTAACGTTTAACCCCTTCATGTTACCCAATGCATTGGAGAGCTATATCGGGCTCACCCGCCCTTAGATTATCACGGAACTGCCTGTATTCATAAACAATGCCCAAGAACCATAACATAATCATATAGCATAACTTATGCACAAATAAAAAAATATAACATTACCACATTGTAATAACAATATAACTTTTTAAGATTTTGGAATAATGAATCCATTCTAAACACCATTTTCAAAATCATTTAAAAAATTTAATAAAGAGATTTTTGAATCAAAGTGTCCCATACCACTTTGAAGCTTTTAACATTTTAAACCATTAATATCCATATAAATAATTCCATAAAACCATTTTGAAAACATGGATATTAATTAGAAATATTTATAAGAATAAATCATTAAAACATTTAAATGATATTTTAGTTAAAGTGTTTTTAACAAAATGAGAGACACTTGAATGCAATAATTGAGGAATAACATTTAATCAGAACATTATAATATCATGAGAATAAAGGAATTCATGATATAATATTCCAAAGGATAGTATATAAACCATATAAGAGTGAATTGGTGCATAACAACAATGAAGTCTCAATAGAAATGTAAAATGAGATGAAATCCCCGGTAAAGAAGGTACCATAAAATTAAGGATAAATCAATCTCATAATTATGTGTGTAAAATATAAATACACCCAATATAAGTGAATATTTAGTGTAAAACAATCAAAGGTAATTCACACATATTCAATGGAGGACATATTAAATAACTACATGTTGAACCCAAAGAAATCGAAATTGGGTTAAGAAGTTCCCTTGGTAAAATTTGACAGCCTAACGACGTCACATAAAATTTTAAAAAAAGAGATGATGAGAGAGATAAACGGTATATCATCACTTGGACATAAAATTTACAGAAATAAGGATATATAAGAACATATCCCCACATAATAAGATGAAAATTAAAAGACATTACAATAGAAGTCTTTTAAAAAGAGGAGGGTGAATAGTTCCCTTACCGGCTTGGGTAACTTTCGAAACGTACACCCATTCGAAGAAGGGTTATACAATGAATATGTAAATACCCATAAATGAAATTATATTACACAAAGAGTATAATAATGGGAATTACATACAATAATCAAAGGAAATAGTTTCCAACATAACATAATTGTCACGAGAATAAAAGTGAGATGAAAAATCCCTAATGACAACTCGACAGCCTAACGACGCCACTTAAAACTTCCAAAAATGGATTTATGAGATCAAATAGGGCCTCTCTTAATATGAACATAAAAAGTAAAGTATGAGGAATATAAAATAACATCCCAAAACATAAGAAATATGACCTTACAAGAAATTACATAAATGAGAGTACTTAAAAAGAAAGAGAGAGGTTGGATCCCTTACGAAAATTCAGCAGCCTAACAGCGCCACTCAAAACATCTGAAATGGATTGATGAGAGAAAATAGGTTATCTCATCATATGAACATAAAACATACAGTAGGATTAATATAAAATAACATCCCAATAATAAGAAGGATGAGATTAAAAGGAATGACATATAATAGTGTACTTAAAAAGAAAGAGAGGGGTAGGATCTCTTACCTCATGTCCGACATGACTCGATCGTTATTTAATCTCCTGAATAATAAAATTTGGTCAATTTATAATTTATTGAGGACCTAAATTAAATATTATTATTCAGTTAATATCACATATTATAATGTTATAGTAATTTCTTAATAATGTGAGTTCATATCAGTCGTTTTTGTCAATGTTCGGTACATGAGTAAAAATCGAACTTGTTGGAAAATAATTTTCCATGTAATTATAGGTACATCATATCCAAAATAGTTTTGACGCTTTAAATATCATATATATCTAGTATATATTCATTTTATACTATTACATAGCATTTGGATATAAAAAATTAAAAGCACCATTCATGGAGATGGTAGGCCTTACGTACGCATGAACGGTACTTTCATTTTTTTGTCATATTAATGGAATTAATAACAAAATGAGAGATTTATATATTATAATTCCAGAATGATATCCTTCATTTATATGTAATATATTACATATATATCCATTATATATAGGTACATATAATAGTATATAACATTTGGAGATAAGAAATGAAATGTACCGTTCATGGAGACGGTAAGTCGTACGTACGAATGAACGCTACTTTCATTTCTTTGGAACATTATTGGAATCAAAAGAGATGAGATATATATATATATATTATAATTCCAGTATAATATATATTTTATATAGATCACATATGTTCATCAATTGCATTCTTTATACATTCCATGTATTGCATGAACGAGTCACATCACTTGAGGGGGCGGTAGCCCACATTTCCTCAAATGAAATTATCGCATTTCCACAACATTCAAAGCATAAAATTATGTATTAAATATAAAATACAGAAGCATAGAGAAGAAATAAATATAATATATATCATAAATAGATATAGTTCCATCATAATGGCCACCATTAGAGGTAGTATGAGAAGATGTAACAATCATCGTTTCATGAGGTAGTAATTCGCCATCCATAGAAATAGTATGTTCTTTAACCATTAGACAGAGGTGTGTGTTAGTGTAGCTATAATACTCCTCAAAACAAAATCCTAGTATATTTAAGATACTTGTTTTGTTACAAAAGAAATAAATAAAAAGAGTTTAGGGTTTTTGAGAAGAAAAAAAAACAAAAGAACACAAGGGAAGACGTTACCTTTAAATCAGGTAACTCTCTTTGATTTGAGATCAAAGGCTTCGTTGGAAATATTATGCCCAAAGTGAGGATTCAATGATGAATAGATGGGTGTGGAGAGATGAAATGTTCAGGGTTTTGCCGAGTCAAAGGCTTGAGAGGTGTGTGTAAGGTGGTAGGGGTGGGGGCCTTTTATAAGAGGAGAGGAGGGACACTCTTGGAATGTTATAAAATACTACATTATTATAAAATGTTTTTCAGATTTAAAAGGACACAAAAGGATATATTTCGAGGATAAGGTGATAAGGTTTCGAAATCCATCCATACAATAGGTTTTTAATAAGTTTATGACTTATATTTCATCCTATCTTCTCATTTTATTTAAATCGTTCATTTATGTGGTAATCACTACATCATCACAATGTCATAAATAAATTAATTTATTTAATGTCTAAAAATTATAAAAAAAATATCATCACGTAGGAAATCTTTTTATCTTTATAATTAATTTTTATAGTAAAAAATTTGTCCTGTATAACCCCATGTAAATTGTTTTTTAATAAAACTACACATGTTTGTGACATTTTAATTTTAACTTTAAATAAAAAGGTCTTATTACCATTTTCCTACCAAAGTGGCTCTATGGGGTCCCCAGGATGACCCTTGGATTTTCATGGTCTGCCATGACTCATCCAATAAGGGTAGTACATGTTTCTAGGTCATTTCATATTATTAAAACATTATTTTTACATTAAACTACACTAATTACCTCAAATTGCGATTAAAACTTAAAAGTTATTATTCACCAAAAAATTATTTTAATCCCATTGAACCAAATTTTACATCCTAATGAAAACCATCTATGTCATATTTTTTAAATTAAAATCACAGAAGTGGTAAGGTTTCATTTAAACGAAAAACCAGTTTCTTTAACTACCACTTAGTGGTTTCACTATTCATCAAAAATTGATGTTTTTCATAAAATTACCAAAAATTCACCATAAGCTATATTTGATTTTCTGAATTCAAAAATGATGTCCATTTTACAAAATTAAAAACATATTAGTTGCATTAATTAATTTAATAATAAATTTCCGCTGTCAAAACAAATAGCATGTTTTTATGGAACAATAAGTATCAAAAGATTGACGCTAGTTTAAGTCCAAATTCAAGATGAAATTAATTACAATGACCACTATTGGATTAAATGGTAAAAATATATTCTAATTTCACTTTAAAACCAATTCAAAATATAATATAATCATATAAATAAATTAGATTAAAAAGAGGTTTTGAATTAAAATACAACATTTTTCACTATTTATTAAAAAATGAACTTTATCTGAAAAATACAAAAAATTTACACGAAGTAAATTTTGATGTCCCGATTCTAAAGAAGCATTTTATTCTGTCAGATATAACACATAAAATTGTCAAAAAGTGGATTTAATATAGGTTCGTCATCAAAAGGCGGTTAATCATCCTTTTGAAGAATATTTGAATGTTTATGGTTAAAATTGGATTCATTCGTATTTTTAATCCTCTAACATTTATTATAAAAAGTAAAAATATTCGACAAACATATATAATCATTTTGTAGATAGTTATGTTCATTCCCGCCATTACAATATTTAGGCATTAACTACAATTTAAAATAATATTATTTTATAATTAAGGTGCAATGTAAGATTCCCAAGAAACTCGTTGTTGTGTATTGGGTACACCATGGAGCATAGTGTCCACTTTAAAGTAATATTAATATTTTATTCACAAATATGGATAAATATGAAAATGTTATATTATTTATTTACCTGGGGTGTTACAGACCCCCCTCACACCCCTGGACAAACCCCCCCTCCCAGACCCTGGACACCCCCTAGACCCTGGACAGATCCCCTTGGATATCCCATACCCCCACTCTCCAAAACACCCCCTCCTAGACAGAACCTGGGACCCCTATAACCCGCACACCCCCTCCATAATAGCATTACCTTATAGAAGTACTCATATCCTCTAGCTACGATAAAAAAACACCACCTTCCAAATAAAACTGATCTCAAGCATAATTTAATATATATATTAAGAATTCAAACACCCTCCAATATAAAAAATATAAAATTTCAATTTCAATATCATCATAATAGAAAAACAATTTTATAAAATTTAATGTATTAACAAAGAATAAAATTTACATATAAAATGAACCTCAATTTCAACATCACCAAAACCATCATGACCCTCATCATCTCTTATAGAAACACCAACATCATTATCAACTCATCATAGACCACCTCCACTACCACCACCACCATCATGATCATTGAAATATTAATTTGTTTACATACCTAAATTAATGTAAGGAGTGAAGAATCCTGATAAACATAAGGCCTAAAACTGAGAACACATTTAATTAATAAAAACATTCTTTGTTTATGTGGTGATTCATATAATATCATAATGTTACTAATAAAATACTCTAATAAACATAATTCATAAAATTACAACAATTATAATTATTTAAAACATTGAAATATTATTGTGTATGATGAATCGTGAACCCCCCATACCCCCCCACTGCCCCCCTTGAACCCCACCCGCACCACCCTTGCGCCCCTCCCCCTGCCCCCCTACACCCCTCCTGCACCCCCACTCTGCACCCTCTCCCACATCACCCCTTTCAACCCACCTACACCGACTACACCCTCCCCAACTACCACATTTCACCCACTCCACCTGCACCCTCCCCACTGCCCCCTTACACCATCCCTGCACCCCCCAGCACCCCTACACCCCGGTACTACCTACACCTCACTACACCCCACTACACCTCACTCTACCTGCACCCTCTCCACTGCCCTGCAGAACCCCCCCACCCTACACCCCCTAGACCCTTCCCCCACTGCCCCCTTGCACCATCCTTCACCCTCCCCACTTCCCTTCATACCCCCTTCCCCCTCCCCCTACAAGTTTTACCACCCCCACTGGACTACTTGAAACCCACCTGCACCCTCCCCACTACCTTGTAGACCACCACCCCCCTCTGCACCCCACTGATGGGTAACATTACAAATGAAAATAATCATTTCGGATGATGTAATGATGTTAACCACACTATAAAAAAATGACATTATTACCTAGGTTTGAGTAACTGATAAATAAAAATATTCATTTTTAATAAGATATTAAGGTTAATATGAATGAAAAATAACAATGTAATAAGAAAAATAAACATATTCTGAAGGTTTTCATGGATGTATAGTCATAAAAATTTGAGGAATCAACATGGTTGGATGAAAAAGAAAATAAGGATGAATGTTCATATCTAGAGTACATGAAGAAGAAAACCCCATATACAAAAAATTAAACAAAGAAAAAGATGTCTATGAAGAGTAAGAGGATTAATTACTAAATAATCAAGTATGGCCAAATGAAGTGAGACGAATAAAGCATGAAAAATGATTCTCTATTGAGATAATAATCTCAATTAATCCCCGTTGAACTAGAAAGAATGTCATCTTATTTTTCCAATTGTTAATATCATTATCACCATCAAATTTATCGATATAGAACCTAGTTTTTGTAATGTTTACAAGAATATTAGATGTCTATTTCATGCCAACAACGCTCTGTGTACACCCTTAAAATCTAACCAATCTAAAGCAGCAACTATGTTTACCAAAATAAATTTGAAATAAAGGTAAATTTATGAATAAAAAATTGGCTCTAATCAAATATATTGGATCGATAGATGGAATTTATGATGTGATCATGATGTAGAAATACACAAAATCCTTTACTAACAAAACAAATGTGATTGATAAAAAAGGAAAAAATGTCTGGATCTGATATAACATTTGGAGGAGTAATGGTGAAAAGAGAAAAAGGAATAACATACAAACACCTAAAGAACGATATGGGGATTTGAAAGTAGTAGTCCAATAAAAAATAATCTAAATATTCATGAGGAAATAATTTAATGAATGAAGTAGGGAACAAATAATATATGTTATTTATTCTATTTGGACCCTATATGCACAGCAAGAACACCACCCAAACTCATGTATTTTAATAATATCAGAATAAGAAAAAATTATAGTATACAATTATAAAGAAACATCAACATGATAAAAAAATTAAAACATTAAAATATGATTCAAAGAATTACAGTACTGAAAAAATAGATCTGGTTGTCCTGATCACACCCCTCCCCCTGCTCCCTACCTACAAACCCCCTCCCCCTTCACCCTGCGCACCCCCCTGCCCCCTGCCCCCCACATGCACACCCCCTCTCCCAGGCCCCTGCCCCCCCACCTGCACACCCCCCTACACCCTCCCTTTCCCCCACTTGCACATATTTCCCCCTAGTAACCCCACTCTCCCTGCCCCTACCGCCCACCAGCACACCCCCATGCCCCTCCCCTACCCCAAACTACACATCCCTCCCCAAAGAAACCCCACAACCCACTACCCCCACCTGCACACCCCCTCCCCTTCCCCTCCCCCTACTCCCCACCTGCACATCCCCTCCCCTACCCCATCCCCATTCCCCCAACTACACACCCCTCCCCTTTCCCCCATCACATCCCATTCCCCCAACCTACACACCCCTTCCCTATCCCCTGCCCACCCCCTACCCATCCCACACCTTCCTACCCACCACATTCACCCCTACCCACCCTCCACATTTCATTCAACTTTAACCACTTAATTAAATATATTTATAAGGGATCATTTTTGATGTTGTTTAAGAAAAAAACTATTTTTCCCTTGATCAGGATAATGGATGATTTCCCGGAATCCAATCGTGAATTTGAAATGAGTAGTTGTTTCTATTATGAGTAATAAATCATTATTTTTTGGATAATCCATTATACTTTCCATGGATTTGTATACATTATGTGGGGATTTCATAATAACCTATATCATTATGAGTCCAGAAATTCAAATGAAATTGAATTTTTAGTCTCCAAGTAGTGAGAGTTTCAAGAAGTGATATTTAGAAAAAAAATCTGATAGTTGGGAAGTCTCTTAAATATTTTTATGCATATTTAGGTTCATGTGGTTCATGGGGTAATCAAGAAGCATTTAGAGGGTTTCTTATCCATTCCACTAAATTTTAAGACCCATCAATTACCATATCTTGGTACTCTGGGTACCAAGTCTAATAAAGGAAAAAATAGTTGATTTTGAGTTTTATAGTGGGGTATCCATTAGTGGGGAACAATGTATGGCTTATTGGATAGCCATGTGCTTGGTTTATGGTTGTGTTCTTTATATATTTCATACACCCTTACTGTATTCATGTTGTCTATGCCTTGAATGAGATAGTGGTGCTACAAGATATTATAAGAGACCTGACCTAAAGATTTGATTGGTGATATAAGATGAGATATGGGACATCAACCTATGTGAGTGGGTGATATAACGAGATGAGATGAAATACCTCACCCCGAGTGAGATGTTTATAGTATAAGATAAGATATATGACCACACCCAAAGTGAGATGGTTTCCATTTTAGAGGGTTATTTTGAAGTCACTCTGAGTGAGTGGGATGTGTTATTAGATAAGTTACGAGACCTCACCTTGAGTGGTAGGGTGGAAGTATGAAATAAAACATGAGATCATAACTTTCTATGGGACCCCTCATTAAGGGAGAGGGTTATAGCATGAACAATTAGTGGAAACTATGTGACCCAGGCTGCATAGTTTGTATAAACAATGTGGCTGCAGACAGGGGATCCTAAAAGTCCACATGGTTAGTCTACAACTATTCAGGCTTAGATGCACAACCATTAGGACTTTTGGAGATGGGGGAATATACATTAATCAGAGTTTTCACATAGTTTTTGAATTTTGTGCATAAACTATGTCCAGTGGGGTTTTGAAAAAAATAGCATTTTACCCTCTCAATAATTCTAAAAAATATTTATCAATTTCCCTTACATACAATGGATATTCTAGGGGTTTGTACTCCCAAAGATCTTCCTCCTCCATGACTGGATCTTCTACTACTCCTTCTGGCATCTGTTTTCAATTCCTTTGGAAGCATGGGATAACACATGTTAAGAATAACATCATGTTCATACTACCAAGTATGAGTTCAATGATCTTGGTGTTATGGTTCTATCTCAATGGTACAACTTCCAAAATCATCCAATGGTTCATTTCGACATGTATGAAGATATTCTTGATGAGAATAAGTCATTCAAGACTGAAATTAAGGCACTCCTGCACACTCTATAAAGTGTTGTATTATGATATTTTGAGTTCACTAAAAGGTTTGAAACCTATATAACTTCCACCTCAAATCCTTAAGTTGTTCCAGTTTTTAGAGTGGAGTTGATCAATTTCTATCAAAATGCACTACAAAAATATATAAAACCAAAAAATAAAAAATGTTCTAATTAAAATTTTTCCAATGAATAAAATCGAAATAAACCATACCCAAATCCAATGTTGAAGTTATTGTATTTGATGGTGGTGGATAGAACTAACCTCACTATTAGAATACACCTATAAGAAAATAGTGGGAAAAGAAATGATATATAGTGACTTCTTATATATATGTGATCAGTGTGTCAACTGTACATGATAAATGGTACATGAATCTATAACCAACAATGAACAAATAATATTCAGATTGATATGTACATCCCAATACTACATAACATGATCACTAAAAAATCCCTTTATTTTTCAAACATCATTCATTCAGCTCAAATCACAATTATTTAAGCTTGGATTAATAACCCAAGCATTGAATCAACATCATCTATATTATTCTTAAAAACTCATGGTGTTCTTTTTATTAAGAAGATCATTCACTCCCCTGCCTCTGTACCACCCCCAGACCCCCTCTTTCACCCCCTGCACCTACATCAATTCCCCCTGCCCCACCCCCTTCCCCCATTTCACTCCTTCCCCTAATAAACACCCTATCTATATTTCACCCCTACCTCTACCCCTTTCAACCCACTACCCCCTCCCCACTGCACACCCCCTCCCCCTGAGCATTTCATGATTTCATTGCAACCATATAAATATCAGATCATTGTGTAACCCTAGCATAACAAATTATCAAGTCCAAATAGCAAACTAGTAATCATGAATGGCTCCATGAATATATTCCATGAATCGTGGGATTGTATATAAAATCCAATAAAACGAATGGTTTTAGGTTGATTCCTAGGAACCTCAAGTAATCACTGATTAGAAAACATCACCCAAGTCAGCATGCCAAATGGTCGGATCCCATGCATCCTGACCATGAATAAGTAAAATCATTAGGATTTAATAGATAATACTAGGGATAACATATTCATCTCATAATAATAATAATCTTCAAAAGAAATAATTAATCCTATAATCCAACTCAGTTAGATCCTAGTTAGGTTGGGCATCCTAAGGACTGGTGGCATCCAAATCATCCCATATAGAATGAAGGTCGAATACCAACATCCCATGAATTATTCACATGGTTTAATAGCCGAATCCAATGATACTTGTCAAAAATCCTAGATGAAATCATCATGTATAAATTCTCTCACAACCATACCACATAAGGCCCATGGTCGGGTCCTAGGAAACATTCTTAGGCAACCACCATACCAACTTCACATCAGGCCCATAGGTCAGGTCCTAAGAATTCCTTCTATGAACCATGGTTGCATCCAAAAATAAACATATGAAGGTATAAAATAAGATAAGGTTTTATTAATTTCCAAACCCATCACTACAATTCCTAACCCCATGGGACTATAAATTTGATGCAGGTTTTAAGGTGACAGCAACTACCATCCCTACCAAGGCTAGATGCATCCGCTTAGGGTTGGTTAGTCAACAGGGAACCCATTAGGGTCCCCTAGGTTACAATATAATAGAGGCACCCTTACATAGTTCCTTGGTCTCAATCCAGGTCCCGGTGAAAGAATTTATGCTCAAAGTAAGACTATTTTTCTTGGCATCATAATCAATGGAGCACCATCTTTTTTACTACACAAGATATGTCATCTTGAAAAGACTCAAGAGATCACACATGACCCATTTTGTCTTTGAGGTCTCACAATGCCAATCTGCTCACCCAACGCATGTCCATAACCTAGGCTATGTGTGTCTCATGTTAAGGACTAGATTATTAGTTTCCAAGGTTATCCAACTAGTACTAAGTCCCATCAAGGGCTTATCACATTATAAATCATAATCGATGAATTTCAATTTAATAATTTAATAAATTTAATTAATTAAAACCAATTAATTTATATATTCGTTGTGGAGTTAATTTAATTTAAATAAATTAATCACTTGATTAGTAAGAAATCCAACCATGATTATAAATCAAAATTATAAATACCACATGGTAAAGTATGTATACTGCATATCTTTATTTGATGCTTTTCGAATTATTTCCCATATGGAGGAAGAATATTCCAAGGCACACCCTGATCTTTCCATTATGAGTCCTAAACCACATCACTAAGAAATATCCCAACTCTGTCTAAGAATCATTAAAAAAATATCTATAACATTTAAATTTAATTTATCAATTTAATTACAAAAGAGAGTAATCATAAAAAGTATAACTGGATACCTTTTTACACTAGAACCACTTCCAACAACATCCTAAGGTTCTATCTCATATCCCCAGACCTACATTAAGAAATGTCCCCAAAAAACAATGCCAATAATGTTCTAAATTTAATATAAAATGTAGTGAAAGACAAAGAAAACCCAAAATGATAACATAACATTCCAAATTGCTGAGAAATCAGGTGTAGATGGAATCATGGGATATCCTCATATTAGGTTTTATGAAAGACCCTTGATAAATGAAATAACGTTTCATATAAAGACATTTTGACATGCTTGTCAAGAATCAAACGTCATAAAGATCATACAACTCATATAAATTGATGAAGAAACTTAGGGACACCTACCACATAGTTATATGATCCTCTCCATCCGATATTGATGGATGAACCAATCTAAATCAATATGATTCCTCAAAGTAGATAAAATCCCCCATGTTATAGATTTAGAATTAAATGCCAAGAAATGGTGAGAGTGACCGCTATGGGTACCGTCAGGGTTGGAGGGTCCCACATAGAGGGTTTCCGGGAAGAGGGCTCCATTGTGAGATAGGTCGAGGGAGGAGGGATGCAGATCAAGGAAGAATGGAGTAGGATGGAACCATCGTGGGACAGGCCGATGGAGGAGGGTTGAGGATCGGGGTGAGATGGAGGAGGAGGGTGTCACCGTGAGAGAGAGGTCAAGGGAGGAGGGTTGATAAATGGGGGAAGATGGAGGTGGATGGCATGGAGGGTCGCGTATTAGGGGTGAACAAAGGAGGATCCTAACAGATTTTGGGAAAAAGGGGGGACGACAAAGTTTAGCCCTGAGTTTTTAATTGAACTGCGGCTATAAACTAGCTATAGCCAGAGACATATAAAATCATGGCTATGGGTCCCTGGCGAAAACCTAAATTTCCAATAGTGTCCTGCCCTATATCACAGAATCGAATTTACTTTCCATTCCATTCATCAATATCTCATTAGATATAATCCATTACCCAATGTATTAGAGGGAGATATATGACCCACCCATATCATAATGAAACAATTACTACATGTGTAACAAAAACATAAATCATTCATCATAGAATAACTCATGAAATAAAATGGGTTTCTTAAAAATCAGTCCATCAGAACATAATCCAAATAAAATAAAATAATTTTTAAAAAATAATTCTTTCATAATCAAAATAAAATAAATTTAATAATAGGGATATAAATTTTACGCTATATGATATTATATGGAAAATTATTTTGATAAAACAATTGAACTTAATTCTTGATGAAAAAATCCTTTCTTCTTGGAAACCCTTCTCTTTTCTCAAAATGCCATGAAATTTTAATAGAAAAGAATTTAATTTAAAATACACTTGGAATATTGTAAATTAATCTTTATGGAAGTAAGAAAATATGAAGTTTTAAAGATAATTTCATTCTGTATAAGATAAAACAACACTCTTCTCGTACTCTTTCTAGAAAAGTCAAAAAGTACCTCATATCAAAAATGAAAGAAAGATTCCTTCTATAACATTTAGTAAAAGTTAAAAATGAGTAAAAATTACATTAATCGTATATAAAATAATATTAAAACTTTTATGAAAATATTTTTATGAAAAATGGATATGAATGATAAATATATCCCTAGTAAATACTTATGTACAAAAAATCTCAGATAAAAATGAGATTGCAAAATTATCCATTACCTTAGTTCCAATTTACACTGTATGTGTCCAAAACTCTTGTATAGTGGTTTTAGAAATATTATTAACTTAAAATAGGACCATAATAATATTGATGATATCATATATGATTCACCTATGACATTATATTACCCATTTATTTATCAATTCCACGTTAAGAGCAACATTTTAGGTAATAATAGTTTTATTTATCATACGTGTTTTGACTTTTTCTTCTTGATATTATAACATAGATCATAAATTAGTTACTTTATTGATGTAAAAAATTACTTTTATATCATATATATTTAGTATATAAGTATACATAATTGATATATGAATTAAATGAAATATATTTTTATTGGAGACGGTAGGTCGTACGTACGTGTAAACACTATTGACATATCCTTATTCAATTTAATAGAAGAATGTAAATGAAACAAAACGACCCAGATATAAATATATATACACACATAAATATAGTATAATTATAATGTCATATATTTCATTCTTATTTATTATATATACCTTATAATCATTCTTGAATGTTTAAATTGGAGAATAAATCTCATTGTGTCGAGGAGACGGTAAACTTCACAAACAGGCGAGTGAAGATATCATTCCTTTGATGGTTAAATAAAATGGAATTGGATAGTATATAAATTTTATAGAATATATATTATTCTATATTAATTATATACATCCATTATAAATATAATTATACCAATACAAATTATGTATTGTCGAATAAAAAATTACACCACGACGTAGAGACGGTAAGCCGCACACACACACACATGATGGTATTGTTATACGTAGGATGGATAAAATGAGGTATAAGGCTATCCCATAATTATAATAACATTTAATCCTGTATAATATACATTAATTTTTTATTTTTTAAGTGTAAAACAAATTAAGATAAAGTATAAGAAGAAAATAACTTTGAAAGAGGTCATAAAACAATTACCAATTTTTTGGGTATCTCTTTTTGGTATGAACAAAATGACTCATTAAGATAGATTTATTACCAAATGGTGGAATATAGGATGAAGTGAGTAATGTTTGTAGGATAGTTGGGTAGTGTTTGTCCAATCCAAATGGTTTTTGACGTGTGATTAAATGATAAGGAGAGGTTCCCTTTTATAAGAGACGTGAGGGACACCCTTGGAAAGTCTTGAGATATTAATTTATTATTTTTTTTGTTAATAATAATCCCAAAATCATTTATTTATAATATAAGATGAGTATGGGTCGATATTATCTCATGAAATAAAATTTATACATGTTTTGAGTTTATTTTACACCTTATCATTTTGATTTATCCCTATTTAATCTGTTTAAATTTTTTTGTGGTAATAATATTCATAATATTAAATGGATTTAAATACTTACTTAAGTATTGTGAATTGTCCAAATTTTGAAATTGAATCAATTTTCCGCAATAATTTTCACTTTCTAATATTTAAATGTTTTTTTGTGATTTTTTAATAATTTAATAATATGTTAATTTTAGAAAATATCAAAAGTGTCAATTTCAACACTATTAAATTATTTTACATTAAATAAAATCCAAAAATAAGGTAAATTTTTAAAAAATATTTAATACCCTTCTAACATGTCATATTCAAGAAGAAAATTCATGGAGTACATTAATTAGTTCATATAATATTTCTCTTAATTTTTTAAAACCATTAATTTGATGTTTCTATTAATAAAATAATTTCTAAATCACTATTGTGTTATCAATAATGGTAATTATTTATTATCTGTAAATTCAAAATAAAGTCACATGATATAAATAATAATATTATATTTTTGGAGACTATTTGTGTTTGATATTTTATCATGTTTGTCACAACATTAAAATCATTATACTCATTAGATATATAAGAGAGACATATTGTCTCTTTATTTTATTTTAATTATAATTAATTCACTTTCATAAACAAAAAGTAAATTAAATAAATAAAATCCAACCCTTAGGTGATATTGGTCTAATTTAACTCATCTAATAGGATTTTGGTAGGGGTTAGGTAAATTTTATTATCCTTATCTTCTTGTTTGTTACCAAAATTTACCCAATTTACCATTAATTGGGGTAAATAAACAGTAGTATAGTTACTATTCATAATATCCAAAAAACTAAAAGAAACGTATTACCATATTTTGAACCAAATTATTAAAAATATTGAACTCATTTTTCAAAATTCAAAACACAAGATTATCATTAATTAATATAAAATTAATTTCCATTCTCAAAACCAGAAAGCATGGTTTTAAGAAGTAAAAACATGAAAAATATTAACATGTGTTTATGTTGAATTTAAATTTGAAATTACATCCAATGAAAAAAATTGAATTAAATGATAAGAAAATCCAATTACACTTTTAAACCAATTAAAAATATTATATATTTATATAAATAAATTAATAGAAAATGATGTTTTGAATAAAAATGTAGTATTTGTCACTGTTCATTAAAATATGAATTTCAACAGAAAAATTCAAAAAATTTAAACCATTGTAAATTTTGATGTCCCAATTCTAAATAAGAAGATTATTATGTAAAATTTAACATAAAAATTATCAAAAAAAATATATTGAAATTGGTTCACCATTAAAAGGCGGTAAAACTACATGTTTAGAAAAGTACATCTTTTATTAAAAAAAATTATTTTGTTATTATATCATATATAGAAAACATATAAGATGAATTAAAAATATGACATTGAATATATATTATATATTTATAATTAAAAAAATTAAAGAGTGGTATAATTTTATAAACATAATTATTCCATTTTTAAATAGGTTTTCATAAAACCAAATCCTTTATATTCTATTAGCTTTTATTTCGAATTCGAATAAGTTTGGTAACAAAAGAATCATTATTTAAATATTTTAAACCATATTTTAACAATTAAGTTGATAATATTCATAATGCCTTGTTTATGTAGGATAATAATAATATTTTAATAATATATCATTACGTAGTGAAACTTGGTATTGAGTATAACACAAGCTATCGAAGAAGCTCTCTCATGTGTGTAATGCAAGACATGTTAGTGTTGTGTTTAGTGAAATCTTCTTTTGGTGTGGCGTATAACATAATCCAAATATTTTTCTTTTATTCATTAATCAAAATTAATACTCAGTGTAGCATGATATAAATTCTATCAAAAGAACTTGAAATCGTGTGTAACACAAGCCAAGTATAGTGTTGCCTATACGACAAGATAATACGGTGTTGTGTATAGTGAAATCTAATCTCGGTACAATGTAAAACACAATAAATCAAATAAATTATTAAAAATATATTTCATAAAATCTTGGGGTGTTACATTTTACCACCTTTATAATCAATTTCTCCCTTTAAATTATTTGGGGTTATAAATGGTTTACTTTTTGAATGTTTTTTTCAAAAAAACCAACATCATAAAAAGGAATAGAAAAATATAGTTCTAAAAAAGAAAGTTATCAACATAACGGTTACCCAAATTAAATCATCAATTGGTTTCCTCATCAGAGAACTTATTTGGGATGTGAAAACATGGATATAAAAGAGAATTCTGACCATCATGTTCTAATGGATAGTGATAGAGAATAAGGTTGGCAGAATGTTAACTTACAAAATCAATAAATCTATGATGATTTAATAGACCATCTGATTCATCAGATGAAAAATTACTTGGATAACATATTTGTTTTTAAGGATCCTTTCCCTAAAGATAAATTATTTTTCATGAGAATAAATAATTAATTAATTTTGGTAAAATCTCACCATTGTTAATGTAATGAACAATTTCAACTTCACCTCTTACTTAAATAACCAATCTTTAATTTATCATTCTTATGATGTTAGTAGATCTTGAAATTGAATGATAGGTCATTCTATAAGACACATGTAATCAAATATGCATAATTACACCTATAGTGAGATAAATCATATATAGTTCCATAAATGGGCTTCTACATCACCTATCATACAGATTAAATTATATTAAACTAATTTTTACAGACCATAGAGTTATTTTAGGCTATTGGTAGGTGTTAAAGTCATGTCACACTTTGGTTGTGAGTTCAATTCCCACAACCGTTTCCAACACAATGGGCTGCCACCCATCCTATCGGGGGTACTTTTATTAATCTATAATATTATAAAATTATAGAAAAAAATGTTTTATCCTTGAAAAATATTATCAGATGTCTAAAGTTATCTATTCCAACCTTTAGGCTTATCCAAAACAATTCTATCTAAAAAAATAAATGAAATGTCATATAATAATAATGTGAATACCATTATTTAACACCCATATATCATAAGATATATCTTATTAGTCACATTCCAAAAATTTGAATGAATTCATCATGAATTATCATGAATCGTGGTAGTAACCCAAATTACCATATATACTTATCGAAAACATGTGCATTTACATATTCTAAAATTTATTGGATATATTCCTTAAGTCCTAAAAAGTTTTATAATTTGTCCAAGATAGCATTTCCAACTTCTTAATAACTCTATAATTAGTTACTAAGAAACTATAATCATCTAATTTACTTATTCAAATCTAACATATCATTAAACAAAAATAATAATATGAACATAAGGGACATATTAAGGGTTATATTCTCCTAAATCAAGTGTTCTAAAAATATATCCCTGTACCATTAAATCACATTTCTATCTCCATAAAAATATCCAACATATACATTCCAATCCTTAATTAAATACATATACTAAGAGAATTATATATTTCATGATTCATATAACATAATATTTAAAATATAAAACATATACACCTTCATAGTCAATCTTTATTCATAAACTATTACTCAGGATCCATCAACTTCATATTTCCTAAAATATGAATCAGGACATGAAGAACATCACATACCTTTCTCGCGTCATTTACAATATATTTATCTTAAACAGTATTACCAATACTTGTACCATCTTAATTTTTCTATTCATGAAATTTCCACACAGGACACCGGTCTTTATTATTCCCATAACTTCCATATCTAAAAAATTCAATGGTTAACTATATTTTGTGTAGTTCTAGTTATTCACTAAGATCGGAAATTTATGTTTTAGAAATACATATCATAGATTAAGAACACAGATTTAAGGTAAATTAATTTTATTATTTCAATATATGATATCATAGGTTTAGTCTTAGTCTATTCATGATTATCACAAAATCTCATGTATTGTAACCTATACATGACATATCCTTATAAAATCCCCAGACAAATCCTTAGAAATATCTATAGGGATCTCTCTAAAGTTTTTATATCCTAGTTTCCAAATGACAACTAAACCTTCACTCTAATTCCAACTCTAACTACCAAAGATTGATGTACATGGAAATTACATTACTTTTTCCATAATAATGATACACAACACAAAAAATTACTCAAATAACATATTAGTTTAGTGACTTTGGAATGATGGAACATAATTTTTTAAATTGGTTAAATATCTTCAACATTTCCCCTAAGTATCTTCTAATTTTGTTTTCATACCAAAATCCATTATTTATTTCTAGTGGAAAAGAAAACATAAAAAGTGTGAGTTCAAAGGCTCAATAAGGGTAAAAATTGAGATAAGGAAAAAACCATAAACATAATAATGTATAAACTTTAACATAATTTATAAATATCAAAATCACGAGTCATGAAATAAATATAGGTAGATCATAAGGCATATATCCTAAAAGAACCTTAACCATGATATAATAACATTAACACAAAACACAGAATAGTGGAAAACAATTAAGACCCATAATATTATTTCCATAGTAGCTAAGGCATTGCTTCCAAGACCATCATAATGGAAGAAGACCATTACTGAAATGGGTTTACTTGTCATTCCAACCATGCATTACTAAACCTGATTTACATTCCGTCCCAGCCCTATATTACTTAACTCGAATTACTTGAAATTCTAGTTGTGTATATATCATGAGATATAAATCAGTACCCAATGCATTGGATGTACACATAGGTCGCACCCATCTCATAATGAAATCATTCTTGCATGTGCCATAAAAGCATAAATCATTCATCATAGAATAAATCATGAAATAAAATGGGTTTCTTAAACATCATTCCATCATAACATAATCCATATAAAAAAACAGATTTCATAAAAATAAATCCATCAGAAACAAAATAAAATCAGAGTAATAATATGGATTTAAACGTTACCCATTTTCATATTATATAGAAAATAAATTTGATTAAACACTTGAACAAAATCCTTGAGGAAAATATTCTTTCTTCTTCAAAAACATTTTCTTTTCACCAAATCACATTAAATTTTAAAAGAAAACAATTTAGTAGAAGATAAAATTGAAATATTGTAAAGGTGGATTCATGGAAATATGGTGTTTAGAATATGTAAAAATATGGTCATGCCATATAAGTTAAAAAACATTCTTCTCGTACTCATACATAAAATGTCAAAAAGTACCTCATATGGAAAATGAAGAAAGAGTCCTTCCATACCATGTAATAATTGTAAAAACTCTATAAAAACATCTTTAATCATTTATATAATAATTATAAACATTTTTTGAAAACATTTTTATAAAATGAGGACATGGTTGACAGATACACCCACAGAAAATATATACAGATAAATAATCTTGGATAAAAATGAGATTACAAAATTATCCATTACCTTAGTTATGATTTATTCCAGATGTGTCCACAACTACTTCATAGTGGTTTTATAGATATTATTATCTTTTAAAATAACCTTAATAATATTTATGAACTCATATATTATTCATCTATGACTTTATATTACCAGTTCATTTATCCATTCCATGTTAATGCAACATTTTGTATAATAATCTTTTTATTTATCGTACATGTTTTGATTTATTATTCTTGATATTATTTCATAGATCATGGTTTACTTACATCCATAATGTAAAGCATGATTTATATATCATATATATTTAGTATATAAATATCTATAATATAGAGATAAATGAAATAGAATACACCATTCATGGAGACGGAAGGCCATCTGTAAGCAGGAACACTGTATAGGTTTCCCAATTGAATTGAATAGAAGAATGTAAATGACACACACACACACAAACAGATATATATATATATATATAGATACACACACATATAAATTTATTAGAATTATTATGTCATATATTTCATTCTTATTTTTTATATGCACCTTATAATCATTCTTTAATGAATATTATGGGGAATGAATTTCATTGCTTTGTGGATACAGTATGCCTTATGTACGCATGTGCGATGATATCATTCCATTGATGGTTAAATCGTATTTAATATGATGGTGTATGTATTTTAAGAAATAATTATTATGTTATTTTTATTATTTACATCCTATATACTAATCATTATACCCATCCAAATTATGTATTGTTGAATAACAAACTACACCACGACGTGGAGATGGTATGACGTACGTACTAACACATGGTGATATTGGTCTTTATTGTACGGATAAATAACAGAATAAGTTTTCACATAATTATAATAACATTTAACTAGGTATTATATAATGAATTTATTACATTATTTTGGAAACAATATAATAAGATGAAGTAAATGAGGAAATGAATTTTGAAAGAGATGATAAATAAATTACCCATTTTTGGGGTATCTATTTTTGGTATTCAAAAAATTGACTTCTTAAGATGGATTTATCCCAAAATGAAGGCCTCAAGGATTATGAGGGGGAAATTGGGAGAATATTTGGGAAGGGTTGGTCAGAGCCAATGGCTTTGGAGGTGTGATTAAAATAGATAGAGAGGTTCTCATTTTTTAAGATAGGGGATGTTCACCTTTAGAATGAATTGAAATATTAATTTATTATAAATTAATTTTCAGTTTATAATGAACCAAAACTAATTTATTCAGAATATAGAATGAGTATGGGTTGAAATAATCTCCAAAAATAAAATCTAGTCTGGATTTGAATTTATTTTAATCATTATCATTTTGATTTATCATTATTTAATCTGTTTAATTTTATTTGTGGTAATAATATTATAAATTTTAAATTTTTATAAATATTTACATATGTGTTATAAACTGTCTATAATTGGACACTTTATGATATTTTAGACCATATTATTTTATCCTTTTAATTCTTAAATATTTTTGCGATTTTTTAAGAATTTCATAATATGTTAATTTTCAAAAATATAAATTATGTCAATTATGACACTATTAATTCATTTTAAATTAAATAAAATCCAAACATAAAATAAATTCTAATAAAAATATTTAATACACTCATAAAATGTAATATTCACCTAGAAAATTCGGGGAGAACATTAATTAGTTCATATAATATTACTTTTAATATTTTTAAAAACTTTTATTTTATATTTCAATTGAAAAAATAATTTCTACATCACTATTGTGTCTTCATAAATAGTAATTATTTAATTAATAATAACTATAAATAAATTCCCATGATTTAGATAATTTAATTATATTTCTGAAGTATATTTATGTTCATTGTTTTTTCATGTTTATCACTACATTAAAATTGTTAAACTAATATGATATATGAGAGGGACATGTTCTATCTTTCTTGGGTTTTAATTATAATTACAAAACATTCATAGGAGAATGTCAATTAAATGAATAAATTATGAACCTTAGGTGATATTAGTCAAATTTAATTCATATAATAGAATTCTTCCTGGTGTTATGTAAATTTTATTATCATCATCATGTTGTTTGTTCCCATTATTTACCTGATTTACCTTTAATTGTGGTAAATAAATAATACCGTAGTCACTATAAATAATATAAAAAAAATAAAAGTTACCTTTTAACCTAATTTGGACAAACTATTTCCAAATATTGAATCCATTTTTCAAAATTCAAGAGAGAGAAGTTTCATTAATTAATATAAACATAATTTGTATTATCAAAACCAGAATGCAGGGTATTAAGAAGTAAAAACTATCAAAATATTGACATGTGTTCATATAAAATTTAAAAGGGAAATTACTTAAAATGGCCAAAAATGGGAAAAAAGATAAAAATATAATTTAATTAAATTTTAAAACCTATTAAAAATATAATCTTAATATGTTAATAAATTAGAAGGAAATATTGTTTTGGATTAAAATGGAGTATTTTTCACTAATCATTAAAATATCAATTTCAACATAAAAATAACAAAATTTAAACAAAGTTAAATATTAATGTCCTACTTCCAAATAATAAGTTTATTATGTCAAATATAACTTATAAAATTGTGAAAAACTAGATATAAAAGGGGTTATCAATCAAAATGAAGTGAAGCTACATTAAAAAACACTTCTTTTATTTAAAAAATTGAATATGTTATTATATCATATCTAGAACACATATAAGATGAAATTAAAACACAAAATTTAGTATATAACATATATTTTAAATTAAGAATTAGTAAAAAATGATACGATTTTATAAAAACAATTACTCTCTTTTTTAATAGGTCTTCATAAAAACACATCCTTTATATTCGATTGATGTTTATTTACATGCATTATAAATTTTTGTGACCAATGAATCGTTATTTAATCATTTTAAAACCATATTATTATAATTTCTTCAATACTATTCCCAATGGCTTGTTTATATCCCATAATAATAATATTTTAATAATATATCACTGTTTATTGAAACTCGGTATTGCGTACAATGCAAGGTATCGAGGATGGTTCCTCCTGCATGTAATAAAAGAAAATTTAGTGTTACAGTTTTAGATATCTTCCTTTGGTGTTTCATATAACATAATCCAAACATATTTCTTTTATACATTGATAAAAATATATACTCAGTGTTTTGTGAAATAAATTCTATTAAAAGAATGTAAAATTTTGTGTAACCCAAGCCATGTATAATGTTGCATATATGATAAGCTAATATTGTGTTGTGTATAACACGAGATAATATTGGTATAACATACAACATAAGACATAAAATAAATTAAAAACAATATATATCATAAATCATGGGTTTTACAATTTTGCCTTCACCTATCATGATTTTCCTATTTTTTGGGGAAGACCAAGAACAAGCTAATTTTCTAAGGTCATCGATCAAATTCAAAATCAACTATCCAGCAAAAATAGAAAATCCCCATCTATGGATGGTAGAATTTATATTTTAAAAAATAACATTTTCCCAAAAATGGTAAACTCTATGATGGTCTAAAAATGTCCCGTGGTCCTCCTAAAGAGAATGAGTACATACAGAAAGAATATTGTGTGGAGTGGGAGCACTCTAAATAGGAAACTTGTGATTTCTTCATGGTCCTCATACTGTAATACTTTAAATAAGGGTGCTATCGGAATTAATATTTTTTAACTTTTTAAAAATTAACTACAAGATAGACTAACATGGAACTTTATTCATAATGATTATATTATTCTAATGTTCCATAAAGAAGTACTCAATATAAAACTGAAGAAGGGTAACTTAAGAAATTTGTATTCTTCTTTCTGGTCATTCATCAAAAATGTTTTTCTGAATAATTTTTAATATTTTAGATGGATTACAAATAAGGAATATACTATGAAATTTTGATTAGATAACTAGTTGGTTTCCCCTCTAATTTCTCTAGTGAATCCTAATAATCCCCCAATGCACACTGATATATATATTAAAGATGTTTTTAATTCCCCTAGAAATGACATACTTAAAAAAGTTAATAGTGTGATTTATAATTATTACTTCACTGACATGTGTGATTTTATCCATTAAGAACCTACTCACAATGGTTTCATTGACTCTAAAAACGATTATAATTTTTTTTGAAAATATGGTTAATATTTTTTCTTAGTTAAAAAACATTTATAATCCAAGGATCAAACCTTCAGGAATCACACTTATATGGATAATTATGCAGAACTAGGTCCCCACTGACACTTTTATCTAATATTTTGGGCTCCAAATATGCTCTAAATGCAATATATGCAAGAATAATAGAGTTGAAACTAACTATATTTTTTTAATATGCTATTGATCCTGATCTTTGGATATATGTTCTTGATAATTTTGATAATAGATGGATACTCCTTGATTCATGTTTCTCAAAACTTCAACATTGTGTTACTACTACCACCATGCATCAGATAAGAAATATCTTTTTGGAAGAGGATGCTGAGCTTATTCATTTGATTTGGTATAATATAAATTCTTATTTACATCGAATTTCACATTAAGTATTCATGAAGGTAATGTGAGGATTATTTCTTCTATAGAGGAAGATTCCTCAATTCAATAAGGGAACTTCTAAAACTATGTCTCAAACTTTTTTATATTATAGGACCATATAGTTAATGGTAATTATATTGATCAATGATGTACGTTGGAATGATTCAAGTAATTTACTCTCCCAGGTTGGATCAAATTCAACATTAATATTGATTCAAAATGAGACCTAGGTCCATTAGGATATAGAGTGGAGTACTAAAAAATATCTACCAAACTATTTGTTTTATTTTATGGCTCATGCAAAATTTCATCATCTTTGGATGAAAGAATTTTAGGTGTCATTTATGAAATAATCTTTTCTATGTGGAATTTTTGGAAAACCCTATGGATTAAAAGTGATTAAACCACCATCACACAAGCCTTACATAATGGATTGGTCAATATTTCATGGAAACATACTACCCAATGGTTGAATTTCCACCACTGACTCTTACAATGTAATAAAATAATTATGAATGAATTTTGGAAGGAGAACACAATTGCATATGTTCTTGCAAATAATGTGGTCAACAATGACATCACAAGGTTGGACTCACTCCCCATGGAACAGACTCTTCAACATGAATTATATTGATAAGGGATTCCCTATTTTATACTCTTGTAAATTCATGATCATTGTTTTTCAATTAATGTTCCTTGATTATTTGACCAAGGTTCTACAATAAAAAAATAGTGTAGAAGAATCCAAAGAATAATATATTTTTTAGAAATGTTGTTTCACATTTCCTTTCATAGAATGAATATTTTATGGTCAAAATAATCTAAATGGAAAAAATAATTTTTTAAGGTCAAAATAATCTAAATGGAAAAAATAATTTTTTAATATGATGATAAAATATATAAATATGTTACTAAAGTAAATAAAGAAATTCTATATGTTTGGAGGTTAAATATTGAATACATCAAGAAGCATCTTGATGAAAATATGGATGGTCTTTTTGAATGGTTAATGAGATTATTATCATTATCATATGATTCATTTATAATATTTTAGAGTCTATAGTGGTTAAAAATAACCTTCATATCCATGTCAACATTTTTCATGTAAAAGAATAAAATTTTGAAGAAAAAAAATCCCTTTTTAGGACGGATACTAAATTCTAATTTCCTATAATATGAGAAAATATAACAATTAAATAAATAATTTCAGGTCAAAAAATCCCATTTAATTAATAAAATAAAGATAAGTATAAGCGTAATTTTGAAGATGGTGAATCTAGGTATTTGGATTTAGTTTTATATTTAGATATAAATATTGATAATTTTTTTTTTCATTTTTTCTAGAAAAATGAAAATAGATACTATAATGTTCAAGGGAATTATTCCTTGAAAATATATTTATTATGGATAAATTATTCATTTTTCAATAAATTTAATATCGTTTAAAAAATATTAATCTAGTGAAGATGAGTAATAAATGACTAGAATAATATTCCAGAAGTCTAGATGAGAAAATCAAGGAAATATTTTCTTCTAAAGTGAATAAAAAAATTTCTCAAATTTATAGAATATTATTTTCTTACTTAGGTGTGATGATAATGAAATAATATATGAAGATAAATAAAATGAGACTTCATGTGATGTTGATGAGAAGATTCTTATTTATAAGGTACATATGGATGAATGAAATAATAACATAACTAAAAATTTTAAACATAATAACTAGATACATCAAAAATGATTAAAATGAATATTGAATCGAATAATTGTTTCCAATGATCACCAAGATAGATAAACATATATAATTGAGTATAAATATTAACAATATTCTTATTAGAAACAATCTACACAAGTAAAAGGTAAATTAGAAGTACTAATATAAATTTATGATTTAAATAGATATATTAATGGAAAGAAAATGAAAATTAAAACATATGTATGAGTTAAATAGAAGTAAAAAGGGATTAATTTTTTCCATAAAATTTCATTGAGTTGGAAAACTGAGAAAATGTTAATATTTTCACATTAAAATGTATTTGGAGATTGTTAGTGAGATATATAAGGAAATTTTTGTTGAGAGTGTTTATAAAAATTGGGTAACATATAGATTTTAAATCAACACTTACGTAGGGTGTTAAATATATTAAAAATGTTGGTGGAGTGTAATTAAAGAATAAATAATTGATGAAGATCATGATTGTGGCACAATCAATTGGAACTATAAATTTTGAGATTTTTGGGAACTCATACATAAATTCCAAAATAACTAAAAAATAATTAATCCAAAATAAGGGAAAAAATCTTACATTGAGTAAGATAATATTATTATTCCATAATAATTTTAGTTTTCATAAGGCTATAATTATGTTGAAATGAATAAGTTTTAATATTTGGAAAAATATTGTTGATAAAATAATAGTTATTTGGGAAATTGTTTTTCAATGGATTCTCTTAGTAATTTATAGGAATATAGATTATTAAATTTCTTTGGATTTAATTACTAATATAATAAATAATCAAGGGGGTTTGTTAGAAAATGTTTTAGGGTGATTAATTCCTTTATAATTAATACTGATCGAAAAATAATTTCAAATTTTTTATAGAAACCATAGAATTGGATAAATGTTCATTGAAAATTTATAAACGAAGTGACCTACATAATCACTATGAAAAATAATTTGTTATCATTTTACACCATATTAAAATTTATGTTTGAAAACTAAAAAATTTAGACTAAGAAATCAATAAATAATGATAAGTCCAAAGATATGAAAGTGGGACATAATGAATTGAAGAGAGATAATGTATTGAATCTAGATATTTTTTTTACTGAAAAATAAATAATAGTTAAATCTCAAGTAACTTGGTGAAAAGGGTAAGTAAGTATATGCAGCCATTGTAAATAATGGGTGCCTAAAAATAAATGGTGTGGGATTATCTATGATTGGCAAAAATTGAATAAAATCCAAGAAAAACTTATTTTATGAAAGAGAGAAATTTTATATTCACATTGTATTTCAGTTATTTGACGGTAGAAATTATGTTATCTTTAATAAAGAAGGATTTTTTGTTTAATAAATTAGAAAATGTATTTCATTAGACTAAACGACAATACAAATTTTTTAATTTGTTACATGTCAGTAGTGCTGAAAATTATATTTATTTAAGAATGAATGAAGAAATTCATTTGACACATAAAACAATTTTCTATCTAGAAAAAAAGAACATCTGTAATATTAATAAAGAGATAATGTTCATAATATTCTATTGATGAAATGAGAAATGAAATATATGTGATAATTATGCTGCAAATGAAAAATTATTAACTCGCCACACTAGAAGTTTGACATTCAATATACTCAACCATTAAGGATCATTCATTTAGACATTTATTGGACAATAAAAAATGAATAAAAAATGATTAATTAATTAATTAATTATTAATGTATTTGGATTCTATTTATTATGTTTTTGAATAATAACTCATAGGACACAATTTCATTTAAATGTTTCAGAAAATGAATAGAGAATAAGAGTAGTCTTCCTTTAAAGATGAACAATAATGATAATATTTTAGAAAACATAGGTTGAATATTTTGTACTCATCATTAAATTCATGGTAGTCATAGTGAAATCATGGATCCATACACAATGAATAATGTTGTGGATGAATGGAAAAAAATTTGTTTATTAGGGGGTGTCCAAAACAATAGTAATGGAAAATGAGAAATCTTTTTATTTTTAGAGGCAAAATTTTTGATCATCAGTCCATATTCAAAATTTATATTATATATGAAAAAAGTATGATATTTACCCATATGATACTTAATAAAAAATTACCATGTTTGAAGTCCCTAATAGTATTTTAAAGACTATGTATTATCAATGTTAATGGTAAAGAACTATTCATGTTTGAACAAAGAGGTGTGGATGATATTATCATACATTATGAACAAAAAAGGATACTACAATTACAACACATTGTGATGGGTGTTTTATTATAATACTAATGTTAATGTTTTAGAATAATAGAATAAAGAAATAAAACAAGATAATGTATGTTCAATAAGTAATAGAGTTAAATATATTTTAATCAAACTGCCTAAATATTATTAGTAAGGTGATGAAAATAAAGAGAAATGATGGTTGAAAATTGTGATTCAACAAAATTTATCAATGAATAAATAACCCAACCCACTCATCCAAGGATTATATAACATGTGGAGGTGAAAACCCTCATTGAAGATCAAGGAAAACTAGAGAAATCCAAATGAAATTAGAGGAAAGAATCACAACCTCACTATCTTAATTTGATGAAAAATAGATATAGAGGAATATTTAGAGTATAAATTGAGCGACAATTCCACAAATGAATAACTATACTTGGTTGGGAATGAGGAGACTTTAGAATTGGACCCTAAGAATCTGGATAATAATAATATTGGAAAATGTGTATTCTTAAATATGTTGAATGGAAATTAATAGGTTGTGATAAATAATGAAATACTATTATATGAAGTTTATTCTCATGTTTAAAGAGAATAATTTTATGAGACCATTGTACTAGCTCCATGTTTGGATAATATTAAAATGTTTCCTTCTACTATATTCAAAGGCTGATACATGAATTTTTAAATGGATATCAAGTATGTATTTCACAATCGTGAGTTGCAAGAGAAGGTATACATTGACAAACCATGTTTTTTCATTTCTAGATAGGATATTAATTTTTTTATAGGTTAAAAAGGATTAATATAGGATAAAATAAACTCTCAAAATACGGTTTTATAATATAAACTCTTTATTGATGATGTTTATATATAGAAAAGGAAGAGTGAGAAGAAAAGTCAAGATAAAATTTGACATGGAGGTACCTATTTTTATTAATATTATTTATTAATAAAATATTATTTTTTTGAGAAATAGAGAAAGAGTTTGAGAATAATTTCCTTGAAAGATGAAGTAGTAATTTGAAATTTTAATTACCAGAGAGTGAAAATATTATATTGCATTAGAAATCTCTAATTTAGAAGACCATATTTTTATTTCTCAAAAGAATTTTGTTATATTGATTTTAATGATTCTGTTATGGAGGATTCGACACATGTTTCCCCATGTTTTGGTTTAGAGACAACATTTTCCAATGATGTGTAAATAGATGAAGTAAATATAATAGTATTAATAATTACTGATGAATGTTTCTAGTACATGAAATCATATAGACCTGATTTATTCAATAGTCTTTCCTATTTTTTAGGGTATCCAAGTGACCAAAAAGTTTCACATTTTATTGCTAAAATTTTCATTATTACGTATATAATAGACATAGATTACATTATTATAAAATATGGTAACAATTTAAAAAATATTCTATTTAGCTTTTGTTGTTGTAGATTTTGTTGGAAATGTTGATTATACATGTTCTACATTTGAAGGTATTTAATTTCAAATAGAAATATGTATCTATATGTGTACAAAAAATACAATTTATGTTTCTTTGAGTACTAATGAATAATTTTATTTGGAATCAACATAAGATATAACTCAACTAATATGGATGAGAAATCAATTGAAATATCATAATTTTGTGGTGTGGTTACCAAAATTCATGTGATGTGATAAATAGAGTTATATTTATCATTCAACAAGTATTTTTTAACATTCAAGTTCAATGCTCCTTTATATTACGTATAAATTTATCAAAAGTATCTTTAAAGGTATTAATTGAAGATATAATTTTTTTCATATAAAGGGAAGTCATTATTATTTCATTATACAATTACCAATGGCTTCTTTTCATAATTTATGGAATAAAATGGAATTTCAATCTCATATTTTTCTAGGATAATGAATTTTGGTTCAATCCCCACTGTGATAATTTATTTAGAATTTGGTTATCTATGGCGGATAAAATACAACATATATTTTACAATTTTTACCTCCTTATATATTATCTAAGGTAGAGAACATCAATATAGGGGGAGTAATCCATTATTATATAATGTAATTTTTTTCTCAACCATGTTTGGTTATGTAGAAATATAATTATTGAGTAATGAATCATTGTAAATTTGGATGATTTTGATATTGATTTATATTTCTTGTCTTCCAAAAGATTCCAAAGGGATTGATTATTTATCCAAAGAGATGAATATAAGTTGTTGATATTTTGGCGAATTAATTGACAAGAAGGTTTAATGTGATGAAGTGTTGATGTGCATATGATGATTATTTTGGATTTTGTTTCCAATATATAAATTATATTAAAAATTTCCTGAAACATGGTTTTATATTTTATGTAAAGGAATTATGGTTGTTTGGAATAATTCTGTAGGTATTAGGAAGTAATAAGGAATACATATATCTTGGAGAATTTGAAATGATTAAATTTTCAAAAGGATGGGAAAGAATATAATGATAATGGATAAGTCTATCACACATAAGGATTAGTTAGAATCAATTTAAGAAAGATATAGTTAAGAATAATTAGGTTCCTCTCTATTTGATTTTTTTTTAATTTTTGAATTATTCATTAATATACAATAATGAGAATATATTTACTGACATTATTTTTGGTTATATAGGAACATAATAATATATTGAGTAAAAAATAAGGATGATACTTATGAGTTTAAAACTATGTGGAAATCCATATAGATTTATTGAATCCAGTGATATACTATTTAGAATGTTAGAAGGGATAACTGATTTGGTTTCAACAATGATTATATAAATTATAATTTCTTAAATATGTGATAATATTCTATTATAATTATTTTAATTGGTAAATTATTAATATTATCATCACCAGTTGTAGAAGAAACACGATGACACTGGTGGTATTACTCACATGGTTCTTTCCTTAAATGGAATACTAGAAGAAGTCATTGTAGTTTATATAGGATTATTTCTATGTGTTGGAAAATGTGATTACAAAAGGGATGATACCACATTGTACACCTATAATTGGTTAATATATCTTGTTGAAAATATGCGACTCAAACTCAGACGATTACAAAATGTATTAAGTAACAACTTTGGACCAAACCATGAAACAATTTTTTGTTCCCCATAATATATTAATTTTTTATTTAGGAATGGTAAATATTCATATTTGAGAGGATCAGTTCTTAACATATCACATAAGTCAATTTATAAAGAAGAAATTAAAAAAGTGAGAAATATTAATTCAACACCCCTTTTGTGATGCCCCAATTTTCGGGACACATCACCATAGAATATAAGAAAACACAGTGAGCCACCATGGAGTAACTCGGACACTATCACACCCAGTAATGCATATCTTAGAAAATTTTATAATTAGTAGTCACCATAAAACATAACCGAAACCTATCCACCGACCTCTGGTAAGGGACATATAGTTGAGTCTCAAACAGTACCCTATCAAATGGGGTAGGGTATCATTCTAATTCTAGATCTCACAACCAATATTGTAACACAACTCATCAAATCATGGTGAGGTATCATGCCACATACTGTACCATGTACCATACTTCCACATCCTATACTTGTTCCCACTCACTAAGAGTGAGATATCATACCACACCTCAAAAAATGTCTCATACCACCACATATAATATTTCCACCTTCTTACTCTGGGTGGAATCTCATACCACATCATATACCACATCTCATACCACCTCCCTCCCACTTTGGGTAAAATACTCTAACATATCACAAACCATATATCATAAGAACATAATCTCAATCAGGGTGAGGTATTATAACACATCACATTCCATGTCTATTACCACCATCCACTAACTTATGGTGTGGTATTATAATATAGTCAAACACTACCCTAATAGTTTATTTATGGTTTTATAATGAGTTATGACCACTCCCACCTCACTCTAGGTAGGCCTCATATAAAATATCAACATATACCCTCTCACTTTTGGTAGGCCCTATTACCAAAACTCAACCACATACATGAATAATCTAAGGTCATAGTATACTTTCACCATCCAAGGACCATTAAAAAATTCATTTCATATTGAACCCATTTTCTGAAACAAATAACATAAATAAAGAAGGTCCTATGTTTTGTATCCCCAACACAGCTTCAATCCACTAACAATAAACCACACCCTTAACCACATAGAAACTCCAAAGAATGTAGGTGATACCTATCCATGACATCAATAGACAATATAAATCTCTCACCATTTTAAAAATCACCATTATAAGTTTGAAAACTAAAGGACTGTCTTACGCCAAGCTCACCCAAGACCCTTTATTGTATAATATCTAGGATATGAAAAGAAATTAAAAAACTAATTCCATAAAACCCAAATACATCTAACATAATTAATTTCTTGATACTATTATCTAGAATAAAAAATCCATGACACATAAATATATACACATAGGACTTATTCTCCTCATCCTATGTATAATGAACACTGCCCTCGCTTAGAAAATGTGTCCCCAACCATACATGGGATGAATAGTCATTTCACCCATCATCTATAGGCATTATTCCTTAATATTTACTAACAACAGTTTACAAGGATCAAAATAGGATATACAAAATCAATATACCTTCCTATGACCTATTCAAGGTCTCACACACACACATCCACTAACCTTACCCCCTGAGAGACATAGCCACTGAGCCATTCCTGTTTCTACTACCCATAAAAGAGACTTATATGCATGTGAATTAATACATAGATATTCACATGGAATAAGTATTATATATACCACCTAACTTGACTATGTATATACATTCCTCAATCCATGATCATCCATGCCTTGTTCATGGATATAACAATCATTATTAAGATTCCACTTTAACATGATCCACATTCTCATCCACAATTCCCCAAAAAAAAATTATTATTGTTTATAATTACTTAAAAAATTTAAACCAAAGAGGTATTATTCCGAAAATGTCACCAATTGGAATTTACCAACTATTTCTACAACAAATAGTATGAGAAAATTCCATGGCACCGTCTCAATACCATCACAAGAAAAACCGTATCCTCCGAAACTCTTCTAAAATTAAAATCTAATAACTAAATAAATAACATGATTGAAATAACATTAACTAAAATAGATGTTGAATATATTAATTCAACATACTACAATAAAATCCTTCAAATATATTCAAAATCCACAATGATTCTGATAATATCCACATGCATCAATTGAATAATTTTTCAATTCCTAACTATAAGACAACACTAGTATTAAATAACTGATGATGAAAAGGAATAATGGAATAAAGAAGGGTTTAAAAATTTAAACCGTCATGGGGGACCATTTATATAACACCTCATCAAGGAGAGAATCAATATAGATTAGAGGGGGAGAGAGTGAATAGTTGTAAAAAATCCATTTATGGGTTCCCCATTAAGGATACGATAGGAATTGATATTGAAATGACTTTCATTTAAATTTAAAATAAATGAATCTAAAACCCATTGGGTATATGGTATGCCTTTATAGGGTACTCGTAATGAATCATAAAATTTTAGGTGTTTCAACAACCACCTAGAGCTCCATGGGATACATCCCCTCCACAAAAAACAATATGCCCCTAGTGTTAACTACATTAATATTATATATTAACACCTATCCCATTATTACCATTAAATCTATATCCACCACATAGAAATTTTAAAAACAAAATGCCTTATAGTTATGTCCCACACGAAAATTTGAAATATGAATTCCACATTTTAAAATTCCACTTATCTGGGGACAAAAATTCCAATTTCCTATAATATCACTGACCCAAAATGAAGAGATCCATTTTATAATACAAACTAAAATGATTCTCATCCCAAAAATAACCCCCAAATATATATTTAACTACATATATTATATTATAACATGGTTCTACTATTTATTAGATATTTTAAACAGAATCGAATGCCGTTAAATTTTACCTACCCATAAATCAAACACCTATGTTATCATTATAAAACCCATTTTGATACTTGAAACACACCCATAATAACTAGTATGATGAACACAATTCTATTAAATTACACCACAAAAAACTACATATAATAAAACAAATATTTTCCAGTCACCAAATTCTCTCAAGTCAATAAGCCTCAAACACTAGTTTCCCACAACCTCATCCCAAAAATGACACCCTATCTTCATATAGTCATCATGAGAACATGTCTTCATCTAAAAATGATGTTAACACATGATGTTTTGTGAAATTTAAGGGAAGGATCCTTATCTAACCAAACACAATATGATACTCTTCAATGTAGATATGATGTACCCTCCATCCAATACACTCTTAGTCCAATATATATTTTAACATATATTTTATCTCCATTGATATTGATCTTACCTATAAGATTAATACCATTTATAAATTATGTTATTTATTAATGAAGTTAATATAACTTCCTCCCCATATATTTATAACCCCAACATTGACTAATCCACCCTGGTACTAGTTCTACTAGACTACATACTACCGATGTGGGATTCGTATAAAAATTTACTGATATTATTCTCCCAAATAAAAATAGTATATATATATTATGGTTTTTATATTATGGAACATAATTATTAGATGTTTTAAACCCCCTCACTCCTGAGTGAAAGATAAAAAAATGATCACTACTATTTCTTGGATTATGAATAATGCCATCCTTGATCTTCAGTAAAAAATACATGAAATGTTAGAACCACTCCCAAATAACCAGGGGTGAACTATCCACTATATGGATTCCATTAAATTAATTATAAATAGACATCCTAGAAAATACCCAACATCACAAATGTGTCACTCTACCTTATACACAACCATCACATATGAATATATCCTATTGACTTCACACCCGAACATATGACATCACAATGTTCTAACCAGTGACAAATGATACATAGTGATAATCCATTAGTAATATTTGAATCATTGATTAAAATACCATAAAAAAAAAATTCAATCCCCACATAAAATTTGTCTAAACATTTTATACAGAGAACCTTTTCCCACTATACTATTTTCTAACTCTTATAGATTTCCTATATCACCATGACACCTTATATTTTCAGTAAACCCCAAATATATCAATCCCATTGGTGTCTCGCACATCCGATCATAAATTTCAGTCAAAGGGGACTATATAACTCTATAACACCAATGTACAATGACTAATATCCATATAGTAATGATTATAGGGTACTCATCACTATACCACTGTCACTTCACTGTTAAGGTTCTCCTATAACCAAGAAAATTCTCATTTAAACCAAACACAAACAATTCAAACACTATATAATTAATCCAAAACCATTCATAACAAATTTGTGTATACCTTACTATATTGATAAATATTTTTAAAAAATAAATCCAACACTCACTATCCACCTTCCATGTATGAAAAGGCCTTTATGGACACTATCAACAGTTGTTAAACCTATACATGTTTAGATCCAATCTAAAAACATGTGAGAATAAACATTTTTTTAAAAGATCACACAATCCGATGAAGTTTTCCATTACTAATATAACACCCACCAAACTCAAAAAGTACTAACCATTTATCTTTTCTTCCCTTATATGTATATTCACCATTATAGAAGCACTGCTGCTTCTTTCATTCCAATGATCCAACGGTATAAATGAAATTACAAAACCATCATGCAGTCTCACGTTGCACACCACTAAAGTATCATGCCAAAACTATAAGGAGTATATCCATTCCCTATACAAATTAGAAACTACCATCTATGACCTCCATTCACTATCATATTGAAAAAAAACCAAATATAAACAAGTATAGTAATCCAACTAATCCAACATTCTGAAAAGATCATGGTACAAAAAATAATATAAGTACCTTCGTATCATAATATACCAAGGTATCCCATATGATTTTGTCTACAATCTTATGTGAATATAAATGAAAAAGTAATACCATTTCCATTATGAACCCATCTATTTAGTATAAATCTCTTATCCCAATCCATAAGAAGATCATCAACTACCTATGATAACTGAAAAAATGATTACATGTATTAACTATAGACAGGGGCTAAATGATCATTGTTAGAAAATTTTAAAAGAAATGATCCACATAAAGTATCATAATACAACACCAATATCTAGTGAATCAATATCCAGTATAAAAATTAATAGGATTAAACAAATAATATATAGAAAAAATTAAATTTTTTATTGACACTTTAAAAAACTAAACCATCTTTCATAACTAGTAATCACTCACAAGAAAGAACAATAATAACATGTGAATGAGAAATGAAAAATAAAATTCATGTTCTTACAACCATTTCTAAGGAAGACATGATTAAAATGAAAAATATTTATATCAAACCAACAAGTTATAATTGAAAAAATTTCTCATGTAGAATGGTGAAATTCAAAAATAGAAATACCATAATCAAAGTAACATGGACTTCCCACTAGATTGTTGTTTATAAATCATTAGATATCAGACTATCATGACATATGACACATTTATATCATTAATTACAATGTCAAAAATATTTAAACAACATAAAAATACTATGATACCATTTTATAAAAACACATAAAAAATTTATAGGGAAAAACTCTAGCTAATGTTTATATAAGTCCTCAAACACAACTCCTTATATGAAAATGGATAAAAATGAGTTATGAGAGTTTATTATAAATGTGATGATGAATATAATATTTAGATAACATATATAAATGAAATTATATAACCAAAAACAATCAATAATTGATTATTATATTAAATAATTATAGAATTTTTTCTGATGAAAACCATAATGTAATAGATATACACCATTATAAAGCAAATGTGAATTTCATGTCAAGTTGTCATATATCACAAATACCCTTTCAAGGATGATACAATATACAAAATAAATAGTGAATAAAATAACAAAAATTATATAACACCAATGCTAAGACTTAACCCATAACAATAGTTGATCATCATCATACTTCTCAATACTTATCCAATGTGAAACCTGTTATCAGACCAGTATAACATACGTGGGGTTTTCATGCAAACAAAGTTGACCATGGTTTCTTTGATAAATAAATATTTGCGGGGTCTCAAAAAATGACAAATGTATATTCCTTCATACTATTATGCATGAGTGATAAATTAAATAATATAAACATGTAAAATAAATTTATACATTTTGATCCATCATGTGATAAACATGAAAAAATTACACATAAACATACCTAGCTCATCTTATTAAATAATAATTAGCCAGATCATAACAAAACACAACCAATATTCTATTTCCTGTTTAAAATATATTGATATGAGTCATTCCGTCTACCCTCCCACCCAAGATAGGTTGTTGTACAAATTCCAAATCTCATATCTAATCCAATATGACCACACAATCCATTAGGGTAAGATAACAAACCATGTATCATACCAATAACCTCTTTCTCTAGATGATGTATCATAGCACATAAAAATCAATTTCTAATACAACTACTATATCTCTTAAGATATTGTATCATTACACATGATATACCACATTTCATACCACCACCAAATCACTTAAGGTGAGGCCTCCTTCTACATCGTATACAACATCTCGCACCACCATTCTATCACTTATGGATTGTACTTTTATTACATTTAACCAATACCCTTACCTTATTTAGTGTAAGGTTCCATACTTAGTTTCAACCATAATTCTCTATCTCCCTCTCATAAGATATTCCTCATGACAAACCTCAACCACTACCCCCTTTCTCATGGTAGTCCCTTATACAAAACCATGACCATTAACATAAATTATTTACACTTATAGTCCAGTATTAATATTATATTCCAAACAGACATTGTATGTCATTTAAAACCAACTAGAGTACCCAAATATCTTATGTAAAGAATATACTTGGATCTTGGGCCCCAAACAAACCTATATGAAATGATACTAACCCCAATTTATCACCTAATGGTTAATTTAAAAACTCTAGTCCCTATATAAACCTATCCTCAATAAATAATAAAACATATTTCCCAATATCATTCATTCTATATATTAATCCGAACAAGGCCTAGATATTAACTTACATAAATATATAAATTAACATGGAGTCATATTAATGCTCAAATGAAAGATATTTTTGTAAAATAAATTGACCAGAGAAAGGTGTCTATCACAATAATAATTAAAATACAAAGGACATGATTTGACCATATCTATATGGTTTTAATGGTCTCATTAAATAGAACATATGTATAAGGATTATATATTGTTATAAATCTCATCCCCATATTAAAAATCTATGAAATAATTCTCAACTACTCATGGTAAACCATAGATCCCAATTAGATACAATAGAATATGTAACTCTATAAAACCTTACTACATAGTTAACGTGTATCCAAGAAACATTATAAGGGGATAAATTTATATAGATGGTAATAAAATGGGTTTATTTCATAAGTAAACAAACCTTAACCCAAATATAATTGACCCATTTATATGTAATAGGGACCCCAAAGACATAATAAATGAGATTGCTTTACCATTTTTGATACCAGAATTGGTATTATTTGCTATATATGTATATATTATTTCTCTCAGATATATCTTGATAACACACTTGTAATTGATATATTTACTATGCAATATATATATTTTTATTGTCCCACCATAGAAAATATTTGTTATCTATATATATATCATATTGCATATAGGATGACCAAAAATGATGATGTATGAGATTCATCTAATTGATCTTTCAACGATTTCATTATTAACATGATAACTCAAAATTAAAATTTTTATTATCCAAAACTTTTAATGAAAAAGTGAGAAACAAAATAACAGACTCAAAAGAAGATAAGAAAGCCATTAAAATGAAATTTGAGCCTATAAATATACCAAAAAAGTTCCCACAAGAGAGAACTTACTAGAGTGTCAGGCTTCACCCTCAGAAGATCTAAAAACCTTGATGCCAGCTTGTTGCGTGATTGAATGTACTCCTCAATGCTGATTTTCATTTTTTGAACCGCCTTATTATGTGGAGTTCCTACATATCAATCCATGTTCCCTATTCCTAATTAGGAGTCACCTTTCGGGGCCTTTCCATTATTCTATCAGCTTCATCATCTGAATCATTAATTGTCAGAATAGTTTCATCAATTAACTCTTCTGAACTCATGAGCAGGTCTAATGATGGTGAAGGCATAGAATCAGACTCCGACTCTTTCTTATGAAATACAACTTTGGAGATTGATTGAGAATCATTGACTAATTTCTTTTCCATCATTTAATCCACTGATCAGGTCTCTATTGGTAGAGGTAGGTGAGAATTGTCCTTCCTCTCTTTCTGACTTCCCCTCTGCTCTTGCTCCTCCTTGGACTAGAGAGCTGGTCATCAAGTACCTCCACCTCTGAGTTACCTGTATAAAAGAATACATCATTGGTTTAATTTCTAGGATCCATTGTCCCATTCATTACTGCACTAGTCGAGCCAACCTATGGCACCTCATTCTACATTTGTGAAAAATGGTTTCCATGCACAATAGTGTCAACCTCCCTCTTGGGACTTACCCTAAGCATAGCCTCACTAGCTGAACCATTGCACAAAGTATGACTGCATATATATGTATCTCTTGGTTTCAAATATTATTCTGCATTGTCTTTGTTACCACACCCCCATAACCACATTTTCATAAGATACACCCTTTTTTGGCCTACATTACAAGCCGACTGCCTCCCAGTGGACGCTCAGTTACCATAGGTTTGAGAACACCTTTCGGCTGCATTTCCTCCAAGGGGACCTCCATAGCCAGGCATAGAGCCTTCCTCAATCACTGAAAAGCTCTATCCACCAGTTGACTCTCCTGTGATTCCATGTAAGGTTTCTCTGTTGTGGATGATTTTTTGACATAAGTCTTCGAACTCTCGTTCCCCTTCCTAGTAGTTTTGTCTGTTGGATGAGTCATAGAATTGTTACTAGTACCAAAATCCTTGACCATTCTACATTTCTAGACCTATTTCTACAGTTTTCCAACTCAGGGCCCATCCTCTTGAAATCCAGACAGAAATCAACCTAATATTCATAAATCACTTGTTTCTTACAGTGATATTCCTCTCCAACTGTGATCCAGAAGAAATCCCATGGCTCTCTTGAAACATCAACTTCCACACACAAGAGCGGATTCACCGAGTGACAAATGGATTTGGTTCTGTTATTAGAACAGAAATATCTAACGACCATGTTCCCCATCATCCTAATTATAGAGGGATTTGTAAAAGGAAGAGGAAGATTAGAAAAGCTCACCTAGATGGCCACCGAGGGAGAGTCCTGCTTCATTTGGACATTTTAAGGCCAACTATGTAGATAAAAATGGGAACCATTGCAGTTGAGGGGCACATCTGACCAAGCTTGAATAAAATATTCCTCAGACATGAATCAGATCATTATATTTCTGTTATCCAGTAACCTCCAGTAACCCTTTCTTATAAATAAAAAAAATCCAAAAATAAAACCCGTCGAAGGTATCGACTGAAGGCCTCTTTTGCGATAATCGATCGATCTCTGTTCAATTGGGAAGTGAAGAAGCATTGTTGAACTCTCCAATCAAAAGAGGAATGTTAGGGAATCCTTCTAAAATATCGGGCACCTTCAGAGATAGTGAACACCACAATAATGTAGGGATAATTGAAGGATTATAGATGGGCTAGAAGGTAGATTCATCTCCCTTGAAGGATGAAGAGGGTCCCTCCCCCAACAGTGGGGGAGGGACAAGTATAGGAGTCGCCGTTGTCACAATGTAGGTGAGGAAACACATCAGTAGGGAAGGATCCTCTTCATCACTTGGGAATGTAACTATTGACATGATACATATACTATTTTTTTAAATCTATCTTAACATTGTAATCAACATTATTATTGGTAACATGCCTCACAATATTTTTTATATCTACATATCCCTAAAGATAATCATTAATCATAAAATGGATAGATATATGAAATATCATTTGAGAAATATAAAATTTCACCCCATACATAAAAATATCATGAAAAATCCATAGAAAATATATAAATATTGTATCTTTTAATATCCAAATCAAATATATTGTATCATTATTCTTTAGAATATAAGTATAAGACCCCTTGTTTTCCTCCCAATGTTGTAGTGTATTGAGAATTCATAATTCATAATCAATTCCAATCACCTACAGTTGTTCATATTGAAATAATTTTTATTCAATTGATACATCTTGGTTTTATGATCCATATGTATATATATATATATATATCTTTTCAACAGAAAGATAATACATATATATTTCTGATTTACAAATTACTTCTTCCAAATCGAAATCATGTGCTATGTAATAATTTTTAATAAGTTATAATTGGATTGAGACATAAGTTATGACAATTTCATTATTCAAGATGATGCATCCGAATGCATTATGTGATATATTAGTATAGATCACAAATGTTTATCTACATAATGTTATTGTGATCACATGTTCAATAAGCGACATTCTCTTTAGTTCCTTAAAATTTTCATCACATTCATTTAGAAAAATGTATAGGGTTCCCTTACATTTTTATATTATAATTACATTATATATCCTCAGTAATTATCTCACAAAGAGTTGATAAAATCACAACCCCAAGAAATTTATGGATCTCATTTATCAAGGGTTTTTTTTAAGGATTGTAAATTAACATATCTTTTTTGAAGAATCCATCATTATACACCCACTTGATGTTATATGGCCAAAAAATAAAAAAAAATTAAATACAAATTTTATTTATTGAATTTTGAAAATATCTTCTCCTTCTATTGGGTTTTCAACACAATTTTTTAAATGACCATAATACTCTTCTCTTATCATTTCATATATAAGAATATCATTTATAAATACTACCAGGAACTAATTATAGTAATTTCTAAAGACTATATACATTATACCCATGAAGATAGTGCGGGAATTTGTATGTCAAAAAAAACACCACTACATTATCATAGTGTACATACCTTATTTGAATGGATTAATTGTGTATATCTTACTTCTTGGCCCTTAGTTGATGATATATAGAATAAAGGTAAATCATGGAAAGTATTGATATTCTCACATTTGATAAAAAATTCCATCCATATAAGGTAAATGATACTTTTTCCCGATATGGATCTTTCTATATTATAAAAAATCACTGAAAAGAAGCATTGAAACATATTTCTTCTAAACAAGAGGAATATGTGCACCACATAGTGGAATTATTTGGAATATTAATCCTTCATTTAGATTCACCAATAGTTTATAATTCAAAATGGGAAACATGATCGGGGTCATTATTTATGGAGTCATTGAAATAGGTAATTCACTAATTTTGAGTACTATTGTAAAATCAACTTCAAGACTTATTGGAGGACTAGGAAGGTATTCCGGGAAAAAAATCAATATATTTTTGAACAATAGTCATATCATCAATATTGATTTTCTCCCCAATAATTTGAGATAAATATCACTAATGAATAGGTAGTATGATATATACAACAAAAGTAATTTACATTATAATATTTTTTCATCGAATGATTATCTTAGATTGATTTAGAATATTAAATTCCATTTATATTCCATGGTAATTGATATAAGATCAATATAATGAAATCAAATCCATTCCAAAAGCTATATCAAATTACAATAGATGTATAAAAAATATTTCAAGGAAAAAACATTCTCATAACCATTAATTTAAGATAATATTTAAATTTGACATGATATCATCATATTATTTGGTGATTTTATAGTTAACTGAACAAATAATCATTATGTTCTTGAACTGATACCATTAGAATATTCCTAAAATAGAAATGCATGTTTAAAAGGAGAATAAAATAATTTAAATTAAATTATATATTGGTTTGATTGTTTATCTCTCAACATTTATTTTCATGATCTACTTTTGTAGTTTTGACCACATGAGATTTCCCTATCTATATTTGTTTAAGAGGCTTTAATACAGAATATCTTTATTAAAAATCATATTCATACATTTATGGACATACTTTTCATCCTCCATGAATTTATTGCATTATATTGTTGATAAAACATTCGGTTAAGAAATATTACCATTCCTTTCATTTAATATACTCTTCAAATCACTTAAAAATTATTTTTCTAGATAACCCAATTTTCTACAAAAAAATATTCATGAGGACCCATAAGGAAATTTCTTCTTATGCCTGCATTTTCACTTATGGTGTGAAGTAAAATTAATTATCATTCCACCATATTTATTATTATAAAAATTTACTTAATAATCCATATTTATCTTAATCTCCCCAAATCCATGAGAATAATGATTGTATTCTATATCCAATTATAGATTATGATCCCATCAATTGATTTTATTAAATATATGAAATTATATTGTATTAGATGACTTTTAGAGACTTTGTCTTAAGAAAAACATAATCAATAAATATTTTTATCATGTTTTATTATAATACAGGAAGTGTAAATTCCATTTCTTGTGAATGTTTCCTCATCATTACTGATGGATTCATACTCCGTTTTTATTTGTTCAAGGAATTAAGTCACCATTTTTCATGGGAAGAGTTCATGAAAAATACTTATTGAATATTTTTTCATATCCTCTCATGTAATGAATTTAATTTCCTCAAATTTCCTCATATCATTGATAATATACCACTAATAATAATTTTATCTTTCCAAACAATATACTTCAAGGACAATCACTCCATGTTCTATGCACTAAATAATAGATAATATCTTTTCACTATTACTAATCTATTTAACATCCACAAATGGATTTGGAGACCCAATAAAAGATGATTGAAATTTCACCCTAATGGTTTCAACTATAGTTTCTTTATATTAATCATTTGGAAGCTCAACATGATTCATGGATAAAGAGTTGTGAGGGAATCGAAATTTGAATTTTCATCCCTTCAACCATGGGGTACTATTATGCTTTTCATTATCCATTAAATTCAATTTTATGATGATTTTTTCTCTTTATAACTATTGGATAAAATAATAAACGAAATTTGATCATACAAAATACATAATTACAGTAAAAAATTATATGGCTATGAAAATTATTATGTTAATGTTCTCAATTATGAAACCTTGTTTTGCCAAATGTCATTTTATTTTTATCTCATAAAACAATGGATTTACGTCGGGTCTCATAGATTATATCCTCACAATTTTTACAAATGTATACAATTATATTATGAATTATCCAAAAGATATCCTTTATGAATGTATAACCAGTTTTTTGTCTCAATCCCACTCATTGTGAATCAATTACAATTGAGTTAATACCCAATCCACCTTTTTTATTTGATACCTATAGGTAGATCTATTCTACATTCACATCCAAATACAAGTATCCATATAGGGATTTATTTTCAAGGAAAACCAATCTTTTATTTACCCTAACGTAGTATATTTTCGATTTCAAAGGATTATCCTGATGGTTTTAAAATATTTTTTAATACAAATATCAAAAAATATTATCCACTACTATGATACAAACCTACGTGAATGAAACATTTTATAAACAAAATTAAAACATTTTAGATAAATATTCATTAATTTTTATAACAAAACATTACATAGAACCACTAAAGTTTATATCCTTTGATGACTAGATAAAAAATTATATAATATCATGAATGATTATTGAACATCTCCCATAACATTCTTTTCAAATATTACACCTCATATACATATAATATTTAATTCCATTTTTCAAAATAAGGAGAAATGAAAAATAATAAATGTAGAGATTGGTTGACCACATAGGGTAAATATATGATATATTAACAATTAATCATAAAATGAATAAGATTAGTATAAGTGTATGATAATATTATCATAATTTACGAAATTAATTCCCAATCAGTCAAAGAAATGTAATCATGAATCCTTGAATAAATATTTTTTCATAAAACAAATATAATGAATAAGAGAGAGGAATCATAAATAATATGTCATGATCATTGAATATTAATCACAATGGTAAAAAATATGACTCCATCATACACACATGTATAGAAAATCATATACTTTGTCATGGTTCACTTAAAAGACTATTAATGTGGATATGGTTAGCTACACATTACATCATTTCCTTAGCCATTATTCAATGCAACTAATATCATATTGGATTTGGTCCATTAAAAACCTATTTTCACTCCCCATTAATTTCTATGTTATCTCATGAGATTTCATTCTTTTACCATTAAATTTGAGGGATACATAATTTTGGGCACATAGACAACAAAATAAAAACCATTTGTATGTGTTCTACAATATCCTAGTAAACTAAAAATTCATCATATAAAACCAAAGGTAAATTAAATGTGTTTCATCAGAATAATATCATTTCATCACTTTATAACCCATGAAGAATAAATGGTTCCATAATGATTTCACCCTAATATTCGTTATCCATTGGAAATAATCAAGTTTAGTAGAATCATTATTAAATCATAATTTTTAAAAGAATCCAAATAATTAATGTAGATATTATTAGTGGATAATAACCCTAAAGAAGTATAAAAATCACTATAGGATGTTGAAGGAGATAAAAAATACATTTACAAAATAATTTGAACATTTATTTGAAAATTGGGAGAATACAATTTTCATTCTGTGTCTTTAAAAAATAAAAATTATGTAATATAGAAAAAATTATTTTATTTGGAAATAACATTTGAAAAATGTAAGGTATGTTTCAAGGAAAATAAAATCCAATAAGAAGGGAAAATCCATTCTTATGATCATAATTAAAATAAATATTCCTTTAACATGTTTTCGTTAGAAAAAAACATATAAAAAGGTTAGAAAATAATGTGGAAATTTGTTCTAAAACATTTTTAAAGGAAAATAATATGGAAGAAAATAACTTTGTAAAATAAATGGATCATAGAAAATAAAATTAATTCAAACATTTAAAGGACAAGGTCAAAGAAAAAAATTATCATTTCTCAAAGAGTGAATATGGTCACTTTTTCAAAAAAACCTTTTTCTAAATCATTATTTATACAAAATATAGAAAAATGATACTATTAATTTACAATTATAAGAATAAATATATTAAATAGAATTAAATTGGGTTCAAATGATCATATCAATATAATTTTCTTCAAAAGAAATTCTTTATTTGAAATACAAGAAATAAATGATTTCACAACACAAACCCCTTCTTAAAGTCCCGCCATTATTTATATTTGGTTAAAACATCAATATAATAAATATAATTATTTTTATAAATATGTTTGAATACATGTTGAAATAAAAAACCCTATGTATTATTCCATTATAATTTGTATTTATCATTTCATTATCAATTTCTTAATTAAAATGAACATTCTGGTGAGAACTGGTCTGTTTTCAATGCATTGTTTTTTATGATTGATCAGATATGAGAAAATTGGTTGTGGTATAATAATATATTTTACATTAATCATGAAATAATATCATATCTAATCATTATTTAATCTTTTATTACAATTCCTATAAATCAGTGATGAAAAATTAATTACATCACTTCTTGAAGCCAATAGTCTGTATATATACAGAGGATATGTTTTCAAATTTAAATGGATAAAATGATAATGTGGTATATAATAATAAGACTACATATAATAATAATTATAATATAAATATCATATACATTAATTAAGTGTTTTATTATTTATAACCATGTAAAGAGGAAATGAAAAAGAATCACATTTCTTTGTAGAGGTTATAGTCCACACATACACATGAGAGACATTATCATTTTACAAGTAATGTGAAAGGGATAGAATATCATTGTTGAAAAATAATTATAAAATCTCACTATATGTGTGATAATGAATTTAATATATAAGGATGGATACAACTATTTTGGAGGATATATATGACGAATGGAAATTATAAAGAGTTGGTTAAGACATTTACCCCTTATTTGAGATTCTTCCTCTATCTTACACCCTCAGACATCAAAATATGCTCTTAAGGAAATAAAATGAGATCAATAAACAATGTAAGAAAGAAAAGTGTATTTTGGGTAGGTATTTAATGAGATGGAGGAAAAAATGATTAGGAATATGTGAGAGAATTTTTTTATTTTATATGTGAGAGTAAAGACACAAATGAAACTTAATAAAAGATTTAAACAATATAATGAAAATTTATCACGAAAGGTGAAAAGGAAGAAAAATAATTTCATAAGATTATATAAGGTTTAATTATCTTTATAAAACAATATATAGACATGTTTAAGTGGAATATTTACCCCTCTATCTTTTATTAAAGACCAACAATCCCATCTAACTATAAATAATGAAAAAATTTACTTGTTTTTATATTAACTCTGAAAATAAGGAAAGTGGCCCCATTATAATAATATATAACTGATGACTAGAAATATATAACAAATATTATCATATTCAAGTTTTATAACTAGAATAAACATGAATTAAAATAATCATGCAATATGGTATGAAAAATTCATTTTAATGAGTAAAACTGGATTTTTTCTCATTTAATGATTTGTAAATTTTTATTCATTAATTTAAAAATATTTTGAGAAATAGAAATTCATTATATTTTATTAAAATCGTTATCATTCTTCATTTATTTAATTTATAAAGATAAAAACACATCGCACACAAATTTTGTTTTATAAAAAATAGAACAATTTGCCTTTAAATTCTGTTATCTTCATTCGTAGCCATTAGGTAATAAATGTATTGATGATTATTAATAAATTAATAATAAATTATATATAAATAAATTTATTGTTTATAGTTTTTTATTTTACATATAAAAATATCTAACACCTAGAAAATATATTTCATAAAAAATATGTCTCTTACTCATGAAATGTTTTTATTTAAATTTTATGATTATTTATTAGGAATTAATATATATATTATAGTTATAGAAAACACTTATGTATATATATGTCTGTATTTAATGATTGGTTAATAATATTCATACCCACAAATATATGAAAAAGGTAATAAATTATATAATAAATCATCATTCATTTAGACTTGGGGTAGCATGTAGAGAATGCTACCGAGTACTTGAAATTTATTTTAAATGATACAAATAAAAGCATGTATTGTTTCACATCAAGTAACCTATTAAATTATATTAATTATTAATTGAAAATTATTATTCTAATGTTTTCTACCATGAAAATTCTCTTTCCTTTGAACACCTAATCCACCTCTTACACCTCCAACAAAAAACCCAAACACATGTAACAAAACATTCTATAGATTTCCTCATGCCCCTAATATTTTCAATCGATTCCAAAATTATTAAAAATATGCATATGTGGTGATGTATTTTTATATTACCACTAAAATAAATTTTATATAATGTTATGAGATATTACATTTGACTCCTCTAATTATTAAACATTTATAACAAATTTTTTCCAGTTAACCCATTCACATCAGTTTCCCTGATTCTTATTATTACTTTATATATGGAAATGTATCTTCTAAAATTATTCAAAATGTTATCTTCTAGGATTATACTAGGCCAGTGGTCCAACATGTATAATTTTGTAAAATTATATACAATTTAGTTTTAAAAAACATACAATTAAGAATGTCAATAGTCACCATCTACTCATGAAATCTATGACATCCAATTACAGATGGGTATAAATCTGAGATACATCCCATACTAGTATAATAAAATAAATGAAATACCTATTTCATTGTAGATGACTGCACAATTCCCATATAATATAATAATGTTTGGTGTAGTATTTCACTCCATTCCCCCTTCTTGCACCTTTATTTCTTTTAGAGTTGAAAAATCCCACCCCATGATCCACTCTATGGAATAAAATAATGATAATTCTCTATTAAATATCACATTCCTGACAATTGTATTCATCATTATTTGAATTTTCTAATAACTACTTCTAGGAAACCATAAAAATATCTTTAAAATACTATGGATCTTGGAACGTAATGATATTGTGAATAGGTGATTCTGAACTTCTCATCAATATTGAATATTGGAGAATAGTAAATCAGCTCCATCAATTTAAAACTGAAATCCCCTACATTAGATGTTTTATTATATATAACGAAGAAATATTAGTATCCCTTGAATTTATTTGAATCAAATAAAAAATATCAGGATAATCTCAAAAAACTAAGTGAATATAATCATATTCTGATCAGAATCTCTTATGATTAGTTTTCTCCCTTGACGTGAAAAACCTTGAAACAAAATAACCACTATAGGAACCCAATACACATTATATTTAGGGATCAATATGAATGTTTTCTAATCATCATCTATGAAATTATCATTCATACTAATGTAGATATTTTCCACATGCATCCATATTTTATTCTAATAGATCTCACTAATGCATACATTATAGGATTTCCAAGTCTAAGGGTATACCATTCGACACACATCCAATGGTTATTGTTTCACCTCATTCTACTCAATGTTATGATGGAAAATTGAATAACTATAAATTGCTATAATTTCCCAATCCCAAGGTTTTAATTGGATATTTTCACTACTCTACCAATTAATTCACCCTTCCAAAGAATAATAATTCCAAGGACATAAGACACAACCTTTATAACTTAAAACAATATGATACCTGAACTCAAAATTATCAAGAGGACCTATATTAAATACACTATTCCTTAATTATTTATCCATATGTTACATTTTCCTCTATTAGATCACCAGGTCCCTTCTATTTTAATATAGTTTCTTGAGTCCAAGTCACATAATTGGTTCACATTGTATTGCTAACATACTACTCATGAGATCCATAATAGTCACTACTCTACGATACATCCCAAAAAACTATCTTAAATTCCCTACTCTAACGAACTACAACAACATTACATCCTAAAATCATAAAAATAATTTTGTGGGAGACACCCAATTTCCATATTTTAATACACCATAGGTTGGCATCTATCATGAAGAATTTGAAAAAAAAAATATATGAAAGGAAATACCATTTGTATGGAGAGAATTAAAAACCATTAAATTATAAGTTAATTTCCAAAAATGAACACATGAATAATGTATATCAATGTATGATACATTTTATAGAACAAAAATGCATGAATGAATAAATCCATAGGACTATAATCTATTTTATACCTCAAACAAGGTATAATTAAATAGACACCATTGACAATTCACACTTGTAGAAATCTATTATCACACTAAACCATCAAAAACACTATATAGATAATATAAAATATATATATATAAAAAAAGGGTGAGAATTTAAATTTACTCACAAGGATTCTCCCCATAACTCTCCCATTTCATTGGGAATGAAGCATAAAATAACATTTATTAATGAATAAAAAACAAAATAATAAATTTCCAAATACAAACTCATGGAAATAAACCTATCTCTATACACATTATACCATCTAAACATCAAATGATCAATACCAAAATATTATACCCATTTTAGACAACCACATAACCATCACAACAACAACAACAACCACTAATTAAATATATTTGATGTATACATATACCCACTTATTTAGACGTCATTATAAAATCACCACCACCTATTAGTTATCAAATTGTAGGGAACATGGTAAAATATAATTATAATTTTGTATTCACATAATAAACACATTAAATATAATCACTTTTCATTCCACTCATAGAGGAATCACTAAAACATATTCATATATTTTTCAATCAATTAGAACATCAACAAATATAATCATATAAAAATCCACTCAAAGGGATGTAATTAAATACTCATATCCTTTAGATGGGCCACTATCCAGGAATAAATATGATCACTTTTTTTCAAGGTTTCACCCCATAGAGATTCTCCTAACCAAAAATTTAAACTATTATGTAGTTTTCAATAATTGGGATCTAAGAATATATTTCATGGTGTCCAACCTCAAGGAATTTCTTTTCTTTATGGAATATTATCTTCCCCAAACAACACATACCCTTCATTGATATTCATATTATCCACTATATCATTAACATAATACTCCCCTTCCATCTTCTCTACAAAATCATCATCATGCATCAAAAACCAAAAAACTGTACCCAGCCAAAACCATATCACTTAGAAATATCAGAAACAAATTCAACCCCAATGAAATATTTATTTTAATGATATTAATGAACACATATGAATGTATCATGGAATAATATCATACTATATATATATATATATTTATACATATGTGAAACATCAACATATAAATATGTACCCTAAATCGATGAGGGAAATTATTCATATCACTGATATTAATTATATTTTTTTCGAGGATAAATTAAAAAAACATATTAGTATATAAATAATATTATAGTACCTTATTAAATAGTATCTAATCATATAAAATGAATTTTTTGTTTTCGCTACGGTTTGATAAGTAGGAACCTATTAAAATATCATTGAATTTTGGCATCAGTGTTTTGTTTTTTGGTAGTAATCGATATTTTATAGTTGAGATTCAAGGCCCTAAAGATAATAAGTTTTTTATATAGGTAACTTTGGAAGAGATAGATAAATTAATATTCATGGTTGACCATGTAGTTTTATTGTGAAAATCTTTTTTATGTGAGCTTCCATCAACCAATTAGTGCATGGTTACAACTGAAAATATGTCCTAACCATGTTATCATGTTAAAAAATAATTATTTGTATTTTCCAAGGATAAATTTTCACCCATAATCCCCATTAATAATTAAAAATTAAGTTAATATATTCCCATGGTTAATTGAGAGTGAAATTTAGGGATTATCCATTTTCAAATAAAATCATTCTCTAAATGATTAAATATATCAACACCAGGGTTAAGAACAGATATAGAGTATAATTTGAATTATCATTCAATGTTTTATTCTATTTCCTTTTCCTTGGATATATAATTACATATTTAGTATATATATATATCTTTCAAAAGTGTATTAACATATTTAATAAAATAATCATGATATTGGGTTCTTGGTTTTACGTTTTCTAATGAGTAGTAGGAATTAGTTTTTGGAAAAGATAATCATTGATATTATAGGATCCCATTATTACATCATTATAGATATTTTTTTTTGATTATTATGTGATTGAATTGATTTTAGGTTATTTTAATCAATATGAAATTTTCAAATAATTTACATTCCTTAGTTTGATTTAGTGTGCTCTTCTATATATAATAAAGTTTTGGTATATTGATTTGGATTAATATACATGGGTTGATTTAGGTTGGTGTAGAATTTATAGTTTGTGTATGGGTTTAATTATATTTTTTAAAAATAATTTAATGTTTCTTAAATTTTTTATATTTAAGAATGTGTTACAATGTTATTTTTGAGTAAACTATTTTATGGATGAGAATGTTTTTGAGGAATTGAGTATTATGGAAATTAGAAAGTACTAGGAAGTGTTTATTATTGATTGAATGGTAGGTTATGTGGAATGTATGGAATTTTAATGATTTTGTGTGATATATATGGGTTGAGGAAAGATATTTGTGAACCATTTGGATTTTTGTTGATCCAAAATTAGTCTAAGGTATTATAATAGGTGTAAATTTAGGTTATGTGAATATTTATTTCCTAGGTACCCTTTGGATATATTAGTTACTTATTTGGATAGATTTGGTGTTTAACTAGGAAGATATACCATATTATGGTAATAATAGATAACATAATTTCATTTTTGTGGTTTTTATTGACTTGTGGTAAAATAGGTTTTTAAAATGTGATAATATCATTTTTAATGTAATTGGCCACATGGTTACGATTTAGTCTGCATAGAAATACATGAGATTAATTTTTTGAAATCCTACTGAATTTGAATACTCACCAATATATGAAAATATAATTTTGTATATAAATATCATATTTCTTGATGTTTGTATGGGATAGGATTCAAATATGTTTTGAGTGGAAAACATAAGGTAGGTTCAGTGTTGATGTGCTAATATTAAACTCAGTGTTATAGGTGGTGTTATCCTATTCAAATTAGATGGAAGTCATTAGCTATGTTTTTTTTTTCATTTTGGGACATGAATGTGTCGATTATTTTCTATAGAACTCTAATAATATTTTTCACAATAGATGGAATTTTAAATATGGGATATATATTAAATAAAATTTCTTCTTTTTGTATCATTTTTTTATTTGATATTTTTAAAATAATTCAAAATATATTTATTTCAATTCATTTAATTAGTTTCCAGCTTTCCATAAACATTCATTTTTACAAAGCCATGTGTATGTCAGATCCTTACCTATGGATATGTGCTCTCAGGTTAGGGTTATCCAAAAATGTTATCTGATTATGATTTTGAAGGGTAAATCGTGGGAAATTGGTTGGCATCAGGTCTAGAGGTTTTCATAACTCACGTGAATCCAAATAAGTTTATAAATAACCTATTAATATTGATTCATATGTTACAAGGGATTTATGTTTGGAAAAGTAATCAAATGGATCCTTTAAGGATAGTTTAATATGCCACATAGTTTTCTGTAACAATAGAAGGTTTTGATATGATATCTTTTCATGAATTGGTATTGTCTTATATTGGAATAATATAACTTAGGATCTATTTGGTAAAAGATAATTTAATTCTTCTAAATAGATTTTTATGGTTATTAAAAAAAGGGTTTTGATCGTATTTTTTATTTAAAAAAGAAAGGTTTATTTTCTTATTATTATATTAACATGATCTATGAAGGAATCATTATTGAGTATTTAGAGAGACCTAGATATAGAATTAATATCTTTTCATTTACATTGTAAATGTTAATCTAATGGAATTTATACAACAGACAAAATACGTTTTTCTTTAATTTGGGTGTTATAGAGATGTTTTAATATATATGGGATTTTCATAAAGGATCATATATGATGATGTGAAGTTAGTATGAATCTGAAGAAAATGATATGAATATCAAGAGTATTATTAAAATCTTAAACAATTTGTTTGAAGGGAATAACGATCATAGAAATGATATGGATTAGGAGTGATCTAAGGATAATACCATTTCCATGGATTTATAAAAATGAATATTTTCATATCCTTATGTGTTTTGGGGGAGCGAATAAAGATGATGATTTACTTAATAGAAACAACTGAATGTTTCATTTTACATTTACCATTTAGAAGTTAAATGTGGAGTTTGGTCATTAAATTCCAAAGGGAGAATATAAATTGTGGTTTTAGATAAATAATTAAGAGAATCTAGATATGTATTAAAAATGGGTAATATTTTAGATTATATTATATTTTTTGTTTTAAATAGACATGAAGAAGATGGGGAATGAAACATAGTTCCAAGAAATGGTGTAGGGGAACATGATGGTGTCAAAATATGATACAATATTTTTTTCATTATATAAAATTAATCTATAGTTTATCACTAATAATATTTTCAAAACAAGAAGTCTAGAGAAAACTCTTTGTCCTAAGATTTGATAAATGATTATTTTACTTTATTTTTGTAAGTATTTTTCTATAGTTAATAATGTGTCTATATTTTAGGTGGTCCGGATGTATACGAATGATGTGAATGTATTTATTACCTAACTTGATGTTTGAAATCAAATATTTTTAAAGAAAAATCAAAATTGGGAAGATTCTTATCATAGAAGAAACCATTTGACATTAGTGAGCGCAAATTCTTCTTAATAAAGGCGTTACCTAGGGCATTACCAGTGTAAAAAACCATCAATGTTGAAATATGACTATCTAAATGAGAATAGGAAATTAAAATAGTATTGGATATATATTAATATAAATATTTTCTATATTTTTCTATCTTGAGGTGATGAAATTAGAGTTTTACACAAGTTATATGGCTCAAGGAATTCATTGGTGATGCGAAAACAAAATAGAGATGAATTAAAGGTGACGACTGGTAAAAATAAGAACCACAGTGAAGAACATAAGGATAAGTGTAGTTTTTTATGGATCATCAGTTAGTGTAGCATGATGAAATACATATAATAGTTTGAGGAACTATTATTATCTGTTCCACTATCTCATTGAATATGATTTATATAAGTTCATCCCATTTATAAATAGAAATGAAATTATTAAATTTATATATAATTTTTTGTAGTTAATTTATTAATTATTGATGTTTTTAATGCATATTGGTGATAGAGAAGAGTGGGTGAATAACGATATATCATGTTAAATTTTTCATTGGTATGAAAATATTACGATACATCATTGTTCTAGAGATAAATAGTATGCTGTTATAATTAGGATGGATTTGATGGGGATGTCAAAAGAACATATCAAAATATATGAGAGAAATGTTTCCATTAATACACCGAACTCAAATGTTTAATCATTTAAAGTGTAGTGGGGAGTTCATTATGGTAAATAAAGAATGATTATTAAATACCCTTTGTAATTAACACATCATATAGTTTGATTGACTCTTTGATTAGTAGATTCTATGGTTGTATTATAATTATTAGTGGTGGCAATTGATATCAATTTATGTGTTAATGAAATAATTCTCTAAGCTTCCACCTATGTTGGATGTCTAGTTCACTAAAAAATATTCCTTGGGATTATTATGACTATAATTAATTTTATTTACATATATCTAAGGGGGTTGTGAGAGATATAGTTATTTATAGATTATTTATTGGGAAATATATTTATTTGATAATGAATTTCACCTAGGGTAATGTCAATTCCATGGTACATGATGAAATTCGATATATTATATTAAATAATTGATTTAAAAATTAATTAATGTCACAATAAATAATAAATACCATTAACTGTGCATTAATGACTTATTTAATTATTTCATGGGGAAATGTGGGTTTTAGATATATATTCTTGATTATGATATCACTAACTGAGGTTGAAGGAGTAAAAAATTTGAAATATATTTTCTATGAGTATGTATTTGAATTATATGTTATTGGTAATGTTTTTTAACATTACTAATTACCAAACTATTTTTATTCTATTACTGAATCATTATTTGTATAAATACATTTACTCATTTTTTATGGGGTTTGTGGTTCCCATTTTATTTTATTATATGTTAGAAAATTATTTTGGGGAAAATTTAAAAACTGTATTCAAGATTTTGTGATAGAGTATATTTTATGAAATGATATTATGTGATTATATTTATTTATGTGAAGTGATGTTCTTGGTGCATGCATTTTTTGAGGGGTGTTTTTCAATGGTCATAGAGATAGTCAATGAAGGGATGTATTGGGAGTGACCTAAGGATATATTTTATGTTTTTAATTATATTAGTCTCAATGGAAACCATTAATTATTTATATAACAAATATTTTTAATTTTTTCATCTTCCATATTTATGTTTACTTTAAAGGGTGTAATGTCTAAGTAGGATTAGGAGTGATATGTAACTTTAAATTTGAGGAATAAAAGTTATCATTCAAAGTAGTGTTGATCATTCACATGATTGATAAAATAGTATCTATTTGTTTTAATAAATTTTCAGTTAGATTGAGATTTTTAATTAGGAAAAGAATATGTTTTTCATATATATATTAGGATATTTTCTTTCATGTGATAATGTTTTCGAAAACATGGTACAAAATTAGTATTGAATACTCATACCCTAAAGATTTGAATGTATTAGCAATTTAGGGAGAGTTTTATGATGTATTCAGACATAAGTGTTTGAGGAACATCTTTTATCTGAGGAATATAATGCAATGTATTTAATTATTCTTAGAGAATAATAAGGCATTAAATTTTATGTAATCTTATAATCACTAAAATGTTGATTTGTTTTATGAAAAATGGTGACTTGAATTGGTCACCAAATTCAAGCCTCAAAAAAAATTATTGAATCAAAAGAGTTACAATGAATGTTCGATGTGTAATGAGTTTACACAAACATGGAATTGAATGAGATACATGACGATGTAGCAATAAAGTTCGAATAGTGGTTCACAAAGAATTAGATAGGGAAAAACCTTTCCTTCTAGTAGTAAATCACCTCATGCAGAAAGGACATCAACACTATGAAAGCTCCATCTGCAGCCCTCAGAATATAATTAAAGTGCATTATTACATTATAGTAAAATTAGAAAGGAGTGACCAGGACAAATTATCTTATTCAATCCACTATAGCAGCTCTAAAATCTTTAGCATGACATAAGTAAGACAACCATGGAGAGTCTATGCAATGAACATCCAAGTAATAAAACTCATCTAGCTAAATTTCGCATACTCTATGCAATCTCCAAGGCTCCAAATTTTTTGTAACCCATTAAAAAGTAGGTCTCTCTCATCTAGATCTGTTGTAAAATCATGCTCTGCTGTAGTCAAAAGAAGAGAAGTGTATAGGAAGAAACAAAATCCATGAAAGGAGACATGCAAACATAACCATGAAAAAAACAGAAGGCAATATAAGAAAACAAAGAAGAACTGATAAAAATAATGGAGTTTGTTTAGACAACTTCATTAACCTATTGTTAAACATTCTTCATTTGATATTGAGATATGTATCTATATAAATTTCACCATTTTTAATCATTTTATACGCTATTTAAAACCTCTGGTCTATGTCTTTATTCAGGTTCTCCTCAAGAGGTGAAATCTGAGAATCAACATCAAGCGATGTAATAAAATCTGAATCTATTTTCTGGGAAGCATCAAAAGAGATAGTAATCAGATCAACCACACTCACTGATGCTGTAAATTCAGTGTTTTCATTTTTGGATGTGCTAAGTGATCTTGTAACAATTATACATTCAAGGTGAGAGTATTCTCTTTTTTTCCTCATTTTATAGAATTGGGAGTAATGAATCTATCAACGCCCTCCATTAGATATTTCCATTTTCTATTTCTTGATTTTAAGAAGTCCTCTTGAATTTGAGGAGCTTTATCATCAACCTCTAGAAAGGATGTGTAGTGAGGTTGCGCATGGCATGATTCATGGATTGAATGATAAAGAACTAATGGAAGAACATTAAAGGGTTCAACCTCCTCAATAGATTCAATGTTCTCAATATTATGAATATCATCATCCGTAGATGATGGAATGGGGATAGGATTAGAAACTACTGTGGAATTTAAAGCATTGATTCTTTGAAGAGGTTTATTAGTAGCATTCATTGTAGAAGCCTTTCCCACCCAAATTGACATAAAATGTGGGGGGGGGGTCTCTTTGAATTTCCCAATCTTTCATAAGTTGAAAATTTATGGAACATTATTTACAGAAGTATGGATCATTTTCAAAGACAACATCTTGAATAAACCTGTTATCTCAATTTTGAATCCAAAATCACGATGGAAATTCCTAATAGATGAAAAATTTAGTAAAAATTAATGCAACTTAAGGTCTTGATAGTTTCAAAGTATCATTGGTTAACCTAATTTGATGTTTGAATAGTTCAGCAATGGTGAATAAAGTGGTATGTATGAAGAGATGATGAGGTAATCCCAAGAAACCAATCCTGATAGTTATGAGGGGGGGGGGGGTCAGAACCAAAATAAAAATACCGAGTGAAAATGAAGAATTTCATAAGAGATCCCCCGAAATTATAAGAACTCGGTGTCCATAATCAGTAATAATCATTCCTTGAGGAAAAATGAAAACAAAAATTCCACCTATTCAGTATAAGGTAATGAAAATTTGTTAAGACTATACCTTCCATGGTTCTTCCTAGAAACACCAGGGAAAGGCGATGATTAAAAAAATTAACAAAGAGAATAAATCAAAGATCTGATTAGAGTATGTGTACCTTATCATTGAAGAAACAAAATCCCCAAGAGATCTCAATGTTAATATTTTTTTTAGAAATACTGTTGGGGGTCTTTGATTCTAAACGTGTGGAACAACCCGTGATGACGTCTATGAAAGATCTGACATTCATGATCCCATATTGATCATTTGGGTAAGGGTTTCATTAATGGTATTTCGTGGGTAGAATCATTGTACCTCCACTCCAACAAGAGGGTATATTATGTTTACATATAAGGTATTCCATGATAGGGTGACATTTTAGTGGGTAAAATTATTTGAAATCCAAATGAGTGAATAAGTTTGAAGGGATGTGGATGTTGATGTGTGTGATGGTGTATTTGTATCTAGAATAAAATAAAGAGGTATATAGTATGAAGTTACATAGAATTGAAATCCATTGAAAAACAATTTCCTACGTAAAGTATGAGAAGTATATTCAAAATATAGTTATAAAAATGCATTATTTTAAACTTGGGAGGCCATGGAATTATAGTACCGAGAGGGGGACATAAAACATTGTTTTTGGGATATGGTGGTTTTCATTTGAGTTTGAGGAATGATTTTATGGTTTCATTATTTTAATCCTATTGGGAAGAACATACTATAATTAAAAATATATATTATGACACTAGAAAATAGTATTTGGTGGGTTGGGATGAAGGGTTATGTAATATGTTGATTTGTAATGTGAGACATACTAGTTGATTAATCTGTAGCATTAGTGAAAAAGTTGTTTAAAATATTTTATAATAAAAAAAATAAGTTATAAAATTTAATTGTGTTTTTTATAGGTTTCCTAAAATCACAATACAATCATGATGTGTTATGGGTGATCATGGTTTCACTCAAAAAATTATCCCACATCTTACATATTCAATAGATATTATATTATTTGGGCCTGGGTAGGGAATATATTGTTGAGGTGGGTAAGATTCATGGTATTGCCATATCCTTAGTAATGGGAATATATCCTTGATTTACATCATGATTTCATAGAGGGTTGTAAAATTTGAAGGTAACTAATCAAAATATGAGTGTGTGTTTTCCCCCCCACATTGATTCAAAAAAGATAGACTGAATAGTTTTTGGAAGACATTATTCTTGGTTTTTTTCTAGACTCTAGGAGTCTGTCGGAGGCTCGTATCACTTGGGTAGATTTTTTCAATAATAAAAACCATCAACCATCTATTTCAATGTCATTATTTTAAGTTAAATATATAATACAATGCATACTACAAATTTATTTGAAAAACGTTAGAGATAAACAAAATTGGGGCCATTCTTGTTGTAAATGATGGATGATAAAGTAAAAATAATCCAAAAGTAATTATTATAAACTTATATGTAAAATAACTCTTATATTGATCATCTTTAATGCCATTGGATTTTCCAAATGGGGATCAATGTATCAACCCAAATATTGTAACCTAGAGTTTGTGGTTACATTTTTACATTTTTATCGAATACATGGGATCACATCACAAATGAATAAATAGTTTTATAGTATTGTGAGATTGGATACATACATTCTTTCTATAACATAGTATAATAATTAAAATAAATAATTATAATGTACTTAAATGCATTTTTATTCCTTTTAGCACATCCTTGAATTCATTTAAATATCTCATCCCAACACCATAGGAAAATGAAAAAAAATTATGGCTTCACACATTTAGTAGGGGTTAATTTATAGAGGAAGTTATCATGGATTAAAAACAAATATAATATATATTATATAAAATTATCAATAAATGATTCATATAATAAAAAACATGAGCATGGAATATATCAATGGATAATATTACATAATAACAAAACACATTGATAAAAATTAAAAAGTATAGATTTATTCAATGAATAATAACATAAATATTATCCTATCCATAAATGAATCTAAATAAAACATCATTACCCAACTATTATGGACATATATTGTGAAATTTTGATCTCACTACCAATATCATGTTCTTTCACATAAATATCTAACTGTCATGGCATATTTTCAATGATATAATGATCTTTTAGTGAAGGCCCCATGTCAAGGAATTATAAATAAATGGATATAAATAAACCAAATATCTAAACCATTTGATTCATGATACATAAAAATTTATCAATAGGACATGTAATTTCAAGCCCCACTTATTACATAATTATGTCTAATACGATCACTATATGGAAGTAATGAATAACGGTACAATTCATGATCAAAATGCCTTATTTATCAATAAACACCCATATTAGGATAATAAACATACAAGATGTCAATATAAAAACCAAATTAATGAAAAATTAAATTTACATCTATATTAATAATAGTGTATTGGGTTGTATTAAATATTATAATATTAGGTAATTTTTTAGTAAATAGAAAAGAAATTATTTTTAATGAAGAAGGTTTTCATTCATTTTATCATTTTAATTTAAATCATACTTTCCCAAAATTTTAAATTTAATTTTTAAAAAAATCTAGTTTTAAAGCATAAAAAAATTAGAATAGGGAGAATTTTTTTTTTACATTTTATAAAAATCATGATTTTTCAATGAATGGTGAAACATATTTATTTTTATTGAAAATAGTCTATTTATTTAACTAAATTATGATGAATAATTCAGTTATAGATTAGTTTTAAAATTCCTTATATTATTTTTCTTAAACATATTCCAATAAATTTCAATTGAATCAATTGTATTATATAATTGGTTGAAAAAAATAGTTATTATATTTAAAAGCAATTTATTTTGGAAACATATTTTTTGTTGCGTTGTGCTGGTTTAATATTATATTTAGTTCCACCACTTCTATGAATCTAATTTTATTAATAGTTTTCAAATTTGGAATCATAATAATTAATATAATTTAATAGTGTAAAATTAAATTTTATCTTAATAAATAGTAATAATAGTAAAAATATATTAAAATTTTTATGGTTAAATCATTTTTTCCAAGGTGTTCAACTGAAGAGATAAGGGTAATAATTACCTTAACCACTAAATTTATCCTATTTTATGATTCAATTGAAAAATATCAATTTATGGAGTAAAATATTTTAATTAAAAACATTTTTCTAGAGATCTAAAAACCAATTCTGTCTTTTGATAAGATAAATTATTTATATTAAAAAATAACTATTTCAGTTCTATATATTTAAAGGCATGGTTAGAAGACTCCATTCAATTTTGGAATTCTCCAAAAGTCTAAAAAGAAAATTTTATTCATTTTTTTACCAAAAAAATTCATGATTGTAGATTTATTACATAATTTTAATGAAATATTTATTACATATAAATCCTAAATTTTGAAAAAAAATTATTTTATGCATTTGGTGTTTTTCTTTTAAAAGGAATTTTTTCAAAATGTAAAATTTTAGTAGGAAACAATCGATTCCAAAATTTATAATCATCATGTATATTTTTTTTCAAATGGAAAAAATTATTTTGGGTCATATAATTAAGTTATAATGATAATTTTTTGTGTTGTCACATGTAATGTTAAAATGAGTTTAAAGTTGGTTTAATTGGAGATAAAGCATAAAGTGAATAAAAAATATGTATAAATATTAAAATTCGAGATTATTTTGACGATATCAAAAATTGTATTATAATTTTGGGTGTATTGGTGAATCAGGTACATATTAAGATATATATAAATATAAATATATATAGAATATAATATAATATAAAATTAAATTAAAATAATGCACCTCCCCTCACCTATAAAAGATAATTTTCTATCCTATCTTAATCACTATAATTGAATGCTCTATATCAACCATTACTTGACCAAATACCATTCTCACATCCTCACCATGTTCTAGATGTCCCAGTTTAATGATTAATCCAACCTAGGAAGCCATTATCTATAAAATTAAAGTGGTTTTCTAAAGAATAGGTATAATTATTAACTAATAATGTTAATTTTATTACTTATACAAGCTCTTTAAAATATACTTCTACTATGATGAACTGATAAAATAAATATCATCAATATATTGATTGGTTATTATGTTAGTTTAGTATCCTATATCTACATCCACTTCCATCAAATGGTAAATGAAATAATATTTTTTGTGTCAGGAGGACTACCACCTGACGAACTCATGGATTTTGTTTCTCATCACCACCTCTCAAAGATGGTTATACTGATGGATTTAATATATTGTATTCATCAAATATTTATCATTTTTGAAAAATAATATATAATCTATTTTTTTAACATTAAATACATTAAATAAATTATAACACCATTTATGAATATGTGTGGATTACCATCTCCACAAGTGATGTGATATTTTTTTCCTCACAACATTACTTATCTATTGTATATAAGTATTCATAAATAAATAACATGATATATTTTATGTAAAAATAACAATGTAAAGGTAAAATAATAATTAACTTCTTTCGATAATGACCAATGAGAAATGGAACCATTACTCTTCTCTAGGTTTGACATATCGTCTCAATGACAGGAACATAGTTCATTTTTAATAATCAAATTTCATAGATGTGTTTAAAAGTATATAAGTTGCAAAAAAATGAGCATTAATAAATAAATATCTTTTTACGATGTAATAATTACCACTTTGACCATAGTCATCTTACCAAAATCAATTTGGACACATGATTCAAACATCATCAAAACAGCTAGATCTAAATTAATTGATTAAGTAATTAAATATGACATGGTGAAAATAAAATTAATGAAATTATATACATTAAAAATATTATTATGAAATTAAATAATTAAAATTTATTTATTATTCTTGGATTAAAGAAATGTATGTTTCGAGTCAGACATATTTCAAGGGGAATATTACTTTAATTTCTGTATTTTTAAATGTATTTAATATTTATTTTCTATATAATTTTTCTTCTATGTCCACATTCATAAAAAACCGTTTTATGTACTTATATTGAAATAATTTTTTTAAAGGAGAATTTATATATTTTTTAACTTTATTTCAATTTTTCAAAAAATGAATCTTTTTATGTATTTTATATGGAATATTTTGACATTTTTTAAAAAATTAAAAAATTACTGGTATTTATATATATATATATAACAACAATGAATTTTACTATAATAACAATAGTTATTTTTTTTATTTATTAAAATATAACATGGTTTCTTAAAATAAAAACACTTTTTTTACTTTCTTCTTGGAATTTGTTGTTTTAAAATTAGTTTTTAAAAATAAATCATCTTTTATTATCAAAAAATCTATCTATATGTGTTAAAAATATTTTTTATGGATTTTATAATAATGAAGTGAAAGAATCATAGTAATTTTTTTCTATGGAAATTAAGAATTATTGCAGAAGGGAGGGTGAACCGAATACCTCTTATATGATTAGGTAAACAAGATATAACATATATGATTTAGTGAGCCTGATATAATATATACGAGTGAGTGATCCCTACAATTCTCTATGATGTGTCGGTTTATGTTCTTTTTCTTCAAAGGAATGGAGGATGGTGTTATCAAAAGATGGGTTTCTTATTGATTTAACCGGGATATAATAATTTTTGATATGGGTTATGAATATAAGTATATATGTAACCTAAAATGTATTATAAATTTTTTATAAAGGATAATTAAGGTTTTCTTTGACAAAAAATAAGCGTGTTTTTTATTTGGAGATGATTCATTTCATTCGATCATAGAATACATGGATGAATTAAATGATTTTTATGATTATAATTTTTCACTAGATTGATATTATTATTATATTTATGTACCTTATAGTGTTTTTTATGCTCATTCAATGTTATTAAATACTTTTAACATTAAATAAGGATTATTTGGGGAAAATATTTAGTCAAGTTTAAAATCCAAAAAACATGTTTTGAAAAGAAAACAATTTTCGTTGTAAAAGTATTATTTTTTTTGTGTGAAAATTAGATGATGAATATAAGTGTCAACTTCAAATTTTATGGGTCTCTTATATATGATTTTTGACCAAATTATCTAAAAATAAAATCATAAAAAATTCATGATAATGTAACAAAATGATTTATCATCCATAAAAAATTGATTTTGTAATGTTTAAACCTCCTAGAATGGTAAGAATTGGAAATGTACAATTTATTATAAATGATGATTAGTAGACACAAAAATAAACGGTTTTGGATTCCATGTTATAGAGAGTCCAGATTTACCATACATGGAAATGTTCATAACTATGAAATTTATGATACATCACTCTCCCTATTATAGTGAAAAATTAGGTCCAGTAGTTCCCAAAGAATAGATTAATTCTTGGAATAAGATACTCAAAATCATGTGATGTTTTGAAAATTATATTGTAACTCTTAATATTTATGGTTTTGATGGTTAAGAGGGTCAATGGTGGATATTTTTTATAAACACCACAAAGAGTGATGTGGTTGATTCTATATAACGACACTCATTTATGAATCATCCCCTGGAGAATATTTCCCTATGGTTGTTTGACTTAGGATGGAGATATAATTTATGGAATTTAATATGACATTTAAATAATCAATAGATTTTTAGGAATAATATTTTATTATATTGTATAGGTACATATCATATTTTAATCATGAAATTAATAAAAAAAATTATATGTAATTCTGAATATTCAAAGAAATTTTATGAAGAGATTTTTCCTCATGATAATTTAAATGTTATGTGAATTATATTTGTTATAATGTGGAAGTTGAGGGGGAGTTTTTTACAATTATATGTCTTGTTAATATAAGATTATAAAGTGTTCATGGTGGAATGAAATAGATAATCATACAACTTATAAATATATAAGTAATCCACCAATATTTTCCATGTGTGGGAAGAGAAATTTTTATGAGTATTTGATAGATTATAAAATATTTTATCATTGTGTTGTGTTTGTTAATATTTATCGTTATTGTAAATATAACACCAAAATATTTCACAGTACATTATTTTTTCAAAGTAATTCAATAACATACACTACAGGCAACACCGAGTTTAAGCACACCATAACCTACCAAACTAGTTGTTAGGAGTAGTAATACCCACTTTTTAAAATTTTATAAATTTTATCATTCAAAATGGACATAATTTTTTTATTTAGAATATCAAAATTAGCTTAGGGTGAATTTTTGTTATTTTTATGAAAACGTTCATTTTTTGATGAATAGTAAAAAACACTGAGTTATAGTTTAAAACCGAATTTTCATTTAAATAAATTTTTATTTTATATAAAATTATATGAGATCCAAATAGATATATAATACCTATATATTTTCTATGTAATTCATTGAAGTCATTTTATACCAATTTCAGATAAATAATTTGTTTTTGAACTTTTCACCGTCTTTTACCCATATCCAAGGAGAATTTGCAAATTTACATAAAACATAATTTTACAGCTTCTGTGAGTTTAATTTCTAAAAAATGAGATACATGGTTAATATGAAGGAGTAAAATGTGGTTCAATAAGATAAAAATAATTTTTGGTGAATAAAAACTTTTTACATTTATTTACCACGGTTAAAAGTAAATAGGGTAATTATGGGTAAAAATGATATTAATATTACCCTAACACATGTCCTAACTCTATTGGACAAGTATATCTCAACCAAAAACAACCTTAGGAATAAAATGTTATCATTTAGGTCCACATTTAATAGATTAGGACATTTATTATTATTTAATTCAAAGAAGTGTTAATAGAGTAAAAATCAAAGTTTAATAACTAAAACATTTTTAATATAGAGTTATACATAAGATAATTTTAATTATAAATATTAATTAGAAAGATAATAAAATTTCATACATAATGGTATTTTATTTATAAATTTTAGACATTAAATAATTTAATTTATTAATGACACAATGGTGATGAAGAAATTACTGAATTAATGAACGATTAAAATAATTGATATTATAAATACCCAAATAAAAGCAATTTGAGACTTTTTATGAATTACAATGATTTTCTAGGTTAATATGTCATATTAGGACTGGTTATATGAATTTTTTTCTTAGTAAAAATTCTTTTATGAATTTATCGAAAACAAAATACCCAATAGTGTCAAAATTGACATAAAATCATTTTTAAAACAAATATTATATTATTAATTGATATTATATTCTTAAAAATATAAAGTTTGGCCAAAGGACATATATACTAATAGGTTTATAATTAATTAACTACTTGTGGGACTATTGGAATTTTATAGTGTGATTATTAACCATATAATAAAAAAATTAAAAGATACATGGTAAATGTCAAACTTATTAATTAAGAGTTAAAACTATAATATAAGGTTAATAATGTCACCCAAACCTGTCTAAAAACTATTGGATTAGTGTATTTAGACCCATACCCACCTTATCCCCAAAATAAATCAATTTCGAGCCATTATAAACTGAATATGAATTTATTATAAAATAATATTTTATGTTTTTACTAAGGTTCCCCTCACCTCTCTTAAAAAAGGGAACCCCACCCCCATTCACTCTAATTCACAACTTCTAAGCCATTTGGATCATCCAACTCCTGCCCAAATACCCTTTAAACTATCATCAATTCAACCTAGAGGCCTTAGTTTGATTAGAAAGGCAATATAAAGAGCCCATTTGATCAAATAAAAAGGAAGAACTTGAAGAATAGGTAATGATTTCACCACCCTTTGAATGACATGTCAACATACGTGCATACGAATGGCTTACTGTCTCCACGTCATGGTGTAATTGTTATTCAGTACATTATTATTTGGATTAATATAATAATGATGTTTATTTGATGTAAATAATAAATATAACATGATAATTATTTTGTATATATGATATAACATACAATTTTATATTATTTTAATATCAAAAGAATGATATTTTTGTTCATGTGTACGTACGGATTTTAGTCTCCACGATGCGATGAGATTCATTTCCAAGTTCACTATTCATCGACGATTGTAAAAATATATATTACTAATAAGTATGTAATATATGAAATAATAATGCCACTGGAGATATATATATTTACATATATAAGTATTTATGTACTTAAATATATCTTATTCACTTACTTCCGTTCAATACTATATGAAATCAGAAACAGCGTTTATGAATACGTAAAGAATACCATCTCCTTAGATGGTTTTTTCCATTTCATATATATACCTATTATATGTATTCATATTCTAAATATATATGATATATAAATTATGTTTTATATTCTAGAAGTATTTAAATCATGATCTAAGTGATAAAATCCAGAGTAAAAAGTTAAAACACGTACGACAAAGAAAGTGATTATTACACGAAATATTAATATGACATAGAAATTATTATTAAATTGGTTGTATAAAGTTATGAATGAATAATGCTGATATCAAAAATATTGCTGTGGTTCTGGTATAATTTAATAACATACTATTTTCTTCATACATGAGGTTAAACGTACCCTCGACTAAAGGAAAGTGCAAGGTAATGGGTTTTCATCTCACTTCGTAAACCCGTGAGATTCAGGCCATATTGCCACTATTACCTTTTGTGTGGTGTATGTACTACCCATAATTTTATTCATTTTATAATACAATTTATGGTATATGTATTTACATATTCATTGTATGATACATCTTTCATTGGGTGTATGTTTCGTAAGTTGCCAAATTGGTAAGGGTTATTTCCTCAATCTCATTATTATGAGAGATTGTTCATGTGTAAGTATTTTTTGGGACATACTTATCATATATACCCATATTTCAAAAAAATGTTTTCAAAAATAATCTTTTATGGATTTATGGGAGGGTCTATTTAACTACGTCATCATTTTAAATGTTTTAAAGATTTATCTTACTAAACCCTTTTAATTAATGTCCACTTTTTCAAAACTATTTTAAGGATTTATTTATATAGACATGAATGGATTGAAATGATAACACTTATCAAAATTTTCAAAGTGGTATGGGACAATTTGATTCAAAAATATCTTTTAAATTACTTCCTTTATAAATTATGAGACTTACAAATGATTTCATAAAAATGGGTATTTCTCTCAAATATTTACAAATCATTTTCATCTATGTGGACATCCATTGATGGATTTTAAATTTGTTTGAAGTTGATTTATTATGATACAAATATTCCATATTGTATCAAGGGATTTGTGATATGTTTGACTATGGTTGTGTTATTTTTATACCATTCATTTTTTATGGATAAATTATTGACATTTCGTATGCCAGTTTTAATACGAATGTTTATGTAATGTTTCAAAATTCTAATATGAGGAATCTATTGGACATAGTAAGTGATTGGTGGAGCCCTCTATAGCTCCTAGATGCATCGTTAGGTCTCATGAGACAATTAGACGTGGAATTGGCTGAGGCCTTTCCCAATTTGATATATAGTCTTGGTCGAGGCCCATATCAGTTTTAAACGTCTTGGACGAGACCATGAAAAAATGTTTCAGAATGTTTGACATTATACATTCCCTCATTAAGGAAATAATATTTGATGGTTCATGTTTCCATTTGACTATTAGAATACCCATGATTATGTTTTATTGTGGAATTATTTTCTAAGCTCATATTATTTCCATAAAAGTATTCATGTTTATTATTGGTAAAGGCATGTGGTTTCAATTAGTCACCATGCTTTATATTTATGTCATTTTCTGATGTATTACTTACCCTTACAAAGCGTTTTAGATCACCCCTTTCTTATGTTTAATTTTCCCAGGATTCCAAGAAGTGTATTATGATTGATATGCAGAGTTACGCTAATGGTAATAATGGCATGTTAAAAGAACTAGTTACGAGGTGTTTTATGTATGAAATTGTAATGTAATGTTAATGTATGTAATCTATTTCCAAGACTACTAAATCGATCGGTCCTTCGGGACATGATTCCTTGTAATCATACCAATGTATTAAAATAATGCACTGACTCTAGGTAACTGAGGTTAGTGCGTTACAGTTGGTATTAGAGGAAGTTTAGCAATAACATTGGAAACTAGAATTAGATAAACTTTGATTAGAGAAAATTACTGTAAGATAGACTTTGAAGATTAGTATTGAAGAAATTCCTAGAATTTTATAAATTTGAAGGTTCTGTGAGTTTTCCTAGAAAATATATCCATGTCTTCATAGGAGCTAGTAGAGGCGGCTCTGGGAAAGATGTAGCTAGGGGTAAAACCCAAAAGAACCTCTTTTAGCTAGACTCGAACGAGAACTGGTGCATGAAAATGGGCTTTGCTGCACTCTTGGTTACGACACTCCCTGGTGATATTCTTAGGATAATTATCATTTTTTTGCAAACAACTATGAATGGTTTATGAGTATATAACTCCTCATAGAATTTTTTTTTGTGATTATGGAATATATCCATAAACTGTTCAATTTATGTTAGGTATTTTACATGTTTGGAATTATGAAATGCGATTCATAAACTAACATAGTGTATGACATTTTATAGAAATGGTACCCAATAGAAGGAATGTGATCTCCAACAATACGTATGATCCAAAGAGTAAGAAGGATCATTTCTTTCATGGTATTATGCCAACATTTAGAAGGTAAATAGTCTCCCATGTATTCTAAATATATGATGAAATAGTTCCATGTGTTAATAAGATAACTAAAGAATTATTTTAGCCCTATGCCTTTGAAGGTATGCAAGAGAAGAAAAGGATGGACGAGAGAAATATGGATAAAGGGAAGATGGAAAAGAAGGATTTTCCCATATGTGATAACTGTGGAAAGAATCACCATGGTAAATTAATGAAGGGAAAGAGAGTTAGATATAAGTATGGAGATAAAGGACACCGTGTACGTGATTGCAACGGAAAAAAATTCAAATGTACAATGCTTCATATGTAAGGCATTGGGACACTACACTAATCAATGTCCCATTCATATGAGTATACCGAAAATGATTTTATTGGATAATAATCAAGTTATAATACTACCTCCGATAAAGAGGAATGACTAGTGTTCTTATGTTGTTATAATAGAATTATTTCATTTGATTTTTGTATCAATAGTATACTGGTTACATGAATTATGGAGATAAATAAGGATTGTACTATAGTACTATTTTATTGAGGATTTGAGATTATATGGTTCTATGAAAAGTGAATGAATAATAAGCTACAGTTTTTGGAAATACATGGTTGATGGAAAGGTAATCCTTAATATGGTCCAGACAATGATGTAGTTTTTTTGGAATAATAGATGCTTGATTTTGGTAATTCAAGATGTTGCGTTGTTGTCAAAGAATACCCGATGACGGTGTTCACATGTTATTACCTGGAAAAAAGGATCCTCATTATGTTTAACTTATAAATTTTATTCTGAGAGTTTGGATATAAGTAATTCAGATAATTCTAATGGCTGGAATGGATTTAGTTTGAAATTGGATACTACTGTTAAGGGTATTTTTATATTTCCATAAAAAGGACAAACCAGAGGTTGGGCGACAACCCATCGCGTCCAGCAATGCCACGAGACTTGAACCCGATACTGAAGGGAGACAATGGTGTATCACCTATCACAAACCCACGTGATGTCTAGGATTGAATAATGTATTTTTTTAAAGGGTCTGGTAGATGAATTATACATTCATTTTTAACCCTATATAAATAGGATAAATAGAATATTTTTTTAAGTTCTATTATATTTTAGAGTGAAAGATGAGTTTGTGGTAGAAATTAGTTAAAGGATGCAAATATACTTGACATGTATACATTTTTTTCACCTCTTATTCTATGAAGAAATAAATTCTTAAACTTTAGGTAAGGAATCTTAAAACAAAAAATGTGTTATTCTAATACCATACGTTTTGTTGAACCGATGGTATTTTAAATCATCATAGATTGGTGGCTTTGAGGCCCACAATTCTACAATTGTTAGTGATTGATGACATCAATCACTCCCTATAAATATTTACGGTTCCCTCTAATTATGTGACTTTAATTTCCACCAATTTTCTCCTAATCGAAATCATAATATGGTGGGGACTTTTTCATTCCCATTTTCCACTTATTAAGAATAAATATTATTAAACCAATTTTCAATGTGGGTTTTCCCACAATGGTGTTCTCTATGTTCGACCATTTATTTTCAAAGAAAAATTTCCAATTGCAAGGATGCAACTTATTGATGGAGGGAAGTATTTAGCATCCCAATATTTTATAGTATATTATTTTTTCTATGTAATTCAGTAACATGCACTACAGGTAACACCGAGTTCAAGTGCACCATAACTTACCAAACTAACTGTTATGAAAAGTAATACCCATTTTTTGAAATTTTATAAATTTTATCATTCAAAATGGACTTCATTTTTTGTTTCGGAATATTGAAGTTATCTTAAGGTTAATTTTTGGTATTTTCCTAAAAACATTGAATTTTTGATGAATAGTGTAGAACACTGAGTTATAGTTTAAAACCGAATTTTTATTTAAATAATAATTTATTTTATTTAAATTTATTTTAGGTATAAATAGATAGATAATACCTATATATGTTCAATGTAATTCATTGGATTCAGTTTATAATAATTTTAGATATATAAAAATGTTATTTCACATTTCACCGTCTTTTACCCATCTCCTAAGAGAATTTTCAAATTTACATAAAACAAAATTTTACTGCTTTTTTGAGTAGAATTTTAAAAATCCAAGAGACATGATTAATATCAAGGAGTAAAATGTGGTTAAATAAGGAAAAATATTTTTTGGTGAATAATAACTTTTTACTTTTATTTACCACGGTTAAAAGTAAAAAGGGTAATTAAAGGTAAAAATAATATTAATATTGCCATAACTCATGTAAAAATTATATTTTAAAATTGTATCTTGACCAAAAACATCTTTAGAAATAAAATATTATCATTTATGCCCAATTGGATTAGATTAGGACATTTATTATTAGTTAAATCAAAGAAGAGTTAAAAGAGTTAAAATCAAAGTTTAATAACTAAAACTTTTTTAATATAGGGTTATACATAAGATAAATTCAATTATAAATATTCATTTGAAAGATAAAATTATTTCATATATAAGGTTATTTTATTTATAATTTCTATATATTAAATAATTTAATTTATTTATGACACAATGATGAGGTAGTAATTATTGTATTAATGAATGATTAAGATAATTGATATTATAAATACCCAAATAAGTGTAATTTGAGACTTTTTATGAATTCAAATAATTTTTTAGGTTAATATGATATATTAAGATGGGTTATATGAATTTTTTTCAAATTAATAATGCTGTTATGAATTTATCATGAAAAAACCAAATAGTGTCAAAATTGACATAAAAGTGTTTTTAAAAAAAATATTATATTATTAATTGATATTATATTCCTAAAAATCTATGGTTCAGCGAAACGAATTATATCAGGATAGGTGTATAATTAATGGACCACTTGGGGGTCGATTGGAATTTTATAGTATGTTTATTAACCATATTATATAAAAATACAAAGACACGTGGTAAATGTCAAACTAATTATCTAAGATTTAAAACTAAAATATAAGGATAAAAATGTAATCCAAACCTATCTAAAACCAATTTTTTGAGTGGATTTCGACCCATCCCCACCTTAGACATTAAATAAATCAATTTATAGCCACCATAAAACGAATATGAATTTATAATAAAATAATATTATATGTTTTTTCAAAGGTTCCCCTCACCCCTCTTATAAAAGGGCACCCCCCCATCACTCTAATTCACACCTTCTGAGCCATTTTTCTAGTCTAACCACTGAAACGTTACCCTATCATCTATCCTCCAATCAACCTAGAGGCCTTATATTATTCAAAAATCAAAGGTAAGGATCCCTTTTGATCAAATCAATATGAAGAACCCAAAGAAGAGGTAATGATTTCACCCCCCTCTATCAAGTTCCGTTCTTCTTCCACTACCTTTTTCTTTGTTTTTTCCATTATAAAATAATAACTCTAGTATCTTCTATATACTTCGATGTTATTATAATAATGGTAGAACCAAATTCATTATTCTATCCACCCTTTGAATGACATGTCACCATACGTTTGTATGTACGACTTACCATATCCATGTCGTGGAGTAATTGTTATTCAATACATTATTATTTTGATGTGTATAATAATGATGTGTATTTGTTGTAAGTAATAACTATAACATGATAAGGATTCATTATATATGATACACCATCCAATTATATATTATTTTAATATCAAAAGAATGATATTTTCTCTCGTGGTTACGTACGGATTACCGCCTCCACGACGTGATTAGATTTGTTTCCATGTTCACCATTCATCGACGATTATTAAATTATATATTACTAATAAGTATGTAATATATGACATAATAATGCTACTAGATATATGTATATATATATAAGTATTTATGTACTTACATATATCTTATTCACTCACTTCTGTTCAATACTATATGAAAACGGAAACAACGTTTATGCATACGTACGAACTACCATCTCCATATATGGTGTTTTCCATTTCATATATATTTCTATTATACATATTTATATTCTAATTATATATGATATATAAATCATGTTTTATATTCTAGAAGTATTTCAATCATGATATATGTGATACAATATAGAGTAACAAGTTAAAACCCGTACTATAAAGAAATCAATTATTACACGAAATATTTATATAACATGGAAATCATTATTAAATGGGTAGTATAAAGTCATAAATTAATAATGTATGATATCATAAATATTAAAATGGCTCTGGTATAATTTAATAACAAACTATAGTCTTCATACAAGAGGTTAAACGTACCCTCAACTAAAGGAAAGTGCAAGGTGATGGGTTTTCATCTCACTCCTTATTCCGAGGAGATTCATGCCATATTGCCACTATTACCATTTATGTGGTGTATGTACTGCCCATAATTTTATTCATTCTGTAATAAAATTTAATTTATGTATATTTAAATATTCATTTTATGATACTTCTTTCATGTGGTGTATGTTTCTTATGTTACCAAATTGGTAAGGGTTATTTTCTCAATCTCATTATAATCCAAGATTGTTCATGTGTATGTATTTTTTGTGACATACTTATCATAGATAACCATATTTCAAGAAAAAAATCAAAAGGAATATTTTAAGGTTTTATTGGAGGGTATATTTAACTAGATCATCATTTCAAATAATTAAATGATTTATCTTTCTAAAACCTTTTAATTAATGCCCATTTTTTGAAAACGATTTTGAGGATTTATTTATATGGACGTGAATGTTTGGAAATGATAACTATTTACAAAAGTTTCGAACTGGTATGGAAAATTTGATTAAAAAATCTATTTTAAATGAATTCCTTTATAAATTTTGAGACATACAAACGAATTCATTAAAATGGGTGTTTCTCATAAAGATTTTTACGAATAATTTTCATCTATGTCAACGTCATATAATGGATTTTTAACTTATTTTATGTTGATTTATTATGATACAAATATTCTATATTCAATCGAAGGTTTTGTGATAAGTTTGACTATGGATGTGTTATTTTTATACAATTCATGGTTTATGGATAACATATTGACATTTCATATGCTAGTTTTAATACGAATGTTTATGTAATGTTTCAAAATTTTTATATAAGGAATGTATTTGACATAGTAAGTAACAGGTGGAGCCCACTATAGCTCCTTGATGCATCGGTGTGTATCATGAGACAATTAGACATGAAATTGGACGAGGCCTTTCCCAATTTGATATATGGTTTTGGGTGAGGCCCTAATAATTTTTAGACATCTTGGCAATGGCCTTGACGAAATGTTTTAGAATTTATGGCATTATACATTCCCTCATTATGGAAGTAATATTGATGGTTCATGTGGTCATTCAACTAGTAGAATACCAATGATTAGGTTTAATTGTGGCATTATTTACTCAACTCATATTCTTTCCATAAAAGTATTCATGTTTATTATTGGTAAAGGCATTTGGTTTCAATTACTCACCATGCTTAATATTTATGTCATTTTCCACTATATCACTTACCCTTACTGATCATTTGAGCTCACCCCTTTGTTATGTTTCATTTTCCCAGGATTCCATGAAGTGTGTTATGATTTATATACAGGGTTGAGCTAAAGGGAATAATGGAATTCTCAGTGAACTATTTACATTGTTTTTTATGTTTGAAATTGTAATGTAATTTTAATGTATGTATTCTATTTCCAAGAATTCTAAACCGATCATCCCTTCGGGACATTATTCCTTATAATCATAGCATTTCATTAAAATAATGCACCGAATATGGGTAACTAGGTTCAAGGCATTATGGTAAAGAATGTTTTCCTCAACAATTCTTGGATTGAATACAAATAACAAATTAAAGGTGGGATTTTTTAATTGTAATGTGTTAGGGAATTATGATAACATGAAATCAATGTTTGATACATATGGTGGAAATAATCATGATAAAATCTGTAAGGGGGTAAAAATAATATGATGTTACTAACGTTGATGTAAGGACATCTAATGAAGTGGTGAATGGTTTGTTACTTGATTATTGAAATTATATTGGTTCTATGTTTGTGTCAGTATATTTTCATTCTTTTTTATACGAAATTTTCATTTAAAATTGTAATATAACCTCATGAAATTATGATAGGTTTTTTTTGAAGCCTTTGTGTAGAAATAATTAAGAAACCCTAATTTATAAGGATTTTTCTCTTACTATTAGTACGATGACTGTTTCTAAAAATAATATTAAACTATCCATAAAAGAGTATGATATTATCTATGTTATTAATTTTCCTTTTTGTTAAGATTTATGAGATACATTTAAGTGCATAGAATGCTATATTTAGTGATTTTAATCCATTGAATATATTTTAATATGTTGAGAAAATTACTAGACATGTTAGTGAACGTTACGATATTGATGTTGTTAAAAAAGATAGAAACAATTTAAATTTTTGATGTTCCCTTATAGAATGAATATATGGATGTTTATTCTTATGGTTTTTACGGTGTTGTTCCAAAATGGGAGTTTGAGTTTACTATTGAAATAGTTTCTAATGATATGAATATTTAAATACCCCATATGGGATAACTCTAGTTGAACAATGGGAATCAAAAAACCTATTTCAAGAGTTTTTAGTTAAATTTTTCATTCAACATACAGCCTAACCTTCTAGCGATCCTATTTTATTTGTCATAAATAAATATAATTTTTTAGATATTTAATTGATTTTAAATCCTTGAAAAAGTTTTGTATTAATAATAGGTATCATTTTCCTCATATAAATGATTTGGTTTAACTCCTCCTTAGAGAATAGTTTTTCTTAAGACTTGTCTCAGGAAATGGCACTAGTAGCTTAAGGCGAAGGATGCAGATATTCCTAAGATGATGATTAATACTAGATTTGGGAATAATGAAGTATTATTTATAACATTTGGGTTATATAATTCACCAGTTCTATTCAAGGATCTTATTAATATATTTTCTTATTTAGATACATTTTTTATGTTTTCTATTAATCATATATTTTTTTAAATTAATTATGACCTTGAAAAAAAATTATTATTGTTTTTCAAATCCGGAAAGAATATAAACATTATTGTAAATTTAGAAAGTCTAGATTCGTTCTGTAATAAATTTCATTCCTCAAGATTAATTTTTTTCTAAATTAGGAATAATAATCGAACACAATAAAACTAATGTTGTTGAAAACTATAATATAATGAAAAATATCATATAGATTCGTTGTTTTATTATATTAACAGGTCACTACCATTAGCTTTTCAAAAAAATATCTTGTTTTTCTAGACTACTAAAAAATTTATCTTATAAATTATTAAAAATAATTTTGGTGTAAATTTGTGATTGGTGTTTTTTGGAATAAAACATTATATTAGTTAATGCTATAATTTTATAAATTTCCAAGAGAAAAGGATAAATTTTTACCAAAAGTGATGATTTATTGAGGCAGATAGGTTTTATTCTGATGTAGAATGATCAGTTAAATAATATGCTTTACATAAAATAAAACCTCAGGAGTTAAATTATCCTACACATATTATGGAATAAGATGTTATGGGTTTTGATATAAAAAATTTAGAGGAATAATGTATATGAAGTAAAATATTAAATACATGCTTATCATAAATGTTTTAAAAATATATTCAATAAGAAAGTGTTTAAAATTAAGAATATAATATGGATGGATCTAAAAATGAATTATGACTGTATGATTAATTATGATATAGGAAAAGATAACATTTTAGTTAACTCATTGAGAACAAAGAATAATGATACATTAAGCATGATAAATTTTTAAGATGATCCTTAGGTAAATAATGTAATAAATGATGTCTATAAAATTGTGATTATAGAAACACCTTTTTTTTTGAAGTTTTAGTGGTGTCGACATTGTCATATAGAATTTAGTAATCTCATAAGGAAGACCAAGATTTATAAAGAATAATATAAATGAAAATAAATTGTATGTTACCTAAATTTAACTTTGAAATATAATGGATATTGGGATTTGGGAAAAGATTATGTGTTTCCACTATATCTTAATTGAAAAACTAATTTTAGAGTGACTCTCACTACTCCCCAATTTTCATTCACCCTAGATTTAGAAATACGTATAAAGAACCTAGAGAAAACTAATAATGATATGGAATGATGAAAGTTATATCATAGCTTACCAATGAGATGTTTACTCTTAAATAGTTTAAAGAATAATTAAAGATCCAAAATAGATGTTTCTCACTTTTATAGTTGGGGAGTGGAAATGAGAAAATATATCCAAAAATTTTATAGCGGGATTACATAATATAGATCGAAGTAATAATGAAATTTGGGTCAATTTTGATCAATGAAAAAAATCATGACATTTCCTTCCTATAAGTGATATATTTTTCAGAGATTAACTTTCATGACAATATATCAAAGACACAATTAGGTTACATTGAGTTTGTATTTCTATTTTATTTTACCATGATACTCAGTTTACATCTAATTTTTTTAAATGAATTTATAAATCATTTGGTGTTGAATTAAATTTCAATAGTGATTTTACACTCAATCTGATTGATAGGCTAAGTGAATGATTCACTCATTGGACGATATGTTTTGGGATTATTAAATGGATAATTAGGGAAGTCAAGATTACACTATATCAATAGATTGATGTCAAAATAGAAACAATTTTCAATAAAATATACAGATGGAACCTTTTGAGGGAAATAGAGGTTCCAAAATCTATATTTTTTGGATGAAGTAGGAAAAATGATGGTGTTGGGTGTAGATTTGGTAGATTAAATGGTAGTAATATAAAATATGATTTAGAAGCATATGTGGATGACTCGTTGTATGTATAAAATGTTTGTAATAATTTTTGAAAAGATCCTTATTTCAAGGTTGGTGATCTTGTTTTCCTTAAAGTATCACCATGGAATAGTATGAAGCATTTTTTTAAAGAGTGAAGCTAAGTCAATGATTAATTATGCCAAATGAAATCATAGAGATAGTTCGATCAGTTTCCTATAGATTAGACATACCTCTATGTTTATCTTTGGTAAATTATTTATTTCTTGTTTCAATGAAAAGGAAATCTATGCAAGATGAATCTCATATTTTTATCCATGATGTAGTTTAATAAAAAATAATCCATTATTTTGAGAAAGTAGGAGTAAGGATTCCTTACCATAGAGAGAAAGTGTTTCATAATATGTAAATGTTTCCAGTTAAGGTTTTAAAAAAACATATAATTAATGAAGAATTATATGAATCTAAAAATTCTATAAAAGAAAAAACCAACACTTATTTATGTATTGAATAAAATTAAAAAAATTCAATTTCTAAAAGAAGGGACGAATGTAACAACCTATGAAATTTTAAAATAATTTTATTTTCTTTATTTTTTTTAAGGTTGGGGCCAAAGCCTCATTTTTATTAATAAATCAATGTAAAGACCTCTTTTAACTGGGTAGAGGGAAACCCATTACATATCCCGAAGGCCTAGTGGGATTGTATCCCATTACATAGCACGTTGGCCCAAATTCAAAGTCCAATTCACATTCTGTCAATAGTAAACTACTACTATAGTACCGCACATTATCGCCGCCGCTATAGTTCCCTGCCGCCACTACAGTACCCGCTGATGAATAGTGCCACCACTGCTACAGTACCACTACATTACTACTACAGTACCTGTTCCCCATGGGTTTTGAACCCCCATTTTCCATGTAGTATTATGGGGTTCTTACCACTAAGACAAACCCCAACTACATCCGAAGGAAAAAACATTATTTTTATCCCATTTTATTTTTCATGAATTATATTGATTTATTTAAAAGAATAACTCTTAAAGATCAAAAATGAAATTAGAAAAATTAAATATAATTTTTTAATTCATAATATAAAAATTTCATTAGGTTAAATTATTTATAATTTTCTAGGATGTTTGATTTTTCAATCAATAATGAAAATGATGATTTATATTGAAAAATGTATTTTCACTTGAAGTACATAAAAGGGGAAATTGTAATTTGGATTAATTTTAATATTTTTAAATATTTTTATCAAAAATAATTATAAAAAATATCATTGGAATAAAATTATACTTGCCTTTGGTGAAAAAATATTTTTTATATTTAGAAGACATTTTTTGGAAAAATATATTTTTCCATGTTCTGTGGGATTAAATTTAAATTATATTATTCAAATTGTAAGAATATAATTTAATAAAAATAATAAAATATTTTCAGTTATAAAAATAATAATTTAATATGTTCAACATAATTTTCAGTCACAATGAATATTAAAAGAAGTAAAAATATATTTCCACAGTTACTATAAATTTTTTTGAGGGGTTAAACTAAAGGGATAAGGGTATAGAATACATAAAAGAAACATTTATCCTATTAGATGCGTTTTTTGAAATAATATCTAATTAAGTAGGTAAGTAATTTATTTTATAATAATAATTTCATTTTTTTGAATCCAATATGGTATTTTGAGAAGATAAGTTATATTTTATAAAAATTAAAAACTATTTTTGGTCTTCACATTTAATGGCTTGGTCAGAAGATTCAATTTTTCTACATTTCTCATAAACAATAAAAATAATCTCTTTTTATTATTTAAACAAAAAAAAATTCATGGAAATCAATTTATTACATAATTTATGAGGAAAATGAAATGTTTCAAGTAAATCGATTATTATTCTAATCACTATTCTTCATATGTTTTATGATTTTATATTAAAAGAAATTAAGTACATTTATAAAATTATATTTTCATAGAATTGAATACAATCTTTTAATAATTAGGCTATTTTTTTTAAATTACCCATAAATTTTTTCTCATATAAATTTTTTATTGTGCTAAAAGATTATGTTATTATAATTAAATTTAAAATTAGTATAAAGTGAGATTGTTAGGCAATTAGAATTAAAATGAATCCCATACTTGTAAAAATGTTATTGGAAAAGTTTATTGTTATCATATCACTCCTTATATTCCAATTTTTGGTTCTTGATTCCACATGATTTTATTATCATATATATATATATTTTAAAAAATAATATGCATGCCCCTCCCTTCACTTATAAAAGGTCACATTCTCTCTCCTATTAATCCAACATTATAAAGAAAAAATATTACAATTTTTCAATCAAAGTATTTTTAATAAATACCTACCTATGTCCTAGATTGCTTGTGTTTGTCATTAAACAATCCAAGTAAAGATTTTGGTATAAACATAAAGAGTTTCTCTGAATTAGATGTATATTTCGTAATTGCGAATTCTCTTTTTATTTATTCTTCTAAAACAAATAAATATCATTCAAAATTTTTGAAATTGTAGAATATGTATATTCCATATAATAATATGTTATTATGTAATTTAATATTCTATACCTATTTGTTTTTCTATAAAATGGGAAAAGGAACTATCGAGTGTGTTTAAAAAGGAATACCTCATTTCAAACCGATGTAATTAATTTTCCATTACTGCCTCTTATAGATGGTTATAAAGATGTATTTAATATATGATATTATTGAATTAATTAAAATTATTTAATGATAATATATCATCTTTTTTCTTTACATTCCATCCTTTAATAAATCATAACATCATTCGTGCAAATGTGTAGATTACCGTCTCTGTGATGCGATGTGATTCATTTTTCATTACCACATCACATAACTATTATATATAAGTTTATTTAAAAAAATCATATAATATATATGATAAAATAAAAACAATTGAAGAATAAAATAATACATATCTACATTCAATTATTCTCATTATGAAATGGAAACATTGCTCAGGCGTATGTATATCCAACAATCTCCATGACATTATGATAGTTCATTTTTCATATACATATATCATGGTGTGTTTTATAAAGATAAATGTTATATAAAAATTATAATTATTTCTTAATAATTTTAATAATATAATATAAATTATGTATCTAGTTGTCTATCATATAATTACTCAATTATTTTTTGACACATGGGCCAAACATCATATATCCACTTGATGTGAAATTAATTGATTATTTAAATAAATTTAGCATGGTAGTATTTAAAATAAAATTAATGATAAAAATAATAATGGTTCATATGAAAGTTAAAAACTAACATAGTTGTATTATTTTGAATAATATGGAATGTAGGTAATGATTCAAACTCAAGGTCAGGACACATTAGAATAAAACAAAATTTTCATTATATTAAATATGTATTTTTAAAATATTTTTCTATATCAATAGTCTAAAAAATAATGTTTATCAATTTATATAAGGATACATAGATATTAAAGTACAATTTATATATCCTCTTTTACATTAATTTTATTTTTTTCAAAGGGAAACTTTTTAATATATATTATAAAGAATGTGTTGAGATTCTTTACAAAAGGACAAATAATCTTCTATTTTATGCAATATGACATCAAGGCATTTGAATACGTCCCAAATTATTAATTTATCTTATATTTCCATTACAAGAATATTTTTTTTTATTAAAACCCTATTTAAATTATTTTGGTTATTTTTTAGCTTTGAAAATGGGTTATAAAAATGATAGGGTATTTCAATATTAGAAAATGTTTTAAATATGGGTCACATAAGTTTTTCAAGGGCTTTATGATAAAGCAGTGGAAAAATAAAAATGTTTTAATTTTGATATGTTAATAGAGAATTATACACATATATGACATTCATAAGATAAAAAATATACGAGGAGATATCTCAATATTACCTATATGAGTGGCTGATCCCAATACAACTTATTTATGTAGGTGATCCTCATTAGATATCTAATGTATTAGATAATGTTCCTTTTAATTAGAGGAAAAAAATGACAATGTTAACAGAGTATGTTTATCGTATGGATTTAACTGTAATCCAGTTATTTATATAGTGTTATAGGAGTATAATTCACTATGTCACCTAAAAGAGATTTTATTTTATTACAATGTGTTTTAATGGTTTTAAATGGAAAAATGGTTTTTTTTCATGTTGAAAATGATTAATTCATATTATGGAATAATATTTAAAAAAATGGTAAAATTTAATGGGTTTTTTAGTTTTTTTACTGAATTAATGGATTTGTTTCTTTTTTTCCCATCATATATCTTTTTTATTCAAATAATATTTTTTTAATTTTTTTTTTCATAAAAAATAAGGACAATTTGGGGAAAATAAGTTGTCATACTGAAATCTATGATATTTTTTTCAAGAAAGTAAATGTTGATTAATTTTAAAAGTTTCATATCAAGGGAGAAATCTATACTGAGAAGGAGTGTATAATTTTTTATATTTGGGTTAGTTATATAAGAGATATGAATAACATCTCTAAAACTCTAATTTGAAATGATCCTTGGGAATGAAATGGAGTTATTTATTTTTGGATGGTTCTTTTATGTCAATACATTACCTACACAATAAATGGAAGCAAATGATCATAATCAATCGAGATAAAGGAGGATGATGGTATAAATAGATCATATCATTGGTGAAACAAGAGAATCTATAATGGATGTTGACATAGATATGAAAATGTTTTAGAATAGAATTAAAATTTTATATTGAGTAAGAAGAAGAAATACACTTTTTTTATTGACCATATATTTAAAATATATTTTATAAATATAGTTGAATAGAAATATATTTGATAAGAATGAAAAAATAGAGGTTATTTTAATGAAAATGATAAATTATTATGGAAGTAAGAAAATTTTCCAGTATAGAAAAAATAAAAAATAAATTACATATCACATTTTATAAATATTGTAATGTTAAACAAAAATAAAGCCAAAAATAAAATTTTATTTAAATTTTAAACTATATTACTAGAAGAATTTTTAATGAATCATTTCAAATGATAAATACATGAAAATTAGATTTTTAATATAAATAAAAGTTGAGAAAAAAAAATTTTAGAGATAGATTAAAGATATGGATAAAAATAATAATTTAGAATATATTTATTGAAATTAACATAATTTAATGATTCATACTACTTCCTATTCTAAATATGAAAAGATAAATATGATGATGACAATAAACAAATAAACATTTTCATTTTAAAATAAGAAAAGTATAAATTTGAAAAAATAAGAATATAAATATAGAGGATAAATGATTTCAACATGAAATAAGTGTGAATGGAAAAAAAATGCTTATCAGTTTTGTTATTCTAGAATAAAAAATACCTTTAAAGTAGAAAATTTGTAATTTAGCCTGAAATTCCATGAAAAAATATATTCATCATAAAATATATAACATGTGTTGTATATAAACCATAGATTCATAGTAAAATATTTCATATATATTTAATTTTTTATTATTTTATTATAATATTTCACTTAACATATATTAATTAGTTAATTTTTTAGTTTCAACACCAAATGTTAGTAATTATGATTATTTTATATGTTTTTCAGAGTGGTGATTCAGAAGCCCATCGATTAAAAGTTTATCAAATGAGATTATTAAAAATATTTAAATCTTATTATAGTGTTCTAGGAATTAAAATTTTCATTTTGTGGATATAAGTGGTAAGGATTACAAAAATACAATCCTTAACATTCTAATTCAAGTAATTTACTGAAATCAAATTTCTTAACAATGATCATTTATTATAGTTATATCGTTAAATATTATTATTCATTACACATATTACTACTTAATATCATATATATACATAAAATAATTTTCTCTAAGAATTAATGTAAGGCTGTTATAGAAATAAAAACACATCATCCATAATAGTGGTAACTCACATGTTCTGATGAGTGACATTTTCATATTTTAACGGATGAAGGAAAGGGAGATAATGATTTAACATTTTGGGAACAAAAAAATGTTATAAATAAAATATTTATTCATTAAAAAAGTATTTATAACCATTCATGTATGGATGTTCTAAAAAATTATATAATTAGCTTCTTGGAAGTAATTATCCAAACAAATTCACGAATGGTGTATTCATTTTTCAACATAAGTGCGAAGAATATATAATGATAATTTCATTAACATAATTACATTTGAAAATAATAATACTTATATAATTAGATTATAATTGGTAAAATATATTATTAGGTTAATAATTGAGAATAATAATTTTAATAATTAGTTTTTACCCACAACGATATTTTTAATATTCTCTTATAAGACCACTTGGGAAAAGAGAATTTATGGATTTTTCATGGATCAAGAGGTAAAAAATGTGGAATATAAATCCAAGGAAATTAAATTTTTTATAGGATCATCTATAAATTTATTATTTATTGTTTATGAAAAGTGGTGGTGGAAGTCAACCTTCATAAGTGAAAGGAGTGACATTATTTTAATAATATAAATGGTGAGTCACTATTCAATGAATATGAGTCCAAAATTTGACAATAATGGATGATTAATGATGATTGGATACATATATCCATTCAAAACACATATTTAAAAATGGTCTGAGGTATTTTAGTGGGTTTTTAATTTGTTCATAATTTATCCAAAATTTACATTAATCACGAGAACTCATTTTTTACCCTCAGTTATTTATTTTAAAGAATAAAATTAAAATTGTTATTATTAAATAATTTTAAAATTATTATTTAAAATATGAATATAATTTTATCAAATAAATTTTTTAAATTTGATAGAAATTAATTTTATTATCAGAGCACATAATTCATAAAAAATTTATTTTTGGAAAAGTTTATTTATATCTAGATAAATAATTTTAAGGGTAAAATTTTTATTGTTTCTTATTTCAATAAAATTAATTTTTATATTAATAAAAAATATATTAATGTGATTTTTTGGGTATTAGAAAATTTTAATCCACCATGTGAATATTTAGTTATAATAAAATATCAAAAATGGGATTTATTATGGTAAAATATTACAAGAGTTCAGAAATGGTAAACATATTTTTCCTATATTCAAAAAATTATTTTCAAATGAAAAATTGTACGCATTATATAATTATATTTCTGATAAAAATGTTTTTAATTTTCTATGTCTTCAACATATCACGAATAAGTAACAAACACCATGATATGGTTGAAAACTATTTTTTACTATTTATCAAAAAACAAATAATTTCTGAAGAATAGAAAAAATTCATCCAAAACTACAATTATAATGAAGATTAAAAAAATCCTTTAAAAAAATTATATTTCAAAAAATAGGAATTTTAATTTATGTGGAGAAATAAAATATAACAAAAAATAGTTTTTAGAGAAAAATGTTTTTTGTTAACTTTTATTTTTTCTTATTATTACTTTTGGTAAATTTATAATTAAATTAGTTTAAACCCATTATTGATATCAGAAACAAATATTACCATAATTAAAACAAAATATATTTTTTTAATTTAATAATAAATAACAAAAAAGGATAACTTTAGAAATTTATATTTTCAAGCATAAAAGAATGTTATTATTTTTTTAGTTTTTCAAATTGAATTTTATCAATATATATTTATTAAATATGGATTTTTTTGTATATTTTTAATCATGAGTTTTTCGTTATTTATACAACTAAACTTAAAAACAATATTATAATGGTTACACTTAATATATATGATTCTATCTTAATGAAATGTATCAGTATTCATATTGGTTTTGTGTTGTGTATGAAACAAAATATTCAAAGTATAATTTATTTAAATGTAAACTAAAAATAAATCCTCAGGGTGATAAATTTTCCCCAAATTAAATATATCATAACCTAAAAAAATTTAATTATCACCCACAAAATATAACTATTGTTCCATATGAATCTAATGATAAATTTTATACAGATATAAAATACCCACTATCTTAGATACACTTAGTCGCATAATTTCATGTATAACAGTAATGAGTAGAGATTCTCCTTGATCTCAATAATTTATACTGAATATGATATCTTATTTTTTATATTAGTATTAATGACAAACATTTAATTACTTATTTTTATAATCCTTTATTCAAAGAATTGAAAAACACAGATATTTATAAAATATATAATAAAATTATATTAAATGATCATATGAATATGAAAACACAATACTATAATGACTTTTCTAATGACAGTATAATTACAAAATGTCATAGTTTCATTTTCGATATGAAATAATTAAATAAAGATATATGTCCTTATGATTAACTAAGGTTATCTTTGTGAGTATTTACATTAGGCTTTATAACTATACTAATTAAATATTACATCAAAAGAAATTGTATCTTCAATAATATTTTGTAATTACTTCGTGAATCAAAAAACCACAACCTTTTGGAGTTTCAAACCAAGTGTGCAGTTAAACTAACTTTTCATAAACCAAGATATATTGAGTTAATATTCAAACATTCGTTTTCAAGGTTTATACCCCTAGGTGTATCCATGGAAGATATTTAATACACTTTTTTATCTCTATATATAGACTTAATTTCTAGGAAACCACACACCCTCCGGTTAACTAGAATTTTATGATGTTTTCATATACTGATACATATTCTTAGTGTCTTTCATAGATTTTTGAACTCTAATTTATATTTTCCTTAATCTAGTTCCCAATGTTTTCACTAAACATTATCTATTATAAAATATAATAACCCAACTCTAGTATTAGGGATCCACTATCTTCATTATTATATTCATATAATATGGAAGGGATCATGCCAAAAAATATCACACATATTAGTAATATTGGAAGACTAGATAAATATATGTTTTCATAATTTATTTTATACATTAAAACACATAATTTAAATATTATATGAAATATTCTTATTAATTTTATGATATTTACAAATTTATTCAAACATTCCTACATGGTTCCCTAGGGAAAGGAATCAAAAGAAATTAGTGTGGTCAAATGTTTAGTAAGGGTATTTTACAATGTAATCTATCATGCATAAAACAGAAACAAAAAATATAAAAGAGTGAATAATTAATAAATGTTTAACATAATCAATAACATATGAATAAAAAATTATATGTTTAAAATAAAAATTAAAACTATAATATGGATGCGAATAATTAATTTTATATTGATAGAATTAACAATATTTGACATCATGAACATAAAACCATTGCCTAAAACAAGAAAATCATTATATTACCATTAATTCAATAAAGTAAGATATCCTAATATCAAAAATCATGGCTATGTTCTAGGACATCATGATATTACCTTTATGGCCTCGTATATAGTACGACATGATCTTTATTATAATAGCCAGTGTAAAGGAAATATATATTTATGTGATATTGGGATGATTATTTTATTTGATGCCATATATTTTTTGTGTTACTGTCAATGTCATTATGAAAAGGTAATGAAATGGGTGATGAATCAAATATCCAACCAATGTATTAAGATGATAAGTTACCCATAAAATATGAGAAAAGAAGGAAGAGTAGTTTTTTATCCATGAATAGCATGATAGATAAATTCAATTGGTTATAAAATTACATCAAATAATTGAAACATATAATCCTAATGCGCAAGAAAATTTCTAAAGATGAAGAAGCCTTGTCTTCATCATGTTGAATGGAAGGGATTTTGGATAATAAACCTATGTATATAAGAACAATATGGATGAAGATAGAAAAAATAAATTAGGTTCAAGGTATTTATGGGATATTGCAATAAGGGGAGATCCACAAATGGAAAAAAACCCAGATCAATACAACTATTAGTTTTTATCATTGTTTACAATCTCCTGGAAGAAATTTTTAGTGGATTGAGATGTATTAGGATTTATTATGTAAGATCCTAACCTATAGTGGAAGTGGTATGAGAGGAAATAAACCAACATGATTATTTTATACGCATCAACACCACAAAAATCTGTATGAATGATTGAAGAATTATTTCAGTAATTCCATTAATCATTTAACGAATTTTAGATATGATCTAAATGGGTTTACTTATAGTTAAATGAACTAATTTTTTATCAACAAATTTAGAAAATTATTCAACAATACTATATAGATAATAAGGTTTAGTAATTAGTGACCCTTGTATTAAGGGATAAAATATTTTCCTCCCCTTTTTATTCAATTTCATTAGATGATAGAATAATGGCATTGATAATTGGGTTAAATGTATAATTAAGAACATATTAAAATGGGTAGATTTATTATCCCTTTGGATAATTATTATATTCACTTTAACTTATTGTTGGATCCATGTTTTATTCAATTGTGAGGAAGTTATGAAATCAGTGATTGATTATATATAAAATAAATGTATATTAAAGATATGCTTCCCATAGACTATGGGTAATGGTCAAAAAAGAGTTGAATACCCTCGAATACATGGTTGGAATGATTCATTAATGAAATACAATATATCAAATGATTAAAATAAATTATCATTATATATGTGTAATGTACTAATGGTTAAGAATCCTTATATTCAATAGGTTGAAATTATTAGTTTCTAGATGCTTATCTTATGGCAGGAAATCTTTTATAGATGAAGAGAGCACTAATGAACATAGATAAATGCATAAAAGTGAGAGATTTATAACAAGAGACACATCTAAAGAGTATAAATTTGTTTAGATACTACAAAAAAGGTTTATTTGTATTTAACTCTTCTTGATGATGTTTTAAGTGGATTTATATGGTTCATGATTTATTAAGTAAAATATGAACATGGGAAGGTAGTGGTATTTGAAGAATTACTCAAGTTAAATAAATCTCGATCCGTCTCTATACCCTAAAGCCATAATCCATGAGATTTGAAACATTTATAAAAACTAATTTTAAAATAAAAATATATTTCAAATCATTATATGGATCTCCTATAACAGATATATCTCCTTTATTATTTGATCCAAAATTCTCCATGTCATCCACAACCGTACCATATTTCTTACCCTAGTTTCATTAGGAAACTACCATTTATTTATCCTTTTAAATAAAATTATTTTACACTATTTGATCATTTCATAGAACTGAATATTATCCTTTTCAATAGTTTTATGAAATGGATTAACCAATTGAATATGTACAACTTGATATTCATTTTATAATATATTCTAAATCTTATTTATGCATAGTGTATGGGAAAAAACTCTTCTTCATACATTTGGTTGATACATAATCCATCAACCATTTCACCACCATTATGTAATAACATAGACCATGGCACCATGAGTTAGTAAAAAAATATAAAAAAAACCCAAATTCACCTCAATCATTGCCATTTAATTAAAATAAATTCAATAATTAATCCACTTATCAAAGTCCTTTTATCACCATAATTGACAATGAATGAAAAGGGGGGAAATATTCCCCCATTAATATTGGGATCAATTTTATTTTCCAAATTTTATCAGTATTGGTTATTGTGAGGACTTCCCTAAATTTTAATTATTCTCCCCAACCAATTTTTGACATTATAAAAAAATGATACTTATAATACCATCAGAAATTCCAGTTGGGTTTTTAAATGGTACCCCTTATTATAAATCTTTCATAGGTTTCACAATAACTTTCTATCACCTCTTATGATTTCCAACCTATTATATATTATCTATATATATTATCCTTATGTATCGTAGAATGTTCCTCTAGATAAAGGGAGGAATTTTTAAATACTAATTTAAAATTTTAAAGGCTAATAATTCTTATGAGTAAGAAATATGCAATCCTCTTTCATAGAATCCAACATCTATTAAAATTTCACTAATTAAGGAATCTATCAATAACCAAAACATCTTAGTGAAAGTGATTATATGATATGAAGATATAAAAGAATAATTGTAAATGAATTGGAATCAAATTTCTCATAGAAAACTTCAATTAAAAAATAATTTATGTGTCTATGTAGGGTATCAGTTTTTAAAAAAAAAATATTGAAATGTATAAAAGAATGATTTAACCACATTTTCAAAGATGATATCCATTTTTTTGTTCTTTTAACGGAAACACATAAAAGTTTTCATGAAACATTTAATACCCTATAAGGAATTTAATGAATGAATAAAAAGATTTCATGTGTTAGGTCATCCCCAATGGATTGATAAAAAATGACCACTTTTAAAAATAAAATACAATTTTTATACATGAAAGGGATAATTAGAATCATACCACATCATTTAAATTTTATTGGGTTTTACATATTCTCTATTTAAATATAGTAGATAAATTTTGGAATCTTAATTGTTTTTAAGTTCTCCCATAAGAAATTCTCTCTTAACATCATCACCATCTCCACGTATCAATAAATGATAATCAACCAAATATGGGATGAAATGGGATCAAAAGAAAGTTTCTCATCATAAAAAATAAGGTTGAGACAGATTTTACCACCCATTACATTCCACTGTAGTTTTATTTTTGCTAGTTCACATTTATTTCAAGTGCTATTTTTATTTTTGGAATATGTCCTTATTCTATTTGTGTATAAAAGTACTTTATTTAGTGTAAATATATTTTATGGTTGAGGTCATATTTTTTATTACATTGTCATTAATATCATTCTTTTTTGAGGTAGATATTTCATACATTTGATATCACTTTGGTCAAATTTATTACACTTTCTATACAAAACTTTGTCAGTAATTCACCTTATTTTGTATAATATTCAATTCATTAATAGGATATTAACTAATAATCAAATCATATAATATATAAATAGGGTGTATTATTTTCTTCCTAATAATCTCCTCTAATTTTTCTTTAATTTCATTGAATGTTTACGTTGGTCTATTCGGTGGCCTCCATTTCGATAATATAACCATCTATTTCATGTATGATTGACTTTAATCTCATTTGTATTGTTATTTATTCATGGGAGTAGATGATTCATTTTTCCATTTAAGATATTTTCATTCTAATGAATGTTGTATTCCTTGGATTACTTACTCATCAGACTATGGTGGTCACTTTTCTATTCAGTAAAACTTTGGAACATGGAATGATTTTATTAGCATGTACCATATTTGTGAATAATGTTTTTTCCCATATCATAGAGGTTTTCTCATCATTAAAATATTATTTTCAGGAACCATATACTATGGTTTATATGGGGACAAGAATTTTTTAGTCAAAAGTAATATGTTTTCAAAAAACATTCTCCCATAAGAAGAGAACCATTTAATCATTCTCATTTTTTTAAAAAATAATATTCATTGTGTTTATGGTGTTTAACCCAGAAGTTAATAGTTAAAGAATAATGCCAAATTATTTATTATTTATATTTGTAAAATCTATTAGTTAGTAATTATCCACTAGAATATAATGGAAGTTAGAAAATATGAATTTATAATTTTCTTTTAAATATTAATTTATGTGAGGAATTCACTTACATGATTCCTTATGTACTAGAATGTGGATAAGTCATATTCCTCCTCTAGTTACCATATATGACTCGTAATTCATGTATATTTACATGAATTCTAATACACTGTAACAGCCCGAGATTTTATGAAAAATATTCTTTTTAATTTTATTAATGTCTTGTGTTGTACGCTACACCAAAAGGAGCTTTTACAACACGCATCTTTGACTTGCCTTGCATTACACGCAATCGCAACCTTCCTCGATAGCGTGTGTAGTACGCAATACTGAGTTTCACTTAACAACGATATGATATTAAAATATCATTAAAACTAGCCGTTATGAATAGTAATAACCAATTTTTAAATTTTAGAAATTTTAGCTCTCAAAATGGACTTCATTTTTGGATTCGGAGTATTGAATTTAGCCTAAGGTGAGATTTTGGTACTTTTCGGAAAACTTTCATATTCTGATGAATAGTGAAAATTACTAAATTATAATTAAAAACAACTTTTTTAATCGAAATAATTAATAGTGATAAATTATTAATTTGAGTGGTTTTAAAGTATATTTAGAGTATATTTTTACAATTTAATACAATGTTGGTCATTGAATGTAATTTCACATTTAAACCAGACATAATCAAGTGTCAATCTTTTGATAGATATTGTTTCTTAAAAACACGCTATTTGTTTTAACAGCGGGATTTAATTATAAAATTAATTAATGCAACTTCTATGTTATTAATTTGGTAAAATAGACTTCATTTTTGAATTCGGAATATGAAATATAGCATAGGATGAAATTTTGGCATTTTTCTGAAAAACATCAATTTTTGATGAATAGTGAAACTACTAAGTGGTAGTTAAAAAACTAAATTTTTCATAAAACTTAATTTTACCGCTTCTGTGAATGAAATTTCAAAAATCCGAGAGACACGGTTGATGTTATTAAGTAAAATGTGGTTCAATGAGATGAAAATAATTTTTGGTGAATAGTAACTTTTTACTTTTATTTACCACGGTTAAAAGTAAATAGTGTAATTAAGGGTAAGAATGATATTAATATTACCCTAACACATGTCCTAATTCTATTGTACAAATGTATCTCGACCAAAAACAACCTTAAGGGTAAAATATTATCAATTAGGACAACTTGGATTAGATTTGGACATTTATTATTAATTTATTTAAAGAAGGGTTAAAATAGTTAAAATCAAAGTTTAATAAGTAAATAATTTTTAATATGGGGTTATACATAAGATAAATTAGACTATAAATATTAATTAGAATGATAAAATTATTTCCTACATAATGGTATTTTATTTATAATTTTTAGACATTAAATAATTTAATTTATTTATGACACAATGATGATGCCGTAATTATCTTATTAATGAAATATTGACATAATTGATGTTATAAACACCAAAATAAATGAAATTTGAGACTTTTTATGAATTCCACTAATTTTCTAGGTTACTATGATATATTAGTGTTGATTTAATCAACTTTTTTCGAACATATAATTCTTTTATGACTTTCACAAAAATCATATCTCAAATAGTGTCAAAATTGACAAAAAATAGTTTTTAAATCAAATATTATATTATTAATTGTTATTTTATTCCTAAAAATCTAAGGTTCGGCCAAATGACTTAGATAAGGATATATGTATTAATAATATACAATTTGGGGTTCGTTTGGCATGTTATAGTAAGTGTATTAACCATATAGTAAAAGAAAACAAAAAGACACGGTAAAAGTTAAATTATTTAACTTAGAGTTAAATCTAATTGATAAGGTTACAATAATAACCTAAACTTGTCTAAATCCTATTGGTTGATAGGATTTCGACCCATCCTTACTTTAGCTTCGAAATAAGACCCTTGGGAACCATTATAAACCGATTTTGACTTTCATATAAAATAATATTTTGAGATATTCCTAAGGTGCCCCTCTCCTCCCTTATAAAAGGGCACCTCCTCCCCCTCCTCCTCACACCAATTTGAGCACTCAAGCTCGGACAACCACTGCCATTTTCTCCTCTCCACTTCCCTAGAATAATCCTAGAGGTCCTGGTCTTCTTCAAAGACCAATCTTAGTTCCCTATGTGGAGGATTCAAAGAGGCGTTCCAAAGAAGAGGTAATATCCATTACCGATCTTTTCAATTTCTTTCTTCTTCAACTTCTTCTTCTTTAGTTGTTTCATGATAAAGTAATAAAATCAGTATTTCTTATATACAGATATGTTATTATAAATATGAAACAAATCTAATTAACCTTCTATCCATCCTACGGAAAAAGGAAATCACCGCACGTGCGTACGTACGGAATACCGTCTCCACGCCGTGGTGTAATCTATTTTCCGCCACCACATTAATCGGATGGGTATAAAGGTGTAATGAGTAACTATATATGATTATTATAAAGTGATATTGATACTGAAATAGTATACATACACTTCAACACAATTCCACGACCATGGGAACGATATCATCGCTCGTGCGTACGTACGGACTACCGTCTCCACGACGCGATGAGATTCATTCTCAATGATTAACCATTCATGAATGATTATAAAGTATATATAATAAGTAATAATGCAATATATGACCTAATAATGATACTGGAATTATTTATATTTATATGTATGTCATCTACTTAATTCCATTCAATTCAATAAGGAAACGAAAACAGCGTTCATGCGTACGTACGGACTACCGTCTCCATGAACGATGTTTTTATTTCCATTTACTGATTTATTATATATGTGTATTATGAATATATATATATAAATCATGTTTTATATTCTGGAATTAAGTAATCATGATCTAATTAATCATATGAATAATTACAAGTTAAAAACACGAACGAAAAATGAGGCGATTTTACCCAAAATGCTTCTTTAACATGGAATTTACAAAAGAACGGGTAATATAAAGTCATAAGTGAACCATATATGATATCATAACAATGAATATGATTCTATAATAAGTTAATGACATTATTTAAATCATTATACAGGAGTTTTGGACACGTACAAAGCAAGTCGGACCTAAGCTAATGGAAATATCACAATCTCATTTTTATCCGAGATTGTGTATACTTTAGTATTTACTGGGGTGTATTTTATCATCCACATCCATATTTCCTCAATATGTAATATTATTTCCATCCACCTACAATTTTTTAAATCCAATTTTACCCTTCGGTGAGTTTTTCGTAAAAGATATGAAAGGAATCTTTTGTCGTTTTTCGTTAGAGGTACTTTTTTGACTTTTCTGACAAAAGTACGAGAAGAATGTTTTTTTTAACTTATATGGCATGAATGTATTTTTAAAACATTATTTCCAAGAATCTTCCTTTACAAATTTTTAAGTTTATTTTTAATCAACTTCTTTTAGTTTTAAATTTTAAGACATGTTAAGAAAGGAAAATGTTTTTGAAGTAGAAAGGATATTTTCCTCAAGAATGGATTTCAAGTGTTTTATCAAAATTATTTTCCATCTAAGATAATAAAGGGTTCTGTTTCTATCCCTATTATTACATGGATTTGATTATGTTGTGATGGAAATATTTTATGAATTCCTTTATCTTATATGAATTGTTTTATGATGTCATGTTGTTTAAGAATCCCATTTTTATTACATGGGTTATGCAATGATGTATGATTTATGATTTTGTGGCACACATAAGAATGGTATCATTATGAGATGGGTGGGACCTATATCTCCCTCCAATCATTGGGTAACGATTTTATATCTCATGAGATAGACATGGCTGGAATGGTAGGTTATACCGGTTCAGTGAAACAAGACTGAAACGAGGGTCACTCGATTCAGAAATGGACTTTGTCCACTAAGATAGTCTTGGAAATGAGTCTTGACTAACAGGAAATGATTATCTATGATTATGTGTGTATGCCAAAAAGTTTAATGTTTTAAGTTATGATTATTGTGAATACATTTAACTGCCATGAGTTATCCCATGTTATGAAATTATGATCTCTTTTGCAGGTTAAGATTTCCAAAAGTTATGTTCTTATGAATATGATGTGATTGATTTCTCTTTTGTTTACCCTTACTGAGCATTTGAGCTCACCCTTTTATGTTTTCTTTTCCCCAGGATATAAAGAAATGTTTTAGGTAAAAAAAAGGGAAGACCTTTATGGGAGATATTGAAGATCTTTCACCACGATTAGAAGATTACGTTCCGAGTTTCCAAAGACACTAAACTATTACGATCCTTGTGTGTGTGTTTTTGTTCTGTACTAAGTATTCCGCAAAAGTAATGTAATTTACATGTACGTTAAGCTTCGGGTATCTACAGTTGGTATCAGAGGAAAGGTTTAGTCAACCTTTGGAAACTAGGATGTGAGAACTTTAGTGAGATCCCTAGAGATATTTCTAAGGTGTGTCTAGGGATTTCTCTAAGGTTAAGTATATGTATAGGTTATAGTACTATAATTACGCTAACGATCATAGAATTAAACCTACGATGTTAGATATTGAAGGTACTCCCCCTTTATTAGGTTGTTTTCCCTAGCATGATTTTTGCCTCTCACACTATTCTTTTTGGGTTTTAGACGATGGCTGGAACCCGAAGGAACCGTGTTGATCAATGCAATGGACAATGAAATGATTGCCCTCCTGAGCAAACAAATGTTATGGGAGATGGAGTGCAAAATCTTATTGGTATACTTACACAAGCTATGAATCATTCTGGACTTCCAAATGAGCAGAAAAGGGAACAATATTCTATTGAGTCCTTCATGAGGCAACGTCCACCTTCTTTCAGTGGGTCTTCTGATCCACTTGTTGCTGAACAATGGATCAGTACCACTGAAAAGATATTTTAAGTTCTTCAATGTTCTGAGCATGATAAAGTCATCTTAGCAGTATATCGTTTGGAAGGTGAAGCTGATCAATGGTGGAATCTTATCAAGAATACGAGGCAAAGAGATGAAATTGAGTCCATGGAATGGGACGAGTTCAAGAACTTGTTTTTTAGTAAGTACTTCCCTTATATTCTTCGAACAAAGATGGATAAGGAGTTTTTTGAACTAAAGCAAAAGGATGATGAATCTGTTGGTATATACGAAGCGAATTTTACAAGACTTGCAAGTTATGCATCTGGCATTATCATCCAACTTGAAAGTAAAGTTGATCGATTTTTCAGTGGCTTAAAACAAAGTCTTTGAAGGGCATTAGCTATAAGAGACTTTAGTAGCTATGAAGAAATTGTGCATTGTGCTATCAAGGTAGAATTGGAAGTTTGTGTTACATATCAATCTCATGGTTTTGACAAGAAACGAAAGATGGAGTTCAAGGAGAAATCTCAGAATAATGGTGAAAAGAAGATGAATGTTTCCTTATGCAGAATGTTTGGAAAGAATCATGGTGGAGATTGTCTTAATGGGACTAGAAAATGTTTTAAGTGTGGAAAAGAAGGTCATTGAGTAGCTGAGTTTCGAAGTAATGGAAAAAGGGATTCTAATGATGTGAATAAAGCAAACACTGCAGAGAACGCACCACCAACACTTAAATGCTTCAAGTGCAAGGAAATGGGGCATTATGCTAATAAATGCCCTAATCCAAGGGTTGGTGATGATCGACATGAGCAACCACTTAAGGCAAAGGACAAAGGGAAGTCACATGCGATCACCATTGGCGATGTTGAATATGATAACGATGTGGTGGAATGATTAAGTGTTTATGTAATGGGATTTCCAAAATAATGTTGTATCATAAAATATTGGAATATTTATGTATTGGTCTAATGTGGTATTCAAACTGATTCAAATATTTTTGGAAATAAGATGATATGCACATAATAAAGGGAAAACGAGAAAATGAAATGTTTAACAGTATTCATGAGCTCATGATTGATATAAGGACTAAGTGATATCATTGTTTGAGTATATAGAATTTTGAGGATTTTGGTATGTGGAATGTGTTAAATTTTAACTGAATTAATGTTTTCACTAAGGTTTTCAAGAGAATACAAGATTAAGGACTTTTAATTTTTGGAATGTGACCAACAAAACATATCTTATGATATATGGGGATCGACGATGGTGTTAAATCTCTGGTAATCGTTTTCACTATGTTGTGAGAGTGGATTGCAGTATTATGGATAAGCCTAAAGATTGGAATGGATTATGTTGGGCATAGGTTAGTATTGTTTAAGGATAGAATTTTTCTCTTTATTATTGATGGGATGTTATAGTAATGTAGTTTTAGAAAAAGGACAACCTGTAGGATGGGTGAAAGCCCATCGCTTCGGACAAGGCTGTGGGAATCGAACCCACAACCGAAGTGCGACTGGCCTTTATCGCTTACCACTGGCCTACAGGAAGTCCCTGTTTAGTAGAAACTAGTTTTATTATATTAAGCAGTATGATATATAAAGTAAAAGTCAATTTTAGGAACCATATATGATTAATCTCACTATAGATCGACTTATGTATATAAATTTTTCTAACCTTTTGAGACAGATGGAATGTCCCGTCATTCTATCACATGATCTGCTAACACTTCACGAATAACAAATTCAACTTCAATTATTTAAGAGATGAAGTGGAAATTGTTAAAGGCACGAACAACAGTGAGGTTGTACTAACATAAACAAAGTATTTATTGTAATTCAAATTCTTTAACTTTAGGGAAACGATCTTGAAAACCAAAAATGTTGTCCTAGTGATCTTATATCTGATGAATCAGATGGTACCTTATATCGTCACAAATTTATGGCTTTGTGATTGCTGGATTTTCCATAGCCATGTTCTCTACCACTCTCCATCAGAACATGATGGCTAGATTTCTCTTCCATATCCATATTTTCACCTATGTGGAAACCCAATGATTAGTTTATTTGGGTAACCGTTACGTTTCATACTTTTTTTAAAGATTGGTTTTGATATTCCTTTTTACGATGTGGGTTTCTATTAAATAAACTTTCGAATAGTAAACCATTTATAACCCCGATGAATTTTGAGGGCGAAATTCATTTTAAGGGGGGCAGAATGTAACAGCCTGAGATTTTATGAAAAATATTCTTTTTAATTTTATTAATGTCTTGTGTTGTACGCTAAACCAAAAGGATCTTGCACAACACGCATCTTTGACTTGCCTTGCATTACACGCAATCGCAACATTCCTCGATAGCGTGTGTAGTACGCAATACTGAGTTTCACTAAACAACGATATGCTATTAAAATATTATTAAAACTAGCCATTATGAATAGTAATAACCACTTTTTAAATTTTAGAAATTTTAGCTCTCAAAATGGACTTCATTTTTGGATTCGGAGTATCGAATTTAGCCTAAGGTGAAATTTTGGTACTTTTCGGATAACTTTCATATTCTGATGAATAGTGAAAATTACTAAATTATAATTAAAAACAACTTTTTTAGTCGAAATAATTAATAGTGATAAATTATAAATTTGAGTGGTTTTAAAGTATATTTAGAATATATTTTTACAATTTAATACAATGTTGGTCATTTAATGTAATTTCACATTTAAACCAGACATAATCAAGTGTCAATCTTTTGATAGATATTGTTTCTTAAAAACACGCTATTTGTTTTAACAGCGAGATTTAATTATAAAATTAATTAATGAAACTTATATGTCATGAATTTGGTAAAATAGACTTCATTTTTGAATTCGGAATATGAAATATAGCTTAGGATGAAATTTTGGCATTTTTCTGAAAAACATCAATTTTTGATGAATAGTGAAACTACTAAGTGGTAGTTAAAAAACTGAATTTTTCATAAAACATAATTTTACCGCTTTTGTGAATGGAATTTCAAAAATCCGAGAGACACATTTGATGTCAGTAAGTAAAATATGGTTCAATGAGATGAAAATAATTTTTGGTGAATAGTAACTTTTTACTTTTATTTACCACGGTTAAAAGTAAATAGGGTAATTAAGGTAAGAATGATATTAATATTACCCTAACACATGTCCTAATTCTATTGGACAAATGTATCACGACCAAAAACAACCTTAAGTGTAAAATATTATCATTTAGGCCCACTTGGATTAGATTAGGACATTTATTATTAATTTATTTAAAGAAGGGTTAAAATAGTTAAAATCAAAGTTTAATAAGTAAATCATTTTTAATATGGGTTTATACATAAGATAAATTCGACTATAAATATTAATTAGAAATATAAAATGATTTATTACATAATGGTATTTTATTTATAATTTTTAGACATTAAATAATTTAATTTATTTATGACACAATGATGATGCAGTAATTATCTTATTAATGAAATATTGACATAATTGATGTTATAAACACAAAAATAAATGTAATTTGAGATTTTTTATGAATTCCACTAATTTTCTAGGTTACTATGATATATTAGTGTTGATTTAATCAACTTTTTTCGAACATATAATTTTTTTATGACTTTCACAAAAATCATATCTCAAATAGTGTCAAAATTGACACAAAATAGTTTTTAAATCAAATATTATATTATTAATTGTTAATTTATTCCTAAAAATCTAAGGTTCGGAAAAACAACTTAGATAAGGATATACGTATTAATAATATACAATTTGGGGTTCGTTTGACATGTTATAGTAAGTTTATTAACCATATAGTAAAAGAAAACAAAAAGACACGGTAAACGTTAAATTATTTAACATAGAGTTACATCTAATTGATAAGGTTACAATAATAACCTAAACTTGTCTAAATCCTATTGTATGATAGGATTTCGACCCATCCTTACTTTAGCTTCGAAATAAGACCCTTTGGAAACATTATAAACCGATTTTGACTTTCATATAAAATAATATTTTGAGATATTCCTAAGGTGCCCCTCTCCTCCCTTATAAAAGGGAACCTCCTCCCCCTCCTCCTCACACCAATTTGAGCACTGAAGCTCGGCCAACCCCTGCCATTTTATCCTCTGAACTTCCCTAGAATAATCCTAGAGGTCCTGGTCTTCTTCAAAGACCAATCTTAGTTCCCTAAGTGGAGGATTCAAAGAGGCGTTCCAAAGAAGATGTAATATCCATTACCGATCTTTTCAATTTCATTCTTCTTCAACTTCTTCTTCTTTAGTTGTTTCATGATAAAGTAATAACATCAGTATTTCTTATATACTGATATGTTATTATAAATATGAAACAACTCTAATTAACCTTCTATCCATCCGACGGAAAAAGGAAATCACCGCGCGTGCGTACGTACGGAATACCGTTTCCACGCCGTGGTGTAATCTATTTTCCGCCACCACATTAATTGGATGGGTATAAAGGTGTAATGAGTAACTATATATGATTATTATAAAGTGATATTGATACTGAAATAGTATACATACACTTCAACAAAATTCCACGACCATGGGAACGATATCATCGCTCGTGCGTACGTACGGACTACCGTCTCCACGACGCGATGAGATTCATTCTCAATGATTAACAATTCATGAATGATTATAAAGTATATATAATAAGTAATAATTCAATATATGACCTAATAATGATACTGGAATTATTTATATTTATATGTATGTCATCTACTTAATTCCATTCAATTCAATAAGGAAACGAAAACAGCGTTCATGCGTACGTACGGACTACCGTCTCCATGAACGGTGTATTTCTTTCCATTTACTGATTTATTATATATGTGTATTATAAATATATATATATATAAATCATGTTTTATATTCTGGAATTAAGTAATCATGATCTAAGTAATCATATGAATAATTACAAGTTAAAAACACGAACGAAAAATGAGACGATTTTACCCAAAATGCTTCTTTAACATGGAATTTACAAAAGAACGGGTAATATAATGTCATAAGTGAACCATATATGATATCATAACAATGAATATGATTCTGTAATAAGTTAATGACATTATTTAAATCATTATACAGGAAGTTCAGACACGTACAAAGCAAGTCAGACCTAAGGTAAGGGAAATATCACAATCTCATTTTTATCCGAGATTGTTTATACTTTAGTATTTACTGGGGTGAATTTTATCATCCACATCCATATTTCCTCAATATTTAATATTATTTACATCCACCTACAATTGTTTAAATCCAATTTTACCCTTCGGTTAGTTTTTAGTAAAAGATATGAAATGAATCTTTTGTCGTTTTTCGTACGAGGTACTTTTTTGACTTTTCCGACAAAAGTACGAGAAGAATGTTTTTTTTAACTTATACGACATGAATGGATTTTTAAAACATTATTTCCAAGAAGCTTCCTTTAAAAATTATCAAGTTTATTTTTAATCAACTTATTTTTGTTTTAAATTGTAAGACATGTTAAGAAAGGAAAATGTTTTTGAAGTAGAAAGGATATTTTCCTCAAGAATGGATTTCAAGTGTTTTATCAAAATTATTTTCCATCTAAGATAATAAAGGGTTCTGTTTCTATCACTATTATTACATGGATTTGATTATGTTGTGATGGAAATATTTTATGAATTCCTTTATCTTATATGATTTGTTTTATGATGTCATGTTATTTAAGAATCCCATTTTTATTACATGGGTTATGCAATGATTTATGATTTATGATTTTGTGGCACACATAAGAATGGTATCATTATGAGATGGGTGGGACCTATATCTCCCTCCAATGCATTGGGTAAGGATTTTATATCTCATGAGATAGACATGGCTGGAATGGTAGGTTATACCGGTTCAGTGAAACAGGACTGAAACGAGGGTCACTCGATTCAGAAATAGACTTTGTCCACTAAGATAGTCTTGGCAATGAGTCTTGACTAACAAGAAATGATTCTCTATGATTATGTGTGTATGCCACAAAGTTTAATGTTTTAAGTTATGATTATTATGAATACATTTCACTGCCATGAGTTATCCCAGGTTATGAAATTATGATCTCTTTTGCAGGTTAAGATTTCCAAAAGTTATGTTCTTATGAATATGATGTGATTGATTAATATTTTGTTTACCCTTACTGAGCATTTGAGCTCACCCTTTTATGTTTTCTTTTCCCCAGGATATAAAGAAAGGTTTTAGGTTAAAAAAAGGGAAGTCCTTTATGGGAGATATTGAAGATCTTTCACCACGATTAGAAGATTACGTTCCGAGTTTCCAAAGACACTAAACTATTACGATCCTTGTGTGTGTGTTTTTGTTCTGTACTAAGTATTCCGCAAAAGTAATGTAATTTCCATGTACGTTAAGCTTCGGGTCTCTACATACACATTATCTTTTTTCTATGGAGATATTGTTTATATAATTAACTAGACCCAAATCTAGTTATTTTATACCATATCCATACCCATAACACAATGCACACTCTAAAGAGTCATTATTCGTGATATATTTAACGTTTTTAATTTCATATTGTTAAATAATTTTTTAAAAATATAAAAAATGATTTTCAATTAATCATAATGATATTATATTTACATTATTTTTTATAAAATATTTACTTTTACACAAATAATAAAAATACAATTTTAATTGAAATAGTTACACTTATGACATCACTAGGATGAAAGGATGAAATAGGACACGTGTAAATTTTTATGTAAAAAATATTAATGTAATTAATAAAAATATATATATTAGAATATTCATTAATCTTATAAATACTATGTACATATTTTTAGAAAAAATAAAAATGAAACGTTAATAAGAAATTATATTTGTTATTTTCATTGAATCTTCAATTTTCATGACAAGATTCATTTTTTTATTTCCTTAAAATTCTCAAAAAATCAAAAAATCTTATAATAAATCTATTTATGTCCTCATAATTGGAATCCATGATTATTTTATATTAAATATAAAATTAATTATTGAAAATATTATTCTTCTAAAACATTTGTTTTCATAGTTAAGTGTGATTACTTTAATAATAAGATTTAATTAATTTAGATATTTAATTTTATAAAATTATTTTAATGACTTAAATCTGAAGGATCAATTTGAACACATAGAATTTAGTAACCCACTGTCGAAAAATTATTTATTACATTTTCATAAAATAAAATAGATATTATCTTGAAGGATAAAATAGTATTGAATTCATAGAATTGTAGGTGCATACTTTAATTTTAAATTAAACATGAAAACCTAAAATACCACATAGTATATTATTTTAACACACCTTAGTCTATATTTTTATATGCCAACATATAAAGCATAAAATTGTTAGTAGTATCCCGGGAGAAGTAAATATTAGAAATGGGTGAGCATATATTAAAATTTAAGTGCATGCATATTCTGGAAATTAATAATAATTACATAATATTCTATGAAATAGTTGATATTATAAATGTTCTATATATAATTACATGTGATAAAAACCTATCCATGAATATAATAATTATCCAAAAAATGAAATGGATATAATTAATTTATTTCCTAATTATAAAATTCATAATGAGGGATATTGGAAAAATACCACTTAATCCTTATGACATGAAATATTAAACATAACATTCGGGGATCCTTCCAAAATATCATATTTAAATGGATAAGGGACACATCGAAAAACCAACCATGATTACCGTATGAGACCTAATGTTTCATAGAGGGGATATATAATTCATATCCCCACCCATCACTAAATAATTATCATTCATTCCTCATGTGAATACACTATACATCGTAATCAACATGACTTAAAAATGGATAACATTACCTTTTTTATGAATTAGAATACAAAATATCAATACTCTACCTAGTAAAACTAATTATAATCATACATAAGAATATAAAGGTCAATATAATGAGATTATATAGTCAGTAAATTAGAATACTCATCAAATAATGTTGACATATATTAAAATTATTTCAATATATCATTGTAAATTTTTTTATGTTACGTAACCTATATCACTTGGATATCACTTATCTAAAAGAATCTGAAATACTGAAGAAAATATTATCATTAAAAAATTCTCAACCTATAAATCAGAATTTAATTTGACGAGTGATCATGATGGTGTGAAATTAGTATGTTACCATATAAGTAAATGAGAAAAATCATTTCACACTTTTCTAGAAGGTCACATAGTAAATAATTCAAAAAATTATATAAATATTCCTTTTAGACCATTTTTGAAAAATAAAAACCACATTAGAAATGGTTTTAAATTCTCAAGTATGAATAGTAATCAAAATCAAGAAAATATTTTTTGGAAACATCGATGGTGAAGAAAAAGGATTTTTGAATGAAGAGATAAATAAAGTTGTATTTCTTTAAATTAATTAGTTTGATATCTTAATTAGTAAAATAGATGAAAATGAAAGAAAAAAAACTCATTTTCAAGATATTCCCATTGGAGAATAAAATAAATTGGTATCAATATTGATTGATCAAATAATTCACAAAACAGATTCTTAAAAATAAAAAAATCAAGAATAATGATGAAATAGTGAAATTAACCCCTAAATCTTGTTAAAATTCTTTTGTATGTGTTAAAAACTAGTAAATAATAAATATAGATTTGTAATAAATATATTTAAAAACATATATGATACCATCTATGACATAATTTTTATCATTTATCAAATGTCTATTAATAATTATTTGTTACAATTATTCCCCTTAGTAATAACTACTTCATTTTTCATGTATGTTTTCATTTGTAAATTTGGGTCCTTATACATGGATCATTGTTAAAAAAATTTCAAAATAGTAAAAAATATATAAATATCAAATATATTCATTACATTTTTTTATATAAATCAATAAATGATAGATATATAAAAATGAATTTCATCATTATGGAGATAATAAGTCATATATATTTATAAACCTTATTTTAATATATGATATATTGAAAGAAAGAAAATAAAATAATTATTCATCTTTATAAAATAATTACTTAACATATAAATCCTAAATATTCTATAACTATATATTTATTATTATACATATAAAATATAACTCATGAGAAAATAACATCCCTTCATGAAGGTGGTAGTTTATAAATACATGTGAGCGATGTTATTTTTTTCCAATGGATTGGAAGGCAACAATGTAATTATGATAATATAATTAGATAATCATAATAATTTAATATATATCAAATATATACATTGATACCACCATAATAACCATCAATAAAATATGGAGTTAAAAAATGAATTGTATCTCTACGTGAAGTTGGTAAGCGCTACATACAAAAAAGTTATACCATCAATTTTAAATTTATGAAAATGAGGGTACAAATTTTTTGGGTTATTAGTCATAATAATATTTTTTTATATTGAGTGTACTGATATTTAATGTCATTAATAATATAACGAATTTAGTGAAGTAAAATGAATAATTAAATGTAATGTGATCAGTTTAGGTCATTACATCTTCATTGATACAACCCCTTTAAATCCCCATTTTAGGGACCTATTATTGATATTTTGGGATGAATAAAACAAATAAGATGTTTTTATAGGAGTTAATTTTTGAATTTTATTGTATATATTCAATCTATATTCATCAAATTGGTTTGAATATGCGATGGTAGGAGCCGCACATCTGTAATACAGGTGACCATTAGTAATGGAATTTTATAAAATAATAAAATATAAAAGAGTATTTATCAATATAAATTATAATATATTGATATTGATTAAAATATAAGACAATATATGAATTAAATCTCATAAAAAAAATAAAATTTCGGCCGATTCAAGTGGAAATTTTAAACATTTATTTTGGTTTAACCCCTACATAACCTATTTTAACCGCAATCCTTGAAATGTGTTGTTCAATATTATGGGGTATAGTTTTACATAAAATGTAAAAATTCTCTCATAAATAGACATGGGATTAAATTTTTAACTATATAATATCAACCATGTCCTTTAAATATTTTAGTGATTTTTAAATATTATGATAATGTATTATTTACATAAAATAACATTAATGTCAATTTTGATACTATTCAATTAATTCGGGTAAAAACACATAAATTAAATGTTGTAATTATAATATAAAATTTCTATTGTCATTAATATTTTATATTTACATTAAAAATATGTGGAACAATATGATTCATTTATATTACTTTTAATATGTATGAAATCCTTTTTTGTATTCTTTAAATAATTTAATAAATATTGTATTATTATTACACGAGAATTTATGTTTATTATAAACTTTAATACAATTATAAATATATTACCATCATTAAAATAAATTTATTATGTTAAAAATTAAAATATTTATTCTCTCAACAATTTCATTTGTCCCTAGGTGAACTTGAGATATATATTTTAATAGCAGTGAGTGACACTTTGTATTTTTATTTCCTATAAATATTATATAAATAATTATTATAGAATGTTTCACATTAAAGGTTATATATTTAGATCCAATGGTGGTAATATTCTAATTATAATTAACCTATATGAATTTTTATTAATAATTAGGACCTTATCGTGTAGTTTTAACCACTAAAAAACTAATTTATCCTTTACTGAAGTGATAAATTAAAACACATTACTATTCAAAATGGATAAATAAGGGTTTTATTTATCAAATTTGAACCACTTCATTCCAAATTTAGAATAAATATTATTAAATTAAATACCTATAAGGGTAAGATATCAATTTTACTACATGTTCATAAAAATTGATAAAAACCACTTTTTAGAAGAAATATATTTTCAGGAATCACATGTGATTTATTTATATCTAAAGACTAAAATAATAATAAATGAATGTGAAAATATTATATTGAATATATTAAATATAAATTTTAGTAAATCATTCAAATATAGTGATTAATTAAATTTAGTATGATAGAAACACATTGTACACAAGAAAACAGTTTTTTTCATAAAAAATATTCCTTTACTTTCAAATGATATTAATATTTATTTATAATTAATTAATTAAAATTTAATTTATTATATACTTGTGTAATCCATACATGTTAATTAGGTAGTTAATAATATCCATTCTCCAAAATTCAATATCTAGGTGATAACAATTGAACAAAAATATTTTAATAGTACATCACTTCTTTTTAAACTATAAGTTTTGTGTGACAAAAGATATCAAGGAAATAAAATTATTTTAAAAAGAAATATATTATAATATCTCAAGATGATACATTATATATAATACAAGAGAATTTAAAATTCAATATTCCATCACCTTGATTCAAAAAATGATTATTCTGTTTCATTGTTACACCATCAGGTTCCCCTATAGCTTCCTTAAATTAGTGGTTTCACCATGCAATTTTGACCAACTAAATGGTCTACATTAATATAAATTTCTATCCACAGTCGAGAATCTTCATATATTGTTCCTCATTAAAAATATAATTCTCTAGTTTTATTAACTATAATTATAGTATATGTTAAAGATATTATAGGTATGTCTTTAGAAGAGATACACCAAACGCATCATGAACTTTAGAGAGATTTAGTGGAAGAGTCAATTTACAATCAACCATCCTGATACCATCATGAATTTCGAATGTAATTATGTTCATGGGGATTAGATTTCCATTATTTTAAATCTCATCACCATATTCTATAGTGATATTCATAGGAATACCTTGTCACCAACATCATAATCATGATATTTCCAATGAATGTTCGCATATTTCTTTTACAATGAGATGCAGTTATATGATATTGAATGTAACTCACATTTAATGATGTTTCCTTATATAAACCATTCTCTACTTTATTTTCTTCTCAAACTATATTAAATTACGTTGGCATTCTGTACTTTTTTTCATAGAGGGCTTCATAATGAGAAATCCTAATGCAAGAGTGAAATATATTATTACAATAATATTAGTCTAGATGATGGTGCTGATAAAAAACCATTGAAATCCATTGAGAAAGAACTCAAATTGTCATCTATAGTATTAATGATGTTCTTAGATCAACCATCTATATGGGGATTATAAGAGGTTTTCCAACTTAACTCGGTATTTGGTGCCAATAGGAAACATCACTATAACCTTGAGGTGATCCATGGATCATAGTTAGATACAATAGAATATAGTTCTCAATGGATTATCACTACATCCTTGATATAAACTCTAGAAATATGATCAAGATATGAATCTCCTCCGATGTAAATAAATTATACTAAAATTTTATGTTTATTTTCTACAACCATATAACATTATTCACCTTATATTTCTAGGGATGTATTCAGATAAAAACCATGTTCATGTTTTCTAGTTTATATTTTAGTTTGTGTAATGGTCATAAAAACCCCTGGAACATTAGTCTCTCAACTATTACAAGATGACATTTCAAGAACCTAGATAAGAACTCTAAAACACAACTATTTATTCCATCACACCAGAAATAATTTTTTAATTATATATAATTATTATTTATTCCAGGATGAATGGAGAATTACATATCATATAATTCATTGAAAACATCATTTTTGAATATAGTATGAATGTCATATATATATAGTTCTTAAATATTTACATTCAATCATAATCATGGATAAATTTAGGATTATTCATCACCTTCTTCTATATACCCTTATCTTAATTATACTCCTATTAAATTATCACATGGATAAACGATTGAATAACCATATGAGAATGAACATATTTATCCCCTTTCATCAATATTTATAAATCCAAACTTTATAAATACAAAAATATTAAGAATTTTTAATCTTATAATAGATATGCTAAAATGTTACTTTTTAATGAGATTATCATTCCACTTATTTTACATCAAAGGAGGTAATGAATTGAAATATCATAATCTATAAAAATATCCAACCATATTAAATGACATATATTCTTATAATTCTCGAAAATATACTTTTCCTAGTTTTTTGAACATTTTATAGATAAAAGAAATTACCACAAAAATAGTGCCTCTATATCAATATTAAAACAATTAATATTGTGCACTCCAAATAATGATTTAGATAATTGCTTTTATGAATTCTTAATTGGGGACATGAATATAATATCCACGTATAATTCTATATGAGAACACATCCCATTGACCACAATGATGAACCACTAAATATTATGAAGTCTTCTCCACTATTGAGTACTAAATGAGCATGCACACTAACCAACCTACTGTTTAGTTATATGAATTTCCCTTCACATTCATTATTCCCTAAGATATTAACCACCTTATAATTCAAATATGTGAGTATATTTGATTTTATGTGAGTATATGTGAGTATATTTGATTTTATGTGAGTATATTTTTTGGAAATAACCATATATCAAGAACTTTTTTCTTTGAAGGATCCAACAATATACCCTCACTTGAAAACATATAAAATATTAATGAAATGTTATAAATCCAAACATCATAATTTTTAAATTTACCATATATTTTATCCTTCTATAGGGTCATCAACAAAATTCTCCAATGTTCATCAAGCTCTACCATTAACATTGAATATATAATAATTTCCTCTATAAAGACTGTCAGGAACAAAACAATGAAAACAATAAAGTAAATATTCATTAAATTAGTAAATATATAAGAAAACATATTAGGACCAAATGTAATTTCTTTAAATTCATAAACATTGAACCACATAAGAATCATTGTCTTTGTTTTATCCTCCTTCTTGATCCATAAATGATGATATCCCGATCAAAGATCAATCATGGTAAAAATATCACACATCATAATTGATAAAAAATATCAATGATGTGAGGGGTATATAATAATATTTCATAATATATATCTTTTTAATTTAGAAATAATAAATTCATTGAATAATTGACACATATTAATTGTTAAAAAAATTAATAGGTGCACCCAAGGGAGAAGTATTAGGCTGAATGAACCCACTATATTGATTCTTCTAGAGTTGAAAATTCAATTCATGAAACTCAACTTGGTTTATTTTTATGGAATCTTAGAAATATGAATATCATTATGTATAAGCTATGTTAAAAAATCAATATTACCATTATATGGAAGACTAGGGATCTCTTAAAGAAATATATAAGAAAATTTCTGAAAAACTGGCACATTTTCGAATTTAATTTTCCCCTAAATAATATGAGTTAAATAAACCACATGAATTTGTTAAAAAAATAACATCTAATAGAATAAATTTACATTAGGTGGTTGTGTTTTCCCTCACAATGATAGAAGATTGAAATTTGATTCCTAATATCAAATGTATCGTCCATTCTAAGACTATTAATATGTTATCAATATTGAGGGGGATAATATTGTGGAGTCAATAAGGTTTACTTATGAATTCTCCATTTCAATATGTTTTGAAAATCCCAAAAACATTATCTTTGGAAAAATTATATTTTCCTAATAGATTATTTTCATAAAAAAATTTCCCTTCTCTAATGAAAATATTATCCTTACCAATGTTATCAATTTTTATTTTATTGTATATATAATTATTACTAATTTTATTACAAAGGAAAAATTATATTTCACATATAAAAACTCAAAATCCTATAAATACTAGGATATAGAGTATTCTTTTTTCAGACTCCAAATTTTATGAAATTCAGACTCTGAATTCTCTTAAATTTAGACTCCGAATTCTCAGAAATTCAGACTCTAAATTATCTAAAATTCAGGATCCAAGTTATCTAAAATTCTAGTTCAGAATTATCTGAAATTCAGAATCCAAATTCTATAAAATTTTGAATACAAATTCACTAAAATTCAGGTTCTGAATTCTCTAAAATTCAGACTGCCGAATTTTTGAAATTAAGACACCAAATTCTATAGAATTTCCACTCTGAATTTTTCTGATTTTTCACTCCAAATTCATTATAATACAGACTCAAAATTCATCAAAATTCACACTACAAATTCTTTAGAATTCAGACTATGAATTCCTCATAATTCAGATTCTAAATTCATTGGAATTCATATTCCTAAATCTATTGAATTTAGATTATAAATTTTTGGTAAAATTGAATCCGAATATACATGTCTTATAAACATTTACGATTTATTTTTTTAGATTCATAAATATATTTTTTTCTTTACACTAAAAAAATTTATTTTTTAAAAAAATTAAATATTCCAAATAGTTTTTATGAATCAATTTCGTATAATATGTTTCTAAATAACCACATTTTGAGTGACATGTATATAGGTCCCTCTGAGATTCAATAAAAAATATGAATCATTGAGGAGGGAACCGACTCTTTTAGAAGTTCATATAAATAAGAGCTTATGTGAACGAGCTCAGAACTAATCTATCAATATTGAGATTTCTTCCTATTGTAGTGATTTTTAGAGAGAGAGACTCGAATGCTTTGTGTGTACTAAACAACTTGTTTAGCATGCTTCAGTCAACTACAATTTTTTTTTGAGTACAGTCGATGGATTATAGGGATAGGAAGGTATATGTTTGAACTACCTTAATGATTAAGGACTTCCAGGGATAAGAAGAAAGAGGTACCAACTACCTTAAATATTGAGGTCTTATAGGGATAGCCAGACAGATTATGATATTCTTATTGAGGGTTTACCCTAGTGTGGGTAAGATATAATATCTTGAAAGTATAAATCAAGGGAAATTTATCCTAGTTTATTGGATACCCTACTCTATGGGTCAAATGATTTCATTCTTGTTAATTGTTTTGTTTCACATTTATTTCCACTATATTTGGATAATAGAAAAAAGTATCACCTTCTTATACTTTCTTATCACTTTTATATACGTTGATATATAAGAATCTATATGCTTTAATGTATAATATTCTCCATGTAAATATTCCTTATGTTCCATTTCCAGAAACATATTTTTGGTACCTTTTAGGTTTTTTAATAGAACTAAAAGGGGAATTTTGAATTTCCATTGTTTAACTTTTTTAAACATAGATTTCTTTATGATTAAAAATTAATTTTTTTAATCTAAAAATTCACCCCCACATGGAATATAAAATATAGAACATTATTTCAATCATAAAAATCCATACCCAAATTACATAAAATTTATATAGAGGTTGTTTAAAAAGTTTTTCCAGAATAAATAAAAAAAAGTTATATTGGATAAGAGTTGTAAACAGTAGATGCAGTCATCATATAATTAAGAGTGTTCACTACCAAATCAAAATCTAGTTATTTAGGTGGTCAGGAGATACCCTTATAAAAATATTCATATATAAAAGAGTGGTTTGGACCACAAGAAAATAAATAAAATTTTTCTTGGAGTGGATAATAAGTGTACCTTTCTTTATATCACTATGATGTTAAATGTTTTTTGTAGTAATTTCATGATCTTAGATTTCTCCCTTTATATTCTTTTGTTCAATGTTCCTATGAAATTTGGGGAACTATTTGGAATTATTTATTACTAGTATTAACATAAGAGTATATTAAATCATTTTAGATAAACATTAAACAAATTAAAAAAATAACATTCTTGGGGATCATAATATTTTAGAGTTTTTCGAAACATAGAAGAAAATATTCTAACTCGATTAATTATCATCATAGTTTCCCCCATGATCATCCCCTTTAGTATATCTACTTAAAATATTTCTTCAAAAAAAGAGGAAATTAAACATAATAAAGGGTTATATCATATTCTAATTAAGGGTAAATAAACTAGTTATATATGAAAAACATGAGAATAATGGTACGAGAACATGAGAATAAAAATTGAAGATCATATTCAATATATCAAAGATCATACACATGAGTCACAACATAAACATTAGAGATTCATAAGACATGAATCATATGGGAATATAGATCATAATAAATGAGATAAAAACATAGAATAATTTATAAAATCTATAATTTACACATATTAATATAAAATTATTTCATATTAGTCAAGGATTATTTCTAAAACCTTTTATGGAACATTATGGGTGATACACCTATATGGTGGGCACACTACCATCCTCAATCATATACCATTCCATGATGTGGAATATATTTTTATCCCTATACTATATTAGTAGTCAACGATCACTCCCAAGTCCATCTTCATAGTCAAGGATTACTCTGAAGAAAAATATTAGTAGTTATGGGTCACTCTTATAGAAATCTTAGCAGACTAAGACCTTTACTGAATTGAGTTTACTACCCCTTATATCTGTGTCTATATAATGGGATATAAATAATTAACCAATTCACTAGAGGGATATATAGGTATCAAACATCACATTATGTAATCATATATATGTGTGCCAGAAGATAGTAAAATATTCATCATATCATAACCCATAAAAAGAGACGTGTTTTATAAACACCATATTATTACCCATGAAATGAAATGGGTACTATAAAAAGTATATCATATCATAAACTATTAAAAAAATATAGGTTTTAAAATAATATCATAATATATTTACCTATTAGTGGAAGTGGGTTTCAGAAGAGTTTTATCTTTGTATAACCAATGGAAGAGAAATGAGTTTCATAAACAAATTTCCATATTCTATATAAACCATTCAGAGAAAAAATATTTATAACAACCTTGGATCATATACCTCATAAGGAATAAATATTATCAATGGATGTAATATTATATGGGGATGTATTTTCAATGATCTTGTGGAAAATTTCTAAAGGCAAATAATATTTCATGTAAAATAACATTTTAAATAAGGATCATTTTGAAAATACATTTTTTTGAAAACCAATATGTAAAACTCATAATAGAAGCTTTTAGAAACCAATAAAACATTTCTTTAGGAAAATATCCATTCTTATTAGAAATTTTTTTATTAAAATATAAAAACTATTGAAAACCATTTTATTTGAAAATTACCATGAATAATTATAATGGAACACTGAAAGAATTTTATTAACATTTTCTTAAAAAAAACATTAAAAAAATAATAATTATATTGAAATTATGTGGAAATCTGTATTTTTTAAAATAACTTAAAAAACATAATAATTAATCTTTGAGAACATTTTTTAAATCATTTTTCTTAGAAAATTATAAATAAATTTAGAAAACATTTTGAAAACATTTTTATTTGAAAACATTGTTTTTGAAAACCAATATAGAAACAATGAATTTAAATAATAATAGGTATAAATGTTGTTTAAAATTAATCTTATAGACATTCAAAATAATATTTTCTGAAATGACCGTCATGGTGGTCGGTAAGACTATAAAGGAAAAAAGTCATTTTCACTGTAATATGGTTATAAAAGTGAATTGATAGGAAAAAACAAGATAACTAATCTTCATTTTTTTAAAAGGTGAAAAATGAGAAAAATAAAATTATAAAATATTTGGAAAAAATTTGAACATTTTTGTAAATCAATTTTAGAAAACATTGTTTTGAAAAACATCCAAATTTTGATCGAAAATAAGACAAATAGTTATATTTTATTTAATGTATTTTATTTATTATTTTATGTTCTAAAGATTGTAATATTGTATCATTAATTTAATATATAATTAGTAAATATAAATGATTAATAGTTATGATAATTATTGAGGTATGGATCATATGATTTAATTAGTGGAAGAATAATTATAAACAATCTTGATAAATGATGTGATTATAAAAAAAACTATTACCACTTTACTAAAATTGAATCATTTTAATCAAGAAATAATAACATTAGATGAATTATAAAATTTAATTAAAATCATTATATTCATAACATAAATTATCAAATATCATTATATATATCTCATGGAAAAATATAGGCGCATAACATGAAATGTATCTCAAAGAAGGAAAATTGAGACAAAATTACTTTACCTATTTGGTAACTTTTGAACCATCCAACCCTAAAATAATGATCATAAAGTGGATATATAAATTACCATAAATTAATGTATAATAATTATATAATACATTAATGTTCATTATATTCACTACACAAAATTAATTAGTGGTGGATAAGGCACTAGTCTCACTGAAATAAAAGTCAGATGAGAAAACCCATAGCATAAGTCTTGACTTTATTCATACACATAAAAAACTCATGTATAAAAAATATATGTTTAAAATAATCCTACCACAAAACAATATTATTCAATATAAAAAAACATATTATTTTATTAAGACTTATTATAACTCAGTAATTATCATTTCCATGTTAACATTACGTTCAAGGTAATATCCTCTTTGTTTTCTATATGAGTTTTGATATATTATTTTTATCATCCTATATAGATCATGATTTACTTATTTAAAGAATTTAAAACATGGTTAAAATGTCACATATATTAAACATATAAATATAAATACTATTCTATAAAATATAGAAATATAAATTCGAATACACAGTTCATGGAGATAATTGGTCGTGCAAAAACATGAACACTATTTTTATTTTCATAATGTCTTTAACAAATCTAAATAAATAACATAATTATATATATATATTATCACTAAATTATAATTATTATTTCCTATATATCCTTAAATATTTCCCAAACCATTCTTAATACATTTTTCGAATAGTGTGAATGAATCACATCACTTTGTGGAGCCAGTTGTCTAAACATGCCCAAATAATGTTATCGTATTTAAAAAAATATAAACTTGAAATAATGTTTTATATATTAATTCTATAAGCATACACACATCAAAAATATCAAAAATATCATATTAAATAGTATGTCACTGATTATTCCCAACTGTTATAAGTTGTAATGGAATGACAAATGGCATCATTTCGTGAGGTGGTAGTCCATCATACACAAGAATGGTATATTCATTACACATTTAGTGGACATGTATATATTATTTTGTTTAAATGTTTTAATAAAAAAATCTAGTCATATTTAGGATAATTGTTTTGTTATATATAAATAGAATAAGATGAATTTAGGGGGTGTAGAATGGAAATTAATCATAAGGGATTGTGGAAGGATGTTGCCTATTTTTTGGGTAACTACTTTTGGTTTGCACAAATGGAATTAATTTGTATTATTTTATAAAAAATGTGGATTATATTTTGAAATAATGTAATTTGATACCATATATGATCAGGGTTTTAATGTGTTAGTGTTTCATGAGAGTTCTGAGTAAGTGATTGGGTTAATGTCCTTTTATGGTGGAGGATGAGTGGAATTCTTGTAAATATGAAAAGGTAAACAGTATCTAGAGGTTTAAATTACAACATGTGCCTCCAATTATTGTAATTCATTGATCCATTGGAATATATAGTCTAAATAAAGCCATAAAATATCTTTTTGACACATGTTTAGAGTATTTTGACCCTTAATTTAATGTCTGAAAACTAAACCTACTCGTTCATACCTTAATCACTATAATAAATTTTAATGATCTTCACTAATATTTTTCAAAAAATATGTTGAAAATAATATATATAAAAAATTATACAAAACCAAATATGGAATCTATTGTTCCAAATTCTAAACCAATAGGTTGATGAAATTAATTAAATATAAATCCAATATATGGGAGGTGAAAGTTTGTATTTAAACAAAAAATATTCAAAAGTCTGAGATGTTTATATATCCAATTAAAATGTAATATTTATTAAAATAAAATATATTTTATTTATTATTGTTTTATTTTACTAATTCTACATTAAAACTAATTTAAAAAATAATTTAACTATATAAACAAATAATACATAAATGAGTTTTCTATTAAAATTTAGTGTTTTTCACAGTAAAAAAATTATTATACTTTTAGAAAACACCAAAAAATCACCCCAAGTAAAATTATATATCTTAATTTCCAAAATTAATTTAATTTTTTTAATTAAAAATAATTAAATATTCAAAAATTATATTTGAAATTGGGTCAGCATTAAAAGAAGGGAAAATTACCATTTTGAAAAATAAATCATTTTATAAATAAAATTTGATTTATTATAATCATATAACTATAAAATATAAGGGATGAGTCTACATTTTTTATTGAATATATATTGTATAAATTTGAATGAAAAAATTAATTAAAATTTTGGTTGATTAATTTATTGAGATAAAATTATATCTGTATATGAAAAAGTAGTTTTCTTAGAAAATAAATTTAATTATTTTTAGTTATTAATTTCAATTCTACAAATTCATAACCAAAATATTCAATTTACATATTTAAATCATTTTTTCAAAATTTATTATATTTTATTTTTAACCTCCATTCATCTAGCTAGGTGGTATCTATAATAATATTTTGAATATAATATTAATTGTTTATTGTAGTTCAGTAAAACCTAGGCTTACATGTAATCGAAGCTATCGAAGTGACTCAGTATTGTGTATAACACAGTCCAAACATAGTTATATGTGTAACGATAACTAGTATATCTGTTTATTGTTTTTTAATATTAACATTTAGTAGAATATAAATCAATTCAAACATATTTATTTAATTTAAATAAAGCTATATTCAGTGTTGTGTAAAATTAAAAATATCTAAAAAAATATGTAAATTTAGTTTTTCCCAATGTATCAATGTGTAACATTCTACCACCCATAAAATGAATTCAACCCTTGAAATGTTTTCCATTTTATTAATGGATGAATACATGAATTTTCTTTTCAATGAAACACATATCACAAAAATGAATAATGAAACATTATTTAATATATTAATGTTAGAAACATAAGGGCTACCCAATGCAATAGATAAATGTGATTGAACATAGGAGAGAATAGGTGGAAATTGAAAACACACACATAGAATAAATGTACAAATAATTATATATATTGATAAAGGTCACTGATCACAATAAATATAGTTATCTAGATAATGTTAAAAATCAAAAATCCATAAACTGAAGAATCATGAATTATGGAATTGATATCATCATAATGATGATAATAGGAAAACTTTTATTTTAAGAAATTTTTTTCTATTATTGAATAATTTTAATGAGAAGATATACTTACATGATTTCAATAAATCCTCAACATTTATTATTCCTTGATCAATTTACAAATTATAATTTATTCTTGGAAATGGAGTTGAATATTTCATTCATGAAGAATTATTAGATCTTGAGATCTATAAATACAATGATTGGTAATTATCTATGTCTTTATTTGACATAATAAAATGGTTTTCACAGGTTTTCCAATATTCATAAATCCTCATTTTGTGAGATAATAATTTAATCTCCAAAACCTTATATAAATTAAAAACAATCATTCAATTAATTGTTAACCTTATAAACCTTCCAAAAAGGGGATTTCCAAAATATTAAAAATTAGGTCACTAAGTTTCTAAAAAATTTCTTAGCTTTGATCCCACATATATAAAAAAATATCTCTTTGTATCTCATACTAATCATGTGAATTCCTTTATCATGTATTCTCTTGAATCATAGTAATTACTTGAATCACCAAAAATTTTAATTGAAAACATGGATGTTTCCTTATTCCAAATTTTATTGGATATATTTATTAAATCAATTTTTTTTGGAAAATATAATATTTGATTGCAAATGATACTTTTTAGAAAATCTATAATTAGCTAAATAATAATGAGTATAGTCCAATTTCCTTATTATTATATAATATATCTTTTTCCAAATACCAATATCTTAACATAAAAAACATATAAAGGGTTTTATTCCCCTCAATCATCTATTTCCCAAAAAAATCCTCCCATTAAATCAAGTTTATCTTCCATCAGAACCATTGAACAAATTATTTTAATTAATTTTTCTAAGAAACATAATTTGAAAAATCCTTACCACATAAATATTGAATCCAAATACATAAAAATATTGATTATTCCACTTCAACTAAAATGAATTATCCAGAATACCTCATCCTATAACATAATACCTTTTTACATTCATATTTCACTTATAGTATAATTATTTGTAGAAATATAACCATTAATCATTTCACCGTTTGAATTCTCTTATTGAGATTTACACTCTGGACATTAATTTTCACATTGAGAATTCATTCCTCACTTAAATAATTTAACCATTGAATATATCTTAAGGAGGGAAATATTTTCATCCAATTCAATAATTGAACACATCATTTTTCCTTTGATGTTACTTGATTTTTGTCTTTATTTTTTACAACCAAAAAATATTTTTCTTCCTATAATACATTCAATTGGGTGCTTCTTTCTACATTCTCAACCTAGAAGAAACGAAATATTTTTTCCAAGATGGCCTTCATTGGCTATAGTCTAAAAAAACTATTTCCTTCAATTACTTGTTAAATCTGAGAGTTAGTTAGGGTACACCGTATTAATCATGTCATATAAAGACTAATTATTTATGATCAAAATATCCTTCACTCTAGATATAATCCCATTTCACTTCTCATCAAAACATTTTCTATCACCTTCAATGTCAACATAGTTCTTTCTTGTTCCCACCGTTGATTAAAACCCGAAGGAATAGTGTGTGGAACACTTTTCATAGTAGAAAACCTCATTGTTATTTAAAATAACTTATTTGATGTCATACGTATTATTCCTTCATTTAAATCTATGAAACCATTGTCTTATTATTATAGGAATATGTAGATATATTATTTGAAATATATCCTGGGATATGAATAATTTTTTCACATACTAGTTTCCAAAGGGTGCATAACCTATTATATTGTTAACAACTATAGAGACCTTGGATTAAAATTTATATATTCTAAATCGTTTTAGGTAAATATTAGAAACATTAAAAAATAACATGTATGAGGACAATAATAGTTTACTGTATTTGGATACCCAGAGAAAAATATTCTAACTTGATGAAAGATACTCAATTATTCTCCCAATTATCTTCCCCCATAGTACTAATACTTAAAACCATTCATTATAACCTAATGAAATGAAACATAATAAATGTTGAGTTCATATTCTATGTAAGGATAAATAAAGGAGATTATTAAGCATAACATCAACATAAGGGTATGAGAACATGATAATAACAATTAATGAGCAAACTCTGAATAACAAAGATCATATACTTGATTCATGGAAAGATTATTTTATTTTTATAAGACATGATTCATAAAGAAATTAATATCATAATACATGATATCACAATATTTTAATAAGACATAGACTATTTGGTAGAAAAGTAAGAATATAAAATCAGTCACTATATTTAATGGTTTATCACCACAACCAATTAAGAAACATCATGGGGGATACACTTATTGGGAATGGTACACCACCATCCCTATCTACAACCCATTACTTGTAGAGGAATGAGTTCACTCCCCAAACCATCATGGTATCAAAGTTCCACTCAAATTACAAATTTAGTAGTCATGGCTGACACTGAAGATCATCTTTGTAGTCATTATGCACTAATAAGACCATTTTAGAATAAAAATCCTATTTACTAAACTATGTTCACTACCCATTCTTACCACATATATCTCATGAGACCTAAATCCTTGCTCAATTAATTGAAGATCTATATAGGTTGCACTCATCACATTATGAGATCATCCATACGTGTTCCAAAATATACTAAAATAGTCTTCATATCATGACCCATAAAATAGATGTGTATTATACACATCATTTCATAACCCCACAAATAAAATGGGTATCATGAAAATTTTATCATCCCATAAAATGAGGAAAAAATACTAGTTTCATAATCATATAATCATAGAATGCACCATGAATTAAAGAGTGTTTGATAAGGGGTTTTATCATTTTATAGCATGTGGAGGAGAAATAGGACCCAAAAAAAACTTTTTGTCTTAAATATAAAACACTCAATAAAGGTATAATAAAGGGGACCTTGGAAGATATTCCCAATAAATCACATTACACATTAAGGAAATCGGAAAATATGTAATTGTTTTTGAAATATTACATGGAACATTTGTAAATTTCAATAATATTTATTTGAAAATCACTTTTCAAAATATGAAACATTCTCATAATTGATTTTATTGAAACCCACTTTTAAAAACTCCAAATAGAAGATTTTAAAACCCACTATAACATTTCGTGACTAAAAATATCCTTTCTTTGATGAAAATTTTATTTATCAAAAATTACCCATTGAAAAGCATTTTATTTTAAAATAATGAGGATAAGTGATAATTAATTATTGAAAACATTTGAAAAACCATTCCATTGAAAATATTTTTGAGAAATTATAATGGATATTGAAGACGTTTTTAAAATCATATCATTGAAAATAACCCTAAAAATTTGTAAAGTAATATTTGAAGAAAAATTTAAAAACATTTTCATTTAAAGATATATAAATAAATCATGAATTCCCTTTGCTAAAAAATTTAATTTAAATCATTTAATGGACTGTTGAAATCATTTGGAAAACCATTTTCATTTAAAAAATTTAAAAAAGGGATTTTTTTGAGTATTAGTGAAAAAATATCTTTAGAAATTAACATTTAAACTAGTAAATTAACAATTAAATAAATGAAGATCATAAAAGTGGGTAAGAAAATACATTCAAATTATTCATTTTTCACCGTAAAATGTTTAGAAAAGCGTAACAATCTGAAAACATCAATAATATTTTTTTTAAATTTTCAGAGATGTTGTAAGATATGGGTAAAATTTTATTTTAAAAATAATAGGATAAAAATAAAACATTTTAGAATAATGTTTTATAAAACATGGTTTTTATAGAACACATATTTCAATCTGAAAATTGGAATAAGGACGTATTGTTTAAAACCACATTCCTAATTATCCTAAGTACAAATGATTGTGAAAATAGTACAATTAATTTAATATATCAAAAATAAATAGATGGTAGTACATTTCATGATAAATCTTGAGTGATGAATCATAATATATCATCGATGGAATTATAATCCTAAACAATCTCGATAAAAAATGATATTGTAGCAATAAACAACAACTACATTAGTAAGGCTGAATCATAATCCTGAAGACATAGTAACATTAAATAATGATTAAAAAATAATTTAAATATGTCTATCTTGGATATAATATTTCAGAGGGAATTATATATACCCTATAGAAAAATATTAGTGCATAACATTGCTTTTATCTCAAATAAGAAAAAATGAGAAAACATTACTTTACCAATTTGGTAACTTATGAACCATAAACTCAATGAAAGAAAGATCACCAAATAGATATAAAAATACACATATATTTTATTATAATAATAATATAATACATTTTTGTGATTAATTTAAAACATAAAAAATCAATGAGTGGTGTATAAAGAATAAGTTTCATTGAAATAAAAGTTAGATGAGAAAACCCTTAACTAATGTTTTGAATTGCATCATAAAAGTTTTCCCTCCTATAGAAGAAATATAATTTTTTTATAAATCTACCATAAAAGAAATATTATTATTTTTCACACACAATATTATTATATTATGACTTTATATTAACCATTTATTAATGAATTCCATGATAACATTATATGTTAGGTAATATTTGTTTGTTTTTTGTATATGTTTTGACTTGTTAGTCATGAACCACCCACTTAGATCTTGATTTTTTTGTTTATAGAACTTAAAAATGGTATAAATATCACCTAGATTCATTATATATATATATATGTATGTGTAATAAGATATAAAATATTCAAATATGAAGTGGATTACACAGTTTATAGAGACTGTTGGCTAAACATATAGATGTACATTGTTTCAGTCTTGATGTCACATTGAATGAGAGAATGTAAATTAAATATATGTAGATATATTTATATATTATGAAAAATTTATTATTATTATATCATATATATCATATTAATTTAACAAATTCATCCTTAATACATTCTATGCAATCTGTGAAATAATCATATCGCTTTGAAGAGGCGGTAGTCCACACATCCACCAATGAGGTTATTATATTTATATAAAATTGGTAGAATGAATGTAAGTATAATATAATAATTATAAAATCCTATATAAAACAAAAATATAATATATATAACATAAAAAAACTTCCATCATAATTACCAACCATGATATGTGGTAAAAGAAAAGCAAACGATAACATTTTGTGAGGCAGTAGTCTGTTGTACACCTATGTGGTAAGATTAGTCAATTTATCTCAGTTTGTTTTGGATTAGGTATAACCAATATAATAAAAAATATATGTATATTATGGTTAATTATTTTGTTAAATTATCATGTATTATGAATAATTTTGTTGGTGGAGAACGAAAAGAAAACGATATTGTTGTAGGATGTTACCTCTTCTTTGGGAAACACTATTTGGCTTACAATAGAGGGGCTCTTAAGTTAGATTATACCCAATTTAAGGCTTATAGGTCAAAATGATAGAATCTAGGATATTATTTTTTGAAGAGGTTGTAAGAAGAAAATTGTATTGAAAGGTGTGAGATATTAGGGGGTTGTGGGTGCTTATATAGTAGAGTAGAATTGTCATTCCTTTAAATATAAAAAGGTAAACCCTACTGAGAGTCATACCTTGCATTATGTTCCTCCAATAAATAAATTTTTTAAATTATGTGTAGCATATGGTTGAAATATTTGTATAAAATGGATTTTTGACATGTATCTAGGGTATTTTTTCCCTTATGATAATGTTAAATAATTTAGTATACTCATTTTTACCTTAATCACTGTAATTAATTTTAATTTCATTCACTAATATTTATTTAAAATACTATATTTAACTTAGTAGACATGATAATATATTATTATTCCCAATATGAAGTCCTTTTTTAAGATATAAAAATATACATAGAGGAAATTAATTTAAAATTATTTCCACTGATGGGATGAGACAACGTGTTTTGAAAGCGAAAATGTTCAAAATTATGAAATATTTTTATATCCAATTTCAACAAGAAATTTTTTCCAATGAAAAATATTACAATTTTTATAATATAATTAATTAATCATTAAATAAAATTTAAAATAAATTTTTTAATATATAAATAAATTAGAGGAAGAAGTAGTTTTCAATTAAAATTTCATGTTCTTCCACTATTCATCAAAATATGAAACATCTGTTTAAAACGAAAAAAAACCCAAACTAAATATTTATATCCTAAATTATGAAATATATTTCATTTTTTCAAAAAGAAATTATAAAATTTTCAAAAGAGATATTTAAAATGGGATCCACAATAAATGGTGGTGAAATCACCTTTTTGGAAAACACATATTTTTATTCATAAAATATGATTTATTAAAATATTATAACTATATAATATTTTTGTTGGGTATCAATAATATTGATTAAAAATATGATATATATATTTTATTGACAATATTAATCATTTATAAAATTAATTTCGATAAAATTATGTTTTTACATAGAAAAATAGTTAAATCTAAATGTAATTTTATTATTTCAAAATAATTCATAAATTCACATATACTAAAATTTAACAGAAGTTTAAATTATATATACACATGTAAATAATATTTTCACAATATAGTTAATAATATTATTAAAAATATTTCCTAGTACTAGGTTGTAGAGATAATAATAATTTTATAATAATATTATTAGTGTATTTTAGTGTGATAAAACAGGACCTTGGGTGCAATCGAATCTATTAACAGGACCATATATTATATTAACAACATGAAAAACTAGTGTTTTGGGTATCAAAAAATAAAATATGTTTTTTTAGTTTAATAATAACTTTGGGTTGAGTATAATATACAAAATCCTTTCTGATTTTATTCAAAAAAGAGGTATATAAATTATTGTGTGAATAAAAAAATATCAAAAATACTAAATTTAAAAAAATGAACAAAATATTCGGGTATTATAGATATATGTTCCCCTATCATTACAGTTAATGATATATAAATTGATGGATTCTCCCTTACCCATGAATTAGAGAGTATGAAGCAACATTACCTATAATTTATGGAAATTAATTTTCCTTCTATGAATGTACAAAGTTTTTTATTTCAATGAGTATATCATGTTATAATATTATTTTTTCTCTATTTACACATATTAATGTTTTTTAAACAATCCTATTCTTATATTTGTTTCCACTTAAATTATAAGAAATTGGGAATTCATATATTTTCTTGATTGTAAATGATAATATACCCTCATATGAATAGAATATTTGGGATTTTATTTCCCTTTTAAAGATTTGATTAAGCTCATAAAAGTAATGTCTAATATTTATATTTGAATTACATGTGTAAACTATTGTATTCCACACTAAACATGTGGTTGTTATCATACATACAAAATTTTTCCTCTTCCTTTTATCTAAACTCAAGAATTTTTCCTATATATCTGCTCATTGATCACAATAAGAATTGTTTTCCAAGAAAAATTCATTAAAATCATTATATTACCAGCTCTATAATTTATCTTCAACATTAATGTTTTTTATAAATGTCCACCATGAATACTTATAGAATGATATATGAAAAACATCCCTGAAAACATTCACCCATTAATTACATCACGATGTGAAAAATATCTTTTCTAAGGAACATATCCCTTTTACAAATATCAAATTATTTTTATTCCCGTTGAATGATTTTGGTTTCTAAATAATGGTGAAATATAACATTTTCACACTATGTTATGGATCATCTGGATCTTAAATGTAGGAATGATTATTTCTCTTAATTTTAATATGTTTCTTTTTTATAGTTATAATTTTCCTATCTCTATAAACAAATGGAACGAAAATTAATTATAATTAGCATAAAATAAATCCCTATATGGATTAAATTCATTGGTACCATTAACATTACATTCAATAGGTGGAATTTATTAAAATATCCATAAACTAGATTAGAGTATAAAAATATTAAATATATGGTTTAACATCAAAACTGGTGAATCTTTGAACAAATATTCAAAATTTTAAGTAAATATAATACTAGAATCATGTAATTGGTTTATTTGGTAATATTATGATATCATAAAAATATTTTTCAATCCATCAAATAGGTTTATAATTTTTAAATATAGCAATCATGTCCCCTCAAATTGATAAAATCATATGAGGCAAGTCCAATTTTTATGAAAAAGGTGGGAATTCAGTAAAAAGAAATATTCTAATTTTATAGATAATCTCTCTAGTTAAAACTATACTAGAACCACATAAACATTTAGTATCCCGATATTGGTTTATTTCCTGGAAATCCACATAATCGTTTTCTTACTAAAAAATCTAGATGCTATCATATAACATGACTTATCCTTCAATTAGTTCATAAGGTTATTCTCATTAATATATATATTTCTAAATCAAATTTCGTTTGTTTTTACTAAAACTTCTTATAATACCAACTATAATAAACTCAACTCCAGTAACCCACATATATTGGTTACTTTATTACATTATAATAATATTTAACATATCCCTTTTGAATAGATTTAATAGTTTAGTAGTATTTGATGATGAGACACATTCATGAATATCTAATTATATTTGTAAACATAAAATAAAAAATAATATTATATTTTATAACACCAAATTCCCCATTAGCATGTCCCTAAATATCAATCATAAATCATTTCCTAATATTATATAAAAAAGGAAACATAATAAAGGCGTGACCTGAGATGATTAGTAAGGTTATGGATACATCAAAATATAATAAAAAAATATTTATATGGATTAAAATAAATGATATTCAAATAATTCTATTTAAAATAATCTCAAAAGATAAAAACATTTAAATAGATCAAAAATATATCAAAATAATCTAATGGAAATCAATAATTTATTTCATAACGATGTAATTCATAATATCATACATCTATAACTAATTATTGAGGTATCACACTATGATATCATAATCATATCATTAAAAAACCATGATATGAAATCTTACATAAATAGGAAGTTCTCTTGCAAAAAAGGAAATTTGGGTTGTCTCATGTGAACATATAATTATTTTAATGGACAAAGTAGTTTTAAACCCACCTATCACATAATATATCTTATGCATTACTTATATAAATAAAATATAATACATAATCAATGGCACTAAAAAATTAATATCTCTCTATATTAGAAGAACTACTATACAAATTATATATACATTCCTCGGTCAAAATAATCCTAAACCATCAAGAGTGTTATATTTCACAGTATCAATAGAGTATATCCTTAATAAAACATATTATTAAATAATCAATTTTTCTATAGAATAAAATAATATCCAATTATTAATGATGGAGTTCATAAAGAAAATAACCTTTTTGACTTTTAAATAACTTATCTAAAAAGTTACCAATTATCGTGGAACCAATTTTCATAGAATATAACTTCTAATATTATAAAGGAAAAATTAATTAAATTAGATATTTAGATTGAATAAACTTTATTCAATGTTTTATCAGTTATAAATAATATTCCTTCCACACTTTTGTTAATGGGTAAAAAGTACATCATTTTGAAAATGAAAAGATGATATCTTTTAAAAAATTATAAAAAATAAAAAATGAATAAACATATTTTGAAACTACGCATTTATAATAGGAAAAAACCTTGAAAACATTTTATAAAACATGGATATGAAAAGAGAACTATTTTCAAATAATGAGATAAATTTAATAGATTTCCCTTAAAATAATTCTATTTTTATCTTGAGTAGTCCAAGAGAGGGAAAATGTAAAAAAAATTATTTTATAGATATAAACAAAATAGAATAAAATAAATAAATTTAAATATATAAATATCTAATAATTATCCTAATTAAGGCTTAATCCTATACACTCTTGAATAAAAATGAGTCTTTAAAATAAACACTTACCTAATTTTTGAATTCATTCATATGGGAATAAACCTTCTATATAATAAATAGTTATTTTATATAAATAAATATTAGAAAACTACTCATATATATCATACAATATATTATAGAATTATAATCATTTTTCACTTTTCGAGTAGTAATTTTTTTATTAAAATCACATATTAAGGTAATAAGGGTTTCATTTTTCATGTATGTTTTGGTTCCTTGGATTTAGAATTTATACTATGACCATGGTTAAATCATTTATAGAATGTTAACCGAGATATAAATATCATAAATATTAATTACAAGTTCCTTTAGAGTAAACCATAAAATATAACGATATAAAAATGAATTACATAGTCCAAGGATATAGTTAGCTATATTTATTCATGAACGTTATTTCCACTTTTTGACTGATGGAATGAAAGAAAGGTAAATAAAATATTTATTAAATATTTAATTAATATTATAACATATTAAACAAACATATTTATTAAATTTTTTCTTATTACTATCAATATAAAACCTAAATGACAAATGAGTCACATTTCTTCAGAAAGGTGGTAGTCAACACATACACATGAGCGACATTATCATTTATCAAATGATTGGAAGGTATGATAGAAAATGTGATATTATAAATCTATAATAATAAATATTTCATATGTATCATATTTAAACATTAAAATATCATAACACCAAACTATAAAATATGGTTATTAATGATTTATTTTGTCTCTATGTGGAGACAATATGCCGTATGTACGCACAATTGATAATTTCACATTAAAATTGATAAAATATAAGATAAATGATTATGTATTAAAATACGAAATAAACTTTTATTCTATTTAGCATATTTAATATATTATTAAATAAAGAATATAAATGATCTAGTGTATCTAAATTAATAATTAAAATAAAAGTGATCTATTAAGGTGATTATCTCTCCTTTGAAACAAATCATTTTGATATACTCTTTAGGGAAGAAAAGATGGAATTTTGGGAATAACTAAACCTCAATAATTTGATTAGTGGATTTGGAATTATAATTTATCATGATATGGGTGATATAGAAGGAACAATGTTGTGTCAATATGTGAGTGGAAGAGGATCTCTTTTATAATTGCAGTAAGGGGTACTTTTTTAAATTCATAAAATATTAAAACATAACAAATTAATTATAATAAATATTCTTCAAAATTACCATATATTTTATTATAAGGTATGATTTAATTTAAATATAATAAAAAAATAAAATTTAGATTGGTTTATGTGGGATTTCAATCTTTATATATTTTTTTAACCCCTTACATAACATATTTTAACACTAACTGAGGTTACATATTTTTAAATCAGTGCGGGTATAATTCTATATATATAGAAAATTTTGTGTAACAAATTGAAAAGGTATAAAGTTTGAGACACTATATAAAATATAATTTATTTATTCAATATTTTAATTTTTTAAAAATAATTAAATAATATATAATTTTCTAAAAATTTCATTATTTTCAATTTTTACACTATTAATTTAAATTCACATAAAATAAAATAATAAGTTCTAATTATAATATAATACATATAAATATAACTAATATTTTTTATTTATCGAAACAATTTTTTGTAACACAATAAATCACTCAAATTATTTTACTTAAAAAAATTTAATACATTTAATTATATTTTTCTATTAATCGTATAAATATTATATTTTCATTATGTAATACATTATTGTCATTATATAATAATAATAAATTATAGATGAATTTTCATCATGAAAATAGTTTCATTATACTCAAAATAAAAACCTATATTAGTCACCACATTCTTTTTCCATATGCGGACACATAATATATATTTCAAATAAAGAGAGTGACATTTTGAATCATTTATTTCATTAAATACTATATAATTCATTCTCATTGTCCAATGTGAATTTAAAAAATATATTTTAATCATAAGGTCATAATTTTCTTTTGATATTTATATAATAAGAATTAAGATGAAAAATTATGGTTGTATCACATACTATTAACTAAGATTGACATGATTTACCCTTTAATGAAGTGATAAATTTTTCAATAATTACTATTCATAATTAATAAAAATAAAAGGTAACTATTAACCAAATTTGAAATTTCATATTCCAAATTTTAAATCCTCTTTATCAAAATAAATACCTATGATTTTCATACAATAAGTGTGTAATACCTGATGGAACCCATTATTTTAGAAGAATAAATTATAAAGAATAAAATTGAATTTATTACAATATCATACCTAAAAAACATTGGATGAATGTTAAAAAAATTGAGTGAATATATTAATAAAAAAATTTGTATAAATAATTCAAAAATATGGATGAATTATTATTTATAATATAAAAAATATTGTGGACATAATTTTTTTTCTGGAAATCATTTTTTTCATTCAAATTATTTTTATTTTTATAAATATTTTTTTAATTAATAGAGAAATAATTTTATACATGTTTCAGTTATAAATTATAATAAATTACATAACACAATTTATACCCTCTAATTGATCAACTTGGTAATAACAGTAACTTAGTATTATTTTAATTGTATATCTTTGTTTACATTATATCATTGTTTCGTGTAAAGAAAGATATTAAAGAAATAATTTTTTTAATGAGAAATGTATTATAAATGATTAATATGTTACTATTAAATTATATAAATTGGAAAATATTAATCTTTTTCCCTTCTACGTTATTACAAATGTTAACAATTAATTACCAGGGTAAATGTAAATTATTATAAAAGTTTAAAATATAACAAAAAAATACCTAAAATAATAAATTTTTCTCTCTTAAATGCGTTTTCCATGTGTGTTTATATCTACACCCACAATATCATCATATTTTTTATATTTTAATTCCATTTTCCCTTGAATAGTAACTATACAATTTTGAAAATGTAAGGGTTTCTTCAGAAAGATTCCTTTTATCAACATAAAAAATTATAATTATCCCAATACATCAATACTAACCCATCCATTACATTTTTATTGAATACATAAGAAATTTATCCTCATATAACCCTCTTCTAAATAAAAATGATTCAGGTCCCTATTAGTTATTAAAATGCCCTGATCTACAGAGAATAATTCCAAGAAAATTAAAGTCCTTAATGTATGTTTTATAAACTACACAACTTTTATTAATAATTATATTCATTAAAATATTTTCCAGAAACACCAATATAATCATATTATTATAATTTATATACAATAATTTTAATATATTAAGGGTGTTATCATTCTATTTTCTTCTATAATCTCCATTAATAAAAATCAAATCTGTATTATTATGTTTGTGAAAAGTACCACCACAAATAGAAACAAAAATTATTTTTCATCACCACACATAATTGATGGTTACTAGAATAGATTAAATTGAAAATATGAAATTAATGATGTCATAAAGTTTCTGTTTTGAGAAATTTGAGAACCTACTAGTGACATGATCCAATAAAAGATCATCGTTAGTTTAATCATTTTAATCAAGCATAAAAAAGTGAAAATATATGACTCAAACTATTAAATATTTTTTTATCTATTTCATATTTATCTAATTACATTATAATTTTGATATATCAAACTAATAAATACTAAATATTTTCATATTATCCTTTGATAATTATATTATAGCATAACCCACCGCATAATCAATTATTAAATAAGGATATATTTATGTTTGGGAGGGTAAACTACCTACATGAATGTGACATTAAATTTATATCATGACTGGATATGGGAACAAAATTACTGGTATAATATATTATAAATTTGTAAAAAATTATTTTATTCTATATATATTATATAAATATTTAATTCAAAAATTAAGAGAAAACCATTTGATCATTAAGAATTACAAAAACATGTTTGTAATTGATTTTATTTCCAATGATATATAATAAAAAATAATAGAAAGGAATTGGAAACATCATAAATAATTTTAAATAATCCATATTAGCAACATTAGATTACTATTAATGAATAACATTGGATAATGATGAATATGTATACTTCTGTTATGAATATAGTACCACTGAATAGCTGTATAAACACTAGATGTAGAAATTTGATAGAATTAAAATAAAAAATGACTAGATATGATCAATATAAATGAGAATATATGAGTAACATTATTAATTATGTTACTATGATGTACATGATTCTGATACCAATTGTTGAATTAAATTTTGTGGTTTTCAGGAAAAGAGGTAAGTATATTCTATCTCAAATTCATCTATTTGGGAAATGCTAACTATTATGCCTATAATTTTCATTATGGAATTTATATTCGATAAATTGGATATTTTATATAATGAAACTCTATTATTCATGGTTTGTAAAGATCAAATTTTCTATCTCATTTAAAATATTTTGATTAAATTTCTAACCAATTCATAAGTTGGTTCTTTTGTGTTAATTTTCATTATTTAAACCTAATGCTATAATCCTAGCTTATATCTTTTTGTGTGATGAATAAATTCATATGGAATAATTTTTACTATTTTCCTCAAGAATTTAATATTATTTAAATCTCTATATTATTATTCCACTTCTATATTCGTTTAATGTAAGAGTTAGAAAAATCCTCGTATAACTCTGTATTTTCCTTGGGAAATATAATCTTATATTGTGGTAAAATATAATAATATGTAGTTTATAATTAAATACATACCTATTTCAAATATAGAAAATGGATATATATCTAGAATAGATTCACCCATGGGTTATCAACAAAAAATGGTTTGTTTCAAATTTATATAATCATCAATTTGATTGAAAATGATCAGTCCAAAAAATTTGCACCATTTTATACACTGTTTGGGGATATTATTTATAAAATTCACATGATGGGAACAATGATGAGGTATTATTCTTACCACGTTTTTAGATTTTTAAAAATGCAAACTACTGAACTAAATTATTATCTTCCACAAATAACCCAGCACATTTAAAGTACCACCACCTTTATATTAACTAGATAAGGCTACTTCCTTCTACTTCAACAATACCTCATTTTCTATGTGTTCATAAAAGTATGTTCTCTATGAATTCTTCATTATTCTATTTAATAGGGAAGTGTTATTTTCTTTATTTTTAAAAAAATGTCTAGAAATTTTTTATTCATCCATACGCTCCTTAGAATATGTTATATAATGTATTTTTCAATCCTATAGTGAATGCATTGAGATTAATTAGGTTATGGGTAGAGACTAGTGTTATATATCCCCTCGATACATTGAAAAGTAATATGAGACAATACAATATGGGCTTGCTGTATATCTCAATCCATATCACTATAGTGTGTTTTACAAACACATTGACCAGAAATTTTTCTTTATAACCTCATGAATTGCATCTGTATGAGATAATAAACTATTAGTATCCGTGGCTTCATTTTTTTCATGAATATAGACTGATCTTAGTTACATTTGATGGTGGATTTGTGTTTCCTATTAGTTGTCACCATACCACATGGGACATGATTGGGTTATGATTGAATCATTTTTATATAACTCCTTACTGGAAATTTGTTCTCACCCTTATTTTATTTCTTTCCCCAAACAACCCAGATGAAAAGTATATGTATTTTTAGGGGATTTGATAGAATAGATATTAATTTTTTGAAAATGTTATCATAATATATCATAAGTTTTTAAATGTAGTGTATGAATGTATCTAATTTTTCAAAACTATTATTTATTATATCATTAAACACCTCTTTTATTATGAAACCATAATGTAATATAATTACTAACATGATTTTTCATTATTATATGATATTATAGTTGGTTTTAGAGAATTTTTAGTAAGAACCGTGGGGACTGGGCTTGGAAAAACCTAGTAGATAGCACTAGTACTTTTTTATACCCTAAAAAATTCATGGTAACAATCTAGAAAACATAATTTGAATAATATTTTACAATCCAATATCTTGAGGCAGTTATGTGTATTCTATTATTGAGATATGATGACTAACTAGAGAATGAAAACCATTTCAAAACCCATATTCAGTATAGGGTTGTTACATATGAATGGTTCCACAAATAAAGAGTAATAGATAATTATATTAGAACCATATTATTGATGTACCCATGTTATAAAAATCAATCAAATCAATATATATAGGTATCCTAATCTACAACATGGTGTACCATTTTTATATAGCTTCATTGATTAAAATCCTTCGAATTTAGTGTATCAAATAACCCATCATTAGGTAAAAAATATTTCATTTTCATAAATATGATTTCTATAATTTTGGTAGTGTTGAAAATAATAAATTCAATAGGGATGTCTATTTTGTAAAGGTAGAGGTGGAAAAATTGTGGTAATTAATTCAAAAAAAAATAGAGGACGACCAAGAATGATCTATGAAAAAAGATGATATCTTAATAACAGAGTATTTCCCATGCTACAAAAATTTAATGATCTTTTTACATAATAATTATCTATTCATAAAATTAAGTGAGAAGTAGATTTTTCCATTGAACTGATTTCAAATGAAAGAACTATATTAAAAATCCATATAGATTGGTATGTATAGTTTTTTTGGTGAGGAAAAAAATATATGGATTGTGTGATAATTTATTTATTATTAAAAGTGTTTAAATGGGAGATCACATATTATATTCATTAAATTGAATAATGGGTTCAAGCGACTGTGCATTGATTTTATGGAGTTTTCTTCTATTAGTATAATGAATAAATACCCATTAACACTTATTGATGGATTATTTCATATACTTCAATAATACCAATACATCCTAATGATTTTTATTTTCTCTGGTTATCATTAGTTAAGTGTGAAAAATGATGATATAATTAATAAGACATTATGAACAAGGTATAATTATTAATTAATCATGGTAATGGCGTTTTATTGAATTAAACTACTTGTTTCCTTATAAATATGATGAATATAGTGTTCAACGAGTATCATGATAAACTTGATGTAGTTTATATTGATATATCTTGATATTCTATAAGAGAAAGAAATTTCATGAGGGCCATCTGAAAATAATTCCGGACACCCTCATAAAAACATAATTCTATGGGAATTATATTATTTTTATTTTTTGGATTATTGGCGTCAATTTTCTTAGATGGAATTAATCCACTGATATAGTATTTTTTAACCATTAATGATAAATATATTCAATGACTGTGATAGTCTAATAAAATTATTTGATATCATAAGATTCCTTTGTTTAGTAGGATATAATCGATGGTAATGGGGTTAAATAAATATGTGCAAGATAATGTGAGAGAAGTTTTAAAGCGCTGAAGTAAATACTGATTCATGCAGTGTTATTCAATTTACAATAAGATAAAGAAGGATATGGAATATATAATATGCATAAAAAAATTACATGTTAGGGATATTTTGTAGAATTATAGAATTATTTCCTATAAATCACAGTAATTGAAATTCTATGAAATGAACTATCTAGGTTATGGTCATACACTAGTAGCCATAATCATTACTTTGAAAATATAGAGGCACTGAATCTATAGGGAAAGATGTGACATATAACGTACATAATACTTTGAAGTATATCTTCTCTTATACGGATACTAATATGTGGTAAAAATATAGTTTTAAATAATTAGGTATTATGAGTTCTTGATACCCTACCACCCTTAGAAGGAAAAAAGGTGGAGGATGCATTTTGTAGGAGGGAAATGGAGTTCTAACGAAGATGGTGATTGAAATGGATTTGTATGAAATTATATAATAAAGAAGGATTTGGGTATTCTTAGTCATGGGGATCCATACATAACATTCCAAGAAATTATTAAACTATACCTACCAAAAATTATAAAGAAGTCCGAGTAGGATAAAAATGAAATACCAAGGGAGATTAAAGAATTCAATGATGTGAAATTGATAGAAGTCATTTGTAATTATTGTGTGTTTATGTCTTTCAAGAGGTTTTTTGTTCCTTCAATTACATGGTTAGAGTAGTAACATAAAGTTTTATGACATTAATCTAATATATCTGTACACCATAGTACTATAATGATATATATATATATATATATACACGTTTGTATATATATATATATATATTTAAGACAATATTTTTTGTGGGATGTTTTGAAGTGAGAAATTGGGGACTATGGATGTAGATCATTAGATTGATATTCGGTAAATACTGAAGGAAATTAACACAAGGAAGTCATTAAACCTCTACTAACAACCATATGAAGGTGGGAAAATATTATAATTGACCCATTACACTCGAATCCTAAAGACATTGAGGAATAATGATTCCTTATGGGACATTATTCATCATTTTACTAAGTATTCCCATTTATTACTAGTAAGAGATGAACTAGACCTTGATCGACTTATATTTCTATATATTAATGAAATTATAATGCATAATGGGGAGATTATATTTACTATATATGAGTCAAAACCATAGTTTATACTGAAATTCTAGAAGAGTCTTGAAAGGGATCTCACCAATGAGATAAATTTACGAGTCAAATATCATCCCCTTACTATTGGGAATTCTTAAAGGACTATCTAGACTTTGAAAGACATGTTAATATCTTTATCTATTAAATTCAATGTTCTATTGGATCATAATCAACATCATGAGTAATTTTCATACCATAATAGTTAAAATTCAAGTATCTTGATGGAACCATATGATGAATTGTATGGGACCAGGCAACATAGTTCATCAAATTAAGAATGAGTTAGAGAATGAAGTATAGCATGGCTAGATAATTTATATAAGATGAATATTGAATCATGAACTATTTAGGAACAAATTAAATTATTATTGATCAGAAAAATTTATATGCTGATTTTTATGTAAAGTCGTGGAATTACATTTTGGGGATCTTGCATTCATTAGGGTTTCAGACTGTAGAATAGTTGTTAGTGCAAGGTACTGAATTTATAAAACCAATTTTTTTCTAAGGATTGGTTGTCTTCTAGAGGGTGTTATGATTATTTACCTCTGGTCAATCTATGGTATCATATTGTGTTCAATGATTTGGTCATCTAGTTGATTTTAATGCTTAGTTTTTTTGTTCATAAGGTAGTTAGATATATTTCTTTATTGATTTGAATGGTTAGTTGTTTGTTAATGCTATAGGTTGTTTGGTTCTATGATCAGTTGTCATAATTAGATGTTTTTCATGCAGTAGGTTGGTTGGCTATGTAGTTGATTGTAATGTCAAGTATTTGGGTCTCAGTTGTAATTGAATTGGCTACAAGGATGAAACAACTATATGGCCGAATCATCTAATTGAAGAAAATTCATTTTTAGATTGACAATGTGAATCTGTTATGTGTGAAATCGATAACTTGAATCAACTATATGGATGAACCAGAAATTTGAATCAGAAATATGGATGATTCAGATACCTAAATGGGCATCACAGGTGATCAACTACGTGAATATGATATGTGAATGAATTTCCTACATTGGTAAGTTTTCTACATTAATATTATTACATGGATATTTTGACTACATGGGGATTTTGGCTATGTGGAATTAGAAATGTGGGGTATCTCATCTATTATGAAACAATATCCATTAATGGATTTACATGGTTTGAATTAGGTGCATTAAAACATCCTTTCGCCATGGATAATTATATCTCTTTATTTTTTGGTGAATTGGGTAATAAATGAGCACCACCACATGGAATTTAATTAAATCCAAAATATTTTTCCATTAAATATTTGGAGATATGAAATCTCAATTTTTTAATATATATTGACTCCAAATTAAACTAAATTTCCATTCATTATAATCTGATTTTGTTCTCTCTGTATTAGTGGCCCTAAATAATTTCCCATTATGTTTTGGATGCATTATTTTGTTTGTTCATTTTTATTCTAGATGTAATCAAATATTGTGTAGAACCCCAATTTTTCTCCTATGAATTGTTTGAAGTATATTATTCTATATTAGTGCATACTCAATTTATTTTATTTGTGTATCATGTTGTAGGGGTAGTGATTTTGATATATTTTTGGGAAGATGGTTACATCCATCATAATAATAACAAATTAATCCATTTAATTTAATCAATGTGGTAGAGCAATGATTCTTTCATTTTGAAGAATTTTTTTGTATTGATATTGTAATTGAATGGACTAAATGACATGATAAAAATCATGTTTTTATGGGACTCATTTAAAATGTCACTATTGTGATTATAGAACATTTTGTTTCTTTTCTGAATAATCATTAAAGATTTAAATTTTATAACTACCGATATATGGTTAATAAAATAGTCCCCCCATGGATTATTGGATTGTGTGAGAATACCAATAAAATTAATAACTAGAATGTGATGAAAACTATCTTGATAAAATCATAAAAAAATTCATGATGCGTAATGATGTGATTTAATGTGAGTCGATGAGGTGGGTTGATTTGTGTGTTTGTGTTATGTTGATGTGTTGTAGTGTCATGGTGTAAAGTGATGCGTTTTTTCTAAATCTTCTTTTAGGGCAGTGAGGTTAGTGTATTTTTGGTTATGTGTTTGGGGTGGAAAGGTGATTTTTTTATTGCCCGGATTTGGTGTAGTTAGGTTATTTTTTGTTTATCCATGATTTTAGGGTGGTGAGGCGATGGTTTGTTGGGACATTTTTGGTATTGGGGGTGTGATGGTTTAATGCTGACGATGCACTATTTGTGATGTATTTTTACGTAGTTCAAGATACCATGGCAGTGATGGAATGAATAATAAATAAAATTTTCAATTTCTTGGAAGAAATTTATAAATGGTATTGAAATAATTAGTAAATTAATTGTGAATGATATGTATTGTTAATAATTGATGAATCTTAAAAATGAAACAAATGGGATGGATAATTGAATTTGATAGAAGTGAAAGATGTGTCTTGTGGAATGTGTTCTATTTTTCATTTTGAGGAGTCAGAGAAAGTGGGGATTTTTTAATATGGTCATTTAATTATTGTGAACCCATGTTTTATGCTTGTGTCAGGGTATATATATATATATATATTGATCATTCCTTGTGATTTAAAAATGCATGCTACCCATTTGAATAGTATTATTCATATATATTTCAGGTGTATAGATTACCTATTGACACTCTTTCTCAATAATTAAGAGCTTTGGATTTTGGTCCTAAATCAATAGTTTGTGAATGAAAATTGTTATTAATAAATTGGTATAAATTTCTTACACCAGATCGAGCAATGAGAATGCGATCACAACACGATGGCATTATAATAATTGCTACAATGGATTTTTATACTAGTGTATCAGAAATTCAACATTGATATAGAGATGTGTATCAGTATGGACTTTTTGATAAGATATTATTATTGGATTTATAATCTCATGATAGAGTCACTGTGATAAAATTTAAATGGTTTTATTTAATGATAGAATATGGTAGATTTATTGATGACTATAGATTATGAGTTATTGATATGAGTTGATTCTTTTATACTGATTAACCATACATTTTGTATTCAATGGATAAATAATTTTTTTATATGAAAAATCATCTGAGACCCAATTATGGTGTTATTAATGTTGTAATCTAATGAAATATTTTCCATGATGCTGGTGTTGAAATTTCCATCATTTACACCCCCAATGGTGTTACCCAAAATATTTCCTTTGTTGTATCAAATTGTCCCATTATGATAGTTGATAGTGAACAAAAAGTAGTAGTTGGTAATATATATATAAGAACCCATATATGGTCACTTTTCATTTAGTTTACATTTTCATGAGTTTCTCAAGGTATTATTACTATACTTAATTTTATTATATTCTAGTTTGGCATGATATGTTTGTTTTTTGTATTTTCTAATGTCTTTTCATTAAATCATATTTATTTAAATGTATAAAACATGGTTTTAATGTTTTTTTAGAAAATCAATTACATGGTAATGTTAATTTAAAAACTGTTTTAGTCATTTCCTTGTTATCATTTGTACAATTAGTAATTAAAAGAAGTCTAATTAATACCTATAATGAATTGCTGAAAGATGTATTTTTTATGCATTATTTGTTATAACTATTTCAAATAAATTATATATAATTATTATGTATATTATGAAAAATACTACAGAAGTTTGAATTGACTATTTGATCTCGATCGAACAAGGCATGAGTATTAATTACCTTATTTTATTCTGTCAATGAATATAATAATTGTAATGTTTTTCCACTTCATTAAATATAATTTCAGGTTAATATTATTTATAAATTATTTTTGAGATTCTCATTTCTTCTAGATGTCACTACTTATCCTATTAGCATGGGTATTTGTGGGGATTCTCCTAGAACTTGATGGAGCACCCTTCGCACTCATTTCCACACTGACTAGCTAGCAGACACCATTTCCCTCACACCTTTACATCCTCACCATGAGTCTCTGGGGAAGTTAATACCCATGTATCTATCATCTTATCATCTACCATCTTATTCGCATGGTATTTTTTTTCCTCCTTTAGGGATGATGCCAGAAATTCCTCCATCATATCAATTTTCTTCTCCTTCCCATACAATGACTACTCCGCCTCAACATATTTTCAACCATCACCATATCAATATCCAATGATGTATCCCCTATCCTACTATACATATGCTTCCATGTATACACCACTACTAATTCCTATCACCTATCAAGCATCAAATGAGTCTATTCCATTCGAATACACTCTAGTGTATGAAGGAATTCTAGATAATGTACTAGAACATACACTTCCTATAGAGTCTTCTGAGTTAGGATAGCCCACAGATCCATCAAGGTCTTTCGAGTAGCATGAAAATGGTTTACCTATTATAAATATTTCAGATTATATCAATTTTTGTTGTTGTGTTGTACCATGACATAGACATTCATCCCCTAAGTTTTTAATATTTTGTGGGATATTTTGCTTGGATACGTAGGCACACTAAGATGAAGGATTTTTGGAATTTCCAAACACAAATAATGTTGGAATACAATCGACAAAATATGATATTAGGTCTAAATGAAACATAGTTTAGATGTTTCATTGTTACCTTTTCCATGTATCACGACATCATTACAAAGGAACCATTTTAACGGAAACTTATCGATAAAGAGTTCAAGGAAAAATAATGGAATCAAATATGGATAAGAAAATTATAAAAATTCATCTCAATATTATTATTTTATTTAAATGAAATAACATATTCATTGTAGATTTCATTTAACATTCCCGATGATGAAGCTGCTAAGACTGTGATGTTGATGTATGTTGGGGTGTTCTGGAACTCATTCAAGCATGAGTTATATGTTCGTTGGAAGAGAAGGGTTGGTGATGACATAGATGGAGTACCCACATTTCCCGACTGTCCAAAAATTCAATATGAAAAAATGATTTCACATTGAAAGGATGGTGAGTTTAAGGTAATTTCAATATTTAATGGGTTTTAGATAAAAGTTAAATCTTAATACTTTTATTAATTCTTTTTACGGAAGTTTTATAAAAATAATAAATAATATATATTCAATATAATATCTTCACACGTTGGGGAACGCTACAATGACTGAGCTTGAAATGCACCAGGTACTTGAATTGAGTATTGTGATGTTATACTAGATGTTATACTAAAAATATTATTTAAGAGATGTTGGAAAGATTTGTGTGTTTCTAAAATATGGTTCTAATCTAGATTTATTATTTTTTCATTTGTAGTACGTTGTATTGGGCATCTAAGGTCCTATAACTTATGCCGAATAATTTATCTCCAGTAGAAAAAAAGATGGAAGTGCTGTAAATACACAAACACAAGATAAAATTTTGAGGGTTTTTATTTATACATTAAATATTTATATGAAATTCATAATTTAAAATGTTTATAATTTCAACAGTCTACCTAGGAGGGAATCGATGTCATTAAAGAAGAAAACATCGAGCCATATGAGCATTTATATTATGTATAAGGTTATGGGGAACTAGGGGGAGTATGATGTAGAGGAGGGAAAAATATCTTCCCCTATAAGCATTGAACAACATCGAGCTCCTCTAAAAACATTGTGATCTCTAAGATGGAAATCTCTAATGCTGAAGAAGCTGTGGAAAAGAGAATTTCTTTAGAGGAGTGCGAAAGAAGTAATATCATGATAGAGAAGGAAGGTATTGCTGTTTTGTGTCAATCACATCCGTCAAAGGGTGTTTCTACTTCTGAATCTTATATGTAATCATTGAACACTTCCAATGATGAGTTGGGTGATTCTAATGAGGGAAAAAGTGGAGATTAAGGTGGTAGTGATAGAGCTATTAGTTGTGAGGATGATACAAATGTTTTTGTTGGTGATGTGGCTGTAGATGATGTTACTGACGATGATGATGATAACAACAATGATGGGATTGGGGTTGGTGTGGGTATGTTGGGGATGGGGGATATTAATCCCCTTAATATTTTCCATAGTGGGGAGACATATTTATGTACTTTAATAACTTGAAATGAATTCTTTTATATATTATAATGGTTGATATATATTAAGTTCATATAAATAGAAAATGTTATGGATTTGTTTTATAATTTTTTTGGATATTAGTTTTTCACTAATTTGAGTTTATTATCAAAAAATCACTTAATGTAAAAATCTTCATCACTATATAAAGGTATTTTTCCAGAGTTTAATAATGGGGTGTATTGGTTTTCATATGGGTTCGATTTAAACTAATGAATTACAATAAAGGTAGAATCCTATGTGTGTAAGTGAAGTAGGTTTGGAATGAATATAAGGTAATTCCCAATAGAGTTAATGGACACATCATAGTAAAAAACGATGATTCATAGATATGATTTTGGGGGTTTAAAATGGAAATAATAGACATGCATATGATTATTTTCTTATAAAAAGTCTGCATAAATTTTAACATGAATTTACATTAATCGAACAAGATAACCCTTAGTCGTGCATAGGTGTAATAGGCTTATGAGTTTATCCAAATTCCATGTAAATGTATTTCTGACGTACTTTAGATATAACGATATGGTGTAGTTTCCCTACAATTATTCATATAATCCCAACTTAATATCTACACTACACTACATTGTTCTCAAATTCCATTTGAGGATAATTTATTCAATACATCATAAAGGATCTTGATTTACTACATGAACAGTTTGAGCTACCATGAGTGAACTGAACTACCATGAGTGTTATGACATGAATAATTACACATTGTAAAATTCTGAATGTAATTTTTATTTTATTTTTTAGAAATGGGAGTGGAAAAAATATTTTTAGACTTTGGGATCTTTAATATACTATTTTTTGGGTAGGGTTTATTAACTAAGAGGGGACTTTGGGGTTTCAGGAATTACGAGAGAATGAATGGCTGATAAAACACTATTTTATTGAATAATTTATTGATAATAAATGAAATAATTTCCTCACATTGTGTTAAATATGTTTATTTGTAAAATATTTGGGATTTGATCATTCATTTGAAAATTTGGTGACAATTCCAGTTTTACCCTTAATAGTGCACTGTAGTATTTCAAAGATAAATATTTTTATATTTATTATTGGAATTTGAAATTTTGTAACAATGTTCTTAACTTCATTTTATACAACTTTCATTCCGGACACTAGAGCTAAAGAGTGCATTTAAATGGAGTAAAGGAGCCATTAATCCAATGGTGGGCTGAAATCGGCAGAATGGACATGGGTTCTGTATTTGGGCCATATCTTCTACATACGGGCTTGTATGGAGCCCAAATTTGAGGCAAGCTCGGGGACATGATTTGGCACAAATCCTCCTTCTGGAAGGCCGGTCAATTCACGCGTGTTGGAGGTCAAATGGGCGGTGAAAGTTGGAATAAAATATTTGGCCGAGTTTTTCATTTCACACTTAAAAAGTCATGTATCCCTAGACCTCACAAACTCTATTTAAAGGGGGTGTTAACTCTTTTAGAGGGCTGGTAGAGGCATTGGGAAGGTTTGGCCGAAAGGGTGTCTCTTGGGAGTCCCTCAAAACTCTTGGAAGAAGTAATCCTTTGTGCAAACCTCTCTTCCAAAAAGGCTCTCCTCTCTCACCTCTTCTTTGTATTTCTTTTCTTTCATGTTTGTTTCTTGAATTTTTCATCAAATAATCTTCTGTGTTCATCCCTCTTCTTCTTATCTTAATCTTCTTAATTGGTTTGGAATCAAGAGTGGAGACAAGATTGGGTTCTACCCTTTCAATCCGTTGCTTATGCAAAACGTCTCCACAATGACTACACCACCCATGGAAGAATAATTCTTTTTAGTAATCGATCGACCTCTATCCTTCTTCATTCATTTATTTTGAATCAATGTGATAATGTAATTCACATATTATGATCTATTAATTGAGTTTTTAATTTAAATGAAACTAATCAAGAAATTGAATAGTTAACACAAAACACGTGAGGTTGGGAATTGTGTGAACTATGAGAGCGCAACCTTAACCGGTAATTCAAAACCACATGGGATCAATTTGTAGACTTCAAATATAATCCCTAAACTCAATTAATCCTCTTTTCCAGAGTGGTTATGTGACTTAATTTACCACTAACCATAAGTTAATTTTAGAACATCAATCAAAGCAGGGTGTTGCGATTGCATGTTCGGATGTTAGCCTAAGGTTAAATTCACTTCAATCTTCGTGGAAAAGTTAATTCTCGTAGGGTTCGGGATTTAACAAATTAAGGGATCATAATTAAGTAAATATTAATTTAAATTATAATGATTAATAAATGATTGAAGAGGTAGAGTTAGATCGATTATGTCTTTTAAAAATTGTCTAAACAAACATCTTTTTTTTGTGTCATTTTAATCAAACTTCATTTCAAAACTAAAAACAAAAAAAATACAATCTTCTTCCAGCAAACTTCTTCTAGATTCATAAACTATAAACAACCACCCCATCCTTTCAAGTAGTGTTTTTATTCTCTTTTATTTTACTTCTAGATTACCTCTAAAAATTGTTTTAATTCACATCCTCCTTTGAGAGACGACCATGGTCAGCCACTCTGCTGCACCTAAGTACCCCAAAATCATACTAATCATTTGAGGGCACCCACGACATCGCTCTTTCAAATAGTCGCCGTTTCCAGGGAGGCAAGTAATTATTTCAACCAATTAGAGGTATTTATTTTATTTTACTTTTTATTCTCTTCCTCTCTTCTTTCTTCTTTCTTTACCCAATCTGATTTTTCTTCTTCTTCTTTTATTATCTTCTACTTCTTTTTGGACCATCAACTCAAACGTCTCATTTTTATTTTACTATGGTCCACTTTCTTTCTTTTCATTTTTATTTAAACTATGACACGAACTAATCACGAAGATCTCTTAGATCTTGACCCTGAGATTGAACGTAGCCTTAGGGCACGAATCAGACATTCTCAATCTACGGGAAGTTTCAATATTCAACCAGTTGGTGAATTCCTTTCTTCTGGAAACATTGAAATTGGAAGCAATTCAAATTCAAACATAAAAGAGGAACCAATGGCTGGAAATAATGGAAATGAACTTAATAGAACCATTCAAGAATTGGCTGCACCTGATATTAACTAACAACCAAATTGTATTGCATACCCAAATCTCGAATCGGACATTGAAATGAAATTTGGATTAATTCACCTTCTGCCAAAGTTTCATGGATTATCTGGTGAGGATCCCAATAAACACCTTAAGGAATTTAATGTGGTTTTATCAACTTTAAAACCAAGAAATGTTTCTGAAGATCAAATTAAATTAAGAGCATTCCCATTCTCACTTGATGGAGCTGCAAAAGATTGGATGTATTATTTGCATCCTGAAGATGTAACATGTTGGAATGATTTGAAACGCCTTTTCCTACAAAGATTTTTTCCAGCATCAAGGACAACATCCATTCGAAAGGAGATATCGGGGATCAAGCCAGCACAAGGGGAGTCAATGTATGAGTACTGGGAGCGATTCAAGAAGTTGTGTGCAAGATGCCCACATCATCAAATCAGTGAGAAACTACTCATCCAATACTTCTATGAAGGACTCACACCCATACAGAGGAGCAAGGTGGATGCTGCTACTGGAGGACCATTGGTGGACAAGACACCAGTAGCTGCACAAGCATTGATCGACAAAATGGCCCAAAACTCTCAACAATTCGGTGATAGAGGTACACCACATGTTCGAGGAGTACATCAAGTATGTACTTCTTCTCTTGAAAGTCATTTGATTGATACTAAGTTAGAAGAATTGACAACTATGGTGAGGCAGATTGCATTGGCTCAAAAGACATCCCAACCCCCTCCTTCAAGGCCATGTGGCATTTGCACTGAGACAAGCCACCCAACTGATTGTTGCCCACAACTACAAGAGATAGAAGATTGTGCAGAAGTGTTCCCTGGGAGACCATTTCAGTAGCAACAACAACAACCATATCCCCAAATGAAGTTTGATACAGTATAAAACCAAGGGTGGAAAGATCAGTCAGACATGAGGTATGGCTCTAAACAACAACAAAGGCCCATTTTTCAACCAAACTTCCAGCAGCCTCAACCTTACCGATAGGGTTTCCAACAACCCCAAAGGATATTTGAATCCCAAGAATCAACGAGTCAGAAACAAGGGAATATCCATCACAAGGTAAACTCTAACAATGATGATATTTTGAAACAAATTGTTCTTAATCAACAGAATGAGCTGAAGAGTCAAGGTTCGTAGTTGAGAGTGTTGAAGACTCAAATGAGTCAGATTGCCACTGCCCTCCATGAACTTGTGAGTAAGAATTCTGGAAATCTACCTTCCCAACCCACTCCAAATCCAATGGGTAATGTCAGTGCCATCACATTGAGAAGTGGGAAGAAAAAAAGTTGATACATCTGCACCTACAATACCACCGGGATTCACCTCAACTCCAGAGAAGCCCCATCCCATACCATATGATGAGAAACCCAAGGAGAAAGATAAAGGTAAGAAAAATGTCGATTATCTTCCTCCTAAACCCCTTCCATTCCCAAATAGAGTTGTAAAAACTAAGAATATGGCTGAAGAGGCAATGAAAAAAGAGGTTTTTGATACATTCAAGCATGTCGAGATCAACATCCCTCTACTTGAAGCCATCAAGCAAATAACAAGGTATGAAAAATTCTTAAAATAACTATGTACAAATAGAAGAGGCTTAAAGGGAAATGAGTGGATCATCCTTGGAAGGAACGTATCGGCACTCATTACACCAACTCTAGCAATGCCAAAAAATTTCAAGGATCAAGGGACATTCACCATCCCATGTACCATAGGGGAGTTTCACTTCTATGATGCTCTTTGTGATTTAGGATCTTCAATAAATGTGATGCCTCACTCTGTATTCTCTTCCTTGCAGGTTGGTGAGTTGATGCCTACAAGAGTAGTGGTGCAATTGGAGAATAGAGCTATGGCATATCCAGCGGGAGTTCTTGAGGATGTACTTGTTCGGGTAAGAGACATGATCTTTCCAGCAGGCTTCTATGTTCTTAACATGGAGGATGATCAGGTAAGTTCTCATGCCCCCATTATCATAGGTAGGCCCTTCCTCAAGACTGCAAAAACTATCATAAATTTCAATGAGGGTACGCTTTTCATGGAGTTTGGAGATGAAGTTGTGATATTTAATGTTATGGATTCCATGAAGTACCCCTCTGAGGACCATTCTGCTTTTGTTATCTCCCATTTTGAACCACCAAATAAAAACTCCATAGAATTTGATTGTCCTATGCTTAGGGAGATTATGAGTATTGGTTCGAGTTTGATGTCTAAGAGAGCTTCCACACATTTTTCTGATACACAATCCTATCATGGATTTGATTTTGATGTGGATTCATATTCTGATTTTGATCATGTTCACTCTGATTATGAAATGGCTGTTGAGTATGATGATGGATTTGATGCTTTATTCTATGATTTTGATGATGTCTATTCTAATACTGATGCTCTTTGTGCACATATTTCAGTTCCTTCAATGTCTCCATCCATACTACACCCTCCTTCATTAGAACTCAAGCCATTACCACCAAATCTGAAATACTCATACTAGTTGAATGGTGAGAGATTACCTATTATCATTGCTAACAATCTCCCTTTTGAATATGAAGAAAATCTTTTGAATATTTTGAGGGAGAACATCAAGGAGATTGGGTGGACCTTGGCTGACATATCAGGTATTAGCCCCTCCATTTGCATGAATAGGATTCTCTTGGAGGATGGGGATAAACCGGTGAGACAACCACAAAGCAGACTCAATCCCACCCTCCTGGAAGTTGTTAAAAAGGATGTTGAGAAATTGCTCGAGGCAGGTATAATCTTTCCCATTTCAGATTCACAGTGGGTAAGTCCAATTCAGGTTGTGCCAAAGAAAACTGGTTTTACTGTTGTTAAAAATGAGGAAAATGATTTAGTTCCAATGAGGGTGTAAAACAGTTGGCGTGTGTGTATTGATTATTGGAAACTAAATCAGACCACTCGCAAGGACCATTTCCCCCTCCCATTTATTGATCAAATGCTCGAGAGACTAGCTGGGAAAACACACTATTGTTTCATGGATAGATTTTCTGGATATTTTCAGGTTCCTATAGCTCCAGAGTATCAGGAGAAGACTACATTCACCTGTCCCTTTGGCACATTTGCCTACCGGAGGATTCCATTTGGACTTTGCAACGCCCGAGGTACCTTCCAGAGATGTATGGTGAGTATTTTTTCTGATTTTATTGAGACCTGCATGGAGGTATTTATGGATGATTTAACAGTGTATGGGTCTTCATTTGATGAATGTCTAATTAGTTTGGGAAAGGTGTTGAATCGTTGTATTGAGAAGAATCTGGTCCTGAACTTTGAAAAGTGTCATCTCATGGTAGAGCATGGAATTGTCTTAGGGCATGTAGTGTCAAAACATGGGATAAAGGTTGATAGATCTAAGATAGACATTATTTCATCCTTACCATATCCTTCATGTGTGTGTGATGTTAGATCTTTCCTAGGGAATGCAGGATTTTATCGGTGCTTCATCAACAATTTTAGTAAGATTGCTCTTCCTATGTCAAGATTACTTCAAAAGGATTATGATTTTGTGTTTGATGTTTCTTGCAGGAATTCATTCGATGAGCTAAACCAACGTCTGACCACTCCACCGATCATACAACCCCCAAGGTGGGTGATTCCTTTTGAGCTTATGTGTGACGCCTCCAACTTCGCGGTTGGAGCTGTCTTATCTCAGAGGGTGGAGGGGCATTCACATGTGATCTCCTATGCATCGAGGACACTAGATTCATCCCAATCAATCTACACTACCACAGAAAAGGAGTTTATTTCTGTCATATTTGCTTTAGATAAATTCCGTTCATATTTATTGGGCTCTAAAGTAGTTGTTTTTTCTGACCATGCAGCTTTGCGGTACCTCCTAAAGAAGCTAGATGCAAAGCCACGACTTATCCGTTGGATGCTCCTTCTTCAGTAGTTTGACCTTGAGATAAAGGACAAGAAGGGGTCAGAGAATTTGGTGGCAGAACACATGAGTAGTATTACTCACACACTAGAGGGTGACACCTTGGACCAGGTACCACTTCCGGACACTTTCCCCGATGAGCATCTCTATACCATCTCAGGTAAGCATCCTTGGTATGCTGATTTAGTTAATTATATTGTTGGCTCTGAAATCCCATTAAATTTGAAGAAGCATAAAGTCCAAAAATTAAAAATCTAGTCTAGTTATTATGTGTGGGATGATCCGTACCTCTGGCGCCTGTGTAGTGACCAAGTCATTAGGAGGTGTGTTCCCGATCATGAGTTTGAGTCTGTTTTGAATTTCTGTCAGACACTTGCTTGTGGTGGACACTTTGGACCCCAACAGACAGCTAGGAAGGTTTTAGACTCTGGATTATACTGTCCTAGCTTGTTCCATGATGCCCATTTGATTTGTAAGTCATGCTCTCGTTGCCAACACACTGGGAAGATTTCTAGGAGACATGAGATTCCCCAACAACCCATACTATTTTGTGAGATTTTTGATGTATGGGGCATCAACTTTATGGGTCCTTTTCCTAGTTCATTTGGATTTTTGTATATTTTGGTTGATGTTGATTATGTGAGTAAATGGGTGGAGGCCAAGGCCACCGGGACTGACGATTCTCATGTTGTTGTGGACTTTGTCAAAGAACAAATTTTTTGCAGGTTTGGAGTACCAAAGGCCATCATCAGTGACCAAGGGACACACTTTTGCAATTATAATTTTTCTTCCCTCCTTTGAATGTATGGGGTGATGCACAAAACATCAACACCATACCACCCCCAAACAAATGGCCAGGCTGAGGTTTCAAAACGTGAGTTGAAACAAATCTTGGAAAAAACCATGCAGCCAAATAGGAAGGATTGGAAAAAAGCGCTTGGATGATGCATTGTGGGATTATAGGACAGCATACAAGACCCCCATTGGTATGTCCCCATTTCAGATTGTTTTTGGGAAAGCGTGTCATCTCCCCGTAGAAGTCGAGCATCAGGTATATTGGGCTATAAAGAAATGTAACATGGATTTGGCCCAAGCTGGAATTCAAAGGAAGTTGCAAATTCAAGAGCTTGAGGAGATTCGACTGTCATCATATGAGAACTCAAGGCTCTACAAGGAAAGATCAAAAGCAACTCATGACAAAATGATCCAACAAAGGGAGTTTCATGTTGGAGAGAAAGTCCTTCTCTATAGTTCATGACTAAAGTTGATGCCTGGTAAGTTGCATTTCAGATGGTTAGGTCCTTATATTGTGTCTAATGTTTTTCCTTATGGTGCAGTGGAGATCACACAAGAGGACACTGGAAGGAGATTTACAGTAAATGGGAAACGTTTGAAGAGATACATTGAGGGACATCCTACTAATGCAATGGATTTTATCACACTGCATGACCCCATGATCATCACTTGATCACATCAGGTTGTTCCTAACCCTTTTACTTTTATATTATTTGTCCAATTTAAAAATTCTACATTTAATGTGCATATATCATATCATAGGTTTAAATTGAGGACAATTCAATATTTTAAGTGTGGTGTAGGGAACCTTTTAGTTTAGTAATTTCAATTTCTTTCCTGTTCAAAAAAAAACCAAAAAAAATTGTGTGTTTTTCAAAATTTGTGTGTTTATTTTACAATTTTCTGTGTGTTTTTGAATCTTTTGGGCTGAAATGATTCTCATCAACATTTTTAAATCCATATCAATAAGTGAAACAATTTACCCCTTGAAACTAAGCTTAAATGAATGCTGAAATGACTTTGTTTCAAGTTCAAATATTTAGTAATTTCATGAAAAGTACGCTTAATTTTGAATCCCATGCAAATCTCACTGTCTTTATATTTGAAATCACTTTCCTGTGAGGCTTCTAAACCATTATTTTCATATTCTTTACATTCGCCTCACTTCTTGAGAGAACCAAACCATACTTGATTTAACCAGAATTTGATCTATTCCTGTCAAAACTTGAGGGTTTGAGGTACTTATGTTTAAATGATTGAGGCATTTGTTTGGTATTAAATCACCTATGTCAAATAATCCCTTTTTATAATTTCCTACCTTGAATATTTAATCCTTGTAGCCCTTAGAATCCATGCAAAGCCTGTTAGGTTAGCCACATTACAAGCCAATTTTCCCTATCCAACCAACTCTTGAAGTGAAATTGCATAATCTAGTTGAGCTTAAGTGTGGGGAAGTTGTCTTGTGATTTGCCACCACATTCTGTGATACATTGGGTGGAAAAATAAATTCTTAAGAGATGTGTTTGCTGATAAAGAAAGTAATTATATTGAAAGCTGTTTCTTTTCTGGAGCTTTCATGACAAGTGAAGCTGTGCCTTTTCTGGAGCTTCTAATTGAGGTGGAAAGCTGTGCCCATCTGGAGCTTTCAAGAAAGTAATGTTTGAGAAGATTGACATTTTTTATGCTGAAATGATGAATGGTGTAAACCTTTCATGACTTTTCATGATGAGGGAGCTGAATTGATACTATGGGGATTGAAGATAAGACCATATTTAAGTGGAAATTAGATTAATGCAATTTTTCTTCAAAAGAGTCAAGCCCTCCTCATTCAGCCTCAGAGTTTTTCACATCTTAATCCTACCAACCGAAAGCCACAGAACAACCGTGAAAAGTCCTCATGATAAACATATGTCCTTGACTCACATCGGGTAGTGATATAGGAATCTATCAAGCCTATGGTGACCCTTGTATGAGTTTGGATGAGAAAGACATTGCAAAAAAATTGATATTTGAGTGATGAGAGAAAATTCAAGCAAGGTAAGTGTTTTGTGCATGGGTGGATAAATGAAGTGGAAATATATTGAATGATATAAATGGAGAACTTGAAATAAGGTTTTTTATGATGCATGATATCTTTTTATTCTTGGTGTGAAATTGATTGATCTTAAGGATATGTGTTTTAAAATTGGGTTTGATTTGATATTGATGTTTACTTGATATGAGGTTTTGCCCAGGTGTGCAAAAGGGTAAGTGTGGGGGAGTTGATAAAACACTATTTTATTGAATATTTTATTGATAATAAATGAAATAATTTCTCACATTGTGTTAAATATGTTTATTTATAAAATATTTGGGATTTGAACATTCATTTGAAAATTTGGTGAAAATTCCAGTTTTACCCTTAATAGTGCACTGTACTATTTCGAAGATAAATATTTTTATATTTATTATTTGAATTTGAAATTTAGTAACAGTGTTACTAACTTCTTTTTATACAACTTTTATTCAAGACACTATAGCTAAAGATTTAATATGGATGGAATAAAGGAGCCATTAATCCAATGGTGGGCTGGACTCGGCAGAATAGAGAAGGGTTCTATATTTGGGCCATATCTTCTACATACGGTCTTGGATGGAGCCCAAAGTTTGCGGAAAGCTCGGGGACATGATTTGGTAGAAATCATCCTTCTGGAAGGCCAGTCAATTAACTCGTTGTGGAGGTCAAATGGGCGGTTCATTTTGGAATAAAATATTTGGCCGAGTTTTTCATTTCACACTTAAAAAGTTATGTATCCCTAGCCCTCAAAAACTCTATTTAAAGGGGATTTTAACTCTTTGAGAGGGCTGGTAGAGGATTTGGGACGGTGTGGCCGAAAGGGTGTCTCTTGGGAGCCCCTCAAAACTCTTGGAAGAAGTAATCCTTTGTGCAAACCTCTCTTCCAAAAAGGCTCTTCTCTCTCACCTCTTCTTTGTATTTCTTTTCTTTCATGTTTGTTTCGTGAATTTTTCTTCAAATAATCTTCTGTGTTCATCCCTATTCTTCTTATATTAATCTTCTTAATTGGGTTTGAATCAAGAGTGGAGAAAAGATTGGGTTCTACCCTTTCAATCCGTTGCTTATGCAAAACGTCTCCACGATGACTACACCACCCATGGAAGAGTAGTTCTTTTTAATAATCGATCGACATCTACCCTTCTTCATTCATTAATTTTGAATGAATGAGATACTGTAATTAACATATTATGATCTATTAATTGAGTTTTTAATTTAAATGAAACTAAGCAAGAAATTGAATAGTTAACACAAAACACGCGAGGTCGTGAATTGTGTGAACTATGAGAGCGCAACCTTAACCGGTAATTCAAAACCACATGGGATCAATTTGTAGAGTTCAAATATAATCACTAAACTCAATTAATCCTCATTTCCAGAGTGGTTATGTGCCTTAATTTACCACTGACCATAAGCTAATTTTAGAAAATCAATCAAAGCAGGGTGTTGCGATTGCATGTTCCGAAGTTAGCCTATGGTTAAATTCACTTCAATCTTCGTGGTAAAGTTAATTCTCGTAGGGTTAGGGATTTAACAAATTAAGGGATCATAATTAAGTGAATATTAAATTAAATGATAATGATTAATAAATTATTGAAGAGGTAGAGTTAGATCGATTACGTCTTTTAAATATTGTCTAAACAAACATCTTTTTGTTGTGTAATTTTAATCAAACTTCATTTCAAAACAAAAAACAAAAAAAATACAATCTTCTTCCAACAAACTTCTCCTAGATTCATAAAATATTAACAACCACCCGCATCCTTTCAAGTAGTGTTTTTATAATATTTTATTTTATTTCTAGAATACCTCTAAAAATTGTTTTGATTCACTTCCTCCTTTGAGAGACGGCCTCGGTCATCCACTCTGCTGCACCTAAGTACCCCAAAATCATACTAATCATTTGAGGGCGCCCACGAAAGCGCTCTTTCAATGGTAGGTTGGTGTGTTTCAGTAGTGATCATATGTATTTTTGTCTTTTACTTTTCTACATTTAAACCCCTATTCAATATCCTCATATTAAACATGGTTTTATTTATGTAGTCGATGTCAATTCCACCAGAGCATGGTAGAATCGATCAAAATGTATGGTGTCTCATAGACCCTACTTTGATGTAATCATAGGATGAATTCTGCATGCCACTACTATCTTTCATAGTTAGGTATGTCATAATTGTGATTTTTAATGAATTTTGGAAAAAATAAAATTAATTCAATGAGTGATTGAGTTGTTTGGTTTGGAAATTTTCTCAGGTTCATGCTGGGGTGAGTTGTGATCCCATCGGTGTGGTCAGTCGAGGACTCAGTGGTGAAATGGAACATTATGAGTTGATTGGTTATTATTCAACATTGAATTAAAGTAAACAATTATTTAAAATTATATATAATTATTTATATAAGTCATGTGATGTGATGTATGGCTTTTAGTGGAGGTACTTGCATATATGGGGCCTGGAAGTGCGTCTACAAGGATTGATAGAGCTAGGGGATGTTGGTAACTCCATGATGGAGGTAGGTAATAACTTTAATATGAATACAAAAATGTGATCATGCATGATTTTCCAACTATATTAATGATCTATAGGGATAGGTTAAATGTATAGGGACTACTAGTGGACTCGAAGGAGAGATATGATAGAATTCAACTTCCTATGTTTCTGGAATGTTCTTTTATGAACATGGTTGTACTATATTAATAAGAGACTATGTTTCCAAGGGGGGAGAGATAGATGTTGGTATAATTAGATTATTTGGATGGTTTTGGAATGCGATATGAGATCTATGTAGCCTCGGGGGACTATCCTTGGTTGAGTGAGAAGGTGATAGAGGGATTGAAACCTATGCTAATGAACAAGATGGATGAATGTGTCATGTGATATATGAACATCCACTTGATGATGGTGTGTTATATTGGAAAGAATTATGATTATTAAGTGTCCTATAGTACTGGATGAGCTATAATGAGAGGTTATTTATCTAGGTGATAGAATATGAGTTCTCCATATAGATATGTGATATGGGACCCATGTGTGGGTAAGAAGAATGTTTGGGACTTCACATTATGATACCAATGGACTTTATTCTTTTACATATGATGGAGCATGGGTAGAGGTACGAACATTAATAAGGGGGTTGGTGTTGTAACCCCTCCCTCCCAACCCGCACCCCTCCCAACCTGTTTCCCCCCTCCCGCCCAACCTGCACACCCCCTCCCCCCTACTTTCACCCCATCTCAACCTACACCCCTCCCAATATGTTTCCCTCTCCCTCCCAACATACACACCGATCTACATCCCAAATTATTTCACCCCTCCCTCCCAACCAAAACCCCCTCACTCCCATCATACAATCCCCACCCAACCTATCCCCCCTCCTAACCTACACACCCCTTCCCCTCCCCTCTCATCTAGCAGAACCTCCCAAAATCCAGCCCCTTCAAACTTTTCCCCCCTTAATACACACACCCCATCCCTCCTAACCTGCATCTCCTCCATAAATTCACCCCTACATCCCATCCTGTACACCACTCACTCCCAACCTACACCACCCATGTTTTCTAGTAGATTTATATAAATTTTTTGACTCTTATTCAGATCATTATTCATATTTTCATGCAACAAGGCCCTCATTTTACATTTATCATTCATATTTGTTTTATCTTTTTATGGGATTTATTGTATAAATATATCCATATGTATATATATTATTGTCCTTATACATTTGACATCCAATACTCTTATATCCATGAATCTATTTTCCATTTTAACATATTTATATTCATTCTAAAAATGTATTTATCCTATTATAAATATTATTTCCTCACATTCCCCTTCACCATTATTGATGTTTCATCACAATTCAATATGTCAATGATTACCAAAAATAAAATATCTTCTAATGGAATTATTCACCTTAATCAAATTTGGAGATGCTTTATAATGTTTTATTTTTTTTGCATATCTCTATAGGATCTATACATACATGAAATGTGTATCTCCACCATTCATGTTGTCTTCACATTGTCAAAGATGAAAGGTTCTTTTGGATTTACCATCAAGTAAAGGCATTAATTAGTTCATGCAAACCTAAATATGAATACCCAATAGTAACCAATGTATATGATCCAAATTTAATGTGAGCTTTGTTTTGGAAATAAAATTTTCATTTGTATTGTTTGTTTAGTTTTTGTTTTCATCAAACATTCTTGATGTTTTCTTTAGTAGTGAAATTTCAGTATTGGATGTTTATCAAGTGTTCTTTGATTCTTAAAGGTATAATAAATGGGTCCCATTGAAACATTTAATATTTAAATATGAATTTTTTAAACATGAAATATGAATATATATATTATGAACTCCATTTCTGATATTTGATAAGCATTATATTTATAATATGTCATATAAAATATGTTCATTATGAGTATATAGAACATGTATTATCTTCCTAATTTTATGTATTCAATTTTTTATTTTTAATATATGGTTTATCTATTATTTTTGGTTTAGAATGTATTAAATATGTAATATGTAATTTTTATTTTGAATATATGGATTATCGAATAAACCTTCTGAATATATGAAATATGGATCATGTGTATTTTATATATGCAATATAAAAGAAACATTTTTTTGATAGTAAAAATAAATGTGAGGTAATATTAATTTTTTTTAGGTTTCATGTTTTCATGAATTATAGAGGATATCTTGAACTGAACAATCAATGGTGATTTATATGACTGATGAGATCCAAATTTTATGTTCTCACACATTCATCATTAAGGATTTATTCTTACCTTTTTTTATATTTTTATTTTCTATAATTATTGTATTGTAATATCACGAGATTTTTGTGATGAATTTCATAATGAATGGATTATTTTTTCAAGGTTCTAAATAGTTTTGTAACACTGCTTGTAATCATTTTTTCCAATTAGGAATCAAATAGTTTACAATAATATAGTAAATTATCTAAAAATAAAATTCCATATATTTATTAATATTTTAAATTTTATATTATCTATTTTACAAATCCTATTATTATTCTGTCTCATAATAATGATTGTAATTTTAATTTCATGTATGAGAAATTGGGTAAAAATGTATATTGGTCTGTATTTTTTGGACTCTCATAATCAAATCAAAATTTTTATAGTATTTAAAATTTTATTTCAGTTATTTTAAAAACTCTATCTTGTATATGTGTGTCTGGTGTACTGAAATGTTATTTAGTGAACATCAACTATTTATCTAACAAGTGATCTTACATATTTTAATTATCTATGTCAAAAATAGTTTTATAATGACATTTTAATAATTCAATAATTTAATCATTATTTAGTATATACTCCATGTGTTAAAAACTCACATCCTAGTGAAATTTAACGGAATTTTATGTCGGTTGATGCCAATAAAGTCTATTTTTTTAACTCTTTAATTGAATATAACTACTATATATAACATTAAAAAGACATTCTATTAGGTATAATGATTTTTTACCTACTACCACTATATTTTTCTCTTATTTAATTATATTTTTGTTTAAAAAATTTATGACTTTTAAATACTTCTTTCAAAAAAAATATTCTCCACCGATTTACAACATGTCTAATCCTTCTATTAACATGGTGCAATGTGTTTTCCCGAATACATATTTTTAAATTCGGATTAAGTTTTTCCTGAAATAGTATCTTTTGGTTACATTAAACTCAGACACTGATATCAACCCTTTTTAGTAGAAACATATCTACTGTACATGATATTTTTTCTTCAAATTTATACTACAACATGAACATGAATATTATTTTCAATTTTAAAATCTTTTATAATTATACATTCATAAAATTTATACAAACGCACAATGAGGACTTCAAGATAAACCTCCAGCAGGTAAAAATATTCATATTTTAATCCACTTAATTGTACATTATCTATAGATAATTATTGTTTATTATTGGATGCATTTGGGGTGTCCTTTTATTCATCCAGGTTGGATGATAAATTGTGTTCTGTAACTAGTTTGTATTCTATTCTGGTCTGTATTGTTTTTAATGGTGAAAGATGGAAGGAATCCACAAGGCATCCAATAGCTGAAAATAGGAACAAGCAGGAAGGTCAGTAGCAGCTATTGCATCAAGGAGATGTATTTATACCCATTGTTTAGTGAAATATGGGTATATTAGATTTCTGTGAAAATATATTCCAACATATTGTAGAACTATAAAAATATATACCCAAGGTTTTCTTAAACTGTTGGTCTTATTCTAGTACAATAAGCCTCTATTCCCATAGTTTATTAAACCATGGATACATTAGAATTTTGTAAAAATATATTCCCATTGATTGAATATCTAGTAGAATATATATATACCCATAGTTTACTTAAACCATGGGTATTTCAAAATTTTCATAGACTAGACCCATGGTTTTGTGAAAACTATGGGTATATGGAAATATCAATGCCTCAGTAGAACATAGTTAATAAAACCGTTGGTATAGCCTATACCCATAGTTTCATGGGATATACCCATTGTTTGAAACCATGGGTATAGAGAAATTTTCAAATATAATTTAATATTCATCATTTTGAGAAAAAGATTATATTATATTTGAAATTGATTAGAGGATGAAATTACACTTCACAAGTAAATATTTTTTGTTTTGTTATTATTCTATATGGAATGATATTTTTAGGAATCTAGGTAAAACAACCATGAAAAAAAATAATCTTATTACCTTTACTTTTAATTAATAAACTATCTGTTTCATAACTCTTAGGTTTATGATTTTTTGGTCATTAATATTCTAATGATCATTTAATATATTGTTATCAATGATTCCTTCAATTCAACATAATAATTTGGATCATATGTTTTCTTTCTATATCTCCATATTTTCACTTTGCAATAATGATGTTAAAATTTGAAACCTAGTTCAGCGTAATTTGAGATGACATTTATACTTCTATGTCCCATGTCTCAATTTTACGTTTTATTAACCCTTTATACAATGTGCGATTTCAACAATGTTATTTTACAATGTAAATCATTTGATTATTAATAATAATTTCATATTAAAATTATGGAATTTATTAATGGGTGAGAAATATAACATCCCTATATTAGGAAATAATTAATATGTTTGTTAATGTACACAATACAGAAAACTCATCTTAAATGAACCCCAAAAATTAATTATTTAAATATTATTAGTATAACATATACATTAAATTCTTGGGTTTGAATAAGGTAAATTAATTTAAGAAATATATAAAAAATTCATACTCATTAAACATCTAATAATAAATTCTCAAAAAACATTCACTCTCATTTTTGTAAATTCATTTTCTGTTCTACAAATATATTTTAATCAGAAATGATTTTTATTTCCTTATTTTTAGAGAATATTGTAATTAATTATTGATACTTATTTAAATTTAATTTTATAAAAACAATATAATTTTTAAATCATCATTTTAAAATTTTCATATGATGTTTTTTTTTGATAATTTCTAATAATGTTCGATTTTCTAATGAAAATTGAACAATAGTTATTTTTATTAAATTATTTATTTTATATGAAATTATTTTAAATTTAAAATTATAATTTTCATTAATTTTAAAAATATATCTTATTCTGTATTAATAATAATAATAAAATTATATTCTTTTGAATTATTTTTAAATTTTAATTTAGTATAAATTTTTTTTTATAAATAACATAGTATTTTTCTAAAAAAATATTTTTATGACATTCTATAGATTTAATTATTAAATAAAGTCTTCCACTCATATTAAATCAATTTTGATATATAAATTTTATATTTTGAACAAGGAGTTACAAATTTGGGGAATATTTCACTTTTAATTATATGCATTATGAATTGAAATCATAGTTAATTTCCTTTCCATAACCAAGGTAAAATGTGTTCGAAAAACATTCCAAATAATGTGATATGCACTAAAAAGTAACCATAACACATTTTTAAATTATATTAGATGATTATATTTCATCCAAAATTATTAAAACTACAAATATATGTCATTTTTTTCATTTTCAATGATTTGTCCCTTTATAATATATTATGTAAATAAAATAGAAAAATTTTATTATCATTGTAATACTATCATTAAATTCTTGTTTCTGTGGTAAAAGTATGCTATATTTGGTTATAAAATTTTATAATATATATATATATATGATTTTTATAATGTTAATTTATTTCTATTTTTTGATGATAAAATAATTTCCTTAAAATGCTAACACAATTCCCACACAATATTTATTCAAATAGTAGAAAAATAATATAAATTATTCTAAAAATATTAAAAGAAATATTATTTGAAAAAATATTATTTCACATGAGTTTTTATTATTAATATAACATATTATAGATCTGTGAAAATATAATAATTTAATTTCTTTACATCCATGTTGTTTTGAAATTCAAATTAATTGAATATAGTAAAAAATGGAATTATTGATATTTTACGTCAAATATATTTTTTTAAAAAAATATATAAAAATAGCATAAAAAATAATTATGATTAGAATTGGTAAAAAATTTCACCCATCATAACTTTTTTATCTGATTTTAACATTATAAGTAAAATAATAATCTTTTAATATTGTAAATTTCGTCACCAAATTTAAGGCTAAAATTTGTTATGTAGGGGATTAATACAAATAATAAGTTTTAAAATGAAATCAAAACCTATCATAATTTTATTATATGATTATATTTTCACCTTATTTTCCTTATATTATAGTCTATGTCATTTTAGAACCTTTACCTGAGTTAGAAATATATTATGTTACAATATTTCATGTACCCAAAAAAATGAGAGAAATGATATTATATTAATTATATTATTTTATTAGATGTTTTTAAATCAAAAAATATCCATTCATCAAATATTTTTTTTTGATAAGGCTTAAAATATAAAATATTGTCCATTTATGGTCCAATTATTTTTTTAAAATAACTATCTCAACCCCTAAAGTGTAAAAATCGTTTTTATCCTAAAAATACCTAGAAGGTTAATATAGGTTAACTCAAAACGAAAAGGGTGAAAAAATCACCAAAACCTAACAAAGTTTTATCATATGAGAGTATTTATAATAATACCCTTATCAAATTCATATAATATCAATTTGGATCAATTTTAAACTCAATATTTATTTGTTTAAATTTTTTATGTAATTTAAAGTGTTCCCCTCCCCTCATTTTTAAAAGGAAATATTATATCCTATTTTATTTAGACATAAAAATCATTTTATTTTGGATATAATATTCCATAATTCAATAATCTAATACCATACAACACCATAGATCCCTTTATATTATTATAAAACTATCCTAGAAAGGATTCGGGTGAAAATCTAAGAGGTTTTCTGAAGAAGAGGCATATTGTTTCAACATGCATTTTAATTTTATTTTTTATATCTCATTCAAATATTATTCAGAAATGATTAAACAAATACAGTATTATCTAACAAATACATAAATTGTTTTATTTTTATTTAATAAATTATATCCATTTCCTCTCTTAATAAATGGGAAATGTAACTGTTCATTGTGTGAATGGAGAAATACCACTTCGTCAACCAATTTCAATCCTTTTCCATCCCCACAAATCATAGATAGTTATAGTGATTTATTTAATGTATATATATATATGATATTAATGACATAAAATTTATTTATTTAATATTAATATATCATCTACTTTCATTAATTTCCATTTATTGTAAAATGAAAACATCATTCGTGGGTACATGAGGACCTCCGCCTCTACCAAGCGATGCAATTCATTTTTCATATCCACATCTCAGGGATGATGTATATAATTAAATTTATAAAAATAATGATTTATTTTATATATAATTAATAAATTTAAATTTAATATAATACTTAACTTATTTCAACAATTATCATTCATAAATTGAAATGTTACTCATGCATATGTACGACCTATGATCTCTATGGTTGTAACATAGTCAATTTTTCATGACCATTATTTAAATTAGTGATTAAAATTATAATTTAGGAATATAAACACATAATTATTTAATTTTTATTATTATGTATATGATTAAATAAGGAATTCATTAACCATTGTTAATCTATCGATGCCACATTGGACTCATGAACAAAATATCACTAATATTTCAATTGTAATCTTAATTTTTTTATTAATTGTATATAACTATGAACTAAATTAAATAAATCAACAATAAGAAATAAATGGTTAATTTATTAGGAATTAATAAAAATTATTTTCTATTTTTGTAACATGAATAACAAACATGAAAAATCAAACTCACGATAAGGGACAATTTACATTAAAAACCATGTTTAAATTTTTTTATAGATTTATTTTTCAAATCATTCCCATCAATGATAATATTGTTAAAATTATTTTATCATTGTATTAATATAGAGATAAATAATTTATGATGGAATTTTTATTTAAATCCAGACTTTATATAAGTGGTTTTCAAAATTAATCTTTCAATGGAATGTTTTAAATTCCATTACAATGTGGAAAGAAATGTTCTACATTAACGTACACCACTCATATGGAATTTCCCACCACAAAAAAATTAACTAATATTTTTATTCCTTTATAATATTCCATGTTTTCTTCTATGAAAAAACATGTTCCATTAGATCTAGCTACTCTGTTATTTAAAATGTGGTTTTAAAAGGAACTTATACTTATATATCTGAATGATGTTTGAATAATGGGTCGAAATATTTTTTAAAATGTTTTATGATAAAAAGGTAAAAGATTATATTTTTAATCATTATATGGTTCTTGGATATTTTTTATGAAAATTGGTAATCCTGATATAGTTCATGAGGATGAGTGATCCCGATATAGCTCATATTGATGGGTGATCCTGATATAGCTTTTCAACGCATTGGGTAATGGTTATGTTATTTTTAGAATTATTTTGACAAGATTGTTATTACAATTTATGTGGTTATTTTTTCGTTTCTATTAAGATGATGACCCAAGGAAATGATATGACTTTTCTATGATTGCTAATGAGTTTTCATGGTGATTATTTGATTTAAAAAGGTAATCAAATGAATTTTTAAATAAATTTTTATCCATTATAGTGTAAATAGTAAATTTATTATGAAAATGTATTCCATGGGTTTTAATTTTTTATAAGAACCATATTTATTTTTAAATTTCATAATTGTTTTATTATAATTAGTTGTATGAAAAACATTGGGTAGTAAATATGATTTTATGTGTGATTTAATTATTATTTGGAGATCAAAATATATTATATGAATGAAAACCACCATTTTTTATGACATGTTTTAAAATATTAATAGTGGGTTTCTTTCTTGTGTTTATGTCCTTACTGAGATTTTTGTGCTCATAGCTAGTTTCTTAAATTTTTTTCACAAGTGATAATGTTGCATAGAAATGTTAATAAGGTGACAGTTCCACATATGGATGCAACATTTAATAAAAATAGAATATTTTTATAAAGAATATAAATCTGTAGAAAATTTGTATAGTGATTATAAGTGTAAAAGTTTTAATATAGATGAGTTTTATTTAAGAGTTATGACCTCATTAAATAATAATATAAACCAGGTAATATTGTCAAAGTACAAGATTGAGAATTATTATATAAAATTGAAATTGTTGGTTGAATTAGGGTTGTGTAATCACATTAACAATAAAAAATATTATTATAATAGTTTCATTAATATAATAAAATGTTATTATATTAATGGTTTCATATTTTTCTAATCATCTAATGCATCAATTGAGAAAAAATAAATTTATATTCGCGTGGGAGTGCGGGCTACCACCCACAAGAGGATCAAAATTAACTTTTCATCAACATCCATAATTGAAGGTTACTAGAATTTTTTGATGATTTTTATGATATAATTAATGATCTGGTATGATATATTATAGAACCTATTAATGATATGATATAATAATGGATGATTATTAATTCAATAGTATAAAATATGTCTGCTAAGGGGAAAATATTTTATTCAAATTATGTAAAATTTTCACATACATTACTTATTCATCTAAATAATTTATAATTACAATATATAAAAATAATAATAACTTAATAAGATCATAATTCTCCTATTATATTATAATTCGAATAAAACACCTCATAATCATTCATGAAGTCAGGGTATATCTTTGATTTTGTTAGTTTGGCATACTACATGAAAAATACAATGAAATTATTTCTTTAAGGACTCTGGGAACATAATTAATTGTATATAATAATTAAAATCTATAAATAACAATGTTTTCAACTATGGAGACGTTATACAAATATTAAATTTGTACATTTAGAAAATACCCCTTGATCATTACGAATCACCAAAACATGAATGTTTTTTAATTCATCATCATTAATAATTAATGAAAAACTATTGATTGAAATTTAATTCATTATAAATAGTTATATATCCTCACCGATATAATCTTTAATGATGTAGTAATGATGATTTTTTTTATTAATTAATACAGACACTATTATATTGAATGTAGCATAAACAATCAAAACTATAAATAATTGATGTTGAAAATCATTTGAATTCATATTGAGAATGACTATTTATAATGAATATATTTGATAATGGATATAATAAAGTTCATAATTGAGTTTATTGAGATATAAAAGACTATGATAAAAATTTTAATGTATCTTCCTATAATTTGAGATACGATATAAGGATTTTCCATTTGAAATCACTACTTATGGGACACATTTGCAATTATGAACCTAATGTTCTTCATGTGGTGTATATAATGCATATTTTTTATTTTTTATTATTAAATTAATATTTTCATACTATTTTATATCAATTTTAATCCAAATCATTCATGTGTTCTAGACTATATCTCTACCCATTTCATAAGTGAGTTTTTTGAAATCTTTTTTTAGGTCTTTATAGATAATGCTATTTTAACCAATTATATAATTTTGTTTGGGGGATACATTTCAATGTAGTAATTTTTATCATATTACACATATATTAAAAGTATTTTACAATCAATATAGTTACCCATCCCTTATATTATATTGATTAATGATTTTCTAGAACTATTTTAATGATTAATGTATACCATGGTGGAAAAATGATCATAATTATTGGTTTTGTAATAGGGTCTATATCTTCCTTGAAAATTGATCCCTTATAGGATACTAGAAATTTGATGTAGATATGGGACATATACAGATAGAGGTAATCCAAATGAAAAATATTTGTTGGAAATTAACATATTCATCAGTCAGATACTCGATAAATTGGACAAAAATTAGGCACTATGAAATATACTCCCATAGGATATGATTTAGAATATTCACATGTTATTTATGAACCACGATGATGGATTTTTTCTCTCATTTCTGTGGTATCCTACCAATGAAAATTTTAGAACTAAATTACTATCTTCTAATGATAATAAAAAAAATTAATGTTCACTTACCACTATATATATATGAAAAGGGTAATTAAAGATACATTGATGATAACCTCTTGATTCTATGTCGATTAATGGATGTTCTAAACGATATACTAATTGTTTCTTTGAATGGGGATATAATATTTCTCTATATTTTTCATTTAATGTATTTACATTATTTAATTTGACTAGAAGATCCTTAGAGATTACTATGATATCTCGTGTTTAATATTATGGAATTATAATTAATCTTAAATAAATAATGGGTGAGACTAGAATATTATAGCCAACCTAAAGAATCAATAGGTCACTTGAGACAAAATAGGGTTTGATTTGATTTATACCACTCCCAAAATCAATAAAGTGTCTTAGAATAAGGCATAGGAAAAAATAGTTTATTTATTAAATTATATATTCCATTATAATGAGTTCAATTATTATTGATATCATTGTTTTAATTTATTGACCAACATAAATATTTCCATCAGTTTCAATTGATTATATGGTCATTTTGTTCATTTATTCCTTCCGTATTATTTGATCCATTTTTATGTTATGAAATATTACATTGTATTGTACTCTTTTATGAGAATATGAGAACACACTTATTTCTTTTCCTTTCCTCATGAAACATAGAGGTCAATTATGTTTAACATTAAGTAATATGATGGAATTGAAATTTATACTATTTCAATGGGACAATGTTTCATTTTTATGATTTCAAATGTATTATGTGATATTATATAATCTTAAATAAGTCTAAACAAATGAATCCTTAGATAAATATTGTATGATATACAAAAAATAAAATATAACTATCATCTATCATATTTTTTGAGTCTGGGGTGTTTAATGTTACACAGTTGAAATCCCATATTATACAACATAGCTATATTGTGTAATTTGGAAATGTTTAACTTTATTCACAAAAGCGGTACTTAAATACTACTATGTAGAAGATTTTGGGTACAATAATTAATTATCATGATTCCTTTAACTATGTGGATAAATTCACCCACATGTATCTTTAAAGAAAGAAATTTTTTTATATGTATGGGGAGTTAAACTACATTTATTTGGTTATTAATTAATTAAATTATTGTAGAATTTTGAAACATAGAATTTGTACTTAGGAGCCTTTCTATATTTATAACTTCTTAGAATTATAATTATTCCCTTTAAATTCATACATTCCTAGTAACACACAAAAACCATTAAATCATTGTGGAACTTATTCAAATGAATTTTCTAATTAATAAAATAATAACCAACTCCTCATTTTTCATTTTCGAAGTGTTTCAACATAATAAATATACCTAATTGAGTGTTTTATTTATTTAATTTTCTATCTCAATTTATGATATTATTAAATCAATAATAATTCATCTTTATCCAATAGAACCATCATATATGATCATATAAACACTAACAAACACTGATTGTAGTAGCGAACATTCCTAATACTCCTCAGATTAGTGTTCTCTTACAGATATCTATCATCATTTCGTTGAATCTGTTAATACATGATATATATAACCACAAATTCATTCCATCCATAATTTTATTAGACATAAACTCTTATATTTAACATGTTTTCTAGTATAATTATTCTACTTTATCAATTTTAATGGGAAACATGATTAGATCATAAAATAATATGGTGTGATGGTCTTTCAACTTAAATCATTATGACTAGTATTTAAGTGCATATAAATATACAACCATTATTACCCATGAGAACGAGTGTTGATATAGATTCCCCATATATTGATATTATATTCTATTGTTATTTATACATTTTCCCTTAGTTATATCAGTATGACCTGCTTTGGGAAATATGTGTTTATTACCATTAGGCATGGACTTATTTTCATTAGTTGTAAATAATTTAGAGGTTAAAAACAAATGTGATTTTCCATTATTCAAAAATAATTTATCTACATTTAGAAGAAATGTCTTATATCTGACAACACTATGTCCTACCTTCCTGCAAAATTGAAAGATCACATTATCAGTATTTTCATTCACATTCATATGTACAATCATGATTTCATGACTATGATAGTCAACCACTAATACAATCAAAATATATAATACAAAGATAGATTCATTATGAACCTTTAATTTATATCTGTTATTCTTTTAATTCATGGAAAACATTCACTATTACATCATGTGGACTCTTTTATCATAATTGAAGTACATAATACCGGTGGGATTAATCTCCATGAAATTTATATTTTCATTCTTTTTGGGAGTATATGATTCATTTTACATCCAATCTGATTTTTCAATCCTATATGATATAATTCCTAGATTCAACTACATTGCAGAATGAGTTGGTTATTATTTCTATTTAATAACCCTATGGAACTAAGTAAGATTGTTCCAGTAACCTTCATAGTTGTGAATAATGATTTTCAATATATCACAAGAGTATTTTATGCTTTCAATTTTTTTTCAGAGACAGATTCATACCATTCAATTTGGTTCAATCCATCACCTTAACATGTTGTATATTATCTACATCATTTTTCTAACATGATTTGATGTTTCTATAATTTACCTATAATGATATATTAAAATTTCATTTTTTCCAAATTTAAATTCACAAGTTCCACCAAAATCTACCAATAAAGTATGTTTTTTTTTCATTTTTTTCATTTTTTTTCATTTTCAATTTAGATATTATTTATTTTTGATTTTTTATTAGAATCATTGTCTTTTATGCTCTTTTTGAGGAAATTATTCTTTGCTACATAACCACTTCCACCCATGACCCATTAGTTAATTTCCTATGTTTTTATAAGTTCATGTATGTATAAATTTTAAATTCTATCTAGTACTCCCTATATTAAACATTATCTTAATTTTACAATTTTTTAAAGCGTTATAGTGTTGGAGGCTTCCCCACTCGATGTCACGATAATTAAGCCGCCATTGTGACACTCCTTTTTTATTATAATCACATCTAATGTATGTGTAAAGCATTCATTACTCATACTTCATAGATAGGTTGGAATTTCATTGATTCCATATATTTTTATTTACATCCATTGATATATATTTCATGTTATGTTTGATCTTATTTTCTTGAATTGATATCAACCCAACCTCACATTAACTCGTAAGATCATATTTTTCATGAATAACCCTTATTAATTATTTAGGAATTAATGAAAATATATTGTTTAAAATTGTATGATATTATATGATAGATTTTACAATATTTATGGTGTAACATCCCAAGTAATTAATGAATAATAGATATTTTTATCTATGTCTATTAATGATTAAGATAGTGTTATAGAGGCTTAAAATGAAAATAAATACAATCTTATGCATGGAATACACTAATATTCTTAAAAGATTGTTTTAGTGCCTTTTGATGGAAAACCATTTTTGAATCTATATTTTGTCAATTTTATAAACTATTTTTGTCAAAATAAACTTATCCTTTATGATTGGGACATCAAAATTTACCTTGTGTTAATTTTTGGTATTTTTCTGACAATGTTCATTTTTTAATGAATAGTGAAAAATACTGCATTTTACATCAAAACTGCTTTTTAATATAATTTATTTATATGATTAGATTATGTTTTGAATTGGTTTTGAAGTGAAATTAGAATATATTTTTACCATTTTATCCAATGGTGGTCATTGGAATCAATTTCACTTTGAAATTAGACTTAAACTGGTGTCAATCTTTTGATACTAATTGTTTTGTAAAAACACGCTATTTGCTCTGGCAGCGGGAATTAATTATTAAATTAATTAATGTGACTTATATGATTTGAATTTTGTAAAATATACTTCATTTTTGAATTTGGAATATCAAATATAGCTTAGGGTGAATGTTTGGTAATTTTCTGAAAAACTTCAATTTTTGATGAATAGTAAAACCACTAAGTGGTAATCAAGCAAACTGATTTTTCAGTTAAATGAAAGTTTACCACTAATGTGTATTGAATTTTGAAAATCTGACATACATGGTTTTCATTAAGAAGTAAAATGCGGTTCAATTATATTAAAATAATTTTTTGGTGAATAGTAACTTATTAAGTTTTTAATCGCGATTAGTGGTAATTAGTGTAGTTTAAGGTATAAATAATGATTTAATAATAGGAAATGACCTAGAAACATGTCCCAAACATATTGGTTGTGTCATGTCCGACCAAGAAAAGCCATGGGTCAACTTGGGGACCCCATGGAGACACTTTGGTTTGGAAATGACATAAATAACTTTTTATTAAATGTTAAAGTAAAAATGACACAAACAAGAGATGTTTCACGAAAACAATTTTTACAAGGGGTTATAAAGATCTTCTTTTTGATTATAAATATTCATTGGAAAGCTAAAAGGATTTCCTACATCATAGTATTTTTTTTATGATTTTTAGACATTAGATAAATTAAATTAGTTATGACATAATAATGATGCAGCGATGACATCATTATTTGACGATTTAAATAAAATGGAAAGATAATATAAAATCTATGAACTACACATGTCCAAAACATATTGGATGAGTGGATTTAGAAGTTTTATCACCTTATCCACGAATTATATCAATGTGGGACCTTTTGAAACCGAAACACATTTTCAAATAATGTAATATTTCTTTACTTTCCAAAAGTGCCCCTCCTCTCCTCTTATAAAAGGCCCCCAACTCTACCTCATTTCACACACTAATCAAGCCTTTTTCTCGGCCAACCCCTGCCCATTAACTCTCTCCACATCCCTATCCTCATCCTAGAGGATTCCCTTTGGGCATAATCTTTTCAAAGGAATCCTTTAGGCTCAAATCAAAAGGAGTTACACTTTTTAAGGTAATTTATTCTCTCATGTTCATTTGTTTTATTTTGCTTCTCCAACCCCCTAAACTCTTTTTATTTAATTCTTTTGTAACAACACCAGTATCTTAAATATAATAGGATGTTTTTATAAGATTTATTTGAGCTACACTCTCACACAACTGCATCAAATGGTTAAAGAACATACGGTTTCCGTGGATGGCGAAATTCTGCCTCCCGAAACGATGATTGTTCAACACTCATTTAACACCTTCAAAGGTGGCCATTATGATGTCACTATTTTTATATATGATATATAATATGGTTATGTTTTCCTTAAGATTCTGTTTTTTTCATTTTGGGCATACCTTTATGGTTTCCATTATGCGTAAACACGATATCTTCATTTTGGGAAGTGCGGACTACCGCCCCCTCAAAGTGATTTGATTCGTTAAATACCATATGTGGGACATATAAAGGATGGAACTATGATATTATATATGATATTATACTGGAATTATAATATACCTTTATGTCATTATGATTCTATTCTATAAAATACGAAATAGAAATGAAAGTAGCGTTCATGCGTACGTACAGCTTACCGTCTCCATGAACGGTGCATTTCATTTCTTACCTCTAAATGATTATGTAATATTATAAATTCATGTATGTACTGGATATATATGAAATATATGATATCTACATCATGAATACAATTCTGGATATAATGAACCTTTGACCAAATTAACAACATGTAAGTGTAAGAAGTCTATTTTTGACTTAAGAACCAAATACCGACAAAATGAACATTATTAACTTAACTGATTACATGATGTTCATAACATGGTATAAAAGGAATAATGAACTTGAAAAAGATTCATAAGCAAGTAGAGATTAACTCAAGTTTATTATTCAGGAGATTAAAGAACGGTCGGGTCAAGTCGGATACGAGGTATGGGACTTCGTCTCAATCTCCTTTCATTGAGGCATATTTTATTTTATACACAACTTTCTTTTATACGGTGTATAAACCCCGTTGACTTTTACGTTTATTCAATAGGAATCTTTTTTATACGAAGCTTTTACTAAACGAAAAAAGGGAATGTTTTTGTCATACGTATGCGGCGACAACGACTTCTCCGCCGTCGTAACCGTTATTTGAGTTTCGGCTTCCTCTACAAGCCATACCTTTTTTTTAAAAGAAAAATAAATACCATGTTTTACTTTGGTATTGAAAATGGGTTTCATAATGTTTTTATTATATCAATGTGTTGTATTGATATCTCGTGATTGAAATGTGGAAATGTTATGTTTCCTTTATTCATGTTTTATGTGATATGATTATGTTATGGTTCTTGGGCATTATTATGAAGATGGGTGGTTCTGTGATAAACTAAGGGCGGGTGAGCCCGTTATAGCTCTCCAATGCATTGGGTAACGCTAAGGAGTGAAACGTTAATGTTTCTCCGAAGAGATTTTAGGGAATATACTGTGATGGGTATTCCAAACGTAACCAAGAGGGTTACTCCCTACGTAAGAATGTTATGAATGCCTCAAGTTACCTTTATGTCTTATGATTTCTATGATTTATTCATGATTTTATGAGGTATGTTAAAGTGACGATGTTTTATGGGTAAAGTATGATTTCATTCTTATGTATATATGAACTCATGTTTCCCTTCCATGTTTATTTATAACCCATACTGAGTTTTTATGCTCATCCCAAGTTTTTGAAATGTTTTTCACAGGTCAAGGGAAAGGTACATGATAAGATGATAGAGTCAAGGATGTGTCATGAAATAATCCATGTTTTATTTTAAATGTGTTTCCATTGATGGGAATGAAGAATACTATCTTTATGTAACCACTTTGTTTATATGTGGGATGTAATGCAAGTTTTATGATCTAATTCTCTAAAACTATAAACCCGAAAAGATCCTCAATGTGTAATCTTGTAATAACTCAAGATTAAGTAAGGTTTAAGGCTGGGGCCTTATAGTTGGTATCAAAGGTCGGTTTAGATAACTTTAGGAGTTAGAATTCTATTAAATGATTATCCAAAAATATATTTTTTTCGAAATGATATATCATTTAAAGATTACCATTTTGCTTCATCTAAGACATGTTTCTTCAGAATGGTTTTCCGCAGAGGAAACAGGGAAGCAGTGCTAGGAAGGCATACAGAAGGAAATAACCTTCCGAATCAGCATCCAGAAATGGTCAGAATTGGAAGTGAACAGTTTGTTGCAGTAATGGCGCAGTTGACTCAAGCGATAAATGGCGGTGGTATCCATGAACGAGATCAGCCAAAACAACCACAGAGGAACATGTCAGTGGTGGAACATTTCATGAGGCAACATCCACCATCATTTAGAGGATCATCTGACCATGTGCTAGATGAAGGGTGGATTAAAGAACTGGAGAAGATTTTTGATGTCATGGGGTGTTCAGACAATCAAAAGGTTAGTCTTGCTATTTACCGTTTGGAGGGTGAAGCAGATCAGTGGTGGTCTATGGTTAAAAATATCAGGGATGCCGATGAGATTGATGCACTTGACTGGGATGAATTAAAAGGTATATTTCTTGAGAAGTATTTTCCTAAGGCTGTTTGACTTAGGATGGAAAAGCAATTATTGGAATTGAGGCAAGAGGAAGACTCAGTGGCTGTCTATGAAGAAAGGTTCACCCGATTGGAAAGTTATGCTCCAAATTTTATCCGGGACCTTGATAGTAAAATCAATCATTTCTACTCAGGATTAAAGACAAAGTATCAAAGGGCATTAGCTTCTCGTGATTTTAAAAGTTATGAAAAGCTTGTTCGATGTGCTGAGAAGGTGGAAATGGAGTTTGCCAATGACCAAGTTTTCTATAACAACCAGCAGAAGAAGAGACCGAGGTGGCAGGAGAAAGGTAAGAATTCTTCAAAAAAGTCTGATGGTAAGAGAACTAAGTTTCCAGTTTGTGATAAATGTGGCAAAAGGCATGCTGGGGAATGTCTTCTGAATTCTGGGAAGTGCTACCGATGTGGTAAGATGGGACATAAGGCTCGTGATTTCACTGAAAAGGATCAAGGTGAAGGTAAGAACAAATTTGATTTACAGTTAGTGAAATGTTTTAAGTGCAATGATATGAGTCACTATGCAAATGAGTGTCCGACAAAGAGATTGAGTGATGGGAAGCAGTTAGACTACAAGAAGAAAGGGGTGGTGAAATCCTTTGCAACTTCTTCAGCAGATGCCGAGCCATCAAATGAAGTTGTATCAGGTACTTTGTTTGTTTTTTCAGATTATGCCAGCGTGTTGTTTGATTCGGGGTCTACACATTCTTTCATCTCTGAAACCTTTTCTATTAAAATGGGAATAACATCTCAAGAAATGACTCCTGAACATTTGGTAAAAACACATGGGGGAAATGTTGAGGCAAAAAGAATTTATAAGAATCTTCCTATCCTTATCTGTGGAAAGAACCTACTTGCAAACCTTATTGTTCTACCTCTAGTAGAGTTTGATGTTATCCTGGGCATGGATTGGCTCTCTATTTACCATGCTAAGATTGACTATAGAGCTAAAGAAGTTTCTTTTCAGAAAGAATTTCAGTTTGTTTACAGGAATGAACCCTTACTTTTGATAACATATCAAGAGGCCGAGAAACTTGTAAAAGATGGAAATGAATGTTACCTTGCACACGTCGTTGAAAATAAAGGAACTGTTCAGATTAATGATGTGCCAGTGGTAAATGAGTATCCTGATGTTTTTCCTGATGAGTTGTCTGGAATAATACCAGATCGGGAAGTTGAGATTATTGTTGACTTAGTTCCTGATGCTAAGCCAATTTCAAAACCCCCTTATCGAATGGCACAAATTGAACTTTTAGAGTTGAAGGAGCAATTGCACGATTTATTAGAGAAAGGTTTCATTAGACCTATCACATCACCATGGGGTGCTCTTGTTTTATTTGTTAAAAAGACAAATGGTTCTATGAGACTTTGCATTGATTATAGAGCCTTGAATAATATCACTGTTAAGAACAAATATCCTTTAACTCATATCGATGATTTGTTTGATCAGCTCCAGGGAGCTCAGTTTTTTTTCAAAGATTGACCTGAGATCGGGGTACCATCAGCTGAAGGTAAAGGAGGCAGATATTCCGAAGACCGCGTTCCGTATGAGATATGGCCATTATGAATTTGTAGTAATGCCTTTTGGGCTAACCAATGCACCTGCTGTATTCATGGACTTAATGAATAGAATTTTCCATGAGTTCTTGGATAAGTTTGTGGTGGTTTTCATTGATGATATTTTGGTGTTTTCTAAATGTAAAGAGGAGCATGAAAAACATTTAAGGGTTATCTTACAAACCTTAAAAGAAAAGAAACTGTATGGGAAATTCAGCAAGTGTGAGTTTTGGTTGCAACAAATTTCTTTCCTTGGTCACATTGTTTCTAAAGATGGAATAACTGTTGATCCTGCAAAAACTAAAGTTGTGGAAGAATGTCCAAGACCCACAAATGTAACCGAGATTCGTAGCTTCCTTGGTTTGGCGGGCTATTACCGAAGGTTTGTTAGAAATTTTTCACGGTTATCTAGTCCAATGACTAAGCTAACTCGGAAGGGTGTTAAGTTTATCTGGACAAAAGAATGTGATGATTGTTTTCAGGAATTGAAAAGAATATTGGTGAATGCTCCAGTATTGTCACTACCTTCCAGGAATGGTGAGTTTGTTATATACAGTTATGCTTCATCGAAAGGACTTGGTTGCGTCTTAATGCAGAATGATCAGGTAATTGCTTATGCTTCACGGCAGTTGAAAACTCATGAGGTAAATTACCCTACACATATTTGGAAATAGCTGTTCTTGTTTTTTGCTTTAAAAATTTGGAGGCATCATTTGTATGGAGTAAAGTGTGAAATATATACCGATCACAAAAGTTTAATGTATATATTCACTCAGAAAGAGTTAAACATGAGACAAAGGAGATGGCTGGAATTAATCAAGGATTATGATTGTACAATTCATTACCATCCGGGAAAAGCAAATAAAGTGGCTGATGCTTTGAGTCGAAAAAGTAATGCTTCATTAATAATGTTGCGTTTGGAACGTGATCCTTTGGTTAACGATTTGATGAACTTTGGCATAGAAGTTGTTGGTGAAGGAAGTCCTTCTGTTTTGTTTCAGGTATCAGTGAGATCTTCTCTATCAGATAGAATCAAGCAGGCACAGAAGCAAGATAGTGAGTTGCAGAAAAAGGTAGAGCTGGTTCAGAAAGGTAAGTTGCCTGAATTCAACATTGATAATGATTGTGTTTTGAGATTTGGGAGGAGATTGTGTGAGCCTTGTGATTCACAGTTTAAGAGAGAGTTGTTATGTGAAGCTCATAGTTCTCCGTTTTCAGTTCATCCGGGCAGTACTAAGATGTATAGAGATCTGCAGGAGTATTACTGGTGGGATGGAATGAAAAGTGATATTGCTGATTTTACTGTGAAGTGGTTGACATGTCAACAGGTTAAAGCAGAGCGGCAGTTACCGAAATGGATGCTTCAGCCTTTACCAGTGCCAGAGTGGAAATGGGAGAATATATCCATGGACTTTGTTGTTGGATTACCGAAGACATCTCGAGGTAATAATGCAATCTGGGTTATTGTTGATCGCTTGACCAAATCTGCTCATTTCCTTGCTATACGAGATACTTTCTCTCTTGATCAACTTTTCCGTTTGTATCTTAAAGAGATAGTCAGGTTACATGGAGTTCCTCTCTCCATTGTATCAGATCGTGATCCCAGGTTTACTTCTAACTTTTGGAAAGGCCTTCAGAAGTCGTTGGGTACAGAATTAAATTTTAGTACAGCTTTTCATCCTCAATCAGATGGGAAGTCAGAACGAACAATTCAGACATTGGAGGATATGCTACGAGCTTGTTCTATGGATTATCAGGGAAGTTGGGACCAACATCTTTCTTTGGTTGAATTTTCATATAATAACAGTTTTCATTCCAGTATACAGATGGCACCATTTCAAGCATTATATGGGAAGCAGTGTTGAACTCCAGCTTTCTGGGATGAAGTGGGTGAAAGGAAGTTGATGGGAACAGAATTGGTAGAAGAGATGGCAGAAAAAGTTCAGCTGATTAAGAAACACATGAGAACATCTCAGAGCAGGCAGAAGAGTTATGCGGATAACCGGAGGAAGGATCTATCTTTCGAGGTAGGTGATCATGTTTTTCTCAAGGTTTCTCCTTGGAAAAGCGTGATGAGATTTGGTAAGAAAGGAAAGTTGAGTCCAAGGTTTTTTGGACCATACGAAATTCTGGAGTGAGTTGGATCAATTTCATACCGAGTGGCATTACCTCCGAGTTTATCTCAGGTACACAATGTTTTTCACGTTTCGATGTTGAGAAAGTATATGCTAGATCCATCTCATGTTTTGAGTCCAGAGGTAGTTCAGCTAGAAGAGAACCTATCTTATGAGGAACAACCGGTCCAGATTCTTGACCACAGGGAGCAAGTGTTACGGAATAAGGTGATTCACCAGGTAAAGGTTTTGTGGAAAAACCACATGATTGAAGAGGCAACATGGGAATCTGAAAATGCAATGAGGTATAAGTACCCCCATTTATTCGATAAGTAAATAAATTGTGGGGACGCAATTTTCTAAAGGGGGGAAGGATGTAACATACCAAGTAAGTAATTAATAATAGATATTTTTATCTATGTCTATTAATGATTAAGATAGTGTTATAGAGGCTTAAAATGAAAATAAATACAATCTTATGCATGGAATACAATAATATTCTTAAAAGATTGTTTTAGTGCCTTTTGATGGCAAACCATTTTTGAATCTATATTTTGACAATTTTATAAACTATTTTTGTCAAAATAATCTTATCCTTTATGATTGGGACATCAAAATTTACCTTGTGTGAATTTTTGGTATTTTTCTGACAATGTTCATTTTTTTATGAATAGTGAAAAATACTGCATTTTACATCAAAACTGCTTTTTAATCTAATTTATTTATATGATTAGATTATGTTTTGAATTGGTTTTGAAGTGAAATTAGAATATATTTTTACCATTTTATCCAATGGTGGTCATTGGGATCAATTTCACTTTGAAATTAGACTTAAACTGGTGTCAATCTTTTGATACTAATTGTTTTGTAAAAACACGCTATTTGCTCTGGCAGCGGGAATTAATTATTAAATTAATTAATGTGACTTATATGATTTGAATTTTGTAAAATATACTTCATTTTTGAATTCGGAATATCAAATATAGCTTAGGGTGAATTTTTGGTAATTTTCTGAAAAACATCAATTTTTGATGAATAGTGAAACCACTAAGTGGTAATCAAGCAAACTAATTTTTCAGTTAAATTAATTTTTACCTCTAATGTGTGTTGAATTTTGAAAATCCGACATAAATGGTTGTCATTAAGAAGTAAAATGTGGTTCAATGAGATTAAAATAATTTTTTGGTGAATAGTAACTTATTAAGTTTTTAATCGCGATTAGTGGTAATTAGTGTAGTTTAAGGTATAAATAATGCTTTAATAATGGGAAATGACCTAGACACATGTCCCAACCTTATTTTTTGTGTCATGGCCGACCAGGACAAGCCATGGGTCAACTTGGGGACCCCATGGAGACACCTTGGTTTGGAAATGACATAAATAACTTTTTATTAAATGTTAAAGTAAAAATGACACAAACAAGATATTTTTCACGAAAACAATTTTTACATGGGGTTATAAAGACCATATTTTTGATTATAAATATTAATTGGAAAGATAAAAAGATTTCCTACATCATAGTATTTTTTTTTTATGATTTTTAGACATTATATATATTAAATTATTTATGACATAATAATGATGCAGCGATGACATCATTATTTGACGATTTAAATAAAATGGAAAGATAATGTAAAATCTATGAACTACACATGTCCAAAACTTATTGGATGAGTGGATTTTGAATCCTTATCACCTTATCCACGAATTATATCAATGTGGGACATTTTGAAACCGAAACACATTTTCAAATAAAGGAATATTTCTTTACTTTCCAAAAGTGCCCCTCCTCTCCTCTTATAAAAGGCCCCCACCTCTACCTCATTTCACACACTACTCAAGCCTTTGTCTCGGCCAACCCCTACCCATTTACTCTCTCCACATCCCTCTCCTCATCCTAGAGGATTAACATTGGGCAGAATACTTTCAAAGGAAGCCTTTAGGCTCAAATCAAAAGGAGTTACACTTTTTAAGGTAATTCATTCTCTCATGTTCATTTGTTTTATTTTGCTTCTCCAACCCCCTAAACACTTTTTATTTAATTATTTTTTAGCAAAACAAGTATCTTCAATATACTAGGATGTTGTTATAAGATTTATTTGAGCTACACTCTCACACAACTGCATCAAATGGTTAAAGAACATACGGTTTCCGTGGATGGAGAAATTCTGCCTCCTGAAACGATGATTGTTCAACACTCATTTAACACCTTCAAAGGTGGCCATTATGATGTCACTATTTTTATATATGATATATAATATGTTTATGTTTTCCTTAAGCTTCTGTTTTTTTCATTTTGGGCATACCTTTATGGTTTCCATTATGGGTAAACACGATATCTTCATTTTAGGAAGTGCGGACTAACGCCCCCTCAAAGTGATTTGATTCGTTAAATACCATATGTGGGACATATAAAGGATGGAACTATGATATTATATATAATATTATACTGTAATTATAATATACCTTTATATCATTATGATTCTATTCTATAAAATACGAAATAGAAATGAAAGTAGCGTTCATGCGTACGTACGGCTTACCGTCTCCATGAACGGTGCTTTTCATTTCTTACCTCTAAATGATTATGTAATATTATAAATGCATGTATGTACTGGATATATATGACATATATGATATCTAAATCATTAATACCATTCTGTATATAATGAACCATTGACCAAATTAACAACATGTAAGTGTAAGAAGTCTATTTTTGACTTAAGAACCAAATACCGACAAAATGAACATTATTAACTTAACTGATTACATGATGTTCATAACATGGTATAAAAGGAATAATGAACTTGAAAAAGATTCATAAGCAAGTATAGATTAACTCAAGTTTATTATACATGAGATTAAAGAACAGTTGGGTCAAGTCGGATACGAGGTATGGGACTTCGTCTCAATCTCCTTTCATTGAGGCATATTTTATTTTATACACAACTTTCTTTTATACGGTGTATAAACCCCTTTGACTTTTACGTTTATTCAAAAGGAATCTTTTTTATACGAAGCGTTTACTAAACGACAAAAGGGAACGTTTTTTTCGTACGTATGCGGCGACAACGACTTCTCCGCCGTCGTAACCGTTATTTGAGTTTCGGCTTCCTCTACAAGCCATACCTTTTTTTAAAAAGAAAAATAAATACCATGTTTTACTTTGGTATTGAAAATGGTTTTCATAATGTTTTTATTATATCAATGTGTTGTATTGATATCTCGTGATTGAAATGTGGAAATGTTATGTTTCCTTTATGCATGTTTTATGTGATATGATTATGTTATGGTTCTTGGGCATTATTATGAAGACGGGTGGTTCCGTGATAAACTAAGGGCGGGTGAGCCCGTTATAGCTCTCCAATGCATTGGGTAACGTGAAGGAGTGAAATGTTAAGGTTTCTTCGAAGAGATTTTAGGGAATATACTGTGATGGGTATTCCAAACGTAACCAAGAGGGTTACTCCCTATATAAGAATGTTATGAATGCCTCAAGTTACCTTTATGTCTTATGATTTCTATGATTTATTCATGATTTTATGAGGTATGTTAAAGTGCCTATGTTTTATGGGTAAAGTATGATTTCATTCTTATGTATATATGAACTCAAGTTTCCTTTCCATGTTTTTTTTATAACCCATACTGAGTTTTTATGCTCATCCCAAGTATTTGAAATGTTTTTCACAGGTCAAGGGAAAGGTACATGATAAGATGATAGAGTCAAGGATGTGTCAAGAAATAATCCATGTTTTATTTTAAATGTGTTTCCATTGATGGGAATGAAGAATACTATCTTTATGCAACCACTTTGTTTATATGTGGAATGTAATGCAAGTTTTATGATCTAATTCTCTAAAACTCTAAACCCGAAAAGATCCTCAATGTGTAATCTTGTAATAACTCTAGATTAAGTAAGGTTTAAGACTGGGGCCTTATATATGGGATATTTTAATCTTTCAACATGACTGAGGAATTAATATTCTAATTTATGTCAATCCTCACTCATTTTTACTTTTTTTTGAAAAATATTCCCTTGATTAAATTCATCAAAATGGAAAAAACTCTACTGTAATATTAAATAATTGATTTCGAATGTGGGAATTAAATTACATAGATAATATAATATCTCAATTTTTTCATATATTTCATATAGTAAACAAGAATCAATAGGGAAATAAATTTGAATGGATATATTTTTTAGATACATTAAATTGTTCTTTCATTTAGGTGACAATATTTCATATTGCCTCTATGTTTTCTCTTAGATTACATGAATCATTCTTCATAATGTTTTTCAATGTCTTGGATTTCACATCTAGTTATATTTTGATTTAATTAGAGGAAGAACTTATGATTTGAGGACCCCGTTTATGAATATCAAATCCACACATCATATAACTCTTTTGGAGGGATCATCCTCAACTAGAAGTTGAAATGAAAAGTGGATAGATGGACCAATAAGATTAGATGAGTGAATAAGTATTCATATAGTAATTTAATGATTTTTTAACTTTAATTAAAACTTCATGTCATATTTAGTATAATTCCACCCTCCCATAAGTGTCACAACCTCACAATTATAATATTGTAAATGAAATCTCAAGAACACCATTTTTTTTAAAATGATAGATACAATGACGTACTAAATAACATTACTAGATATGATCCCCATTCAAGTATTCTATAATATAATAAATATAATTCCATTTGAAGTGGATTGTTTTCACACACCTTGACCGGATCAAAATCTCACTGATCTTATCTTAGTAATAGTATCAGAATGAAATTTATTACTGTACATATGATTTAACATTCATGTATCCTATTATAATTATTATATATATTACAACAATATTCACCATGGATTATTTTTATATACATATATATCATATTTCACATATGTTCCAAAAAGTCTAATTATACAAATACATGTTATACCCTTAATTTTCTTATTTTGATATAGTTTAGAAGATCCATATAGGATGAATGTTCATTACCAATAATGAAATCCTTTTTAAAAAGATTCATATTCATATTCCATCATGTTTGAAATAATAATCAATGACCCGGTCAAAATACATGACCCAAATTCACCAAAAAATTAAATATGTTATATTTATTTACTTTATTAACTATTTCTATGATATAAAATCCCAAAATCTCGTTGTATTTCACATTCCACAAATGATTTCAAATGTTCTCCATTTTATCAACACTTTAACAATTTCAAATAGATATACAAATTATGGTGGACTTATATTTCATTTTTCCTACTATATGTATCAGATTATTCTTCTCTTAATTGAGAGGTCTACTAATCCCACACATTAGAGCAAACCTCGGTGCTAAAAACTAATCACTCACAATAATAATGGATGTATATTCTTTTTCTATGTATTAAACCCTGATAATTAAAAATTATGACCTTCATTTGAGAAAATAATAAATTATTATTTAATTATCCAGTACCTAAAATAGTATTATAATGGAAGAAATGAAAAACCATCTAGAATGAATGATAATGAAAACCCACCTTTGGGTTCCCATGTAAACATATGTACTAATATTTGAACGCAAAATTTATTCCTAGAATATCCTCATAAATACTTCATAAATTCATATAATAAACCAAAATTACTAATAAAAAAATATATACCGTAGGCTCGACTTCTAGTTTCGAAATATATATCAACTAAAAATCCTTGTTTCAAATTTTTACATTATGTAAAATACATAAAGAAAATATGGCTCATAACATATCTTTTCATATATTTATGCATAATAGTTATTCTCATTTCTTTATAATGGGAAATTTACCAAATTTCAGTATCAGTCACTAAAAACATTCAAACAACCATGTCTTAAAAGGATGAAGGATGTGCTAAAGAGTAAGTTTAGGTTTAATGAATCTTATCTACTTTATTCTTAAAAATTTATGAATTCAGTTTTTATCTTCAAGATGTACTACATAGGTTATCACAATTTTTTCATCAAAACATTCTTGGATCATGGATTCAATATAAATAATTATTTTTGAAACCTGAAATTAAATATTTACCATTAATTTATTTTATATCATCAGTATTATTGAATTCTATAAACTCTCCTTTCAAAATTGATTCAATCTTCCCTTTACTATAGTAATATATGGAATTATTTTTCTTATCATTATTCGATTATATACATTTCATAATGATACTTTCTAATTCATCAAGGTTCTACATTCATATAAATATGTCCAATTAATTCTCTATATGAAAGAAATCAATTATAATAAAATGGAAATCATCTTTCTTTTGTAATCAGAAATCATCTTATTGCATTAGTTAACCTACATGATGTGTATAATTTCTCCACAATGGAAATTGAATAATATGATCATAAGGCATCTATATAAATAATGTGGTTGCTATCATTATAAACGATTCTATATGAAACTTAATAAATTGTTAATTATTTTTAAATTGATGTAAAATATTATGAAATGACATTAATAACATACATGCAGTAATAAAAATAAATAAACTATATACTTTTTATATAATCATAGAAAATATTTTTTCAAAAAAATATTTTTTCTAATACCATGAAAATACATATATGACATTTTTTAACAAAAAATGAAGATGGTGGTATAAAAAAATATAGTTATAAAAAACTTTCAATAAGATTACATTCCCACTTTGTAATTAAATTCAATGTTAATAGAAAATGAATTCATACAACATTATTAAACATCATTTTCAAGAATAAGAATAAAATTATATTTCAAACAATATTTCAAAATATAAATCTATAAAAAGGGAAGTTTTAATAGTAAGAAAGTCTATGATCAAAAATTATCTATGTAAGATAAAATATATGTTAATAAATAATATATAAAAATATCATTATTGAAACCCATATTATTTAAGGAGTAATAAAACATTATTTTGAAATGTGGTAAAGTGGAATATAAATATGAAACAAATTATAATATTTTGGATTTCAAAATAAGAATGGATAATATTGTTAGAAAAAAATTGATATATAAGAGAAAGGTTCCAAAAAAATCGATATTAGAAAAAAACCATTATGACATTGTTAACATTTAAATAAAAATACATTTAATGTGAAAAAAAGAAAAATAGAAAATTTTATACCATGAATAAAATTATTTATATTAAAATATATAAAAGTGTAGGTATATACACCATGTAAATTATTTTTTTGATATTACATAACTGGTATTGAAGAAGAATATTTGATATGAAAAACCCTAAACTATTTGTTAACAGTTGATTCTAATTAATTACGAGGGAACCATAAAAAAATATTAAATACAATGAAGGTAACATTAATAATAATAATTTAATACATTAGGGTTGTAATATTAACACAAAAATTTAGAATAATTCTATAACATTAAAACAATCCTCCATGAATTGAAATAGAGATGGAAACCCTTACATTATACTATTGAATTCCACAAAAGATCCTAAACATACTATATAATAAAAATAAAAATATCTATCAGTTCTTTTAGATTAATATTTTAGTTTATTATAATAATACAAAACTAATATATTAAAAATTAAATGTATATTTTCATCACAATATGTTAGTAATTCTAGTTATTTCAATTATATTTCCTAGTGGAGATTCCATACCTCATTCATTTGTAAAACGTTTATCATTAATAAATTATTCAATAAAAGTTAATTTTTAAAATTTTTATGATGTATCATTTCCGTTCCATGTCTATCATGTGTGTGTATTGTGAAAATGTAATCCATGCTGACTTCGGTTGAGGTAGTTCATAGATATAAATAGGTTAAATTATAAAAATCGATAATTATTTTGTCATCATTCTAGAACAATATTTATTAATTATAATAAAGTATAATAATATATACATTATTTGAAAATATATTTAGAACCATCCATTTAAGGTGGTGATAAAAAACGAAACACATCATCTATGGAGCTTGTTATCTAAATGATCTAAAAGGTCATGTTTTCATTTTTTGAATGAATGAAATGATTGATTTTAGATAATGATTTATATTTTATATATTCTTAAACTATTCTAAATATATTATTTATTAATTAAATACAATTTTATAATTATCTATGTATGGCTGTTATTAAAAATTAAATATGACTCTTCATGGAGGATGTAGTCTTCATTTAATCTGGAGCAAAATATATATATTTTTAAGGAATTTATTAGGGTAGTTAATGATTATACCATTAACATAATAAAATTTATGTATAATAATAATTATTTATTCATTATAATGAAATTGATAAAATATTTTTTAGTAGAAAAAGTTAGGAATTGATTAGTACCCTCATTGATAACAATAACCTTCTATTAAAAGACATAATAAAATAGATAATAAAGGGATTTTTTGGGCTTCAATGGGATTCAAAAATTTATAGTGTTATTAAAGGGAGGTGAAATGGTATTATTTCATATAGAAATTCTAATTTTTAGATAGTGTGTAAATCGGTGGTGTAATTGTAGAGTCCTAAAGCTTTATGTACATGGACTTTACATTACATTTTCGGAATACTTAATACATAACAATAACAAACAAAGAAACACCGTAATAGTTTAGTGTCTTTGGAAACTCGGAACATAATCTTCTAATCAAGGTGAAAGATCATCAACATCTCCCATAAAGATATTCCCCTTTTGTTTTCTTACCTAAAAACATTCTTTATATCCTCGGGAAATAAAAAATATAAATGGTGAGCTCAAATGCTCAGTAAGGGTAAGAATGGAGAAAATAAAACAAACAGTATACAATTGAACAAAAAAACATGAACATAATTTTTAAACATCAAAATCTTGAGCAGTGACATAAAACATGGTAGTACATAAAGCATAGATCATAATGAAAAATTAATCATTATAAAATAGATTGGAAATAAAACATATAATTGTGGAAAAAAATTAACCACAAGATATGAATTCCATATTAGCCAAGGCATTACTGCCAAGACAATCATAGTTGACAAAGTCCCTTTCTGAATCGAGTGCACTCCTCGTTTCAGTCTTGTAACACTGAACCAGATTAACATACTATTCCAGCCATGTCTATCTCATGAGATTTAAATATTTACTAATTTCATTGGAGGGATATATAGGTCCCACCCATCTCATAATGAAATTATTCTAACTTGTGCCACAACATGAATATAAATCATTCATCATTACCCAAAGTATAAAATGGGTTTCATAAACATCATCCCATCATAACATATTCCATACAAAAAATGTATATCATTTCATCATAAGAAATTTGAATCCATTTAAATCATAGAGAAATTATACTTGAAACATACCCATATGAAATAATGCCATCTTAAATGGAAAATGGTTTTGATAAAACACTTTTAAGGAATTTTTGAGGAAAATACCCTTTCTTCTTCAAAATCATTTTCTTTTCAGAAAATTCGATGAAATTTTAAAAGAAAAGTATTTTGTTGAAAATAGTCATAAAATCTTGTAGAGTAAGCTTCATGAAAATTAGTCATTATGAAATCGTAAAAATTTGTTCACACCATATAAGTAAAAAATAACATTCCTCTCTTTCTTTTGTTGGAAATGTGAAAAAGTACCCCTTGTGGTAAACAAATGTAATATTCCTTTAATAACATGTGGTAAATTTCAAAAATTGTTAAAAATAACATTAAAAGTACATGAAAATAGTTTTAGAAAATATGGGCATGGGTGATAACCATAACCCCAATAAATACCTACGAATAACAATCTCGGATAAGAACGAGATTGGAATAGTTATCCCTTACCTTATGTCTGATTTGCTTCGTATGTATCCGGACCACCTCTATAATGATTTAAATAATGTTATTTACTTATTACAGAATCAAATTCATTATTATGATATAATATATTGTTCAACTATGACTTTATAATACCTGTTCTTTTATAAATTCCATGTTAAAGCAGTGTTTTGGGTAAAATCGTTTCATTTATCGTACGTGTTTCGATTTGTTGTTTGTGATATTATTATTACATATATCAGGATTTACATACTTTAAAAATGTAAATCATGATTTATATAACATATATATTCAGTATATATAAATATATAATAGATAGATGAATGAAATGAAATACACCGTTCATGGAGACGGTGGGTTATACGTACACATGAACGTTGTTTTCCTTTCCTTATTGACTTGAATGGAATTAAGTAGATGAAATATATATATATATATATATTAGCATTATTATGTCATGTATTTCATTATTACTTAGTATATATACTTTATAATCATTCTTGAATTGTTAACATGGAAAATCAATCTCATCGCGTCGTAGAGACGGTAATCTGTACGTATGCACGAGCAATGATATTGTTCCTTTATTTATTCAATGTAATTGGAGTGGATGATATAATATCATAGAATCTGTATGATGTTATAATAATCATATATATTTATTCTTTACAGCATTATACCCATCCATGTAAGGTGGTGGTGGAAAAAAAGATTACACCACAGCGTGGAGACGGTATTCCGTACGTACGCACACACAATGATTTCGTTTTCCATAGGATGGACTGAAGGTGAAATGGGGATGTTTCATATTTATAATAATATATTATTATATATGTAATACTTATGTTATTGCTTTATAATGAAACAACTAAAGAAGAGTAATTTGAAGAAGAAAGAAAACTTGAAAGAATCAATAGAAGAGATTACCTCTTCCTCGACACACCTCCTTTAAACATTATATTAGGTAACTAGAGTTGGTCTTTTGAGAAGTTAGAACCTCTATGATATAACTAGAAAGGTTGAGAAGAGTAATTGTCAGGGGTTGGCTGAGCTTAAAGGCTCAAAAGGGTGTGAAGATAAGAGAGAAGGGTGCCCTTTTTATATGGGAGGAGAGGGGCGCCTTAGGAAAACTTAAAATATTATTTTATAATAATGTCATATTCGGTTATTAATAGCTCCAAATTGATTTATTTAGAAAATATTGTGGGGATGGGGCGAAAACCTATCAGCCAATAGATTTTAGACAAGTAGATGTTACTATTTTATCCTTATCATTTAGATTTAACTCAAAGTTAAACAATTTAACTTTAACCGTGTCTTTTTATTTTCTTACACTATATGTTTAATAAACATACTATAACAAGCCAAAAGAACCCCAAGTGGTTCATTATTAATATATATAATTATATTATTAATTAATTCATTTGGCCAATCCTTAGATTTTTAGGAATAAAATAACAATTAATAATATAATATTTGTTTTAAAAACTATTTTATGTCAATTTTGACACTATTTGGTACTTGTTTTTTGTGAAAATCATAACAGCAAGATTAGTTCTAAAAAATTAATTAAATAAATAATAACATGTCATATTAACCTAGAAAATTAGTGTAATTCATTAAAAGTCTCAAATTTCATTTATTTGGGTATTTATAATATCAATTAATTTAATATTTCATTATTTAGGTAATTACTGCATCACCCATGTGTCATAAATAAATTAAAATTATTTAATGTCTAAAAATTATAAATAAAATACAATTAGGTAGGAAATATTTTTATCTTTCTAGTGAATATTTATCGTGGAATTTATCTTATGTATAACTCTATATTAAAAATGTTTTAGTTATTAAACATTGAATATAACTATTTTAATTATTCTTTAAATAAAATAATTATAAATGTCCCAATCTAATCCAAGTGGACATAAAGGGTAATATTTTATCCCAAAGGTTGTTTTTTGTCAAACTACACATATCCAATAGAATTAAGAAATGTGTTAGGTTAATAATAATATCATTCTTATCCTTAATTACCCTATTTACTTTTAACTGTAGTAAATAAAAGAAAAAAGTTACTATTCACTAAAAATTATTTTTATTTTATTGAACAACATTTTACTCCTTCATATTAACTGTGTCTCTCAGATTTTCTAAATTCCACTCACATAAGTGGTAAAATTATGTATAATGTAAATTTTTAAACTCTCCAAGGAGGTGTGTAAAAGATGGTGAAACGTTCAATAAAATTTTTATATGTCTAAAATTATTATAAAATGACTCAAATGAAATAAGTTGACCTTATATAAGTATTATGTATCAATTTTGACCTAAAATAAATTTAAATAAAATAAATAATTATTTGTTTAAAAATTCGGATTTTAAATAGTAACCCAGTGTTTTCACTATTCATCAAAAATTGAAAGTTTTCAAGAAAATACCAAAAATTCACCCTAGGATTATTTCAATATTTTGAATCCAAAAATGAAGTCCATTGTGAAAAATAAAATTAATAAAATTTCAAAAAGTGGGTATTACTATTCTTAACGTCTAGTACATAGTAATATTATTATAGTATATCGTTTACTGAAACTCGGTATTGCGTACTACACACGCTATCGAGGAAGGTCTTGATTACATGTAATGCAAGCATAGTCAAAGATACGTTTAGTGAAACCTCCGTTTGGTGTTGTGTATAACATAATCAAAACATATTTCATTTATACATTAAACAAAATCTATACATAATGTTTCGTAATATAATTTCCACAAAACGAACTTGAAATTGTCTGTAACAAGAGCCATGAATAGTGTTGTATATACTGCAAGCTAATACTGTGTTGCATATAGTTCAAGCTAAATTAGTTTTAGTGTACAACATTAGAAATCAATGAAATTAAAAAGAATAATTCACATAAAATCTCGGTTTGTTACATTCTACCCTCCTTAAAATGAATTTCTCCCTCGAAATTCGTCTGGGTTATTAATGGTTTACTACTTGAAAGATTCATTCATAGAAACCCACATCGTAAATAGGAATACCAAAAATGAACTTTAAAAAATAAATTTCGAAATGTAACTGTTACCCAAATTAACTAATCCCTGGGTTTCCACATAGGAAAACATAGGTGAAAATATGGAAATGGAAAAAAAATCTGACCATTATGTTTTGATGGACAGTGGTAGAGAACATGGCTATGAAAAATCCAACAATCACAAAGCCATAAATTTGTGATGATCTAAGGTACCATCTGATTCATCATATATAAGATCACTAGGATATTATTTTTGTTTTCCAAGATCATTTTCATAACATTGATAAAAATTTACATAAGGAAAAATACTTACTTGATTTCAGTGTAATTTCATAATTGGTCATTCCATGAACAATACCAACTTCATCTATATTTAAAGAAATGAAGCCGAATTTTTCATTAATGAAGTGTTATCAGATCATGCGATAGAATGATAAGTCATCACATCTGTTTCTATGACAAAATGTTAGCATAAGTCCATCTATGGTGAGATTACTCGTATATGATTCCATCAATGGACATATACTTTATCTATCATACCGCTTAATAAAATAGAACTGACTTCTACTAACTAGGGACTTCTTCTAGGCCAGTTGTAGGTGCTAAAGGCTCATCACACTTCGGTTGTGGGTTCCATTCCCACAGCCTTGTCCGACGTGATGGGTTGTCAACTGTTCTTCATGTTTTCCCTTTTTTTAAACAACACTATTATAACATCACATCAATAATATTGAAAAAAAATTTAGCCTTAAACATTACTAACTTATGTCAAACATAAGTCATTCCAATCTTTAGTCTTATCTAAAATACTTTTGTCCATGCTCAAAGTATAAAGAAAACAATTACTAGAAATGACATCTACTGATCACGTGAATACCATCATTTATACCCCATATATTATACAATATAACTTGTTGGTCACATTCCAAACATGAGAATACCGTAATCATGTATTTTCTTGAAAAATGAATACCCATTGAACCTTAGTGAAAACATGAATGTTGTCAAAAGTTAACTCTTTCCACATACCAAAATCCCAAAAATTCTATATAGTCAAACCATAATATCAATTAGACCTTATATCAGTCATGTGCTCATGAATACTATCAAACATCTCATTATCTTCTTATCCCTTAATTATAAACATATCATCTACTTTCCAAAGATATCTGAATAACCATTCATGGTTACCAATACCATTCAACAAATACTTTCAAATACTTTAGGAAAAAAAGTAGTTTAACAATCCTTAGATGTGTCTTTATTCCATAGTACCATTACCTATACAACATAACTCTTGATAAACATAAATCATTCCAATACCATCTTAAACCATTGACAGAGCATCAACAATTATTTCATCTCACATAACATTTTTAGTCTCTTCATCATCATCAACATAAATACTACCCATACGACCATGTTGATTCTCTTCATGAGACTTTCCCTTAGGGAATTTATTTTCATAATTCTCATACATTCCATATTGATAACATTTAATCATTGTTGATGTCATAGAAATACCATTATACTTGTCCATGGTGTTAACTGAACCTTTTCCTTTGCACTTACTGGCTTTGTGTCCTTATTTTCCACACCCAAAGCATCTTCTATTTCCTTTTAAACATTCTCCCTGATGCCTCTTCCCACATGATTTACATGAGGGAAATTGAACTTTCTTTCCTCTATGATCATCAAGAAACTCCATCTTTCTCTTATTAGACAAGTCGGGATACTTACCAATGTTGAGATTATTGATCATATTATGAGATTGATGATTAGGCATAACAACGTTTTTTGGATTTCCAAATCCAATTTTATTTGGTTGCTAATGAATAATATCATTCCATTGTCCATCATATCCTCCAATATCGCGAATCTTCCTGTTTCCAACCATTTTCTAAAACCCAAAAAGAATAGTGTGAGAGGAAAAAAACATAATCAAGGGGGATTACCTTCAATATCTAACATATTTGGTTTAATTATAATATCTTTTCCATAATTTTAGGACTATAACCTATACATATACTTAACCTTAGGGACATCCCTAGATATACCTTAGAAATATCTCTAGGGATCTCACTAAAGTTTTCGCATCCTAGTTTCCAAAGGTTAACTAATCCTTTTCTTTGATACCAACTATAGAGGCCCAAAGCTTGTCGTACGTGGACATTACATTAAATTTTCATAATACATAATACATAATAAAAACAATCACACAAGGACCGTAATAGATTATTGTCTTTGGAAACTCATAACATAATCTTCTAATCGTGGTGAAAGATCTTCACCATCTCCCATTAAGATCTTCCCCTTTTTTTCTTACCTAAATCATTTCTTATATCCTGGTGAAAAGAAAACATATAAAGGGTGAGCTCAAATTCCCAGTAAGGGAATTCATGGATAAAATAAAACGAACCATATACATTTGAACATAAAAACATGAACATAATGTTTAAACATAAAAATCTTGAGCAATGATATAAAACATGGAAGTAAGTAAGGAATAGATAATAATGGAACATCAACAACGATAAAATATCTTGGAAATAAAACTTGTAATTATGGAAAAACATAATGAACATGATATGATTTCCATATTAGCTATGGCATTGCTTCCAAGGCCATCTTAGTGGACAAAGTCCCTTTCTAAATCGAGTTCACTCCACGTTTCAATCATGTAACACTGAACCGGATTAACATACTATTCCATCCATGTCTATATCATGAGATATAAATCTTTACCCAATGTATTGGAGGTAGATATACATCCCACCCATCTCATTATGAAAAAATTATTACTTGTGACACAACATGAACATAAATCATTCATCATTACCCAAAGTTTAAAATGGGTTTCATAAACATCATCCCATCATAACATAATCCATAAAAAAATGGATATCATTTCATCATAAGAAAAGTGAATCCATGTAAATCATAGTGAAATTATACTTGAAACATACACATATGAAATAATTCTATCTTATATAGAAAATGGTTTTGATAAAACACTTCAAATGAATTCTTGATGAAAATATCATTTCTTCTTCAAAATCATTTTATTTTCCCAAAATTCTATGAAATTTTAAAAGAAAAGTATTTTTTGAAAATAGTCATAAACTATTGTAGAGTAAGCTTCATGAAAATGAGGCGTTTTGAATCTGTAAGAATTCTTTCACGCTATATAAGTTAAAAAATAACATTCTTCTAGTACATTTGTCAGAAAAGTTAAAAAGATACATGTGTGGTAAAAAAATTAATATTCCTTTCATAACATGTGAAAAATTTAAAAAATGGTTAAAAGGGACTTTAAAAGTACATGAAAACATTTTTAGAAAACATAGGCATGGATGATAACCATAACCCCAGTAAATACTTACGAATAATAATCTCGGATAAGAATGAGATTGGAATAGTTATCCCTTACATTATGTCTGATATGATTTGTATGTATCCAGACCTCATATATAATGATTTAAATAATGTCATTAAATTATTAAAGAATCATATTCATTGTTATTATATCATATAAGGTTCAATTATGACTTTAGAATACTCGTTCTTTAATAAATTCCATGTTAAAGCAGCATTTTGGGTAAAATCATTTCATTAATCTTACGTGTTTCGATTTTTTGTTCTTGATATTATTATTACTAATATCATGATTTACTTACTTCTAGAATGTATATCATGATTTATATATCATATATATTCAGTATATATATATATAATACACAGATGAATGAAATCAAACACACTGTTCATGGTGATGGTAGGTCGTACGTACGCATGAATGTTGTTTTCCTTTCCTTATTGAATTGAATAGAATTAAGTAGATGTCATATATATTTATATATACATAAATACAGATGAATTATTATGTCTTATATTTCAATATTATTTATTATATATACTTTATAATCATTCTTGAATTGTTAACATGGAGAATGAATCACATCGCGTCGTGGAGATGGTAATCCGTACGTACGCACGAGCGACAATATTGTTCCCATATTTATTGAAAGTAATTAGAGTGGATGATATAATATAATTGAATCAGTATGATGTTATAATAATCATATATAGTTATTATTTACACCATTATACCCATCCAAATAAGGTGGTGGTGGAAAAACAGATTACAGCACAGCGTGGAGACAGTATTCCGTACATACGCACACGCGGTGATTTATTTTTATATCGGATGGATAGAAGGTGAAATGAGGGTTTTACATATTTATAATAACATATAAGTATATAATTAATACTTATGTTATTACTTTATAATGAAACAACTAAAGAAGAAGAATTTTATGAAGAAAGAAAACATGAACGAATCGGTAGAAGAGATTACAACTTCCTCGACGCACCTCCTTTAAACATCATATTAGGTCACTAGAGATGGACTTTTGAAAATAACATAACCTCTATGATATAACAAGAGTGGCATAGAAGAGGAATTGACAGGGGTTCGACAAGTTTCAAGGTTTTAAAGGGTGAGAAGAGAAGAGGGAAGGGGTGCCCTTTTTATAAATGAGGAGAGGGGTACCTTTAAAAAACATAAAATATTATTTTATAATAAAGTCATATTCGGTTTTTAATAGCTCCAAATTTATTTATTTACATGATAAGGTGGGTATGTGTCTCAATCCTCTAAACCAATAGATTTTAGACAAGTTTAGGTTACAATTTTATCCTTATCATTTATATTTAAATCTAAGTTAAATAATTTAACTTTTACTCTGTCTTTTTTTTCTTACACTATATGGTTAATAAAATTACTATAACAAGACCAAAGAACCCATAGTGGTTCATTATTAATACATATATATCCTTATATAAGTTATTTTTCTGAACCTTATATGTTTAGAAATTAAATAACAATTAATAATATAATATTGGTTTTAAAAACAATTTTATGTCAGTTTTGACACTATTTGGTTCTTGATTTTTGTGAAAATCATAAGTGCATGATTAGTTCAAGAAAAGTTAATTAAATAAATAATAACATGTCATATTAACCTAGAAAATTTTTGTAATTCATAAAAACACTCAAATTACATTTATTTTGGTATTTATAATATCAATGAATTTATTATTTCATTATTTTGGTAATTACTGCATCACCACTGTGTCATAAATAAGTTAAACTATTTAATGTATAAAAATTATAAATAAAATACAATTAGGTATTAAATAAGTTTTTATTTATAATGAATATTTACAGTCTAATTTATCTTCTGTATAACCCTATATTATATTTTTTTTAGTTATTAAACATTGATTTTAATTATTTTAATTCTTCTATAAATATAATAATAATAAATGTCCGAATCTAATAAAAGTGGACGTAAAGGGTAATATTTTATCCCTAATGATGTTTTTGGTTGAACTACACTTATCCAATAGAATTAAGACATGTGTTAGGGTAATAATAATATCATTTTTACCCTTAATTACCCTATTTACTTTTAACCGTGGTAAATAAAAGTAAAAAGTTACTATTCACCAAAAAAAATATTATTGAACCAAATTTTACTCCTTGATATTAACTATTTCTCTTGGATTTTCAAAATTACACTCATAGAAGTGGTAAAATTATGTTTTATGAATATTTTCAAACTCTCCTATAGGTGGGTAAAAGACGGTGAAAAGTTCAATAAACTTTTTATATGTCTAAAATTATTATAAAATGACTCAAATGAATAACATTGAACTTATATAGGTATTATGTATCAATTTTGACCTAAAATATATTTAAATAAAATAATTACTTATTTATATAAAAAGACATTTTTTAAATAGTAACCTAGTGTATTCACTATTCATCAAAAATTGAAATTTTTCAGAAAAATACAAAAACTTCACGCTAGGATAATTTCGATATTACGAATCAAAAAATGATGTCCATTTTAAAAAATAAAATTTATATAATTTTAAAAAGTGTGTATTACTAATCATAACGGCTACTTCATAATAATATTATAATAATATATGATTTAGTGAAACTCGGTATTGTGTACTACACATGCTATCAATGAAGGTATTGATTGCGTGTAATGAAAGCCAAGTTAGGGATGCGTGTAGTGAAATCTCCATTTGGTGTTGCGTATAACATAATCAAAACTTATTTCATTTATATATTAAATAAAATATATACTTAATGTTGCGTAAAATAATTTCCACAAAACGAACTTGAAATTGTTTGTAACAAGAACCAAGAATAGTGTTGTGTATACTGAAAGCTAATACGATGTTACGTATAGTGAAAGCTAATTTTGGTTTAGCATACAACCCAAGACATCAATGAAATTAAAAAAGAATAATTCTCATAAAATATAGGGTTGTTACAGTAATCCTTTCTTTATATGTTAAGGGTGTTATATTTTTATAAATATAAAAATGAAAAATTTATTATTCCTACATTCTTAGTCCAAATGTTACAAATAATGGAGGTTTTATGAGGATATGGTAGATAAAAAAAATTCCGAAAATAGTTTTTTGGTATGGTTTTTGCAATATTAAGTCTTTTATTCCATGTCTTAAATTTTTAGTACAATATAATTATTCTGCAGTAATTCATTTTCTATCCCTTTTAATATAAATTAATTTTTAAAAAATTTGAACTTGTTACCTAATTTTACCATGCTTATTAAAAAGTAGAAAAAAATTTATTAAATAAAATTTTTATGTTTGAAAGAAAATAATAGTAATACTATTTCACATAACATGTAATGTCCATTTATAAAAATATATATTTTTAAGCATAAAAATTATTTTTGGGATAAAATTATGAATATTGTTAATTTACATAAAATTATTTATTTTAATAATATAAAATATGATTTATGTGCCTATTATAGAAATCAAATACTAAAATACACGAGGTTAATATTTAAATAAAAGAAAATAACAAAAATAGTTTATTTTGGGATAACATATTTCTTGAGTTCAAAAATGTGTAACCTATGTTTTATAAACTTATCATAGTTTATTTATGTGAATTATTTTATTAATTAATTAAATTTTTGATTGATATTTTTTTAAAAAAAATATGTAATAATTATGCCCTGATGAATTCATTAATACTGTAGTATTGTTGAAATCTATATTATTCAATATATCTCTAAATTTAAATATTTAAGAAAAATACCAAAAATAAATATAAAATAACATTTTATAATGAATGTAAAAATGAAGTACCATTTTCTAAATTATAATTCTAAAATTTTGTTAATTAACTTTTATGTTTGAATAAAATAATTTAATAAAATATATTTTTTATGAGAAAGTCTATTTCCTTTTTAAAAATTGAATGTTCTTATTCATTCATCATTATAATTATAAATTAAATTATTATTATAAAATATTAATTATGAAAATAGAAATTACAATCAAATAAAGAATATATATTTTGTTTATAAAAATAAAAATACATCTTTAATTAAACAAAATGTTTTAGAAAAATTCCCTATTATGAGGGAAAATACATTATTATTTATTTAGTTATAACAATTATAATTTTTCAATTAATAATTATTGAAAATTTACCTTTTTTCATAATAAATATATTTCAAAATAAGGATATCTTAATTGATTCACTTAAACATACTATATTATAACAATTATATTTAGATAAAATAATTATATCTTAATAAAATGTATCATGATTTATCATTATTTGGGGTTTCATGGGAAATTGTTTTTGAATTAATATTAATTTAATTGAAAATTAATACAAAATTCATAGGGTGTTTCAATATGATCTTATTGAAAATTCCTCCATGACTGGGACATGAACATCATGTGAAGTAGGGTAAGATGTTGCCTTCATATATGGTTCCATTTGAAATTTTTGACCAAATTTGAAATTATCAATCCCACTAAGAGTTTCCAAAAGTATAGTTCTATGAATAACTTGTTTCCTTCATCCTAGGTGAAATATACTAACAAAATTAATATAATGTAATATTGAAGGACATTATAGATTTAGAGCTAGATATTTCCCTTCTGTAATGGATTGTGAGTATTTTTTATTAGAATGAGAAGATCTTGAGAGCACGTAATACATATATGGTGAGAGTAGTATGGTGGAATTGTTTTATTTAAGAGTACATGTTGGAGGATATGATCTTATGTGGTAGAAATAAATTTCATTACTTTAGGAGTTTAATTACCGTTGAATATTTTTTTTGGATGAAACGACCTATGGTGTGGAAGAATTGAATTATTTTTTTGACCTATCGGAAACTCTAAATATTGGTTTCAATAATTATTATCTATATTTTTGAATTTTTAGAGTAGTAGTGAACATTTCATCATCATGTACAATTTTCTTGGGGACCATCCAATATTATTGTGTATGTCAATTAGCAAGAAAATTTTGGGTTTATGGTCTTTGCAAGGTCCTATGGGACAGTTGTATTTGGTACCTCGAACCAACAAAATTTGTAATATCTAATAAAAAAACATTGATACAATATATAATCACATGACGATTAATATTGTAAACAATTTTAACGTGATAATTACATTAGATTATTTTTTTGCATAAAATTGATAGAAACGTTACCATTATAATATTATCCCCTAGATTTTATGTATATATTCTTAATATATATATTTTTTTGTCTTGAGAAAACAATATTAATTGGACACATATTTTGTTTGATTATTAAGTTCAGGAGGTACATAAGATATTGAAACTTCTTTTCATAGAATTTTTACTTTTGTAATCTCTATTAACGAAGGATTTGAGGATAGAACCTCTAAAATGAATTTTTCTTGTTCACATGTCATTAGACATTAATATTTTTAAAAATCTATCGTTATCTTTAGTATTATGGTTGTTATTACCATAGATCATGAATTATGTACTATTATTTACATGTGAGAATCATGATAAAATATGATTAGGGAATGGTTTCATTTATTGGTTGTCTAATCAGTGATGTTACATTTAATGAATAAGTTAATAATTAATTTATACTATCAGAGTTAATGAAATAATATATCATTATCCCTTTGATTAAAAAGGAACTGTTTCATTAAATCAATTGAAATGGTAGTTTATGTATGAGTTTATTTAAGAGATTTCAGAAAATATAACTTATGTTAATGTGATGAAATAATAATTCACCTTTATTGATCAAATATTAGTTGAAAAAATTAATATATTACACTATATCATTTTTTTGAATGATTTTCAAATAAAGTTAGATTATTTTATAAAGGCTCATGTTTCGATATAATGAATTTGAGTATAGGTTTGTCTTTTCCCTCAGATTCTTTTCACTGGTAAAATTTACATCTTAACATAAGATATTGTCTTAGAAATATTTTATGACCACTCATTCTGTCCGAAAACTGGGTATTTACCATATGATAATATTTTGGTAGAATTTCATGTAGTTCTAGTTTTGGTGGAATATTAAATACTTAATAAATGGAATATTAAATTATCAACAATGGTTTGGGTGGTGATATGTTTGAATGAATATTCATATTGAGATTATTATTCCATAGTTGAGTTTTGAATAGTGGGTTATTTTGGGTAAGTGTAAGCCATCATTGGGTTTTCGGACTCATGTCATCTGTATAAATAGAAAATTAATTAATTAAATAGACAAGGTAAAGAATCCATTAATCCTAAATTTATATCACACACTATATGAGATGAGGGATGGTTCTCCCTCATGTGATTCCCAAATTGATAGGATAAAAGGGAGGATATTACATTGGACTTTATCCATGGTGGTGATTGTGACCAGATCGAGGTGAAGTGTCATACATGAGAATAATTAGACCTAAACCATCGATGTTTATACAACAAGGATGGTTTTGGAGTTTTATGTCTTGATACAACTAGATTACTTTTTAATGTTTTATAGCTTTTTTAATAATGATATAGACCCATAGAGGGTCAATCAGTACTTTATTGGAAGGAAAATATGAGTTTCGTTAAGTTTTTAGGGGTTTCCAATTTGGAAATCCCAATCACAAGGTGTTTAGTTTAGGAATAAAGTTCATGTTTACATCCCATTTGGGTAATAAGATCATTTTAGGAGTATGTAATGTGTGTAGGGTATACATTTAATTTACTGGTACTCGGATGTGTAGCTATATACCTGGCCAAACATCCAGTGTGAGAACAATTGGGTGGGTATAGTTCACATCCATACCCCATCTAGGTCACATTACATGTATAAGTACACATCCAACAAATATACATGGCCAGACAGTGTTAGGTACACAACTAGGCACACTATGTAGGGTACACACACTGTACTGAAACAAAACACAATGTACTCATATTTTTAATGCCATGTCCTGATGGAGTACACACCCTTGTGGGGTTATGTTTGCAAACACAATGTACTATGGAATTAACACCATATAATACCACATCATTATGTTTTTTTGGGTTTTGGATGTTTTGGAACTTCAGAGTTGGAAGTAGACATAAGAGGGGTCTATTTTTACTTTTTTCCAACATAGATCACAATGGTGAAACCCATCGAGTGTTTTGAGGACTTCTAAGAGGTAGTTTAGTTTCTGCATGTTATGAAATATATTTTTTCCTCTATAAAGTGAGATTTTCAATCTCTTGGGGGGAATACTGGGGTTGATACCCATGAGAGGTTCATAAAAATTATTGGATGATGTATTATTGGTTCATTGTAGATACTTATTAGAGTTGGGATGATATTTGCCCTAGTAAATGAGACTAAGTGGACACATGAGGTGGTGAATAGGTTGGGTGTACATGAAAACCAAGGATTTCATTGAAAGGGGTTGGGAATGTGGAAATTTTCACTTACGAGTACATAATGTATTTGATTACTATGATACAATGAGATTATATGGATTGACCTGAATGATGTTTTTCCCATTGAGATAGGTGATGGAACAAATATTTGGTTCTTACTATCAGATAGGGTAGATATTCTCTTGATTAATGTGGGTGTTTATATATACCTTTATATGTTTTCATTGGGTTTTGATTAGGATTGGTGTATGCCCATGGTGAGGTTGAAATGTGTTTCAGATACCACATTAGATCCTACTATATAGATAGGGGATGAAATGGTTTTCTTGCAAGAATGAGGTTGTAGATATTTTTATGATTCTATTCGGTATAGTGGATTTGATATTATATATAAATATATATGAGAAATAGGTCATAACAGATTATCTAGGAACCATGAATTTAGGTTCCATACCGACTCTTGAGAAACTATGATATTATGTGAAAGAATAACACTCTAAAATGTATGACATTAGGTGAAAACATGACACACTAGGAACCATGAAATTAGGTGACATTCAAATTCTATAGAGACTATCAGATTTGGTTCTAATCTAATTACCAAGGAACCACATTATAATTTAGAGGACCAATGCTCTGTATCTTGGGATTATGTTCAGGAATTATACTATAGGAACCACTAATGATATATAATATATATGGATTGGGCTTTTTTACTAATGCTCTGTATCAAATTTTTGACTACTACATTGTTGTTCTAGACACATATATTATTTATGGTGAAATGGAAGGTGGACTAAGACTCAAAATCCATGGATTAAGTTATTACATAATTCTTAAGGGGTTAACTGTATACTGAGTTGTATGGAATAAGGACTACCTCAATATATCTAGGGTTTAGGTGAATGACTGATTATCCAAACACTACTATTTGAGGTAATTGTTTGAGAGATTATACAAATACTTTGTTTATTAGTTGTACATTAGCCTGGGATTTGTACACAAGACTATTTTATATTGGTACAATTTAATAGGTAATGAGTAAATTAATACGGTTTGGATAGGGATTTTATGTTAGTGAATTTCGTATGATTTTTTATGATGCACAGACATTGATACGTTCTTAGGGACACCATTTTCATTGGTCATAGTAGGTATGACCAATACAACTCCAAGACATGAGGATCTATGTTGGTATTATTTTAATGTACGCTTGGTATGTTTTATCTCTTATGAAAATACGTCAGGAGTATAGACATATGGAATTTGCTTATTGGTTCCCCGTTAGTGGTGGCCAACTAAGATTAATTGATCATCCCATGTATGTGCACATCGGTGTTTGTGAAAACATTATGTATGATTTTTGGTCGATAAAAATTGTATAATGGATATAAAAATGTATATTATTGTATGATCGAGAATTTTTCATGTGGGGAGTTGGATTATTGGGTCGAATAATCCTACCTGGTTACTAGGGACTAGGTATGTGACATGTCTCAAAGCGGGGAGTACGTCCTGATGAATATATTTTTAATTGTTTATTTTGTATATGTGACCAACCTAGTGGGAAATCAATGTTGTTTATATAGAATTAATGTTTGGTCAATTATTTTATTTTTTTTATTTTTTTATATATTATATGATGTCTATAATTTTTGGTTATTTACATCTTGTTTCATCACGTTGATAAGTGGTTATATTCTTCTAATAGTTCCACCTTAGACCCCACATGCTAGTTATAAGCCTCTGGAATCTAAAGAGATACACTTGATGTCTTGTGGAGTACCATATTGGGCCACTAATGCAATGATACATGAGTCAACATGTTATAGAGATGTATTAAAGGTGGTTACATTTTCATTATTTCACTATTCATGGTTTTTAGACTAGATAAATTTGAATGTGTTAGAACCTATGATCGATATTGGTGGTTTCATCATAAAAAATTATTCTAGATGGATTTCAATGTTACCATAGGATATTATTTATGTTATTTGTTTCTGATGTTATATTTTCTTATAATTTTACATCTAGTGATGATTTTATTGTTTGGATTTGATAAGATATGATGGATTTATTTATTTTTTCCTATAAAAATAGGGGCTATTGTTTTGTTTTGACTCTATTACTATAGTGGAAAGATATGAATCATGTATCATTTTAAGAATATGTGACAAATAATTTTTCTTTTAGGTATTTTCTTATGATGGATGGTTTTGTGGATATATGGTGATATGATCGATGAAAAAGACAATGGACCAACCCTTATACACAATATGTGAAGTCTCCGTAATAGGTTAGTATTGTATACGTATCAGGATATTGAAACCTAATGGGTGGTATTATTTTGAGGTTTGTTGTGTGGATTTATTTTCTATGGAGTGATCTGATGTGTAAATGGTTAGACCAGACTAGATCTATTATTGTGTTTATGCCCTAATTTTTGTAGAATAGCTATTAATTTATTATAGAACATTGTTTGACTAATAAGGATTCCTAAAGGGTGGATATGTACATGATTGTGGAAGAACGTGGGATTCAGAAGGTTTAATGGGGTTTTGGGTTTTGAAATCATTATCACATATCATGTAGTTCAGTAACACACATAGCGTGTTCTTCCCATTTAGGGATTAAATTAGTTGTACTATTATACACCACATTTAGGGAATAAAGTATATAGATTAGAGATCAACTATGTTTCCAAGTACACAGCTAGGCAACCCATGATAAGGTACAAATCCTAGTAGAGTAAATAGAAAGACCCCATATGGTTCACATTCCATATATAAGTACATTATGGGGATACATACATTCCTAGTCCATATGAGGTACATGGTTAGGTACCAAATGTAGTATTCCAGCAATGTACCAAACATATACACTATGTACATGTGTATTACATTCCAATTCTAATGGGTGTACATTTACCTATGGGGTTAATTATGTACCAACAATGTACTCAATAATATAAGATGCACATTTCTCTTCTGTCACCCTTTTGAGGGGTTTGGATATTTTTGTTCCAAGGAGTATGAATTTGAAACAAGGTTAGTCTATTTTGAGTTTTTTCCACCTAGACTACAATTGTGAAACCCTTGGATTCTTTTCATGACATCAAAGAGGTGGTTTGGGGTGAGTATATTATAATAGATATGTACCACTCTAGAAAATGAATTCTATATCTTCTGAGGGGAAGAAATTTGTTGGGATCTGAGAGACGGTTATGATAATTATTTTAGTAGAAATCAAGGGTTAATTAGAGACTCCCATTTGAGTTCTAATGAGATTGACCATAGTTAGTGGGACTGAATTATGACATGAGTCGGTGGATATTTTTCAAGTAAGTATTATACTATTTTTTGTAATGGGTTCATCTAGGGGCAATTTTATTTCATGAGGACTTACTTCTGTTAATACCTTTGATTCCGTGAGATGTTGTGGACAAGTTTGAAGGATGTGTTACCTTGAGAGATGGGTTATAGACCAATATTTTGGTTTATAGAAGTATAAAAGGTATAAATGATGATGATGGGTGTGGGAATTTGGAAATCCCATATTATTTACTCATTTTGTTATGTTGAGGTTTTTTTATGTTCATGTGGTGGTTGAGATGTAGTTTGTTTTCCATGTTAGAGGTTGGTATACTGATAGGGGAGGTGAAGATTTTATTGATGGATTGAAGAACCTAAAACATTTTCTTGTTAGGTATAATAAACATGATGTTATATATATATATATAATTTACATTTATTCAAGATATTAGTTTCTTGAATAACTCTCTATGAACCATGATATTAGATCCCATAACAATCCTTTGGGAACTATGAGATTAGGTTCTAGAATTACGCTCTCGGAACTATAAGATTAGGTTCCTAACTAATGCACTTGACACCATCATATTAGGTTCCAAAATGAAACTTAAAGAAAAATGATATTTGTTTTTGGACTGGTTGTAATGCCCTAACCCCATAATCTCAGAGTTGGTGCATTATTACGTATTATTTTCATGATCACAAATGACCATTTCTTGAAAGAAAGATTAGTTTAGTAGACTTTGAAGTTCTAGATAAATTCATTCGGTTTACATTACATCATAAAATGGAAAACTACAACAAAATTATTTCCATAGGCAACAATGAGATCCCATAGACTATCCATACTGGTCAGTCACAATATACATCTTTCCATCCAGGAAAAAATAAAACATAGAATGGGGTGACCTCAGATGCTCAGTAAAGATACCAATATAGCGGAAACATTCATAAATATGCACAACCATTTAAGGCAATGTATAATATTAAAACAAAAGCCTTTTAAACATTAACTTCACCATAATAAGACAAAGATAAAATCAAAAAATTCCATTTACATATTCTCATTGGTATTCTACTAGTCTAATAATCACATGAATTATCAATATCCACTTTCATAATGATGGAATGTATAATGCCAGACTTTCATAACCACATAGTCAAGGCCTTGTGCCAAGACTACAAATAATATTTTGTCAAGGCCTTGTACCAAGACTCTAGTTTGTCTCATGATACCTACCACTGCATCGAGGAGATATAGTGGGCTCCACCTATCTATTACTATGTCCAATGTATTCCTTGTATGAAAACGTTGAAACATAATCTGAACATTCATATTAAAACTATAAGGCCCCATCCTTAAACCTTACTTAATCTTGAGTTATTACAAGATTACACATTGAGGATCTTTTCGGGTTTAGAGTTTTAGAGAATTAGATCATAAAACTTGCATTACATTCCACATATAAACGAAGTGGTTACATAAAGATAGTATTCTTAATTCCAATCAATGGAAACACATTTAAAATAAAACATGGATTATTTCTTGACACATCCTTGACTCTATCATCTTATCATGTACCTTTCCCTTGACCTGTGAAAAACATTTCAAAAACTTGGGATGAGCATAAAAACTCAGTATGGGTTATAAAAAAAACATGGAAAGGAAACATGAGTTCATATATACATAAGAATAAAATCATACTTTACCCATAAAACATAGGCACATTAACATACCTCATAAAATCATGAATAAATCATAGAAATCAAAAGACATAAAGGTAACTTGAGGCATTCATAACATTCTTACGTAGGGAGTAACACTCTTGGTTACGTTTGGAATACCCATCACAGTATATTCCCTAAAATCTCTTCGGAGAAACCTTAAAGTTTCACTCCTTCGCGTTACCCAATGCATTGGAGAGCTATAACGGGCTCACCCGCCCTTAGTTTATCACAGAACCACCCGTCTTCATAATAATGCCCAAGAACCATAACATAATAATATCACATAAAACATGCATAAAGGAAACATAACATTTCCACATTTCAATCATGAGATATCAATAAAACACATTGATATAATAAAAACATTATGAAAACCATTTTCAATACCATAGTAAAACATGGTATTTATTTTTCGTTTTTAAAAAAAAGTATGGCTTGTAGAGGAAGCCGAAACTCAAATAACGGTCACAACGGCGGAGATGTCATTGTCGCCGCATAGGTACGACAAAAACATTCCCTTTTGTCGATTAGTAAACGCTTCGTATAAAAAAGATTTCTTTTGAATAAACGTAAAATTCAAAGGGGTTTGTACACCGTATAAAAGAAAGTTGTGTATAAAATAAAATATGCCTCAATGAAAGGAGATTGAGACGAAGTCCCATACCTCGTATCCGACTTGACCCGACCGTTCTTTAATCTCCTGAATAATAAACTTGAGTTAATCTATACTTAATTATGAATCTTTTTCAAGTTCATTATTCCTTTTATACCATGTTATGAACATCATGTAATCAGTTAAGTTAATAATGTTCATTTTGTAGGTATTTGGTTCTTAAGTCAAAAATAGACTTCTTACACTTACATGTTGTTAATTTGGTCAAAGGATCATTATATCCAGAATGGTATTCATGATGTAGATATCATATATGTCATATATATCCAGTACATACATGCATTTATAATATTACATAATCATTTAGAGGTAAGAAATGAAATGCACCGTTCATGGAGACGGTAAGCCGTACGTACGCATGAACGCTACTTTCATTTCTATTTCGTATTTTATAGAATAGAATCATAATGATATAAAGGTATATTATAATTCCAGTATAATATCATATATAATATCATAGTTCCATCCTTTATATGTCCCACATATGGTATTTAACGAATCAAATCACTTTGAGGGGGCGGTAGTCCGCACTTCCTAAAATGAAGATATCGTGTTTACCCATAATGGAAACCATAAAGGTATGCCCAAAATTAAAAAAACAGAAGCTTAAGGAAAACATAAACATATTATATATCATATATAAAAATAGTGACATCATAATGGCCACCTTTGAAGGTGTTAAATGAGTGTTGAACAATCATCGTTTCGGGAGGCAGAATTTCTCCATCCACGGAAACTGTATGTTCTTTAACCATTTGATGCAGTTGTGTGAGAGTGTAGCTCAAATAAATATTATAACAACATCCTAGTATATTGAAGATTCTGTTTTTGTTACAAAAGAATTAAATAAAAAGAGTTTAGGGGGTTGGAGAAGCAAAATAAAACAAATGAACATGAGAGAATGAATTACCTTAAAAAGTGTAACTCCTTTTGATTTGAGCCTAAAGGCTTCCTTTGAAAGGATTATTCCCAAAGGGAATCCTCTAGGATGAGGAGAGGGATGTGGAGAGAGTAACTGGGCAGGGGTTGGCCGAGCCAAAGGCTTGAGTAGTGTGTGAAATGAGTTAGAGGTGGGGGCCTTTTAAAAGAGGAGAGGAGGGGCACTTTTGGAAAGTAAAGAAATATTAATTTATTTGAAAATGTGTTTCGGTTTCAAAAGGTCCCACATTGATATAATTCGTGTATATGGTGATAAGGCTTATAAATACACTCATCCAATAAGTTTTGGACATGTGTAGTTCATAGATTTTACATTATCTTTCCATTTTATTTAAATCGTCAAATAATGATGTCATCGCTGCATCATTATTATGTCATAAATAATTTAATTTATTTAATGTCTAAAAATCATAAAAAACTACTATGTTGTAGGAAATCTCTTTATCTTTCCAATGAATATTTATAATCAAAAATATGATCTTTATAACCCCATGTAAAAATTGTTTTCGTAAAACATCTCTTGTTTGTGTCATTTTTACTTTAACATTTAATAAAAAGTTATTTATGTCATTTCCAAACCAAAGTGTCTCCATGGGGTCCCCAAGTTGACCCATGGCTTGTATTGGTCGGCCATGACACAACCAATAATGTTGGGACATGTGTCTAGGTCATTTCATATTATTAAAGCATTATTTATACCTTAAACTACACTAATTACCACTAATCGCGATTAAAAACTTAATAAGTTACTATTCACCAAAAAATTATTTTAATCTCATTGAACGACATTTTACTTATTAATGACAACCATGTATGTCAGATTTTAAAAATTCAATACACATTAGTGGTAAACTTTCATTTAACTGAAAAATCAGTTTGCTTGATTACCACTTAGTGGTTTCACTATTTATCAAAAATTGAAGTTTTTCAAAAAATTACCAAAAAATCACCCTAAGCTATATTTGATATTCCGAATTCAAAAATGAAGTCTAATTTACAAAATTCAAATCATATAAGTCACATTAATTAATTTAATAATTAATTCCCGCTGCCAGAGCAAATAGCATGTTTTTACAAAACAATTAGTATCAAAAGATTGACACCAGTTTAAGTCTAATTTCAAAGTGAAATTGATTCCAATGACCACCATTGGATAAAATGGAAAATATATATTCATATTACACATTAATACCAATTCAAAATATAATATAATCATATAAATAAATTAGATTAAAAAGAAGTTTTGATGTAAAATGAAGTATTTTTCACTATTCATTAAAAAATGAACATTGTCAGAAAAATACAAAAAATTCACACAAGGTAAATTTTGATGTCCCAATCATAAAGGATAAGTTTAATTTGACAAAAATAGTTTATAAAATTGTCATAATATAGATTCAAAAATGGTTTTCCATCAAAAGGCACTAAAACAATCTTTTAAGAATATTATTGTATTCCATGCATAAGATTGTATTTATTTTCATTTTAAGCCTCTATAACACTATCTGAATCATTAATAGACATAGATAAAAATATCTATTATTCATTACTTACTTGGGATGTTACATCCTTCCCCCCTTTAGAAAATTGCATCCCCACAATTTATTTACTTATCGAATAAATGGTGGTACTTATCCCTCATTGCATTTTCAGATTCCCATGTTGCCTCTTCAATCATGTGGTTTTTCCACAAAACCTTTACTTAGTGAATCACCTTTTTCCGTAACACTTGCTCCCCGTGGTCAAGAATCTGGACCGGTTGTTCCTCAAAAGATAGGTTCTCTTCCATCTGAACTACCTCTGGACTCAAAACATGAGATGGATCTGGCATATACTTTCTCAACATCGAAACGTGAAAAACATTGTGTACCCGAGATAAACTCGGAGGTAAAGCCACTCGGTATGCAACTGATCCTACTCTCTCCAGAATTTCGTATGGTCCAACAATCCTTGGACTCAACTTTCCTTTCTTACCAAATCTCATCACGCTTTTCCAAGGAGAAACCTTGAGAAAAACATGATCACCTACCTCGAAAGATAGATCCTTCCTCCGGTTATCCGCATAACTCTTCTGCCTGCTCTGAGCTGGTCTCATGTGTTTCTGAATCAGCTGAACTTTTTCTGCCATCTCTTCTACCAATTCTGGTCCCATCAACTTCCTTTCACCCACTTCATCCCAGAAAGCTAGAGTTCGACACCGCTTCCCATATAATGCCTGAAATGGTGCCATCTGTATACTGGAATGAAAACTGTTATTATATGAAAATTCAACCAAAGTAAGATGTTGGTCCCAACTTCCCTGATAATCTATAGAACAAGCTCGTAGCATATCCTCCAATGTCTGAATTGTTCGTTCTGACTGCCCATCTGATTGAGGACGAAAAGTTGTACTAAAATTTAATTCAGTACCCAACGACTTCTGAAGGCCTTTCCAAAAGTTAGAAGTAATCCTGGGATCACGATCCGATACAATGAAGAGAGGAACTCCATGTAACCTGACTATCTCTTTAAGATACAAACAGGAAAGTTGATCAAGAGAGAAAGTATCTCGTATAGCAAGGAAATGAGCAGATTTGGTCAATCGATCAACAATAACCCAGATTGCATTATTACCTCGAGATGTCTTCGGTAATCCAACAACAAAGTCCATGGATATATTCTCCCATTTCCACTATGGCACTGGTAAAGGATGAAGAATCCCTTTCGGTAACTACCGCTCTGCTTTAACCTATTGACATGTCAAACACTTCACAGTAAAATCAGCAATATCTCTTTTCATTCCATCCCACCAGTAATACTCCCGCAGATCTCTATACATCTTAGTACTACCCGGATGAACTGGAAACAGAGAACTATGAGCTTCACATAACAACTCCCTCTTCAACTGTGAATCACAAGGTACACACAATCTCCTCCCAAATCTCAAAACACAATTATTATCAATGTTGAATTCAGGCAACTTACCTTTCTGAACCAGCTCTACCTTTTTCTGCAACTCACTATCTTGCTTCTGTGCCTGCTTGATTCTATCTGATAGAGAAGATCTCACTGATACCTGAAACAAAACAGAAGGACTGCCTGCACCAACAACTTCTATGCCAAAGTTCATCAAATAGTTAACCAAAGGATCACATTCCAAACGCAACATTGTTAATGAAGCATTACTTTTTCGACTCAAAGCATCAACCACTTTATTTGCTTTTCCCGGATGGTAATGAATTGTACAATCATAATCCTTGATTAATTCCAGCCATCTCATTTGTCTCATTTTTAACTCTTTCTGAGTGAATATATACTTTAAACTTTTGTGATCGGTATATATTTCACACTTTACTCCATACAAATGATGCCTCCAAATTTTTAAAGCAAAAACAACAGCAGCTAGTTCCAAATCATGTGTAGGGTAATTTACCTCATGAGTTTTCAACTGTCGTGAAGCATAAGCAATTACCTGATCATTCTGCATTAGGACGCAACCAAGTCCTTTCAATGAAGCATCACTGTATATAACAAACTCACCATTCCTGGAAGGTAGTGCCAAAACTGGAGCATTCACCAATCTTCTTTTCAATTCCTGAAAACAATCATCACATTCTTTTGTCCAGATAAACATAACACCCTTCCGAGTTAGCTTAGTAATTAGACTAGATAACCGTGAAAAATTTCTAACAAACCTTCGGTAATAGCCCGCCAAACCAAGGAAGCTACGAATCTCGGTTACATTTGTGGGTCTTGGCCATTCTTCCACAACTTTAGTTTTTGCAGGATCAACAGTTATTCCATCTTTAGAAACAATGTGACCAAGGAAAGAAATTTGTTGCAACCAAAACTCACACTTGCTGAATTTCCCATACAGTTTCTTTTCTTTTAAGGTTTGCAAGATAACCCTTAAATGTTTTTCATGCTCCTCTTTACTTTTAGAAAACACCAAAATATCATCAATGAAAACCACCACAAACTTATCCAAGAACTCATGGAAAATTCTATTCATTAAGTCCATGAATATAGCAGGTTCATTGGTTAGCCCAAAAGGCATTACTACAAATTCATAATGGCCATATCTCGTACGGAATGCGGTCTTCGAAATATCTGCCTCCTTTACCTTCAGCTGATGGTACCCCGATCTCAGGTCAATCTTTGAAAAAAACTGAGCTCCCTGGAGCTGATCAAACAAATCATCGATATGAGGAAAAGGATATTTGTTCTTAACAGTGATATTATTCAAGGCTCTATAATCAATGCAAAGTCTCATAGAACCATCTTTCTTTTTAACAAATAAAACAGGAGCACCCCATGGTGATGTGCTAGGTCTAATGAAACCTTTCTCTAATAAATCTTGAAATTGCTCCTTCAACTCTAAAAGTTCAATTTGTGCCATTCGATAAGGGGGTTTTGAAATTGGATTAGCATCAGGAACTAAGTCAATAGTAAACTCAACTTCCCGATCTGGTATTATTCCAGGAAACTCATCAGGAAAACATCAGGATACTCATTTACCACTGGAACATCATTAATCAAAACAGTTCCTTTATTTTCAATGATGTGTGAAAGGTAACATTCGTTCCCATCTTTTACAAGTTTCTCGGCCTCTTGATATGCTATCAAAAGTAAGGGTTCATTCTTGTAAACAAACTGAAAGTCTTTCTGAAAAGAAACTTCTTTAGCTCTACAGTCAATCTTAGCATGGTAAATAGAGAGCCAATCCATAACCAAGATAACATCAAACTCTACTAGAGGTTGAACAATAAGGTTTTCAAGTAGGTTCTTTCCACAGATAAGAATAGGAAGATTCTTATAAATTCTTTTTGCCTCAACATTTCCCCCAGGTCTTTTTACCAAAAGTTCAGGAGTCATTTCTTGAGATGGTATTCCCATTTTACTAGAAAAGGTTTCAGAGATGAAAGAATGTGTAGACCCCGAATCAAACAACACGCTGGCATAATCTGAAAAAACAAACAAAGTACCTGCTACAACTTCATTTGATGGCCCGACATCTACTGAAGTAGTTGCAAAGGATTTCACCACACCTTTCTGCTTGTAGTCTAACTGCTTCCCATCACTCAAGCTCTTTGTCGGACACTCATTTGCATAGTGACCCATATCATTGCACTTAAAACATTTCACTAACTGTAAATAAAATTTGTTCTTACCTTCACCTTGATCCTTTTCAGTGCAATCACGAGCCTTATGTCCCATCTTACCACATCGGTAGCACTTCCCATAATTCAGAAGACATTCCCCAGCATGCCTTTTGCCACATTTATCACAAACTGGAAACTTAGTTCTCTTACCATCAGACTTTTTTGAAGAATTCTTACCTTTCTCCTGCCACCTCGGTCTCTTCTTCTGCTGGTTGTTATAGAAAACTTGGTCATCGACAAACTCCGTTTCCACCTTCTTAGCACATCGAACAAGCTTTTCATAACTTTTAAACTCACGAGAAGCTAATTCCCTTCGATACTTTGGGTTTAATCTTGAGTAGAAACGATTGATTTTACTATCAAGGTCCCGGATAAAATTTGGAGCATACCTTGCCAATCGAGTGAACCTTTCTTCATAGGCAGCCACTGAGTCTTCCTCTTGCCTCAATTCCAAGAATTGCTTTTCCATCCTAAGTCGAACAGCCTTAGGAAAATACTTCTCAAGAAACATACCTTTGAATTCATCCCAGTCAAGAGCATCAATCTCATCGGCATCCTGGATATTTTTACCCATAGACCACCACTGATCTGCTTCACCCTCCAAACGGTAAATAGCAAGACTAACCTTTTGATTGTCTGAACACCCCATGACATCAAAAATCTTCTCCAGTGCTTTAATCCACCCTTCAGCTAGCACAGGGTCAGATGATCCTCTGAATGATGGTGGATGTTGCCTCATGAAATGTTCCACCGCTGACATGTTCCTCTGCGGTTGTTCTGGCTGATCTCGTGCATGGATACCACCGCCATTTATCACTTGATTCAACTGCGCCATTACTGCAACAAACTGTTCAGTTCCAATTCCGACCATTTCTGGATGCTGATTCGGAAGGTTATTTCCTTCTGTATGCCTTCCTAGCACTGCTTCCCTGTTTCCTCTGCGGAAAACCATTCTGAACAAACATGTCTTAGATGAAGCAACATGGTAATCTTTAAATGCTATATCATTTCGAAAAAAAAAATATTTTTGGATATTCATTTAATAGAATTATAACTCCTAAAGTTATCTAAACCGACCTTTGATACCAACTATAAGGCCCCAGCCTTAAACCTTACTTAATCTTGAGTTATTACAAGATTACACATTCGGGATCTTTTTAGGTTTAGAGTTTTAGAGAATTAGATCATAAAACTTGCATTACATTCCACATATAAACAAAGTGGTTACATATAGATAGTATTCTTCATTCCCATCAATGGAAACACATTTAAAATAAAACATGGATTATTTCTTGACACATCCTTGACTCTATCATCTTATCATGTACCTTTCCCTTGACCTGTGAAAAACATTTCAAAAACTTGGGATGAGCATAAAAACTCAGTATGGGTTATAAAAAAACATGGAAAGGAAACATGAGTTCATATATACATAAGAATGAAATCATACTTTACCCATAAATCATAGGCACTTTAACATACCTCATAAAATCATGAATAAATCATAGAAATCATAAGACATAAAGGTAACATGAGGCATTGATATCATTATTACGTAGGGAGTAACCCTCTTGGTTACGTTTGGAATACCCATCACAGTATATTCCCTAAAATCTCTTCGGAGAAACCTTAACGTTTCACTCCTTCGCGTTACCCAATGCATGGGAGAGCTATAACGGGCTCACCCGCCCTTAGTTTATCACGGAACCACCCGTCTTCATAATAATGCCCAAAAACCATAACAAAATCATATCACATAAAACATGCATAAAGAAAACATAACATTTCCACATTTCAATCATGAGATATCAATACAACACATTGATATAATAAAAACATTATGAAAACCATTTTCAATACCAAAGTAAAACATGGTATTTATTTTTCATTTTTAAAAAAAGTATTTCTTATAGAGGAAGCCGAAACTCAAATAACGGTCACGACGGCGGAGAAGTCGTTGTCGCCGCATACGTACGACAAAAACATTCCCTTTTTTCGTTTAGTAAACGCTTCGTATAAAAAAGATTTCTTTTGAATAAACGTAAAATTCAAAGGGGTTTTTACACCGTATAAAAGAAAGTTGTGTATAAAATAAAATATGCCTCAATGAAAGGAGATTGAGACGAAGTCCCATACCTCGTATCCGACATGACATGACCGTTCTTTAATCTCCTGAATAATAAACTTGAGTGAATCTCTACTTGATTATGAATCTTTTTCAAGTTCATTATTCCTTTTATACCATGTTATGAACATCATGTAATCAGTTAAGTTAATAATGTTCATTTTGTCGGTATTTGGTTCTTAATTCAAAAATAGACTTCTTACACTTACATGTTGTTAATTTGGTCAAAGGTTCATTATATCCAGAATGGTATTCATGATGTAGATATCATATATGTCATATATATCCAGTACATACATGCATTTATAATATTACATAATCATTTAGAGGTAAGAAATGAAATGCACCGTTCATGGAGACGGTAAGCCGTACGTACGCATGAACGCTACTTTCATTTCTATTTCGTATTTTATAGAATAGAATCATAATGATATAAAGGTATATTATAATTCCAGTATAATATCATATATAATATCATAGTTCCATCCTTTATATGTCCCACATATGGTATTTAACGAATCAAATCACTTTGAGGGGGCGGTCGTCCGCACTTCCTAAAATGAAGATATCGTGTTTACCCATAATGGAAACCATAAAGGTATGCCCAAAATGAAAAAAACAGAAGATTAAGGAAACCATAAACATATTATATATCATATATGAAAATAGTGACATCAAAATGGCCAGCTTTGAAGGTGTTAAATGAGTTTTGAACAATCATCGTTTCGGGAGGCAGAATTTCGCCATCCACGAAAACCGTATGTTCTTTAACCATTTGATGCAGTTGTGTGAGAGTGTAGCTCAAATAAATCTTATAACAAAATCCTAGTATATTGAAGATACTGGTGTTGTTACAAAATAATTAAATAAAAAGAGTTTAGGGGGTTGGAGAAGCAAAATAAAACAAATGAACATGAGAGAATGAATTACCTTAAAAAGTGTAACCCTTTTTGATTTGAGCCTAAAGGATTCCTTTGAAAGGATTCTGCCCAAAGGGAATCCACTAGGATGAGGAGAGGGATGTGTAGAGAGTAAATGGGTAGGGTTTGGCCGATCCAAAGGCTTGAGTAGTTTGTGAAATGAAGTAGAGGTGGGGAACTTTTATAAGAGGAGAGGGGGGGCACATTTGGAAAGTAAAGAAATATTGCTTTATTTGAAAATGTTTTTCGGTTTCAAAAGGTCCCACATTGATATAATTCTCTTATAAGGTGATAAGGCTTCGAAATCCACTCATCCAATAAGTTTTGGACATGTGTAGTTCATAGATTGTACATTATCATTCCATTTTATTTAAATCGTCAAATAATGATGTCATCACTGCATCATTATTATGTTATAAATAATTTAATTTATTTAATGTCTAAAAATCATAACAAAAATACCATGATTTAGGAAATCTTTTTAGATTTCCAATGACTATTTATAATCAAAAATATGATCTTTATAACCCCAAGTAAAAATTGTTTTCGTAAAACATCTCTTGTTTGTGTCATTTTTTACTTTAACATTTAATAAAAAGTTATTTATGTCATTTCCAAACCAAAGTGTCTCCATGGGGTCCCCAAGATGACCCATGGCTTGTATTGGACGGCCATGACAAAACCAATAAGTTTGGGACATGTGTCTAGGTCATTTCATATTATTAAAGCATTATTTATACCTTAAACTACACTAATTACCACTAATCGCGATTTTAAACTTAATAAGTTACTATTCACCAAAAAATTATTTTAATCTCATTGAACCACATTTTACTTTTTAATGACAACCATGTATGTCAGATTTTCAAAATTCAATACACATTAGTGGTAAACTTTCATTTAACTGAAAAATCAGTTTGCTTGATTACCACTTAGTGGTTTCACTATTCATCAAAAATTGAAGTTTATCAGAAAATTACCAAAAATTCACCCTAAGCTATATTTGATATTCTGAATTCATAAATGAAGTCTATTTTACAAAATTCAAATTATATAAGTCACATTAATTAATTTAATAATTAATTCCCGCTGCCAGAGCAAATAGCGTGTTTTTACAAAACAATTAGTATCAAAAGATTGACACCAGTTTAAGTCTAATTTCAAAGTGAAATTGAATCCAATGACCACCATTGGATAAAATGGTAAATATATATTCATATTACACATTAATACCAATTCAAAATTTAATATAATAATATAAATAAATTAGATTAAAAAGAAGTTTTGATGTAAAATGCATTATTTTTCACTATTCATTAAACAATGAACATTGTCACAAAAATACAAAAAATTCACACAAGGTAAATTTTGATGTCCCAATCATAAAGGGTAAGTTTATTTTGACAAAAATTGTTTATAAAATTTTCAAAATATAGATTCAAAAATTGTTTTCCATCAAAAGTCACTAAAACAATCTTTTAAGAATATTAGTGTATTACATGCATAAGATTGTATTTATTTTCATTTTAAGCCTCTATAACACTATCTTAATCATTAATTGACATAGATAAAAATATCTATTATTCATTACTTACTTGGGATGTTACAAAAACTAGCATACAAAATTTCTTGTTTTAACCAGAAACCATGAATGGAATAAAAATAGCACATCCACAGTCATACATAACTCATTAAATACAATATGGAAGACTATGATATAATATATCAACTTCAACAGAGAATAATGAAGGATATTTACAAATATGAAAATAATGATATAAACTATTTGATGGAAATATCCTCCTTTTTCATGAAAATATTTTAATGTATCAATATTTATCAAGAAGATGTTTAAAAGTGTTTTTTGAATCAAAGTGTCCCACAAAACATTAAAAAATTTAAAAGGAAATTTAAGTTTAAAACATTAATGTCCATATAAATAAATCATTAAAACCATTTTTAAAACATGGTCATCTGTGTGAAATATTTAGAATAATAAATCTTTAAAACATTTTAATTGATATTTTAGTTAGAGTTCATAACCAATAGAGAGACACTGGAATACAAATAATTGTGGTAATAAAAACATTATTATATCATGAAAAGAAATGTATTCATGATATAATACGTCAATGTACATTATATACACCATATAATAGTGAATAGGAGTATAACAACAAATAAGTCTCAATAGAATGTAAATTGAGATGAAATCTCTTATAAGGATCGTATCCTTATGTCAAGGTTAAATAAAAGACATAATTTTTTGTGGAAAATATATATACACTCGATATAATTGGATATTCGTTGTAAATCAATCAGAGTACATTCACACATATTATTGTACAAAAACACCAATGAATTGGATATTAAACTCAATAAATGGAGATTGAGTTAAAATTACTCTTATCAAGTTCATATCGATGACATGAGAATTTATCAATGTAGTAATTATGTGTATAAAAAGTATATCCACAGAAAGGAGAGTGGAAATTACTACATATATAATATATAGTGATTCCACACATAATCATGGAGTAAAATAATCAATGAAGTATGCGTAAAGCCGAATGAGTAGAAATTGAAATTGAAATTCCTTTAAAAATTTGGTATCTTACGAAAAATACATCCCCTGAAAGGTGGATCATAAAATGAAGATTTAATTACTCATAAATTTAAGTATATTACACAGTGAATTCAATCATTGGGTCGTACATACACCACACAAAAGGAAATAGTGGCATTATGGCATGAATCTCATGGAAATAAGAAGTGAGATGAAAACCCTTAATTCGTTGTAATCAATCGAGACATATGGCCAAAAGTTATTAACAAAAAATGAGTCACAAAATACCATGAATATAAATATAATCACAAAAATATATATATATTAAATGACAGTACACAATACACCACATTTAATAAATAAGTGGTGAACAACAGAAATCTCACAGAATTAAAAGTGAGATAAGAAACCCCTTACTTTGTACATTTCCTTAGTAGAGTGTAAGTTAACCACCTGTATAATGGTGAAATAATTGTTATTAAATAATAAGATAATCATATCTATTAATATGATATCATATATGATCTTTTTATATTGAATTGTTAATAATATTTTAGTATTATTGTCGTTTTGGGTGTTAACTGATTCATTTTCCTTTATATGATATGTTTCATAAGTAGTGTTTGTTATGAGTAAGATGTCTCTTATTCATATTTTGAATTATATTAAATCTTTAAATATTATTTTTAATCATCATATTAAAATTATTCTTGAATGGATTACAATGGGGAATGAATCTCATCACGTTCTTGAAGACGGTAAACCGTACGTACGCACGAGTGACAATATCATTCTTTTGATATGAAAATAATATATCATTGAATCATATATAATATATACATAATCATTAAAATATTATATTTATTATTATCATCATTTACACATCATTATTATACCCATAAAAATAATAGTGTATTGAATAATAATTACTCCACAACATGGAGACGGTAAGTCGTACGTACGAACGTATGGTGAGATGTCATTAGAAAGATGGATTGAATAATGAATATGGTTGTACAATATTTATAAGAACACAAAAGTATATAGAAGACAGTAGAGATATTATTTTAGAATGGAAACAACATAGAACAAGGAATTTGAAGAAGAATGGAATTTGAAAGAGGTGATTAAATATTTACCAATTCTTTGGGTTCTTCATATTGATTTGATCAAAAGGGATCCTTAGGATGACTTTTCAACTAAAGGAAGACCTATAAGATGAAGTTAGTACAATTGATAGGTTATTTGGGAAGAGGTTGGCTGGACCAAAAGGCAATTAAGGTGTGAATTGGTGGGAAGGTGGAGTGCCCTTTTATAAGAGGGTTGAGGGGTACCTTAGGAAAATCTAGAAATATTATATTATAAGAAATTAATTTTTGGTTTCTAATGGCACAAAAATGAATTATTTAAAGTATATGGTGGGGATGCGTCTAAATAAATTATAATAATAGGTCTTAGATGGGTTTTGGGTCACAATATTAACCTTATCTTTTAGATTTAACTCTTAGTTAAATAGTTTGACATTTACCATGTCTCTTTGTATTTTTATATTATATAGTAAATAAGAATACTATATCCTTCCAAGAGAACACCAAGTGGTTATTTAATGATAAAAATATCATTATATAAGTCTTTTGGATGAACCATAGATTTTTAGGATGAGAATATTATTTAATAATATAATATTTTAAAAAAACCCTTTTATGTCAATTTTGACAATATTTGGAATTTTGTTTTTTCTAAATTCATAAAAGAATTATTACTTCAAAAAAAGTTAATCTAACCAACCCTAACATGTAATATTAACCTATAAAATTAGTGGAATTCAAAAACAGTCTCAAATTACATTTATTTGGATATTTATAATATCAAATATTTTAATATTTCATTAATTATGTAATTACTATATCATCATTGTTTCATAAATAAATTAGATTATTAAATGTCTAAAAAAATATAAATAAAATTCCATTATCTTGGAGATATTTTTATATTTTTAATGAATATTTATAATCTAATTTATCATATGTATAACTTTATATTAATAATGGTTTAGTTATTATGCTTTAAATTTATCACTTTTAACTCTTCTTTGAATTCAATAATAATCAATGTCCAAATATAATTCAAGTCGACCTAAAGGATCATATTTTATTCCTAATGTTGTTTTCAGTCGAATTATAGTTATCTAATTGAATTAGTACATGTCTTTGGGTAAAAATAATATCATTTTTATCCATAATAACCCAATTACTTTTAATAGTGGTAAATAAGTCAAAATTTACTATTCACAAAAAATTATTTTCATCTTATTGAACCAAATTTTATTCATTGATAACAACCTTTCCACTCATAGTTTTTAAATTATATTCATAGAAGCAGTAAAATAATGTTTTATTCAAATTTGAAAATGCTCATAGGAGGTGGGTAAAAGACGACTAAAAAGTTCAATTAAATCTTTATATATTTAAAATTATTATAAACTGACTCCAATGAATTACATTGAAATTATATAGGTATTGTTTATATATTTTGACTTAATATAAATTTAAATAAAGTAAAGAATTATTTAAATAAAAATTCGGTTTTAAACTATAACTATGTGTTTTTCATAATTCATCAAAAATTGAATGTTTTCAGAAAAATACCAAAAATTCACCATAAGCTAATTTGGATATTCTGAATCCAAAAAACAAAGTACATTTTGAAAGATAACATTTATTAAATTTCAGAAAGTGGGTATTACTATTCATAACGGCTAGTTTTATTAGTCGCTGTGTGTTAGAATCACAAAGTTGCTTACAATGTAAGCTATTAAATAATTCAAAGAGAAACATTTCATTGAAGTGTGGGGTGTCACATTATTCCCCCCTTTTGGAAATTGTGTGCTCACAATTTTTAAAATTGGGCTTGGGAACATAATTGAAATTCCAACATCAGATATAATCTATATAAAACTAACACTTTATTAGAAAGAATGGGAAGTAAAAAGGTCACCTGAGATAACCCATACTAGGATTCCATGTAGGAAAACATGGATATGGAAGATAATCTATGTTTAATGTTCTGATGAAGAGGGATATAAAACATGATCAATATAAAGTTGAAAACAAGAAAACCACAAACTTGTGATGGGACAAACAGTCATTAGTTTCCCAGAAGGAAAAGTAAACATACAAGGTTTTTTTGTTTTAAGCTACATTTCATAAAGATGGTGAATTTATTTATGAGATTGACTAGGAACATAAAGTGATATACATACTTTTGAAGTAATGTTTCATTCTTTAATAAATTTTTACCACTAACTCATTTTTTTCAAATGATGATTATTCAAGATGACTTTGTCACACCAGAAGATCTAGGATCAACTTCAAGAGAATAACTTGATCCAAAAAGGATAAATAATATATTTACCTTGTATTTAGAGATTAATAAAAACCAAAATGTTTAGTACAAGATCAGATGAACCCCCAAAAGGGTATTTATTTAGAGAAAGAAACACTAATCTTAATTTCTAAAATTAAACCTACAATACCCCGAAGTTAAATAAATACCATTCAATAGAAAATTGTCCTTAAAATCCTTCATTCTTATCCAAACTAATATTGAATCCCAAAACATAGAAGAATTTGGATATGTAGTCTTCCACATTAAATTGTATCTCCAAATGATATCGACTACTCTTAAAGTCACATACTTAAAAGTAATTATCCTAATGAAATATTCTATATTATAGATTAATAATTTCCATAAATAACCCAAATAACTATAAATCCACAATAAAAACCTAGATAAAAATCCACCATTACTTCTCATATGAAATCCTAGGGTATTCTATTTTATATAGGCATATAGTGTTCCCAATAGAGCAAACATCTTCCAAAATTAAATTTATCACTTAATCACCAAATGATTTTCCTATACTAAGGGTATTGATTTGATAAGACATAAGATCCCAAATCAGCTTATTATTGATCAATAAAATCATTTAACTTAAAATAATTAGTCACACTAATTAGGAACATCACGTAGTCCTGTGGTAGGCGATAAATCCCAATTGCCCTCTGGTTGTGGGGTCAATTCCCACAACATTTTCTGACGCGACAGGTTGTCACATGGTCTGTATGTTATCCTTTTTCAAAAAATATATTTTATAACATTAAATAAATGAGATAAATTCATCAGAATAACCATAACATAATTTAACCACCAATCTTATCCCATACATTGAATTTTCATCCCTAAATATAATAACATGTAATTTCCTCAAACCCAATGATCATATAAAACCAAATTTCTATCTATTACTATATCCAAAAGAGAAAAGATAATTATATCTCATATATAATCTTCACATGATAAATTTCAGGGTTATAAATACATGATAAAATTATTCCAAATTAATCCGACCAATAAATAGCACTAATACTTTTAAACATTTCTCCAACCATTTATTTCCACATAGCTTCTTCTTTAACCAATACAATATCATATAGAATAGGGAATTCACTTGGGTAATGTCCAGGTCCCCTATATTTTCGATAAATGACTATAAATGGACTCTTGGGAGGATTTTTATTTTCTTCCATAGTACTCTTCATATTTCCTCGACAATTCTTTAATTTATGACCTTCTATCACACATATAAAAAAATTTCATTGTTCCACTGAGACTATTTCATGGGTGTCTCCTTCCACATTTCCTTCATGATAGATATTGATGATTCATTTCTCCATGGTCATTACTACTAGAGCTCTTATTATTTTTCACCTTTCTCTTCTTTGTTGATTCTGGGAGTTGGTTAGTATATATGTTGTTTGATCATTATTTTGGAAAACTGATTTGGCATGAACATGATATATTTTAAGCCTATCAACATTCAATTTTTTTGCTCCTTTACACCACTTTTCCCACCATGTACGTCATACTCAAAGTTAATATGAATTCCATGGAGTCTAGCCATTGACTAAAACCAGATATCATTGTGCGAGTAACAGTAGTCATAAAATCATTTAGAGAATATCATGAAACCATATTTTAAATTTAAAATACCTTATGATTAACAAAGGTCACTTGTTATCATCTTATATTAAAATCCTTCAAATTGTTTTTTAAATAGAATGTAAATTATCCTAAGTATATCCTCCTGGAATGTCATAACTAAGAGTGCAGTAAGGCCCATGGTCGTACACCAGTTCCCATTCGAGTCTATCTCAAAGCGGTGTTTTTGGGTATTACCCCAAGGTACATCTGTTCCAGAGCTGCCTCTACCTACTCATATCCAGAAAAGGATGTATTTCTTGGGAAACTCACAAAATCTATACAATGTCAACATTTTAGGAAGCTCATCTATACTAATCCTCAATGTCTATCATAGGGATATGTTCTCTAATCAGAGATTATATAAATCTAGTTTCCAAGGTTTGTACTAAACTTACTCTGATACTAACATTAATTCCATGACCACAAAATCACAGAGTCGGTGAAATATTTTGTATCATTGGCATGATCACAAAACATCAAGCCTTGAAATACTGATTATTTTAGAATCCTTGGAAGTACTAGATTCATTCATAAGGATGACATTACATCATAAAATGTAAAACTACAACAACATTGTTTCCCTAGACAACACTGATATCCCATAGACTATCCTTGGAGGGCATTCATAATATTCTTTTTTCATTCTAGAAATAATAAAACATAGAAAGGTGTGAGCTCATATGCATAGTAAGGATAACAATATACCAAAAACATTCATAAATAAGCATAAATATTTAAGGAAATGTATAAGACTAAAAGAGATGCCTTTTAAACATCACCATCAAAATAAGAATGAAAAGATAAAATCAAATAAATAAATTTACTTATTCACATGGATATTATACTATTGGAATAATCACATGTAAAATCAATAGCCACTTTCATAATGATGTAATCTATAATTTCAGACTTTCATAACCACATAGTCAGGGCCTCGTGCCAAGACTACAAATAAGATTTGGTCAAGGACTTGTGCCAATACACTAGTTTCTCTCATGATACCTATCAATGAATCAAGGAGATATAGAAAGCTCCACCCGTCACATACTTAGTCCAATGAATTCCACATATGAAAAGGTTGAAACCTAATATCAACATTCGTATAAAAACGAGCATATAAAAAGTCAATATTTTAACTACAAACCGTGAATGGTATAAAAATTTCACATCCACGGTCAAACATAACTCATTCAATACAATATGGAAGATTGTATTATAATAGATCAACTTTAATAGATAATAATGAAATATATTTAATACATGAAAATAATCATCAAAACTATTTGATAGAAATATCCACCTTTTAAAAAAACATTTAAAAGTCTCACTATTTATCATGAAGTCGTTTCAAATGGACTTTAGAATCAAAGTGTCCCATAACACTTTCAATCTTGTAAAAGGAATTTTATTTTTAAATCATTAATGTCCATATAAATAAATCCTTTAAAACATTTTTTAAATATGGTCATTAATGAGAAAGATTTAGAACAATAAATCATTAAAACATATATAATGATATTTTTGTTAGAGTTCCTAACCAAAAGAGAGATGCTTGAATACAAATAATTGAGGTAATAAAAACATTATAATATCATGCGAATAAATGGATTCATGATATACTATGTCAATGTACATTATATACACCATATAAAAGTAAGTTGGTGTATAACAACAATGAAGTCTCAATGGAATATAAATTGAGATGAAATATTTTATAAAGATCATATCCTTAGGTCATGGATAAATCAAAAACATAATTATGTTTAAAAAATATAAAATACACTCAATATTATTGGATATTTAGTGTAAATCAATCAGAGGAAATTCACACATATTCTTGTAAAAACATCACCAATGAATTGGATGTTTAACTCAATAAATGGAGATTGAGTTAAAATTACTCTAATCATGTTCATATCGATGACTTGAGAATTTATAAATTGAGTGATTATGTGTATCAAAAGTATATACACACAAAGGAGAGTGGAAATTACTACCAACATAAAAAATAGTGATTCCCCACATAATCATGGAGTAACATAATCAATGAATTATGCGTAAAGCTGAATGACTAGAAATTAAAATTTGAAATTCCCTTAACAATTAGGTAACATAAGAAACATACATCCCATGAATGATGTATAATAAAATGTAGATGAAATTAATCATAAATTAATTTATACTACACAATTAATACAATCATTTGGTAGTCCATACACCAAACAAAATGAAATAGTGGCATTATGGCATGAATCTCACGGAAATAGGAAGTGCGATGAATACCCTTACTTCGTTGTAATCAATCGACTCGTATATAAAAAAGGTAATAACAAAAACATTAATCACATAATACCATGAATATAAACAGAATTATGATATATATATATATATATATCAAATGACAGTACACAATACACCACATTTAATAAATAAGTCACGAGAAATGGAAATCTCATGGAATTAAAAGTGAGATAAGAAACCCCTTACTTTGTAATTTTTCTTGGATGAGGGTACGTTAAACTCCACAATAATGGATAAATAACTGTTATTAAATTATAGAAGAATCATATACATTAATATGATATCATATATGATCTTTTATTATTGCTTTGTTAATAATATTTTAGTATTATCGTCGTTTTGGGTGCTAACTGATTCATTTTCCATTATATGCATTGTTTTGTAAGTAGTGTTTTTTATGAATAAGATATATCTTATTCATATTTAGAAACATATTAGGTCCTTAAAAATTATTTTTAATCATCTGATGAAAATTATTCTTGAATGGATTATGATGGGGAATTAATCTCATCGAGTTCATTGAGACGGTAATCAGTACGTATGCACGAGTGAAAATATCATTATTTTTATATTAAAATAATATATAATTGGATGTTATATCATATAAACATAATCATTATCATGTTATATTTATTATTTACATCAATTAATCATCATTATTATACCCATCCAAATAATAATGTATTGAATAACAATTACACCATGACGTGGAGAAGGTAAGTCGTACGTACGCAGGTATGGTGACATGCCATTAAAAGGATGGTTAGAATAATGAAAATGGTTGTACCATATTTTTAATAAAATCACAGTATATAGAAGATACTGGGTTTATTATTTTATAATGTAATCATCAAATAAAGAGGAATTGGAAGAAGAAATGAACTTGAAAGAGGTGATGAAATATTTACCTCTTCTTTGGGTTCTTTCTTTTGATTTGATCAAAAGGGATCTTTATAATGAAATTCTGACTAAAGAAAGGACTATAGGATGAAGGGAGGATAGATTAGAGGTTATTTGGGTAGAGTTTGGCTGAGACAAAAGGCATGGAAGGTGTGAATTTGAGTGAAGGTGGAGTGCCCTTTTATAAGAGGGGTGAGGGGTACCTTAGGAAAAGCTAGAAATATTATTTTATAAGAAATTAATTTTCTCCTTCTAAAGGCACATAAATGAATTATTTAATGTAAATGGTAGGGATGGGTCTAAATACACTAAACCAATAGATTTTAGATGGTTTTGGGTCCCCAATTAACCTTATCTTTTAGATTTAACTCTTAGTTAAATAGTTTGACATTTAGCACGTCTCTTTGTTTTTTTATATTATATTCTTAATAAACTTACTATATATGTCCCAGAGAACCTCAAGTGGTTAATGAATGACACACCTATAATTATATAAGACTTTTGAATGACCCTTAGATTTTCAGGAACAAAATATCAATTAATAATATAATATTTGTTTTAAAAAGTCTTTTATGTCAATTTTGACACTATTTTGTATTTTTTTTTCTAAATACATAACAACATTATTATTTCAAAAATAGTTCATATATCCCACCATAACATGTCATAGTAACCTATAAAATTAGTTTAATTCATAAAAGGTATCAATTTACATTTATTTGGATATTTATAATATCAAATATTTTAATATTTCCTTAATTAGGTAATTACTACCTCATCATTGTGTCATAAATAAATTAAATTATTTAATGTCTAAAAAATATAAATTAAATTCCAATATGTAGGAAATCATTTTATATTTCTAATGAATATTTATAAACAAATTTATCATATGTATTACCCTATATTTAAAATGGTGTAGTTATTAAGCATTGAATTTAACACTTTTAACTCTTCTTTGAATTAAATAATAATAAATGTCCTAATCTAATCCAATTGGACCTAAAGGATCATATTTTATTCCTAGGGTTATTTTTTGTCGAATTACACTAATACAATAGAATTAGGACATGTGTTAGGGTAATAATATTATCATTTTTACTCTTAATTACCATATTTATTTTTAACCGTTGTGATTTAAAGTCAAAGTTATTATTCAACAAAAAATATTTTTATCTTATTGATACAAATTTTACTTACTGATATCAATTTTTTCTAGGATTTTTTAAATTCAATACAAAGAAGTGGTAAAATTATGTTTTATTCGAATTTGCAAATGCTCTTAAGAGGTTGGTAAAAGACGGTTAAAAAGTTCAATAAATGTTTTATATATCTAAAATTATTATAAACTGAATCCAATGAATTTCATTGAACTTATATAGGTATTATGTATCTATTTTGACCTAAGATAAATTTAAATAAAATAAATAATTTTTTAAATAAAAATTTGGGTTTAAACTATAACTTAGTGTTTTTCACTATTCATCAAAAATTGAAAGTTTTCATAAAAATGAAAAAAATTCACGCTATACTAATTTCGATATTCTGAATCCAAATACGATATCCATTTTGAATGATAAATTTATAAAATTTCAAATAGGTGGTATTACTATTCATAACGTCTAGTTTTATTGGTCGTAGTGTGTTAGAATTTCGAAGTAGCGTACAATGCAAGCTATTACATTATTCAAAGGGAAACTTACCGTGGAAGCTTGGGGTGTTACACTGGTTATCTGAAGATTATATTATATGATTTTAGACTACGTCTCAATATTCAGTTATTAGGTTTCAAACTAATATTTCAAGCACAACTAGCAATATATACTTAGTATGGATTCATATTTTGGACCGAAGCTCTATATAAATGGTTTGAGTTCATAACTGGTCCTATTAGTACTGAAAATATTCTAGGTGGTGTGGATGGTGCATTGATGACATAAATCCATGTTTTCAGTATTATTATATTTCTCTTTGTACTGATTGTATAATAGGTGTTATTGATGGTGGAAGGATTCTAAAAAACAAAAAATTAGGTTTCATATTGATTTTTGATCCATAGTATTTGATACACATAGATGTGAAATTAGACTGATGCCCTCAGTTGTGGTTATACATCAGAATTGGACGACTACCTCTGACTTATGAATCTTGGTACTAAGTAATAAATAATGAGTAATTTAATATGTTTTATTTGGGGATTCCATGGATGTGGAGACCTTATGATTTTTGGGATGCACGATCATTGAGACATGCTCATAGACACACTGGAATTGGAAGAATAAGTTATGGTCAATTTGAGTTTTAGACTCTAATAAATTAGTTTTTACTTTTTTTAGTTAGGTTTTACTTAGGTGGATCATATTTCATGATCATGATCTTATGGCTATAGGTTATAAGTTAACCATTGTGAGTAGCCTATTGAGATATATTACAAAACCGCAATAAATTCCCCTATGTGTATATCTAGACCTTATGTATACATTTATTTTAATCATATATTCATGATATATATGAATAATTCAAAAGATTGCAGGATTGGACCAGTTAAACATGTGGTGTCTGATGATCATGTTGGAGTAGATCAACAAGGTACTAGAGATTGGATATGTGACATGGATCAATATTGGGAGTAGGTCCTGATGTATTTTTTCCTATATTATTATTTTTAATATGGATCAAACTAGCATGTGATCGATGTTTTATGTATGGTAAGGATATTTAAGACTTTTTTATATTTCATTTTTTAATAATATGCTTCTATTTTAGTTTATTTATTAATACCCATTAATTGAGGTGTATGATGATTGATTATTAACTTCTTGATATGAACATTAAAATGGGAATATAGTCTCCATATAGATCTAGTTTAGACCCCTTGTACTAGTTAGTAGATTCTGAATTCTGAGCAGGCATGATTGATGACATATGGTGAAATTTCTCAGTACACTAGATTAATGGAACTCGGGCAAGGAAATTGCACCCTTCACTACAGTTTTGATGATATGTTTTGTGCTATTGAACCAAAAAAAGCTATTTTCACTTAATTAAATTGAGATAGAACCTAGAGTGTGACACAGAAATTCTATAGCAAAAGTATCATTTAAATATATATTTAATTTAATATTAAGAGTAAATATTATTCTAAATTATGTGAATGAAAAATATTGAATTATTTTTAATCACATTAATTCGATAATAATTTACTTGTGGTTAGAATATTTTAGTTGATTTATATCTTCTTAATTATTTATATGTTAAGGAAAAAAAATTTATTTCATCTACAATTTTTTTAATTGATTAATATATGTATTTAATTAGTAAGGTGGAAATTTAAAGAAATAATTTTTTATGATTTTATCGAATATAATATTTGTTTATTTATTGAAAAATTATTTTTTATTTATTCAATAACTATTTTAATTTTAATGGTTCGATAGTTTTCATAGATGATTAATGAGTTCAGTTAAGAGAATTTTGGTAGTGATATATTATACATGTAGTAATTTATATAAATGTTTATTTATTTACATAAAAAATTATAGTGAAATATGTTCATGTCCACTGATATAGAAACAATGATATTATTATTTTATGACTTGTGGAATTACATAGATAAAATATCTGACAAACTAGCTTATTGAATTTATAAAATTTAATCACAACAATATATTTTGATTAATAGCATTTTTAGAGTGAGAGTAATTTTTCACAATAGGACTCTATATTTATTCCATTCCTAAGGGACAAAATCACCGTCCATTTTTATCAAAAACATAGAGAGAAAAAGAAAGATATTTTTTGGTGGTGGTGGAAAATTATTATAAAAATTATATCTATCACACTTTTTTTGAAAATATTTTTGAATATCATTTAGATATCCATAGAGCACATTTTTATTCAACTAGAGTATTCCTATTTTGGATTCTCAACCTCAAAGATAATATAGAAATAATACTAACTGAATCAACTGATGAATCCTATCATGTTAAAAAAAATTCTAGTTCATAATTAATTATTAATGAAATTTCAATGATCCTCTTTATAATACTTCAGGGTTTCCTTTATCATTGTCATTTTCTATTATTAATTTAACTTTATGATGGACTATTGTTCAATAGTAAAACATTTCATTTCTTATGCCTCAAATCCTTTTGGTGATCTCAGAAAACCCACAATATAATTTATAGTAATTTCTTATTTTATTGATTAGTTTTCTATATATAGTTGTTTGTTATTTATTTATTAGTTTTTATTCATAATATAAAAATTGAAATAACCCATTAATCTTGTTTGTATGAAAACGAAAATTACTACATACTTGAAGGGTGCTCAAATAGCCTATATGCAGGATAAAATAATTCCTCATGTGTGACAATGATACTTGACTGGTAACGGTGAATTATGGGCTATTTATTGATGGTCAACAATCCATGGTGATGTATATATGAATTAATTCATGTCACATGTATTAGTACAGAATTGGTTTACAAGGAACGTGTTGTCCACCAGTGTGATACAAGTCTTTATAGGGAGTACAAGATGGATAATTGGTTTAGAAATCTGGTAAATTCAAACAGTTTTTACACTATGTTAATTATGTAATTACATGGGGTTAATGTTAATGGTGTCATTTAATTACACATATTGACTACAAAATTAGAAACATAAAAAAGTTTGGATTAAATTATGTATTGAATTCTATGTGTGATTTTCAAATGGAGATAACCAAAACATGATATATTTTTAGATTTTATGAATACTATGTTGATATCTTTTAATTGAATTTATTATATGTAGCTAGTAGTGCATTCCATGTATAACAATTTAACTATATTAATTTACATAATGAGGTAGTTATGTCCAGTGAATCAACACATAGATAACTAAAGATATATGAAGATACATGACCTATAACTAGGTGTACATGCTATGTAAATCACACACATTTCTAATATAAAATTTCCACTTAATTAATTTCAAATTAAAAATAACTTACTATAAATTTATTCAAATCTTGTATATTTGGGATAAATTATTATGTAAAACATAATTAATTATATTTTTCATTAATTTATAATTTCAAGTACATTATTTGTTAATAAGAATAAATTTATAGTTCTTATTGAAAATTTAATGTATACTTTTTTCATGTTGTGATTGATCCTGAGATTGACCAACCAATTTACATTTTACATTTTTTTAATTTAATTAATTATCTTTTTTTAATATGATAATATATTTTTAAATTGGGTGTGATTACAAGAGTATCCTCCATTCCTATTCTATAAAGTATGTTCTTTCATATCAAACATTTATTTTATGTAGCTAGAAACCCTTGCTTCCAATCACCAACATGTGGGCGTGCTTTTTTAATGGATGGATCTCTAAATTTGAAGACGTGGTTTAGGACCCAAGAAGTTGTGGTACCTACTATTAAGATACACAATTTAACTCCCCTTGTTAAAAATGAGTTATTTTACCAATGGTCATGATTGTGTGGTCTCAACTTGATAAATTAACACATAAATACAATTACCGTGATCATATCACTTATTTTTTTAGTGGATGGTTATTTATTTTTTATGGTATTCATGATTGATTATGTAGATCAAACCTGGAAAAATAATGTATTTATATTAACAATAATACAAAGATGAAATAAATAAATATGTTATGAATATTTTTTATCCAATACAGATAATTAATTATTTAAAATCCATATTATATTTTCAATCATGTGTTAAATAAAATAAATAATATTAATGAATACGTTAAATATAGAAATTCAATGAAAATGTTATGATAGAAAATTAAATCCATCATCTATGAAAATATGAAACCGTAGTGAAAGTGTTGTTTAGGCTATAATTTTCAACACTTCAATTATCAATAGTCTTAATAAAGATTACTTGTTGGCTTATCCAAATATATTTTGTGATTAAGGACCATAATATACATAATAAATTTTGGAGAGATGTTTTGGGGAAATTAAAATATTTGATTTTAGGATCGGGGAATCAACACAACATATTTAAGAACCATGAGATAATGAAATTGGAGAGAAAATAATATCTTGGTAACTTTGAATAATTTTGATGGCCACAATCGTGGTTAGGATAAGGGACATATGGATCCATCCAAAAAGATTATTTAAGTGATTTGATATTCTAATCTCAAATGGGAGGGATCTTAAAAAGATATAAAATATAAATAAAGTGACAAAATTAATTTTTTTATATCGCAAAAAATATTAAATTTAAATAGTTTATTTTATTTTTCATTGAAAATTGAAATTAAAAAATGAAGAAAAATGTGATCGTTCTTTGATAAATAAATTCTCCCCACTAGTTTTTTTTTATATTTTTCAATAATTTATACTCTAAACTACAACATGTTTTTTTATGTGTTGGAATCTATGATTCCAAACAAACCAAAACATTGAGTGAGAAATGGTTAAAAGGATTCCTATAAGTGATAAAATGAGGATGCATCTAATTTAAAATACATAATGTTTTTAGATATGTCTAGAGAAAAAAAGGATGAAACATAAAGTCATGAATACTTAAGACGAGAAAAATATTCTTTTAGTTCATTTAAAGCCGATAGATATGATATATATAAATGATATCATTACAAAATTATATAAGATTAAAATGGAATAAATGATCCAAGATAGTGACATTTCTATCAATATGTTCAAGTAAAAATAATAGTTATCAAATTTGGTCTTTCATATTGTTATCATAATTACCCATTACTGTCAATTTATAACCATTTCCACCAATATTAGCCATTTTAATTAAGAATTACATAATTAATATTACATATAATTTTATCAAGAATATTATAATTATTAATTTCCATGATGATAGGGATTTGTAGGGACTTGGATCCCACCCCATATAGTGAACAATTTTAGAAAAAAATATTAAAAATCATATCATGTGTTAGGATATAATGTATCATTCACTATATCCATTAAAGAGACAAGCATTTCATAGGGATAACAATAAATATTATATTATATAAATCACATATAAAATAAAATAACACTATAAGTTGAACATGAATGAATTAAAAAAGATGTATATAGAATCGTATTCTTTATGTAAGTTCATAATTCCATTTATTTCTGTGAATTTCATTATTGGGTACTAAATTAGATTTAGAAGTCATATATTTTAATACAATCAAAAAAACCAAGGTTGTCCAAAAATATAATGATAATTAATTTTAATATTCCAAATTTCCAAATATTGTGATTCAAACATTATCTTATAGAAGATCAAAACTTTATCTTTCCAAGACAATTGATCCTCTTATAACTATTTTTTATATTATTGTTCATGAAAACATCTATCTCATTTTATAGTTATACAAATAAGGAGATATTATTTCATATATCAAAATAATTTAGTTATATTATGTCATATATAATAATTTGAAAATATTATAATCATTGATGTACATAATTATAATTTAGTGATGAATAATAAATATAAGTCCTATGAAGTACCCAATTGTGGAATGATTATTCTTAGTCATGTAAAAAAATTAATTTCTGTGTATATACACAAATGAGTATTTATAATTATAGGAGATAATACACTAATGTATTATAGTATTGTTAATAAGGATTATGAAAAAGAAACCATTTGGGATAAATGTGCATCCTCAATTCTCCCTGATATAGTTTAGTAATACCCAAGCAAACTATTCTAAGGATATTATCAAGGTAAATTAAAATTCATCACGATATTCCATTACTATATTTTAGTGATATAAAGTTATGTAATGATTATATTTGGTAAATGATATAAGATCATTTGTGAAGGTAAGTGAGAAAATATATTAATTAATAATTCATCATTCATATAAATGTGATGATGTAATTTTCCTAAACTCAAATTTTAGTATTCTCATAAAAGTAAATGAGTTGTTAAAAAAAGGTTCTATGATGAGTATTAAAGGTATTAAATTATTCCATCATTTATTTCGATAATTTTTCTTTCAAATAATTTCATTAACAACGAACCATAATCCAACTTGTTGTCAATTTTAAATTACATAAATTATAACATGATGTAAATAAATTATGTCTTACAATTATGTGTTTTATTGAGAACCATTTTTTAAGGAAGATTTTTTTTTTCTAAATTCATACCCAAGATTAAAAGTATGGCTATTTTGGTTAATTATCTTAAAATATATGTAGGATATAACTATTCTAAAATTATAAATATACTATTCATTGGATTGAATATATTTCTATCACAAGAATTCAATTTTATTTTTTGATAGTATGATAAATCCATTATTCATCAACGTCAATGATCTAGATTCACATGAGTTGTATTAGGGACACTAAAATCTATTAAACACAATTAGTGGAATTTTTCTTGCGACAAACACTATATAGTAATTTTGAAATCAAAGAGGTGGGTTTGTATTCCCAAATTTATGTAATATATTATTCAAATAAGAAAATTAATATTACATAGAAGAAATAAATGAAATTAATTTTGGATTGAATGATCATAAAAATTTCCATATAAAATTTCTCTACTAAAATATAATTCAAGAAATAGATTGTAAAGTTGGTACCAAACAGTAATGATAAGTTACAGAAGACATTATGAAATATATAATCATATCTATAATTAATACTTATAAGAATCAATCATTCTAATATTAATTATAAGTATTAAATTCATAGGAACCTTCCCCAATCATAAAATTTTTAATTGGGATGTCATAATCAGATTCCTCAATGAAAACATTTTAGTATATATTTATATGGGGTAATAGAAAGCATTGGGGACACTATAGAATTCCTATAAGTTATAAAACTTATAAAAACCCACTTATGGATTTGAGGCAGAAGAATTTTTAGGGAATATAAAATTAGATTCAATAAAAAATTAAGTTCATTTTATTATAAATGAATGTTTTAGGTGTCTATTTGAGGTTAGTTAAATCTTTATTTCTTTCTACAAAAACATTGATAACATTTTGAAAATAGATGTATATGATTTTATCTAGTTATGAATTATATAAAGGATATTTCACCATGGAATACTGACATTTGAAACCCATGTTCTAGGTTAAAATATTCACCATATTTGTTCAATAAATTATCTTTGTTAATGTAATAATAAAGTTGTTTATGAAAACATACCTCGCATTTGCTCTAATTACCTACACCTTGGACACTACCTAGAGATTGTGGCCCTGGGAATGAACATTTTAAAATCCGTTATGTTGGAAAAACTCCCCACGAAAAGGGAAATACATTTGGGTTTGAGAAGGATAGAAGGCCTATTGTGGATCAAGTTGAACCCTCAAATGCTAAGGCCACAATTATGTCTTCATCTTTCCCAGATTCATGCCCAGTGCAGCCTTAGTGCACATAGGATTATTTTTTATCTGGGTTTGTGGATGTGTTCTATAATTCTAAACCCACTATAGACAATTTAGAAGATGTTAGACCTTGTCATGAGAGGGCACAATAGACTCACTATATTTATAGTGACTCTAATCATGTTGATAATGAGAATGCACTTCAAATTTAGGATAATTTTATGAAATCATGTGCTGAAAAAAGTAAGAAACTTTTTACTGATATCGATGGTTTTATCACTATTCATCATATGAAGACTCTAAAATCCATTGATTACTCTATGTTGGAAAAAACCATTGTTAGTATATCTTTAGGGATTCAAATGAAGGAAATCAGCAACCTTCCACATCTGGTGCTCAAAAAAACCCTATCATCATTAGTATCCTATGATGTGGGAGAATCCTCATCAGATGAACTGGAACCCTACCATTTGAATGAGGAACTAGAGTATAGAATTATTCTTACAAATTGAACATGTGTGATTAAGGAATGATAGAAGGGGGAATTTTATCCTTAGATTGATGAAGAAGAAAGGTTGTCTTTTGGAAGATACCATAACATGAAAAAATATACTAGTGATTATCTCAATATTATGGAGAAATTTTTTGATGTTGTTGAATTTGATGTTGACCAAATCCCAGATTGTAATTACCTTCTACATTGGTTGGAGTAGCTCTTTTGTAGGACTGTATCGGCTACTTCTTGTTGCTTCCATGGTTTTGAAACACTATGATGGTGTGGTAATTTGCTTTCTGTATTATTTTTGGTTTCATTAATGATTTTTGAGTCCTTATTCCTCACCTACAGTTACTTTTAAAGGGACGGTCTTGAGAATAGACACTACATAGGTCTTATGATCGATTTCATTATGCCGATGAGGAATAATGGGGATGGAATTACGGCCACTGTTCATGAGTTTCTCCTGTGTTTTTATGCCTCTGTTAGAGTGAAGGAGTTTACCTTGGTGGTCTCATGGTATTTTCTATGTATGGATGTTTATAAGCCAAAGGGAGGGTTGTTTTCTCCATGGGAAATCTACATAAATGCTTGAACCTATTTCTGCGTATGATTTCATATATGTGTGATGTTTTCTCTCCCTCAGGGATGTTTCTTCCTACTCTATCTGTGAATTTCAATGTCTATTGATCCAGGATGGTGGGGTCACATGTTTGAGACATGTTTTTTCAGTGATGTCTTGGAAATCGAAGGATACCTTAGGATTTTAGGGATATTTGAGGATCTGGTGTGGATGAACATGGAAATTAATTTTGATAAGGAGTGTTAAATCATGTCACTTTGTTTGTTTTATATATTCTTGTCGCCGGATGAGATGCTTACAAGTTAGGCTTGAGACATAATACTTACCATCTTTATATGGATATCATGGTGAGGACTCGAACATTCCTGGCAGCTGTTCTAGTTCATATATTTTCATTCTAATTTATGTATTTTCATGGATACATTTTGAGGAACTTCTTACCATTTTCTTTCTTCTCTTTTCTTTTTTCTAGTTGGTAAAAACACATTGTACCTCATGTAGTCTTCTAATGTTTATTTTTTTTAATACATTTCATGGATCATGGGTTCTACTCATGACCCGAGCCATTCTGGAATATTTCAACACATTTATAAACATAATTGTGTCAATTAATAATTATATAGTAATATATATAATATAATTTAATGTAAAAAATGATCTTTTTTAATGATTTGTTTTCGTTATGTTGTGTTATTTTTTAATAAATTAGAGTGATCTATATTATTGACTAATTATAAGAAAAAAATTGATAATATATATATATTCAATGAACATGATAAATCTTGTAATTATTTTTATTTGGAAACTAAAAAGAATTATTTCACTTTTATATGGATAATAAATATTAATAAACACTATTTTTCTCAAAATATAATTTTTTATATTTTAATAAAAAATAAGGCAAAGTTTGAGGATGATTTTATTAAATTTTTTACATTTATAATATGTTGATCATTAGTTATTTGTTGACTTTTAATTGATATGATATAAGAATAAAAATCATTATGTTTATAAAATAATTTATGTATAAAAAATTATACTTTTTACCATATATTTTGATTTAAAAGTTAATTTTAAGATATATATAAATTTAATACGATTAAATGGATTCAAATTTAGTTATAATGTTTTTGAAGTTATTTAAAACATTTTATCAGATGTATTTAGTAAAAATATTATTTAAATTGATAATAATTAAACATGGAGTGAAGAGGTAAAAATGGTAAAAAATGACATTGATCAAATAATTGATAATTAAAATTATATGAAACCATTATTGAAGAAATTATTATGGTTGATAGTTAAAAATACAATTATTTCCATCAATTGATTCATATCATATCCAATTCTCATCTGATTCCATATTTACCCTTCACATGACATAAATTACCAAGGAAATAATCCTCAATTTTAGATAAAAAAGGATATCTCTTCAATCCATTACCATCTAATAGAATCTTTTAGATTTATCATGAATACGAAGACACATTTTATCTCTAAAATTATTCTTTCACAATTTTATTCTTGTGGAACATAAGGGATGCCTAAATATTTCTTTCTAACAGAAGATGTTTCGAAAATGTGAAATTCCATGAAACTGAAAAGTTATTCTCTATTTTATTCGTTCACATTTTCATCTCAAATAATATTTAATATATTTATCAACATCGTTTATTAATCATTATAAAAATATTATTATTTAAAAATTATTATATTATAAAATAAATATTTATTTTACTCGTTAGTTAATAATAATGTGTTCTTTAGTTTGAAATTTTTTCCTCCAACATAAAAAACATTATAAAATTAAAATCACATGTGAATAAGAAAACATAATTAATTGTTATATAATTTGATAATTATGAATTATTTATTATTCTATAAATATGTAATTGAAATATATAGGAGTTTTTTCATTAATAATATCAATAATGTTGTTAAATTAAAATTGTAAAAAATTAAATTTAATTTCCCATAATGAATTAACACTAGATCATCAATAAAAGTTTCATTTTAATTCATAAATATATCAAATAACCAATATATAATCCATGTTTTTTATATAGTGATGATCACATGATCAATGATCAATGTCTAAAACTGGAATACAGAAATTAACATGGAAAATGGGACAATTAACTCTTAAAAATTAATTTTAGCATAGAAAAATTTATAAATAGGATTCAGTAGTTATAAAATAATTGTGTAAGGAGACAAAAATAAAAAATTTCTGCAATATAGAATAATAGTAATGAAATATTGATTATAACAAATGATATACATTTTTGACTAAGTAAGAATCCAAAGAAATGGGTTTTTATTTAAATTTACATCTTTGAGAAATGTTATATATTAGGAAAATATTTATATTTATAAAATTCATATAAAAAATATTTGAAATTATATTTAATAACTCTCTTTATAAATGTTATTAAATGTCTGATTTCATTTTTTCCTTTTTGTGGTCTTTTGATTGAAATATCAAAGATTAAATTATTTACTTTTTTGTATCACAATGAAATTAAGCATATCCATGTCGAAAATCCCATTTATCGAAAATGACTATTATTTTATTTAGACCGCTATTTATTTTATTCTTCTAATATTATTCTTGGGTTTTATATATGTTCTTATAATTCCACCTAACTATTTTTTCTCTACTCAACTAAATTTTTTTCTTTAAATGAACTGATTATATGTCCCCATTTTCACTAGAAAACATTCTATCCAATGTCTATATTATATAGTTTGTTTATAATATTTATTTTAAATAATTTTTATGATAAAAAACATAATAGTGATATAATCCAAGAACCATTGAATTACTATCCTATAAAAATAAGGCTCATATATCCCTTATACATATAATTACATAAAAATTATTTAAATAATTATTATTTATCATCAAAAAGATATCATCTTAATCATAGTATATTTTATCACTATATGAGAAACATAAAATAAAATTTTGATCTAAAATCTATGTAATGGGAGGAATTTTTTAGAGAAATAATTAATATTAAACTATAGTACATGGGTTTGTATAGTCAACACAATCATATCACAACCATAAGATCTCTATCATAATCATGATTGAAGATAATTTTTATGTTTTGAAATGAAAAATATTCATAATAATGAAACATCACATAAAATTAATCAAATACCACTCTTATTCCTAAATAATGTAAACATCATGTTCATGCATAACACATGTGCCTAAAATATAACATTATAACTATAAAAAAACAATCATCATGTAAATTAATAATATAAATTATATCATGAAATACATCACATAACCCTATATATTGGAATAATATATAATTCTAGGGTGACCATTCACATTACAAAATGATCATAATCAATATTTCCACAAGGAATAAGAACATATGAAATCATAGTCATGAAATAAACCCATCAAAAGGAATGGGTTTCATAAGACTGTCAAAAAGTATACATTAATGTATGACCATTGGGGTTACCAACTAATAAGTGATTTCATTATTTTGTATAAAATATCATTATTTTGAAGAAGAAAAAAATCAATATTAGTTAAATATATATTATAAAAACCAATTCCCCCTTCCAAAAAATCATTACAATTAGCCTAAAAGTCCTTTAAACATTTAAAAACCTGGAAATCCTCTAATATATATAGGAAATTTTATGTAAGTACAATAAAGGATACATTTATGCTATGAATAATGTGAAAGAGAAGAGAATAAAAAAATAAGGGAATGGGTTATATAATTCCCTTACCATAAATACCAAATAATTAATAAAACTCTATAAATCATGAATAAAAAAATAGTTATATTAAAACATGAACATTAAGCGAATTATGATAAATTTTTTTTACTCTCTATCAATTATAATAATTGGGTTTTATAACTTAATTGCATTTATTATATTTGATGATTTTTGACATCATATATATCATAAAAATTTCCATTTTTTAATCAATTTTACAATATTTGGTCATGGTAATGTATACATAAGTGGAATTTATTATGAATCACCCCTGACCTAGGATCTACTAAATTGATGAACCAAGATGGTTTTCCACATGAAATCATGCATGAAACCTCATAATCCAGAGGTAGGTGACATGATGTGAGGGCCTAAAAGCTCATGTGGGTAGACTATACCCTTTTTACCATAGTACTCAATTGTAGAAAATAAATGAAACCGAGAATTAAATAAATAATAACCAATGAACATGCATAAAAAGAAACCCTCAAATATAGGTTTAAAACATTGAAAATTTAAAATATGTCATCTCATGTTAACAACTCCAAGTGAAAAACCTCAAAATAATGAAAAATTAAGGAATTGCGAAATTGGACTAACTCCATATCATGTACCTCATCAATGTATATATGAAGCCTCAATCAACACCCAAGATAAAGGTATTTTCCCTTATCCTGACATGTAAGCACGAATTCTGCTCAGGTACCTAATGGCATCCCGAGTATGGTATGAGTACAACTCAGTAGGCCAACACCAAATATGTTGAAAAAATATATAGTATGAAAATGAGAGTAAAAATTAAAGGACATGTTAATAAAAAATATTTTGTTTCCACTAGTTAATAATATTCAACTTAGTAATTTCAAGCCTTATTTCTAATTTCAATCTTTATACAATCATTATTACATAATTTATTTTCATCACAAGTTTTACTAATTTGGCATACTCATCGATCTCAATGCATAAGTGAAATAAGTCTTGATCTCTATCTCCCCCAAGATAAATAAATCATCACAATAAAAAATAATCACCATGATGCCTTGATATAGGTGGTCTCATTTAATGAAACCATTAGGGTAATATATCTTTATCACATTCCTTATCCTGTGCATTTTGGTTTGGATTTTGGAGCCTTAGTATAACTTGAATTGTGGGCATAGAACATCAGGTGAATAACCCACTCTAACAAGCCATGTGAAAATTATAATTTAACCATTATCCACACATATACCATATCAAAATCAAATATAACTAATTCCAATATAAAAAATTACAGTTACTATAAGAATATACATTTTTTCATAACACATTAAAACATTAACCATTTACATTACATAGTCATGTTCCCAATTCTCAATTCTTATTCCTAAATAACTATGAATATTTAGTAGTCCCCTTTAATTAATCCATTTAACATATTAAAAAACTTCCATATGTTAACTCACCTACCTCATTCATCATTTCCCATTTATTAACCCAGTTATGGATTTTATGTGCCTAATTCAATTCATTTGGAACATTCCCATTAATCCGATTGAACAAATTTTTCATTCCAAGACATGAAATCTAGCAGAAATTATCCATATATTGATACAAATATCCATATTAATTTCCTAATAATTAGACTAAAATATTAAATGTTCATTATGGGATATAATTTATCACAAGCCAATTTTACACTTATCATTTCGGCTAACCATGTTTGGGAAGGTCAGAGCACCCCATGGATGGCCCTAAAATAGTCAAATCATCCCCAAATCACCCCATGATGGTAATGAGGTATTAAAACCTTAATTTAGTTTCTAATTTAATGAAATATCTCCTTGGGTATTCAAATAACAATAAGAGGTACTAAATAATAATATATAATATTCATAAATCAACAAAAAAACTATGGCTTAAAAATTGAATATGACCTAACTCAAATTTGTTGACGAATTCCCTCTTAATCATAGCCTAATACCCTAATCCAAAAAACCCTTTAATTCATCAACCTATAATCCAACCTAAAAAATATAGTTTCAGTTACTCATAAAGAGATATCTCAATATACAAACACTAATATGAAAATGATAAGAAAATAAGGGAGAAAACTTACTTGGATCTTCTATTCACAAACAATGATGCTCCAAAATGCCTAAAAATAGAGGAGGCCAATCACTTAGTTCCTTTTTTGGGTTATTTACATCATGAGGGTTCATATAGAAACAAATGTGGTTAAAATTGTGTGGGATGTGTGAAATAATGAGATATAAAAACCATAATTTTGTCTACATTTAAAGGGGTACCATATTTACCCTCATTTTTTACAAAGAATGTGAAAACCATGAAAAAGTCACATTCAAGGGTGAGTAAGGAGTCATAATTACATGGGGAGCTCTGTAAGGTTTAGAAACTATGTACCAACAATGTGGAATGAAACCACTTTACATTACATGGTTTTATTATGAAGCTGCACAATTTACATCACCTTGTACCAATCATGAACCATTTCCATATTGGCACTGTTTTCATTCATTTGGTTTCCAAAACTCCCCAGACACCCGTGAGGCCTCTCATACTCCAGGGAATCATTTATTTAACCCAAAAAATATTTAAAACCAAAATGAAAACAAAAAAATACCTCCATTATGTCTGAGAACATAAAACCTCCTACCTTGTAACAGCTCATCCTCAAGTCACTCTTCTCTAGAGTCACTGAACATCCAACGAAATAGACCAGGTCACTAGAACTACATTTCCATCCTTATTTCCCATGTTTCTTCATAAAAATTTCCATACTAACACAAAACGTGAACTAAAAGCGTGATGTTTCCCCGTAAAGTTTCTCAATATGATCCAAAAAATGAACCAGATGATCCACAAAGAACATATGAACTTCAACACGTACATCAAACACCATATATTCATAGGTAATAATAGAAAAAAAATTCCATAATCAAATAATAAAGAAAACATCACACACATCATTAAACCCTTAGGGATGATCCAACCAACCTCTGTTCAATCCAATTCTCCATGCCACATAGGGACCTAATCACTTTGTTCCATTTTATCCTATTAAAAAAACTAAAATAGTGTGTAAAACTCAATACCACTCGAATAAAACAATTATTTTTGTAATAATACTTCCCGACCTACGTCAATAAAACAATATTTGATACATCCTTCCCATTCGAATAATTAATGACCAATACACAACCAAAAACCTTACGGAGCCCAACAAATCAAAGTCTATACCAACACTCACTACTATGGAAAACCCAAAAAATATACTTTCTTGATTCACCTATACACAAAATACTAGTCACATCACCATACAACAGCTTTCTAGTTGGATGATTCCACCACACACATTTTCTCACCATCACATCTTCATATGATTGGGAACATCAGTATTGAAAATTGAAACTAGAAACCATACATTACAGTCTCAACACATCTGACATGTTCCCAATCCACACTACCAAAAAAAACATAAGAGACTTACCCATTTTAAAATCATTCTTATCATCAGAACCATTCAGAAGGTCACCCCTACACCCCCAATATTAAAAATATGAACAAAAATATTACCAATGATATGTTTGTAGAGACCCAATCTTGACATACATGTTCATTAATTTAATTTTTTGGAATAATTAATACATAACAAGAACCAACACTCAAGGACCGTAATAGTTTAGTGTCTTTGGAAACTTAGAACATAATCTTCTAATCATGGTGAAAGATCTTCAACATCTCCCATAAAGATATTTTCCTTTTGTTTTCTTACCTAAAACATTTCTTTATATCCTTGGGAAAATAAAACATAAAAAGGGTGTCCTCAAATTCCCAGTAAGGGTAAAAATAGGGAATATAAAAACAATCCATAAAAATTTAAATGCAAAAACATGAACGTAAAATCTAAACATCAAAATCATGAGTTGTGAAATAAATATTGGCAGTACATAAGTCATAGATAATAAAGGAACATAAATCATGGTAAAATAGCATGGTAATAAAACATTTAATTATGTAAAACCATTATGAACATGATATGATTTCCATAGTAGCCAAGGCATTGCTGCCTATACCATCTTAGTGGACAAATTCCATTTCTGAATTGAGTTCACTCCTCGTTCCAGTCCTGTAACACTGAACCAGATTAACTCACCGTCCCATCCATGTCTATCTCATGAGATATAAATATTTACCCAATGCATTGGAGGAAGATATAGGTCCTACCCATATTATATTGAAATAATTCTTACTTGTTCCACAAAATAAACATAAATTATTCATCATAACCCAGTGAATAAAATGGGTCTAATAAACATCATACAATCAGAACGTAATCCATATAAAACAAGTGGATATCATTTCATCATAAGAATAATAAATCCATTTAAATAATAGATACATTATACTTGAAACATAAACATGCTAAATAATGAAATCTTAGATGGAAAGTAGTTTTGATAAAACACTTGAAATGAATTCTTGAGGAAAATATCCTTTCTCTTTAAAAATCATTTTCCTTTCTCAAAATGCCACAAAATTTAAAAAGAAACGATTTTATTGAAAGTAACCATGAAAACGTATAGAGGATAGTTCTGAAAAATTAGGCAATATGAAACTATAAAAATCCGTTCATGCCTTATAAGTTAAAAAAACATTATCCTCGTACTTCTGTCGGAAAAGTCAAAAAGTTCCTCGTATGGTAAACAAAAGAAAGATTATTTCCATAAAACAATGTAAAAGTAAAAGAGTGGTAAAAATGACTTTAAAAATACATGGAATAATACTAAAAACTTTATAAAAAACATTTTTATGGACTTGGATGATAAATATAACCCCAGTAAAAACATACGTATAAGCAATCTCAGATAAACATGAGATTTGGAAAATTATCCCTTACCTTAGGTCTGATATGCTTCATACATATACAATCCTCCATTATATTGATTTAAATAATGTCATTGACTTATTACATAATCATATTCATTTTTATGATATCATATACGGTTCACTTATGATTTTATATCAATCGTTTTTCTGTAAATTCTATGTTAAATAAGCATTTTGGGTAAAATCGTTTTATTTATCATACGTGTTTGGACTTCTTGTTCTTGATAATATTATTACTTATATCATGTTTTCAATACTTAAAAAATGTAAATCATGATTTATATATCATATATATTAATTATATATATATATAATAGATAGATAAATGAAACGAAATACACCGTTCATGGAGACCATAGGTCGTACGTACACATGAATGTTGTTTTCCTTTCTTTATTAACATGAATTGAAGTAAGTAGATGATATATATATATATATATCCACTATATTTATAATGTCTTTTATTTCATTAATATTCATTATATATACTTTATAATCATTCTTGAATGGTTATCATGGAGAACGAATTTCATCGTGTTGTGGAGACGGTAATCTTGACGTACACATGAGCGATGATATCGTTGCCATAATTATTGAATGGAATTGTATTGGGTGATATAATAAATAATAATTAGAATGATGTTGTAATAACCATATATATTTATTATTTACACCATTATATTCATCCAAGTACGGTGGTGGTGGAAAAACAGATTACACCACATCGTGGAGACGGTATTCCGTACATACGCACGCGCGGTGATTTAATTTTTTGTAGGATGGATAGAATGTGAAAGAGGGTTGTTTCATATTTATAATAAAATATCAGTATATGAGTGATACTGAGGTTATTAATTTATTATGAAACAAAAAATTAATAATAAGTATAAGGAGAAAGAATCTTGAAAGAATCGGTAGAAGATATTACTTCTTCTTCGACGCACCTCTTTTAAGCTTCCTCTTAAGGCAATACAATTGGTCTTTTGAGGAGACCAGAACCTATATAATTTTTCTAGGGAAATTTAGAAAGTAAATGTGAAGAGTTTGGCCTAACTTGAAGGATCAATATTGTGTAAAGAGAAAAGGTAGGAGCTGCCATTTTATTTTGGAGGAGAGGGGTACCTTTGGAAACCTCAAAAATATTAATTTATAATAAATTCAAACCCCACATAAAAACATCCAAAATGACTCAAATAAAAATATTATAAGATATAGGGTTGTAATATCATCAAACAATATAATTTATACATGTTGGTAATTAATTTTAAGCATTATCAACTTGATTTATCCTTATTTAATCTATTTAATTTTATTTGTGGTAATAAGATTCTAAATTTGAAATTGTTAAAAATAATTAATTATGTGTTTTTAATTGTCAATAATTGGATAATTTATGACACTTTAGGCCATATAAATGTTTATTTATAATTTTTAAAATTTTTTTGTGATTTTTAAACAATTTTATATTATGTTATTTTTATAAAATAACAATAGTGTCAATTTTGACACTATTCATTTATTTGAATTTAAATAAAATCCTTACAGATGATATGTTTGAACTAAAAGTTTTTATAGATTCATAACATGTCATATTTATTTATAAAAGTAGTGTATACTATAAAATAGTTCATATAATATTTATTTTAATATTTTTAAAACCAGTTATTTGATATTTCAATCAATAAAATAATTTCATAATCACTATTGTGTCACCTTTAATGATAATTATTTTATCCCTAAAAATTCTAAATAAATTAAAATGATGTAGATAATTTTATTATATTTCCTAAGACTATTCATGTTCTATTTTTCATGATGTTTATCACTAAATTAAAATTATTATACTTATAATATTTAAGAGAGTGACATGTTGTTAGTTTCTTTGCTTTTAATAATAATTAAATTATTTTCATGTTCAAAAGTCCATAAACTTAATCTATTATTACCCTTAGGTGATATTGGACGACATTTAGTCATCCAATAAAATTTTGAAAGGTGTTAGGGTAATTTTATAATCTTAATTTAACCCTTAATTACCCGTTTTACCTTTAACTATAGTAAATAAACATTATCGTAATTACTATTCATAATATAAAAAAATAAAAGTAAACTATTAAAATAATTTGGACCCACTGAATTATAATATGGAATCTATTTTCCAAAATTAAAAACATCGAAGTTTCAGTAATTAATTTAAAATTAATCTCGTTGTAAAGAAAACATGTTTTAAATGTTAAAACATTGCCAAGGATTGAAATGTTTTTACCTATTAATTCAATGTAAAATTAATGGTAAAGATATAAATTATATTAAATGAAAAAAATATATTCTATTTATACATTAAAACCATTCAATATAATAATTTAAACATATAAATTATTCTGATGGAAAAAATTTGTTTTTAATTAAAATATAGCGTGTTTTTACTATTCATTAAAATATGAAAGTTATCAGAATAATATGAAAAATTGAAATAAAGTAATTTTTTATATCCTGATTCCAAAGAAAAATTTTATTTTGTCAAATTTTACTTATAAAACTATCAAAAAAAAATATAAAGTGGGTGCGCCATCAAAATGCGAAAAAACTGTATTTTTTGAAAAATACTTATTTTACCTGAAAAATTTATTTTGTTCACATACATGGTTTTAGAAAATGTGTAAGATAAATAATAATGTTATAAAATTCAAAATTTATTGATATATCATTGTTTAGTGAAACCCGCTATTGCATACTACAGACGCTATCGAGGAAGGTCACGATTGCGTGTAACACAAGACAAACCAATGTTCTATGTAGTGAAATATTAGTTTGGTGTTATGTATAACATAAGTCATAAAAATAATTAAAATGAATACTTCTTATAAAATATCTGGGGTGTTACACTCTACCCCCCTTAAAAGGAATTTCTTCATCAAAACTCATCGGGGTTATACATGGTTCACTACTTGAAGTTTTCTTTCATAAAACCCACATCATAAAAAGTAATAGTAAAACAAAATTTTAAAAATTGAAGTATGAAAAATATCAGTTACCCAAATTAACTCATCACTTGGTTCCCACATAGGAGAACATAGGTGAAAATATGCATATGGAAAAGAATCCCAACGATCATGTTCTGATGGAGAGTGGTTGAGAACATGGCTATGAAAAAGCCAAAAATCACAAAGCCATAAATTTGTGACGATATAAGGTACCATCTAATTAATCGGACATGAAGACACTAGGAAAACATTTTTGGTTTTCAAGATCATTTCCCTAAAGTTGAATAATTTGAAGTATAAGAAATACGTACTTTATTTCAGTACAATCTCACCCTTTTTTGTGCCTTGGACAATTTCCACTTCATCTCTTAAAGAAATAAAGTTGAATTTTTCAATTTTTGAAGTGTTAGTAGATCATGTGATAGAATGATGGGTCATTCCATCTGTCTCAAAAAAAGGTTAGAAAATGTTATCAAATATACATAAGTCCATCTATGATGAATTTAATCATATATGATTCCAAAAATGGACTTATACTTCATCTATCATACTGATTAATAAAATAAAACTGGTGTCTACTCACCAGAGACTTCTTGTAGGCCAGTGGTAGGTAATATAGGAATGTCTCACTTTGGTTTTGGGTTCGATTCTCACAATCTAGTCTGACGCGATGGGTTGTCGCCCGTCCTCCAGGTTGTCCCTTTTTCTAAAACTACTCTATTATACCATTCCAGAAATAACATCGAAAAAAAGATATATCCTTAAAAAATAATATATTATGTCCAAAATAATACATTTCAATCTTTAGGATTATCCAAAATACATATGTCTAATCTCATAATATAAAGAAAACGATTACTTGAAATGTCACGTAACAATCATGGGAATACCACCATTTATCCCTCATATATCATAAGATATATCTTGTTGGTCACATTCCGAACATGTGAATACCTTAATCATGTATTCTTTTGAATCATGAATTACCATAAAACCATAGTGAAGACATGAGTTCTATCAAAAGTTTACTCTTTCCACACACCAAAATCCCAAAAATTCTATATACTCAAACCATGATATCACTTTGTTCTTATATCAGTCATGAGCTCATGAATACTATCATAAATTTCATTTTCTCCATATCCCTTCATTATGCACATATCATTTGCTTTCCAAAATATCTAAATTTTTTCATGGTTACTAGTACCACAAAATTATTGAAAACCATAATAAACCCATTCATAGATACTCCAATATTCCACTATACTAAAAATTAGATTCCACAACATTATTTCGGAATCCCATTACATAAACACCTAATAATTCCATTACATCATTGTCATACTCAACATTTCCAATAGTGATTGCATGTGACTTCCATTTTTTCTTTACCTTAAGATGTTGTTGTGGTCGATCATCATTAAACCTTGGATTAGGTCATTGGTTTTCCTAATACCCAATTTCCTTTCACTTGAAGCATTTAAGGGTTAGTGGTGCATTCTCTATAGTCTTTTCTCTATTCTCATCATTAGCCACCTTTTTCCCATTACTTCAACACTCAGCTACTTGATGACCACATTTTATACACTTAAAACATTTTCTAGTACATTTTAGACAATCTCTACAATATTTCTTTCCACACATTGATCATAAAAAACATTCACCTTCTTTTCACCATTGTTATGAGATTTTCCTTGAACTCCATATTCTATTTCTTGTCAAAAACATGTCATGGATATGTAACAACAACTTCCATTTCTACCTTGATATCAAAACACACAATTTATTCATAGCTACTGAGGTATCTTATAGCTAATTCCCTTCGATGACTTGGTTTTCATCCACTGAAGAATCGATCAACATTACTTTCAGGTTGGATGATAAAGTCGGATGCATACCATGAAATCCTTGTAAAATTCACTTCATATATACCAACAGATTCATCATCCTTTTTCTTAAGCTCAAGGAACTCCTTTTCCATTTTTATCCGAATTATACGAGGGAAGTACTTATTGAAAAATAAGTTCTTGAACTCATCTCATTCCATGGATTCAATTTCATCTTGGGTCCTCGTATTCTTAATTAGAGTCCACCATTGGTCTACTTCTCATTATAACCGATAAACAGTCAATATTAACTTTTCATGCTATGAACAATGAAGTATCTAAAATATATTTTCAATGGTACAAATCCCCTGTTCCGCAACAAGTGGATCAGAAGACCCACTAAAAGAAGGATAACATTACCTCATAAAGGACTCAATATAATATTGTTCATTTCTCTGCTCATTTGGAAGTCCATAATGATTCATATCTTGTGTAGGTATAACAATATGATTTTTCATGCCTTCTCCTAGAACATTGGTTTGTTTTGGAGGACAATCATTGCATTTTCCATTACATTGATCAACATGGTTCCTTCAGGTTCCAGCCATCGTCTAAAACCCAAAAAGAATAGTCTGAGAGGCAAAAATCATGCTAGGGAAAAACATAATTAAGGGGGAGTAACTTTAATATCTAACAACATAGGATTAATTCTAAGATCATTACCATAATTCTAGAATATTACCTATACGTATACTTAACCTTAGGGATATCCCTAGACATACCTTAGAAATACTTATAGGGTTCTCACTAAACTTTTCTTATCCAAGTTTCCAGAGGTTGACTAAACCTTTCCTCTGATACCAACTGTAGAGACCCAATCTTGACGTATATGGACATTAAATTTCTTTTGAAGAATTATAAATAGATAACAATAACCAAGACTCAAGGACCATAATATTTTAGCGTCCTTGGAATCTTAGAACATAATCTTCTAATCATGGTGAAAGATATTCAACAATCCCATAAAAATATTATCCTTTTTTTCATACCTAAAACCTTACTTTATATCCTTGGGAAAGGAAAACATAAAAAAGGTGATCTCAAATTCTCAGTAAGGTTAAACAAAGAGAATAGAAAACAATCCATAAACATTTGAATGCAAAAACATCAACATAAAATCTAAACATCAAAACCTTGAGTTGTGAAATAAATCATGACAGTACGTAAGGAATAGATAATAAAGGAACATAAAGCAGGATAAAATAGCATGGTAATAGAACATTTAATTATGTAAACCCATTAATCAAATGATATTATTTCCATAGTTTCCAAGGAATTATTGCCTAGACCATCATAGTGGACAAAGTCCCTTTCTGAATCGAGTTCACTCTTTGTTCCAGTCCTGAAACACTGAACCAGATTAAGATACCATTCCATCCATGTCTATCTCAAGTGATATAAATATTTAACCAATTCATTGGAGGGATATATAGGTGCCACCCAGCTCATATTTAAATCACTCTTACTTTTTCCCCAAAATAAACATAAATCATTTATCATAACCCAAAGAATAAAATGGGTTTCATAAACATCATCCCATTATTACGAAATCCATATAAAACAAATGGATATAATTTAATCATAAGAATAATCAAACCATGTAAATAATAGAGACATTATACTTGAAACATAAACATTTTAAATAATGTAATCTTATATGGAAAATAGTTTTGATAATACACTTGAAATGAATTATTGAGGAAAATATCCTTTCTCTTTAAAAATAATTTTTTTCAAAAAATGACACACAATTTTAAAAGAATATATTTTATTGAAAATAACCATGAAAACATTTATAGGAAGCATCTTGAAAATTAGGCGATATGAAACCGTACTAATCCTTTCATGTTGTAAAAGTTAAAAAATCATTTCCTGGTACTTTGGCAGAAAAGTCAAAAAGTTCATCTTATGGTAAACAAATGAAAGATTGTTTCCATAACACAATTTAAAAGTCAAAGAGGGGTAATCATGACTTTAAAAATAATGTAAGAATATTAAACACATTATGAATTTTTTTATGGACATGGATGAAAAATATAACCCCGGTAAATAATTACGTATAAGCAATCTCAGATAAAAATGAGATTTGAAATATTATCCCATACCATAGGTCCGTTATGCTTCATACATATCTGAACCTCCTGTATAATGATTTTAATAATATCATTTACTTATTACAGAATCATATTCATTTTTATGATATCATATATGGTTCACCTATGACGTTATATTACCCGTTTTTTGTAAATTCTATGTTAAAGCAGCGTTTTGCGTAAAATCGTTTTATTTATCGTACGTGTTTAGACATGTTGTTCATGATATTATTTTTACTTATATCATGTTTTACTTACTTCAAGAATGTAAATAGTGATTTATATATCACATATATTAATTATATATATATATATATATAATATAGATAAATGAAATGAAATACACCGTTCATGGAGACAGTAGGTCGTACGTACGCTTGAACACTATTTTCCTTTCCTTATCGACTTTAATATAAATAATTAGATGACATATATATATATATATATATATATATATTATATTTATCATGTGTTATATTTCATTATTATTCATTATATATACTTTATAATCATTCTTCAATGGTTAACATGGAGAATGAATTACATCGTGTCGTGGAGACTGTAATTCGTACGTACGCACGAGCGATGATATCGTTCCCATAATTTATGATTGGAATTTGAGTGGATGATATAATTTCTCAGAATCGGTATGATGGTATAATAACCATATATATTTATTCTTTACACCATTATACCTGTCCATGTAAGGTGGTGGTGAAAAAATAGATTACACCACGGCGTGGAGACGGTATTCCATAAGTACGAATGCACAGTGATTTCGTTTTCTATAGGATGGATAGAAGGTGAAATAGGTTTGTTTCATATTTATAATAACATATAATTATTTGAGTGATACTTATGTTATTAATTTATCATTAAACAACAAATATAGAATAAGTAGAATAAGAAAGAAACGTGAATGAATTGGTAGAAGATATTAAGTCCTCTTCAACGCACCTCTTTTATGATTCCTCTTAAGGCACTAGAGTTGGCCATTTGAGGAGACCATAACCTCTATAATGTTTCTATGGAAGTTTATATTGGAAATTGGAAGGGGTTTTCTGATATTTAAGGCTCAAAGTTGATTAAAGAGAAGATGGAGGAGGTGCCCTTTTATAAGGGAGGAGATGGGCACCTTTGAAAACCTCAAAAATATTAATTTATAATAAATTAAATCCCAACATAAAAAATTCCAAAATGACTCAAATACTAATATTAGATAATATAGGGTTTTAATATCATCAAAAAATAAAATTTACACATGTTGATAATTAATTTTAAGCATTATCAACTTGATTTATCCTTATTTAATCTATTTAATTTTATTTGTGTTAATATGATTCTAAATATTAAATTGATATAAATATTTAATTATTTGTTGTTAATTTCCCATAATTGAATAATATATGACCTTTTATACCATATAAATTTTTATTTATAATCTTAAATATTTTTTGTGATTTTTAAACAATTTTATATTATGTTATTTTTATAAAATAACAATAGTGTCAATTTTGAAACTATTCATTTATTTGAATTTAAATAAAATCCTCACAAACGATATGTTCGAACTAAAGACATTAATAGATTCATAACATGTCCTAATTATCTAGACAATTATTGGAGAATTATAAATAGTTCATATAATATTTATTTTAATATTTTTAATACCATTTACTTGATATTTCAATCATCGAAATAATTTCAACATCACTATTGTGTCACCATTAATGATAATTATTTAATCCCTAAAAATTATAATTAAATTTACATGATGTATATAATTTTATTAGATTTCTGGAGACTATTAATTTTCGAATTTTCATGATGTTTATCACTAAATTGAAATTATTATACTTATAAGATTTACGAGAGTGACATGTTGTCACTTTCTTTGGATTTAATAATAATTAAATTATTTTTATGCTGAAAAGTATATAAAATTAATCTATTCAAACCCTTAGGTGATATGGGTTGACTTCTAGTCCTCCAATAGAATTTTGGCAGGTGTTATGGTAATTTTATAATTTTAATTTTACCCTTAATTACCCGATTTACCTGTAACTATAGTAAATAAAAATTACCGTAGTAACTATTCATAATATCAAAAAAATAAAAGTAACCTATTTAAATAATTTGGACCCACTAAATTAAAATATGGAATCAATTTTTCAAAATTATGAACATAGAATTCGTTGTAATTAATTTAAAATTAATCCTGTTGTTAAGAAAACGGGTTTTAAAAGTTAAAACATTGCTAAAGATTGAAATGTTTTTACCTATTAATTCAATGTAAACATAATGGTAATGAAATAAATTATATTTAATGGTAAAAATATATTCTATTTATACTTTTAACCCATTCAGTATTATAATTTAAACAAATAAATCATTGCGATGAAAAAATGTTTTTTTAATTAAAATATAGCGTGTTTTTTCGATTCATTAAAATATTAATATTATCATAATAATATAGAAAAATTTATCCAAAGTATATTTTTATATCTTGATTCAAAATAAGAATCTTATTATGTCATATTTTACTTATAAATCTGTCAAAAACTAGATTTAATGTGGGTGCTCCATCAAAAGGCGGCAAAACAACATTTTTTTTAAAAAATACTTATTTTTCCAGAATTTTTTTTTTCACATACCATGTTTTAGAAAATGTGTAAGATGAATAATAATTTTATAAAATTCAAAATTTAGTCACTAATATTCATAACCGCTAATCCATAATAATATTATAACAATATATCAATGCTTAGTGAAACCCGGAATTGCGTACGACACACGCTACGGAGGAAGGTCGTGATTGCGTGTAACGCAAGCCCAGACAGTGTTGTGTGTAGTGAACGATTCGTATGGTGTTTCGTATAACATAAAACATAAAAAAACGAAAAAGAATACTTCTAATAAAATCTCGGGGTGTTACAATGTTATTATCAGAAACATGCTTGTCACCATAAACATCAAATCGGTTTTTTCGTATAAGATACCACATCCATTCCTTTCCCACCATAACATGTCTGACCACCCCGACCATATTGTCAGAGAACATTTATACTACACTATTTTATTGCTTCACATTATATATTCTAATGGAGTTTACTAACTAAAGCTTATAATTATCATTCGACACTTCTACAAACGTTGTTCGTTAACTTCCAGAAGGACTCCACTATCACAAAATACACTACCATATAATCCATCCTCATACATAGTGGGTCCCATTAAAATCCAATAAAAAACAACTCATACTTCCTAAACACTAACAGATAAAGACTAATTCCTTTATCAAGATCTTCCTAGGATTTGAAACAAACTCTTTTCTCCAAGCTGAGTAGGATAGTCTCTGGATGAATCATCCTAAAGATGATGGGATTTACTATTGGTATAACACCACCATACTAAAAAGATATGACTTTATGCCCGAGGATACTCCTTTTTCACCTAGTCATACCCACCACAGTTTATACGTGATGACTGACGAGATCCTAGAACCCAGCCTCTATCAGCACAAAGCATTTTCATATCTTACCAATCCCTTCAATGATTTTAACAAAAGAAACTAAAATCTCATTCTCAACCTCCCTAAGACCAAATCCAATTCTTGGATCAATAAAATAAGAAAATAAAAGTCCACTTGGCCTCTTTTATAGAGGAAATATGAAACTAACAGTTGTCTTGTTAACATCTCGAGTCCACTATATCAACTCCATGTATTACTCAACACAGAGAGGACTAACTTATCACTCCCCACCATAGGGGTGTCATTATCATTACTTTTCACAAAAAATTTAAATCACTATGTCCCATTATATGGTCATGAGATATACCTAAAAACATGAATGAGGTCTTCTAGAATTACTAGTTTTAGAACAAAGATAACCTAATACTCGATCCAAAATTCTCTGAATGGAACTCACTACATTCATCGACACAAATTCCACTCATAGAAAGTATGCTCCAAATGGTCGGTGGTGGAAATACCACCATCCATCCTAACCTATATCACATCTTGATTTTAAAATCCAAGATTTATCATATCCAACAATAAAAAATTCGATTCATTAGGCCTAATGACATAGCTTACTCGATGTGTTAGGGATGATGTTAAGATGTTGGGCATGATCGTCACTAGCTAGATGTATGGTAAGAGGTTATCAAATAACACCACCATACCATAGGTTCAATGATGTCACATACCACTATGTGGAGACCTTAGTTTTTCAATAGTGTAATCCTTTCCCAACCATAATGTCTCATCAATACCTGACTAGAACAACTCATGCATGGTATCCAAACATCTCAATATTACTTCATGAATCTCTATTAAGTTATCATAAACCAAAAATTCCTTTTCCACCACATGCACCACACCACTCTTGTTCTTCCTACTCAACCCTGATATATAATATTTGAGACATGGAGGTTTTCTACACTGATAAAAAAATATGGTCTCCATCATATCCAGACAATCCACTTTGGGTTTACAGAGATCAACTTGTTCTTATCACGTGTAACCAGTTCTCCCATCCCAAATAGACTTGCTCTTACACATCACATGCCCACATATGGACACCAAAATATCCCATAATTTCTTATACATTTTTAAAACCACACACATAAATTATAATTATATCACATGATAAAAACAACATATGATCCTAGCTCACCAACAGTTTTCTTACGTGACTGAAACTTCTAGCCCAATAACCCCATTAGTTGCAATGCTTGCTAAACATAATGACCAATAATCAAAACATACATAATAACATCTCAACCACATGACCACCCTTACTTCATGAATCACTTTTATAATTAAATAATCTTACCATGATTCAGTCACCATTTTACTTTTGGATGAAATAAATATTGAGGTCTCCATTAGTCGTTATCTGAATAGAAGGCTCATACATACATGGGATGCATCCCTTCAAAACTAACCATACAACCAAATACATGTATTCAAGAACCCTTATAAAGGAAACATGGCACTATCACAAGTTTTACCAAAACATGATTTTACATGTCGGGAATTTATTCCACCTCTATAAATCTAACATTCTTTATATTCTGAGGCACATTCATCAACATGTTAAACTCCCATAAGTTCACCATTGACATTCCCCCATATTATCAACTCAGTGTAACTATTGGAGTCACATATCACATAACCATTGACCTACCCACAAATACCTCATGGAAAATCATCCCATATCCAAAAAAACATCCATTCATACCTTGTGCATCCAAGAGCACTAAAAATGTATAACTACTCATCATGGGTCATTTTCAAGAATCAAATGATACCAACTTTACCTACTAGGATTAAGGGTAAGATGTAACTGGGCTCTCTCTATCATCCATATACATCCATATTTCGACAATTAACCTCCCACAGTTGGATATACTAAGCCATTTAGGCTCACTACATTCAAAGCTCCCTGATAAACATCCACCCAAGGTTTCACACTAAGAATTATTCCACCCACACATTGATACCACATGCCTAAACACCCCCAATAGTGTACAAACACAACTCGCATGATCTGAGCCTACATTTATCACCGAAAACATCAAAAAACACCCATAAATAATGATTTAATTACCAAAACACTCTTTCCTATGTTCAAAGTACAACATACACACTCAAAACCTACAAGGTTACAACCTTGACATTATTAGACTATATCTCAAAACATCATTGTCACAACCCTTCTGAAATCATAATAGGGAACTAAAAATTAGACTCACATCGAGAATCATTGAGGTTACCTGAGATATAACAATGGTCTCATCCTAGGACACACAAACTGAACAAACAACCCAAACCCTAGGGAAATACAAACAACACAGGGACTACTCCAGACCAGTATTCACTAATGTTTCATCATTATACATTACTTTATTAATAAAAACCCATTTTGAAAATAAAATTGTTTATACTTTATAAAGTTTTATTAAATGAAAATTTTAGAAACCCCCAACTTAATCAGATATATACATCCAAATAACTCCATCAACAACCATTCTATATATAATTCAGTCAGTATTGGGAACTAGATAAATTACACTACCTTCAATAATCAATGCAATCCAAATAAACTGTCCCAAAAGACATGATAAAATTTCTAATACACACATCTACTATTCCTATAATGAGTTACTATTATCATAATGAAATCCAACTAACATTGAAAAAAATATTTTAATAGAAACCTTCTTTTTAATCCAATTTCAATTTTTATACCAACAATCTTCTCCTCCTATGAAAATTAGCATTTTTCACAACATGTTAAACTATAATTTAATTCATTTGAAAATGATCATTAATAATGTTTAATTAACCATTACCTATATTATTTTTATTTAAAAAGTTTAATTATATTTATTAGTAACCATATTCTTCTAATTTTTGTAGAAGTAAAAGCACCATACATTTCATTCCCCCACAAACATTTCATATGTGCTTACCAAGATGTCTGTCTCTTATATACCTAGGGGCATATAATGATTCATGAATCTAATATACTGTTCCATTTATAACATGTGATAAATACCATAAAACTATTACATCACATAGATGATTCATCACCAAATGGTAAAATATAAAATAATGTAACAACACATAATAAGAACAGAAAATTCCCACCTTGGGTGACATTGGTTTTCCCACGTACATGGGTTAGCTACCCATAATAATATGATCAATACCAAGGATTGAAACATCCTAATTTTCTGTATACTATCAAATATAGTAAGACCTCATAAAATAAAATACCCATGTCATCACTTTCTAACATCACAAACCTTGGAGCCACTATACATGGTTCCCCGAGCTAGGTCACCACCTGACAAAAATCATGCCTCCCTATATTCCAAAGGTTTCTAACTAGTGGTGAGGGTATAAAAGGAAACATGGGGATATAATAACCACTTTAAAAAAGTAATCCAAAATAGTGAATAAATAAAAAATTGGAAATAATATATACTGACCATTGATCATTAAAAAAACATCTCCCAATGATTGGTATAGAACATAGCCAATTGTAAATATGACATTTTGGTCTAACATTTTAAAGTTACGAAAACCAAAATAATAAAAATATTAGAATCCTAAAAATTTCTTGACTCCATGTCTAGAACCACATCCGTGCACGTCCCATGACTGACACATCTCCCAAGTGTTGGGCCTTTTAACTTATCCTAACCTAGAAACATACGATCTACTCAAGGACCCAATGGAGGCCCAATCACTATGTGAGTACCACCAAATTCGAAACCAATAACGTTTTCTAAAAATTATCCAATATAAAATTATAATGAATGCTTTTACGTAGTAGCATACTGTATAAACCCAGACCTTCTTTTATGGTATGTTTTTCCTTTTTTGGTTTTTTCGAGAAAAGCGGAGTGTATGGAAATATTTTAAGTACACACCTTGGACTTTATGAGTACACACCGTGTACTCCAACAGTACACGCCATTTACTTTTTTTCAATAAATGAACTGAGGTTGCATCTAATCACCAAAGGTGTCTTCTTCTAGGTCTCATTCAACCGAGAGAAACCATAGGACCCTAGATCTTCTCTGAGCTCCCAATCCTCCCTCTGTTCTTTGAATCGACTGTAGTCGATTGCATTGGAACCACAATGGTAAGTTCTTATTTCTTCTAGAGCATCATTTTCCAATTCCTCCTATTTTTCATGTTATTTTAGGTTGAAAATTTTATGCATTTTCATGGATCTATGACGTTTTAAAGAGATTCATGCACTGTTGTTCATGTATATCAATCACCTAGCATTCAGGTAGGTGCTTTGTGCCTTTCTATAGAAAGTATTTGAGTATTTTGTGCAAATTCCACCAATACCCTTGAATGGGGTATTGTGTGTTTACATTTTTAGCCCCAATGTTTTCCTTCATTTCTTGTATTCTAGAGTAGAAGATTATGTTTGTGTTTTGGGCTAATTGTTAGGATTTGAACATTATGCCATGAATATTCTTTCCTGTCTAGACCATGTGGTCTATTCTACAAATTGACTACTTTTGTTTTCCCATGCCAAGTATTGTAGGATGGTGTGATTGTTGTTATTCAATTCTGAGATACTATAGAATTCTATCCAAGTAGTTCTTGAGGTTACTTTGGCCATTACGCAATGCGATACATGCTCACATCACACAGGGCTTTGAGAACCTATTGTAGTATACCATAGGGAGAATGGGTGTAAGGGCTTCTCCAGAGTGTGTTTATAATGCGATGCGAGACCAATGGTGGAATTAAAGTTGAGTGCTTCCTCAGAGTGTCTATAGTTCCTCGACACAAGACAGAGGGGGAATGAGATGTTGAGTGCTTTCCCAAAGCACCTTTAGTATGATACAAGAATATAGGGGGAATTGATAGTGAGTGATTCCCTATAGAGTCTATTCATTTGATGAACCGGATGGGTGAGACTATGTGTGCCTCCCATAGGGTTGCTAGTATTTTTAGGTTAAACCATAGGGGTTAGGCTGGGAGAACTACCTAGAGGGTTACCTATTTGTTCTACTTTATTGAGTGACTGCATACTTGTTTTTAAATTAAATTATAGAAATAGTTGATTGTTTGATGCTGAGTACTTTCATGTCTACAATTACTGGTTACTGTACTTTTACCTACCATATACTCACAGGATATTAGGCATAGATCTTCAGGTGGTTGCCTACTGGGATTTAGTCTGATACCCTATTTGGTTCATGCTTTTGGGCCCAAACAGATTATATTGGTGAAGTTATAGATAAGGGCATGTGACCTTCTACTTCAGGTTCTTGATTACATTGAAGCTAGAGAGCATGGCACCAAGATAATTCTTTTGATGATGAGGAGTTGTTTATCTGTTTTTATTTTGTACTTGGGTTTAGTACTATATTAACAATTGTGACTTGTTTGGATGCTTTCCAATACACATTTTTATAATGCATCATTTATATATTTTAATTTAGTTGTCTATTTATCAGTCTTCCACTATTTACAATTGTTGGATATTTTCTGCTTTCGCTATTTTGTATTTGGTTCTCTTTTACTGTGTTTCTTTACCAATGAGGGTACAACTTCCCCATTATCACACACAAGGCACTCCCTGTGAGTCGGCAGCCTCTGTGGTTCAGGTAAAGGTGTTTGAGGCCCTGTGAACAACCAGGTATGAGGCGCCTCTGGGTGGCTTCTGAAACCGGGATGTTACAAAGTGGTATCAAAGGGGTTATTTTCTCTTGGCTTACTATTTGGAGCTTTTAGCAAGGGATAAGATAGAATAGATACTTAGTAATAAGCTGTGTTCGAGAGTAGCTAACCCATGTATAGGGAACAATCAATATACCTCATTTATTTAATTTTTTTTCTGTATTGAAATATTACAGTTATTTTGAGTTCACCTTGAGTGATTCACATGTTTTGTACAGATATATTTGAGGTTATTAAGGTTCTATTTCTGTCTCAACCGGATGATATGAGGGTATACCATCTCATGCATCATATAAGAACTTGTTAAAAATCACATGTCATGCATTCTTATCATATCATCTAGGATGCATTAGCAATTTCTTTTTGTTGTGACAGATGTTGTGTATAAAATGCATACTGTTGTGATAGCTGCTTTCATAAAAATATCTATTTTTTTTAGAGCATTGATTGGGTAATGTTTTACCAGAATGAACACTACATTTTGGTTCTTGAGGTGATATGGGCCCTCATAGACTGCAATTTGGTTGGTCATTGAATTGTTTATCTTTTTTATATCTTCATAAAGATTCCAAAATTTGATTCGCATGGAATATGGGCCCTCATGGATCGGAATTTTTCACTTCCAGTGTTCATTTCAGTGTTATTCTGGGCTCCGAAGTTGTTTCTAAGGATTACTATCTGGAAAAACCTAGAATACATGCCATGTAGTTTTGACTACACTCCATGTATTCTTCTGTTCGAGAAGAAATGGTTTTTCTGAAGTACAAGCAATGTACACTATGTCCACGTTGTGTATTCCCTTACTATGTCACATGCCGTGTGGGCAACAACACATGATAGGGAAAATCTCATGGAAACATGCCATGTACCGATTTTGCACACTGTGTAGGGTAATCCTATGAGTTTGACCATCTTGTTAACACCACAGTTGATGAAGTCTCTAATTATGCACGTCATGTGTACCTTGAACATGTTGTGTTGCCTGTCCCAGGTAACAGACCGTGTCACAAAAAACACGGGTCAATGTTATCCTTTTCAATACATGTTGTATGGTTCGAGCCGTGTGTCTGACAGTGTCACTAATAACACAAGCCAGGTGGATCTTGTCATGTACACTCCATGTCTACATGGAACACGCTGTGTAGTTTTAACTTATGAGAGAATTATGGCTTCACCATGTAGAAGAACCCAAGAAGGGAAGTGGATTCATGTACATTCCATGTGTTTGGACAACACACTGTGTGTTTGGGGTGTTACACGACCAGTTTAAACTGAAGTACATTCCCATGTGAATGACCTAGGGAAACACACCGTGTAGTAGAAGTACACACCGTGTAGTAATGTTTTATGAATCTTGAATGCTTTATTTATTCTGTTCTATTATTTTATTTTCTACATTCATTATTTGAAAATCTGGAATTTATGGTCTGTGCTTAACCTTGCAGAGTCAAGCCACCAAGATTTCTTCCAGTTGCATGCCAGTTTCCCAGTGGTGATCAGACGTCTGATATGGCTGGTCTGGGACTTCCTGTAGATCCTCCAGTTGTGCCAGCCATGGCACAAGCAGCGATACCAGTTATAGGCGCCGATGCACAGTTTAGGGAAAGCCTTCTGAGAATAATGCAGACCTTCCAGGGAGCACCGCCTCCTACATCGACTATGGCAGACTTGATGTGGGGTTTCCAACAGCGTCATCCTCCCACATTCTTAGGTGAAGGAGGGCCTCAGGATGCAGTGTCATGGCTAGAAGACATAATGAAGATCTTTGAGCATTTGGATATGCCCCCAAAAAGGAAGTTCTAGCTTTCTACCTACATGCTATGATACTCTACCAAGAGGTGGTGGGATGTGATCTCACAGGAATTTCATCAGCATTTTATTCCGTGGGAGGGGTTTCAATGCGTCTTTTACAACTACTTCTATTCGAAGACCTTGAGGGCTGATCGGGCCTTGGATTTCATGAGCCTGGAGCAGGGTAATCTTTCGGCCATGGAGTAATCCTCTTGTTTCATAGAGCCTCAGAGTTTCAAATATCTCTAGGGTGGAAATGGGTTGTTCTCAGAAAGGAAGATCAAGGATGGTCTCAGAAGAGAGATCCGATCATAGGGGAATATATTCAGGCTGACATCCATCGCTTCTATTATCAACCTATAACTGATTGTGGTGAACAATCTGTGAGATTCCAGAGCTGAGAGCCAGGGCGGTTCTGCTTCCAGAGTTAGTGCTTCACTAGCTGACAGCAGTATGTGCCATAGGGAGTCTACGCATAGTGATCCTACACAGCGAGGCACATCATCAAGATTCCAGGTGATATTCTACCAGTGTGGAATGGCTAGGCATACAAGGCCACAGTGCCATAGAGACCTAGTGGAGTGCCGGTCTTATGGTAGGATGGGTCACCTCTAGTAGTCCTGTCAGGTTTTCTCACCAGAAATTGGTTACATGGTTTCATCCATGAATCCTTGTTCAAGAGCAGCACCACCATTTTCTCACCAGTCTGGGAACTGGAGTTCTTCCGGCTGTTCGGGATGAGGTGGAGGTCGAGGCCTTTATGGTCAGTCAGTAGTCGTTCAACGACAGTAGAGTGGATAATCTCAGAGCTATCAGGTAGGGTCACATGGCCATGGTACAGGTCAAGCTTTTGTAGTAGAGAAGACCTCGCATGAGAAGGATCCCAGACCCTCTACAGTTCAAAGTACGATCTTATTAGCTTCTGTGTTATCTTATAAACTTTTCGATACATGGGATTCCCAAATATTTATCTCTGTTGCAGTTGTAGAGATCATTGGGCTCTCCATATTTTCATCTACTGATATGTTGACATTGGTCACCCTATTAGGGACTAGGACAAGTAGTCTACATCATTACAAGAAGTTACCTCTAGAGGTGGTTGGGTATAACTTTATATGATATCTCTATGTCCTAGAGAAGATAGGCTATAATTTCATTCTCAGAATGGACAGACTATTTCCCTTCTAGGAAGTTGTTGACTGTTTTCTCTACAGGGTGAGTTCCATATCACCAGTGGTTGGATCTTTTCTTTATAAGGGATACTAGGATGTCTAGGTGAGCAGAGTGGGTCCATAACATCATGGGGTGGGAGGAGTTATAGCCTAGATTGCTAATCTTTATCCGGATGACAAGGGAACTTCATAGTTAGACATTCATCCAGTGGTGCATAATTTTATAGTTATCTTTCTAGAGGACTTTTCAGGTCTTCCTCCAAAGAGGATGGTAGAATTTTCTATTGAGCTCATGCCAGGAGCGGCACTAGTATCCATTCCTCCTTATAGGATAGCTACACCTGAGTTGCAGGAGCTCAAGAAGCAGTTAGAGGAGTTGGAAGAAAAGGGTTTCATCCAACCCAGTACCTCTCCTTGGGATTCGACTATCCTATTTTTGAAGAAGGAAGATGGTACCCTCAGACTTTGTGTGGACTATCGGAAGTTGAACTAGTTGATAGTCAATAACTGATATCCCTTGTTGTGGATCGATGATCTCTTTGATCAACTTTGAGGAGCCTGGGTGTTCTTAATGATTTACATGAGATTCAGTTATCATCGGTTGTTCATTAAACCATCTGATATACCCCTTACAGCCTTCATGAGCAGGTATGGTTTATACAAGTATATGGTTATGCCATTCTGTCTCACGAACGCACCTATAGTTTTCATGGAACTAATGAACTGAGTGATCCATCCATACAGAAACTCTTTCATGGTGGTCTTCTTGGAAAATATTTTTGTGTACTCTCACACTCGACACGACCATGTTACCCATCTTGAGATCGTTTTGAGTACACTGAGGGAGCATCAGTTATATGCTAAGCTCTCTAAGTGCCACTTTTTGATGTATCATATTCAATTCTTCGGTCATGTTATCTCAGAGATAGGAGTATAAGTAGATCCAGAGAAAGTGAGAGAAGTAGTTTACTAGGATCAGCTAAAGAATGTATTTTATTTGTGGAGTTTTCTAGGGAAATATGGATACTATAGATTCTTCATACATGACTTTCCATGCTTAACATCACCATTGACAGGTCTGACTAAGAATGGTGCAAATTTTTTGTTCTCAGATTCGCATGAGTCATAATTTCAGAAGCTGAAAGGGAGGTTGACTTCAGCCCTGATACTAGTCTTGTTAGAGGTAGAAAAGTGATACACTGTCTATTATGTTGCTTCAGGTATCAGGCTAGGATCTGTGCTCATGTAGGGATATAGAGTCGTTGTGTATGAGTCTTAGTAGTTGAGGCCATATTAGAGGAACTACCCAATGCACGATCTGAAGATGGCAGCAGTTTTTCATGCCTTACGTTGTGGTATAAATTATCTTATGTGATAGAACTCTGTGTTCTTCTCTAACCAAAAGAGTCTCAAGTACATCTTCACTCAGAATGTTTTGAATTTGAGACAGTGATGGTGGGTTGAGTACCTTCAGTCCATTGACATTGAGCATTCCTATATGCGTGGGAATGGAAACATTGTGGCCGATGCGTCGAGCAGGAGGACTCAGATACTAGTTGTTCAACAGGCCAGTAGTGAGAGGAAGACTAGGTATCTTCTCTCTATGATGCATCTGGAGGTGCATGAGAGATAAGGATGAATTTTCTATGTTATATAGTTTTTACCTCTACCCTTTTTGATCGAGTACAAATAAGGCAGCTGTCAGATTTTGAAGGACTTGTTTTAAGGGAAAGAGTGTCAGGAGAGGACTTTGTTTTTGGTTAGACCATAGGTAAGGATGAGATCCTATGATTCCATGGATGCATGTTGGTGACATCAGACATATGCGAGGAGCTGATGCGGTATTTTCATTCCCCTATTTGGGAAGTTCATCATGGTGTCGCCATGATGTATCGTGATCTTCACCGCCAGTATTGGTGTCTATGTATGAAGAGAGATTCTAGTAGTTTTTTCATGATATGTTTTACTTGTTAGTAGGTGAAGGTGGAAAATATTTGAACAATTGGTCTTCTATAGTAGTTACCCATTCTTGAGTGGATGTTGAACGACATCAGGATGGACTTCGTGACAGGGTTGCCAAGATCACCTCGTGGGAATGATGCTGTATAGATCATCATTGACAGACTTACAAAGTTCGCTCATTTCTTTCTGATCAAGGATACCTTAAGAGTTAATGAGCAGGGGTGGTTGTACATCTGAGAGACTGTACGTCTTCATGGGGTTCCACACTTCATCATCTTAGACAAGGATTCATTTTTTACTTCTCGGTTCTGGCAGGGGGTTTATAAGACATTGGGTACACATGTACTTTTGAGTACAACTTTCCATCCCTAAATAGATGTCCAGTGCCAGCATACGATTCAGGTGCTTGAGGAAATGCTCTGATCTTGCATCCTGGATTTTGGAAGTTCTTGGGAGAAACATATACCTCTTGTGGAGTTATCCTACAACCATAGTTTTCAAGAAACTATTCAGATAGAACCTTATGAGGATTTATTCGGTAGGCCACGCTGATCAGCCTTGTGCTAACTGGAGGCATGAGAGGCAGTTTTACTGGGACCTCATCTCGTTCAGGAAATCTTAGAGTAGATATAGTTGATTCGGAAAAGGATGGATACTACACAGTCTCATCAGAAGTCTTATGATGATCAGAGTAGATGACCTCTGTTATTTGAGGTCGGGGATTAGGTTTTCCTAAGTTTCACTCCGAGATTGGGGCACATGAGTAATAGGATACTGGGTAAGCTTTCACCATGGTATGTCGGGCAGTTTGATGTGTTTGAGAGAGTTGGGACAGTTACCTATCAGTTGTAGTTGCCTTAGAGGTACCGGGATATGCATGACATCTTTCACGTTTCTCATCTCTGACATTACATTTCTAACCCGTCTCATGTCCTTCGACCTGAGGAGGTTGAGCTCGAAGTGGATGCATCGTTTAATATGAATCCTATCCAGATTTTCGATCTGAATACAGATGTTATCTATGGATGGTTTGTTCCTTTGGTAATGGTGCTATGGCAGCACGGGCGAGTACATGATGAGACATGGGAGAGGGAGGTCGATGTATGATTGCAGTGGCTAGGGCTATTCCGAGTTTATTCTTCTACGCCTCGCTAAGGAACTTTGGGGGTGAATTTCATTATGGGGGGAAGTTTTTAAGAGCCCAGACCTTATTTTTAGGTGTGAATTTACTTTTTAGGGAGTCATTGAGAAAATTTGAGTTTTTGTAAATTTTTTAAGTACACGTCATGTACATTATGAGTACACGCTGTGTACTTCATTGCTGGACAAGGCCATGTGCTTTCCATGTACTGAACACACACACGGTCGTGTGTCGGGGGGGGGGGGTTGTGGAGGCTGCCTAATGTGGAGTATGGAAAACGTTAGTACACGCTGTGTTCTTTTTTTCATTAAATGATCCAGTGTCGTGTCTAATCACCTGTGGTTCCTTATTCTAGGTCTTGTTTGACATCGGGAAACTGTATGGCTGCGTTTCTTCTCTGAGCCCCTGAGCCTCTATCTATTATATAAATCAGCAGTCGTCGATAGCATTGGAAGTGCAGCGGTAAGCTCTTCCTTCTTCTAGAGAATCATTTTCCAATTCTTCCTCCTTTTCAAGTTATTGTAGGTTGAACATTTTATATGTTTTCATAGATCTACAATGTTATAAAGAGATTCAATCCCCATTGTTCATGTATATATTTATCCTATCATCAAGGTAGGTGGTTTATGCCTTTTTTAGAAAGTATTTGATTATTTTCTATAAATTCCACCAATACCCTTGAATGGGGTATTACGTGTTTACCGTTTTAGCACCAATTATTTCCTTCTTTGCATATAGTCTAGAGTAGAGGATTTTGTTTGTGTTTTGGGCTAATGTTTAGGCTTTAGATTTGTTTCCATGAATGTTCTTTCCTGTATGGACCTTTAGGTCTAGTTTACCTTTTGACTGCCATTGTTTTCCCATTACTAGTATTGTAGGATGGTGTGTCTATTGTTCTTCCATGATGAGATGCTATTTAATGATTTCCAAATAGTTCTTGAGGTTAATTTGGCCGTTACGCGATGCGATACTTGCTGACTTTACATAGGGTTGTGAGAAGCTAGTGTAGTAGACCATAGGTAGAATGGACGTCAGGGATTTTCTAGAGTGTCTTTATAATGCGATTCTAGACCACAGGGGGAATTGATGGTGAGTTATTCCATAGAATGTATGTAGTTCTTAAACATGGGCCATAGGGGGATTGAGAGGTTGAGTGATCCCCCAGAGCGTCTTTAGTACAATACAAGACTATAAGGGGAATTTACTATAAGTTCTTCCCTAGAGAGTCTATTCTTGAGCTAAACCAGAGGGGTGAGACTGTGTGTGCCTCCCAGAGGGTTGCTAGTACTTGTAGGTTAAACCACAGGGGTTAGGCTATGAGAACTACACCGAGGGTCACCTGTTTGTTCTACTTGCATGTGTGGTTGCCTACTTGTTTGTAAATTAAATTCTAGAAACTGTGGATTTTTTGCTACTGAGTACTTTACTATTTAATTTTATAGTTTAGTGTACTTTTACCTTCCATATATTTACTGACTGTTAGGCACAGATCTTCGGGTGGTTGCCTACTGGGATTTAGTCTCACACTATGTTTGGGTCATTCTTTTGGGCGCAAACATGTTATATTGTTTCAGGTATAGATAAGGGAAATCACCCTTCTACTTTAGGTTCATGAATGCGTTGGAGCTAAAGAACAGGGGACCGTGATTAGGATTGTTATGCTGATGAGTTGTTTATCTGTTTTCCTTTTGTACTTGGGTTTAGTACTTTATTCCGCAGTGTGACTTGTATGGCTGCTTTCCTGGACACATTTGCATCATGCATCATTTATATATATTTTTCTAGTTGTTTATTTATCAGTCATCCGTTGTTTACTATTATTGGATATTGATTTTTCCACTATTGTATATTTTGTTATCATATGCTATGTTACTCTCCCAATGAGGGAATAGTTTCCCCATTATCACACACAATGACCTCGCTGCTAGTTGGAAGCCTCCTGCATTCGGGGAAATGTGCTTCAGGCCATGTGACCTTTTGGGTACGGGGCGCCTCTGGGTGGATTCCAGAACAAGGACGTTACACAGACAAGTAAATAAAATAAAATTTGGGTTATATTAGTTAAGAAGATTCACATATGTCATTCCTTGAATTATTACCAATTTCAACACTTATACCATATTTATTACTTAATTTACATTCATAACATTTTTAATTGATTATGAATACCCATAAATATCATTACATAAATGAAATAAGTAAAATTCCCTATCTCAATAGGGATAAATAGATTATCACCAATAAACACCCTCACCATGAAATTTCGTTCTAGGTGGTCTCATAGAATGCAACCATTACAGGAATTGAACTTCATCCCCTTCCATAACCTATCCATTTTGGGGTAGAATTTAGTGCCTTATTCTTACTCAACCCTTGCGCATTGAACCTCATGTAAATACCCTACTCTACCAAAACATGTGAAAATTATTGTTTACATATTATCCACGCATATACCATGTCACAACAAAACATAACCTATACCAATATCAAATAAAATAGATAATGATCACAATGATAATTTACATTATGTTATAACCATTTAACACATTTAACATTTACATTAATTAGTCATTTATTGAAATTCCAATTTCTTATTCCCTAATCACATAGCACACTCATTAATCCCCATGCATTAACTCATATAACATATTCAACCATTACCATTGGATAACTCATAAAACCCTTTCTTCATTTCTCATTTATTAACTCACTTATGCGTTTCAAGTACCAATCACAATTCATATGGTATACTCCCATTAATACCATTTAACCCATTTTTTATTCCAAGAAAAAAATTTTGTAGACATTATACACATATTGTTACAACTACTCATATTCCTGTCTCAATCATCGAATTAACAAATTTACATATTCAACATGGTGTTTACATAATTACTTGTCTATTTCACATATAATGTTTCTGTTAAACCTGTTTGGGATGGTTAGAGAACTGCTTGTGAGGCCCTAAATCCGTTAAATCATCCTAAACACATCCCACATGAATCATGAGGGGTTAAAAACCTCATATAGGTGTTCATTTAACCAAATACCACCAACAATATTGAAATTACCACAAGGGGAACACTAGAACACAACCAAACCTGAAAAATCAAAAAAAATCTATTATATATAACTTATAGACCAACAAACTCATATCCATTTAAGAACACACTCTTAATAATATCTTAAATACAGATTTGAACACCCTTTGAATATTCAACCAAAGAATCCACTAGAATAATTGTGTTTTATGGCATTAGAAGGTGATCTCCCTGGATAAAAACCCAAATATGAAAAATAGAATAAATGAAAGGTATAGACTTACCCAGGTCTTCGATAAACAACCAATAGCACTCAAAAAGTCCTGGAAATAGAGGATATCATTCATTTCTAACTATTTGAGGTTTATGATCATCAATAAGGTTTATAGACAAATAATTGGGGTGAAAATAGGGTGTCAGACAAAAAATCATGAGATAGAAAACATGTAATTTTTTCAAATTTTAAAGGGTGGAACATTTTACCAAACAATTATTAAAGTCATGCAAAAACTATGATTAATACGTTTCATATGGTTAGTGCAGTTTCCTTGTCATCTAGGGATCTATGAATGAATTACAAACTCTATTACAAAAAGGTGGACTTACATTATCTGATGTTTAATGTTTTTTTCACGGAATGGTGAAATGTTTACATAACCGTGAACTAATTCTGAACCTAGACCATATTGTCCCAATTAACCTACCTTTAGTTTTCTGAACTCCAAGAACACCCCTCATGCCCATCATATTCCCATGAAATGTTTCATTAACCAATAGAACGAGATTGAAACCAAAATTTAAACAAGAAAATACTTCCACAATGTCTATGATTATACAAATTACAAATGTTTACAATAATATATTTAAACATTTATATATCATAAAGAAATTAATATAACCAGCCATATGTGTCTTGGTAATAAATGAGGAGGAAACATCCTCAATAGATGGTAGCTGGCCGGTAATGAGGCATTGAACAAAGTAAAAGAATGAAAAGTATGAAATATTAATATAAAAATAATACTAAAATTATAGTAGTTTATAATCTACAATATAATGTCTAAATTCAATTAAATTTGTATTATAATGTTTGTGGTTTACTAGAATATAGAAAAAAATAAGATATGATGAAATGTAGAAGAGTATTTTATGAAAACATAATATTTTCTTAGTGTTCCTTCCATTTTATGACCCTAAAATCAACTGTTTCTTGGAATTGGTTTTAAAAAATTAAATCCATAATTATTTCAAAGGATTCAAGAGATATTATTAGGGTATAATACTAGCTTTTATTTTTGGAGGTGATGTGGTTTTCCTTAGGATAAGAGATATGTTATATATACATTTGGAGAGGGTTGTTTTAAAGACTAATCATTGAAAAAATTGTTATACGCATTGTATACCTATAAAGAGTAATATTTTTATAATTTGAAATATATTTAAATTAAATTAAGTTATTTTATATAATACTTTCGAAAAAATTAAAATCTGATTTTATTATTTTAATCAACACTAATAGTAGAGAAAAGAAAAAAATTACTTTTAATGGAATACTTTTAACTTTAGAAGTTGGAAAATATTTTTGAGATTTTGAAAATAGTTTTATTGAAATTAAATGAAAAATTTATAAAATTAAATATGTATTTGGTTAGTGAAATATATCAATAATTTATTAGGACATTATAACATAATTAATGACGAAATTTGAAATTCATTAGTTTAAAAAAACTGTTTTTAGTAGTCAATTAAATATTCATGTATTTATGAAAGTCAGCAAAAATTACCCCTTAGACAGTATCCACCTGATGATTATTAAAATATAATTAGTTTTTTCATCATTACATTGTAACGTTGTGAAAATTAATTTTTAAGGTGATAATTTTATTTTTAACGAAATAAATCAAAATACTATTTATTAAAAATGATAATATATTATCATTTACTTTTTAAATATTTTTATGTATTTTATTTTATTATTATCTCTATATATTCTAAATTTATCATTAATTAAATTTTTCTGTGTTACATTTTATAATTTTTAGGTAAAATAACTGTTCCATTTGTCAGTTTACCATTCCAATAGTCACGGTACTATTCCATAAGGTCACATTAATATTACAACTACCATATTACATCCTATTAATACCAAATCATTTCTTCTTTAAATATTCACTAATATTCTTCCCCTGGTTTTATATTTTATTATTAGATGATGCCTAATTTATTATTGACAATTTTTTTATTTTCCAATTTTTTATTCATGTGGTTGGGGATTCTAGTATATTGAAATGATCCATGCTTTAGAATTTTACTTTAGAATTTATGGTATTTTTATCATTGTATTAATTTCCATACTCATGGGTTTAGTTAAGGACTAATATAATAATAACCATCAATGAAATGTAATATTATTGGTTTCTATATATTTTTTATGTGTATGATACAGTATAATATAATATAACACACATTTATACATGAAATAAATAACTATAATAAAAGTTGGGTCATTAAATTTTTACCCATATTAACAATTCCAATCAAAAAACTTCAACTCATATTCTCAATTGATATTAATTTCGGCTAATTATATTTCAAGGTTTAAACCTTTTCTCATGTACCCTCTTAATATTTTTAGTTCCACCGTACCAATTTAATATGGTGAGATTTCATATTTCATTAAACACTATCTCAACAATCCATGTTCTTCACCAGTTTATTCTCATGATATAGATCATAAACTAGTAATACAACCTCCATATTCGGTACATGTTAGGGATCATATATATAATTACATAGGAGAGATAAATTGAACAAATCATGAACTAGATCCATGTTTGGGATATGTTCAAGTCGATTGTCCCCTACTACTTTGAGATCAAGAATATCAATGTTGTCATGTTACTAGGGAAAACATTACCATTAATGACAATATATATGACTCTCTTCCATTGAGATATTTTAAGGAAAACAATGTCTAAAACTTTATACTCCAATACCCATTGACATTTGACAACATCGATATTCTGAGGATTCTACGATGTTTTAATATTCTATTGAATGGATTGAAATTTTTCCTTTGTATCATAAAAAATATCAAGTCCATGTAGAATTGATTCATAAAATTAATTCCAACATGTATGACTTCTAAATCAATTCCATAATAGATCTTCAAATGGATCCATTTGAATACTTAAGTTGATAGTGTTGATGTATGATAACTCAACTAATTGGAGATGTTGATCCCATCGACCGTTATATTCCATTGGTCATGCACTGAACACATTCCCATGTGTTTAAATAATAATTTTAGATCAGAGATTATTTTGGAGGTGATATGAAATATTGACATTCAGTTTATTATCCAGAAAATGTTGATGAATTCTAAAAATGTTGATATAATTGATGGATCATGAACAGATATGATCAAAAGTGGTTCCTGATATTACCTCACCATATACATTATGTATATCATAAAAAAATTGACTATGAAATCATCCAAAATAGTGATTAATTGGGATGTGTTTGTGAGTTTATCTACCATAACCCATATATCATTACTTACATTAGATGTTTTATAGAGATGAATGGAAAATGTTTTGGTGACGTTCTCCAAAATCCATATTGGTATGGGAAGTGGTGGTATCATAACCTTACACTTTGTTACTATAAATTAACTTTGTTACATACCTTGAATTATAAGGTGTAATAATAAATAACCATCTCAGTTTTTTCCCTCAACAAGTGCTCTCGAGCATCCCTATAAGTATTGATACATCTAAGATGTTTGTAAAATGAGGATCTATGTGCATTATCAAATATCTCCTTCTTTATCTCTGGTGATATAGGAACACAATGTATAGTTTGAAACAAGATTACACCATCTTTATCAATGTAGAATTCATGTTTCTTCCCCTCAATTACTTAATAACCCTTATTTTGAAGTTCTAGATCACCCATTTGTTCCTCCTTGATCATCTACTAGATATATGGTTGGGAAATGATATGGTAACTGTTTGAGGTATTACATACCATTAGGATTTCATGATATACCTTTTACATATATGTTTTGACAATTTATTTCTCAATAAAATACATTGATAGAGTAGGTGGTTCATTCCAACTAAGATAATTAACTCCCTTGATCACCGTTGTAGGATAATTATTAATAGAGAAATACCAGTCCTTGGATAGATCATACAATATTCATTGATTCATATTCAATGCTTTCTAAATGAATATATACATTTCACTCCAATTATTTTATATAAGAAAAAACTATTTCTGTAGACATAGTGATAAAATTTATTTTAGGTGAAAATCACAAATACCAATTCTATATCATACGTTGAATTGTTTTTATAACGCATTTTTGAATATCATGGGGAATAATCTATTAATTTATTTTAGTTAATTATTAATCAACCTGATCCTTTCTTTCAAGAATAAATTAATATAGCCAAACCATCTCCACTTGAATGTTGTTTGAGTATAATAATTGTGATTGTCCTCTCCTTGGTATTCTTAAATATTCTCATACATTCAACCATCATGAAAAATTACCCCTTTCTAGGTCAGCTTAGCTTTCATATAGGAGTATAATGAAAATTTTATCACAAAACCTATGTAGTTCCCATAAACGAAAATAAAATTCTATATTTAATAGAAACATGAAGGAATGATCAATTCTTCAATTTCCGTAGTCTTTTAAGGGTCCAGAAATATGACCACTCTTATAATTATGTTCCCTAGTAATGTGACTTATTGCATGAAAAATTCATATCTGATTAACATAGCATACATTTTATCCTTTAAAAATTTCACCAGCACAATACTTATATTATCATCAAATTCTATGCATATTTTGAAAAAAATTATAATACGATCAATAGAAACTACAACCAATTTTTCATTATAGACTATATGGAATCAATTCATCAAATCCATTATGATTACAAAGGAATTATAAATTACAAATGGATTTTTAGGAAAAAATTATATTCATACATTAAAAATATGGTTGTATTTTAAATAATATGATTCTTTAATATATGTTGATGTAAGATTGAACTAATAACCACATTAAGTCATCCTTTTTATGAAAATTTGAAAAAGACCACCCCAAGGTCATGCACTATAAAATATTAATTATTTATCCAAATTTAATTAAAAAAAATTATTTATATCCTCAAATTAGATCACAGATATCCTTTGGGGACCTTTTACAATAATATTATTTGAATCTATAAGCTATATTTAGAAATCTACCTCACTATATGGGTGGATGTTGACTATTTCCTCATAAAAGACACCACTATATTCCCTTATAATTTAATTTTTCTCAAGGTTGATACTTGAATTTTAATCAACCATTTGAGAATGGTATGATTATTCATAGGGTATCAAAACCTATACATTTTAATTATTTTTTAATATTTATTCATGATCATCTATGATCTATTACAGGATCCTAGGATGGTTATCAATATAATAAAATATTTATTTTTTAGGGTATTCAATGATAGATTTATATAAAGATATCTAATCTAATGCTAGTATATTAGGAAATTATACCAATGTAATGATTAGAAGAATCAATGGAAGAATCATAAAACTGAAAAAATATGAGAAGAGTTTAAAAACTGTGTTACCTTGATAGAGCCACTATGTGTTTTTACTGATATCTATACTTCATGTTTCCTGGATTTTGATTTAACACTTCTTGAAATACCACAAGATATAACAGAATTTATAGAATGAGAATAGAATTAAAAAAATCATTCTTGAGTGAATACGAAGTACACCTTTTATGAATCCATTTGCATGTTACACCATAGAGGTAGAGATAGAATAAGTTTTCCCTTTCCCCTTTTCATTTGGTAGTTACAGACAATAATTATCCTCCACGTCTTAGTGTTTAGCTATCGAGATTACATAGTTCCATTTGGTATTATATTTTAACAATATACTATGGGTGGTGTATTTGGGTATTCCTTCCATACTCCATCACCTTTTAATGATTCTTCATGTATCTCCAACATTCGTGAGATGGGTGGCCTTCTCTATTAGAGTTGGAGCATTTCTTTCCCCCCTTGATGAAATTCCATTAACTTTTTTTCCATATGTTTAACATGTGGGTTATTTGTTCTTAATTTCTCCTTTTTCATTTAATCCACCATGTTGAAACTACATCATCCATTTCTTATCTCTATAACTGTTGGAACATTCTCAAAACTCTCTATCAACAAAAGAGAACATAAAAAACACTCCATAAATCCAAAAGTCATGGATGGCTAGATACATTCATGTGAATTTTTTAATCCAATATATATATATATATATGTATTTATAAAAAAATTTATTAGCAAAACCCCATACATATCCTGTAGGAGATGTGAAATTTTCTCAATATGGCATTAAATATTCACCCACATTTCTTGAAAAATAATAATTCACACTACATTTTTTCAGAGTTTTTGACATATATACTTGGAAACAATTACATCTTAAATCCATATATTTAGAGATTATAATTTATTATTAAAAACAACCATTTATTATCCTATAAATTTAAATGATAGAAAACCAAGGTGAACATATCCCCCTTTGAATAGTGTATTCTAGAAAAGAGCATCTATATTGAGTTCACCCTTTGTTACAAGATAAGATGATTTAAAGATTCAATAAACAGAAGTGTTCATTACTCCATAATGAACGCAATGTATTGAATTTTTATATTGGGTAAAAGTGTATGTTTAAATAGTCAATTTTATTTCTCATAGCTTATGATCATTAGGTATGAATCACTATGATGTTTTTATCTATACTTCCAATTTCATTGGGAATGTTGTCTGAAAAATCATTATATTGTCCCTAGCATGGGTTATTGGTATGGTCTCTCCTCATTCCCACCATTTTCCAAAACAGATATTTTATGAACAATTATTAATCAATAAATAGTCAATATATATTTAATTTTAAGTCTAAATTAATTAGAAATTCATATATTATGGGGTTTATATTTATATAATTTTTCACAAACGATTCTTCTATGATTATATAAATTAATACATTATAAAATTAAATGAACCAATTATTTTAGCTATATCTCCCTGAATATGGTGTGTATATATTATTGATTAACGGAATTCAAAACCCCATGAGTGTAAAACCTAGTGTTTAGTAAGGTATCTTTATCATGAACGATGTGATTGTAATGTTAAGAACCAATCTTTTAATTATGGTGTTATTACCCATTAGAACAAATAAGATAAGTCCAAAAACACTTTTATTATCTATATATGGATTTCATTTCTCAGAAACCATGCATGCTTATACTTTTCCAAAGTATATGTTTTTTCAGATACATTATCTTATCCTTGTGGTTTATAATAATGTTTTGAAGTAAATATACTAAATTTATCTAAATAATTATTTGATAAAAAATATCGAGACCCAATTTTTTGACATTACTATTACATCATTTATAAGATAAAAAACATAATAGTGATATAATTTAAGATATGAAGGTTTAGTATCTTGGGAAAATCAGGATCATACATCAGTTTAAAATAATAAAAAATTAGCATTATTTCAAAACTTATTATTTATTCTTCATAAAATCAGTCACAATCTCTTTTTACATATAATCACCTAAGGAAATACATCCACAGAAGGGGTGAGAAAAAATCACAATAATGGGAGGATATTATTTGATGAATAAGGGGCATGAATCAATGGTACATTGGTGAGTATATTTAAGATAATCATAATTTAGGAATAGTTAGTCATTATAATTATTAGGGAACCATTTGGTAATTTCATGGAATGTATCATTTTCATAATAATTAATAATAATAACATAGTGCTAAAATACCACATACTGTTATGAAAATTTATAGCATCATGTCCTTTTATAACATATGTGCATAAATCATGATATCATAGTAATAAATGAAGACATCACAATGTTTATGTATAATACAAGTAATATCATATGACATATCATATTTTTAAATAAATAGAGGCATATTTAATTTTCATCTCAACCATCAGATCATTAAATGAACATAATCATGCATTCCATATAGAAAGAGAATATATAACAATTGGATCCTAAAAAATACACATGGAAATAAATTAGATTCAGAAGGTTGAAAAAAATATTAATTAATGGAATAACCTCTAGGGTTAAAAATTAATAAGGGAGATCCTATTTATGAATTAAAATTTCAAATTTATTTAATTAATAATGAATCCAATTAGAGTAAATGACTGGTTTTCAAAAATTAATTTTATTCAAAAAATCCATTTAACTATATTACATATTTTTTAGACGAGTAAAAACCTATATATATTTGAAAATAAAATATAAATAATTTGGAGTGGAAAATTTAAGGAAAATAGAGGAACATAGTTACTATGAAAATGTGAATGAGAATGTAACCCCAAAAAATAAATTGGGCTGAATAATTTTGAAACCTAAATTTTTATTATTTTCATTTCATTTCTACATCATGAATAATAAATGACGTTTTATTGAACATAATTAACTTCAATTGAATTATGTTAATTTTTATTCAATTTATATCAACTATATAATTGGATTTAATCAATTAATTCCATCTGTTAGTATTAAAATTATTTGATGACATAATTTTTTTAAAAATATCCTTTTTTTTATTTTTCTATTTTCTTTAATTATCATTTATACATAATAAGAGCTAATTTCATACTCTTATAATAATTTTTTTTAAAATTTATATATCATAATTAGAATATAATTATAATCTCTTAGGGTGGTGAAATGAATGGAGTTGGAGATGTCCACATTAGTGGTTAACTGACAACTAATTAGACTTTTTCTGTAGAAGAAGAATGAGAATTATGACATATAAATAAATCATAAATAAAATTATTAAATTTATTTCAAATAATTAATATAGTTTTAAAATGCAATTAGTTTATTTAATAAGACATGGGTTTTAATGGAAGAGAGAATAATAAAAGGAGAAGTTGATGAGAAAATATATTTTTCTCAGTGTTTCATGTTTTATATGATAAAAACCTCCTTTGATAATTTGAATTTTATTACTCTACTATGTCTATATGTATTCAATGTGGTTTAATAGATTTTATTTTGGATTAAATATGGATTTGGTATATGGAAATGATGTGTTTTGTCAAATTAGTATTACGTGTTATTTATACTTGTGGAGAGCGTGATTTTGTGGATAAAATATTGAATATATTTTTATATCCATGTTAAAGATTTACAAAGTTATAAATTTTGAACTATGGAATATATATTAATTAAAAAATTTATTTTAATAATATAATGCATTTTATTACCCTAATAAAACTATTTAATCCAAAGGAATTGTCGGAAAATGAAAAAAAATATATTTAATAGAATAGTTTTGACTTTAGACTTAATAAAATACTTTTTATGAATGAAAATATGGTATTTTAAATTTATATTTTTCATTTTTCTAATTAAATTTGTTTTAAATTAAAACAATATTTCTATTATTGATTATGTCATTATGACATCAGGAATGATGTACATTAATGTATACATTTTATGAAAAAATTTATGTTTTTATATGCTCCTAAAAAGTTAATTATTTTAGAATATTACAATGAAATTAGACATTGAAGATTTCAATGAGACGATTATTGAAAATAAATTCATTTTATTAAAATAATATCAAATCAATTTTATTGATAAATTTTAATATATAAATTATGATATTTATGAAATACATTGATATATAGTTTATTAATAATGAAATTTATTTATTATTTCAGGTTTTAAATTTATTTATTTATTTTATTGTTTAATAAAATTTTAGTTTTCATTAATTATTAATTCTAAATTTTATTTATTTTAGTTTTTATTGTTTACAGGTAAAATTAATATTTGAATGGACATTTTAATACTACAAAAGTAAAATTACAATTAGAATAGTGAAATTACTATTATAATAGTCATATTATCTATTATAAATACTAATTAATTACGCCATTACACAAGAAAATAAATTAATCCCAATGTTCTATATTTTACTTTTCTATGATGCTGATTAGATTACATATATTCTATTTATTTTCTGTACTTTTGTTTTTTGGGGAAACGATTCTAGTAGATTTTAATGATGTATGTTTTTCCATTTTACATTATCTATTAAATATTTTTTTCCTATCGTAATATTTTAAATTTTCAATAGCTTAGTTTCATACTAAAGTTATAATTTAAATTATTGAAATATTTTTTTGGTATCACTATGCCTTTTAAAATAATTAAATATAATATAAAATAATACAATAATTTCCAGGAAAAAAATTTTATAAACTATTGGTTGATAAACGTATTACTATGTGTGTCTTAAGAACTTACTTTTATATATTATAATGATTTTATAAGTTCTTTTTCTATTTACTATAAATTCATTAAAAAAATATGAATGAATTTTTTATTTATATATGATCTATTTTACCACTATTTAATTTATTTATATCTACAAATCTTTATTTTATAGTATGAAGTCTTCATATGTAATTTGTTATTCTTATTATTACATAAATAATTTTTATTTAGAAATAAAATTCCAAAAATTTAATTTAAATACCATTAAATTTTTTCATTAAACATAATTTCTAATTCTATTTTTAAATTATTTTTAGTGACTAACAGAATAATTTTATTCTTTATATGATTCACTAAGGCTATTCTATATTGATTACATCTATCATATTTATGTGGATAGACAATAATCATGTTTTATATAAATATAAAGGGAACACATTTCTATCTAATGATTTAGATATGGTTTAATGGAATTATAATGTGGTCATGATCATAAGATTCACATATTTAGTGTTTATCATAATGTGATGAGTAGATATGATATTTCCCTAAAATATATTTCTTTTAACTATATTTATAATATTTTTTGTGTCTATTAATTTTATTATATATGATCATATAGTTCTATCTCGTTATGGTTTTTTAGTTATGTTGAAATGTTATTTATTATCAATGTTTCAATTGTTTATGTTTACAATGTTGATCATGGAAATGAGTGTGGTTAGTAATGTTCACAATGTCATGGTTTACCCATTATTATGTTTGTTCCATATGTCTTTTTTATACTTCATTGACCATGACTTTTTTTTCATTTTGCAACATTTATTTGTAATAGAGTATATTTTCATCCATGGTGAAACCATTTCAGATACACGTACCTCTGTAATTCCATCTCTAAAAATGATATAATTATAGGTTTTTTTTAAAAAAATTTTTCTCCTATATCAATTTTTCTCAAAAGCATATGAACTAATTTTTTACAACTCAGTGATATGTTTTTCCATTTATGAATGATTGATCTAACCCATTCATATGTTTTTTATTTTTATAGTGAATTTGATGAGATAATATGTGTAAAAAAAGACTTTTAAGAAAAACTATTTATGATATTTTGAAGAAATAATTCACAATAAATCCTCAACATAGATAATGTCAAAAGACACAAAAATAATTGGGTTTTCAAAATATTTTAGTTTTTGTATGATTTAAATTTTAAATTATATAAATGATTGGAATTATATAGATTTTTAGTTCTGGTTGTATAATTATGCAAATATAATAATTGGAAAAAACAGAACTGTGAGAGACACATTAGTAAGAAATCAGACTGATCCAAAATAACATGATAATATACAATATACGAGTTCAAATTAGATTAAAAACAATATTACATATCATTGAGGGTTATTTGAATGAGTTTTATTTTAGTTTAGTTTTAATTAGTATCATGGGTAGTACATTTTTAATAACAATGAAAAATAATTAATTCCAGTGGTGGCCTAATATACAATGGACAGGTTCATTGCATCTTCTAATGTAGTAAAAGAATAATTTTAACAATGATTAGTTTTGGTTTATTAATTGTTAGAAGATAGAAATGTTTTTTCACAATATATTTTATGATGTAGTTATGACTATGGAATTGGAGTAGATATTATGTTCATATTGGAAAATAAAATCTAAATAATTATTTACATCACCACATTAGAGATTTCATCTAAGTCATGATGTCACAAAAATTTGAAGAATTCAAGTTTAATATTAAAATAATCGATACTACTTCAATAACTAAGAAAAAATATTCTTCTCAAATTCATACTTAAAATTTGTTAGTTATATGTTTTCTCTAGTGAATTTCAGATACTTTTAGAGTTGGGTACCTAGAACTAGTTGACATTGTAATTTAAATTATCTTACAAATAATTACAATCTTATTTCACGATGATTATTATTTTTTATTCCACTATTAGGATTATTTTGTTAGAGTATTTGGAACATAAAAAGGTTTATCCATTTACATACAATAATATAAATATATAGGTTCTTTGAAAATATTCCTAAAAGATATGGCTTGTGGTATAAATAGTAATTATTTAATGGGAATTAAATGATGTTTTACTATTTAGTGATAAATTAGAATATGATATAGATAATTATTATCATAAATTGAACACATAGTATTCACAATGAAGTAAGGTTATTATAGAAGAAAAAATTATATAAATTCCATATTTCCACATGTTGTTGGTTATTCATATTAGTTAATGTCTTTACTAGTCCATAGACAAGATATTATTTTTAATTTATATCAGGAATGACATACAATGATTTATGGTTTAAAACCATTGGCATATATTCTTGTATTACGGGTTCTTATAATAAGAGTGTTGATATTGATATTATTTAAATTGAATAATTAAAGAATGGATTTATCCTTTATGAGTTAATTGAAGAAGATATCTATGAACTGTTGATAGAAATTTTACTATCTCACAACATCTATATACATTTCAGACCATTTATGAGTTCATTTCATAGAGATAAAGAATGATAAATTAATCATATATGGTGATGATACATTTATCGAACTTACATAATGAGAAATAAATTGGAAAATGGGTCACATTAAATTTTATCACTTATTGGTTGGTTTTTTGAAGTATAAAATATCAACATTATTTATCAATTGTGTGACCGATTATTAGACATTAATCATTGAGTTTATTAATTTTCACCCATTTCCACTTAAAAATAGTCCTAGATGTTCTCAATTTTTTTATCTAAAATGACATTAAATTATGTATTCAATTTGAAATTAATAAAAAAATTTAATCTCTATTTTTGGAATAATAATTATTCAAGTATTATTCGTCACATAAATTCAATAACTACATATCAATGTTTAGAATATACATTATGAATTATATCCTATTTATTATTTTCCTTGAAATAAATTAATATTAATGTAAACACTAGTTTAGTGAATATATTAGTATAAATATATATTTAATTAAATTAATATTAAAATAATAAATTATTCAAAAAAATAATATTTATAATATTTATTTTTTATTTAAATAAATAAGTAATTATTCATCATTCGATTAATTAAATGTTGGAATGATGAGATCTGGATAAAAATGATATATCATATGTAGTGAAATTTTAATTAGTATGAATATATATAATTAACAAATTATATTTAAATTTGTGAAAATAATGTGATATAATAATAATGATATTATTAAAATAATTCAAAATTAATAACGTAGAAATAATATTTTATAAGGGGATATAAAAATGTTTAACTATTAAAATATGTATATATTTTTATTTATATCATTATTATTTTGATAAAATTCCTTTACCTAATTATATATATTTATAATTATATGATTCCTAGATATAAAATCACCCCTCCCTCTCATGAACATAGGAAGAAAAAGGGAACCATTTATTTTTTCCATTGAGAAATTATGTTTATCAATTGTCTCTATCATGATAGCATATTATGATTCAATTATGTTATTTGATTATTCTTAGGTCACATATAGATATAACTAGAGAAATAAAATCGTGTATTCTATAACATAATAATGATATGACATGAGTAGAAAATAAATTAATCATAGAAGAATTATCATGGTGAAGTTACTTATAATATTAAAATATTGAAATGTTAAATTAAAAAGATCCTTAATAAATGATTTTGGGTATAACTTAATCATGTTAATTTGTTACTAACAGTATAAAATATAAAAATACATATTTGGAATCATAAACTAATTTAGATATGGTATATAAAATTCATTGACCAGCTACGACGACTATGTAATTCATGAATTTTGGGCATGGTTTTTTAATTAATCATGATATTGTTATGAATGGTTGTGAAGATTAACAATATATTCCAGTGATACATTAAATATTTATATTTTAGGAAACCTTATTAGACATTTTTAAACTGGATATACGATCCAAATTATTCTTGGGATTACCCAAGGGTTTCTTGGGAGTAAAATTTGGGATTGCCTATATTCAAATAATGAATTTCCCCAAAGTTTCAATCATATTAATATGGAATATGAAGTTAGATATCGATGATCATAAAATTTATATGATTCAATTTTCACCATCACATTCAATTTATTTTTTACAATAACATGTCTTTCCCCGTTTATTATATTTATTTCATTTTTTGGTTTATTATAAAAATAAGTTGAAAAATAATTTTCATTTGTTTTTTCTAGAAGGGAATTGATGATCAGATTATAAATATATGATTTGTTCTATGTTTTAAATGTATTTATGTTAGCATCATCTAAGGTATGAATATATTATTCAATTATAATGGTATACTGATTACTTCTTGGGTTATTTATGCGATTTTAGGAAATTCTCTTTTGTGTAATCATCAAATTGTATTTTTAATGTATATGTTTACAAATGTTCATATAGATTGAAAAAACCTTTTTTTTATGAATTATATTTATCCATTATAGTTGGTTTAGGATGGGGTTTTATTTTTAACATGGATTATTTCATAAAAATATAATATTATGGAATTTATTTTTAGTGTTTTAAATTTATTAAATTTAAGAATGGGGTTTGATTTGATTTTTGGGAAAAATGATTTCTGGAATATAATTGGTTTGAAGATATAAATATGAATGGTACGAGTAATTTATAAAAGTGTTTAGTATATAAATAAGGTAATATTATTTGGAATAAATGTGTACTTCCATTATTGTGTGTGATATTGAGAGGATGGGCCATTAAATTCATGAGGAACTCATGTAGATGATGATCAATAGTAGTTGTATAATATGATCATATATAAAAATTTGTTTTTTATGATCATTTATTTCTCTTTTCCCCTTTTTTATATTATGGTTACTTATTTAATGAAAATATGGTGGAATATAGATGGTGGACTTATGGGAAAAAATATATAATTTATTAATTTATATGATTATTTTGATTTTCAATGTTTTTGGTAAAAAAAAATTTATTTTAAAATCTCCAAAATATTTTCCTAGAATTTGGTAAATGTATGTGAAAATGTCTTTATGGGATAACATAATAGTAACATGGAGAAATCCTAATATGTATTTATACAGAATATTACCCACATATCATAGTGTGGGATTAAATAGTTTGTCATTATATATTTAAGGTATTCAATATTTTTAGGAAATACATCATAGAGGATGACATAATGTGTGATGCAGTGGTATTTAAATGTTCATTAGAGGTGGAGTCGGAATATTATCATGGGACGAGAATCATTTTCTTTGATTTTTTGTTATTATAGGATATTATGGAGTTTAGTTTTTCCAATTTAGAGTATTTAGTTATTTTATAGTTAATGATACATTATATATGTATTGGATTGAAAATAAATCATAGTTTATATTTAATTTTTAGGCTATTTTATTGTGGTAAAATAATTCTGAAACTATGTAATTCAACCATTATAACTTTTTTCAACATTCTAGAGATCGAGGAATTTACCTGAGTACATGTGGATGTTCAGAATCAATTTCAGGATATTATCACTTAGGGTACTATCCTTGAACATTTAATAATTCGAAAATTTTTATATGAAAAAAATGATATTTATGTAGGGATAATATGATATTTAAATACCACATCCACTATCAAATCATCCAACAAATATCAATTTTAAATATAATAATATTCAAATAACTAATCAGAAAATATTTTATATGACATATAGTACAAACGAAATATTCTAAGGCGATATGTTCGACATATAATTGACATCATCATCATATAAACCACTAAAAAATGTTCTTATACTCTCGAATATGGAACAAACCAATACCATGATTTCATGTCCTGATGTAGTTCATTGCTGAATAATATAGAACATCACTAAAAGTTATGTAAATTTCATTTGTGAGGGGGAAACCCACATGATGAATTGTTATAGTATATTCCAAAATATTTAAATCCTATAGTCTCACTACATGAAAAATTTTCTACACAATTTGATCTTTGTTAATAAAAATTAATTATTAGTAGATATAAAGTATATCAAAATTATTTATAAATGAATATAAATAAAACAATACATTATAAATTAACAATTTAATAATTCATACACCAATCATAATCAATTATCATGGCTAAAAATTATATTTATTCTTGATATCAATTGTTCTTCATTTTCTATTGTGAAACTAATATAATCTTTACCTTATATAATTTTAATTCCATTAAAATATATTTTTTGTGTATTTGAAATTTGAATTCTTCTAATTATCAATTCATATAAATAATAAATCTTATAAAAAAGATTTATAAATAATAATCACCTTAATCATTCCACCAATTTAGTGTTCTCTTATTATTCCAAATCAAATTTTCCATAAAATCATTATGTCATATTATTATGAAGCATCCTTCAATTAAAAAAAAATAATTAATAATTTTTTAATTTAATTTGAATGAGGGTAATATCATTTCATGTACAATGACATGAAATTAATTAAATTTTTTAATTCTATTATGATCATCATCCTTCATTTATCTAATCCCATTATTCATTCTTCTTTCTCTCTGATCCACTATGTGATGACACCAAATAGAGCATTGGTTCTATCAGGGGATTTTTACCCAATATTGATTTCTCTATTTTATAATTTCTTATGAAATCTACCAAAATAAAATTTTAGTGCTAAATATATGATTTATTAATTTTTCACACACTGAGGAAACCAAAACGAAAAATAATGTCTTAATATACGTGATCACTACTCAAAACATGTAGCTAATCATTTGAAAGATCAATAATCACATGAAATTATTCCATCCAAATGAATAAATAATATGGGTACAAAGAAAAAAAATAATATTTTATACCTTTTGATAATATTTTTAAAGACTTGGAAATTTAACGGAAATTTTCTTCATAAAATCATTGGAATTTTACACGTCTGTAGTTTCTGACGGTACCTGATTCCGAGGCCCGATGTGCCCAAAATAATTTTCTGAGGTTTTGTTCGTGTACATTAAGTAAACGTAGGTGCGGGTTTTTCTTTCTTCATAACCAGTTCTTGAAATTGAAATCTGAGGAAAATGGTGAACTCGCAGCGCCTGTATTTTCTTAAGGGGACCTTTACCACAGTTGCATTTTGTACATGATGGATGTTATAATTTGGGGATACTACTAAAAATTAAAAATTAAATAAATATGTGTGAGTACACATTTTCATATAGTTGGTGGTTATTATATCCAAATAGAGGTTGGTAGTGGGGCCTACCCCCACATAACCTCTCATTAGATGATAACGTGTGGTGGGGCCCACACGAACTCAAACTCTTCACCTCCCCTTTAAGCTCCCATGAACCCCCTTTAAGTCTTAAAACATTCATCTCATTCCATTGAAGATTCCAAAACTCACTTAATTAATTAGAAATTAATTAATAAGCTCACCAAATTTGAATTATTTAGAAATTCAGGTCAAGAATAAAAATAATATCCAAGCTATTATTTTTGGGTTGGAACTATTTGTTTTGGTGGAGCTTTGGAGAATATGGCGAACATTATTCCCTGGAGAATAACAAGAACACAATTTCTCTCCAACGAAGAACAAAAAAAATATCTTCGATCTTCATCTGAACCACAATAGGAATAGCCGCCCATGAGGAAGGTCGACAACACTTTTTCATTGGATGTTTTCTAACGTCAAAAAAATCGACGTCCGACCTCTTTCCACGACTTGAAAATGAATTTCCCTCCAGCATTGATGGAACGACACCCGTCATTTGTGAAGCCATCATTCATGACTTTGATGATGAGCTTTGAATCGAGGTAGGGGTTTTGTATAATTTTAAATGAATAAATTATACCCTCATTCTTGATATATGCTTCGGTTCGTCTTTGGCCTTTTGATATCACCTAAATGGAGGGTGCATGCCGAAAAAACACGGCCCGATGACCATCTGTTGATTCATGATTGTTTGTTTGTATTGGTGATGGAGGCTGTTTTGGAAGAGGCGACGACATCCAATGTCAGTGGTGACCGGAGGAGGCGGCAACCAGAGGCTGCGACATCCACAAACCGGCTGCGTGAAGAGACCGAACGGCCAAACCGGCAGGCCGCCTACCATCCGGGCTGGGGAAAAGGGGTGGAACGGCTTGGTGCCCCATGCGAAGGAACCGTGGCCTGCAACTGCGGGCTGCTCGTGCTGGACAAAACCAGTCGGCTTCAGCTAGCCGGGCAGCAAGGAGGGGCGGTGCTGCTTGGTGCCTCCGGTCAAGCTGAACCGGCCTGCTACCTGAGCCGAGTCTGCGGGTGGGCCGCGCTTCACCGAGCCGGGCCTACCCCCAACTTTGTCCACGGGTGGGCCTTGCTCCACTGGGTCGGGCCGACCCCCAGCTGGGTTGGACCCGCCGAACCAGGTTAGGCCAACCCGTAAGCCCACTGGGCTTGACGAGTCGGGCCCGTTTTCAGTCAACATAAATAAATTCTAGACCGCGCGTCCGATCGACGCGCCGTCAGTGGCACTGGGAACCTCACGATGGGGTGATCCTTTTGCGATAATCTAAGTGAGTTTTGGAAAACATTGGAAAATGACCAGGTTTGTAATGTCTATAAATCCAACCGGGCCCTTGGAACAAAAATGCTAATAACTCTCAGACAGGGCATCGAATTGATGCGCCGTCTATCGCATTGGGTTCATTATGATGAGGCCAAATTTCATGATACACCAAATCAGGACTTAAATATTGTTGATGTATCAAAATTCGGCTCGAGGAGCGGACCCTACTGGAATCAAGGGTGTTGTGTGCGAAAACCATAGAGCTAGCTGCGACTGCAATGTCTACCATACTAGAATTCTTAGTGGGTTCGACGATGATGACTACTGTAGCGGAATACTGTGTGGGTTTGACAGTTCTGACAGAGTAGCTAGCCTATATCATGTGTGGGTCCGACAGCTTAGATGAACTAGTGACTACATCTGATCATCTCTATTACTCTAGAATAGTTGGACTGTATCATGTGTGGGTCCAAAATATTAGAAGAGATAGCAAGACTGTATCCTGTGTGGGTCCGACAGCTTACCTAGTCCTGTATCATGTGTGGGTCTAACAACATAGATGATCTAGTGGCTACATCTGATCATCTATATCTCTCTACTATTGTGGCATACCTGTGTGAGCTAATTCATGTCTTTCAACCATTAACATCATGGTGCTTGACTTTACTTCCTGTGTGGACTGGGATGTGCTTGGGCTAATGAGTTGGAGCCGGACCGTGATTGGTAACATAGGTATATGTATGGGCATATACTTATGTAGGGTTGGTTGATACTTCATGATTGCATATTTCTTATTTTGTTTAACCTTAGTAGATATTGAGAGACCATGCAGGTCTCGGGATCCCTACGGAGTATCGTTATTATCACCCCTACACGGGCTATTCCCGCACCTCATTGTGTTGGATGCAGATGACAGACAGCACTGACAGAGGCTGAGAGTGCCACGACAGGACTGTACTCGGAGGTGGACCTTGCGATGATTCGGCACACGAAGGAGATTGACGGACATGAGTGATGAGGTGGCCATATTTACCTACCCTTCAGGTAGGAACCCCAGAAGACGATCCAGGAGATGCTCTTTTATTTCAGTTGTTTGTCCCATTCTACTTGTACTTGTGGTTCAGTTGGGTTTTTATACTGGCCCATTTACATTCCTGCACACTCATTTGTATTCCGTTTTACATAGTGTTTACTTCTAGTTGCGTACTTTATTGTGTTTTTTTACTTTTATAAAGGAAATACCTTCCCAGCTTAGGGATTTATGCCTTTGGTGCTAGTGGCCAGCCCCTGCCCTATGGAAGGCGGGGTTGGGGTAGTCACGACACTGGCTCTGAGGATGGGTCGTGACCAATTGGTATTAAAATAAACGGTTCTACTGTAGAACTTAGACACTGTTTCTTTTTTGTAAAGCAATAGTTTTAATAGTATTGAGTTTGTTTTTTAGTCCAGGGGAGTCCAGTGTTGGTGCGGCGGGCGACATATCCATACACCTGGACCCTGAACTCTGATTCCCAACTCAGTGGAAGAAAACACTGGTTGCGTGTGTGTTTCCTTTGAAGAATTTTTCTTTTTTTATTACTTTATGTCATCTCACCAATTATACTGTTTTAAACATGGTGAACCTATTTATTTTCAGGATGTCCCCATGAAGGCAGCCACCTAGGGTTTAGAATTTCATATGAGAGTGTTTCCCACCGAGGGATAATGGATCGGTGCAGGGCCCCATCATAGCTGAGGCCCCAGTATTACCACTTCAAGCTGGGCCACTGATACCACCAGCTCCAGCAGCAGAGAGTGCATGATCCGTGAGTTCATTTTCTGAGTTCCAGTGCCAGAGGATGCCTAGGTTTGTGGGAGAGACGGACCCATAGGCAACTGGGGATTGGATGGAGGTTATCGTCAGAGTTTTCAGATTGGTATGGACACCAGCTGATCTCATGGTGATCCTTTCTGCGAGTCTCCTTCATGCCACAACATGTAGATGGTGGAGCCTGATGCTCTAGCCACATGTTGAGGAATCATTACTCTGGACAGACTTCAAGAGTCTCTTCTGCTCATTGTTTTTTCCAGCCACCCTTCGTGTAGTGCAGAATTAAGAGTTACTTCATCTACAGCAGGGAAACATGATAGTAGCTCAGTACTTAGTGAGGTTCACCGACCTCTTGTGTTACTTCACGGATATGGTACGAGACCCGTTCTTCAGGGCCCAGACCTTCGCGCAGGGACTCAGGCAGGAGAATAGGGCTTCTACGATTCCCCTTAACATTCCAACGCAGGAAGGGGTGCTGTAGTGATCCCTTGAATTGGATATTTTTCTTGCTAAGCAGTCACTAGCGGTGAGACCCCCCGCAGGGTGACACAATGCAGAGTCTTCTATAGCCGAAAATAGACAGTTGACGAAGAGGTCCAATCCGACTAGGCCATTAGGTGGGTGACCTCAGGATACCAGTTGAGTTGTGTAGGACACATGAGACAAGGTCAGTTATACGAGGATCAGGCAGTTCTATGCATGTGGAAATCAGGGCCACATGGCTCGTGACTGCCTCACCAGCCTTTCAGATGAGAAGCAGACAGTAGAGGGACCTCCCAAGTAGAGGCAGAGGTTCGACCGTGGTGGTCTTTCGTGAGTATCCAGACATGGAAAAGGGGCTGGCTGAGCAGCATGTGGTGGATTACATTTTGAGACACTACTACCACCACCACCACCAGGAGGTCCACTTCGACCACAGGGAGTTGGCGGACAGTGGCGGGCTTAGCTCTAGGAAGTCAAGTCCTATGACCACAGTGCACCTGAGATGATTCGAGGTACTATCTATGTCTACTCCACCCTTGTTGTGGTACTTATAGACACAAGTATGAGTCATTATTTAATTTCTTCTACCCTTGTTTGGAGGTTTTAGATTTTGACGGAGCTGTTGGCTTGATCCTTACTGCTAGAGACTCCTACAGGAGCAGACTCGACAATTACGCACTAGTGACGGTAGTGTGAGCTTACTCTAGGAGGCGAGATCTTTGGCTCAGATCTTCTTATAGCGGCGTTGTGTCCATATGATGTCACCTTGGGTATGGACTGGTTATCCACAGTTCATGATCATATTGACTGTATTAGGCACAAAGTGAAGTGTATCCACATGGATGGGACTTGGTTAACCTTCACCAGCGAGAAGGGATCCTAGAAACACATGATTGAATTATGTAGAGGAGGGTACAATTGATCACACATCAATTGGATAGTCTCATACTTAGAGGGGTTGATGTTAATTGTCTGAGTTTTCCTGATGTGGTGGATCAGTACGTGGATGTTTTCCCTGACGACGTTTTAGGACTACCTCCTCGCAAAAAAGGTAGAATTCTATATTGATCTATACCACATGAGCACTGATATCTACTCCAACTTATCGGATGGCTCCTGCAGAGCTTCGTGAGCTACGAGTACAGCTAGAGGACTTACAGGGGAAGGGATTTATCCGACCAAGTGTTTCACCCTGGGCATCACCGATTTTGTTTTCCAAGGAATATGGGAGCTTGCGACTTTGTGTCGACTACCGTCACCTGAATCATGTGTCCACGAAGAACAAGTGCCCACTCCCGAGGATTGATGACCTCTTTAATCAGATCAAGGGAGCATGATGGTTTTTGAAGATAGTCCTCAGTTTATGCTATAACCAGCTCAGAGTTTGAGACGAGGATGTGTAGAAGACCACCGTCAGGTGTCAGTGTGTACACTACGAGTTCTTGGATATGACCTTCAGCGTAACCAACACTCTAGTAGAGTTCATGAGTCTCATGAACCGGATCTTCCGGCCCTACATTGATCAATATTTATAAGTCTTCATCGAAGACATAATGATTTACTCGACTACTGAGGAGGAGGACGTCTAGAATTGGCAGGTAGTACTGGACACACTTCAAGAGCACCTGTTATATAGTAAGCTCTCTAAGTGTTAGTTCTAGATTCAAGAGGTTCACTTACTGGGACACGTTATCTCGGAGGCTGGAGTTACAGTGGACCCAGTGATGATCGAGGCAGTACTATCCTGGGAGTAACCCAGGAGGGTGACAGAGGTACGAAGTTTCCTGGGAATAGCAGGTTACTATGGGAGATTTGTTCCAGACTTCTCTAGAGTTACAGCACTGCTTTCAGCATTGACAAAGAAGGGGAACCCTTAATTTGGTCAGATAGATGCCAGAAAAGATTTCAAGAGCTGAGGGAGAGGTTGACTAGTGCACCCATCTTGAGGATACTAGAGGAGGGCGTAGGGTATGTAGTTTACTGAGATGCATCAGGGATTAGACTCAGGTGTGTCCTGATGCAGGAGAGAGTACTGATCACTTATGGATCATGGTAGTTGAGACAACATGATCAGAACTATGCTACCGATGACCTGGAGGTAGAAGCAGTGGTCTTTGCCATGAAGATGTGGTGACACTATCTTATGGGAAAATGTTTTACAGTCTACACTGACCACCAGAGTCTCAGGTACATCTCCTCACAGAAGGACATGAATCTGAGACATCGTCGGTGGATCTAGTTCCTCCAGGACTATGAATTCGAGATAGTCTATACTACAGGGATGGGGATCATTGTATCAGATGCTCTCAGTAGGAGATCAGGCATTCAACTGCAAGGAGTGTCGACAGAGAATCTGGATGCACTGCAGATATCCTTTATGGATGGAGATGGAGCGGACTTTCTGCAGTCTCTCACAGTCACTCCTCCACTTTTTCAGTGAGTTAGAGAGGCACAGTGTGGGGATGTTGACTATGAGACGCGATATTCTCAGATATCTTTTGGGTAGGCACCTGATTGGTTTTCTGATGGTGGGGAGCATGTCATCCTCTTTAGAGGACGTACTGTGGTACCAGTATCACTATTGTAGGAGGTGTTGAGTTATTTAAACACTTCCCCTCTAGTGGTACATCTAGTAGTGGAGAAGATATATTAGGACTTCAGACTATAGCACTGGTGGCCTGGTATGAAGAAACCAGTAGAAAATATTCTCTCTTGATGCCTCAGTTGTCAGCAAGTGAAGGCAGTTTTCCAGGTTCTAGCATTCTTGGTTCTACCCTTAGAGGTTCCAGAGTGGACGTGGGATGGGATATCCATGGATTTCGTGATGGTAATTCCACATAAATACAGAGGCCACGAATCTATATGGGTGATCGTATAATGACTCACCATGTCATCCCACTTCATACAAATTAGAGAGCATGGCTCAATAGGGAACGTGGGACACATCTACGTTTAGGAGATCATATGGATTCATGGTGTGTAATCGACTATCATATCCGATTGAGATGCTCGTTTCACTTCCCAGCTATGGAAGGGGTTATAGGAGGCCTTTGTCATTGAGCTTCACTTGAGAACCGCCTACCATCCTCATATGGATGGTCAGACTAAGAGGACCATTCAGACTCTAGAGGACATGCTCTGTGCATTGTTCTAGAATTTAGTCACAGTTGGGAGGATCACTTACCCTTGGTGGAGTTTGTGTACAATAATAGTTGTCACTCCACAATCAGGATGACACCTTATGAGGCACTGTACGACCGACCTTGCAGATCACCTCTATTCTGGACTGACCCAGGGGAGTCAGCACCTGTAGGACCTGAGATGGTGCAGGCTACGAAAGAGAAGGTGAAGATAATACAAGAGAAGATGAAGACTACAAAGAGCACGTATAAGTACTATGCTGATCGGAGATGGAGACCACTGGAGTTCGAGGATGGAGACCACGTCTTTCTACAGGTCTCACCTCGATGAGGTCTGCGGAGATTTGGCCACAACGGTATGTTGCCTTTGCGATTCATTGGACCTTTTTAGGTCCTCAGCTAGGTAGGTGAGGTGGCTTAACACTTGGCCCTTCCATCTTTGTTGGACAGGGTGCATGACATCTTCCACGTATTTCAGTGGAGGAGATATGGGCCTGACCTATCCCAACTCATCTACCATGGGGAGCTGGACATCGATTACATAGAGACATTCATGGAGGTCCTAGTAGAGATCGAGTATTGACAGGAGTGGGTCCTACGTGGACGGTTGATTCCTCTGGTGCACATTTTCTGGCAGCACGAGAACCTCCAATAGAGCACATGGGAGTAGGAGGCTCAGATGCGTGCTCAATATCCTCATTTGTATCCCTAGTGTGTGTTGTAGCTTTATGAGGACGTAAATCCCTAAGGTGGGGGTAAGTTAAAGACCCTAAAATTTCAAGGATTTTTTTTCTAAATTCATTAGAATTTTACGAGTCTGCAGTTTCTGATGGTACGTAATTCTGAGGCCCGGTGTGCCCAGAATAATCTTCTGAGGTTTTGTTCAAGTACGTTCAGTAAACGTAAATGTGAGTTTTATTATCTTTTGAACAGGTTCTTGGAATTGAAATATGAGGACACCGATAAACTCGCAGTGCCAATATTCTCTTAAGGGGACCTTTATCGAATTTTTGTATTATACATGATGGAAGTTATAATTTTGGTTACTACTTAAAAATAAAAAATAATTAAAAATTTGTGACTACACATTTTCAATTAGTTGGTGGTTATTATCTCCGAAGGGAGGCTGGTGGTGGGGCCTACCCCCACATAACCTCTCATGTGAGGTTAAAGTGTGGTGGGGCCCACACGAACTCAAAATCTTCACCTCCCCTTTCAAAGCCCATGAACCCCCTTTAACTCTTAAACCTTTCACCTCCTTCCATTAAAGATTCCAACACTCAATTAATTAATTAGTAATTAACTAATTGGCTCACAAAATTTGAATTATTTTGAAATTCATGTCATGAATAAAAATAATAGCCAAGCGATTATTTTTGGGTTGGCACTTTTTGTTTTGGTGGAGCTTTGGAGAGTAGGGAGAACATTCTTCCACAAAGAAAACGAAGAAAGCCCTTTCTCTCAAATGAAGAACAACGAAAACATCTTTCATCTTCATTCGAACCCCAAGAGAAGGAGCTGCCCATGAGGGACATTGACAATGCTTATTTGTTGGACTTTTCTGACGGTAACGAAATCGATGTCATCCCTCTTTACCTGACTTGACATTGAAATTGCCTCCGACATTGATGGAACAAACACCCGTCATTCACGACGGCATCTCTGCGACTTTGACATTGTGATTTAAATCGAGGTAGGGGGTTTTGTGAAATTTAAAATGAATAAAATTATACCCTCATTATGGATATATTCTTCGGTTCATATTTGGACTATTTATTTCACCTAACTCGGAGGGTGTAAGTCGAACAAACACGGCCTGATGACCCTCCATTGATTCTTGTTTGTTTGTTTGTATTAGCGATAGATGTGTTATTGGAAGAGGTGACTGTGGCTGAAGTCAGTGGAGACCAGAGGCAGCGGTTACCGGGGGAAGCATCGTCCACGTTCCGGCCACGTGAAGAGACCAGCCAGCCAAACCGGTGGGTCTGCTGGGAACCGCGACACCCGTAGGTGTCGTGCAGAGGAGGAAACTGTGACACGTAACTGCGGGCCACTTGTTGGATGAACCGGCTGACTACAGTTGGTCGGGCAGTAGACTGTGGCATCGCATGGTGCCACACTTCGGAGAAGACTGCAGCCCGCTGTCGGGATACTCAGCGGGCGAACCATCTGGCCGCCTGCAGGCCAGTCTGAGGAAAAACCAGGGCGCCACATGCAGAGGAACCGTGGCCCAAAACCGCGGGCCGATCAGGCTAGAAAAAACCGGTCGTATTTGGTGGGTCGGGCAGCAAGGAGGGGCGGCACAACTCGGCATCACCGGGAGAGACGAACCGGCACGCAACCCAGGCCGGGTCCGCAGGTGGTCTGCGCCACACCAAGCCGGGCTGACCCCCCAACCGGGTCAGACCTGCAGAGCCGTGTCCACAGGTAGGTCGGGCTCAAACGGGTCGTGCCAACCCCCAGCCGGGTCAGACCTGCCAGCCCACTGGGCTTGACGGGAAGGACCCATTTTCACTCAACTTAAATAACATCTAGACCACGCATCCAATCGACGCGTCGTCAACAACACTGGGATCCTCACGAAGAGGTGGTACTTTTTCGATATTATAAGTGAGATTGAGACAAGTTTGAAAACAACCGGGTTTGGAATTAGTGTAAATCCAACCAGTCCCCTGGAATGGAAATGCTAATAACTCTCAGATTGGGTGTCCAATTGACGCGTCGTCTATCGCATTGGGTTCCTTATGATGATAATGAACATCGGGACACATCAACATAGGATTTAAATATTGTTTATGTATCGATACTTGGCTGGAGGAGAAGACCCTCCTAGAATCAAGCGTACTGTGTGAAGAAATATTAGCACTGGATACGACATCAACAACTACCATACTGGAATCCTATGTGGGTTTGACGATGAAGACTATTGTACAAGAATATTGTGTGGGTTAGACAGTTCTGATAGAGTAGCTGGCCTGTATATTGTGTGGGATCGAAAACTTAGATGAATCAGTGACTACATCTGCTCATATCTATTACTTTAGAATAGCTATATTGTATCTTGTGTGGGTCCGAAAACATTGACGAGATAGCTGGACTGCATCCTATGAGGGTCTGACAGCTTAGATGATATAGTTGTACTGTATCTTATGTGGGTCCAACAACATAGCTGGTCTTGTATCCTATGTGGGTCTGACAGCTTAGATGATCGAGTGGCTACACCTGATCCTCTATATCTCTCTACTATTGTTGAATACCTGTGTGGGATGAGTCATGTCTTTCAACTATTAACATCATGGTTCTTGAATTTACATCCTATGTGGACTGGGATGTGCATGGGCTCATGAGTTGGAGTGGGACTGTGATTGCTAACATAGGTATATGTATGGGCATATACCTAAGTAGGGTTGGTTGATACTTCATTAATGCATATTTCTTATTTTGTTTATTCTTAGTGGATATTGTGAGACCTTGCTGGTCTAGGGGTCCCTTCTGAGTATCTTTATACTCATCCCCACAGGTGTTATGCCCGAATCTCATTGTGTTGGATGCAGATGATAGAAAACGATGATGGAGGCTGAGAGAACCACGACTGGATGATACCCGGTGGTGCACCTTTCGACGAGTCAGCACACGGAGGAGACTGATGGACATGAGAGCTGAGGTGGAAAACTATACCTACCCTTCAGGTAGGAACCCTAGAGGACAATCTTGGAGCTTCTCCTTACTTTTATCTTTTTTTACCTTTTTACCTATACTTGTTGATCAGTTGGGTATGCATACTGGCCCATTTACTTTCCATCAAACTCTTTTACATTCAGTGTTACTTAGTATTTACTTCCTGTTGGGTAATATGTTGTGTTTTTTTACATTTATAAAGGGAATGCCTTCGCAAATTATGGATTTACGCCTTTGGTGCTAGTCACTAGCTCCTAGCCTATGGAAGGAAGGCTTGGGGTTGTCACGACACAGGGCCCGAGGACGGGTCATGACAATATTATAATATAGTAGTCTCCACGAAGAAGAAAAAATGATTTTATCTCAATAAATATTTTTATTGATATTTTCTTGTATTAATTAATGTGGGGGATTAACATTTTACTATGAATCATTTATACTAAAATTTTATAATTCTCGCTTACTTATTCATGATGTAGAACATTTATAAGCCTTCACTTTCTTCATAAAAAAATTAAAGTGAGGTGATTACAAAAAAATTAATTTAATATTATACTTATTTTTTCTTCTTTATTTTTTCTTCTTATACATTCATATATACCGATACTAATATCCTTATTTTACTTTTTATCTATATATATATAGACTACACTACAAACTCTTATATATTACAATTTTATTTTTGAAGTCCCTGTAATAACATTTTACTTAAATAGTAGAGACTCTTAGTGTAGTTTAAATTTTAATTTCAAACTCAAATTAACCCCCAACAAAATTATTTATCTTTACCTTATCTACTCCCACATTTTATATTGACATCAGATCTATCCAAAACATCAATACATATATATATGGTCTTACAATGATTATTTATTAGAGTTTAAGTATTCAATGAGTCATTAAATTATCTACATCATTAAAACAACTCAAATCATTGAATTTTTTAGAAAAAAAGTAGGAATTCTTGAACCATATCATGAAATAATTGTAACTATACATATTTAATCCTTATGAACTGAAAATATACATCTTGGTTCTGGATGTATTTTCTTATTTCCAGTTCTATATGATTATGGGGGGATTAAATGTTCTTTAACATAGAACATATAGAATACTCAAATAGAACCTATCATAAATAAATATATATATATACTCTATATTTAAAAAATAATAATTTAATTCAACTGATATAATATATTTTAGATATGTATGAATCCATACATTTGGAAGAAAAATTTTTATTCATTGAAAAAAATCCGATATATAATCCCTCGTCGATGGACATTTCTAAATTTTCCAATTAATGAAAAAACCACAGTTACTGAAATTCATTAGATATTAAAAATAAAAAAATCACATATCATAATATATAAAACATTATTTTTAGAGGAATTTATTATTTTTTGGTTTTTTTACATAGAATAACCCTTAAATTCTTGTGATTATGATTTTTTTGACCAAGTTTACATTTTATAGAGTGAAGATTCACTATTGAGACTTCTCAATTTCCTGAGACATATTCTACTCTCTATAGTGTCAAATTAATGTACTAACACTTTTAATTCCTTGAAAATATAATCAATAACATAATGATCCATAAATTTGATAAATTTTGGTCAAAGTTAAGAAGTATAAGATATTTATTTATGAGTAATTTTTTTAACTAATTTTTCTCAACACTTAATCTCTCCCAAACATGTCTTAAATTATTTAAAACCAATCTAATTTTTTTAGAAACCATCACCTCATATTATAAACATAATTAAATTTTAGTTTGAACATGGGTTATCTATTGAATATAAAATATGACAGATAAACATATCCACTTCCCTTCTCAAATTCCTCTTCCCTAAAAAATAAGAACCATAATGTTGGATTAATATTTAATATAAACTATCATTAATTTCACAAACGTTTGAAAAATATCATCATGTTCAATATAACTACAAACAATAAATTTTCTATGAAAATTTCATTGTCTTAATAATATATTACTTTTATTTTTTCTCTACCATCAGACCTAAAACACATTTCAAACTCAACACACTAAGCTATAAATATTCATTAAACTTTTTTATGATTATGTGTGGCCATAGTATTGGATCCAAATAAATTAAAAAAATAATATCTTATGTTCCATTAAATAAACTTATATGAACTAATTCAATTCTTATTTGACAACCCAAAACAATTTCGTGAAACTATTTTTATAAGTTCCTATATAAATTCTCTCAAAACATGTTATAATAGATCATAACTCATATACCTATCCAAAATTCAAACACTGGCCATTTTAAAAACAAACTGAAATAATATTCTTCACTTTTCTCACAATCTAAATTTAATTAACGTCAACAAATTTTAATGTTTTGGTGTGAAATCAAATAAAAAAATATAAGAAGAAAAAAACACGCACAACCCTGGAACTAATAGAGGAAGGTTAAGATAAAAAAGTGAGTAAGGTGTTAAATCAATGTATCCCAAGAGAATCCCAAAACCAATATTCCTACCTTCCAGAGGAAGGGAACAAAAACTATTATAGAAAGATAGTGGACCATCCCATAAAAGATTTTATATAGGAACATCCACCAATTTGTTCCCTCAATTTGATATATAATTTAAATCAATGATATTTTAATATGATATTAAATTTAAGAACATGATAACTGGTAATCCAAAAGGTTTTTCCAAGACCATGAATGAATGTATAGTGAACTTGGGAATAATATTTAGCTAAAAAAATCCTAATATTGTTTCCCTTGGATATATTAAGGCCCATTAACATTGTTGTGGCCTCTTCTAGAAGAGATTAAAAGTTACCAAGGATGGAAGTTTATTAAATAATAACCAAACCTCATTTTTATCATACAATTCCCCCTCCCTGGAAGTAAAATTAATAGAAAAAACAATTTGTGTTTAAAATTATCCTTGAGAATTGAAAATTTTAGTAGATACAGTTTCCATGAGTAGTGTTCGAGATGATATTGATGGGGATACCGGGGGCCTTGAAATCACTGAGTGAAGAAGCATACTTCCTATGGTTTGGATGATGAAATAGATCAATCAAAAGAAACATAGTTTTTAGAACAATATCTATGCTCCTGTACATTGTACTCTCATCTCGAGCTATATTACATTTATACCAAATACTCCTTGATATAGTAAAAAGAATAATGGATATCAAATTTCACTCACAATTGTTTTTGTTTGATAAAATGAACCAAAGCTATATGAATTTAGTACGAGTAGGCTCTTGGTGGGAGACACTAGTGAAGATTTATAAATCCTTTCATGAACATCCCTACCATTTACCTTAAATAATGATTTGAATATGAATCTAAATAAAAAATTTATGTAGATATTTAACTGATACACTAGAGTCATGACTATGTTTTTGATACTATCGATATTAGGAAGATATTGATTCCTAATACTCCATACTAGATTTTTAAAATATTCTAGGATTTACATAAATCATAGTTTCTCACCAAAGCATTAAAACTAAAAAATTTAAAATAGAAATGTGAAACATTCGTGTATGGAGAATTCACATGATGAAGAACCAATGAAGATTCATGGGTAATGGTTCAGTGCCTACTCAATAAGATTAAACATTTCTTGTTTTTCCTTGTTAATTATTTTTTGGAATGAATTTCAGTTAGGGGATTTGATTCATGATGTTCATGTTATGGGTGGGACATCCTAATAATATAATATTTATTCCAGAAAAATTATACTTCTACAAGTCGATATCTTCTCTACCTAAAATCCATCAATCTTGAGTTTTGAGATAGTGAAAATAAATTTAGACCATACACAAAAGGAAGGCCGATTAAAACGTAAATGTCCCAAAATAACATTACATCGGTAAACCTCCCCATAAGGACCTACATTTAATATCCTCTTAGGTGATTTTTCATGGAAATAAATTCATGGTATCATATATACTTCTAACAATGAATCCCCACTATTTCACTAGATTTTCAAGACTCGACCATGCAACCTAGGGGTGTTTTTCCTCTGATTATCTTTCCTAGAGGAAAGTGAAATCTATTTATTGTACTCAAGATTAATGAATTCACAACGTTTAGAATGAATAGAATTAGAATAGAGATATAATATAGATCATGTTTAACTAGAGTGATAATACCACCAAATGTGGGAAATTGGATCTTCTGGATTGAGATGTGGTTAGAAATTTGATTGAAATTCCTGTCAATGTGGTTTATGAGGTGCATGTTTAGAGATAGTGGATTCCCAAAATTATCAATAGGAAAACACATACTAAATATATCAAAGATGGATTTAATTGTTCGTTCCCTCTTCTCCCGACACCAAATTGGGAAAAATAAATAACTCTTACTACGATCCACAAGCTGGATAATCATATTGAAATACTAATTAATAACCAAATTGATACAAAAAATGAGTGATTACTTATAATAGTAAAAATAATATGTTTAGTAGAGAACATAATATGATATATTCTCATTTAATTATGCCTTCACAAAAAATTTATGGAACTGCCATCATTACGGCCCCTTTTAATATTTTCACAATGTGTGTCTTACAGAAGAATGAATAAGCTTGGAGTCGAGGGGTATCCTTTTCTGAGACAACAAAAATATCTAAAAAAATTGATGTTATTCCCACGTGAATGAATAGAGAACCATGGGGAACTAAATCACTAAAATAGAATATTAATAAAACCTATAAAAATAACCACACATTACCGATCATTGAGGATGAAGGGTCATTATACACAATCATCATCTTTTTATATGTCCAATTTGATGGAAATATTGGACAAAATAACCCATTGGTTTATATGATTAATAATATATTACACAAAACTCATAAAACCATTGATGTTAATATCTCTAAAAACTCAATTATTTTCATATCACATCCATTGATTGAGAATATTGAAAAAATAACTACTTACCACACTGGATAAAAACTTTTAGTGAATATTGTATAAAATAAAAGGACAGAAATGAATCAAAGAAGATGGATATTTTTGTTTTGGAATAAGAACAGTTGTAGTGGAAGTAGCCACACGTAGAATACTACCACCATTGTTGATGTCATAAATTTTTTTATAATATATTTATTAACCAATTCCCATAAATAAATGCAGAATGTGGTGGGGACCCATTCAGACCAATCCTGCTAGAAGGATTCTGAGAAACCACTACCTTACAGATCTCTTGATCCCCTGAAAAAATATCAATTTGAGATTATCAAATGAAAGAACCACTATTGGGATTACATCATAAAGTTCTATTTTACCACCTATATATCAACCATGTATGTGAGTATTTTTTATTGTAATTAGAGACATTAGATTCACATAGAACATAAATTTCAATTTTTCACCATCATTAGAGAAAAAAACATCTTATAATTGTAAATTATGTGTAATAATACAAAATTTCTCTTTTAGATATAACAATTTTTTTTACCTCCATCTAGAATCAATGTGGCTCAATATTTCTCTTAAGTTGAGCATTCAAGATCATCAAGAACCTCTACCAAGATATTGTAATTATAAACTTAAAATTTAAAAATATTCTCTCTATATCCTTTTTGAGGAATAGATTCTAGCTGGTCAATATCCCTTTTTAATAGGTCTAAATAGTGTTGGAAAGGAGAAATATTTCTATTCTACAACTACATGTCACCTTAGAGATGCATCCATTTTTTGGAGCTCAATCCCATATCTACCCTATGAAGTTTAGTTCCATGGTTATTTCACCACCTTATAATGTTATAAAATGGAGGTGAATCTTGGGGTGAAGATGAAATAAAAAAATTTATTATGTCTTGATGAATGCTCCCCTAGGATAGTAGAGTAATTTGGTAGTGCAAAAATGAGGTGGGAAACATGGAAATTCGTAAAATATTAGATGACACGTTGGTTAGCGCATCACTAGTTAAACATACACTAAATGAAACAAGAGCCTCTATGATTATCACAGAATGAAAAATAGTACCATGAATAACATAACATTAAGATACCCTTACAAGAAATATAGATTGTAAACATATAAAAGGCAACCCATATAAATTAAAAACCTACATTATACTCATATTGTTAAAGAATAATATTTATTTCACCACCAAATAAAATGGTATTCCCCCAAAATTTGAAGCAAATAATCTAATTCCATATAGAAAATCTATCTTAAGAATAAAAATTATTATATTTGAAAGACATGAAGAAAAATTGTATTCTTATGATGACTTTACTAGTAACATGCGAATCGAATGCGTCCACAAAATATAAAGAATCATCAAATTTTCAAAACTACCAGATATTAGTGATTAATGGTTTGAATTGAATAGGGTTTCATATTTTGAATAATTGGGAATAAATGAACTATTTCAGATCCCTTCTATATCCGTTTTATAAATTCCACAATGTAAGAGTTAGAATTGAATTGTTCCATAGTTAAAATAAATTATCATAGAATTCATGGCTATGGGTGTTCCGTAATATGAATGAGGTCGATGATTAATGGAGTTGGTGTATTTGGTTTTTTGTAGTGTTGATAATGATGGGTGAGCATACTCTGAAGCATGACACTTAAAATGTGATCTTGTTCGAACTCTATGATGGGGAGAATACAGTACGTATTTGAGTGTAACTATATAAGACAATTTATGAAACAAAAAAGGGGATTTCAATAAGAGGGATAATCAATTGATAAGTTATATGGACGAGGATATAGAATGACCCGAGGCATCCATTTGGGAGGAACATATGAAAATAATAAAACCAGTACCTCGCATTTGTTTTGAGGAAACATGAATATAGAATAAATGGGATAATAATTTATATTTCTAGGGGTTTATCACTAACCATAGACTTACTAGACACATCCATTGAAGAGGGAATGAGAAAAAGGAGTTTAGGTTTCACGATTGGGCCTAATAGTGAATCCAACAGAAGATAACCATTCCAAAGAGGAGCCCAACTACTGATGCATCATGGAAGATGTTGGGGATTTGTAGTACGAGTCAATATGATATGAGGAACCACAATAAAATTGAATAATGCATCAGGGAAGAAGAAGACAATGAGATAAAAGTAGAAAAAAATGATGTGGAAACTAAAGTACAATCCATTACATACAATATGTTCAAAAAGAATTTCCTTGCAATTGAAAGTGAAGAAAGAAATAAATTGGAGTAGAATGAAGTATCTTCTTCCACCATGACAAGGAATTAGTCACATAGAGAATAATAAAAAATAAGACAGAAGAAGAGAGATCCATTTGGATGAATGCTTATGAAATATGTGTGTTAAGAGGAAACTAGGGATGATCATCCTTACATAAAAATGAAACCAAAAAATCTATGATGGATTTTATAAAAAATATTTTCTAGAAATGTAGATGAAGGCCAAGGTGGTTGAATAACACATCTTCCTGAGGAGAGACTTAAGCTAAGTGAATCCCAAGAGACCACGTTCAATAGTTGAAATTCTAATTTTCACATGAGAGAGTGTATGATGACCAAGATTTAATGAAATAATACTAGAGAGTACTCATCTTATACATCCCCTCATTGTTATGACATTTCAAATGTTATTTTTTATCACTAATATTCACTAAAAAATAATTTCTAATACGTTGATTTTTCTCTCCTAAAATTTTAATTCCTTTATTAAAATTATTTTTATGAAATCATTTACTAGAGATATGCACTTTAATAATATTTTTTTTACATACATTGTTTCACCTTCTTTGGAGTCATAACTCTATAATGTATTTTCAAAATCATTTTCCATATCATCTCTATATATATAACATTTATTTTGATTTTAAATTTCATTTGTTTATTATTATTGATCATTTAAATCTAATATATTAATAATAGAATCCATTATATAGGTAATATTGTTAAATTATTTTTACCTTGATAAATTTGTATTCTATTATATAATTTATTTTCAATATTTTGGAAAAGAAATCAAGAATTTAATAAATTACCAACATGTTAATAGTTTCTTCATGTTCCCTAACATCTCATAAATAAAAATACATCATTAATTTAACTTATAATAGGTTCATTATAACAAAATACCACTTCATCACCTTTATCAATGTATTTAGACGTAATTAGTTAATTTTGTTTTATCCACTTAATAAAAAATGTGTTCCTTGATTTTAGCTTATCTTTTACAATGCATTTTTTTGTATATACTCATATGTTGAACAACCCACCATTGACTATGGTCAGAACTAATTTATTTCACATAGATAAATTCATTAACAGCGTCAAATATGCTCTCACAGGATAAGGTAATCAACTATATAATATCCAACTAAATTATTTTTATGATGCTTGGTATCACACTTTGTAAATAAAATCATTTGGGTCCAATTATATTTATCCATATATATATTATGATATTTATAATTAGAATTTAGTTGTTTAGGTATAATTGTGATACATTCAACATAAATGTTACCGTGTTGGTCATATATTCGAAACCATCATCGAATTAATCGGAACATTTTCCCCTTGAGTATGAATTTTTAATATTTATTCTGAACATTCCTTCTTTCCTTGGGTTGAATCCACCCCAATATTTATCTCTCAAATCATGTAGAATATTATAAATATTTATAATTAAACTAAAATCAGTTTAAATTTGAGAAATGAAAAGAAATCAAGTTTTTTCCCTAAAATGACTAATTTATTTAGAATATATACCACACTCTAAATGTTGATAATTTATCTTCAATTATATCATTAATATTGAATTTAGATATTTATTTTTGAAAACATTTTTGACCTGATACACATTCTTATTTACTATAGAATGATTATTTTACTTTTCATGTATGAATTTTTGTTAGGTTTACCATTCAAATTTACGTTACAAGAGTTTACAAATTTTTAATAATCAACTATTTTTTGGAAATTTTTTACTTTATTCACAATTCATTGTTGAATCAACATTTTCCCTGAAACTTCCAATCCATTCATGAGAGACAAAATTGAATTATTATGGGCCTATTTGAATTTATACATTCTTCGAAACAATATGAATTTATAAAAAATCCCATTTGTGCCCTGCCTAACTTCATATTGAATTTACGTTTTACGTTGAATATGAATTTTTTCAATTTACTTTCATCCCCTATTTATTTATTGATGAAGCAGTTTGATTCCATGTCCATTTATGTATCTTTAAATTCAATTTCAAATCACAATGTATTATAATTTTAATCAAGAAACTTATGAATATCATTTTTTATGTTTAATCATCATCAACATGAAAGAATTAATTATGCGTATAAAATTAAAAATCCTTCTTCTATACATGGTTATAATATTCTAAATTATAAATTATAAAATGTACACATTTGGGGTACCTATATTATCCTGAAATATAATTTATATTCCTCCAAACATTCATCATCAGTACACCCATCACATGTGATTTATTTTTCATTATGAACTATATTTATATAAATTTCACAAACTTTTTTATTCACTAATAAATCTTCATTTTACTCATTTTTATAACATTATTAATGTTTAGATAATTAGTTTCAATTATTTTATTTTTAGAAATTATTACCTTTCCACATTGAAGAAAATTTTGATGCTTTGTTCATTGAGTATCTTAATATATTTTAATTAGCATCATCACTATTGTCCTAATATTATAATTTTTTATAATTTTAGCTGAAATTTTAAATATCTATATAATCAGACAATTTATGTTGTGTCATTCCTTGTTACATTACTTTTTCCTACTATCACACATCGTTGAAAGAGTAAAATTTGTTTTTAAATTTTTAATTAAACATAATCGTCATCATCTAGATAATCCCATGTAAACTAAGAAAATAAAAAAAAAAACATTATTATTTAATGTTATTAATTATTATGGATTTTTATTCATCATAAATTTTTAAATGAATTTATATGTTTTTAATAAAAAAGAAAAAGTTTTATTTAAATACATTTTTTTCATTGTATTTCATTGTTTTATATAAAATTTTAATATCTTTATTTTAGAAAAATAATTATAAAAAATGGAATTCATGTTTTATATTAGAATATAGTATATATCATAGGGTGAAATTTTTTTATTTTTTTTAAATAATAATATTTTCTTTAGAATAGTGAAAAAATACCAATTTTTTAAAACTATCATTTATTTTCATTTATTTATAATATACCATTATATTTTTAATATTATTCATTGTTAAATTATCCCCATGTGAAAAAAATTCTTTAATTATTTCTATATTATTGAAAAATATCCTGGATTTTTAACTAATTCATTTATATGGATAAAATGTACAGTTTTCTAAAACTATTTTCATCCCAGTTTCTATTTCAATATTTATATTGAATTCTATAACATATGGGAATTGAATATGATATAAGTTATTTTTTATTTTTTGCATAGCTGGTAAATTTTCATAATAATGGTTACTTATTTTCGGTTCATAATTAATAATTAACATGGTCAAACTTTATCATCCTTGAAATGGATAAAAGAGTTAATGTGAGGTTTATCAAAGAAAAATAGAATAAAATATAAAAAAAAATTGTAAAATATGATTTTAGGATTATATTTTTTCTTTAGTAATTATTGGATTTGAAAATTTTCCTTTTGGATCCATTTTACCGTGAAAACAAATATATTATATTTTAAAGTTTAATATGTTTACTAGATTTACAACCCCTTGCATATAAACGAACACCTCATATCCTAACTTATTAACACACATATACTACTATATAATTTCTATTACCATCCAAAACCCCTTAAAAATATACCCCACATATCATTTATGTGTTTTTATAACCAAATTACCAACCTATGAGGTTATAATGTGTAATCCATTAGAGGTTTTCTAAGGAAGAGGTATAATTATTAATAGAGACATTTCAGTTTATTACTACATATACCTTAAAAAAATATTTTTTACCCTTGATGAAACAACAAAATCATTATATTTAATATAGTTAAATTTTATTTAGACTATAGTGAAACCCTTTTAAATCTAACTTTCCATCACATGGGATATGATAAAATCACTTGGGAATATGTTTTGACTACCATCTCTTTGAATATATGTGTTTCAATGATCATTACATTAACTTGTGGATGGTAAAAATGATGGATTAAATATATATATATTTATATATATTATTTATGAAATAATTATTATTCTTTATAGATAATATATCAATTACCTTCGTATAATTTCAAATATTGGGAAAATGAATTTACTTTTGCGTTCATGTGGACAACCACCTCTTAAATGTCGTATAATTCTATTTTCATTTCTACCTTACAACGAGGTTCATAAGGATGAAATTATTTAATATAAATGACACATATAAATTATTTTAAAATAATTAAATGTTTCTTATAATCAAATTTAGGTTATTTACAAAAACTACAAAACTGGAATCATCATTCTTGAGTGTATACAAACTACTATCACCACGAAATGGTTTGGTTTATTTTACTAGACCACATTACATGGTTAGTATTGAATGTATATATAGTGTATAAATATGTTAATTAATTTTTGTTAAGATTCAATATTAAATGGAACCATAACTCCCTTGATCATAGACAATGGATCAATGATGTTTTGAGGTTATAAACTAATAATCCTCAAATCACCCAACATGTACACGGACGTTTTAAAAACATAATAAAAAATAGTAACAGATATTATAAATTGAATAATGTTAATAATTTAATGTTCATAGATAATGGTCTTAAGTATTTATAAAGCTTATATAATTATATTACTCAAGAGGTTGAACATTCAAATGAAACTATTGGGACTCATGGTAAGATGATTTTTTTAAAATGTCTTTTTCATGAGCCCCTTCTGACAAATTTTATCCCAAATAATGGTTATTTTTAATGTTTCATGAATTTTCTTATTTATAATAATAGTAATTATAAAATTTATTTACATGTGTCATTTACAGTATTTATCAATTATTTTAAAGAATACTATCATTATTTTATGTATAGGTCAAGAATATGGTACTTGAGAATTATAGATGATTGTGAGTGAGTCTGATATAGATTAGGATTATGGGTGTAACTGATATATCTCTTTAATTGGGTGGATAATAATGAGTTATTCAATAGAAAAAATTATGTGGTTAACCAAGATTGTTTCTCTTGAGAATTTTACAAGGATTTACTTATTCTGAAAAGGTTAAACATGGGTGAACATTAGTTATTAATATAAGGATCAAAGATTTATATGTTATTATTTAAATTTTTTATTATTATTTAATTAATTTTATTTGATAATGTAAGCAATGTCAATGAGATTTTAAATGTAAATTATTCATCTTCAATGAAATGTTTTCATGAGTTCTCACGTGCTTAAGTATGACCTCATTATATCAATATTCTTATGAATAGAATCTATAATGTTTTCATTAATAAAATGATTATTTTAATTAGTATAATTATTTTAATTATGATCTGAATATTTTAATGTAAAAAAGGTAATAATTTTTCTAAATAATATTTTCTTCTCTACTCAAATAAAATTACATTATTTTTACATTCCATTATGAGATTTTTTAGTCACACAACCTTTTCTTATTTTTCAATTTCTCTTAATGATTATTAAGAACAATATATTGGACATGATTTAAAATTTGGACCCTATTTATGTAAATTTATAAAATGGTTTTTAATTTTTTTAATTATAAAAAACATTATTTCAAAAAGAAAATGAAAAAAATAATAAAGTGAAACCCTTTTTAAAAATCATTTTATTTTGGGGTTATAATCTTATAGAGAATTATAGTAGTTATCAAAGGAAATATTTAGATATTTTTAGATCTTTTGAAAATGTTAAAATTGAATTTAATGTGACTCTAATTAATGATTATATTATCATAACATCGATTTTCAATTTTTCTATGATTCACCATCGAGTCAAAGTTGGTTCAAAATTCCCTTCCACAGAAGAAACATTGTTGTCGAAGTTAAATTTAATAAATAGAAAAATAATCATCAAAATATATATCCTAAATGATTAGATTAAAAAAGTGTATATAAGGGTTAATTTAGTTAAAATAGTCTTTTAATGGTGGAACCCATGAAATAAACATATTTAATTCTCTTTAGATAAACATGTATATTGTAGATTATTTTTTAGAACATCAACCTCTAGATATTTTTTGATCATCTGACATGGTGAAAAATACAGTATAGATAGATTCATTAGAGAAAATATTCAATTTTTTGGGTTATATTAGCAATTAAAAGGTAATAAATTCAATTTTTTTTAAGAAAATATTTTCATAGTGGTATATAATAATTAATAATAAAAAAATGATAGTACTGATTCAATTGAGTGGAAAAAATTTAAAGATCAATTTATCTTATATAATTTGGAAAAACTTTCTTCATCACTGAAATTTAATCAAATTTATGGATTTTAGGAAAAAGAGGACTTTCCAATTACATATTAATTTTAACCAAATTTTCATGGTATATAATTTATTTTGATCTTGATAATAAGAGTAAATTGTATAGATATTGCAAATTTATTATTGGATATTTATAATTTTGTCTATACCCATGTAAATTTTACAGTTATGAAGAAGTTAATCATTGTGATGTGAAAGGTGGGATTTTATTTTCCCCAATATATGTAGTTCTTGGAAATATTTGTAAGAATCCATCAAAAGGGAAGGATATTAAGTTTAATAGAACTATAAAATATGGGGCAAATCCCCTCTAATGTTTTGAATGTGGTAAAATTCACCTTAATGTTTTATTGGTTCTTGTATTTTTTTAAAATGTTTTTTGCTTGATAAATTGGTTTAGACTTCCAGGAAATAAGTTTTTAATTGCAATGAGTATGGTAATTATGCTAATCCATGCTCAAAGTATGTTACCCAAGGCGGGAATAATCATTATCAAGGACATAAAAATATTAAAATTCCTTTTCATTCACTATAGATAATTTAAGATCCTCATATAAAATGCAGATGTCTGTAGAATGTATCGTATATTTTTAAGATTGATATCAGGCCTGGGTATCACCAGAAAAATGTTAATAAGAAATAAATTATGTGTATTAAATTCCAAACAAATAATGAGACACATGAGTTTTTTGTTTTAAAATTCTATTTAATGAATGATCCCACTATATTTATTGTTTTTTGTACAGTTGTTTTCATATTTATTTAAATAAATTAATTATTTTAATTAAGGTAATTATGGTTTCTTATAAATCATTTGAGGGACATGTGAACATTTTAGGTTTATTACAAAAATATTAAGTGAAAATGTGTTATATGTAAATTTTATTAAATGTGAGTTTTGGTTAAAATATATTTCATTCATTGATTATACAATTTCTAAATATGGGATAATTTTTATCCAAATAGAACTAATATTTTGAAGAGTGGAAAGGCCTAAAAATTTAATGAACATTAAAATGTTTCATTTAATAGTTAGTTAATATTGAACATTTTCTGAAAAAATTTCTCAGTAATCCAAAATATTAACTATATCAACTAGAAAAGAAGTTAAATTTATCAGGATAAAGTATTGTAATTAAGAGTTTTAGGAATTGATAATAATATTGGCTAAAACTTCATTTTGAGCATTGAACATAAGAAATAGTTTATTTTTTATATACATTTATGATTCTTTTAAGGGAGATTGTTTTACCTTGATGTATGATTATATGGTAATTTCAAACACATTGTTAAAATTAATACATAATGAGAAACATTACCATACACAAATTTTTATCATGAAATAATGCATTTTTCTATAAAAATTAGGGGGAATATTTTATATGGGGAAATTGTGAAATATATAAAAACCTCTAAAGTTTAAAGTATATAATATCTCAGAAAATAATTTAACATGAGGCAGATAATATGGATAGAACTGATAAGGAAGTATGACTACATAATTAACGTTAATTCAATAAAATAAAATGATGAAGAAAATTCCTTGAGTTGAAAATAAACTAATTATTACAATCTATCATTTAGAAAATTATCCTTTGATTAAAAATTAATGAATACATTACATGAAATTTTTAAGGAAGGAACCCCCTATCTTTTGGTTTTGGTGTCACCATAGAGATATTTCTCAGACAAAAGTAATCATTTTCTAATAAATATAATGACTAGAAAGAAATTGTGGAATTGGTTAATAGGGTAATTTTTTTTGATTTTTAAATTTAAAAAAAAATTATAGTGTTTATAGTTTGTTATGTATGGTAGGTGATTCCATGTTGAATAATTAATTTTTTAGTGAATATCATAGTTCTCCATTTTCTATTAATCATGAAATAAATAATATGTCCATAGAACTTTGGAAATCTTATTATGTGGTGGAATAAAGAATTATTTTGATTATTTTTCTAGGAAAGGATTGATTTGTTATAATTTTATGTGAGAGTGGTAACATTTTTAGGAGATTCGTTACCATTTTATAATTCATAAAAAGAAATTTTTAGAGTATATACATTGATTATATGGTGGGTCTACCAAATAAATTTCAACATAAATGTTATTTCTGTCATTATTAATCATTTGACTACATTTTTTTAGTTAATTGCTACTCATGATAATATATATTTGGATTAATGTGATTTACTTTATCTTAATGTGATAGTTAGATCACAGAGATTCCCTATCTCTGTTGTATCTTACTATGAACAAATAATGACCTCTAATTTTTTTATAGGAATTCAGAATTCAGATTTTAGGGGATGTTGGGATTAACATATTTCATGGGTTTAATTTTAAAAAAATAACATTTTTCATTAAAATATACTGATGGATATTTTGGAGGAATTATATATAATTAAATGTCATACTCTATGATATTGTGAAGAATTATTAGAAAGGGAGCTTATGAGGCTATACCTTATAGAATAAATAGTTCAAAATGTAAAAATGATTCAACACCATATGAGGGTCGGGTAGAGTATGTTGAAAATGCAGGTATATAACCTATGGAAATTCATCTAATGTTAGGGATGAGATCATTATTTCCATAAATAATCTAATTGGAATACTGTAATTCATTTTAGTATAAAAGAAAATTTGAGCACACAGTTCTGTGGTTGATATAAAATTATGGATAAATGTGGGGCACATTATTATCAGGAATCTGTACCTCTGTGTTTTTCATAGTTACTTGATGTGTTTAATGTTTCCCAAATAAGGAATTACATATCTAATGTATCTCATGTTTTGAGACCTTATATGGTATAATTTTAGAGATTCAATATTATGATGAAAATATTTTTCCAATTGTTTCTTTCAAAGGGAAACTACAATAAAATTATAGATTTAGTTGGTTGTGGATTTATAAAACAATCAAATTATGGAAGAGAAGAAATGAGAATCAGTAACAAAATTTTGGTACAAATACCATAACTTTTTTATGTAATTATAACAAATAGTAGGCTATTACATCATAATAGTGGGGTTGTAGAATATATGAAGAAGTACGTAAACCTAGAAATAAATAAACCTTATAATTTAAAGGTATAAATTTTTTTTATTTTTATTTATCATAGTTTGATTAATTTATTTATATAAATTCTATATTTAAAAATTTATACTTTTATTTAACATAATTTCATGCATTAAATACATGATTTTATTTGATGTATGAATTTAATTATTTTATAAGTTGAATTTTATTAGATGGACTACATTTTCATTAAGATCCCACATTCTTTAGAGGTGAAAATTATAAATGGAGATTTGAATTTCCATTTACTAAACTGGGGGGATTATATACTGAGGAATGGAAAAGATTTATTAATGTTTGAATGACTCAAAATGTCATTTTTGAGTAATGGTGGATTAGTGGTATCTATAGTGTTTGAATAATAGTTAATGTATTGAGGTTATGTTTTCTTTTTTTATTAGTTTTTTAGCCATGGTTCATGGTTTAGTCTCTATATTTAGGAAGGATCCTTGAAATATGTAGTTATAAAAATGGTTTTTAGTCCATTTTGAACTATGAATGGTTAAATTACATGGATTGACAATTGTTTCGGGTATACCATGTGATCCAAAGTGAAAACTATATAAGGTGGAGGAGAGTCTGACATAAGGCAGAGGGTTTTTTCATGACTTTATAAAAATAGTGAAGATTTTTAGAAAGGGGTCTAGTTAAGTGTTTATTATTTATAGTATGGATATAATACCATGTGGCTGAACTGTTCAAGTGGTGTTGGAGATGGATAGTGGGAGACACAAATTTTGAGCACAATTTCTTTGACCATGTCGATTTGTTACATGAGGAATATTGTAATTACTGGTGAATGGATCATAGTTTCACATGGTATGGAAATTTTTTCCACCACATAGAACTTCATTAAGATAGTAATTTTACCAAAATACCCCTATTATCTATTTCTATTTTCCCACCACTCATTAACAATGGTTTATGTGTGGACCTTGAGGCTCTCTTCTCCCTTATTAAATGATCTCACACTTTAATTTTGGTTGCTTTAAGTGCGATTCAGTGAAATTTTGAGCTGAGATCTAATACTAGGTGGATTCAATTCCACTTCTTATTCATCTATATTAAAATTCTAGAGTTCACTAGTTTTGGTTTTGTTTTTGATTCCACTAGATCTTGATGGAATAGTCAATTTCTCTTGGGGATTGTGTTTGGATTTCATAGAGGAGATCCTAAGATTAATTCCACCCATTATTGTGTAAAATTATCTAACATATATTTTCACGGTGAATTATCAAAGGGTTTACTCGAAATATGTTTTTATTAATAATAGAAAATTTATATCCCCTAAGATAATTTCTCAGAAATGGAATTAAGAGTTTTTTGTTAACCACTCATGGATGTTCCTTATATTTTCAATTAGAGGTGATTAGTTATAGATTTTTTATGTAATTATTCATAGTTCTGGTTTTATTATTTAATTAATTTTAACTATATCAATTAATAAATTATTATTTCCTAATAATATAATAAATCATGGGTGGTCAAGATGAGGTTGTTTGGATGCTAAGGATTTCGGGTGATGCTTAAATGGGCCATGGAAAGAATTCTAGACATAAGAATGTTTATGGAAATCTTTATGAAATGTGGAAGCAGTTTTAAGATCATCAACCATATTCATGTTAATTTACTTATATGGGTATGTTTTATGAGGATTAAATTCCATTTTGGTGTTAATGATTCCTTGGTTTATGTAATATGTTTTCGACCATAAATTGATAAATTAGACCTTCATCATATCCATTAGTGTTTTGAAAATTATCCTATATCAACCCATTAGGTGTTATGTTTCATGGAAATGGATGAAGGGTCTTATAAAGGTTAAAGTAATTGGGTTACATATTTAACTTTCAAAAATTCATTGGTTTTTTTTGTTTTAATGGTTGAGGAATACATGGAAGGCCATGAGTTTAAATATATTTTTTGTATTTTGGATGAAATATTAGAATGTTTCATGTGTTAGGTTTTTATGAGAGTTCTATAGAGGCCATCAAAATGTTTTTAACCATGAAAATTGGGTTTTGAATCGACATTGTGTGTAAAAGGGGAATGAAATTTTAGGAAATTGTAATTTTTTTAAAATTATATTTTGACATTGAAGTGTTTTTTTTAAAGTTGACTATAATTTTTTTTCAAATGTTAATTATAAATGTTTGTGTAATTTGACCTCAGGTGAAATTCCACGATGAAAATTTTAATTACTTTTATGGAATGAATTAATTACTCATGGTTTGAGTGTTATATGTCAGCCGAGACCTTCGTAAATGAATCATTTAAAAAAAGGTATTTTTCATGGTTTTAAAAATTCATTGTATGTCAAAGATGTTTGGAATTAATATTTTTAGAATTGATGAATGGTTTATGTTCCATACTGGTTCTATAGGAACTTGTAATAAGAACTATGGGTTATGTTTCAAACTGAAACTCCTTGAAAATGCAGTGAAATATGGAGTTCCTATTAAAATGAGGCATGAGGTACTAATATTATACTCTATGGATTGTGTTACAGAATAATTGTTTTGGAAAACTCATATACTCTATTAAAATTTATTTGGAATTGATTCTCTTAAAACATAGAATAATTTGATAGAATGATGCTTTAGAAAATATTGTTTAAATGTATGATTATGTTTTGAATCAATGATATTGACAATATTTTATAATAGTATGAGTAGGTGATTTACTTAGGTTCGAGGGAGTATATGTTGAAGAATTGTTCTATATGTATGATATTGAATTCCACATCAGAGGATTAAAGAACCAGATTCATGTTTTTTCTTTAATGAGTTTGAATATGGATTAATACCCTTTTCTTATATTAATGTTTGGTTTACCTATTTTTGAATATGCAGATAACCATATTGGGTTAATTTGTATGTATGATAAGTTTGTTCATGCCTTTACTAAATTTTATTTTATCATGGAATGTTGATTTGAATTATTCATTATGTGTACTCTATTGTGACTGATGTTTAACCTATTTTTATTAATATTTCACACAATGGTGTTGGGGTATACTTTCCTAATTGTTTCACCGTAGACCCCCAAAAATGGTCAGAATACTATAGAATATAAGGGGACATGCATTAGGTCATGTGGTGAACTAGCATAGGGAAGCAGTTTAGTGGAAAATTAAATAGGGAATTAAAATGTGTTTTTAGAGAAATCATATTCATTTTTATACTATTTTTGATTTAGGTTACTTGAGATATATTAATGTGTTTGAGATTGTGATATATATCATCTTATGCTTCACAATCACCTATTATTGTAGGTAGTAAATGTTACTAGGGGTTGGATTGAAGTTATTGGTTTTCTATGTCATTGTTATATATAATTTTCCCATTGGGTGACACCCATGAAATTTGGATTTTTTGATCTATGATGGATTTATGTATATTGGAAAATTTTAAAGAGGCTTATCATTTTTTTGACTTGAATTCTACAGATGAAATATTCATCCCATATATCATGGTTAACATGTAGTATTCATATGTTATAGGAATTTCAGTGTGTGATTATGTTAATTATAGATTTTAAAATGTTTAAATTTCCAATAAAAAGACATATAATGTTTTCATATATAATTACTTTGGGGTATTCTACATAGATGGGCCTAATTGTATGTGGATCACTTTTTGGTGGCTGATTGATTTGATATATATTGAAACACTAAATTAACTATATGTTAATATGATTATTATGAAAATTAGATATATTGAACCTGGTGGGTCAGAATGATATTTTTATATAACCATTGGATCATTGTGGTTTGTTTTTATTATAGGATACTTGTGTGGCCTTGTGCTCTTGGGATCACTCTGATGTGAAAATTATTAGAGTGGTCAATTTCCCAAGATGTGGGATTTTGTTGTGGATAATAATTTTTTTAGGATGGGATACCGTAATGATGGGTGTTTACACATTATAATTTTAGGTAAATATGGAATGTGATTTTTTTACACCAAATGAATGGTGGAATTATTTTTGTTGATTTAGAAATAGGTGGGTGGACCTAGTATCTTTATGATGTGACTCTAGTTTAGGGATTTAGTTCCATGTGACATTTAATGTTGTGTTATGATATGGTTCACATGAGTTATGTGTGTTTTTGGGTGTCTAATGAAAAAGTATATGCTATGGACATTTGGTACTGGTTAACATTGGGTGCATCTATGTTTGTGGTTTTGGAACATAAGGAGTCTAATATTTTAAAAAATATTAACTTTTGTATCATTTAGATATTTTATGTGATAAATTATTTTAAATTATTTTAAATTATTTAATATATTTAGTTACAATAAATATATATTTTAGCATCCATAACACACAACACCTAGTTTATCTTTCAGATGTGGCATCAGTGGTGAAGGTGGATGCGTTTTAAGAAGGATCTCTCTTGGTATATGAATTTATGGAAGGATATATGCTGAAAATGGATGCTTTTTAGAAAGACCTAAATGGATTACAGGAGGGATCCTCTAGGGTTTCTCATCACTTGGTGACTATGGTCTCTCCTGGGAGGGAATTATTAGTCAAATGGGATTATTGTGCCCTTCTCTCTCACTTGTTCCATAAAATTCTCAGATCTGTGCCTTCTTCGCTGAGAACATTTCACATTTCGATGCAGATTTCCGCAGAGTTTCTAAAGAGATATAATTCTAGAAACTAGGATTTGAGGGATAATTTTAATGTGATTGGGGGAACCCTACTAGAAGATACATTGAAAAAAACATAGGAATCCTATGACTCTACCATTCATATCCTATTAGTCTCACCCTAACATGTTGAGGCAAATGAGTGTCCCTCTCAGTTTCCACCCTTTAATAGTATATTTTTTTATATCAGAGGTGTTAGATGGATCATTCAAGAAGACCATTCACATGACTAAATTGTGTTTCTCCCCTGAATGGTCTATAAGGGAATCTAATCATTCAGAATCAAAGGATACATGTTTATTCACTTTCATTTTCATGCCTAATGGGATTGGTCAGGAGGACTAGAGACGATTGAGATTATTGTGTCACTCCTCATTTAGAATTCATGGGGTCTCAGTGAACAAGTAAAGTGTTATTTTTTTGGAGAATGAGGCCCAAAAACACAGAACCTCTCTCATGACCATTATAGAGCCTGAACAAAACCCATACCATCTTCCCCTGAATGTGTCCAAAATGGAATATTCTAGATTATTTCGTGGGCATCTGTAGAACACTCAAATATTCGTTATCTAGATGATTCACCTTTTCATGGTGTCTATTTCTCTCTCATCAAAGAGTATGAATATCAAATACTTTCATAATGGTCTGGTGATGATGTTTACTTTTGTGTATGTGTTCATCATCACGAAGTAGAAAATGATTCTATGGCCACACCTGATGTCTATTCAGAAACATTTTCTACCACATTTTGTGGGGGTTGATTCCAATGAGATAGTGGATAAAAAGGGAAGAAGGGTGGATTGGATTTTGTTATAGAAGGAATTTATGATTTTAGGAATTTCATGACTAATTCAGGATTATTAAACCTTGGAGAAACTAGTTATAATTGCACTTGGTGCAACAATAGAAGGGGTAAAAGTAGGTTTTGGTGTTATCTAGACTGCGGCCTTGTCAATATTTAGTGGTATGATTTATTCCCCAAGACAACGACGACTCACATCACCCGGGCTCTTTAAGATCATGCTATTATACTGGTGGATGTCAAATGAGAGGATTTACATAAGAGAGAATTCCACTAAAACATGAACTGGCACCAGGATAAGAGATTTAGGGCTATACTGGAAGGTTCATAGTCTAGGTAAGGGTCTGGGAGGTCTGGGAATATTTTACCATGTAGGTTGAAGTCTCTTAAAGATGATACTATCATATAGGGAGAGTTTGTTCAGTATTTTAATATTGATAATGAATTCATTTTTCTATGTGATAAGTGTGTTCTACTTGTGGAGAAATATTTAGAGATTGATATAGATCTTAAAAAATGGACTCAGGTTAAGTGGATTATGGATGGGGACCATAATAGTGCATTAATTCAACCATGTTTGTAGGAGAGGAGGTGTATGACATTCAACCACTATCTGGGAAATCGTGTTTTCACGATAGATGTAGTGGTTTTTAGTCATTTGTAATAGGACCATTTCAAAAGACTTAATGTTGAGGAGGTCCCCAAGAGGAGTGATAGAATTTAGGGATCCACCAATGAGAATGAATTTTTGGGTATCTTGTCTCCATGACTAAGTGATTTGGATAATGATATCCTATACGCATTATATATAGGGAAGGAAGTCAAGAAGTTAGTTTTTAGAATTCCTCGGGATAATACACCTAGTCTGAATGGTTTACTAGGTGAATTCATTCTTGCAGCATGGGAGGTGGTTAGTCCTCTAGTGGCAGAGGTGGTTCAGGATTACCTCAATGGGGGTCCATTAAACAGAGATGTTTCTGCTTCTCATAATGTTCTTAGTAAAAAGTTAAAGGAGTGAACATGTATCAATAAATATAGACCGATTTTTATTTCCAATAATTCATATAAGACTATGTAGTATCTGAATTCAACAAGGATGAATAGTGTCCCTCCATGGTTCGTGTAAAGAGTGAAACATGGTTCCATCAGAGAACATAGTATACAAGGGGACACTAGGATTGAGTGTGAATTATTGAATAATATTAATAGGTAGTCTGTGGTAAAAAATATCATTATATAGGTGGATATGAACATAGATTAAGAACGAACTTCCTGGAGAATTCTCATTATTACGATGAGAAGGTGTGGATTTTAGGAGTGGTTTGGGGATATTTTCTTCTGGTTCTTCTCATCTTCTTAGATTTCTATATCTATCATGGGGAAATGTTTTTGTTTGATTATATCGATTCATGGGGTACGACTAGGGGATCCCCTTTCCCTAAGCTTGTTTATTTTTTCTCAAGATCTTCTTTCTCACTACCTAATAAAGGTCATGGAGGAGGGAAGGCTAGATCGTTATTATGGTACAAGTGAAATGGAAGGCATCTCACACGTAATGTTCACTGATGAAATCTTAATTTTCAATAACATTAGATGAAGACCATTGATGAACCTCATTGGGATTTTGAGAACCTATGGGAGATTGAGTGGGAAAGTCATCAAATATTAGAAAATATATGTATTCATTTCTAATAGGTGATCTCAATGACACTATTGGATCATTCATGACATTATTAGATACCAAAAAAGATAGATTCATATTCATCACATGAATCTTACCCTCTCTTATGGTTACATTTGGAAACAACATTTTGAAGACATCATTTCTGGGATGATGGGTGGATTTATAAAATGATGTGTAAATTTATTTCTTCGATGGGTGGGTGATGTTGGTTAACAGTGTGTTGTCATCTATATCAATGCATGTGTTCTAGGTGATTCAACAACACAAAGGTTTCCTTAACCAGATTGAAAATATTATGAATTATTTTTTCTGGGATGCCAACCAGATGGGATGATCTATCTATTCCTCATGGGGTCACAAGGTTAGAATAGTGGAAGAGGGGGGATTGGGGCTCCATGATGTTAAGGGATCCATTCAAGCCATGATGCGCATGATGGCTTGGGATATTATTGATGGAGGGTCAATATGCGTTGGGTTCTTCAGGGGAAGATATTGGGATCAATTAAGGATGTTGGAAATAATGTCACGATTTACACATCTGTCTTGTTCTATGGTATCTCATATTGAGGTTCTATCAGACTCGTCTAGGTGGATTATCATGAATGGGGGTATTTGTTCCAGGAAGGAAAAATGGCTGAGGGATAATCTTGATTATCTTGGTTTTCCTCACCCAGACATTTCTTATAAGGAGTCATGTGCTCAACACAACATTTTTTCTTGCTTCCCTCAGTTCTAAACCGATGAAAAATCATAAAGGAATTATCTTAAATGAGATATTGGATAAATGTTTCTTCACATTGTAATCTTCTAGAATGTTTTTTTTCTATGGATTATAAGAGAATTGTACACTTGGAAGGCCCTCATGATGTCGAATCAATCAATGTGTGGTGCAAGGAAATTCCTTACAAGATGATGTTTCTCATATGGCGGATTATGAATAATGTACTCCCAATGGATTAGACCATTCCACTGAAGGGGACCCCTTTAGACTCTCAGATATTCTAATGTGAGCACCTGTAACCTGAAACGATTTCTCATATCTTTTATAGAGCTTTTGGGTGCTTTATTTGTGATAAATTCTCTCTCCACATCTATGTCTAGCAGTTGAAATATCGTCTATGAATGAGAACATTAATACTTGTTTTCATAGAGTCTATGAATTGGATGGAGGCTCTATGGTTTGGGAGGTCATTCATTCTTTAGTTTTCTGGATCATTTGAGAGGCACAAAGCCACGTTAGTGGTGGTTCCAGGTGGTCTCCCTTTCACTTATATATATAGTTGAGGAAGCTGATACATGATCTTGGATTTCTTTTCTTGGGGAATTATCTTATGGACCCTTTAGGTGGAATTACTCAATGTTCATGAAGATACAACAGGATAAAGGGTATATGAATCAGGTTTTCACATATTATATGTGTATTAAAGTTGAATGTGGATGGATCTTATATGGGAGAAATTATTATAGGAGGATGGATGCTTCAGGATCATTGGGGATTGTTTCTTTTTGGGTTCAGTGCCTTCCATGGAAGGGGTAAATATTTTTGGGTGAATGTGCATGACCTTTTTACTATTTGGATGATTTGTAGGGAGTACAATATTTAGGTGGCTGAGATAGAGTCTAATTCAGAAATTCTGGTGTCATATATTTAGAAACAAAGAGAAACTCCTTGGATGTTGATATATCTAATATGGAGGAGCACCAAAAATTTCAATCATGGACAGAACCTTCATCATATTTATAGGGAAGCAAATTTTGTGGCAGATTCACTTTCACACTTATGGAATCCTACTGATACTCTCATGATTTATGAGAGCCTAGGTACTCTTCCTATTGAGTGTATGGTGATGATCAATGTGGATTTACTAGGAATCCACCACTTCCATCATTATTGATGATGTTTTCATCTATTATCCATTTTGAAATCAGAAAAAAAAAATTAATTATTAGTCAGTCATGAATAATGAAAACTTACTACATTCTAGTTGAAAGCTACATTTTAATTTAAAGGATAATCATTTTTAATTTTAATTTTTAATTTTTAATTGTAAAAATATATAAATAAAAAATATATATATATCCAATTTAGGTCATTTTAACAATTTTATATTTAATTTTGATAGAATTACTTAGTGAATTTTTGAGCATTTTTACATTGAAACCCACTTTCTCACCCCATCTGTAGGATGAAATTTAAAATTAATTTTTCCACTTATGTAAATTGAATTTGAATAAAATAAAATGCATGGGTTTTATCTTTTTTATAAAAAAAATATAATTGGAACAAATTCCTTTTTTTCAAAACTATTAATAAATTTATTTGAAATTAATTACATTGATTATGGTAAAATTAATCTTAATAAGGGACTAAACCATACACTAAAGAGCAAATATTACCTAAAAACATGTTAATTTTTTCATAAAAGTCCAGCCACATACCATATTTTTTATATTTTTAGTAGTTATTGAGACACAATTTAATAAATGTGACCAATAAAATAAATCTTTTTTGGAAACAGACGAAAGGAACATACATTACATTTATCATTTATAAAGCATTACTGTATGGAATAAAGTACATATTTTTAGTAATGAAAATTATTTTTATATTGAAATGATTATATTGATCATGGTAATTTAACTATTTCTTACAGTTGATAATATTATATTATATTCTTTAAAACATTATCACAATTATAATTTAGTTAGTAATTTTTAAAAATAAATGATGGGGAAAAATAAAAAGTAAATTAAATTAAATTAATTATTTTGATAATTTATTTATTTTGATAAATATATAATTTTAAATATATGATAAATTAATATATTTTAATTATAATAATGTGTTGAAATTTTTTAATATCAATATTAAAAAATAATGTCAAATTTGACATAATGATTATCTTATAATAAACGATATTTTATTAAATGATTTAGTGTTAATAAAAATACTATATTACATAAAGTTAAATGAAACTGCCAAAAAGTACCATATATTTTATATTTATGTACCAATTGATCTTTTGTAATTAACATATTGACCCATAGAGAGTATAAACATTGTTAACACGGTCCAGGGTAAAGTAGTGTTTTTCACATTACTTGTACTTGTTTTAAAAACAATTTCAAAAAAAATGGGATATTTGTTTTGAAAATTAGTTTTCATATTTATATTTAAGTTAAACAATATTTTCCAATAACTATTTACATAATTAATTCTTAATGCTTAAATTACAGAGGTTGGAAAACTAGTTACCTAAGTGAAAAACCAAAAAAAATATATAATGAAACATAAATACAAAGGAAAAATTATTAAATTAAACATATTTTTGTGTGGAGATGATTTGGGTTGAAACAATATATAATTAAATATATTATTTTCCCATTTTTGAATCACACTAGGTAAGGGAGACCTCCTATTTTTTTATATTTTGGTATTTACCGGAATGGAACCCCCCCTCCTTTATACAAACACATTCACTCTTCCCATCCCTCACACATCTAAATCGACATTGTATAATCCAAACATATCATAATACTCTTACAAAACCCTCACCTAAAACTATAATCCTCACATCTGATAGAAATCCAACCAAGGATACTCTTTGGTGAAAACCAAAATTACTTACCCTAAAAAGAGGTAAACATATTCAATGTCCATTTATGTTTTGTTTCATTATACAACTATTCAATTAATTTTATTAAATGATTATATAAATAAATTATTATAGTAAATTTACATATAAGTTTTTATATTAATGGTTCAAATATAAAATAAACACAATTCCATCAAATGGGTGGAAAAATTACTGTTCATGTATGTTGAATTATGGCTTAATGTAATGATGTCATTTATTTTTCCATTACCACCTCTCATGGTTGGGAATTATGATCAAAAAACATTTCATATGATACATATGATATTTATTATTTCATTATAATATCTAAATTTTTATATAATACATAACTTTAGGAGTTGATTTGTTGTAAAAATTAAAACATCATTTGTGGATGTATGGACTACAATCTTCAAAAATTTATGTGATTCATCCAGACATTGCATGGAATGAGTTATATATGGTTTTAATTTAAAATATGAGACATACATGAAATATATATTACATTAATGACTTAATTATCCATTTATAAATATAAAATATGATTTTTATTTATTAGTATTTCCTCAAAAAAAGGACAATTGCATTCATAGATGTGTGAACTAACACATGTTTGATGAGATACGATTCCTTTAATATGAAAACAATTATATATAAGTCAACATAATTAAATTATATTGTATTTTTTATATAATTATAATAATTTAAAGATAAATTCTACTTCAATTCATTATATAATGATCATTTAAATATGATAATATTACTCATGAGTACGCACGATCTACCATCTCAATGATTGTAATGTTGGTTACTTTTTTATAAGAAACATTCATGATTTATTTTAAATGTATAATATATATAATTATTTTAACTATTTTATTATTATTAATCAGTTTGTGTTTGTATTATGACATCATTGACATTGATTGACCAATCAAAGTCAGTTTTGGAGACAAAATCAGAAATCGGTCAAAATATCCAGCTTAATCATTATCGATTAAGTATATGTATAAAACATGTTTATAACTGAAATAAGTGTACAAATAAATTTGGAAAATATATTTAAAAAATTATATAATTAAAATAAGTTTATTATACTATAGGATATGAAACTGGAATGACAAATCAGACACAATGTAAGAGATTTTCTCTCAATTTTAACTCATTGAGGAATATTGTATTGTTATGCACCAAATTTATTTTATATGGTTTATATAACGGTATAAATGGAATATATAGCATGAATATAATTTATTTAATGGTCTTAAAATTTTTCATTGATGTTATCCTTTACATGACACATGATTCAAATGTTACTGATGTAGTAAGAGATTATTGTCCCCCTTTTACTTCCATGATGCATACATCATAATACAAAGTTATTTATTTTGTGTATCATATATTATACCCTTGTTGATATATTATACATTGAATTATTTTTTATTAATCATATTTAAATGTTTCATTTAATTATCACTCTATCACGGGATCATCATTTTTGAATTTACTAATGTTGTAATGGACTTATGTCACAATTTGGCCTCATTGAGGTATTTGATATGTTGTACACCTATATTCATTTTATAGTTTTATATAATTTCCATTGACTTTTTATATCATGAATATAATATTATATGGATATTATATGTTTCCTTTATTTTTATTCAATTCATGGTTTTAATGTTTCAAATCTTTCAATATTATACGAGATGTATTAGATTTTTTATTGTTTAATTTCCACAAAAATGTTTTAATGAAAATTTAATGGTATTTAACTTTATCAATGTCAAAAAAACATATTGTTAATTCCATAAAATAGTGATATTTTTATTGATACGATCTTAATTCATTCTTTGGATAGATTATTTTTTCGAAGGGATTGTTATTTTACTCTATTTATTTTCCATGGGCTTTTAATTCTTAAAAGATATTGTTATTTGAGAAATTTATTTTAAATGGGTGAAACGTATATCAAATATATTGGTCTGGAATCCATTGAATTTACTATGGTTAAAAAATTTTATATATAATTTTTTGGAACAAATTTCCTTTCCATGTGTTAATCAATTTTCAAAGATATTGTTATATATCATATTTATTTTTCCCTGTGAAAATAAGATTTCAATTATATTGTTATGGATCCCGATTCTATTCCATGGGTTAACCATGATTCAAATAGATTATTATTGAACCCTTTTACTTTCAATGATTAATTATATTAAAAAATTCATAAATAATTTTTCCATGAGTGTTTATGAATTCTATATTTATTTGGTTTTTGGTCATTATAAATGATGGGTGTGCCAAGATAGCACAAGGTGATCCCCGTATAGGTTATATGATCGGTTTTCTGAGAGATATCTATGAATCATTAGGTAATCCGTAGATGGAAGTCGTAAATATTGTTTATTTCATTTTTAAGGGTAAAATACGGTTTCTATATAGGATTAATGAGATGATGTTTTAAGATACCAACATGTTTTATTTTTTATTTAAGGAGATATTATTATTTATCATTATTTAAATTGAAATAACTAGGATTTTGATTTTTAATTATGACGATTATTTCATTTATGATGTTTTATAATTTTTTATTGTCTCAGCATTGATGTGTGATTAGTTGATTCATGATTGAGTCATTCACTACGATTAAGTCATAATTCACTTATACAGACTTATTCTTGTTGATGACTTTTAAATGGTAATACTTATGTTTACCCTTACTGAGCCTCTGAGCTCACCCATCATACATTTCCATTTCTATTGTTTTTAATGAATTATTTTGAATGATTTATGTCTATAAAGGATTTCACAAGGATGATGTTTATGGCCTATTATGAAATAAGAAATTATTGTTTAAGTGGGAGTAATTTCCCTTTAATGACAAATGAGTCCATGTTTTTATAAGTTGTTTATGTAAGAGTATTTAATAATTATCTAAAATTATAAACCAAAATGGTCCTTCAGTATGATAGTGATCCAATTTATATTTTGGATGTAGGAATGTTTTGATGGAAAAATTTGGGTCACAATTGACATCATAATTACCACAGATATTATTTTATGAATTTGAAAATTGGATTCACGGGGTGAGGTTATGGGTTGTTATAGTTTGTATCAATGAACAACTTATATAAATTTATATATTAAGAATTTTTAATTTGAAGATATAATTTGAGTTATGGAAATCATTATAGGACTACAATATTAAAAATAAGTATAGTTTAAATTTATTAGAGGCCCCACTTAGGTTTTAAGTGTTGAGATATTAAAGTGATATTGGGAAGAATTTTTTTGATGTGTTATTTATAACCACTCATATTAAAATGAAGTATTTTTATAGAGTAATTAGTTTACATGTTTAATAGAAATGGAAAACATAAATGACCAGCAATAACTCATTACATAGAGTTAGCCGAAGGGGCTTGGACCCATGATTGAAAGACAATAAGGGTTTTACATGATACCAATGGGATACATCGTGTCCTCGTAAGAATGAATTTTTAGGTAATAGAAACAAGGAATTTTATTTGAGTAAGAATGGTTTATTAATCTGGGAGAAATGTATGATAAAATCCTTAGAATATTCTGATTTGTACATTAGTTGTGAAATGTTTGAATAATTTTAAGTCAAATTATTTATAAAATAATTTAGATTGATATTTAGGTACAATAATTAAATTGTAATAATTTTTTATTATTTTATGGTTTACTTATTTTGGTAATTATCTCACCATATAATAATAAAATTTAGTTTGGGTTGATTACTAATGATAGGTGGTATAAATTGACAACCATTTTTGGGTTTTGTTGTTTTTAAAAGTTTGTTCTAGTGTTTGAGGAACAAAAAATTCATCTTGATTAGCCATTTTCTAGAGAGAAAAATGAGATTTTGGTGGAATGTGGTTAATTTAAGAAATTATAATGATCATGTATATATATTTCTTCTTTGAATATAGGGTATGATAATTCATTTACTTTAGGAAAAGGATCAGGAAATAAAATGTTACCTTATTACCTTATTTTTTATGATATAAATGAACTTCTTCATACCTATAAGGCTCGTGGTTTTCTCATCATTAAATTCATCTTGACTGTGTTCGATAAATAACTCAAATAGTCTCATAAAATTATTTTTCCCATTCAAAACAATCTTTAAATTCCCCACATATTTTACCTCAATATGAAATCCTAGTGATGTGTAAATTAGGAAGACCATTATGTTTTCCATTGTACTAATGAAGAGGATGTTTTGTGTACCCTTTGTATGATCTGGGTTTCAATAAATTAACTATATAAATTTAATCATGTTTTAACAAACATGAATTCGGAGGCCAAAATTCATTTTACAGTTGGTGGGATGTAACATTCCATTATTTTATGAAAAATATTTTTAAAAATTAATTTAAATTATTTAATATATTATGTTACATTAAATAGAATGTTTAAATTTCTTCACATGAAACACTATATTTATATTTTATTTCATGCAGCATTGATTCCCATTTATAACTTATGTTACATGCAAGGCTGAGACCTTCAAACAAACAATATACTATTAATATTTTGTATCTAACATAATTGTTATCACTTAGCCTTTGGAATGGGGAAAATGAATATTATAAACTAAATTATGAAAAATATTATACACATGTTTATAAAATGGTTTTACATTTATCCAAAAAATGTTACTATCTTAAAATTAGAATTAATCAATTTTTTTGCTTAAAATGTTGAATGTTTTTAAAAAGTTAGTTTTAACACCTTTTAATGAAGAACCTATTTTAAATGATCTTTTTAGATGTTTATAATTTTTATATGAAACTATAAACATTTTTTGTGAAATTGGATCATAAAAATTATCTTAGGGTGTATTTTTGTTATTTTTGAAGACATTTTATTTTTTGATGAATTGTGAAGATACTACATTTTAGTTAAAAAATGTTTCTTTTTTTAAATAGAAATTAATGAGAAACTATATTTTATATTTTTATTAATTTCAAAATAGATCAATAATATATCTATTAATATAATGAAGGTCATTGGAATTATTTTTTATATTTAATTTAGATTGAAAGTCATAATGAACTATTGAACATTTCCTCTTTGAAATCTCTTTTTCCCCAATATTTGTGGGATTAAAATTAAAATATATTTTAAAACTTTTGATAATTTAAGTTAAATAAATAGAAATTATTGTTTTTAATTTGTATATAATCTAAAGAATAATATGATCAACACTGTTTTTTGAAAATAATTAATAGTAAAGGTAATTTAAATATTTTACAATGATTACGGTAAAACTAAGCTTAAAACAGACTAAATCATAAAATTAATGGAAAAAATGACTTATAACATGGAAAAAATACATGTATTTCTAATAGTTCTTCTATTTCACCCATAGTTTCTATTTTTATGAGTAATTTGGACACATATTCATTAAATTGACCCAGATAATATGTTATGTATTGAAAAAGGCAAAATGGGAGCCTCCATTATGAGTAACATTTACCAGGATATTGATTTTCGAATAAGCTACATATTTTCATTAATAAAAATTATTTTTAAAGGAATATTATTTTGTTTTATCATGTTATTTAGACATTAATTTTTCTAGATGATATAATTACATGAAACCCTTAACAAATTCTAATGTATTTATTTTATAGATACTAATTAAATAAAATGAATGCTGATATAAACAATAAAAGTATAGTATATTTAATTAATAATTATGTTAAATTAATTTTTTTGAAAAATATATCATGATATAAAATGTTTAAGTAATATATTATAATTTTAATTATGTTCTGATATTTTTTAAATAAATACTCATTAAATAATGTTTAAATCGTGATTAATGTTTATTTACCTTAAATGATATTTTATTAATTGTGTTAAAATTAACAAAAAATCACAAATTATTCCAAGTTAATTTTATGTTATAAAAAAGTCAGTATATATTCAATTTAAGGACCAAATTATTATTTTTAATATACTTACTAACTCATAGATAGTGAAAACATTGTAAGCATAGTTCATATTAAAAAGTGTTTTTTCATCTTATATACTCTTGTTTTGAAATTATTTTTCTACACACATAGAACATTATTAATGTAAATTATATATATTATTTATAATTAAATGGTGCCATATTTTCTAATAAGATAGACCGTAATATATTTTTAATGGTTAAATAACTTATATTGCAATACTAGTTACATAAATAAAAAACCAAAATGAAAAATATTTGGAAACGTAATGAATAAAGAAGAAAATAATAACAATTCTCATATATTTTTGTTTTTTAAATTTATATCATCAATGATTTCACATTAATCCTTTATTTTTTCTTTTTTGAATCTTGTAACTTAAGGGAGAATTCCAAATATATATTACTATTTTTTGTATACAAGAATGGTACTCTCCCTCTATTATAAAAAGTCATTCACTCTTCACCGTCATCACACCACTCAAGAAACATTTGATCATAAAAAATCTAAAAAAATAATCTATTAAAAAACCTAAACTCAGCTAAAAATCCTCACCTGGGGAACAAATCTATCCATGGATTTTCTTTTGGAAGAATCGAAAGGATTTACCATAAAAAGAGACTAAATTCCTCATAGTCCATTTATGTTTTATTTCCTTCTCCAACCATGAAGTTATTATTATTAAAATATTATATAATAAAATAACTATCATATATATATACATATATATATCTCTATTTTTAAAATTAGGTATCAATATAAACCTGCACAAACTTCTATAAAATGGGTAATGAAATTACATATCGAGTATGATGAACTACCGCCTCACCTAACAATGTCATTTGTTTTTCCTTTACCACCTCTAATGGGTGGGAATTATGATAGAAAAACTTTTCATAAGATATTTATTATTCTTAGGTTTTCTTAATATGTTTTTATATTTTATATAACACATTACTTAATTCTTTACATTTGGTATACATACGATATCATTGTTGGTGGGCGTGTAGAATACCACCTCCTTGATGCGACATAATACGTTCATATATTACATGGAATGTATAAATGAAGGTTTTAATTAAAAATATGTAAAATAAATGAAATATATATGATATTAATTAAATTATTACCTTTATTTAAAAATAAAATATAATTTTATTTATTACCCTTTACACACCCACAAAATGTTATAATGTCGTTCGTGGATATGTGGACTACCACCTCCTAGATGGGTTGTGATTCCTTTTACATCAAAAGAGTTCTATATATAAGTATATATCATTAAATAATATGGTATTTATGATATAATTATTTATTTGGAAATATAAATTTTACTTTTATTCTATCTATATCGATCATTGATAACCTATAATGTTACTCATTCGTTCGTTGAACCAACAGTCTCCATGTTTGTAATGTTTGTTACTTTTACATAACCATAATCCATGATGAGTTTTAGAAATATAATACATTAATAAATATTTTAATTATTGCATTATTATTATTGTTCATATGTTTATATAATGACCTCATTAACAATAGTTATCCTATCAATTTTAGGTTTGATACAAAAGAAAAATATTGTTTAAATATCAAACATAAATATTATTGATTAAATAAATGTACATAAATTTTTTATAATTGATATAAAAGTAAAAATAAAATTATATTGATTTTTTATGAATTTATAAAATTAACATAATTTTATTATCCTTGAATATATATAAAAAATGAAAAATCATACTCAAGATAAAGTATTTTGTCTCAATTTAATTTCAGCGAGGCAAATTTTACTTTTATATACCTAATTTTCTTTATGTGGTCTATATAATGATCCTATAAAGTGTACAAAATGAAATTAATTTATTTCTGAAAGTTAAAATTTCACATTTAAAATATGCATTCATATATCTTAGGATTCAAAATTTATTCACATAGTACGTGATTATTTTTCTTACTTTTACTTTCATAGTGAATACCTGTTAATCCACAATAATTATTTTTATGATTCAAATAAAATTTTCCATTTGATAAGTTTTATCATGTGTTATTTTATATTCTATTTATTTAAATTTTATATTTAAGGATCTCTCTTTCATTCAGTTTATGGTTTTAAATTTTAAAAAAGTGTCAATTGAGTTTTATCATAATTTTTCTTCCATGAGAATGTTAATATGTTATAAACCTGTCTTATTTATGAGATGTGTATACTTCACCATTGATATTTTATGACTTGAATCACATTATTATTATGATATTAAATGTTTTATTTGCCTTATTCCAAAAATTTGGTTAATGGTTAAAATGTAAAAATGTTTTATTGGATGAATTATAATTTTTAATGATTATTGTCCTTAAGGATTTTTAATGATAATTTTATAGTATTTTCATTCATTAATTTCAGAAACCCTTGTTTTAACATATGATACCTTGAATATATTGTGTACTAATACCATCCCAATCCATTTTTTATGGATTATACTTGTTTCATTGATATTATTATTTTACTCAATTGTTTTTCATGTTTTAATAATGTTACAACTATATTTTCATTTAACCCTATTATTTACCTTATGGTACTTATGTTTCAAAAAGATTGTTTTGAATCTCAGTTCATTTTGATGGTTTAATAATGTTATGATGAGATTTTTTGGAACCCATTTAATTTCAAGGGGTTAATCATCTTGGAAATTGAATTGTATTTATCCCATTTATTCTCAATGAGATAATCATGTGTAAATGAGATTGTTATGAAACATGACTAATTTCATTGAGCTAACCATGATCAAAATAGATTCTGGTGGGACCTCTTTCATTTCCATAGGTTAATTAAATTCATAAGAAAATAAATCTTATTTTAATTAGTTCTTTTGAATTCATAATTTTTTTTGATTCTGGGATATTGTTAATGATGAGTGTTCTCAAATAGTGTCTAGGGATGCCATTATAGATTATACATTAGGTGCACCTAGATAACACACTGATTCCTTATGTACATAAGATATTGGAGTGATAATTATTGGTTGTTACATTTATAAGGGTTATATAAGGGTTCAATGAGATGATGTTCTATGATACCAACATGTTTTCTTTATGCTTTCTCTAATTTCATAATATTCCTCATGAGATATATTGATATCACATTGATTTTTATTATTGATTCTAAGGACTCATTCATTTTACTTGATTTCTTATAATTCTCTATGTAGATATTGATTAGTATGATTCAATTTATAAATCTATCAATAAATTTAATTAATTTATCATACCATTATGGAATCATGTTAATATTGACGACATTTAATTATTAATTATTATGTTTACCCTTAGTGATAATCTGTCTCACCAATATTATTCTTCCTTTTCCCTATGTTTAAAATAATGATGTAGAAAGATTTATGTATTGACAAAATTATCATGTATCATGTTTATGACCTCTTTAGAAATAATAAAATATGTGTTAAATATGATAAATGGTAATTTGACGACTTCTGAATCCATGTTAATATGATTTGTCTAATTAATACATTGTATGAATTATATAAAATGCTAAACCAAAAGGGAATTATAGTATATACGTTATCCAATATATATTTTTTATTTTTTGATGATATATTTTGTGTCACAATCAATGGTATCATATATAGATATATAAATATATGTATTACATCATTGGATTTAGGAGTGGATGTTATGGGTTTTTATAACGAGGTTGTTGGTACTTCTGTCGAGGGATTGATTTTGTAGGTGATGAATTGTTCGGGTGTATATCCCGTTAATTTTTTTGGAAAGATTTACCTGATGATTATGATATAATCTACAATAACATTATCTTCTCATGAGTATTTGGTTCTAGGTGTGCACATATTATTTTTGAAGATACAATATAGGTGATTTAGACCCATTATGTCCTCATTTTATTATGATGAAGACGCCAAGATTGACTATGTTAGAAAATACTTTGAGTGATGTTTTTATAGTGTAAACTATACTTTTTAAGAGCTGGAATAGTTATTTTTAATATCCTAAGATATGCACTACATGTTTAAGTGATAAAAATATAAAATTTAAATTTCTAGTTTTGATACCGATTAATGAGTCCCAATTATTCCCATAAAATCATAAAACATCAAAAGAAACTGTTGGATCCCCAATATTCACATGGAAAATTAAAGTTTATAGTTTTACATATTTAATATAACTTTAAAAAACATATGTTTATAAACCTATCGTTTATCAAAATAATAATCATTACCAAATATAAAAGACTTTTCATAATCCATGGTTAATTTTCAAAATCACATCAATAAATTCATTACAAATGAAACCATTATAAAAATAAATAATCAATCACCATTCCATATAAAAATAAAATAAGTATCATAAGAAAGGGTGAGATTATATTCTTATTTAGGGTATGATAGGGAGATAACAATCAATGATAATATGAAGCATTAAAAAATCATAACTGTATAAGATCATGAGCGCAACATAAAATATTCATACCTAATAAAAAATATATGAAACATTACTATGTAATAAAAAACAATAATTTCAAATGAAGGGAATAATAATAATGATAAATCATCATAACTCGATAATGATCCATTGTTCATGAAAGAAATGAGTGTGTTTTCATAATATGTAGAAAACCCAAATCATAAGTCAAGGATTACTACTAAGACCATTGGATTAAGAATAATTGGAAGATTCACATAGAATATCAATAACATAAACTTGTTTCCCATAACAAATCAAGCACACTTACTTTTTTCCCATATATAATTAACCAGAACAACATGTTTCCCATAACAACCTCATGTGATATAATATTGTACAAAATATATTACATAGAGATATATTTCCCATAGATAAAATTAATTAATCTTATAAATATATGTTACAAAAGATCATAAATCATTAATCATATCAGAACACATGAATAAAAATGGGTTTCATAAACAGTTTTTCATAGAATATTACATGAAAATGAGATGGTCTTCATGAAAAGTAAATCTTTTCATCATTAAAAAACCATCAAGAAATAGATTAAGGATGGTATTCTTGGATCATATCCCTAGTAAATATCATTTATCTATAAAGGATTTCATAATATATTGAAAAAAATTTAATATATCACTTGGTATAATTTTTGGAGAAAATTCTAATGGTATGTGCCTTCCTGGATCATTATATTGCAAGTTATTTTATTTTTTTTGTGTAAGGAGGAGTTTCAGGTGGAGTTTGGAGAGTTCTATTGCAAAAGGCTAGAAAAAGGGGGATTACAGACCGTGTAACTGGATTACATAATGTCGAAGTCATTTATGTGGCTTTCTTAGAATTTTCAAATCATGATGATATTTTACACGGTGTAATTAAATGTTTCACAATGTTTAATATCTCAGGGTAGGAAAAAAATAAATTAAAATGAATAGGGGATACATTTTCCTGTTAAAATTGAATTTTGGGTATTATATGATGTGAAATGGGATTACATGTTAGGTAATACCCCAAACCAGTTTCATTTTAAAATTATTTTTGGGTTAACATTTATTCATTTTGTTGTATTCCCTCTATAAAGTCATTCCAGATTAACCCAAGGTGACCTGAGTAATTATTGGGACCCTAATTCTCTCTATTCGATCCATTGATCTTGACGGTTGTTCATTGGAAATATGTGGTCGATCTGTGGTGATTTTCCTCATTGTTCTCATCTATTTCTCTAATTATTTTCCTAGTATTTTCTTTCATGATACAGGTTGTGTTAATTTTTATGTTTTAGTAGAGTTTTAATAATATTCTAGTGTATAATAGGTTTATCTACATTTCGAGTAGTGCTGTTGATGTTTGTAGGAATTCTTCCTCACCGTACAATGCATAAATGATTTGAAAATCATATTTTAAGTAGTATTTCATTCCTTTCTCTTCAAATTTTTCATCATGCATGATGGTATTAAATTTTTTCATATCTGGATCATGGATGTTCTGGGATAATCCAATATAAAAAATGGATGAATAAAATTAAAAGGGGTAGGGGTCTATTCTTCATACCTTTACAAATTTGATATTTTTATTGTGATGTTTCAAATTATACAGATTTTAACTATAGCTTAAAATCATTCTCATTGGTAGACCTTATTGGCTTACTAAATGGGTTACATGGTATTTGTTTTGCGCTTAAACATTTTATGTGAAAATCAGTTAAATCACATAAATATAGCTAATGAATTGATTCACATGGCATTGCCTGTTTGATAATGCACATAAATAAATAGGGTTAATAAAATAAGTGACCCCGTTAATAAATATAAAAATGTGTTACATTGTGGGTTGTTGTGAGATATGTGGAATACGTAGGGATGCATGTGAGGGATAAATTAGAAATGAAGTGGCTATGTCGTGATGTATGGGCTTGCATCAGTTTGTGTTTTGGAATCCTTGTGAGCGCAGTTGGGTGTTTTAGGTTTCCATTATTGGTGGTATGGATAAATTTTATATGATACATAAACCATGATGTGTAATGGATTTATAGGTTGAGATATTGGTTGATTGTGGAATGGGTGAGAAGTGTTGTGCACAAGGGCTGGAAGATGGTTTTGTAGTAATGTGTTACTACATTGGTTTGGTAGTTGGGGTTTGGTTCTATTGGTATGAGACATGAGAGAAAGGAGTTTGAATAAAGATAGTAGTGGTTGGTATGGAGGTTAAATAGGTTGGAAATTTGAATCCATTTTATCTATTGTGTTAGGGTTCTTCACCTTCTGAAAAATATTTTTTCTGTGTCTTATTATTTTTTGTCCTCGGTGGTTTCTTGGAATGTGATGAAATAATTTAATTATTGATTAATAAGTCCAATATTATCTTGGGTCAGTTTTCCTAACATTATGGAATATGTTAATTAAATATGTTGGGAATTTGAATGGGTTCTGAGTCTTGTTGTGTGGTGTTGTGCTTTAAGAGGTTGCAGAAATCATAGAAGAACAATGATAATTTAGTTTGATGGAGAACACGTTGGTTTTTATAAGTTTGTTTGTATAATTTATTTGTATATATGATTTCTCATTATGATTTATACATTCAACCCACCCTAGTTGTTCACTATGTGCCGACCCCCCCCCCCCCCATCATCATGAGGGAGGGTGTATTTCATAAATGATATAGAGGGAGGATGGATTTATAGCCAACGTCTCTTCCCATCTCCCTATTCAATGTGGCTATAACCAAATTTTCATTTGAAAGGTTGTGGGTTTTGAGGTCCAGGTTTCTGTTGGCATATTTTCCTTTCCCATTATTCATAGGGATGAGAAGAGTTGTTCATTCCATGGTATCTTTAGGATGAGATGTTTTGGGCTTTCTAAAGTGTCATCATTATGGGATGTGATGTGCAATGTGGACCATGTTTTTATCAGGGGTGTGATGTGGATTGTGGCCCTTGTTTCTACATTTGGGATATGATTTGTTATGTGGACCAGGTGTTTTCGAGTGGAATTTGATGTGGTATGTAGCCCAGTTGTCTACAAGAAAGAAAAGAGCTGGTATCTGGTCCCAGTGTTTATAGGAGGGATGTGGTGTGGTTGGTGAGGCCTAGGCGTTTGAGGAATGAATGTGATATGGTTTATTGGGACCAGATGTGTGCGAGCGAGTTATGGTGTGGAACATTCAGATGATTTGGGAGCATAGGGACATTTTCCATTATGAATGAGTGGGTAATCAGAGTAATGTGGTGAAGTGTACCATATCATAAATGTGTATTATATTACATTAGATGACTTGTGTTTTCTGGTGAGTTTTCCTTGGTGAGGATTGAATGGCTGGTACTCTAGTTTGGTGTTGTTTGGTTCTAATATTTTCTCATATGGGTATTAGTATTCTTCATTCACATGTGCATGATTGAACTTGGCTTTCCTACAATGTATACTAGTATGCTCAACCATTATATATATAATTTCATTCTGGTCACCCAAAGGATTATGTGGACCTTTCTTGGTGTTACTAAAATTGGATTTGGGAAAGATGTTGATTCACTACTTTGGCTTATTTTTTGGGTAATTTACATTGGATAATTTCATTTTGTATAATTTATATTTAACACATGCATGTGGGATGGGTTCTATTTCTATTTTATATTATGTATAATAGTGGAATATTGGATGATCCATCATAACTCCAAATCTAGATTAAAAAAAGTAATGCCTTCCATATTGTTTGATCTGTATACCCTTTGTGCTGGTTTCCATCCTAGGGTCTATAGGGGGTATGACTTGGGAGTCATTATATCCCATTCATCATTACAATCCCATGAGGGGAACCTTTGGAAGGAGGTGTTCATGAAAGAATGGTATTATATGATGAAAGTGATGAGGCAATATGGATTTTGGAGTTAGGCATAGTGAGGATAACATGGGATGGTATGGGAAATATTCTTGTTGACCTTGGTGGATGAAATATGATAGAGAGGATATTTTTGAAATTGTTATTTTAGTGCCTCTAGGATCCAATTCACAAACAATGTGCTTATAGATTGATCAATTGAGATGGACCTTCTTATAGGGTATATACATAGAAAGGTACATCCATCATAAAAACATCTTTTCTTGTTGAGATTGTGTTTATCTAGGAAGGTAAAAATAGATAAAATAAATAAAATGAAATAATACAAATTTTGATAAGGTTTTATACTACTCATGATTTTGATATAATTGTTTTCATTTTTAGATATGGATCCTGGTAATTGGTCATGTGTGGATTTATAAGTATAGGTACAGCAGGCTGATCCATATGATTGACGAAGGGTTGATCTAATTAAAGACGACGACTAGTGCAAGTTGTTATTCCATCCTTTCCCATGAAATTCTTTGGTAATGTAAGATGGAAGTGTAATATATATGGATATAGTGATCTATATTAGGGATCTTGAGATCACAATTAGTTTTATAGAATCATAGATGGTGTACTTGGTTCCTTTAAAGGAAAATCAGATGCGATTGGCCACACATTAGTGGAAGAAGTTTTTTTGGGGGGATAGGAAGGAACCAAATATTTTTTCGGCCAACATAGTGAAATAATTTTGGGAAGAGTTCCTTTCCATGACCATAAAGGATGACAATATATATGAGCTACACTCCCTTCAGTTGGGAAATATGTCAGTACGTGTGTTGGGGATCTTGTTATTGAATATCCCACTTTTTTTCCCAAATCACTTTTTGGATGAGGAGCTTCAGATGAAATGCTTCAAGGAGGCACTCAATCCATTAATCCAGTACGTAGTTTATCATTGAATGTTTCCAAATTATTTCTTCTATAGTTTTTTAGTCATATTCAACACCAGTTTAATGCAAATTTTCAATATCTGTATGGTGGAGGTTTGTAGGATTAGTGTTAGCCTCAATAGTAGTTGTCAGTGAGAAAGTTTTATCATCATGGGAAAAAATATTTTCCTTCACTAAGGGGAGATGGATTATGTAGTGGTGGACCTCAATATGATCCTCAAATTTAGGGAAATCGAACTGGGTTTGGTTATGGATTTGATCATCCGCAACTAGGTAGAGGATCCATACATGGTTAGTTGTAATCCGCAGAGGCAGTAATCCCAGAAGGGCCTGAGTACATCGGATATATGATTGGTTTGTTTAGTACCCCTGATTGTCATTTAGTTTATTTTGGTGATTCACAATAATTTTTTTAACCCACTCTAGATTATGTTGTGGGGATAGATATAGAATGTGTTCTCATGCCCATGGTGTTGAGTACACCAGTCATAGGCAGACCAACAAGTTTGATGTGTGATGGGTGTGTAGACTGATGATGGGACCACATCATTCATGTGGGAATATATTTTTACAATAGATGAAACAATTTGATGTCATCCTAGGAATCAAATGGTTTTTTATTTGTATACTGTAATCGAATTCTTCCAGAGGAGATTTGTGTTTTTAGAAATAGATAGAAAGCCTGTGGTTTTAGTAGGTGAGTGGGGTTGTCAACTGGGATTTTGGCGTGTGGAACCTATTATTTCATTGTTCGTTGAGCTGTCAGTGGAATCAGTATACACTGGGATGGTGGATGTTCCCATATTTATTGGGGAGTTTTTGGATTTCTTCCATGAAGTGGTTGTAATTCTATATAGTTAATGTGACGTTGAGATCGATATATACTTACAAACCAATTATTCCCTTGTTTCAAGGGATACTTATAGGATAGAACCTTCTGAGTTGTGGGAGATGATGATTAAAATTCCTGACATGATGCATATGGGTTTTATTCGGCCTAGTGTCTCACCATGGGGTGCTATAATGTTGTTCTTAAAGAAGGTGGATGGTGGTTTGATGTTGTGTATTGAATAGAAAGAACTAAATCCAGTTATAGTCTAGATCCCTTATCCCTTTCCATGAATAGACCATATTTTCAGCCATCTGGGTGGGAAATGATGGAATTTGAAGATTGATCTTTAGTATGGATATCATTATTTGTGGGTAAAGGTGGGTAACATCCCAATGACATTCTTGATATGCAGATATGGTCACATTGATTATATATTCATTTCATTCTGTGTTAAAAATGAACCAGTTGTTTTCATGGGGATTATAAACACTATATTTTATGAGTTCTTAGACCACTTCGTTGTTATATTCATATAAGACAAGTTGATCTATTTAATTTTAGAGGAGGATCATGTTGATCATCTCAAAAAAATCTTTCATGTTCTTCAACACCACAATATTTATGAAACATGTTCTAGTTGTCTATTATGGATATGACAGATAAATTTTCCTAGACATGTGGTGTCCTAAAATGGTGATGCAGTAGACCCATGGAATGGTGAAGTAGTTTTTTCTTTTGTAGCACCAAATAATGTTGGGTAAACTCGATGTTATCTTGGGTTTTCAACATATAATAAATTGTTTTTACCCAATTTCCCTCGTTTTTCAACACTATTGACAGATTTTGCTAGAAATAACCTATATTTTGTGTGGATTGAACAATGATAGGTATCATTCGACATTATGAAGGTGGGATTTGGTCAGTTCTATAGTCCTCTAGTTTTTAGAGGAAGGTGGGATGAATTAGGTTCTTTGTGATTCTTATCTTACGGTCCTGGGATGCATCAGGATGCATTAATGGAAATTCATCTCATAAGGTTCTAAGAAGATATATCCCCATGAACGTAAATATATGACCCATGATCTGGAGTTGGAAACAATTGTGGTAATACTGAAATTTTGTCATTATTACCTCGATGGGGATCACTTTGTGGTCATTATGGATCACAATACCTTGAGGTATATCATTTCCTAGGAAGATTTGAACTTTTATAAATAAAGGTGGATGATGTTTTTTCTAGGAATATGAATTTTATATATCCAACACCTTAGTAAATGGAAATGTTTAAGTAGATTATTTGATCACGCTATCGTGAAAAAATGTTTTATGGGAATATAAATATTCTTGGAAGGCAATGGATGAGTTGGATTCCTTGAACATGGATGTAAGGGTAGATGATGGTAGATTATTCCTGTTATAGATGATATTGTAGTCATATCAGATGCAACAAGTAGAGGAATATCACTCGGGAGACACAAAGTTGGAGGTGTATGGAAAACATGTTGGCCATGGTGATGCTTCATATGAATGGCCAAAGGGAGGTCTAAACTAGATGGTGTTCTATGGGAATTTGTTTCATCCAGTGGAAATGCATGTGGAAATCCTCTTTGCGTTTTATAGATCCCATTTTTTAGGTACACCTAGATGTTTCTAAAATGTTTTGTGGCTTGAGATCATAGTTATAGTGGCTGATTTTGTTGAAAGGTGTCTTGTTATCATATAGGAGAATGTTGGCCACTCTGTTCCCAGTGAATTGTTGTAGCCCTTGGATGTCCCCGAGTGGATGATTGATGGTATCTTAATGGATTTTTTCACCGGGATACATAGAGCATGGGGAGGAAATGATTATATATGGGTGATAATAGATCAGTTGGAAAAATTATCCAACTTCATTGTGATTAAAGAGTCACGCAGAGTGGATGCCTTTACTAATAGGTATGTGGAAAACGTGGTGCGATTTCAAGGAGTTCTTCTGTCTATTGAGTAAGATCGAGAGGTGCAGTTTACCTGATGTGTATATAGGGGAATACAATTTGATTTTTGGAACCATGTTACAATGAAACAATACATTAAACCATTATATAGATAGAGATACCAAACATACTATCTATATGTTGGAGGATATGTTATGTGTGTGGGTCTTGGTATTTGGTGGATCTTCAAAACAACACCTGCCCATTGTAGAATTCACCTATAATAATAGCTTCCACTCATCCATTGGTGTGGATCTATTTGAGGAATTGTAAGGGAGGCTGATTCATTCTCTATTGTCATTGTCGGAGGTTGGGGAAACCACTATCCTTTTCTATATGTGGTGAAAAACATTACATAGAATGTTTATTTTTTTATGAAATGATGAAATCATCGAATGAATAGGATAAGACATATTCTGATCGGAGAAGAGGGCCCAGGAATTTCAAGATTAGGGACCATGTGTTTTTGAAGGTATCTCCTCGATGTGGGAATTAGAGGATCGAAATAGGGAGTAAGATTTCCCTTACGTTTGTCTCTCCCTTTAAGATCATAGGGCTAGTTGGTGTGGTGGCATACTAGTTGGTAATTCTACCATAGTTAGAAATGATATATGACGTATTCCATGTATCATAGCTCCAAAGGTATCTACATGATGAATCCAATGTCCATGACTGGGGTGAGTTTAATATTGAAGATGATGTGATGTATATGGAGCGACTAGTGGAGATCCACAATCATAAAGAGAATGTGTTTCATGGATTAACAATTTTGTTGGATCATGTGCATTGGAGGCATGGTGGTTGGGAGCAGAGTACATTGGAGAGAGAAACATAGATGTCTTCTTAGTACCTCGAGTAGTTTTGAGAATTTCCCTGTACTTTTTGATATAAAATTATGGAACCATTTTTTATATGATATGATCTTATTTTTCTTGTGTAATGTCATATGCAGTGTGATGTGTGATTACATTATGCCATTTAGAATGTGGAGGACATGATTCCTATTCAGTGACACAGTCATTGAAACGTGATTAATCACATTTGGGTGAGTCAGTGCAACTAAGATAAGATAGTATCTTGAAATAGAGGATGTAATTTACTGATAATGATGTTCGTATGATGTAGTTTTTGTTCTTGTGTGGTGCATTTTGAGGTCATTTAGGTTGTGCTGAAAAGATATTGGGGCTGATATAAATGGATGTGATATTGGATGTGGGGGTTTCCAATTTAAATTTTTAGCAACATAGGGTGGGGTATCATTTAACATTAATGTGTTTATCCTTTTATAGTGTTTCATGTATAGAAAGATCGTTTAGAGGTATCGTGTAGGGTGGTTGTTCAAACCCCTCATTCTTCTTCGCAGGTTTTAGACTCTCAAGGGAGATAATCATGTGAGAGTTATATATTGTAATGGTTGATTCCCTCCCTATCATATTAATTGCAAGTATATGGTTGTTGGATTTTTTGTGGAGGATTGAGAAGATTTTGGAGGTGTACTATTTATAAATGTTGTAAAATTGGGATTAAACATTGTGTAACTTGATTACATGATTTGAATGTTGGTTTCACAGATTTTCATGGAGATTATACATTGTTCAAACATTTTACAAGGATTGAACAAGGGTTTCATGATGTGTAATATTTAGGGGTTATAAAAAAGAAAATAAAATTAAGAGGTGATGCATTTTTCAATGAAAATTGATCTCTAGGTTTTAAAAGATTTGAAATGGTGTTATTTGTTGTGTAATAATTGGAATAAGTTTTTTAAAATTCATTTTATCTAATCATACATTAAATCATCCATTTTATATCCTCCCTCTCATTCCATATGAACCCAAGATTCCTTAATTAATTCTTTATGCACTCTTCCTCTCTCTTTGATCTGTTTATCTCAGTAGTTGTTATTTTTATATCTGTGGTCAATCAATGTAGAACTTCTCCTCTTTCTCATCCATTTCTCTTGTTCTTTCAATATGATTTATTTCCATGATGTTATTTTACAATAGTTGGATTTTAGGGTTCTCTTTTGATAATCTTCAACTATAGAATAGGTTGATCATTATTTTTAGTGGTGGGGTTGTTGATTTTGGTCATTGTACTATGCCCAATGAAGTACATATGAGTTTAAGAGATTTATGGAGGCATGATTTCATTTTTTATCATAATAATGTGCTTTATGTGGGTGGGTTTTACATTTTTTCAACAATATATCATGGGTTTTTCAGCCTAATCAAATATAATAATCTGTTAAATGAAATTGAAAGGGTTATGGTGGACCGTTTTTTCATACCTTTTTTGTATTGATATTATGAATGTGAAATAGTGAATTATTCAAGCTTGAATACCATCTAAAAATCATTGATATTGGGGTCCCTTATTTCCACAGAAAATGTGTTTCATGTGTATTTGTTCATTTTAAGAACATGTATATAAAACTTGGTTAATCACAGAAATCAAGATAATAAATGGATATCCCAAGATGTGACTTGTGTGGTAGAACCATTTAATAATAATTTAGAATTAAAGTAGTTCAAATTTCGACATATAATTTTTTTACGTTATGTTCTATGGTGATATGTGTGGAATAGATGTGGCTTCATGCGGGGGAAAAATCATATGTGACAAGGATGTGTTGTGATATGTGGTTTTCTCTAGTTGGTGAAATTGTTTGTCTGTGAGCATGGTTGTGTGTTGTGGGTTGTCCTGGGTGGTTTCATGGATGAAAATTTAGATGATTCATCAACCTGAATGTTTAATGGAATATCATGTCGATATAATTTTTAATCATAGAATAGATGATAGGTGTTTTGTAGTATGCATGTGAGCTGGTTATGTAGAAATGTGTTACTAGATGTTGTTGTGAGTTATGATTTGGTTATTTTGGTACATGACATAATGGGGGTGAGTTTGAATTTTGATATTAGAATATGTAATAGAGGTTAAATAGTGGGTAAATGTAAATCCTTGTTAACAATCATGTCAGGGTTCTTCACATTCTGAGATGAATTTTGTTGTTTTTTTTCTTTGTGTTGTGCATAGTAGTTCCTCAGATAGTGACGGAACAAATGAATGATTTATTAATAATTAATGGAGTAGCATGTGTCAATTTAAAAAATAATATTAAAAATTTTAATTAAATAGAATGGTAATGTGAATGGGTTTTATGCATTATTGTGCAGTGTTGTGTATTTAGAGGTTTGAGAGAAATAGGCAGTTTTTAGCTTGTTATTTGCTTCCGAACAATGAGTTTGGGCATGAATGCTTGGTATCATATATGTATACACATTTATTTTCCTTTTAATTTCTATATGGACCCACCCTAGTGTAGAACTACCTACAAATCACCCCTATTGTCATGGGGGAGGGTGTATTTCCCAAAAATCTAGATGGGAGGATAGTTGGATTGAAAACATCACTTCTCTTGCTCCCTCTTCCAGGCAGGTATATCCTAATATTTTATGGACACATTGTGGTTTGTAATGACAATGTGTGTGACGGAATGTTCTGAATTCCCATGTGACATCGGGATGAGATGATTTGTTATTTCCTATTTGTATATGGGAGGAGATGAGTTGTTGTTTTACATGTGTATTTGGGATGTGATGTGAAGTTGTATGTGGCCCAGGAGTCCTTGGATGATATTTTTGGTTTTATATGTCATAGGTGTCTTCATATATGATGTCATGTGGTATATGGCACTTGTGTCTATAGGTTGGACATGATGTGATATTTGGACCTAGTGTATGTGGGTAGGATGTGATGTAGTATGTAGCCAAAGTGTCTGTGGGTTGGATGTGATGGGGTTTTTGAGACCCTGGTAAGGGTATGCAGGATGTGGTGTGATTTGTGGGAACTAGGTGTGTCTAGATATGTTGTGATGTGGTAATTTTAGAAGATGTGGGAGTATGAGGATGTTATCCATTAGGAATGAGTGGCTATTCCTTGGGAAGTAGTGTGGGGTTCCCTTTCATTGAGGTGATTAATATTAAATTACTTGAATTCCATTATTTATTGAGGGTTCTTTGGTGAAGATTGGATTGTTAGTATACCAGTTAGGTTCTATTTCGTAATGTTATTTTCTCATATGGGATTTAGTACGCTTCTTTCATATGTGAATAAGAGAATTTGGTTTTTCTACCAAGTATATTTGTATTCTCACCCTATATATATAATACATCCTTTTGGTCTCTAGAGGGATTATGTAATCTGTGTGGGGAATTACAAGATCCAGCATGGGCACAATTTTGGAGTCATTACATTAGGTTTCTATTGGGTACTTTACATTGGAAACATATAGTTTTTTATATGATCTAATATAAACATTCATGTGGGATGGATTTATATTTTCGTTTATATTATTTCACAGAGTTATTTTGTTGTTGATCCAGATTTATCCCAGTTATTTATAAAAAAATGGTAATTCCTTATATATTGTGTGGTCTTTATACCCTTGGTGCTGGTCACCAATCGATTGCCTACTAGAGGCAGGACTCAAGGTTCATTATATATCTTTATTCATTTCAAGCCTAGGAGTTGTATATTTGGATGGAGGGGTCATGAAAAAATTAACTTTTTGATTTTGAAATCACATCCCATTTTAAAAAATATGTGTAATTAGAAATGAAAAATATATTTCAAAATAATCTCTTACATGTTTTTGGAATATTAAAATAAATAAGGTATCATGGATTCAAGTAATAGTTCTCACAATTTATAAGTTCAAATACATTCGTTCAATTTTTCCCCTAAAAAGTCGCAATTTACCTTATTTGTAAAACACCAAATATTCCTTTGAAACCGTTTTGAAAAAATTGAAACTTGAGTATAAATGATTTTGAGAAATTTTAATATCACATTAAAAACATTATCCCAAACAATTTTTGAACACATAAAAACTGAATTGAAATTTTACCTAGTGGAGACATATCCATAAACAATCTCTAATAATCATTAATATATAATTATAAACATATATTAACAGTAACTATTTTTGAGAGATGATTAAGGAAAATGAATGAAATCAGTTTGAGAGGAATTAATATTCCGTACACCAGAATGATGAATTAATTTCCCATTTGATGGATATTGTAAATAGATATAGGTTATTAAATTAATATAATAAAATATTAGTATGACTATGAATTTTTCTATTATTTAATCATGTTTGAATAATATTGTATGGAGGTTTAAGAAGATATAATATAGAAACACTTGATTAATAATGTTACCTTGTATTTGGAAAACCTCCGTTAAATGTAACCTTAAGACCACAATGGAATATTTTCAACCTAAAAAATACATATATATTGATGGTATGGAATATATAAATGTATTTTGGGAGTTTTGTAGGGATCTAATTTTTTCAAGTGTTATTTAATGAGAAGAAGAGGATCACTTTTATATGAGAGGGGAGGGGTACTCATTGTATTTACCAAAATAATTAATTAATATAATATAATATTCAAAAACAAATGGATAAAATATAATATATTTACATTATAGGATGCGTATGTGTAAATATAATCTAATAAAATAGTTTTTTACATGTTTATGTCACAATTTTACACTTATCATTTTTTTCAAACCTCTTGTTATCCCTTCTAAACAAACTAATAAAACAATAATCTTTAGTCATTGTGGGTAAATATTTATAAAATATAAAAAAAATTTCCCATATGTGGTACAATATTTATATTGTAAACCACATCTTAATAACTTTGAATAATAAATGGGATTTTGAATTATATATCACTTAAAAATATTATTTATTTTCAAATATCAATAATATCAAATTTTTGATCAATTTATTAAAGTTAAATTTATAATTTCATTATGACACATAAAAGTTTAACCATTTGTTTTAAAAAATATATAACATGGAAACTAAAAATATAAAATTAAATTTATAATGTTATTGTACTTTTAATATTTTTACTATCACATCATTAATTTTTTGGAATAATTAAATAATTACTACCTCCACATTATGGATGCATGTATGGTAATTATTTATTCACTAAAAAATAGGAATCGATTTCCCAAAAAAGATAAATATTTTATAATATATAATAATATTTATAATTAAACAGATCATCTAAAAAATTTCTATATATATATATTTATTATTAAAAAATAAGTGTGTGACATGTTTGACTTTTCATGAAAAAATATTCTATAAAGGTCATAATAAAATACACTAGGAACAAATATTTTTATATACATGAATAATATAATAATATCGATGAAATTTATTCATAAAATAAAATTAATGCACTTATTGGGGTCATTTAATGAACATTATAACTTTATTTTTATCTTTAATTACCCAATTTACCCTTTACTATGTTAAGAAACATTTATAATCTTTCTATACATATGAACAAAAAATATAAGAAAATATTTTACTAAATTTATAACTACTAATTAAAAATATGTAATCAATTTTTTTAAAAAATAAAAATTTACGTGGAAGAATATAATTTAAAATTAAATAAGAATGAAATGATGAAAAATATTTTTCTTCCATAAAATTATCTTTTGCAAAAAAAAATGATTTGATGCAAAATTATTCTATAAAATAAACTTAAAAACCATGTTTTAGTTATTCTAAATAAAAAAAAGAACTATTTAAACATTAAAACTAATCATAAATAATATTCAATATTTAAAATACTTTAAAATAAAAATACGGATATCAATAAAATTTAGAATATTCACTATTTTTTGAAAAATTAATCTTTTTAGAGAACTCATATAAGTCATTTTAAGATAATTTTGGCATGAATGATTAATAAATTAAAAATTAATATTTTAATATAAATTTTCAATAAATATTAGAACATACTTATGATAATCACACAAAATATGAAGAGATCCATTTTTTAAGAAAAAATATTTCTTAATGATTAAATTAAAATTATAAAAATTATTTTATTATTTTATATGATTTTATGATTAAATTTTAATTATATTGGAACTTTATATTTACTTCATAAATTATTCATTCCAACATACAGTCTCTAATTTAATAGATAGGTTATAGAGTGAAATAAAAATAAAAATATTTCACTTTTAATTTATGATATTGGATGGGTATCTAGTGATGTTTTCTAATTTATTTAAAAATATTGGGATATTAAAATCTAAATATTTTAATACTTTTAATATTTACCATTTTAACATTATCTTTTTAACCAGTGTTTTATTTATTAATATACCATTTTTGAAACTCCATATCATAAAATGGTCAACAACATTTATAATTAAATATAAAGAAAGGGAATTAAAAAGTTCATCTTGAATGACACTTGCTATGCTTCCATGTAGGAAAAAATTTCTGGAATGTTAAAAAATTGATGTGGATGAGAAAACTAACTCCCAATGATTGATGTAGATTGATAGATAAAAATTTCATGAGAAATTTAACCATCACAACACCGTAAATTTGTGATTGGTTAAAAAGATATTGATTTTTTGATACGAAAATAAAATAGATAACTTTGTTTTAGATCATTTTCATAGAGTTAAGGGATTAAAAGATAAACTATTATAATAACATTGTTATCTTTAATTATTTGAAAGGTGTAGTTTCATCCATTAATCTGATTCTACCACAATATCATATTTTTCTGAAAATATTGGGTACTTAAGATTAATTTGACATTCCTTAAGAACTAAAATAAACTTCTCATAGATATCATAATCCATAAAACAATAAAAATATTATTATTTATTTATTAATAATAAAAAACAAAATCAATTGCACATGATTAGAAGATTCCCAAAAATAATAAACATTCATATGATAAAAACTACTTTTATCTCAGAAATTCTATAGTAATACTGAAAATTAAACACATATCATTTAATAAATAAATACTGTTAAAAATCATCAATATATTATAGACTAATATTGAAACCCAGAAAAATTGTGTATTTTATTATATATTCATCCAATATAAATTTAGTATTTATGTCTCAAAATTTACACTCACTAATAATATAATCTCTATGATACACTAACAATTAATATAAAATACCTGAATAACCATAAATCAATGTCAAATTAACATATTCCTCCAATATAATACTAATACATTATTCCTCAAAAAAAATTATGTAAGATTTTGTTTCTATTAAATATATAGGGTTCCCAAAAGTGTAAAAGTCTTAAAACAATTTTAATCACATTACACAAAATAATTTTTTAATTCCATGGTTGTCTATATTTTTTTTTGGAAAGTTAAAATAAATATTATTTTGGGTAGTTTAAAAAATGAAATTCAATTTCATAATAACCAATATATCATGTAGTATAATGGTAGGTGATGAAACCTTGACAACCTTTGTTTGTCGGTTCTATCCATGTGGCCTTCCTATTTGTGATGTGATGTCACCCAAACAATGGTTTATATTTTATTTATAAAACAGTATTAATATTATCATAAAAACATTCCATGAAATGAAACTATAGACAAAATTAAATGAAATTTAGTCCTCAAGATATCAAATGATAATAATTCATATGTTTCCTTAAGGCATTAGTCCTGGTGACTGCCATGTTGTCTTATGTGGATGTATTTCTCATTAAAACCTCACCTTTTTTGGGAAGAATACCTTAAGAGATGATAATTCCTATGTATGTGCTTCATCGGATGATGTGACACTGGATAATTGGTGAGATCCACTAGTGTAACTATATCATAATTATGTGTGATATGATCCTTTTTTTAGGTAACACATCATGATCATAGATGATATTTCACATCAATACTACTATCTTAACTTACATAAAAATATCAATACAATCAGTGACCACAGACTGCATTGAGCTCTTTAATCTAACATCAAAACCATTCAATGTTATGATGTACCCTATTTTTGATATCATGTCATCATAATATGTATGAGAACATGAATATGCATATATTATGATTAAAATATCATCACATAAAAGGTAGACTATGAATATAGCTGAATTACAAAATAGATAAATAAGGATTCTATTATCTTACATCTAGTGGAATTCACTTAGATCAACATGATATCATCCTACCAAACTCATGAAACATCTAGAATAGTACATATCATTCTATAAAAAACTAATAGAATAATTGAATCCTATGTAGTCCTTGGAATTATATTTGGTTCTTCAAGTGTCTAAGGAAATATTTCCCTTTAATGATGAATGTTGTGTTATATTGGTAATAGTCCGCTATTTGATTGTTCTGTATTGAATTTCCTCAGTATCTTCTCAATGTATGTGTTTTAATTAGGTCAAAAAACCACATGGATCTATCCTGCTGGATCTTGATCCAATGAATATATTCTACCTCACACAAGTCCTTCATAGAATAAAAATTATTCATCTAAGACTTAGTAGACTATAAGACTGATAATTCATTTCAAATATATAATATATCATCAATGTATACTATAAAAAATGACTACATTCCCACTAACCCATTAATAGACACATATTTCTCATTAATCCTTTATGATATAAAATTCTATGATGTCCTCATACAAACAAATATTCCAAGACTTGGATTATTTATTTATTCCATAAATGTATCTATTATACTTGGAAAAATTGTTATAATCCCTTAGGTGTCAGAACCCCTTTAAGATGTTGCATATAGACAACTTCGTTAATAATTCCAAAAAGGAATGTTGTTTTGAAATCAATTTTCCAAATATTAGAATCATTGAATTCTCTAATTGAATGTATAATTACCATTGATTTCAACATTGAAACTAGTGAAAATGTTTCAACATTTACAATTCCTTAACACAATTTAAACCATTTAAACCATTTACGCCTTATAGTTTCCATTTTTTCCATATCCTCTTTCTTATAGAATCTGCTTTTTAATATAATGGTAATCACAAGTACTGAAGCATCTACCAATAATCATACATGTTTTTTGTATATAGATACATTTATGGAATTCATGGTTTCTTTCTACTCGACAAATTGTGGTCCACTTACTTAGTCCTTTTGTGTTAGAGAATCATTAGTATAATGAAATTTTATTCATCGTCATCAGTGAAAATAAAGAAACATTCTGGTTCACACACCTCTCTTCTAAACCTATGTTGTAATTATATTTATAGAATATTTTCGTATTCATGGGGTATTTGTTGAATCTATTTTAGTACCATGTCTTTGGTGACATGAACCTTTACATCATTGAATTCTATTTTACTACCACTATACCTTTTAGATATGTTCTCCCTCTCAATTGTGATTAAATATCATTCCATTATATCCTTTTTGAATGAGGGTTTTGATAGGTAACATCCCAACTTTTCCATTTGATATCATATAAAGGCAAGCTTTGTGATTCATGGTGTATGTTTGTTACATGAAGAGGCCTTAGGGAACACTTCGCATCCTAGTACATGTAAATATAATGATATTGTTTCCCCCTGAATAATTATTACTGAATTCCATTTATTAAAATAGTAGATACATTTGTTTTTATTTGTGTTTATATTTTCAACATGTATCTCCAAAATGATAATGGAATATTGGCACTACTCACATTTGGTCTAACCATGTCCAATGATGTGTGGTCCCCCGTTTTAATTACACCAAAACACTAAGTTGTGTAAGGAGGAGTGAGTTGAGTTAGAATCCCATACTCATACAAATAATCAATGAAGTCATGATTAAGACATTATCCATCATTGTTTAGTCCGAGTTTCTAAATCATATAACCAATCTAGTTCTCAAATTCATTATTTTATTACATGAATTAATCAAAATAATCAGACATAGAACTCATTATATAGATATATAAATATTTAGTAAATCTTTAAAAAAAATTAGGATGTTCAAGTACCCTACTCTTTCATCAGTATGAAATGGTCTATACACATTAGTGTTACGTAATTAAATAATTTCATTATCCATTTCACCTTTTCACAAATATAGGTATTCAGACATTTTACCATGTAATCATTCATTATATACAACAAGTTGTTTTAGTTCAAAATTATATAAATATCCATATTGATGAAATTTTTTTAAGAACATTTCATTTACATGACATTGATGGTGATGAAAATGTAGGTTGTTGTATGAGTCCGGTGAAGTAACTATATTGTCAACATCTATTACCTGGTTCATATAATCCATCATATAAAGACCATTATTTAATTGTTACATACCATAAAAATCATATCTTTATATAAGAATATATTTTTTATGACAACCCTGCTTTTATTAAAAACTTAAACATGATTTATTACATAAAACGTCACTTCATACAACAAATAAGATCAAGAGGTTTTGTGTATTTGGGGATTAGGATCATTATATAAAAACTTAAAACATGAAACAAAATAGCTTTATTGAAAACTTCCTTTACATGACCACTACATTCCTTCGTACTTAGCATTGAATGGGATAACCTGAGGACATGCATAAGAAAAGGGTGAGATATAAAGCCTAGTAAGGGAGTACACATGGAATAACATGAGTAGTACAATACATGTTATAAAATAGGCATATCAATAGAGCATAATAAAAACATGAACATAAAGTCATGATAAAGCATGATAATCATAACTTGGAAATGTGGCAACAACACTAAACATGGAGTTAGCATGAGCCAAGGATCAATACTCATGGAGAACGAGTAAATCCTCATTGCACATGATGTATTATGATACTATACATTACCCAATGCATTGGAGCGCTATAAGGGCGCACCCATCTTAAACATTTCATTTCAAGCATAAGTGTGCCACATGGATCATAAAACCTGGATTCATAAAACATAATAATTTATTCCATGATAAAGGAATTTGGAATTCATACATGAAACTTTACAATAAATAAGTAAATGTGAATAATGGTGAATACACTTGAAGGAGAAATGGGCATGGTATTCACTACACAATGACATTGGCTTAGAAAATCGGTGCGATTTCGGCAGCGAAACAGCGCGACATATGAATTCATAAAAATTGTTGATGAGAGAGAAATGGGTTCCTCATCATATTTAAGTTTAATGGACAGTAATGAGGTCATATAGATACATTTCCCATCAATTTTAATGGAATTTAGATTCCTGATACAAAAGTACAGCTTGATTGTAAAAGAGGAGAGAGAAGTTCCTTCCGGAATTTCGGCATAGTAACGGGTGTTCATGGGAGGAATTTAATGAGATAGAAAGGTTCTACCATTATTAAAACATAAAGTGGGAAGTATTATAGAGGTGTGAAACCATACCCCAACATTCATAATTGAAATGAAAAGGGAAAACCAACTAAAATAAAATTGGACAAAAATGAGAATGAAAGAAAAAACCATTACTTGGAAGTGTGATTCCAAAGGCCAGAGAGAGGCTTGTGAGAGGCTTCCTGGGAGCTTGGGGAACGTAGGAGGATTATAGAGAGAGTAGGGAAGTTATTGGACTATCTCCAAAGGCATTTAGTGAGGAGGAAGTGAGTTCTTGGTTGGGTTTATATACGGAAGGTGAGGGAATTCTTTATTATTTAGGTTTGGGACACCTTATATTAAATTAATTCAAACCACAAACCATAGCATGGATTATTCCCATGGTTTTTGGAAAATGGAAGAGGAAAACAATATTTTATAAGTAAAAAGTCCTAACTTCCTAATATAATAGGGTTTCTTATGTGGAGATGAGTCACACTCCCATGGAAATTAATTTCAAAAGACAAAGTGTTTAATAAGTCTTGAGGGGTCCATTATTGCTTTTAATAGTAAGCCAAATAAACACAAAATCAAATTATTTTAATTTTAAAACATATATTGGCCGGACATAATGATTATAGTATTTTATTACATCACTGTGTGGTCATTATGATGTCATAAAACACATTATATATATAAACGGTATTTAATTTTCACTCAAAAATTTGACTGTCTCAGAAAATTATGAAAAATTCACCGTTGGATAATTTTGACGTCCTGATTCCAAAAAAAACATTTATTTTATCTAAATAATTTTCGAAATATGTTAATTTTAAATTTTAAAATGAAAACCTACATTTATCAAAAATTCAAGGGTTTTGACAAAAATGGCTTTCAAACCTTAATAAAAATTATAATTCCATTCATACAATTACATGATCATTTATATATAATAAAATTAATCTAATAATAATAATAATATTTTATTAAAATATTATTTAATTCAAAAATCCCTTAATTTAATAAAATAGATTTCTTAATTAAATAATAACTTAAACACCATTTGTGCTTTAAAAACTATTTACAATGTATCAATAATGACAAGAAATTATATTCATTATTATAAAGAAAAATAATTTACATGATCATAATACTATCTATTAGTAACCTAATCCATTAAAACAACCGCATAAGACCTAAGGGTAAGGTGTGTGATGGTGATAGACTCTTGGGGTGGCTCGGATAACATCGCTCGAGTGGTAATTTCTATCAACTTCCACTTCACTCGTAGACAGTCTCGTTCGACCTTGACACGGTGAAGCTCGTCTTGGGCTTGGTCAAGAGAGAAGCCCAAGGATGCCACCTATTTTCCGAGCTCCGATAAATAGGCTTCTTATGGGGAAATTCTACTGGATGAGGCCATCACTTCCTTTTTCTATGAAAAATTGGATGTGTTAAAGCCCTATATTTATACTAATCATGTGATCACTGTTCAACAACTATAAAAGTGACAGTCACAATTCTTATCATAAAACTAATGAAGTTTACATTTTATAAAAACATTTTATATCAAGATACATTTAATAAGATCAAAAGGGATTTTCCATTAATGAAACATTGGGTCGTTACAATATTCCCCCCTTATGAAATTTCACCCTCAAAATTTTCGTTTTCCCACACTAAAACTGATGTGGGTAACTTAGCTTCATCATTTCCTCCAATTCCCATGTTTCTTATTCAAGCTTGTGGTTTCTCCACAACACCTTGATGAGGGGCATTGTCTTATTTCATATAACTTTTTCTCTACGATCTATGATCTTCATCGGTTGCTCCTCATAAGAAATATCATCTTCCAATTGTACCACCTCAGAGGAGAGTAAATGTGAAGGGTCTGGTATGTACTTCTTTAAGAGTGATACATGAAAGACATCATGTACTTTTTCCATAGTAGGCGGAAGTGCAAGTCGATAGGCCACAGCCCCGACACGATCATGAATCTCAAAGGGGATGATATAACTTGGACTTAACTTCCCTTTCTTTCCAAACCTCATGACCTTCTTCCCCGGAGATATATGTAGAAAAACCATGTCTCTAACTTTAAAATCAAGGTCTCGTCAAAGATTATATGCATAAATCATCGGTCGACTCTAGGATGCCTTGATATGATGCTGAAAGGTTTTCACCTTCTCCACCATTTCCTCGACCAATTTTAGTCCAAGCCGCTTGCATTCACTTACCTTATCCCAACATTCCAGTGTTCTGCACATTTTCCCATACATGGCTTCATATGGTGCCATTTGGATGCTTGAGTGGAAATTTTTATTATAGGAGAACTCAACCAGAGGAAGATATTGATCCCATCCTCCTTTAAAGTCCATTGAGCATGATCTCAACATATACTCAAGTGTTTGGATAGTCCGCTCAGATTGGCCATCAATTTGAGGATGATAGGCCGTACTGAAGTTCAGTTTAGTATTCAGAGCATGTTGAAGACTCTTCAAAAACATAGAGGTGATTCTTGGATCTTAGTAAGACACAATATATAGTGGTACTCCATGGAACCTTACCACTTCCTTAATATATATCTGTGCCAGTTGATCCAATGAGAAATCCTCCTGAATAGAAATTAAGTGTGTAGTCTTTATAAGAAGATCCATAACAACCAAGATTGCATTTTTTCCATTGGATGTACTTGGAAGTTAGGTGACAAAGTCCCTGGAGATGTTCTCCCTTTTCCATTATGTTATGGGAAATGGTTTCATCATCCCCTTCGACTTCTGCATATCTGCCTTCACTTGCTGACACACAAGGCACTTTGATGTATATTCAGAGATCTCGTTCCTCATATTATCCCATCAAATGTTTTCTCAGAGATATCGATACATCTTTGTTCTCCCTGGGTTAATAAAGAAATTTGAACTATGTGCATCATCCAAAAGTTCCTTCTTCAGCTCCGGACATGATGGAAGACATAGTATTTTCCCAATCCTCACACTTCCTTCTTCATTAACATTAAACTCCGAGTATTTCCCTTTTTCGATAACTCCCACTTATTCTTGAATTCCCACATCATCCTTTTGAGAATCCTTTAACATTTCCAAAATAGATAGTTGAGGAATAACTTGTGAAAGGAATGATGATATTCCATTCTCTACGATTCCCATGTTCATCTTCATCAAGTCTAAGAATATTGGATCCATCTAAATTCTCATCATTGATAGAATCACTGGATCTTTTCTACTTAGGGAATCTGCCACCTTGTTCGCTTTCCCAGGGTGGTAATGGATTGAACAGTCATAATCCTTAATGAGCTCTATCCATCTTCTATGGTGCATATTTATCTCTTTCTGTGTGCATATCTATTTAGGACTCTTGTAGTCAGTTTATATCTCACATTTCTCTCCATAGAGATAATGCCTCCTGATTTTCAAGGAAAATATGACCATCTCCAACTCTAGATCATGAGTTGGATAGTTTTGCTCATGGATTTTCAACTACCTTGAGGCATAGGATATCACTTTATCATTCTGCATCATCACACATCCTAATAACTTCTTCGATGCATCACTGAATACCACAAAAATCTCCCCACTTGTGGGTAAAGTGAGTACGGGTGCAGTGATAAGCCTCCTTTTCAACTCCTTGAAGCTTTCTTCACATTCATCACTCTAAGCAAACATTACTCCCTTTCGAGTTAGCTTGGTAAGAGGGTTAGACAATCATGAGAAATTTCTCACTAATCATCGATAATATCCAGCTAACCCCAAGAATCTACAGATATCTTTTACCGATGCTGGCCTCGACCATCCCTGAATTGCATTTGTTTTGGAGGGACCCACAGATATCCCATTGCTTGTGATGATATGGCCCAAGAATGAGACCTCCTTGAACCAGAAATCGCACTTTTTGTACTTTTCATAGAGCTTCTCCTTGCGAAAAGTCTCTAGTACAGTTCTTAAATTCTCTTCATGATCCTCCATGGTTTTGGAGTATATTAGAATATCATATATAAGACTACCACAAATTTATCTAGGTAATCTCTAAAGACTCTATTCATCATGTCCGTGAAGATTTCAGGAGAAATGGTGAGTTCAAAAGGCATTAATATGAATTCATAGTGCCCATATCTTGTACGAAAAGCAGTCTTGGGGACATCTTCCTTCTTCACCCTTACTTGATAATATCCTGACCACAAATCTACCTTGGAGAAGAATTGTGCTCCATGCAGCTGATCGAAAAATTCATCAATTCTTGGGAGAGGATACTTGTTCTCTATCACGATTTTTTTAAGTTCATGATATTCAATGCAAAGCTGCATTGACCCATCCTTCTTCTTGACAAAGAGGACTGGTGCACCCCATGGTGAAGCACTTGGGCGTATAAACCCATTATCCAGATTCACTTGTAGTTGTTTCAATATCTCTTCATGATCTAAAACAACCATTCTATATGTAGTCTTGGATATTGGTAAAGCCCTGGGTATAAGTTCAATTGAGAATTCAACATCTCTTCTAGGAGGAAGACCATGAAGTTCCTTGGGAAACACTTCAACGAATTCCCTCACAATATACATTTCTTCAAGGATGGTTTCTTCCTTGGACTCAATCATCTGAGCCAGATACGCGTGCTCATAAGGCAGTAATATCCATGCCTGAGATGATGGAGCTAAAGGAGATTCATCTTCCTCCTTATACTTGTAAAGAATCGGGGGTCAATTCTCTAAATGGAGTGTGATTTCCCTCCCCCAACAATTTATGTTAGCTATATATTAGGAAAGCCCATCCATGCCAATAATTGCATCAAATTCCACCAGAGGGAGTATGAAGAGGTTCATCGGAAAGTTCAATCCACATATTATAACAGGGGAGGACTTATATTCATAGGATGCAATGAATTCTCCATTTTCTGTACTCACCGACATCATCACTTCCATGATTTGTGGTGGTGCTGGGATTGTTCTACTAAAATTTACATATATAAAAGAATGCGTAATACCTGAATCAAAAAGTACGTTTTCTATTCTTGAATGTATAACTAGCGTACTTGTCACCATTTCATTGTCGAGGTTCACTTCAGGAGAAGTGATGGAAAAAGATCTTGCTTGCTACCTTGGATGTTGTTGGTTGTCTCCGAAAACCCTAGGATTAGGGCACTGATTTGAAAAATGACCCGGTTCTTTGAATTTGTAGCATTGAAAAACGCGTTGAGGTTTGAACGGAGTGTTACGTTCCTCTGTTACAGTCACGGGTCTTTCTTGCTGATAGTTAACAGCTAGGTGATCTTCCCTTCATCACATGAATCATTTCCTCATCCCCTTAAGGCAATTTACAGGGTGCTTATTTCCGCACTTTTGGAAAGTGTGGTGATGGATCTTCAATGCACCGTTGGATTAATCAATCGGCCCACCAGCATTGAAGTCCACCATACTCTTCTTATCCCCATGATACCCCTTTGATTATCTGATCCCCATTTTGACCTTGAGGGAACATCGGAAAATTTCTTCATATTTGTCGAAGTCACAGATCACCAATGATTTTTGCAGGCTAGGATTTAGCCCACCAATGAAGCATTCAACTTTTCATTCTGGGGTAACGACAAATATGGAAGCGTATAGTGCAATCCTTGTGATGTTTTTCTCATACTCTGCAACAGATTCTTCATCTTTTTTCATGAGGGAAAGGAAGTCTGTTTCCATCTTAAGCCAGAGGGTGCGCAGAAAATATTTATCGAAAAACATCTTCCAGAAATCCTTCCATTCCAATTCCTCGATCTCCTCCTCAGGTTTCATATTTTTGATCAAATTCCACCATTTATCAACATCACCCTCCATACGATAAGGCACTAGGAGAACCATCTCTTGTTCAGAACATTGAAGGATGGAGAAGATATTTTCAATGGAGTTGATCAAATTGTTCAGGGATTGTGGGATCAAATGTTCCCCTAAAAGTAAGAGGCCTTTGTCTCATGAAGCTCTCGATATCGACTTATTCTTTATTAGGGGGGTTGAACGTTCATTTTGACCCGTGTTTCTATTCAAAACATGAGTTAGCTGAGAAAGACGCATGACAAAGTTCACGATTCCTGCTCCCATTGGATTGGGTATCTCATTAGTACAGTCGTCACACTGATCTTCACAATGGTTGTCAGCCCGAGTCCTCCTATTACCGACCATTGTCTGGAATAAAAGGAAAGATAGGGGTAACACATAAAGGGTAATCCAAAGACAAAAGATGATGACTTATAAATAAACTTCCATTTCCTTTACTCATGAGTCTGTAGGCTTCAATCTAGTATTTTCATGATCTACTTTCTAACATATATTCTTAGGGACATTTTTTTTAATTCCCATAAAAAGGGTTCATACTATGATTGTGAATTTATAAAAATATGTCCCCCGGGAGTGTCATAACCAATAGTGCAGCAAGGCCAATTGTCGTGCACCAGTTTCCGTTCGAGTCTAGCACAAAGCAGTGTTTTCGGGATTTACCCCAAGGATACCTCTGTGCCAGAGCCGCCTCTACCTGCTCGTATCCAGAATGGGATTCATTTGTTTGACAAACCACTTACTCAGTACATAAAAAAACATAGGGATGTTTTTAATATACTTAGTCTTGTCTCTAAGGCTTTACTAGGGTTTTCTAATCGTTATCCCAAAAATAACTAAACATATCCTTTGATACCAACTATGACAACCTTTCTTTTATTACAAACTTAAACATGATTTATTACATAAAACATCACTTGATAAAACAAAAAAGATCGAGAGGTTTAGTGAATTCGGGGATTAGAATCATTACATAAAAACATAAAACATGAAATTAAACATCTTTATTAAAAACTTCCTTTCCATGACCACTACATTCCGTCATACTTAGCATTGCATGAGATAACCTGAGGACATGCATAAGAAAAGGGTGAGATATAAATCCCATTAAGGGAGTGCACATGGAATAACATGAGGATTACAATACATCTTAGGAAATAGGCATATAAATAGAGCATAAGAAAAACATGAACATAAATACATGATAAAGCATGATAATCATAATGTGGAAATGTGGAAACAACATTTAACATGGAATTAGCATTAGCCAAGGCTCATTGCACATGGAGCTTGTGTAAATCCTCATTGCACATAAAGAAAGAGTAAACCCTTATTGCACTTAAAGTAGCATGAGTCAAAAAACATTTCACATGACGTATCATGATACTATACTTTACCCAATGCATTGAAGCACTATAAGGGCGCACCCTTCTTAAACATTTCATTTCATGCATAAGTGTGCCACATGGATCATAAAACATGGATTTATAAAACAAAATCATTAATTCCATGAAAAAGGAATGTCGGATTAATACATGAAAATTTACAATAAATAAGAAAATGTGCAAAAAGGTTAATACTCTTGATGGATAAATGGGCATGGTATTCATTACACAATGACATTGGCTTAGAAAATCGGTGCGATTTCAGCAATGTAACAGCGTGACATAAGAATTCATAAAAATGGTTGATGAGAGAGAAAGGGGTTACTCATCAGATCTACATGTAATGGACAGTAAGTAGGTAATATAGATACATGTCCCAAAATTTTTAATGGAATTTAGATTCAAGATACAAAACTACTGCTTGAATGTAAAAGAAGAGAGAGAAGTTCCTTTCCGAATTTCTGCATAGTAACAGGTGTACATGGGAGGCATTTAATGAGAGAGAAAGGGACTCTGATCATTAAAACATAAAGAGGGAAGTATGAGGGAGGTGTGAAACCATACCCCAACATTCATAATTGAAATTAAAAGGGAAAAAAACTTAAAGAAAATTGGACAAAAATGAGAATGGAAGAAAAGACCCGTACTTGGAAGTGTGCTTCCAAAGGCTAGAGAGAGGCCTGTGAGAGGCTTCTTGGGAGCTTGGGGAACCTTGGGAGGATTCTAGGGAGAGTAGGGAAGTGGTTGGACGAACTCAAAAGGATTTCAGTGAGGAGGAAGTGGGAGCTTGGGTGGGTTTATATAGGAAAGGTGAGGGAATTCTTTATTATTTAGGTTTGGGACCCTTTATATTAAATTAATCCAAAAAACAAACCATCCTATGGGTTTTTCCCATGGTTTTTGGAAAAGGTAAGGGGAAAACAATATTTTATAAGGAAAAATTCCGAAATTCTTAAAAAAAAATAGGGTTGCTTATGTGGAGATGAGTCACACTCCCATGGAAATTAATTTAGAAAGGCAAAGTGTTTAATAAGTCTTGAAGGACCATTAATGCATTGAAAAGTAAGCCAAATAAACCCAAAATCACATTATTTTAATGTTAAAAAATATATTGTCCGAACATAATGATTATATTATTTTATTAAATCACTATTGGGTCATTATGATGTCATAAAACACATTATATATTTAAACTATTTTTAATTTTTACTCAAAGATTTGACTGTCTGAGAAAATTATGAAAAATTCACCATTAGATAATTTCAATGTCCTGATTCCAAAAATAACATTTCTTTTATCTAAATAGTTTTTTAAATATGTTAATTTTTACTTTTAAAATGAAAGCCGACATTTATAAAAAATTAACGGGTTTTGAAAAAAATGTCATTCAAACCTTGATAAAAATTAAAATTGCATTCATACAATTACATGATCATTTATATATAATAAAATTAATCTAATAATAATAATAATAATTTAATAAATTATTTTTTAATTAAAAAATAACTTAATTTAATAAAATATATTTCTCAATTAAATAATAACTTAAAACCCTATTTGTACTTTAAAAAATATTTACAATGTATCAATAATGACAAAAATTATATTCATTGTTATATACAATAATAATGTACATGAACATAGTACTATATATTAGTTACATAACCCCTTAAAACAGCCGCATAATACCTAAGTGTAAGGTGTGCGATGGTGACAGACTCTTGGGGTGGCCCGGATAACATCGCTCGAGTGGTAATTTCTATCAACCTCCACTTCTCCTGTAGACGGTCCCGTTCGACCTTGACATGGTGAAGCTCGGCTTGGGCTTGGTCAAGAGCAAAGCCCAAGGACACCACAACTTTTTCGAGCTCTGATAAATGGGCTTCATTTTGGAAAATTCTATTGGATGAGGTCATCACTTCCTTTGTCTAAGTGAAATTGGATGTGTTAAATCTCTATATTTATACTAATCATGTGATCACTGTTCAATGACTATAAAAGTAACGATCACAATTCATATCATAAAACCAATGAAGTTGAAATTTTAAAGAAAAATTATATAAAGAGAACTTTAATAAGATCAAGAGGGATTTTCCATTAATGAAACATTGGGACGTTACATATTTACTCCAAAATTTAAAAACAAATATTTAATTAACCTATTTTAAAACAAAAATACAATTTTTAGTAATATATTGCACATAATAATAAACATCAAAAAAAATATCATTATAGTAAGTAATATAAAGTGGTAGTGCCTGATATATATTGAATTATTTTTTTCTTCGTTGGATGATTTTAGAGATACCTCCCCTTGTCAATCAATCTTATTCTATTTTGTTCATGTATTTGAATATACATGTTAGAACCATATGATATATCTTATTTCCAATTTATAGAAACATTTAAATTGAAGTTGATGAAAAATTTAGATGAAAGATATCTTATATTCTTTATTGAGGTGAATATTTTTTCAAAGTTCCCTTCTTTCTATATGTAAAATATAAAACACCTCGTTCTCTTCCATTATACTATATCTTCATATTATTGGAAGTCCATGAAGAATCTTTGGGAAAAAACCTCGTCACACAACCTTTTATTTAATTCGCCATAAAAACTGAAGTGTTTTTTATTAATATAATTATCTATATGGTCAAAAAGAGTGATAAGATCAGGAAGAGTCTTCTAAATGTATTTTATCAAGTAATTGACAATAAATCTTGATAATATCCAAGGTAATGATTCCATAAAGAGATTAGTTCCCAATTATTTGTGGATTGTAAACTCTTAACATTATATGCAATCAATGTGGATAGTGATCTTGACTATGTAAATCATGTTTTGGGAACACTCAACAAGTATTATATCAAAGGGAACCATGGAAATTTCAAATCATTCCAATCTCTCTGTCTTTATGTAAAGATCAACGAGTCTCCCATGCATGATTTACAAATTCATTTTCTAATTTGACCTATTGAAATCACTAGGAATATATGAAATCATTAAACAGTGAATGCCAAACACATAGTACATATGTCCCTTATTGACTAGGAACACTTCATCATTTTACTCCTTATTAGTTGAATCAAGAAATGAGGATTCTGTAGCATACAATTTCTATTTGTGGAGTAGCTCGACCCGAAGGTTTTTGTACCATTAATGAATGTTACTACTATTAATGTGGTTGTATTAATAGAATATTTTTCATTGGGATAATGTGAATAATGGGATTTATATTTTATTGTTCAAATAAAATATCATATTAGTGTAAATAATTTATATTGTAATTTGTGTGAGATATAATAAATAAATTGATTTTACTAAATATTAAATATCCCACTATTTTATCATGTCCTGATAGCCATAAAAATTGAAAACAGAATGTCTATTTTCTATGATATACAATATCAAGGAAGAATATTCCCCTTCACATGATCCCAATAAATATTTCTTAAGAAACACGAAGGAATTTTGGTAGGGATGTATTTTCTAATTGGGGTCTTGGAACTCCTTGATCCATTATGTGGAATAACATATCCTCAAATCCTAATATACATATACGCAAAACATGCCTAAAAATTAGACCATGTCTAGAAAGGGAAACATATCTTTATGTAAAATTGTTAATTCAACCCAAATCCTTCATAACAACTACACTTAGTAATGTACATTTCAAAATAAGTGGTGGTAGAAAACTTATTTTTATTTTGATTCATTAATCACCATGTAATGGAAGGCCATGTATGACTTAAAAATTAATTCATGTATTGTAATTTATTATTATTAAATGTTATATATTTTTAGTTTTTACATGTTTTTAATATGATGTGGATTATACTTAATTAATTAACCATGTTGCGTGAAACATTAATTGAAATTTATTTATTTATTTATTGTTTTTGAACATTAATTTATTAATTTATGTGATCATGACCTCGTATTCATGAAATAAATAACTTCATAGAAATAAGTATAAATAATAAAAATACATATTCATGATATTTATAAAATTGGTTATTTGATTAGAGGAAATTAAATTAACATTGATCTAGGTGACATAACTCAAATTTAAAATCATGAAGTTAGATAAAATATTCAACATTTCCACAATGCATCACATGATTTGTAATCATAATGAATTATTCATTAATTTCATCCACAATCCTTTGGATTCTCCATTAATTATATATATATTTGACTCACACATAGGTGAGGAGAAACAAATTATTAGTTAAAAGGTATTACATAAATATATTTCGACACACATGTGCTACATAATAATATAGGGGTGATTTTCGATACATAATTCTATTTTATAATATATATTTACAACCCCATTATATAAAGTAAATTTAAACATTAATCCCATATACAAGTATGGGTCATGCTAATTAATATTAGTACATGCAATGTATTCACAAAAAAGATGGATAGAATTATAGTATTTATTATTTATTTATTATTTTTATAATCATTAATGCATTAATTAATTAATGAAAGAATTAATTAATTTCATTTCATATTAATGATCATATGAATTGAATTTGAGATACCGATAATTTATTCCATTGATATAAAATAAAGGGAATATCCAATAATGAAATATTTATTAATAAAAATTAATTTTGAATTTAAAATTCATTCACACAATTATTAAATTCTTCTAAAAAACATAGGTGTTCCAATCAATAAAATAATTATTTAATGTTGTAATATCTTAATTTATATTAATTTTTAATTGCATAAATTATTGGGAGACTACACGACATGTAATACCTATTAAATGTCGCAAACCTCAGTTAACATGTATTCAGGTCACATGCCTTCTTATGTGGCACGTACAACAGATGGACTACATAGCACATAAAATCAAACTACATATTTTGTATCCACATTAAATATTGGTAATATGCACAACTAGATTCATTGAATGTGTCATAGATGACTATATGACGTGAATAGGCCAGCTACATGTCATGTATATCTTTCAGTCATGTTTTGGTTTTTTCTCCCACTCACTCGACGTGTTCTTGAAATATAGAAATTTAGGTACTATATTTCATATACACCACATACATATTGGGTATATTATAAATTATACATGGTGTCACCCTCATTCGGTTTCCACCATGTATAATGACCACATAGATTGTGGTATTTTAGCCACTATCCCTTGTAGACTACATGACAAATATAATGATACACATCATTTATCCTGACAATAGTTTTCCCAGTTGAATAGTAAACCAACGACATATTCTGCATGTAATTAATACATGGTTCCCAATGTATAAATTGATGCATCCATATGCAGGACACTGGGGTACATAACATGTACATCCTAGTACACATAGGGTTACCCTATCTTACTAGGAAAAATTGTAATTTTCTAGATGGCGTCTCTTATCATAATTTATATTCTATTAAATATTTATGAAAATTAAATACTAAATGAATCATCAATAATATTTCAATGTATTTTAATTAAAATTATGTTTAATAAGAGACACATTAACTGAAAATCAAATCAAAATTGTGCATTGATTAACAATCAGATAAACAATTATAAATTTTATTGTGACTTATCTGATTCAACTTGTTCATTATGAGAATGGAGGAAGCATTCTAGGGTGGGAGATATATTAATATTTATTTTATTAATTATTACTGGAAACCATGAGTGAGGCTTCAACACATCTAATATATAAATTTTTTTAATATCTAATGAAATAACTACATAGTATTGGGAACATTATTCATTAATGAATGTTGATCCTCTTAAAGGACCCTTTCATATTTCTTTCATTTCTCAATGATGTTCCAATTATTTAATCCCTCAACTTGTGATTCATGAATGCTCCATTAAGCTTGATTAAACATAACTTGATCTCTGGGTGCTAGAATGGAGAATCTAATGTCTGTAATTGATCATTCTTGGTCACTAGTTATTTGATCTTAATAAAATATCCCATGCATTTCTCATTATTGAGAGGGAGAGAGAAGGAGGCGTCAAATGATATTTCATTTTGTGCAATAATTTTTCATTCTCCATTATTGATGTAATACCCAATAGACATAAATATCTAATTATAATGATAGTTTTTTGGTTAACATATTATATTATTTAATGTGGACCATTAAACAACATTTAAAGAATTAAATAACCCCATACCAATGATAAATAATAATAATATTTTTGTGTTGTGCCAACTTTCTTGAATTTATAGACAATATTTATTTTCATGTAAATAATTATATGATGACTTGAAGTGGATTTAGTAAATTCAAACTCCTCATTACTTATTTAATATCAAAATAAATATTTTATTCAAAAATAAATATTTATTTTTCATAGAAGAGAATAAATATTTATTAATTATTTGAAAAATTAAACAATTGTAATTTTATTCACATATCATGAAATAAATATTTATTTATTTTATGAGATCAATATTTCTTATAAAAAATTATTCCTTGTTTTAGAGAACAATTTTTTTTCTATTATTAAAATAAAATTATGTTAAACAGAAACACATTGGTTGTGACCTTGTAGGATTTATTCTTGTTTTCTTTGTATTTGAATTCTTAGAGAACATAATTAATCTATAGAAATTGTATAAGGACCCCAAGATAAAGTACTTAATGTCATAACTATGATAACAACATTTGAACTCTCACTATATAACTTAATCAATTTATCACATAATCTCATTATGGTGGTAACACATCCATGTCACCAACCATGATTCATGATATGTATTTCATTGATTATCTATAATACTTACATCGTTACACCTTGGAAACAAAATTTAAGGTAATTATTATTTTCCAATGTAAGGGACAGGATATCACATTATATAAATATTGAAGGGAGAAAAACTTCCTCAAATTATCCATTAATGACTTGTCAATCATGACCCACCCATCAGACCCAAATTCTAGCCAAAAAATGGAATGACAGATTTTTTATGTAAATCTACGTGAACTACACCTGAAATGCTTTAATTATAATTATAATATGAAAGGAACATTACACACACTCGCATATAAGAATATACAATGACACCAAAAAATGATTAATTCTTACTGGAAGGTCTATTCCTATTATCACTCATATTTTATATTACCAAGTTTGATATTCATGTAAAGAAGACTCATCCAATTATATGTACGCAAAACATACTATCTAATTAAAATCTATCACATTATGGGACGATATCCAAATGTAGAACTATATTAATAATATTTTCATATCACTTCAAGGTTCTCATCATATAAATGAATTATTGTGACTGTATCAATGTGAAAAATACTCTTTGACATTATCACAATAAATCCATAGAGATAAATGAACAATATGTAAAATGTTCTTAAATTATTATTCAATACATCCAATATATATGTAATAAAAGTATAATAAATTGGTCTTATGAATCCTTGTGTCATATTGTTACCATATCTTCAGGTAGGAAGTTATCCTCAGAATAGTTTTTCCCTCCCTTGTGATTTAGACGATATGTATAATGGTGATGTTAACGATTAGTTGTAGTTTCACTAATAACCATTTGTTTCTACATGATTTAGTTAGATTTAACACCATGTATCTAGGTTACATGCATTGTAGTTGTTCCCAGATGTAATTCATGAATGATGGATTCATGTTTTGAATTGATACACATCATGACAATGACGTACTAAAACATGACTTATAAAAAGGTTAGTTTTTAATGATAGTTGATGATTATTTTTGTGTATTTGTACACTGTGGATTTCACTGCATGTACCTATATTACAAAAAATGAATTGGAATGTGTCCACTTTTAACAATGGTTGAGAGACTGTTTTTTCATGAATCCTTCTCTTAACCTTATGTCTCAGGAACCAAAACTCTTCTATAATGATTTTTGGAGAATCAAATCCACACAAATCGGTCCGTTCGACACTTGATCACTGTTATGGTTACAGAGAATCTCTCTAGCTGAGTAACCTTTCTATTTCATCGTGGTCTTTTATCATAGAATCATTATTGGGCGACATTTTGGGATCAGTTGGTATATGGGTGGTGATTCTTCTCTCTTTCAACCTAGATCTGTTGTGTATTCTCATTCCAACGGCCTTTTCTTCCATTTTTCCTAGTGTGGGGAGCATTTAACTTTTAGGTATGTGGGTTTCCACTATTACTCGGAACTTTTGTATTTTAAATTGAATCAAAATTGATGTGGATTAGATTACAGGGCCTTCATTGAAGGTTTTGGGTTCATGCTATTGGTGGATGTCATAACAGACATGTGCGGCCTGAGTTTTGAAGTAGGTGGTTTCTTCACTAGCCTATGATAATGGATTTGGTTTTTTTCATTACAAAGTAATTCATATATTAAATAGGCATGATTTTATTGTCTGTGGAAATGTTTTTTCACTGAAAAAATGGGTTTCTCGAGTTATAAAAAAATGATGAGAAATGGGTATTTTTTATTCATTGAAATGGAAATATTGAAACGGTTTCAAAATTGTTTTCAAAGCTTTGAGATGAATTGGTAAAAGAGTATATGAGTTACCTTGGGTAAATAGGTGTCACGATTATCATGGGCCTATAGTATATTATTTTTTAATTACAAATGAGTTTTTTCGTGGGGATTTAATCCATTTCCTAGCCTCACAGTTCAAGGGGACCAATATTGAAATTTTTGCAGGTTTACTTATGAGGTATTACATTTCTTCCTAGTCCCATTATTCTAAGATCAGAATGTGTGAAAATTATTGATTGTGATATGATTACTATACGACCTAGACCTCTAGGATTCCTTTCTGTAGGGATACATGTGCTTCTGTTGTGTATGTCTTGGTTTTCTGAGATAGCAATGATATGGTTGTTTATGCTTGTGGGAAATGATAGAGAAAATGTTCTTTGAAATTAATATACATGATTTACTAGAACAATAGAAGAAGGAAAATGTATAACCTATTTTATATAATACTACATTACTGGTTATCATTACTTTTAGATACTTAATATGATAATACATGAGTTGATATAAAGATACTAGTTATGGAACACCTAAGTGGGATCATACAAAGCCTCTTAGCTCCCACCTTGTGCACCTCTCCATGATGTGTAGACCTTTTTTTGACATCCAGTGCAGGTAAAGGTATGGCACTGAAGTGTTTTAGTGAGGTTCATGTAAGATGGTGGTGAGATAGAGGGAGTCCATTTTTCCATCATTTGGAGTAGCTATTTGGTTTTTTTCCATTGTAGATGGACATGTTTGGGATTTTTAGCTAATTTTTCAGCTATACATTTCAACTATTATCATAAATTTATGGAATGCATATCTTGTTCATCATTCGTTGTTGTTTCTTGTTTTTTATATTAATTATGTGGTTGATCATGTTTTCTGAAATAATTCCCTCTATTATGTTGTTCAATGCTTGAGTGCTTGACACCAACCCATGGTGACCGAGAAAACCCTTCGGGTATGTGACAGATTGGGTCGAGTGCTGGGTTTGAGGGTAACCTAGGTTATTTCATCATAATTTTGCATTAGTGGCAGGTTTGACCTCAAGACTCCATGTCGTGGGATGTTTATTGACTAGAGATTAGATTTTCGGGATGTGGGAGGTATCTTGTGATAATTTACTTGTAATGAGACTTAATTTGACTTGATAGATTGGGATTTGTGTCACTATTAATTTTTTTTTTGTTTCAATAATTTAATTTTTTACAAATGGGTTGTCTAGTATGGGATGAGATTTTTTATATTGTCTGAGCAATCTTATGTTTCATTATGTAGTTGTATTTCTTAGAGATGACTTCCCATGGTTTCTCGAGGACGGTGCATTTGATGATCCTCCAATAAACCATATAACTTATTATAATTTTATTGAGAAGTTCATATAGAATGTAAAAGTTGTTGATCATGATGTACCATGATTTCAAAATGAAATTATTAAGGAAAAACCAAGTGTAGGTGGAGAGAGAGATCAATCATAAGAGTTACTATATAAGAAGCCATTATCCTATAAAATAATAACTAAAACACTATATGTGGAGGACTAGATGTATTAGATTGATCAAATGTTTTACTTTCTAGAGACACCTATGAACATCATGGTAATGTGCACAATTTTCAAACATGAGGGTTCTTGAATGCGATGGATGTATTTTATGTTACAGGAAGATAGGTAGGTAGATGTGGAAGTGATGGGTTTGAAAACTGTATTATTTCATCATTATTTTCCATAGTTGATGATGCTAGAGAAGTATATATTGTTATTGTATTTACAATAGAGAGACATTTTGGTGTTTTCATACACCAATCTTTTTGATGAGCTATTCCATTTTTCCCCAAAAAATTTTTAGAATGGCCAGAAGAATGCACAAATGTACCTAAAGAGATTGAGACCACATGTCAGATCTCAAGTGTTTATGATGATGTTTTTTACATATGTAGAGACGATATACCATGATATGTTAAAGTAAATGAACATGGAAGACAATGTCGGATTTTCCACCACTTCTCATCCATTGAGTGACAGTTTCAGTGGAACACATGGGAATAAAACGTAGTAGAATGGTCATTATAGGAGTTGTGGTGGTGGGTCTCAGTAGTGATCATCCTCTGTAAACATTGTTACAGTGGGTAATGTACCTATGAATTTATATTAGTGTGTAATGAGAAGACACACAATACCTTCTTATTATATGATCGTGAAGATGTGAAATAGTAGTGGACCCTTTGGTCACAAAAAATGATATTTTACGATGTGACTACATATCATTATGTTAAGAATTTTTCAACTCAAAAGGCTACTACGGTGTTGTCAGAAGCTTCAAAGACTATAGGGATATAGCTACAAGAAAATTGAGTAATGCATTTTCACTTTTTAGAAGATTTTCTAGAATAAGATTATGTTGGTCCAACAATTGTGAGAGGTATTATCCTTGTTTTACCCTCTATAGAAATTCCATTATATGATACTAGGGCCTCCCAGATGTTTATATCTGTACTTTTTTATGCTCTTAAACATCCAAAAGAACTTATGTCCTTTAAAATAGATCTAGCCACACCTCTTTGTCATTCATTGATATAAAGCTGATTTTTATCATCGGCACATTTTAATTCTTACTACCGATGAGATCCCTCATGTGTTTCACTGGGAGTGAGTCAGAAGTTAGCCCATGTAGGACCTACCCACTAAGAGTTCATGTGTTTTTTGGTTTATATTTCATTGGATACCTAAGATGTCTCTTCTGTTGATTATCTTCTCACTGTTTCTGATTATTTTTTGATGTTTTCATATACTTGTTCTCTAATATTCCTCAAGAGATATAGGTAGAGTTTATGATTAATCTAGTGTCGGGTACACATCCAATATTGATACCTTCTAATCATATTTCACCAATAAAGTTGAAATAATGAAAACATTTGTTGGATTACCTACTAAAAAATGGTTTCGTTCATCTTATCATTTATCTGTGGCCATCCCCTATTCTCTTTGATAAGAAATTAGATGGTTCAATTCGTTTATTTGTATATATCAGAAGATAATCAATGTGTTAGTTAGGGAAAAATATTTTTTTTTCACGTGGATGATCAATTTTATCAGTTAATTGTTTAAAAGAGGTTTTCAATGATTTATATTTTTTCTGGAAATCATCAGCTCAGAGTTCAGAAGTTTTATATACTGAAAATGGATTATTAGAGTCGGTATGGACAATATAAACATCCTATAATGCAATTTGGTATGACTAATTCTATTTTAGTTCATATGGCTATGATGAATTATGAATTCCATAAAAATATTGAAACATTAGTGGTTTTGTTCAGGGACAATATAATTTTTTATTAAAAATTAGAGAGCGAGCATGAGAACCATCTGAGTTTGGTTCTAGAAATTTTTTATAAGTCAACATTTTTATTAAAGGGCTATAAAATTCTATTTGTAGATTTAGGAATTGAAGTTTTTGGGGAAAATAATATCTAAACCAGAATTATCTGTAGATCCAAAGATGGTAAAGGTTGTTTTTTCATTAAAGGAACCACCGAATAAAATTGAGATACAAATATTCCTAGGTATTTCTAGATACTGAATTTTTTTTGTAAAGTATTTCCAAAACCTAGCATCACTTTTGACTACTTTTACCAGTAATTCAGTGAAATTGACATTGGATATGATGTTTTATAAATATTTCAATGAACTTAAAGGGATTCCAACATCAGCTCATATTCTATTATTACCAAATCCTAGTATGGGATATGTGGTGTTTTGTGATTCTTCTACAGCTTGTTTGGGATGTGTTCTTAGGAAATATGATTAGGTGTTTGCTTAAGGATCTTGATAACATCTAACACATGAAAATAATTTCCCCTCACATGATTTAGAGCATGTTGTAGTCATGTAAGCACTCAAATGTATATGAAACTATATTTTTTGTGGAGGGGATCCTGGTCTCCTCTGATCATATGAGTATGAGTTATATTTTTATCATAAGGACATAAATATCATGCTAATATGATGTGTATAATACATTAATATGATTGAATTAAATATCACGTACACTCCATGGAAGGTAAATGTCTTTGCAGACTCTCTTATCAGGAAATTACCATCACATGCAATATTGGAATCAAAGGAATAATGGTTCCATATAAGGGTTTTTACTCAGTTTCACTTGGACGCTCAGGAGAATGTTTCTGGAATGGTTTTTACTAGTGTTTTGTTATAGTCATATTTTATGTAGTCTATTTTGATTAGTCATCATCTAGATAATGGGATTCCGAAAACTCCGGAATGCCTTTATGGTGGGGAGATTATTTTGGGTTGGTGTATCTCTTCATAATGAATGATTATATTCATGAAAAAGGTTTTCATACAAGAATCCTTGAGGAGTTCAATCATGTTCCATTGTAATAGATCTATATGGCCCATTCATCCAGGAACTATAATGATGTTTTACAACCTGAGGTAGTGATTTTGACGGGTGGGTATGAATCGTGACATCGCAGAGGTTATGTATCACTATTACACATGGAAACAGTTAAATGAAGAGAACATAAAACCTTATTGGCTGGATCATATTCTTCTAGTACCAGTTTGAAAATGGGATGAGGTATCAGTGAAATTAATTTTTATATTAATGAGGTCTCAATGGAGGTGGAATTACTTATAAGTGGTTGTTGATTAGTTAATGTAGTCGACTAATTTCATTCTAAAAAAGAACACCATTGTTGCAAAAGAAATGGGTAAGATAGATGAGTAATAGATTATGAGGTTACATTGGAGTCCATATTTAATTATTTTAGATAGGGAATATATGATTACCTAATGTATTTATGGGAGTATATGAGAGGTAATGTGAGCTTAGGTAATGTTGAGAACATCTTACCATCCACAGACAGATGGTCAAACAGAGGGAGTAATTTACATTCTAAAGGATATGCTTCATGCATCTGTTGTGGATTTTGTAAGATCACGGGATAACAATTTGGGACAAATTTATTAATTTTTTGACAATAGTTATATGTCATTAATAATAATGGATCTCTTTGAGTCATTGTTTTGTCTCATACGTAGATAAAATATTTGTTAGGATGATGTGGGTGGAGAATTTTTATTTGTACCAATGTTCGTTCAAGAATATTCTATAATGATTCGTGATGTATAACGATGTTTGGTTATAACCTATAGTAGACCGAAATCATATGAGGACTATTGGTATCGACCTTTGGACTTATCCGTATGTGACTGGGTTTTCATTAATGAATCTACTCGGTTGGGTCACCATCAAAATAGTAAATAGGGAATCATGGATCTAATATATGTTGGACCATTTGAGGTCACTGATCGGATCGAACAATTTTCATATCGATTTTCATTTACAATTCCATAGATAGGTATTCTTGATATTTTTCGTATATCTAATATATAGAAATACCATCCTTATCCAACTCACATTCCGAGTTATGAAGAAATGGATTTTGACTGAAATGCTTCTATTCTAGAGAAACCATTTCAGATCTTTGAATCTCAAGTGATTGTCTCATGTAGGAATTCAATTTAATTGGTCAATTTTATATGAAAACAAGGATAATATTATCAAGGGACTTGGTAATGTTAATCATTGATGAAGGATAAGTGGCCTCATCTCTTTTAGGGGATAACAACTTCCGCAAGACTTCCCTGGGATGGATATTATATAGTGTGGGGATTTTTTAACATCTTGCTCCCATTTAATCATGAATTCCGTTAAAATAATCATGGGTTTTCCCTCCATTGATATTGGGAGGATGACTATAATGATGAAGTCAATGTTTTGTTGGACATTCACTAATAATGGTTCATTTCATCAAGATCTATAAAGATTTAAACTTGTGTAACTTGATTAAATGACTTTTAATTATTGCTAGATGTTGATCAGGAAAAAATACTTCATGTTCTAGAAGTATACATGTCGTGACTATGACTTACATAAAGAGACTTATAAAAAGGCCAGTTTTGAATCTCATATGACAGGTTATTCCACATATTTTTATACTATGGATTTCACAATGTTTAACTATGTTATAATTCATGAGAAGGAATGAATCTAGTTTTCCAAATAGTTGAAATTTATTATTCATGATGTATTCTCCAAAAATCATGTCTCTGAAACCGAAACTATTCTTAAGTTATTTTTAAAGACTCCACTCCACCTAGATTGATATGTTTGACACTTGATCTCTATACCAATTTTATTGCATCTATCGGAGTGAGTAACTATTGTATTCTTATGTTGCCTCTGATCATATTACCACCATTGGGTGAGGGAGTTGGTTTCATTGGTCTATGGTTGGTTATTCACCTTATTTCCTACCAAGATTTGTTGTGTGATCTCGTTCAGAAGGCCTTTTCTTCCATTGTACAATGTACTTAGGGTGTTCATCTTAGAGGTATGAGGGGTTCTTCTCTTCTAGAAACCCTTTGCCTTCAAATTAAATAAATATTGAGGTATATTTTATTATATGGCTGTAGTTTATGTTATTGGGTTTTCATTGTTTCTAGATCCTATTACGGGTGTTGGTAGCAAGAATTTTGAGGTAGGGGGTTCCATATCAAGCCTATGATAATGGATATTTTGGTTTTTGACAACAAACTGATTCATATTGAAATTGTTATCTTTGTTTTGTGTGTGTTGAAATTGGATTTTAACAATAAATGGTTTCCCCTAGTTATTAGAAAATGAAAATAAAAAGGGTATTTAAAACGGATTTGAAATTGTTATTTTGAAATGGTTTTGAAATGGTTTTCAATGAATGGAAATGAATTATAAAAATGGAATATGGGTTAACTTTGGAATTTTCGTGGAATGATTATGTTGGGGTTATCATCGATTGTTTTGTGATTATCAAGGAGGTTTCACTAGGTGTATTTCTTCTGTTTCCTAGGCTCATTGTTTTATGCGATCGATATTTACATTGGGGGGGGGGGGTTACCAAGGTGGTGTTCATCTTTTTCCTAGGACTATTATTCTAGGATTGGAATAGGTGAACTTTATTGATTATGGAATTATTAGTGTATATCCTAGACCTGTAGTATTTTTTGGTGTTTTTATACCGGTTATGTTTTTGTATTACATGGAATTATGAGTTATCCTTTATATGCATGTTTCTGCTTATGGAAAATGATATTGAAAATGATCTTTTAAATTGATATACCTACTTTTCTTTAGAACTGATGAGGAAGAAAAATGTTTACCATGTTTTCTATAATATTTATTTATTGTTAATCATTCAATGTTTTTATATAATACTTGAATACATGAATTGTTATAAAATGACTTGTTATAGAACAACGGGGTGAGATTCTACCGATCTTGTTCACTCACACCCTATGAACCTCTCTGGTGTGTAGACCATTATTTTATTTTAGTGTAGGTAAAGGTAAGGTGTCCTGATAAAGTGGTGAGGTTCATGCCAATTTTCTGGGTAGATGGTGGTGAGATGTTCAGATTCCATCGATACCATCATTTGGAGTAGCTATTTGTTTTTTAGTCCTTTCTTGCTCAACTTTTCAGAGAGTTTTTATATTCTTTTGAACCTATTAGTGTTCATTTTTTTCATACTGTGATATAACATGTATCTTGTTCATACTCTAAAATTTAGCATTGTTTTATATATATTATATGTGTTTGTTTAGGTTATGTAAAAAATTTCCTAATATTGTGTTGTTTGATGCTCGAGTGCTTGTTTCTAGCCTATGGGGATTTGGAATTCCCTTAAGGTATGTGACAGATTGGGTATGGTTCAAGGTTTCACTGTAACCCAGGTCAGTTCATTATAAACAAACTACAAAAAAACATCATAAAAAATATCCTTAATATATTCTAAATTAAATATAATTATTGAAATCAATGTTTAACTCATTCATTTAATTTTTCATTGCTAAAATTTAATAACCCATTATTACCTCAAATTATAAGATCATATATACCCTAATGTTTATAAATACATTTAAAACATATGTCTTGAAAATTTATATAAATTATTTCCCATATAATACTTCATGTTAAACCTAAGTGTTGCGTATTGTTATCCCACAATAACATTAACCTCAAAATAACTTCTCAGTATAACATCATAATCTAAAAATTTTTCTAAACCCCTCTCTGTTACAAACCGTAACAACTGATGTCCCACACAACAAGAAACAATGCTAAAAATATAGACATAACATTTTTGTATTTCATATCGATAAATGTGATCTAATCCTTAAATTATAAAACAAAAACTAAAAATTGGAAATGCTACATCACATCCATTAAAAATTAACTTTTAGGATTTGAGTTTTAGCATATTAGGAAAAAATCGTAACAGCTCGGTTCATAAAAAAATTGGTTCATAAATATTACCATAATCTTATATTATACCAAGAATTTTATATTAATTGTTACATATTTAAAATATCACATAAAATTGATTACATATAAAAGGTTCCTAAATAAAAATTATTTATCATCAATCATCATAACAAAGGAATTAAAAAAATATGAAATTGTGAGTTCAGATGTTTAGTATGGGAAATAATGGATGTTATAAACCAATGATCATATACAAGATAATGATAATAAAAATGGTTTATGATAATTAATTTAACATAAAAAGTTCTCAACAAATCATAGAAGTATTATAAATCAGATGTATTTAATAAAACCTTGTCATTTAAACTACTTGAACCATAAGAACGAGAAATCATAATAACTCAATAATGAATCATAATATCATTTAATAAATGTGTGTGGAACCATCCTAGGTATATAAATAGATTAATTAGTTAATATGAAATTACATCACCATCTGACCAATAATCAACATCTATTTCCATAGTGGATCTTTCTAATCAATTTGTTCCCATAAAAGATCAAGTAATTCTATTAATTATAATAACCGAGTAAGAATTTTAACTTGTTTCCCATAAAATTATCATGACATATAATACATATAAAAATTCATTGGAGGGATACATATGTATTACATGTATAACATGAAAAAATATATATGTGTATTATAAGATTATAAAAAACTTATCATATAAAAAAACTTTAAATAAATTTTTTTCATACACTTTTTATCAGAGCATAACCCATGGAAAATAAATGGTTTTCACTAAAATTTATTAATTTAATCATATTCATGAACCATTGGATGAATAATAAGGATGGTATAATTATATAATATAATAATTAAACCCTAATTATAAAAAAAATTCATTTTATATGGATAGTGTTTTGGAAAGACGACTTGGAATAGTTTTCCATGAAAATAAATTTTCCATTTAAAAACAATTATTTTTGTAGAAAAGTGTTATATATTCAATTGAAAACATTGCACCAGAAAATAAACTAATGAATATTTCAATAAAGTAAGAAATTAATTTACTAGTCTTGATGGGGTGAATATCCTCTCTTTAAATATTAGTAAAAAAAATTTCCCAGGTTTTTTTCAATCAGAAATGTCATTAAGTACTTTATTTGAAAAACAACAAAAGTATTCATTACAAAACATCTTATAAAAAGTAAAATATGGGTAAAAATTAATTTTAAATTTTTTTTAGAGATTAGTAACACATGTTTGAAATTGTATAGGAAAATGGGCATGGAAGAGAAATATTCCCCAAGGTAAACATAATTGTACACAATCCTAAATAATGATAAGATTGTGAAATAAACACCTTATCACATTGGTATCTTTTGAATTGTAATCATCAAGAAATAATTTAATTTATTCAGATATAATTATAAATTAATATTAATGAATAGAATCATATAATATATTCATGGGTACTCTATAAGCCACACAAAATGAACTATTGGAGTATAAGGAATGTGTCCCAGAGATATAAAAGTGATACGAAAATACCTTACATTGAGTCTAACTCCACATGTACGATAATTATCAACAAAAATAAAAAATGAGGTTAATTATTTACATTCTTAATAATATTTTTATGTTTATTATTATTTTTATTTCATTTATTAAGTTTTTATAAAAAATAGATTAGAATTTTTATTCATGTCAGATTTTTTTGTGATATTTGGTAGATATGTCCAAAATGACATTAGTTGGCTGACTATGGTCAATGGGTTCATCATTACATTCTCTCTATAATAATTATTCTGAAATAATTACTATTATTATATAATAATTTTACCATTGAATAATCCCATTAAATATGGTTATGAAAAATGATATCTATGAAATATATTAATCTTAGGTATCTCTTACTCCCACGTGTCCTTCCATCTGCGTTCTATGCTCCACGACATCCTACCTTCCATGTCCTTCCTCCACGTACATCGCTTTTTCCAATTCTAACTTATTACAATGTAAAAAAACCTAGGTTATCTCTTCCACTCAAGCAATCGACCCGCAATTCTCCATGCGCTCCATCCCTCTCCGCTGTGTCGATACTCTGCGCTTACTCTCTCGCTCGGACTATACAACAACGATAATCAGTGCACGGAATCGTCAACATCCCTCTCGTGGTTTCCATCCCTCCAACATTGGATTTATCCATCTTGTACAGCTCCCTCTCCCTATTGACTACCATATAAACCTCCACCTCCTCCATCACCAGCTCATCCACCTCCTTCACCTCCGCCTCTATCACCTACGCATCTGACACCATCGCCTTTGGCACCTCCACCATCTTCTAGGGTTCCCAGACAGATTTTGTCTTCTCCATCAGACACCTCCATCGCCTTTGATTTATAATTCATCATTAACCAGGTACACTTCCACTTTATACCATCTTTACCCATCAATATAATCCCTTTCACCTCCTTCTTTGGAGTTCCATTGATTTCTCACATGGTTTGCGGTTAATGATGTCTCTACTATGGTTTACCTCCCAAAAAATCCGTCCATTTATACACCATTGACTATATTGGAGTTCACCCAACAACCTCTTCACAAAGCTATTCAGCATCACTGACACCTATTATTTCCATCAAAGATCTTCATTTATATTCCTTCTAATATCTTGAAGACAGATGGACATTTACAAATTGCACAAATTGAACCGTTTCAGCATGCATACAATATACGATCTCTTTTCCTTCATAACAGCTTTGCATAAATAATATCACAATTTAAGAATTACATTTAAATGTATTCATACATAATCTAATAACTGTATATAAATTAATCTTCAATCACAAATAAGTAATTGGGGGTTTATTATGTTCGGTCATCAACCATGTCTATAAAAGTTTCTGTCTTCAAAAATACTAAAGATCCAAACCATCAGAAAATGCATGTTCTTCTCAATTTTTATAAAATTTTTCCCTTCAGTCGGTGAATTATTATTTCTAGTTACCCATGATATTTTCAAACATTAATATATTACATCTCCAATTCTAATTATCCAATTACATCCAATCCTAATTCTGTTAAGCCAATGTTACTTTATTTTTTACTTTTACCATCATTAGTTTTTATGATATCTTTTATCTAACACTATTTTCATATTCAAACATTTATAATATAAACTTTTAGTTTGTAATAATGATATTATATATGACATATTAATCTATTCATGCAGTGTTTGGATTTCAGGAGGTGTGTTCACATTAGGGAACAAGTATTTGCATGGGAAGGTTTCAGTTGAGATGAACTTGGTACCTTGGAAATCAGAACTTCTTTCTATGTAAGCTTATTCGACTATATAATCTAATTATTATGTTGACATATTTGTCTCTCTATATGTGGTATTCAATAATATAATTCATGTATGGAAAAGTGGGATAGAACTCTAATTATTTGTTTGAGCGTGTTATGTTAGAAACCACAATTGATGTTGTTCCTGGTTTTTTGTGTAACCACATGCTTGAGTTTTCAATACATTTATTCTCTGGTGGAAATTTACTGTGATTTTTTCATCATGCATGGATTTTAATGAGATGGTACTCTCTAAGAGGGTTGGAAGGTTACTCTTCACGCAGATTGAACTATTTCCAGATGCATACAGTATATGGGTTTTTCCTTCATAACAGCTCTATATAGTTAATCTCCAGTTATAAGTATTCCATTTAACATAATTTGTGGATGAGGTCTCACTTCTATATATAGAGTTATGTTCATGGATTTCATAGTTTTTTATATTAGAAATCATTACGTTTATTATTCATCATTGTGCCAATTTATGCATATATTGTTTTATTCATAGATGCTGAAATGGTGGTCATTTTCATTATGGTATGTTATCATCATGATATTTAGGTACTGTTTAATTAACCTATTTGAGAAGTAATGAAATTGTTTTTGTTTGCATCATTATGTAATGTTATTGAAGTTTTTTCAGTGTTTTATTCATAAATGTGTTAATTTATACCTCTAATTTTTGATTCATTGATGCTGAAATGGGGGTCATTAACATTATGGTATGTTATCAATGTGAGATTTAGGTAATGTTTAATTAACCTTTTTGAGTAGTGATGATATGGTTTTTTTGCATAATTCTGTAAATTTATTGAAGTTATTTCAGGGACCTATTTATTCATATTTATTTAATATAAAAATTCATATTATACTTCTCTATTAATATCTATTCAAATTTTAAAACTAGAATATATTGGTTTTCTATTTTTTATATTTCCATTTATTTTTCATTTTATATTTCACTTTATATTTCACTTTATATTAGTTCATGTTGTACTAAAATTGTATATTACATTTCTATTTTTATAGTTGTTTCAATTTAACTTCATATTGCAGTTTATATTAAAGTTTATATTGCATTATTATTTTTTGAGATTGAATTTCCCTTGTGGATTATATTATCAGGCATGTTGATTCTTTGTGCAGAAAAAAATTTCCTTCTTCAAGCATGCATTATAATGCATGCAAATATGTGAGTTTGGCAGATACTCTTGATTTATGTTTTCCAGTGATTCATATTTTTTCTTCTATATATACAGTTGATTCCATTGGTTTTATATGTACATCATTAAACCAACTCATTGTATCATATCCCATAGTTTTGTTATTTACTTGAATCTTGTGTTTCCTTAGAGTTTTTAATAAATTATAGCAATTAATTACTTCATTGTTTTTCACCGAGGTATTTTAAAGCATTCTTATGATGAATGATTTTATGTGGCTCTTGAGGATTGTTTTGCGTTATGTCCCCTTTGACGACCATTATAGGTTATTACAGTAGGTTTGACTCCTACAATATTAGTACATTGTTACTGAATTATGATTACTCCAGCACAACTATTCAAATTTTTAATATTAGTGTCATAATATAAATGATGACTATAGTCATTTTTTAGAACTGTTCAGAATCTTTTTTTTATTTTGAATGATGTTTTTCTATAGGGAAAACACCTAGACCAACCTTATTTCATGAAAAATACAATTATAAAATAATATGTTTCATAGAATTAAGTGATAAATGAAATTAGATATGACATATAATGTATGAAAAATCATCTTTTCATCACATTTGATTTTAACTAACATTACTTCTCCATGTGTTCATATGTTTACCATGTGAGAATTTTTACCCAACTACAGTCTGATTCCAATGCATCAAAGGATTCACTTGGAACTACACTATCTCATTCATGTGAAATTTGATACGAACTGACTGAATTATTTAGCAATACTCTCTAGGAAATACTACAGTTTGACCATTTATTTTATTTTCATATTTTATTTCTTTATTATGTTTTTCAGAAAAAACTGTATTAGACTGTTGTTTATACAATGGTTAATTAAATATGTTTACACTATTTTCTAAATGATTTTATTTCATGGATATCGCAAGACATATGTTCCCTATTTATTTGTTTTCTATGATCCATATCATGTTTAAAACTTCATTTTCATGTGTCTAAATCACAAATTAGTTCATCATGTTTTAACATCTTCTATCTAGATGTTTTATTTTTCTATTTGACCTATTTTCACTCAGAGAGTGACATACATAGATTTTTTTTGCAGAGGATGTGAACCTTTTGGATAGGTATATGTATAATTGTTAATTTTATTCCATCCATCGTTGTATCTCAAATTTCTCAATTTATTTCTATTCAGTGTGAGCATAGATGGAAGATATTATGTCTTGAAAATTTCTAATGGTCTAGATGATGAGGATAAACAACAAATTTCAGGGAAACTTGCCGCTGCTCTTTAAATATTAGGAGATGATGATTCAAAGCATCCACTGATTTTTTGGAATTTCCATAAGTAGGTAGATGTGTGATTTACAATTTAATTCTCGATCTCTTGTCCCCTCTTGCATGATTGTGGGAATCTTGTAGCTTTGAAGATGGATATTTGTAAAATGTGAAATCATTTCTGGGTGACATTCTACAACTTCAACTTATATTTAATGACTGATACAGTTCAAAATACAAACATTAATACTTATGTTGAATATATGAATTTCCAATATCCATTTGAATGTTCTTTTCATTCATGTATTTAAATTCCCTCTGACGATAATATTTTTTTTATTCTTCATATATTCTCATAGATGTTTTCAAATTTATTTATATATTCAATATTTATGTTCTTTATTTTCCTTATATATACTCTTATATGTTTTCCTTGTATTCTCCGACATGCATGTCTATGTTTTATTTTGTATGGTGTTGATATAAATATGTTTTATTTTCTATATATATTCTCCTATATTCTCTAATATTTTTTAAATATTCTCATAAATATTCTCCTAGGTTATTTTCTTTTGCTTATTTTCCTTTTATGTTTTCAACTCTATATTTTGTCCAATTGTATTCCAATATTAAGTATCAATATTTTTTCCAATATATTCAAAATTCATGTTATTAATTAACATTGAAATACAGTTTTTTCTTCTAGAAAATAATCATTAAATTCATTTCTTTGCGAATGCATGAGTGAGTACTAGTACGTTACAATTAGGGAGATGATATACCATACACATGCATGAGTAATGATTTCATTTTTCAACTATAATTATGGAAGGAAGGTGACTATTATTTTATCATTACATAATTATTATGATATAATATATATAATATTACTTATTATTATTATTATATATATATATATATCATATAAGTGTTGTGGTGACGAAAATGAATCACATCGTTTCACAGAGGTGGTATTCCACACGTACGCTCAAAGGAAAATATTTATTTACTGAATGGATTGGTATGATTGTTATGATATATAATCTATATAGTGTGATAAATTTGTAATTAATATCATAAGTTATCATTAATGACATCATTATAACAAGTTATGATAGATGATGGTGGAAAACTAATTACAATAGTTTGTGAGGCGATAGTCAGCCATATAAACAAATGATCAATTCATCTATAATTTGATAGATATTGAACATTGATATAGGTTAATAAAAAAATAACATATATTAATATTTAAGATATTCATGTTATTTATTATCATTGTTTAATATTATTTGAATGAGTTAGAAGGAGATACAATACTGAATTTCGTGATAAAAAATTATACCCCTCATTTGGAAAACCTCATTTTCATGTCACCTTAAGACCAATAAGGACAGTTTTATTCCTATTAAAATACCTATATAATGAGGTTATAGATTATAATAAAGTATTATGGACGTTACTGATAGAAAAATGTCATTTTTTATATGTGATTCAATGAGAAGGATATGTTTTCTTTTATAAGAGAGGGGGGAACTCATTGAATTTATAAAGTATTAAATAAATATAATTTCTTATTCAATTAATAATTGGTCCAACACATTTAAATTATAATATAGATTGTGTATGGGTCAATATAATATACTAAAATAATTTTTTGGATATTATCTGGTCACATTTTTTCCCTTATCAGTTTATTTTAAACCCTCATGTACTGCTTTTTAACATACAATGACAATATGATCTTTTACTCATTAAGTGTTAATATATATACATCAAAAAGAAAAAGGCACATTAATGGACCAATGATTATATTATAACCATATAAACTCACTTTTAAGAACAATTTTGATATGAATTTTATCTCATTTAATAATGTATTATTATTTCATAATATCAATATGGTCTATTTTTTTAACTATTCATTATATTGACATTAATAATGTCACGATTAAACATAGATTTCAAGAAATATTTAATCCATACAGGATAATTATATTTAATCTATTATTATTTTAAATCCTTAATAATCTCAAACTATAATACATTATAAATTTTCATATTATTTATATCCATTTTCATGAATTAACTAAGTATTGCATCAGCATTATGAAATCATTTTAGGTAATTATTTCTACAAAACAATTGAGAATAAATAAACATGAAGAATATAAATATTTTATATTTTAATATAAAATTTATTCTCAAATGTATACTCTTGAAAACCCCATATTAAGAATATTGTATTTATTAAAAACAAGAGTGTGACATGTTTGAAATTTATTGAAATAAAATACTATAAATGTGATAATCTCAACCAAATGGGTAGAATATTATATTTAACAAAATTTTAGATTAATATAGGTTTATTTTTCTCATAAAATATAATTAATGTAAGAGTTCAAGTCATTTTATAATTCATCCCACTTTATTTTCGACATGAATTTTTGAATTTATCTTTTTTCCATTGTATAAAATATGAAGGATACTATTCATTTTAATCACAATAAAGGGGAAATATTTTATAAATTTGGACCTCAAGATTTAAAATATGAAATAATATTTTAATGTTTTAAGAATATAGTTTTATATAATAACTTTAAAATTAAACAGTCAAAACATGCTGAAAATTGATATAAAAAAATTACCATTTTAAAATGTAAAATATTTTTATTCTAAATTTCAGTATAAAAATAATTTAAGAAACAATAATTAAATATTGTTAAGTAAAAACTAACTAATTAAATATTACGAATAATTCAAAATTTTATTTTAATATTTAAATAATTTTAATGAGAAATACTACCTCCAATTAAAATATTTATTTTTCATATTCAATGAAAAATCAATAATTACATAAAATTATAAAGAATTTATTTTAGTAAAATTTTGACAAGATAAATTTAAAAAATTAATTCAGTATCTTACATACATTTTTTTAATACATTTATATATTTATAATAGTTTTCTATGATAAAATAAAATAAATCTCATTTTTCAAGAAAAAATCATTTTGATGAATAATTTTTTTTTTTTTTAAAATGTGTGATTATATAATAATATTTTTGTAGTATATTTATTTTAATTGTAACCTTTATATTTATTTTATAAATTATTTTATTCAACTTATACCACTTAATTAAATAGATAGGATATAAATACAAATTTAAATAACAAATTTTTTTTCATTTAAGATTAGAGTTGTATATATTCTAGGATATAAATTTTATTTTTAAAATTATTGGATATTAATTTAAACCACCATTAATAAATTGTCTCCATCTAATTTAACGTTTTACTTGGTAACCCATGTTTTATGTTTCAAAATAACTTATATTGAAATCCCACATTTTAATAAAGATTCATGAAAATCAAATTTGTTAATGTCTTCCTACATGTAAAAATTTATCATAAAAAATATCGTAAACAATGGGATAAAAGGGTAATTTTTTACATTCAACATAATTTATTGAGATATAAGGAATTACATTACTAAATATTCTATAATCATTATGAAATATACCAACATTAAAATAATGTTTTATCATTTAATAAAACCCCCCAAAATATCTTATTTTTCTCTAAATGATGAGTATTTAAGATGATTTGTTATGCTTAACTAACTAAAAAAACTTTTAATGGCTCTCATGATACAAAAAATAATTAAAAAATATTCCTCTTGAAATTAAAAATTAAAAAACCAAAATTGGTTGAAAATCATTAAATGATTCCCATGAAAAAAGTATTCATATGAGGAAAACTACTTTAATCCCCAAAATTCAACAACAACACCCAATTATCAACATAGAACATTAAATAAATAAAAATTCTAAATATTCCTCTAAATATTGTAGACTGATATTAAAACCCAAAAAATTATACGGTTTGATCACATAGTCTTCGAAGATAAAATTAGTTCTTATCGTCCAAAATGTGAAATCCTTAAACATATAATCTACGCAATATGGTAATCAGTATTATAAATAACCAAAATAAATATAAATACATAATATAATAATTTTTGGATAAAATATAAAATCAATCCTATATTTATTAAATAGAATTTTATAATATTCATTTTACAATAATCATACAGTGTTAACAGAGTAATGAATATCTTCAGATATTACATTAATCATTTTACACTAAATAAATTTCTAATCCCATAATTATGTATACAATTAAAAATATATTCCGATAATGTACTTATCTTTTATCTATTATATATTTTAAATAATGTAAAAATGAATATTGACTATTACATCATGTAGGCAAGTGATAGGAGAATCACCCTTGTTTCTCTTTGGCTGGGGGTTGCTGCCTCACAGCATTTTCTGATGTGATGGATTTTCCCCCAACCTATAGTTTTAATTTTATCAAAAACAATAAAAATTTAATACATGTAACATTCCCATGAATGTGATAAAAATAATAAAAATAACTCTAATATTTTCAATATAAATGAATATTCTAATCTCAACGTTATATCATTACATGAGTTTTTTATCTTAAAAATATAATAACCCAATGTTACCTAAAATATATGGTCATATGAACATTAATTTTTATAAATAACATTAAATCATTTATCCATAAAATTTAAATTACTTATTTGTAAAATAAAACATCAGGTTCTACTCATGGTTTACATATACACATATAGAAATATAATTATCCTCCTTAAATTTCTATCACATGATACCTTTAAAGGGGAGTTTAAGACACTATAATTATTGTCATCCACATACATATAAACACATGTCAGTATCCAAAAATTATAAAATATCTTCTCTTGGAAACATCCTAATAGAAAATGTTTTCTAAACGATACTCTATGAAAAACAGTAACAGTATGAGACCAACACTTCCAGATCTAACACTATAAACATAAGTGTAAAAATTCTATATTTTATGATTATAATTGTGAAAAAATTATTTCCATAAAAATTTACTATATAAATATTAAAATTTGGATCACTGATATTCCCAATTTTCTTTTAGAATTAGTGTTTTAAATAATTATGAAATACTCATAACAACATGGGTTCATAAATAGTTATTTATAATAGATCAATATCATCTCTTATTATACCATCAATTCATATTCCATTTTATATCATTAAAAGATCCCATAAAATTACTTACATATAAAAAATTTATAAACAGAAATAATTTATTTTTATTATTCATTAGCTAGTTAAAAATAAAATAATATCTCAGATCAAATGTTTTGTAAGGTAAAATATGGTATATATAAATAAATGATAATATAAAATAATAGGATAATAATAAAGGATTATTATAATGGACATAAAATTAAAAGGTCATATGGTTTATGAAAAATATCATAAAAATTCGGTGATGTATTATTAAATTTGCATTTCAAAATTCTTGAATCAAAAGAATGAGAAATCATCACAAATCATTAATGAAACATTGTAACACCACGAGATTTTATGATATAGATTTTATATAATTTCATTGATATATTTTATTTTATGTAAAACCAATATAATCTTGTGAAACATGCAACACTGTCTAAGCTTACAGTATATATAACACTATGCTTACCTTGTGTTACACACAATTTCGGGTTCTTTTGATAAAATTCATTTTACTAAAAACATAGATTAAGGGAGCTAATAAATATTATTATGTTACCTTATATCCTAACCATTATAAAATAGGACACTAACAACATTAAATTCATTATAAAAATAATAATAATTCTTTGGGGAGAAACAAATTATAAATAAAAATAAAAACCATTTTAAATACAATGAAATGTTTTTCAGCAATACAATTTAAATTCAGATAAGTGCTTTTACAAAATAATTAAATCAGTCATGATTTATATTTAATGAAATAAATGTGTAATATATTAATTATAAATCATATTTTATGTTTTCAAAACTTGATATATGTAGAAATTCAATGTTCTTGATAAAAGAAGTATTTTACAAAAAATATAGTTTTTCACCATTAGAAGGTGAAAGTTTTTTAAATCTTGTTTTTGGACCCATATATAAGTTAAATTGGAAAAATAGAAATCTTGTTTCTAATAATGAAAAAATAATTTATTCTGGATAATATTTTAGTATTTTTCATATAATTTCATATTTTAATGAATAGTGACAAATATAGCAATTTACTCCCAAACTACTTTTTCATCTAAATAATTTATAATGAGAGATTATCCATCGAATTATTTTTAATGTATAATTATATTATGTTTTTATCATTTAATAAATTTTTTTTAACATGAATTAATTTCACATTGAAATTTGTTATAAACATGTGTCAATAATTTGAGGATGTTTTCTTTTTAAAAACCCATTTTATCATTCCCTCATCATGAATAATTTTAATTTAAATACTGCAATATTTTTTAAAAAAAATTAGCAATAGATTCCATATTTGTAATAAGTGGTTCAAAATAATTTTATTAGGTCAATTTTATTTTATTGATATTATGATTAGTAACTACGATAATTGTAATTTATGGTTGTTGAAGGTAAATTAGGTAATTTATGTAACAAATTAATATGATAAGGACAATACAATAACCCTAACACCATCCAATATCCTATTGGATGAGTATCCATATACCATTAAAACCAAATGATCAAAATTGAGTCTTTTAAAAGACTTATTCCATGATTAGAATAAATATTATTAAAATAAAAGAAAGTGACATGAACGTGACATAATCTCTCCCTCTTATATTTTATAAGTATAATAATATTAATATACTGATAAACATGACAAAACAACGATAATAAATACTCTCCTAAAATATAATAATATTATATACATCATGGTAATTTATTTATAATTTTTAGAGACTAAATAATTAAATTAATGGCTTATATAATTATGTTAAAAAATTATATCATTAATGAAACATCAAGAAATGAATTTTAATTAAAACGATAATAACCATTAAATGAGAAAAAACATGAAATAATCATAGAGGTATATTATATCTAAACCATAATCTTCTAAGGGTTATGTTATTGACCATTTGGAAGTAAATGCAAAGGATTATAACATTTATAATATATTAATTAATGTAGAGTGAATGTTGTCACATTCACATTTCTAATAAAATATAATTTTAAATATTGGCTTCATGAAAATATATATTCTTCTATAAATAATCTTATATATTCTATAAAATTTATCAAAATCGTGGTATTGTTTTTTATTTTTAGTGAAAAATAAGTATATTAAATATTTCTTGAAAACAGATGTAGAAATTATTTTATTACGAGAAATATAAATTGAATGATATTAAAAATATTAAAATAAATAATATTTGTTAAAATTAATATCTCTAAAAAATATTCTATGACCAATTTGGTATATAATAAAATATTATTTGTAGACTAAAATATTTTATTGATATTTTTAAAAATCTATGAATTGGATTGTGCCAAAATTGACGCTATTGATATATTGTTAAAATAATGTTTTCCTAAATTTAATGAAATGTCTAATAAATAATTAAAAATAATCAAAAATAATATTCTATTAAATAGTAAAAATCATTATTGTATGTTTTATTTGACATAAATATGTAAAATTAAAAACTTATAGTGTTGGAAAAGTGGTTACATTAGTAAAAATTAATATATATATATATATATATATATTAATTAAAAATATAAGGCCTAAACTTACATCAAAACTTGTGTATATTATATGGGATGATAATATTACAATATTTTCATATCATATATTATCATAAATCTCAATTTTAGGTAATTGGATTGATTTTTAAAAATAATATAAATTAAATAGTTTCACAAATTCCAATAGTGCCTCCCACATCAATTATAATTGGGCACCACCTCCCTCAAATATTCCCACCCCATTGTTCATTGAAGAATAAAAAACTCTGACCATTTCCATTATAAACCACCCTAGTAACATTTTAAAGGTTTTTTTATTTTCAAAAAACAAATTCAAGTATTTCTAAGAGGATATTTAGAGAGTGATCCCCGAAGAAGAGGGAAATTCATAACCAACATTTCAAAATATTTTCTTCTTCTACTTTATCTTCTTATGTTGTTTCCATTATTATATAATAAATCTAGTATTAAATATATTATGAGATGTTAATATGGTTACTAAACAACAATTTTCCACCTTATATCCAACTAATGAAAAAAAATCAACATGCATGCTTACATATAGCTTACCATCTCCAAGAAGTGGTCTAATCTATTTTTCATCACAAATATAATTGGAAGGGTATAATGATGGATGTAATAAAAATATATAATAATTATAACATTTTATTTATTCTGGAAAAAACCTATATATAATTCACTTCAATAATTATATCGATTGAGGAAATGATACTATCGTTTGTGCGTACTTACGGACTACCATCTCTACAACATGATGAGATTCATTTTCCTTATTTACATATCATAAATTTTTAAATATTTTTATTTATTAATTAAAAATAATATATAATACTTTAATTACATTCTATAAATGATATATCTAGAACCAATTAATAATATGGTGGGATAATATGAAAAAACATACTTAAAAATACGAAACAATCAACACCAGAAGGAAGAGTAATATTGTAATATTATTAAACAGGTGATAATATGATATTAAATAATATAATAAATATAAATATGGTTATTTAATAAGATAATAATATTAATTAATCAATAATATATATGTTTTTGATACATCCAATGGAATCCAGACATAAGGTTATGAAATTTCATCTGACTTGTTATTTCTTAGAGAGACATGCCTTATTCACCACTCATATCTTTTTTTTGGTGTACATTGTTCTAATGAATGTATTGTTGGAATTTTTTATTTAATTTATGGGTATTTTAATACCCATTTTATGATCTCTATTTCATGGGTTTTCACAGTACACATGTTACCAAATGAGTAAGGTAGTTTTGTCTCAATTTTACATCTTTGAGATTAATGTTTTCTTATGATATTATGTTCTTATAAAAGTTTTATTTACTGCAGTATCACATTTGATATCTAAAATATCCCTATTTTAGTGATATTATAATCATATTTTATAGTTATTATTTCATGTGGATTGTGATTCAATTATTTCAAAGTGGTACAGGGCACTTCGAATAGATTGATGATTATTTTCTTCAAGAAGTGTTTTTAAAATAGAAATTCAGATTATTTTTTACGAAACTTATTTTACTAAAAAAAATTATGTTATAAAGTGTTCTATTATATTTTTCAATTCTATTTTCATTGAAAATATTTTTTTAAAAAAAATATGTTCTAAAAACCATTTTTCAATGAAAAATAGATATTTTGAACATGAAATGTTTTTAAGAGTTCACTAAAAATTACATTCAATATAAGTCCATTTTATATGAGGTGACTAATTTGTTTGGGTATATTAACAATATATACCATTATTATTATTTATTTTAATGGTTTTAATTTTTTTGGGATTTTACTTATGAATATAGTTTCTTTTCCATGAGTTATATTGAGATGAATTGTTTTATCAAACCAATTTCTTTTCATGGGTTATGAAGGATCTATGTTTATGAGGATTATGTAGGAATGATATCATTATGAGATGGGTGAGACCTATATCTCCCTTAAATTCATTGGGTAGTGATTTATATTGCATGACATAGAAATAAAATGGAGCGTCTAGTAAATGTCATTTAGTAATATAGGGATGGAACGATAAGTAAATCTAGTTTTGTAAAAAAAGGTTGGAATGAAGAGTGAACATGGCTCAATATAGAACTATGTTCACTATGATGGATTTGGCATCAATTCCTTGGCTACTAAGGAAAAAATTTTACGTTCTTATTTGTTTTCCAAAAATTACATGACTTTTTCAAATGTTATTATTTCATAGAATATTTTAATCATTTATTTATCATTCAAATCATCTAAACATCTAATATTAATTCCATGAATCGTGTTTATGATAATTTGTATATATGTTATGATCTTTTACTATTACGGTCATGTTATATTACCATTATATTGATGTTTCTGCCTACATATGCTTCTTGTTTACCCTTATTGATCATTTGATCTCAAGTTTTCATATGTTTCTATTCACTAGGTTAAGAGGAATGATGTTGATGATATTTTCCTAGAAGTTTTACACACGGATGATGTTAATGACCTAATGTAAAATAAGAAAAAGATTGGAATAGTAGGATACACTGTGTTTTTATTTATGTACCAACTGTTCATGAAAAATTTATTCTATGAGTATGTCCAAATTATCAAAAAATATTAAACTAAATTTTAGTCATGATTGGTGAGCTATAGAGAAATCTACCGAGTCGGTCCTGGTAGGAGAGAATGTGCCACCTCCCATAAAAACGCTATGGGACATCCTCATGATGAGTGCTCTGAAATGAGTTATAGGAAAGGGGAGAATCATTTCCCCTCATCAATGGGAATGTCTGTATGGTTTCTTTGACATTTCACACTATCGTATTGAATAGAAAATATTACGATTTCCCTTGATCATTAGAATATGGAGGATTAAATTATCATCCCAAGGATGGACTTCGAGTTACCTCAGGCAAGTAGATTTAAGGACGTCCGGGGGGTCCAAACCACTGTGGGATCTACCTTTTCTACTCTTCTTACATTAGGTATATAGACTCAGAAGGGCACATATATATTCCTGACAGACGTGTCATAGGAATCTAGTGGCATTGTATGAGGCATTTTAATGATGCTAGTGGACTGGTCTTTAGAGGGGCCATGGAGGGTGTCATGGGAATGTAAAGACATGATATGAGCTGGAAGCTAGAAAACCCATTGAATTCCCATTCCACAAACCATTTTCTTATTTGGTATTGGTGCTTTCCTAAGTACCGTAATAGTATGTCGGTGAAGGGATCATCTACGTACTGAAGTGGTATGTAGACCAGAAAGTGAGCTGCCGCATACCATGGTTGTACGCAATCTCAGTTTCCATTAACCTAGTGTTGTGAAATGAGGAGTAAGTCCTTGTTAGCATAACGATTCAACACACGGTTCACAATTCAGATGGAGGGGAACTGTTCCTTTGGTTCGCATGAAGTTTAACCACAAAGGGCATATGGTTCATAGTTTTCCAATTAGGTATGTGGCTTGTTGATTATTATAATGTTTATATATATTTTTCGATTTGTGGAATGTTTATACCTGCATGAAATTTTTTGTGGTTTTATACTTATTAAATCCTTTTTCTTCATAGTATTCCATTTATAAACTCTCAGCCCACAAAAAATCCTCTTATTTCATTCCCTTTCATTAGTTCACATTATTATCCCCTTTACAGAGTTCTTGGGAAGCTCTGTCTAAATGCACAAAACACCTTTTGAGGATGCTCGGGGAGAAATTTATCAGCCCGTGGGTGGCTCTATCAACTAAGGATTGAGTGGATGAGGCCTGCGGGGCTGTGATTTTTAGTGGTGAAAATTATCACCTCAATCTAGTGAACCTTGCGGTTCACAGGGTGCTGCTATCCCCAACTCATCTGAAACTTCTCAGTCGGTGTGGATGGTATGTGGAGAGTTACTTATCTATAACGTTTTCTCCAACAACACGGTTTGTGGAACTTTGAATTGTTGTTTTCATCTCATCTACGATTAGCTTGGTTTGAGGTATGAGATTTTCGTCGACCTTTCCCGGTAACCAGTATATACACCTATTTGGGTCCTTTTCCAAATTTTATGTCATTAATATGATTCTCAAATTTTCATCCCCATATGAATGTATTTCAATAATCAAATGTGTTGGAGTATTTTCATAAAGACCCCGAACTTCCATGTAATTGTTTTTTTTAATATATGTGAATTCTTCTAGTCTGTGAAAATTTACAACGTTGATTTTGATGCCCGGAGTGCCTGGAATGAATTTATGATCATTTGTTTAGGTACATTTAGTAAACATGCAAGTGGGTTTTCATATATTTTAAACCAGGTCTTGAAAATAAAATCTGAGGGCACCGTTGAACTCGCTGTGCCAGTTTTCTCTTATGAAGACTTTTACCTCGACGATAGTTGGTCAAGGGTGAAAGTTAGTTTTTTCAGTTTTTCGTGTAAGAATAAAATAAAAATAAAAGTGTATGACATTTTTTTTATTTGCAACACCCATGTGGGTATTGGGAGGTGGGGTCCACCAGAACTGAACCTCCATATAGAAGTTGATGTGTGGGGACTACCAGGCCTTAACATCCCATGAGAGGTTATGGGGGTGGGGACCACCCCGGACTAAACCCCCTATAATTGGGAGAAACACTCAACCCCCCTCGTTAATTTAGAGGAGACTATTGACTACCACCACATTAATTGCGCCAACGCACATACTTTTAATTGATCCAACATAGTTAATTGGAATGCCCAATTTTTAAATTAAGTAACGACGTCATTAAAATTTTAATGGTTCATAATAAATGAACCATCATAAATTCCATGATCGGTATCTACCTAACCACCACTAATATATATATATGGAGTCTGGGAGCAGTATTTGGGACAACTTCACCAAGCGACAAAGTGCTTGTAATGTGAATCAACACCCAAAAAATGGAGGATTACACTCTCCTACGAAGAACATGGTCTCCAATTTCGAACGCACTCCCCAATGTAGAATGTCAACCTCCTTTGACTTTCTTTATTGGTATTCTTCCGATGTGGGAGGTCCTCATGTACGATGAACCGATACACGATCTTGGGTTTGGGGGTGTGTGGTGGACATGATGAACGAAAACAACGTCACATTATACCCTCTTCATCATCGTATCAACCCGAGGAAGGGTTTTAATGAATTTTGTTTGTCACATTCTAGGTACTCCCTTCTTCCATTGTGTTGAATTGGGAATGATTATATTACAGAAGATCATGGTAGATTTTCATTTCATCATAATTGTGAACCATATGCTATAACTCTAAACATGGAGGGCGCATGCCAAACTAACATGGCCTGAACCCCATATGTTTTTCTTCTTTGTGGGGTTCTGTGGAATGAAGGAAGGCGATGAAGGTGACAAAGTCAATAGAGCCCCCACCTACGGCCACCGCAACCCACGCTGCCTCTGTGCCACTATGGTCAATAGGCCAAGCCACCCACCGGCCACACCGCCCTAGCTGTGCTGCCCACCAGCCGTACCTCCCTAGTCGCACCCCCCATTGGTCATACCGACCATGCCACCATCGGCCCTCTGAGCCTCCGAGGCTCGCGCCGCACCGACCTCATTGTACGCCCTCACCCCTCATGGCACCCTCACCTCCAAATCCACCATCTCCCCTCATGATGCCCCGGACGCCCGATTCTCCCACACCCCTCGTGAGGCCCCGACCGAACCAACCCAGCGCCCTGGGTTGAGACGCCCTCATGGCTCCCTCTGGGCCGAACCTCCCTCGCTTCGACCCATGGTCGGTCCGTGCCCTAGTGGCCGGTTTGCTCTCTCATGGCTCTTTGCAGCCACTTGTGGCCCTCACGTCCTTCTAGACATCCCAGCAGATCGGGTTGCATTACAGGTTGGGCCTGACCCTGCAGGTCTAGCTGGGTAGACCCATTCTAGGACTGTCCAGCTCTGTCACACCAGGTCAGAACAGACCGGGCCCACTATGACCCTTTATTTTCTTTTGGCCATATCTTTGGCACCAGCCGTTCATTTTAAGAACCATCAATGATGCTGTAAATCATGCCGCGAGGTTCTCCTTTGGAGTATACTCCATTGGAGTTTTGGTTTGAGATAGGAAACGTTCAGGTGTGATCGAGCATGAATCTAACTAGGCCCCTGGGCCAAAAAAGCAAATAACTCACATACTGGAAATCTGATTGATGCACTGCCTGTTGCGCTTCCTGTTTCATTGAGACCTCTATGATGTGGCGGACCATTGAGATACTTTTGCATGGGACATTTTGATTTTTGGAGTATCGACTAGTTCCTCGTGGAGTAGATCCTTCCGGAGAAGAGTGAGTGTAGTGAAGAGACCTAGTATCTAGCTGAGACCTAATGACTGCTGACCATTTTGAATCGGAGTGACTCTACTAGCCCAGTGGGGAGTGCCTTGGTGTCATTTAAGACCAATAGTAGGGAGAACCTTGGTGTCATGGTAGACCCACGGTACATGACAAGAGTAGTACCTTAGTAGGCTATGATGGGGAGCACACATGGTGATACAGAAGGCCCACAGTGGGCAGCACACTTGGTAATGTGGAAGATCCACGATAATCGATAGGGGGAATATCTAAGCAGTACAAGGTTAGTGGGAAGAATTATTTATGTCATGGAAAGTCCACTATACTCAAAATAGAAGGATTTCTCGAGCAGCCAAGGTTTCAACAATGTGACTGGGGATGATACTTGACAATACCCCTAGAATAAAATCCTGATTGAGCTAAGTCTGTTTTTCTGTGACTTCCTCATGATTGAGATTGATCACTTTATAACATTGGTATATGTAAGGGTAAATAACTACGAAAGGTTATTTTTTTATTTCATTCTTTTTGGTTTATCCATGTTGGATTTTGTGAGACCGTGAGGGTTTTGCGGTCCCTACTGAGTATTTTTATACTCACCCTTGCACAGGCTATGCGAAAACCATGTTGTGTTGGTTGCAGATGACAAACTGTGCTGACTGAGGCTGAGAGTAGCAGGACTGGAGGGCTCCTGGAGGTGGACCTTACGACGAGTTGGTACATGGAAGGGACGAACAAACGAGGTGTGTTTTGGAAATGATCTGTAACAACCCTTTAGGTAGAATCCTCGTAGGATGACCTAACATCTATTTTCCCTTTTTCTTCAGTTATACATGTACTTTCAGTTTCTTGTACATTACCGTTGGGCTTGTATTCCAGCCCCTTTGTTTTCAACACTCTTTTGTCATACAGTTTTACATGGTGTTTCGTATCTTTTTGTGTTCTTGGTTACATGGGCTTGTAGGTTATAAAGGAAAATCCTTCCATGTTTTAGTTAATATTCCTTGGTGATAGTCGCCATCCCCTGGCCTATGCAAGACCGGTTTGGGGTTTGTCACGACACGGGGCTCGGGGGATGGGTTGTGACCAAATGGTATAAGAGGGAGGTTCTACCATAGAACATGGACTCTGATCATTTTTGTGAATCAATAGTGTTGTGTGTAGTGAGTGTGGATTTTAGTTCAGGGAATCCAGTGTCGGTACAGCATCTGACGTATCAATACAACAGGACCCTAACATCTGACTTCTGACTCAGTGCACGAAAGAAGTGATTGCGTTTGTGTTTTCAAAAGTTTTCTTTAGGTCATCCCACTAGGTCAGCTCACCAGTTTTATCCTTTTAATCATGGAAGAAAATTTTTTTTGGGATGCCTCCATGAAAATAACCAGCTATAGTTCTAAGAGATTTATGCACTGATAGCCCACCGAGTGACGAGGCCTTGCTGTAGGGTCCTTTTCCAGTTGAGGCACCACCGGAGGCACCACCGGAGGAACCAACAGTACCAATCCCCATTGGGCAACCGATGCCACCAGACCGAGCTGAAGATGGTGAACACTCCTTGAGCAGGATGTATGAGTTCCAGCGCCATAGGTCACCCATGTTCAAGGGAGAGATGGACCCACAGGTAGATGAGGATTTACTGGAGGCAGTGGTCAGAGTTTTCTGACTTATAGGGACACCAACCAATACCCTATGGATTCTTACTACTGGGATTCTACAGGCAACAATCTAAGATGGTGGAGCCTGATGCTCAAGGTTCACTGTGAGGTGATGCTTCTCCAGGCAGACTTCAAGATCCTCTTTCGAGAAGAGTTTGTTCCAGTGGATCTTTATTTAGTGTGCATTAAAGAGCTACTTCCTCCGCAGTAGGGCATCATTATTGCAGCTCAGCACTCAGCGAGGATTACTCACCTCTCATTATACTTCAAAAATATAGTGTATGACCCATTTTCTAGGTCTTGGACCTTCGAGTAGGGACTCAGCAGGTAGATCAGGGCTTCAGTGATCTCAATCAGCATCCCAAATATGGAAGGGGTGTTAGAGAGAGACCTCGTAGGGGAGTTTTTCCTTGATGAGTAGTCTCCAATATCGAGATCCACCAAAAGTCGACACATAGGTGAGTTTTTTGCAGCTGGAAGTAGACATTTGTCACAGAGGTCAAAGATAACCAGACCTACAGGTGGACAAACACGTGACTAAGGATCAGTTGTGCGGGGCACCCAAAGGGGAGACAGAAATGCCAGGACTGGGTAGTGTTTCAAATGTTGTGGGCATGGTCACATGGATTGTGACTTTCTGAACCACCATTCAGATGATCAGAAGAAGGTCGAGGGACTGCCCAGGTAGATACAGAGGTTCGACCGAGGGGGTCTGCTGGGAGTAGGAAGACGTAGCAGAGGAGCTGTTCATACAGCTGTCATTGGGCGACAATTAGAGGTGTTATAGCCACCACCACCAGGAGGTCCACCCCAACCATAGGGAGTAGGTGCACAAGGGAAAGTGTAGTTCATGGTTGCTGATACATATGATCATGGTGCTCTGGAGATTATACAAGGTATGATCTATGTCTACTTCACCATATCTAAAGTACTTATTGACACAGGTGTCAGTTATTCTATTATTTCCACCGTCCTCGTTTAGTGCTCAGAGATTCAGATGGAGCCATTGGCTTGATCTTTATGACTATAGATTCTTACAGGAGAAGATTCGACGATTACACACTGGTTCCGGTAGTGAATTTTTACTCTATAAGGTGAGATATTTGGATGGGATGTCCTAATAGTGGTGTCGAGGCCTTACGACGTCATATGGGGTTTGTAATGGTTATGTACAGTCATTACTCAGATCGACTGTATTTGGTGCAATGTGTGGTGTGTTTGCACGGATCGGACCAGGTTTACCTTCACCAACAAGAAGAAACCCTTTCCAGCACAAGATTAACTTCCTCGGAGGAGATTAAAACTGGTCACTCATTCGTTGGCTAGCCTTACCATCAGAGCTGTTGTTGTGGAGTGTCTGAGTTATCTTGTAGTAGTGGTCTAGTACACAGATTTATTCCCTAATAATGTTCTGGGTCTTGCTCATTGTAGAGAGGTGGAGTTTTACATTGATTTGTACACCAGGATAGTAGAGATATCTACACCAGCATATCGGATGGCTCCCATGGAGCTTCGCGAGATGCATGTATGTCTAGAGGACTTGTAGGTGAAGGAGTTAATCGGGCCCTATGTTTCTCCCTGGCCAGCCGTGATTCTATTCGCCAAGAAGCTGGATGAGAGCTTGAGGATGTTTGTTTACTATCGGTTCTTGCACTAGGTGACCATGAAGAAAAAGTAACCACTCCCGAGGATTGACAATCTCTTTAATCAGATGAAGGGAGCACGCTGGTTCTCAAAGATAGACCTCAGATCAGGATATCAGCAGCTCAGAGTACGAGACCAGGATGTACAGAAGATGTCCTACAAGTATCATTATGTCCATTAAAAGTTATTGGGTATGCCATTCGGCGTGAACAACACTCCAAAAGTGTTCATGGAACTCATGAACATGATATTTCATTCGTAACATGATCGCTTTGTAGTGGTATTCATCATTGACATTCTGATCTACTCAGCTACTGAGGAGGATAATGCCTATCATTTTCAGGTAGTACTGGACACACTCCAAGAGAACCTAATTCATGGTAAGCTCTCGAAGTTCTAGTTTTGGATCCGGGAGGTTCACTTTCTGGGACATGTCATATCGGAGGCTGGAGTAGCAGTAGATCCAGTGAAGATTGAGGCAGTACATTCTTGGGAGCCACCTACGATTGTGACAGAGGTACGTAGTTTCCTATGTTTGGCTGGTGTTAGGTCCACTAGGATAGAAACCCTAATAGGGGTGGGGTGGGGGTGAATCAGTGTATGACAGGTTAAAACGACTGCCCCTTTTGATCTTTTTTTGTTGTTAGACAAAACCCTATTCTCTCTCATTCTCGATGTAGAGTATGAACAAACCTTAAAACATGCACATGAAACAACGATTTCTACATGGTTCAACCTCACTGGGATATGTCTTAGGAGAATACACCATCAGTGTTCCGATGTACCAATTCCACTATAAGCGCAGTACTGTTTAAAAGTTCGGAGCAGACTCACTATCCCTCCTGGTTTACAACCACTCACAAAATGAAAGCTCACTAGTCTCTCAACTGGAATGTGATCAAGACTTCTTCAGAAGATCCACTCATAGTTTATAGACCTGTAGGTCTCTTTGCTATCTCAAATGAAATCTACATCCTTAACTTTTGATAGTTGCTCTGTTGACTTCCAACTATCACCCGCAGATGAACCTCACTATGCAATGGGTGTACCAAGAAACTCAAATTTTAAATGCATACCTTACAGCACCTTGCGCATAATTTTCTACTTTTGCATGAAATTCACTTTTTGCGCAACAACCCTTTTATGCTCAACGCCCCTTTTACGCATAATAAATTATTTTACACACAACATCTTTTAGGAGAAACCTATATGCTACCTTTCATGGAAATTTCATCTCTTGCACGAAATTCACTTTTCAGGCAACAATCTTCATTTTGTGCAACCATTGGTTTTACATGCAGCCTTATCTTTTCACACAACACTAGACTTTATGCACATACTTGAAGTTTACATGAAACTCCCTTGTGAAATTTAATTTCACGTGCCACTGACCGGGTATTCTCTAAGTCTTGATCTACATAAAATGTATGGGGGTCACTTCATATTTATTGGAAAAATAGACCCCACATGAAATATAACGACCCATACTTTACATACATTGTTAATACTTCAAAATTGAAGCACACTTATTACAACATATGACAAAACCACAAAGGACCGTATAGGTATAGTGTCTTTAGAAACTGGGAAACATAAACAACTGGTTCATAAATCTTCTACAATGTCTCCCATTTATTTCATCATATCTTGGGTCCCTTTTAGCATATTCTACTTAATATCCATCTTCCTGGCCTGGGGAAAAGATAACATAAAAGGGTGAGCTCAAATGCTCAACAAGGGCAAATAAAGGAAATAAAAATCATATCATATCTTTTTGAAAATCATAACCTGCAAAAGAGATCATAATATCTTAACATGGAATAAATCATAGAAGTGAAAATGAGATCCCCATAATCATAACATAAAACTTGAAACTTTGTGGCATGCACACATAATCATGGAAAATCATTTCTTGTTAGTCATGACTCATTTCCAAGACTATCTTAGTGGACAAAGTCCCTTTCTGAATCGAGTAACCCTCGTTTCAGTCCTGTTTCACTGAACCGGTATAACCTAACGTTCCAGCCCTGTCTATCTCATGAGATATAAAATCTTTACCCAATGCATTGGAGGGAGATATAGGTCCCACCCATCTTATAATGAATCCTTTCTTATGTGTGCCACATAATCATAAATCATACATCATCGCATAACCCATGTAATAAAAATGGGATTCTTAAAAAACATGACATCATAAAACAATTCATATAAGATAAAGAAATTCATAAAAATATTTCCATCACAACATAATCAAATCCATGTAATAATAGGGATAAAAACAGAACCCTTTTATTATCTTAGATGGAAAATAATTTTGATAAAATACTTGAACTCCATTCTTGAGGAAAATATCCTTTCTACTTCAAAAACACTTTTCTTTTCTTAATATGTCATACAACTTTAAAATAAAAGAAGTTGATTAAAAATAAACTTGAAAACTTGTAAAGGAAGCTTCTTGGAAATAATGTTTTAAAAATACATTCATGCCGTATAAGTTAAAAAAAACATTCTTCGTACTTTTTTCGGAAAAGTCAAAAAGTACCTCGTACGAAAAAAGATTCCTTTCATAGATATTACTAAAAACACACCAAAGGGTAAAAATGGATTTAAAAAATTTTAGGTGGATGGAAATAATATTACATATTGAAGAAACATGGATGTGGATGATAAAATACAACCCAGTAAATACCAATGTATAAACAATCTCGAATAAAAATGAGATTGTGATATTTCCCTTACCTTAGGTCCAATTTGCTTTGTACGTGTCCGAAACTCCTGTATAATGGTTTAAATAATGTTATTGACTTATTCTAGAATCATACATATTGATATGATATCATATATGGTCATATTCTTATCTTCTTGATTGTAATATTTCATTGTTACTTGTTACTCGGGTCTTTATTGCCTTTTGTTCTTATGCGTGTTTTGCCGAATACATTCTTATTCTTCTTTTAAGGCTATAGATACCTTATATCCAGAATGGTATTAGTGTAACATATATCATATTTATTCATTAAATTCATTTATATAATTACTATGTAATGATGATCATGTAGAACGAGTCGCATCACATCGTGGAGACGGTATTCCGTACGTACGCACGAGTGATGATATCGTTCCTATGATCGTGGAATTGTATTGGAGTATATATATATTATTTCAGTATCAATATTACTTTATAATAATCATAAATAGTTACTCATTACACCATTATACCCATCCTTGTAAAGTGATGGTGGAAAATAGATTACACCACAGCGTGGAGACGGTATTCCGTACGTACGCACGCGCGGTGATTTCATTTTTCCGTAGGATGGATAGAAGGTGAATTAGGGTTGTTTCATATTTATAATAACATATCATTATGTAAGTAATACTGATGTTATTACTTCATCATGAAACAACTAAAGAAGAAGAAGTTGAAGAAGAAAGAAATTGAAAAGATCGGTAATGGATATTACCTCTTCTTTGGAACGCCTCTTTGAATCCTCCACTTAGGGAACTAAGATTGGTCTTTGAAGAAGACCAGGACCTATAGGATTATTCTTGGTAAGTGGAGAGGAGAAAATGGCAGGGTTTGGCCGAGCTTGAGTGCTCAATTTGGTGTGAGGAGGAGGGGGAGGAGGTGCCCTTTTATAAGGGAGGAGAGGGGCACCTTAGGAATATCTCAAAATATTATTTTATATTAAAGTCAAAATCGGTTTATAATGGTTTCAAAGGGTCTTATTTGGAATCTAAAGTGGGGAAGGATCGAAATCCTATCAACCAATAGGATTTAGACAAGTTTGGGATATTATTTTAACCTTATCAATTAGATTTAACTCTAAGTTAAATAATTTAACTTTTACCATGTCTTTTTGTTTTCTTTCACTATATGGTTAATACACTTACTATAACATGCCAAACGAACCCCAAATTGTTTATTATTAATATATATATCCTTATCTAAGTCATTTGGCCGAACCATAGATTTTTAGGAATAAAATAACAATTAATAATATAATATTTGATTTAAAAACTATTTTGTGTCAATTTTGACACTATTTGATATATGATTTTTGTGAAAGTCATAACAGAATTATATGTTCGAACCAAGTTGATTAAATCAACATTAATATATCATAGTAACCTAGAAAATTAGTGGAATTCATAAAAAGTCTCAAATTACATTTATTTTGGTGTTTATAACATCAATTATGTCAATATTTCATTAATAAGATAATTACTGCATCATCATTGTGTCATAAATAAATTAAATTATATAATGTCTAAAAATTACAAATAAAATACCATTATGTAGGAAATCTTTTTAGCTTTCTAATAAATATTTATAGTCGATTTTATCTTATGTATAACCCCATATTAAAAATTATTTACTTATTAATCTTTGATTTTAACTATTTTAACCCTTCTTTAAGTAAATTAATAATAAATGTCCTAATCTAATCCAAGTGGGCCTAAATGGTCATATTTTATTCCTAAGTTTGATTTTGGTTGAATTTCACTTTTCCAATAGAATTAGTACATGTGTTAGGGTAATAGTAATATCATATTTACCCTTAGTTACCCTATTTACTATTAACCGCGGTAAAAAAAAGTAAAAAGTTACTATTCACCAAAAAATTATTTTTATCTCATTGAACCACATTTTACTTACTGATATCAACCGTGTCTGTCGGATTTTCGAAATTCCATTCACAGAAGCGGTAAAATTAAGTTTTATGCAAAATTCAGTTTTTAACCTACCACTTAGTGGTTTCACTATTCATCAAAAATTGAAAGTTTTCAGAAAAATACCAAAATTTCACACTAGGCTAATTTCGATATTCTGAGTCCAAAAATGAAGTCCATTTTGAAAAATAAAATTTATAAAAATTCAAGAAGTGGTTATTACTATTCATAACGGCTAGTTTTAATAGCATATTGTTTTTTTTAGTGAAACTCGGTATTGCGTACGACGCAAGCTATCGAGGAAGGTCGCGATTGCGTGTAAAGCAAGCCAAGCATGTGTTGTAACAAACAGATGAGGATACTTCTCCCTCATCATATCTTCAAGCTCCCATGTAGCTTCTTCAAGTTGGTGGTTCCTCCATAAAATTTTCACCAAGCGAGTGGTCTTGTTTCGTAGGACTTTTTCGCTACGATCCAGAATCTCTATCGGTTGTTCTTCATAAGAAAGATCTTGTTCTAGCGGTACAACTTCTGAGCTGAGTACATGTGAAGGATCTGGTATGTACTTTCTCAGGAAAGATACATGGAACACATCGTGAACTTGAGAGAAATTCGGTGGAAGCGCCAATCGGTAAGCTACCTTCCCAACACGATCCAGTATTTCGAAAGGACTGATATATCTAGGGCTCAACTTCCCCTTCTTTCCAAATCTCATAACCCTCTTCCAGGGAGATATTCGTAAGAACACTTTATCACCCACTTCAAACTCTAGGTCTTTTCTTCGGTTGTCGGCATAGATTTCCTGTCGACTCTGAGCTGCTCTTATGTGTTGTTGAATAGATCTGACCTTTTCTGCCATTTCATCAACAAGATCAGGTCCTAATAGCTTTCTTTCCCCAACTTCATCCCAGTAAGTTGGAGTCCTGCATTTCTTTCCATAGAGAGCTTCATAAGGAGCCATCTGAATACTGGAGTGAAAGCTATTATTATATGAAAATTCCACCAAAGGTAGGTGTTGATCCCAACCTCCTTTGAAATCCATAGAGCAAGCTCTCAACATATCTTCTAGGGTTTGAATTGTTCTCTCAGACTGACCGTCTGTCTGGGGATGATAAGCAGTGCTGAAACTCAACTCTGTATCCAGATTATGCTGAAGACTTCGCCAGAACTTCGAGGTAAATCTAGGATCCCGATCAGATATAATAGAAAGTGGTACTCCATGAAATCTTACCACTTCCTTTACATATATCCTGGCAAGCTGATCTAGAGAGAAATCCTCTCTAATTGCAATGAAGTGTGCAGACTTTGTAAGACGATCAACTATGACCCAAATAGCATTATTGCCTTTGGATGTTTTAGGAAGTCCTGTGACAAAGTCCATAGTGATTTTTTCCCATTTCCATTCGGGTATGGGTAATGGTTGTAACATCCCCTTAGACTTCTGTCTCTCAGCTTTAACTTGTTGACAAACCAAGCATCGAGAGACACATTCAGCAACATCTCTTTTCATGCCATCCCACCAGAAGTACTCTTTCAGGTCCCTATACATCTTCGTGCTTCCAGGATGAATAGAGAATGAAGAACTATGAGCCTCATCCAGCAGCTCCTTCTTTAATTCGGGGATGGGAGGAACACAAACCCGATTCCTGAACTTTATTATCCCATCACAATCAAGGTTGAATTCAGGAACATTTCTCACCTTCTTTTGTAACTCGACATCTTCTTTCTGTGCCTCCTTAATCTTCGCATGTATAGATGGTTGAACATTCATTTGAGAAAGATAAGATTTTTCCCCTTCCATTATAATTCCAAGATCCATCCTTTGTAAATCCATAAATATTGGATCTTTTGTTACCCTCATCATGGATAAACTAGCATGGTCTTGTCGACTTAATGCCTCTACCACCTTGTTTGCTTTCTCAGGGTGGTAATGGGTTGAGCAGTCGTAATCCTTAATCAGCTCCAACCATCTTTTTTGACGCATATTCAACTCCTTTTGTGTGAAAATATACTTTAAACTTTTATGATCAGTATAAATATCACACCTTTTACCATAAATGTAATGCCTCCAAATCTTTAATGCAAAGATTACCGCAGCCAACTCCAAATCATGTGTTGGGTAATTTTGCTCATGGATTTTCAACTGTCGTGAGGCATAAGCTATCACCATATCATTTTGCATAAGAAAACACCCCAATCCCTTCTTGGATGCATCACTGTAGATCACAAACCTTTCTCCACTACAAGGCAGTGTGAGCACAGGTGCACTGGATAACCTTCTTTTCAACTCCTTGAAATTCTCTTCACATTCCCTTGTCCAGACAAACTTAACTCCTTTACGAGTCAACTTGGTGAGTGGATTAGATAATCGTGAAAAATCTTTTACAAAACGTCGATAATATCCAGCCAAACCAAGAAAACTTCGGATCTCAGTTACTGTTGTTGGTCTTGACCATCTTTCGATAACCTCTGTTTTTGCTGGATCCACAGATATCCCCTCTTTCGAGATTATGTGACCCAAAAATGCAACTTTTTGAAGCCAAAATTCACACTTGGTAAATTTGGCATAAAGCTTCTCCTTTCTCAGGGTCTTCAATATAATTCTCAAGTGATCTTCATGCTCTTCCTTGCTCTTTGAATAGACAAGAATATCGTCTATAAAGACTACCACAAATTGATCAAGATAGTCTCTAAAGACTCTATTCATTAGATCCATGAAGATAGCAGGGGCATTAGTAAGACCAAATGGCATCACTATAAATTCATAGTGTCCATACCTTGTATGGAAAGCCGTCTTTGGTATATCCTCCCTTTTGACCCTTAATTGATGATACCCTGAATGAAGATCAATCTTGGAAAAGTATTGAGCTCCGCGTAGTTGGTCAAATAAGTCATCAATGCGTGGGAGAGGATATTTGTTCTTGATAGTGATCTTGTTAAGTTCTCGATAATCAATGCAGAGTCTCATTGATCCATCATTCTTCTTAACAAATAGAACAGGTGCTCCCCAAGGTGACGCACTAGGGCGTATGAATCCCTTATCAAGATTCTCTTGGAGTTGCTTCTTCAATTCCTGCAACTCAATTGGGGCCATTCTATAAGGTGTCTTTTAAATTGGCAAAGCGCCCGTTACAAGTTCTATTGAAAACTCAACTTCACGATTTGGTGGAAGACCCGGTAATTCCTCCGGAAAGACATCATCAAACTCCCGTACAATGGGCATATTCTTAATCGTGAGTTTCTCACCAACCATTTGAGATAAATAACCTTCATTTAGTGGAATCAGTACCCATAAGATGGAAGAAATTTCCACTGGAAGGTTATATTCATCCTTGCATCGATAGACGATCGTAGATTGATCTGGAATATGAAATGTGACTTCCCTTCTTTGGCAATTGATATGAGCTCCATGTAGAGAAAGCCAATCCATGCCAAGAATCACATCAAATTCCAATAAAGGAAGGATCATAAGATTTGCAGGAAGCACTTTCCCACAAACTTTGATCGGAGAAGAATTATAAACTTTTGATGCGACTGTTGTGCCATTAGGTGTTGTCACAGCTAACTCAACATCTAATTGTTGAGGTAATATGGTGATACCCTTAGAAAATTCTTTAGAAATAAAAGAGTGGGTGGATCCAGAATCAAATAAAACATTTGCTACTTTAGAGTGGATGGTAAGTGAACCTTTCACCACTTCATTATCGTACTCCACATCGCTGATAGAAATTGCATGTGACTTTCCTTTGTCTTTAGGCTTAAGATTTTGTTGACGTCGACCATCATCATCAACCCTTGGATTTGGGCATTGATTGGCATAATGCCCCATCTCCTTGCACTTGAAACATTGAAGTGTAGTAGGTTCATTCTTTGTATCCCTTCCTTTGTTTGCATCATTAGACATCTTCTTCCCATTATCGCGGCATTCAAATGCCCGATGACCTTCATTTCCACATTTAAAACATTTTCTTGTCCCTTTAAGACAACTCCCTCCATGTTTCTTTCCACACTTTGAGCATAAGGGAAAGTTCATCTTCTTTTCAGTGTGCTCTTTAGATTTTTCTTTGAATTCCATCTTCCTCTTCTTATCAAACCCATGTGACTGATGGGTTACTCCAATCTCCATCTCGACTTTGAGAGCACATCGAACGATTTCCTCGTAGCTATTGAAGTCCCTTATGGCTAACGCCCTTCGAAGACTTGGTTTTAAGCCACTAAAGAATCGATCGATCTTACTCTCAGGTTGGATAACAATACCAGAAGCGTACCTTGCAAGTCTTGTAAAATTTGCTTTATAGGTACCAACAGATTCATCATCCCTTTGCTTCAGTTCAAGAAACTCTTTCTCCATCTTTGTTCGGAGAATAAGAGGGAAGTACTTATTGAAAAATAAGTTCTTGAACTCGTCCCATTCCATAAACTCAATTTCATCCCTTTGCCTCGTATTCTTAATAAGATTCCACCATTGATCAGCATCTCCTTCCAAACGATACACTGCTAGGATGACTTTATCATGCTCAGAACATTGAAGAACTGAAAATATATTTTCAGTAGTACTAATCCATTTTTCAGCAACTAATGGATCAGTAGACCCGCTGAAAGAAGGTGGACGCTGCCTCATGAAGAATTCAACAGAATGTTGCTCCTTCCTTTGCTTGTTTGGAAATCCTGCATAATTCATAGATTGAGAAAGTTGTGTGAGCATGGCTACAAGATTTTTCATTCCAGCTCCCATATCGTTTGGTTGCTCAGGGGGACAATCATTGCATTGCCCATCGCATTCCGCATTAACACAGTTCCTTCGGGTTCCAGCCATTGACTAAAACCAAGAAGAATAGTGTGAGCAACACTAATTATAATAGGAAAACCACATAATTCAAGAATAAAATTTTCATTCTTAAGGTCTTATCCTAGGTTATTAAAAGACATTTCTAAAACACTAAGATTTTGTTCTATGCTTAGACTTATCCTTAGGGTTCTTACTAAGGCTTTCACATCCTAGTTTCCAAAGGTTGACTATAACCTCCCTCTGATACCAACTATAATGACCCATACTTTACATACATTGTTAATAATTCAAAATTGAAGCACACTTATTACAACATATGACAAAACCACAAAGGACCTTATAGGTATAGTGTCTTTAGAAACTGGGAAACATAAACAACTGGTTCATAAATCTTCTACAGTGTCTCCCATTTATTTCATCATATCTAGGGTCCCTTTTAGCATATTCTACTTAATATCCATCTTCCTGGCCTGGGGAAAAGAAAACATAAAAGGGTGAGCTCAGATTCTCAGCAAGGGCAAATAAAGGAAATAATGATCATATCATATCTTTTTGAAAATCATAACCTGAAAAAGAGATCATAATATCTTAACATGGAATAAATCATAGAAGTGAAAATGAGATCCCCATAATCATAACATAAAACTTGAAACTTTGTGGCATGCACACATAATCATGGAAAATCATTTCTTGTTAGTCATGACTCATTGCCAAGACTATCTTAGTGGACAAAGTCCCTTTCTGAATCGAGTAACCCTCGTTTCAGTCCTGTTTCACTGAACCGGTATAACCTACCATTCCAGCCCTGTCTATCTCATGAGATATAAAATCTTTACCCAATGCATTGGAGGGAGATATAGGTCCCACCCATCTTATAATGAATCCTTTCTTATGTGTTCCACATAATCATAAATCATACATCATCGCATAACCCATGTAATAAAAATGGGATTCTTAAAAAACACGACATCATAAAACAATTCATATAAGATAAAGAAATTCATAAAAATATTTCCATCACAACATAATCAAATCCATGTAATAATAGGGATAAAAACAGAACCCTTTTATTATCTTAGATGGAAAATAATTTTGATAAAATACTTGAACTCCATTCTTGAGGAAAATATCCTTTCTACTTCAAAAACACTTTTCTTTTATTAATATGTCATACAACATTAAAATAAAAGAAGTTGATTAAAAATAAACTTGAAAACTTGTAATGGAAGCTTCTTGGAAATAATGTTTTAAAAATCCATTCATGCCGTATAAGTTAAAAAAAACATTCTTCGTACTTTTTTCGGAAAAGTCAAAAATTACCTCGTACGACAAAAGATTCCTTTCATAGATATTACTAAAAACTCACCAAAGGGTAAAAATGGATTTAAACAATTTTAGGTGGATGGAAATAATATTACATATTGAAGAAACATGGATGTGGATGAAAAAATACAACCCAGTAAATACCAATGTATAAACAATCTCGAATAAAAATGAGATTGTGATATTTCCCTTACCTTAGGTCCAATTTGCATTGTATGTGTCCGAAGCTCCTGTATAATGGTTTAAATAATGTTATTGACTTATTCCAGAATCATACATATTGATATGATATCATATATGGTCATATTCTTAGCTTCTTGATGGTAATATTTCATTGTTACTTGTTACTCGGGTCTTTATTGCCTTTTGTTCTTATGCGTGTTTTGCCGAATACATTCTTATTCTTATTTTAAGGCTATAGATACCTTATATCCAGAATGGTATTAGTGTAACATATATCATATTTATTCATTCAATTCATTTATATAATTACTATGTAATGATGATCATGTAGAACGAGTCGCATCACATCGTGGAGACGGTATTCCGTACGTACGCACGAGTGATGATATCGTTCCTATGATCATGGAATTGTATTGGAGTATATATATATTATTTCAGTATAAATATTACTTTATAATAATCATAAATAGTTACTCATTACACCATTATACCCATCCTTGTAAAGTGATGGTGGAAAATAGATTACACCACGGCGTGGAGACGGTATTCCGTACGTACGCACGCGCGATGATTTCATTTTTCCGTAGGATGGATAGAAGGTGAATTAGGTTTGTTTCATATTTATAATAACATATCAGTATATAATTAATACTGATGTTATTACTTCATCATGAAACAACTAAAGAAGAAGAAGTTGAAGAAGAAAGAAATTGAAAAGATCGGTAATGGATATTACCTCTTCTTTGGAACACCTCTTTGAATCCTCCACTTAGGGAACTAAGATTGGTCTTTGAAGAAGACCAGGACCTCTAGGATTATTCTAGGGAAGTGGAGAGGAGAAAATGGCAGGGGTTGGCCGAGCTTGAGTGCTCAATTTGGTGTGAGGAGGAGGGGGAGGAGGTTCCCTTTTATAAGGGAGGAGAGGGGCACCTTAGGAATATCTCAAAATATTATTTTATATTAAAGTCAAAATCGGTTTATAATGGTTCCATAGGGTCTTGTTTCGATGCTAGAGTGTGGAAGGGTCGAACTCCTATCAACCAATAGGATTTAGACAAGTTTGGGATATTATTTTAACCTTATCAATTAGATTTAACTCTAAGTTAAATAATTTAACTTTTACCATGTCTTTTTGTTTTCTTTCACTATATGGTTAATAAACGTACTATAACATGCCAAACGAACCCCAAATTGTTTATTATTAATATATATATCCTTATCTAAGTCATTTGGCCGAACCTTAGATTTTTAGGAAAAAATAACAATTAATAATATAATATTTGATTTAAAAACTATTTTGTGTCAATTTTTACACTATTTGATATATGATTTTTGTGAAAGTCATAACAGAATTATATGTTCGAACCAAGTTGATTAAATCAACATTAATATATCATAGTAACCTAGAAAATTAGTGGAATTTATAAAAAGTCTCAAATGATATTTATTTTGGTGTTTATAACATCAATTATGTCAATATTTCATTAATAAGATAATTACTGCATCATCGTTGTGTCATAAATAAATTAAATTATTTAATGTCTAAAAATTACAAATAAAATACCATTATGTATGAAATCTTTTTAGCTTTCTAATTAATATTTATAGTCGAATTTATCTTATGTATAACCCCATATTTAAAATGATTTACTTATTAAACTTTGATTTTAACTATTTTAACCATTCTTTAAGTAAATTAATAATAAATGTCCTAATCTAATCCATGTGGGCCTAAATGGTCATATTTTATTCCTAAGTTTGTTTTTGGTCGAATTACACTTATCCAATAGAATTAGGACATGTGTTAGGGTAATAGTAATATCATATTTACCCTTAGTTACCCTATTTACTATTAACCGCGGTAAAAAAAAGTAAAAAGTTACTATTCACCAAAAAATTATTTTTATCTCATTGAACCACATTTTACATACTGATATCAACCGTGTATGTCGGATTTTCGAAATTCCATTCACAGAAGCGGTAAAATTAAGTTTTATGCAAAATTCAGTTTTTAACCTACCACTTAGTGGTTTCACTATTCATCAAAAATTGAAAGTTTTCAGAAAAATACCAAAATTTCACCCTAGGCTAATTTCGATATTCTGAGTCCAAAAATGAAGTCCATTTTGAAAAATAAAATTTATAAAAATTCAAAAAGTGGTTATTACTATTCATAACGGCTAGTTTTAATAGCATATTGTTTTTTTTAGTGAAACTCGGTATTGCGTACGACGCAAGCAATCGAGGAAGGTCGCGATTGCGTGTAAAGCAAGCCAAGCATGTGATGTGTAGAAAAAGATTCCTTTGATGATTTATATAACATAAAAGCCTCGGGTGTTACATGAAAAACCATCCTTGAGTGCGTAATTCACTTCGAGGACAGATAACAAATCTTCCACACTACACCATTTTTTTCGCACTGCTCCAAATTTTTTCTCACCTCATGCCTTTTCCAATTATCGAGCTTTGGACCTCAAAACACCTCTTGCATGAAAAAATACATCCCACTATCTCACGCATCACACAAATATTTCATGCACCACAATACTGTTGTGCGCACCACACAAATATTTCACACAACACATTATTTTTTTGCACACTCTGCTGATATTTCACGCACCACACTGATTTTTCGCATGCCACTATTTTTTTGTGCACCACATTGATTTTTAGAACCCCACATAATTATTCATGAACCACTCCAATTTTTTGCACACCTCCCTTTTAAAAAATCATATCTCTCCATTTTCCAATTTACAGGCCCAAAAATTTGGCAAACACTAGAAAATAGCGCCACCTTGTATCTGCTCTTTTTGTACCGCCTCCAAATCATCCATTCCTTTGTCACGCTTCTTCAATAAAACATGGATTGTTGATAGAATCCCTTAAACCCAAAAAATCACCATGTAAACCCCCTTTACCAACACACTCATACATCATGGTATCATTTTTCATCAAATATTACACTGAGGGCTACTTTGTCAATAAACTCAATCACCTCAAAAATGCTACATTGATTCCTTGATGGATTTTTTCCCAACACCTGGATAATACCATAGGTTTGTGACAAAATTATCTATAGCTACACAATCACTATAAGCATTGAAGAAGAAGGGGAATCCCATCGTGCGGTCATAGAAATGCCAGCAGAGTTTTCAGGAGCTGAGATAGAGGCTGACTAGTGCCCCCATCTTTGAGGCTTCCAGAGGAAGGTGTAGGGTACATAGTCTACTATGATGCATCAGGGACCAAATTTGGGTGTTTCCTAATTTAGGAGTGAGAAGTGATTGCATATGGTTCTCGATATATGAGACAGCACGAATAGAACAATTCTACCCATGACCTGGAGTAAGCAGTAGTGGTCTTCACCTTGATGATGTGGCTGCACTATCTGATTGGAGAACGTTTTACCATGTACTATGATCACAAATGTCTCATGTATAACATCTCTCAAATGGTTCTGAACCAGTGACAGTGACGTTGGCTTTAGTTCCACCATGACTATGATTTATACATAGTCTATACTCATTGGAAGGGGAATGTTATTGCAGATGCACTAAGCAGGAGATCTGGTATATAGTTTATATGCGAGATGACAGAGATGATAGCCACTTTGCAGATATCCTACATCGATAGAGATGGAGAATCTTTTCTTAAGTCTCTTACAATCACTCCCCCACTTATTCAGTGAGTTAGGGAGGCACAATGTGGGGACACTGACTACAAGGCTCAATGTGCTCAGATATCCACTGGGCAGACACCTGATGGATTTTCTGAAGGTGGGGAGAATGTCATCCTCTTCCAGGGACGTACCATGGTACTTGTGTCAGTTCAAGAGGAAGTGTTGGTGGAGTTACACACATCCCATATAGCTGTTTATCCACGAGTGGTGAAGATGTACTAGGACCTCCGACGATAGCACTGGTGGCTGAAAATGAAGAAAGCAGTAGCCAATTTTGTCTCTTGCTGCCTCACATTCCAGCAAGTTAAGGTGGAGTATCAGGTACTAGTAGGCATGGTGTGGCCTTTAGAGGTCCAAAAGTGGAAGTTGTATGGGATATCCATGAAATTATTGATAGGACATACACGTACATCCAGAGGTCATGACTCGATTTGGGTGATCGTCGACTGACTCAAAAGGTCGTCCAACTTCTGATATATCAGACAAAAGGTTTTAATAGAGATCATGAGACGCCTATATCAGAAGACGATTGTGCAGGTACATGGATTACCGTCGACAATTTTCTCCAATCGTGACAAATGTATTACTTCCTGGTGATCAAAAGGGTTTCATGAGGCTTTTGGGATGTATCTTCGTTTGAGCACTGCCTTCAATCCTCAGACGGATGGCCAAACTGTGCCGACTATTCAGACCCTCGATAATGTGCTCTGTGCTTGTGTGCTCGACTTCGGTCGCAAGTGGGAGGATCACTTAACATTGGTAGAGTTTTCATACAACAATATCTATCACTACACCATTGGGATGCAACCTTTCGAGGTGTTGTATGGGTGACCTTGCAGATCACCTTTGTGCTAGACAGACCCAGGGGAGTCAGCACTAGTGGGACCAATGTTCTTATTGGATACCACAGAGAAGGTGTAGATCATCCAAGAGAGGATGAAGACTACATAGAGGATGTATAATTCGTATGCTGATAGAAGACGTAGGCCTCTGTAGTTCGAGGATAGAGACAACATTTTTTTATTGGTCTCACATGATGATATCTCCGAAGATTTTACCATGGTGGAAAGTTATCTCCGAGATTCATCGGACCATTTTAGGTCCTTAGAAGAGTACGTAAGGTGGAATAATGCTTAGCTCTTCCACCTCAGTTTCACCAGGTACATGATGTCTTCGATGTATCCTAGTCAAGAAGATACGTGCAAGACCCTTCTCACATCATCAACCATGGCGAGTTGGACGTCGATGATGGGAGATGTTTATAGAGGTTCTAGTAAAGATTGAGGATCGACAGGAGAGGGACCTTCATTGATGGTCGATACCTCTAGTGTACATTTGCTGGTAGCACGAGAACTTCCAAGAGGGCACATGAAAGCAGGAGTCTTGGATGTGCGCTCAGTACCCCAACTTTTTCACTTAGTTTTAGTTGTGGCTTACGAGGATGTAATTCCTGGAGGAGGGGAGAATTTATAGACCCATAATTTCCATGTAAATATTTTTTAATAAAATATATGGAAATTTTATGAGTCTGTGAAAATTTACGGCACATGATTCTGAGGCTCGGAGTGCCTGAAATGAATTTCAGAACTTTTTTTCAGGTACATTCAGCAAATATGTGAGCAAGTTTTCCAAACTTTCAAACTAGTTCTCAGAATTGAAATCTGAGGGCACCGTTGATCTCACAACGCCAGTTTTTTCTTAATAATAATTTCACCATGATGGGAGTTGGTTAAAGGTGAATTTTAGTTTTCTGGTTTTTCATGTAATAATAAAATAAAAATAAAAGTGTATGAAATTTTTATTTTTATTTGAAACACCCATGTGGGTGTTGGGAGGTGCGGTCCACCAGAACTAAAACTCCATATGGAGGGTGACGTGTGGGGACCACAAGGCCTTATCCTCTCATGAGAGGTTATAGTGGTGGGAACCACCCAGGAATAAACCCCCCCTTTAATTGAGAGAAACTCTCAACATCCTTCATTAATGTGGAGGATCCTGTTGACATCATCCACATTTATTGTGAAAACACACATACATTTAATTTTTCCAATGTAGTTAATTGACTTCCCCCCTTTTTAAATTATTTAACAGTGTCGTTGGAATTTTGGAAGGTTCCTAATAAATGAACCATCATAAATTCAACGATCTGTACATACCTACCCCCTCTCCTAAATATATAGATCTTGGGAGGTGGATTTGGGATGGCTTCACCCAGCGACGAAGCACTGGTAAAGGGACGCAATGCCCAAAACATGGAGGATTATGCACTCCAATGAAGTACACATTCTTCAATGAAGAACACGCTCCCCAACGAAGAATTCCAACCTCCTTCGACTTTCTTCCTTGGGACTTCGTCAGACGTGGGACGTCTCCAATTATGATGAACCAACATAAGATCTCTGGTTTAGAGGTGTGTGGTGGATGTGACGAATGATAGAAACTTCAATTTCTTCCCTCTTCGTTGACATATATACATGAGTTAGGGTTTTAATTCTTTTTTTATCACTTTCTAGGTACTACCTTCTTCTCTTGTGCGGGATTGGGAATGATTAAATTACGGAAGGTCATGGTTGATGTTATATGCTTCATACTTTTGAACTATATGCTACCACTCATAACGCGAAGGGTGTGAGCCAAACTAACATGGCCCAGACCCCTCAATAGTTATTCTTTGTGGTGTTCTTTGGAATTATGTAAGGCAATGATGGTGATGAAGGCAATGATGCCGCCACCCATGGCCTCCGCGACCCGCGCCGCCCCCGCAGCGCTCCAGCCTGCTGACAGAGACGCCTACCGAACACGCCACCCCGCCGTGCCACCCACCTGACAAATCAGCTAGGTCACCACCGGCTGTCTGAGTTGCTCGGGCTCACTCCTCCTAGGCCTCCCAAGCCGCCCGCACACCACGTGCCACTACAAAATATTTCACTTTTTTCTACAGGGTAATATCTGTTGGTAAAAGTACATTTTCTATTGGTAAGACATTTTTCCAACATATATATTGCTGTCACTAAACTGTTGGTAAAATCTCTGTCGCTAATTTTTTTTTGCGACAGATAAAATCATTCTGTTACATTGATAATAATACCAACAGATAATATGTATGTTGGTTAAAATGTTTAGAAACAGTTTCTAATGAAATTTTTTTGTTGGTAATAATATTACAAACATATAATATTTGTTTATAAATCAAATTTTAATAAAAATTATAAAATTTTATTTCTAATAAAATTTCATATTATATTTATTAATTTATTATATATGACACATATTTTTAAATTATTAAAGATGAATATTTTCATTCATGTTGAAAACTAGGAAAAATTAATTATATTAATAATGAAATTTAATCCAAAATAAATGTAAAAAAAAAATCAAGCCCCGCAACATGATCTATCCAATAACCCCACACCCCCTCACCACCTATTCCTGTATCCCATCCATGCCACAATAGGGAACAATAAACTTATCCATGCTAGAAGATCATCCAAGTCGAACCAGGGACCATCATGAACCAACAAGTAGCAACCCATCTATATCGATGATAAACAACAACCAGCAACAACCCATCCATGACACACCAAGGACCAGCAAACACCAACAACTCATCTATAACCTAGGACCAGCGATCAACCTCCAAATCAAATTAGACCAAAATATCTGCATGAATTGAAATTAAAATATAAATAAATTGATGTATAAAAAAATATTTTTATCGTGATCAATTTTCATCAACCTAGATAATATCTAAAAAATCTGTAATGTCATATATTCCCATTAACCAATGCCTACACCCTCCACAACATTTGGTCCATCTCTGGCATCAGGTCCACCAGGAAAATCATGAAATAAAATATTCTGAATCACTCCACGTCTCTAAATGATTTTAAATAAGGTTGTGTTTGGTTAAGGAAAATTTTTAACAAATAAACACTTTGAAGAATCCATGGAATGATAAATGGACACACTTGATCGATCTTTAATGAGTTAATAGGGGAGTCATGAACATTCTACCCTAATAGATGTAAATGTGTTCACATAAATAAAAAAAGTAGAAAAAATAAGATGGCTAATCATGAGACATTCATTTTACACCAACTAATGAAAATCTAAAAAATATACCCTACTATCATTTAATGTTAGCACTAATCTATCGAAAAACAACATCCAGAAATTCTCACTGAGTAGCAGTAGTAATGAAGAATCCCATAGTGGACCTGACATGGAGCTCTATGCTCCACCTGATGTAATCCAACCAGAAAAAAAACTAGATTAGGAATCCTCAGCACTTCACACATGTTATAATATGATTCTTTAGATCTAAACATTCAAAACATCAATATCCCTTTGATTGTGGTGTAACACCCATCTATGTCTGAAGCTGCACAGGAAATGAGCTCCCTCCACTTTAGAGAGGCACCATCATACACAACATATTGAGCCCCCAAACATTATCCTTAACAAAAAAATTTATCTAAATAAATGTTATAAAAATAATAGTGCATGATATAAAAAACTAATAAAATAAAAACAATTACCACAATAAAAATATATAAATAGTGAAAACAAAAAACATCAAAAACACATGATAGAAAAATAACCCGTGACAACAACAATACAAAAAAGCAGAAGAACCAGTGATCATAACAAAAGAAAAAACCCATGATAACGTAACAGAAAATAACAACACATGATAAAAATTAACATGAAGAGTATATTAATAAGAAGATTATCTAAACATAAAATGACTACATATAATAGAATTTATGTTTCATTTATGTTTCAATTTTCCACATGGACGCATAGTTCAACTCTCCACATGTTCGGTTTGATTCCCCTTTAATGAATTCTATTGAAGAGAGAAAATATCATCTTTTAACCTTATTGAACCAACTATAATGAACTTCATATACTAGGAAATAAACTTGTGAGAACGAAACTCATAATCCTATTGAGATTCAGCATAAACCGTCCACAAACTCTGGTCAGTAGTATCACAAACCCATGTTCTATAAATCAATAGTACATTCACAGAACTAAGAGTTTCAGATATTTCCATTGACACAACCATGTGGTCTCCAGTCAGTGTGAAATAAACATAGTAAACCTTCTTTATTATTTAATCAATCATATGATAGGATGCTAACTTATTATATTTTCATGTGAACCCCTTAATCTTGTGGCCTGAACAACCTGAACTAGAAATCTAGTATAAGTAAAAACAACAATGCACCAAGACCAGGTCTTCAAATAAATGCTATGATGCCATAATGATTTCAAGGGATCATTGAAAACACAATGTGAGAGTTGGGTTTCCTAAAAATATATTTAACCAACATTACAGGATGAATAAAGGTCCTAAAATGATAACAAAAAACAATGAAAAGGTAATGCAGAAAAAATTTGTTGTAAATGATAACGATTCTAGTAAATAGATGCAAGAACATTAATTTTGTGTGGATAGTGATTAGGCCATGTGAATTGGGTTTCCTATAGATAGTTTTCACATCGAGAGAATGATTTCATACACAGATTACACAATGATATTACACACTGAGTTTACTAGAATCCCCTTGATGATTTCAAAATCTAGCCATTCTAAAATTAATAATCAATTTTAACTGGTATAATAGAAATGGGAGAAAGCACCCAAAAATATAAAAATAAATAATTAAGAATAAGAGACCCCACTCAATGTGTAGCTCTATATCCATCGGTTTTTACTCTTAACTCCATCTTGGAAGTTCTCCATCTTTCTCTTAGTTTGAAGCAGTATGGAATAGTTGGTCTGGAATGCAGAATGTTACATCACCCGCTGCATTCATTCCCACTTCAATTCCTCATAAACTCCCTCTTCAATTCCTCATGCACTCTGACTTCCCCCATCCAATCATCCTTTAACAGTTAGTAAACCTATAACTAAACACGCCCTACCAAAACTTATACAAATTTCCCTGTATCACTTTATTGCTGCCAACTCACAACAACCCCATATTAAATATTATTTATTAGTTAAGGCACACCAATTTTCATGTGATCCATACTATTTAATATCCATTCTCACATGTCTCATCCCCCAATAACATCCCTAAATAAATTAATAAAACACCTATATGAGAGTTCCACTTACCTTCTTAGCCAGTGGTGCCAGTTCCCCCATCTTCAAGTGTTCCCTTCAGATGATATTTACACTTCAATTCAAGATAGAAGATAACTCCATCAAAAAGGAAAAATTACAAACAACCAAATCCTGATATGCCTTCAGTTTTGGTTAAACCCATAATTATCTCAATCATCACAACCCAAATATCTCATTATCCGCACAAACTAGCTCCTTCGCTTTAGTCAATGTCCTTAGGATAGACTCAAACCACCCAAACAACTCAATATCTTGAGAAAAATGATTAAACATAATATGAAAACCACCAAAATACAATACCATAAAATAGATATAGTATCATTAATCTAGTTCTAATAAAAATAACTACCAAAGAATCATACATTAACTAGTTGCACCTAATCTGACCTCTCCTTGAATGAATGGACAGTTCCAATTGAATCAACAAAACATTCATCCTTGAATGGACAAATGAACTTCATGCCTTATATTAGCAAGATGGATCTCTCCAAAATATACTAAAATGATACAAACACATCTCCAACAATAGAGTGGATTTTAGATCTCAACGGTACCAACATTGAACATATAGTTCCCAGTAGTGAGCATCTCTGATTTCAAATCCCCAACTTGGGATCCATCTTGTTGTCCCAACTAGTCATCATGAAAATAAAAAGTAGGCACCTGAGCTTTTTATAGACTTCACTATCCCATAATAGATGTTATAGATAGTAATCACACACTAAGTTTAAAGACACATATAACACACTGATTTTACATACATATATTTTATACATAGAATCATATTGCATACACAGATTGCATACAGAAATTCCAAAATGAGTTTACACAATGAGTTTACACATCGTTTTCACACACAGATAAAGATTGAACACACATATTGAACAATGAGGTTTGACACTATACCTACATTCTGAGTTTACACTGATGTTTACACACAATGATGATAAAAAATATATGCAAGAACATTAATTTTGTGTGGATAATGAGTAGGTTGTGAGACAAGGGATTCCTACACACATTTTTCACACAGAGAGAAATATTGCACACACAGATTACACAATGATATTATGCATTGTGTTTACAAACAAAGTTTACATAAAATAAAGATTTTTTCATCGGAATCACCCTAAAACCCTAACTAAAATTCAATTAAAACACCAGATACCCAGAATTTTAGGTTCTTAAAACCTAATGAGAATAATTGCATGCCTGATAAGAGACCCAAACATTGACCGATTGAATGAGAAATGGGGTTGTCTCCAATTCACTCCCATCAACTCGTCTTTATTACTAAAAGAGGAAAAAGTAATCGAATGTCGATAAGGGGTGCGAGCAATGCTAAATAATCAAAGGTGTGGGTGAGGGTGCAGTTGCGGTTGCGCTCGACGGTGATGAATGAATGTGTGACATGGGTAGAGATTTCCACTATGTGGGTGGTGAGAAATGACGAATGGGAGGAAATCAGAAAAGATGGGGAGCCGCAATGATAAATCGGGGATGCGAAGGTATTTTTAAAATTAGTTAATTATTTATTAATTAATTATTTTATTTTATTTTTGAAAGGATAATTAAATATTAATGATGAAATTTATTTTCTGTTTTTTAAAATTTTATATGAATGGTATTTAAAATCCCACTCATATAATATTTAACCTCAAATACGATATATTTAAAATGTTATTTTAATTTTATACCAAATATAAAATATCATGTATTATTTTTTAAAATATATTTCAAATATTTATCTATTGGTTTTTGTTAATGTCCTTGATAGTACTAAAAAAATTATTTTTAGATGATTTGGATGTGGCAAAAAAATACTAGAAACATAATTATATGATGGAAAAAATCTGTTATTAATGATAATTATTAATAATAGACCCAGTTTTTTATATAACAACTGCTGGTATTAATATGACAAAGAAATAAATTTAATTGTTGGTAAAATATATGTTGGTATTAAAAAAAATTCTAACAAATATATATGTTGGTAAAAATAAATGTTGGTACTTGAATTTAATACAAATAGAACTTAATAACTATTGGAATATTTTATTTTTAACAACATATATATTTTATGTCAGTAATTTTTTATTGGTAAAAGACATTTTTTTTGTAGTGGAGGACACCCCAACCTCCCGTGCTTCCCACACCACTCACGACGCCCCATCCTCCAGAGCCACCTGCACCCCTCGCAGCACCCTGGCTTTCTGAGCATCCTGCGCCCCTCATGGTTCCTGTGCCGAAACGACCCCGCACACCAAACCGATCTTCCCTTGTGTCTCCATTCGGGCCAAGCCGCCCATGTAGCACCCTCCGGGTCGTAATGCCCTTGCGCCGACAGGAGGCCGGTTCGCACCCTCATGGATCTTCACGGCCCCTCATGACCCTCGCGGCCAGATAGAACTCCTAGAAAGCCTGGAAGCATTACGGGCTAGGGATGACCATGCGGGTTGGGCTAGGTCGACCCGAACTAGGTCGGGTCAGGTCTGTCTGACCGGGTGGGACTGGACCAGGTCCAACTGTGAACCTTTACTTTATTTTGGACATATCATTGGCACCAGACGTTTGTTTGATGAACCTTCAGCGGCGCTAAAAATCATGGAGTGAGATGGTCCCTTTGAGTATACTCTACTGGAGTATTGGATTGAGATGAGAAACTATCACGTTTGATCGACAAAGAATCTAACTGGGCCCCCAGGACGAAAAGGAAAATAACTCACAAACCGAGCATCCGATGACACGTTGTCTGTTGAGTTGAGACCCGTATGACGTGGTGTAACTTTGAGACACTTCTTCATGGGACTGCATGATAGTTGGAATATCGACCAGTATCACATGAAGAGGATCCTCCCATAGATGAGCAAGCGTAGTGCGGAGACCTAGTAGCTGGCTGACACCGGATAACTACTGACAGTTTTACTTGCAGTTACTTTCCTAGCCTAGTGGGGAGAGCCTTGGGGTCAAATTAGACCCAAATTGGGGTGCACCTTGGTGTCTTGGCAGACCCATGATAAACGACAAGAGGTTTATCTCAGTAGGCTACGAGGGCCAGTGTGTTTGGAGACGCAGTAGACCCAATATAGGGAGTGCACTTTGTGACATGGAAGATCCGTGGTACTCGACTGAAGGAGTACGTCATCAGTCCAAGGTTAGTGGGAAGCACACATGGTGTCTCAACAAGCCCACTGTACTCAATAGAGGTGGAGTTCTCAAGAAGTCTAGGTTTCAATAATGTGACCAGAGATATAATTTTATACTACCCCTAGAATAAAATCCCGTTTGAGCTGATTCAATTTTACTATGTTTTCCTCATGATTGAGATGGATCACTTGATAACTTAGGAATATTGATGATAATATACATACGTAATTCTATCTGTTGATTTAATTATTTGTGGTTTATCATTGTTGTATTTTGTGAGACCTTGAGGGTATCAGGGTCCCTGCTGAGTATCATTATACTCACCCCTACATGGGCTATGCCTGCACGTTGTTATGTTGGTTGTAGCTGATAGACAACTCTAACTGAGGCTGAGAATACCAGGACTGGATGGTGCCTGAAGGTGTACCTTATGAAGAGTCGGTACACAGAGGGGACAGACAGACGAGGAGTTCTATAGAGGCAATCTGTGCCAACCATTAAGGGTGAAACCTCAGAATATGACCCAACAATTGTTTTCCATTTTTCATCTATTGTATATATAATTTCAGTTTATTGAACTATACCATTGGGCTTGTATTCTCACCCCTTTTACTTCAAAACTAATTTGTTATACAATTTTACATGGTATTTCATATCTTGTTGTGTGCTTTGTTATGTGTTCTTTCTTGTTATAAAGTGAAATCCTTCCCAATTTTAGGGAACACACCATGATGCTAGTCTCCATCCCCTGGCCTATGGAAGGATGGTTTGGAGTTATTCACGGCACGAGCCCCGGGGGATGGGTCGTTGAAATTTTCTTCCATTTTTATGATATTAGGGATCCTACCCACACTCCCTATCAGAATGGTGTCTAGATGTAATGAAGAGGAGTCTATTCCAAAGTAGAAAATGGTACAAAACTAAACTAGTCTATGGAATAAAGGTTTAATTGTTGGGGGGCGGCACACCATTATATTTGGGCCCAAGGTCCTTATTCGTTTACTTGGTTTCCCATTGAAATGTTCTCCAAAAAGAACTTTTTAATTTCTTTTCATCTATAGACCAATGACTTTTCCAAATTAAATGGTCAAAAACTACGCCATGTGTTCTGAAACCATTGTATTATTCATAGTTTCATCGCTCACAATTCGACCATTGAATCCCCTAACCAAATTCTGAAAGTTTGAATTTCTATAACGTAAAATTCTATATGTCTTGCCTATCCCACTGAATTAACATAAATTTCTCTAACTAAACATTATATTTCCCAAAAGGATGCAATTTGAACATGTAATATCCACATAGAAATGCTTGGCATGTGGATATCCCATTCTGCATATTGGTCGAATTGTGGCCCAATGCTTCACAGGCCAGTGTCATGCAAGTAATTCCAAATAATTTTTGTTCAAAAGGATTGCATCCAGTGAACCATTCCCATGATTCGGTATGTGGAGCCTTGAAATTTGAATAATTCATTGGTCCTTGGGACTTTTTTTCTATTTTTATCAACCATTTTAACTAGACAGATCATTTATATGGTCATTTTTTTCAGGACAAAATGGCTCTTCCTCTTATCATAGTAGAAGTGATCCAGATGTGGGAAACTAATGTTGAAAATTCTAAATACAACCTTCGTTCCTACATTGTTCCTCAATAGGGTATTCATAGAGACATTCTCTCCCTTGAGATAATGACATATACAATATCTATCAAGTTTCCACCTTACGACACCATCCTCCTAGATGACGTTCCCTTTCCATTGACCAATCACAGTACACCTTCAATCTTCATTGAGGTGTCCCATGGGAGTTATGGGACAATATGCCTCCAAAAAGAGAACATATAACTACTTTTATTCAAGAGAACATTTTCACAATGATTTCTTATATGTAGATTTTGAGTAATCATCACCATTGTAACACCTCTTTGAGGTCTGTCTTCTGAGAGTATCCATTCATCGTCAATCTTTCTCAACATTATCCCAATGGAGAGTGAAGTTACAAATAGGACCAATGATCTAGAGAATGCTTCTCCGATGATTGGGCATAGGACTTCTAGGTGCATTAGGATTGTTTGGAGTCTCTTGGCCAGTTGGAAGTGGTAAACTTGTATCAGACTGCATGGGTTTCCCTATAGGCAATATATTCATCAGGTGAGATATTTCCCAAACTACTTAGGTGTTGATGTTCATGAACCAATACATTCTACCTATTACAGAGAGAGGTTGAGATTAGTATATTTTATTCCCCTCAACTCACAGGGCTTCCCATTCTAGGAAACATGTGTGATGCGTGTAAGAACCCGGATCTTCATTTCAGGTATGTCTTTCCTTTTTTGGAGTTTTTTTTGAGAATTTTTGGAGTTTCTAGAAATTTTTGAAGAAACATGTCGTGTACTTTATGAGTACATACCGTGTACTCTTTTCCTGCTCAAAGCTGTGTGCTGGACATGTCCGGACCATACACATGGTGTGTAGGGGTGATGTGGAGGATGATTTTGGTAGAGTATGGAAAAACCCACTACACGTCGTGTACTTTAAAAATACACACCGTGTACTTTTATTTTGTTCACTAAGTAGACCGGGTGGCACCACATCACCATAATCGTCTTCTTTAAGGTCTGGATCGACAGAGAGATGTCGTACTGTCTCGAAACTTCTCCGGATTCTCGAGCCTCCATCCATTATCTGATTCGAGCTCTATTGATTGCGCTGGATGAATAGGAGTGAGTTATTCCTTCTGGTTGAGCCTGGTTTTTAAATTATTCCTCCTTCTCGAGTTATCTAATGTTGAACGTTTTGTGTGTTTTCTCAGATCAATAAAATTCAAGGGAAAATCAGCTGTCATGGGGAAAGTATATTGATCTTCTATGATCGAGGTAGGTGGTTTGTGCTTTACTGTTCAAAGACTCTGAGTTTATGTGAGAATTTCAATCGATACCCATGAACAGGGTATTGCGTGTTACCCAATTTGGCCTTTATTGTTTTCTCTCATTTCTTGTATTCTTATTTTGAGGTAATTTGACCATGTCAGATGATAATTTGTTGTTCTTGGATGTTTTTTTCCTTGATTTATTCTTTTTATGACCATTGGGTCTCATTTTCCATTGGCTGCAACACCTGTTTTCATGCCTCGCGGTTATAGGTTGAAGTGAAACTCATGACATTCTTGTTTCCTTGTAGACTGTTTTACTATGTAGTTCTATAGGTGTTCTTTGGTTTTCCAAGTATCTCTATAGGTTTACATTGGCCTTATAGCATTATTATGCACTGACTAGAATGGGTCTAAGAGAACATGGTTCTATAGAATATAAGGGATAGACCGAGTGAGCTTCCCAGAGAGTTTTAGATATTACAGACTACAGAGGGGGAAGACCGAGTAAGGTCCCAGAGAGTCTTGGATTTTATAGACTACATGAGGTTAGACTGCGTGATCTTCCTCAGAGAGTCTTACCTTGTTTTAATCTCTTTAAGAACCTTCCCAAGATAGAGGAGGAATTGACCGAGTGAGCTTCCTTAGAGAGTCTGTGGTATACCTGATTCTATAGGAGGAATTGACCGAGATAGCTTCCTCAAAGAGTCTTTAGACCATGAGGCTAAGAGGGTTATACTGTGTGATCTTCCTCAAGATATTTCCTAAATACCCTAGACTATAAGGGGAATTGACTGAGTGATATTTCCCAAAGAGTCTCATAAATTCATATGACCAAGCCAGAGGGGTTCGGCTGAGTGCCCTGCCCAAAGGGTTGTGGTACTTCTTGGATATGACCAGAGGTGATGGATGCAAGTACTTCCAAGAGGGTTTTTGGATTATTAGCAGTTTGTTTCACTGCTGTTGATTTGTTGTTGATTGATTTCTTCTATGTATCATCCCGTTTTAATGATTACTATTTACTGCCTACGGCTTGTTGTTGTTGGTTACTACTTATTGTAATTTTACCTGCCAAATAGTCACTGACTATTAGGCATAGATATTTAGGTGAATGCCTACTGGGATTTTATCTCACTCCCTGTTTGGGCTATGATTTTGGTCCCATGCACACAATGTTGTTGCAGGTATAAACAAGGGAAATCACCCTTCGACTTCTAGAACATGTTTTCTTGGAGTAGGAGAGCATGGGACCAAGAATTGGCTTACGATGCTGAGGAGATGTTTACTTTTCTTTTGTACTTGTTTTTGTACTGTAGTGTTTTGCAGCATTGTGACTTGTTTGGATGCTTTCCTAGTTATTTAACATGCATCATTTCATATATACATATGTGCTCTAGTTGTTGATTTAGTCTTCCTCTGTTATATTTTTGGCTTTTTCTGCTATTGCATGTTTATTTTTCTTTGGCAGTGTACTTTGCCAATGAGGGAACAGTTTCACCACTATCACACCCAAGGCCCTCGCTGCTAGTCAGCATCCTCTGGAATTTGGGGAAATGTGCTTCAGGCTATGTGACCAACCGAGTATCGTGGGCCTCTGGGTGGCTTTTGGAACCGGGACTATACAAAGTGGTATCAGAGGAATTATTTTCTCTTGCATTACTATTTAAAGACTTATCCAGGGATAGGATAGATTCGGTACTTGGAAATAAGCTGTGCCCAGGAGTAGCTAACCCGTGTGCATGTAAAAGCCATACAACCTCATTCATTTAAGTTTTCTGGTCTTGAGATGTTACGGTTGATACGATTTCACCTAGATTGATTCACATGGTTTGTACTATTATTGTTTTGATATTACGGTTCTATTTATGTCGCAACTCGATGAGATGAGGTTATTCCATCTCATGCATCATACAGTCACTTGTAGAAATCACATGCCATGAATTCTTGCCATGCGATTTAGGGTGCATTAGCGATTTCATGCGTTTGTGATAGACTTTGTGTAGATTATGCATGTTGTGTTGATAGATGGTTTATAGAATCTCTTCTTCCTTATTAGAGGATATTTTTATTGTACTTTGTTTAAATGAATGCTGAGTTTTGTTTCTTGAGGTGTTATGGGCCCTCTTGAATCTGAAATTGGTGGATCATGATCCTATTTTCACTTGTACATGACTGTAGGGGATGCCAAGCTTTGATTCGCGGGGAGTATGGGCCCACATAGATCAGAATTTGGCACCTCTTTTCTTTGTTTTCTGTGTTTCTGGTCTTCTATGCAGTTTTTGAGCTACTACCCAGAAAAACCCAGAATACACACCATGTACTTTCTGGTTACACGCCGTGTAGTTTTTAGGCCGTGTTGCTGACAGTGTGTGCAGGAACACGGTGTTGTGAAAATAACTTCAGGAACATGCTGTGTACGGTTTGTACATGTCGTGCTGTGTAGAGCCTTGTACCAGGCTGTGTCACTAACAACATGGGTCGGGTAAGTTCAAGTAGAACACGTCGTGTTGTAAAGGAACACATCGTGTAGTCCTTTCCAGGTATTCGACGTGTCACGAACAACATGGGTCGGCGTGACCTTCTCTAAGACATTCCATGTTGCTTTCGGAACACACCGTGTAGTCTTGTCCAGGTACACGTCTGTGTTACGAACAACACGTGATGGTGTCACCTTCTTCTATACATTCCGTGTTTGATCGGAACACGCCGTGTAAGGTCCATCCATGTAGACGACCTTGTAACTAACAACACGGGATTTCGAGGCTGTGTCCAGTACACGCTGTGTCTATAGGGAACACACCGTGTAGTCTGGGGTTAGTTTGAACCATGTGGGTTAGTCGTGTAAGGAGACTCTGGTAGAGGATTAGAGTTCAAGTACATGATGTGTGTCGGAACCACACTCCATGTCGTTTGGGGTGTTACACGACCTGTCGATCTGGGGTACATGACCATGTTAATGGATTAAGTAGATATGTTGTGTAGTTTTTATACATGTCGTGTAGTCGTGTTTTGTAAAACATGATAGCTTCTTCCCATGTTCCAATTTTGTACTCTAGTGGTTTCAGTCTTTGTTAATCTTGATCTAAGAAGTGCTTTCGATCTTTTAGAGCTATGCCTCTGAGACATACTCTGGTAGTGCGTCAGTTTCCAGATGGAGACCAGACACCGGATATGGCCGACCAGGGACCACCTGAAGATCCTCCTGCTGTGCCAGCCTCGACACTAGAATTTATAACCGTCGTAGGTGCCGAGGTGCAATTCAGGGAGGACTTCATGAGGATGATGCAAACCTTCCAGGGAGCACCGCCTCCTGCCCCATCAATGGATGAGTTGACGCGGGTTTTCCAGAAGCAGCATCCTCCTACCTTTTCAGGGGATGGAGGACCCCAGGCTATAGAGTCCTGGATAGAGGCCACACTGACCATCTTTGAGCACCTAGAGATCCTTCTGGAGAAAAGGGTAAAGCTAGATACGTATATGATCTGGGCCACTGCCAAGAGGTGGTGGGAGGTGATCTCACGGTCAGGGAATCAGCATGATATTTCTTAATACGGGTTTCGATGCACCATCTATGACTACTTCTATCTGGAGACCCTAAGGACCGATCGATCCAGGGAGTTTATGAGTCTGCAGCAGGGTACTCTTTCTGTTATGGAGTAGCAATATAATTTAACTGAGCTATAGTGTATCACACTGATCCCAGTAGGTGATGAGTTGTTTATTTCTAGGTAGTTTGAGGACGGTCTCAGGAAGGAGATCTATTCCCATGTGAATATCTTCTAGTTGACTTCTATATCCTCCATCTTCAATTAGGCGCTAATCACTGAGCGCAATCTGAGGGATTCTGAAGCAGTGAGCTAGGGCGGTTCATCATCCAGAGCTGGTGTTCCTCCTACAAAAAATAGGAAGCATTGTAGAGAGTCTTCTCGAGGAGATCGAGGTTTTTGGGATGCATCTTCTGGCAGCCAGGTTGTGTGCTACCAGTGTGGTAGGAGTCGGCATACTAGGCCTCAATGCCCGAGAGATCCGATGGAGTGCTGGTATTTTGTTAATATGGGCCAACTTCAACGTTTCTGTGAAATCTTCTCACCTTCAGCTACTGTTAGGGGTTCCTCTATGACCTAGCGTTATAGAGATACTTCACCAGTTTCCCACCAGTTAGGGAATTGGAGTTATTCCGACCGTTCAGGTCGAGGTGGAGGTCGCGACCATGGTGGTCACTCACCAGGTCATCAGTGACAACAGGGTGGATCTGCTTAGAGAGGTCAGCCCGGGGCACATGACCACGGTGCAGGCCAGTCTTTTGACATGGAGAAGACCTATTAGGAGTAGGATCCTGACCCTTCTATAGTTCTAGGTACTATCTTAGAAGCCACAATGTTATCTTTAGCCATTTTCGATACTGGTGCATCCCATAGCTGTATCTATGTTGCTGTCGTAGAGAGCCTTGGGCTCGGTATCATTTCGTCTGCTGACTTGTTGACACTAGTCACACATTTGGGGACAAGGAAATATACCGTACGTCAGTGTAGAGAGAGCTCTATTGTGGTTGAGGGGTCTAATTTCTTATGGGATCTCTATGTCCTAGAGATGACGGGCTATGACATCATTCTCAGGATGAACTGGTCAGTTCCTTTACAGGAAATCGTCTATTACTATCTCCATAGGGTGAGTTTCATATCACCAGAGGGCGGATCGTTCCTTCATAGAGGTGACTGGGATGTACAGGTGGGTAGAGCTAGACTAGAACATCATGGTCTAGGGAAATTTACAGCCCAGATTGCTAGTCTTTATCTGGATGACTAGGGGACTTCACAGTTATAAATTCCACTAATGGTGGATCATTTCAGGGATGTATTTTCAGAATACTTTTCAGGTTTACCTCCAAAGCGTGAGGTAGACTTCTCGATTGCGCTCGTTCCGGGAGTGGCACCGGTGTCCGTTCATCCTTATAGGATAGATACACCAGAGTTGCAGGAGCTGGAGAAGCAGTTTGAGGTGTTTCAAGAAAATGGTTTCATCCAACCTAGTACCTCTCCTTGGGGTTCTCCTATCTTGTTTGCGAAGATGGCAGATGGTACCCTTTGGCTTTGTGTGTATTATCATAAGCTGAACCAATTGACGGTCAAGAACTGATATCCCTTGTCGAGGATCAATGAACTATTTGATCATCTTCGAGGACTCCGGGTGTTCTCGAAGATCGACTTGAGGTATGTTTATCATCAGTTGCACGTTAGACCATCAAATATACCTATGACAGCTTTCAGGAGCAGGTATGGTCTTTTTGAGTATACAGTCATGCCGTTCGGTCTCATGAACGCACCTACTGTTTTCATGGAATTGATGAACCGAGCATTACATCCATACTTGTACTAATTTGTCATGGTTTTCGTGGAAGATATATTCGTGTACTCTCACACTCGACACAACCATGCCAAACATCTTGAGATCAATCTGAGTACACTGAGAGAGCATCTTCTTTCTGCTAAACTCTCGAAGTGCCACTTTTGGATGGATCAGATTCACTTATTGGGCCACGTCATCTCAGAGGATAGAGTATTTGTAGACCCATATAAAGTGAGAGATCTAGTTTCCTGGGAGAATCTGAATATTGTTTGTTAGGTGCGGAGTTATCTAGGGCTGGATGGGTACTACAAACTCTTCATTGAAGACTTATCACTTCTAGTAGCACTGTGGAAATGTCTGACCAAGAAGAGGGAAATGTTTTTATGGTCAGATTCATGTGAGTCAGCCCTTCAGGAGCTGAAAGGGAGGTTGACGTCAGCACCGATGCTAGTCTTGCTAGAGCCGGGAAAGGGATATACTGTTTACTGTGATGCTTCGGGTATTGAGCTGGGAGTTGTGCTTATGTAGGGAGATGGGGTCATTGCATATGGGTATAGGCAGTTGAGGCCACATGAGAGAAACATCCCAACGCACGATCTGGAGTTGACCACACTTGTTCATTCCTTACACTATTGGAGACAATATCTTCTGGGAGAGAACTTCATGGTTTTTACTGACAACAAGAGTCTCAAGTATATCTTCACTCAGCGCGATCTGAATCTGAGACAGCGCAGGTGGGTTGAGTATCTGCAGTCCTTTGACTTCGAGGTCACCTATATGTCGGGAAAGGGGAATGCAGTGGCTGATGCATTGAGCAGGAGAACTCAGATTCAGGATGTTCATGAGGCTAGAAGTGAGTGGCATCTTATGGCTCTATTCTCTGAGATGCATCTAGAGGTGCACGACTGGCTGGGACAGACCTTTCATTCATCTGTGCTTGTTACCTCTACTCTTTTTGATCGGGTACGAATGAGGCAACTATCAGACTCAGAGGCCTTAGTCTTGCGGGAGAGTGTGTAAGTAGGGGACCCTCTTCATAGATGGACAGTGGGAGAGGATGAGATATTGTGTTTCTAGGGAAAAATTTGGGTGCAAGCATACATACGTGAGGAGCTGATGTGGGATTTTTATTCCTTAGTTTGGGCATTTCATCCTAGTGTCACCAAGATGTATCGGGATCTTCATCGCTAGTACTGGTGGCCTGGTATGAAGAGAGATATTGCTGGTTTTGTAATGAAATGTTCTCCTTGTCAGTAGGTGAAAGAAGAGCATCAGCGACCAGAAGGGATTTTACAGTAGTTACCCATTCCGAAGTAGAAGTGGAACAATGTCGTGATGGACTTCGTGACTGGGTTACCAAGGTCACCTCGGGACTGTGATACAGTTTGGGTCGTCATTGATGGGCTTAAGAAGGTAGAACACTTTTTTATAATCAAGGAGACCTTCAGTGTTGATGATCTGAGACGACTGTACATCTGAGAGATTGTACGTCTACCTAGAGTTCCACACTCCATTGTATCAGACATGGATGAGCGCTTTACCTCTCGGTTCTTGAAGGGACTTTAGGATGCCTTGGGTACATAGATACTTTTGAGTACAGCATACCATCCCCAAACTGATGGCTAGTCCAAGCGCACGTTCCATGTTCTTGAGGTTATGCTCCGAGCATGCATTCTAGACTTCAGTTGTTCGTGGGAGAAGCATATAACTCTTGTGGAGTTCTCCTACAACAACAGTTTTCAGAAGACCATTCAGATGGAACCATATGTCACACTGTATGGTTGGCCATGCCAATCACCCTTATGCTGGCTGGAGGCAGGAGAGGCAGCTTTGCTAGGACCTCATCTTGATCAGGAGACCTCAGACCAAATAGAGTCGATTCAAAAGAGGATGGCTACAGCACAGTCTCGACAGAATACATATGTTGATCAGCGGAGATGACCTCTAGAGTTCAAGGTCGAAGATCAGGTTTTCAGGCGTGTCACACTGAGGTTGGGACACAAGAGGATTCAGAGATAGGGTAAGCTTTCATCCCGGTACATCGTTCCGTTTGAGGTATTGGAGAGAGTTGGGATGATTGCCTATCAGTTGAAACTACTTCAGTTGTACAAGGCTATGCACAACATCTTCCATGTCTCTTAGCTCCGACGTAACTTTTTAGACCCATCTCATGTCTTTCAGCCTGAGGAGGTTGATCTCGAAGTAGATGCATCATTTGAAGAGCATCCTATCCGGATTTTCGATCCCCGAATAAGGGTTCTCTGAGGCCAGTCTATTCCTCTATTACGAGTGTTATGGCAGCACGGGTGAGTACAGGACAAGACGTGGGAGGGGGAGGCTGAGATTCGATCGGAGTGGCCGGATCTGTTCATGGTTTCTTCTTCTACGCCCATCTAGAGATATTTGGGGACGAATTTTTTTAAGGGGGGAAGTTTATAAGAACTCGGATCATAATTTATGGTATGTATTTTCTTTTTTGGTGTTTTAGAGAGTTTTTGGAGTTTTTTTTGAAATTTTTGAAGTACACACAGTGTAATTTATGAGTACACACCGTGTAATCTCTTCCCACTAGAAACTGTGTGTTGAGCATGTCCGGACCACACACACGGTGTGTAGGGGTGACATGGTAGCCAATTTTGGCAGAGTACGGAAAAAACCACTACACGCTGTGTGCTTTACAAATACACACCATGTAATTTTCTTTTCTACTTTCACTAAACAGACAGGGGTCGCGCCGCATCTCCATAATCATCTACTTCTAGGTCTGGTTCGACTGAGAGACATCGTATGGCCGTGAAACTTCACTAGATTCTTGAGCCTCCATCCATTCTATGATTCGAGCTATGTCAATTTTGATGGAAGTGAAGCGATGAGTTATTCCGTCGGTGTGAGCCTTGTTTTCCAATTCTTCCTCCTTCTCATGTTATCTAAGGTTGAACGTTTTGTGTGTTTTCTCAGATCTATGACATTATAAGGAGAATCATCCATCATGGGTCAAGTATATCGATATTATACGATCGAGGTAGGTGGTTTGTCCCTTACTGTTCAAAGTCTCTAAGTTTATGTGTGAATATCCACCGATACCTGTGAACAGGGTATTGCGTGTTACCCCTTTTGGCATTTGTTGTTTTCCTACCTTACATGTATGCTTGTGTAGAGGTAATTTGACCTTGTTAGAGGATAATTTGTTGTGTTTCGATGTTCTTTCCCTTGCTTTGTTCTATTTACAACCCTTGGGCCTCGTTTTCCTTTGGCTGCTACAACTGTTTTCAGGCCTCACGGTTATCTGTTCAAGTGAAACTAATGACATTCTTATTGCCTTATATAATGATTAGCTAAGTAGCTCTATATGTGTTATTTGGTTAGCCAAGTAGCTCTAAAGGTGTAATTTGGCCTTATAGAATTATTATGAACTGACTGGAACGGGGCTGAGGGAACCTAGTGCTATAGACTTTAAGTGATAGACTGAGTGAGCTTCCCAGAGAGTCTTAGATATTATAGACTACAGAGGGGATGGACCGAGTTAGCTCCCAGAGAGTCTTGGATTTTATAGACTACAAGAGGGTAGACTGAGTGAGCATACTCAGAGAGTCTTACCTTGTTTGAATCTCTTTAAGAACCTTCCCAGGCTAGAGGAGGAATTGAATGAGTGATCTTCCTCAGAGAGTCTATGGTATACTAGAGGCAATAGGAGGAATTGACCATGAATGCTTCCTCAGAGAGTCTCAAGACATTGGGGCTAAGAGGTTTAGACTGCTTGATCTTCCTCAAGAGAGTCCCTGACTACCCAAGACTATAAGGGTATTTGACCGAGTGAGCATCCCTAGAGAGTCTCATAAATTCCTATGACCAAGCCAGAGGGGTTAGGCTGATTGCACTGCCCAGAGGGTTGTGGTACATCTTGGATAGGACTAGAGGGGATGACAGCGAGTATTTCCAAGAGTGTTCCCAGCTTATTAGGTGTCTGTTTCACTGCAATTTATTTGTTGTGGATTGATTTCTGCTATGTATCATCCTGTTTTACTGCTTACTGTTTACTACCTATAGCTTCCTGTTGTTGTTTACTACTTATTGAACTTTTAAATGCCATATAATCACTGACTGTTAGGCACTGATATTCGGGTGAATCCCTACAACAATTTTACCTCACACCCTATTTGGTCCATTCTTTTGGTCCCAAGAAGACTATTTTATTGTAGGTATAAATAAGGTCAAGTGCCCTTCGACTTCTGGAACTTGATTGCTTAGAGCAGGATAGCATAGGATCAAGCTTTTTTATTGCGATGCTGAGGAGTTTTTTACATTTCATTTGTACTTGTTTTGGTACTGTAGTGTTTTCCTACATTGTGACTTGATTGGATTCTTTCCTAGTTTTGTATCATGCATCATTTCATATATACATATGTGCTCTAGTAGTTGATTTAGTCTTCCGCTCTTATATTGTTTGTTATTACTGCTTCTGCTATTGAATGTTTATTTTTCATCTGCTATGTACTCTACCAATGAGGGCATTGTTTCCCCACTATCACAACCAAGGCCCTTACTACTAGCTTTTAGCCTCTGGAATTTGGGGAAATGCGCATGAGGCCATGTGACCAACCGAGTATGGGGCGCCTCTTGGTGGATTATGGAACCGGGACGTTATAATGAGATTCTTATAGCAACCAATTCTCTTGGTAATATCCAACAAGTATATCTGATGGAAATGAATTTATTAATCATGGTAGATGGATATGTTAATAATCCCATCCATACTCATTCTCCTATTTCTTTATAATATTGTATTAGGCTAGTCATAAAAGAAAATGTTCTGAGAATGAGTGTTTGATGTTTCTGGAATCAACCAACTCAATAATCATTGAAAATCTTAGATTCATTCTATTCCACTCTCACAGTTGGATAATACATATCCTGAGGGTATAGAATTCAGTCAGACGTACCTCCCGTGCTCAAATAGGCTGGTTTATTTTCCATGTTTTTTAGTGGATGACTCTACCCTTCTTGTGATGTTTATACTATTGTATGATATTTCCCTTTAAAGATGGAAGACACATTAGCATAGGGATAACCCCTTACTTTCACAATTCCTACCCTTTCCTGAATCTATGAACTATTAGAGAAGATAAAGGAAGGGAAACCCCCATATCATCTTAGTGGTCTTTTTAATTTTTAATGCTGGGATAACCAAAAATTTCACCTTCTATAAGTATTAGTATTCTACGAGAGTTTTTTAATTTTACTTTTTTGCTGCTCTTCTACATATTTCCACAATTTGTCCCCAATAATTTAGTATTAATGACCCAATAAAACCATCAATTCATGTTTCTCACTTTTTATTATCACCCTTTGCGGCACCCAAAGGATCCATAATGGATAACATAAGGGTTAATTTGGAAGAGGATTCATATATCATTACAGCCAAGGATGGATTTTTATTTTCTCGTATAGAAAGGGTAACCATCAGAAAACGGTATTCTCCATATCAGTTTTCCATGCAATTTGGATTCCATCAAAAGGTCACACCTCTCCCTACTACTCAATATGATATGGAGTCTTATCACATGATTCTTCAAAAATTTATGATGCTTATGATGTGGGAAGATACTAATTTGTGATTTCTCATTCTTCCCATACTAGCCTCAACTTACATATCATTTGAGTATTCCCAAATATGGGTAGTTTGCTACCCTAACAGGGCATTAATAAGGCCAGTTCGATATATTTAGAGGGAGTATGTTGTTCTTGATCTCGTGCCAAACATGTCGGTGGTGCTATATGTTATCATTCATATGGTGATAAGGTGTCCTACCTGCCATTACATGTGTTTGAAAGAGGATTCACCCACACAACCCATCATTGGGGGAGGTGACATGGATCTAACATCTTAGGTTGATATGGTTTGCCTTCCAACTGAATTTAGTCCGAGTGGGACATCACCCAGTGGTACTGATGTTGTTGTGAACCCTCATCAATTAGTCCTAGAGGCTAAACCATAACATTGGATAGAAATTATCCCTTCTTGGGTAACTCAGATCCGGGCTCTTCTATGGACTGCAATGATGCTTCATCATTTTTTACCTATTACGATGGAGGAGGACAATGATTATGATGCTATTTTGAGGATTTGATTTTTGAAATAGTGGGAATGGTTTAAAATCCATATTAGTGACCCAAAAACTCCCCTCAATGATTTTTCCAATGTGGATGATAAATTTCAATGACTATTTTCAATCAGGATTTGGGAGGTATTTATTAATGATACATGTGTCTCCTTTCACACTATATTATAAAAACTCTATAGGATCTCACAACTTGCAATGGAAACCATACTCGATTCAATGCCTATCCACTCCAAGATTATACTTTATTGGATATTAATGTCGATTTTGATCATCTAGAAGTTGAGGAAGATACTACTCATGAATATGTGATTTCTCTAACAGGTGAACTATGCAAGTTAAAGGCCCACATGGCTATAATAAAAGCAAAACTAACATCCTCAAGCCCTAATTATGAGTTTCTACAACATAAAGGATGAGACATACTAAATGTTATGATATGTGTACCCCCAATGGTTGAAGTTGAAGCTGATCAAAGGGATTAATTGGAATAGGTCCATGATGAACATCGTTTAGCAGTTATAGTCCTTCTATAAAGGGTGAGTTGATCAACATTGTAATCTGATGGGATACCATGCAGAACGTTGTTTTGAAATTGTTGAGAGACTCTAGATTGTGTATGTTCCTCCCACATTCACCTAGTTTGATAAAATAGAATAAAAATTCTATCTAGTGTTTCTCTTTTACCATTTCAATCAATCCCAATACTTTATGATCAACTTAATTTTAAATAACAATGTCAGTCTGATATCAATTTTAGTCATAATCTGGGATAGAAAATACACAATTAATTCTATATTTTTTCCCGGAACTAAGGGGTTCATTGAGCCTAGTTCGACTATTCCTAGGGTTATAAGGAAAACCCAACAAACATTGTTTCTTTTTTCCTTATAAACCTATGTTTTTAATAATCCTGCTATGTCGTGGGATTAATGGGTATAACATTACGTTTTCATAGGCCACCCTTTGCAGGTTTTTGATGAAAAAAGATATGTGTATCTTGGGGATTTTTTTAATTCTAGATGTTTTTACAATACAAAATATATCATTGTTTTAGCGATCTATCAATCAAATTTTTTTGAAGGGATCCCTTTGATGGTTTTCAGCCTAGTGAGTTTTGTGCTTCTTTCATTATAATTATAGAGTCCTTCCAACAAGACTATCATTAGTTATGTTTTAGGACAAACAAAATTGACCATGTGTTGTGGGGCGAGGGCCCCAATTTAATACTCATTAATCAAGAATGTCCCAACAACACTTAAACATGGATTTTGGATTTCACATGACCCAACCATGTGATTTCTGTTTATGGGACAAGATTTAGGGCACTAAATCCATGGGACATACTGAAGGTGGAAAAGCCTTATATGGGGATGAATTTTCCTTTGGTTTATAGGACTTTTTTTGGGAAACATATGTAGATCTATCGAGGAATTGTATGTTTAGTCATTAAATAGTGTCCACAGTACATTATACATCCATTTCTTATGTCCAATGAAATATGTATATAATTATGGAATTTTTATAAGGATTAGGGTTACATTAAGTGGCATGTTAAGTGAAAAAATGATTGAATGTATGGATGTATTTATTTTGTATAGGGTATAAGAAGTTTCCTCTCACAAATTTGACTTATGTAAAGGAGGGATAATACATGGTGTAGTTTAATGTCATACGACCAATATTTTTGATACGTGTGGAAAAATGTTTTTTAAAATTAGAGTGGGGGGTGAATTTTACACTTCAATGATTGTTTGGCATGAAATGTTATATCCCCTTCTTACATGAGGGGAGAATGATGTAAACTATAATTGAGGAGGTTTCAAAATCTAGGGAATGAACTGAGACCTAGAAAACATAGAGTCATGAAGAGATAGGAAAATAATCTTTTATGGATAATCTTTCATTGGATAATGGCCCATTTTTATGGACCACGTATGCAGAGCCGTCGAGGCATTGTGTGCATAGTCAAACAAAGGTGTATACAAGAAACTAGTCATCCATATACGATGGATAGTGATGGTTAAAGAAATTGAAAATTTTCTAGAAACATAGTATGTTGTGCAGATGTGGTTTCTGATCAAGAAAATATGACATTTCATGTTATAATTTTCTTGGAAGAGTAGTAATAATTCAATGCATTTTTACCCTATATACATGAGCTATTTTTTAAGCATGTCTAACCCTTGAACAAGTAGGGATGAGAGACTTTTGATTCAGCTATGAATCTAACATATGTGTTTCATAGGTCACTAAATATCTTGTGATGACAAGAATCAAGATGTAATTAGTTCCATTAAGTCTCATTCCTTTTTAAATTTGATTCAAACATATGGTTGGGTAGTTTTTGTTTTGGATACTGATTAACCAATAAGGAGAGGCATGTTTCAGACATTCCTGCGTAGAGTCATTTTTTCATAGGTTCATTAGGGGAATTAACCATTTAAAATACATATACTTAGGGATGTTATGTGGTATCAAGTATCTTGATGTTTAAACGTTATATTATTAGGATATTGATGTAGAATCCCTAAGTAACTAGAGGGAAATCAAGCTGAGATGTTCTGACATGTTAAGGATGTGAGTAAGAAAGAAAGTGTAAAAAATTATTTCAATGGTTCATGGATTAAGAGGAAGGAAATAGAGATTAAAAGTCCTTGCATGTTTGAAAATATTAAAATACAATCTTGGGGATGAGTTTTCTTTTAATTGACATTCCATTTTTGTTGGAAACATATGTTGAGTTAACGGGGAATTGTATGCATAGTCAAGAAAATGTGTTCGCAAGACAGTAGCTATTGATTTATGATGTCTATGGATGATTATGAAGATCCCATATCACTCAAAGAAAATATTTTGACACATGTAAGAAGTTTACATTGATACATTAGAAGTATTCGAGTTGTGATATACCCATATAGTTGGGAAATCACCCTCATTGATTTGACTCGTTTGTGAGCTGGGGCATTTTTACTCCCTCGATGGTGGTGGGCATAGGTTTGGAGATCCTAACTCACCAAAATTAGACAAACTTCCTAGTTATGATTCATAGGTAGTGGGAAAATATTTTTTGGTGTATTTATGGTACCTTGTAGTTTAATGTCATATGGTCTTGACATTAGGTTTCCCAATATAGTAGAAAAACACTAATATGCCTTTTACTTTCATGATAGTAGGGTCATTCATTGTATATTGATTCACCTTTAAAATGTGGGTTTTCCCCAGCCAAAATTCATAATACCACATGAGCCATGCTTCGTGCTAGAAATAAGGAATTGAAAATAGTTTCACTCAACCACGTAAGGATAGAAAGATCAAGGACTGGAAATTTTTTTGGCCATGCAATTTATCATCATGGAGTGAGTATATAAAGAATGAGCCATAATTATTGAGTTATGTAAATAAATTTACTTTAAATCCTAAATAAGTTCTTTTTATGTTTAGATAACTTTATAATTATTTAATAACATATACATAACAACTTGATTATTAAAAAGTAGACACTTCTACTCATTATCCATTTTTTTTCAAAAAAACAATAAAAAGAACATGGTTTTATTTCAATACTAATATTAAATTACAATCATCCTAGAATATTATTTATCGTTAAAAAACATAACACCTATGAAAAAAATTTATAAACATGTGCGGATCACAAAAATCTTAGTAAGGGAAAACAAGGGAAACAATTTACATGTGGTATTGGGAGATATAAATAGGAACACGAGGACAATCATAATGGTTTGAGAAAGAGGAATATCATAATATTTAGAACCTGAATCCCATATTAAAAATGTGGCTACAATATTTAATTTAAACATTCATAATAATATCACCATGTTTCGTTTTCAAGGGGCCATATCACCATGTTCTATCCCCAAGGAGTAATAAATATTACCATGGTTATTCACTAAGGTTTCATAAAACTAGTTATCTCTAGAGATTAATTTCCCTAAAAAATGTATTTGAGTGCTATTATGGTGCACCCATAATATTTATTTATTTTCATATGTTCCACATAGATCATTTTGAAATATTTCATAAATAACCCAATGAGAATAAAAGAAATTGGTTTCATATCAAAACCATGATGTTTTAAAAAGTTCTTAAAAACATGATCAAAATATAATTAATATCCCACAAAAAGTGAAAAAGGGTTTTTATATGTGTTTATTACATAATAAAATAAACCATTTATATGTATTTTTGAATACCCCTAGAAATGAAATTGGTTTTGGTTATCACATAAAAAAATAAAATAAGATCTTGAGAAAAAGAGAGATATTTTGAGATGAAAATTTTGCAGCATAACGACTATAAAACATGATTTTAGAAAATATTAAAAAGGGTGGGGATAAAGTTATCCCATACAAAAATTACTCATAATAAAGAATGTATTTATTAAAATTTAAATAATTATATGATATGTAAATTTGAAAGATATAACAAATAAAAACATCTCAAAATGAAAGAGAAGTTGGGCATTCCCATACCACATAAGAAACACTTGAATAGATATCATTGAGGAATTAAATTAAAAATAATATCATGAGAATATACTAATTCATGATATTATGAGTCAAATGGTTTTATATATAGATTATATGAAAATAATTGTTCATAACATCATGATATTCCCCAATAAAAAGAGATAGAGACGAAGTGCGTTACATTGAGTCTGACATGTCGTATTCTTTCATTACAATAATGAATCTTATAAATGTGTTAATTAAAATAATTTAGAGAAATTTTTTCATTATATTATTATTTTTATATAATTTATTACTATTATATAAAAATTACATATTTATTTTAGTTCTTACCATATGTTTAGTTTATATTAGGTACTTGAGTCAGAAATTTAACTAGTTATGATCACAAATTGTCCATATGGTAATAAGACAATCATCTAAAAAATTAAATTATTTTTTGAAATTTAATATATATATATATATATATCCATTATATATGTATTTATAATTGTATATCATAGTTGGGGATAATAAATGAAATTCACTATTCATAGAGATGGTAGGCCGTACGTATGGATGAATGCTAATTTCATTTCATTTCCTATTAAGGGATTGCAAATTAAATTGTACATAGGTATATTATAAATAAAGTATAATATATATGTTATATATTTCACATAGTTTCATACATTAAATCCTTTATATATTCCATTTATTGAATTAAAAAGTCATATCACTTTGAGGGGGTTGTATTCCACATATCCTCAAATGAAAATATCATATTTACACATTATGGAAAACATAATGTTATGTTGTAAAAATTAAAAAAATAATAGAGTTAATATATATATAATATATATATATAATATATAAAAACACAATCCCATTATAATGTCCACCATGAAAGATGGTTGGATAAAATTGAACCATCATCATTTTGTGAGGCAGTAGTTCGCCGTACACATAAACAATATGTTCTATATCCATTAGATGAAGGTAAGTGTCAGTGTAACTAGAAACCATAGAATAAAAAAATTTATTTTAAATTTATTATATTGGAGTTTTGATAAAATAATTCAAAAATAAGATTTTATGGGGTTGGAGAAGAAAAATAATGGAAATAATCTTGAGAGGATATGATACCTCTAAATCGCATAACTCCTTTTCATTTGACAAAAAAGATCTATTTAATTGAATTATTCCCATGGTAATGCTTATAAAATGAATGGAGTTATTTTATGATCTTATTTGGGCAGATTTTTAATGATCCAAGAGGATTTATATGTTTTTTTATGTTGGTTGAAGTGGTGTCCTTTTGTAAGTGAGAGGAGGAGAATTTTTGGAATGTCTTGAAATATTATTTTATTATAAATTTATATTACAACTATAATAGTTAAAAAGTGATTAATTTTTAAAAAATATTATGATTTGTTTAAATAATATCATACAATAGGTTTTAGACAAGTTTAGGTCACAAAATTAACCATATCTTTTAGATTTATCCCTTAGTTAAAAACATTAACTCTTATGATGTCATCTTGTATTTTCATAATATATGGCTACTATAGTTACTATAAATTTATAATATAAACCCAAGTGGATAATTAATGACATTTATTACATTATATATGTTTTCTATCAGAATCATGGATTTATAGGGCTGATATATCATTTAATAATATGGTATTTTTTTTAAACACATTTATTTCAATTTTGTCAATGTTGTGTAACTAGTTTTTTAAAGTCATGAAAACATTATTCCTTAGAAAAAAAAGGCATTCGTTCATCCCTAACATGAATAAGTCAGCCAAAAAATTCTTGGATTGAAAAAAATGTTAAATTATATTTATTTCACTATTTATAATTTCATTTACTTGAATCTTTCATTAAGATGTTAATCCCTGCATCATCATTGTTTCATAAATAAATTTATTTATTTAGTGTCTAAAAATTATAAATTAAATATAATGAATGTGAAATAATTTTATATTTCTAATAAATATTTATAGTCAAAAATATCATTTATTTAAACCAAATTAAAATTGTATTAGTTTGGAGATACATGTTTATGATATATTTCTATTTTCTTAAAAATAAATATTATAAAAGTTCATTATCACACCTATGTAGCTCCATGTAGTCATATAATCGACCCAAGGATGCCCTTGGTTGGAATTATATAATAAAATTGTATTATTACACGTTTTATGGTTTTTTATATTATTATAATATTACATTCTTACCCTTATTTACCTGATTTACCCTTGCACCGTATTTAAAAAATAATTACTAATGTCACTATTTGTAGTGTCAAAAAATAAAAGGTATATATTTATACAATTATTGCCTTATAATTCAAAATATGGAATAAATTTATCAAAATTCCAACAAAGAATCTGAGTAATTAATTTAAAAGTAATTCTCATTGTCAAAACCAGAATGTAGGTTTATAATTAGTAAAAGTATCAAAAGATTAACATCTTTATTATGTCCACATAAAATATTGAATTACATATAATGATTATAATTATATTAAATTAAAAAAATTATTTTAATTAAACTTTAAATAAAATTTAAAGGACAATAAAACTAAATAAATAAATTAGATGAAAAGGCATTGATGAATTAAAATGCAGTATTTTTCACTATTCATAAAAATTTAGATTTTACCAGAAAAAAACCAAAAGATCAACATAATTAAATTTTCATGTCCCTATTATATATAAATGATTATTTTATCAAATTTAATATATAAATGTGATAAAAAATATTTTATAAAAATTTTCACCATTAAAAGGTGGTAAAATGAACGTTTATAAATATTAGTGTATTTAGTGCATAAAATTGGATTCAATATCATTATAAAAATAAAAAATTAATTATATAAATGTAAAATCATATTAAAAATATGTAAAATCATATTATATTTATTTAAATTAATTTTTGTCAATACAATGGCTTGGCATTAACTACTATTTAAAATAATAACGTTATTATAGTATTATTTTTCAGTATAACTCAGTGTTGTTTGGAAAGTAATATTTCATAGAAATCAGTTGTTGCATGTTAGGTACGATATCATACATAGTGTCCCATTTAAGTTAAAATTAACATTAAATATAAAAATATTAATTGATATGAAAATGTATTGTTATACAAATACATGAGATATTACAGAGGACATAAATGTTATATAGTTTGATGTCATGTATAATGGATGAATTCATCATAGAGATTATTATTTTGTGATTAGGATGTCTTCCATATAGTTTATTGTTGTGTGGAAAGGATGTTGATAGCACAGTTTCATCATCATGTTGTAGGGAAAAATATCAATTGAATCATGAATAAATATGAGATAATCGAGTTGTAAAATTCGTGGTATTCCCCAGACATGAGTAGGGGAAGAAGGGGTATACCATTATTATGGTAGAAATCGACTTAAAAGAGATGATGGGCGGGTAAAGAGATAATGGGAGTACATAAGTAGGAACAACCTCTCTTAAAGTTGAATTTTTCCTCTAGTTAATAGCTAATTTTGGTTGACAACATATGCGGTGATGTAGGGTAATAATGTGAATAGTCAAACAATGTTTTCTAAAAAACATTATCTATCCATTTCTAATAGCCATGGGTGATTATTGTGATCCAAGATTTCCCGATTCATGGTTTTTTATTGATGAAATGTGGATGTCGGTGTAGGTGAAAATCATTAAGACCGTGATTAGTTCTGAGGAATGTTATCATCTAAAATAATATGTTTTTTATGTGAGGGGAAGCATGGTATTCTGATAATTTTGGGATGTATGAATCCTATTTTTAAATCAATTTCATCTATTTCAATTTCACAAGAAAGGGGTGGGGCATTTTAAATTGAATGTCGTCTAGACTAGGATGATGGATCCGAGTGTCGCTACGTATCCTGTGAGGGGAGGAACATCTTTATGCATAGTTCTTTTAGGAAATTCCATGCATATGACTAATCCTTATGTAGATATGAGGGATTATTTTTAGGTGTTAGTTAGACTGTGATGAAGGACTCAAGCATCATAACATTTCATTTGAGGGAAGGAATCAATTCACATGTAGTTCTTGGGGGCACATTGTAGTTTTACATCTTGTGATAAGTACTTTGGCCAATAGTGAGTTGGTATTCATATGATTAATCCTTATCCATTGACATTGGACAATATTTGTTTTGGTATGAATTTGGTAAATCCACTAATGAGACTCCAAATCCCACGTGAGCAGTAATGAATGTGAGAAACAAGGGATTAAAAGGGGTTACTCTGTCGCACGTTGGGGTTACAAAAAAGGAAGTGGTATTTTCCTTCAATACATTACTGTAGGCAGGCTACTGTTTCAAGTTCTATGAGCTGCTTATTTTTTACATAGTGGAAGGAATGAACCTATATTATGATCTTACAAGAAAACTACCAACATAGCTCTAACATTTGCGTACAAAAAGGAGGCATATTTTATTGGGTGGTTGCTAGAACTTGAGGAAAGATCTAGGCTTCACTACGTATCTTCTGGGAGAAATAATCAAACCACAAATTGTTCTAATGATTCATCTCTATATTGTTTAGACTCATACATTGGTTGTAGGGGGGATTTCATACTATATCTTTTTTTAAACTGTCCTATATCATATATGTATCCTTTGGTCTTCCAAGGGGAAACGGTTGCCACCATTCTTATAATCACATGAGCTAGGATCAGTGTGTGAAATACCAAATAACTATGGTATATTCTAATAATGTTGAAAAAATTGAGAGTATAACATATTCATTTGGTTACCAAGTTGGAACAGAACCAAAATTAAGGATCTTAGTGTCACTACATATCCCATTGGTGGATGAGAATCATGTTATAAATTACTCTGAGATAATATGTTCCCTATTACATTCTGTCTTGTTCACAAGAAAGGGGAGTCATGTTTTTATCATGGATCGACCGAGATGGTTGATCCATGTACCACTATGAGTCCCTTCAAGAGATGTGAATCAATCCATACATAGCTCTATAACCCAACATAGTAGGTGAACGATGTGAGTAGCAATTCCCCCTTGGGTGAGAAAATTATTAGGGATATGCATTTTAATATCTTTCTTCAAAGAGGATGATTATCCTAAATGCAATTATATACTATACAAATGGAGAGGGGGATTATTGATTTTGAATAGTGGTTGGACAATACTATAGAATATATGTGTCACTATGTATTCCAAGAAGGAGGGAATCAAGCCATATATTGTTTTATGGACATCCCATGCGATCCTGACATATTCCTAGAGAGGGTGGAATTTTATACCATGCTTTCAAGATGATGGGTTTCTTATACTTTTATATTCTTTTTTATGTTGGGGAAATCCTAACCACCATTCCTAATCTCATCTGAGTTGTTCTAAGTGTGGGAAATAATGAGTGAAAAATATTTCCCTTATCGTATAGCGGTGAAAAATAATATAATAGAGGCATTCTGGGTCATGTGGTGGTTGGAACAATATATACGATCATGGTTTCTCTATGTATCCCATTGATGAATAGGAATTCACATGTAAATAGTTTATTAAAAGGCCCTCCTCGTATAGGCTTGGGTGAAACATAAGGAGGGTGAACATTTTTTAACATTCCATTCCACAGATCTAATTCACGTTTAACAAGTCATTGTTGAGTGTATAGTTATCAACACACAGTTTAACATCTTGTGGTTTGGATTAAGATGATGACCAGTTTAACATCGTGAATCTTTATGAATGATGTAGATAATTTTAACATCGTTTATCAAGGATAACAATGTTTAGAAGTTTAATGTCATGAAACATGGAAGACATCCATACATTTTTACCTTCTTTGGGAAGGATGTATTTTGTATCATTTGACATTTTTTGCGTAAAAATCTTTCATATAGTTTAATGTACATTGGGAATGAAATCTTCCACAAAATTTAATGTTTTGTGGGAATGAAATAATTGTATTCTTTTGGAATCAAGAAATATTTCTTTGGTAACCTTGCATTGGTGGGAACTTTGGTCACATATATTTCCATTTTAGTTAAGGATTATGATCCATTATAGTAATAATTTATTATAACATATGATCCAAATCATTTTGGATCAAACATTCGGTGCTTCTTCATGAGTATAATCGAGGTTTTGAGAAATAGCACCATTTATCCTTCAAGGAAATACTATAGGTGAACATTCTTATTTATGGCTCGAGAATATGATTTTGGTATACTTCCAAATGGTGAAATGTGTTAAATGTATTCTTATCCATCTAATCCAACTCATCAAATCATTTTTAGGATTTCTCATCTTGAGATATTTTATCACAGACTGTGATATAGAGAGATGTTTATTGAATTTCAATGGGTATAACTTCCTCTATCCAAAATTTCAATGAATATGAGGTCGCTTGAGTGGTGGTGTGAGTTGTGGTTCGGTATTCCCAAGGAGCATGGATAAGATTTTATGGCAACAGTTTCTTATTCTTATCTATCTTCATTTGGATTATGTTGAATAAATTACTATTCGTAGCCTATATCTATATGTTCTATACTACATAGTAGTGAGATGAACAGTTGGATTTGATATTGTAATCATGCAAGAGTTTTTCCAATTCAACAAAATAGAAATTTGTTCTATTGGCCATTTGTATTGTGTAAGGGATACCATGATGATATTAGATTTTTCAATGCTAACAATTAATTTTTCTATAACTTCATTAAAGTGTGCGGGTTCTTTCCATTTGTAAGAGAAGTAAATTTCTAGGATAATAAACATGAATTTTCATGATGTGGTGGGAGGATATGGTCCCATGATGTCTACTATGCATATAGAAAATGGATAGAAGTAATTAGTTGTGTGAAGAAACTCTGGGGGGATGATGGATGAAATTATCATGGACTTCGAAGGAATGACACTTTTCTTTGTGAAATTGACACAATCCTGCATCATGGTGGGAAATAGTACCCACGTATTTGAACTTGATGATAGGGTTTGGATTTTGATTGGTGTTCCCCACATGTTTTTTCATGAACTTCTTTCATGATGGTAGTAGTATCTTCTCCATCAATGCACATGAGAAGGATTCCATTATGGTCTCTCTTATAAATTACTATTTTTTGTCTCTATCTTTGTATAATGTGAAATTGAATCCTCTTCTTCATATTTTTTCCCTTCGAGTACTATCTAGTGGGAGTTCTCCCATTTAACGGTAATTCACAATGGCAGTCAATCAAAAAGTGGTTTGACTATACAACTAGGATATTGGACTAAACACATTTAATTCCTCCCTCCTGGCCATATAATATGGTAAAACCATCTAGTGGTGGGAAATTCTAATGACAGTTTCAATCCAATACAGATCATCTAGAGTGGTGGACAAATTTGATAACACATCATCTTTTGCATTATATGACTGAGGGACATAATAAAGTGTTTTCTACAATGTAAATTATACAATTAATTTATGAACATGGTTAATAAAAGGGGTCATATCCTCTATATTGACATCATAATCACTATTTACTTTTTTGATGAAAATTTTTGAATATCCATTTATCCCAAAGTGTTCAGATTTATCATATAATGCTAGTTCCAGGTCTGTGATAAGGGCCTAGTATTCTTCATCAATTTTTGGGCACCACTATGATAATAGGAGTGAATAAGATAGGGTGTTCTATTTCATGGATACATGTTTGACTCCAAACACACTTTTTTGATAGAGGGGTCATCCATTGTTTTACTTTCGGGCATCTGGAAGCACTTTTGATGTTCATTTCCCATACCTTGGGATCTTCTTGAATACAGAGTACCAATTCATCCGGTATATTGTTATCCAATGGAGTCACCAATGTTGAGGTATTCTCTTCCATGAAATCCATATTTACATGGTATTTAATATCTTTATATGGTATAAACCATATATTTATCATCTACATGAAGACTTCCCACCATGATAGGTATCCAGTCAACATTGGACGACTAAGAATATACTCGATCGGGTTGCTATGAGAGACCAAGTGGACTTCATGGTGCTATAGATAATTCATTATCTTTTTAACTACAATGATTTAGTCCAGAAAAATCTTCTCAATATTTGAATATTGAGTATTAGTGTCAATCATTGTTCATCTAAGATGATAGGGAGTATTCTCACTATCAGAATCTTTCTTCTATGTGAGGAAGGAACCTAAGGATCACTTCAAGGATTTTATGTACATAATTAGTGGTCATCAATCAACATGTGACATTATCATTGGTAGAATCAATAGATATTTCATGAGAATGTCGAATGCTTCTTGATAGTCATTTGTCCAATGATATTTTACCCCATTCTTCACCAACCTGGTGAAAGGGAAAAATATTATTGGAATGTTTTCTATTAAACACCGAATGTAAGAAATATTTCCTTGGAGTCCTCTCAATTTATTGAGGTTTATTCGTGGTAACTTTCGATGGGTATATTTTGCCTTCATAGTGTCGAAATCATTGACAAAATGGAATACAATGAACTTCAGTTATTTTTTGTAGGTGATTCCAAAGGCACATTTTAGTGGGTTCATATTTAATCTCTATTGTAAGATTTTATTGAATACTCTTTCCAGATCTACTAGATGGTCTGAGAGTAATTTTTAATTAACCACCAAATTATCCACATATTATTCAATGAATTTTCATAGGAAATGTTTTAAATGTGATATATGGGGCACTGGTATGTGGTAGTGACATTCTTGAGACCAATGGAAATAAATTTGTAGCAAAATAATCCCTAGTGTGACCTAAAATAAATGGATTATTTATCTTCTTATCCCATTTTGATCTGGATATACCATGAATAACCATCCAAGAATGATATTGCCTCATATCTTGAAGTTGCACTGATAAAAAATTCTTTTACATAGACAAGGAAATCAAATCCCGGGCAGTGTTGGATAAGGTCCCAAAAAGATATGCTTTCCCTGATCTTGAAATTATTCACCTTTGGGGGCCAATGGTTTCTATAAATATGGGATATTGGACCCCCCGAATAAATTTAGCTCTGATAGTATTTCTGAATTCAGCCTCTATTTTGGTAGTATGGGTTGGGTGTGTCTTTCTGGTAGCTTTCATGTAGCAATGGTGATCTTCTAGGATTCACAGGTGGTGAGTGGTCACCTCAGGATCATTTCATGGAAATTCTATATAGTTTCTGGTGACCAAGTCGCGATTTTGCTTTAGCAACATGGAATATACCTCTTGTTCTTCTTAAGGCATGGCCTAAATAATTAGGGTGAGTTGTGGGTCTTTTTCCATACCCATATTGATTTCATCACTGGTTATAGAGGTTTCTTCCAGGAATGTGGGATGGGATTCCCTAAGACATTCATTTTCTTCCTCATGTGAATTCTCATCATATTCATATTCATCTTCTTGCGGAGAAATAATCATTGTGATTATGGGTCAATTGTTGATTGAAGAGTCATACAGTTGGTTTTCGGGAATATAAGCCACATATTCTGTCATCCCCATTGGTGGCAGATTCTTTGGAAAAGAATGTGATGATGAGTAAAATTGTTTCATCATCTTCTTTCAGTGACGAGATACTCCCTTCTACCTATGTTGGTGAGGCAGCGATTTCTTGGAGATTTGATGGTAGTTCGAGGAATGTTTTATCGAATTATTGTTTATTATCTCAAGAGTCAATGTGCCTTTCAACATTATGAGGTTTGGTAGATGTAACTAAAATAAGGGGGATTGATGGATATGCATCTGAATTTGGACTTCTGTCTCCAATCTGAATGATGAGAAATATATATTCCACTACGAGCTAGATGAGGAGATTTGTGGGAACCAATTCCAAACTATTTTTTGTGGTGTCCCAATAAACTTTTTCAGTCGATGGTTGTTTAGCCATTGGTTAATAGAACACTGCATCATTATTGTGTGACTCAGAGAAGTCAAATGGATCATTCATGGTTCATATTGTCCCAATCTATCCATTAATGCAATATTCGAGGCATTGATGGAATGATGAGGGGACTACTGCGTATTGATGAAGCCAGGGTATTCTCAACAAGGCATTTAATGATGTATTATTTCAGAAAATGAGTAATTTTGGGTGAGGTACGAGATCATTGAAATGGGATTTGGGCTTGATTTGTACTAACATCTTTTTCTCTCTTTTATCATATCCTAATAGAGTCATGGTGTAGAGTTTCATATCATTCTCATTGGATCTAAGCTAAAAAAGTCTCAATAGTGGGAGGAGATTAACCCCAGAGCCATTGTCGATGAATAAATTTTGGATATCAACTTTTTTTATAGTTCAATACACATATAAGGATTTTTGGTTTCCTTGTATTGTGGTGTCTTCATCTTGATCCATGTAGGAGATAACTTCATGGTATTTCCAAGGATTTGACTCTGTTCGGTAATCTACAGCAGTGGCTACATCATATTCCAACTCCTAGGGACTGAACAAAGCTTCGATGAGTGATCCTCTAAGATATGATGATAGATTAAATGAATCCATGATTTAAATATTTGATAGAACTAAAACTATATACTTTGTAATCTCATATTTTTGATATGCATGTTTGTGTTTCATTGATTAATGATTCACATTCACTAGTGAATTAGGGGGCTGAGCATTTGATGATGACTAGTCTTCCCTTGGGATAAGTGCTGAAGGAACTTCCATCCTTTGTTGGTTTGGCCAAGCATGTATTTTAGCATTCCATGAGAAGATATCCATTTGTTCCTCCTCTTATTTATATTTCATAATGATTGGACCATGATGTCTTTTTGAGGGGGAGGACGAATTTTCTTTTCCTCGTTGGAACCGTTGGTGGTTCCTACCATAAATTTCTGCAACAGTGATGGTTTGAGCAAGGGTACGATGCTAAAAAACATTTCAGTCATGGTTGTGTCTCCCATGATATCCATTGATTTAGTGACTTCTTCTGCAGACTCCCAGGTTCGATGCGAGGGATTCTGGTGGACAATTTTTCTCATCATTGGAAAAGAAATCCATCAATTGAATGACATTGAAATATAAAAAAATCAACTGCTTTGTCTGATGATGAAATTACCACATCATCTAACTCTAGTGGTAAAATTTTTCATGGTGTTTCATGTTTTTCTGTTTGGGGGGGGTGCTGGTTGTGTCATGTCCTAGGGTGATGGACATGTCATCCGATATGCTCTCTTGAAATATGAATGTGTCAAATAAAACATTATCTTTTTTCATGTTTGTCTCCAAACACATGCTTTTCTCCATTCTTAGTGGATTATTTTTTGGGAAATCACTCTTTAGAGGATTGTGGAGCCCCGGATGACAGTTGAGTTTCATAAAGAGTCATCAAAGGCATCGATGGTTTCTTCAAATGTTCATGGAGTATTCCATGAGATCAGTAAAATGTTTTTTGAGTCTTCTAACTATGAAACATATGTTACATTTTGTTAATAACTTTTTCCCACTACCCATATTCGTTGGGACCAATGGTGGAAACATATTCCCCATCTACTAGCAGTGGTCTCATCTGGACTTATCTTTAATATATCATCTTTTGAAGTGGGTACTTGAAGCAAAAACACTCATGGATGTTGTTTCAGAATATCCAATGGAAGAGATAGTATTTTATTTGGTCCTCAAGACCTACTTCATCATCCCTCTTTGTCTATGGATTCCGATGAAATTTACAATTCATGGCGGTGATGAAGTAACCATAGAATTGATTTTCTCATATGACATATACTTTATTTCAATATTCACTGAATTCCATTGCTTCCCCCTCCCTCCGCTCATCCTGACAGGGTGGGAGTGGCAACTAACATCTTGATTACCCTGCATGGTTTGGAAAAGGCCTTGGAGTTGGAGCTCATGCATTGGTTAGATTAAGAATGGAAGAAACCACTTCACCTCTCCCTCATCTTTTTACTGGGGATGTTGGGGATACCTGAGACTTGAGATAAGTCCTATTTAAGGAATATTCTATCCTTTGAGTGATGGAAGTGATGTTTCAAAACTCAATTTTTTATTTTTAAAAAATAATTTGTGTTAGAATCTCCCCATAGAGATTATCAATGAATATAGAAAACATCTCTTCTTGGGTGGTGGCTAGTTTGAAGAGTAATTTAGACCATTACATCATGAAATGCATTCTGAGACTCTCTTGTTCTATCACTTTTGGTAGTTCAGGAAGTCACCGATGGTCATTTTTGGAAATGTCTACCTGAACTAGAACATGAATTTGTGTGAGAGATCCTCCCATCTGATTATTGATTTAGCTTGAAAACTGATGCACAACACAAAGTCTAATACATAAGGGTTTTCACAACTCATCTAAAATTTACACCTTCATTCTTAGGGATTCCCTTCATGTGTTCATTGTAAAAAGAGTAGTGTATTAGATACTGCTCCAGTTCCCCTGAGCCATTGAACAATGTGAATAACAGATTCCAAAAATTTGTTGGATGTGGGAAATTGATCACCCAGTCAAGGTAAGGATTATGTTCTCGTTGTATCAAAGTGCACCCCCAGTACATTTCTTCAAATCATGTTTTTAATAACTCGATGGTATTTTAGAGCCCTTGATGCTTGTCATTTTGGTCTTGAGCATGAGTGGGTGTAGTATGTGGTAGGAATAGATGTGCCAAATCTACTGAACTAGAAGTGTATACCCACATGGGGCATCCTTTTTTTATTTTTGTGAATATGTTATTGTTTTTCCCCAATAGAGGGAAATCTTGATATCCAGTCAGAATTGGGTCGAGATAGATTGATTGTTCTAGTGCTCCCTTGGATGAGATTTTCAGACTTACTAATGGTTGTTCTAATGGTTCTAATGGTTGTGTTTGTTTATTCTCCACCTGAGAAACATACCTTGTAGTATGACTTGCTCATTGCAGCTCAGCGTTGATTCACCTTATCGCATTCATTTCTTTATCATATTGTGAAAATCGCTCCTCAATCATTGGTGAATCATCTTCCTGGGGAGGGGGAGGTGGGTCCTAAATATTCTTATTATTCTTCTCATTATTACAGGCTCAGGTGTGATGTAATGGAAGATTAACTGAGGGGGCACTCAAATTTAAAACAACTCTTCGTTTTCTATTATGCACTCCACTAGCCTTGATGTGGACTTTCTCTGAGAGAGAACCCTGTTGTCTTATTTCTACAATTTTTTATCATTTTTAGTGATTTCTATGGGGATGAAATCCAGGAACTTCCCAGATTCATACCAAATTTGGCATGGTGTACCAGGTTTTAAATGGTTGGAGAGCTCCATACGTCCTTGGATGGATCTTCTTAGGCCATTCAATGATTCTCTTCTGGTTTATCACTGGAGAGTGACTTGAAGAGAGCCCTGATATGACCTTTTATTATTAAAAAATTTTGGGGGATTTTATTCATGGGATGGGGTGGAATGGGTGAACCCTATATCCATTGTTCTCCCCAATCGAGAGAAGACGTACATCTTTTGGGTGGGAATATATGGTAAAAATGCTCCCATCCATACTGGATGGTGTTTTTCCCATGATTTTGTTTACACACATCATCCATGATTTTCTAGTATTAAGGGAATATGTTGTTAACAATTACCCCTATCATGTTGGGTGAGGCTAGTCCCGTATTATGGTAGGTTCTGTGACTATCACCACATTCTTTATCTCACACATTCCCATGTGGGTGTGAGCTGGAAATGGTGTTGAGTCTGCATATGAATAACCCACATCCAATGACATGTTCAATGCTAATTTATTGGATTCCCATATATGGGAGGCATACATGGTGTTCTGTGTGGCCTGTTTTAGGAGCTTCTCGATGGCTTTCTATCATCGGGCTAGATTCTTGTGAGACTTAAAAAAGTTCGTTTCTTGTCAAGTGTTCCACCTTTCCTAAGAAAGGAATTAATTTTATTTAAATCTTGGGATAATAAAATTTAAAGGTTTCATTTCTTGTGGGTTCTGGTAGATAGTATGTTGGGTGAACTATGGAGCTCCATGTTCTCCCTATGACCTGATATGAACACTAGATTTGGTGTTTCTAATATGGGATCACAACTTGTGTGGCACATGGAGGCAGACCACATCATTGGATTTATTTTTTCATATCGTATTATGGATGCCACAGAGATGGGTGGGATTATAGTTCAATTCGAGGACCTTTTTATCCCAGGATATTAACATGGTCCGCCTACCCTTCACTGGGAAGAAATTTGTCCATTAGCTGGCAGAGAGTTTTCCAGATATTAAGGCGAGTATTATACGTTCACTATTCTGAAAACACTTTTGGTATGTTTTATTGAGAAGTAATTATAGGACAATACATTAATTTTATTTCATCCCTAACATGTTTTATTCTCATGAAAATAGTATCTTGATGTTGTTCCTCTTGGGAAGCTTTGGTATTATCTTCCAGGTTTTAGTGCTCCTTAATGATTTAATTCTATGTAGCAGGGTCTGCTGGAGTATTGTTTGAATAAGAACATCATCGAGGTTTTTATAAGATGATCTTGGAAATGGCCCGTCCACCGGTTGAGAAATTATATCCCTTTTCATGGAGAGAGTATCCCACAAATCATAGTCTATTTTCCATGTGCCTTGGCATGTGAGGGTTTTCTCACATTTGACATGATGAGGGGAGGAACTTCTAACTAGAATAAACATTTACAATAGGAATTCCCCTCATAGTCAGTGTTGTAATGTTGAAGATTACCATCATGCCTATGTTTCCTATCCTAGAGAGTACATCAGTTTTATAGTCCATGGAGAGGACTTTATGAAAAAACCGAAATAAGAGGAGGACCTTATTGCTACTTGAATTCATTGAGGGGATGTCCTTCACAATGATAGCTAACACGATGGGGACTACTATCATAAATCTTCATGCAGATATAATATCTATAGTTCAGTTTCTGTTGAGGGACATTAATATTTATTAAAATTATGGGAGCACCTTCTCATTGGTAGATTTTACTATAGGGAGGGCCTTTGTAGTGACTACTGTCATATTGAGGACTACCGTCACAACAAGATTTCTAACTACATGGATAAAATTTTCTACAATGTATAACCTAGAATGTACTATCAGTGTGGACAATAAAAATGGGTTGGAATTCATATTGTGAAATCCTCTTGTCAATTTCAGGGCTACCATGGCACTTATCAGGATATTGACTCTCATGATAGCTCATTTCTGGTCCACAGAGTAGGCCTCCATCAGTGCTCCGGGGAGGACCTTCAGAGCTAGTGGAATAGGCATTTTAGGGGGTAACATAAAAAATGATACTGTCCCTTCCAAAATTTGGTACCAGAATGATAGTATCTTAACACTTTATTTATATATTAGTATGGATTCAAGAACTACAACTTTCTATAGAGTAAAAAAAATGAAGGTGATCTTCATTTTCTGGTTGCATTTGGTGCCTTTAATTTTAGAGTTCTCTCTTGAATGAAAATGGGGCCGCCTGATATTGGAAATGGACTTAATGTAAGTGTACATATTTTATTTGTTCCTATGACGCCATTAGGATAAACTGATGAATAATAATAATTTTTGTAAGGATATATTTCTGACCATGAGCGGCCACCATGTTGGACTATTTTCCCCATTTTAGAATGGGAATTTTTTTCTGACCTGGTTTTCATGGTATGGTTGAATTTGGCCTTTGAGCCTCCTAGACCAGAGTATGGCTAATGGTCTGCTCCAGAGTGATTTTATGGTATGGTGGATGAATCACCCCACCTAAGAAGACTAGGTCTGGGGCATGACCCCATAATTTTTTCCACCAAAAAAATGACATCTTAACATCTCTGGAGGATATAGGTTGGGTCCATGTATGATCCTCCATCATGGTCAAGATGTTTCGAGATAATTATTTTTCTAAAACTAGTACCAATTACCATTCCATTTTCAGTGTAGTAAAAAGTGAAAGCTCTAGTCCTCAATGTGTTTCTAGTGTGTATTGGTATTTATTATATGTCGAGGTAGAGGAATTAGCCTACCTCCGGCTATTTTATCTGGTTGACAATGATTTTGGCTAGTGGGATTTTTATTTTTGAGTATGAATTTTTTATATTCTAGTTTTCTATTTTATTTGTCTACAATGCTTGATTTACATCTATAGGAAATTACTATACTCATATTTTCATACCACCATATTGACTGGTGTGATTCATATGCACTTGTATTGTATTTTGACTGACCATAAATTTCCAACTGATTTAGATAGTGGTCTTATTTTGAATTACTAAAAAAATTATCTATTTATATTTGGTTATTTTCCAATTCGATTGAAGTAATTCTTGAACGTTTTTATATATTATCATCTTCCTATAATTTTACCTATGTCTGCATGGTGGAAAAAACAATCCCTGGCATGAATTTTTCATTTTCTCATATCGTGGCACACATTTTCCACAGTTGGAATCATAGGATAGATCAGGGATATGAATATGATCATATATTTTCATCATATTTTTATGGCTGGATTTATAAGGAAGGGATTAGTTATATGCCTACCCTTTATATGTTGCGATGTTTGTGTGATAGAACTCCTCCTCAAGGACCTGGGTGATAACCTACCTCAGATAATATGTTTTCTGCTCATGGTGGGTTACCCGAGGGGCCCATGTCCATTTGATATCATATGGTTCCCTCAGCATTGGATCCTTTTAGGATTGAGGATATGGGCTTTTAATTCACAGGTGGTGACATACTCCGGTACGATCCCTTATGTAGGGTTCCAGAACAATATGGATTATGTCATCGATGTCGACCTCATCTGCCTCACGTAGATAAGGGAGGTATTTGTTTCCACATTCCTAGGATATTCTCAAAAAATTATTTGAGATGCATAGTGGATATATCATGTGCAAGATTTTAGGAAACATTTAAAGAGGATTTTGGTGAGCTTTTATTGATTGGAGGGCCTACCTTGTGGCCTCCACAATGGGGAGAGTAAAATTATGGTGGTACTTTTTGATCAGTGTGATTGAAACCCGATGTTTTGGAAAATGGGTAGGGGAATAATTCATATTCGTTGGTGATCTAGTCACCAATGTAGATACTGACATGAGTGTTTGAGAAATTTTTTGATATGCCATTTGGATCGAAGAGTCCTTTTTGAAACCTTTACAATATGTAACAAGCACAGAAAAAACCCTATCAATCTTGCATATCATGATCAATTCATGATGTTAATCATTATCACCCCTCTTAATTATAAATAAAAAAAAGTAATGGGGTTGGTTGATCCACCACCTTAGTTAAGGATTTACATTGGGTTCACTATTTTTGTTTCAACCCAATTAAAATCATAGCATATAAGGGAAAACAATATGGTCCGACCAGCCATATCACTGTGTTGGTTATAATTTGGGAAATAGTGACAACTTTTTTAATGATTCACATCAGTTTCACCATTTTTTTCATCCCCACTCACATTTTAGAGTATAGGGGTAAAAAAATGCCCTGGAATACCATATTCGTGTATTTTTTTTCATTATCATAAAAAGGCCACCTTGGATAAGGGTTGATGTCGAGTTCGGCATTTTTTGACCCGATAAGAATTGTAGAGTATATGGGAAAACACAATATTCTGACATTACATATCCTTATTTTTTGTTATCATTGGGGTAAAATATCCACCTTGGTTAAGGATTCATGTCGGGGTTTACATTTTTGTTTTGACCCGATTCACATCATTCTGGGGGCCGATAATATAGCCCAAAAGATAGTGACCCATTTTCCATTAGGGTGAAGGGTTTCATGTCAATTATTATGTCCATGTATTGTCTCAAATGAATTTACTCATTGACCTAGAAACCCAAAATTAAAATTTTAGTAATGATTCATGAACAATCTATTCAAAGACATCCACTCATTGGATGACGATTTGGCCAACAACACTTTAGGAATCCATTAGTCGAGAGGATGGGAAGTCTCTCTCATCACATATTTATGGAGGGAATTCATGCCTACTCTGGGAATCTATTATTGAATTATCCATTGTTCATATGTTTATGAATCCTTCTTTATTTCTTAAGAAAGTGTCTATATATTATCCCTGGGTTTCACAGTTAACTAAATATACTCATGAGTTGGGAATTACTGAGATGAAGCTAGTTTAAGCCCTATAATGAAAATCTATAGAGCACATATTCATCTATGGTGGAAGGAAAATTCTTTAATATCATGATCGAACCCATAATATGGGAAACCTACGTATCCTAAAGTGTGAAATTAGAACCTGTATAGTTCTATGCCACTTAACTAGAAAAATCACCTTTTATGGTCATGTGACGAGGACCTATCCATGAATTTTAGCATCATCCAGAATGGCTACCTAGGTAGTATATGCCTAGTCTATTTTTTGTAGGACATACATTGAAGATGACCAGGATGTTCTAGAGTGGCATGATCTCCTAGGTCAACATGGCCCTACTTGGGTTACGACCCGGTGAACAATATAGTGGCTTGGTGGTGGGTTTGGACCAAAGAAGGCATCCTATGTATCCCAGTTAGTTCCAAATCAATGCCCTCATAGTTTGGTTTATGTTGGGGATTATACTATAAATGTTGTCCACTTTGTGGGGGCATGATCAAGACGTACACCAAAGTGGAGGCCCTTCTAACAGAAATTAATTTCGGCTTACATCAAAAGAGCAATCCCTTTACAAGGGATGTGATCAAGATTAACCATTCAGAAATGTTCCCCTTAGATATTAGGCCTTATATTGGCGTTCTATCTATCCCGGTTAGAGCATGATTTATATTTGTCATAGTTCTTTTGGGTTGTTCCATCGCCATATCATCATAGACCTCTAAGCCCAAGTGATATATACTAGGTGTGGGATACAAGAGGATGTAAATGATTCAAAAAATGAACAATATATCTTCTCTAGGATGGAAAAGGAGGAGGGTGATGGTGGAAGATGGAATGCCAATGTGCCCAATTAGAGAGGGAAAGGGGATTTGAATGTGTCATCCCCTCACCCATGTTGATACCAAAGATATCAACATTTGGTTATCTATCTCGACCCATCACATGTCTGAATAGAGAGGGGAGAATTTTCCATTTCTAGTAAAATGGATAGGGTATTACCTCTGGGGAATTTCACTACAATGAGTTACAGTGAAGGAAGAGGTGTTTCTCCTCATTATTGAGAAAGGAAGAGTGATCTATTTGTTTTTTCAATGTCTCTCGTTATAGGGAAAAACCTATGATTACCATAGATCATTATAACATGGAGGTTAACATTATCATCCCATTATTGGATTATTGGTAAACTAATGATTGTATATCTATGGACATCCTGAGTGTTCGAACCGTTGTGGGGAAAACCATTATAATTTCTCTTACGCTGGGTATGTATACTTAGAAGGAAACATAGATGCACCAAAAAATATAGTAATTTGAGTATGATGAATTTGGAATAGGAATTGGAATGATGCATGTGGATTGGTCATCGGAGGGTCCATGGATAGAATGATGGGAATTGAATGATAAGATTTGTGTTGGAAGTTGGGAAACCTAAAGACACCCTATTTCATGTTCCATGATCACATGTGGTATGAGGGATTCCCTTCATAGAACACTACTATGCGGGTGAAGAGGTCTTCTCCATACCAAAGTGTAGGAAGACTTGAATGTGAGGTTCCTTTTATCGTGGTGGTATCTAGTCTCAGGTTCCATCAACCAAGAATGGTGATATGCGGCACATGGTCTTGTCTGTGTGGCGATGCAACATGAGGATCTCTGAATTGAATGATGGGCACTATGCATATGGTTGGCGAGATGTTTATTAGAGAAGGACCTATGGTTTTCAACTTTCTAAATAGGGGTGAATTCAAATGATTACTATTAGGATTACATCATTTAATGTATATGATGGGTTTATACTTGATGGAAAGATTTTTTTCATACATACTTCATCAATCATTTTCATTTGAAGTATTTCGTTTGTAAAATCCAGGCTCTCTTAAACTCATTATCATGATCTATCCTTCATTGGTTCCCATTATGGTTCCTTTTATGGTGTGTTGGAAAGCTATATATATGGGCACCTGACACATTTTACAAAATCCCATGGATAAATGGCCTGGCCCATGGATGACTCAGTCAACCGAGGTTTACGGGGAAGTAGTTCACAACTGCAAAAATCACTACCTCAATCTGGTGAACACCAGGGTTCGTAGGGCGCTTCCATCCCCACATCATTTATGATCTTCTCAGTCTATGTAGATGTTATGCATGGGAATAATTTTCCATTTAGTTTTCTCCAATGACATGGTATACAATGCCTTGGTTCACCTTGTTTTCTTCTTATTCGTGAATGGCTTGTTTTGTGGTATGTGCCTTCCGTAAACCATTCCCAGGGACTACTACGTGGAATATTTGGGGTCCTAGTACGATTTTAATTTCAATATTATTCTCCTCAAATTTTCATCCCCATACACATCCATTTCCTTTATCAAATTTTCTTGAGTATTTTATTTCCTTTTATAGATTCTTTGGGACCCTACAATAGGTACGATCCCACCATAGAAGTTAAAATATTTTATGGTTATTTTTTTTAGGATTTTATCTCTTTTTTGGAAATGATATATGAATAATTTAGATTTAAAAAAGCAAATCCCAATATAAGGGTGACAACCCATCATGTCAGACAATGCTGCGTTAATTTAACAGACAATTCAAGGGTGACAAGGATTATCACCTACCACAGGCCTATGTGAATTCTCTCATAAGTTTGAAATTTTTATTTTTAGTGAAATGATTTGAAGTAATAAAAATATTTTTGTTATGGGAACTTATATTTTATCAAATGGATATCCTATTTATTGGAAATTGATTAGTAGTTTAAGTGATAAATATTATTTTTTAAGAAGGTCAATATTTTGGGAACTTCATACGATTAATGTAATTAGTATACTAAAATTTATATTTAATAGTAATTTTATAATTATATATATTTTTACAAATACATGATTTCAATTTTGGTCTAATTGATAATGAGATTATTTATTGAAATGGTTAATGTACCATGATTAATATGTGATTAGGTTAATTACTTTTTATATAATACATTAATATTAGTTGATTTTATTATTAGATACATATTAAAATTATCTTGAATGATTATGTTCCAAAATTATTCTAAAATTTAGAGTCATATCATATTCCTGAAGTTCATTATGGTTAGATATATTTTTGAATGGTATTTGATGAACATTGGGTATTACTGTGGAAATATGGATATTGAATTAGTTTTTCATCACAGAGTGTTTCATAATTTTTGGAATTATATTTTCTTGTAATAACCATTTAGGTTAATGTATAAATACATGATAAATATATAGTTATTTTTTATGGATTATGTGATTATATAGATGTTAATTATAGTTATTTATGTGTAAAAAATTCATGAATATTACTAATCATTTGGAGGAAAAAGAGTGTTTGTGGAGAAAATTGATTAAAAGAAGAAGCTTTAATTTTAATGAAAGTATATTTCCATAGGATCATAGTCTAGGAAGAAATATAATTTCTAAATAATATGAAAAATGTCTTAAAACAAGGGTTTCCACATAATTTTACTCATACTAAATCAAATAATATTTAACTTCTCTCAAATTTTTAGGTTTTTGAGTATTAACTTTCACCTATAAATGTTTTATTTTAGGGTCCATCAAAACATGTTATCCAGGTTTTTCTCCCACATACATGTTTTCCTACATAGAAACATAGAATATGTTGTTTCATGAGACCATATTATAACCATTTCATTCATTCAAAATGATTGTTTTAATAATTGATTTTTTGATGCCGGTTTCTATCCTTTTAAAACACTGATGAATTTTGAGGACGAAATTCATTTTGAGGGGGTAGAATTTTAAACCCTGAGATTTTTTGATATATATTATTTTTAACTTCTTTGATGTCCTGTTATGTTCAAAACAATAATATATTATTGTGAAATATGAATCAATATCTTCTCATGTAGTATACACAACACTACACTTAGATTTTGTTACACATAACTTCTAGTTCTTTTGATAGAATTCATTTTACGCAATATCGATTTGAAGATAGAAACAAAATATTATTGTGTTAACTTATTAAAAAACCATTATAGTATAAATTATGAATAATATTGATAGATGTATATATATGTGCTTAATTATATGGAGAAAATAGTTATAAATGAAAATAAAAACATTTATAAATAAAAGAAAATGTTTTCTAGATAAAATATTTAAATGACATTACGCCAGTTTATATAATAATAAAATATTTCCTGATGGATTTTATTAAATAAAAATATTTTTAATATATTAAATCTAAGTCATGTTATATGTTTTTGAGTTTTTATATACGAACAAATTTAATTTTTATAAAAATTGAAGAATTTTCCAAAAAAAGCATTCTTTCGCATTTTGATGGTGCACACATTTTAAAATAGTATTAACACCTTAATAAGATATATATGGAAAAGTTAAAATTATTATTTATAATAGGGACATAAAAATTTTGTTTGGATATTTTTTGTTATTTTTATGACAAGTTTAATATTTTAATGAATAGTTAAAAATACAACATTTTAATTCCAGACTAATTTTTTCATATAATTAATTTATATGGATAAATTATCTTGTTAATTTGTTTTAATGTATAATTATACAATTGTTTTATCATTTAATCAAATTTTGGGAATTGGATGTTATTTTACATTTAAATTTGATATATACAAAAGCTAATATTTTAAAGGTTTATACTTTATGAACACTTGTTTTTTGATTCCCTCAAGAGGATTAATTTTATTGTATTTAGTGAAAATTATATATATAATTTTTTATGGAAATTGTTTCCATGATTGTAATAAGTTTGTCTTAATTATGTTAATAGGTTACTTTTGTTTTTTGGTATATTATGAATAATACCAATTGTAATTTTTATTTTTTGTGACTAAAGGTATATTGTGTAATTTTGGTAACAAATTAATATGATAAGGACTATAAAAATTTCATAACACCTTCATAAATAATACTGGATGAGTAAAAATATACCCTTAACACATAGGGATCACAATGGAATCATTTAATTGGATTTTTTTCCATGAAAATGATATAAATATTCCAAAACTAAAAGGAAGTCACATGAAAGTGAAAAAATATCACCTTCTTATTTCTTATATGTATTATAATTTTTATATAGTGTTAAACATTATAATGCTTCAATATAAAATATTTTCTAGAGAATTATTAAATTTATATACATCATTTTAATTTATTGATAATTTTTAGTGTCTGTAGAATAATATTAAATGCTTATATTATGATAATGCACAAAATATTTAACTAATGAAAAATAAATATATGAACTTTTATTAAAATTATAATAAAAATAAAAAATAAAAAAGGTTGAAAAAATGTTGTCTATTGAGTATATATCGACCATAATCATCCAATGGTGGAGTTATTGACTATTTTGAACCATATAGAATGGATTATGACATTTATATTATTTTAAATCATTAAAACAGAACGTTTTCACATTCATATTTTTTATCCAATATCAATTTAAATATAGTGCTAAAAAGAAGATATATTTTATTATCAAAACTATTATTGAAGATATAAAATTTATATCAATAATTGTTTCTTATTTTTAATTATTACTGAATAATTATATTTATACATTTTTTAATCATAAGTTATGTAGTAATTATTTAATTTCGTTAAATATCCATGAAATGACATTAAAAATATTCAAATAATTATAATATTTTTGAGTTAAAATTTATTGTTAATTATCTAGAATATAATTAACCTAATGTGATATAATTAATGAATTTTTTTCAAGTTCATAATATTATGTTGATATTTTTAAAAATAAATGAATTGAATAGTTTCAAAATTGACACTGTTGATATTTTGTCAAAATAAGGTTTTATTTAATTATATAAAATTCCTAAGACAAATATTAAACTAATTAATATTAACATTATTATATAAAATTTTATAAATTATTCATTTACATTTAATTTTACATAAAATAAATAAAATTCAAAGATTTTAATATGGGAATAGTTTTTTCCTTAATATGAATTAAAATAGATAATTTATGATTAATTAACACCATAAGGATTACATCGCAATAAAAACTCGTCCAAATATTATTTTTTTATTATATTCCAATATTATTATACAATATCTTATAATAAATATAAATTTTAGGTTTTTGGATTGATTTAAAAATTAATATATATGAAAAGTTTTCAAAATTTGCAAAAGTGCCCCTCACCTCAATTATAAAAGGGCACATCATCCATCAAATATTCACCCCATTGATCCTTTAAGATAAACACATATATAAAAATTTCACTTATAAATATCTCTATTAAAATTATAAGGGTTCCATTCCTTTAGAAAGAAAAAATCTAGTGTTTCTTAGTGGAGATTTAGAGAGTGATCGTCAAAAAAGATATAACTTCCTTACCGACTTTCCAAGGTCATTTCCATTTTTACATCATATTAATATGTTGTAACCATTATTATATAATAACGTAATTATTAAATGTAATAAAATATTTCATTTTTTGTATGATTCAACAATATGCCACCTTCTATCTATCCAATGAAAAAATACATAATCACTATGAGTGCATACATTCGACACACCGTCTCGAGGCAGTGGTGTAATCATGATTGCAACTCAAATTTAATTGTATGGGTCTAATGATGGAAGTAATAGAAATATATATTAATTATAACATGTTATTTATTATGGAACCAATATATATTCCAATCACTTAAATATTTATTACTATAAATGAAATGATACTATCACTAGTGTGTTCGTATGAACTACCATATCCACGATGCGATGAGATTATTTTTCATTATTAACAATTGATGAATGATTAATTAAATGTATACAGTGAATAAAAATAATATATACTAGGCATATGAATGTATCTAAATTATACAATTGTAACCAATGATGAATAAGTTATACATTTATGATAAAAAAGTCTTAGAAAGGATGAAACAATTAACAACCGGAAGACAAGTAATAATGAAATATTATCAAATAGGTGATGATAAGACCATATAAGATATAATAAATATAAATATGGTTTCAAAATGATATAATAACAATATTTAATAAATTATACATGTGTTGTTGATACGTAAAAAGGAAACCAAGACTAAGGTAATAGAATTCCATCTTAATATTTATTTTCTCCAGATACATGCATTATTCACCACACTTTTCTTTTATGTGGTGTATATAAATCCAATGAATTTAATATATAGATTAATAATTTAATTTATGGGTATTTATAATCAAATTTTATGATCTCTATTTTATGGGGTTTCACATTTCAGAGGTTACAAAATGAGTGAGGTAGTTTTGTCACAATTTGCCTTCATTGAGACACATGTTTTGTTATGAACCTATATTATTATAAGAGGTGAATATACTACTATTTGACATGTCATATAAAAAATATAATTATTTTTAAGATATTATAATATTATTATATGGTTATTATTTCATTGGGATTGTGATTTAAATGGCTCAATGTTGTGTGGGATAGATTGAAATGATGGCGATTATTTTACTCAAGAAATGTATTTAAAACATATCCTAAGATTATTTTCTATAAAATTATTTTAATGAAATTTCAAATGTTATAATGTATTAAATTATATGTATGAAAATATATTTTAAGATTAAAATATTTTCAAAAAATTGTTTTATGTTCTAAAAATTAATCTGCAAGGAAAACAGATATTTCATTCAAGAATTGTTTTCAAGAGTTATCTCAATATTATTTTCCAACTAAGACCATGTAATTTGATGTTACATGTATTTAATTAGGTATATAAACCAATTATACTATTTTTATTTATTATTTTAATGGTATACATTTATTAAGGATAGGTATATTGAATTTTTTTTATTTTCCATGAGTTATGCTATGATGAGTTGTTTTATGAAACCAATTTATATTAATATGTTATTAATGATATTTTTTATTATGGAACATGGTGGAATGAATTAATTGTGATATAGGTGGGAACTATATATCCCTCAAATGCATTGGGTAATGATTTATATCTAATGGTATGGACATTACTAGAACAAAAACTAAATTTGGTTCAGTTATATTGGATTGGAACGACAAGTAAATTTGGTTCAGTAATACATTGCTAGAACGAGGAGTGAACTCTATTCAGTGTAGGAAGTTTTCCACTATGATGGTCTTAGAAGTGATTCCTGGGATACAATGTAAATCATATCGTGTGATTATTTTTCTATCATAAATTCTATTTCTTATTCATATGATATTATTTCATGGCTTATGTTGTTCATTTCCATTCGATTCATGTCATATAAAATTGCAATCATTGTTCTACAATGCCTAATTGTGATATTTTATATGTATTGTATGATTTTTTACTGTTATGATCATGTTATCATACCCTTTTGTTCATGTTCATTCTTACATTTCGCTTTTGTTTACCCTAATTGAGCGGTTTATCTCACACGTTATTATGTTTCATATCCCCAAATTATGAGGAATGATGTAAAATGAGTTTTGTATAAAATTATTTCACATCGATGATGTTGAAGACCTGATGTGGAATAAGAAAATTATGACATAGTTAGAGATAGTTTGTTTTTAATAATAAATCAGTTGTTTATGAACCAATGATTCCAAGATATTTTCATAATTCTCTAAAAATATAAACCTAAAAGGTCTCATAGAATAGAAGGGATCTATTATTTTCTATTTGATGTTCTATGGTTTAATGGAAAAAATTGGGTCACATTTGAAAATTAAATTTCCTTAGTGCCGAATCCAAATGTTTGGATTCTATGATATTACAATCGTAAGTGAATATTATAAATAATTGAGACACCATCAGATGTATAGAAACTATTTAAAAATTCAAAGATAACCTCCAAGAATACCAAATCAGAAATCAACAAATTATTCACAGAGAGGATGAATCACATCAAATTGTCTCTAATAATATAAAAAGAACATTCATATGCTTCCCACAACGTATCAATAAAATTTACTTCCCTCACATAAATTTATTATGAGATATAAAACATTAAACAATGTATTGGAGGGAGACAAAGGTACCACAAATAACACAATGAAATTAATAAATATACATTCTAGAAGATCAAAAATCATTAATCATATCAAAACATTTGAATAAAATTTTATTGATGAAACATTTAATCATAGTATTACTCATTGACTAGAAATGGGTTTCGTAAAGATTATATCCTTTCATCAGAAACACGAATAATAAAAAAATAATAACACTTTTTCATCCTTTTATGATCATATAACCAATAAATTTTTCTTGTAATAAAATTATATAATATTATCCAGAAAATGAATTTGAAATATTAGTTGGAATATATTTTGAAAAAGATAACATTTCTATTTTAAATTCACTTTATTTTTAAAAAGATGGAAAAATTGAAACTCAAAATATTTCTCATAAAATAATCAAGTATATAGGTAAGTGAATATTAAAATCATTTTGGATTCATGATTGGGGAAATTCTGGTCATTCTGTATATGTTAATGAAACAATCAAACCATATTTTATTTTCAGAAAAGTTACAATGTACCTTATATGGAAAATGAAAAAACAATCCATTTAAATAATTTTTTAAAAAATGAACCATTTAAAAAAATTTATTTAAACTTTTTTATGATAATATAAAAAAACTTTTCGATAAAATTTATAGAAAACATCGACATGGAAGAAAAATATTCCCTATTTGACACATTAATATAATAATCCAGAATAATTATGAGAATGTCAAATAATCCTAATATAACTTTAGAAAATATTGAATTATAAGGATTTTGAAATAAATTAATTAGTCGGGGATATATAAATATATCACAATTTCATGTGAGGAATCATAAAATATATTCATGTGAATTATAAACACTTCCAAAACAAAACTACTATATAAGACATGCATCTTATTGAAATAAAAGTGAGATTAAAGTCTCTTACCATGTGTTTGGCTCATCACATGTATTATTTTTCTTCCTAAATAATAATTCTTTGTAAATTATTATTTTCATAATAATGATTTCTATGTTATTTATTCTTTTTATGTCACTGAATATGATATTATAGCAATTTTTTTTTCATTTTTTCACATTAGATGTTGTGCTGATATTTGGTACATAAGTCCAAAATGATGTCTGTAGGTTGATTATGGTCAAATATTTCATTAATAAATAAAATAAAAGAAATAATAATCTAGAAATGCATATAATTATAATACATCATTTATAATTTTAAATTTTACCATTAAATATAGTTAGAAAAAATGAAAAGCATCGCAATCTTGGAGATGGTAGGATGTACATATACATAATTACCATTACCATTTTCCAAACAATCATTATAAAAATATGGTGAATTTATTTTCACTTAAAAGTATTATAAATATATAATGTATATAATATTAATTAATTAAATATTGTTATATATATATCATACATTTGAGGTGGAAATGAAAAATGAATGACATCGCTTCAGGGAGGTGGTAGTTCACACACACTGGAATACTATAATGATTTTTCACTGTATTGAATGATATGATGGTAAATGAGATGTTATCATTTAAGAAGGATATATATTTCATTAATATCACATATAAAAATTAATTAAATCTTTATAACTAGTTATGATATATGATGATGAAAAACAAATTACATCAGTTCGTGTGATAACAGTCCTCCCTACATATGAACAGTGAATTTCATTAGCATTTGATGGAATTTGGAGATAGATATTGGATATTCCATTATCAAAATAAATTATTCATAAATTATTGAAAATGGATTTATTATTTTTTCTTGGTTTATGATGATTTTATGGTGGAAGAAGAAATTAAATAGAAATGATAGACTAAAATTATACAGTGGAAGACGACATTTTATTATCATCTTAAGAACCCAAAGGATAGTTATACCTCTAAATATAGAACTCTATATTGAAGGGATCAATTATTTTAAGGTATTTGGTAATTTCATGGATACAAAAAATGGGATTTTATGTGTTAATCAATTATAAGAAGATGGACCCATTTATAAATTAGGGGAGTGGCACTACTAGAAAATTTCCAAATATAAATTTAATATAATTTAATATTATAATTAAATATTCTCGGAACTCATTTTTTTGAATATAGGAATTTAATCGGTGATTATTATTACAGAAAATATTTTATGGATAGTTTAGGACATATTTTTTCTCATACAATTTGATTTTGTCACCTCATTTATCCATTTAATGTTATTGAAAAAACAAGGACTTTTACTGTTTCAGGGTTAATATTGTAACTATAAATGGATAAAGGTCCCATAAATTGATCATTTTTGATACAATAAACTGTATCCTAATAATGTTGATGGGTATTGTTTCCTAATTTTATATAAATTAATTAAATATTATTTATTTTCAAATATCAATAACGTTAATTTTTAAAGCAATCAATTACACTGAAATTTATAGTATGATGATAACACATTGAATTAGATCCAATTTTTTTTAATAAAACCATCAAAATTCAAGGAAATATATAAAATTTGTGTATTATAATAATTATAAAAAATTATAATACATTCAATATATAAAATATGATTTATTTAATTTTCCTATTACTTAAATAATTACCACTTCAACATTGTGCAGCGATTTCTGTTAATTAGTTCTGCTTTAAAAATTAAGAATAAATTACCATGATAAATTGATTGATTTTAAATATCAATATAATATTTATAGTTGTTTATTTATTCTGGGACACCCCATATTAAAATATTATAGTTATTAATAATAAGAGTGTGAACTGATTGAATTTTCATGAAAATAAATACTATGAAGGAATAATTTAATCTAAATAGTAAAAAAGTATATTTAATCATATCTTGGATGAGTATAGGTGAAATTAAATCATCCAATAATATTTTTTAATGTTTTGGCGTCATTTTAAAATAGATATAATTTTATTTATAACATTAATTAAATCCTCAAATGTAATTGTGTAAATTTCCCTTAATCCACTTTTTTTTAGCAGTAACTATATATTCGTTCATAAAATCCATCACAAAAATTTCAAAATTCAATTTCAAAATTTAAATCAACAAAAACATTGATTATAATCTAAATTCACTCAAATCCATTATTGAACCCTATACCCCAAATAGATCGGTTGTTATCATCACATCCATTTAGACAGTGATAATCCCATTAGCCAATAACATGAAGTACTAAATCCAATAAATAGCCAACAATGAATTTTGAGAAGAAATGATGAAAAAATCTACAAATCCATAAAGTAGAAAATACCATCCTAAAAAATGAACAATCCCATACTCAAAAAAATAATTACATAAAAAAAGTTATTGTTTTAAAATACCAAAACAAATGACCAAATTAACAAATGACACACCTACTCCTTGGAAGTAATCATTGGAAATAGACTTCAGGGATAATGTTAAAAAATGAGGTGGATACTGGCCAAATCATGTGGTTCTTGGAACACCATTTTCTACCAATCCTCATACCCCAATACCACTTTGTTTTCACCACTCCAGACTATGCATAGAGAGAGGTGGAGTAACATTATTTAATATTTGGGATGTAGATTCCAATGGATTCCATACAAAACAAAAAACATCATTGTGACAACCAAAACATCCCATCTCAATGTCACCATAGAAAACAACACACCTTTGAATGTCACTGTTATCATCATGGATGAAAACCATAGTGCATACAACAGATTTATTCACATCCATAACCAAACCATCAACCCAATCCATGAAAAATGAATGCCACTTTAGTCTTCAAGGATGAAAACTAGTTTCCATCTCACCAGATCATGATACAAATAGAAACAACCAATTTAACCAAACCTAAAACACCACATATATTTCAATACACAAACCTATTGGATAATATAATTAATAAACCAAGACATCCACTAGGAAATGAAAATAGAAAACCCATAATAAACAAATTTGAGGAAAAAAATCCAAGACACAAGAGGAAAATTCCAATGTGATAGCTAATACAAAGGACATCCACCATCACTATCCCAATACTCCCACACCACCCCCGTACAATAATAGAGTGAAGTATGGAACAATAAATGAAGAAATAATTAATTGAGAAAGAACACTTAGGGAAATGATGTGATATAAATGGGGAACAAGTCTATGATAAGTCACAAAAAATATTTTCTTCAATCCAAAATCCACTATCCATGCTATAATTTTTTCCATGGATGGGAAAAAACATGATGGGTTTGGATGATATGGATGGGGGGAAATGAAAAAATCCATTAACATCATAGAAACCAAAAAAACACCTGGGAAATATGCAACTACCTTCGAAGAAATGAAAAGATGTGTGGGGGGGAAGAGACCCTGAAAACTAAAATAAAATAAGAGGAATCTATACATGTAATCAAGGAAAAAATATTACAAAAATATTATATGAAACAATGCTTCCATGTGAAAGTGGCAACGTTGAGAATGATTTCAGGAAGAATCCATTTTAAAAATTAAAAAAATCAATGTGAAGGAATTATTTTAATATTAAACATGTAAAACATGATGATAAAATTTATTCAAATAAAATATCCTTTATAAATTATAAAATTACAATATTACAAAATTAGATATAAAATAATTTTTAAAAACAATATTCAACAGAGTTTAAATGTAAAATAAATAATTTAATTTCAACAATAATCTGTAATATAATATTACTTGGTAAATAATTTAAATTGGAAAAAATTTCTATAAAAATCATTGTTTTTCACTATCCATTTAAAATCCATGGTTTAAGAGAATTATAAAAAATTCATTTAAAGATAAATTTTACAAGATGAATTGATGAATGAAAATAATTTTTCAAATAAAATTTATAGAACATTTAAGAATTAACAAAAATAATAACTCATAAAAAGTATGAGAACTTGTTTTAGAAGGATTTTTTAATAAAAAAATGTTAATAATTGAAAGTATTTGATGATTTCATAAGAATTTTTCAATAAATTTATATGAATTTATACTTTTATATTTATTTCATAAATCAATTAATCCTCTTCATACATTACATTTTGGCTTCTATTTTTCTTACAAGACAAATTTAAAAAATAATATTTTCATTTAGGATCGGTGTTGCATATCTTGTACACTATATATTTTTCCTTTTATAATATCCAGTTATTACTTAATTTCCATTCCTAGATATATCTAGATATATATTTAATAACATGATAAGTTCATATATTCTTATATAGGAACAATAGAATGGCATTCAGGACATAAGTCATTAAGGAATATGTATTGGATCTGTCAGTTTCAATAGGTTTTGGAAATCACCCAAAGTGATGTTAATTTAGAGATATGTGGATGTGATGTAGTAATGGATCATGGATAGAGATACTGATCCATGTATTTATTATATATGACTTGATATATTTGTAAATTTGATCTGTTGATGGTGATGTAAGATATTTTCATGGTTCTGAATTAATTTTATATTGGAGGTATGAGGTTTTGGCGATGAGATATTTTATTTTATGAACCAAATCATATTTAATGGTAATATATAACCACTTTTATTTGGTAAATAAGGTATCCTCTTGTATGATAATAATAAATTTGTGTGTGGTGAGATTTTTGTTGGAAGGGAATAATGTGTTCATTGAATGGGGGTGACTTTTTCATGAAGATAGATGGTAACATAAGAAACTAATGTGTTTTTTTGGTATTCGTCGATGGAATGTTAGCTTACAAAATGTATAAATATAACCTTTGAAAATATCATTACATTCTACTAAGTATGATGAGATATCATTTTTTATACAATGTTTTGTAAATATGTAATTTCGGGCGTGATGAATGACAAAATTAGAGATGACACTCAAAGAGTATTCTAAGTGAAACCATATAGTGGGAGTCCAACCATCATCCATCTGTGAGTAAGGTGATTATTATAAAACATACCTTAGTGAATGGAATGTGATAAATTTTTAGATTCCTAGAATTTATGACACCTGAAATTTTCTGGTTTTTCTTTTAAGAGATAAATTACAACATATAATTTTTGGGTTAGTAGTAGTTGGATTTAGGGCCATGGTGGTTAGTTTTGTTTATTCTAAGTAATGAAAATTAAATTCCTATAGAAGGGAGCTACCATTGGTCAAACTGATATGACCACCATGATAAGATGGCATTCATTATATAAAATTTTCTAGGATTGGTTATTGTAGAACTATTTTTCTTATGTGGAAAAAAATAATTCTCATGAAGTAATTATATAGTTAATGATAACAGAATATCAATTGTGGTAGATGATAGAGATGAAAATTGATTCGGGTTAATGGTGGTCTTGATTGGTAATTTTAGGTTATTATATTATTGGTGAATCTGTGGTGAAGAAGGTAACATCAAAAATTTGGGTTATTAGAGGTTTTGACTATGGAAGATCCCCAGGATCTAGTTTTAAACTCTGATGGTTTTGTTTGAATGATAATGGAAACCTTGTTGGAATGAAGGAACCATGATCGGTTGTAGTAGTGACCTACCAAAAGCTATTGTCAATTATTATCAGTATACACCATCCAAGGATTGTTCGATAGGGTTTAGTATATGAAATTCACATGGTATGTTATAAACAATGTCTGACTTGTCATTTTGGAAATAATGGGTGCATTTTATGAATTGAATCATACTCATGAGAAAAAGCTTTATTCTTCGTTCAGGCATGGAAGTGGGGTATATAACCTCTCCAACTAGTTATTATGATGAGGTGAGTTATGATTTTGAATGGTATTCTCATGTTGTTTGGGTCATGGTATTTTTGTAACCATGTTGGGAATAATGTGGGAGCACATGCTTGTGGCTCATTTGGGGTTTTATGAGGGAAAATGAAAATGAATCAAGAGATAGTGTTTACATTATGATGATTATAGTTGGTAGTACCATATATCTGATGATTTATTGGGTGAAAAAATAAATAGTGTTTCATTGGATATGATCATGTAAGTATTTAATTGGTGTTTTGTTTTTGAACGTGACTGATGGCTTAGGTTTTGGGCAGTTGAGTTCCGTGAGTAGGAGTAAGTGTATTGGTTGTGTTTATGTATTTTAGTAACTAAACATGGATGTTGGAAATAGCTATAAACCAGTGTTTTTATTTATGGTTTCCGATGGATGACCTCTAATACATTTCATTTATGTGAAGTATTATATTGGGGATATTGAAATATCCTATGTCAATATGAGTAGAATATTCCAAAAAGAGTTTGAATATTCATTTAATAGTTGGGTAAAATTCTAAAACATGTCTCAAAATGGTGATATAATAGTTGAATGCATATAATTTTTTTTTAAATGAAGAATCATGCTCTATTGGTGGCTAAGGTGTTCATATAATATTCAGAGTTTTCTGGTTATGTTTTAAGAATATTGGATTTTAGGCTTACGTGTACAATTTTGGAGAAATAGTTTCATACCATATAACTCAGAATTGTTTTAGTTCATCTTCAATTGATTGTAATTAATTTGGATGAAATAAAATTATTTTATATAGACCATGTGAGCCATAAGATAAACAATGAAAGGAGGTGGAGGGAATGTGTCATGGTGCATGGTCTATAAATGTTATCAAATAGACAATTTTCACTGTAGAAGAGGGGTCCATTGAATTTTTACATGGTCGGAGAATGGTTAGAAGACAATTTTTACAAACCATGTATGTTGTATTGGAATTGGAACATGAGAGTCAAATTATTGGGTCACAATGTTTCATATAAAGTGTCCAAAACAATGCATCATAACTGTACAAGAAATTTTGTAATGCACAATGAAGAGATCATGGTAAGAGAGTGCTTTCTAAAATGAAGTGTTTATATTGTGATGCTGCAAAGCAATTCATTAAAAGCGTTATTTTAACAAAATACCCACTTGGGTATTTTTATTTCTCATAACCCCATTCTCCTTAGTTTTTCTACGAGTAGGATAGTCTCCAACCCTAATATCCCTAAACTCACGCATTGATATGCGGAATTCTAGGTTAAATTATTAAGCATTTTTGGGTTACATTTAACAATCTATGGATTTCATTAATCAACATATTCTTTTCTTATATTATCATGGATTTGAATAGTTTAGGATTTTTTTTATTATTCCACCAGATCGTGTTGGAATCATCTATTTCCCAAGGTATTTTTATTTTATTTCATAATTAATATCCCAATATAAATTTTACAGATCATTTCATGACATTTTTCAATGGTATTAATTCATGGTGAATTTTTATGGTTTTTTCTATGAAATTATTTTTTCTATTATCCTTGTAAATTATATCACATCTATGGGATATTTTAGGAAGAGATTTATAAGTATATTATAGACAAATTGTAACGCCCCGACCCCAGTTACCTTGAGTCGGTGCCTTATTACATAACATTGGCATGATCACAAAAGATCACGTCTCGAAAGACCGATTAGTTTAGTAGCCTTGGAAACACTAGATACATTCGTAAACATTACATTACATCATAAAAATGAAAACTACAATAACATGGTCTCCCTAGTCCACACTAATATCCTCACTGACTATTCTTGCAAGTCAGTCATAATACACTTCTTCACATCCTGGGAAAAATAAAACATTGAAAGGGATGAGCTCAAATGCTCCTTAAGGATAACAATATAGTGGAAACTTTCATAAGAAAACATAAGCGTTTAAGGCAATGTATAACTAAAACAAAAGCCTTATTGAACTTGAACTTCAGCATAATATGGCAAAAGTAAAATAAAATAATGCCATTACTTACTCACATTGATATTCTACTAGACGAAAAATCACATGAAATATCAATAACCACTTTCATAATGAGGGAATGTATAATGATAGACATTCTGAAACATTTTGTCATGGCCTCGGCCAAGACATCTAAAATGATTAAGGCCTCGGCCAAAACCATAAATCAAATTGGGAAAGGGCCTCGGCCAATTCCACGTCTAGTTGTCTCATGAGACATACCGATGCATCGAGAAGCTATAGCGGGATCCACCCGTCACTTATTAAGTCCAATACATTCCTCATATGAATAGGTTTAAACATAACATAAATATTCGTATTAAAACTAGCATATGAAATGTAAACAATTTCTTCATAAACTATGGATGGTATAAAAATAACACATCCACAGTCAAATATTTCACAAAATGTTCAATTGATGTTTTGTATCATTAATCAATTTCAATTAAACTTAAAACCCATCAAAGGATGTTGACATGGATGAAATCAAATCTATATGAGAGAAATATCTCTCTTTTTTTGAAATCATTTAAAAGTCCCATAATTAGAAAATAATACATTTACTTTGAAAATATTCTTATAAGCTTGTAAGGGAAGCTTCGACGAAGTTATAATGGTGGAAAATAGCCGCACCCGCCGTATAAGTTAAAAAAACATTCTTACCTTAAATTTGTCAAAAAGGTCAAAAAGTACATTGTTTGGAAAACTATGGTAAGATTCCTTTCAAAAACGTATAAGGGTATAACTGACTTTAACCCATTTTCCATTTAATAGTAAAAATGTTTTGAAAGACATTTTTAAGAAACATGGATGTGGATGATAACGAGGTCCCAGTAGATAATTATGTATAAACAACCTTGGATAATGAAGAGGTTGTGAAGTAAACCCTTAAGTTGTACTTTTCCTTGGTTGGGGTAGGTTAACCTCTTGTATAATGGTGAAATAATTGTTATTAAATTATACAAGAATCATATACATTCATATGACATCTTATATTATCTTTTAACATTGCTTTGTTAACAATATATTATATTTATCGTTCTTTCGGGTGTTAACTTACTCGTTTTATTTTATATGTTTTGTTACGTAAGTTGTGTTTTTTCAGGGATAGGTTGTATCTTATTCATATCCAAAATTATATCATGTCCTTAAACATTATTTTTAAATCATCAAATGATAATTATTCTAGAATGGATACGACGGAGAATGAATCGCATCGCGTTCATGGAGACGGTAGTCCGTACGTACGCACGAGCGACAATATCATTATTTTGATATTAAAAAAAAATATAATTGGATAGTATATCATATATACAGAATAATTATCATGTTATATTTATTATTTACATGAATTAAATATCATTATTATACCCATCTAAATAATAATATATTGAATAACAATTACACCACGACGTGGAGACGGTAAGCCGTACGTACGGACGTATGGTGACATGTCATTCAAATGATGGGTAGAATACTGAATATGGTTGTTCCATATTTATAATAACATCAAAGTATATAGAAGATACTAGAGTTATAATTTTAGAATTGAGATAATAAACAAAGAGAGAGTGGAAGAAGAAATAAACTTGAAAGAGGTTGATGAAAACGTTACATCTTCTTCGGGTTCTTCCTTTTGATTTGATCAAAAGGACTCCTTATGATGGATTTCTGACTAAAGTAAAGCTTCTAGGATTAAGGGAGAGAAGTTGGGAGAGTATTTGGGAAGAGGATGGCCGAACCAAAAGGCTTGGATGTGTGAATAAGGTGGTAGAGGTGGGGGACTTTTATAAGAGGAGAGGAGGGGCTCTTTTTGAAAGATTGAAATGTTACATTATTATACAATGCATTTCGGATTCTAAAGGTACCACACTTATATAATTCGTGGCTAAGGTGATAAGGGTTCTAAAGCTACCCATAAAATAGTCTTTGGACAAGTGTAAGCCTTGGATGTTACATTATCGTTTCATTTTATTAAAATCGTTAAATAATGAGGTCATCGATGCATCATAATGATGTCATAAATAATTTAATTTATTTAATGTCTAAAAATTATAAAAAAACTACTATGATGTAGGAAATATTTTTATCTTTCCAATGACTATTTATAGTAAAAAAATATGACTTTTATAACCCCATGTAAAATTTTTTTAGTAAAACATTTCATGTTTGTGTCATTTTTTTACTTTAACATTAAATAAAAGGCATTTATGTCATTTTCCAACTAAAGTGGCTCCATGGGGTCCCCAAGATGACCCATGTATTGTCTTGGTCGGCCATTACTCATCCAATAGGGGTAGGAAACGTGTAAGGGTATTTCCATATTTTTATAATATCATTTTTACCTTAAATTTCACTAATTACCTTTAATCGTGATTAATTAATCTTAAAAGTTACTATTCACCGAAAAATTATTTTAATCCCATTGAACCACATTTTATATCCTAATGTCAACCATGTATGTAGGATTTTTGAAATTCAAAACACAGATGTGGTAATATTTCATTAAAACGAAAAATCAGTTATTTAACTACCACTTAGTGGTTTCACTATTCATCAAAAATTGAAGTTTTTTCAGAACAATGCCAAAAATTCACCCTAAGCTATAATTGATATTCTGAATTCAAAAATGATGTCTATTTTACAAAATTTTAAACATATAAGTTGCATTAATTAATTTTATAATTAATTCCCACTATCACAACAAATAGCGTGTTTTTAAGAAACAATATATATCAAAAGATTGACAATTGTTTATGTCCAATTTCAAAGTTAAATTAATTCTAATGACCAAAATTAGATAAAATGGTAAAAATATAGACTAATTATACTCTAAAACCACTAAATAGTATAATTTATCACTATAAATTATTTTGATTAAAAAAGTTGTTTTTAAGTATTTTTCACTATTCATAAAAAATTAGAAGTTCTCATAAAAATACCAAAAATTCAACATAGGCTAATTTCGATATTACGAATCCAAAAATGAAGTCCATTTTGATAAATAAAATTTAAAAAAATTAAAAAATTAGGTATTAATATTCACAACAGCTAGTTTAATTAGTTGTGGTGTGTGTTAGAGCTCGAGGTTGCGTAAAACACATGCTATTGCATTATTCGAAGGGAAACGTACCGTGGAAGCTTGGGGTGTTACACAAATGATGTTGTTTTTAGGGTGGATCAATAATTGGTGAAGGCCCGTTGATTTTTAAATCCTTATAATATGTTTGGTTTTTATAGAATAATTTTGTATAAATTTTTTAATTTTTAAATATTTATTTTTTGATGTGCCATTTGAAGTATCATTGTAAAAATAGGATCATTTGGATGAATAAGAGTCTAGATAAGTCTTGGATGTTCCATTAAAACGATACAAGATTTTGGTAATTTTATAGTATTCTTCATTAAATTAGGTAAGTAGTCTCAGAGATTTACCCATAGTCTTGTGAATTTATTTACATGTTTAGGTTGTATATTTCATAAGTATCATGTTTTTTTGTCAGTTTCATTGGTATAGGTAACTCGTTTTGGGATATAAATTGAAAACAAAGACCTTCCACAGATCCTTTTAAATCCATTTGTGTTTATGAGACAACACCTATATCTACCCATGGTATGTGCAATTTTTTTTGAAATGGTTTAACATGGTTGAAAATTGTAAAGATAGTGGTTTATGAGTTTAACATTGTTAAACTCATTAGATGACATGATTTGTAGGATAATGGAGTCAAGGTAGGAATATGGATACATATGATTATCATATTTAAAACTGATGATTAGAATATTTCATTAGTTATGTTTTTTAAGAAGATCGAGGAGGCCTTTGAAATGGGTTTAACTATATGCATTGTGCTTTTACCTGGTTTTTGGTATAAAATGGGGAATGTTATTTTTCTAATAGTTATTTTGAATTTACGTGTTTACATACATGTATTTTATAAATATGTTTTAATTAATTGATTTCAAATATTGAAATAAAACGGATGTGTGACTTACTATCTGATGAAATTCATTAAAAACATTTAATTATATTGATGAGAAGGAAATATTTTTCACCTAGTACATTTTATATTAATTGTCGCCACATACTATATGGTTTCTATTCCAGAATAATGCTCTTGGAAAATTAGCATACCAGTATGAAATGGATATTGGACTTATGCATTCCTACTATGGTTTATGGTGTTCAAATTATTATATGATAAATATTATTTAAATGAATGATTAGGTGATAGTTGGATGATCATGGAATTTTTGTATAAATATATGAGTAGCCACTATGATAATTTTGCAGTTTTTATTGCTATGGATCATGGTTCTGGATTCCTTATATGGAATTAATCATCCGAGGCTTAGCGAACCAGATTAATTTTTTCTGATTTCATGATTCTGATAATGAATGTATTTATTTTTATTTACTTATGATACGTTTTACTGTTGTTTTTTGTTTTAGAAGATTACCATGGGTTGATACAGGTTAGGTTGGGGTTTGTATCTCTCTAGAACACAAGGGCCACTGGGTTATTAAGTATTTTATTGTTTTATTTTATGAATATCATTTTTAATATTATTTGTGACCTTGTTTATATGAATTCATTATTTATATAAATGTTATATAATATGGACACTATTTGTGGTGGCCTACAGAGTTGTAAACACACCATGATCTGATCGTCTCTTCACTTAGGTAATAGAGTTGTTTTAATATCTTTATTATAGTAAATTTTTCTAGAGGTTTTCTTGTGATGATTTTTTCATGATAGGTAGTGTGTTGTCAATGTTTTTTGGAGTGCACATGATATTTTGAATGGGTATTCCTTTTGTCATTTTTGATAGCTTATTTTATTATGTATTGTTTTGTAATGGGATGAGTGATAGGTCAGTTATTTGCATGAAATGGAAGATCATTTAATTTTACATTTTTTGACTTATTATGCTAATAATATTTTTTTCATTCTACATAAATTTATATTACAATAATATTTTTATTTTTTTCTATTGAGATTTCTGATATGGGGGTATATTGTTCTTATAGTACTACCCATGATCCGCACTACAAGATAAAATGCTCCCACATATGTAAAGGCACACTTAAAGTAATGTGAAGATCTATCTTAGTGTCCTTTTTAGAGGCTCATGAGAAGGGATATAATATTATTGATATTATAATATCAAATATAAAAAATGGTTTATATTTTCATATGTTTATGAAAATATTTATTATATTAGTCAATTATGAAAATTTCTAATTTTCATTTAAACTGCCATTTATTATGAAAAAGTTACATTGTTGATTTTTATTTTTTAATGTGAAATTACCCTCTCTTTGATAAGATTAATGAAATAAATTTCATAGTAATCTATATAATTTGTGATTTTTTTATAAAATAATATTTATTCTTAAAAGGGAATTTTTGTTTCTATTGTTTTCATTATGGTTTGTGTTTATATATTAAATTTAAATTCTAGAACTTATGGATATTGGATATTGTAAAATAGATTTCATATATAGAACAATTAGGTTCAAATTTTATAATACAAACAATTTTCCATGGAAAAACATTATCACCTCAACAAGTGCTAAAAAGGTTAATTAGGGGGTGGGGTGTGGTGGGGTTATGCAATGTGATAAGAAATCAAAATTTTATTATACATGGGTATATTAGACTGGATTAGTGAATCTCGACCATACCGTATACATGTTTTCCTATTTTTTCATTTCCTTTTACATCTCCTTTGTAAAATCTAATTAATATTTTGATGTTTAAATTATTTTTAAGAGTGTAACTCCACTCACTTAAGATATAGAACCACTTGTTGTAACTTTTTCAAAAACATTAATAAAATTATTTTAGCTAATTACTACTCAAATACCACAAAAATATCATCCAAATATTATAAATCCCCTTTTATGACAAAAAACCTAATAAGGTTTAATGAGCATGCTAAAGGAGATGATCCCAATAAGAGGTTTAATACATAACTTGGTGTTTCATTTTTATTTTATCTCGTACCACCTTCAAATAATATCAATAAATAATGGAATAATAACAAAAATATCTTATATATAAATAATTGTTAATTATTATTTTAAAGACACATTTTAATATTATTTTTTATTATATGGGAAATGATAACATCACTCGTGTGTACATGCAGACTTCTAGATCATTGATGATATGTGCATAATTTTTCATTACTTGATAATATGGCTAGTTATAATGACCAATTAAATATATATATCTATGAAATAACTATCAATATTTAATTAATAGATATTACATAACTTCTTACCAATCTATCTTTTAGAAATAATAACTCTATTTATGAGTTTCTGTCGACTACTACCTCCATGAAACAATGCGATTCATTTTTTATTTACACCATCAATGGGTGGTCATGATTATTAAACTAATGAATAATATTACATTTATTAAATATTTATTAATATAGAAAAGTAAAATATTATTAATATTATTTATTTTCCACCCATAAAAAAATGAAAACTTCATTCATACATATAGATGACACTCAATGAATGAGGCATTCTATATAAATTTCATTTTAATTTTTCACAACATAATTTTTTTTATCCATGTTTTTGTTATTTTTAATTTTAAATAAGGTTTCTATTTATGAAAAAGTGTTTTACCAATGTAATCATTTACTATTTTTATGTTCTATAAAAAACTTTAAAAAGGAAATTTTTTTATCATTTTCTATATATGTTTTTATAAACCTAGTACAAATGTTTAAGAATAAATATCTTTATCATATATTCCGTAACCACATATTCCCTAATTATACACATTATTTGTTGTCAATATTTCTATATATGTTAAATGGGATTTAAAATGTATTTCTTATTCTCATTATTCTGTTAATTTTTTATTTTAGCACTTTTATAGAAAAATGATATTTCAACTTATGATTGTGTGAAATTTTAATGTGTTTTGATTATTGGTTTAAATGATGTTTCATGTGGAAAAATATAAATTCTTAAGAATAATATTTTCATGATATGATACATAACAATTTTAGATGTTGTCATTTGAGCCTGATAAAACTGTATAATTTATTTGGAATGGATATAGGATCTGAATTAAAAACATGAGGGAGATATCCATGTTGCTTTTGATTACGAAATTAACTATGATTCAGTGACTATAATATGTGTTATGAATGAGTGTGAAAAAATTATGAATAAGATGTTTTAGGATACATATATTAATACTGAAAAAGGGATTTTATGTAAATAATTTTTTTTTCATGAGGTATGGAATACTTCTGTAATTTTATATGTAAAAGGATTATTTTTAAGAGAAGTGATTTCAGGAGTTTTCACATGCCAAAAGATTCCTTTATGGATTTTATTATTTATATAACTGAATTAAAAATTTGTTTTAATCATGTATAATATTTATATTTTTGAATGTTCTATTTATGTTCTCAATGTTTTATATAGGGAATGGTGCAATTATAATAATGTTTTAGTATTTTACAAGACTAATAATATTACATTATTATTATATCCCAATAGGATATTTTTTTTCTCATACAACATTTGGAATTTTTTTCGCAAGATATATGGATGAGTTGGAACTATATTGAAGTTAATTATTTTACTATTGGATTAAATTAAACGATTAATTTTTTTTAAGGAAATGTTAGAGTGAACTTAATTCCTAATAGTTTTTTGACAAACATTTAGAGAAAATTTATTTTTCAACTTTAGTATGAATTCTTATTCCATATCTTCTAATACCCAAAACGAAAAATATCCTACAAATATAATAATGTTTAATCCTTATTATAAATTAGGTAATTATAGTTAGATTATATTATAGGTTGTTATAATTCATCATTTTTATTGATTTCATTCCTAAACATATTTTTCATATATAATTTAATAACATAAATTCCATGTAAACCTTTATCTTCTTCTAGAATAAAAATTAGTTCCAACATTTATAAATAATTCAAATTTACAGATAATCGTCCTATGTAAAAGTACCCAGAACATAATCTTCATATACAAGACCTTTTTGGAAAACCTATTTGGGATATTTTAGTGATCTTTTCGATTATAATATGATCCATTTATATTTAACTAAAACCTGTAATAATGATTAAAATTTTTATAACTATTTTTATTTATTCATCCACTACATTTTAACATTCGTAAAAATATCTTCAAATCTTAATAATTTTTTTCTATCTTGATTCACTTTAACAATACCTTCATAGATATCTTAAGATGTATCCCATTTTTTCCTGCATCTATTTAACCATATTAAATTATTTGTCTAAAATAGTTATTATGATAAAATTTTTAGCATCAATATTAATTCCCAAATTATTTTTATTTGCTATCATCATCATATTGCATTAAATAATGCGAGTGAGACACTTAATACTAAAATACTAAACATCAAAAACATCCTAACATATTGATTAATGATATAGTAGAATCCTTAATTTATAGATATAAATAGTCTTCCTATTAAGTGTATGAATTGTATTTATATTCCCAGAATTAATGGAATAAATTTTTTTAAAAGAAATCTAATGACTAAATATTTAACCCCAAAAGAGGGAAAACATCTAAAGAGTTATAATCTCAGATACCAATTTTTTTTTAAAAATCATAATATTAAAACATAAAAAGTATCAATCTTATGAAATGACAAGGAAAAATAAAATACTTCTAGTGATGTTCATAGACATTAATATTGATCTATGATAGAAATTTGTTTATTAATTAGTGAGAAATATTTCATTTTACTAATTTTAAATTCTTAAAAATCTACATATATAACTTTTTTAAAGTGAAAAATATCTTCGTTTAATTTCTCATACATTGATGTAGCCAGAAAAACAATCATATACTCTACATCATTCAATAATCAAATTATGTATCTATCCTATATCATGTTATCAAATCACACAAAACTATTCATTCCAATAAAATTAAACTTTTGCATATAATGGTAAGTGGTTAATCAGGAACACATGTTATAACAATTAAGCACAACCATTTAGTAACATGAGTAGAAAGGATTTTTCTTTGAAGAATCATATTACTAATATATATAGGCCATCACCAACATAAATATTATCAATTTCATATGAATTATTTTCACATAGTAATGTATAATATGCCCAAAATTTTCATGTAGTTCTGAGGCACGAACCGTCATATTTCATAGAACATAATGCTTGAATTATAATTACACAATAACCAATTAATTAATCTATTTCTTTTAATTACCAAACTATAATTAGTTTTTTTTATTATTCTTCTCCAAAGTCATCTCTTTTTATTAACATTTCAATGAAAACCCTTATTTCTCTATATTTTTTCATGAATGAAACATATTCGTCTATATATTTTATAATAAGGAGACATATAATAATTTTATCGATGAGTTTTTAATATAATTTCAAGATCATAATTTTATTTAAATTGATATAAACTTATCCAAATTCTTATATGGAATTATGTTCTCTATATATCATCTATCAATCATCATATACGAATATAAGTCAAGCTTATAAGTGTTCATGAAATCCGTGAATATTTAAATGATCCAAATAATAAAATCTATAAAATGTATAGAAAGTTTCACATTTAATGTTATGAATTATTATATAATGGAATGTTAATGTGTTTTTATCATAAAAAATCATAACATATATTCACTTTATGATATAAAATATATTAATCATGTTGCAAGAATTCTATTTTATCTCTAAATATATATGATCACAAAGTGATACCATGAATTTAGATGTGAAACATCTAGCCAAAAAAAATATAAATCATAATAATTATGAAATTATATTATGAAAGAACCCTTATTATCTTCCTCACACATTAGATTTCAAAAAATTAAAAATCCTCACATTTTAATGGAAAAAGTATATATCGCAGAAAAAATACAGATGAATCAAAAAATTTTGTAGGTGTATTTAAATTGTCTAACAAGAGAGAAAAACTTATTGTATGAAAATACATTATTTATTTGAAATTAAATAATTACTATTCAATGTATAGAAAACACAAATTTTTTATCACTTTTCTATTTATCTTCTAGTTTTCATAGAGTGACCCTCATGTTCTAAACATTTACGTTATTCATATTTAGTCTAATTGGTATAGAGTTACTATTATATACTAGGACAATAAAGAATTTATTAACTCAGATTACTCATATAAGAGGTTCCCAAATATACTATAAAACATATTTTTCAAAAGCCTTATCAATATTAGAGTAAACTATATGTATGTGAAAAATTACACTTATGTATCAATTTCAAAATCCTAAAATATTAAGTATAATCAAAATTATATGTCCTAATTATTATCATCACCAATACTCTTAAAAAATAATATAATGTTATTTAAAAATCTATAAAATCATTTAATACATTATATCATATTATTAACTATATTATATGTGAGTATTAATAAGATTTATGTTTATAAGATAATCCAACATAAAAACACATTCACTTCTTCTCTTATATAATTATTATATCTTTTAAAAAAACACTACAATTGGAGATTTTTTAAAAACTCATGATCATAGAAAACATCCTATGGGACTCAAATATATTATAATTTTATTTGAAACTCTATATCAATGTATCTTCTTTGAAAAAATCTTAGTCCCAAAAAATCATGTCAGTTTATCCACATGCCATCCATCCTCAATATAATAAATATAATAATAGAGGAATGTTCTCAATGGTAAATTTTTTTTTCAAAAGATTTTATACATTCCATATGATATAGTTCATTTTCATCCCTTTATATTCATCAATAATTCGCCTATTCAAATCATCATATAAAATCACTAATTTCACATTTTATGGATTAATAAAATAAAAATCCAATAATATCACTTATAATTGAAATCATTATTAGACGAAAATATAAAACAATATTGACATTATTTATTTTATAAAAAATAAATAAATTGAAAATATATAAAATAATTAAATAAATATGTTAATTAAATACCATAACAGCTTGATAATTATAAAAACATTCCAACCACCTAAAAAAATAATAAAATACCACCCCAACAATATACATCACATCGTATATAAAAAAAGAATCTAATAATATCATTTTGAGTTGAGAAACATTAACATTTTCCTCTTTATTTATTATAATTATATAAATTTTAGAAACTCTAAAGTGTCAAATTTCATGGTCTATTATTTAATACAGTAGTGTTACACCCCATGATCATTAAAAATTCATGCCTCTCGAAAACTATTCTACCACACCAGTAACACCCATGGTGTTTAAAACCAAAATATAAATTCATAATTTTATCTTCTCTTAAGGGAGATAATAATTTGTTTATTAATTATCTGTCATATATAATTTTTAATCATTGTTCTTATCAATTCTACATCGCAACATTTGTAATAAAAAATCAAACAATCGTTTATCGAGAAGAAAATTCATCACATTAAATTAATATTTCGGGTTAAAATGGGTGATTATTTGTGATATAAATTGACGAATCATTGAAAAATGAACTAGGTAATCTAGTAGGATCATTCTCCCCTACTATAACACTAGTAACCTAAGATATGTCCCAATCATTATATTTCTATAGAGATATTCTAATTTAACCTATTAGATATTGTAAATGTCCATATCATTCATAAACACATCGTTCCTCATAAAATATCTATATCTCCAACATTTATATTAGGAACATCAATGATAATGTCATATGGGGTTTGAATATACTAAAATATTATATTGATATTCTCTAATAAATCATGTACAACATAGAGTCCTTCAACACCCAAATATTAAGAGGATTCCACATAATGATCATTCAGTATTCATCCTCCCCTATAGGTGGATCTCAATCTATCACATTTATATGCAATGTTCTATATTTTAAAATTTATCCCAATATGCCATGAACCCTTGTAATTATTCATAAATTTTTTATATGAATTTTATCTTCAAAGGACGATATTTCTATAAAATCATATACCAAAAATATTATTATAAGAAATATTCTAAAATTATCATACCATAGATATTAATATTTATACAACATAATTTAAATCACTATGATTTTGTATTTTTGTGGATCAATGCAATTTATAATGGATTATTCTATCTAAAAATAATGTTTCATAGTAGGAAATAAAAAATCTATTAAAATCAATTATATTTATGTAAAAAATAATTTCATACCATTTGGAATAACTTTAAAAACTAATTCTAGGATATATAATTATCTTCAAATGCCAATGAATTTGTAGGTAAACTCTAAAAATTCCAACAATAATTAAATGACACACATAAATTCCAACACATCTTGGTCCCAACAATGTATAAGGCCTAAAAAACAACATATTCTAAGAAATCCTCTATTGAATTACCATTCTCAAAATCATTAAAAAATTAAATTTCTCAATAAATAGGTTAGAAAAAGATTTTTATATATCTCAATTTATCTATAACCATTATAATCATAATGACTTGGGTGGTTAATAAAATGTAATCTATAATTAAATTTTTAAATTACCCAAACTATACTATTTATCACCTAAACATTATCTATTTCACCAAATGTACTAAAAGTGTGTCATGATTGATAGAGAATTTCAATAAATACTGAGAGTCATTACATAACAATTGATTTTAAAATTTTCCATAAATATATATAAATAAAATACATTTAATGTAAATTAAATTCTCATTTAAGAACCCAAAAATGCATTGGAAAAACTATTAACTGTAAACAATTTACCTAATTAATGATTAGTATAACTAAAATGATATCATGCCGAATAACTTCTAAAAAATGAAATAACCTGATAAATATTATATCCTTTATTCATATATAAAGAGTAATTGAGACGTTAAATTCCTTAAATCTTAATTATAGATTTTCATATACACACCAAAATGTGTGCATATATGTGAGTGAATTGATTGTCTGTTGGGTTATCTCATTTCACAGCTAGCATTAAAATATAGGGTTTATTACAAGAAACATAAATAATATTAGTGAAATAATTTATATACCTTATGTAAAACACCATATTTTGTCAAAATTTCAAAAAAATACACAAATTCACACAAAAACAACATAAAACATACATTTCATGAAAAAATTGATATCTTAGCTAGTATCTCATATTATAAATAAAAATTATTCTCATAAACATATCATGATTCTACATTAATATGGAATCTAAATACTGTTCTATACATGGATATGACCATACAATTATCCTTTTATGGAACATCAATTATTTAGGTATTTACTAAAAATACTACTGTCCCTAATACGTAGAAAATATAATCGAATTGATAGTAAAAACTAAATTTCTGTAGATAATGATACTTATGTAACCCTAAAATTTATTTTTGACACTTCATGAACTTTTATAAAAAATAGGTATATTCATTAATGAATAAAAATTATTTTCAAACACTTTTTTCCATAAAAATTCCAAAGATTACTATTATTAATAATTTAAACCAATTTAATTTTATATATGGATTATATATATATAATGTTCTAAATATGAACTAAATACGAATGTGTTCATCAAAAAAATTCAAGACATACTTTTTATAATTAAAAATCCTCAATTATATCCAATCAATTTCTATTTTTTTGATATGTTAAAACAAATATATACAATTTGAGTATCACATAAATTTTAAAAAAAATATTGAATCATAAAACATAGAATAAAGAATAAGATACACCTACTGTAGTATAAATATTCAATGTAATCTTTAAAACCAAATATATGATGTTAGTGATATTGATTTGATCCATCATAATATAGAAAAATGAACATGCAATAAATACTCTTTTATTAGTGATATGATATATAAAATTCTATCAATAAACATTTATTTTTTCAATAATAGATTTATATAGGGATAAGTATGAGATCCAATATGATTAAAGATACATCACATTCTATCCATTTTAAATTTATTCAATTATCAATAGAATTGTTTTTTAAATAGTTTAAATGCCCCAAAATCCCTTATATAAATCACTGTATTAATCCAATGAAATTTATGGGGTTATTGAGTGTTAGGTTATGATAATTGTGTTTTTTAAAGATTAATTTAAAAAAATAGTTTGATTGTTGGATTTGGGTGACTATGTTGATCTCCACATTTTCACCATATCTAACTTCTTTGAATTGGATAGATGGGCTATATATTCACACAAGCATCTCAAGAAACATTGTACATCTCTATAACTCTCTAAAAATAGGAAATTAAAGAGTAAAATAGAATCTACCTCTAATGGATACTTATATATGAAATCTCAGTTGTGATAATGATATGTAATAAATACCTAAAATATAATATTTGTTTTCAAGAAGAATAAATATAGATAAATGGAATATTTATACTATGGTGTGTAACTATCAATGATAATGAATTAATTTCATACTATTCAAGTCATGTGCAAATATATTATTTTCAATTACACTCTATTTTTTTAGTAGGAAAAAATAATATACTCTATTTGTTTGACAAATTATAATGACATAAATTTATTTAAATGATAATAAAAAAGTAGAAAATATATTTTGGAAGAAATTATAATAGAGGATTATAATTTTAACAACAAAAACCTGATATCTTGTGAATTGGTAGATGACCACTAATGTAATAATTTTCATTGATGTTGAATATATAAAACAACCCTTTATATATAATAGAAAATGTTTCTAGTATATACTAATATATAGGCACAATGAATTATATAATGTTTCATTTAAGAGAACTATAAAAACAAAATAAGGTTGTTCAAATACATTCAATGTGCAATAAATGGATATTGATGGATTTAATGTTAATATTATTTTATAGAGATAAAAAATTAATCATTACTACGTAATTCCATATATATTTTTTAAAAATGATATATTATTTGAAGGGGTTTCTATGTTATATTAACTCTCTATTGTATATCCTATATTAGGTTAAAAAATTCAAAATCATTAAATAAAGGGTTTATTGTATATCTATAATTCATATATGTTGATTAGTATATTGATCATAGAAAAAATATTCATGTTATTTGGTAGTTTCAAAACCCATTAATGATTAAAAATTGATTTAAATATATTTTTTTGTAATTTTCTTCATTGTGATTCATTTATCGATATTTAATCAATAAAAAATTGATATAATATATAAAATAGATAATTTCTACCACTAAATAGGTTGGAATGGTGAAATCCAAAATGTTTTTCAAAAATAAATTATTTTAGGAAGAGTTTGGATAGATAATATTGTGTAGAAATAAACCCATCCCTCTCTCAATGAACATGTTTAGTGTATGAACATATAATTTATTCTCTAACATCAATTAATTTTTAAATGGATTAATATACAATATTATGGAATGAAATTTTTCATGTTAAATGTCATTACTTTATATTTTAGTTTTTATAATATTTAAAATTTGACTAGGGATAATATTCTATTCATTTTAATCCCATTAAATTTATTGTTGAATATAACTAATTGATTTTGATTTATATATAATATAATATTCAATGTTATTTCAATGGGGATAATAAATTCTTCTTATATCTAATAAATAAACATATAAAAATGTAATTTATTGATCTGTTTTGTATCTTGGATAGAAATCATTATAATTTTAGATTTGTTTTCTGAATGTAATGGAAAATATTTTAATAGAATTGCATATAAAAATTTTTGTTTAAAACCCCTTATTGATATGTGTTAGTGGAATTTAGGAAGACTATTTTTTAGACGGTTTTGTTCTTAGTGGTTTTTAAATTATATTTATAAATTATAATTCATAATATTGTTGATAAAATTGTGAATGATTTAATGAAATTTTGGACTTAAATTGAGGGATTTATATTTTTTTTATAGTTAGATATTTATTTAGTAATTATTTAATATTTATTGAGATTAATTAGTAGATGTTTTGAATTTTATGTTATGTATAGTTGCATTACTAATGTGATTATAGATCAAACTATCTAACTGGTTCTATGTTATAGTTATGCATTTATTTCTATGTTTTGTGTTCAGGAATGCAACAAGAAGTTGTTATGAAAAGTTGATAAAAAATAATTAATGGGAAATATTTTACATGATCAAAGTGTATCAGGTATATAAGGATATGATCTAGATAACTTAGAGAGTCCATGGTTGGCCACTAGTATGTAGCAGTTAAATGGTCAATTTTTCATTGTGGGTTTCAATATAATTTACTATTATGGTAAAAACATTATATATTTTTCCCCCATTAATATGAATGAACAAAAACACCCATCCCCTACACCTTATTATATCTCTCTAAGACACTCTTTATTAAAATATATTATAGGGTGTTGTATTTTATCATAATTTTATGGTGTATAAGGAATGAGATCAATCTTATATTGGGAAAAGTAATATAATGTTTTTCGGTTGCTGCTTCTATCATTTCATAGTAGATAATGAATAAACCATATTATAGGAAAAATATTTTTGGTTTCTATGTTTAATGTGAATATATCAGAATCAATCCACGATAATGGATATGGTATCTCTAATAATCATGAGCAGGTATTAACTTTTTTTCAGTTATTATTATTTTTCAATAGGCTGTGATATTCAAGTCTTGGTGGGCCTCTAATAATGTCTTATTTTGAAAATGAACTTGTTTTTTTGTCTAATTATTAGAATAATGATGGAGTGTTTTATTGGAGGTTATTTTGTGTGTTATGTTTCGATTCTATGGTCACTTATGACAATATTCTAATGTAATGTACTAAAAATATTGAAAATACAACCTAAATTTTGTGATATTTTTAATACTTGTTACTTAGTGGACCATGTTATGAGAATTTAGTTACCCCCATTATTATAGAAGATAATTTATTCAATAGGATCGGTAGAGGGTAGCCACTATTTAATGAGTAGTTGGCTCATTTATACGGGTTTTTATACATATATGTATTATTGATTGTCTACCAAATGGTACCTTTTTTTTGTAAATTTAACATGTAAATATATTATAAAGAAGAGTTTTTTTGATCTATATGACCCTATATTGAATATAAATTGAAATATGATAGTGTGAATTTTTATTTGATATATTCTTGAATTAAATTTAACATTTACATGATTTTCCTATTTATTCTAATGGTCCTTTGGAATGTGTTTTTATATGAAATGACTAATCATGTTTGGGTTTTTATATGATGATTTTATTTCATAAGAGTTGTTAGTAGTATTGAATACCATTATTCCATGGTATATTTTAGTTGGGTGCAGTACTAAACATTCCACTTTCAATTATTAGGCTTTGTTTGGCTTCCAACCAATCCTATTATTATTTTCATTGGATTTAGTGCCAACCTTTTTTTCTTTATTTTTGATTAGGTTAGGTGTAGTGACAACCATTCCAACTTTGGTATCTGGGTGGGGTGTAACTCCAACCATTACTATCATGATATTTTGGTTTTTTACTTACCACAATTGATTTAAAATATACTTCAGTTTGGAAAAATACCAACTATATGGTATTTTGGTATATTGGTTGGATATAGTTCAAATTAATTTTCCGTTGGTATTTAGATTGGATATATTTCTGAAAAATGTTTAAAGAGTTATTTATGTTTTCAGTAATTCTAATCATTCTCATCTTCATATTATGGTTAGGTTTAATCATAACCCGTTTATTTATTAAAGTCTTATATGGGAGTGAAAGCACCAATATATGAAAACCATTTCTGATGTACTTCTAAAAACCTAGAGTCATATTCAAAACCTTAAAATAACCCTATGTATTGATCAAGAAAATGATTGATTGGATTTTATGGAAGTTTGAGAATCTCATATTATGAATCATTTACATCCATTCCTTGTGAAAAAAATGGAATAGAAAATTTCCATAGACTACTGATGGTAGAAAATGTTATATAAATCATTTTTGGTTGTCATCTAAATGTTTTGAAAATGATTAAAACTATTTCACATATCCTCTCAATCATAACGAACATAGTTTAAAATATTTTTTAATTCCTATCACACCCCAATATATCATACACCCATATATTTTGTGAACTATAATTATACATGTTAGAGTTGGTCCCTTAAATGAAATTAACATTACACACTTGATTTATAAAAATTTAATATATATATTATTACATAATGAATTTTCCTCCATGTATCATTAATTTTGTTATACCATTTTTATATTAGTCAAATATAAATATTATAGATGTTACCTTATACAATGATACCCTAGAGATTATCTTTAAATATTATTAAAATAAATGATATATTGTCCAAATAACATCTATTTTTTGAGAATGAAATTTAATTTTTTTCTAGAAGGTGATCTACTAATACACTAATACATATTTTAATGATTTTCACAGTTCATAATATCCAAGAAGAGATTACATGAGGAGTTACCCAAAAATATCAATGATACATGTTCATGTATCATTGGATATTACTATTTAAAAAAATTGTATAAGTCGTTAGATATACGAGTATTAATAATATATTTATTGGATAATATACTTTTAATGGATGAAATCAACTATAAATTATGATCATGGTGACATATAATATGTTTTGTGTGTCATAAGTGATATCACGTTGATGGAATATGTCTTGTTAGGATTTATTCCCAATGAGATAATGAAAGAAAATATCTATTGACCATTGAAATAATAGAATTATATTATTAAAATCATGGACATTGTTTTTCATTGACATGTTTAATTTAGGTAATAAAATAATTATAAAACATGAATATAGGTTTATGAAATAGTTTTTAACATTTCTTGATGAGATGTCATAAAAAATAAATTATAATACAAAGTAGATTTCATATGATGATTTATTTCATAAAATCATTAAATTAATTCTCTATACGTTTGTTGAAATGATATTAGATGATGATCACGAACATTAGATATTTTCACCAAATAACATTGAGAAAGAGACATTTGCATTCAAAAATTATGTTTATCCTAAATATCAATTTTTCTCGCAGCCAACATTTAAAAAACTTCTTATACATGGTGTGTAGGATTAAAATTATCAAGCTTATGTTAATAACATAAATTCAATAAAAATTTATTTAAGTTTAAAATATTTGAGTTTAAAATTAAATAAATATTTATTTACATATCTTGTGAATTTAGTATTTAATTATCTCTTATTTTTTAATGATTAAGTGAAAAATAAATGAACATTTAATCACTATTTTAGAGTATAACCATTTACAAATATTATATTATTTTTAAGAATATTAAAATATATTCCTTTTAATGAGTCTAGTAAATATAATTTGTATTCATTAATATTAAAAATAACATATATTTATTTAAATGAATATTTTATTATTCAAGATTTGATACATTTAAAGACCGATTGATTTTTTGAGTTAAAGGACTAATGAATATGATATATTAACTTTTTAATTTAACTGATGTCTTGAGAATATTATTATAGTAATATTTTTATTTGATGTGTGGTTATCATAAAATTGATAATTAGATTAATGGACCAGATATAATAACAATTTTTTACCATAAATAATTAATCAATATTATATCATTTTATATTTAGATTTATTGTATGATTTATCTTAGAGAATTATCTCAAGCCTATAGAAAACATCTTCTCCCTACCTCAAAATAACACCGAGAGAATGAATTAACATTCATATATGTGTTAATGAAGACTGGGGAAAATCACTTAGTTCCTCCATGATAGAACCCAAATTTCTATAAGTATTTTTAAAATAATAATATATTATGTGTTCTACTCAAGGAATTACTATGTAGTTTCATCATAATAATGTAGCAAAAATATGATTAGAAATGGAATTGGTAAATAATGAATATTTTTATTCATTGTATTTATTGTTTTAAATTATTTAAAAATGAAAACTGAATAATCCTTATTTAATATTATTGGGTATCCTTTATTATTTTATAGAAATATATTCACTTGAAACCAATAAAAAAATGATGGAACAACCCAAACCATGTTTCTACGTCCCCAACCTCGGAATGTTTAGGATATATCAAATAAGTTAGAATATATTTTAGATTATTCAATTTTATTTTGATAAATAATATATATATATTCTTAATATTGGTTCCATTTTATTCTTCAATAAATATATAAAGGGTTAAAATATATTTGTTTTCAAATTTTTATGACCAATAATGGACCATGAATAGTTAAAGAATGTTCAAATAACCCATTTGATTTATCTAGGGTCAATGTCCACATGGCCTGGATACATGTTGTGTAATAAAAAATTATGTTTCTTCCACCATGATCAATAAGATATGTTGTGTTCCATGTCTAGTAGATTGGTATGTGGTTAGATTACAGTAATTGTATTGATAACCAATTATAATAGTTCTTGTAATTGGGAAAAATAATGTAATAATTTATCATGGTATGAAACCCCATAAGACATAACCTGCATGTAAATCATAGATAGCCTTGTGGTTATTGAATATAAAGTAATTGTATTTTGTGTTTTTAATTCCATAAAATATACAAGAATATATATGAATTAGTTATAATGTTGTTGGTTATAGAAAATTGGCAACATGTGATAATGCGCAAAAGATACACACTAAGTCTTTTGGTGAGATTTTCAAACAGAAAATAATAGATGACATGGTGTGTAGTAGGGTATATATTCTCCGTAACACATGTTTACTTAGATAAGATGAAATCTAATATATTAATATTGTGTCTCTCATGTTTTAAATAATTTAATTTAATATAATATATATTATGTTTATCTAATAGTATACAAACTATTATAAGTGATAATATTAACTATGTAAACATTATAACACCTCATGTCCGAACATGGATATAAAAATTTTAAAAAATATTTTTGATTTTTCGACGATTTATATTTTTATTAGAGTTGAAAAAATGAATTTAGATAGTGTAAATTTATAAATGTGATATCTTTGACATTGTTTTAGGTATTATCGGTTCCATTGATTCTCAGAATATTCATATAATTGTTTTGGTGTGTTATGGTTTTTTTTTGACTTGTGTACATGGATCATGGTTTGGTGTTCACAGTTTTGAAAAAACAATGTGTCTCCCAAAGTGTGAGGAGAGATTCAATTATTTTTCTAAATATAATGATCATCTAGAATATATAATTTATAGTTTATTCTATGAAATTGCAATTTATGTGGAAACCATAAGGGGTGTTCTAGATTAAGACCATGTCAATCTAAAATATTGGGCAATAGATTGGTCATCCATCAATCCTAATCATCTCATTAGAGTTTCTTTGTGTATATACTTCCACATGATTAGTGAATGAGGTATCAATCAATAGATCCAAACCATGAGACCTATTAAATAACAATTTGAAAAATCTCCCTCATGGATTATAATTGGAAGACCCATTTTTACGTTTCTATTGAGTTTACGACCATATCGCCTCCTCCCCTTCAGTACATTCTTCCCCATGATTTTTCTTGAGGTTCTTAATCATTTTTAGTTCCAGTTAAAGATATGATATCTTATTATTCATCTGATTCATCTCATTCCTCTTCCATGTTTATTTAACATTATTTCAATTTAGGTATGAAAGGGATATTTCATTGGAGAATTGTGAAATAATATCATTTTAAAATGATATGAAGCCTATATGAATTATAAAAACTCTAGATGGAATCCTCCTATCATCACTCACAATTTCTTAAATGGTACATTGTGCTTCAATTTTATTGAATGTTTAGTTGGTAATATCAAATCATATTAATTGTTTATTTTATATAGACAAATAGGAGTTCAACCTAGTTTGGAACTCAATGACTATTTTTGTCCTCATGTGGCTTGTTAGACTTGGTTACATTATGGTGGGTTTGCCTGGTATGTTCTCCCTTAGTATTATATGTTTAGTTTGAAATTATTAATTAGTTATAAATCATACATTCAATTATGAAATGTTGATTTTATTCAGTTTGGGGATCAATTCATTGATAATATCTTTATTAATCATGGATCATTATAAAAAATCATAGTCGAGACATAACAGAGCTTATAACCCTTAGAATTAAAATTACAATTCTTCTTGTATGAGGTAGGTTTTCCAGGTACTCACTCTTTGGTATATTTTTTTATAGTTTTCATTATTTTTGAAATCATATCCCACAATAGAGGGTAATTAAGAAGGTTATTTGTTTAATAAACTATGATAAAAATGAAATTGAAATTAATTAATGTTTTTAATTTATTAAAAGAGATTCCATGAATCCTATAGGTAGACCAGGGCTGTGACATGCACTTATTCTCTAACTAGATAACTCAAAAACTAATAGTTGAGGCTATTACCATTAAATAAGAATTCCATGATTCAAGAACCATGAGGGGAATACCCTTAGATTAAATTGGAATAGAAATTGGTTGTTTGGTTAGATTGAACTAGACTAACATCATGCATTGATATGGGCCATGTTTCATGAAAAATATCTTGAGAATGTGACAAAAACACAATGTAGTTTGTGAGGGTATACTTCCCTATTGATGGTTCCATTATAGATTACATCTTTATAGGTATTTCAGTTAAATATAAGACATATATTAGAATTGTAACCCTCATAAATGCACTTATTATGTTTTATGGTATCGAAGAAAAAAGTAGTAACCCAATTGATTGAGTATCCCAATGTTTGTATCTATTAGTTATAGTAGTAATGGTTTTGGATGTCACCATTGGACCCAAAATCAAATTTTATCCCAATGATTATATGATAATGATGATAGAAATGATAATTCATCCAAATGTTGTGATTTATGTATATGGATTAATATTTTAATTTTATAAAATTGGATTTTTTTGGTCACTTTAGAATCCCCCATTTGGCATATCATTGATTTGGCCTATCATTTATTTGTACATCCATATTTTGAATATTGGACCTCCTTGATGAATTCCAAGGTTACCTCCCACGGACTGGGTGGATGAAATTAAGATGGTTAAATTGATGAGCTATGATATATTTTATTCCAAATATAGTTAAAATTTTATCTATGGAGGGTATTCCTATTGATTTCCAAGGTCATCTCGGAATCAGTAACACTTGGATGTATATGACTACATTATGCCTCCTCCACTTCGGAATTATTCATTTACCATGTATTGATAATTCATAGGTACTATTGTGAGGTTAAACATATGTTATTGTGTATGGGGAATTCTTGGTGGCTCTATAGGATCCACTAATCATCATTAGAGGAATGATCATGAGATCCCAAATTAGAGGATATAGTATCCCCTATGTTGATTATCATTCTTACAGACATTGTGGCATTGTCGAATGCAGTTATGTCCTATTAGGGTATTGTATGAGGACTTGAGCTAACCATTTAATTATTTTACATCATTCCCTTATTATAGATTAATAATCTTGATATAATATTTTATATCTTTGACAGTCTTTTAGTTTAATAAATATTTTGAACAGTAATATAAAAAACATATTTTATAAAATTTATGAACATTTCTCTATAATTGAGCAATTATATACCCCCTTCATGGCCTCTCATAATTTATAATTATCTTCATAATTAGGGGTGTATAAATATAATATAGGGAAGTGTAAAGGTACCCATAAATGAAAGTCATATTAACATGTCATAAAGGGTTAAATAATATGTTTATGAGGAAAACAATTTCATAAGAAAATTTAATATTAAAATAATATGGAAATATATGATTATTCCATAAATCATAAAGGAAGGACATGTAATATCATAAGAAAAAATATGTTCCATGAAATAATGGTGTGATATAATCTGTCACGACCCGTCCTCGGGGCCCATGCCGTGTCTACCCCAAGCCCGCCTTCCATAGGCCAGGGGCTGGCGACTAGCACCAAGACGTAAATCCCAGTAAAGGGAAGGAATTTCCTTTGTAAAGTAAACATGCACCACAGAGTAAGCAAGCAGAAAAAGTAAACACTAAGTAAAAACTGGTCCAACAGTCTGTTTGGAAAAGTAAGTGGGCCGGAATACAAACCCAAACTGAATGTAAGGTACAACTGAAAATGGAAGACAACAACAGAAATGTAAAGCCGCAACGTCGAGCCATCCACTAGAAGTCCCACCTAAAGGGTGGGTACAGATAGCCTCTACTGCTCCTCAGGTCCAGCCGACCGCTCCGAGTACGTCCCACCCAGTGGTCCACCTCCAGGTACCGTCCTGCTCCGCAAGCTTCCATGACGACCAGCGCTTTCCATTGTCTGCAACCAACACAACGTAGTGTGGGAATCTCCGATGCAGGGGTGAGTATATGATACTCATTAGGGACCCCGAGACCCCCGAAGGTCTCCCAGAATCCACAAAGGATAAACCACAATGAAAGATACAATCATGATGTAACATCCGGTACGGCTTAGGTATATGCACCTATATATACCTAAGTCAGAAATTCTCGCTCGGCTCCAACATCCAAGATCAAGTACAACCTAGTCCACACAGGAAAGCAAAAACGTAAATCCACACAGGATAGCACAACACAATCCACAATGGAAAGCAAAATAGGATTCAGCTCACACAGGTATACTTCTTCGAATGACGATAGAGATGATCACTGATCCATCTAAGTCATCGGACCCACAAAGGATCGATAGGTACTAACCCCCGCAATGACCCACAAAGTATCTTCCCCCACACAAGATCGATAGGTAACTAACCCCCGCAAAGACCCAGACAGGATTGGACCCACACAGGATCTGTAGGCGCTGGCCCACACAGGACCGCTGAGCGCTGACCCACACAGAATCAGACCCACACAGGATCTGTAGAAATGACCCACGTAGGATTGCTGAGTGCTGTAGTTGTCACTGTAGAATCCACTGAGGATCTCTGTACAGTCGTCGTCGCCACAGTAGAAGTCACACCCAGCTCTAGGGTTCCCGCACACAACAAGATCGTTCGGGAGGGTCCGCTCCATGAGCCGAGAGGATGATACATCAATTGACACATAGTCTAGTGTTTATGTATCCAAACTTTCTGTATCATAAACAGGAACTCAGCGTCGTAGACGGCGCATCAATCGGACGCACGGTCTGAGAGTTATTGGCTTTTTTGTCCTAGGGACCCGTTTGGTTTTTAAGGAAAAACCAACCCGACCGTACTCCACCTGCATCCAAACCTCGGTCAGAGTAAGCCAAAAGATCTGTCTCACTTAGAGGAAAAACAAATAAGTCAACGACACATCAATCGGATATCCGAAGCTCAAGATATGAGCATTTCCGCTTCGAGGGCCCGGTTGGTTTCCTGTACGAACCAACCCGGCCGAAACCAAAGTATTCCGAAACCTTGAGTGTGATATACCGAAACGACCGTCTCGAACCAAGGATCTTATTTCCATAAACGGCGCGTCGTTCGGGGGCACGTAGCTCATGTTATGAGTAAAATAAAGACAAGGTCCGGAAACGGGGTGTCTGGGCCCGGACCGAACCGGCCCGACCCCCCCTTCCCCCTGAGTCGGCCCAAACCCGGTCCACCCGACCCGGGTCCAGGTCCGACCCGGTTGGGCGCGACCCAGCCCGGCCTGGGCACGACCCGGCCGACAGGTCGGCTCGGCTCGGCTCGGCCGAGCGGCCGAGCAAGGGAGGTCGCGGGGCGTAATGCCCCCGCGGGAAGAGGATTTGTGGCCCCGCGTGGGGCCGCGCTTCGTCAGCGGACGTGGCACAGCCACGTCCTGTGTCTCGACGGACTCACGCGGTTGCAGGTCTGGTCGGCCGCCTCCGGCCTCCTGCGCCGCCGGTGGATTCCACGGGCCACCGGAGTTGCTCCGGTGGTCCGATTCCATTTCTGTCTACGTTGTAGCTCCTCCTGGGTCCCGTTCTTCACTGCGGAATCAACAAATCGTCTCTGTGGCATGTTTTGTCATCTTCCTCCATTCCGCACACCAAGAAACAAAGGGCGTTGGGTTCAGACTTGTTCGTTGGTCCGCACCCACCGCGTTAGCGGTTTGAAACAAGACCATAAATCCCAGAAATTGATAAACCACATCCCGTAATAATAATCCGTGGACCAACTTGTTAATTGGTTGATCTGCATTCATTCCTTGGATGAAAACAAACATAGGTAAATAAATCACTCTCAAAACGACCCCTACCTCAGCATCGTCATCGGGTTCGAGTACGTCACGGAATTGACCGTCGCGGTTGGAGGTGATCGTCGCGTCGCGGAAGAGCATCGCGTCATCGCGGAAGGGCATCACGTCGATAATCTCCAAGGGTTAAAGAAACACAGGGATTTAATTATAACAATTAAATCCATGTTGAAGATAAAAACCACAAAGGAATTTAAAAGATTTTAAATCTCCTACCTCAAGCAGTTGATCGAAGATTTGTCGCGGGGAAAGAACATCGTGGAAGAATCTTCGGTGTCGCGTTGATCTATGGGGGTCAGGCGTTCTTCGTCGCCCTTCGATGGAGGTCAGTGTTCTTCACGTTCTTCACGTTCTTCGCGTTCTTCGCGTTCTTCATAAAAGAGGATGATGGCACCGAATCTCTAAATTCTCTCAACAAATCGCACCCTAGAAGAAAGGGGCGTTGGTCTCATTTTATTAACATTCCAACGGTTTGAAAACAGGTTAAGAAACGAACAAATTAATTCATAGAATTAATTTCAACAAATTAACCACCCAATTAATAGGATCGTTTAATTGTTTCAGAAAATTCCCCAGTTGACCTTCATTAAAAAAGGGTTTTCGCGAGTGCGTTACTTAGCGGAAAAGAAACGGTGGGGCTCGTGTGGTCCCCACCTCACAAATATCCTACCAAGAGGGTAGGATATTTTGATTTGTACCCTATCATCTTTAACTCAGCTTAAGCAGCTTTAAGTGGCTTTAAGCGGCTTTAAGTGATATAAAATAAAGTTTTTCGTATCACATTATTTTATTTCATAACTTAAATGTAAAGACCCGTAATTTTCATGGAAATTTTTTTTCTTAATTTTCTTTGTAATTTTACAAGAGCGCAGTTTCTGACGGCACCAGATTCTGAGGCCCGGTGTGGCCGGAAGCATTTTACGAAGTTTGGCTCGGGTACGTTCAGTGAACGAACGAGCGGGTTTTTCTAACTTTTGAACCGGTGCCCGGAATCAAATTCTGAGGGCACCGATGAAATCGCAGCGCCGGTATTCGCTTAGAAATGCCTCTTCTGGAGTTGTTTTTTCTCGGGTGTGGTTTTTAAATTTCAGGCTTAAAGTTAAGAAATAAAATAATTTTGCAACAACTTTATTTTATTTCACTTAAGCCACTTGGAAGCCACTTGAAGCCACTTAAAGGCAGCTTGAACTGAGTTGAACCGATAGGATGCTATCCAGAAATATCCTACCCCCTTGGTAGGATATTTGTGAGGTGGGGCCCGCACGAGCCCCGCCGTTTCTTTCCGCTAAGAAACGCACCCGCGAAAACCCGTCTTAATGAAAGTCAACTGACGCGTTTCTTAAAATCATAACAGACCATTTCATTGGGCGGTTTATTTCGTGAATTAAATGGGCTGTTTCTTTCGTTGAATTAATTCAACGAATTAATTCAATCGTTTCTTAACCTGTTTTCGTGTGTTGGCATATTAATAAATAAGACCAACCAAAACCTTTTGGGGATTACTCATTGAGACAGAATTCTTGTTTCTTCTTCCTCCTTCGCGAAGAACACGAAGAACGCGAAGAACGCCGAACCCGGAAATCGACGACACGACGCCGTGATCCGCATCGCCGACAACGTTCTTCTGCGACGTCTCTTCCTCCGCGATGGATCTTCGATCGGCTGCTTGAGTTGGCCGACTCAACACCGGATTCCGCGACGACGCGACGTCTCCCCGCGACGACGCGACGATCCCTCTCTTCCGCTACGAGCTTTTCCGCGAAGAACGCCTGCGTGCGACGATCGACGAGGTAGGGATATTATAATTTGGAATACCCCTCTTTATTCCCGTGAACGTTCTTTAAAAATTAAAGAACCAGTTTAAATTGAACAATTTTATTTTATTAAAATTGTTTTTTTTGTTCAAATGAGGAACTTGTTAATGAAACAATTTTATTTCATTAAAAATTGTTTCGGATATGCGTTCATGTGTTGAACAAATTTCTCCCGGTTGATTATCTCTAACGCGGAGGGTGCGGGCCAAACGAACACGGCCCGACGACCCTCCGTCGTTCTTCTGTTGTGCGGATTTGACGGGCGACGACGGAACGTGCCGCAACAGATGTTTGATGATTCCGCAGTGAAGGACGAGTCCTGGGAGGAGCAGCGGCACAGGCGGGAACAAAATCGGACCACCGGAGCGATCCCGGTGGCCCGTGGAACTCGCCGGCGGCGCGGGTCGCCGGCGCGGTGGCGCCGGCAGCCGTGAGCAGCGGCGCCCCGGCGCGCCGCCGGACAGGCCGCCGCGACTCAGCGTGGCGGCGACGGCACCCGCGGACCCGTGGCCGCGCGGGTCTGGTGCCCTCGGACGCGGCTGAAGCTGCGTCCCGACTCAACGCGGCCCCACGCGGGGGGGGGGGGGGGAACCACCTGGCCGCGGGGGGCGGCGCCCCACGTGCCTCGGCCGTTCGGCCGCTCGGCCGAACCGGGCCAGGCCGGTCCCACCGGCCGGGCCGCGCCCCGGCCGGACCGGACCGGGTCGGGTCGACCCGGTGCGGTCGACTCCCGGGAGGGGGGGGGGGGGGTCAGGCCGGGTCGGCCCTCGCCCGGACCCCCGTCTTCGGACAGTTTTCGTTCAAACGCCCGTAACTTGAGCTACGGGCCTCCGAACGACGCGCCGTCAGCGGCAACACGATCCTTGGATCGAGACGGTCGTTTCGGTATACTATACTCAAGGTGCACCTTCCTTTTCAGGAGCCTACGTAGTTAAAACTCCGTAGTTAAGCGTGCTTGGCCTAGAGCACTGATCGGGATGGGTGACCTCCTGGGATGTTTCCCAGGGTGGGTGTGAGACGGAAAGGCCAATAACTCACAGACCGGTCGTCTGATTGACGCGCCGTCTGTTTCGTTGAATTCCTCTAAGTGAGACAGATATTTTTGCACTATCCGCCCGAGGTTTGGACGCAGGTGGAGTACGGTTGGGTTGGTTCTGCCCTAAAAACCAACCGGGCCCCTGGGACGAAAAAGCCAATAACTCTCAGACCGGGCGTCCGATTGACGCGCCGTCTGCGACGTTGAGTTCCTGTTGACGATACAGAACTTTTGGATACCTCAACTTCGGACTTTGTTTCAGTTGATGTATCAGCCTCTCGGCTCGTGGAGTGGACCCTCCCGAACGAGCTTGCTGTGTGCGGGAACCCTAGTGCTGGCTGCGACTGCTTCTCCGACAGCGACGACTGTGCAGAGATCCTCCGTGGACTCCGACGACGACCGTGCAGAGATCCTCAGGGGACTGCGGCGACGACTGTGCAGAGATCCTCTGTGGACTCCGACGACGACCGTGCAGAGATCCTCAGTGGACTGCGGCGACGACTGTGCAGAGATCCTCAGTGGACTGCGACGACTACTGCACTCATCAATCCTACATGGACCAGTGCTATAGGTCCTGCGTGGGCCCGATCCTGTGTGGGTCCGATCCTGTGTGGGTCACTGCGGGGGTTAGTACCTATCGATCCTTCGTGGGTCCGACGACTTAGATGGTTCAGTGATCATCTTTATCGTCATCCGAAGAAGTATACCTGTGTGAGCTGAATCTTCTGTTTTACTCGATAGAGGTGGTGCGCTTGGTTGTAGCGGTAGACTTGCGATACTGGAGACGAGCGTACAGAGTACGGAGACCGTGTAGCCGGCTGAGGCCTGAAGACTGCTCGACCGACTCGACTTGGAGTGAGTCGACTAGCCCAGTGGACGGAGCGCCCGGTATTCGGCGGCAGACCCACGGCGGACGGAGCGCCTGGTAGTTGGCAGCAGACCCGCGGTACTCGACTGGAGGTGTGCCTCTGTAGGCTATTTGGGTGAGCTCCCGGTATTTGGCAGCAGACCCTCAGCGGACGGAGCGCCCGGTAGTTGGCAGCAGACCCGCGTTACTCGACAGGAGGAGTACCTCGGCAGTCTTAGGTTAGTGAGCAGTACCTCGGAGTCGTGACAGGACCACTATGCACTTTAGAGATGGGGCTCTTCAGCAGTTACATTTTTGATAATCCTGGTTTGAGCTGAGTCAATGATCCTTGTGTTTCCTCTTGATTGAGATGGGTTACCTGATAATTTCGATATATGTATGGGCATATACCTATGAGAGTTATCTGTTGAGTTTTTCTGTGTGGATTTACTGTTTACTCTCCTTTGTGGATTGTGTTGTTCTATCCTGTGTGGGTATACGTTTGCTTTCCGGTGTGGACTGGGTTGTGCTTAGGCTCAGACGTTGGAGCCAATCGGGAATTGATGACTTAGGTATATGTATGGGCATATACCTAAGCCGTGTCAGATGTTACTTCGTGTTTGTATCTTTCCTTTGTGGATTCTGGGAGACCTTCGGGGGTCTCGGGGTCCCTACTGAGTAGCTTATACTCACCCCTACACGGGCTATGCCCGCACTTCGTGGTGTTGGTTGCAGACGACGGGCAGCGCTGATCGAGGTGGAGGCGTGCGGAGCAGGACGGTACCTGGAGGTGGACCACTGGGCGGGACGTACTCGGAGTGGACGTCTGGACCGAGGAGCTGTGTAGGCTATCTGTACCCACCCTTCAGGTGGGACTTCCAGAGGACGGCTCGACGCTGTGGCTTTTCTTTTCAGTTGCTGTTTTTCCCTTTCAGTTGTACTTTACAGTTGGGCTTGTATTTCCGGCCCCTTTCACTTTCAGCATAGCCTGTTACAATTTTACTTAGTGTTTACTTTTCCTTGCTTACTCTGTGGTGCTTGTTTACTTTTCAAAGGCAATGCCTTCCCTTTTTGTTGGGATTTACGCCTTGGTGCTAGTGGCCAGCCCCTGGCCTATGGAAGGCGGGCTTGGGGTAGTCACGGCACAGGCCCCGAGGACGGGTCGTGACAAATTGGTATCAGAGCTGGTCGGTTCTGCCGCAGACTCTGATCTTTCTTCTGTGTGAAGCAATAGTGTTTAGCGTATTGAGTGTGGTTATCAGTCCAGGGAGTCCAGTGTTGGTGCGGCGGCCGACGTATCCATACACCAGGACCCTGACTTCTGATTTCCGACTTAATGCACGAAAACATTGATTGCATGTGTGTTTCAAGTTTTCTTCGTGATTACTTGTGTCAGCTCACCAGGTATACTGTTCTGACCGTGGCGCACTTGTTACCTTTTCATGATGGCACGACGACAGCAGCCAGCTAGGGTTCCTAGAGTAGAGTGAGACGACAGCCCACTGAGCGACGAGGCCTCGGTACAGGGCCCGTTGACCGCAGAGGCACCGGCGGTACCTTTACCCGTCGAGCCCCCGATGCTTCCAGCACTGGCAGCTGACGATACACGACGCCTCGGAGCTCTGCACGAGTTCCAGCACCAGCGACCACCCAGGTTCCGTGGGGATTCGGACCCCCAGGCAGCCGAGGACTGGCTAGAGGCGGTCGTCCGAGTTTTCAGGCTAGTGAGGACACCAGCAGACCTCACGGTGATCCTCGCGGCGAGCCTACTGCACGCAGCAGCAGGGCGATGGTGGAGCCTGATGCTCCAGGTACACGATGAGGCCTCCCTCATCTGGACGGACTTCGAGAGCCTCTTCCGCTCAGAGTTCATCCCGGCCACCCTCTGTGCGGTGCGCATTCAGGAGCTTCTTCAGCTGCGACAGGGCAGTTTGACGGTCGCTCAGTACGCGGCGAGGTTCACCGAACTTTCTCGGTACTCGACAGACATGGTACGGGACCCCTTCTTCCGGGCCCGGACCTTCGAGCAGGGATTGAGACACGAGATCAGGGCATCGCTGATCTCCCTCAGCATCCTGACCCAGGCAGGAGTGCTAGAGCGAGCCCTCCTGATCGAGAGCTTCCTGTCTGAGTCCACAGCGAGACCTACCGCAGGGCGGCATATAGAGGAGTCTTCGGCAGCAGGTAGCCGACGGATGACTCAGGGTTCCAGGCAGACCAGACCTACCGGTGGCCGACTACACGACTCAGGCTCAGTTATGCGAGGGAGCCGGGGTGGAGTCAGAGCCAGGCGTGCCGAGAGTGGGCAGTGTTACTCCTGTGGCGGGATTGGTCACATGGCTCGTGACTGTCCGACCCGCCATGCTGATGATCAGCGGTTAAGTGAAGAACCTCTCAGGCAGAGGAAGAGGTTCGACCGTGGCGGTCCGCAGGGAGGAGGCGGACGAGGCAGAGGAGCTGGCCGAGCAGCAGGAGGTGGGCGACGCTTTGAGGCTCTGCCACCACCACCACCAGGAGGTCCGCCCCGACCACAGGGAGTAGGTGAACATGCGAGAGCTCAGCTTCAGGCAGCTGAGGCCTTCGATCATGGAGCTCTAGGAGCAAATGGACAGGAGCAGAACTAGTGGATACGTCCTTTGTACTTCTAGTTCCTTGTTGCTATTGTGTAGTGTCTTGTATTATGAGCTGCAATGATAAAAGAGGCATACCTTTGTGATATTTTCATCCCTGTCCTCTTTCGTGATGTTACTAAGAGGTTCCAGTTTTGGCTGTTGACTTGACCCTCACTTGTGAGACATCTACTGGAGGATACCCAGTTACCACACACTGATGCCGATAGTGTGACTCAACCATTAGAGGCGAGAGTAACGGTTGGATCTCTTGGTAGTAGCGTCGAGGCCTTACGACGTCATCCTTGGTATGGATTAGTATCATCCATGTCAGGATTGACTATAGTAGGCAAAGAAGGTGGTTCATCCAGGGGATGAGACCAGATTTCTCTTATCGGGAAAGAAGAAATCTTGCAGCTCTTGTGGGACCTGAGATGGTCCAGGTCATCCAGGGGCGGATAATTACAGCTCAGAGCCGACAGAAGCCTTATGCTGACAGAAGGCAGAGACCACTAGAGTTCGAGGATGGCGACCACGTCTTCTTGCGGGTCTCACCTCGGCGTGGTTTGTGGAGTTTTGGCGAGGTGGCTTATCGTCTGGCTCTGCCACCTCAGTTGCACCGGGTGCACGACGTCTTCCACATATCTCTGATGAGGAGATACATGCACGACCCGACGCACATCATTGACCATGGGGAGCTAGACATGGATGAGGAGGCGACTTTTACGGAGGTCCTGGTGGAGATAGAGGATCGACAGGAGCGGTCCTACGTGGGCGATCGATTCCTCTCTTGCGCAGCAGATGGCAGCACGGGAACCTCCAAGAGAGCACTTGGGAGCGGGAGTTTCATATGTGTTCTTAGTACCGCCTTTGTATCCCTAGTTTGTGTTGAAGCTTTACGGGGACGTAAAGCCCTGTGGTGGGAGTAATGTAAAGACCCGTAATTTTCAAGGAAATTTTTTTTCTTAATTTTCTTTGGAATTTTACAAGAGCGCAGTTTCTGACGACACCTGATTCCGAGGCCCGGTGTGCCCGGAATCAATTTCCGAAGTTTGGCTCGGGTACGTTCAGTGAACGGACGAGCGGGTTTTTCTAACTTTTGAACCGGTGCCCGGAATCAAATTCTGAGGGCACCGATGAAATCGCAGCGCCGATATTCGCTTAGAAACGCCTCTTCCGGAGTTGCGTTTGCTCGGGTGTGGTTTTTAAATTTCAGGCTTAAAGTTAAGAAATAAAATAATTTTGCGACAACTTTATTTTATTTCACTTAAGCCACTTGGAAGCCACTTGAATCCACTTAAATGCGTCTTGAACTGAGTTGAACCGATAGGATGCTATCCAGAAATATCCTACCCCCTTGGTAGGATATTTGTGAGGTGGGGCCCGCACGAGCCCCGCCGTTTCTTTCCGCTAAGAAACGCACCCGCGAAAACCCGTCTTAATGAAAGTCAACTGACGTGTTTCTTAAAATCTTAACAGACCATTTAATTGGGCGGTTTATTTCGTGAATTAAATGGGCTGTTTCTTTCGTTGAATTAATTCAACGAATTAATTCAATCGTTTCTTAACCTGTTTTCGTGTGTTGGCATATTAATAAATAAGACCAACCAAAACCATTTGGGGATTACTCATTGAGACAGAATTCTTGTTTATTCTTCCTCCTTCGCGAAGAACGCGAAGAACGCGAAGAACGCCGAACCCGGAAATCGACGACGCGACGCCGTGATCCGCATCGCCGACAACGTTCTTCTGCGACGTCTCTTCCTTCGCGACGGATCTTCGATCGGCTGCTTGAGTTGGCCGACTCAACACCGGATTCCGCGACGACGCGACGTCTCCCCGCGACGACGCGACGATTCCTCTCTTCCACGAAGAGCTTTTCCGCGAAGAACGCCTGCGCGCGACGATCAACGAGGTAAGGATTTTATAATTTGGAATACCCCTCTTTATTCTCGTGAACGTTCTTTAAAAATTAAAGAACCAGTTTAAATTGAACAATTTTATTTTATTAAAATTGTTTTTTTCGTTCAAATGAGGAACTCGTTAATGAAACAATTTTATTTCATTAAAAATTGTTTCGTATATGCGTTCATGTGTTGAACAAATTTCTCCCGGTTGTTTATCTCTAACGCGGAGGGTGCGGGCCAAACGAACACGGCCCGACGACCCTCCTCCGTTCTTCTTTTGTGCGGATTTGACGGGTGACAACGGAACATGCCGCAACGGATGTTTGATGATTCCGCAGTGAAGGACGAGTCCCGGGAGGAGCTGCGGCGCAGGCGGGAACAAAATCGGACCACCGGAGCGATCCCGGTGGCCCGCGGAACTCGCCGGCGGCGCGGGTCGCCGGTGCGGCGGCGCCGGCAGCCGGGAGCAGCGGCGCCCCGGCGCGCCGCCGGACAGGCCGCCGCGACTCAGCGCGGCGGTGACGGCACCCGTGGACCCGTGGCCGCGTGGGTTCGGTGCCCTCGGACGCGGCTGAAGCTGCGTCCCGTCTCAACGCGGCCCCACGCGGGGGGAGGGGGGGGGGCGGCACCATCTGGCCGTGGGGGGCGGCGCCCCGCGTGCCTCGGCCGAACCGGACCGGGTCGGACCGGGTCGGGTCAACTCGGTGCGGCCGACTCCCGGGGGGGGGGGGGGGGGGGGGGTCGGGCCGGGTCGACCCGGTGCGGCCGACTACCAGGGGGGCGGGTCGGGTCGGCCCGGGCCCGGACCCCCGACTTCGGACAGTTTTCGTTCAAACGCTCGTAACTTGAGCTACGGGCCTCCGAACGACGCGCCGTCAGCGGCAACGCGATCCTTGGATCGAGACGGGCGTTTCGGTATACTATAATCAAGCTGAACCTTCCATTTCGGGATCCTACGTTGTTAAAACTCCGTAGTTAAGCGTGCTTGGCCTAGATTTAAAGACCCGAAACGTGACGTACATTGACATTACATTACTTTTGCGGAATACTTAGTACATAAAAAAAACACACACTCAAGGATTGTAATAGTTTAGTGTCTTTGGAAACTCGGAATATAATCTTCTAATCGTGGTGAAAGATCTTCAAAATCTCCCATAAAGATCTTCCTTTTTTTTACCTAAAACCTTTCTTTATATCCTGGGGAAAACAAAACATAAAAGGGTGAGCTCAAATGCTCAGTAAGGGTAAACAAAAGAAATATCAATCACATCGTATTCATAAGAACATAACATTTTGGAAATCATAACCTGCAAAAGAGAGCATAATTTCATAACATGGGATAAATCATGGTCGTGAAATGTAATCACAATAATCATAACTTAAAACATGAAACTTTGTGGCATTCACACATAATCATAGAGAATCATTTCTTGTTAGTCAATACTCATTTCCAAGACTATCTTAGTGGACAAAGTCCGTTTCTGAATCGAGTAACCCTCGTTTCAGTCTTGTTTCACTGAACCGGTATAACCTACCATTCCAGCCATGTCTATCTCATGAGATATAAAAACTTTACCCAATGCATTGGAGGGAGATATAGGTCCCACCCATCTCATAATGATACCATTCTTATGTGTGCCACTAAATCATAAATCATACATCATTTCATAACCCATGTAATAAAAATGGGATTCTTAAACAACATGACATCATAAAACCTTTCATATAAGATAAAGGAATTCATAAACATAATTCCATCACAACATAGTCAAATCAATGTAAAAATATGGATAGAAACAGAACCCTTTATTATCTTAGATGGAAAATAATTTTGATAAAACACTTGAAATGAATTCCTGAGGAAAATATCCTTTCTTCTTCAAAATCAATTTCTTTTCAAAAAACATCATGCAATTTTAAAAGAAAGATATTTTATTAAAAATAGTCATGAAATCTTTTGGAGTAAGCTTCATGAAAATAAGGCTTTATAAAACCGTAAAAATCCATTCGTGCCGTATAAGTTAAAAAAAACATTCTTCGTACCTTTGTCGGAAAAATCAAAAAGTACCTCGTACGAAAAAAAACGACAAAAGATTCCTTTCATATTCTTTACTAAAAACTCACCGAAGGGTAAAATTTCATTTAAACTATTGTAAGTGGATAAAAATAATATTACATATTGAGGAAACATGGATGTGAATAATAAAATATACCCCAGTAAATACTTACGAATAAACAATCTCGGATAAAAATGAGATTGTGGTATTTTCCCTTACCTTAGGTCCGACTTGATTTGTAAGTGTCCGAACCTACTGTATAATGATTTAAATCATGTTATTGACTTATTCCAGAATCATAAATATTGATATGATATCATATATGGTCATATTCTTAGCTTCTTTTTAGTAATATTTCATTGTTACTTGTTACTCGGGTCTTTATTGCCTTTTGTTCTTATGCGTGTTTTGCCGAATAAATTCTTATTCTTCTTTTAAAGTTATAGATTCCTTATATCCATAATGGTATTAGTGTAACATATATCATATTTATTCATTCAATTCATTTATATAATTACTATGTAATGATGATCATGTAGAACGAGTCGCATCACATCGTGGAGACGGTATTCCGTACGTACGCACGAGTGATGATATCGTTCCTATGATCGTGGAATTGTATTGGAGTATATATATATTATTTCAGTATCAATATTACTTTATAATAATCATAAATAGTAACTCATTACACCATTATACCCATCCTTGTAAGGTGGTGGTGGAAAATAGATTACACCACGGCGTGGAGACAGTATTCCGTACGTACGCACGCGCGGTGATTTCATTTTTCCGTATGATGGATAGAAGGTGAATTAGGGTTGTTTAATATTTATAATAACATATAAGTATGTATGTAATACTGATGTTATTACTTTATCATTAAACCACTAAAGAAGAAGAAGTTGAAGAAGAAAGAAATTGAAAAGATCGGTAACAGATATTACCTCTTCTTTGGAACGCCTCTTTGAATCCTCCACTTAGGGAACTAAGATTGGTCTTTGAAGAAGACCAGGACCTCTAGGATTATTCTAGGGAAGTGGAGAGGAGAAAATGGCAGGGGTTGGCCGAGCTTGAGTGATCAATTTGGTGTGAGGAGGAGGGGGAGGAGGTGTCCTTTTATAAGGGAGGAGAGGGGCACCTTAGGAATTCTTAAAAATATTAATTTATAATAAATCTAACCCCACTTAAAAACCTCCAAAAATGACTCATATTCGAATATTAGATGAAATAGGGTTGTAATCTCATCAAAAAATCAAATTTAGACATGTTTGGATCTTATTTTAAACCTTATCATTTTGATTTATCCTTATTTAATCTATTTCAGTTTATTTGTGGTAATAAAATTCTAAATTTTAAATTATAACAAATAATTACTTATTTGTTGTAAATTTTCCATAGTTGTTTACTTTATAACATTATAGACCATATAAATATAAATTTATAATTTTTAAATATTTTTGTGATTTTTAAACAATTTTATAATATGTTATTTTTGTAAAATAACAATAGTGTCAATTTTGACACTATTCATTTATTTGAATTTAAATAAAATATATACAGAAGGTATGTTCGAACTAAAAGCTTTAATATATTAAAAAAAAGGTCATATGTATCTATAAAATTAGTGTATCACATTAAATAGTTCATATAATATTTATTTTATTATTTTTAAAACCATTTATTTGGTTTATCTCTTAATAAAATAATTACTACATCATTGTTTTATAATTATTTAATATACTTATATGTTGTATAAAAATTTGAAATAAAATTCTATGATGAAGCTAAATATATTACCTTTCACAATAATTCTTTTACTCGAATTTATCATCTTAAAATCACAATATTTAAATTGTTATATTTATTAAATTATGAAGGTGACAACTTTGGCATCATTTAAAATAAAATAATATAAGTGTCATAATCGCTTTTATAAGGATCCAAATGGTCAAATATTAGACCATTGGATGTTTATGGTTTACATTTACATGTCCAATAAGTTTTGGTTAGGTATTTGTGCATTTTATGGTCACTATTAGTTTAAAAAACAATATTCTTGATTTTTCACTAGATAAACAATTTCTGCATCACTATTGTGTCATAAATAATGATAATTATTTAATCCCTAAAAATTATAAATAAATTTATATGATGTAGATAATTTCATTATCTTTCTGGAGACTATTCATGTTCGAAGTTTCATGAAGTTTATCACTAAATTAAAATTAATATACTTATAAAATTTAAGAGAGTGACATGTTGTCACTTTCTTTGGTTTTAATAATAATTAAGTTATTTTCATGGAAAAATGTCAATTAAATGATTCTAATCCGACGCTTAGGTGATATGGGTCGACTTTTAGTCATCCAATAGGATTTTGACATTTGTTAGGGTAATTTTAAAAAATTATATTTACCCTTAATTACCCGATTTACCTTTAACGATGGTAAATAAAATTTACCGTAGTTACTATTCATAATTCTCAAAAATAAAAATTAGATTATTAACATAATTTGGACCCACTGATTCCAAATATGGAATCTATTTTTCCAAATTCAATACACAAAAGATGCATAAATTAAATTAAAATTTATCCCGTTGTCGAAAGAAAACGGGTTTTTCTTTAAAACATTGCAAAAGATTGAATTGATTTAACCTACGAATTCAAGGTAAAATCAATGCTAATGGCATACATTATATTAAATGGTAAAAATATATTATATTTATACTTTAAAACCATTCAATATTATAATTTAACCACATAAGATATTACGATGAAAAAAGTTGTTTTTAATGAAAATATAGCGTGTTTTTACTATTCATTAAAATATGAATGTTATCGGAAAAATATCAAAACTTTATGTAATGTAAATTTTTATATCCTGATTCAAAAGAAGAATATTATTTTGTAAAATTGAACATATAAACATGTCAAAAACCAGATTTAAAGTGGGTGCGCCATCCAAAGGCGGCAAAACTACATTTTTTTAAAAATACTTATTTTACCCGAAAAAGTTATTTTGTTCTTATACCATGTTCTAGAAATGTGTAAGATGAATAATAATGTTATAAAATTCAAAATTTAGTTAATACTATTCATAACGGCTAGTTCATGACAATATTATAATAATATAACATTGTTTATTAAAACCCATTATTGCGTACAACACACGGTATCGAGGAAGGTCGCGATTGCGTGTAATGCAAGCCATGTCAGGGTTGCGTGTTGTGAAAGAATCCTTCATTGTTTCGTATAATAGAATCCAACCATATTTCATTTATACATTTAATATATATATATATATATACTAAATGTTGCGTAGAATAACTATTATCAAAATTATGTGTAACACGGTCCAAGAATAGTGTTGCGTATACTGCAAGCTAATACAGTGTTGCGTATAGCGCAGGGTAATCTTGGTGTAGAATACAACATAAGACATTAATGAAATTAAAATAATATTTTTCATAAAATCTCAGGGTGTTACATTCTACCCCCCTTAAAATGAATTTCGCCCTCGAAATTCGTCGGGGTTATAAATGGTTTATTATTTGAAAGTTTCTTTGATAGAAACCCACATCGTAAAAAGGAATACCAAAACATATCTTTAAAAACAAAATTATGAAATGTAACGGTTACCCAAATAAACTAATCACTGGGTTTCCACATAGGTGAAAATATGGATATGGAAGAGAAATCTAACCATCATGTTCTGATGGAGAGTGGTAGAGAACATGGCTATGGAAAAGCCAGAAATCACAAAGCCATAAATTTGTGACGATCTATGGTACCATCTGATTCATCAGATATAAGATCACTGGGACAACATTTTTGGTTTTCAAGATCGTTTCCCTAAAGTTAAAGAATTTAAATTAGAATAAATACTTACTTTATTTTGGTACAATCTCACTGTTGTTCGTGCCTTTAACAATTTCCACTTCATCTCTTAAATAAATGAAGTTGAATTTGTTATTCGTGAAGTGTTAGCAGATCATGTGATAGAATGACGGGTCATTCCATCTATCTCAAACAAAAGGTTATCAAAAAACATTATATACATAAGTCGATCTATAGTGAGATTAATCATATATGGTTCCTAAAATGGACTTATACATAATATGTCATATAGCTTAATATAATAAAACTAGTTTCTACTAAACAGGGACTTCCTATAGGCCAGTGGTAGGCGATAAAGGCCAGTCGCACTTCGGTTGTGGGTTCGATTCCCACAGCCTTGTCCGACGCGATGGGCTGTCGCCCATCCTGCAGGTTTTCCTTTTTCTCAAACTATATTACTATAACATCCTATCCATAATATCGAAAATCTTATATCCTTAAACAATACTAACTTATGTCCAACATAATCCATTCTAATCTTTAGGCTTATCTATAATACTATAGTCCACTCTCATAATATAGTGAAAACGATTACCAGAGATTTAATACTGTCGTTAATCCCCATATATCATAAGATATGTCTTTTTGGTCACATTCCAAACATTCAAAGGCCTTAATCATGTATTCTCTTGAATACCCATTGAACCTTAGTGAAAACATGAATGCAGTTAAAAGATAAATCATTCCACATACCAAAATCCAAAAATTCTCTATACTCAAACCATGATATAACCTTCTCCTTATATCAGTCATGAGCTCATGAATACAATCAAACACCTCATTATCTTATTATTCCTTCATTATGTGCATATCATCTAAATTCCAAAAATATCTGAATAACCTTTCATGGATAGTGGTACCATTAATCATACACTTTCATAACTCAAGTAAAGACAACAGTGTAACAATCCTTAGATGTCTCTTTATTCCATAGTACCATGAGATTTCTTATACAACATTACACATGATAAACATGTAATCATTCCACTACATTATTAAACCATTGACTGAGCTTCAACAATTCTTTCATCTCACATATCATTTGTAGTCTCTTCATCATCATCAATATAAATACTTCCCATATGACCATACTGATTATCTTCATGAGACATTCCCTTAGGGAATTGGTTTTAATAACGCCCGTACATTCCACATTTAAATCATTTAACCATTGTTGATGTCGTAGCAATACCATTATCCTAATCCATGGTGTTAACTGAACCTTTTCCTTTGCACTTACTTGCTTTGTGTCCTTCTTTTCCACACCCAAAGCATCTTCCAGTTCCTTTGAAACATTTTCCTTGATGCCTCTTCCCACATGATTTACATAGGGAAAATTGAACTTTCTTTCCCCTATGATCATCCTGAAACTCCATCTTTCTCTTATTATCCGAGTCAAGAAACTTACCAAATTTTACTTTATTGATCATATTATGAGATTGCTGATTCGGCATAATAATGATGTTTGGACTTCCAAATCCCATTTCATTATGAAGAATATCATTCCATTGTCCATCACATCCTCCATTATCATGAATCATCTTGTTTCCAGTCATTTTCTAAAACCCAAAAAAGAATAGTGTGAGAGGCAAAAATCATGCTAGGGAAAACAACAAAATAAAGGGGGAGTACCTTCAATATCTAACATCTTAGGTTTAATTCTATGATCGTTAGCGTAGTTCTAGTACTATAACCTATACGTATACTTAACCTTAGGGACATCCCTAGACATACCGTAGAAATATCTCTAGGGATATCACTAACGTTTTCGCATCCTAGTTTCCAAAGGTTGACTAATCCTTTCCTCTGATACCAACTGTAAAGACCCGAAACCTGACGTACATTGACATTACATTACTTTTGCGTAATACTTAGTACATAACAAAAAGACACACACGCAAGGATCGTAATAGTTTAGTGTCTTTGGAAACTCGGAATATAATCTTCTAATCGTGGTGAAAGATCTTCAAAATCTCCCATAAAGATATTCCTTTTTTTACCTAAAACCTTTCTTTATATCCAGGGGAAAACAAAACATAAAAGGGTGAGCTCAAATGCTCAGTAAGGGTAAACAAAAGAAATATCAATCACATCGTATTCATAAGAACATAACATTTTGGAAATCATAACCTACAAAAGAGAGCATATTTTCATAACATGGGATAAATCATGGTAGTGAAATGTAATCACAATAATCATAACTTAAAACATGAAACTTTTTGGCATTCACAGATAATCATAGAGAATCATTTCTTGTTAGTCAAGACTCATTTCCAAGACTATCTTAGTGGACAAAGTCCCTTTCTGAATCGAGTAACCCTCGTTTCAGTCTTGTTTCACTGAACCGGTATAACCTACCATTCCAGCCATGTCTATCTCATGAGATATAAAATCTTTACCCAATGCATTGGAGGGAGATATAGGTCCCACCCATCTCATAATCATACCATTCTTATGTGTGCCACTAAATCATAAATCATACATCATTTCATAACCCATGTAATAAAAATGGGATTCTTAAACAACATGACATCATAAAACCTTTAATATAAGATAAAGGAATTCATAAACATAATTCCATCACAACATAGTAAAATCAATGTAAAACTATGGATAGAAACAGAACCCTTTATTATCTTAGATGGAAAATAATTTTGATAAAACACTTGAAATGAATTCCTGAGGAAAATATCATTTCTTCTTCAAAATCAATTTCTTTTCAGAAAAAATCATGCAATTTTAAAAGAAAGTGATTTTATTAAAAATAGTCATGAAATATTTTGGAGTAAGCTTCATGAAAATAAGGCTTTATAAAACCGTAAAAATCCATTCGTGCCGTATAAGTTAAAAAAAACATTCTTCGTACCTTTGTCGGAAAAGTCAAAAAGTACCTCGTACGAAAAAAAACAACAAAAGATTCCATTGATATTCTTTACTAAAAACTCACCGAAGGGTAGAATTTGATTTAAACTATTGTAAGTGGATAAAAATACTATTACATATTGAGGAAACATGGATGTGGATAATAAAATATACCCCAGTAAATACTTACGAATAAACAATCTCAGATAAAAACGAGATTGTGGTATTTTCCCTTACCTTAGGTCCGACTTGATTTGTAAGTGTCCGAACCTCCTGTATAATGATTTAAATCAGGTTATTGACTTGTTCCAGAATCATAAATATTGATATGATATCATATATGGTCATATTCTTAGCCTCTTTTTAGTAATATTTCATTGTTACTTGTTACTCGGGTCTTTATTGCCTTTTGTTCTTATGCGTGTTTTGCCGAATAAATTCTTATTCTTCTTTTAAGGTTATAGATACCTTATATCAAGAATTTAATTAGTGTAAAATATATCATATTTATTCATTCAATTCATTTATATAATTACTATGTAATGATGATCATGTAGAACGAGTCGCATCACATCGTGGAGACGGTATTCCGTACGTACGCACGAGTGATGATATCGTTCCTATGATCGTGGAATTGCATTGGAGTATATATATATTATTTCAGTATCAATATTACTTTATAATAATCATAAATAGTTACTCATTACACCATTATATCCATCCTTGTAAGGTGGTGGTGGAAAATAGATTACACCACGGCGTGGAGACGGTATTCCGTACGTACGCACGCGCGGTGATTTCATTTTTCCGTAGGATGGATAGAAGGTGAATTAGAGTTGTTTCATATTTATAATAACATATAAGTATGTATGTAATACTTATGTTATTACTTTATCATTAAACAACAAAAGAAGAAGAAGTTGAATAAGAAAGAAATTGAAAAGATCGGTAACGGATATTACCTCTTCTTTGGAACGCCTCTTTGAATCCTCCACTTAGGGAACTAATATTGGTCTTTGAAGAAGACCAGGACCTCTACGATTATTCTAGGTAAGTGGAGAGGATAAAATGGCAGGGGTTGGCCGAGCTTGAGTGCTCAATTTGGTGTTAGGAGGAGGGGGAGGAGGTGTCCTTTTTTAAGGGAGGAGAGGGGCACCTTAGGAATTCTTAAAAATATTAATTTATAATAAATCTAAACCCACTTAAAAACCACCAAAAATGACTCATATTGGAAGATTAGATGAGATAGGGTTGTAATCTCATCAACCAATCAAATTTAGACATGTTTGTATCTTATTTTAAACCTTATAATTTTGATTTATCCTTATTTAATCTATTTCAGTTTATTTGTGGTAATAAAATTCTAAATTTTAAATTATAACAAATAATTACTTATTTGTTGTGAATTTTCAATAGTTGTTTACTTTATAACATTATAGACCATATAAATATAAATTTATAATTTTATATATTTTTGTGATTTTTAAACAATTTTATAATATGTTATTTTTGTAAAATAACAATAGTGTCAATTTTGACACTATTCATATATTTGAATTTAAATAAAATATATACAGAAGGTATGTTCGAAATAAAAGCATTAATATATTAATAAAAGGTCATATGTATCTATAAAATTAGTGTATCACATTAAATAGTTCATATAATATTTATTTTATTATTTTTAAAACCATTTATTTGGTTTATCTCTTAATAAAATAATTACTACATCATTTTTGTATAATTTTTTAATATACTTATATGTTGTATAAAAATTTAAAATAAAATTCTACGATGAAGATAAATATATTACCTTTCACAATAATACTTTTACTCGAATTTATCATCTTAAAATCACAATATTTAAATTGTTATATTTATTAAATTATGAAGGTGACAACTTTGGCATCATTTAAAATAAAATAATTTAAGTGTCATAATCGCTTTTATAAGGCTCCAAATGGTCAGATATTAGACCATTGTATGCTTATGGTTAACATTTACATGTCCAATACGTTTTGGTTAGGTATTTGTGCATTTTATGGTCACTATTAGTTTAAAAAACAATATTCTTGATTTTTCACTAGATAAACAATTTCTGCATCACTATTGTGTCATAATTAATGATAATTATTTAATCCCTAAAAATTATAAATAAATTTATATGATGTAGATAATTTCATTATATTTCTGTAGACTATTAATGTTCGAAGTTTCATGAAGTTTATCACTAAATTAAAATTAATATACTTATAACATTTAAGAGAGTGACATGTTGTCACTTTCTTTGGTTTTAATAATAATTAAGTTATTTTCATGGAAAAATGTCCATTAAATGATTCTAATCCGACCCTTAGGTGATATGGGTCGACTTTTAGTCATCCAATAGGATTTTGACATTTTTTAGGGTAATTTTAAAATATTATATTTACCCTTAATTACCCGATTTACCTTTAACTATGGTAAATAAAATTTACCGTAGTTACTATTCATAATTCCCAAAAATAAAAAGTAGCTTATTAACATAACTTGGACCCACTAATTCCAAATATGGAATCCATTTTTCCAAATTCAATACACAAAAGATGCAGAAATTAAGTTAAAATTAATCCTGTTGTCGAAAGAAAACAGGTTTTTCTTTAAAACATTGCAAAAGATTGAATTGATTTAACCTACGAATTCAAGGTAAAATCAATGCTAATGACATACATTATATTAAATGGTAAAAATATATTATATTTATACTTTAAAACCATTCAATATTATAATTTAACCACATAAGATTTTACGATGAAAAAAGTTGTTTTTAATTAAAATATAGCGTGTTTTTACTATTCATTAAAATATGAAAGTTATCAGAAAAATATCAAAACTTTATGTAATGTAAATTTTTATATCCTGATTCAAAAGAAGAATATTATTTTGTCAAATTGAACATATAAACATGTCAAAAACCAGATTTAAAGTGGGTGCGCCATCCAAAGGCGGCAAAACTGCATTTTTTGAAAAATACATATTTTACCCGAAAAAGTTATTTTGTTCTTATACCATGTTCTAGAAATGTGTAAGATGAATAATAATGTTATTAAATTCAAAATTTAGTTAATACTATTCATAAAGGCTAGTTCATGACAATATTATAATAATATAACATTGTTTATTAAAACCCGGTATTGCGTACAACACACGCTATCGAGGAAGGTCGCGATTGCGTGTAATGCAAGCCAAGTCAGGGTTGCGTGTTGTGAAAGAATCCTTCATTGTTTCTTATAACAGAATCCAACCATATTTAATTTATACATTTAATATATATATATATATATACTCAATGTTGCGTAGAATAACTATTATCAAAATTATGTGTAACACGGTCCAAGAATAGTGTTGCGTATACTGCAAGCTAATACGGTGTTGCGTATAGCGCAGGGTAATCTTGGTGTAGAATACAACATAAGACATTAATGAAATTAAAATAATATTTTTCATAAAATCTCGGGGTGTTACACTAGAGCAGTGATCAGGATGGGTGACCTCCTGGGAAGTTTCCCAGGGTGGGTGTGAGACGGAAAGGCCAATAACTCACAGACCGGGCGTCCGATTGACGCGCCGTCTGTTTCGTTGAATTCCTCTAAGTGAGACGGATATTTTGGCACACTCCGCCCGAGGTTTGGACGCAGGTGGATTACGGTCGGGTTGGTTCTGCCTTAAAAACCAACCGGGCCCCTGGGACGAAAAAGCCAATAACTCTCAGACCGGGCGTCCGATTGACGCGCCGTCTCCGACGTTGAGTTCCTGTTGATGATACAGAACTTTTGGATACCTCAACTTCGGACTTTGTGTCAGTTGATGTATCAGCCTCTCGGCTCGTGGAGCGGACCCTCCCGAACGAGCTTGCTGTGTGCGGGAACCCTAGTGCTGGCTGTGACTGCTTCTCCGACAGCGACGACTGTGAAGAGATCCGCTGTGGACTCCGACGACGACCGTGCAGAGATCCTTAGTGGACTGCGGCGACGACTGTGCAGAGATCCTCCGTGGACTCCGACGACGACCGTGCAGAGATCCTCAGTGGACTGCAGCGACGACTGTGCAGAGATCCTCAGTGGACTGCGACGACTACTGCACTCAGCAATCCTACGTGGACTAGTGATACAGGTCCTGCGTGGGCCCGATCCTGTGTGGGTCCGATCCTGTGTGGGTCACTACGGGGGTTAGTACCTATCGATCCTTCGTGGGTCCGATGACTTAGATGGTTCAGTGATCATCTTTATCGTCATCCGAAGAAGTATACATGTGTGAGCTGAATCTTCTGTTTTACTCGATAGAGGAGGTGCGCTTGGTTGTAGCGGTAGACCTGCGATACTGGAGACGAGCGTACAGAGTACGGAGACCGTGTAGCGGCTGAGGCCTGAAGACTGCTCGACCGACTCGACTTGGAGTGATTCGACTAGCCCAGTGGACGGAGCGCCTGGTATTCGGCGGCAGAACCACGGCGGACGGAGCGCCTGGTAGTTGGCAGCAGACCCGCGGTACATGACTGGAGGTGTGCCTCTGTAGGCTATTTGGGTGAGCGCCCGGTACTAGGCAGCAGACCCTCAGCGGACGGAGCGCCCGGTAGTTGGCAGCAGACCCGCGGTACTCGACAGGAGGAGTACCTCAGTAGTCTTAGGTTAGTGAGCAGTACCTCGGAGTCGTGACAGGACCACTGTGCACTTCAGTGATGGGGCTCTTCAGCAGTTACATTTTTGATTATTGTGGTTTGAGCTGAGTCAATGATCCTTGTGTTTCCTCTTGATTGAGATGTGTTACCTGATAATTTCGATATATGTATGGGCATATACCTATGAGAGTTATCTGTTGAGTTTTCCTGTGTGGATTTACTGTTTACTCTCCTTTGTGGATTGTGTTGTTCTATCCTGTGTGGGTATACATTTGCTTTCCTGTGTGGACTGGGTTGTGCTTATGCTCAGACGTTGGAGCCAATCGGGAATTGATGACTTAGGTATATGTATGGGCATATACCTAAGCCGTGTCAGATGTTACTTCGTGTTTGTATCTTTCCTTTGTGGATTCTGGGAGACCTTCAGGGGTCTCAGGGTCCCTATTGAGTAGCTTATACTCATCCCTGCACGGGCTATGCCCGCACTTCGTGGTGTTGGTTGCAGACGACAGGCAGCGCTGATCGAGGTGGAGGCGTGCGGAGCAGGACGGTACCTGGAGGTGGACCACTGGGCGGGACGTACTCGGAGTGGACGGCTGGACCGAGGAGCTGTGGAGGCTATCTGTACCCACCCTTCAGGTGAGACTTCCAGAGGACGGCTCGACGCTGCGGATTTTCTTTTCAGTTGATGTTTTTCCCTTTCAGTTGTACTTTACAGTTGGGCTTGTATTTCCGGCCCCTTTCACTTTCAGCACAGCCTGTTACAGTTTTACTTAGTGTTTACTTTTCCTTGCTTACTCTGTGGTGCTTGTTTACTTTTAAAAGGCAATCCCTTCCCTTTTTGTTGGGATTTACGCCATGGTGCTAGTCGCCAGCCCCTGGCCTATGGAAGGCAGGCTTGGGGTTGTCACGGCACGGGCCCCGAGGACGGGTCGTGACATTAAAGCCCAAAAATGAAAAACCACACCCGAGAAAACGCAACTCTGGAAGAGGCGTTTCTAAGAAAACACTGGTGCTGCGATTCCATCGGTGCCATCAGAATTCGATTCTGAGCACTGGTTCAAAATATAGAAAAACCCGCTCGTTCGTTCACTGAACACACCTGAGCTAAACTTCGAAAAATTATTCCCGGCACACAGGGCCTCAGAATCAGGTGCTGTCAGAAACTGCGTTCTTTAAAATTCCAAAGAAAATTAAGAAAAAAATTTCCTTGAAATATAAGGGTCTTTACATCACTTCCACCTCAGGGCTTTACATCCCTGTAAAGATACATCATAAGCTATGGAAAAAAATGTGGGTACTGAGCTTGCATCTGAGCCTCCTACTCCCTAGTGCTCTCCTGGAGGTTCCCATGCTTCCATTTGATGCGCACTAGAGGAATCGACCATCCACGTAGGACCCGCTCCTATCGATCCTTGATCTCCACCGGGAACTCCGAAAAAGTCACCCCATCATCAACGTCCAGCTCCCAATGGTCAATGATATGCGTCAGGTCATGCTTTTATCTCCTCAGCTGAGATACGTGAAAGACGTCGTGCACCCAGTGCAACTGAGGTGGTAGAGCCAGGCGATAAGCCACCTTGATGATCCTACTAAGGAGTTGGAATGGTCCGATGAAGCGTGGAGACAACTCGCCACCTCAGCCAAATCTCTGTAATCCACGTCGATGGGAGACACGCAAGAAGACGTGGTCTCCATCCTCAAACTCTAGTGGCCTTCGCATCCTGTCAGCATAAGACTTATGCCAGCTCTGAGATTTCATCATCCGCTCCTAGATGACCTGGACCTTCTCTGTCATGGCTCGGACCATGTATGGTCCCACAAGTGCTGACTCCCCCGGGTTTGTCTAGCACAAAGTAGATCTGCAAGGTCTGTCGTACAACGTATCGTATGGTGCCATCCCGATGGTGGAGTGGTAGCTATTGTTAAACACAAACTCCACTAAGGGTAGGTGGTCCTCCCAGTTGAGACCAAAGTCAAGGACACATGCACGGAGCATGTCCTCAAGAGTTTGAATGTTCCTCTCCGTCTGATCATCTGCCTGAGGGTGAAAGGCGGTGCTCAGACGTAGCTGCATCCTGAACGCCTCCTGCAACCCCTTCCAAAGATGGGATGTAAAGCGAGCGTATCGATCAGATATGATAGATGATGGCACACCGTGAAGCCGTACAATCACCTGAACGTAGGGACGCCCCAAGCTCTCCACTGAGCCCAGCTCTCTGATGGGTATAAAGTGAGCCGACTTGGTGAGTCGGTCGACAATCACCCAGATTGAGTCGTGACCTCTGGAAGTGCGTGGAAGTCCAGTCACAAAGTCCATAGATATCCTGTCCCACTTCCAATCCGGGACATCCAAAGGTTATAGCAGGCCTGCTGGTACCTGATGCTCTTTCTTCACCTAGTGGCAGGTGAGGCATCGTGAAACGAACCCTACCACAGCCTTCTTCATGGACGGCCACCAGTGTTGTCGTCTGAGATCCTGGTACATCTTCGCCAATCGAGGATGAACCGCCAAAGGAGAAGTGTGAAACTCTCTCAGCACCTCCTCTCGTAAAGTGACTGGTACCAAGGTACGTCCTCTGAAAAGGATGTCGTGCTCCGCTCCAAAGGAGAAACCATCAGGTGCCTGTCCTGAGGATATCTGTGCACGCCGCGTCTCACAGTCAGCGTCACCACGTTGTGCCTCTCTGAACCGCTGCAGTAGTGGAAGGGTGACTGTGAGAGACTGAAGGAAAGCTGCTCCATCACTATCCACAAGGGATATCTGCAAAGCGGCTAGTTGCTATGTCGCCTCCTCAAGTAGATGAATTCCCGTCCTCCTACTGAGAGGATCGGCTACTACGTTCCCCTTCCCATGAGTATAGACTATCTCAAAGTCATAGTCCTGGAGGAACTTGAGCCATCGCCGCTCTCTTAGGTTCAGGTCCTTCTGCGAGAAGATGTACCTAAGAATCTGGTGGGTAGAAAATACTGTAAAGCGCTCGCCCATCAGAGAGTGTCGCCATGTCTTCAGAGCGAAGACCACTACTGCTAACTCCAGGTCATGGGTAGCGTAGTTCTGCTCATGAGGCCTCAACTGACATGATTCATAGGCGATCACTGCCTTCTCCTACATCCGGACTCATCGGAGTCCGGTCCCTGATGCATCGCAGTAGTGTACGTACCCTACTCCCTCCTCAGGAACCATCAAGATAGGTGCGCTGGTCAATCTCTGTCTCAGCTCCTGGAAGCTCTGCTGACATCTGTCTGACCACACAAAGGGTTTCCCCTTCTTCGTCAAAGCTGAGAGTGGTGCTGAAACTCTGTAGAAGTCTGGCACAAATCTCCGATAGTACCCAGCTAGTCCCAAGAAACTCCGCACCTCCGTCACGCTCTTGGGTGGATCCCAAGCTAGCACTGCCTCGATCTTCCTGGGATCCACCGCAACTCTCACCTCAGAAATGACGTGTCCCAAGAAGTGGACCTCACATATCCAGAACTAACACTTCGAGAGTTTTCCCTAAATCTAGTGCTCTCGTAGTGTGTCTAGTACTACCCGTAAGTTGTAGGCGTGCTCCTCCTCAGTCATCGAGTATATCAAAATGTCGTCGATGAAGACTACGACAAATCAATCGAGGTATGGCTGAAAGATCCTGTTCAAGAGGCCCATGAACACTGCTGGAGCATTTTTTACACCGAATGGAATAATCAAGAACTCATAGTGGCCCTATCGACATCTGAAGGCTGTCTTCTGCACATCCTCGTCTCGAACTCTGAGCCGATGATAGCCTGACCTGAGGTCTATCTTCAAGAACCACCGTGCTCCCTTGACCTGATCGAAGAGGTCATCAATCCTCGGTAGCGGATACTTGTTCCTCACCATCACCTGGTTCAGGCGACGATAGTTGACACAATGTCGCAGGCTCCCGTCCGCCTTCTTGGCGAACAAAATCGGGGAAGCCCAGGGTGAAACACTGGGTCAGATGAATCCCTTGCCCTGCAAGTCCTCCAACTGTACCCATAGCTATTGAAGCTCAGTGGGTGCCATCCGATATGATGGAGTCGATATCGGGGTTGTGCCGGGGTACAGGTCAATATGAAAGTCTACCTCTCTGCGAGGAGGTAGCCCTGGAACGTCGTCGGGAAAGACGTCCGCGTACTGATCCACCACCGCAGGAAAACTAGGACTCCGCACGTCAACTACTCCTAGGATGAGGCTAGCCAACTGATGAGTGATGGGCTATCCTCTCCTCTGCGGAAGTCCATACTGTGTTGAGAAGGCTCCCTTATCGCCGGTGAAGGTGAACCTGCTCCCGTCCGTGCGTACACATCGCACCTTGTGCTTAATACAGTCAATCTGTGCATGGAATGTAGATAACCAATCCATGACCAAGATGATGTCGTAAGGCCTCGACGCCGCTACAAGAAGATCCCAGCCGAAGATCTCGCCTCCTAGTGTAAGATAACACTACTGACACCAGTGCGTAATCGTCGAGTCCGCTCCTATAGGAGTCTCTAGCCGTAAGGATCGAGCCAACGGCTCTGTCGGAATCTCTGAGCTCCGAACAAGGGCAGTGGCTATGAAAGAGTGACTCACTCCTATTTCTATAATAACTGCATCAAGGGTGGAATAGACACAGATAGTACCAAGAATCATATCGGGCGCTCCGTGGTGATAGGACTCCGCTGCCTGGAGCTGTGCCTGTCTCTGCCCGCCAGCTCCCTATGGTCGGGGTGGACCTCCTGGTGGTGGTGGTGGTAGAGCCTCAAAGCGTTTCCCACCACCTGCTACTCGGCCAGCTCCTCTGCCCCGTCCTCCTCCTCCCTACGGACCGCCACGGTCGACCCTCTACCTCTTCCTGGGTGGCCCCTCAACTGTCTGATTCTCCTCAGCACGGTGGGTCGGGCAGTCACGAGCCATGTGGCCCTGCCCGCCGCATGTGTAGAACTGTCTGCCTCTCGAAAGACTGGCTCCATGCTGTGTGCCCCGCACTGCTAAACCAGTGTCCTGAGGTCGTCTGCGTGAGGGTCTGGTCTGCCTGGACCCCTGAGTCTTCTGTCGACTACCTTCTATGGAAGACTCTACTCCATGCCGCCCCACGGTAGGTCTCGCCGCTAGAGAAGTCTCAACAAGAATGATCTCGATGAAAAGGGCTCACTCCAGTATTCCTTCCTAAGTCGTAATGCTGAGGGAGATTAGCGATGCCCTGATCTCATGTCTCAATACCTGCTGAAAGGTCTGGGCCCGAAAGAATGGGTCCCATACCATGTCGGTCGAGTAGCGCGATAGATCGGTAAATCTCGCCGAGTACTGGGCGACCGTCAAGCTGCCCTGCCGCAGCTGAAGACGCTCCTGGATGCGCACCGCACGGAGGGTGGCTGGGAAGAACTTCGAGTGGAAGAGGCTATCAAAGTCCGTCCAGAGAAGAGATGCCTCATCGTGCACCTGGAGAATCTAGCTCCACCATCGTCCCGCTGCTGCGTGCAGTAGGCTCGCTGCGAGGATAACCATGAGGTCTGCTGGTGTCCTCTCTAGCCTGAAAACTCATACAAATGCCTCCAGCCAGTCCTCGGTTGCCTGGGGGTCCGTATCCCCGCGGAACCTGGGCGGTATCTGGAACTGGAACTCATGAAGTGCACTAAGGTGACATGCATCGTCAGCGGCTGGGGCTGGAAGCATCAGTTGCTCGGCAGGTAGAGGTACCGACGGTGCCTCAGCTGACAAAGGGCCCTGTACCGAGGCCTCGTCGCTCGGCGGGCTGTCGGCAAGCTCAAATATTGGAACCCTAGCTGGCTGCCGTCGTGGGACCATCCTAAAAAGGAAACAGGTGCGCCACAGTCAGAACAGTATACCTGGTGAGCTAATACAAAGTAATCACAAATAAAACTTGAAACACACATTCAATCAATGTTTTCGTGCATTAAGTCAGATATCCGAAGTCAGGGTCCTGGTGTACGGATACGTCAGCCGCCGCACCAACACTAGGCTCCCTGGACTGATAACCACACTCAATACGCTTAACACTATTTCATCACATAGAAGAAAGATCAGAGTCTGTGGTAGAACCGAACTCCTCTAATACCAATTTGTCACGACCCATCCTCGGGGCCCGTGCCGTGACTACCCCAAGCCCGCCATCCATAGGGCAGGGGCTGGCGACTAACACCAAGGCGTAAATCTCGGTAAAGGGAAGGCATTGAATTTGTAAAGTAAACAAGAACCATAGAGTAAGCAAGCGGAAAAAGTAAACACTAAGTAAAAAATGGTACAATAGTAAGTGTGGAAATGTAAGTGGTCCAGAATACAAACCCAAACTAAAAGTAATGTACAACTGAAAAGGGAAAAACAACAACTGAAAAGTAAAGCAACAACGTCGAGCCGTCCACTAGAAGTCCCACCTGAAGGGTGGGTATAGATAGCCTCCACTCCTCCTCGGGTCCAGCCGACCGCTTCGAGTACGTCCCACCCAGTGGTCCACATCCAGGTACCATCCTGCTCTGCAAGCCTCCACCACGATCAGCGTTGTCCGTTGTCTGCAACCAACACTACGTAGTGCGGGCATAACCCGTGCAGCGGTGAGTATAAGCTACTCAGTAGGGATCCCGAGACCCCCGAAGGTCTCCCATAATCCACAAATGATAAACCACAAGGAAAGATACAATCACGAAGTAACATCCGACACGGCTTAGGTATATGCCCATACATATACATAAGTCATCAATTCTCGCTAGGCTCCATCATCTGAGCTCAAGTACAACCCAGTCCACACAGGAATGCAAAACGTAAATCCACATAGGATAGCACAACACAGTCTACAAAGGAAATAAAAATAGGATTCATCTCACCCAGGTATACTTCTTCGAATGACGATAGATATGATCACTGATCCATCTAAGTCATCATACCCACAAAGGATCGATAGGTTCTAACCCCCGCAATGACTGACAAAGGATCTGACCCACACAGGATCTATAGGTAACTGACCCCCGCAAAGACCCACATAGGATCAGAACCACACAGGATCTGCAGGCGCTGGCCCACACAGGACCGCTGAGCGTTGACCCACATAGGATTGGACCCACACAAGATCTGTAGAACTGACCCACGTAGGATCGTTGAGTGTTGTAGTCTTCACCGTCGAATCCACTGAGGATCTCTGTACAGTCGTCTTTGCCATAGTAGTAGTCGCAGCCAGCTCTACGGTTCCCACACACAGCAAGCTCTTTCGAGAGGGTCCGCTCCACCAGCCGAGAGGCTGATACATCAACTGACACATAGTCCAGATTTGATGTAACCAAAAGTTTTGTATCATCAAAAGGAACTCAACATTGCAGACGGAACGTCAATCGGACGCCCGGTCTGAGAGTAATTGGCCTTTTCATCGTAGGGGCCCAGTTGGTTTTTAGGGAAAACCATCCCGACCGTACTCCACCTGCGTCCAAACCTCGGGTGGAGTAAGCCAAAAGATCCGTATCACTTAGAGTAAAAACAAAAAAGTCGACGACATGTCAATCGGACGTCCGAAGCTCAAGACATGAGTGTTTCCTCTCCGAGGGCCTAGTTGGTTTTGTGTACGAACCAACCCGACCAAACCCAAATTATTCTGAGACCTTGAGTGTGATATACCGAAACGACCGTCTCGATCCAAGAATCGCATCAACCCAGACATCGCGTCGTTCGGAGGCCCATAGATCATGTTATGAGCAAAATACCGAAAAGGTCGTGAAATGGGGGGTCTGGGCCCGGACCAACCCGACCCGACCCCCCCTGAGTCGGCTCGAACCGGGTCGACCGGACCCGAGTCCGGGTCCGACACGGTTGGGCGCGACCCGGCCCGGCCAGGGCGGCCGGGCCCGGCCTGGGCGCGACCTAGCCGGCGTGTCGGCTCGGCTCGGCTCGGCCAAGCGGCCGAGCAAGGGAGGCCACAGGGCGTGCTGCCCCCGCGGGAAGTGGAGCCGCGGCCCCGCGTGGGACCGTGCTTGGTCAATGGACACGGCCGATCTGCGTCCCGTGTCTCGCCAAACCCGCATGGTCATGGGTTTGGTCGGCCACCGCGGCCGCGACTTCAGCCGCGCCTGCTCCGTCCGGTGGCGCGGCCGGTGGATTCCGCAGGCCACTGGAGTTGCTCCGGTGGTCCGATTCCATTTTCGTCTGCGCCATAGCTCCTCTCGGGTCTCGTTCTTCACTGCGGAATCAATAAATCGTCTATGCGGCACGTTTTGTTGTCGTCTGCTATTCCGCACACTAAGATACAAAGGGCGGTGGGTTTGGACTTGTTCGTTGGTCCGCACCCACCGCGTTAGTGGTTTGAAACAAGACCGTAAATCCTATCAGTTGATAAACCACATCCCGCAATAATAATCCACGGACCAACTTATTAATTGGTTGATCTGCGTTCTTTCCTTGGTGGAAAACAATCATAGGTAAAGAAATCATTCTCAAAATGACCCATACCTCATCATCATCATCGGGTGTGAGTACGTCGCGGAATTGACCTTCGCTGTAAGAGGTGATATAACACCCGAGACTTTTATGTGAAATATTTTGTTTTTATGTTATATAAATCATCAAAGGAATCTTTCACTACACACAAAACTAGCTTGGCTTGGTTTAAATGTAATCGCGGCCTTCCTCGAAATCTTGCATCGTACGCAATACTGAGTTTCACTAAACAATGATATGCTATAAAAATATTATTAAAACTAGCCGTTATGAATAGTAATAACCACTTTTTGAAATTTTATAAATTTTATTTTTCAAAATGGACTTCTTTTTTGGATTCAGAATATCGAAATTAGCCTAGGGTGAAATTTTGGTATTTTTCTGAAAACTTTCAATTTTTGTTGAATAGTGATACCACTTATTGGTAGTTAAAAAACTGAATTTTTCATAAAACATAATTTTACCGCTTCTGTGAGTGGAATTTCAAAAATCCGAGAGACACGGTTGATGTCAGTAAGTAAAAAGTTGTTCAATGAGATGAAAATAATTTTTTTGAATAGTAACTTTTTACTTTTTTTTACCACGGTTAAAAGAAAATAGGGTAATTAAGGGTAAAAATGATATTATTATTACCCTAACACCTGTCCTAATTCTATTGGACAAGTGTAATTCGTCCAAAAACAACCTTAGGAATAATATATGACCATTTAGGCCCAATTTAATTAGATTAGGACATTTATTATTAATTTATTTAAAGAAGGGTTAAAATAGTTAAAATCAAAGTTTAATAAGTAAATCATTATTAATATGGGGATATAAATAAGATAAATTAGACTATAAATAGTAATTAGAAAGATAAAAAGATTTCCTACATAATGGTATTTTATTTGTAAATTTTAGACATTAAATAATTTAATTTATTTATGACACAAAGATGATGCCGTAATTATCTTATTTATGAAATATTGACATAATTGATGTTATAAATACCCAAATAAATGTAATTTTATACTTTTTATGAATTACAATAATTTTATAGGTTAATATGACATGTTATTATTGATTTAAGTAACTTTTTTAGAACTAATCATTCTTTTATAAGTTTCATAAAAATCAATTACTAAATAGTGTCAAAATTGACATAAAATAGTTTTTAAAACAAATATTATATTAGTAATTGTTATTTTATTCCTAAAAATATACGGTTCGGCCAAATGACTTAGATAAGGTTATTTATAATAATAATAAACAACTTGGGGTTCGTTTGGATGCTTATAGTATGTTTATTATCCTTATAGTGTAAGAAAACAAGAAGACATGGTAAAAGTTATATTATCTAACTTAAAGTTAAATCTAAATGATATGGTTAAAATTGATAACTAAACTTGTCTAAATTCTATTGGATGAGAGGATTTCGAACCCAACCCACTTTATCTTCTAAATATATTAATTTGGAGCTATTAAAAACAGAATTTGACTTTATAATAAAATAATAGTTTTAGTTATTCCAACGGTGCCCCTCTCCTCCCTTATAAAAGGGAACCTCCTCCCCCTCTTCCTCACACCACATTGAGCCTTCAAGCACATCCAACCCCTGAAAATTTATCCTCTCCACTTCCCTAGAAACATCCTAGAGGTTCTGGTCTTCTTCAAAGACCTATTATAGTGCCCTAAAAGGAGGTCTCAAAGAAGCACTTCAAAGAAGAGGTAATGTTCGTTACCGATTCTTTCATCTTTATTTCTTCTTCCACTTCTTCTTCTTTAGTTGTTTCATTATGAAGTAATAACATCAGTATCACTCATATACAGATTTGTTATTATAAGTATGAAACAACCCTATTTCACCATCTATCCATCCTACGGAAAAACAAATCACCGTGCGTGCGTACGTACGGAATACCGTCTCCACGCCGAGGTGTAATCTATTTTCCACCACCACATTACTTGGATGGGTATAATGGTGTAAATAATGACTATATATGACTATTATAAAGTGATATTGATTATGAAATGGTATACATACACTCCAACACAATTCCACGATCATAGGAACGATATCATCACTCGTGCGTACGTACGGAATACCGTCTTCACGATGTGATGCGACTCATTCTACATGATCTTCATTTACTAATGATTATATAAATTAAATTAATGAATGAATATGATATATATTACACTAATACCAGTCTGTAAATGGGGTATCTATATCATAAAGAGAAGAATAAGAATTTATTCGATAAAACACGCATACGATCAAAAAGTAATAGACACCCGAATAACAAGTTGTAATGAAATATTACTAATAAAAAGATAATAATATGACCATATGTGATATAATAACAATAATTATGATTTTATAATAAGTCAATAACATTATTTAAATCATTATACAGGAGGTTCACACACTTACGAAGCAAATCGGATCTAAGGTAAGGGAAATATCACAATCTCATTTTTATCCGAGATAGTTTATACTTTAGTATTTACTGGGGTGTATTTTATCATCCACATACATGTTTCCTCAATATGTAATATTATTTCCATCCACCTACAATTGTTTAAATCCAATTTTATCCTTCGGTGAGTTTTTAGTAAATTATATGAAAGGAATCTTTTTTCGTTTTTCGTACGAGGTACTTTTGACTTTTCCGAAAAAAGTACGAGAAGAATGTTTTTTAACTTATACGGCATGAATGGATTTTTAAAACATTATTTCCAAGAAGTTTCCTTTATAAGTTTTCAAGTTTATTTTTAATCAAATTATTTTTGTTTAGAATTGTATGAAATGTTAAGAAAGGAAAAGTGTTTTTGGAGCAGAAAAGATATTTTCCTCAAGAATGGAGTTCAAGTGTTTTATAAAAATTATTTTCCATCTAAGATAATAAAGGATTATGTTTATATACCTATTATTGCATTGATTTGATTATGTTGTGATGGAACTATATTTATTAATTCCTTTATCTTATATGAATTTTTTTATGATGTCATGATGTTTAAGATTCCCATTTCTATTACATGGGTTATGCAATGATGTATGATTTATGATTTTGTGGCACAATAAGAATGGTATCATTATGAGATGTGTGGGACCTATATCTCCCTCCAATTCATTGGGTAATGATTTTATATCTCATGAGATAGACATGGCTGGAACGGTAGGTTAAACTGGTTCAGTAAAACAGGACTGAAACAAGGAGTGAACTCGGTTCAGAAATGGACTTTGTCCACTAAGATAGTCTTGGCAATGAGTCTTGACTAATAAGAAATGATTATCTATGATTATGGGTGTATAACACAAAGTTTCATGTTTTACGTTGTGATTATTGGGATTACATTTCACTACTATGATTTATACCATGTTATGAAATTATGATCTCTTTTGCAGGTTAAGATTTCAAAAAGTTATGTGATTATGTATATGATGTGATTGATATTTCTTTTGTTTTCCCTTACTGAGAATTTGAGCTCACCCTTTTGTATGTTTTATTTCCCCAGGTCAGGAAGAAGGTTATTAAGTAGAATATGCCAAAAAGGGACTCTAGATATGACGAAATAAATGGGAGGCAAGGTAAATGATTTATGAACCATTTCTTTATGCTTTCCAGTTTCTAAAGACATTATACCTATACAGTCCTTTCATGGTTTTGTTATATGTTGTAATAAGTGTGCTTCAATTTTTATGTAATAACAATGTATGTAAAGTATGGGTCGTTATAGTTGGTATCAGAGGAAAGGTATAGACAACCTTTGCAAACTAGGATGTGATATCCTTAGTAAGAACCCTAAGGATAATTCTAAGCATAGAACACAATCTTAGTGTTTTAGAAATGACCATTAATAACCTAGGATAAGACCTTAAGTGTTAAATTTTATTCTTCATTATGTGGTTTTCCTATTATAATTAGTGTTGCTCACACTATTCTTCTTGGTTTTAGTCAATGGTTGGAACCCGAAGGAACCATGTTAATTCGGAATGCGTCGGGCAATTCAATGATTGTCCCCCTCAGCAACCAAACGTTATGTGAACTGGAATGAAAAATCTTGTAGCCATGATCACACAACTTTCTCAATCTAGAATCATGCATGACTTCCAAACGAGCAATGGAAGGAGAAACATTCTGTTTAATCCTTCATGAGACAGCATCCACCTTCATTCAGCGGGTCTACTGATCCATTAGTTGGTGAACAATGGATTAGTACTACTGAAAAGAAATTTTTAGTTCATCAATGTTCTGAGCATGATAAAGTCATCTTAGTAGTGTATCGTTTGGAATGTGATGCTAATAAATGGTGGAATCTTATTAAGAATACGAGGCAAAGGGATGAAATTGAGTCCATGGAATGGGACGAGTTCAAGAACATATTTTTCAATAAGTAATTCCCTCGCATTCTTTAAACAAAGATGGAGAAATAGTTTCTTGAACTGAAGCAAAAGGATGATGAATCTGTTGGTACCTATGAAGAAAATTTTACAAGACTTGAAAGGTATGCTTCTGGTATTATTATACAACCTGAGAGTAATATCGATCGATTCTTTAGTGGCTTAAAACCAAGTCTTCGAAGGGCCTTAGCCATGAGGGTCTTCAATAGCTACGAGGAAATCGTTCGATGTGCTCTCAATGTTGAGATGAAGATTAGAGTAACCCATCAGTCATATGGATTTGATAAGAAGAGGAAAATTGAATTCAAAGGAAAATCTAAAGAGCACACTAAAAAGAAGATGATCTTTCACTTATGCTCAATGTGTGAAAAGAAACATGGAGGGAGTTGTCTTAAAGGGACAAGTAAATGTTTCAAATGTGGAAAGGATGGTCATCTGGAATTTGAATGCCGTGATGATGGGAAGAAGATGTCTAATGATGCAAACAAAAGAAGGGATACACAGAATAAACCTACTACAATACAATGTTTCATGTTCCAGGAGATGGGACATTATCCCAATAAATGCCCTAATCCAAGTGTTGACGATGATGGTCAACGTCAACAAACTCTTAAGGCTAAAGACAAAGGAAACTCACATGAAATTTCTATCAGCGATGTGGAGTATGATAACGATGTGGTGAAAGGTACAAATACCATCCACTATAAAGTAGCAAATGTTTTATTTGATTCTGGATCCACCCACTCTTTTATTTCTTAATAATTTTCTAAGGGTATCACCGTATTACCTCAACAATTAGATGTTGAGTTAGATGTGACAACACCTAATGGCACAACAGTCGCATTAAAAGTTTATAATTCTTCTCTGATTGAAGTTTGTGGGAAAGTGCTTCCTGCAAATCTTGTGATCCTCCCTATAGTGGAATTTTATGTGATTCTTGGCATGGATTGGCATTCTCTACATGGAGCTCATATCAATTTCCAAAGAAGGGAAGTCACATTTCATATTCCAGATCAATCTATGATCGTCTATCGATGCAAGGATGAACATAACCTTCAAGTGGAAATTTCTTCCATTTTATGGGTATTGATTCCACTAAATGAAGGTTATTTATCTCAAATTGTTGGTGAGAAACTCAAAATTAAGAATATGCCCATTGTACGGGAGTTTTATGATGTCTTTCCAGAGGAATTACCGGTTCTTCCACCAAATTGTGAAGTTGAGTTTTCAGTAGAACTCGTACCGGGTGCTTTGCCTATTTCAAATACACCTTATAGAATGGCCCCAATTGAGTTACAGGAATTGAAGAAGCAACTCCAAGAGAATCATGAAAAGGGATTCATACACCCTAGTGCGTCACCCTGGGGAGAAGCTGTTCTATTTTTTAATAAGAAAAATGGATCAATGAGACTCTGCATTGATTATCGAGAACTTAACCAGATCACTATCAAGAAAAAATAACATCTCCCATGCATTGATGACTTATATGACCAACTACATGGAGCTCAATACTTTTCCAAGATTGATCTTCATTCAGGGTATCATCAATTAAAGGTCAAATGGGAGGATATTCCAAAGACGACTTTCTGTACAAGGTATGGACACTATGAATTTATAGTGATTCCATTTGGTCTTACTAATGCCCCTTCTATCTTCATGGATTTGATGAATAGACTCTTTAGAGACTATTTTGATCAATTTGTGGTAATCTTTATAGACGATATTCTTGTATATTCAAAGATCAAGGAAGAACATGAAGATCACTTGAGGATTATATTGAAGACCCTGAGAAAGGAGAAACTTTATTACAAATTTACCAAGTGTGAATTTTGGCTTAAAAAAGTTTCATTTTTTGGTCACATAATCTCAAAAGAGGGGATATCTGCGGATCCTGCAAAAACAGAGGTTATCGAAAGATGGTCGAGACCAACAACATTAACTGAGATCCGAAGTTTTCATGGTTTGGCTGGATATTATTGACATTTTGTGAAAGATTTTTCACGATTATCTAATCCACTCACCAAGTTGACTTGGAAATGAGTTATGTTTGTTTGGACGGAAGAATGTGAAGAGAATTCCAAAGAGTTGAAAAGAAGGTTATCCAGTGCACCTGTGCTCACACTGCCTTGTAGTGGAGAAAGGTTTGTGATCTATAGTGATGAATCCAAGAAGGGATTGGGGTGTGTTCTTATGCAAAATGATATGGTGATAGCTTATTCCTCACGACAGTTGAAAATCCATGAGAAAAATTACCCAACACATGATTTGGAGTTAGCTGTGGTAATCTTTGAATTAATGATTTGGAGGCATTATCTTTATGGAGAAAGGTGTGACATTTATAATGATCATACAAGTTAAAATTATATTTTCACACAAAAGGAGCTGAATATGCGTCAAAGAAGATGGTTGGAGGTGATTAAGGATTATGAATTCTCAATCCATTACCACCCTGGGAAAGCAAACAAGGTGGAAGATGCATTAAGTCGACAAGACCATACCAGTTTATCCATGATGAGGATCACAAAAGATCCAATATTTATGGATTTACAAAGGATGGATCTTGGAATTATAATGGAAGGGAAAAATATTATCTTTCTCAAATGAATGTTCAGCCATCTATACATGTGAAGATTATAGAGGCATAAAAAAAAGATGTCGAGTTACAAAAGAAGGTGAGAAATGTTCCTGAATTCAACCTTGATTGTGATGGGATAATAAATTTCAGGAATCGGGTTTGTGTTCCTCCCATCCCCAAATTAAAGAAGGAACTGCTGGATGAGGCTCGTAGTTCTTCATTCTCTATTCATCCAGGTAGCACGGAGATGTATAGGTACCTGAAGGAGTACTTCTGGTGGGATGGCATGAAAAGAGATGTTGCTGAATATGTCTCTCGATGCTTGGTTTGTCAGCAAGTTAAAGCTGAGAGACAGAAGTCTAAGGGGATGTTACAACCATTACCCATACCTGAATGAAAATGGGAAAACATCACTATGGACTTTGTCACAGGACTTACTAAAACATCCAAAGGCAATAATTCTATCTGGGTCATAGTTGATCGTTTTACAAAGTCTGCACACTTCCTTGCTATTAGAGAGGATTTCTCTCTGGATCAGCTTTCCAATGTATATGTAAAGGAAGTGATAAGATTGCATGGAGTACCACTTTCTATTATATCTGATCAGGATCCGAGATTTACCTCGAAGTTCTGGCGAAGTCATCAGCATACTCTGGATACAGAGTTGAGTTTCAGCACTATTTATCATCCTCAGACAGACGGTCAGTCTGAGAGAACAATTCAAACTCTAGAAGATATGTTGAGAGCTTTCTCTATAGATTTCAAAGGTGGTAGGGATCAACACCTACCTTTGGTGGAATATTCAGATTGCTCTTTATGATGCTCTCTATGGAAAGAAATGCAGGGCTCCAACTTGCTGGGATGAAGTTAGGGAAAGAAATCTATTAGGACCTGATCTCATTGATGAAATGGTAGAAAAGGTCAGATATATTCAACAACACATAAGAGCAGCTCAGAGTCGACATAAACGTTATGCCGACAACCGAAGCAAAGACCTAGAATTTGAAGTGGGTGATATAGTGTTCTTATGAATATCTCCCTGGAAGAGAGTAATGAGATTTGGAAAGAAGGGGAAGTTGAGCCCTAGATATATCCGTCCTTTCGAAATACTGGATCATGTTGGATAGGTAGATTACCGATTGGCGCTTCCACTGAATCTCTTTCATGTTCACTATGTGTTCCATGTATCTCTCCTGAGAAAGTACATACCTGATCCTTCACATATACTTAGCTCAGATGTTGTACCGCTAGAGCAAGATCTTTATTATGAAGAATAGCCAATAGAGACTCTGGATCGTAGCGAAAAAGTACTACGATGCAAGACCACTCGATTGGTGAATGTTTTATGGAGGAACCACCAATTAGAATAAGCTTCATGGGAGCTTGAGGATATGATGAGGGAGAGGTATCCTCATCTGTTTGTTACAAAGTGACGAATTTCGAGGGAGAAATTCATTTTAAGGGGGGTAAATGTAACACCCGATACTTTTATGTGAAATATTTTGTTTTTATGTTATATAAATCATCAAAGTAATCTTTCAGTACAAACAACACAAGCTTGGATTGCTTTACACGCAACCGCGGCCTTCCTCGATAGCTTGCGTCATACGCAATACCGAGTTTCACTAAACAACGATATGCTATTAAAATATTATTAAAACTAGCCGTTATGAATAGTATTAACCACTTTTTGAAATTTTATAAATTTTATTTTTCAAAATGGACTTCATTTTTGGATTCGGAATATCGAAATAAGCCTAGAGTGAAATTTTGGTATTTTTCTGAAAACTTTCAATTTTTGATGAATAGTGAAACTACTAAGTGGTAGTTAAAAAATTGAATTTTTCATAAAACATAATTTTACCGCTTCTGTGAGTGGAATTTCGAAAATCCGAGAGACATGGTTGATGTTAGTAAGTAAAATGTTGTTCAATGAGATGAAAATAAATTTTTGGTGAATAGTAACTTTTTAATTTTTTTCCACGGTTAAAAGTAAATAGGGTAAATAAGGGAAAAAATGATATTATTATTAACCTAACATTTGTCCTAATTCTATTGGACAAGTTTAATTCGACCAAAAACAACCTTAGAAATAAAATATGTCCATTTAGCCCCACTTGGATTATATTAGGACATTTATTATTAATTTATTTAAAGAAGGGTTAAAATAGTTAAAATCAATGTTTAATAAGTAAATTATTTTTAATATGGGGATATACATAACATAAATTCGTCTATAAATATTCATTAGAAATATAAAAATATTTCCAACATAATGGTATTTTATTTGTAATTTTTAGACAATAAATAAGTTAATTTATTTATGACACAAATATGATGCAGAAATTATGTTATTAATGAAATATTGACATAATTGATGTTATAAATACCCAAATATATGTAATTTGAGACTTTTTATGAATTCCACTACTTTTATTGGTTAACATGACATGTTATTATTGATTTAATTAACTTTGATCGAACTAATAATTCTTTTATGAGTTTCACAAAAATCAATTAATAAATAGTGTCAAAATTGACATAAAATAGTTTTTAAAACAAATATTATATTAGTAATTATTATTTTATTCCTGAAAATCCAAGGTTCGTCAAAATGACTTAGATAAGGTTATATATATTAATAATAAAAAACTTGGGATTAGTTTGGCTGCTTATAGTATGTTTATTAACATTATTGTGTAAGAAAACAAGAAGACACGGCAAAAGTTAAATTATCTAACTTGAAGTTATATCTAAATGATAAGGTTACAATTGATACCTAAACTTGTCTAAATTCTATTGGATGAGATTATTTAGACCCCTACCCACATTAGCTTCGAAATATATTAATTTGGAGTTATTAAAAACCGAATTTGGCTTTATAATAAAATAACATTTTTAGTTATTCCAAAGGTGCCCCTCTCCTCCCTTATAAAAGGGCACCTCCTCCCCCTCTTCCTCACTCCACTTTGAGCCTTCATTCTCGGCCAACCCCTGAAAATTTCTCCTCTCCACTTCCCTAGAAACATCCTAGAGGTTCTGGTCTTCTTCAAATACCTCTTTTAGTGCCCTAAAAGGAGGTCTCAGGAAAGCACTTCAAAGAAGAGGTAATGTCTGTTACCGATTCCTTCATCTTTATTTCTTCTTCTACTTCTTATTCATTAGTTGTTTCATTATGAAGTAATAACATCATTACCAATCATATACTGATATGTTATTATAAGTATGAAAAAAACCCTATTTCACCATCTATCCATCCTACGGAAAAATAAATCACCGCGCGTGCGTACGTACGGAATACCGTCTCCACGCCATGGTGAAATCTATTTTCCACCACCACCTTACTTGGATGGGTATAATGGTGTAAATAATGACTATATATGACTATTATAAAGTGATATTTATTCTGAAATAGTATAAATACACTCCAATACAATTCCATGATCATAGGAACGATATCATCACTTATGCGTACGTACGGAATACCATCTCCATGATGTGATGCGACTCGTTCTACGTGATCTTCATTTCATAATGATTATATAAATGAATTGAATTAATTAATATGATATATATTACACTAATACCATTCTGTAAATGAGGTATCTATAACATAAAGAGAAGAATAATAATTTATTCGACAAAACACGCATAAGAACAAAAAGTAACAAACACCCGAATGACAAGTTGTAATGACATATTACTAATAAGAAGCTATGAATATGACCATATGTGATATCATAACAAAAAGTATGATTCCAGAATAAGTAAATAACATTATTTAAACCATTATACAGGAGGTTCAGACACTTACGAAGCAAATCGGACCTAATGGAAGGGAAATATCACAATCTCATTTTTATCCGAGATTGTTTATACTTTAGTATTTACTGGGGTGTATTTTATCATCCACATCCAGGTTTCCTCAATATGTAATATTATTTCCATCCACCTACAATTTTTTAAATCCAATTTTACCCTTCAGTGTGTTTTTAGTAAAGGATATTAAAGGAATCTTTTGTCATTTTTCGTACGAGGTACTTTTTGACTTTTCTGAAAAAAGTACGAGAAGAATGTTTTTTAACATATATGGCATGAACAGATTTTTAAAACATTATTTCCAAGAAGCTTCCTTTACAGGTTTTCAAGTTTATTTTTAATCAACTTCTTTTAGTTTAGAATTGTATGACATGTTTAGAAAGGAAAAGTGTTTTTGAAGCAGAAAGGATATTTTTCTCAAGAATGGAGTTCAAGTGTTTTATCGAAATTATTTTCCATCTAAGATAATAAAGGGTTCTGTTTCTATCCCTATCATTACATTGATTTGATTATGTTGTGATGGAATTATATATATGAATTCCTTTGTCTTATATGAATTGTTTTATGATGTCATGATGTTTAAGATTCCCATTTTTATTACATGGGTTATTCAATTATGTATGATTTATGATTTTGTGGCACACATAAGAATGGTATCATTGTGAGATGGGTGGGACCTATATCTCCCTCCAATGAATTGGTTAAAGATATTATATATCATGAGATAGACATTGCTGGAATGGTAGGTTAAACCGGTTCAGTAAAACAGGATTCAAACGAGTAGTGAACTCGGTTCAGAAATGGAATTTTTCCACTAAGATAGTCTTGGCAATGAGTCTTGACTAATAAGAAATTATTCTGTATGATTATGTGTGTATTCCACAAAGTTTAATATTTTATGTTATGATTATTGGGATTACATTTCACTAGTATGATTTATCCCATGTTATGAAATTATGATCTCTTTTGCAGGTTAAGATTTCCAAAAGTTATGTGCTTATGTATATGATGTGATTGATATTTCTTTTTTTACCCTTACTGAGCATTTGAGTTCACCCTTTTCTATGTTTTATTTCCCCAGGTCAGGAAGAAGGTTATTAAGTAGAATATGACAAAAAGGGACTCTAGATATGATGAAATAAATGGGAGGAAAAGTAGATGCTTTATGAACCAGTTGTTTATGCTTTCCAGTTTTAAAGAAACTATACCTATACGGTCCTTTCATGGTTTTGTTATATGTTGTAATAAGTTTGCTTCAATTTTGAATTAATAACAATGTGTGTAATGCATGGGTCGTTATAGGTGATCGTCGCGTCGCGGAAGGGCATCGCGTCGTCGTGGAAGGGTGTCGCGTCGACGATCTCTGAGGCTTAAAGAATCACATGGATTTAATTATGATAATTAAATCCATGTTGATGATAAAAACCACAAAGGAATTTAAAATATTTTAAATCTCTTACCTCAAACAGTTGATCAAAGATTTTTCGCGGGGAAAGAACATCGCGGAATAAGCGTCGGCGTCGCGTCGATCTCCGGGGGTCGGGCATTCTTCGTCGCCCTTCGTCGGAGGCCGGCGTTCTTCACGTTCTTCGCGTTCTTCGCGTTCTTCGCGTTCTTCGCGAAGGAGGATGATGGCACATAATCTCCAAATCCTCTCAACAAATCGCACCCCAGAAGAAAGGTGTGTTGGTCTTATTTTATTAACATGCCAACGGTTTGAAAACAGGTTAAGAAACGAACAAATTAATTCATAGAATTAATTTCGATGAATTAACCTCCCAATTAATAGGAGCGTTTAATTGTTTATGAAAACTCCCCAGTTTACCTTCATTAAAAAAGGGTTTTCGCGGGTGCGTTACTTAGTGGAAAAGAAACGGTGGGGCTCGTGCGGGCCCCACATCAAAAATATCCTACCAAGAGGGTAGGATATTTTGATTTGTACCCTATCCGCTTTAACATAGCTTATGCAGCTTTAAGTGGCTTTAAGTGAAATAAAATAAAGTTTTTCATACCACGTTATTTTATTTCTTAACGTAAAGCCCAAAAATTAAAAACCACACCCGAGAAAACGCAACTCCAGAAGAGGCATTTCTAAGAAAACACCGGCGATGCCATTCCATCGGTGCCCTCAGAATTCGATTTCGAGCACCGTTTCAAAAGTTATAAAAAACCTGCTTGTTCGTTCACTGAACGTACCTGAGCCAAACATCGAAAAATGATTCCGGGAACACCGGGCATCGGAATCAGGTGTCGTCAGAAACTGCGTTCTTGTAAAATTTCAAAGAAAATTAAGAAAAAGATTTCCTTGAAATTTACAGGTCTTTACATAATCCGTTAAAAAATTATAAATAATTATTATCATAATATTAAATAATTCTATATTTGTGGGAAAAAAATAAATAAGAATCATATGTCAGATATCACAACTATGAATAATAAGTGGATATAGGCCCATAATGGGTTGGTTTTACTCCCTATTGCAATAAACATAGTGGAAAAATTCCAAAAGGGGATATGATCAATCTTCAATCCCATTAACATAGTATACACTATGTAATGGTGGATTGGTTTCACTCTATATTATCTCCCACCTTGTGAATTAGTTTCACTACCCATTCCAATAAAAATTGTCTACCAATCACTATGGCAGATTAGGTTCTCCATAAAATCTCATATATAGAATATATTTATATATAAATCATTATATAATACAATATATGGATATATAATTCAGATCCAACCCATAAATTTATGAAAATCCGATATATGCATTCCCCCTAGGGAAAAGTAATCATAAAAAAATTATAAGCATGATTTTACCAAGGGAAATGAAGTCAGATTCATTATTATCATTCCACGTATAACTGAAAAATGACACAAAAAAACTATGAATAGAATAAAGAATTTTATTTATTGAAAACATTTATTGTTGAGAATAGGAAATAAGTCTCAATCATGGAGTTGAAATGTATAAAACTCATGATAATGATCTTATGAAGAAAAAATAAAAGTGAACGAGTTGGATGAAACATTATAAAATTACAAAATAATATTTTTTAATATGGAATTCAATTAATGGTTTACATAAATAAAAATTTAATACCCTGTTTTTTTACATAAAATAATTTGTTTTTTCAAAAAAAATCCCTAGTGAATGAAATATTATTGTGGTGACACATATTATGAGGTAATAAATTATACTATTCCATCATTGATAGTTTTCTAAAATCATGAAATTTTAAAATGGGAAAACATGTATTTTCCCCAATCAATGATATTGTAAACGTGGTATTTTTGTAAGGATAATATGTACAATATATAAAATAAATAAATGGAAATAATATTCAAAAAAAGAGAGAATGTATAATTGAATTCATAACCCAATATTAATGAGGGTGTTTTCAGAATATCACTTTTTAATATATAAAGACACCTTTATTGAAATCCCATATCAGAAAAATATTAATAAAAGATTATTTAAATATATTTTAAGAAAAATATAGAATTAACATGACCAAACTGAAATATGTTCTTCTTATTTAAAGAATAACATTGGTAGTAAGGGACTACAAGGATAAAGATGTGAATCCATTATTTAAGAGGATGTGAATTATTTTTAACATAATTTCATCTACTAGAAGGAATAAAAATAATAAATAAGAAATATATGAATCAAATGCATTATAAAAATATAAATATAGGGTTCACAATATTAAATGAAATAAAAAATGCAAATATAAACACTATTACTCAGGAAAGCATACTGACATATGAATGACCCTTATAGTTTAGGGATGGGATCAATCATAGACCACAATAATGAAGCAAATGATAATGATTTAATTACTAAAGTTCCAAAATAATTTATGTCATTATATGTAAAGGGTGAAGTATTAAATCCATAAAAATGAATATTGGTGTGTAATGTCATAGAATACATCCTTAAATGGTGGTTGAGACATAAACCCCACCCTTGTTCGTAAATCATTCTATGGATGTCTTAACATCTGGAATAATAAAATTACTTTGAATCGATGACATATTATCAAACATATTCATATATAAAATTTTATATAGACTGTTAAATATCATATTTTATTTATTCATTTTATTGTTTTGGATTCTGTTTACATTATAATTGAATCAATTTGGGTATATTTCGGTTATTTTAGTGATCATAATTGAAATTTTAATAATATTATTACAAACTAATTTAATAAAACCATAAAAATTATATATAATTAATTTATTTTCGAATTATAAAATTATTTTTAATTTTGTTTCCTTTTTCATCCATGAATGAGTTTCATTATAATACTCAATAGGTTGTTAAAAAAACCCAAATATTAACATATTATACATTGATGGGTGACAGTGGTTATGTAATTAAAATATATCATTATAACATAAGTTTAAAAATAAAAATTTTTTTATGTTTCCATGTCATGTTTTATGCGTTTTTTATAAATAAAAAATCATTATGAATAAAATGATACTTCATGGAATAGATAGTATTCACAACCAATGTTTAATGCTTTTCCTTTTTCAATGACCAAGGGGTATTAGATTTATAATATAAATTAAAATTTCATAATAATAATTATTTTATTGATATAACAGTCATTCATTAATGACATTATTAAAAACTATCATCGGAGGCGGTACAGAAAATATAATACATCACATAATGGATGTATTTTTTAGTGTACTCTCACTAAAACTATTTTCAATAGTTTGTAGAGAAGAATAGATATTGGTTATTACATTAATATAAGAAAATATTGCTATAATTATTATATTTATTTCAGTATATATTTATTAATATGGAATTTATGAAAGAGGAATATTTATAATATATTATTTAGAAATGGTAAATGCTTACTTAGGATACTTGATCATCACTTTCTAATTTCACTAGAAATGATGGTATGAAGATAAATTTAAATATCATTGAATTATGGGTGATAAAAATAAACATTTATAAGAATTTTTAGTAGTGGTTTACGGCATATTCTTTGAGTTATTGTATCCTTAAAAAGGATGGACTGGTCCCCTATATAAGTGAAGTAATAAGGAACTTCTAGGAATTCTCTTATACCATCCATGATATTATTATAATGTTCTGTAGTTAATGACACTAGTAATTCATAATAATGAACTTTGGGGGTGATATTTTGTAATTAACCAGAGACCAAAAAATTTTATACATGTTTTAAACATGTATCATGATTTTTTCCATTGATTTAACATTTTTACATGTTGTTTTTAGTATGGTAACCATTTTTTCACAATGAAATTTATATTTCATTTAATGAATATATGGATACCACATGTTAACAATATTTATTTTCTAAATATAAATATAATATATTTTAAACAAACTCAAATATTACGTAATTTACAATTTTATTTTATATTAAAAAAATTATTATATAGAATATTTTTTTTAAAAAAAGATGTTTTCAAAATAATTTTTTCCTAATAGTATTTAGTATGGATTAATAAATAAAATAGTGTTAACATATTTATATATACTTTTAAAATTAAATTTAAATAATTATCTCAATTGGGTTTATTTAATTGATTTGTTAAAAATTATACAATATAAGTAAAAAAAGATCCTTAAAATAATAACATTACCATTATGATGGTCACTATAATTAATTATTAATGATAACAATTCATGGAACTTTTACATCTATCATGGATCCTTTATAGTGTTAAAAAAGCTCTAGTTCTAGTTCCCTCTTCATTGGTGGAGCTAAGTAATCCTAAAAAAGGTGGGCATCAATCTTCTGGTGCTTCAAATCAAGGGGTGGCACCAAAGTTGTGGTTGATATTTTCCTACTAGTGGTGAAGGTATTGGTGTTAAAGGGAAAGGGAGATATTGAAGGTTTCATGATGTTAGATACATTCTTTAATGTGTACCGAGAAGAGTTTTATTGTTATTATGGTGGTTTTTGGTGACCCTTGGTTGTGATGGTAATGTATGAGGATATGACATAGGTAGTCTCAGAGTTTGTATTCTTGGATGGTGTGAGGATATTCAGATGGAGTGGTTAGGTCCCCGTTTGTTGTACAATTGTAGTATAGTCATTTTCTAGGGCTTGCAACTATTATGTTCTATTCCTCTTGGTTCATCGTGTCTTTAGGTATATTGTCCACTTTTTCAATGCATTTTTTAATAGGGGTATTTCCATTTGGTTGTCGGGCCACTAATAGTTAATGCTATGTTCCTTTATCACTTTGGGTCTATAATGTGTTCTCCCTTAACTCAATTTAAATTTGATGTTATCTTTTTTCTATTTTCTAATAACGTGTATTTCCACCAATATATTATGTATCTATTATATAGAAATGATTAATGTTTTTTCATTCATGTAATATACTGATGTTTTAAAATGTATGTTTTTTCAAATTGAAATGTTTCAATATTCACCTATTGGTAAACTATATCCAAAAAATAAAAAAAAGTTTATCCTAAGATAATATTAGAATAATAATTCCTAAATTTATGTTATATTTATTTTTGAAATTCATTTTCATAAATTGAGAAATTTACTTTTAAATAAAATCATCAAATAAAATGAAATTCTATTTTTATAGTATAATAGAGTTTCAATGTATTAACAATTATAATTATTCTTTTCTATCAATTAAAACTACAACGTGTACTTCAAATATTAAAATGCATGTTTCTCTTCACCTTTAAATAATATTTTCATGATAATAAATGAAAATAAAATTAAATCAAAAAACAATAGATGAATGAATACATGATTTTGAATACATTATTTTGGGTTGAATGTGTGAATCCATAAAGAATTATACTTCCACTATATAATATCAAAATATTTATATAGATTGTGAAATAAAATAAATAATCTATTTTGGAATTCACATAAAAATACTTTGATGCATTGGATTCAATTATATTTTCATGAATCCAAGTATTATATGTCATCTATAATTTTTATATTTGATATATTTATTTGTAGTCTACCATTATAATAAAAAATATATCATATCAATTATATTAAAAATTCTAGGTTATGTGTATTGCATCACACATATTTTATTTTTTAGGAAGATTGTAACATTGGAATTTTTGTATGCCTATATAGTAGTTAAAAATGTTTTTTTTATTATTACACACATAGTTATTCAAAATTATTTTTACTATCAAATTATAATTTGGAAAAGTGAATAAATTTAATACAAATTTTCAATTAAATAAGTATTTCAATATTTCATTCTATTTAAAAAAAATCTATATAATATATAACATATATTGTAATTTTTTTTAATTAATGTTACTTTTAAAAAATATTTTTAGATCGTTTATGTACTAAAAGTTAATTTTGGAGGGAAACCTTTAGTCCACATTAATGATTGGGAAATAAAAAAATTTCATAACTTCATGTACATAATTTGAAACTTGAATATAATCAATAATTAAAATATAATAATTAGAATAAATTATTTTCACATATTATATAAGTCAATAATAATAATTGATTCTAATGGTTGGAAATGTATAGACATTGGAAGTACATAAAATTTAATGTGTATGATTCTCTCATCATTATAATTTTTAATGGTTTGCCTAAAGGGGGATGATTTGGGTGTTTTAATATAAATAGTCTTCACTAAGACATTATAATCTGTGTTCGATTCAATTGTAGAAATAAAATTCAATGATTCATAAATATTTTATCAATTTTATTTTAAAAAAATATTTTTATATTTATAACATATTCAATAAAAGTAAGATTATATTATGATGATAAAGTAGTGTATTGATGTAAATAGAGTATAACAACCATAAATAGATATGTTGGTTATGAATATAAATGAACAATGAATTTAATTAAATGTCCATCCTCCATATTATGAAGGGAATATTTTTCTATCTAGTGATATCAAAATGTTGATAATTTTATTGAATCATAGTGTATAAAATGAGAATCTATTGGAATTCATGTTTACATGACATAAATGGAGCACCAAATTTACCTCACTAATTGAAGATATGATTACCATTTTTTAATTTATAATAAAACGAAATATTTTGAACCCAATGATATTAAAAAACTAAATAAAAATACGATATATATGAAATAAATAAAAATGAAGTGTTTGGAAGTGATTTTAAATAATTACCCATAATTTTTTTTGTTTTTCCATTAATATTATAACATTATATTGATGTCCTAAATATTATAAGAGACGGTGAAATGGATAGAGGTACATGGATTATGTATATTAGGAGAAATGGAATTATAGATTAAGATATATAAGGTCATTGAAGGGGGGATCTATAAAAAATATGGTGGGGTGATATTGGAGGTATGAAAATTAATGAGAGGGTAATCTGTATAGTGGGGTTAACACATTTTTTGTATTATTATATTATATTTATATACTTATAAAACATACATAAATCATTTAAATCTATACGATATATACTCTATTAACATATAAATCATGTAAAAGACACACACACCCAAACACACAATGAAATAGATATATATATATAAATATATATATTTTCCGAACATGTATATACATAGAACAAGCATATATATAACCCTTATATTTTAGTGACCTAACCACGGATTTCTTGAAGCCAGTGTCTACTACTATTAAGTTGGAATGATTACAAGGAATCAAATCTCTATGGAAGAATAGTTTAGTTCCCTTAGTAAACCAGATACATACATGAGAAATGAATATAATAATTACAAAACAAATATTTTTTCATTCAAAATAAATAAATTCGAGGGTAACTCTAATCAATCTAGTAAATCACATCATATATTTCAAAGTAAATAACATGAATTCATATGGAAATAATGTGTGAGATAAAATTCTCAGTAAGGTTAAAATATACTAGAATTAGTGTATAATCCATGAGAATAGTCAATAAAAAAGGATAAATAAATTAACACACATGGATCACAATCAATAAATTTAATGAAAAATCAAAAAAAATATTAAATGGTAATAAATGAAAACATATTCCATTCAATAACTAGATAAGACATTTATAACCCTTTTAAATAAATGAACTGAAACACATTCCATCAAAATAACTAAAAATAGAATATATCCATATAAATATTGATGGAAAATCTCAGGGATGTATAATAACTGAAACTAATATGATGGAAATTATAAATAATTAGACGTTATGTTTCATAGGTTTATGATAACTTTACCATCGTGATCATTCATAATAAGGTTTATAAAATATTGGGTAAACCGCCATCTATGGTGGAATCCAAATAACTCTTCCAAGATGACTGGTGATGTATCACGGGGCTATTTATAACTAGGACCCACCTAGGACGTACCAGTCTAAAACATTCATCCTATATCAAATAATTTATTTAAAAATAATCTTTATCAAAAAAATATATTGAATAAAGAATAAATATTTATCAATATTTCTGCAAATATTTATATAACTGCAAAATTAGACACTTAATGTAAAATGGTATATGGTATATATAATAGTAAAATCTATGATAAATGATATGGAAAACTAGGGAAAATGAAATGATCATATGATAATGAATATTTTACAGGAAAAGAAGAAATCATGGAAGTGAATGTTAATACAAACCTTGGAGAAATTTTTCATAATTCATCCCTATGAATATTAATGATGGTATTAAAAAAATTCACCATGTTGAGTAAATTGAAGGGTTTTGGTCATTAATGAATAGAATTATTAATAAAATATCTTGTAAAATTTTTCCTGAGGAAAATATTCTTTTGTTTTGATAAATAATTTAAAAATTATTCTTTTTTTAAAATCCATCTTGAATAATAATTTCATTGATAATACACCATTTAATCTTTCTAATGAAGCGTCAGATAAATGATTCCAGATTAATATGTAAATTTTGTATGCTGTAAAAATAAACATTCAATTTTCAAGGTAAAATGGGTTAGAAAATTTCATTTTTCATAAACCGAAAAAAATAAATCATAAAATATATCTAAAATTAAAAATGGTAAGAATTTATTTACAAAATAATTTTTAAATAAATTTTTTAAATATTTTAATAAAACATTGTTTTTATAAGAAAATCTGTTCTTCGACAAAAGATAGAAAAGATGTCCAGGTTTCGTAAAAACATTTGTAAAACACATTGACAAAAAAAGAGTATAAGAATAGTAAAAATACTAGAAAATGATAATTAATAACTATATGAGATTAAAATTAATGGGTTTACTATAAAATGGTAGTATAATTTTTTTTAATGGAAATATGATTGTAAGATCATTAATGTTTTGTGGAGGAAAATAATCATTAAAATTTCAAAGTGTCCCATACCACTTAGAAATATTTTAAATCATAATACTCGTGAAAGAATAATATTAAATAAAAATTTTATATAACATTATGATAAATGAATTCATTATATCATATATAAACATTAGAAGTAGATAGGCCACAAAAAATATATAAGATGTTATGATGACTTTTTTATCACATATGTAAGAAAGTGAGACGAGATTTCCGTACATTGAGTTTCCATTCATGTGAATGTCCATTAACAACATGTATGATAAACGTATGTAAAATTAATACTTTATTTAGATAATTTTTCATGTTTATAAATATTTTTTTAATTTTAACTTTCTTGTATACATATACATAATTTTTTATGTTTATACCATGTTTTTTAGACTAAAATCATATTTTTAGGAAAAAACGAATTTGGAAGGTTCACGATGGTCAAAGTGGTCATTCCAAAACATATATAGAATGATAATAATAATATAATTACCATATTGTTACATCAATTATACTTTTAATATCAGTAATTTAAAATGGTTATGAAAAATGAACTAGTATTACAACAATGAATATGGTAAGTTGTAGGTATGCATGATTAACATTGTAATTTTTCAATGATCTATATGGAAAGAAGGAAAGTAACACGATAACATTATATAATGATAATTATTCAGTAAATATAATTTTATTTAACCATATATAATTATATCTATAATTCTTTTTATGTGAAAGGAATCACATCATGTTGACGAGGTGGTAGACCACACATCCACAAATGATGTTATTAGTTTTTATGTGTGTTAAAGCATAAGAAAAAAATGTTATATATGTATATATATATATAATACATTAATAGAAAGTTAAATATTTCATGAATATAATATAGAGGGTTTTTATGTCTCATATATTTAATTAAAACCTTCCTTTTACATTTCATGTATTCTTTGACCGAATCATATTGCTTTGAAGGGGCGACAGTCCACACATTCTCAAATGATGTTATCATATAAACTTATACTGAATATAATTAATGTTAGTTGTTAAAAATTGATTAAAAACGTTTCACTAAATAATAAATATCATAAATATCGTATATAAATATAATTTCCATCATAATGGCTACCATGAGAGGTGATAAGGGAAAAATAAACAATTATCATTATGTGAGGCAGTAGTTAACCATATATAGAAACAATATGTTCGTTACCCATTAAATGGATTTTTTTGAGTTTTTTTATAATCAATATCATATAAAATACATTTATATTTATTATAATTTGTTTTTAATAAAATCATATAAAAAGATTATTTTTGGTGTTGCAGAATGAAAATAGATATAAAAGCTTAAGGAAACATGTTGCATCTTAATCATATTACGTCATTTGTTGTGTAACAAAATAATTCAATGTAATTATTTATATCCAATGGGAAGAATAAATATTGCATGGAAGGATGTTGGGAATATATATGGGATGATATTGTCCAAACCAAAGTGGTTTGAGAGGTTTGAGTAATGGGGAGAAGATAAGTGATTTTATAAGGATCAAAAAGGGTTAACTTGTAATTTTTGGAAACATGTTTGGTGTACACATGTTCTTAAATAAACAATAGACATAAAAAATAGAAAAATTAAATAATTAAATTTTAATGGAAAAATTATGGAATTAAATGGGTTTGAAAAATTGGATATGTCATTTGGGCCCTCAATATGTAGTATTAGTCCTTTATTATGCATAATGTTACCTTAATAATTTTAATTAAAGTTAATCACTTGCACTATTATTTTTTGTCTAAAAAGATGGTATTATTAGAAATTATAAATAAATATAATTCCAAATAGTGAATTCATTCTTCCAAATTTCTACCATATATTTTTTTTAAAATAATATAAATTTATTCCCCATAACGTGATGAAAATTAATGTTTTTATGGTAAAAATGTCCCATAGTTTTCTCTATTGTAATCATAAATTAAAAACTGAATTTAATTACAATTACGAAAAATGGATTAATTGATAAATATATTATATAATTAAATGTTAAAACCAATTAAAATTTTAATTTATCCTTATAAATAAATTACATGAAAATGTAGTTTTGACCTAAATTCATGTGTTGTTAACTATTCATTAAAAATGCAATGTTTTTGTAAAATATAAAAAATACACCATAATATAATTATTGTGTTTCTATTTCAAATATGAATTAAATTTTATTTATATTAAATCAAATATTTTTTAAAATTACTTTGTAAAATCATTTATCCATTAAAATGCGGTAAAATTGCCTTTATAAAAATATATGTTTTTATGTGTAGAATAAAAGGTTTCATTATATGATTCATATCAATCAAAATGGATGAATATAATTTTTTTTGAATATATGAAATATTTATTTCAATATAATAATTCTGAAATTTTAATTAAATGTTTTATTCAGACAAAAACCCATATAGAAAAATAAAAATAAAAATATTTCTTTTTTGCCCAATTTTTTCTTATTTTCATTTTTTCATTAATTAGTAGAAAATTAATTTATTTATTTTATATAAATCATAAACATTCATATGTTATTTAAAAAAATTTATTACCACTAATATAACAGCTATGTTATAAAATAATATATTATATAATATTATTTTAAAATATATTGTTATTTAGTGAAACCCAGTCTTTCCTGTAAAGAAAGCTTTCGGGGAAGGTTGATCATGCATGTAAAACCAACTATCATGGAAGGCCAATCTAGCATGAAACACATGCTAAATCAATGTTTCATTCATTGTAATATATTGAATATATTTTTAATATTAAATATATAACAAATTACTTAGATATAATATTGCATTATGTGGTTGGTGTCGCATGTCATACACACTATCAAATACAAGGTTCTTACATTAGGGTTTGGGGGAATGAAATTTTACCCACCGCATTTAAATTGTAACCTCAAAATTTTAACTATATTAGGGTTATATATTATTTAATACTTCATTTATTTTTGAAATCCCACATTGTGAGAAGGGTTCATAAATCATCATATATAAAATATAGAATGGAAGGTAAAAAAGGCTATATGGACAACAATGTAACTAGGCATCTATGTTGGAGAACAGAAGTGTAAAATAGTGATATGTACATAGATTAAAATAAAAAATATTTATAGGAACTAATTGAGGTCACCAATCACAAAGTAGTAAATGATCAATAGAAAGTTGAGGGACTCAAATCCATAATTCTGCAATGATTTATAAGGCCATCATTTCAATAGAAAATAATTTATTAGGGATAAATTTTCTTTATAAATCATTTTATCAATTTGAGGTAATTATATAAAATCATAAGAATGTTTGAAAATGTAAAAAATTTATGTGTTTATATTTCATATGATCCATCCTAAATTTTGGTGATGCTTCAATCAATTTACAATTGATTCAAAAATTAATAATGATGCATGATGCAGAAAATTATTTTTTAAAAGTATATAATTTCCCATAATTGAATAAAAAGTATGACTATTTTTCATTAACTATATTAACAAGTAACATGGTTAATATTTTATTATCTAATTCTCAAAATGGATACTATTGGTTCATCATTAAATTTAGACATTAACATGTTTAACTAAAAACAATTAAAATTTTGCAAGGCCATTAGATAGATCAGTTGTTGGTGTGAAAACCTTATCATTCTTTGTTGTTGGTTCAAGACCCACAACCTTACTATATTAGATTGGTTGTGACCATGCTTAGAGTTTGTCCTTTTAAAAAAACATATTAATATAATTTCAAAATTAAAAATGAAGGACATCCTGGAATAATATTAATCACTAAATAGCATTTTAACATTTGTTTTCAATACTAACCTAACAAATACATTAATGAACCATATATTTACACATAGATACTTCTTTAGTCTAGAGTTTATCCAATAGAATAGTTCATTGATTCGGGTAATTTCATGACTCTCCACATATACAACAACGAACTATAAAAGATTTCATAGGATGTGCTTCATTTCCTTCTATCATACTCTTCATTTTTCTTTATAAATATATTACTATATATACTTTCATCCCACTAAAATTGAATTTAATTGTTCCATAGAGACACTATCATGTGTGATTCCTTCCACACTTCTCACATGTTTCACATCAGGCCTTCTTTACAGTATAGTCTCTGCCACTGTATCTCTTATCAACCTCGTTGATTCTCTTATTTGGTGTGTTCGGGAGTTGGTAATGGAACATATTGTTAATCATATTTCTAGGAAACCGATTTGGCATAAAAATGATATCCATTACTCCTACTGAAACATTATTTTACTTCCCATTTTCATATCCTATTCCACATTGTTCTATATTAACTCGAATCCTTTGTGTTACATCCATTGTGAAAAACAGATAGAATAGTGCGAGAAACAATAGTCATAATGAGAAAATTTTATAATTATATATAATGTATCTAAATAGTGACACCATATTTTTTAAATATAAAATACCTTAGGTTAAAACTATAATATTCATTTTTATAATATATTCACATCATTCATAATGGTTTGTAACAAAAATGTGAATTATCCTAATAATTTACCCAAGGAGTGTTAAAATTAGTGCATTGTAAGGCCCAATTTCGTTTATTATGTTACCCCAAGATTGGTTCAGAACACCTTTTCTTTGTTATTATTCCTTGTTACATGTTTTCTAGAACAACATCCACTTGTAGCATCCAAACATGGATATATTGCAAAGAATACCAACATAATCTCTATATTAACAAAATTCAAGGATATTAGTTTATACATATATGGAAATCTATTGTTAGGGTATTGTTATCTAATATATTCTTTAGTAATCGTATTCTTGTGGTTGATACTAAACATCCTTTGAAACAAATTGTTGTGAACTGTAGAATGAAGCTAGTGTCTCCTACTATTACATTTGTATGATTATGAGGAATAAAATAACAAAGGAATGATAGTTCAGTAGTGTGGATAAACTAGAAACATAGATAAGAATTATATAATCTAATTTGAAAATTCTTTATAAATATATAAATATGAGGATAAGTCCAATCCATATAGTCAATACTTGCATATATTTCATTGTAAGATTCTTGGATCCCTGGGGAAAGAACTATAATAAGGGTGAGATAAAATGCTCAGTAAGGGTATACTATAGTAGTTTCAATAAATAATCAATGAGAATAGTTATTATAAAATGTTAAATAAGTGAACAACCATGCCACATAATAAATAGACTGAACGAAATTACAAAAACAATAAAAAAAGGTAATAAATAGAAACACATTTGATTCAATAACAAGATAATGAAAAATTAAATTTTCATCATATGAAACTAAAACACATTTTGTCTAAAAATATGAAAATTAAATGTATTAGTAGAAATGTCAATATAAAATCTCATTAACAAATAAATATTGAAACTAATATGAGTGAAATTCATAATTATTGGAAGTCATGTTTTTAGGTACATGGTACCTTTAACATCAAGACCATTCAAAAGGTGGTTTACAATATATTGTGTAAAAATCCATCAAAGGAGACTATCCAAATGAAGCATCCGATGAGTCTATGGATTCATCAAGGTGATATATATAACCAACCCCCACCCATGTTGTACAAGTTGAAATATTTCCTCTTATATCAAATAATTGTTTTATAAATGTGGCTTATCAAATTACTACATTGAATAAATAATATATATTCATCAATATATACCCTAATAATTAAATCACTATCAATGTAAATATCTTCTGAAAAAACATATATTGTTTAGGAAATAGTAATATCTTTGATAAAATATGTGGACAATTTTAAAAGATTCAACTATCATATGAGATTGAATATTTCAAGGGGAAAATGAAATTAAGGAAGTGAATGTCAATATTACCATTGGAAAAATTAGATGTAAACGAACCATATAAATATTAAGGTTTGAATCAATACATCATACCCCAACTAGAGTAAAAATATCTATGTTGTCATAGATGCATAGAAATATTATAAAAATATTGTTTAAAAACATTCTTGAGGAAAATATCATTTTTTTAAAACACATTTGAAATTAATTTTATAAAAAATATACTTTTAAAAATATTTCAATTAAATAAAATCCTTTTCAACCTACTATTGAATCATCATAGAAATGATTTTGGATAATCTGTACATGTCGTATGTGGGGAAAATAATCATTCTGTTTTCATAATAAAAATGGTTATGAAATTTATTTTTACAGAAAGTGAAATTTATATTCCATTAAAAACATTTGTAAAATAATAAAGATTAAATATTTATTTACCAAATATTTTTGGAAAATTTTCTACAATAATTTTAAAAAAAATGGTTTTTAGAAAGAAACTGGTTTGTCCCCTAAAGAGGGAAATGGTCTCAAGTTATCTTAATAAAATTAAATCACATTAAGTAGGAAAGAGTTCAATAATGGAACTAATAAATGAAAAAGGTCATTAATTAATAGAGGATTGAAAAATAAAATCATTTATTGAACAATGTTAATATAATATCATTGAATAAAAATACCATTAAAAGATCATTTATGTTATTACTGAGGAAAATAATCATTAAACGATACAAAGTGTCCCATACCACTTTGAGATAATTTAAATCAAAAAAATAATGAATGAAATAATAATAAATGAAATACTTAATTATCTTGGATATAAAGGATTTCATGATACAATATATAAATATATACAGTAGATACAGCACCGAAAAGACGTAAGTGGTTACCATGAAATTTATATCACGGATGTAAAAAGTTAAATGAAAATCATTTACCTTGACTTTCCTTTCATATCAATGTCCTTTGATTTCCTATATGATAAAATTAATATAAAATTATACACTATGATGATCATATATCATGTGTATAATTACTTTTATACCACCTTTTACTATTTTATATATAACCATATAAACAATTATTTTTATGTAATGTGTTTTTATCAAATATAGTTTATGTGTCAAAAATGACTTTGGTATGTCAACTATGGTAAAAGTGGTCATTACAAAACATTTCTATAATTAAAATCATGCAATAAATGTAATATTTTTAAATAAAATTTAATTTTTTATGAATAATCAATAAATACTACTATTAAAAACTAACTATTGTAACACTCATTAAGACAGTAACTTTTACGTATGCAGGGGTAATTCTAATTTTTCAATGATGGTTATTTAAAATGGGAAATTAACACCATAAATTTAATTAATGATAACTATATCCTAAATAACATGTTATTTAATAATATATAATTATATATATAATTCATTTTATGATAATTGAATTACATTGTGTCAAGGAGGCGGTAGTCCACACGCCTCCAATTTATGTTATCATTTTTTTAGTATGTGAATTGATAATAATGAAAATTATATAAAGTAAATATTCAGAAAGTTAATTATGTATGCAATACCATATATAGATTCATTATGTCACGTAGTTTTATTAAATCCATCCTTTATTTGTTCTATCTATAGTTACGATGAATCACATCGTATTAAGAGGGTTGTAGTCCGCAATTCAACAAATGATGGAATCATATTAATGTAAAATGGAATGTATTAATGTTATGTGTTATAGAAGAATTAAATGTGTATAAATACATATAAATATCATAAATATCACATATAAGTAGTTTTTCAATCATAATGTCCGCCATGAGAGGTGTTAAGGGAAAAAGAACAATCATTGTTTCAGGAGGCAGTTGTTTACCATACATGGAAACAATATATTATTTACCCATTAGATGAACATGTGTTTATGTGTACAAAAAACCCTTATCATAAAAATACCGAAGAATATTGAGTGATTTTTTTATAAATGAAATGAACAATAATATTAGAGGGGCTGGAGAATAGAAATAAAATTAAAAAACAGATGGAATTTTGTAACCTCTTTATCAAGTAACATATTCTGGTGTGTACCAAAATGATTCCATGGAAGGATTGATATCCAAATGGAGGATTAAAGAATTTGGTGAGGGATTTTTGGAATCTATAAGTTTAGATATGATATAATTTTATGTGGATTGATATGTATGTGGAATGTGGAGAATTTGTGGCCTTTTATAGGAAAGGAATGGACTCACGTAGAATTTTTTGAAACAAGTTTGGTGTACACATGTCATAAACATGAAAAGTAATAAAACACCAAAAATATAAAAAATATGTAGTTAATATCCTAATTATTGAAGGCAATGGGTTTTGGACAAGTGTCTATACCATTTGGGACCATATGTTAATGGTATATTCCATTACGAATCTTAATTTTAACTTAATAATTTTAATTTATTTTAATTACATTCATTAATAATTTTTTTACAAAAAAAGTTTGCATTAATTTACATTATAAATTATTCTGATTCCAAATATGGAATACATTTTTCTAAATTCTAATCACATAAGTGGTATAATTTAATATAAATTTAATCTTGCAGATGAGATGACAATGCACGTTTTTAAAGTAATAGTGACTAATCATTTTCAATGATTTAATAGTCAATTTCATAGTGAAATTAATTTTCTTTAGCTTTATTTAATCAATTTATTAAAATATTACATTTTTTAAAATTAAAAAACATTAATATTTCAATTTATCCTTATAAATAAATTAGATGAAAATGCAGTTTTGAAATATAATTATGTATTTTTAACTATTCATTAGAAAATTAGATGTTTATGAAACAAAAAAATTAAACCATTGGTATTTTTTTTGTTTATCATTAAAATATTATTATTATTTTCATATTAAATAAATTTAACTGTCATAATTATGATTTAAAATTGATTCTCCATTAAAAGGTTTAAAAATTGCATTTCTTAAAATATTTGTTTTTATGTGTGAAATATGGATTATTCTTATCTCATGAATTTTAAACATATTGGTGAATATAAAAAATATCCGATTTAATATAAGAAATATTTATTTTGGTAAATTAATTGAATAATATTTATTAACAATTTCTATTAAGAAGAAAATATTTTGTAATCTCAAAAATAAAACTATTTACTTTTATATCCAACTAGTTATTATTTTCAGTTCACAATAATTAGAATCTCATTTATTCATTTTGTTTTTATATAGATCATAAATTTACTTAAGTAGTTAATACTATTAATAAAAACAAATATAATTACTAGGTTATATCATATCATATTTAATAGTAATGTTTTAAAATACATTGTTATTTGATGAAACTCGACCATGCGTATGAAACATGTTTTCGTGTAAGGTATCACTTGTGTGTAACATAACCAATCGAGAAAAATCTCTCTTATATTTAATGCATGATAACTCGATGTTTCATGAATTTATATATATGGAATATATTTTAAATATTAAATATATTATAATGTATCTGGATATTATATTACCTTTTGTCCTTGGTGTCGCATGTCATACGTGCTATCGAATACAAGGTTCATAAATTATATTTCTGCTGTGTCAAATATATGATCACTATATACATATTCTCTATTCATATATAAATATATATATGTTATATAAATTATTTTTATATTATTTTTATATTTTATATATTAGAAAAATTTATAGGTATTCATCATGAGATATAACTAATATTTAAGAATGAGTTTTTTATGTTAGTTTAATAAATATACAAGAAATAAGTAGTAACATGTAAATAAAATATCTATTAGATTAGAGGCTATGTTTTATATATAATTCATTAATATAAATGTGATGGAAATAACTGATATTCCTCAAAAATTAACAATCACTATTAATTACACTCAAAATATACATATTCTATATTTTTTGTGTAATAAATAATAAAACACTTGAAAAAAATTCTGGTAAGTGTCCTGTACATTATACCTTAATATAGTTCAAAAAAGAAGTGAATAATCTTTTAATTGTGTATGATCTAGCAACCATTAATTTTTATAGGAAATATTAAAATATTCATGTTTTAAACTTAACATAGAAATTATATATGAATCATAATATCAATTATAACCACATTGGTTTTTTAGAAAAAAAAATTATTGTTGAAAAACGTGTTGGATATATAAAAAATATATATGAACATTACTGTAATGAAATTTATTAACATTAATGTATTAAATGTAAATTTATATATGAATAGTAAAATATTGTATTTTGAATGTAGATTGTCAAATGAAATGGTAATATTTGTTTTAGGTATATTTTTCGTGATTTCATATATTGTTTTTTATTCTTATAAATGACTAGTTGTGTAGCCGGGCCAATATCAAAATAAAAATTAAATATTAATAGAGGATTAATATTATGAAAAATAAAATTATATTAAATTGAATGTTAATTGATCTGAAAATGCACTATATATGTATAAAAATATAATGTGCACCATTATAGAATTCCAATAAATCTGTGAAAACAAGAAATCGAGTATTCTGAATAATCATAAAAAATTATTACATTTATATAAAAAACTTAAATACATATGAGAGGGAAATTAATTTAGTTGGAGTAAGTCAATGAAAATAATTTATTAATAAATACCGAATTTATAAATAGTTATTTTCATAAATTCTATGTTGTTTTTATATTAATAGTATTGAAAATAAAATCATTGATCACAATTACGTTAATTTGAAAGGATTTATAAATACTTGTATCTATATAAACACACTCTAAAAAATCATTAAATGATGAATGAAATATATTGTTTTGTATTTGAATAATATAAAAAACCACAATTACATGAATAATTATTTAATACAATAGTTTGAGGAAAATAAATATCACTGAAGTAGTTAAAATAAAAGGGATTATATTGTCTATGAAAATTTAAATAAAAATAATTCATATTGAATTATTTCTTCTAACCTATATGCTAGTAAGTGCCCAATAGATATTCATAACAATAAAAACTCCATAATTTTAATGAAAATGTTTGGTTTCAATTACAAAAAACATGATTCCCCATAAATAGCTACAATAGTGAGAAATTTTTAAAAACTAACATGTAATACAAAAATAAATGGGAAATAATGTCTAAAAAAGTAATTAAAAAAGATTATAATTATATAATGAAAAAATAAAAAATTGAAAAATCAAAATAAAAATTTTAAAATATATTATTCTTTTATCACATAATAAGAATAAACCATTTTAATCCACATGATTCCAAATTGATATTTTTTTATCCTTGTTTATGAAATAAATTAAATACCATTACATGATTGGAATTTTATAATCCATTATTTTGAGGTTTGTAAATAATTAAAAACAATATATATGATACTGATGTCATAAATTTGAAACTATTGAAAAATAAAATCCTTGAAACCATGTGGTCTCTGATATTATATACATGTGACATTGATTTAGGGTATGGATTCAATTTTTGAAAAAAATTTATAGCCAAAAAACCTTTTATATATATATATATGAATAATTTTTGATATCTATGTCCACTAAAAAGTGGAAGAAAATGAAGAAAACTTGATTGAAAGAAAAATATAATTTCAATGATGTGAGGGAAAAAGAGAAACTTAATACTTCTTCACATTATGATTGTATATAAAATAAGTGGTTACATTTTTTCATTATAAAGGAATGGAATTGAAATCATTGTGATGTTATGAATAAAAAAATAATAATAATGAATGATTTTATATATGTGGAGAAAGCAAGATGAAGATAGATGTTACCGTATATGAAATGTGATGATGGGAATTTGACACACATGGATAAAAGTGTTGGGAAGAATGCCTAGAGATTTCAAGGAATGAACATAATATAGTGATGAGTATAGAATATTAATACCAAAAATTTATTATTGGTGGGATAAAGAAGGGAATTAAAGGACATGTTAAATTCCTCTGACACATCTAGTGGATTATTGTATATTGGGGTGAATTTGAGTGTTGGTAGATATATTGGAAACATAGGTTCTTAGGTGTGAATTATTAATTTTGTGTTTTAAATTAAAATATACATTAAAAATGTTGTTTGGAAGTAAATTCAGTGTTGATAATAATGATAATGATGTGGGGTTGTGTTATACAATGATAGATAATGGGGATTTGGAGGTTCAATTGAGGTTGAGGTGATGAGAAGTGGAACCAATGGTAGATGTGAAAATTTAGAAGTGGGATGATTGGAATATATCAAGAATGTGGTGGAGGCTATAAAATTGTAGCCAAAAATTAGAATCTAGGGTGCAGTGTTCATGGATATGATTGTGGAGGAAACTTTATATTGTAGACCAACATATCCTATTGAGTGAGAGGTGAAAAATAAAATTAGGGTAGGAAAAGAGGATGATAATGGATAAAAAATTATAGGATGATGGAAAATAAATGGTGTATAATTTTGGTAGAACATGGATAAAGGAAGAGAAACATGAATCATGGAGAACATAATATCAGTATAGTACTTTATTAGAGAAATTTTTTATTCATATGGGAACATTAATTATTCAAGAAAACAATATAAGAATTCTATAATAAATTTAGATTCTTATTATTTTGTTTTTAAAAATATTTTTTTTTCAGAAAAAAAATTAACCATGAGGTGAACATATTAGTTATCTAATGTCATAAATTATAATGAACAATATTTATATATATATATATGATATGTTTTGACCCTCTATTTATACCTACAATCTTAAATGATATATTTTAAAGGTTATATTATATTATGAGGATTTTTTTGGTTTAGTATCACACATATGACAATTATTTGACATAATATTTATTTAAAAAAATAATTTGGGGAATTTTTGGTCCTTAAATTCTCTAGAAAAAAAATTAATTCTATCTATGAATATTATTAATTCATGTGATGAGAGTACTTTTTACACTGATATCCAAATTAATCATGAATTGGTAGATGATTGTTGTTATATTTAGTATATGAAGGGATATTTCTTAATTCACAATTTGATATGGCACCTACGTTAAGATAGATAGTCCATTCATAATAGAATATATGTAATTGAAGAATAGATAAATATATAGGGGGTATAATTTCTGAAAACTGGATGAAGATTCAAAACCCATGTATATAATAATTATATGACACTATAATTTTATTATTTATATCACAATACCAAAGAGCTAAAATCTTACCCACTCTAAGACATCAAAAAAATTATATCCAAATGTCACTATCTACATCAACAATAGTAATTTTATAGGATTTTCCATATTCTAATTATCAAGTAGGTTATTGGTGTTAGTTTTCTACTTTAATCCTTATATTGCATCATTGGGTTGTATAATATTTTAAATTCTCACACATAAAATAGTGAAACATTATTGGATCCTTAAGATGAAAATTATCATTATTTGTTGTATACATATTTTTCTTTAATATCATAATTCTTTGTTTCATATTCTACTATAAGTAATGTATATTATTATCCCCATAAAGTTATTTCCTTACTCTTTTTTTCACAATGTCATTCTATAGGTTGTTGAATATTATTTCACTCATCATTTTCATCACATGTGTTACCATGAAACTCCATACATATCCTTTTTAGTGTGTTGATGGTATCAACTATACAAACATGGTTTATCATATTTTATGATTGTTCATTTTGCAAAATCAATAGATTTCTTAGTCTATATCTCTCTTTAATTATTTTACCATTTATAAAATCAATCCATTGTTCCTTTTGGTAATCATTGACATACTTTATTTTCGTTCCATCTCTTATTAAATCTGAAATGGGTCAATATGATTGATGAACAATTATCAGGATTTGAAATCTATCATTGATAAAAAATTCAAGTTTTACCTAAATAAAACTCACTTAACAAGACAATTAAGATTGCCAAAAAAAATTTAGTTCGTGATATAATACGAATTTTTTAACATATATCAACCAAAATTTGACATCTATAATCTATAAATCATCATATATCATACGTAGAAGAACCCTTATCATTCAAAATTCCTAATAGTTCATCATATATTGAGTAATATTGTAATTCTCAACCAAGACCCTCATTTTAAAAATGAAATAAACAATTCAGATCGGTTTGTAAATATCATATGATTTTTGAAATAATATTCACTCATAGATTCTAGCATGGTGTGTAACCTTATCCTCTTAATCATACATCCAATTAATGAAAAATTCATTTTCCAACTGTCTCTTCTCTTATTGATTACCCAAGATTCATCTATTCCATAATCACTACCACATAATAGAATACATCCAATAATTTAATTTCAATTTAAACAATATTCTTGAAAATTTACTTAAAATCATATTATGTAATCATGATGTAATAATTATCTTTTAGACATAACCCTTATGTTTTAACTAAATTAATATAATAAAAATCCCCAAAAAAACAAATAGAAAAATGTTAAAAAATTATTATATACTATTTTTAAATAATCTATGATGAAACAAGATAAACACTTCATTATTTTACATTATCTTTATAAACTAATCATTATATATCACAATAATATTTCATAACAAAATGTACCTTTTTTAATGAAATTAGGGGAAAATTACAATGGAAATCTATTTTAAAAAATATGTTAACTTATCTCCATAATAAAACTCTTCATTTTCCCCTCTATAATGAAAATAATTTATACTTATCCTCTCAACATGGGTAAGTTAAACATATGAAATATGTGATTTTAGATTCTTAGTAAGGGAAGAATTAACAATAAGTCATGAAATATTATATCATTATAATATGAGAAAAAATATCAAAGAGACATTTAATCTTTTAATCATTTGAAAAATATAGTGCTTTCAATAAATCCTAATGTACGGGCATGCAATGTTAGTAGAACAAACATGTAGTGGGCCTTGAGAGTGTGAGATTTGTGTGACAACCTAAACATGTAATCTCTGATTTGGTGTCATAAACACATAAATTACATAATAACAATTATATTATCATTGAACTCCTAGAAATAGCCATCCAATGCAACAAAATCTACAATTAGTATTGAATCTATAATATCAATACGATATTTTCAGTTTAGAAATTTAGATAATATTGAATCAACATAAACTAAAAAATCAATCTTCTTTATGTCAAATAGATATTTTTCACCATTATATGAAAAACTAATTAATCTATAATTTCATTTGAAAACCCTATAAAATATATCCACACATGTAATCAATTTAAATAGTATTTATAGCGACCTGACCCTAGAAAGACCAGAACCATTGTATTCTATTGATTAAATTAGAATGATTAGAATGAATCAAATCATAATGGATTAAGAGTTTTGTAACCCTGGTAATCGTGAAAAATATATGAGTCATGTATTAATAATTAATAAAATAATTAGAAGATATTTTTTTCTAAAAAAAATCTATTATATAATTATTCAATATTGTATATCCCTACCTATATTTCATTGTATTCTTCATAGACTTATGTGGAAATGAAACATAATAATGGTGAGAAAAAATTATCATTAATAGGAAAATATAGTGGAAACAATAATTAATCAATGATAATAATAATTATGGAATGGTAAATAAATGAACACACATATCATATAATCAAAAAAATGTGATGAAAGTGCATAAAAAATATAGATAGGTAAAAAATGGAATCACATTAAATCCAATTTCTCGATAAGAAAAAAAATATGTAAAGCTAATAAACTAAAAAACATTCTATTTAATAATTCAACATAAAATGAAATGAATCCATAAATATGAAATGAAAAATCTCATGGATAAATAATAAATTACTCTAAATGAGGGAAATGAATAATTATTGGGTGTCATGTCTAATGAACAAGACAACCATTACTATCAAGACAATTAAATAGATGGTTTAAAACTAATGATATAAAACCATTCAATCTATGAAGGTTATTTGACTCATGAGAATCTTTTTATTCGTTAAGGGGAAATATAAATCATTGGCACCACCCATCATTTAATGTACAAATCATTCATCATTTAAAATAGTAGAAATAAAAAATCATTACTTATCAAAAATCTATAACGAATAATGCAGACACAATTATAAACATTTTCCCATAAAATGGATGGGGACATGAAGTATCACTATATAAGAGTATCAAAGTCCTTAGTGATTGGAAAGGAGGTTTCTAAGGATGAGAGTACCTCAGATGTTTTGGTGCTTCTTCAAAGTGGGTGAAGATATGTTCACTGTTGATTAGTAGAGGGAGATTCCTCCAATATTTGAGCATTCACATCTGGAGATGGAGGATACTCTACATCCTTGGATGTTCTGAGCGGAAGAGTCCCTCGATGGACCCATATGATAGTTTTCCATGGTTCATGACAAGAGTATGGATATAATCATGCACTCGTGTGAGGAGATGATGGAGGATGTTCTGTAGAATAAGGCGATAAATGATGATGTTGTTGAACTCATTGGAAAATTTCTATGTGTGGATAATATTAGGGTGTAAGGTAATGAGGTTGAAATGATATACCACATACTGATCATCACTACTCCATCCACAAAAACAATTCAGAGACATAAAAAAATTAGTGAAGGTGGACTGAACACCAAAACAAACACTAAAGTCACATCCTCAAGGGATTACTAGTTTGGAATAAGTATTAGGAGATAGTCGAACACCTTCTCTAACCAAAACTGTTATAAGTGCTCAAAGTTTTTAAAACAATGAGAACCCCCTGAGTTCCATAAATCAAAAACAGTGTAAAATACCTCTCAAGATTATTTAGGTAATAATTACAAGATGTGCTATCTTACATAGGGTCCTTAGTTGTAATTGTAATGGACGAATCCTAAATGGGTCCCTCAAAAGAACCAGGAAAATGGAGGTATCCTACATGGGATCCTAAGAACGATACGTACGTAAAAATATCATACATGGGACTCCCTAGATTGTCACATAGGAAACAGAATCTCTCAGGGTATCCATTGATGTAACTAGTATCATGGCCTCATAGGCAAGAATGGAATGTCTCAGAAGGGAACGCCCTCAATGTCAATGGTAATGAAAGATAGCTCATAAATTATCCTAGATTAAAGGTATCAACAATGTTGTTCTGAACTCCCAACCAATCATTCAGGCCATGTATCACTCATAGGAGACAACTGAAGATAAAAATGGAGGAAGAACATATCATTTTCGTTAAAATCCACAAAATACCCCTTAAATGTTCTCAGATCACTTCACATGATCCAACATTGTGATCTCCCTAGAAAACTGCTAAGAATGGACTACTATAGGGTCTCTAACTGACACTAGGGTAAGAAAACATGAAAACTAATCAAATTGTTACAAGGAGAAAGTACATAGTGTGTCCCCATGAGTACATGATGTGTGATCCTATAGCCCCACCTGAGAATGTTCCTCCACTTTCCTCGGCCTATACAAGACCCAAGTATACAATGTGTAATAGGGGTACATAGAGTGTACCCTACACGAGGTATAGAACTATGTCACTCAACTAGGATGGTCATTTATGTGTGAAAGTTGTGTACTTTTACATGGTGTTCTACCCACACATGGTCATTCCATGTTTTCTACATGGTCATGTACCCCTACATATATAGACAAGCCTAGGTACTCAGACACACATCTAAGTACTAGTACAGGGCATGGATACCCAATAAAAGTCATATACTCCTTAAAAACACTCCTTCCCCAAACAGGAAGAACACATAGCATGTCCTCGAATCCACATGTCGTGTAACATGTTTTCCCCAAATATGACTGAAAATTTCATTTTATTATCAAAACACTTTTGAGGAGAAATGTGAGAAACCACATAGATAGTTGAACAAAGAATAGGAGTACATATGATAAAAGAAACAACTGAGGAAAACCACCAGACCTACCCCACCCCAGCAGATAATCCTGTAGAAAAGCCTCACCGATGGATGCCCTTCATCAAACAGTCTCATTCAGAAGTGCACGGGCACGGTATTGATGACAAAGCCATACCCTCTCAGCATCCCACTCCAAAAGGCCTGCAGCAATAAAGGATTCGTGCTCTGGTCCCCCTCTGGCACAGGTCGATGTAGCAAGATGGAAAAAACATCAAAGAACTAAACAAATGAAAACAACCAGAGACCAAGGGTAGAATCAAATCCAACCCTCTCAACATACCTGTCCAAATCCACCATTAACTAGGGTCAATAAAGAGGAACTTAATATTACCTGAATCTCTATCCCTGAAAATTTTCCATGATAAGGATGGAACATGTAGATCAACCAACTTAAAAAACATTTTCTCTAACATATAAGCAAGATGATCCCATTACAGAATGTATTATTCAACAATTATTATCACTCTATTGAAACCCTCAACCTAAATAGAGTCATATCTGTCAATCCATGTGTATTTATCCTCATTAAGAGCCACCTCTAGCGACCTACCCATCATCCGGGTTGCCTCCTCTTCTGATGCATTGAGCATCAAGGTATGATCCATCACTTCTTCATCAGATCATATCAAGAGAACCATGTCTTGATCACCCTGTTCCACTGGACTCTTAGAATACACAGACTCATTTTCTTTCTTTTTGTCATTCACCTTCTATGCATATGAGGTCTCAAGAGGCGGAGATAACGAGGGGTAGTCCTTCATCCCATTCTTCTTTCCAATAACATTACTACACTTTTTAGGTGACTCCTCATCCACAATTTGACCGTGCTCTATCCCCTTGGGTACCTCCATTCTGGCCTCGTCTCCTCTAGCGGTGGAAATAGGGACAACATCCACATAGGCCTCATTGAGGCCTTCAAACCTATTGCCCAAGGGAATCAAAGTCTGGTTCTAGGACAGATCTCCTCCCACCTTCACCATATAAACAATCCTTCCAGTCCTGTCCTCATTAACTCCCAACCGAGTATTCTCTCTACTCAAATTAGTCTCACCATCCACCATCTTCATATCAATATTCTCGGCCTTGCTGGGTTGAATGAAACCATGCCCCATGACCCGAGGATGTGTACAAAAGTCCTCAAGAACCACACTTTGCGTAGCACAAGTATTCTGTATTCCAGTACACTCTAAATTGATACCAGGAATGCAGTCACCTATGAGTTGATATTGGACATTCATGTCCACTGCATTTCCATTGCGCCCTGTGACAGATTTGCTCCCGCCAATGAGGTCATTTATCAGTCTCCTAAACACCTCTTTAACTTTCGGATTAGCAGGACAAACCTATGGTTTCTCCTTCCTCGCTTTATTGGAACAAGAAATCAGCATCATGCCAATTGTCTTTGTGCCAATCCCTGTATCACCTTTGTCCAGAACTGTAATCTGAGTCACCGTAGTAGCACTCAGTAGACCATATCCTGCATCAAGCCTACTACATCCAGCCCCATCAGTTCCTTCGTCTATAACATCCAACACCACGCCTTTCACATGATTTCCATGATTTCCATTGCGCACGTCCCCCAGAAATTCAGAAATCTTATATCCCTACATAAAGCTCTCCAAATAATGACCCAATAGTTTGAAAACCTTACAGAACTGGAACCATGACTCATATACCACATGTTTCTTACAATGGAATTCTTCCCCGATGGTAATCTAGACGAATTCTAAAGGAGCCTTTGATGCATCCACCTTTACACACACACGAGGATTAATCAAGTGGGAGACCGCATTGGTCCGACTATCCGAACACAAGTATCTACCCCGAAGATTCCCCTGGGCTTTAACAAATGATGGATTCTGAAAAGGTAGCAGAAGATTCAAGAAACATACCCAGACCTCCACTGATGGAGAGTCGCGCTTCATGTGAAAGTCATACGACCATTGGGACATGAAGAATCACGAGCCATTTCAGATTCATGGAGCCCTTGATCATGAATTTGTTAGTTCTTCCTTAGAAGTGAAATGTATCAAGATGGTCTGGTTGTCCAGCGCACCTATGATTTCCCTTTTTTGCAAATCCAAAGAACAAAACACAAACCTGTCAAATAGATCAATCGAGGGTCTTCTCTTCGAGAATTGAGCGATTAAAGAGAAGCTATGGAGGCTACATGCTTTGTTAAACTCAGCGATCAAAATCGGAAGGTTGGGATTCCCATCGTGGAGCCCTTGCACCTTATGGCTTAGAAAACATGGGGGAAACTGAGGAAGGATGTCCGGGTTCGAAAATAGTGTGGAATATATGGATATAAAAACTTAAAACAATGCATATAAAAGATATATGTGGAAGGAATAAAAATGGACCCACCTTTTGGCAGAAACTGTGAAATCATGATTCGATTTCACTGTCCACGGACATTACATGCCAACTTAGTGCATTGAGGGTTTTGCAATTGTTCCACCCTCTCCATTAATCTCCCTATTTTATCACATTCCCACTTTTATCCCTAATTAATATGTTATACAAATTGAATCCATGGAATACAAAAAAAATTAACAAGGAAAATAGTGAAAATGAAAAGAAAAGAATGAAATTATAAGAAATGAAAAAGAAAATGAAAATGAGGAAAAAGGGGCACGGGCAGCCCTAACACCCATATAATGTTTGTGAATCGCTGAGGATAAAATCCGCATTCTAGACTCAATGGACAAGACATATTACCAATATGAAACTCCATTCAAATGTTATAACCAAACAAAAATGAGAGAATTATTTAATATTTAGTTTAATAAATATTAAATATTAATTATTCTGAAAAAATTCAAATTTCTCGGATTCCTACCAAATTTCTATCCTATGTTAAAAACCATATTATAGAAACAAAGAAGTTTTTGTGAAAATTATTTAAGAACATATTTCAGGGGAAATGGTGTAACACCCTGAGCTTCCACGATATGTTTCTCTTTCAATAATGCAATAGCTTGCACTGCACACAAGTTTGAGATTCTAACACACCGCGACCAATCAAAATAGCCATTATGAATAGTAATACCCACTTTTTGAAATTATATATATTTTATATTACAAAATGGACTTCATTTTTGGATTTGTAATATCGAAATTAGCCTATAATGAATTTTTGGTATTTTTCTGAGAACATCCAATTTTTTATGAATAGTGAAAATACTTAAAAACAACTTTTTTAAACAAAATAATTTTAGTGATAAATTATACTATTGAGTTGTTTTAAATTACCAGTAGAATATATTTTTACCATTTTATCCAATGTTGGTCATTAGAATTAATTTCACTTTGAAATTGGACATAAACAATTGTCAATCTTTTGATATATATTGTTTCTCAAAAATACGCTATTTGTTGTGAAAGCGGAATATAATTATGAAATTAATTAATGAATCTTATATGTTTTGAATTTTGTAAAATAGACATCATTTTTTAATTCAGAATAACAATTATAGCTTAGGGTAAAATTTTGGCATTGTTCTGAAAAACTTCAAATTTTGATGAATAGTGAAAACACTAAGTGGTAGTTAAAAAACTGATTTTTCGTTTAAATGAAACATTACCACTTCTATGTTTTTATTTTCAAAAATCCGACATACATGTTTGTAATTAGGAAGTAAAATGTGCTTCAATGGGATAAAAATAATTTTTGGTGAATAGTAACTTTTATGTTTAATTAATCACGATTAAAGGTAATTAGTGAAATTTAAGGAAAAAATGATATTATAAAAACATGAAAATACCTTTACACTTGTCCTAACCCTATTAGATGAGTCATGTCCGACCAATAAAATCCATGGGTCAACTTGGGGTCCCCATGGAGCCACTTTGTTAGGAAAATGACATTAAAAACGTTTTATTTAATGTTAAAATAAAAATGTCACAAACATGAGTTATATTACTAAAAAAAATTTTAAATGGGGTTATACAAGTCATATTTTTACTATAAATATTAATTAGAAAGCTAAAAAGATTTCCTATATCATAATAGTTCTTATAATTTTTAGACATTAAATAAATTAAATTATTTATGACACCATGATGATGCAGTGATTACCTCATTAATTAATGATTTAAATAAAATGAAAAGATAATGTAAACTCTAAGGCTTAAAAATGTAAAAGACCTATTGGATGAGTCAATTTCAAACCCATATCACCTTAGACTCTAAATATATCATTGTGGGACCTTTATAATCCTAAAATCATTTATTAATAATGTAACATTTCAATATTTCCAAGAGTGCCCCTCCTCTCCTCTTATAAAAGGCCCCCACCTCTACCACATATTCACACCTTCAAACCATTTGTCTCAGCCAACCTATACCCAAATGCTCTCTCAACGTCCCTGTCTTACTCCTAGAAGCCTCACATTGGGCAGAAGTCTTCCCAACGAAGACTTTGGCTCAAATCAAAAAAGTGTTACCCGATTTTAAGGTAATGTCTTCTCTAATGTTGTTTTGTTTTATTTTGTTTCTCAAACCCCCTAAACACTTTTTATTTATTTATTTCATAACAAAAAAAGTATCCTCAATATAATATTATGTTATTATATGAAGTATTAGAACTACACTTACACACACCTACATCTAATGGTTAAAGAACATATTGTTTCTGTGGATGGAGAATTTCTGCCTCACGAAACGATGATTGTTCAACACTCATATAACACCTTCAAAGGTGGACATTAAGATGTCACTATATTTATATATTATATATGATATGTTTATGTTTTAATTAAGCTTCTGTATTGTTCATTTATTTCAAACCTTTATGGTTTCCATTAAGGGTAAACGCGATATTTTCATTTTAGAAAGTGCGGACTACCGCCCCCTCAAAGTGATTTGAATCGTTAATGCCATATGTGGGATGTATAAAGGATGGAGTAAATGGTATTATACATTATATTATAATATAATTATAGTATCACATTATATAATTATAATTTCATTCCATTAAATATGAAATAGAAATGAAAGTAGCGTTCATGCGTACGTATGGCTTACCGTCTCCATGAACGGTGCATTTCATTTCTTACCTCTAAATGTTACCTAATATTATGAATGAATTTATATACTGGATATATTTGATATATATGATATCTAAATAATGAATATAATTCTGGAGATAATGGATATTCTACCACATAAAAAACTTTTAATTATAATAAGATTATTTTTGACTGAAGTAACAAAGATCAACAAAATAACCATTATTAACTTAAATAATTACATAATTTTCATAACATGATAATAAGTGATATAAAATGAATAATGAACATGAAAAAGGATCTTAAGAAAATAGAAATTAACTATAGTTTATTATTCTGGAGGTTAAAGAACGATCGAGTCAATTCAGACACGAGGTATGGGAACTTCTTAACCTAATATCCATTCTTTGGGTTAATCTCCTACTTTCAAATTATGTCAAGATATTATTATGTATTATCTTGTATTTTTACTTTCTTTATTTGTACTTATAGTGAATACAAATAATAGATCTATTTTATAATAAAAATTTATCTTTTTAAGGGACTTCGTCTCAATCACCATTCATTGATGCATATTTTGTTTTATACAGAAATTTATTTTATACGGTGTATAATCCCCATTGAATTTAACATTTATTAAAGAAAAACTTTTTTATACGAAGCATTTTACTAAAAGACAAAAAATAATGTTTTTCTTGTTGTACGTATGTGGCGACAACGACTTCTCTGCCACCGTGACAATTATTTGAGTTTCGGCTTCCTCTACAAGCCGTAACTTTTTTTAAATGAAAAATAAATACAAAGTTTTAATTTTATTTTATTTTGGTATTGAAAATTGTTTTTAAAGTGTTTTTATTATATCAATGTGTTTTATTGATATCTTGTGATTGAAATGGGGACAATTTATGTTTCCTTTATGCATGATTTATGTGATACGATTATGTTATGGTTTATGATATGTTTAAACATGTTCATATGAGGAATTCATTGGAATTAATAAGTGACAGGTGGAACTCGCTATAGCTCCTCGATGCATCGACAGGTCTCATGAGACAAACTAGTGTCTTGGAATGAGGCCTTGACAAAATCTTATTTGTAGTCTTGGCACGAGGCCTTGGCAACGTGGTTATGATAGTCTGGCATTATGAATTCCATCATTATGAAAGTGGTTATTGATATTTCATGTGATTATTCGACCAGTAGAATATCCATGTGAATAAGTAAATGTCATTATTACATTTTACTTTAGTCATATTATGCTCATGTTCAAGATTAAAAGGCTTTTGTTTTAGGTATACATTGCCTTAAATGTTTGGGTTTCTTTATAAAAGCTTCCACAATATTGTTATCCTTACTGAGCATCCGAGCTCACCCCTTTCAATGTTTTAATATTTTCCAGGATGTGAAGAAGTATTTTATGAATAACATGCAGGGATAATCAGAAGAGGATATGAGTTTGGACTATGGAGACCATGTTATTGTAGTTTTTCACTTTATGATATAATGTAACGTTTATGAATGTATCTAGTGTTTCCAAGGCTACTAAACTAATCGGTCATTCGAGACTTGATCTTTTTTGATCATGCCAATGTTACGCAATAATGCACCAACCTTGGGTAACTAGGGTTGGGGCGTTACAGTTGGTATTAGAGGAAGTTTATTACTAACCTTGGAAGCTAGATTTAGATAAACTATGATTAGAGCACATAGTCCAAAGATAGACATTGAGGATTAGTATAGAGGAACTTCCAAGAATTTTTGTATTATAGAGATTTTGTGAGTTTTCCGAGCAATACATCCCTGTCTGGATACGAGGACGTAGAGGCGGCTCTAGAACAGATGTACCTAGGGGTAAAACCCAAAAACACCACTTTGAGCTAGACTCGAACGAGAACTGGTGGACGACAATGGGCCTTGCTGCACTCTTGGTTATGACACTCCCGGGGGATATTCTTAAGATAATTCTCATTTTCTATACAAACCACTATGAAGAGTTATGAGTATATACTTCCACAATGAAAACATTTTTATGATTATGGATTATATCCATAAATAATTCAATTTATGTTAAGTATTTTACAAGTATGGAATTATGTATTTTGATTCATAAACAAATCTAGTTTATGAAATTGTTTAGAAATGGCGCCTAGTGGAAGGAATGGAAACTGTATCAATGCACGCACTCCGTGTAGGGATTAACCTCCTGCTCAAGATAATTATTGTGGATCTGGAGATACAACTAGCGCTGATCAACTTTTTACCATACTGGTACAACTCACTCAGGTTATGAATAATAACCTTACTCGTATGGAGCACCCTGATCCGCAACGTGGAGGACCAATGTAAGACCGCTTCATGGGGAAAAAACCGCCAACATTTAATGGGGGTACAAATCCTTTAGTAGCTGAACAATGCATAAAATCCTTAGAGAAAATATTCCACACCATGGGGAGTAGCGAAAGGGAGAAGGTTGTCATGGAAGTTTACCGCCTTACTGGAGATTCTGATCAATGGTGGTCGCTGATTCAAAATAAAAAGGAAGATGAAGAAGTATAAAGTATGGAATGGGGAGAGTTCAAAGAGCTTTTTATAGAAAAATACTTCCCTCGTGACCATAGAGCAGATATGGAAAGGAAGTTTCTGAGTCTGAGACAAAAGGAGGATGAGAATGTCGCAAAGTACGAGGATAACTTTACAAGGTTAGCAAGGGATGCATCAGATTATATATGTAACCCAAGAAATAAGATTGATCGTTTCTTTGATGTGTTAAAACCATTTCTCCATCGAGACTTAGTCTCACAATCATTCTCGTCGTACGAAGATATAGTCTCGGGTGCTATCAAGACTGAAAAGTAATTCTCTAAGTCTGATGACAACAAAGTAAAGCAAGAGAAGAAGAGAACGATGGAACAAGAGACAGATAATGGGAAAAAGGGAAAGAAGGATTTTCCATTATGCGATAATTGTGGGAAGAAATACCCCTGTACTTGCCTTAAAGGAATGGGAGTTTGTTATAAATGTGGAGAAAAAGGTCAATAGTCTTGTGATTGCAAGGGAAAGAAAGAGGATATAAATGTTGAATCCTACAATTGTAGGGAAATGGGGCATTATGAAAATAAATATTCTAAGCGTCAGGGAAACTTACCGTAGAAAATGCCAAGGGATCAAGGACAATCTTATGATGTTACTATAGTAGAAGTGTAATAATTAATGTAATGGTGCTTTTGGACTCAAGGATTATATTCTGGTTATAAGGATAATGTGATATATATATAAGGATTGTACTAAAGAACATGTTGTTTTCATTAAGGATTTAATATGATGAAGGTAATAATATTTTTAGTATGTGACAATAAGAGAAACTTTACTTTGTTTGGGGAATCTGATGTTACAATTGATTTTGGAATTTAGAGACCTTTTAGAAAAAAGTAGGGAAAGAGGTATTGTGGATAACTATAAAGGTTGGAATGGATTAAGTTGAAACTTGGATAGTATTGTTTAATGTTAAAACATTTCTGAAGATTATTTTTGGAATATTATAATACTATACTTTTAGGAAAAGGATAACCTGCATGTTGGTGGATAACCCATTGCCTCAGACAAAGCTGCAGGAATCGAACCCACAACCATAGTGCGACAGGCCTTTATTACCTACCACTGGCCTATAGGAAGTCACTGGTTATTACAAAATAGATTTCCTAATCTAAATGGTATGTGGTAATATTTGTAACCTTATACAATTAGGATAAATTGAATATTTTTGAGTTCTGTTAACATTTGGAGTGAAAGATGGGTTCGTGGTAAAAATTTATTTAAGAATGAAAGCCTACATGACAAGTAAATATATTTTCTTACGTTATTATTAAATCTCTTAAATAAATTCCTCAACTTTATGAATGGTCACTTAAAAAAAGCGTTGTCAATTAACTTTTCCAACTGGGGATTCAATGACCGTTTAACCAATCACTAGTTTATGATTTTCTCTTGGTTAACTTTCTCCTAATCCAGTTTTATACAACTCTCCATTAGACCTTGATGGTTTGTTTTTCCCCCATATCCATATTTTCGTATAATCATAGTATGGGCTATCTAAGTTGACCTTTGTACCTCTCTTTCTTTCTTTTAATGCTATATTTTTATTAACCCTATTTCCGATGTGGGTTTTCCACAAAAATATTTTCTATTTTCAACCTTTTATTTTCGAAGAAAAATTTCAAATTGTGAGGACGGAATTTATTGAAGGAGGGGAGAATGTAACACCCCGAGCTTCCACGATACGTTTCTCTTTCAATAATGCAATAGCTTGCACTGTACACAAGTTTGAGATTCTAACACACCACGACCAATCAAAATAGCCATTATTAATTGTAATACCCGCATTTTGAAAATATATATATTTTATATTTCAAAATGGACTGCATTTTTGGATTTGGAATATCGAAATTAGCCTATGATGAATTTTTGGTATTTTTCTGAGAACTTCCAATTTTTTATGAATAGTGAAAAATACATAAAAACAACTTTTTTAATCAAAATAATTTATAGTGATAAATTATACTATTGAGTGGTTTTAAAGTACCATTAGAATATATTTTTAACATTTTATCCAATGGTGGTCATTAGAATTAATTTCACTTTGAAATTGGACATAAACAATTGTCAATCATTATATATATATTGTTTCTCAAAAACACGCAATTTGTTGGGACATCGGGAATTAATAATGAAATTAATTAACCAAAATTATATGTTTGGAATTTTTTAAAATAGACAGAATTTTTGAATTCGGAATATCAATTGTATCTTAGGGTGAAATTTTGGCATTGTTCTAAAAAACATCAATTTTTGATTAATAGTGAAACCACTAAGTGGTAGTTAAAAAACTGATTTTTCGTTTAAATGAATCATTACCGCTTCTATGTTTTGATTTTCAAAAATCCGACATACATGGTTGTCATTAGGAAGTTAAATTGTGTTCAATGGGATAAAAATAATTTTTGGTGAATAGTAACTTTTAAGTTTAATTAATCACGATTAAAGGTAATTAGTGAAATTTAAGGTAAAAATGAAATTATAAAATTATGAAAATACCATTACACTTGTCCTAACCCTATTGGATGAGTCATGGCTGAACAAGAAAATCCATGGGTCAACTTGGGGACCCCATGGAGCCACATTGGTAGGAAAATGACATAAATTGTTTTTTATTTAATGTTAAAATAAAAATGTCACAAACATGAGTTGTTTTACTAAAACAATTTTTAAATGAGGTTATTAAAGTCATATTTTTTACTATAAACATTCATTATAAAGATAAAAATATTTCCTACATCATGATATTTTTTATAATATTTAGACATCAAATAAATTAAATTATTTATGACACCATGATGATGCAGCGATTATCTCATTAATTAACGATTTAAATAAAAGGAATAGATAATGTAAAGTCAAAGGATTACACTTTTCAAAAACCTATTGTATGAGTAGATTTAGAACCCTTATCACCTTAGGCTTTCAATATATCATTGTGGGACCTTTATAATCTGAAAATAATTTCATAATAATGTAACATTTCAATCATTCCAAGAGTGACCCTCCTCTCCTCTTATAAAAGGCCCCCACCTCTACCACCTTATTCACACCATCAAACCATTTGGCTCGGAAGAACTCTACCCAAATACTCTCTCAACTTCCCTCTCTTACTCCTAGAATCCCCACTTAGGGCATAATTCTTCCCGAGGAAGCATTTGTCTCAAATCCAAAACGAGTTACCCGATTTTAAGGTAATGTCTTCTCTAATGTTGTTTTGTTTTATTTTGCTTCCCAATCCCCCTAAACATCTTTTATTAATTTCTTTTGCAACAAAACTAGTATCCTCAATATACTATGATTTTTTTATAAGAATTATTCGAGCTACACTTACACACACCTACATCTAATGTTTAAATAACATAATGTTTCTGTGGATGGAGAATTTCTGCCTCACAAAACAATGATTGTTCAACACTCATATAAAACCTTCAAAGGTGGACATTAAGATGTCACTATATTTATATATGATATATAATATGTTTATGTTTTACTTAATCTTCTTTATTTATCATTTATTTTATACCTTTATGGTTTACATTATGGGTAAACGTGATATTATCATTTTAGGAAGTGCAGACTATCGCCCCCTCAAAGTTATTTGAATCGTTAATGACATTTGTGGGATGTATAAAGGATGGAGAAAATGGTATTATACGTTATATTATACTTGATTATAGTATAACTTTATATAATTATAATTTCATTCCATTAAATATGAAATAGAAATTAAAGTAGCATTCATGCGTACGTACGGCTTACCGTCTCCATGAACGGTGCATTTCATTTCTTACCTAAAAATGTTATGTAATGTTATAAATGAATGTATATAATGAATAGATATGATATATATGATATCTAAATAATGAATATAATTCTGGAGTTAATGGATATTCTACCACATAAACAAATTGTAATTATAAGAAGTTTATTTTTGACTCAAGTACCAAAGATCAACAAAATGACCATTATTAACTTAAATAATTACATAATGTTGATAACATGGTAATAAGTGATATAAAATGAATAATGATAATGAAAAATGTCATTAAGAAAATAGAAATTTACTATAATTTATTATTCAGGATGTTAAAGAACGATCGAGTCAATTCAGACACGAGGTATGTGAACTTCTTAACCCAATATCCATTCTTTGGGTTAATCTCCTACTTTCAAATTATGTCAAGATATTATTATTCCCTATCTTGTATTTTTAATTTCTTTATGTGTACTTATAGTGAATACACATAATAGATCTATTTTATAAAAAAATTTGATATTTTTAAGGGACTTCGTCTCAATCACCATTCATTGATGCATATTTTGTTTTATACCCAAATTTATTTTATACGGTGTATAAAAACTTTTGACTTTTACGTTTATTCAAAAAGAATCATTTTATATGAAGCGTTTTACTAAAAGACAAAAAGGAATGTTTTTCTTGTTGTATGTATGCGGTGACAATGACTTCTCTGCCGTCGTGACCATTATTTGAGTTTCAGCTTCCTCTACAAGCCATAACTTTTTTTAAATGAAAAATAAATACAAAGTTTTATTTTTATTTTATTTTGGTATTGAAAATGGTTTTAAAAGTGTTTTTATTATATCAATGTGTTTTATTGATATCATGTGATTGAAATGTGTAAAATTTATGTTTCCATTATCCATGTTTTATGTGATACGATTATGTTATGGTTTATGATATGTTTAAACATCTTCATATGAGGAATGAATTGGAATTAATAAGTGACAGGTGGAGCCCGCTATAGCTCCTCGATGCATCGGCAGGTCTCATGAGACTATATAGTGTCTTGGCACAAGGCCTTGACAAAATCTTATTTGTAGTCTTGGCACGAGGCCTTGTCTACGTGGTTGTGATAGTCTAGAATTATGCATTCCATCATTATGAAAGTGGTTATTGATATTTCATGTGATTAATCGACCAGTAGAATATCCATGTGAATAAGTAAATGGAATTATTTCATTTTACTTTAGACATATTATGCTCATGATCTTGTTTAAAAGGCTTTTTTTAGTTATACATTTCCGTATATTTTTGTGTTTCTTTATAAAAACTTCTGCAATATTGTTATTCTTACTGGGCTTCTAAGATCACCCATTTCAATGTTTTCATATTTTCCTGGATGTGAACAAGTATTTTATGAATGACCTACAGGGATAGTCAGAATAGGATATGAGTGTGGACTATGGAGACCATGTTATTGTAGTTTTTCACTTTATGATATAATGTAACATTTATGAATGTATCTAGTGTTTCCAAGGATATTAAACTAATCGGTCTTTCGAGACTTGATCTTGTGTGATCATTCCAATGTTACGCAATAATGCACCGACTCTAGGTAACTGGTGTTGGGGTGTTGCAGTTGGAATCAGTGGGAGTTTAGTACTAACCTTGGAAGCTACATTTAGATAATCTCTGATTAGAGCACGTAGCCCAAAGATAGACTTTGAGGATTAGTATAGAAGAACTTGCTAGAATTTTGGTATTATAGTGATTTTGTGAGTTTTCCGAGCAATATATCCCTGTTTGGATACGAGCAGGTAGAGGCGGCTCTGGCACAGATGTACCTAGGGGTAAAAGCCGAAAACACCGCTTTGAGCTAGACTCGAACGAGAACTAGTGCACAACAACGGGCCTTGCTGCACTCTTGGTTACGACACTCCTGGGGGATATGCTTAGGATAATTCACATTTTCTTTACAAACCACTACGAAAGGTTATGAGTATATACTTCCTTAAAGAAAACATGTTTATGATTATGGATTATATCCATAAATAGTTCTATTTATGTTAAGTATTTTTAAAGTATGGAATTATGTATTTTGATTCATAAACTAATCTAGTTTATGACATTGTTTAGAAATGGCGCCTAGTGGAAGGAATGGAAACCGTATCAATGCATGCACTCAATGTAGGGATTGCCCTACTACTCAAGATAATTATTGTGGATTTGGAGATACAACTTGTGCTGATCAAATTATTACCATACTGGGACAACTCACTCAGGTTATAAATAATAACCTTACTTGTATGGAGTACCCTGATTTGCAACGTGGAGGATCAATGTTAGACCACTTCATGAGGCAAAAACTTCCAACATTTAATGGGGGAACAAATCATTAGTAGCTGAATAATGGTTAAAATCCTTAGAGAAAATATTCCACGCCTTGGGGAGTAGCGAAAGGAAGAAGGTTCTCATGGAAGTTTACCGCCTTACTGGAAATGTCGATCAATGGTGGTCGCTGATTCAAAATACAAAGGAAGATGAAGAATTATCAAGTATGTAATGGGGAGAGTTCAAATAGCTTTTCTTAGAAAAATACCTCCCTCGTGACCATAGAGCAGATATGGAAAGACAACTTCTGAGTCTGAGACAAAAGGAGGATGAAAATGTCACAAATTATGAGGCTTACTTTACAAGGATAGAAAGGCATGCAACAGATTATATATGTAACCCAGGAAGTAATATTGATCGCTTCATTGATGGGTTAAAACCATTTCTCCGTCGAGCCTTATTCTCACAATCTATCTCGTCGTACGAAGATATAGTCTCCTGTGCTATCAAGACTAAAAAGTAATTCTCTAAGTCTGATGACAACAAAGTAAAGAAAGAGAAGAAGAGAACGGTGGAACAAGAGACAGATAAAGGGAAAAAGGGAAAGAAGGATTTTCCATTATGCGATAATTGTGGGAAGAATCACCCCGGTACTTGCCTAAAATGAATGGGAGTTTATAATAAATGTGGAGAAAATGTCACCAGGCTCGTGATTGCAAGGGAAAGAAAGAGGATATCAATGTTGAATGCTAAAATTGTAGGGAAATGAGGCATTATGCATATGAATGTCCTAAGCGTCAGGGAAACTTACCGTAGAAAATGCCAAGGGATCAAGGACAATCTTATGCTGTTACTACAGTGGAAGAGGAATAATTAATGTATTGGTGCTTTTGGACTCAAGGATTATATTCTGGTTATAAGGATAATGTGATATATATATAAGGATTGTACTTCAGTACTTGTTGTTTTCATTAAGGATTTAATATGATGAAGGTAATCATATTTTTAGTATGTGACAATAAGAGAAACTTTACTTTGTTTGGGGAATCTGATGTTACAATTGATTTTGGAATTTAGAGACCTTTTAGAGAAAGTCTTGATAGAGTTATTGTGGATAACTATAAAGGTTGGAATATATTAAGTTGAACCTTGGATAGTATTGTTTAAGGTTAAAAAATTTATGAAGATTATTTTTGGAATATTATAATACTATACATTTAGGAAAAGGACAACCTGTAGGTTGGGGGATAACCCTTCACGTTGGAAAAAGCTGTAGGAATCGAACCCATAACCATAGTGCGACATGCCTCTATTACCTATCACTTGGCTACAAGAAGTCCATGGTTATTAGAACATAGTTATCCTAATCTAAATGGTATGTGGTAATATTTTGAACCATATATAATTAAGATAAATAGAATATTTTTGAGTTCTGTTACCATTTGGAGTGAAAGATGGGTTCGTGTTAAAAATTTATTAAAGAATGAAAGCCTACATGACAAGTAAGTATATTTTATTACATTTGTAGTAAATCTCTTAAATAAATTCCTCAACATTATGACAGGTAACTTAAAACAAAAAATGTTGTCAATTAAATTTTCCAACTGGGGATTCAATGAAAATTTAACCAATCACAAGTTTGTGATTTTCTTATGGTTAAATTTATCCTAATCCAGTTTTCTACAACTATCCATCAGACCTTGATGGTTTGTTTTTCCTCCATATCCATATTTTCATATAATCTTAGTATGGACTATCTCTGGTGACCATTTTACCTCTCTTTATTTCTTTTAATGCTATATTTTTATTAACCCTATTTCTGATGTGGGTTTTCCACAAAAGTATTTTATATTTTCAACATTTTAATTTCAAAGAAAATTTTCAAATTGCGAGGACGCAATTTATTGAAGGAGGGGAGAATGTAACTCCCCGAGCTTCCACGATACGTTTCTCTTTCAATAATGTAATAGCTTGCATTGTACACAAGTTTGAGATTCTAACACACCGCGACCAATCAAAATAGACATTATGAATAGTATTACCCACTTTTTGAAATTATATAAATTTTTTATTTCAAAAGGGAATTCATTTTTGGATTTGTAATATCTAAATTATCCTATGATGAATTTTTGGTATTTTTCTTAGAACATCCAATTTTTTATAAATAGTGAAAAATACATAAAAACAACTTTTTTAATCAAAATAATTTATAGTGATAAATTATACTATTTAGTGGTTTTAAGGTACCATTGGAATATATTTTTACCATTTTATCCAATGGTGGTCATTAGAATTAATTTTACTTTGAAATTGGACATAAACAATTGTCAATCTATTGATATATATTGTTTCACAAAAACACGCTATTTGTTGGGACAATGAGAATTAATTATGAAATTAATTAATGCAACTTATAAGTTTGGAATTTTTTAAAATAAACATCATTTTTAAAATTAGTAATATCACTTATAGCTTAGGGTGAAATTTTAGCATTGTTCTGAAAAACTTCAATTTTTGATGAATAGTGAAACTACTAAGTGGTAGTCAAAAAACTGATTTTTCGTTTAAATGAAACATTACCACTTCTATATTTTGAATTTCAAAAATCCTACATACATGGTTGTCATTAAGAAGTGAAGTGTGGTTCAATGGGATAAAAATAATTTTTTTGTGAATAGTAACTTTTAAGTTTAATTAATCGCGATTAAAGGTAATTAGTGAAATTTAAGGTAAAAATGATATTATAAAAATATTAAAATACATTTACACTTGTACTAACCCTATTGGATGAGTCATGGCCGACCAAGATAATCCATGGGTCATCTTGGGGACCCAATAGAGCCACTTTGGTAGGAAAATTACATTAATAACTTTTTATTTAATGTTAAAATAAAAATGTCACAAACATGAGTTGTTTTACTAAAACAATTTTTAAATGGGGTTATAGAAGTCATATTTTTGACTATAAATATTCATTATAAAGATAAAACGATTTCTTACATCATGATATATAATTTTTAAACATTAAATAAATTTAATTATTTATGACACCATGATGGTGCAGCGATTACCTAATTAATTAACGATTTAAATAAAATGAAATGATAATGTAAAATCTAAGGCTTACACTTGTCCAAATCCTATTGTATGAGTATATTTCGAACCCTTATCACCTTATACTTTAAATATATCATTGTGGGACCTTTATAATCCAAAAATAATTTCATAATAATGTACTATTTCAATCTTTCCAAGAGTGCCCCTCCTCTCCTCTTATAAAAGGCCCCCACCTCTATCACCTTATTCACACAATAAAACCATTTGGCTCGGAAAAGATCTTCCCAAATACTCTTTCAACACCCCTATATTACTCCTAGAAGCCTCTCTTTGAGAATATTTTTTTCCCAAGGAAGCCTTTGGCTCAAATCAAAAATGAGTTACCCGATTTTAAGTTAATGTCTTGTCTAATGTTTTTTTGTTTTATTTTGCTTCCCAAACCCCCTAAACTCTTTTTATTCATTTATATTGTAACAAAAACAGTATCCTAAATATACTACGATGTTGTAATATGAATTATTAGAGCTACACTTACACACACCTACATCTAATGGTTAAAAAATATACTGTTTCTGTGGATGAAGAATTTCTTCCTCACGAAACGATGATTGTTCAACACTCATATAACACCTTAAATGGTGGCCATTAAGATGTCACTATATTTATATATGATATATAATATGTTTATGTTTTACTTAAGATTCTGTATTTTTCATTTATTTCATACGTTTATGGTTTCCATTATGGGTAAACGAGATATTTTCATTTTAGGAAGTGCGGACTACCGCCCCCTCAAAGTGATTATAATCGTTAATGACATATGTGGGATGTATAAAGGATGGAGTAAATGGTATTATACATTATATTATACTGGAATTATTGTATACCTTTATATAATTATTATTTCATTCCATTAAATATTAAATAGAAATGAAATTAGCATTCATGGGTACGTATAGCTTACCGTCTCCATAAACGGGGCATTTCATTTCTTACCTATAATTTTACCTAATATTATGAATGAATGCATATACTAGATATATATGATATATATGATATCTAAATAATGAATATAATTCTGGATATAATGGAAATTCTACAACATAAACAACTTGTAATTATAAGAAGCTTATTTTTGACTCAAGTACCAAAGATCGACAAAATGACAGTTATTAACTTAAATAATTACATAATGTTCATAACATGGTAATAAGTGATATAAAAGGAATAATGAACATGAAAAAGGTTCTTAAGCAAATAGAAATTTACTATAGTTTATTATTCAGGAGGTTAAAGAACAATCGAGTCAATTCGGACACGAGGTAATGGAACTTCTTAACCCAATATTCATTCTTTGGGTTAATCTAATACTTTCAAATTATGTCAAGATATTATTATGTCATATCTTGTATTTTTAATTTATTTATGTGTAATTATAGTGAATACACATAATAGATCTATTTTATAAAATAAATATTGATCTTTTTAAGGGACTTCATCTCAATCACCATTCATTGAGGCATATTTTGTCTTATACACAAATTTATTTTATACGGTGTGTAAACACCTTTGACATTTATGTTTATTCAAAAAGAATCTTCTTATACAAAGTGTTTTACTAAATGAAAAAAGTAATGTTTTTCTTGTTGTACGTATGCGGCCACAACGACTTATCCACCACTGTGACCATTATTTGAGTTTCGGCTTCCTCTACAAGCCATAACATCTTTTAAATGAAAAATAAATACAATGTTTTGATTTTCTTTTATTTTGGTATTGAAAATGGTTTTGAATGTGTTTTTATTATATCAAGGTTTTTTATTTATATTTTGTGATTGAAATATGGACATTCTATGTTCCCTTTATGCATGTTTTATGTGATATGATTATGTTATTGTTTATTATATGTTTAAACCTATTCATATGAGGAATGCATTGGACTTAATAAGTGACGGGTGGAGCCTGCTATAGCTCCTCGATGCATCGGCAGGTCTCATGAGACAAACTAGTGTCTTGGCACGAGGCCTTGATAAAATCTTATTTGTAGTCTTGGCATGAGGCCTTGGCTACGTGGTTATGATAGTCTGGAATTATGCATTACATCATTATGAATGTTGTTATTGATATTGCATGTGATTATTAGTCCAGTAGAATATCCATGTGAATAATTATATGGAATTATATCATTTTACATTTGACATATTATTCTCAAGTTCATGTTTAAAAGGCTTTTTTAGTTATACATTGCCTTAAATGTTTGTGTTTCTTTATAAAAGGTTCCACAATATTGTTATCCTTACTGAGCATTTGAGCTCACCCCTTTCAATGTTTTAATATTTTCCAGGATGTGAAGAAGTATTTTATGAATGACATGCAGGGATAGTCAGAAGAGGATATGAGTGTGGACTATAGAGACCATGTTATTGTAGTTTTTTTACTTTATGATATAATTTAATGTTTATGAATGTATCTAGTGTTTCCAAGGCTAGTAAACTAATCGGCCTTTCGAGACTTGATCTTTTGTGATCATGCCAATGTTACGCAATAATGCACCCACTCTGGGTAACTGGGGTTGGGGTGTTACAAATGGTCTTCTCCACATATTTATAATAATATGAAAGCAAAACATCAAATTTCATCTCAAAACTGCACCTGGAAAAAACCCAGGTTATTATATAACACATGAAAGAGGTCATAAATTACCAAAGAAAATAGTAATTAAATGTTTATTATATAGTTTTCATAAAATTTCCTCAATTGTAAATTCAATTTTAATAGCCTTAATATTACTCTTGATGAAAATATTATCTATAAATTCAAAAGTGTTCCATAATTTTTGGTAAAATTTAAATCCAAAGCCTCATAAGAGAATAAAATTAAATGAATATTTCAGATAAAATGGATGTAGTTGGATTAATGATATAATATTTCAAAAAGAGTTGTAGTTACACAACCTAAAATAAGTAATTTGTAAATACTATGTTTATCTCATATATTTAAAAAGACAAATAATTATTCCTTGCCTTATGTTTGGAATGTCTCATTTCTCATTACAATCTAAAATAATAAACATATTTTTATTATATAATGGATTTAATTTTTTTTAATGTTTATAAAAACTTTTATTTGCATTATTATCATGTTTTATAACAATACTTTGTCAATTAATTTTATATTGGGGGCTTTCACGAAATAATGTTAATGGATAAAATACGTTTTATAGGTTATATATGGTAAAAGGGTTCATAATATAACATATATAGAATAATTACAAAACAATTATTATGATATTTATACATAAATTATACTTTTCAAACCAATATTAAAAATGGTTAGGAAATATTAAGCAACGTTAAATCATTGGGACAATATGTTGTATGTATGGATGAGTAATGTTCCATTATTCCAATAATCATTATGGAATGATGATAAGTAAAACTGCATATTTAAAAAAAGATATAAATTTCATAAATATCATGTTATTTTATCATATATAATTAAATATATAATTTCATATTATTAAAAATTAATCACGTCATGTCAAGGAGGCGGTAGTCTACACATCCACGTCTGATGTTAGCACATTTTAGTGTGATAAAGGATAATAAAGAATGTGATATAGATATATAGATATATATATATATATATATATATATTATGAAGAATGGTAATTTTGTACTTAATATCATATTGATTTTTATTTCATATATGACAAATTTAAACAATCGTTTATACATTCCATGTATCATGTGATCAAATCACAATGCTTTTTGGAGGCTGTAGTCCACACATTCATAAACAGTGTTATCTTATTTATAAAAAATAGAACATATAAGGGTGTTTTGTTATAAAATAAATATAAAAGAATAAAAAATAAATCATTATAAAATATATCTTATATATATATCATGCCCACTAAAATTATCGACAATGATAGATAGTAATGGAAAAATGAACAACATCATTTTGTAATGTGATATATTTCCTTATACATAAAATGTTTGTTTGGTAACCATTAGATGGAAGTGTGTGTATGTTTAGTTATATATAAAAAATTAAAAAAATATTAATATATTTTTTATAATGTTTTGATATATAAAAATTGATTAAGAAGAAATGAGTTAGTGAATAATGGAAATAAAACTAAAGAGCATCGGTATTGATGTTACCTCTTATTTGGTTATATCATTTTTGTTTCCACAAAAGGATTTCTTTGGTTGTATTTATAACTAAGATTATTATTATTATATTTGTAAATGAATTCATAGGATCTTTTATTGAATATATTTTTTCATCCAAAGTATCCTAATAGGATTGAGGAAGTTGGAGGATGGGAGACATTTTTATATTGATGGAAGAGTGGAACACTTGTAAAATTTGGGAGAGGGAATTCCACCCACATTTATTCAATTTAATGTGGATACAATAATAATAATAATAATAATAATATAAAATTGATTATTCTGTCTAATTATGGCTATAATGTTTATTTTTTAATGTTTCTAAGTAATTTGAGACATTAGGTTTAATGTTTTGTCTTATGTTAAGATTAATTCCACCGTAATCATTGTTAATAATATTATTGAATATAACTAATTTTTTTGGTCAAAAACTTAGTTGGTCTTATCCAAAATTATATTTTTTTCTGATTAAAAATATGAATTTTTTTTAGTACTACAATTAGAACAGTGGTGTAGATTAAATAAAATATTATCCCTCAAACAAGATGACATTGCAGAGTTTTAATGTAAAAATGTTTAAACGTTTGCAATATTTTAATATTCAATTTCAAAGTGAAATTTATTACAATGAACTAAAATGAAATAATTGATAAAATATTTTATAATCAATCTTTTAAACAATAAGAAATAGAATTTATTCTTCTAAATAAATTATATTAAAAAGTGGTTTTGAATTAAATTTCAATATTTTTCATTTTCATTATAAAGTAAAACCTCAAAAAAGAGTACCTAAAATTCCCCCTTTTATAATATTAATGTTATATATACATGATTATGTTTATTTTTACATATATGATTTATTAATTTTCTAAAAATTCTATTTGAAATTGTTTCAACATTAAAAGTAGGTAAAAGTTACATTATAAAAATATTTTATTTTATTTTTAATATTGGGTTTGTTCTTATCTTTTGTCTATAAAAAAATTTTATTTATAACAAAAATATATTATTTAACTAAAAATTTATATATTACATAAATATCACTAAATTATTCAGTTAATTTATTGTAACAAAATTGAGCAATGAGCGTAAAAATTATTTTTTGTTAAACAATTCACTTTATATTAAAGTGGTTCTTATATTCATTTATAATTAATTACTAACCAATTAATTAATTTTATATTTTTGTGATCCATATGTTATCATTAGTTACATAATTATTTTTATAATTGATTTTTTAAATCATTTTATATTAAATAATTATTATTATTTATATATTATTGTTCCATAAGACTTGTTATTGAGTGTAATGCAAGTCATTGAAGAAATGTGTTGTTGCGTTCGATGAATTCTAACATAGTGTCACATGAATTTAATTATATAATATATATATAGTTTATTTTAAAGAGTAAATATGTTATAAATCCTTTTGATATTATATTCTCTTATATTTTGGGTGTTTTATTTCATTCATGTTATCAAATACAGTGTTCATTATTTTGATTTTTGGGGAGTCACATTTTTTCCACCTTTAAAAAATATAATCCTATCAATTTCAACTCAATATTGTTGATTCATATATTTATTTAATGTATGTTAAAAGTCCCCATCATGATAAGGGTTCATAAAACATCCTATAGAAGAGAGAGAATGAGAACTACAATGGTCATGTTGAATAACATGTAATAAGGTATCTATATAGGAGAAAATTAGTGGATATTAAAGATATGTACTTAGTGTAAAAGAGTAAATATTTATATGCAGTGATTTAGTTCATCAATCAAAAACACGAAAACCATCAACTAAATGATGTGGGATTCAATCCCACAAATCAGTGAGGATTTAGAAGGCAATCAATTCAACGAAAATTATGATATTAGGGAAACATTTTTTTGGTGACTTCCCTATAATTGTGTTGAAAATATTCATTGCTTCCTAAGAATATAAAAAATTTAATTACATGATACATTTTAATTTCAGGTGAAAATTTACCTTTTTGTATATGCTTCGATGATGTTAAAATATGTCCATCACCTCAGGAAATGTGTATCAAAAAATTATATATTATTTATGAAGAAGTAAAATAAATTATTATTAGATATCCTGGAGCATAAATGAGATAAAAAAATTAGAATTTGTCTCTAGATATTTTCTAAAAAATTTATGGTTAATACATTTATCTCTAAACCATACTAATTAATTTACTATCAGTTCATCATTAATATCTATTCATCAGTATATTTAACTAAAAATAATGACATAATTACCCAAACATTATAGAGGTCTGTGGTCAGAATAAATCCATTATCATCCTTCAGTCATGGGTTCATGTCCCACAACCTTTTCAGAGTTGATGGGATTTCATCTCGAATACATGATTTTCTTTTTTAAAACCTTCATATTATTATTTGAAAAATAAATCCGATGGAGATACTTAAAATACTTTTAATCCCTAAATAGCCTTTTAACAATGGTTTTTAATACAACCATAATAAATAAATTCATCTTCCACTATTTTCATAAAAAAATCACTGATTAAGAGGTTATGTTATATGGGAGGGAATTTCCTAAAACCGAATACCATTTTATGAGAATCAATTATAATATTTAAAAATTCACATAATAATTTTTAGGATTTAAAATTATTCACAATATATTTTTAAATTTATGAAACCTTAGGTCTAAGCTAGGCTATTATTTATCAATAAATATCAAAATGGGTTATAAAGAAAACGTTAAATATTCTATGAATGTCCCAGAGGAGTGTCATACTAGGTGAGCAGTATGGGTTGTTTTGGTGTACAAAATTATTTTTTCTGAGGCCCAGGAAACATTGTCAGAGTGTTTCTCTAAGATAAAAATATGATGCAACCTCATCCACATGAAGTATCTATATATTAATATATTTATACAATTTTCCATATAATATATACTTCATCAAACTTATGGGGTTTCCTTCAAAAATTATCCTCAAATTGTAACTTAGGGTTACATTATATTATCGATGTATTACTAAATATTGTTCCCAAGGTTGTAATTAAACATAATTTGATATAAATTGTAGAAACTTGACCCTAGAAAGCCCATAGTTTGTGTATAGTATCAATTATATCGCCATGATTTATAGGAATAAAATCATAACGGACAAAGAGTTTTTTAGTCCAGGTTATTCAGATATAAACATAAGTCCTGTAATAAAAATTTATATATTAATTCAAAATTAATTATTCTTCCTAAAAACATCAATGATAAATTTATTCTATCAATAACATCACTTCAAATCATTCATAGTACGCTTCCTGGATTCCTTAGGAAAAAAATATAACAAGAGTGAGCTCAAATTATCATTAATGGTAATGTATAGTATAACAAAAAATTAATCAAAGAGAAAAATAATTATTGAATGTTAAATAAATATACAAGCATACCATTTAATCAAAAAACTGGTGGGTAGTGAATAATTCATATAGACATGTAACAAATGGAATCCCATTCTATCTAAATAACAATATTAGGAAAAATAAATATGGAAATATTTGAAGTTGAAACACATGCCAATTATTCATTTAACTAATAATAAAATGCATCCACTAATATTTAAATAGAAAATAAAATCTATAAATAATAAATGAATCTATTAAAGGTTAATAATTAATTATTTGATGTCACGTATAAGGAAGAAGTAAACGTATAATTTAAAGACTATTCATATCATTGTTTTCAACTACAAGTAAAAACCTATTTAAATTTCATATCATATTCATCCCATGAGAACCAGTCGATGAAATAAGGGGATTTGTAAACTCCAAGACCCTACCCTCATTTCCATTAAGAATCATTCATCGTATTTAATACGTTAAATAAATAAAATTCCTTATAAAATGTCAATATTTTAGATAGAATAATGTATTATAAATATTTCCCCAAATAATCAAATAACTGTCAATGTACGATCTATATATAGAATGATTTTCTATTTATGAAATATAATTATCCCTGAAAAATGAAAAGGATAATTAGGGAACACATTAATGTAGAAGGAAAATTAAGGATTGAATATTTTAAGGATACTAAGAAACAATGAATGAAAGAGAATCTGCATATTATCTTTGGAAAAAAAATATAGTTTAATAATAATTATGGTATCAATAAACCACCTAATAAGTGGATTAAAATAATTTATTTGGTCATTGATGATTTCAATTACAATAAATAGAAATTATAAAAATATTTTTGAGGTAAAAATCATTTGTTTTTTTATTTGAAAAACCATTATTTGATTTTATTTTTGAAAACATTTTCTTTAAAAAGGTACTCTTTTAAACATGAAAAAAAATTCGTTGAAATGTTGTCCAGTAATTTTGTACAAGTTGTATTATGTAAAAAGAATAATCTTTTTCCTGATAAAAATGTTAGAAAATTTACTTTTTTCTGATGGTGACAAGAATATTCCATTGACAACACTAAATGAAGAAATAAAATATTAAAAATATTGTTAGTAAAGCAATTTAAATAAAATTCTGAAAATATTTTTCTACAAATTATTTTTAGAAGAAAACATGTTCTCTGTATGAAGAGATAAATTATGTTGGGTTTCATTAAAAACAATTTCAAAAACATTTTGATTAAAAAAGAGTGCAATAATAAGAAAAAATACATTAAAAATATCATGATTTACTATAGTATATGAAAATTATTGGTTTCATTGAATAAGGGTAATATTATTTCATTAAATAGAAATACCAATAAAAGTTAATTATAATTACTCATTACGAAAATAATCCCTAAACATTCAAAAGTTTTTTATACCACATTAAATTATATTAATCATTAGTCTCATAAATAAATATCATTAAATGAATTATTTAAATTTGATTAATGTGAAATTATTAGTCATATAATCCAGTAATAATGGAATTATGTAAACCACAAAAAGAATTTTATGGTAGATATGAAATTTATCTTACTGATTTAAAAAGTGAGAAAAATATCATCTCATGCTTCTGATAGGTCTTGTATGTCTGTATATTCCTAAACAAAAAACTTTTGTTCGTTATTTATATTATTGAGAAGTCATTTTGTATTTATTAAAAAATTTATTTAACATATTATATTTTTTTATTCAATTATGTGAAAAATAGGTGTTTAGACCAAATTTGGTTTACATGTCAAAGAAAACTTTTGTAGGATATATATTGTAAAAGGAGTCATTATATACTCTCCAAAACAATCTAAGACTAAAATATTTTTTCATATCGATACATAATTTATACTTTTAAAACCTATAATTAAATTTTTTTCTAACAAATTATCCAAACTTACAGTCATGGGGACGATATGTTGTAGGTACTCCTTAGTAACATTCTAATTTTTCCATGATAGTTACGGGAAGAAGGTAAGTAGCACTACAACATTAAAAAATGATCATTAAATCATTAATAAAATTTTATTTAATCAAAAATACTTATACATATGATTATTTTGATGTAAAATCAATCACATATTGTTAAAGAGGTGGTAGTCTACACATTCACAACCAATATTATCACTTTTTTGTTTTTTAAACTGTAATAATGGAAATGATATATATATATATATATAATTTTAAAAAGGTAACTATTTAAATAATGTCATATATATGTTGTGTATAAAAAATATTATTAATTTCATCAATAAATTATAAATTCAATGTATTGTGTGATGGAATCACATCACATTTAAGAGGTGGTATTTCACACATCCACAAACGATCTTATAATATTTTAGAGAATAGAAATTAAAATGGCATGTGTTAGAAAATAATTATAAGAGCACAATGAAATAATAAATATCATATATATAATATAAATAGCTTTTACATTATATCTCCCAACATTGAAATGTGGATAATGAAATATAAAAAACTTTGTTTTGTGTGGGGGTAGTTCACCATAGAAGTAAATTGTATGTTTCTGACCCAATAGATGGAAGTTTTGGCAACTTTTGGTAGAAAAGTGAAAATAAAAATATATTTGTATATTGATGATAATAAAATTTTTATATAATAATATAATACTAATATATGAGGGGTTAATGAATGGAAATTAATCTAAAGAGATTGAGGAATTATGTTAACTCTTATTCAGGTAAAACCTTTGGGTTTTTACAGGAGGGATTAGTTGGATGGTTTTATGAACAAGGGGAGGATTATAATATTATGGGAGGTATTATGAGGGTCTATTTGGGTAGATAATTTTTTACACTATATGGATATATTTGTTTTAGAATGTGGGAGGTGTGAAGGCCATTTTATAGTGGGAGAGTAGCACACTTGTAAATTTTGGGATGAGGAGTTCCACCCATGTTATTTTCCTTTTAATGTGGATCCATTGATGTTAAAAATTAACTATAATTAAGGATATGATCTATATATTTCTATATAGAGGATGTTGGACATGTTTTGAGGTCATGTTGGCCCTTAAGATTATGTTTTAGTCCCTTGTTATGCTTAATTTTCCCATAACAATTGAAATAAATTTTAATTACTTCGACCAAACGTTTTGGTAAAAAAGAAGATTATATTAGTGGAAAATATAAATTATGATGATTAAATATATGAATTAATATTTTATTAATTCCAATAAAATTTGTGGATGAAAATAATTTAAATTTAATCACATAGACGGAATGAATTTGTTAGTTTTTGATGTACAAATATTCAAAATATTTCTATGTCTTTATATGAAATTACAGGTTTAAATGGAATTAAATGAGAAAAATAGGATTAATTGATATAAAATATTGTTATTAAACTTTTAAAACAATAAAAAGTATATTTTAACATTTTAAAAAATTTAGTTTACAAAACTATTGTGAATTAAAATTTATTATTTATTATTATTTATTAGAAATAAAAAATCCAAGAAAAATAACAAAAATTCACCCAAACCTAATTATTATGTTACTATTTTAAACATTATGTTTATTTTCACACATAATATTTATAAAGGTTCCAAATAATGGATTTAAAATAGGTTGTCTACGAAATGGTCATAAAAGTATGTTAACAAAAATATTGTATATTATGTCTAATATTTGGATTGTTGTTATATTATTCTTATCCAATATAATTGATTTATATCAAAAGTATTTTAATAAATATATAATATATATATTCAATTAATATCAATAAGAATTTAATTTAATTTATTCATATAAAAAAACATTGTGAGAGTAAAAATAGTCATCTATAGAAACATTCTGTTTATATTCAATTGGTTTTTACATTTATTTAAATTTAATTAATAAACAATGGATTAATTTAATATCTATTAAAATCATTTATATTAAAAACATTATTAACACTACCAAAATTGATAGTCTATATCTTATTATATTATATAATAATATTTTATTTATCTGTAAAACATGGTCTTTTGTGTATTTCAATCCATTGAAGAAACTCATTATTGAATGAGATGTATGCTAACTCATTATCATATGAATTGAATTTTATAATGTATATCGAATTTATTAAAAATTATAAATAAATTTTAATGTGTGATATTATATTATTTTAATCATTTAGTTATGTGAGTCATACATGTTATCAAATAAAATGTTCATACTTTAGTTATTTGAGGCATTAAAATTTATGTATACTAGTTGTTTTAAAACCCAATGGATTTTGAAACATAATAAGGGGTGAAATAAAATTATCTATAATTGAAACCATAAAACGGATGAAAAAATTGAATAATAATGGAAAAAATATTATCTAATTTTTAGGTAAACAACATGAATCAATGATCAACATGAATATGTGATCATGATATATATAAGATAATAATTCAAAACATGGATATCAAATACATAGATCTCATAATAATGGAATACAAAATGTTGGATGTTAAAAATGTTTTTAAAAAATATTATTCTATGAAAATTTAATTTTTATTGCGACACTAGTAATTATTTCTAAGTGAATCCAGCCAACATACAATGAATACCATAAAATATTTTTCATTGTGAGACATGTTTACTATTCAAGGGGATATATAATTATTGTCCCCATCTATCACCCAATTAGTTGGAATTTATTAACCAGAATAGAGATAATGTCCTTTAATATTATTTCTTGAGGAACCAAATAGAAATTAAAACATTCATATATATATAATGATAAATATAAAAATCAATACATAATCTACCTGTGATTATATTACATAATCACAATGCATTTCACTAATTTCTCACATCTCTTCAAAAGGGATAAAATGATCATAACCCATATAGAGAAATAATTTGGATGTTAAGAAATTATTACAAAAAGTGTATTATATTAAAATACATAACAAGATATTATATGAGGGGATAACCAAGTTATGTAAGAAAAAAATTTCAAGTTAAAAACATTATAACTAAAAGAAGGGTATTTTATTTTACTAATCAATCCTTACAATTCATGAAAAATATATTTTAGTATAATCAAGAAATATGTAACATTATATTGATATAAAATCCCATGAAATAAATTTATTTTGTTTATAATATTTCAAATGGTAGTAAATAAATAATACAATAAAATGATGGTGCAAGAAATTCATTATGTCTCAAAGAATCAGAATTGAGACCCATAAAACCCTTACAAATAGGATTTAATGGAATAAAAAACCCTTGAAAGAGTGGTATTTTAATGGAAAATCAAATAACATAATTAAAATATAACTCATGATTTTACATCTCAAATAGGTAGTATGTACACCATACAAATAAAATTAGTATACTAATTTAAAACATCTCTAAAATATAGGAGGTTGAGATGAAAACCATGAATTCTTTTCATGAATTTCAGAAATGTACATTAAAATTCTATATCAAAAAACTTAGTTGATAATAAAAAAATTCCCAACCCTACACATATTTATTTTCATTAAACATTTTCATAAATAATCGTTTTCTACATGGGTTCTTTTGATTATCCACATCAGTTTTTTATAGTAGTGATCTTTTGCACTAGTTTTATAGTAGTATTTTTTGTAATCATTTTATCCCAATTTAATAATTAATAAATAATTAAAGTTACAATAATTGATAGTATATGTTAATTTATTATTATTTTTCGAAATCATTTCATGAGTGTCGGCGGATTTAATATTGAATATGAAGAAAATAAAAATCATGCTTTCATTAGTTTTGATGACCATAGGTCGATTCTATAATTTTTAACTAAATACTATTAAAACCCAGAAAAACCAATTAAAAAAATATTACAAAATTATTTATGTCATTTTATTCTAGTAAATAGTTTTTTATAATTATCCTATATATAAATTTATATTATTTTTCAAGTTGGTTGTTAACTTACACAAACATTAAAATAACTTGATTTAATGATTGATAATGTGGTCTCATGGTATTAATACCATTGTTATAGATAAATAATGATCATTATATTGTGTTTATTAGTGTTATAGAGCTAAAGATGGAGGAATTAGAAAAATAATTAATTGATAAGAAATCATTACACAAATTGAATGAATTATTATCCACTAAGTATGTATATTTTAAATGAATATACTATTGATGATTGTATATTGTTCTTTCCATTAATATATTCCAAACTATATAATAACAAAATAATTATTATATCCTCAAAAAATAATATTTATCCTTTTATACTTTATTTGGATACATACTTATAAGGTTTATATGGAAAATAAAAAATATTGCATTGTGGAGACGACAATCCACAAACCACACAAACAACTGTTTAGTTTATTCTAATGGATGTGGTATAGAGATAATAAATTAAAAAACAAATAATATATATAATATATATTATATAAATTATACAATAAAATTATATTAGTGTATCTATAATAAATTTTAATGAGGATAATTAATAGTAATTGTAATTTAGTTGAAAGGACTTACACAGAGAGCATGAATTTTCCTTGAATGTTTCCCTATAAAAAAGGCATTATTCTCTCTAATTCAGAACAAAATTAATATAAAATATGATAAAGTTCATGTAATATAAAATTTTAATAGATTTATGTAATAATTCTAATGGTTATTTTGTCTTACAGATGAAAATATTCCCTTTTTATAAGTGAATTGTTGGAAAGTTTAGCGAGTAACCCATGCATTTTCAGAAATTTATGGATCCCTTCATAGTTTAAATGGACATAAAATAGAAAAATGGGTAAGAAAATAGTTGTGGATAAAAATAATCATAATAAACTCTATTTGATATAAATTTTATTTTATTGGACACTTGGTTTTAACTTTATATCATTTCCCAATATTTATGTTTACTATGGTAGTTAAATTCTAAACATTGTAATTAATTTTACAAAAAAAAGATTAATAAAGAAATTTTTACATGATTTGAAAACTGTATTTTAAAATTTGAAAATATTTTTTCCAAATTAAATTAATTATGTTGTGAAATATAAAATTTTCAATAAATACCAATAATTTTATAAATACATGTTTTTGAGAAATAACATAATTGTGATTTAAATTTATATATGTGATAAAATCATATTGGATAATAAATTTAACAATGTAATTCGATTTACCATAAGAACGTTTTAAGGGTATCGTGGATCAAAACAACTGAATGTCCCGTGCAAATAATTGACTGACATTAGTTTTTTAGGTTACATTTTTATTAGATAAAAAATATTGTTTGTAATATTTATAATATCAAATATTATTTTAGAATAAAAAACTTTTAGTCCACAGAATCATATTTGACATAATAAAATGACATATAATCCCATACCTCATTATTATATTTAGGTAAAGTGATATAAATTACATGTTTCATAAAAACCATATTTTTTACAAAAAACTATCATTATCTATAATAGTCCAAATATTAATAATATGTAAATTATGAAATAAATCTTAAAATAAAATGAAAACAATTATATTTATATAATGGAAATTTCAATATTTTCTCTTTTTTTATTTATATTTAATAACATTTATTAAATAATATATTTTATGGAAATTGTTTCATATAAAATAAATGTTTTTCATTAATAATATATTACAAGTTAAAAATTGCAATCTCTTAAAAGAAAATTTGTTCCAAAAATAATTCTCATAAAATATAAATTATATAATAAGTCAGTTTATGTAATCTATTTTAATTTTTTTAATATTTGGATATTTTTTTATGGTTATATCTCATAAATCTATTACTATTATTCATTCTTGATAATTCAATGATTTTTTATATAACCAGTCACAAATATATATATTTTATATCAATATTTCATTGTTCCATTTATGTTTTTTACATGTGGAGAATGATATAAAAAATAATATTATTTAAAAGTAATAAAATCTTATAATTTTGGTGTTTAATATCCCACACATAATATAAATTTCGACCTCATAGTTTGAACCATACGAGTAGTGTAATTTCTATAAGGGATATATAAACAACAAGACACTAGTAGATAGTCATTAATTTATTTAATATGTGACATGATATTTATCTCGAAAAAAATATTATATGAATTTTATATCATTAATTATCCCCTTACTAATTTTTAATATAATTTTTACAAGATCTTGATAAATATGGAATATCTTTTTAGAAACTATGAAATTGATTTATATGATAACCATAGCCCTAGGGGTTTCTACAAATCAATATCTAGTAGTTGGTTAAACCTTACATGACATGGTCCACAATAAAATATAGGGTGAAACTCAATATTCACTATTAGTAATTTCATTGTTATTTTCATTGAATGTACGATTGTTGGTGAATATCTCTCTTGTTGGACCTTTTATTGAGACACTGAGTAAAATAATTCCCAAACCTATTACAATTGATCAATTATATTTTTATAGATTCTATATTTACCATACACATTTGAGTTTTATAACCTTCATCACATTATAAAATATTGGACTTAATACTTATCTTATTTAGTGTTTATAGGACTTTGAATATGCTCACATTATAAATAATATATTCTTGTATAATATCTAGAATAATAAAAGGATTACTCACTCTAGATCCATTATGTTTGGTTATTCATGAAGGGAATTTTCACATTCTCCCTCACACCCATTCTTCATTATAGATTGAGCCAATTCTATAACAAAAATAGTTATCATTTTTTATGAACACTATAATTTACTTATAAGTAGTTATAATAAGAAAATTTATTATAATTATGTAACACATTATAACATTATTATGTTAGCCTATAATTTTTATAACTAATCATGTATCATAAACGATTCAATATATATCAATATCATTATAACTTATATATTCCCTAGTTCAACTTCGGTTACTTTGTGGTGTCTTCTCATAAAAATATTAGCAAAATCATTAAAATATATATCCAAAATGATGAAGCACAATCCTTAAATCTATTAAGCAAAATAAACATTGAAATATGAGTTCACAAAGAAAAATTAATCCTTTGACAAAAAACCATAACCATTAATACAATCATATACCAATTTATGTATATACCGTAATCATATATATGAAATAACATAGCATTCCCAAAATATATTTTAATATCCAAGTCATAAAATCAAAATGATGGTACACATTCATTCTAAAACTATGTTTTAACTTCAAAAACTGGTTAAAAAAGACACTCACTAACCTCTATATATCATAATCAAAGAAATAATGATAAATTTCCATAAAATAATATGAATCAATTATCATGGGAAGTGAAACTAGTTAATATCTTACAAAGTAGTTCAATATAAATCCACCCTTTATTATCATAAAATTATGCATATACTAATACCAAGATTTCTCCATACCTAAATCATGTGTAATACCATAGTTATCCAAAAGTAATCCAAGAAATCACTTTTCTATATTTTTAATATAATTATCTATATACTTTCAAACCAATAATTTAAAATTTTAGAATAATGATCTATATATGATTAAAATAATCCCTAATAAAGTTTAGTATATACCAAAATGACATCTATAGATACCACCACACATTATATAAGATAAGAATATCATGATATACTATTTTTTATGTTATATTAATCACTACCATAGGTAATACCTCGAAACTCACCTTTTCCATAAAAATAGTGAAATACATAAATTCTTAACCATTTATAGAATCTACCATACCAATGTATAGTAATTTGTATTTTCGTGATATGAATACCTTTTATAGATTTTTCTATGCTATAAAATTTCTACTAAATACTAAAAATATGATAGTTATGATAATAACCAAAATATGAATATAAAAACATCAATATGGAAATGTATTATAATAAAAAACAATTTTTTAACATTTAATGTTATTTTTATTAATATAATATTACCTTGTTCAATTTATGTTAATTTTTCTATTAGCATATCTCAAACAATTTGTTAATGTTCATTTTTTAACAATTTATAATGGCCAGTAAGGGGAATTTAATAAAAAAACAATATACCTTGGGTGTGTCTCTTCACATGCTTAGTATCAGTCTCACTCATCATGTGTCAGAGTGAGGATTGATTAAATTCTCCACCAACCTTTTTTGTGGTGATTACCCCTTATCTCATCTATGTTGTAACCTCATCCAATTTCTAGTATCCATACTAGGTTGTATTCCTAGGAAAACCAAAATATTTTCCAATTTACTAAAACATCTATATTCCATCTAGTACCTTGAATTATTCCTTGAATTATCAATTATGTTTTTTTATCCTAATACATAAATGAAATGAGGATTATTACCTTAGTATTAAATCATGTACTATCAGAAAAGGTTATCTCATATGGTCAACCTTAAATTATCAACATTACATTATCGCCAAGAATTAATATAATCTACATAATTATTTAAAACATTACTTATATACCAACTACGATTCCTTGGTCCCAAACTCCTATATCTAGTTTTATAAACATGTATATTACAAAATCACATTGATAAAATGTGTATAATCAAGGATTTAAACATCCATAATTATAATATTAATATCAAATATTAAATATTTTACATTAGAATTATATTTTCATGTTTTTAGATTTATAGAGTTATGAAAAATCATAAACTAACAAATCCCATTATCATTATATCATAGAAATGTTTTCATTATATATTAATGTACGTATTCCATAAATTTTTCTCAATATCTTTTATAAATTCTTACACAAATTCTATCATTATAAATGGATTATGTATACATATTTCTTTCATAATCATGGGAAATAGAAATATAATAATTGGTTAGAACTAACCAAAAAAAAGGGATGAAATTAAGCTGTGTAAATCATTTCATAATCATGGAAAATATTATGGTAGAGAGAAGTAACAAACAGGTAGCAATAACTAAAATGTAATATTGAGCATTATATAACCCTAAGATTAAATAAAAACAAGGATATAAAAAATAATTATCCTATACTAATGGAATGGATAATAAGATACATAAAAACATATTATTAAAGCCTTACATAAAGTCACATTACTTGTTGAGAAAAAAATAAAGGCATATTATATAATTGGCTAGACATATTATAATTAACCAAAGATTTTATTTCTCATGTGACCAATAAATACATCAAGGGGATATATAAATTTAAGAAAAAACCATTCCCCTAATTAATTATAATTGATTCACCATAAGAGTCACCAAGATCTTTTTTATCTTTTCATGAGGATCTCGTTTCCCAATAATACCTAGATATCCTCAAAATGGGACTTAAATAAATAACTGAATAATAAACCTACATTTGTAGCAAACAATTATAAAAAATTCCAACACTGTTCATATTGTATATAAAAGAGATTATACTTTTAACATATTCCAAAATAAATATTTTAGATGGTAAAACACTACAATGAAAAATTTAAAATAATATTCCATATTAAATTAACAATATATATTCCACCAATAATTTTCACTATAATAATAAATGGTATAACTTGATAACTACCCATATAGAGGATGAAAGATGATAATTTACATAAAAAAATTCTGGTTTCCAATTATCATCCATATTGAAATAATAAAATATTAAATACTGCTACATTATCTAATGTCAATAGTGTATCATTATTTATTAGTGAACATCATCCAATATAAATCACATAAAATGTGATGTTTAGGCCAAATTGGGTAATGAGTTTACCCATAAGTCAATACATGAATAACAATATATTAAACCTTACATTGGAAGAAGATGGATTTTTTTGAAAGAATATATCTCGAGTTAATAAAATAATCCTTTAAGTATGTTGACATATATGAAAAAAAATCATGAATATTAATGATTGAATGATACCACCCTCAAAGTGATTATGAATTGTATTTTTTGATTTCGTGTGACAATATATATATATATATATATATATATGATCATAAATAGTTTAACATAAACCCTATTGTGGTTAATCCCATATAAAATGAAATAGAAAATTGATGTGAAAACATAAATAATATTTTATATAGAATCTTTAACAATTCTGTAAAAGATATTGATATGAGGAAAATAAAATTCATTTTTCATAATGTGATGTGAAATATCATTGAAAACATATAATTTTATAAAAATTTCCAATTATGGAGCCCTGAAAATTGAATATATTTTTAGTAGGAACTTTTATCCAATGTCACATCCCATTACTTGTATTTAAATATTTATTTATCCTAGTATTGATATCATTTTATTGAGGTTGAGTTTGATGGTAGTTCCAAGAGAATTTGGGAAAGTTTTCTGTTTTTTTGGGATGTACATAGTTAGCACAATCTTGGGCCAAACCATGTTCCCTCCAGTGAATAATGTCCGTCCCTAGATACTGGTGAACACATGTTTGGTTCATGGTTTCCCAAACTATGGGACCATCTACTGGAAGCTATGTTCTCCAATTAAAAGGGGTGTGTGGCTGGTGGATTGTCTCCCCTAATCATGTTCCCACCCCCATCTATCTGACACATGGGATATTAATGTTGTAAAAATTTATTTAAAATATTTATACCCCAATTTTAAGATTCCAAAATTACCCATTCATACATAACATGATTTTTATATCTTTAGAGTCTCTAAAAAGGTTCTTTTGGTACCTATACACCATTTCCATGGTGGATTAAAGTGACATTGGTCTTGTTCGATCTTCTCCTGGTTTGGGGTTCTTCTATTGTAAATTTATTTTGATATATTCATCTATCCTCAGAATATATTAACAGATAATTATAAAATAGAGGAATCTGATATTTGTTTAATTAGAAATTTTTTCAATGTTTTGTTCCTAGATGTTCCGGGATATAATTCCTTATTTGTGTTCCCCATTTCTAGCCTGGTTCATTATTATTACATGATATAAAGGTTGTTAGTTACAAAATCATTATCCCTTTGATTGAATCCTCGAGTTTCTTCATCAAATTGGTATATCTTTTAAATTAATTTCAAACCATCTAATTGTGTTGATTTTCTCTTTTATTTGATATGGGGAATATATTTGAGATAAACAACAATTTAAATTCAATTGAAATTGTTGGGGAAATTTATAAATATTTATGGATTTAATATTAAATAATTTTGATGAATTGATATGATGTTGATTGTTATAAAATGTCTTATATTTAATGATGATTTTAAAAGGATGTAAATGAGGAAATTCTATGATTTTAGATCAAAAAATTAAAGGAATGTTGAAATATGAAATTTAGAAAATATATTTCAATAAAATTTGAAATGATTGATTTTCAATTTTATTTATTTAATGATTGAGTAAAGAAAATGAGATATTATTTGTTTAGTATGTGTCTTGACAATAAATACAAGATCTCAATACCCAAGTATCTTGACTATAGATTAAATCATCAACTAAAATATGTTGTACCATGAATATCATGATGAGTTCACCAATTTTATTATAAATTTACATCCAAGAATGGGTTCCCCAATTGGAGTGTGGATTGGGTATTCACACTATTTATGATCCGCAATCACTAATGATATTATTAAGGATCAAATATCCTATAATTAATGTATTGTATGAGATTTGGGAATGGATATATGATTATTGCTTTATTTCATTAAATATTTTATTCATTCCATCTATTTTTTTAGTATTTTAATAGAAAATTTTCTTAATAACTATTTTAAAGTTATTTTTTACACATATACTATTTATTGGAAGGAAATCGTGTTTTGGATAAAAATATGAAAATATAATTCCTTGATATGTTTTTATTTACATAAATCATATGTGGTAAATTATTATGGAATTGGGTGCGGAACACATAGTGAGACCCTACTGGGATTTATAGCCCACACATTGACATTTACTACAAGAATTTATATATTTTTTATACTATGTCTGAGAAAGGATAATGTGCCATATTCTGGTGTTATATGTTCATTTTTCTTAACGGTCCCTTTAGAAAAAGTCAATGGTATTTATATATAAAATCTAATTACATGAGTCAAATATATGGGGTCGTATTAAAATAAATTTCATAAAAAGGAAGCATGTTAACTCATAGAATTTTTATCCATGTGAGAGTCACTACAATACCAATGTTTAGAAGACCATCCACAATAATTATTGCCTCTAGAAAAACATGTGTGATAATATTGTTTTGGATCATAAGATTATTCATGAAATCCATCAAATTATCTTCAAGCCTCCATGAAATATGAAAACATCCATTTCTAATTGCATTCCATAGAGTAGAGGAGTCACTTTCCAACCAAATGTTATTCCATCATTTTATTTTTACAAATGAAACATAATGAATGATTCCAAATCCTTGAAATAAAGAAAATAAGTCACAATACCAGAGCCATATAAACATCCCTTGACATTTACAAAATGGTCATGAAAAATATCCCCACAACTAGAGGGTCAAGGATTTCTATTTGGGGCACTGTTTTATTTAATCGTGATCTAATGGGGGAATGGAGGTAAACCAATAACATTAGTTGTAACCATGGAATGACAAAAAAATTCTGGAACAACCATGTTTTTAGAATAGTGAAATCATGAAGGTTGTTATCACAAGAGCTCATTATATCTATTCTTGAATCATTAACCATGGAAAATCACTGATGCAAGATGACCTTCAAATAGAATATCATCCTAGTGTGATGGAATATATTCCGAGTAGACTAAATATAATGTAACCTCTATGAAATAGAAACTCCGAAGAGTGAACATACCTATGAAAAATGTATGATGTAAGAGATGCAGATTTGGAATTCTTGAAATCTAAAGAACATTAATCCATAAAGCCCCAACATATTAAAGACATCATTCTGTATAGTTGTGGCTATGGGAAAGCTAGGGAATATATTATTTACACCCTCTCTATGTTGGTGACACATAACAAACACATTGTGAAATTAATAAGAAAAAATTTCTACAAAACATTATCCATGAGGATTTAGTTATAATTCTGCCTCTAGATAATCGTATAACATGAGGGTCTGATTGATTTATTATTATAATAAGTTAACTAGTTGAAGTCAATAATAGTGTCCCCAGTGACATTTTGATTAAATTTATTACCATTAATAATTCCATTAGTACCTAGCTACGAAAACAAAAAAGTAAGACTACGAATAAAATCATAGGCATCAACCATCAATTGGACCTCATATGGAAACAAATGGTGAGGTGAATAAAATACCATAATAGTAATATGGGTATCAGTACTCAAAAGAGGTTTTTGAAACTCATCAATAAGTAAAAATTCCATCTAATTATCCAAAACTAATTTTAAATTTGATTTCATATTCACAATCAATATTGAGAATGTCCATTTATACTAATAAGAGTATTGAATTTCTATCAAAAGGGTGGATTCAATGTAAACATTAGCTCCTTATTTATGTTTATTGATGAATTGAAATTTAATAAACCCCACAGATTTATAACTACTAATAATAAGGTACCATATGATTACGAAATGAAGGTAATAACTAAAAATACAAATATTCCTTTTAACCATGACACAAAAAGGAAAATTTTTATTACAATACTTCTAATGAAATGTTTCCAGTTTTATATAATGTATATTGCCACTCCAAAAAAAATTCAAGATGTAGACATTTAGAATTTTTATAATCCATATAAAAAATTCATAGACCGTCAAGGAGTTATCCAATTATAAACAATAACAACTTTTACCAAAAATAATCTCCTTGCGATAGAAAACCTACTCCCTTTCCATGTCCATAGTTTCCCATTGAATTTTTCCACAATTTCAAGTAAATAAGTTGTTCTAGGTCTCCCAAAAAAAGTTGAAATCTATAATAATAAAAATGAAAATCCCCCTCCGAGATTCCCATATCCATGATATTGTGAGTTTTCTTAACACTTGAAAACCTATTCAATCTAATTGATGAGTGATTTATCCATAATGAAAATTTTCACAGAATCACTTTCATAATGTTTAAAAAAATTATTCAAAACTCAAACATTATTTTTACCACCATGCATAAAATTTATGATATAATCAGTATATAAAATATGAGTAGGGTAAGCGAGAGACATATGAACTTGAATATCATTTTTCTTTCCTTTTGATACCATGGGAATAATGAGCCTTATATGTTAAACTCTAGAAATATGAAAGAGAAAATCAGGGAGGGGATCAATAAGATAAACATATCTTGAGAAAGTATAATAACCCTTAGGGGAACCGTTTATATGGACTTTGACGAGATCAAATTCAAAAAGGGAAATAACTGTATTAATGATGGTGTTGTGGAAACCAAAACATCCATTATCAATATTCTTAAAGATATAGTACAAATTATCAAAGGCAATATTTATATCAATAATAAGGAAAATTAGTCCTCCCCTTCAATGATTCTAAATAAAATCAATAATTTATAAAATAGAGAAAATATATTTTTTGATATATCATCTGTTAATATGAATAATTGATCTCAAGCTAAAATTTTAAAAACAATTTATGGAATTCTATTAATAATAAAATTAAAAATTCATTTATTAATAATGTTTACCAGGGAAATGGGTGTGAAAAAAGGCATCTCACATGCATTCTCAAATTTATGAATTTATGTTCTAAACTGTGTGTTAAGGCCCAAAGGTAGAAGACTAGAAGTTAATAAAGAGGATACAAAATTACATTCATCACCATTAATCACCTACCAATACATCAAAAAAGAAGAAGTTGTTGAAACCATTAGACCTAAGGGTACTACTGTCCTTAAAGATAAAATAATATTTAATCTCAAGCTCAAGTAGGAAGCTAATGAGAAATACGTTTTCCTCAAAACTCACCATATATGGGATAATACCTTCCATAAAGCACCCCCCAAAAATATAGGTCTATTGAAGTGGTTGGATAAATAATAAAAAAATGGATTCAGAAATATATTTCCTATTGTAAATGATTAGACCACCAAACATGGAGAATAGTCAATGTCTGGTTTGGATTTCTGATTCATTGGAGGGAGTTGCATATTTTTTCTATTTTTGTCAACATCATAAAGACATGTGATTCTGAAAGTCACCTTAATCATACACATACATTAATATTAATATGATATCTCAACATGGAAACAATAGTGGACTCCTTGAAAAAATCAGGATTAAAATGTTCTTGGGTTTCCTTATCTTGAAGATGTTGTAACATAGATTCAAGAGAGTTAATACCCTTTTTTATCCCACTATATTTCATCTTTATCTATATTTTTATTTCAAAATTAAGATGACTCTATTTAAAAAGAAGAGAAGATCCCCCCAACTACATTGCATGATAATATATAAATTTTAAATAAGACTATTAGAGTGTCTTTTAAGAATCCATGTGATATTAAAATGAAAAGGGAGCAGTTGTAGCTGCTCTATACTCTTGAAACCTACCAGAATCAGGTTTTGATAAGATGAAAATTTGGGAATACAGATTCCTGAAATTGAGTCCCATTTTTCCAAATAATTTATATTCACAAAAGTAAAATATTTTTTACTAGAAACCATAAGTGTTATGTATCTTTACTTTACTATTTTAATTTTGTCCCCTCCAAGAGAATTTAAATCAACTAATTAACATTAAAGAATGATTTTAACTCTCTTAGATAAATTTTAATGTTGAGGGAAACCATTTTATCACTAGAATAAAAGAGAATATTGAAATTAAAAAAAATGAACCATGTGGATGATAGTCTTAGCTTGAGATTATCAATTTCTTACCATAGACACCTTCTATCTAGATATCTACTTCTAGGATATTTAAATGAGAAAAAAATAAGAGCAGGATTACATTGAAAAGAGAACAATATAATATTCTCTAAAATGAATATATTATCAAAATATTCCAAAGAATCATGATGAAAATACCATAGAGAATCTCCCTAACCATAATACCCATTAAATATAACCAATTGAAAATCATATTTAGTAAGGACTTCAAACCCAATGAGAAGGGGATTTTGGCCTCATAAATTCAAATAATTTTCCATTTGTGTACATTAATGTAAACATAAAATTCATTAAAAATAGTGGAATAATAATGTCAATGACAATTCCAATAATGTTAATTAATTTGGAAGGAGATATATAATTGAAATTTACCTTCATGTTTTAAGTCATTGGCTTCTTATTTCCAAAAGAGTTCAGGGAGCCATTGATCGTCTTAGAGATACTCTTAGTTTTCATTCTATTAAGCTCATCATCAAAAATACAACCTACTTTTGATGATCCTAATCACCCTAAGAATTAATAAATTTCCATTAAAGGGATAGGATTAACATTAGGTCTCAAATTCCTCTTCCTCTTCCACAATGTCACACTATCTCTTTTTTGGTGGAAACTAATTTTCTATTCTCATAGAGGGATCCCCAGAAGATGGAGGGGATATAAGGGGAAAATATATACAAGAAAAAACTTCAAATTTACCATGTCCAACATGGGTAACATCTTCATCATAAAAAATATGATGTAAGAGTGAATTTTTAGATGCCATTATATGACATATGAGGTAGCTATAAGGGAGTACATTAAAAATATGATTGTAATGAAATATTTTTCACCATTGGTGTTTTATTATGTTTACCATAGGGAATATTAGGTTCTGATTCTGTCACCTACCTATCTATTGGTTTGGGTATTTTGACATCCAAATGATGAACTATTATATGATGGGATGGATATTCTAATTCCTCTTGTTTTTGTTGTTGATCGTTAAATTCTTATATTATCTCTAGTGATATATATTGATGTTGTATAGAATAATGATTTCAAGAATTCATATTAAATGGATATTTGAGGAAGATATAGGTGAACCATAGTGATTTGATCCTCCATTGGACCAAAATATTATTGATATAATTGGGTGTTCTTAACTAGATTTGGAGGATTCATCTACACCAATTCTCATTCTGGCTCTACATGTGGACCTATGATTACATGACTCTTGGAATCATGAATTTTTGGTTCCTCACCAAAAAACACATAATATCCACTGAGTTAATGATACTTAATAGGATGAGGATTTTTTATCAACATAGTGTATCTTTTTTATAGAGTCACTGGAGGATATTAAAGTGAACTTTGCTTCTATTAAGAAGGAAGGTCTTAGAAGGAAATAGTGTGATACTAAGGTAATTTAAATGATCTGTGAGGTATTAGAGGGGAATAAATTTTTATTTAGTTTCACCTTCTAGTTCTCTATAGAATCTATGGTAATGGTGGTAGATTTTTTCAACTCTACAAGACTACAAAACTGTGTCACAATATATGAACTACTCTTCCATGCATGGGTAGTTTTTTCCTGAGATTTCATGAAATGAGATAACTAAGGCCCACTCTGTTTTGATAGGTCTCGGAAAAAATAAATATTGATAGTCTTATTAATGACTCTCACATCATATTATACCTTACTGGATAGTGATCCGATGGATGAGCTTCATGTTTTAGGTTTTTCATAGTTTATTGGAGTTCATTTTTCACCAAGTGGTAGATATATGAGTTTTATTAATGGAAAGAGGAGGTGTTATGAGTCTGGTGGTGTTTTAGGATAGTAGGTACCCTAAATAAATCCTTATTTTCTTGATTAAGGCCCTTTGAATTGCTTACATTGTGAAATGGCTGTTGATTAAAAATTTTATTATACCAATATTATAAATATATGTAGTTATTATAGTATGTTAGAACACATACAATTAATATTCCATTTATTTTTTACACTTCACAATAGAACAGTCTCATCAGTACCGAAAAGTGAATTAGTACACTCAAATGCTTCATTATATATGGGATTATAGCCATATGTTTCCCGAATAAAGCTTCTTCATGTAGTGGAATAATTTTCAGAGGAAGTTAATATAGGTTCAGTTACTACCAGAGAAAACATCAAAATAACTTCATCCTTGGTGACTTATTTATTTGATATACATAAATTTAACTAATTTATAAAAACTCATATTATGAACCTAAAAAATAATCATATATATATATATATTATTAATTTTTTGATATTAATAATACGTACTGAACAAGAGAGAGAAGGGTCTCTATTTTCAAGCTTCGGTCTACTATTTAGAAAATATTGAGCATGTATGAAATTTTATAGTTTTCTACATGGTACCTATAGAGTGATTCATGGGATGAATTTTCTCATAACTAATAATTCATAAATTCACTGTTATATAAAAAAGGTCATATTTAATATTCTTGATCGACTGTGTTATGGTTTTATGGGGGTAAGGGTCCCATGATTAGGAATACCGGACCGTATAATATGCTGTTGGTGATTGAAATATCTATATTCTCTTTGGACCTGGTGCACAAATCCTTGAGTGGTGAAATCCGCCTATTTTTATTAAGTTTATTAACATTTTCCCATCACATTTCATTTATTTTCCAGCTATAATAGTGTTATATTTTTTATTTCATTGTTTTCTAGTACTCAAATGGTCTCTATTTATTCATACTGCATGGAAAGAGATTACCAAAATGACATAAAGACTCTATTGGATGGTATGTTAGGGAAATGTAATTTTTTTGAGGGTGTAACAACGAGTGATAGTGTTTATATTTAAAAAACTAATTAAACACTTAAAATTAATGATAAATACAAAAAAAATAAGTTACAAGAAATAACATGTATTGGTTAATCATTATTTATGGTATTTTGGACCAGTTGATGGGGGGAAAGTGGTTCCCAAATATTTTTCTTCAATTTGGTTATCATCAATTGAGATTAAAATAAACTAATATTTAGAAAACCACCATCTAGAGATTGTATGTACATTGGGAGAAACTTTTCATGCCATTTTTCCAAACCAATGATCCCATTATATTTATAGATGTGATTAATAGGTTCATCCATTAGTGTAATCATATGTTCAAGGAAATATTTTTGGATTAAATATTAGTTTACTCTCAATTATAGTAGAATCACATGCCTCGTAAGAGAGTAGTTTTCAAATGTTAGGAAATAATAAACTCAATGAAAAGAATTAAAAATATTATTTTGGTAAATTGGAAGGGATATTCTTCTTAAAAATGGTTTCTAAACATTGTATTATTGTTGGTTTGAATAATGTTAAGGTTTTCATAACATGGGACCAATCATGGAATGTTATTTAGATCATGATTTTCATTTTAGTGGTGTATTATCATTATTTATAATGTATTTCACAATTTTGGAATCCATTATTCCTCCCTCTCTTAGAATTGTGTGAAATTCATTTTGGATGAAAAATGATTGAATTATTTTGTGGATCTAGACCATATTTTGACATCTGCTCAATTGTTGACTCTTTAGGGGCTGGGAATGGCTATGTGATCTTTTTTGAGTCATTTGGTTAGGGTCCGGGATGCATCATTATCCATGGAGATCAAATGGTATCATATGAATCCTAAAATAATGGAAAAAATGAGATGAACTATCTCAGTCATGATGATGAACTCACAACCATAATGAATGAACTAATGAGATTAAAGATTTATTTTTTTGAAGTATGATTCAACATTTATTCCAAACAAAAAATGTGATGTTATATATTCTCTAAACAATATTCGAACCATTGACATAGGAGTTGGGTGGAGTTCTAGAAGACATTTGTTTATGAAATTTTCTTCTTCATGGGGATGTGAAATTTCATTACTAATTCAATAAATAGGAAACATCTGACCCAGGATGGGAAGGGTACATCATAATAGGTGAAATTTATTTCTCTTTTTCCAAAATTTACATTTTGAGTCCAACAGGAGTCCAAAGTTGTTTTGGAATGTGTTCAGTTAACCTCCAATATTTTTGAGATGATTCATCACGAGATGATAGATGAGGATGAATTTCATTGCATTGGGGACATTAATTATGGTTTGGAGACTTTGATAAAGTTAGTGTTCTCTTCATAAGGCATTATGTGGCTTCATAAATAATTTTTTTGTCATTTCCCATAATAATAGATTTTTTGGGGGATTTCTAAAAATATTTAGTCGGTCTTTCACCATGGTTTCGAAAACAATTACGTTATTAAAAGAATATTATAGTCATTAGGTATGAGATAGGATATCAATGCCTTTGTTTTACATTTGTATACATATTTGATGGTCAAGATCGAGCACCAAATAACCTTGGGATTACGTAAATCCTATCCAGTACAGATTTATGTGTGGGGTGATATTTTTAAAAGAAATTTTGGTTGGGTTTTCACATACAACTAGTAGATATAAATGTTATTGGTTGCGGTCGATAGTCCGATGAAATCAACTTCATTCATTTCCACATGTGATTATAACAAAAATAAGGATTTTGGAAATATCTATGTGAATGAGATTGTCAATTTTCATAGAGTTCTTTCTAACAAATTCACTTATAGTGATCCCTATTTTACATCAAATTTTTTTGAGGTCTTCAATAGGTGATGAGATACCAGGTTCATTTGATTACGAAATACTATCAAATGAATGATGGCCATAAAGGGTGGGCTATATAGAATATTGACTTCATGCACCATACATGTGTCCAAAATTTTTGTGGATCATAATATATATTTGGGATTGTTTTAGGTTTTTTATCGCAAGATTATCTAGTCTGAAATTTAGATGGACTCATTTGTGTCTTTGTATTAAAGTTATTTCAAATATATATTGTGTGGGCCAGTTATTTGTGAAATATAGTTTGTTGGAGAAATTTTATTCTAAGAGATGATATTTGAGATTAATTATCAAAGAATATAAATTTATAATTGTTTGTCAAAATATTAAAATAATTTCACTATCTGATTATAGTATTTTTTTAATTTTCGAACATGTGATTTTGAGAGTTTAATCTCACTTGGGCCCCCAATCGCTTGGGAGGAAGAGAAGATTTTGACATGGTTAATTGGACATTTTAGGTTATGTATTAGGTGAGAGGTAAGGATTAATATATAAAAATTCAACTATAGGAGATGTACATACATAAATTTTTAATGTATCTTGTCTTCAAAAGTATCATTCTGACCAATGTCATGTCTTGGGTTGGGAGGATCATGATATTCAAACAGATTTTTTAATGACTGAGCATCCAATACAAATTTATGGTTCTGATAAAATGGTTCTTTATGGGACCAAGATAAATTTAGCCTGTATGCTATGGAATCATGATTCAAATTCTCATGAGACATGGGATTTTGAGGCCTTGATGAGAGATAATTTGTCTCATATATTATATATTTAAACATTTGGATTATGTTTTTGGGGATTGATTTTTTTATCTAGAAGGTGTAACATCCTATTTTTTCATCCAGTATTTTTTGATCCTAGATTTATCTCTTTTTTTTGGGTCAGGTTTGAAGGTCATTTATGATGTATTTGGTAAATTCTATATTTTTTTAGTCCATGCCTGATAAATGCATAGTTTGACTAAACTATGTTCCCCCCGAAAAACAATGAACACCCTAGACAATTTCTTATGTATGCTTGGCACACAGTTTTATAAAACATTCACCCACCCATGAGAAACTATGTACACCAATCAGTAGGGGTGAATGGTTGGGATATGGTTTCCAGTAACTGGGAACCGCGATAACTAACTATGAACATGTGATATATATGTTCCAAAAAATTATTTAAAATTCTGGAAACCCTGTTAATGATTTCTAACCTATCCATACATACATAATCTCATTTTTCCATTTTATCGGTTCTAATGAGGAAATTGTGTCCCATCCAATAAATTTTCATAGTTTAAAAAAGTGGTGTTGATCTTGTTCAGTATCCTCTAGGTTATTGGATAACCTCATGTTCATTTTCTTCCTATATATCATTTTTCTCCCCATTGATTTTGATAGGACATCATTTAGGGGATGGTTATTTAAACCATATTTTAGATATTTTTTCATGTGTTTTTATTGGTCTTCAATGACTTTCATATTTTTAGTGTTCCCCTTTATGGGTGTTTTTCATTATGAATCCACGATCTATAGTTTGGTGGTTCCATAAATTTTATCTCTATAATTAATTCATTGATTTATTTTATTAAATTGATATAATTATTTAATTAATTTAAAAATACAGAATTATGATGATTTGATATATTATTTTTAATGGGAATGTAATTCGAGAAAAACACCAATTTCAATAGATTTGTAATTGTAGAATAAATTTATAAAATATACTACCTTGAATTTGAAATCATTTTGATGAAATGATCTGATTTTGATCATGATTTAATCGATTAAACATAATGATTAAATGAAATAGAATGATGCAACGAAAAAATATGTCATTTCATTCAATAAAGATTGGAATACTAAAAACTAAAATTGGGAAATATTATTATGATGTAATTGGATAATATTGATTTTTAATATAATTGATTGATTTATAGATTGAGGCACATTAAAGAATATGTAGTTAGTAGGGGGTAGGGATAATCATTCTCGGATCTCGATCATCTAGCATTGGATATATGAAGAAATAACTATGTGAACTAACATGGTTCAGGAAAATGATAATGAGATCTACTATTTATATGTACAATTATTTAAATGAATCAGTTCACAAATTTTCGTGATTATTTGGAATATGAATTATTACTTTGGTTTGAAATATGAATATGAAATTTCATGCATTGATTTATTTAATCTGATAACATAAATGTTAAATTGTTATCTTATAGATAATAGAACACTTTGTGAGAACCTTTTGGGATTTATATCTTCAACCCTAAATTTTTTATTCATATATTTATAGATATTATAATGAAAAATTTTAGAAAAGGTAATGCCAAACTTTAAAGAGGTTGATGTTCTTGATCCATGGGACCAGAGATTGGTGATGTTGACTAATGAATCTAATGTCCCCTTATTTCATATAGTTTCTTGGAATATTATCTAGTTATTTTTTTATTTTCATATGATATATTTATCTTAGTTACTTGGGTTCTATTATACATATTAATTTCTTGTACTTTCTCATTTGGTGTTTCGTGAAATCTGAATTTTAATATATTGTCTTCCAATTTATTGAGAAAATTTCATTCCCTCTTTGATATTTTTTGATTCCATGTTGTAGTCACTATCTTGTTGGGACCCAGGACACCCATCTGGCCATGTTAGAGATAGTTAGGGAATCATGGTACTATGGTGGCCAAAATATTATGTTACATAAAAAAATTTATTTTCTATGATACATTTCTAATACATTAAATTATAATTATTGATCAAGTACAATATATAATAGAGTAATAAAATAATATTGGTATAAAATAGAATTTTTTATGAGTGGATTATAAAATATAAGGGTGTTATAAATATTTCATTCAAGAAAATAGTTCGTAAAAGAAAAATTATTACTCAAATAATGAAATTAGTTATATAAAAAATAGAAACTATGGAAACCACTATATCCAGAGCCTCTTGAATATGAAATATGATTTGGATAGTATATCACATTAAACATAAGGATTATGATAAAAATATATCAATTGATTGTAAATATACCATAGAATAGTATCATGGTGGAAAAAATGTATTATGCCTCAAAGTATAAAAATTTATTCCATTTAATCCATTATGACTATGAAACAATTGAATAATATTTAATGGAACAACCCTAGTAAACCATAATCCATGTTAACTTTTATAAATCAATTTTATTTTGATATTATCATATCCAAAAGTATACATTTTTTTAAAAATCATGGTTTACTAGATACATAATTAAATCTAACATTTTAATTGAAAACCGAAAATAAAAAACAGTATTTTCTTCGACTTTATCATTATTTCCTTTAGCATAACCCCACATATAAACCATAATACATAACATGTAATCCTATGAAATTTAATAAAATATTAATCTAATCCCAAATGTCAAGTACATGTATACTTATAATGGAATACATCCATAATAAATAATAAAAATTAAATTACCATAGTAAAAAATAGAAAAACATTCTATTTAAAAAACAACTAGAGCATAATATATCAGGAATAATTTATAATGAAATAAATCAATGAAAATAACACCAGGATCTATAAATTGTCTATGGATATTATAAAAATAATAATAATCATATATGAATCAGTAAATAAATTCATAACATGGTAATTAATAATATCATACATCATAACCACACCTTCAAGGAATTGTGCTATGAAATATTACACAAATGATTAATGACTTGGTCAAAAAACCATCTAATTTTTATCAAGAGAATTACTGATGAATCGATGGGAAATAGATGACCCAACCATCACATTCAATGTCTAATTGATTCCAATATTAATTTGGACAAAACAAATTTTCATAAACAATCACTTTGAAAAACTATCATAAATGTTTTTATAATTTTCTTAATTAACAAACATAATCATAATCCATCCATTGTACTTTTAAGAGTGGTATCAAAATATTACATATCAATAAATTCATATCATAAAACTTTAGATATGTAATAATTATGGGGTCATTAAATAATATTTATAATAAATAAAAATGTAAAATTATTAATATTTTTATTAATGAAACAAAATTACCCTAAAATTCTGATAAAAATAAAATTGAGGAAAATTTTCTTTCAAAAAAGAAAATTTCTTTTAAAAATATGAATTTATAAAATATTAACATACATATTTTATTAAAAAATATAGATGTAAACATTTAAAAGAGGATTTAAATAAATTAATGGACATGAGGGTGGAAAATTCATTACATTCATAGTTTATTAAAACAAAGAAACCTTTCACATTTTGGGTTAAAATTCAAAAAATGTCTTATTTGTAAATAATAGGAAGCTTAATTTTAATTTATTTTTAAAAAATAATTAGTAATATTTATATTTATAAATAATTTTCATATTTATAAATATATTATTAGAATAAATTTTTTAAAACATGGACTTGAGAAATAAATTGATTTTCGATTGAAATATTAAATAATGTTGTCTTTTCATAACATAACTATTAACAATAATTTAATGTTTCCAAGGGAAAAAAGTTAACAAAACATGAAAATATCATCAATAAAATTATTATAAGAAAATTAGTAAGTACATTTAGATATATATTATAATATGTCATCATCATATATTTAATCACAAATAATCCCGATAAACGATGAGGTTGAAAAAGAAGCCATCACCACGTCAGAAACTATTAAATTATATGCCATGTGAAATAAATAAAATAAAATTAAAATTAAACAATATTAATATTAATTTAATCTTGAAATGATTTTTAATGTTATAATTATATACACCACATAAAAGAACTATATGGTGAGTGTGTCATACATCTCATGGTACTGAAAGTTAGATGAGAAAACATTAACTAAGGCTAGTTTTATTTAATATGTGTGAGTTGATCATTTATAATAAATATAGAGATACTATTCATTAATTAAAGAACAATACTCATATACCTCATATCATATATGTGATTTAATTATAGTCATTTATTACCCTTTTATTAATAATTCTATGTTAAAATCAATTTTCTAGGTGATAGTTGATTCATTTATAATGTGTATGTTAGTTATATAATTTTATTTATTTTACATTGTTCATGATTATTATACATAAATTGTTTTAAAAATTATATAGATAAAATATATATTCATTTTAATAGTATCTGTTGTAATCCATAAAATTAATGGAATAAAATTCCTGATAATGTTTATGGAGATAATAGGTTGTTCATACAAATTAATGTTGTTTTTTTCATGCAAATATGAAATAAAAAATAGTTAAAAAAATAAATTGTAATTATAATTTTCATTATATAAAAAACATTTATACTAATGAATTCCATATTTAATATCATATATGAAATATGAAAAAGAAAAAAATTTAGCATAGTAATGGGGAGTCGTTTGTCCACACGTACACACGAGCGATATTATTGGTTTCCACTGATTGAAAGGTAGCAATTTAGAGGTTATAATGAATTCATAGAAGTATGTTTATGTAAAAATATCATATATATTCATTATCAGTTTTTTTTACAAAGTTCAATATGAAGCAATCAAAATAATTTAATCATATCAATAATTAGGGTAGTGGTCCGCTGTAAAGAGGAGTAAGGTTATCTTATTCCCTTATAAAATTGAAAGTAATAATATATATTTTATATCTTAATTAAAAATGAATTATAATTTAAAAAATTCAATATAAATATTTGAAATATAAAATTACATCCATCTCTAAAAGGAGTTTATGTAAAAATAATTACATTGGTTCACAAGGTGGTAATCTTCCATAGAAACAATTGATAATCTTAATTTCTTTTTGATTTAAGTGGGAATTGGTATTGGGTTTTTAATTGACTTACTAATGTATTATTCTATATTTTATAATATTTCATTGTATGATCATTTTTTATAAATATTTTATGCAAGTGGAATAGGAATTAAAATACATTAACATTTATAATTTTACCTCTTATTTAGAGAATCCATTTATGTTCATTACAATAGACTTAATAAGGGGGTTTTATAATAAAAACAATGATTATAGTATGTATGGAGGGAATTTAAGAAGGCAATTTGGAAACTTTTAGTCAAAAAATGGAAATTTGGGAGTCTAAATAAGTGAGGTTAGGGGGAGACCTTTATATGTGGTGGATATGGATGACTTAGAATCATTATAAATAAAAAATGATACAAATATCTTTCACCTTCCAAATGATTTAAAAATGGATAATTATCAAACCATATATGATATAAGGTCTATATATGTCCATAAAATTTAAAATTTAACAATTTTATAGGTGAATTTATTTCTTATAATTTTAGATCAACCCCTTGGTTAGCCATTGTATTCTTATCCATAACAATTAATTTTAACTATTTTCACAATTTGATATCATAAAAAACAATGTTAACCATAATAGATAATATTAATTACGATTATTAAAAAATATTAAATCCATTTCCACATATAATAATCATTTTAGTAGGAAATTTTAATTTAAATGTTATCCCTGAAATGTGAGGAAAAATGGTGTTTCCAAATGGAAAATTTTCATTTGAATATGAAGTTTTAGTATCAGTTATCAAAACAAGATAATTATTTAGTATCAATGAAAAAATCTAATTGTAATGACCCAAATTAGATTAATGAATATATAAGTGGAATATTTTTAAATTTTATTCCATTTCCATGTAAATTTAACATTATAATTTTTTATAATGAAAATAATGTTTTCATTAATATCATATTTTTCACTTTTTATCAACGAAATGATATATTCATAAAAATCCAAAAAATCCCCCTCTGCTAATTTTAATATATTTACTTAAAAAATTAATTCCATTTTTGAAATATATTGTAGAAAAGGTTCCATAAATAATTTTATTATATTTTTAAAAAATCTATGTTTAAAAAACTATTTTCATTGTATATAACGAAATAACAAAAAACCGGGTGGTTATTTATCGATATATTATATTTATCTAAAAAATTAATAGTAATATTTTAAAAAAAATATTATAATTAATATTCATATTGAAATTATTAATTACTATGTTTTGGTTGTTTTAAAAAATTAGATATCATAGTGTTTAAAAATCTAACATTTCATGTTACACAGACTATCAGAGAAATTGAATTTATTTAATGAAAAATATTTCACATTGTATGATGGTGTCATAACATCATCTAGTATTATAGTTTCATTTCATATATTATATCATACATGTTGTTCCAATTTCAAAATCTCTAGGTGTTACATTCAACCCTCTATAAACAATTATTGTGTTTTTAATTTAATCATGATATTAGAAATCATGCTTTTCACATTTGAAAAGACACGTTTTTTCTAACCAAAACATTGAATAGTGTTAATAAAAAATCCCCTTGATAAGAGATATGTAAAATTAATATGGTTATCTTGAATACTATATTACAAGAAATGTTCGTATGAAAAAATTATTAGAATGGAATAATATTTAAATGAATGAAAATATAAAGAACTATAGAGATTAATATTGATCACTATAGAAAAGTACATTAATTTCATAGAAATTTTATCGAACATAAAGTCATATATTTGAATAGATTCAAAATTACTTTTGATTAATCAGAAATGAAGGTACTAGGATAATTAGTTTTTCAGGATCATTTTTCATAGTGTTTAATATTTCATTTACCATCTATAACGATAAACAATGATGATATATATAGATGATATCTCTTTATTTTATAGGAACTCCTTCATGAATTGATATTTTTATCAATTCCCACAAAATTTTTAACAACACGAAATAAATATTAAAAGTGTTTTTTAATATATAAAAAATAATATTAAATTTGAATGGATCATAAAAATAATGAAAATTCATTCCCCCTATCTCTAGATATATTCCAAGACACAAATGGTTTGAATAATTTATAAAATAGTAGATAAAATTCTAAAACATCTACAATAACACCAAGTTTAACATAATCTATTTAATTTATAGTGAACCTAAAGACATTCCAAAAATATGTCAATACAAATTTATTGTCCATGAAATTAGATGGAAGGTTATTAAATTTAAAAAATAAACAATGAAATAAATTACATAACTAACATAATGTATATCATAATGTAACATACAAAATATTTTAATACATTGTTTTCAATAAAACCATAATAAAAAATGAATTATTCCAAAAAAATATTTTTCATATTAGTTATTTTAAAAAATCACAGAATCATGAATTAATTCCATAATTAAAAAATTTTGTAAACATTAGAAATGATAACGTGAAGCATAAAATGACTCCCCAATTTCATGGTCACCATTAAAATCTCATAAAATTATATTTAACATCATTTCCTCAAAATATAAAACGTATTTAGGGGTTATCATCAACTAATAAATATTTTTCCACAAAATACCAATAATCTATTAAATTACTTTTTTGTACCATTAATCAAATTCATTCATGTCTATAAACAAGTTCTACATCATTATAATAATTAAATATCTCAAAATTTATATAACAAAAATATCATTTATTAAATACATATAAAATATGATTATTTAAACATGAATATACAAGAAAATAATAAATTACACTTAGTTTATAATCAATTAACCATGATTCATCATTTTAATACATAAAACTACTTTCCATTCTTATTGCATTCATAATCTATTCACCCTAAATAATATTAAATTTACTCATACAATCTGGTTGATCCACTTCATTAAATTTCCCCAAAGGATGTCGTTTTTTATAATTCCCATACATTTAACAATTTAAACATCCATCTATTGATAAAAACTTTAAAAACATGTATTTCCATGAATTACATTACATGAAATTTTTATTTTCTCTATGAAATTACATAATAAGTTCCCTTATTCACAACACATAAAAAATATTAGTATTCATTTGAAAAATTCCCTATAGTTCTTCCTCCCACATTGCTGAGATATAAGAAATTGAATCCTTTTAACTACATGGTATACACCACTATAGATCTTAGTAAGAAGTATCCTTCAATTAATTGGATTATCAGAGAGTTTTTAATGTTTTTTTGTTAACCTTATATCGTTATAACTAAATAGAATCAATCATAATATAATTCACAACATTCATAACCCCATTTGGTTTCTCATCAACACATTTATTTTCTATTCAATGTTTTAATATTCCCTAATAAAAATATCCATTGAATAAAACAAAAAATCACATTGTGAGATATACATATCATATTGGGAAATCACATAGACATAAAGAATAATTTATAGGATTTAAAAACAATTAATTTTTATTAAATAAATTACACCTTAATTTTATCCTAGATCATTCATTTTCATCATCTATTCAAATCAATTATGTTACTTTGTAATGATTATATTAATTTACCAATGAATATTCCTTAAGTGTGTCAATCCAGATGCCTTTTTAGACCATTTCCATATACTGTGTAATACCAGAGTCAATATTGTTGTTTCTTTTTCAAATTTCATACCCATATGTACATCCATACCAAAACCACATCAAATTTTAGTATCCAAATAAATATATATTTATAGAAAAATAAAAATAATATATACTTCATGAAAACTTTATGATGTTATCATACACATATCTTCAATGTTTATCATAGTATTATATTACATAACCTACCTTTTATTAAATCTAGTTCCTAGGTTTTCTTGGAAACAAGTTCTGATACCCACTATAAATACCCTTACCCTTGTAAACAAGAGTTGTTGGTTACTATATTATATTTTTCCTAGAAATAAGGAAACATATCCCAATGGAATAAATATTTTAACAGTATACAAGAATAAGAGACATAATTTAATCTTGTATTGTAATTGAACACATAAAATAAAACAATGTACTTTGTTCGAGTGAATCATTATTTCCTCTAGCATAACTGTTCCAATAAATTACAACCCACATCATGGAATTATGGGGAATGAAACATAAGAATTTTTTTTGATAAATTTCTCACTAATGGTATGGATACATCAAATATATCATGAATAAATCCTAACCATCAATACATAAAATTACACAATTGAATCAAAATACAGTAAACAATGACGTAATCATAATATGGAAGAAATAAAGGATGATCAAATAATTCTATATAAATAATAACATATGTTTGAATCATATCCATGGAGATTATAATTAATTGAATAATTAAAATTACATTAACCATAAATCTTATAATGAGGGAATTAATAGATATATAAATCCAACCGTACTCCCATAGTATCATTAAAAGACATCTTACGTAAATTTTTAGTCTTGTGTGCAAAACCCATGCTAATTTTTCTCATTAAACATACAAATTCAATGAGTGGATATAATGGGTCCCACCCATGACATAATAAGTCTGTCAAATTTTTCATATGGATGGGGAAACCATAATCAATGTATACATTCATATTAAATAATTATAATATTATATGTTATTAATGTCCCCATAAAAAAACATGTGGGTGTTTGTTGGTTAAATCCTCCTCATGGAATTTATAGATGGGACCTCCACAACATAACCTGCAATTTGATGTTATGGTGGTGGAGAAAATCCAAACATAAACTCCTGCTAGATGTTATGACATGGGGACCACATGGGACTAAACCCCCTGTTAATGGGAAGAGAGGAAAACCACTCAACTCTCCCTCATTAATGAGGGAGAGCCTCTTGACTCTTGCAGCATTAATGTTTCCAATGCTACATCCTTATTATGTCAACCTATATAATTAATTTCCCCAGTTTGAATATTGTGACAAAAAATAAATTGGGGAAATCATATCACTTTTGGCATGGAATTTAAAATTTGGTGGAATCCTTGGAAAGAGGAGGGCTCGGGAGAAAGATTTCAATGAAAAAAAAAGAATGTCGACAACAATATTCTTTGATCTTCTTCCCCAGACACATATCGATGTGGGACATCCTCAACCTACCTACCCTGCACATTATTTTCAACGAGCCGATGAGGCTCAGAATTGGAAGTGTGCGGTGAATCCAATGAATGATTATCACCTTTTCTTATTTCCTTGACTTCTTCGGTGATCAACGAAAAAAGTTAGGGGTTTAATTTTTATTTAAGTATGATTTGTTCCCATGTTCTTCATTTCTCTCAAAACGATGAACGAGGGTTGTTGTACATAATAATTGTCAGCAACTTATTATCACCCTAACCGTGGAGGGTGCAGGCCAAACTAACATGGCCGAACCCCCTCCATTGATCTTGTTTATGATAATCTAAAGTGTGGCGATGAAGCAATGAGGTGACGGAATGACAAAGGCAACAGTCGTGCTACCCATGGACTCCGCGAACAATGCCACCCTCGTGGCGCTCCAACGGAATCAGCTCTGCCACCCCAACCCGAACCGCGCTGCCCGTAGGCCCAAGCTGTGTTGGCTCTTGACCACCACCGACCTTCTGTGTGCCCCAGCCAAAACCCCACTAGCATGCACCGAGCCTGCCTGCCTAGCCGCCACCACGACGCACCACACGACCTGCCTGGCCACCCACTGGCCTGCCTGGCGCCCTGCCCAGCCACCTACTGGCTGGTCTGCACCATGCTTGGCTTCCCGTCCTCCCTCTTGGAGCCCTTCCCGGCCATCTGCCGGCCCGCCTGGGGCCCTTCCATGCCACCCGCCGGCCCGACCGCGTCGTCCCCGGCCACCCACCGACCCGCCGGGCGCCCTGCCCGGCCACCTGCAGGCCTGGACATGCCCTGTCGACCTACCCAACCTCATCCCTTATGCCCAACCAAACCATGATGGCCCACACTCCCTGCGCACCCCATGCCTCCCGGTCTGGGCCCCTCACATCGTCAATCGAACAGGTCATGACCGTCAGGGCCGAGATGCCATGCTGCACACTCGCGACCCTCCGGGCCGAACCGGCCCCCAGCCCGGGCTGAATATCCCACGCTGCCGAATCGGATGGGTGAAACCTTACAGGATGGCTAGCCCAATGGGTTTGGCCAAACCCTATAGGTTTTACCGGGTCGGCCAAGACCGGGTCAGCCAAGATTGTGTCGGATAAGACCCGAGTCCACTACCGACCCTTTACATTATTTGGGCATATATTTGGATCCGGATAACTATGTGATGAACTGTCAGCATCGCTGGTAATCTTGTAGAATGATAGTACCTTTGAGTATACCTCAATCGAGTTTGGGGTATAGTTGAGATATGATTAGGTTGGATCGTGCACGAATCCAACCAAGCCCACATGACTAAAAGGATAACAACTCACAGACCGAGCATCTGATTGATGCACTGTCTGTTGCATTGAGACCCCTATGACTTGGTGTACCATTGAGATAATTTTTCATGGGACATCATGATATTTTTAATATCAACTAGTGGCTCATGGAGCGGATCCTTCCGGTGACGAGCGAGCAGAGTGAGGAGACCTAGTAGCTTGCTGATACCTGACGACTGGTGACCACTTCGCTCGGAGTGACTTGAGTAGCATAGTGGAAATCACATTGGTTTCACGACAGGCCCACATAAGGGATCACCTTGGTGTCGCGGCAGACCCACGATACTCGACAGGAGGAGTACCTCATCAGGCTACGAGGGGGAGCGCCTTGGTGACATGGCAGACCCACAGTGGGGAGCACCTTGCTGAGGTAGTAGACCAATGGTGCTCGATAGGTGGAGCACCTTAGAAGTTCAAGGTTAGTGGGAAGCGCCTTGGTGTCACAGCAGGCCCACTGTACTCTATTTATGAGGAGTTCTCTAGCAGCCGATGTTTTAATAATGTGAATAAAATAATGTTTTAGCTGAGTTAGTAACTTTTGTGTTTACCAAATGATGAAGATATATTACTTGATAACTTATGTATATTTATGGGTATATAACTAAGTGGGGTGATCTATTGATTTGAAACTTTTTAGTTTATCCTTTTTGGTTATTGTGAAAACATTGAGGGTCTCAGGGTCCCTATTGAGTATCATATTACTCGCCCCTCCACTGGCTATACCCGCAACTCATTTTGTTGGTTCCAGACGACGAATAATGCTGAATGAGGTTGAGAGTACCAGGACTAGACGGTACCTGGAGGTAGACTATATGGTATGTCGGTACATGGAGGAGGCTGACAAGAATTGAGTGCTATAGAGGATATTTATACATACCCTTCAGGTAGGAATCATGGAGGATGACCTCAGATCTGTTTTATGCACCTTCTATTGTACTTTTTTTGTTGCAATTGTACCTTCCTATTGGTCTTGTATTCTGGACCCCCTGCATTCAGCACTCATTTTTATATGATATTGCATAGTGTTTTGCTTCCATGTCGTACTCTATTGTGTGTGTTTTCAAGTTTTAAATGAAATTCCTTCCCATTTTATGGATTTAATCTTTTGGTGGTAGTCTCCAGCCCCCAGCCTATGGAAGGAGGGATTGGGGTAGTCATGACACGTGCCCCCGGGGGACGGGTCTTGACAAATTTGTATCAGTGTAGTGGGTTCTACCGCAAAACATAGGACTCTAGTCTTTCCTTATAATGAATAAATAGTGTTAAGGATACTGAGTGTGGGTTTCAGTTCAGGGAGTGCAGTGTTGGTGCGACAGCCAACATATCTATACACCGGGACCCTGATTATTGATTTCTAACTCAGTTCATGAAAACACCAATTGTGTGTGTTTTTTCAAAAGCTTTCATTAAGTCAGATCAATCGGGTCACCTCACCAGGTATAATCTTTGACCATGTCACATTTGATTCATTTAGGAGGCCTCCCAGCTAATGAATAGATAAAGCCCCGAGAGGTGTACACGCAGATAGCTCCCTGAGTGATGATGTGTCAGTGCAGGTCCCTATCACAGTACAAACACTAGTGTACAACTCCTCGTTGGGCCACCGATGCCACCATCCTCAACACCAGACAATGAATACCACTTGAGAGCATTGCACGAGTTCTAGTGCCAAAGGGTACACAGGTTCAGGGGAGAGATGGACCCAAAAGTGGTAGAGTATTGGTAAGAGGCTACGGTTAGAGTTCTCCGACTGGTAGGAACACCATCATATGTCATGGTGACAAATGCAGCTAGCCTTCTACATACAGTATTGGGAAGATGGTGGAGTATGATGCTCCACGTTCATGACGAGATGCCACTTCTCTTGGAATACATTGAGAGACTATTTTAGGTGGAGTTTTTCCTAGCCACACAATGTGTAGTGCAGATACATGAGTTACTTCACCTGAAGTAGGGCATCATGACAACGATGCAATAATCAGATAGGTTGACCGTCCTCTCATGCTACTCTGTTGATATGGTATGAGACCCATTTATCAGGGCCTAAACCATCGAGCATGGGATCAGGAGAGAGATCAGGGCTTCGATGATCTCCCTCAGCATCCCTACATAGGTAGGGGTGTTGGATCAAGACAACTTAGTGGAGAGAAACTTTGCTGATTATTCTCTAGCATTGATACACACCACTAGTCGACATGCATCAGAGTCTTCTTAATCTGGTAGTAGACATATGTTGTAGTGGGCCAAAAGGAACATAACTATAGGTGGACGATCGCATGACTCAGTATCGGTTGTGCAGGGCACCCGGATCAGAGACATACATTCCAGGAGCAGGCAATGATTCTCACGTGGCGGGCAGGGTCACATGGCTCATGACTGTCCGACCAACCATTTGAATGATCAACAGACGGGCATAGGACCACCCATGATAAGGCATAGATTCTATTGAGGCAGTCCTCAGGGAGAAGGGGTATGTGGCAGAGGAACTGCCCATGCATTTGGAAGTGGGTGATGTTTCAAGGTGTTACCGCCACCACCACCAGGAGGTCCACCCCGGCTGTAAGGAGCAGGTGGATAGGGGAGAGTGTAGTTCCAGGTAGTTGAGGCCTACGATCACATGGAACAAGAGATGATTTGAGGTATGATATGCATCTACTCTTCCATATATTCCATTCAAATAAACATAGGTTCCAGTCACTCTATCATTTCCACTTCCATCATTCGTACCTTGGAGATTTTGATGGAGTTGTTGGCTCGATCCTTATTTCTAGAGACTCCTACAGAAGTAGACTTGATTATTACGCACTAGTACCAGTAGTGTGAGATTACTCTAGGAGGTGAGATATTCTGCTATGATCTCTTAGTACCGACGTCGAGGCCTTACGAAGTCATCATGGGTATAGATTGGTTATCTACTGTCTATGCTTAGATCTACTGTATTAGGTGCAATGTGCGGTGTGTCTGCATGGATGGGACTAGGTTCACATTCATGAGTGATAATAGAGCCTTTTTTTTCATAGGATGGACATGCTCTGAGGAGAGTATAGTCAATCACTCAACAGTTTCATTTCCTTACCCTTGAAGAAGTTAATGTGGAGAGTATGACTTATCCTTTAGTGGTGGACCAATACGCAGATGTTTTCCCTAATGATGTTACAGGAATACCTCCTCGTATACAAGTGGACTTCTAGAATGTCTTGTACCATGGGAGGACAATGATATCTACACCAGTGTATTGGATGACTCTCATGGAGCTTCATGAGCTTCTGGTATGTCTAGAAGACTTGAAGAATAAGTGATTCATCCAGCCAAGTGTTATGCCATAGGCAGCCCCAATTCTGTTAGCCAAAGAAGAGGATAGGAGCTTTTGGCATTGTGTCGACTACCATTACCTAGACTAGGTGACTTCAATGAACAAGTACTCAATCCCAAGGATAGAAGATCTATTTGATCAGTTGAAGTGAGAATGATGGTTCTCAAATATAGATCTCAGATCAGGCTATCACCATCTCAGAGTTCGAGATGAGGATGTCTAGAAGATGAACTTAAGATGTCGGTACAACCACTAAGAGATCATGGTTATTCTTTATGGCATAACCAACACTACATAATTGTAAATTGGACTCAAAGATAGGTTCTTCCATCCATACCTCGATCGCTTTGTCATTGTCTTCATCTATGACATTCTGATATACTCGACTACTGAGGAGGAGCTTGCCTACCATTTGCAGGTAGTATTGGACACACTTTGAGAGAACTATCTTTATGGTATGCTCATGAAGTGCTAGTATTGGATCTTAGAAGTTCCCTTTCTGGGACACATCATATCAACAGCTGGAGTTGCAGTGGATTCAACGAACATTGAATCGGTACTTTCTTGGGAGCCACCGAGGAGTGTGATAGTGGTAAGTAGTTTCCTAGGGTTGGATGGTTACTACATGAGGTTCATTTTAGACTTCTCCAGAGTTACAACACCACTACCAGCCTTGACGATGAAGGTTAAACCCTTCTTGGGGTCAGAGAGATGCCTGTAATGCATTCAGGAGCTAAGGCAGAGGCTGACTAGTGCCACCATCTTGAGGCTTCCAAAAGAAGGCCTAGGTTACATAGTCTCTCGCGATACATCAGGGACTAGACTCAGGTGTTTCCTGATGCATGAGTGAGTAGTGATTGTGTTTTTTTCCCGGTAGCTGAGATTTCACAAGAAGAACTATGCTACCCATGACTTGGAGTTAGCAGTAGTGGTTTTCACCTTGAAGATTTGGCGACACTATCTGATGGGTGAATGTTTTACCGTGTTCCCTGGTCACAAGATACTCAGTTATATCTTTAATCATAAGGAACTGAATGCGAGACATCGATTATGACTAGAGTTCCACCAGGATTTTGACTTCGAGATAGTCTATACACCTAGAATGGGGAGTGTTGTAGCAGATGCACTCAGCAGGAGATCTCCTATACATCTTCTAGGTGAGGCAACAGACCAGCTTGCCGCTTTGTAGATATCCTTTTTGGATAGAGATGGAGAAGCTTTACTTCATTCCCTCATAGTAACTCCCACACATAATTAGTTAAAAAGGGAGGAAAATCATGGGGATGCTGACTATGAGACACATCGTGCTCAGATATCAATAGGGCAGTCATCTGATGGATTTTATGATGGTGGGGATCATGTATTTATCTTTATAGGACATACTATGGTACCTGTATCACATTAGGAGGATGTGTTAAGGGAGGTCCATACATCCACTTTAGTGGTAAAACCATGAGTGTAGAAAATGTACTAGGACCTTCGATGGAAGAATTGGTGGCCATGTATGAAGAATGCAGTAGTGGAGTTTGTCTCTTGATTCCTCACTTCTTAGCAAGTGAAGGTGGAGCACCAGGTTGAATCAGGCTTGGTTCAGCCTTTAAGGGTCCCAAAGTAGAAGTGGGATTTGATATCCAATGACATCGTGGCAGGACATCCACGTTCATCCAGGGGTCACGACTCGATTTGGGTGATAATTGACTGACTCATAAAGTTGGACCACTTCCTACCGATCAGAGAGCATGGTTCAGTAGAGGGCTTGGGATGCCTCTATGTGCTAGAGATTGTGCGGTTACATGGGGTACCTTCGTCTATTGTCTCTGATCATGAAACATAGTTTACTTCCCCGATTTAGAAGGGGTTTCATGAGGCTATCACGATGTAGCTTCGTCTGAGCATTGCCTTTTATCCTCAGATGGATGGCCAGACTGAGAGTACCATTCAGACTCTTGAATACATGCTTCGTTCATGCATCCTCGACTTCAGTTGTAGTTGGGAGGACCACATACCATTGGTGGTGTTTGCGTATAACAACATATATCACACTAACATTGGTAGGAAACCTTTTGAGGCATTATACGGGTGACAATGCAGATCACTTTTGTGCTGGACTAATCCAGGGGAGTTAACACAAGTTGGACCAGAGATTTTATGAGCTACAACAATGTAGGTGTAGCTCATCCATGAGCAGATGAAGACTGAACAAAGAAAACCGAAGTCATATGAAGACAAGATATAGAGACCTCTGGAATATGAGGATGGAGACCATGTCTAACTATGGGTCTCACCTCGATAAGTACAATAGAGATTTGGATGAGGCAGCAAGTTAATTTAAAGGTTCATCAAACCATTTCAAGTCCTCAGTAGAGTTGGAGTGGAGGCTATATGCTTAGCTCTTCCTCCTCAGTGGCACCAGGTTCACAACATTTTCCATGTATCATAGCCGAGGAGACAGTTGCACGACCCTTCTCACATCATCAACCATGGTGAGATGGACATTGATGATGTGATGACATTCACGGAGGTTCTAGTGGAGATTGAGGATTGATAGGAGCGGTTCCTACATGGAAAATAAATACCTCTAGTGCATGTTCCCTGGAAACATGGGAATCTCCAGGAGAGCACATTAGAGCGAGAGGATCAGATGAGTGCTTAGTACGGCCACTTATTTCCTTTGTTCGAGTTGTAGCTTCCGGGGATATAAAGGCCTGAGGTGGGGAGAATGTAATGACATGGAAATTCAATGGAATATTTTTTTCTTAAATACATGGGAATTTAACGAGTCCTTGAAAATTTACGGTGCATGATTCCAAGGACCGGTGAGTCCGGAATCAATTTCTAAAGCATTTTTTGGGTATGTTCAATAAACTTACGAGCGAGTTTTTATAACATTTTAACCGGTGGTCGATATTGGAATATGAGGACATTGTTGAACTCCCAGCACCAATATTCACTTAAGGACACTTTCACTTCTGTAGTAGTGGGCCGAGAATAAATGATAGTTTTTGGTATTTTGTGGAAAATAATAAATAATGTGAGCGTAACTTTATTTTTATTTGAGCCGCCATGTGTGTGTTTGTTGGTTAAAACCTCCTCGTGGAAGATTGAGGTGGGACCACCACACCTTAACCTCCCATGAGAGTTTATGGTGGTGTGGCCCACCAAAACATAACCTCCCGTGAGAGGTTATGATATGGGTACCAAACAAGTCTAAACCCCCTATTAATGGGAGGAGAGGAAAACCACTCAACTCTCCCTCATTAATGATGAAGTGCATGTGGACTCGTCTAACATTAATGTTGACAAATCCCCATACTTATTACCCCAAACTTCGTAATTAATTACTACAATTTGAATATTGTGACAACAATGAAATTGTGAAAATCATATCACTTTTGGCTTGGAAGATGAAATTTTGTGAGAGCTTTGGGAAGAGGAGAGCCTGAGAGAAAGCATCCATCGAAGAATGAAGAATGCCAGCAATGATAATCTTAGATATTCTTCTTTGAACACCTACCAAAGATTGACTTCTTCAACCAACCTACACTCCGCATCCTCGTAAACAAGCCGATGCTGATCGGAACTGGAATTGTGTAGCAGACACAACGAATGAAAATCACCTTCTTCATCTTTCCACGACTTATTTGGTGATCAACAAACCATGGTAGGGGTTTAATTATTTATTTATGTTTGATTTGTTCACATGTTCTTCTTTTTTATCAAAACAAAGAATGAGGGTTTTTTTAATTCATACATGTGATCCGCTTTATCACCATAACCACAGAGGTTGCGGGCCAAACTAAGATGAACCAACCCCCCTCCGTCGATCTTATTTATGCTAATCTACGACGTGGGGACAAAGCAATGCGGTGATGGAATGACGAAGGCAACGTCCACGGAACCTATGGCCTTCATCAACCGTGCCACCCTAAAGGCTCTCCGACCAAATAGGCACTACCACCTCGGGCTGAACTGCACCTCCCACCGGCCCGAGCCGCGCTGCCTCCCGTCCGCCGCTGGCCTTCTTTGCGCCCATGTTGAAACCGCACAGGCATGTGATGACCCGAATCGTGCTACGCCATCCTACCCGACCGCCACCTATCCGGGCGTCCCAGCCTGCCTGGCCACTCACCGGCCCACCTGGCCCCTAGCCGGGCCGCCCGCTGGCCTGCTTGGCGCCTCGCTCGGTCGCCCGCTGGCCCGCAGGGTGCCTGACCCTTCCACTCACCGGCTCACCTGGCTCCCCGCCCGTCCTCCTTCTTACATGGTCGTGCCGTGCATGAACACACACCTGGCCCCCTGCCCGGCCGCCTACCGGCCGGACCACGCCCCGCCGGCCTGCGTAGTCGCCTCGTGTGCACCCAACCGAACATCGCTAGACCATGCACCCAACATGCCCTATTCTGCCTAAGCCTTTCCCCTCACGGCGCTGGCCAAACCGGTCTCAGCCATCTGGGTCGAGACACCGAGATGCACCCTCACGACGCTCCTGGCCGAACCAGCTCCGAGATTGGGCCGAATCACCCACAAGGCCAGCTGGACAGGGCCCAGTGGGCTAAGATGAACTGAACAGCCTGGCCCACCCAATGGGCCATGCCAGATCCAACAGGTAGACCAGGTCGACCAAGACCAGGTCAACTCATATGTTGTTAGACCGGACATGGTTCCACTACCGACCCTTTACATTCTTTGCCCATATCATTAGCACTAGACAACCGTTTGACGAACCGTCAATGACGTTGGTAATATATGAGCATGAAAGTCCACTAGAGTATACCCTACTAATGTTTGGGATATAGCTGAGATACAGTTAGGTTTGATCGTGCATGAATCCATCCAGGCCCCTGGGGCTAAAAAGCTAATAATTCATAGACCGAACATCCGATTGATACACCATATGTTGCGTTGAGACCTCTATGACAAGGACGACCATTGGGATGATTCTTCGTGGGACTTCGAGACAGTTAGAGTATCGATCAGTAGCTCGTGGAGTATATCCTTCTGGTGATGAGTGACAAGAGTGCAGAGAGCTAGTAACATGCTGAGACTTGACGACTACTGACCATTTCGACTCGGAGTGACTCAAATATCCTAGTGGGAAGCGCCTTGGTGTCATGGAAGGCCCACATTGGGGAGGGCCTTCGTGTCATGGCAGACCCATGATACTTGACAGGAGGAGTACCACAACAGGCTATGAGGGGAGCGCCTTGTTGATGTGGAAGACACATGGTGGGGAGTACCTTGGTTATGTATAAGAACCACAATATTTGACAGGTGGAGTACCTTAGCAGTCCAAGGATTGTGGGATGCATCTTTGTGTCACGGTAGGCCTATTGTACTCGATTGAGCATGAGTTCTCTAGCATCCAATGTTTTGATAATGTGAATAAAATCATGGTAGAGATGAGTTAGTAACTTTTGTGTTTACCTTGTGATTGAGATGGATTAATTGTTTTTAATTTTTAAATTTACTTTGTTATTGGGATTATATTCCAGACCCTCTATTATAGGCACCCTTTTGTATACAATTTTACTTAGTGGGTTTCTTCCAGCTCGTACTCTGTTGTGTGGGTTTTCATGTTATAAAGGAAATGATTTCTCAGTATAGGGATTTATGCCTTTGGTGCTCGTCGCTAACCCCTAACATATAAATGGTGGGATTGGGGTAGTGACGGAATGGGCACCGGTGGATGGGTCATGACAAAATAAGTGGAAAAATTAAATTTAAAATTAAACTCATAGACGAGATGAAAAAGAGAGTTCTTAAATGGAAAATCTTCATATGTATAGAAAACATTTATATCAAAATTCACTATGAGATTTATTATATTGAAATAAAATAAGTTAATAAATATATTATTGAAATAAATTTTCTATAACACCATTTAAAATAAAATTTTACATTATATATCCATTAAAAGAAAACTCATTTTCAATAAAAATCCATATTTTCCAATATTAATCAAATATGATTTTTTTTAAAATCCTAAAAATTAACTATAAGTAAATGTTGACATTTTAATTGATAAAATCATGTAATATTTTACAAATTTGGTTTCTGAAAAATTTTTAAAAAATATTTTATTTGTTCATTAATATTTAGTAATAAATATAAATTTTTTAATTTAAAATGTATTTTTGAAAACATTTAATTATATTATAAAAAAGTTATTAATTATTTTTGAATATATAAAATTTATCATTTATCATCACTATTATGTGTTTTCGTTACAAAATCTGGTTATCACTATTCATAAAATCATTTGTAATTGCTTGGTGCTAATTTATTTTGGAATAGTTATAGTATATCATGGTTTTTTATAACATTGTTTTCCCTATTACACAACATAATGAAAATGTATTTATTTAAAATTAAATATATTTTAATGTCTCAAAGAGTTCAAATATCATCAAATTAGGGTGTTTCAGTTCATTTATGCTTTCAAACAAGATAATACTCTTTCAAAATCTATGTGTACTATATGAAAACCCTTTGAAAAGTGGGCTTGTAATTGATATTTGAATACTCTTTTTAAAATATAATTCATGATGTGAAATATAAATAATACATTATCTACAACATATAAATTAAATTAGGTTCATAATATCAAATGTGTCACATGGAGTAGAATTTGAGATGAAAACCCTTGCATATTTTTTTGACATTCCCGATTCTACATTAATAATATATATATAAAAAATAGATATGTTTATAAAATAATTTAACATCATAATAATATCTATATTCATTCATAATTTTCATTAATTTTCATTATATACATGATTAATTTTTATTTTCACCCCATGTGTTTATATTTTTGATCATTGGTACTATTTTCATAATAATGATGTTCGTAATAATTATTCCTCTATAATGTAATCATTGCATGGAACATATTTTTGAACATATACATAACAAAACATACATCTTATAAACCTATATATCATGTTATATCTGTTTGTATATTTTTATTTTAATCAATTATATAAATATATTGAATTTCTAAAGTAGATAGTTAAACAGACTAAAACATGAACATTGAAAAATTTAATTCATGATTAATCGGTGGTTCTATTGAGTCGTAAATATAATATAAGAATAATGTTCTTATATTTTTATTATTGTGATGTATATAAATTTTGATAAATATTATGAAGAATTAATTAATGTGAAAACAATTCTATAGTTGAATAAAATATTATCATCTTAGTACGCTGAATTTAAAATGATTAAATTAAAGATGATCATATTTGGTTAATATCAATAATAGGTTATTAAATCTATCATATCATAATAATAATGAAATAATAAAAATCATATATATCCTTTATCAGTCCCTTAGATCCATCCTATTATGGTATAGATGGAGAAACGAAACATAATTTTTTATGGTTGTTGTAGTCCATATAAGTTAGTAATAATTATTCAGTTTTTCATAACTGATTTTTTATATGAAATAAAAGTTAATAATATTAACATAGTAACATTATATTGTATATATATGATATTAATGTCATTATATTAGTATGGATACAAGGCATTTTAAAGAATCTTGTTAAGAATAATTGTTATGTAGATGAAAATAACCATGTGAGGGACATGAATTTTCCATTGAGATGACCTTGTAAATGATGTTCCTTATCTAAAAAATAATGATTATAGGATTCTGAAAAGGGGAGATGATTTATAGAAGGGTAATTTTGAATATCAGTGAAGAGAAATTAAATATATATGTGGATTTTAAATGGTAAAGAATATAAACATTTATAGGTGAAAGGAATGGTCCATTTTTTGACAAAGCCAAACATTTTCAATAACATTATCTCACTATTCAAGTGCAAAAATGATAAAACGTGGAATAAAGTATATATAAAAATATTGTTGGGTTAAAAAAATGTGAACCACAAAATTTGGATAAATTTTTGAGTGTTTTTGGACATTTTTCTTTTAATATTTTAACTTTAATCATAATTTACATGTCCCATGGTAGTTTATTTAAAAATCGACTAATTAATTTTAAAGACAAATATATATATTGAAATTTTTACCTCATTTGATACTTATTATTCCATATTTGAAAATAATTTATCCAATAAAAATTATAATGGTTTAAAAGTCATTTTTAAATTAAATACACTTAATAACCTAATTTTTTTTTCTATTATGATTTTTTAATCATTGTGTTTACACATAATATAATAAATTATTGGATACTTATTTTAATGAAATAATTTGATTTTTTATAAAAAATTATAATATCCATTTAAGGGAATCATTAAAAGAATCACCATTGAAAATTGAAAATTAAAATAAAAAAACCAAAGTAGTGTTTTTGTAAAATAATAATTTAATTTGTGTAAATAATATTGTACATATGATATAAAAGCTAAAAAAGAAACTAATTTTTTATTTTAATTACATGGATTATTATTTTATCACCTAACATTTTTTATTCTCATAGACCATTTTTATATACCAATAACATCATAGAAACTATAGGTTTCATGAAAACAATATTTTTTGACTAAAATAATATCGTTTTTTGAAATGTCCAAAAAATATTATTAATAAATTATTATATTACTAAATTAAAATTATTTTCAATTATATTATTTTTTTATTTCAAAATTTATTCAGAGATCTTTGGAATAAAATATTATAATATAATGAAATGCAATTTCCATTTGGCCATGAAATTTTTAGTATAGACTATCATTATTATTATTTAATATGATTTAAAAACTAAATATGTGTCAACTAGTTTTTTATATCAATTCTTTTATATAGTCATTAATAAAACATTTCTCAAAAATGGAAATAATTTCAGATAAAAATGAAATTTTTTAGTAAATAAATTCTCTAAAAAATAAATGATCTTGTTAGTAAATTTTGGTAAGCTTAATGAATTATCATTAATAGTGGGTTTTTATTTTTTTTCTATACATATATTTCAAAAAGTTATTTCCCGTATTATTTATTACAAATTCAATGGACACGTTTTAATGACTATATAAAAACAAATATATTCTATCAAAATATATTATGATTTTTTTCAATGTTCAGTGTTTTGTAAAAATCATCTATCAAAAAAATTACTTCTTTATATTTAATAATATATTAAAATTTTATGTTGTTAAAAGATAATGAAAACTTGTTATATTGTAATGATACCACTATTTATTATAATCACAAATATGTATCTACAATAATAATCAAGAAATTCTATGCATGATTCAAGGAACATTGTGAAGACTATTATAATGTATAGTGTTACCTAGATTACTCATTTCACCTTCCATTTTCATAAACATAGTCCAAAAAGTCCCATATTGGATGGGGTTCACTACCCATAACAATATACACAATGGAAAATGTCCCAATGTGAATTTGTAGTAAACCCTAGTCTCATATATTGAATCTCATAGAATATAAAGAGTCAAACCATTCATTTTTAGGTGACATAATTATATTAATATCTTTCACATAACAGATATTATGTATTTAAATTCTACATGAGATATATAAATCATATATAAATAATAAATGTTATTTACACTATGATAATTAATTAGATTACATAATTCTGGTTCAAGGAAAAATAAAATGTTAAATGATAAGAATTACCTGATAAATAATTAAATACATTATTTTGGACATTCATAGTTGAAAAAAGGACATATTCATATAAAATATTCATGATTTGGATCAGGAGAATAATAGAACCCCTCATGTGTAAATCTGTGAATAAGTGATGGATAATTTTTAAGAAGGAAATAGCGAATTATATTTCATGAAATAAAAAATTGAACTTGGTTGGTTTCACATTACTTAAAGAAAATTTTAGAAAACATTCAATTGTGAAAAACATTTAATAATTTTTTGATTTTTATATAGAAAATAAATCTAAATGTTTTCTTATATCATGTTTCCAAAAAAGGTAAAATTTTGAAATTAACATAAATCATTTATTAATCTAAAAAAATCATGTATTTGTAAACTCATTTTATATTTAATGAATTAATATAAACTATACAGAATATATACATGCGATTAAGATGGAGATAAATAGTGAAAATTTCATAGAATGCATAACATAAATATAATGGGGGTTTTTCAAAGAGACCCATAAATATGATTTGGAAGACAATTGTTTAAATATAAAATAAAAAAAATTAATAAAAAATATTTTGTAAAAATTAAAAGGTGAATATGAAATTCACATAATATATCAAATAATTATGCTATTAATTTGAATACGAACATGAATGGAAGAAACATTATGGACGATTATGAGAAACTATTGTTAAATTGTATTAGAAATATTCATAACATAGATACATTTTCAAGTGGGAATAGAACTCATAAATAAAGAATACATGAATAAAAAATTATATCCCCCAATTGGTAAAATATATACCATATGAAATGTATGAACGAAATAATGATAAATATTATAAATGATGAATATATATTGAGGTATAAAAGACAAATATATTTTACAGGAGGCATCAATCATATCTCACAATAACAAAGAAAATTAATAGAAGTAAAATTTATATAATAAAATATTATTTTTGATTTTATAATTCAATTTTGAGGTATAAATTCTATATAAATCAATATTTGTGTATAATAACAATGTATAACACAATGAAGGTTTGTTGAGACTGAAACGCTTTCATTGTTCTTAATTCATTGTGTTTGTGTTCCTAACTAAAAAAATGATTTATTTATGTTTATTATATAAATTATTATTAACATTATTTTTATATATTTAATTTTATATATACTATTAAATATTATATTATTGTAATTAAATATATTGTTTCTTAAAATGATTTGTTAAAAATTTAATCTGTGGCGGATTATTTCAGTTGTTTTAATGATAAATGATGTTACAAAAATAATTTCGTGAATACATAATATAACTATACAAATATAAATATATATTTAATTTATTAATATCATATAATAATTTTATTAATTAAGTTCTCATATTATTCCATGAATTAGTTTTATAGCATTACTAATGAATGTGTTGAAAGCAACCCCGACATGAACATTCTATTTTTGATGGGTATTTAGTGTTAAGAAACTTTTTAATGTAAATATAATATAATTATTATGATATTATATTTTTTTAAATGTATATTCATATCTTATGTAGTATGTATGAACATTGAATATAAGGATGAAAAATGAAAATTTATACATCATTGGTCTGGTATTCTAAACAACAAATGATTAATGTTCATAATTATTGAGGAATCAGTGGGAATAATGATATATGATAAATCAAAATTTTATAGTCATAGTAATATTATATTTTTTATATTTATTGATCAATCATAGAATTAAAATAATCTATTATATGTTGTATTAAAAACTTAATACGTCACATTATGTTGGGTTGTAGTATTTACAAACACACTTGAGTTTCTTTTTTTCCTTAGTGGGTAGTTTGTGATAAATAATTTATGTAACATTAAAATATAAACATTTTATTATAATAATTATACTGATTTAATTATATTATTATGGATATAAGAGGTTTTGAAGAGAAATAATAATAAAAAAATAAGAAGAATAATGTTGTTCTTAATTTGGAGACTTCAACCTCTCATAGACATATCTTTTGAAATGGAATCCTTAGGTTATATCATATGTATTAGGGGACTTATAATGATAAATTTATTTCAATTAGAGGTATAATATGTATATTTTCAATATAAATTCAAATGGTATGGGTTTCAGTGAATGTGTGGAAGTGATCCCAATTTATTAGTAAAGAAGAAGCACTTTAGAAATACAATTTACTCATCTATGATATCATTACACTATTCTATAGTCAATGACTAAAAAATATCATAATAACGTTTTTTATAGTTATATTAGGGTGAAAATAATGATATGAGACTTTTTAAATATGCGTCTAAATACTTACCATTGGTTGGTACATATTTACATTTTCATTTTTACGTTGTTCACTTTGTTTTTACGCTGAAATTTATTTTTTATTTAAAAATAATAATTTAACCCCACTCACCATATATTTATGTTATAATTTTTAATTTCATCTAAAATTAACCTAATTTTATTTCTATAAAATAGAAAATTATATTTTGAATTAAGAAAATTAATATTGAAAACAATTTTATAGAAAAATGAAGCTTTCAATTTTTTGTTCATAATAAGATATAGATTTGATAAAATAATGAATGATTAATAATATATATATATATATATATATTATAAATATATATCATAATCATTATTGAGAACTACTTTTTATATATAATATTTTTGATATGATAATAAAATTGTTCGTGAAAATAGAATTTTTACCATTATCTTGGTCATTATATTTTAGCATATTATTCATAAATTAATTCAAAGAAAAAAAGTAAACATATTAAATTACATTATTTTCATCCAAAATATTAAACCTATTTTCTTATATTTAATTAATAAAAGTCTTCTAAATTACTTTTTAATATATGAAAATAATAATATTTTTAGAGTGAAGTATTTCTTCTGTATTCAAAATTGTAGCATGGGTTGTATAAATAAAATAAAATATTTTAAAATAGAAAACTTTACTTAATAAATTAATACTATTTAACCAAAAATGTTTGAAAAATATTATTCCATTCATGGATTCTAACAGTGTAAAAAAAGTTAATATTATAACAATATCACTATTTGTCAATATTAACAAAAAATAATATCATAAAACATCCCAAATTATCATCATAAGATAAAATTTATCTGATAATTAATTTTTATTTAATATTTTAAAATTAATATTCTATAATTTTTGTGTTTATATTTTAAGATAATTTAATGAAATGAAAAACCATTTTTATTAGAAAATAACATTTCATGACCTTAAACATTACTGTTCATATATTATATTAATTAATAATAATACTTGTGTTAATATTTTATTAATTTTATAATATGAAGTATTCATGTAATAAATATAAATTTTCTCTAATTTATTTTTTAAAATAAAATTACGCACATGGAAAAAAAATAAATTTTCAACCATAAAATGATGTTATGTTTTATATAATAGCAGAAGTAATTAATTATATATATATATAATAAAATTTTCATTTATATTTTTACCAGTAAGATAATAGTTACTTATAATGATTATATAATGTTCTTTGGTTTTTTTGGGTTTAGCGTTTCATGTTGAGAAGGCAATTAAAATTAAAATTATATAATAAAAAAATATTTGTGTAATCTGATGTCATTACACAATGGACATGGGTATCAATGATAATTACTTGAAATTTCTCATGTTATAAGTGCACTACCATGTGCTGGTGGTGTTACTATTGAGGGGTTGTTACATTGGAGTGATCAAAGACACAATTACATCGGGCTGAAGCATTTATTGAGGTGGCATTTTTTTTATATTTTTGGTAGTATGTTATATATTTTTGGTGTGAGTGTAACATGAATAAAACATTTTATAATGGTTAGTACGGGAAAAATTGGTGGTTCACTATGTAGTTTTGAACTCACACTATGCTCAGGCTTCTATTTCACATGAATACTAGTGTAGCTCTCATATAGTTATTATAAGAACTTATTGGGATAGGGGTCAGAGTTTAGATCAAGGTGATTTTCCCAGGATATGTTATTTATATTGGTATATGTTAGGTGTCAATTTTTAGTTCAGACTCATTTACATTCATTTAATTCATGTTTTCTATCTGTATAGGTTGATTGTACAAATTGTTGATGATTATATATATTATATTCAAATCATGTTCGTTCTAGTAGCATGACACATTTCCTTTTGTTATATAAAATGAATTTTTTTATTTATTTTACTATGCATTGTATGATTCCTAGTGATTTACCACTGTGGAATTATAAGTTACATAGCGTATAGTCAACCCTCTAGACCTCCATGACAATCATTGGAAGTTAGTAACCTATTCTGATTGGGGAGGCATGCATGATGTCACAAAGTGAACTAATACATTTACTATTAATAGAGTGATCCAAATATGCAGGTTACAAATTTTAATCAATGGGATTTCAATTATCATAGTAATTAGGAGTCAGCAGATAAGAGACATTGGGGTGTGTGGTAGCATGTTATGGAATACAAATTTTTTTTTTCGGGAATCCCTTTCTTTATATAATTCCATGTTACCATGGGTATGAGATAATCATACCTAGATTACATTGTAATGTTTCTTTTTTATTTTCACCTAGAATGAAACAAATGAGGATTAATATTCATAGAAGAAAAAATATTTTATTCTTGGTTTTTAGAAAATTATTAAGAGCCCCTAATTGGGTTATTTGTCTCTGTTGTCCATTATATGAAAAATATGTGTCCTAAATCATTTTAAGAATGTTGGATTCACATGATATATTGGCCTATAATAGTGAATGTTTTCACTAACTCCAAAGGTTATCAATTGAATAGTGTCAATAGTTAGTTGTTTAATTATTTCCCATAAAAGTTCATAGTGGAATTATTCTCAACTGGAAAAACATATATATATATATATGATTTAATCTAATGGAATGTTCTTTTTATCCTATTGAAATGAAGTGGTTTATGATGATATTGATAAAATCCTTCTAGTAGAGGATTATTTGATACCTTTAGGTGTAATTTAAGGAATGTAGATATCCTTAGAGATGAACCCCATATGGGTAAGTGTCTTTAAGGGTAATTTTGTAATGTTTTTTGAGAACATATATTCATATTACCACTATATATTGGAATAACCATCCAAATAAATAAATCTATTAAGGATAGGATGTATGATACAAATTTTCATGTGTTCATTCCAATAGAATATATGTGCATATGTGGTGTGACTAGATCCTTCATAGAGAAATCTCATGTGTAGATTTTTAGAAATGGTAGGTGTCCTGGGTATGTCTATTTAATGTTTCAATAAAAAAATTTAAATTGTTTTCTCATATATATTAGAATTTAATTCTATTAATTTATCCTTATGAATATTGTTCCTTTACACTAATATTATCTAGAAATTTCATGGGAGATTATCTGTAGTTGTGATCCTTGAGTGATGAACCATTTATACAAATCAATAGTGAGGGTTACTAACTCAATAGGCTATATGGAAGGCATGAGATGTTGATATATATATTATAACACTGAGAGGGTTCTCGTATATGAGACACTGTATTGATTTTGTAGGGTATCCATGTTGTTTTTACTGATAGTTTAGATTAGAATGAGTTTTGGTAGGTGTTATGTAGTCAGGAGAAGTATTTTGTGATATTACTATATAATATGACATAATACAAAAACCAATAAATTAAGTAATAGAAAAAAGATAATGGATGATAATCATAAGGAAATTTATTGAAGGCATTTTATGATAATGAATATATTAATAAATTTATAGATTAATTCACTAATATGGGTAAATTTATTTTAATAACGAGGTAATTGTAATAAATTCCAACCGTGGTTCATTGTTTTGACAACCAGTGTGGCCTCTATTGTGTAACTGTGTGGCCCTCTAGGTCCATCTTGATGTGTTTTTTAAATCATAAAGGAGGGGGTTCATGACTATATATCCATATATGTAATTTTTAAATATTTATCCCACATTATATTTATAAATTTTTCTAAATCAATTGAATAAACCATGAAAGAAAAAAAGTTATTTTGGGGAGACAATATTGATGGTGCATGATTAGCCAGACCATGCAAACTAACAGGGTGGACAACATCAATATAGGAAATTAAAAATTTGCCCTTCTCTATATTTTTGATAATTTGTTCCTTTTCCCCTTCCCCCCTACATTCATAACAAAGGGGGTCACCATTTCTTCTTTAGATTTTGAGCTTTCTTATAATGTCAAGCTACATTTCTCGACCAGTCAATGGTAGTTGATGCGTATCAGAAAGGACACAACTCATCCTTCATCCCAATTAATTTGTTATGACTATAAATATTTCTAAATCAGTGTGATCCAATTTACCTTTTTTATATCATTCATCTAAAATATTTATTTCATTCAAATATTCTGGAGTTGGAGGTTTATATCAGGAAAGTGGATGTCTACAAAAATAAGGTAGGTAGTTCTCATAATTCCTTGATATTTATCATGTTTTGTGTGTGTATTCATTGAGTTCTCCTTTTTGATGACTGAGAGAGACCTTATTAAATTCATGGTTTATATTTAAATTTATAATATTGATCATTTCAGAGTTCAATGGGAATGATCTGTAAGACTGAAAATGGATTTATATTTGTGACTATCTTGGGAGATTTGGTTGTTTAGGCATGGGTTCATTTTTTAATTAAATTGAATTATTTTAAAATAATTATATTTAATTTTTAGTTACATAGGATCATTATGAAATTTTCTTGAGGATATAGATGGTGTTGTCCATATTTTATTCGGTGATATTATTGTTAGGTTGCACTTTCACTGAGTATTTTGCTTGTTGTTTATCACAAGTTGGGTGACATGGTAATTACGATGAGGCAACGATGACGTCAGGTAATGGGAGATGATCATGTGATATTCAATAGTGTTGAATAATAGACAAGATACTTGGTTGAAGGGGCGTGAGGTACTAGAATGGCATGTCTTTGTGACGTATTTAGTAATTCTTTCTCACCTGTATTTTACAATTCAACGTTTGGAGTTATGTGAACACAGTAGGAATTAGGAAATGTGGTTGTGATAACCACTCATCTATGTAGAGGTCATTATTAGAAGAAGATTAGGGAACTTTTAGGATGATCTTGAATTATATGTCTATGGAGATGGTGAGGATCCATTGGTTGATGGTGTTGAGACTATCAATTGTGACATGAGGCTCAATGTACTTAAGGCCATTGGGGAATGAAAAATTTTGGGGGAGGTACATCACCATTACTCTGGACATCAGCTGAGGAACTAACAATGTTATTTTTGTAGTACATGTATTGTTGTGCCTCATAAGGCATTCCTTAAGATGATGGGGTTTCTAATGAGATAATTTCTATGAGACCATGTACTTATTATTTGGGTGTACATTCAGGACATCATTTACTTTATTATGATTGGAGGTGTATGTTGGAATGAGGTTCTAGATGATATCATTATAGGTAGCACCTATGGGTTCATGTAGGCTATTTTTATAAGGGTAGTCTTGGGCTTATAGTTATGGATGCTCCCTCTATATTTATTCCAATGATGGGTGACATAAGTGATTACCTCCTTGAGGCTATTGAGTACATGGGAATTATGTTCATATATGTTAATTTCTTGCTCTATTTATTTGTTAATTTTTATTTATAAACCTATATAATCATAGATATTGTGTAGAAACATGTCAGTTATGTCATACTAAGATTAATTCTCACACCCTATATGGTTGAATCAGGATAGGTGTAGATTTGTTTAGATTTATGAGCACATAAAGAATTGGGCTCAAGAGGACGATCATAGTGGTTGAGTTATCATGGGATGGAAGTAAAGGGATGGTTGGTTCTTTCAACAGCTATAATATACATTTTCATTTATTCTATATATCATAATGCTATTATATGTACATACTATGGTTTACTAGTAGTGATTCCTCATGTTATTTTCTATATCACATATAATGTATGCATGTTCTATTTGAGTATCCAAAAATGGTATGTATTGTTTTTTAATTATGAATTTTTTTAACATGGTTGGTTATTATTGCTTCTATTTTTTTTAATTTCCCTTCATACATGTGAATGTTACTCATCTAGTGTCGAATGGTAATTATTTGTCACTAATTTATAATTATATAGACCAGAATTATATTATAACTAGAGGGAATTGTCTCCCCAATATGATCCCATCAATCCCTATATTCTTTTTATTATCCTTTTTCATATATTGAGGTGTTCCTAAGGCCTAGTATCACTCAACCTAGCAAATGTTTCTGGTCGAAAACATGGTCTTGGGGCTTCAAATGGTGTCATAGTGGTTCTTGACTATGAATCATTAGTGGCGTTCATATGGTCACTAATGAATTCAGCTATTTTCTTTTTTATTATATTGGTATATTATTTGGTCTATGGTATACAATAGATTATATTGTTGATAAAACCGGAATGATAATTCATTTTTAGTGCTTGTAACACCTTTCTTGGGGGAAGGACCATGTTTCCTTGGGTGGAAATTTCTATTCATTTTTTTTCTCATTTTACAATTGATTTTATTTCCACCCCTAGTGGTAGACATTAAATTTTATTGTTACCTATAATGACATTTGACCCATTACCTAGTATGGTTAGAGAGGATCTTTAGACGCTTTATCAGGATGATAAAGTGTGTTGTGTTAAGCCATTTCATTAGGTACATAGGATGATTTACATATATACATACATACATATATATATATATAATTAGGTGTTGTGATAGAAATTGTTTTTAATTTTCATTTGGGTTCAGTATAGGGATATTAAGTCTTGTGTTGTTTATTGTGTTAACATTAGAAGGAAATCAAGGATTTTTTACCGAGCCACTCTTTTTTGGAATCTTACTCAATCATCTAAGGAAAGTGGATCCAATGAAATATGATGGTTATATGTGATATATATGTATGGGGATGGCTCTTATAGGAGTTGGAAGAGTTGATGATTTAAGGAGATTTAGATCACTTTGATAGGTGATGTGGTTATCCAATTTTGGAAAAAAGGTTCCTCAACATGGGAGTGGCCCAACGAATATATGATACATAGCCCTAATATGGGTGAATAAGTGGCCTTGATCCAAGATGTCATGTGACATTGTTCCCATGGTGGATATTATGGTTAGTGAGTTCGTTCTACCAGTTACTAATTTCCCTATTTTTGTTATCTATATAGTCTTGGAAATATGACTAATGTATCAGTATTTATTGTGATACCACCTATACTGGCTCCAATGGGGCATCAGTTGTGTAGTGATTTTGCGTTGCAAGTTTTTGTATAGGTTGATACACCATAGGGTTATGATGATGAATCATAGGGTTTGGACAAGCATAATCCATAGTTATAGGCTCAGATAAAGGTTCTAATGTAGGTGGGAAAACTTCCATATTTGGTAGCATTTCGGTCATGGCTTGGCGAGCAGCTCAGAGTGAGTGATATATGGGTCATCTATGAGATTGAAAAATTAAATAAGTTAATAGATCCATATATGAAATAAATGTCTTCAGAGTTCCAGTAATAGAAACCAGAACTATTTTTGGGTGAGGTTGGACCATAGGATGATGAGAACTAGATCAAGTCGATGCAGATGAAATTTCAATTGCTCGAGACAACCCTAGTGTGGAGTGTGAAGTTGGACACCTATTTTATTAGAGGAATATAAAGGTTCTTATGGTACGTGCTAGTTTAAGAAGGTAGAAATGAAGGAAATCATGAAATGACTTCTAGAATAGGTTCATTGAGAACTTTATTCCATAGACACAAAGGGAATAATGATTTCAAGAGTTCTTCATCCATTGGTAGGTTGACATTTTTATCATGGACAATATAGTTAAATTCAACGAGTTTTCTCATTTCCCACCAGGAATGGTTGGCAATGACACCTCAAGGGTGAGGAATTTCGAAGATAGTTTATTAAATTATATTAGTGTTTATGTAACCATATTATAGTTTTTATTATTTTTAGAGTTTATATAGCATGAACTCATAGATTAATGAAATTTGATGGTCCTCACATATTTGATCTGGGTAAAGACTTCAGGTGATTTTAGTAGTGATGATATAGATAATAAGAAGCTATATGAATAGGAGTATTAGTTGGGAGTTCACACTATATTCTTGAGTAGACCACCCTAATTTGGGTCTTAGATGGTGTATTTCTTGTGTGGGATGCTGAATCATGTGCGGATGCAGTGATATCGAATGATTAAGTACTGTAGAGCATGATGTATTGATGGGAACCTTCAGGGGTTAGGAATCCTTTTCAGATAGCTAGAATTCAAGGAATATGTAATACTATGGTTTTTTAGATCAGATCATGTGTGGTACTAGGTGTTGGTATCAAATAGTTTTCATCATAACGAGGTCATACCACATATACTGGGAACCAGAAGTGGAGTCAGTGGATAGTTTCAACTAATGAAACATAGGGAGGATAAGCCTCAGGTAGTCAAGCATCAGGCTAGATGTATGTTGTAGTGATGTTTGGTATAGAGTAAGATGTGGATCTAGTTACGAATAAAGATTTTTTGTGGGCATGCCGATGGTTCTTTTGTTTTTTCATGCATGTATCTTTTTTTGGAATGTCTACTTTGGGTACATGAGGTGCATGGGATGTATCTATAGACTAAAGAAGTGTTGTTCAGTAGGTTGGGATCATCTTAAATTTTATGGAAACACACACATGTGTATACAAAATATTACTGTGCTATGTTCACTATGATTTATATTTGAGAATCATTGGATGTGTGAATTGTGAGGTGAGTTATAATTTTGTAATCTATATGGTGTGGGATAGAAATTTGGTGAATGAAATTGGGATGTATATGGGTATTTTATTATATAGATAACATCATGGGTTCCATTTTTGAAATGGGCACTATGTGGGAATTAGATGAGATGTGAAACCTGATGGGTGTATGATGAGGTACGAGCATGATTTGAGCACCTAACAAGGTTCTATAGTGACACTATGTAACAAGGGGAATATTGAGTCTTGGGATATTAATGGGGTTCAGTGTTTTATGTGTTTTGTATTAGGATGTGATGGGGGTTAGTTACTCCTAAAGTGGGGGTTCCATGATCGTGTTCACCAAATACATGATAATTTGTTGTTCTATGCTAATTTGAGTGATATGGGATTTTTCGGTACCATAACATGATTTTGTGTTATATCATAAAGATTAGAAATAATAAGGTTGGGGGATTGTAACATCCCGTGTTTATGGAGCAGGTTGAATTCCACACATGTTTTGAAAATATTTATTGTTTGGGGGGTATACCATGACCATTAATGATCAAAATTATTAATTATGAGTTTTTATTTGACTTAAGACTGTATATTAAGATGAATTGTAATTATTGGAAGTGTCTTGATTGATTGGTTGGATTTTTGGTGGCTTAGAGGCTGAAACCCCTAGTTTTTTGTGCACCCAGACTAAAGTCTATAGGTTAGGTAAACTATGCGGCCACTAATGTAATGGTGTGTCTCTCTAGTTTTAAAATTCATGTTTATCCAAACTATGTTGGTGGTATTTTATTTCTATGTGGTTTTGTCTACAATTTTTGATAGTGTTATCCCACACGTTTTGCGCACAATTTGGAAAAATGTGCATATGAACCATGTGGGTGTAGATTATTAGCATGTGCTACCACAGAGGCAGTTAATGGTTATCCAAATAGTTCAGGATAATCACGTGGCAGATGTAAAAGTGTGAATTTTCCAATTTCTCCCTTGCTATAATTTAATTCCTTCTACATTCTTTTATTTTTACCCTCTGCATGGACAATAGATAGGAGCACAATTTCACCACAAAATATGGTTATTGAGTTATCTTCTCTATCTGAGCTCTATTTCATGATATTTTTAAAGTGTTGGATGTGAATAATTTGGGATCCAAATATTATTTTATCAATTTTCATTTTATCTATTCATAAATAGAACCAAATCTATGTAACCAATTTTACAATATTGTTGGGTGTCTCTCTAAAATTTTAATTTCTTCCAAATATGATTAAGCTAGAATTTAATGATTGAATAGTTGATGCATAGCAGTATGAGGTAGGTTTATTCATTATTCAATGTAATTTTTTTATTGTTTAGGGGTTGAGTATTTGATAACACCATTACCTTGAGATAAAAATCATATTAAATCATTTTTTGTTTTTTAAATAAAATAAATTGATATTTGGAGATAATTTTGAGAATGTTCATTATGACTATAAATGGATTGAGCCATGTGAGAGATTTAGAACCATTAACATTTTATTCATGGGTCATTAACATAATTATATTCAATTTTATTAAATTAGTTTCACTGATTTTTGAGTTACATGGGTAAATGAGATGCTTGGACCAAGGATCGAGATATAGTATTCCGTTTAGTTTCAGTTGATACGATCCCCATGTTGAGATTGGCCTTATGCTTTTGGGTGATATTGATAACTATTTTGGGATTGTGATTCATCTTAATGAGGTAGCGATGACTTCAAGTTATGGGAGAGGATCATGTGAAATTTTATTTTGTTGAAAATCCAATGAGAAATGTAGTTTCTGGGGTAGGATGTGCGAAAATGGAAGAAATTGGGGGTACTATTTGGGGATTCCCACTAACCCATGTTTGCCAATATTCTATTTGTAGTAATGTGAACACAATAGGACTTAGAGGATGATGTGATTTTTACCACTCTTATGGGAATATTCCTCCATCATATGAGTATTTGGGAAATGATTTGTAGGTGATTATTGTCAAATGTGATGGGGGTGGTGGTGGAGGGGATCCTTTAGATGACATTTTTCATACTCTTAGTTATGGGTTGAGGCTTACCATAAATAAGGTAGTTATGCAAGGAAATATTTGGGGGGACAAGCATCATGTTCCTCTGGTGTTGGATAATGATATGATGGTGTTTTTGATAGTGTAACCTTATCAATTTTCATTGTATGACATTAACTGTGTTAGATTGTTTTCTATTGATATAAGGTGTATAGGACTCTATAATGATTATTTGGGTATGACATCGGGGCACCAGTTACTTTGTTGGGACATGATGTGTCGATTGGAAGAAGGTGAATGATGACTTCATTACAGTTGGATCTGAGGAGCATTCATAGACTATATTACATATTTGGATTTATTGGGATTATAGATAAGGAACCTCCGTTTATGGTTACATTAGATATGGATGAATAGTGTTAATGATTTTTTTTGGGGATACTGATCATAATAGAAGAATGTTTTTATTTTTTAAATGGATGTTTTTTATACACGTTCTTGATCACAGATGTAGGATTTTCAATCATTTGGGATGGCCTATTTAGTTCTATTCTCATACCCTATATATAACCATTTAGAATCATGTATATTTTATGGATCTATGATAATATAAAGAATTGGGCTCTATATTAGGTTTTTAGTTTTTGAGTTAGAATGGGATAGAAGGGTAGCGACCATTGGTTCTTCCTTAGATGGAGTATCCATTTATTTCAATTCTATATCTTCATGAAATTATATATACCTAAAAATTTCATTCAATGTTGACCCTTATAGAGACCCTGGTTTCTCATATATTGACATGTCATCTTATTTTTCTTAAATCACATTTCATTACACAAATAAATTTCCAAATACATTACTAGATCTGTGCTTTTGGAAACATAAAATCATAAAAACCTATTCATAAGTTAGTGAAATTATCTCCCACTAGATTATCCATGAAAATAACCATTCTTAGAAACAAAATATATAATACATATCCTTCTAACTAGTTGAAAGGAAACAAATTAATGGGTGGGCTTAGATACTCTGTATGGGTAAATATGGGAGATATGTTGGCATAATCATTAGTATAAGGGTATGAGACCATGATAATAACATTAGAAGATCAAATCGAACATAAAAAATATTGTATAAATGTGTAATGGAAAAATGATTGGTAGTTAATAGGACATTAACCATATTGGAATAAAGATCATAGTCCATAAAAGCACCACGTAGGAATAAAACATGGATTTTTTGGTAGATACATAAAAATATAAAATTATTCTTATAGTAGCCATGTTTTCATGCCAATGAAATTTTAGTGGAATGGGTTTACTACCCGATCCATCATGGTCTCCATGGTTCTCTCCCAGGATAATCTTATAATTTTATAGACCACTACCAAGAACATCTTACCAGAAAATTTCCTTTAAAAAATTGTGTTCACTCCTCATTACAATCATGTATGTATCATAAAATATAAATATTCTCTCAAATCATTGAAGGGGGGTATTGGTATAACCCATATCATAATTAAATCATACTTATTAGTTCTACTAGATAATAAAAATACATCATATATTTAACCATGGTATGAAATTTCTATCATAAAAAAGTCATCATTTCATAACCTATTTCAAATATATCTATTTCAATATTATTTTAAAAAATAATACTAATGAAAAGTAGTTGGTTTCATAATCATATGACATGTGATGGAGTGGTGAGTTTAAAAAAAACATGATATCAAAACATAAACCCTTGATAGAAAAAAATTATTTTAACCCTTGGATCATATTCTAAGAAAATAATGATTAAAAAATGGGTGACATCTTGGATTGAAAATATTTTTAATATATTTTTTTAAAAAACATCTTTATGAATATATCCTCTGTTCATTAAAAAAATTATTTAAAAAATAATATATTTTTCAAACATTTTTCTTCTAAAATAACATTGAAAACATATAAAAAACTATTTAAAACCATATTAAAATTTTAAAATCCTATTTCAATGAGAATGAGTATAAATTAAAATTAAAAAACATTCAGTATTTTTTAAACATGGTTTTTGAATAAAATATATTCATTACTGCTGTGTGAAAAAATGATAATTTTTAAAAAAAAACACTCTCTTAATAATATTTAGTACAAAAGAGTGGAATTAATGCGAGCATTACATGAATATATCATGAATAACTATAGGGTACAAAAATTCATGATTTTTTCAACAAAATTTATCAGAATATTTCATTAATGGAAGAATGATTATTAACAATCTCAATAAATGATGAGATTGTAACAATAAAATATTACAACTTTATTAATTTTGAATCATAGTCTACATTTTTATATAACATTACATGAAAATTTAAATTTCATGAAATTAGAATATTAATTATAATACAAGTCAATAGTTTGTATATATTCTTTGTAAAATAATGTAGGTTCATAACATAACATGATTCTTCTAGAATGTAAAGTGGGAAGAATATAACCTTATGATTTTGTAACATTTGAATGATAATACCCATGAAATATGGATCACAAAATAAATATTTAAATACTTGATAATTTAATTATGAGAATAATATAATAAATTCATCATAGTATATACAACCCAAAAATTTAGTTGCGAATAATTCAGAAGTCTCGCAGAAGTAAAACCAAGACAAGAAATCAGTTTACTACATGAGTAAAATTTTCATTATGATATCCTTGAAATAATAACATAAATTTAAACATTTAATATCATGATGTATTTGATAGTTCTGATATAACATGTAATAGGACTATATATAAACCAAATAATTAGAATAATAGGAGAATATAAGATATATTAAAAAAAAGTTATATGATAAAACCCATACCATACATTTTGATATCATATATACACATTCAAAACCACTATGTAATTAATATTAGATTATTATAAAAATTCCATATAAACATATTATTATGCATCATACCATATTTTACATGATTGTGACTTAATATTACCATTTTATTAATAATGTCATGTTAATCATATGATTCAAGTAATAATGGCTTTTTGTATATGTTTTTTATTTTGATTCTATATCATATTAATAGATCATAGTTTACATATAAAAAAATTAATGCCTGATGTAGATATCTTATATATCAATTGTATAATTATTTATAATAATATATAAATGATAGAAAAATGAAATGGAATACCCCATTAATGAATATGGTAGGTCATACATACTCATGAATGTTGTTTTTATTTTATTATCATAATGAAAAAATGAAGGTAATTGATATATATACATATTAACATTATAGTATCATTATTTTTTCATATATATTATATAAAATACTAAACCCATCCTTTATACATTCCATGTAAAGCGTGCATGAATCACATCGATTTGTGTAGGTTATAGACCACACACTCACAAAGGAGGTTTTTATATTCCAAAAAAATTGAAATCATGAAGGTATAATTTAGATAATAAATAAATAAAAATTATTAAATCTAAAATAGCCTACATATCAAATTAAAAAATTATTTCCAACATTATTCTTAACCACTAATAGTTGTAATGGGAAAAATAATGACATCAGATCTCTAGTTGGAAGTCCACCATACACTCGAATGAATATTGTGTTACCCATTTGATGTAAGTGTGTGTTAATTTTGTTCAAAAAATAAATAAAAATTTATAAGTATATTTAGGATTAATATTTTATTATATAATTGTGATCTAATAAATATTTGTTTTTTGGATAATGAAATTAAACAAACGTTCTTGTAGAAGGATGTTACCTTTTCTTTAGAAATTGTTTTTGGTTTTCCCCAAAAAGATACCATGGTTTGATTTATGCCCAATTTTATTAATCTTGAATTAGTGGAGGGATTTTTGAAAGATATTCGGGCAGGTTTTGTCCAACCTAAATTTTATTAAATGTGTTCATATGCGAGGGGGTGTGTTTCCTTTAATAATGGAGGACGAGTGCTATTAATGTAAACATAAAATGGAAAACACTATTGATAGATGTACCTTAGGTCGCAAGCCTCCAAAAATATTAAATATTATATATAAAGGCTGATATTGTAGATATATAACCATAAAGTGGATTTTGGATATATTTTTATGTCATTTATACATTAAATATTAAAATTAAACCACAAAGTCATCAGGTTTTTTCCTTAATCATATAATTAAATTTTAATTACATTCAATATTTTTTTCAGGAAAAAAATTTTAAATGAATTTAAAATATAAATTATTTGTATTGAAATTATAAAATAAATTATTTTGTATTATAAGTTAACATTAATCCCACAGTTGTGATGACATGGTGAGTTTTCATCATAAAAATTCAACAGATTGAAATAATTTTATATCAAATGAAAATGTTAAATTGGTTTCGATTATATAAACAAGGGTAATTGATGTATAATTGATATAATAATAATTTAATAACACATTAAAATATAATTTAACAATATAAATAAATTATACTAATATTATGTTTTCAATTATATTTCATATTCTTCTTTAATAATCAAAAAATGAAACATTAAAAAAATTAAAATTATTTACCCTAAATTAATTATGGCTTTATTAATTCTAAACTCATGTTTATTTTATCACAATTAATATCTGATAGTGTCTAAATTAATTTTTATATTTTAAATGATAGAAATAAAAAAATTTCATTTTAGAAAATATTATATTTCAAACAATAATATTATTTATTTGAAACCATGTAAAATAATGGTTAAAAATTAAATATTAGAATTCATATTACTATGTATAATGGCTTGGTTATAATGGTATTTGATAAAAAATTATAATAATAAAATGGTATCTCATTGAAACTCAGTGTTTATTGACAAACAATATAAGACAATGTTGTGTGCATTGTATGAAAAATATTTCATTGATTTTAATGAAAACATAACATTAGGGTTGGTTACATATCAAAAAATGAACGATAATTAATTTATTTGAATAAATATCATAAAAATTCATTGTGTAACATTTTAACCCCTCAAAAAGAAATTATACCTCAAAATTCATCATTATGATACCATTATATGAGGATACATCTTCTTATACTCAATATACCATATTCATTTCATTAACTGGTCATTTCTCTATATAAATTTGACTATTTAACTAATTATCTTTTGTATAAGATTATCTCTATGATCCATAATTTCTTTTTTTAGTTCCTCGTATGAAAGATCTTGCTCCAGCAGTATGACCTATGTGCTCTGTACTTGTAGAGGGTTAGCTATGTACTTCCATAAAAAATATACAAGGAATGCACCAGGAACATGAGATAGTTTTGGTGTAAGATCCATGTGATGGGATATTGTCCCTATATGATCAAGAATTCCACACGAACCAATTTACCTATTTTTTATTTTCCCTTTTTCTTGAATATCACATCATTCTTCAATGGGGATATTCATAGAAACACCATCCCACATTCTTAAAATTCTAGATAATGTAATTTTATTTTGTAAAATTTTTCTTCTACTATTGAGCTATCATAATATGTTGATGAATAGTTATATCCTTCTCTACCATTTCTTTAGTGATCACATTTCCTAATTGTTCTATTTCAACAAAATCATTCCATCTTTTTGAATATGTACATTTCATTCCTTATAGTTGATAATAAGGAACAATATGAATTATTTATTGAAAGATACTATTTTAAGTGAAATAAAATAAAGAATGTTGTTGATAAAAAACTCATTTTAAGTCCAGATTATTAGATCTCAATATATATTCCAGAGTGTGAATTATTTTTTTAGAATGACCATATTTATATGGATGATATGTAGTGATCATTATCAAAACTATATTAATGGATTGTTTATTAATTTACTAGAATTTTTGGTAATCCTTGGATCCAAATAAGAAATAATGAAATGTGATACTTCGTCCTTGCTTACCACTTCCACAATTTATATAATGGAAAGGAGATCTAATAAGGTGTCTTATCTAATAGTTAAAAAAGTGTGTGGAATTGTTGAGGTGATCAACAACCACCTATTAATCATTATTCAGTTTTTCTGGATTTAGGGAGTCTAAATACAAAATAAAATTTTACATTATATGATTTCCATACTATCATGTGTAATGGATGAAAGAACCATTTATAATTTTATATTTCATCTCTAAGTTGCTGGGATAAAAGGAACCTAGATAAAAACTCTATAATATCTCTATAAATCTGATCCCAACAATAGTATTTTTCATTATGTTATGTTTATTCATACATCTGTGATGAATAAATAATGATTAATGATGAGATTCAAATAACATCCCCATCTTCAAATCTCATATGTAAGAAACACATTCATAGATCAAAAATCACATCATTCCATCGTTATAGTGGATAAACTCAACAAAATTTTGAACCTTATACTGTAGTTTTTCATCTTCCTTCTTTATCTCTTTAGCCCTCACATTTCTAGGTGGTTGTTCATTCATTTCAGAAAGATAAGAGTTTTCCACATATATTAGGATTTCATTGTATATACATTGAAAATCCTAAAAAATGTATCTTTTTTGATCCTCGTCATTGATAAGAAATCTTAATCCATTACACTTAATGAATTTTCCTCATTGTTTTCTTTCTCATGGTGGAAATGTATTGACCCATCATTATTCATTTTCAGTTCGAATCATATTCTGTTGGTCATGTTCCACTCTTTTTGTGTGAATATATACTTCAAACATTTCTGATTTATATATAATAAAATATTGTCACTATAAATATAATGCCTCTATATCTTATTTGAAAAAATTACATCATCTAACTACAAATAAATAATTTGTAATTTTTTCCCTTAAATCATTAATTTTTATAAGGCATAGTCTATAAATAAGATATTCTGTAGAAGAACAGAATCCAATCCCATATTAAATCAATAAACATAGATTACAATCTTTTTTTAGTGTAGGGTAATCTAATAAAATGTGAAGTCAGTAATATTCGATTACGTTCCTTGAAATTATCTACACATTCATATGTCTAAAAGAACATGGAACCCATATGAGTTAACACAATTGTTGAATTATATATTCATGAGAAATTATCTGTAAACCAACAATAATATACCCAAAAATAATGAAAATTACTGATGTTAGTAATCGTCTGTAGTCTAGGGAAATATTTAATTGCCTTCATATTTGAAGTATATATTAATATACCCTCTTTTGAGATTATATATAAAATAATAAATCATTTTTAATCTAAAATTACTAATTTTTAAATTGTTCTTAAAGATTATAATATTTAATGGAATTTAGTTCAATTATCGTGTGGTATTCAAGATATTCCAATCTCATTTATTAGATAAAAATACAATTAATTAAGACTACCACAACTAAATCATGGTTATATTTAACGACAATATTAATAAAATCCATGATGATAGTAGGGTAATTAGTAAGAATGAAAGATATACCAATATATTCACATTTTTGTACCATATACCTAATTTTATCATGGGTATACCCTCCTCCCTGACCCTTAATTGATGATATCCAAAATGGAGTGAAATCTAGGAAAAGTTTTGAGCTCTTTATCGTTGATAAAAAAATAAATTCGATGGAGAGGATGGTATTTCATGGACATGAAAATTTTCTACTCTCAGTAATAAATATAGATTCACATAGATCAATATTTATTTTTCAGAACGAGAATAGGTTCATACCATACTTATACACTATGTCTAATGAATCCATGATCACGGTTTTAGTGGAGTTTATTATTCAATTAACTTAACTCTACATGGTAATTTCAATAAGGATTCTTTTAAATTGGAGTGGAACTTGGTATGAGTTATAATGGGAGATCAACAACCCATTTTTGTTGAAGGAAATGATACTCTATCAGAAAGACATCCAAAAATTCCCAAACAATAGGAATTTCATCGATGGTGAGTTTTTTCCCCAACCATTAATGATAAATTAATTTATAATATCTAAATTAATAACCATTCACTTGATATAATCTCTATAGGATTTATATACATATCGTCACAATGATAGATGAGCATATTTTTGTTTGATATATCAAATTTAACTTCTCTTACTCAAAAATTAATTTTATTTAATTATATAAAGAATGTCATTCGATGGGTATATGTAAATCAAATTATTCTAATTAGAGAATTACAAGATTTGTAGAGAGAACATTTACATAATTTTTAACTAGAGTGGAATCATAAAAATGAGTTTCAATCATATTAATAGTAGGATCTTAATCTAGTAATTCCATATCTAATCATTGGATATAATATAAATATCATTATAATAATATTTAGCGATGAAATAGTAGTTAGATATTGAATCAACCAATATATTAGTAGTTATAAAGTGGATGGTAAGTATACCTGTCACCAAATTGTTATCACAACCCCCATTAACAAAAATGATTTAATTAGATATCTACTTTTACCTTACATTACATGGTTGCTGATGTCGACCATCATCATTTACCTTCTAGTTTGGGAACTGGTTATAGTAGTACCAATTCTCTTTACACCTATTTTACTTGATTAGGGGATGTACATTATTTACATCCTTATCTCCATTAACATTTTAGGAAAACATATTCCCATCACATTGAAAATCAAATTCATGATTGTCTTCTCTTCTTCCATTAAAATATATATTATTCCCCTAAGACAATTTATTCCATTGTTGTTACAACACAGAGATTATAAAAGATTTATGATATTTCGTTCTCCATTGTTTTTATATTTTCCTTTTAAATACATCTTATCTTTCTTTTACAATCCATGATATTGTTAGGTAACTCCAACATATATTTCACACTTGATCTTACAATACCCAATATGATCATAGATTTTAATGTCTAATATAGCTACATATCATTTTGGACTTTTCTTTAATCTACTAAAGAAAATATATACATTACAATTGGGATGTATGAAAATAACAAAAGGGAAACTCATGTTTCATTTAAAAATGGTCTCATAGGTACCAACAGATTCATCATACCTTTTATTTGACATGATGTACTATTTAGCATTCATTTTTTTTATGAAATAAGGGAATTTACTTATTGAGAAATTAGTACATGAATGCATCCCAATCCAAGGATTCAATTTCATATTGATTCCTTATATCCATGATTAGATCCCACCACATGCCTACATAACCTTATAAATGATAAATATACATAATAAATTTTTCATTTTCAAAAAATTGTAAAATGAAAAATATTCTTTCAGCTATAATTATGATTTTTTTTGAAATATTATTGTATCAGAAGACCCACTAAAAATAATGTATCATTTTCGTCATGAACGACTCAACAGAATGATGTTCTCATCATTCCCCATTTACGAGTTCATCACGATTCATCGCTTTCAAAACATGTGTGAGTATATATATGAGTTTTAAAATCAATATCCCAAATAATTTGGATTCTCATGATGGAAATCATTTCATTTTCAATCACAATTGGAATTATTGCATTTCCTTTGATTTCCTACCATTGACTAAATCCAAAAAAATAGTTTTAGAAGAAATAATTGAACATGGAAACCAAATAATCATGAGAACCCACTCATAGGATATCTAAATTATAAAACATTATTTGAACTATGAATCCATCAGTTTATCCTATGTTATTCATAGCCAGTTCTATTAAAATCATTCATGATGGTTCTTGACGAGTTTAAATATTACCAAATCATAACCACTAGGTGTGTAAAAACATATGTTCAGAAAGACCCATTTTCATTGACTATCTCCTAATCAAGTCTTTCTCAATATAGTGTTTTGGGGTACCTACCCCTTTATAAACTTGTTCTGTATCCCAATCTACTAGTAGTATTTATACATGTATGTATTCTGGGAAACCACTAAGTCTATCCTATAAAAAAATTCTCTGTCATTTTCATATTCACATCCTCGTCCTTATACTTGTCGTTATAAATTTCCTATGGGATATACCTAATGTTTTCCATTATAGTATCCAAATGTTAACAACTGAATATCTATGAGAGCATCTACAATGACCCAGGAAAAACACACATGGATATTACTTCATATTTTATGAATATTCAGAAAATTAAAAAATGTTCATGACCAAGGACTATAATAGTTAAGTGTCTTCGAAAATAAAGGACAAAATATTATAATATGGATAAAGAACATCACAATCCACATTAATTATCACCCCCTTTAGTATTATATCTTAAAACCAATCATCATAATTGTGGTAATGGAAACATAATAATGGGTGAGATCAGATGCATAGTAATCGTAAATGTGGGATATAAATATGCATAATCACGAGAATAATGGTATGAGAACATGATTATAACATTTGGGTATCATAAAATACATGTACAATATCATATATTTTTTTCATTAAATAATTATTTGAAGTTAATAAGATATGAAACCTATAAAAATCTAGTGCATACCACATGAATTCATAACACATGACTAAAATATAGAATTTGTTGTAAACTCATAATTATATTAAAATATTTCCATAATACTAAATTTATAACATCATATTAATCTTATTGGTAATGGATTACTCCCCAAAACATAATGGTAGTCATGGTTCACTCTTATTACCATATTCATAGTCAAGGATCACTCCCAAGACCATCTTAGTGGAAAACATACATTACTTAATCAAGTTCACTACCCTTTCCAGCCATGTCTATCATAAGAGATATAAATATATTACAAATAAATAAAATGTAGATATATATCATATCATTTTTATAATGAAATCATACATATGTTTTACACTAAATAACATTCATTTATCATATAACAACCCATGAAAAGTTATCCGTACCACCAACATGTCATCAAATCATATCCACTGGACTATATAAAGGGTTAATAGTCATTTATTCCATGAATAAAAAATTATAAGATGCGGGTTTCATAAGAATAAAACCAATGAAAGGGAATCAAGTTTAATAAAAATCATTACATCAAAAGAAAAACCATTCAGATAAATAATATGAATGGAACCCTTAGATCATATTCTTAGAAAGGAATGATTGACGTCAACATTTCTCATCAGGTATGGGAAATAAATTTTAAATGACTATTTAAATACATAAATTAATTGAAAATATTATTTCTTCTTTTAAAAATTCTTTTTAAATCTAAAAAATTGTTTTCAAAAACATTTTAATGAGAATATATTTTGATTCATATAAGGTTGATTTTAAAGGAAAAAAATTTTAAAATCTTTTTTTGAAAATAATGTTAAAATATTTTTATAATATATTTTTGAAATTTTTTTACAACAACATGGTTTTTTATTGACTAAAATTTCCCACTAAAGAGACAAATAAAGTAATATTTTTTTTAAAAACATATCCATAATTATCATAAGTAAAAAAGAGTAAAAATGGTTCCAATAAATTAATATTTTATCAATGACTAGGGGAGAATAAAATTCATGGGTTTGTTAATAGATGGATTATAATATGTCATCAATGTAAACATAATTATATATAATCTCGACAAACAATGATATTGAAGCAAAAAAACATTACCAATTTGGTAACATTGACATATAATCGACATGAGATAATGACAATCAATTATGCTTAAAATATCATGAAAGAATCATATTCATGAAATAACATTTCATGGGTTAGTATAGACATCTGAAAAAATAATATCGGTTAATAACTTAACAAATGTATCAAAAAATAAAATTGAAAAAAAATACAAAACAATTTGGTATTTTTTGAACTTTAAATCCAAGAAATTGAAATAAAAAATTGGTTTTTAAAAACAAAAACATTTTAGGATTATAATCCTATAATAAAATCTGGGTAATTATATACACCTTATAAAATAATGAGTGATGAAAAATCCATATGTCTAGAAGAAATAAAAGGGAGACTAGGAATCTAATTGCTTCTTGAATATCTTTTGAATAATGATATATATGAAAGGATAACATAAATTAAAAATTATAATATCATTAAATAATGGGTATTCATAAAATAATATGTTATATGTTAGTATGTACACTTCTCAATAAAAATAAATTGCGAAAAGATTATATATCTCACGAAAATAAATGTCAGACACGAAATCCAATACCTTAAGATATAACATTATTTGTACATATTAAAAACTACATTATAATAAATATTAATCTATTTTAAACCTATAAAAAGAAATATTATGTATTGTAGAGACCCAAAGATTGACATACATGGACATTAAATTAATTTTTTGGAATACTAAATACATAACAAAAAAAACACCAAAGGACCATATTAGTTTAGTGTCTTTGGAAACTCGTTACAAAATCTTCTAATCATGGTAAAAGATCATCAACATCTCCAATAAAGATCATCCTTTTTTTACCTAAAAGCATTATTTATATACTAAGTAAAAGAAAACATATAAAGGGTGAGATCAAATGTTCAGTAAGGGTAATCATGGAGAAAATAAAACAAACCATATACATTTGAACTTCAAAACATGCACATAATATAAAAACATCAAAATCTAGAGCAATGACAGAAAACATGGAAGTACGCAAGGAATAGATCATAAAGAAACATTAATCACGATAAAATAGCATCGGAATAAAACATATAATTGTGGATACCATTAATCACATTTGATGATTTCTATAGTAGACAAGGCATTGTTGCCAAGACCATCTTAGTAGACAAAGTCCCTTTCTGAATCGAGTTCACTCCTCATTCATGTCATGTATCACTGAACCGTATTAAGTTGTTGTTTTATCCATGTCTATATCATGAGATATAAATCATTAACTAATGAATTGGAGGGATATATAGGTCCCACACATCTCATAATGAAATAATTCTTACTTGTTCCACAACATAAACATAAATCATTAATCATAACCCAAAGAATAATATGGGTTTCATAAACATCATCCCATCATAACATAATCCATATAAAACAAATGGATATCATTTCCTCATAAGAAAAGTGAAACCATGTAAATCATAGAGACATTATAATTAAAATATACACATATGAAATAATTTCATCTTAGACGGAAAATGATTTTGATAAAACACTTGAAATGAATTCTTGAAGAAAATATCATTTCTTATTAAAAATAAATTTATTTTTCACAAAATGCCTTGAAATTTTAAAAGAAAAGTTTTTTGGTGAAAATATTCATTAAATCCTATAGATTACGTTTCATGAAAATAATGAGTTATGAAACTGTAAAAATCATTTCCTTCCTTATCAGTAAAATAAACATTATTTTCATACTTTTTTCTAGAAAAGTCAAAAAGTACCACATATGGTAATCAAAAGCCAAATTCCTTCCATATAACAAAGTAAAAGTCAAAGAGGGCTAAAATTGAATTTAAAAATAAAAGTAGAAATATTAAACACATTATGGAAAATATATTTATGGACATGGATGAAAAATATAACACCAGTAAATACTTACGAATAAACAAACTCGGATAAAAATGAGATTGGAAAAGTTATCCCTTACCTTATGTCCGATATGATTCATATGTATCTAATCCTCCTGTATAATGATTTAAATAATTTCATTGACTTATTAAATAATAATATTAATTGTTATTATATAATATATGGTTCACTTATGACTTTTTATTACCCATTCTTTTGTAAATTCCATGTTAAAGTAGTGTTTTGTGTAAAATCATTTCATTTATCGTTTCTGTTTTGACTCGTAATTATTAATATTATTATTTAGATCATGATTAATTAAATACATAATATAAAACATGATTTATATATAATATGTATTCATAATATATATATATAATAAATAGATGAATGAAATGAAATACACTGTTCATGGAGACTGTAGACTGTACGTACGCATGAACGTCGTTTTCCTTTCCTTATTGACTTGAATGGAATTATTTAGATGACACAAACATATATAAATAAATAAATAAATAAATAAGAATTATTAGGTCATATATTTAATTATTACTTATTATATATACTTTATAATCATTCTTGAATTATTATCATAGAAAATGAATCTCATCGCGTCGTGGAGACGGTAATCCGTACGTATGCACGATCGATGATATCATTACAATATTTATTGAATGGAAATGGTGTGGATGATATAGTACCTTAGAATCAGTATTATTTTTTAATAATAATATGTAGAAATTATTTACACCATTATACCCATCCATGTAAGGTGGTGGTGGAAAAACTGATTACACCCCGGTGTGGAGACGATATTCCGTATGTACGCATGCGTGGTGATTTAATTTTCCGTAGGATGAATAGAAGGTGAAATATGATTTTTTTCATTTTTATAATAACATATAAGTATATAACTAATACTGATGTTATTACTTTATAATGAAAAAACTAAAGAAGTGCAAGTAGAAGAAGAAAGAAACTTGAAAGAGTCGGTAGAAGAGATTACCTCTTCCTAGACGCACCTCCTTTAAACTTCTTCTTTGGGAACTAGAGTTAGTCTTTTTCTAAGACCATAACCTCTATGATATAACTATAAAGTTTTATAAGAGGAATTTTCAGGGTTTTTCCAAGCTTCAAGTCTCAATAGGGTGTGAAGAGAAGAGGGCAGGGGTGCCCTTTTTATAAGGGAGGAGAGGGGCACCTTAGGAAAAATTAAAATATTATTTTATAATAAAGTAATAATCGGTTTTTAATTTCTCAAAATTTATTTATTCAAAAGATAAGGTGGGGATGGGTCGAAATACTCTCAACGAATAGGTTTTAGACATGTTTAGGTTACTATTTTATCCTTATTTTTTAGATTAAACTGTAAGATAAATAATTTAACTTTTACCATGTCTTTATGTTTTCTAACACTATATGGTTAATACACATAATATAAAATTACAAAAGAACCCCAAGTGGTTAATTATTAATATATATATCTTTATATAAGTCATTTTTCCGATCCATAGATTTTTAGGAATAATATAACAATTAATAATATAATATTTGTTTTGAAAACTATTTTATGTCAATTTTGACACGATTTGGTACTTTATTTTTGTGAAAATCATAAAAGAATTAATAATTCTAAATAAGGTTATTAAATCAATTATGACATGTCATATAAACCTAGAAAATTATTTTAATTCATTAAAAGTCTTAAATTACATTAATTTGGGTTTTTATAACATCAATGATGTTAATATTTCATTAATAAGGTAATTACTGCATCATCATTGTGTCATAAATAAATTAAATTATTTATTGTCTAAAAATTATAAATGAAATACCATTAGGTAGGAAATCTATTTTTCTTTCTAATGAATATTTATAGTCGAACGTTTCTTATGTATAACCCTCTATTAAAAATGTTTTAGTTATTAAACATTGAATTTAACTATTTTAATTTTTCTTTAATTAAAATAATTATAAATCTCCTAATATAATACAAGTGGACCTAAAGGGTAATATATTATCCCTAAGGTTGTTTTTGGTCGATATACACTTATAAAATAGAATTAGGACATGTGTTAGGGTAATAATAATATCATTTTTACCCTTAATTACCCTATTTACTTTTAACCATGGTAAATAAAAGTAAAAAGTTACTATTCAACAAAAATTATTTTTATCATATTGAAACAAATTTTACACCTTCATATTAACCATGTCTCTCAGATTTTCAAAATTCCACTCACAGAAATGGTAAAATTATGTTTTATGTAAATTTTCAAACTCTCCTAGGAGGTGGGTACAAGAAGGTGAAAAGTTCAATAAAATTTCTATATGAAAAAAATTATTATAAAATGACTCCAATGAATTACATTGAACATATATATGTATTATGTATCAATTTTGACCTAAAATAAATTTAAATGAAATAAATAATTATTTATATAAAATGTCGGTTTTTAAATAGAAACCTAGTGTTTTTAGTATTCATAAAAAATTGACTGTTTTAAGAAAAATACCAAAATTTCACCCGAGGCTAATTTTGATATTCTTAATCCAAAAATAAAGTCCATTTTGAAAAATAAAATTTCCAAAATTGGGTATTACTATTCATAATGTCTAGTTTATATAACATATCGTTGTTTAGTTATACTTGGTATTGCCTATAACATACGCTATCGTGGAAGGTCCTGGATTCATGTAATGAAAGCCAAGTCAGTGACACATGTAGTGCAATATTTTTTGGGTGTAGCGTACAACACAAGAAATAAATGAAACTAAGAAGAATTTGTTTTCATAAAATCTCATGGTGTTACACTCCACACCCCTTAAAATGAATTTCTCCCTCGAAATTCATCAGGGTTATAAATGGTTTACTACTCGAAAATTTTAATAGAAACCCACATCATAAAAAGGAATACTCATACTTATCTATAAAAACTAATGTTTAAAACATAACGGTTACCCAAAGATACTCTGCACTGGGTTTCCACATAGGACAGCATAGATGAAAATATGGATATGGAAGAGAAATCTAACAATCACGTTCTGATGAAGAGTGGTAGAAAACATGGCTATAAAAAATCTAACAATCACAAAGCCATAAATTTGTGATGATATAAGGTACCATCTGATTCATCAGATATAAGGGCACTAGGTCAACATTTTTGGTTTTCAAGATTATTTCCCTGAATTTGATGAATATGAATTAGAATAAATACATAATTTATTTCGATATAATCTAACTGTTGTTCATGCCTTGAACAAATTCCACTTCATCGCTTAGAGAAATGAAGTTGAATTTTTCATTCCTAAAGTTTTAGCAGATCATCTGATAGAATGATGGGTCATTCTATATATCTCAAAAAAATGGTTATAAAAAGTTATCAAATATATATAAGTCCATATATAGCGAGGTTAATCATATATGATTCCAAAATGGACTTATACTTAATCTATCATATTGATTAATAAAACAAGTTTCAACTAACCAGGGACTACCTGTAGGCCAGTGGTAGAAATAAAGGCCTGTCACACTTCGATTGTGGGTTTTATTCCCACATTCTTGTCTGAAGTGATGGGTTGTCGCCCGTCCTGCAGGTTGTCCCTTTTTCTAAAAATATATTATAATAACATTCCTGTAATAAAATAGACAAAAGTTCTATCCTTAAACAATACTATATTATGTATAATTTAATTCATTCCAATATTTAGGCTTATCAAAAATACTTTTGTCCAAGCTCATAGAATAAATAAAACAATTACTATAAATGTCATTTACCGAGCATGTGAATATGATCATATATCCCCCATATATCATACGTTATCTCTTATTGGTCACATTCCAAACATGTGAATACCTTAATCATGTATTCTCTTGAACCATAGTGAAAACATGTATGCTGACACAAGGTAACTTTTTCCATATACCAAAATCCAAAAAATTCTATATACTCAAACCATGATATCACTTTTTCCTTATATTAGTCATGAGCTCATTAATACACTCAAACATTTCATTATCTCTTTATCCATTCTTTATGTGCATATTAAGTGATTTCCAAAAATATCTGAATAACATTTCATGGTTACTGGTACAATTCAACATATACTTTCAAAACTCATGAAAAGGCAACAGCGTAACCATCCTTAGATTTTTCATTATTCCATAGTACCATACATTATTCTTGATTACACTACCTTATTAAACCACTCACTGAGATTCATAATTTCATCCATCTCATATATAATTTATAGTCTCTTCATCATCATCCACATAAATAATACCCATATGTCCATGATGATTATCTTTATTTATTTTCCCTTAGGGAATTAGTTTGCATGATGCCCATACATTCCACATTTAAAACATTTAACCATTGTTGATGTCTTAGAAATACCATTATCCTTGTCCAAGGTTTTAACTGAACCTTTTCCTTTACAATTAAAAGCTTTGTGTCCTTCTTTTCCACACACAAAGCATCTTCCAATTCCCATGAAACATTCTCCATGATTCCTCTTCCCACATTATTTACATGAGGGAAATTGAACTTTCTTTCCTTTATGATCATCATGAAACTCTACCTTTATCTTATTAGCTGACTCAGGAAACTTACCAAAAATGAGATTATTAATAATATCATGTGATTTATGATTAGGTATAATAACAATATGTGTACTTCTAGATCCAATTTCATTTGGTTTCTCATGATGAATATCATTCCATTGTCCATCATATATTCCATTATTATGAATCTTCCTATTTCCATCCATTTTCTAAAACCCAAAATAAATAGTGTGAGAGGCCAAAATCATAATCAAGGGGGAGTAACTTCAATATATAACATCTTAGGTTTAATTCTAATATCGTTACCGTAATTATAGTACTATAACCTATACTTATACTTATCCATAGGGACATCCCAAGACATACCTTAGAAATATCTCTAGGGATCTCACTAAAGTTCTCGCATCCTAATTTCCAAAGGTTGACTAAAACGAACATCTGATACCAACTATAGAGACTCAACGTGTGACATTCATGGAATCTAAAATAATTTTTCCGAATACGTAATACATAAAAAAATCAAACACTGAAGGACCGTAAATTTTTAGTGTCTCTGGAAACTCGGAACATAATCTTCTAATCATGGTAAAATATCTTCAACAGCTCCCATTAAGATTTTCCTTTTTTTACCTAAAACCTTTCTTTATATCTTGATGAAAAGAAAACATATTAAGGGTGATCTCAAATTATTAGTAAGGTTAAGCATAGAGAAAATAAAACAAACCATAGAAATTTGAACCTCAAAACATGAACATAATATTCAAACATCAAAATCTTGATCAATGACATAAAACATGTCTGTACGTAAGGCATAAATCATAAAGAAAAATTAATCATGATAAAATATCCTGGGAATAAAAGATGTAACTGTTGAAACCATTTATCACATGATATTATTTCAATAGTAGCCAACACATTGATTCCAAGACCATCTTATTGGAAGAAGTCTGTTTTTGAATCGAGTTCACTCCTCGTTCCAGTCCTGTATCACTGAACTAGATTAACCTAATATTCCAGCCATGTCTATCTCATTAGATATAAATAATTAACCAATTAATTGGATGGAGTTATAGGTCCCACCCATATAATAATGAATTCATTATTACTTGTTCCACAACATAAACATAAATCATTCATCATAACCCAAAGAATAAAATGGGTTTTATAAACATCATCCCATCATAACAAAATCCATATAAAAAATGGATATCATTTCATCATAAGAAAAGTGATACCATGTAAATCATAGAGACATTATACTTGAAACATACATATATAAAATAATGTCATTTTATATGGAAAATGATTACGATAAAACACTTGAAATGAATTTTTTAGGAAAATATCCTTTCTAATTAAAAATCAATTTCTTTTCACAAAATGACATGTAATTTTAAAAGAAAATGATTTTGATGAAAATAGTCATTAAATAATGTAGAGTAAGATTCATGAAAAAAAGGCGTTAGGAAACCATAAAATTCCTTTCATGCCTTATAAGTAAAATAAACATTTGTCTCGTACTTCTTCCAGAAAGGTCAAAAAGCACCACGTATGGGAAACAAAAGGAAGATTCCTTCCATAACACAATGTAAAAGTCAAAGAGGGGTAAAAATGACTTCAAACATAAATGGATGAATATTTAACACTCTATGAAAAACATTTTTATGGACATGGATGAATATTATAAACCCAGTAAATAATTACGAATAAATAATCTCAGATAAAAATGAGATTGGAAAAGTTATCCCTTACCTTATGTCCGATATGTTTATTATGTATCCTATCCTCTTGTATAATGATTTAAATAATGTCATTGAATTATTAAATAATCATATTCATTGTTATGATATCATATATGTCTCACTTATGACATTATATTACCCATTCTTTTGTAAATTCCTTGTTAGAGCATCGTTTTGCGTAAAATCGTTTAATTTATCGACCGTGTTTTGACTTTTAATTATTAATATGAATATTAAGATCAAGATTACATAATTATAGAATAGGAAACATGATTTATATATAATATATATTCAGAATATACATATATATATTGAATAGATGAATGAAATGGAATACATAGTTCATGGAGACGGTAGACCCTATGTATGCATGAATGTTGTTTTCCTTTCGTTATTGACTTGAATGGAATTAAGCAGATGACATATATATATATATAGATAAATACAGTAGCATAATTAGGTCATATATTTCATTATTAATTATTATATATACATTATAATCATTCTTGAATTATTAACATGAAAAATGAATCTCATCGCGTCATGGAGACGGTAATCCGTATGTACACACGAGCGATGATATAGATCCCATATTTAATGAATGGAATAGGAGTGGGTGATATAATATTGTAGAATCAATATGATGTCATAATAATCATATATAGTAATTCTTTACACCATGACACGCATCCAAGTAAGGTGGTGGTGGAAAACTGGTCAGACCACGACGTGGAGACGGTATTCCGTACGTACGCACGCGCGGTGATTTCAGTTTCCATTGGATGGATAAAAGTTGAAATAGGGTTGTTTCATATTTATAATAACTTATCAATATATAAGTAATACTAATGTTATTACTTTATAATGAAACAAATAAATAAGAAAAAGTAAAGAAGAACGAAACTTGAAAGAGTCGGTAGAAGAGATTATCTCTTCCTCGATGCACCTCCTTAAACTTCTTCTTAGGTCACTAGAGTTTGTCTTTTGAAAATAACAGAACCTATATTATAAAACTATAGAGGTTGAGAAGAGTAATTTTTTAACTCCCCGACCCCAGTTACATAGAGTAGGTGCATTATTTTATTACATTGGCATGATTACAAGGAATCAAGTCCCGAAGGACCGATCAGTTTAGCAGTCTTGGAAAATAGATTACATACATGAAATTTAAATTACAATTTAAAACATAAAACACATCATAAATAGTTCCTTGATAATGCCATTATTCCCTTTAGTTTAACCCTGCATATCAATCTTAATACAATTCTTGGAATCCTGTGAAAAATAAAACATAGAAAGGGGTGAGCTCAAACATTCAGTAAGGGTAAGTAATCATGCAAAAAATGACATAAATTTTAAGAATGGTGAATAATTGAAACCACATTCATTTAACAATAATTAAAATGAATACTTTTATGGCAAGAATATGAGTTGAGTAGATAATTCCATAATAAAACATAATCATGGGTATTCTACTAGTCGAATAACCACATGATACATCAATATTATTTCCATAATGAGGGAATGTATAATTCTAGACATTCAAAAACTTTTTGTGAAGGCCTCAGCCAAGACATATAAAAATGATTAAGGACTCCACCAAAACCATATATCAAAATGGGAAAGGGCCTCAACCAATTCCGCGTCTAGTCGTCTCATTAGACCTACCGATGCATCGAGGATCTATAACGAGCTCCACCCATCACTTACTATATCCAATAAATTCCTCATATGAAAAGGATGAATCTTAACATAAACATTCGTATAAGAACAAGGATACGAAATTTCAATACTTTAACCATAAACCATAAATGGTATAAAAATAACACATCCATAGTAAAACATATCACAAAACCTTCATCACAATATGGAAGATTTTTATCATGATAAATCAACTCAAAAACAAGTTTAAAATTAATTAAAGGGTATTGACAATGATGAAAATGATTTGTAAAACTCATTTAGAGAAATATCCCTTTTTCATGAAAAAATTTAAAAGTCACACAATTTAGAAAAGAAGTCATTTAAATACATTATTGAATCAAGGTGTACCATAACACTTTGAAACTTATGAAAGGAATTAACATTTTAAAAAATTCATGTCCATATAAATAAATCCTTAAAACCCATTTTTGAAGAAATAGACATTAATGAGAATGATTTAGAAGAATAAATATTTAAAAATTTTGAAATTATGTTTTAGTAAAAAGTCCCATAAATGAGTCCCTGTGAATAATCTTTCATAAAACATGTACATGTATTATAAATATGTCACATTAGATACTCAATTAAAAACTACATCAGATAACAAAGAGATTGTGAAATTAACACTTACCAATTTTGTGACATACGAAACATACACCCCATGAAAGAGTTATCATAAAACGAATATGTAAATAAATATAAATTAAATTGTATTACATAAAGAATACAATTATGGGTAGTACATACACCATACAAAAGGTAATAGTGGAATGATGGCATGAATCTCATGGGAATAAGGAGTGAGATGAAAACCCCTTTTGTAATTTTCTTTTGTCGAGGGTAGGGTAATCTACTATATAATTGTTAAATTCTTGTTATTAAATTATACATGAATAATATAAATTAATATGATATCATATATGATCTTTTAACATTTCTTTGTTAATAACAACTTATTATTATCATTGTTCCGGGTGTTAACTTACTCGTTTTATTTTATATGTTTTGTTACATCATCCATGTTTGTTATGGATAGGTTTTATATTATACATATACAGAATGATATAAAGTCCTTAAGCATTATTTTTAATCATAAAATGGGAATTATACTCAAATGGATACGATGGGGAATGAATCTCATCACGTTCGTGGAGATGGTAGTCTATACGTACGCACGAACGTTACTTCCATTTCATTTTTCATTTTAAATGTATTAAAAACCAAATAATACATAGGTATATTATTACTATAGTATAATATAATATCTTATATGTGTTACTAAATTTCATTACTACCATCATTTATATGTTCCATGTATGGTATAAACGAGTCATATCATTTTGAGGCGGTGGTAGTGCGCACTACCTCAAATGAAATTATTGTGTATATATATATATAATGAAAAGAATAATGGAAATCGATTAATTAGAATTGAAGAAGCTTATATATAAAATAAATATCATAAATGCCATATTTAATTATAGTTCAATCATAATGGCCACTATGAGAGGTGGTAGGAGATAATTGAACAATCACCGTTTTATATGGAGTTTGGCTTCCATCCACAGAAACATTATGTTCTTCACCCATTATATGGAGGTGTGTGTAAGTGTAGTTATAATAATTCTCCTAACAATATCCATGTATATTTAGGATACTGGTTTAGTTACAAAATAAAATAATGAGATGAGTTTAGGGGTTGGATAAGTAAAATAAAATAAAATAAGCTAAGAGAATTTGTTACCATTAATTGGGGTAACTCCCATTGGTTTGAACCAAAAAGGACTCTTAAAGGGGTAGAGTTTGGGCGAGCCAAAAGGCTTGAGAGGTGTGAGGAATAGGTTATAAGTGGTGTCCTTTTATAAGGGGGAGGAGGGGCTCTTTAGGAAAATCATAAAGTATTAATTTATAATAAATTAATACTCGGTTTCTAATGGCTCCAAAGTGGATTATTAAAGGCCTAAGGTGGGGATGGATATAAATAAATTCAACAAATAGATTTTAGATAGGATTGGGTCATTATATTAACCTTATATTTTAGTTTTAACTTTTGGTTAATTAGTTTGACACTTACCATGTCACATTGTATTTTTATGTTATATAGTTAATAAACTTACTATATACGTCCAAGAGACCCCCAAGTGGTCCACTAATGATACACCTATCATAATAAAAGTCTTTTCATAGAACCATAGATTTTTAGATATTTAATATCAATTAATAATATAATATTTGTTATAAAAACAATTATGCCAATTTTGACACTATTTGGTATTTTGTTTTTGTGAAAGTCATCAAAACATGATTAATTCGAAAAAGATACATTGAATCATCCCTAAAAAGTCATAGTCACCTATAAAATTCGTGGATGTCATAAAAACTTTGAAATTTTATTTATTTTAATATTTATATTACCATTTATTTGATTCTTTCATCAATAAGGTAATTACTGCATCATCATTGTGTCATATATAAATTTAATTATTTAATGTCTAATAATTATAATTAAAATAAAATTATTTAGGAAATATTTTTATCTTTCTAATGAATATTTATTATCGAATTTATCTTATGTATAACCCTATATTAAAAATGTTTTAGTTATTAAACTTTGGTTTTAACTCTTTTAACTCTTCTTTGAATTAAATAATAATAAATGTCTTAATCCAATCCAAGTGGACCTCAAGGGTCATATTTTATTCCAAAGTTTGTTTTTTGTCTAATTAAATTTATCCAATAGAATAAGGACACGTGTTAGGGTAATAATAAAAACAGTTTTACCCTTAATTACCCTGTTTACTTTTTATCGTGGTAAATAAAAGTAAAAAGTTACTATTCACCAAAAAAAATTTATGTTAATGAACTAAATTTTACTCAATGATATAAACTATGACTCTCGGATTTTCGAATTTCCACTCACAGAAGCGGTAAAATTTAGTTTTATGTGAATTTACAAATTCTCCTAGGAGGTGGGTAAGAGACGGTGAAAAAGTTCATTAAAATTTTTATATATATGAAATTATTATTAACTGAATCCAATGAATTAAATTGAATTTATATAGGTATTATGTATCTATTTTTATAAAAAAATATGTTTAAATAATATAAATAAATATTTAAATAAAAATCCGGTTTGAAACAGTAACTCAGTGTTTTTCACTATTAATAAAAAATTGAATGTTTTCAGAAAAATACAAAAAATATACCCTAATATAATTTTGATATTATGAAATCAATAATGAAGACTATTTTACCAAATTAAAAACATAGAATTATCATTTATTAATTTAAAATTAATTCCCATTGTAAAAAAATGCGTGTTTTTAAGAAACAATAACTATCAAAAGATTGACACTTGTTTATGTTCAGTTTAAATGTGAAATTATGTCCAATGACGAAAATTGAATTAAATGGTAAAAATATATTCTATAAATAAATTAAAACCACTCAAATTCAATATTTATCAGTACTAATTATTTCAATTAAAAAGGTGTTTTTAATTACAATATAGTAATTTTCACTATTCATCAAAATATTAAATTTATCTGACAAGTACCAAAATTTCAACCTTGGATAATTTCGATATTCTGAATCCGAAAATGAAGTCCATTTTGAGAGATTAAATTTATAAAATTTCAAAAAATATGTATTACTATTCATAATGGCTACATTGATTGGTCATGGTGTGTGTTAGAACTCGAAGTTGCGTACAACACAGGCTATTGTATTATTCAAATATAAGTGTACGATGGAATATTGGGGTGTTTCATTCTCCCCACCTTAAATAAATTTCATCCTCACAATTTATGCTTGGTATTGGAATCTTCGGGTTGACATTTCAAAATATCTTAGTTGAAATCCCAGATCGAAAAATGGATTAATGAGGCCTCTATTGAAAATAAAGAGTGGTAAGTATGAAGGTTACCAAAAATAATACATACTAGGGTTCCATGTAGGAAAATATGGATATGGAAGAAAAATATAACCATCAATATCTGAAGTAGGGTTGTAGAGAACATGACTATGAAAAGGCCAACAATCCCAAAGCCATAAATTTGTGATGATCTAAGGTACCATCTTGGACAACATTTTTTCTATGTTCCTTTTCTTATTGTTGAGTAATTTATTTATGTGATTGAATAAGATCATAAGGAGATATACTTACTTTATAATTATAGTTTTATCCATTAATAAATTTCTACCATAAACTCATCTTTCACCCCAAAACATAATACAACTCAAAAATACTATATTTATCATAATCGTACAGGGTTCCAATATAATGAATTTATAATTCACATATAAAAAAATTAAAAAAACTACATTATACTATCTAGTAACCTCATGTAGTCTAGTGTTAGGCGATAAATTTCAATTACACTATGGTTGTGGGTTCGATTCACATAGCTTTTTCCGACGCGACGGGTCGTCACATGGTCTGCGTGTTGTCCTTTTATAAAAATAAAAAATTACCTTTCTAAATTAATCATATTCAACCATTAGACATATCCAAAATACTTCTTTAAACTCTCAGTAAAAAATTTATATTAAAGGTAAACATAATATAGATCCTTTTTACCCCGTAATAGCATGTGAATACCTTCATCATGTATTCTTTTAAAACACTGAAACATCATGAATTACTATAAAACATTATTTATTACATTCATGCTCTCTTCAACTTTATAGAATACTAGATATACTCCTTCTATCCAAAATTTTTGTAAACTCCAAAAATAACAAATCCTTAATCAGTTCAAGGTAGTCAAGAATATCCAATATAATTTATTCAAATCAACCATCTCTTATTCCAAAATCACTACCTCATTATCGGGACCATATTAAGGATTACCTTTCAATCATCCATGTAATTTAAAAAAGTGTATCTTATTGTTATGTCACTTTTCTTAGAACCATATAATCTCAAATCCTTAGTAAAATAGTACTCCAGTACAATCATTATTTATCTCCATAAATCCTGTAACCAGTATATTGTTGATACAACACTCAAATAAAATAATTCTATAATAAAAACATATGAAAACTAGTCATTCATCTTCATTTGAGGTAGTATCATAACTTTATTGTTATCCAATATCATAATTTGAGACATAGTCTAATGACTGAGACATTGGATCGTGTAGTGTCCAAGCTCCATGCAGATGAAGCATTGTACATTTGAAACCTCTTTCTTACACATACAGTAATACACATGGTGTCCTTTTTCTCCACACTTATAATATACTCCAATTCCCTTCATGAATTTTCCAAGGTTATTCTTTCCACAGTTATCACATTTGGGAAAATTCTTCTTTTCCATATTCCCTTTATCCATCTTCCTTTTTTTATTCTCTTGATTTCCTTTAATTCCATAGGGCTCAGATAATTCTTTACTTATCTTATTAATACATGATATTATTTCTTCATATGTTGAGAATATGTGGGAGACTATTTCCCTTCTAAATTCTAGGTTAAGACCATGAAAGATATGATCCTTCTTACTCTTTGGATCATGCGTATTGTTGGAGTTCTCATTCCTTCTACTGGGTGCTATTTCTTTAGAATAGCATAAACTATCCCAGTTTATGAATTGCAATGAATAAATAAAAACTTATAAAATACCTAACACAAATTGAACAGTTTATGGATATAATCCACAATCATAAAAATGTCTTCTTTGAGAAACTATATACTCATAAACCCTTCATAATGGTTTGTAAAGAAAATGATAATTATCCTAAGCATATCCCTCAGGAGTGTCGTAACCAAGAGTGCAGCATGGCCTGTTGTCTAGCACCAGTTGCCGTTTGAGTCCAGCTCAAAGAGGTGTTTTCAGGTTTTACCCCTAAGTACATCTGTTCCAGAGCCACCTCTACGTGCTCATATCCATACATGGATGTATTCCTTGGAAAACTCACAAAATCTCTATAATATCAAAATTATAAGAAGTTCTTCTATACTAATCCTCAAAGTCTATCTTAGGGATATGTGATCTAATCAGAGTTTATCTAAATATAGCTTCCAAGGTTATTTCTAAACTTCCTCTCATACCAACTATAATGCACCAACCTCAGTTACCTAGAGTCAGTGCATTATTTTAATACATTGGCATTATTACAAGGAATCAAGCCCCGAAGGACTGATCAATATAGCATTCTTGGAAAATAGATTACATACATGAACACTACATTACAATTTCAAACATAATACACAACTTAAAATAGTTCTTTGATAATTCCATTATTCCCTTTAGCACAACGTTTCATATCAATATTAATACACTTATTGGAATCCTGGGAAAAATAAAACATAGATAGGGGTGAGCTCAAATGCGCAGTAAGGGTAATGAATATTGTGGAAAATAATATAAATATTAACCATGGTGAATAATTGAAACCATATTCCTTTAACAATAATAAACATGGATACTTCTATGGAAGGAATATGAGTTTTGTAAATTTTTCCATAATAAAATATAATCATGGGTATTCTACTATTTGAATAACCACATGAACCATCAATAGTATTTCCATAATGAGGGAATGTATAATGCCAGACATTCTAAAACATTTTGTCAAGGCCTCGGCCAAGAAGTCTAAAATTGATTAAGTCCTTGGACAAAACCATATATCAAAATGGGAATGGTCCTCATCCAATTCCACATCTAGTTGTATCATGAGACATACTGATGCATCGAGGAGGTATAGCGGGCTCCACTCGTCACTTACTATGTCCAATAAATTCCTCATAGGAAAAGGATGAAACTTAACAAAAACAATAGTATATGTAATAGGATATGAAATGTAAATACTTTAATCATAAACCATTAATGGTATAAAAATAAAACATCCACAATCAAACATATCACAAAACGTTCAACACAATATGAAAGATTTGTATCATGATAAATCAAAATCAAAACAAGTTTAAAATCCATTAATGTATTTTGACGTTAGTGAAAATTATTTGTAAAACACATTGATAGTATTACCCCTTTTTCATGAAAACATTTAAATTTTACAGAATTTGGAGAAGAATTCATTTAATGAATTTTTCAAATCACAGTGTCCCATTCAACATTGAAACTTTTGAAAGGAATTAACATTTTAGAAGCATTCATGTCCATATAACTAAATCCTTAAAAGCCAATTTGATGACATGGACATTAATGAGAATGATTTAAGATAATAAATGTTTAAAATATTTGAAATGATGTTTTAGTAAAAAGTTCCTTAAAATAATACCTTTGAAATATCTTTCATAAAACATGTACATGGATAATAAATATGTTCTAGTAGATACTTACGTAAAAACAACCACATATAATAATGAAATTGTGGAATTAACACTTATCAATTTGGTAACATACAAAACATACACCCCATGAAAGATGTATCATATAATGAATACGAAAATACACATAAATTAAATTGTATTACATAAAGAATAAAATTATGGGTTGTACATACACCATACAAAAGGTAATAGTGGCAATATGGCATGAATCTCACAGGAATACCGAGTGAGATGAAAACCCCTTACCTTGTACTTTTCCTTTATTGAGGGTAGGGTAATCTCCTGTATAATGGTTAAATTATTTTTATTCAATAATATAAGAATAATATACATTAATATGATATCATATATGATCTTTTAGCATTTCTTTGTTAATAATATCTTTGTATTATCGTCGTTTCGGGTGTTAACATACTTGTTTTATTTTATATGTTTTGTTACATAAGACATGTTTTTTATGGATAGTTTGTATCTTATACATATGTAGAATGATATCAAGTCCATAATCATTATTTTTAATCATAAAAGGAGAATTATACTTTAATGGATATGATGTGGAATTAATCTCATCACGTTCATGGAGACGGTAGTCCGTACGTACTCACGAACGCTACTTCCATTTCATTTTTCATTTTAATAGGAATAAAAACCAAATAATAATTAGTTTTATTATTATTAAAGTATAATATAATATATTATATGTGTTACTTATGTTCATTAATACCATCATTTATATGTTCCATGTATGGTATAAATGAGTCATATCACTTTGAGGGGGCGGTAGTCCGCACTTCCTCAAATGAAATTATCATATATATATATATATACAACAAGAAAAAAATAATTGTATGACATAAAATGGATTTAAAAAATATTATATATAAAATAAATATCATAAATATCATATTTAATTATTTTTCCATCATAATGGCCACCATGAGAGGAGGTAGGAGATAATTGAACAATCATCGTTTCGTGAGGCGTTTGGTTGTCATCCACAGAAACATTATGTTATTCACCCATTAGATGGAGGTGTGTATAAGTTTAGTTTGAATACATCTCAAAAAAAAAATCCTAGTATATTTAGGATACTGGTTTTGTTAGAAAAGAAAATAATGAGGAGAGTTTAGGGGTTGGAGAATTAAATAAATGAAAAGAAGCTAAGAGAAATCATTACCTTTAATTGGGGTAACTCCCTTTGGATTGAACCAAAAAGGACTCTTGAGGTGCCTTTTGCCTAAGGTGATTCTTCTAGGAGGAGTAGAGGGATGTAGGGAGTTTAATTGGGCGTAGGTTGGATGATCCAAAAGTCTTGATAGGTGTGAGGAATTGGTTTTAAAGTGGTGTCCTTTTATAAAGGAGAGGAGGGACTCATTAGAAAAAACTTAATGTATTAATTTATAATAAAATAATATTCGGTTTCTAATGGCTCAAAAGTGGATTATTAAAAGACTAAGTTGGGTATGGGTCGAAAGACTTTCAACCAATAGGTTTTAGATAGGTTTGGCTCATTATATTAAATTTATCTTTTAGTTTTAACTCTGGGTTAATTAGTTTGACTCTTACCATGTCACTTTGTATTTTTATATTATATAGTTAATAAACTTACTATACACCTCTAAGCGACCCCAATGTGGTCCATTAATGATTCACCTATCATTATACAAGTCCTTTGGATGATACTTAGATTTATATGAATTTAATATCAATTAATAATATAATATTTGTTTTAAAAACTCTTTTAGGTCAATTTTGACACTATTTGTAACACCCCGAGCTTCCACGATATGCTTCTCATTCAATAATGCAATATCTTGCATTGTACGAAACTTTGAGTTCTAAAACATCGCGACTAATCAAAGTAGCCGTTATGAATAGTAATAACCACTTTTTAAAATTATAGAAATTTTATATTTCAAAATGGACTTCATTTTTGGATTCGTAATATTGAAATTAGCCTATGTTGAATTTTTGGTATTTTTCTGTGAACTTCTAATTTTTTATGAATAGTAAAAATACTTAAAAAAAACTTTTTTAATCAAAATAATTTATAGTGATAAATTATACTATTTGGTGGTTTTAAATTATAATTAGAATATATTTTTATCATTTTATCCAATGGTGGTCATTATAATTAATTTAACATTGAAATTAGACTAAACAATTGCCAATCTTTTGATATAAATTGTTTCTTAAAAACACGCTATTTGTTGTGACAGTGGGAATTAATTATAAAATTAATTAATGCAACTTATATGTTTGGAATTTTGTAAAATAGACATCATTTTTGAATTCGTAATATCAATTATATCTTAGGGTGAAATTTTGGCATTGTTCTGAAAAACTTCAATTTTTGTTGAATAGTGAAACCACTAATTGGTAGTTAAATAACTGATTTTTCGTTTAAATGAAATATTACCACTTTTGTGTTTTGATTTTCAAAAATCCGACATACATGGTTGTCATTAAGAAGTAAAATGTGGTTCAATGAGATTAAAATAATTTTTGTTGAATAGTAACTTTTAAGTTCTTAGTCGCGATTAGAGGTAGTTGGTGTAGTTTAAGGTAAAAATAATGTTTTAATAATATGAGATGAGCGTGACATATGTCCTACCCTCATTGTATGTGCCATGCACGACCAAGAAAATCCATGGGTCAACTTGGGGACCCCATGGAGCCACTTTAGTTAGAAAATGACATAAATACCTTTTATTTAATGTTAAAGTAAAAAATGACAAAAAAATGAAATGTTTTACTAAAACAATTTTTAGATGGGATTATACAAGTCATATTTTTAACTATAAATATTAATTGGAAAGATAAAAAGATGTCCTATATCATAATAGTTTTCATATAATTTTTAGACATTAAATAAATTAAATTATTTATGACATGATTATGATGCAGTGATGACCTCATTATTTAACGATTTTAATAAAATGAAATGATAATGTACAATCCAAGGATTACACTAGTCCAATGACTATTGGATGGGTATATTTCGAACCCTTATCACCTTATCCACGAATTATATAAGTGTGGGACCTTTATAATCCGAAAATCATTGTATAATAATGTAAAATTCCCTTACTTTCCAAGAGTGCCCCTCCTCTCCACTTATAAAAGGCCCTCACCTCTACCACCTCATTTACACTTTAAAGCCCTTTGGCTCGGCCAAACTCTGCCCAAATACTTTCCCAACTTACCCCTCTTACTCCTAGAAGCCTCACTTTGGGCAGAACTCTTCCCAAGGAAGCCTTTGGCTCAAATCAAAAAGAGTTACCCGATTTGAAGGTAATGACTTCTCTAATGTTGTTTTGTTTTATTTTTCTTCTCTATCCCCTTAAAATCTTTTTATTCCTTTATTTTGTAACAAATCCAGTATCTAATATATACTAGGATGTTTTTATGATAAGTATTTGGTTTACACTTACACACACCTTCATCTAATGGTTAAAGAACATATTGTTTCTGTGGATGGCGAATTTCTACCTCACGAAACGATGATTGTTCAACACTCATATAACACATTAAAAGGTGGACATTAAGATGTCACTATATTTATATATGATATATAATATTTTTATGTTTTACTTATGCTTCTGTATTTTTCATTTATGGCATACATTATGATTTCTATTTTGGGTAAACGTGATAATTTCATTTTAGGAAGTGCGGACTACCGCCCCCTCAAAGTGATGTGAATCTTTAATGCCATATGTGGGATGTATAAAGGATGGAGTAAATGATATTATATATGATATTATACTGGAACTATATTATACCTTTATATAATTATGATTTCATTCCATTAAATATGAAATATAAATGAAAGTAGCGTCCATGCGTACGTACGGCTTACCGTCTCCATGAACCGTGAATTTCATTTCATAACTCTAAATGTTATGTAATATTATAAATGCATGTATATACTAGATATATATGATATATATGATATCTACATCATGAACATAATTCTGGATATAATGGATATTTTGACACATGAACAACTTGTAACTATAAGAAATATATTTTTGACTAAGTACCAAAGATCGACAAAACGACCGTTATTAACTTGAATAATTACATAATGTTCATGACATGGTAATAAGTGATATAAAAGGCATAATGAACTAGAAAAAGGTTCTTAAGAAGGTATATATTAACTCTAGTTTATTATTCAGGAGGTTAAAGAGCGGTCGAGTCAAGTCGGACACGAGGTAAGGGAACTTCTTAACCCAACTTCCATTCTTTGGGTTAATCTCACTACTTTGAAATTATGTCATGATATTATTATGTATTATTTTTTATTTTTACTTTCTTTATGTGTAACTATAGTGAATACATATAATATATCTATTTTATTATAAAAATTATCTTTGTAAATACTTTGTCTCAATCTCCTTTCGTTGATGCATATTTGGTTTTATACACAAATTTCTTTTATGCAGTGTATAAACCCCTTTGACTTTTACGTTTATTCAGAAGGAATCTTTTTTATACAACGTGTTTTACTAAACGACAAAAATGGAATGTTTTTCTTTCCGTACTTATGTGGCGACAAGGATTCTCCGTTTTCGTGACCATTATTTGCGTTTCGGCTTCCTCTACAAGCCATCATTTTTTTAATGAAAAATAAATACAAAGTTTTAACTTTCTTTTATTTTGGTATTGAAAATGGTTTTGAAAGAATTTTTATTATATCAATGTGTTTTAAGGATATCTTGTGATTGAAATGTGGAAATGCTATGTTTCCATTATGCATGTTTTATGTGATACGATTATGTTATGGTTTATGATATGTTTAAACCTATTCATATGAGGAATGCATTGGACCTAATAAGTGACGGGTGGAGCCCGCTATAGCTCCCCGATGCATCAGTAGGTCTCATGAGACAACTAGACATTGAATTGGCGGAGGCCCTTTCCCAATTTGATTTGTGATTTTGGCCGAGGCCTTAATCATTTTAGACGTCTTCGCGAATTCCTTGACAAAATGTTTCAGAATGTCTGGCATTATGCATTCCATCATTATGAAAGTGGTTATTGATATTGAAAGTGATTATTCGACCAGTAGAATATCCATGTGAATAAGTAAATGGCATTATCTCATTTTACTTTTTCCATATTATGTTGAAGTTCATGTTTAAAAGGCTTTTGTTTTAGTTATACATTGCCTTAAATGTTAATGTTTATTTATGAAAGCTTCCACAATATTGTTATCCTTATTGGGAATCTGAGCTCACCACTTTCAATGTTTTAATATTTTCCAGGATGTGAAGAAGTATTTTATGAATGACCTGCAGGGATTGTCAGAAGAGGATATGAGTGTGGTCTATGGAGACTTTGTTATTGTAGTTTTCACTTTATGATGTAATGTAACGTTTATGAATGTATCTAGTGTTTCAAGGCTACTAAACTAATCGGACTTTCGAGACATGATCTTTTGTGATCATGCCAATGTTACGAAGTAACGCACCGACTCCGGGTAGCTGGGGTCGGGGCGTTACAGTTGGTATCAGAGGCAGTTTAGTACTAACCTTGGAAGCTAGAATTTGATAAACTCTGATTAGGGAACATAGACCAAAGATAGACTTTAAGGATTAGTATAGAAGAACTTCCTAGAATTTTGGTATTATAGAGATTTTGTGAGTTTTCCGAGGAATACATCCCTGTCTGGATACGAGCAGGTAGAGGTGGCTCTGGAATAGATGTACCTAGGGGTAAAACCCGAAAACACCACTTTGAGCTAGACTCAAATGGGAACTGGTGCATGACAACGGGACTTACTGCACTCTTGGTTACGACACTCCCGGGGGATATGCTTAGGATAATTCTCATTTTCTTTACAAACCACTATGAAGGGTTATGAGTATATACTTTATCAAAGAAAAAATTTCTTTTTATGATTATGGATTATATCCATAAATAGTTCAATTTATGTAAAGTTTTTTACAAATATGGAATTATGTATTTTAATTCATAAACTAATCTAGTTTATGCCATTGTATAAAAATGGCGCCTAGTGGAAGGAATGGAAACCGTGTCAATGCACGCACTCCGTGTAGGGACTTCCCTCCTGCTCAAGATAATTATCATGGATCTGGAGATACAACTGGTGCTGATCAACTTATTACCATTCTAGGACAACTCACTCTGGTTATAAATAATAACCTTACTCGTATGGAGCACCCTGATCCGCAATGTGGAGGATCAATGTTAGACCGCCTCATGAGGAAACAACCGCCAAATTTTAATGGGGGTACAAATCCATTAGTAGCTGAGCAATGGATAAACTCCTTAGAGAAAATATTCCACGCCTTGGGGAGTAGTGAAAGGGAAAAGGTTATCATGGCAGTTTACCGCCTCACTGGAGATGCTGATCAATGGTGGTCATTGATTCAAAACACAAAGGAAGACGATGACATATCGAATATGGAATGGAGGGAGTTTAAAGATCTTTTCTTAGAAAAATACTTTCCTCATGACCATAGAGCATATATGGAAAGGCAATTTCTGAGTCTGAAATAAAAGGAGGATGAGAATGTCGCAAAGTATGAGGCCAACTTTACAAGGTTAGCGAGATATGATGTAGATTATATATGTAACCCAATAGGTAAGATTGATCGTTTCTTTGATGGGTTAAAACCATTTCTCCGTCGAGCTTTAGTATCACAATCGTTCTCAACATACGAAGATATTGTCTCATGTGCTATCAAGACAGAAAAGGAATTCTCTAAGTCTTATGACAACAAAGTAAAGCAAGAGAAGAAGAGAATGGTGGAACAAGAGACAGATAAAGGGAACAAGGGAAATAAGGATTTTCCATTATGTAATAATTGTGGGAAGAATCACCCCGGTACTTTCCTAAAAGGATTGGGAGTTTGTTATAAATGTGGAGAAAAAGGTCACCATGCACGTGATTGCAAGGGAAAGAAAGAGGCTATCAAAGTTGAATGCTATAATTGTAGAGAAATGGGCCAATATGCAAATGAATGTCCTAGGTGTCAGGGAAACTTACCTCAGAGAAGGCCAAGGGATCAATGACAATCTTATGTTGTTACTACAGTTGAAGCGGAATAATTAATGTATTGGTGCTTTTGGACTCATGGATTATATTCTGGTTATTAGAATAATGTGATATATATATAAGGATTGTACTGCAGTACTTTTTTGTTTCAGTAAGGTTTTAATATGATGAAGGTAATCATATTTTTACTATGTGACAATAAGAGAATCATTAATTTGTTGGGGGAATCTGATAAATTGATTTTGGAATTAAGAGACCTTTTAGAGAATGTCTAAACAGAGATATTTTGGATAACTATAAAGGTTGGAGTGGATTAAGTTGATCTTTGGATAGTATTGTTTAAGGTTAAAAAATTTATGAAGATTATTTTTGGAATATTATAATACAATAATTTTAGGAAAAGGACAACCTGCAGGGTGGTGCATAACCCGTCGCGTCGGACAAAGCTGCAGGAATCGAACCCACAATCATAGTGCGACAGGCCTTTATTTCCTACCACTAGCCTACAGGAAGTCCCTGGTTATTACAAAATAATATTACTAATCTAAATGGTATGTGTTAACATTTGGAACCTTATACAATTAGGATAAGTATAATATTTTTGAGTTCTATTATCTTTTTGAGTGAAAGATGAGTTGAAGGTTGAAACTCTAGTTGTCAAGCATAAATATAATTATAACTATCTCTTATTCAATGAATAAATTAATTCTTAAACATTAGTAAAGGGATATTAAAACAAAAAATGTGTTATCCTATTACCTTATATCTTGTTCAACAGATGATATTTTAAATCAACATAGATTGAAGGCTTTGAGGCCCTCAATTTGACAGTTGATTATGATTGATGACCTCAATCACTCCCTACAAATATTTACATTTTTTTCTCCAATTTTATGTCTCTAATTTCCACCAATGTTCTTCTTATCGAGATCATAATTTGGTGGTGACTTTCTTATTTCCATTTCCCTCTTATTAAGACTAAATTTTATTAACCTTATTTCCAATGTGGGTTTTCCACAAAGGTATTTTCTATTTTCATCCTTTTATTTTCCAAGAAAAATTTCAAATTGCGAGGATGCAGTTTATTGAAGGATGGGAGATTGTAACACCCTGAGCTTCCACGATACGCTTCTCATTCAATCATGCAATAGCTTTCATTGTACGCAACTTCGAGTTCTAAAACACCGCGACTAATCAAAGTAGCCGTTATGAATAGTAATAACCACATTTTAAAATTATAGAAATTTTATATTTCAAAATGGACTTCATTTTTGGATTTGGAATATTGAAATTAGCCTATGTTGAATTTTTGGTATTTTTCTGAGAACATATAATTTTTTATGAATAGTGAAAAATACTTAAAAACATCTTTTTTAATCAAAATAATTTATAGTGATAAATTATACTATTTAGTGGTTTTAAAGTATAATTATAATATATTTTTATTATTTTATCCAATGGTGGACATTAGAATTAATTTTACATTGAAATTGGACATAAACAATTGCCAATCTTTTGATATAAATTGTTTCTTAAAAACACGCTATTTGTTGTGACATCGGGAATTAATTATAAAATAAATTAATGCAACTTATATGTTTGGAATTTTGTAAAATAGACATCATATTTGAATTCGGAATATCAATTATAGCTTAGGGTGAAATTTTGGCATTGTTCTGAAAAACTTCAATTTTTGATGAATAGTGAAACCACTAAGTGGTAGTTAAATAACCGATTTTTCGTTTAAATGAAATATTACCACTTCTGTGTTTTGATTTTCAAAAATCCGACATACATGGTTGTCATTACGAAGTAAAATGTGGTTCAATGAGATTAAAATAATTTTTGGTGAATAGTAACTTTTAAGTTCTTAATCGCCATTAGATGTAATTGGTGTAGTTTAAGGTAAAAATAATGTTTTAATAATATGAGATGAGCTTGAAACATGTCATACCCTCATTGTATGTGCCATGGCCGACCAAGACAATCCATGGGTCAACGTTGGGACCCCATGGAGCCACATTAGTTAGAAAATGACATAAATACCTTTTATTTAATGTAAAAGTAAAAAATGACACAAACATGAAATGTTTTACTAAAAAAAAATTTACATGGGGTTATACAAGTCATATTTTTGACTATAAATAGTAATTGGAATGATAAAAATATTTCCTACATCATAGTATTTTTTTATAATTTTTAGACATTAAATAAATTAAATTATTTATGACATCATTATGATGCAGTGGTGACCTCATTATTTAACGATTTTAATACAATGAAAAGATAATGTACGATCCAAGGCTTACACTTGTCCAAATACTATTAGATGGGTAGATTTAGATCCCTTATCACCTTATCAACAAATTATATAAGTTTGGGACCTTTAGAATCCGAAAAGCATTGTATAATAATGTAAAATTCCCTTACTTTCCAAGAGTGCCCCTCCTCTCCACTTATAAAAGGACCCCACCTCTACCACTTCATTCACACTTTCAAGCCCTTTGGCTCTGCCAACCTATTCCCAAATACTCTCCAAAATTTCCCCTCTTACTCCTAGAAGCCTCACTTTGGGCAGAACTCTTCCCAAGGAAGCCTTTGGATCAAATCAAAAAGAGTTACCCGATTTGAAGGTAATGTCTTCTCTAATGTTGTTTTGTTTTATTTTTCTTCTCTATACCCTTAAACTCTTTTTATTCCTTTATTTTGTAAAAACTACAGTATATTCAATATACTAGGATGTTTTTATGAAAAGTATTTGGTTTACACTTACACACACCTTCATCTAATGGTTAAAGAACATATTGTTTCTGTGGATGGCGAATTTCTGCCTCACGAAATGATGATTGTTCAACACTCATATAACACCTTAAAATGTGGCCATTAAGATGTAACTATATTTATATATGATATATAATATGTTTATGATTTACTTATGCTTCTTTATTTTTCATTTATGGCATACTTTATGATTTCCATTATGGGTAAACGCGATAATTTCATTTTAGGAAGTGCGGACTACCGCCCCCTCAAAGTGATGTGAATCGTTAATGCCATATGTGGGATGTATAAAGGATGGAGTAAATGATATTATATATGATATTATACTGGAACTATATTATACCTTTATATAATTATGATTTCATTCCATTAAATACGAAATAGAAATGAAAGTAGCGTTCATGCGTACGTACGGCTTACGGTCTCCATGAACGGTGAATTTCATTTCTTAACTTTAAATGTTATGTAATATTATAAATGCATATATATACTGGATATATATGATATATATGATATCTACATCATGAACATAATTCTGGATATAATGGATATTTCGACACATGAACAATTTGTAACTATAAGAAATATATTTTTGACTAAGTACCAAAGTTCGACATAACGACCGTTATTAACGTGAATAATTACATAATGATCATGACATGGTAATAAGTGATATAAAAAGAATAATGAACTAGAAAAAGGTTCATAAGAAGGTAGATATTAACTCTAGTTTATTATTCAGGAGGTTAAAGACTGGTCGATTCAAGTCGGACACGAGGTAAGGGAACTTCTTAACCCAACTTCCATTCTTTGGGTTAATCTCCTACTTTCAAATTATGTCAAGATATTATTATGTTTTATTTTGTATTTTTACTTTCTTTATGTGTACCTATAGTGAATACACATAATATATCTATTTTATTTTGAAAATGATATTTGTAAAGACTTTGTCTCAATCTCCTTTCATTGAGGCATATTTGGTTTTATACACAAATTTCTTTTATGCAGTGTATAAAACCCTTTGAATTTTACGTTTATTCAAAAGGAATCTTTTTTATACGAAGCGTTTTACTAAAAGACAAAAAGGAAATGTTTTTCATTCCATACATATGCAGCAACAAGGACTTCTCCGCCGCTGTGACCATTTTTTGCGTTTCGGCTTCCTCTACAAGCCATCATTTTTTTAAAGAAAAATAAATACAAAGTTTTAACATTCTTTTATTTTGGTATTGAAAATGGTTTTGAATGAAGTTTTATTATATCAATGTGTTGTATGGGTATCTTGTGATTGAAATGTGTAAATGTTATGTTTCCTTTATGCATGTTTTATGTGATACGATTATGTTATGGTTTATGATATGTTTAAACCTATTCATATGAGGAATGCATTAGACTTAATAAGTGACTAGTGGAGCCTTCTATAGCTCCTCGATGCATCGGTAGGTCTCATGAGACAAATAGATGTGGAATTGGCCGAGGCCCTTTCCCAATTTGATTTGTGATTTTGGCCGAGGCCTTAATATTTTTAGACGACTTGGCCGAGGCCTTGACAAAATGTTTCAGAATGTCTGGCATTATGCATTCCATCATTATGAAAGTGGTTATTGATATTGCATGTGATTATTCGACCAGTAGAATATCCATGTGAATAAGTAAATGGCATTATCTCATTTTACTTTTGCCATATTATGTTGAAGTTCATGTTTAAAAGGCTTTCGTTTTAGTTATACATTGCCTTAAATGTTAATGTTTATTTATGAAAGCTTCCGCAATTTTGTTATCCTTACTGGGCATCTGAGATCACCCCTTTCAATGTTTTAATATTTTCCAGGATGTGAAGAAGTATTTTATGAATGACCTGCAGGGATTGTCAGAAGAGGATATGAGTGTGGTCTATGGAGACTTTGTTATTGTAGTTTTCACTTTATGATGTAATGTAATGTTTATGAATGTATCTAGTGTTTCCAAGGCTACTAAACTAATCAGTCATTCGAGACTTTATCTTTTGTGATCATGCCAATGTTACGAAGTAACGCACCGACTCCGGGTAGCTGGGGTCGGGGCGTTACAGTTGGTATCAGAGGCAGTTTAGTACTATCCTTGGAAGCTAGATTTAGATAAACTCTGATTAGGGAACATAGACCAAAGATATACATTAAGGATTAGTATAGAAGAACTTCCTAGAATTTTGGTATTATAGAGATTTTGTGAGTTTTCCGAGGAATACATCCTTGTCTGGATACGAGCAGGTAGAGGCGGCTCTGGCATAGATGTACCTTGGTGTAAAACCCGAAAACATCGCTTTGAGCTAGACTCAAACGGGAACTCGTGCATGACAACGGGCCTTACTGCACTCTTGGTTACGACACTCCCGGGGGATATGCTTAGGATAATTCTCATTTTCTTTACAAACCACAATGAAGGGTTATGAGTATATACTTTATCAAAGAAAACATTTCTTTTTATGATTATGGATTATATCCATAAATAGTTCAATTTATGTAAAGTGTTTTAAAAATATAGAATTATGTATTTTAATTCATAAACTAATATAGTTTATGCCATTGTTTAGAAATGGCGCCTAGTGGAAGGAATGGAAGCCGTATCAATGCACGCACACCGTGTAGTGATTTCCCTCCTGCTCAAGATAATTATTGTGGATCTGGATATACAACTGGTGCTGATCAACTTATTACCATACTGGGAAAACTCACTCAGGTTATGAATAATAACCTTACTCATATGGAGAACCTTGATCCGCAATGTGGAGGATCAATGTTAGACCGCTTCATGAGGCAACAACCGCCAACTTTTAATGGGGGTACAAATCCATTAGTAGCTGAGCAATGGATAAAGTCCTTAGAGAAAATATTCCACACCTAGGGGAGTAGTGAAAGGGAAAAGGTTATCATGGCAGTTTACCGCCTCACTGGAGATGCTGATCAATGGTGGTCATTGATTCAAAACACAAAGGAAGACGATGACATATCGAATATGGAATGGAGGGAGTTCAAAGATCTTTTCTTAGAAAAATACTTTCCTCATGACCATAGAGCATATATGGAAAGGCAATTTCTGAGTCTGAAATAAAAGGAGGATGAGAATGTCGCAAAGTATGAGGCCAACTTTACAAGGTTAGCGAGATATGCTGTAGATTATATATGTAACCCAATAGGTAAGATTGATCGTTTCTTTGATGGGTTAAAACCATTTCTCCGTCGAGCTTTAGTATCACAATCGTTCTCAACATACGAAGATATTGTCTCATGTGCTATCAAGACAGAAAAGGAATTCTCTAAGTCTTATGACAACAAAGTAAAGCAAGAGAAGAAGAGAATGGTGGAACAAGAGACAGATAAAGGGAACAAGGGAAATAAGGATTTTCCATTATGTAATAATTGTGGGAAGAATCACCCCGGTAATTTCCTAAAAGGATTGGGAGTTTGTTATAAATGTGGAGAAAAAGGTCACCATGCACGTGATTGCAAGGGAAAGAAAGAGGCTATCAAAGTTGAATGCTATAATTGTAGAGAAATGGGCCAATATGCAAATGAATGTCCTAGGTGTCAGGGAAACTTACCTCAGAGAAGGCCAAGGGATCAATGACAATCTTATGTTGTTACTACAGTTGAAGCGGAATAATTAATGTATTGGTGCTTTTGGACTCATGGATTATATTCTGGTTATTAGAATAATGTGATATATATATAAGGATTGTACTGCAGTACTTTTTTGTTTCAGTAAGGTTTTAATATGATGAAGGTAATCATATTTTTACTATGTGACAATAAGAGAATCATTAATTTGTTGGGGGAATCTGATAAATTGATTTTGGAATTAAGAGACCTTTTAGAGAATGTCTAAACAGAGATATTTTGGATAACTATAAAGGTTGGAGTGGATTAACTTGATCTTTGGATAGTATTGTTTAAGGTTAAAAAATTTATGAAGATTATTTTTGGAATATTATAATACAATAATTTTAGGAAAAGGATAACCTGCAGGGTGGTGCATAACCCGTCGCGTCGGACAAAGCTGCAGGAATCGAACCCACAATCATAGTGCGACATGCCTTTATTTCCTACCACTAGCCTACAGGAAGTCCCTGGTTATTACAAAATAATATTACTAATCTAAATGGTATGTGTTAACATTTGGAACCTTATACAATTAGGATAAGTATAATATTTTTGAGTTCTATTATCTTTTTGAGTGAAAGATGAGTTGAAGGTTGAAACTCTAGTTGTCAAGCATAAATATAATTATAACTATCTCTTATTCAATGAATAAATTAATTCTTAAACTTTAGTAAAGGGATATTAAAACAAAAAATGTGTTATCCTAATACCTTATGTCTTGTGAAACTGATGATATTTTAAATCAACATAGATTGAAGGATTTGAGGCCCTCAATTTGACAGTTGATTGTGATTGATGACCTCAATCACTCCCTACAAATATTTACATTTTTCCTCCAATTTTATGTCTATAATTGCCACCAATGTTCTCCTTATCGAGATCATAATTTGGTGGTGACTTTCTTATTTCTATTTCCCTTTTATTAAGACTAAATTTTATTAACCTTATTTCCACGATAGCTTGCATTGTACGCAACTTCGAGTTCTAAAACACCGTGACTAATCAAAGTAGCCGTTATGAATAGTAATAACCACTTTTTAAAATTATAGAAATTTTATATTTCAAAATGGACATCATTTTTGGATTCGGAATATTGAAATTATCCTATGTTGAATTTTTGGTATTTTTCTGAGAACTTCTAATTTTTTATGAATAGTGAAAATTACTTAAAAACAACTTTTTTAATAAAAATAATTTATAGTGATAAATTATACTATTTAGTGGTTTTAAAGTATAATTAGAATATATATTTACCATTTTATCCAATGGTGGTCATTAGAATTCATTTAACATTGAAATTGGACATAAACAATTGCCAATCTTTTGATATAAATTGTTTCTTAAAAACACGCTATTTGTTGTGACATCGGGAATTAGTTATAAAATTAATTAATGCAACTTATATGTTTGGAATTTTGTAAAATAGAAATCATTTTTGAATTCGGAATATCAATTATAGCTTACGGTGAAATTTTGGCATTGTTCTGAAAAACTTCAATTTTTTATGAATAGTGAAACCACTAAGTGGTAGTTAAATAACTGAATTTTCGTTTAAATGAAATATTACCACTTATGTGTTTTGATTTTCAAAAATCCGACATACATGGTTTTCATTAAGAAGTAAAATGTGGTTCAATGAGATTAAAATAATTTTTGGTGAATAGTAACTTTTAAGTTCTTAATCGCGATTAGAGGTAATTGGTGTAGTTTAAGGTAAAAATAATGTTTTAATAATATGATATGAGATTGACACATGTCCTACCCTCATTGGATGTGCCATGGCAGACCGAGACAATCCATGGGTCAACTTGGGGACCCCATGGAGCCACTTTATTTAGAAAATGACATAAATACCTTTTATTTAATGTAAAAGTAAAAAATGACACAAACATGAAATGTTTTACTAAATCAATTTTTACATGGGGTTATGCAAGTCATATTTTTGACTATAAATAGTAATTGGAAAGCTAAATCGATTTCCTACATCATAGTAGTTTTTTTATAATTTTTAGACATTAAATAAATTAAATTATTTATGACATCATTATGATGGAGTGATGACCTCATTATTTAACGATTTTAATAAAATGAAAAGATAATGTACAATACAAGGATTACACTTGTCCAAAGACTATTAGATGGGGAGATTTCGAACCCTTATCACCTTAGCCACTAATTATATAAAAATGTGGGACCTTTAGAATCCGAAAAGAATTGTATAATAATGTAAAATTCCCTTACTTTCCAAGAGTGCCCCTCCTCTCCACTTATAAAAGGCCCCCACCTCTACCACCTCATTCACACTTTCAAGCCTTTTGTCTCGGCCAACCTTTGCACAAATACTATCCAAACTTCCCCCTCTTACTCCTAGAAGCCTCACATTGGGCAGAACTCTTCTCAAGGAAGCCTTTGGCTCAAATCAAAAAGAGTTACCCGATTTGAAGGTAATCTATTCTCTAATGTTGTTTTGTTTTATTTTTCTTCTCTATCCCCTTAAACTCTTTTTATTCCTTTATTTTGTAACAAATCCAGTATCTAAAATATACTAGGATTTTTTTATGATACTTATTTGGTTTACACTTACACACAGCTTCATATAATGGTTAAAGAACATATTGTTTCTGTGGATGGCGAATTTTTGCCTCACGAAACGATGATTGTTCAACACTCATATAACACCTTAAAAGGTGTCCATTAAGATGTAACTATATTTATATATGATATATAATATTCTTATGTTTTACTTATGCTTATGTATTTTTCATTTATGGCATACTTTATGATTTCCATTATGGGTAAACGCGATAATTTCATTTTAGGAAGTGCGGACTACCGCCCCCTCAAAGTGATGTGAATCGTTAATGCCATATGTGGGATGTATAAAGGATGGATTAAATGATATTATATATTATATTATACTGGAACTATATTATACCTTTATATAATTATGATTTCATTATATTAAATACGAAATAGAAATGAAAGTAGCGTTCATGCGTACGTAAGGCTTACCGTCTCCATGAACGGTGAATTTCATTTCTTAACTCTAAATGTTATGTAATATTATAAATGCATGTATATACTGGATATATATGATATATATGATATCTACATCATGAACATAATTCTGGATATAATGGATATTTTGACACATGAACAACTTGTAACTATAAGAAATATATTTTTGACTAAGTACCAAAGATCGACAAAACGACCGTTATTAACATGAATAATTACATAATGTTCATGACAAGGTAATAAGTGATATAAAAGGAATAATGAAATATAAAAAGGTTCTTAAGAAGGTAGATATTAACTCTAGTTTATTATTCAGGAGGTTAAAGAGCGGTCGAGTCAAGTCAGACACGAGGTAAGGGAACTTCTTAACCCAACTTCCATTCTTTGGGTTAATCTCCTACTTTCAAATTATGTCATGATATTATTATGTCTTATTTTGTATTTTTTACTTTCTTTATGTGTACCTATAGTGAATACACATAATATATCTATTTTATTTTAAAAATGATCTTTGTAAAGACTTTGTCTCAATCTCCTTTCATTGAGGAATATATGGTTTTATACACAAATTTCTTTTATGCAGTGTATAAACCCCTTTGACTTTTACGTTTATTCAAAAGGAATATTTTTTATACGGAGAGTTTTACTAAATGACAAAAAGGGAATGTTTTTCATTCCGTACTTATGCGGCGACAAGGACTTCTCCGCCGCCGTGACCATTATTTGCATTTCGGCTTCCTCTACAAGCCATCATTTTTTTAATGAAAAATAAATACAATGTTTTAACATTCATTTATTTTGGTATTGAAAATGGTTTTGAAAGAATTTTTATTATATCAATGTGTTGTATGGATATCTTGTGATTGAAATGTGGAAATGTTATGTTTCCTTTATGCATGTTTTATGTGATACGATTATGTTATGGTTTATGATATGTTTAAACCTATTCATATGAGGAATGCATTGGACTTAATAAGTGACGGGTGGAGCCCGCTATAGCTCTTCGATGCATCAGTAGGTCTCATGAGACACCTAGACGTGGAATTGGCCGAGTCCCTTTCCCAATTTGATTTGTGATTTTGGCCGAGGCCTTAATCATTTTAGACTCCTTGGCCGAGGCCTTGACAAAATGTTTCAGAATGTCTGGCATTATGCATTCCATCATTATGAAAGTGGTTATTTATATTGCATGTGATTATTCGATCAGTAGAATATCCATGTGAATAAGTAAATGGCATTATCTCATTTTACTTTTTCCATATTATGTTGAAGTTCATGTTTAAAAGGCTTTTGTTTTAGTTATACATTGCCTTAAATGTTAATGTTTATTTATGAAAGCTTCGGCAATATTGTTATCCTTACTGGGCATCTGAGCTCACCCCTTTCAATGTTTAAATATTTTCCAGGATGTGAAGAAGTATTTTATGAATGACCTACAGGGATTGTCAGAAGAGGATATGAGTGTGGTCTATGGAGACTTTGTTATTGTAGTTTTCACTTTATGATGTAATGTAACGTTTATGAATGTATCTAGTGTTTCCAAGGCTACTAAACTAATCGGTCCTTCGAGACATGATCTTTTGTGATCATGCCAATGTTACGAAGTAACGCACCGACTCCGGGTAGCTGGGTCGGGGCTTTACAGTTGGTATCAGAGGCAGTTTAGTACTAACCTTGGAATCTAGATTTAGATAAAATCTTATTAGGGAACGTAGACCAAAGATAGACTTTAAGGATTAGTATAGAAGAACTTCCTAGAATTTTGGTATTATAGAGATTTTGTGAGTTTTCCGAGGAATACATCCCTGTCTAGATACGAGCAGGTAGAGGCAGCTCTGGCATAGATGTACCTAGGGGTAAAACCCGAAAACACCGCTTTGAGCTAGACTCAAACGGGAACTGGTGCATGACAACGGTCCTTACTGCACTCTTGGTTACGACACTCCCGGGGGATATGCTTAGGATAATTCTCATTTTCTTTACAAACCACTATGAAGGGTTATGAGTATATACTTTATCAATGAAAACATTTCTTTTTATGATTATGGATTATATCCATAAATAGTTCAATTTATGTAAAGTGTTTTACAAATATGGAATTATGTATTTTAATTCATAAACTAATCTAGTTTATGCCATTGTTTAGAAATGGAACCTAGTGGAAGGAATGGAAACCGTATCAATGCACACACTCCGTGTAGGGATTTCCCTCCTGCTCAAGATAATTATTGTGGATCTGGAGATACAACTTGTGCTGATCAACTTACTACCATACTGGGACAACTCACTTAGGTTATGAAGAATAACCTTACTCGTATGGAGCACCCTGCTCCGCAATGTGGAGGATCAATGTTAGACCGCTTCATAAGGCAACAACCTCCAACTTTTAATGGGGGTACAAATCCATTAGTATTTGAGCAATGGATAAACTCCTTAGAGAAAATATTCCACGCCTTGGGGAGTAGTGAAAGGGAAAAGGTTATCATGGAAGTTTACCACCTCACTGGAGATGCTGATCAATGGTGGTCATTGATTCAAAACACAAAGGAAGACGATGACATATCGAATATGGAATGGAGGGAGTTCAAAGATCTTTTCTTATAAAAATACTTTCCTCATGACCATAGAGCAGATATGGAAAGGCAATTTCTGAGTCTGAAACAAAAGGAGGATGAGAATGTCGCAAAGTATGAGGCAAACTTTACAAGGTTAGCGAGGTATGCTGCAGATTATATACGTAACCCAAGTGGTAAGATTGATCGTTTCTTTGATGGGTTAAAACGATTTCTCTGTCGAGCTTTAGTATCACAATCGTTCTCAACATACGAAGATATTGTCTCATGTGCTATCAAGACAGAAAAGGAATTCTCTAAGTCTTATGACAACAAAGTAAAGCAAGAGAAGAAGAGAACGGTGGAACAAGAGACAGATAAAGGGAAAAAGGGAAAGAAGGATTTTCCATTATGTGATAATTGTGGGAAGAATCACCCTGGTGCTTGCCTAAAAGGAATCAGAGTTTGTTATAAATGTGGAGAAAAAGGTCACCAGGCACGTGATTTCACGGGAAAGAAAGAGGTTATCAATGTTGAATGCTACAATTGTAGGGAAATGGGGAATTATACAAATGAATGTCCTAAGCTTCAGGGAAACTTACCTCAGAAAAGGCCAAGGGATCAAGGACAATCTTATGCTGTTACTACAGTTGAAGCGGAATAATTAATGTATTGGTGCTTTTGGACTCATGGATTATATTCTGGTTATTAGAATAATGTGATATATATAAGGATTGTACTGTAGTACATTTTGTTTCAGTAAGGTTTTAATATGATGAAGGTAATCATATTTTTAATATGTGACAATAAGAGAAACTTTATTTTGTTTGGGGAATCTGATAAATTGATTTTGGAATTAAGAGACCTTTTAGAGAAAGTCTAGACAGAGGTATTTTAGATAACTATAAAGGTTTGAGTGGATTAAGTTGATCTTTGGATAATATTGTTTAAGGATAAAAAATTTATGAAGATTATTTTTGGAATATTATAATACTATAGTTTTAGGGAAAGGACAACCTGCAGGGTGGGGCATAACTCGTCGCGTCGGACAAAGCTGCAGGAATCGAACCCACAATCATAGTGTGACAGGCCTTTATTTCCTACCACTAGCCTACATGAAGTCCCTAGTTATTAAAAAATAATTTTACTAATCTAAATGGTATGTGTTAACATTTGGAACCTTATACAATTAAGATAAGTATAATATTTTTGAGTTCTATTATCTTTTTGAGTGAAAGATGAGTTGAAGGTTGAAACTCTAACTGTCAAGAATAAATATATATATACCTATCTATTATTCAATGAATAAATTAATTCTTAAACTTTAGTAAAGGGATATTAAAACAAAAAATGTGTTATCCAAATTCCTTATGTCCTGTTGAACTGATGATATTTTAAATCAACATAGATTGAAGGCTTTGAGGCCCTCAATTTGACAGTTGATTGTGATTGATTACCTCAATCACTCCCTACAAATATTTACATTTTTCCTCCAATTTTATGTCTCTAATTTCCACCAATGTTCTCCTTATCGAGATCATAATTTGGTGGTGACTTTCTTATTTCCATTTCCCTCTTATTAAGACTAAATTTTATTAACCTTATTTTTGATGTGGGTTTTCCACAAGGGTATTTTCTATTTTCATCCTTTTATTTTCCAAGAAAAATTTCAAATTGTGAGGACACAATTTATTGAAGGAGGGGAGAATGTAACACCCCGAGCTTCCACGATACGCTTCTCATTCAATAATGCAATAGCTTGCATTGTATGCAACTTCGAGTTCTAAAACACCGCGACTAATAAAAGTAGCCGTTATGAATAGTAATAACCACTTTTTAAAATTATAGAAATTTTATATTTCAAAATGGACTTCATTTTTGGATTCGGAATATTGAAATTAGCCTATGTTGAATTTTTGGTAATTTTCTGAGAACTTCTAATTTTTTATGAATAGTGAAAATTACTTAAAAACAACTTTTTTAATCAAAATAATTTATAGTGATAAATTATACAATTTAGTGGTTTTAAAGTATAATTAGAATATATTTTTACCTTTTTATCCAATGGTGGTCATTATAATTAATTTTACTTTGAAATTGGACATAAACAATTGCCAATCTTTTGATATAAATTATTTCTTAAAAACACGCTTTTTGTTGTGACATCAGGAATTAATTATAAAATTAATTAATGAAACTTATATATTTGGAATTTTGTAAAATAGACATCATTTTTGAATTCGGAATATCAATTATAGCTTAGGGTGAAATTTTGGCATTGTTCTGAAAAACTTCAATTTTTGATGAATAGTGAAACCACTAAATGGTAGTTAAATAACTGATTTTTTGTTTAAATGAAATATTACCACTTCTGTGTTTTGATTTTCAAAAATCTGACATACATGGTTGTCATTAGAAAGTAAAATGTGGTTCAATGAGATAAAAATAATTTTTGGTGAATAGTAACTTTTAAGTTCTTAATCGCGATTAGAGGTAATTGGTGTAGTTTAAGGTAAAAATAATGTTTTAATATTATGAGATGAGCATGACACATGTCCTACCCTCATTGGATGTTCCATGCCCGAACAAGACAATCCATGGGTCAACTTGGGGACCCAATGGAGCCACTTTAGTTAGAAAATGACATAAATACCTTTTATTTAATGTAAAAGTAAAAAATGACACAAACATGAAATGTTTTACTAAAAAAAATTTTACATGAGGTTATACAAGTCATATTTTTGACTATAAATAGTAATTGGAAAGATAAAAATATTTCTTACATCATAGTATTTTTTTTATAATTTTTAGACATTAAATAAATTAAATTATTTATGACATCATTATGATGCATTGATGACCCCATTATTTAATGATTTTAATAAAATGAAAATATAATGTACAATCCAAGGATTACACTTGTCCAAATACTATTAGATAGGTATATGTCGAACCCTTATCACCTTAGCCACGAATTATATAAGTGTGGGACCTTTAGAATCCGAAAAGCATTGTATAATAATGTAAAATTCCCTTACTTTCCAAGAGTGCCCCTCCTCTCCACTTATAAAAGGCCCCCACCCCTACCACCTCATTCACACTTTCAAGCACTTTGGCTCGGCCAAACTCTGCCCAAATACTCTCCCAACTTCCCCCTCTTACTCCTAGAAGCCTCACTTTGGGAAGAACTCTTCCCAAGGAAGCCTGTGGCTCAAATCAAAAAGAGTTACCCGATTTGAAGGTAATGTCTTCTCTAATGTTGTTTTGTTTTATTTTTCTTCTCTATCCCCTTAAATTCTTTTTATTCCTTTATTTTGTAACAACTCCAGTATCTACAATATAATAGGATGTTTTATGATATGTATTTGTCTTACACTTACACACGACTTCATCTAATGGTTAAATAACATATTGATTCTGTGGATGGCGAATTTCTGCCTCACGAAACGATGATTGTTCAACACTCATATGACACCTTAAAAGGTGTCCATTAAGATGTCACTATATTTATATATGATATATAATATGTTTATGTTTTACTTATGCTTTTGTATTTTTCATTTATGGCATAATTTATGATTTCCATTATGGGTAAACGCGATAATTTCATTTTAGGAAGTGCGGACTACCGCCCCCTCAAAGTGATGTGAATCGTTAATGCCATATGTGGGATGTATAAAGGATGGAGTAAATGATATTATTTATGATATTATACTGGAACTATATTATACCTTTATATAATTATTATTTCATTCCATTAAATATGAAATAGAAATGAAAGTAGCGTTCATCGGTACGTACGGCTTACCGTCTCCATGAACGGTGAATTTCATTTCTTAACTCTAAATGTAATGTAATATTATAAATTCATGTATATACTGGATATATATGATATATATGATATATACATCATGAACATAATTCTGGATATAATGGATATTTTGACACATGAACAACTTGTAACTATAAGAAATATATTTTTGACTAAGTACCAAAGATCGACAAAACAACCGTTATTAACTTGAATAATTACATAATGATCATGACATGGTAATATGTGATATAAAAGGAATAATGAACTAGAAAAAGGTTATTAAGAAGGTAGATATTAACTCTAGTTTATTATTCAGGAGGTTAAAGAGCGGTCGAGTCATGTCGGACACGTGGTAAGGGAACTTCTTAACCCACCTTCCATTTTTTGGGTTAATATCCTACTTTCAAATTATTTCATGATATTATTATGTCTTATTTTGTATTTTTACTTTATTTATGTGTACCTATAGTGAATAAACATAATATATCTATTTTATTTAATAAATGATCTTTGTAAAGACTTTGTCTCAATCTCCTTTCATTGAGGAATATTTGGTTTTATACACAAATTTCTTTTATGCAGTGTATAAACCCCTTTGACTTTTACGTTTATTCAATAGAAATCTTTTTTATACGAAGTGTTTTACTAAATGACAAAAAGGGAATGTTTTTCTTTCCTTACTTATGCGGCGACAAGGACTTCTCCTCCGTCGTGACCATTATTTGCGTTTCGGCTTCCTCTACAAGCCATCATTTTTTTAATGAAAAATAAATACAAAGTTTTAACTTTCTTTTATTTTGGTATTGAAAATGGTTTTGAAAGCATTTTTATTATATCAATGTGTTGTATGGATATCTTGTGATTGAAATGTGGAAATGTTATGTTTCCTTTATGCATGTTTTATGTGATACGATTATGTTATGGTTTATGATATGTTTAAACCTATTCGTATGAGAAATGCATTGGACTTAATAAGTGACGGGTGGAGCCCGCTATAGCTCCTAGATGCATCGGTAGGTCTCATGAGACAACTAGACGTGGAATTGGCTGAGGCCCTTTCCCAATTTGATTTGTGATTTTGGCCAAGGCCTTAATCATTTTAGACGTCTTGGACGAGGCCTTGAAAAAATGTTTCAGAATGTCTGGCATTATGCATTCCATCATTATGAAAGTGGTTATTAATATTGCATGTGATTATTCGACCAGTAGAATATCCATGTGAATAAGTAAATGGAATTATCTCATTTTACTTTTTCCATATTATGTTGAAGTTCATTTTTAAAAGGCTTTTGTTTTAGTTATATATTTCCTTAAATGTTAATGTTTATTTATGAAAGCTTCCGCAATATTGTTATCCTTACTGGCCATCTGAGCTCACCCCTTTCAATGTTTTAATATTTTCCCGGATGTGAAGAAATATTTTATGAATGACCTGTAGGGATTGTCAGAAGAGGATATGAGTGTGGTCTATGGAGACTTTGTTATTGTTGTTTTCACTTTATGATGTAATGTAACGTTTATGAATGTATCTATTGTTTCTAAGGCTACTAAACTAATCGGTCTTTCGAGACTTGATCTTTTGTGATCATGCCAATGTTACGAAGTAACGCACCGACTCCGGGTAGCTGGGGTCGGGGCGTTACAGTATTTGGTATTTTGTTTTTGTGAAAGTCATCACAACATGATTACGTAGAACATGATACATTGAATCAGTCCTAAAATTTCATAGTCACCTAGAAATTCGTGGATGTCATAAAAAATTTGAAATTATATTTATTATAATATTTATATGACCATTTATTTGATTCTTTCATTAATATGGTAATTACTACATCATCATTTTTCCATAACTAAATTTAATTATTTAATGTCTAATAATTATAATTAAAATACCATTATGTAGGAAATCTATTTATATTTCTAATGAATATTTCTAATCAAATTTATCTTAAGTATAACTCTATATTAAAAATGTTTTATTTATTAAACATTGATTTTTACTCTTTTAACTCTTCTATGAATTATTTAAAAATAAATGTCTTAATCTAATTCACGTGGACATAAAGGGTCATATTTTATTCTTAAGGTTGTTTTTGGTCGAATTAATCTTATCCAATAGAATTAGGACATGTGTTAGGGTAATAATAATATCATTTTTACCCACAATTACCCTATTTGCTTTTTACCGTGGTAAATAAAATTAAGAAGTTATTATTCACAAAAAATTATTTTTATATTATTGAACCACATTTTACTGTTTAATATTAACCGTGTCTCTTGGATTTTCTAAATTCCAATCACAGAAGCAGTAAAATTTTGTTTTAGGTGAATTTATAAAATCTCCTAGAAGGTGGGTAAAAGACGGTGAAAGAGTTCGATAAAATTTTTATATATCAGAAATTATTATAAACTGACTCTAATGAATTAAATTGAATTTATATAAATACTATATATCTATTTTGAGCTAAAATAAATTTATATAATATAAATAATTATTTTAAAAAATCAGGTTTCAAACAGTAACTTAGTGTTTTTCACTATTCATCAAAAAATTGAATGTTTATAAAAAATACCAAAAAATTACCCTAAGATAATTTTGATATAATGAATTCAATATTGAAGTATATTTTACCAAATTAAAAATATAGAAGATTAATTTATTAATTTAAAATTAATTCTCGCTGTTAAAACAAAATAAGTGTTTTTTAGAAAAAATAATATCAAAACATTGACACTTGTTTATGTTCTGTTTAAATTTGAAATTATGTCCAATGAACAACATTAGATTAAATGGAAAAAATATATTATAAATATAAATTATAACCACTCAAATTCATTATTTATCACTATTAATTATTTCGATTAAAAAAGTTGTTTTTAATTAAAAATGACTTCCATTTTGAGAGTTAAAATTTAATAAATTTCAAAATGTGGGTATTAGTATTAATAATGGCTACTTTGATTGGTTGTGGTGTGTGTTAGAACTCGATGTTGCGTATAACTCATGCTAATGTATTATTCAAAGAGAAGCGTACCGTGGAATCTTGGGGTGTTACAAATTTGAAGGGGTTGATCGAGCTTCAAGGCTCAAAAGGGTGTGAAGAGAAGAGGGAAGGGGTGCCCTTTTTATAAGGGAGGAGAGGGGCACCTTAAGAAAAATAAAAATATTATTTTATATTAATGTCATAATTGTTATTTAATAGCTCAAAATTGGTTTATTTAGAAGATAAGGAGGGTATGGGTCTAAAAACAATCAAACATTATGTTTTATACAAGTTTAGGTTACTATTTTATCCTTATCATTTACATTTAACTCTAAGTTAAATAATTTAACTTTTGCAGTGTATTTATGTTTTCTTACACTATATGGGTAATAAAATTACTATATCAAGCCAAAAGAACCCCAAGTGGTTCATTATTAATATATATATCCTTATCTAAGTCATATGGCCGAACCTTTGATTTTTAGGAATAAAATAACAATTATTAATATAATATTTGTTTTATAAACTATTTTATGTCAATTTTGGCCCTATTTGGTACTTGATTTTTGTGAAACTCATAACACCATGATTAGTTCTAAAAACGTTAATAAAATCAATACTAACATGTCATATTAACCTATAAAATTATTGTAATTCATAAAAAGTCTAAAATTACATTTATTTGGGTATTTATAACATCCATTATGTTAATATTTCATTAATAAGGTAATTACTGCATCATCATTGTGTCATAAATATATTAAATTATTTAATGTATAAAAATTATAAATAAAATACCATTTTGATTTAATCTTTTTATCTTTCAAATAAAATTTATAGTAATAATTTTCTTATGTATAACCCTATATTAAAAAGTTCTAGGAATTAAACATTGATTTTATCTATTTTAATTCTTCTTTAAATAAAATAATAATAAATGTCCTAATCTAATCCAAGTGGACCTAAAGGGAAATATTTTATCAAAAAGATTGTTTTTGGTCGAACTAAACTTATCTAATACAATTAGGACATGTGTTAGGGTAATAATAATAAGATTTTTACCCTTAATTACCCTATTTACTTTTAACCGTGGTAAAGAAAAGTAAAAAGATACTATTCACCAAAAATTATTTTTATCTTGTTGAACCAAATTTTACTCCTTGATATTAAGCATGTTTCTAGGATTTTAAAAATTATACTCACAGAAGCGATAAAATTAATTTTAATGTAAATTTTTAAACTATCCAAGGAGGTGGGTAAAAAATGGTGAAAAGTTCAATAAAATGTTTTTATGTCTAAAATTATTATAAAATGACAACAATGAATTATAATGATATTATATAGGTATTATGTATCAATTTTGACCTAAAATATATTTAAATAAAATAAATAATTATTTATATAAAAAGTCGGTTTTTAAATAGTAAACCATTGTTTGCACTATTCATAAAAAATTGAATGTTTTCAAAAAAATACCAAAATTTCACCCTAGGATAATTTCGATATTCTAAATCCAAAAATGAAGTCCATTTTAAAAAATAAAATTTCCAATAGTGGATATTAATATTCCAAATGGATAGTTTATATTACATATCGTTCTTTAGTGAAACTTTGTATTGCGTATAACATACGCTATCGTGGAAGGTCGTGACTGCGTGTAATGCAAGCCAAGTCAGGGACGCATGTAGTGAATGCTCCTTTTGATGTAGTGTACAACACAAGACATCAATGAAATTAAAAATAATATTTTTCATAAAATCTAGGGGTGTTACATGTATCATACAAAATGTGGTTTAATTATGGCGTCAAGATACTTGTTTATTAATTATTTAAAGTTAACGTTACATTTCAGGTAATAACAACTTTGTAATGTTGTTTTCGTTTGGACTTGTTATTTGTGATCCTATTACATAGATAATGATTTTCTTCTTTATATAATGTATAAAATTATTTAAATATAATATATATTAAGTATATAATTATTTATAATAATATATAAAATAAATGAATATTAAATTGAATAAACGTTTAAAGAGATGGTACATTGTATGTACGCATGAATGCTATTTTTATTTCATCATCACATTAAAAGAAAGTAATAAAATGATATTAATATATATATATATATTGTATAATTAAAATGAAATTTTAAATCATTATATATCATAAAATTTTATTAAAAACATCATTAATACATTCCATGTAATGTGTAAAAAAATCACATCGCAATGAGGTGGCAGTAATACACATGTCAACAAATAATGTTATCATAATCAAAAAATTTAAATCATGCTGGTATATGTCATATTATAATTAATAGCCTTAAATAATTATATAATATCATATAAAATATTAATTGTATCCTTATGACAATCTTTTAATGGTGGAAATAGGGGAACAAGCGACATCGGTTCATTGGATAATAGTCAGATGCACAAACAAAATATAATTTTGTATCCGATTTGAAAGATGTGTGTGCGAGATTAGTTAAAAACATTACATCAAAAAATATAGTATATTTAAAAAACTAATTTTATAATATTATTTTGATGTAATAATAATAGTGTGTGGGGCGAGCGAAATAAAACCAATGTTCTTGTGGAAGGATGTTACCTAATAAATGAGAAACCCCTTTTGGTTTTCCATGAAGGGATTCCTTGGTTTGATTTTGGTGAAAAGTGAGGCATGTAGGATGACTGTAAGGATGTTGGAATGATATTTTACAAGGGTTTTTCTGATATAAATGTTTTTATATGTGTTAATAAATGAGAGGGTGAATGCCCATTTAATGTAGATGAGTGGTTGGATTTTTGTAACTATAAGAAGGAAAAAACTATAGATAGGTCTACCGTAAACCATGTGCCTAATATAGTGATATATATAAGATATAAGAGATATGTTTTGTATATATTACCACCCCATGGATTTTGGAAAAGTTTTTTGGTCATTTATCCTTTTATGTTTACTAGTTAACCATTATGTATTCAAGTTTTTCCTTAATCACTATAATTATTTTTAGTTTATTTCACTTATTTTAGGGGAAGAATATATTTTTTAACATAAAAAAATTATTAATTATATTAATTATAATGTGGAATAACATTTATTGAAATTATAAACACAGATTGGTTATAAATTAATATAAAATTAATCCCACAAATAGGATGAGATGATGAGTTTTTTAATTGAAATTTTTATAATATTAAAACATGTTAATATCCAATTTTGTTTTAAAATTGGATAAAAAGTCATATATTTTATTAAATAATGATTATTTTATCACATAAAACATTATATTAAAATAAAAAAATAATATATATATATATATATATATATAATTATACAAAAAAGTAGTTTTCAATTAAAATTTTGTATTTTCACTCTTAAAGCAAAAAATGAAACGTTTTATGAAAATCCCAAAAAATTACAATAATATAATTTTGAAATTAATAATTAAAAATTGAGGTTTATTTAATGACAGTATAATTCTAATAGTGTATAAAATATATCTTATTTTAGTTCAAATAATTATATGAAATATAATTTTGAAAAGAAAATATTATTTTTCAAACAAATAACTACATTACCAGAATTTAAATATTTCATCTCCAATATGTTTTATTTATATGGATCCATTATAATTAAAAATTTAAAAATTATTTATTACAATATTAATATGTTTAATGTCTATTTTATAACTATATTCCTTAAATAATATCTTTAATAAAATGATTTTTTATATAAATTCAGTGTTTTGTGAACACAAGCTATGTTGATGTTCTCTGTAGTAAAATCATAACATATTATTTCATAAACTTTTTTTTTAAAATGGTGTAGAATATAAAAAAATACCTAAAATTTATTTTTTTATTTGATCAAAGGTTCTTGTAAACTCAGGGTGCTACAACCCGTATTCTATTTGTTTATAAAACATGTTATAGTTTCATTATATGCGTTAATAGGTAAATATGTTATATTTTGATGTATAATTACTAAAATGTTTTTTATTTTTTTATTTATTCTAATATTATTTATTTTCTCTTCTTCTATAGTGGGCTTACTCGTCCAAATTCTAATGGCCATTCATTTCCACAACATTATATATATATATATATATATAATTATTATATCATTACTATAGGGTGTAATATGTCCACTATCACATATTTACATCCCTTCAAATAGTCAGTATCCTTTGGTATAGTTGGAGGTGTTCCTAAGGTCCAGTGGAAGTTTCCTAGGTGTACTATTGGAGTGAAAACTAGGTCGCTCCTTATACTATATCTATATAAAAATTACATGAACATTATTATGTAAATATTTCTTTTCACCACATGTATCATACCCGACGATTAAAAATATAGTGTATTAGTGTCTAGTTCTGCTAAAATATAATTTTACAACACAATAATTTTTTCCATAAAAAATTAATTTCTGCTAGATTCGTTCAATGCATTTATCATGATATAAATATTTTTATTCCCCATGGTTGGGAAACATAAGAAAGGGGTGGACTGAAAATATCAAAAAATTGAAAACACATATCATAACATGATAAATCATAATGATTAAAGAGATTATGAGGAAGGCATAAATATTTTGATAATAGATGATATTAGTATTTGTGATAACCATAAAAACTGATGTCATGACAAATGACTAGTAAAAGGTCATTAAGGATGCATAAAATTCATGGCATGGATCAAACAGAAATCATTAATAATAAAATATATGATTATGATATAAATGTAAAAAATACATAATAAAATTCAATATCATGAAAACATATAACATCATGAAAAAAACCCATCATCTAAAATTGTCTTAAATTCATACTCAACATGAAAATATGGTATGAACAAAAGCATAGGAATCCAGTTGAAAAAAAATTATGACCATACCTTGTTGGACAAACTCATAATTTCCATGCTAGAAAAAATGAGAAAACCGTTCATAACCACACCTATGCTAACAAAATAATAATTCCAACTCATGAATATCTAATGAAATATTAACTTAAACCACTGAAATAGAGGGAAATATATCACCCTACATATCATAATCTAAGAATGTCTGTTCTACTTAAAATCATTCTTCATCATAACATTAATATCCCATGAAAAATAATGATTCCCCTAAAAATATCACATTATATAATAATTATAAATTTTTGGACTTCAAAAATAATTTATCAAAAGTATTACCATTATAATAAAAAAAGAGGATAATATAATCATCAATTTTTAGTATATATTCCATGAACGAAAAATTGTTGTGAAAATAGATAGGTTTCCAGAAAATCCTTTTATATAATTTTATATATTATAAATGGTAAATAAAATTTTTAGAATATAATTTATATACATTTTAAAAAATTATTATAACGAGTTTATAATAAAATATGGAGTAAAGTGTTTTTTAAAAAAATTAATAGTTGTACCACTTTCAAATCATTAATTTTAAATTAATATTTAACAATGCAGTTCCGAAAAGAACTAATGATTTAAAAAAATGGGATACAAAAATACCTGTATAAGTTTTTTGGTAGATAATAATCATTAATAATAGAAACATGAATACTAAGCATGTTTTCAAAAATGTGATGCGAATATAATTTGAAAGATTTTTCGTTTTAAAATAATCATTAACAATGGGGCATTAAAAAATCATAAAGGTAAAAGAAAGAAAATTTGTGTTGAATAATAATTCTTACTATTAATAAAGGATGAACAAACTTTTTAAAAATAAAGAAATCACTTATTTTACTACCCACATAATTAAAAATAAAAAAAAATACATCACTTTTAATATAATAATGTTGGTAAAAGTATATATTTGGATAAATAAATTTTTATTCCATAAGGGAATGAATAATATTGATGGGAAGAAATAAAACAGGAATTGGGAAGGAAAAAATCCAAAATATGGAATTATTATTAACATAAATGGATTTTAATGAAAAAATAAAAACAAAAATAAAAATCACCGTGGTGTTGGAAACAATATCCCTTGACAAAAATTTGGAAATAAATCTTAAAAACTATAAATGATATGGCATATCTTTCATGAAATTTAGTAGTCAAGGAAGAGTCATTATGGCAAAGGGAAGAGAATTGTGTCCTTAAAACCCCATATACCATGAAAAATTTGAGAATCTAATTTAATTAAAAGATTAAAATAATATGATTATATAAATATGAGGAAATAATTAATGTATTATTAATAAATATATTTTTGTGAAATATATACATCATTGAAATAATAAAATGGATTATAACATTGAATTAAATCTCTAAGAAAATTACTGGAGAAGTAAAGCTGGTAACAAATTTTTATTTTTTGAATCAAAACCCAATGAAGGGTGGAATCCTAAATATAAAATTTAATATCAAAAAATTTAAAATAATAATGATAAAAATATAAATAATGTGTTGTATTTAAGTCAATAAAATGAAAACATGATATATAACATAAAAGTATCTAAAAATTAAGAGTTTTAGATCCAAACTCATACCATGTTTCTTTTTTATGTTTATCAAAAGATAAACCCCTGTCAATGAAAAACAATAAATATAATATCTTATTACAAAAAATACACATAAATATTAATCTCTGATAATCCTTATTATGTCATTTTATCGTTTTACATTAATTAGTTAAAACTTATTATTACCATCAGGTCTTTATAACCATAAATTTTTTTGGTATGTTTAATAATTTTCATAGAATAACACAATATTTAATACAAACATATTTACTATTTTATAATTTAAATAATTTTAATTAATAAATTACAATGACTCAAAATATTTTTATTTAATTTCATATGTCTTTTGGTTTTCTTATATGATAACCAAATTTGTAATTACATTTTTTAAAAAATTTAATGAACAAAAACCATACATTAATAACAAGTAAAATGATTAATATAATATATCCAAAAATGTATTGCAATAATTTATTATTATTATTATTATATAATTATATTATTTTTTATAGTACCATATTAATCAAAAATAGAGTTTCATATTATTGTTCAAGTAGGTGGATGTACTAATACAAACCTGAAGACACATGAACTTTATTGGTGAGTATAGTAAAGAAGGTGTCTCTTTTGAAATTATATGACTATAATAATATTATTATAAAATTATTTTAATATTTTTATTTTTATGAGTCATATTTTATGAATTTGTGATGAATAATGAAGAAATAGATGAAAAAACATTTCATTATAGGGGAAGTAGTCCTCCAACGCACACAAGTGACATTTCATTGTTTTTATAATTGTAGTAAAAATAATGAATTTGGATTGTAACATTAATATAATGACATATATGTTGGATAATGATACTTAATTCGTCATATAATTATGTAGAAAATTTATTTTTAACCGTATGGTAATGAAGGAAAACATAAGAAGGATATAATAATTTTGTCATGACATTATTTTCCATTACAATATTTATTGAAATTAAATAATATTTGATAAATATATGTTTCTAGTGTATTATCTCTGTGGGATAGGGTTCTATATAGTGTAAAATGGAAGATTTTAATGGTGTAATTATAAGGTTATTTATGACTCAAATGTATAGTGTTTTATTATTTTATTAGTGTTGAAATGGGGAACTTTGAAAAACATGGATCATTTTTCAAAAATTCCCAGACATTATTCATAGGAAACTGGATAAAAAATGTTTATATTGAGGTATTTAATTGTTGATAAATGATCAAAATACTGTCTAAAATTTGTTTATCAATTTTCTATAAATTTAATAATATATCATTATATTTTTAACATATAATTTTAAACATGGTAACTAGTTCTTAGTAATGTGATTTCATTTTTTTGAAAGAATATAAAATAAAAAACTCAACCTAATTTAAATTTTCTAGGTATAAATTTACCATATGTAAAATCCAATTCAATTTCTATATATAATAATTTTATAATTTAAATTAAAATATATAATTTGAAGGAAACACTTTTCAGTAGAAGAAATTACATTTTTATTATTGCAGAATATTAATATTATATGTTATTTACTAACAATGAAATGATTTATAATATCTTTATTTAATTTTTTATGAATAATATTATATTTAATATTTGTTTTTTCTTATTTAATTATTCTTTATTAATTTCTAGATAATAATAAAAATAATAATATTTACATAACATTCTCATTATTATTGTAGGGATTCATATTAATAAAATTAATCAAAATGTTATGCATTAAAATAAAAATTTCCATATTAAATAATATATTGGACATTATATCCTATATTATAATAATTTTATCAATTTTTTAGAACAATGTGACCCATGGATTGGAAAAAACCAAATCCATGGACCAAGAAAATTTTATTAAAAAAAAGGAAAAGACACACAACTCCAAAGTCAAGGATTACAAGAAACAAAGTGCCCAAATAGAGCACTAGCTTCCTCAAATTTCAGTCAAATACAAGATCAGCATATAAGAAAACTAACCAAACATAGGAAAACTAGACATCAACTTTCCACCAGCCTACCATCCAGTCTTTAATGATCATGATATCCAAGACAAAGCCTTCAAATATCAATTTTTTCTTGGAACTCTTCCATGAGGAGATCCCCCCTCTTAGATGTCGCCCTCGGGTCCACTATGTGGAATTAACTCTTGGCTTTTTCAATGGAACATGAGAAGCAAATGTAAATCTTGATCCCCCCTGTTTATACTCATCATTGAAAACATCCCTAGCATCGACCGGAGAAGAAGAGGCAACGAGAGTATATACATTATTTTGGATGGAAAACATCACATCCTGCTGAAAAATCTGAATTTACCACATTAGTCTGCAGAGTGTAAACAAGTTATTTGAAAACATTAACCTTCAATAGCTAAGTGTAAAAAGTATTAACACCCTTTGTATCAAAAATGCTGAGTCCATGAATTATTGTATGGCTAGAAGACCCATGTGCATTACTCCTTCTCAAGCAGGGATGGAGTTCAAAAATATTTTTTTTTCTTCTCTTGTAATGAACTATTCATCCATCTCCAGCTCTAGAAACAGATTGGCAGACTCCTTTAATTCTGAAACAGTATCATCAAAATTGTGATGTCTAGCCCATTCGCAGCCATGTTCAGCTCCATGTGAAATCTGTAGCTTGAAATCCTTTGATGTCCACTCTATTTCCATTAAGTGGCATGAACCGGCCATAAGAAATATCATGGAGATTTATTTCCAGATTCTGCCAGCTCTACAAGATATACTTTAGTTATTATGAGAATATGTTTTGAACTCCTTATCTTTAAAGCAGTATCTGTGATTTTCCTGGCTTTAGGGGGTCTCCATACTTTCCTTTTAGAGATTTTAGGACCTTTGGAGCCTTGAAGAAGGTCTTCAATGTTAACAGCTTCAGGAATCCCACTGTCCTTTGAAAATCTTTGTGAGCATCCGTGGGGACCAGAATGATGGGCAGCATTTTGAGAATTTTTTTCAGATGCAATAGTACTGTTAACTGTAGAAAACATAGTCGAAGTATCATAGTTTCTTTCCATGGAAGCTAGTAGAAGAATCTGTAGGTTCTTCTGATTGATGATTCTGAAATCCAGTTATGTAGCTGAGGTAGGATCACAATTCTGCCCATCTACAACCTCTGTGGAAGTATCCAGGATTGAAGCATCAATTACATCTTCTTTATCATCCTGTAAAGAGATAAAAAATCATGGATTTCATTCTAAAAATTCAGATAAAACTTATACTCATCTCCCTTATTCTATAAGTCTTAAACCCGAATACAAACATCATTAAAAATCTCAGAGAATAGATGATGATCGTCCTTTGAAACCCATTCAAAAACTGGATGAATAGGCACAAGTTTTAAGATCTTCTCTTCCTCCTCAGCCACATCAGCCCATAGAACTCTTTGTGATGAATAAGAAGCATGATACATTGGTGAAAAAGCATTTTCAAAAGGAATATGAGTTTTTACAGGAGGGACAACTGACTTTATAATTCATTTTTTTTTCAATAAAGACAGCCTTGTTATTTTTTTTCTATTGACATCATTCCTTTAAAAAAAATTAGACGGAACCTTGTCAATTCTATGAATCAACCTACAATTAGAAATATTATGTCCCACAATTTTACAGACATCACAAATGTAGGGCACATTCTCATATTCCAATCGAATATCAGATTTATTACCATTATCATTAAACAGAATAGAAGCAGGTCTTTTGACTTACAGGTTAATGTCCACAAGTATTCTGGAAAAATAACCATTTTCACCATCCAAGGTGTATTGATCCACCCTCATAGGAGTACCAATACATGATGCAATGTCATTGAGGATTCTAGGATGACAATACACCCAATTTAATCCATGCAATTTCACCCAAATTTGGGCATTAGATTGCTTGAGATTAAAAGGATTAAAATTAATATTCCATGCTAATAACCTTAGAATGCCAGGTTTGAGTTGAAGGCTACCTAGTTTCCAAACCGAATTCATGGAAGCAGAGGAGGTGAAGACTATGTGAAAATACCCTTTTTCGATTGAAATAAATTTCCAATCTCTTAAAATCCAGAAATAAGAAATTATTTTTTTGAGATCAGCAAAAGACTAGTGTTTGTATCCCTTTGAGTAAATAACACGACCCAATAATGAAAACTTACAAAGGTCTAGCTGTTGCTGTAGTGCATCTGAATCTGCAAACACTGAGAATCCACCATTTTCTAACCTGGTGATATTTGATTTAGATGAATCCTCCTTTGTAGGATTTTCTGGTCCAGAAAGAACCTCCGCGAAGGAAAGATTCTTCATTTGAAGAATTGATGAATCTTTAAAGCCCGAGGGTTTGTAAATTTCCTTTATTTCTTGACGATTGTCCCTGAAGGCCATTTCCCACTCTAGATTGAATGAATCCATTGAGAGAATCAGGTAATAAGATGAAGGATCTATGAATCTCCATTGATGCGAAGAAAGCTTAGGGTTCTTTCTCCGAATCTCCATCCCCCAGCACATAAACCTATAATAATTTTATCATATTAGCATTATCTATATATGAATATTATGATAATGTTAGATTGTGTAAATTTTAAAATGTAATTTTTATAGAAGTTTATTTAGAAGAAAAAAGGCATATGATTGGATTAAAATTATATATAATGTCATTACAATCAAATTATATTATATATAGCCATTAATATTGTTTTTATTAAACAATTTATTTAATTTAAAACATCATTTTAAAATTCTATAATTACTTAAACAAAAAAATTTATAATTATTATTCAATATTCACCTCCCTATTGGTACCATCACTGGTGATACAAGTATTCTTATCCCTTTGGTTGTTTCTATTCTATCTAAAAATCCTTAGGTCTATAGATAAGTTTAGTATGATTAATTTCATGATTTTAAAACATGTTATTTATTCCTTGATAATTTTCGTTCTATTTCTTCTTTTTGGACCATCAAATATTGAGTGAATTCCCAGTGAAATATGATTTTTTTATAGAATCATGTATCGTAATCTTTAAATATCCCCTAGTCCGGATGTATTTCCATGTGATTTTTATAGTCAATATATTCAAATTATTAATAAGGATTTATTCCTTATTGTTCATTATTTTTCTATAAGTGCTCCCTTACTGATAGTTTCTTCACCTACCATTCTGGTTCTTATTCAAAAAGTCAATTTATTCAATGAATGTTGGGCCATTTCTTCCTATTAGCATGTGTAATTTTCTCTAAAAAGTATTTTCCATTATTTTCAAACAATTCTTTTTTTCACATTCCATTACATGTTTCAAAGGAATCACATGTATTTATTAAAGGGAGACATATTTATTGAGTGATATGTATTTCAAATGAAACAATTATTGATATTGATAATAGCCTGTTTCAAACCAATGATAATAGAAATATTAACATGGAAAAGGTTTATAATTAGATTGAATAGTCATTTATTTTTAAATTTTACAGAAAATGTCATTTTTAAGAGTGGGTGTTGATATCTTATTTTGGTGGTTTTCCTCTACATGTTTTTCTATATCTCTAATGATGAAAACATTTGTATTTTTCAAATTCTCATAGTAATTAGGAAACATTGATCATATGTATTTTGTTTTCTTAAGGTGGGGCCATAATTATCTCAGTTAAAATCTTATCAATAGTATTAATACTGGTTTTATTTACCCTTATAATGGGAGGTATGGAATCTCTATAATTTCTCAATTTTTTCGAATAATGTAATTTTTTTCCTAAATGTTGTTAATTATCAAAATTAATATGACACTCCATGTATACTATAATAAAGGTATATAGTGTTTTAATTCAATAAAAATTGGGGTTTTCATTTAATATATGTCTTCATTCAGTGTATCCATTCTTATCTACAACATTATTAGTTGGAGAAAACATAGTTTTACTATGGAATATTTTTTGTTCCATTGTATAATGGTATAATAACAAGATAAAACTATGAAAAAAATATGACTAAAATTTTAGGAAGCATCCAAAATTGGAGAAGCCTTTTTATTTCCATTGGGGGACAAATTATGTGTACTATCATCACTGAAAAATATTTCATTGGGATTTTTTTTCATGATTTGAAAATCCTTTTCAAGTTGTGGGGTTTGAATATCAAAGATTTAGATGATAGTGTATTTGGAATGCATTCTAAAGTACTGTAGAAGATTATTTATCATGATACTCTAGGGTGAGTTTTTATCAAGATAGACTATGGGGAATTCCCCTTTGGTTGTTTTGATTTTAATTTTTAAAAGTACAATTATTCTGGTTCCATTTCTTATCTTCTATCTAGTTTTGGACATATTTGTTAGATATGATAGTAAATACTCTCATTTAACAGATACATTTCTGATGAGGAACAAAAGGAGGTTCTAGGAAGAATATTCACTTTAGAGGATAAAAATAAATGTTACATCACTTTCTCTTCTGATGGAAAATTATCATATTCTTTCATTCATTGCATTTCATCTGGATTCTATATTTTATATTATGGGTCGTAGAATATAGTCTTAAGATTTATCTTGAAAATTTTCCTTCTTTGGGGAATTCAGTATCAGGTTATCCCTAAATATAATAATCTGTAATGCATTAATATATCTGTTGTATCAAAATTAAATTGTTTCATTTACTCCAATTCAGAATCTGTTGTAAATATATTTTTTTAAATGTGAATGAGTTGTATTTTTTAGGTTCTTGTAGTAATATTTATAGATATAATTAGAAGTGTACCTTTTTCGGGTGATTTTCTGTGGTTATTATGTTATTTTTATGTGAGGGATGATGCACATGAAAATGGATGGTTGTTTATCATCATCATTGAATGTTGTAATTTATGGGTATTTTTGAATATTTCTTATTATCAAGGATGCTGAATAAATTTTAAATATATTAAAAGAATGATTCTAGATACTCTCACTTCATTTGTGATGAATTAGAAAAATTTTAGCATCTCCTTAATTTTACATTCATTTGTGTCTCCACAAAGTTCATTTGTAGATGATGTTTCTAGGAGGAGGTCACAAGATGTTTTGGATGAGTTGGATGCCTCCAAATTGTAGTCTTAAATTATATAACGATTTTTCTTGTTTTAAATGGACCATACACAGTGGAGGTGTTGACCATGATGGTAGATTATCAGTTAATTATTATTTTTTCTTTTTACAGGTTGTGTACATCAGTGGTGGAGAGGGCTACAATAATGTGTAATGGACTTAATTTATGTAATGAAAAAGATATTTAGTTGATTTGTATTGACTCAAATTCTTCCATTGTAATTAATTCTCCGAAAGGTAAGACAAATATCCCTTGGATAATTATTTACCTATTTAGGGCTAGTAGGTATCTTAATCATCCTAGTATAATTGTTCTATATACACGGTGTGATGGTAACATGTGATCAAATCCTTTTTTACCTAAGGAAACTAGTGAAACAAGTTAATGTAGTTTGTAGACTAATAGTTTTTTTAATTGATATTTCTATGATTTTTAAGGGTATTTCCTCCACCTCAATCAATATAATCCAATGCGACCTGTTATTTTATTTTATTTTTTAATTTTAATTAATAAAAATCATACAATTTTCAGATATTACCCATGTAATTTACAGGGGAAGTGGGGTTTATTATTGTTGATCCCTTGTGAAACCCAAATGATACATCATATGATGTGGTAGTTTGACCTGGAGGTGAACCTCATGAAGAGTAGGTGGTTCAGGATATAATTTATGGGAAATGAATAAGTGACATTAATTAATTTCTATTCATATAATGTTACACTAGTACATTTTGTGGTCTGAATTACTGAATACAATATTCCATGTCAGGGTAAGAACATAGGGAATATGAATGTTAGTAACTGATTTGAATGTTTGTAAACTTAGGGGTCTACTCATGACTAGGGAGTTTCACCACTAGAATATAATTCTGTTAAAGGATGTAGAATATATGTGGTATATTAAAGTGAGTAATTCTGTTGTATTTTCATAGAGGATACTATTCGATGAAAACATTGTAAATGAATGTACTTCTCAAAAAGGAAAAAGTTGAGGAAGAAAATTCATGATTCTAGGGATAACATTTTGAATTTATGGAATTAAAGAAATGGTATCAAGGACAACACATATCTATAATTATAATAGAGACCAGGTTTTCAAGAAAAATCCTTAAAAATTTTGTATTAATTTCTTCCCAGTTTTGATAATTAAAATTGAATTTTTGATGAAAAATGTATTGAGAAGTGTGAGTCCCTGTTTTACAATGTTGAGGGTGTCTTGAATTGTTAGTGGTAGGAGAAATGTACGGAGGATGTAATAAATGGGAATACAATAGATCTTCTTATCCATTTGGTGGAAGAAATTTTTGGGGAGGTTATTTTGGTTATTTCCAAACTAGAGGATGTTGAAAATGTAGTGGAAATGATAATAATTTTGGAAACTAAATATTATAAGTGTTCATAGATTAACAAGAAAGAACAGATAATGATAATAGTATTCAATGGATGAATGATCCAAAAAAATGGTTCATTTAAAATTGGGACAAGATGGATTATTGATTTGAAGACAATAAAATAGATGACTATGAAACACATATACTATCTCTATCCAAGGAATTATTTTTTGGGAATGTTTCTAATAATATGATGTTATTTTTAGATGATTTTTTTGGATCATATGGTATTTTTATTCATGAGTGAACATGTAAGGTTAATAAATTATTTTTTAATGTATTTTTATTATAAACAAATTCAATTTTCTGTCCATACATATAGACTAAAGATTTATTTTTGGAATTATAGGTACACCATTCTTCATTTAAATTTATGAATTTAATTCCTTAAATATATATCCTGAATTTATTATGGTTTTTTATAAAAAATTTAGTCATTATATGATTACTAAAAGCACATCAGCTATATTGGATCATTTTCATTCAGTCATTAAATGCGATTAATATACCATCTTTTTATTAAATTACATAACCTATGGTGGGTTGGCTGTATCATAATATACTATATATTAATATTATTCAATTATTAATTATTTTACCATATGATATAGATGTATCATAATGTATGTTATATATGAAACTGAGGATTTTTTTATTATAGGTTTATAAATTCTTTACCATAATATGTGGTTGAAATACATTTTGAGAAACAAATATTATCATAGAAAAATTATTATATATACTATATAGTAGTATATTTCCATTTTCAAAATATAACACCTATCATAAGTGGTTATATGATTTTTGTGTCACGATATGAATGTAAAATCATTATATAATACATGTATATAGGTTTAACTAACTCCACTATCAGACCTAAATTACAAATAAAATGATTAATATAATTCACAAAATGATACAAAAAAATTTATTACATGTTTTATTTTTCAGTAAATTTGGTAATGATGTGTATGTTTTTATAAAATATAGATTTTATGAATTTTTCAATTATTTATCTCATACCTAAATATAATTTAATAATTATATACTTGTTTATCAAGTGTGAAAATTGATAACTATTTTTATTTAGTTAGTTATTCCATTAATATTAACATCTGGTATTTCTTTTGAGAAATATGGTTTTTGTGCATGATTCAATTCCATGAGGAAATGATTCTACGTGATAGGGTCATACATTACATGATTAACAGGACTAAAACATATTTAGTTTTTCCATACATTGGCCTAGGTTTTTTTATAGTTATAAGCATAATAATGGTTATTAAATATAGTTTTATATATATTTTGTTTCACAGATATCCCTCATTGAAATCCGTTGTAATAAATTCTCCCCAGTGAGATAGAATTAGGGTCAGAATACCCACCAACCATAGGGATTATAACTTATTACTAAAATTTGATGGTAGAATATATGTATATCAATTATTATTCATATAAATATTTTTATTCTCAAATACCAACTTATTATAACATGAAATATTCATTTAAATTAATAATTAAATCATTTCAAATTGAATTAATATGTTATTATTATTAATTTTGTTGTGTAAAATAAGCATGTGAGTTATGAAAAGAGATAAACATTAATGTGATGTGGCCATAATAATTTGAGTAATTGAATATTGATTCAAAAAATAATTCATTTTATTTATTCTTACATGAAGGGATATAACATTAAAATATTTAGATTTAATCTGAAATAGTAGTTATAGATTTGACAGTGATATTATTTTTATATTGAATGTGACACTTGAAAAAAATAAAATCTTACAATTACTAAATCTTGGATTCCCTAAAAACTGGTAGTCTATAAGAACATGATCATCAAACTCAGATGGTTATAAAAATTAAGGATTCCTATTAATTATTATATATAAGGAATGATTTTAATGGGTTACACATGATAACCCTTATATAATTTTTTCAATAATAAGGTTACCCATGTTTTCATTTTATATACCACTCTATATGTTTTAAGCAGTTATAAAAATCATTGAAACCCTGAGAGTTAATATAGAATATCAATAGTGTTAATTTTATATAAAATTTGGACATAATAAAAGTGCTAATCCCACAACTATTCAAGAATCCTATTTATGGTGTTATGGATGTTTCCATACCAATTTTACTAATTTATTAGAAGAAAACTCTACAGGATTCATCACATAGTGAAATATGGTTCTTTTATCACTAAATATATGTGTTTTATAGGGTTATCACTTCGTTTGAGATTAATTTCAATTAAATTACATGATGAAAATAGAAAAAACATTAATCTCACCTAATGATTTGTGATCATTTTATATTATGGAATAAATCATGATAATAATATTGATATCACTTATTTGTATGAATTACAAAAAATTTTAGTGATTTGTATCATCGACTTTGATGTGTTCTTCTGCGATGATTTCAGAGCATAAAAAAAGAAATTCTATTGAAATAAATACCACAAAATATTTAGAATTGATACCATAATCAAGTATTTCATTAGTTATTTGTGAATATAAACATTCACTCATATAATGGAGTAAATTATGATGGGGTCTTATAGATATTTATATTGGTAATTCAGTATGAATTTCTACATTGGAGTCAAGAAATTATGATCTATGTGTTACTTGTATATTATTCCTAAAATTTAAAAAATATCAATTTATTCCTTCATCAAATAGAAATTTTATGTTTATTCCATTTTGGAAAATAATGAATCATTATATATCCTTAAGGATAAATTTAGATTCATTTATATTGAGGGTTTTTATAAAAATGTGAATATAATAAATGTTTAATAAATTATAGATATGGACAATACTATTTGTAAAATTTATATGAAGTTGGAAATTATTGATTATAATCCCACCTATCTTTATCATTTTTCCCATGGATATATAAATTACAAAAATTTTCATTTACTACATCGATATGGTTTGGTGGAATCATTCAATTATAAAATAGTTAATAATATTAAATATCTTTTATAGTGAATGATCGCTAATGAACCTATTTATGGAAATGTCGAAAGGGCTTGTGCATTATTGGTTCTTGTATATAGTGAAATACAAAGACCAATTAGTAATAAAACAAATTATGGTTTTATGTATATAATCTGCATTTCCACTGATTTTATTTATAATCAATATGTGTTTCTGATAAAACAAAATTATTTATTCATTAAAATATTAAATGTCTTTTTGAAGAATCTATTGAATCAAATATGAAAAGTAATTATTATTATATGATTGGATTGATATGGTTTTCCTATGAGGTTAATGTTTTTTGATCATCAAAAGTGTTGTGGAAATGTTTCACTACTCACTTCTCTCGAAACCCCATTATGGAAGTATGCTGAGTATATGATTAATTTCACCATTCAATAATTTTAATGATCAATGACTAGGTAATGCATCATTCCTATAATTTCCAAGGGTTATTCTCTAGAGGCTGTGATATTTCCACAAAAATATATTCTATCCAAATATACCTTACGGAAACCATATGAGGTATTTTATAATTATCATGCCTATTATGTTTAAAAAATAACTGGGAATGAAATTCATTTATGACATTTAGTATCATGACCACCCCCCCCCCAAATTCCTCAATAAGGGGACATAGATAGTGACTCCCTTAGTTAAACCCATAGTATGAATCATTATGGATAATAGAACCAATGATATAATAAACATTCATATTGGAGGAATTACCCTCTAAGAGAAACAAGAAGAAGATTGGTATTATAATATTACACCAAAATAAAACAACTTAGAATTATAAATAAATCAAATCCCAAAATAAATACATGAAAATCCATACATTAATAAATAATTCATTGGAAAATTAAAAATACAAAAAAGGATAATATGGTAGAAACCATGAATCCCAGATAGCACTTTTAAAACCCTGACATAGTAAAATTTGGCTTGATATCCAAGCCACTCCTAATGAACAAGAAAAAAATATATATACATGGTGAGAGAATAACATTATATTTAGTAGAATCCTCCCTATAGTCTCTCATTAAAAAGATAAATACATCTTGAAAAATCATTTTTGACAATAGTGCAACTAACTTGTCACTTAAATAAGTGTACTTGTTTCTAGGAATCACAGTGGATAACATTCACTATATACTGGATAAAAGATAGAATATAATATTATAATAAAGAATCAATGCTAAGGAATCTCAATTCAGCACATGCATTACATAGGCACACCATCAAATTTTATATATCTATATATAATAACAAATTAATCTATAAGAGCCACCATATATTGTATTCCATATATCAAACATAGGGTATTATACCTCAATCTATTACAACCCATAAACTGAGTAAGTACTTTAAGTCATTATAGCCTATGCACATTAAAATTATAATAATTATTAGGGTATAATATTTGATAATATATATTAGTAAAATAATCATAATCTATAACTATAATATACACATATATATGGGAAAAATGAATATTGTGCATAACATCATAGGTAACTATTATGAGAAGAGGGTGAGGAAATACTCATCTATCCATCACCCTGTATAGATTATGGGGAATACACTGAACCAGAGTACACTAGGTATTAGTTTCTGTAAGTTACATGGGAGGGGAAGTGTATAAAATCACAAAATATTTATGATATAATATAGCTCCAAACCATACTATGGGAATACACTAGTCATACAAACCACTGCAGTTAACATCACTTGGATCCAAACTACCAATGAAAATCCCATATATCATATATGAACATAAGAATATAAAAAACATTATTAATTACATAATTCTATATTATTACTTCCTTCTGTTAATTTATTTCATATCAATGAATTAACCACTATATTATTTAAGATTTTTATACATTATATAATGATATATTAATCATTAGACTTAATTCGATTACACCTAGAATAAATAAAACTATTTTCATGGTTTAACAAGATTATTTTATTTTTATCATTTTTATTCTATAAAAACTCAACCCTTTAGGGTATAAATTTTTCAGGATTTATTAGAATCATTTTATATCCCTATGATATATGAAAATACGTTTAAACAACCCCCAAGAAGAAATATGCAAAGAATTAAATCAAACATCATTAATTTGTGGGGAAGGGATTACAGATAAAACAAAAAAACTGATTAAAATCTACTAAATAGATTTATAAGAGAGATTATAGTCAATGATCTTCTCATCAATGTATATTCCTAGATTTATCCCATTCCATCATCTCTGGTGTTATTTCTAACACACACATGCATATGATAATGCCTCTCACAATCATTGGTGTCAAAAACTAACACATTATCTAATCCTTCCTTCCCACATATCACATCATTCATCCGTAGCTCAATCAAACTATGCCCATTTAAAAAATGTGTCTCCCCTCCAGAGGTAATAACATCAATCCTAGGATCATATGTATCATGTTCATATCACCAGTCCCGCTTCTAGATAACATCCCAATAAATTAGAAAACAAACATTCGACCAACAGGGAAATTACTCCCTTAAAACTCGGTGTTAGGCCTTCCCTTGAATATGAGCTCTAATGGATATAAAATAGGGTACATGGAAATTTATATAAAACTGGAAACTCAAGCCATATAGAAAAATCTTTTTCTAAAAATTTGGTTTTATCCTATTTTGAATTAACCAAATCATTTACTAATAAGTTCCAACTATGAGAATAAGAAGGCATCAATATATAACATACTATCAAAGGGAAACATTCCCTTAACATCTATTACGAATTAAATAAACCCATATATGTACCATTATTAATTAAATTTACATTATAATTAAATTGGATATAAATTTCAATTGAACATATTCATTGCATTAATTACATTATAATTAAATTACATCATCGAAAATATTAGAAACAATCCTATTATATAATTATCCTAAATCTATTTAATAACAATTTAATTCCAGATTATGGTTCCATAACAACGTTTCGTTAATAATAAAATTATAATACAAAAATACCCAAAAAATATATAGGAAATCACAATATATATATCACACTATCAAGAAAATACTGAGGAAAACTACAATCGTAATATAAAGAAATAACTAAAACATTCAATCACTATCAAATTCCTTTAATTTCATTCAATGTTTATTTGGAAAATTCCATCACTATCCAAGGGGATAAACCATGCATCATTTTTAATTTGACGAAAATAAAATATGGAAAATGAATCCCCTACCTCAAAATAATTTAACGATCACCACCTAAGAATGCGCCACATTAGTGATATTTGATTAAATTTTCTTTATGAACTGCTTCTATTCAAGGATTCCATGACACAAACACATATCAAAAAGTAGTATAACAATAATTAGAAACATTCGAGATCAATATATATATCTTCGTTATAATATATAAGTAAAAATGAGATAAATCTGAGGGAACCCACTAGAAAACTACAGAATAATACACCCTGTATAAAAATTACTACCATAGATCAGAGAAAGAAATCCAGGGATTGATTTCCATCCTAGGGAATTCTAAAACACATGGGTGGGAGATTCTTATAACTAGAACTGTGAGATAGATACCCTGGATATAGGGTTTGGAGAAAACCCGAGTTGGAGAAATAATAAAATGTGTACAACATTGGTTAATTACGTGATATGTAATACCCTTTCACATAATGTTATATTTTGGGTTCAGTTTACACAAAAAAACAATGATTTTTTAACTTAAAATTGAATATTTCACATCATGAACTATCCCTACAAATGTTTTAAGTTGAACAAACATAATGTAAAATATATTAATTACATGTATTCTCCCTTCTTCTTGTATTTTAAACAGCAAAAATATTTGAACGTATCCTATAACTCAATTAAGAACAATGAGAATTAGAAAAGTAAAAATGGAAAGTTTGTACGGTTATGAACCATATCATTAGATCCCTCTAGAACAATTATTGTTCTTGATAATTTAATAAAACAAGAGAGAAAACAAAAAGGGTTCATACGAGATTCCACCGTATGGGGTACCTCTCCAATATATCACCGCCATATGTGCTGATACACTACACTAGAGGAATATGATCAAAACCATTCAATAACAATAACCATATCCTAAAAAATATACTATGGGAGATTCCACTCAAATGAGAGTGAGGCCATAACATGTTAAAATCTGTAAACCATATATTAATACTAAAAGGTCACCATCTAGTTGATAATGATTCTTTAGAAGTGATATAAATTAAATTGATCAGGGTTCTATGTAAACATATATGAATTATATTCCTATGTAATCTCTATCATGCCAGTATATTTTCATAGGGTACAAACCAAGGTAATAAAAATATCATAAAATATCATTTCATGGCAGTACAAGACCCCTATAAGTGACTCCTTGAAGGTATTATCATTATCAACATTGATCTATCCTCAATTGATGACACAAGTGTCATTATGAAGATAATTACGAAGCTATAACACGTCAAAAAAACATGTACCATTCTCATCTACATTGTTTTTTGACCAATATTCCATGACATTAATATAATCCAAAACTCTAAAGGCCTAAAAATAGGGGAGAATTATTACTCCCATGTCCAATCCTATTCTACCCATGATAGAGAGTAACCTTAAAAAACTCATGATATCCATCATCGTAATAGAATGGTCGCCTTATATTATCATAATAGGGTTTATAATGATATTGTTACACCTTCAAACTCTCATGAATTAACTGAAAAATATCTATTGTATTATGTTGAAGTTTTGGACCTAGAATTGATGCATATTCATCCCCATCCCGTTACATCAGATAATGGAAAACTGGTCTATACCATGATTCATATTATTTCCTACCAATTTTTAAGTAAAAACCATTCTTATAAGAGATGTAGAATAATGGAATTTTACTCATCCATGAACCTCCAAAATCCAAGATGCAAGTGTGGAATGTTTCTTTATGATGCTGGAAGGCCAACTATGTCTGACCATCTATATATATGTGAAATGGAATGATAATGCATAATTTAGAACCAAATGCATGATGTATACCACTCTACATTATGGATATAAAATGAGGATATCAATTTGGAATGACAATCCTTGGGACATAATATAGTCAGACCACATATTCTATGTACTTCCACAATAAAACATCCCATGAGTTAAACTCTCAAATTTCCATAAATTCAGTTAATTTCAGAAAATGATCCATTATAACTCATAAAACATCATTTCCATTATGATCTCAATGTAAACTTGTAATGAATTCTATAGAGATTTCGACCAACATCTCTTTGGGAATGCCTAATTTCTGGATAAAACAATAAAAAACAAAGTGATCTACATTACTTTCCAAAAAACTAATCATCCAAAAATCATATACAACATCATGCTTCATCTTAGGAAACCAAATCTGGCCTATTAGTACTTGGTAAATCATTATAAGATCAAAACATACTAAAAATGGAAATCTATGGAAATCATAATGAACCTTCGCATACATCATTAATGGAATGAATGGAGTTCCTTGAAACAACATATGAAATTTTGGATCCTCAAACCAACCATAATGGGAATTTCACAAAAAAAATCGTCCTCTCTAGAACTCTATGTCAAAATCCTCTAACAAGGACTCCTCTAGCTACTACAACAATGTTTAATTCACTATAATATAAAAAATACAAACTCTACTTCCAACATATCCCATATAATGGTTCTTCACAATTTTTTCGAACACCACTCTCTATAAAACCCCATATTCACTTTGGGAATCATATGTGACTTCTTACTCAGTACATTGGCTACAAAGTTTCCCTATCCTATCATATATAATATATCAATGTCATAATCTGAAAAAAAACTCCATCTAGTAAAATTTCATAATGTTCAAGTCATATTGGGAGAATACATGCCTCAGGCTTTTATGGTATGTAAGAAACACAAAACCACTAATCATTCATGGTCAAATCTATCATAGTATTTTCAACATGAGAGAAATCAGCGACAAACCTACTTTAATAGACAACATGACTAAATAAACTACACACCTCTAGTATTTTCATTGTTGATTCCAAATACACAACCACCACAATCTTTGAAGAATCCACAACTAATATCTACTAGCATACCATATTTTTCATGAAATGGACTTCATCTTACAAGATCCCACACTTTTACAACTTTCTAAATAGCTACTCATGATCTAATCCCTATATTTAATTTAGATTCCATGCATGATCTTCTTTTGATACAGAATACCCATGGGTGTAATTATTGAAAACTATCTTGATATTATCCATGATCTCTTTAAAAACAATATTCATCAACCCCATGATCATAGATGTAGCATTAATAACACCGAATGACATCATAAAAAACTCATAATTCCCATGATTAGAACATATTTTTTTCTTCTGAATATATTTATATTGTAACTTCATCAGATGATATCATTACAAAAAAATGTACTTTTATAACCAAAATTATTATTTTATAAGATCAAATAAATCATCAATTCTAGGAACATGTCTACATTATCACATGGTTTGGGTGACAGTAATTGATATAGAGCTGCCAATGCCACCGACAATATTCATGAAAAAATGGATACACCACAAAGGTGACACACTCATCCAAAATAAAAAAACAAAATATTCTCTAAATTTACATTTAGATGTTGGAAGATAGAAGGAAACATAAGATAAAAAGGCATAAGGATAGGATAAATGTATGGATGTAGACTTATACAAAACTCTTTCAAAAATCAAGAGGGTTAGATGAAAATATTTTCTAAAAGAACATCATAGTACTCTTCTATATCCCCCTAAATATTGAAGTTTTTATGATCAGAGGATTAACGTGACCACTGATGAATATATGAAAGAAAAAAATTCTATATCCCATCCATTGGTATTGCTTGGATACAAATATCATGGGCCCTCAATTTTCCACATAGAACATAACATGGCTCTAAAAAATCCATAATAGACTAGACCTAAAACAACCAATGAATACTTATAGTGATGATGTCATTTATATGAATCTGTAAATAGAGAAAATATCCCCATGAGTGGGGATTTCCCAGATCTATATCATAGTATCTACAAACATCATACAAGTCAAATCAACCTCTAATAGGAATATAAAATTCCACGGGAACTAGAAGACCTTCCACCACATGTCCTAAAGTAAAGAAAATGGTTGGTGATAATGTAGTGAGTCAAACCTAAATGAATTTCTTTTCACCAATGTCAAAAACTAGCTTTCTGTACCTTGAACTTTTTATGGTTCACTAAGAACTAGAAACTCAATAGCATGAAGTATTCCAAGAACAAAAAAGAAACCTCTTTAATCTTTGTGATATCCACCTCTAGGGCATCCCTATTCTATTTGAGGATGAGCATTTTCTCCACACTATCATTGTCCCCCAACATTTAATCTTAATTGAACTAAAACTAGAAAACAATTACAGTATTTCATTGGATGAAACTACCTCAATAGATTATCCGATAGTGGAACACCTAGCACGTATAGACTATATAAAAATATCGATCACTCTCTAAAATTTTTTCATCAGCCTCTACAAGAAGAAAATTAGTTGTATCCCTTGTTTTATGCCTGAGAACTGCCTCCCCTAGAGAAATGAGATGATGTGGGATATGAACTTCACCCGACTGGCCAAAACCATTCCCGTCATGACAACTGGGAACCCAGAACCTAGAATCTACATTGCATGGAATCTTGAAGAATCTCATATAATAAGGATTTGGTTCGATCTAGTATCATCACTATAACCTCTACAATCTCAATCCTCTCAGTTCATGTATTCAGCATAGATATAGTGATCTGGCACTTGATATCTGGATGAAAAGCCTTCTTGAAACTCCATTACATATCTTCTTCAATAGAATACAGTTCTGAAGTATGTCATATAAGGATCATAAAAAGTATCCTGAACACTCACACACTAGAACCATCTTTCCAATGTTTATGTAGGAAATATCGATTGGACATGATCTAAATTGAATAAATAAACTCTACTATAAACTAGTCTAAAAACACCTCCCATGAGACTAACTTCTCATTATGATCCTAGTGGAAAAAAATCCACCGCCGCATTACTACACTATGGAGAGTCACCATGTCCAACCAATCCTAGTTCTCATGCCAAGAAAGAATCAATAAAAAATTCATCTCAACTTCCTCTAACCATATATCCTTGAATATATCTAAATTGGAGACCTTATACATCTACAAAATCTTGTATTGGATATCTAATAAATTCATTCTCCATGGGTCATCATCATCATCATCGACTCTATAGTGATCTTTTATAATAACATACCAAACATCTTCGACACGAACCTAATAAGGAAATAAACTTGGAGATACACCAACAAAATTTAAAACAATTATTCCTCCAAAACATGGAAAATGAAATACTTAAAATAAATTAACTGATAATTTTTTATATCTTTTAATAATTTAACCTATCACATGGTATACCAATTTCAAACATCTATTCAATGAATAATGATGAATTATATTTATCTAGGACTCTACCATAAAAACATTATTAATTTAATTAGTTGATTTAGTGTACACCAAGTTCTATGACTATGATCACATGGGGGCCTAAATACCTACGTCATCATTGGTATCCCATGTTGACAATTCTTACTAAATGAATGAAACACTATTTCCCTAACAAACCATGCATCCTCACTTGTGAGGAAAATTAAAATCCAATTTTTCCTCCAAACATGAAAATTTTATACAAATCATTCACAACACCAAAAAGATACCAAAATGATGAGAGATTGATCATGACTATGTGGTTCCATGTTTTAGTAGTCCCATGGTTAGGGACTAAAACTGAGTTTATAAAAAACATGCATATTAGAGGCATTAACCTCCACGAGAAACATATAGAAGAGAGATATAAAAAGTATAAAAAAAGAAAAACATTCTTATAAATATTAATAAATAAAATATAAATGAAGAAAAATGTAATTACATTCAATAGTAAACAAACAAATGAAGATTTACAAATAATACAAAGGTAAATTCGCCATTGACCAAAAATCCCAAAAATTGCCAAAATAAAAATTAAAAAATGATACCCTTTCCAATCTATAATTTTCTACAACTCATCTTTATTATTGTTTATACATAGGTATGGTGATATTATTAGTATACTCAATATGATCCTTCCCATATTCCAACAAACAAATGATATCGAAATCATGATAAAGTAAAGTGAACAATAGTGAAAATAACTCTTACCTTAAATAATTATAATATGTACCTATCCTTAGCTTGGATATCTCTAAAAATTCATCTCAAAAATGAGAGAATTTAATTTATTAATTAACAATATGGGTGTCCCACTCCTACTTCTACATTGGTTTCCAATCATCCACATTATCATACATCCTGATCCATCATTCTCCAAATGTAATCCATCCAAATGACACCTTATTAAAGAATCACAACATAAACCTCAGGCATCACATAAACATAAAATCCCATATTACATATCCACATATAGTGTCCAAGTAGTTTTTGAGAGCCACTATCTATTTTATGACATATATCATACATTGGGTATTGTACCTCAAGCCATTACAGCTTATACACTTGGTATGTACCATAGGCCTTCATAACACACACACACACATACACACACATATATATAATACCGATAATTTTTAAATGGATATAATATCTGATAAAAATGTGTGAAGAATCTAAAATAAAAATCATCCATATATACACATATATGTGATAATTTAATTCAATGCATACCAGCATATGTAACTACCATGAAAAGAGGTAATATCTATAAGAGGTAGTTATCCATTCATCCTCCCACTAGGATGTTAGAAAAATCACCATCCAAGAGTTCTTTGAGTGTTAGTTTCTTTAAATATCATGGATTAGGTAGTTTATTAAAAAAATTGTATATGATATAATATTGTTCACAACCATAATATGGGAATAACCTAGTATTATACACAACAATAGCTAATATTTCTCAGACTCCTAGATCCCACTTCTTATAGTAAATATCCTATAAGAAAACATGTATATAAAAGGGATACAATGATTATATCTTTCATGCCAATTGATTCCCTTCTTTATTTAATTAATATTCCATTAATTAACATCTCTCATTTCACCATTAATCTAAATTTCATTAAATTGTGTTGAATTAGTCTACTTATTAATTTCTATTCCCTCTATGAATAAATAATACCATGTCCATGGTTTATAAATATTTATGTATTTTTAGCATTTTCACTCCATCATCAACCAACCACATAGGGAATGAATTTTTTAGTCATTATTAGAATCATTATATATCAATATACTCTAGGAAAACAAACCAATGATACCCCTAAGTGGAAACAAGAATCCAAGAGAATCCATCTACCACATGATGTTAGGAAATGAATTCTTTTAAAACAAACAACCCATCTATTAAACAGTTTAATATAAATTCATATGATATATCTACATCTCATCAATGGGTAAGAAGAAAATTAACATATTCCTTCACCCACAACATCACCCCTAATAGCCAAATGCATATATTTACTCATCTCTCATTCATAGGTGTTATCTTCTTCCACATAACTTGGACCACCCTACCAACAAATATCTTCAACCCTTCTAATATCACATCACATCTGGGTCTCCTAGTCCTTTGAAAAAACATCACCCATAGTCTCAACTATAATAGTATCAAATCAGAATGCTATTATATTGAGAAAATTTTAAAAAAATAAAAACTAAAAAAGAAATAAATATGGAAATTAGTCCATCAAGTCAATCCATTCTGAATTCTCATGAAAATAAGTTCTCAAAGACCCAAAATAGGGCACTCAACCTTTTGAAAAAAATAGGAAAATCACCACATAAAATATCATCTCTATTACCCATCCAGTTCTTATTAATTTTTTGACATTACCAATTCAATTGTTAGTATGTAACTACATCATGAATCATATACATCAATCTATAACAACCTATAAAAGGTGAACCATTCCCTTAACATCTATTTTGGTTTAAAAATTATTGACAAGTACCATTCTTAATCGAAATGAATTACTAATAATTTAATGAAAATAATTTACATGATCCAAATTGATCACCAGTTCCATTAATCACATAGAAAATCATTTTAAAATAAACATGTAAATTACATAAATTTTATTATAATCAAATTATATCAACCACTTGATTACAAAAATTCTTCTTTTTAATTATCCTTTACATAATTAATTAATTATTTATTTTATATTTATATTATTTATAAATTTTCCTTTAATATTTATATTAATATTTATTGAATAAATAACCAGGATAAAAATCATGAATTATATATATCACACTATCTAGAAAATCCAGAGCCACATCGATATTCCATTGTAAAACAAAAAATCATTTATGTGATCAACATCCAATTTATTTAATAAGGTTAAAAATTTATTTGGTTAATTCCATAAAACTCCAATGGGTTTAACCATATTAAATTTTAAATTTCTTTTCAATAAAATAATAAAAAAAAATTCCCTACCTTAAAATCCATCAATGATATTCACAAGAGAACATGCCACTTCGTGGATCTCTGATAATCTCCCCCACAAGAACTGCTTCAATTCGAGGACACCATGGTTCAATAAAACAAAAAAATTCCAATAGAAATAATATTAGATACATGGGATATCATGCACAATTTCATGAAGAGAATATTCATAATAAAAATATATCAAACCTGGGGAAACCACTTGAAAATGAAGTAATAATTCTCCTTGGATTAACACCGATAACCATGTATCAAAGAAATAAAGGTGTGTATTTATTACTATCAAATGAATCTATAATATATCAGGAAGGGAGATTCTAGAATATAATAGTTAGAGAGATTAATTTGCAATATGGTTTGGAGAAAACCTATGAGGATGAAAAATTTAATGATGTATGACATCAGGTATTTACATGACTTATATTCCACTTTCACATTTGGTAATGATCTAGGTTGGGTTTTCAGCAAAAAAAATCATCTACTTTTTATATTTAACCCTGAAAATAACCTTTCTCAATTAGGACCTACACATATCATGAAATAAACATTCACAACATGAAAGGAATATATACCATGTTTTTTTAACTTTTTTATTATTTTTTTTTCAGCCAACACTTCTGAATATTTTCTAATACTTATCTGAGAGCTATTGTAATAAAAAAAATGAAAAGGGTTGGACCCTATGGACCCGAACCCATACATTTTACCTATAATAATATGGAGTCTAAAGGATTAATTTTTGGTTATTCCATGGAGAAATCATTATATTAGTCCAATAAACAAACCGAACACACAATTTTTGTTGGTTGATTTTATAAATTAATTTTGAAGGAATTTATCAATCGAGGACTAAAATGGATGAATATTTATTATGAATAAGTTAATGAGATATAAAAAAAATTCCCCTAATATGAGGGTGTATTAATTTCCACTAATATTTATGGAATAACAATCAACACAAAAAATAAATAACATTATAGTCTAGAATAATTCAGCATGAGGTTTAGAGATATTGATTTCGTATTTCTAATTATTAATCAGGAAGGAATCGTTCATAATGAAACTATGCTTTTTCAAGCGAAACATTGTATTAATAATTCCAAACAATAATTATAAACCATGGAGTTAAAAATGGATTCTCAGAAAACTATGTTGGTTTCAAAGAAGGTAGATTCACCATTATGGCCGAGACACATAGGTTTTATGTGGTCTTTATACGGGAAAACATACATTTATGGATGAGTGTATACCTATATAGAATACATTGTGGATAAAATATATATTAAAATTCAGGTAATTAACAATGATGATGACTTTTCACATGTTGCGATTTTAATGTTTGTTCACATATTTCTTAGCATGGAATATCATTTTTATTATTATCTACATCAAATTGACATAAAAAATACTTTCCATAATTGAAATATAGTTGAGTATATTTATATGATAAAACATTATTTTAATTGGGTTGTATATAATACATAAAATTTATACATGATATACTGGATGATATATAGATTGATGCAAGATTCTATGAGTTGGAATATCTAGTTTGATTATGATATTAGAGATTTTTTTTCAGGAACATTTATATTAATTTTTTATATAATTATATTGTAAAATATTTATTTTAGTTTTTGATAATTTTATATGGATCAAAATATTCATACCAGAAATCATATCCCAACACCCTATTCTGTATAGATGTTCTTGGGTAAATGGACCTCGATGGTTTACATGGGTGAAGCTTAAAAAATTTGTATGAAAATATGTAGATAAATATCTAATCATATATTTTGAATTATTTAAGACACTTAACATGGTAATTTAATTATTTGGTATGTTACGTAGAGATGAAAAAGTTGTAATTTCCAGTGGTACCTAACACAAGGCAATAAAATATATGGTCTATCAAACGATTAAGAATGGATGTATATAGTTTCCAATGCATCCACCATATGATATATTTGGTATTCTAATTTGTTTAGGTAACCTTATATCACATATTCTCTAAGAATAACATGTAGATATCACCAAATCCTTGTGCGAGTAAATATATTTTATTGAATGATATCATTAATTACAAAAGAAGGAATCATGTTTTATTATTGGACATTTGAGGAGAGGATGGTATTTACGAAATGTTTATATATATTCTAATTAAAAAAATTATTGATACAATATGAAATATCAATCATATTACTTGTTTTTAGTATCTAGTGGATATTTGAGTAGGAATAGTTCCAAACAAGAGAAAATAGTACATTATTAAATTGATGTTGAGTACATTACATCCAATAAGGATGAAAAGGAAGTTATTTATTTGAATTATATAATTTCTAAAATATGGGTTTCAACATATTTACTGGGTGATTCTATAACATCCCTTATCATTATTACAAAAATAAACACAATTTATTACATAAACATGCACTAAAGACAACTCTGAGGATTGACAAGTCTAGTGTCTTGGGATATTAGGAAAATTACATAACAAAATCAAACATTAAATAAAAATTAATTTTCGAAAAATATATTTTACAAGACCAAAACATTCCATCATACTTATCATTTCATGGGATAACTTGAGGACATTCATAATAAAAGGGTGACCTAAAAAGCCTATTTTGGGAGTATAAAATGTGTTACATGATGAATAAAATACATGTTTTTCAATAGGCATATCAATGGAGCATAGAAGAAACATGAACATAATGGCATACCATAGCATGATTATCATAAAATTTAAATGTGGAAAAAATATACAACGCGATATTAGCTTGATTCAAGGCTCATTGCACATCGTTTACCACGAGTAAACCCTCTTTCCACATGAATTAGAATGAGTAAACCCTCATTAATGATTAATAATCAAGAGTAAACCCTCATTGCACAAGAATTATCATGATTAAACCCTAATTTTACATGTCTTATCATGATACTAAACATTATCAACTGCTTTGGAGCACTATTAGGGTACACCTTTTATGAACATTTCATTTAATGAATAAGTGTTCCACATGGATCATATAACGTGGAATCATTCAACATCATATGTAATTCCACAATTAAGGAATGTGGAATACATACATGTAAGTAACATTTAATATTTATATTTGTGTAATGGTTAATAACATTGATAGATAAATTAGTTTTTTATTCAATACACAATGATTTTGGATTGGAAAATCACAGTGAAATTTTGGCAGCATTACATCATGGCATAAAAGTTCATAAAAATGGATGATGAGAGATGAAGGGGTATCTAATAAAATAAAAATGAAATAGAAAGTAATGGGTTCAAATATACACATGTCCGAAAACATTGAATTTGTAAATATAAGGTATAACATAATAAACAAACTTGAAGAATGAAGAGAAATGAAATTACTCTTACGATATTCTAGAATGTTAACATGTGTACATGGGAGGATTTAATTAGAGTGATAGAAGACTATAATAATTAAAAAAAATAAGGATGGATGTATGGGTGGGGTTCTAAATCATACCCAAAAATGTTTTAATTGAAAATAAAATGGTAAAACAATATAGGGAAATTGGGATAAAAATGAGAAAGTAAGAAATCCATTATGGAATTTTGGCATGGAAACTGTTGTTCATAAAGGATCATATGGGGGATTGATGAGAGTGAAAGGAATATCTCACCATATGTACATAAAATTTAATTTATGGGGGTTGTGGAACATCATTACACAACATATAAATATGGACTTTAAGATGCATAATGTAAAAGAGAATCTTTATTGGAAATGGGAAAAGTGAAATCCATTATGATCATTCGGCATAATAATGCCTTAGATAAAGGTCAAAATGAGATAGGATAAATAATCCCTCTATAAATTAACATCAAATGGACTGTAATAGAATGATTATAAAATAATCACATTATAATAATTCTAAATTACAAGAACTACATTCATATAAGAAGCACGTATTTGAATTGAGGAGAGGAATGTAAGGATACATTACAAGGATGTGTGATCCCAAAGGCTTGGGAGAGGCTTCTTGGGAGCTTAGGAAAGCCTTTGGAAGACTATAGAGAGTATGGGGAAGATGTTGGTAGATCACGAAATGGTTTGAGTATAGAAGAATGAGAGGTTGGGTGGGTTTATATATGATATGATTGGGGATTCTTTAATATTTAGGTTTTCAGAACTACACATTAAATTAACGAAAACCACAAAATATACCATGGTTTTTACCAATTTTTTCTACCCCATGGATATATTTATACAATATTTTATATTTAAATGTGATGAACATATTTATATACTATGATTTCTTATGTAGATGTATGTCAAACTCTTAATAAATTTTTTTTAAAATTTTAAAATATTTTATATGTCTTGTAGGGTCAAACAAGGCATTATAAAATTATTCAGTCAAATCTAAAATCCAAATATGTTAAAGGTAAAACAGTTTTTGTCTGAATATATATTTTATATTATTTTATTACACCACTATTTGTTCATTATGATTTTATAAAACTCATTATATATTTATTCGGTATTTAATTTTTACCCAAAAATGTGACTGTCTCAAAAAATTATTAAAAATTCACTGTTGGATAATTTTGATGTCTTGATTCATAAAATAATATTTATTTTATGTAAATAATTTTATAAAAATGTGAATTATTACTTATAAAATAAAAACTAACATTTACTGAAAATTGATGGGTTTTGAAAATACTTTTTTTAACCTTAAAAAAATTACATTCGATATAAAAATTATATATCTATTTATTATTCTTAAAATTAATTTCTTAATAATAAATCAATGATATATTAGTTATCTAAAAAATTTGTTAATTAATCCAAATAAATTTTTTAATTAGGCCTACAATTTTCGTTTTATCGTAAAAATATAATTTCTATCAAACTGAATACATTATATTATATAGAGTAACCAGAGTAGTTATAACAATGCATTATAATTAAATTGAGTTTTCTTATAACACTTTGATAAAAAATTTATTAATAAAAATATAGTTTAATGTAATAATTTATATATTTATGAAAAGTATCATTTTACCCTAAAAATGAATTTATCTAATTCATTGTATTTTTATGAAAATCAATTTTCATAAATGAGTTGAATGAATACGACTTTTATTTTTAAAAGGTATTATATAAAAAAGTAACTAAAGACATATTAAATAACCCATAATAACACCCACATAACACCTAATGGTAATGTGTTTGATGATTAAAAGCTCTTGGGGAGGCTATGATAATATCTCTTGAGTGGTAATATCTATTAACTCCCACTTTTCCCATATGCAATTATATTTAAGCATAACATGTTGATGCTTGGATTCAGATTGGTGAATAGTGAAGGCCAGTGACGCTACGTCCTTTATGAAATCCAAAAAATGAGCTTTGTATCTCTCAAGTCTTCTACATATAGCGATCTATTCCATTTTTTGTGTCGAAAGGATTCTTCTTAAAACCCCTAATTTTATATATGTCATGTGGTCACTATTCAATGGACATATTATCAGTGGTAATGAGAAAAAATAGTCATTTAAACCCAAGTGGATAAAATAAATAAATAAAATGCATGTTTTTACTATATCCATGATAAATTTAATTAATTAAATTAAAGTGAAATTTATACAGGAATTTTCAGGTCATTTCAACCTTTTCCCTTCAGAAATTTCATCCTCGATTGATTTGAGTAACTTCACCTCATCACTTCATTTTTTTACCTCGTTTCTTCTTCAAACTTGTGGTTTCCGTACCACACCTTGATTAGGGGCATTGTCTTATTTCATATAACTTTTTCCTTATGATCTACAAACCTAGCCATATTTTTTTCATAGGATAGGCCATTCTCCAATGGTACCACCTCTAAATTGACTATATGTGATGGGTCAGGTATGTACGTTCTCCAAAGTGACACATGTAATAAATAATTTACTTGATATAGGTTCGGTGGGAGTGCAAGTCGATAAGATACTACTCTAATGTAATCAAATATCTTAAAAGGTTTAATGTACCTTGGTAAAAAACTCATAACTCTCTTCCACGGTGATATGTATAGGAGTACCATGTCTCTAACATCAAAATCTATCACTCATAGACAATTATCATCACACCTCTTTTATTGAATATGCACATCTTTGATGTGATGCTGGATGATATTATCCTTTTCCACTATTTATTGCACCATTTCTGTACCAAAGAGTTTTCATAGCACAACATCATCCCAACATGCCGGTGTTCTGAACCTATTCCCATAAAGGGCTTCAGAAGGATCAATTGTGAAGCTTGAGTGGAAACTGTTATTGAAATAGAATTCAAATAGATGAATATACTGATCCCATATTTCATTGATTTCTATTTTAAATCATATAAACATATCCTCACATGTTTGGAAAATCCACTCATATTGGCCATCAGTTTTAGGAGGATAAAAAATACATAAGATCCACTCAGTATTCAGAGTGTGTTGGAGACTCTTCTTGAACATAGAGGTGAATCTTGGATATTGATTAGATACAATCGATAGTGGTATCTATGATTCTTTTCAACTTCTCTGATGTATATAAGTGTTAGTTTATCCCCTAAAAAATCCTCTGGAATTGCAATGAAGTGTGCAGTCTTTGTAAGATGATCCAAAAATTCCTAGATAGCATTGTTTCATTTTTATGTCTTTAGAATTCCAGTGATAATGTCCATTGTTATTTTATCTCATTTACATTTTCTATAGGTAAGGGTTGCATCATCAACATAGACTTATTCCTCTCAGCCATCACTTTGTGACATACCAGGAATATTAATGTATACACAATAGTCTCATTCATCATGTTATCCCAACAATAACGCACTTGATGATATTGATACATCATTGTGTTTCCTGGGAGAATGGAAAGAATTGAACTATGTGAATCATTCAAAGGATCATTCTTTAACTTTAGATTTGATGGAACACATAGTATTGACCCAATTCTCAAAATTCATTCTTCAATAACATTGAACTATGAGGATTTCTTGTTTCTGATAAGTTCCACGTATTCTAAATTCCCACACCATCCATTTGAGGATCCATTATCCATTCCAAAAGAAATGGTTGAGAAATCATTTGTGAAATGATTGATGATTTCCCCCTCTTTATGATTCACATGTCCATCTTCATCAAATTTAAAGATGATTTGTTCCTTTTCAATTATCCAAAATGTTATAATTCATAGGCCCATTCTTCATAGATCATTTGTGACCATGTTTTCTTTACTAGGTTGGTAATAGATTGAGAATTCATAGTATTTTATCAACTCTATCCATCTACATTGGTTCATATTTATCTATTTTTGTGTTAATATATACTTTAGGTTTTTGGGATCTGTATATATTTTATACTCCCCCCATAGAGATAACGCCACCAAATTTTTAAAGCAAGGATCACTACATCGAACTCCAGATCTTCCATGGGATAGTTTTCCTCATGAATATTCCACTTCCTTGAGGAATATTCAATGACATGGTTTTTTTCATCAAATCCCATCAGAGTGAGACTTATAAAATTATCAAGAAGAAAAATTTCCACAAAATACAATAAGTGGTGAAACATTTATAAAAGTTTTTCCAAAACGATTTAATATCATTACTATTGGGGGATAAATGTTTATAGAAAAAATATAATATTTACTAATAGGACCTGAATTTAAATACATTACAACATAAAATAGTTGTAAGTAGTAGTCACATTTAATTCATTCATCATAATCCATCATTGTTTAGTACTTGTTGTGATCCCTTTATCAGGGATATTGTTGATGCTCATCCGTATTTTTAGCCCTTAAAATTGAGCACCATCATGGGTAATTCCTTAATTCTCCACATTTATAGAATAGAACTATGTAATTTTCTTTAGATGGAAATATGTTTCCATCCATCATTTCATCCATTCTTTCATAGAAATTTTATATTTTTTGATCTTCATTTCCAAACTTAAAACATATACAATTTTCTTTGTGACATTTCCCTTGGTTCCTCTATCCACAATTGTTACAAGATAGAAATTGGGTGTTCTTTCCATTATAAAACATAGATGAGGAACTTTCATGACATTACATCTCCCTCTTCCTAGATTTCCTAGGGAATTCAACAATGTGAAAAATGTTAATCGTGGTATTTGATAGCTGGTTTGGTATAATCAAGATATGTCCTACTTGATCCCACGATAGAATGGGAATCTCACTAAAACATTCATCTCATTTCCCTTAGCATTAGTTGATAGACATTTTCCCCATATTACCTTCCATTAGATAGAATAAAAGGTAAAATTATGGATGATTATTTTAAACATTTTGACACATAAACTAGAATATAATGACATTAAATAGAAAACATATAAATTACATTTATCCCCTTAACATATAAATTTATAGGCTTCAATATATCTAATCTACGATACATCTCCAAATGTATATTCTAATGGTATATTTATTCCCATAATAATAGTTCATATTGTAATCATGAATTTACGAAATCATATCCCTTGGGAGTGTCGAACAGAGAGTGCAGAAATACCCATTTTCATGCCCCAGTTCCCATTGAAGACTATCTCAAAGTGAGTTTTTGGGTTACACCCATATATGCATATATACCAGAGCCACCTCTACTTATTCGTATCTATAAATGGATGTTTTCTCTTGATAAACCACTTACTCTATTCTCAACAAAATTTTGGACGTTTATTTCTTGATAAACAACTTACTCTATACTCAAAAAATTATACGGATTATATATTTTTATTATACTTATCCTTAAGGCTTTCACTGGGGTTTTATAATCCTAAACCCAAAAATAACTAAACAAACAATCTTATACCAACTATAACAAACCTTATATTTATTACACTCATAAACCTGATTTATTACATAAAGATTCACTTAAGAAAACTCTAAGGATTGAGAGGTATAGTGTCTTAGAAAATTAAGAACATTACATAAAAAATTAAAACATAAAATACCATATATTTATAGAAAAATTATTTAACATGAACACAACATTAATTCATACTTATTATGGCATGGGATAACCTTAGGACATATATACAAAAAGGGTGAGCTATAAATCCCAATAAATGAGTAAAAAAGATATATTACGAAGAATATAATACATACTATGAAGTAGGAATATCAATGGAAGAAAATATAAAAATTAACATTAAAGAACGATATAGAATTAATATAAAAACATGGAAATGCGGAAACAACAGACAATATGATAATATCTTGATCCAAGACTCACAGCACATGGATTACCCGATTAAACCCTCATTGCACAAGAATTAACATGTGTAAATGATCATTTCATGTGAATCAGAATTAGTAGACCCTTATTTTACATTAATTTTATTGATTAATCCTTTATTTCACATGTAGTATCATGGTACTAAACAGTACCCAATGAATTATAGTTCTATTAGGGCACACCCTTTATAATCATTTCATTTGATGCATAAGTGTGCCATATGGATCATATAATGTGGACACATTAATCATCATATGTTATTCCACGATTATGGAATGTGGAAGACATATATGTACATAATATTCAATTGTTATATGTGCATAATAGTGAATAAATATTATAGTTAAATGGTTATGGTATTCATTACACAATGATTTTGGATTGAAAAATCGTGGTGCACTTTCAGAAGTATAACAAAGTGACATAAGAATTCATAAAAATGTATGATGAGAGAAAAAGGGGTATCTATTAATATGAAAATGAAAAGGATATTAATAGGGTCATATAGATAAATATCCCAACACATGGAATTTTGAAATAGATGAAGTAACAGAATAAATAAACTTTAATAAAGTGGAAAATCGAATAACTCATAAAAAATTTCAGCATGGTAACTAATGTACATGGGAGGTATTAGAGATAGAGAGAGAGGTCTCTCATCATTAAAACATCAGAAGGCCATTATGGAGGAGGTTTGAAATAATACCAAAACATTTTTAATTTAGAATAAATGGGTATAAAAACTTAAATTGACTTGTTGAAAAATAAAAATGGATGAAATACCTTACCTAATTAATTTTAGATTGGTAATTGGTGTGCATAAAGGATCGTAGGGGATATTGATGAGAAAAAAAAAAGAAGATATCATCATATATAAATGAAATGGAAAGTATGGGGTCATGAAAAATAATAATCCAACATATAAATATGTAACTTAAGAAGCATAATGAAAATGTGTAGCTTGAATGGATATAAGAAAATCGAAATCCCTTAAGAAATTTTGGCATAATAATGGCTTAGGCAAGGGTCAAAATTAGGGAAGACAAATAAATCATCTGTAAAAGAACATAAAATGTACAGTAATATAATAATTATAAAACAATAAAATTATAACAATTTGAAATTACAAGAATTAATTTCCAATAAGATTCTTGAATTTGAATGTAGGAAAAGGAAGTGACCATCCCTTACAAGGAAGTGTGATCCCAATGGCTTGTGAGGGGATTCTTGGGAGCATAGTGAGGCTTTGGAGTATAATAGGGATAATGTTAAAGTTGTTTTTTGATCTATAAATGGTTTGAGTAAATAGTAATTGTATGTTTGGTGGGATTATATAGGAAATGTGAATGGATTCTTTGTTATTTTGGTTTTGGAAAATGCACCTTAAACTAATCAAAACATCAAACCAACCCATGGTTTCAGAAAAATGGGAGATGTATATAATATTTTATATTCCCATGGGGAAAACATATTAAAATATTAGTCTTGATTATGTTGAGGGGAGGCACACTCTCAATGAAATCATTTTAAAATGATAAAAATATTTTATAAGTATTTGAGGGTCAACTAAGGCACTATAAAATTAATCAAAAATTATAAAATCACAATATTTTAATATTAAAACATATATTGGATTAATATTAATTTTATTGGCTGTTTATTCATTAGTATTTTTTCACTATGATATCATAAAACAAATTATATATTTATTTGGAATTACATTTTTAACAAAAAAATTCAACTATCTCAAAAAATTATGAAAAATTCCCCCATTGGATAATTTTGGATTCCTGATTGAAGAATAATATTTATTTAATATAAATTATTTTATCAATATATGAATTTTCAATTTTAATATAAAAAATTAAAATTTACTGAAAATTGATGAGTTTCAAAAAAAAGATATTTTAATCATAATAAAAATTAAATTTGACCTCATAAAAAATATACAGTCATTTATTATTCATTACAGTAATTCAATTATAGTATTTTTTTTAAAATATTAATTAATTCAAAATTTCATTAATTCATATGAATAAATTGCTTAATTAAAAATAAAATTTCGGTTTTATTGTACAAATATTATTCCTAACAAACCGAATACGTAATATTTTATAGAGTAAAAAAAGATATAATCATCATTTATAATTAAAAAGAGTGTCCTTATGAAACTATTATAAAAAAATTATTAATTAAAACATAGTTAAAAATAATAATTTATATATTTCTTAATGGTATCATTTTACCCAAAAAAGTATTCTATTTAATTCATTATATTATTATAAAAAACATTTCTCACAAAGGAATTGATGGTATATGACTTTTATTTATAAAAGGGATTACAAAAAATGTATGTAATGCCTTGTTACATTACCATTTATAACTTCCTCATAAGACCCAATGGAATGGTGTGCAATGGTGATAAACTCTTTTGGAAGCTCATATAACATTTCTCGGGTGTCAATCCATATTAACATCTACTTCTCATATAGTCGATTCTGTTAAATATTAATGTGTTAAATCATGGAAAGGGATTGGTTAATAGTAAAAACTAGCGACACTACATCATTTTCATGCTATGAAAAATTATCTTCATATGGATTGAGTCAACTATATGAGGACATTATTTCCATTATTTCTGTCAAAAAGTTTATTTTTAAAAACCTTAATTTTATATAAGTCGTGTGGTCATTGTTGAATTATTATATAATAAAATGTAATGATAATTGAAGTTAATTTAATCCCAATTGATTAAAATAAATAAGTAATTAATTGTTTTTCTATATATATAATATATTTAATTAAATCAAATAAAGGTAATTTTAGTCATGAATGTTTGGGTCGTTAATGATTCATATTTACTGTTATAATAATGCACGCATTTATCAGGATAAGAAACCCAAATCCCTAAAAAGGACCCAACAATATTTTGAAAATAAAATCTCATTTGAGAGAATTTTGATAATGGTGATGTATATGTGAATTAAATAACAAAAAATGAAAATTTATAAGATATAATAAATACATTTTTTCAATAGAATCAACCTGAGGGTTTTATAGAATTTTAGGGAGTTAAATAACATGATAGTTTTTTTATGGTTGTAATTGTATTTGGTAGTTATAAAAATATTATAACATGCATTTATCATTCATTATTGTGTGATTCATTTTCTATAACAAGAAAATTCAAATGATAATATCACCATAAAAATTTGAGTTTTTATTATCCCTAATTATTGGTTATCAAAGAGTATAATGGGTTGTGATGATTCGTTAATGTTGGAATGAATAAAATATAGTAATCATTGTAATTTTTTTAAAATGATCTAGGTTTTATGTACTGATGAGATAATTTTTAATGAATTATTATTGATATTTTCCTAAAGATTCATATATTATGTAATCTCTTATAGTCATTGATATACTAGTGATGCATACTTATTATCAATAACCACTATGTAGGGATTATGGGATACATTTATTTTAGACATTCATACATTCATAGCATTATTATGTATGTCAAAAGTGTCATAGATTATCAATGTGTAATTGGGTATGTTATTGTTCATGACTTCTGTTGTAGTACAACTAATAAATGTTACGTTCACTTGTATGAAGAGTGAAAACATTTCCACCATGACTGAATATGATATGAAAAAACAAGTCTATTTATAGGTGAGTCACATAAGATGTGTTTATCTACATATATGATGGACATGTGATGTAATCAACTAATTTAAGAATGAAATTTGATGTATTCATTAAATTAATTTATATCTTTTTCGTAATATCCATAGAATATTAAAAGTAATATTCTAGTTTGACATTATTCCATGTCTAGTCATGAATAACTTTTATGGGTAATGATATAATTATGTTATTTATATCATTTATATTATATATCTAATGGTAGACTTATTCATATAGAGATATAATTTTTCATGAGGGATATCATACCAGATCCATTAGTATCTTTACTAGTACAAATGATTTACTAGGGATTTTAAATATTTTACATTTATGAAAAAGGGATATAATATTATTGTAAACTCTATAAGATTTCATTGGGATAAAAATATGTCCATATGAATTGGATTTTGTTTTTTAATTATTTTAAAAAAATAAATAGACAATGCCTAAACAATATTAAAAATTATGTTTGGATGGATTCCCAATGAGTTGTGAGGTTTTACATTATGACTTTATAGGATTTGGGAAAAGGTAAAAAAATTATAGGATTTTTAATTAAATCAAATAACTCATATTATGTGATAGTATATATATTATAATATGATATTTCTGAATTTATATCACACCATATAGTATGTGTGTTCCATAAATATGTATATAATGGTTTAGTTTCATATATCATATTCTATGATTGGATTACAACATTACATGCATTTGATTCATGTAATTATCATGTCAATCCCACATGGATTACTTGATTTTTAAAACATTAATAATAGAACAATAAAGGAATGAATATCTATTAAATTAGTTAAATTGATTTAAACTAACAAAGTGTGTGTCAATGGTGATATTTTATGAATCCTATTACAATCGATAAATTATTTTTTGAAAACATTAGATGCAGAGGATTATAAAGGAGAATATTTTTCCTCATTCATTGGAAAGGAAAGTGTTATTCTAAGGTATCTATATGATCATTAGTTTCATGTAAAATTTTCATATGAATGCTATTATCTTGATCATTCTTCATCTCTCCTAGTAAAAGTGGTAGAACACCTTCATGTGTGGTAAGAATCCAAAAGTTGGGAATTGTGATCAGAATGATAATTCCCCTATATGGTATGATATATTTCAATAAATTTCAGGAACATTGTCAAGAGTTATCTGTCACATAAAGTAGTTATATTTTTATTCTTTTCGATTATTTTATAATCTTAATCATTTAAATTTTCATGTTTAATTCCATTAACATGGATATTAAATTTTAATTGGGTTTTCTACAATAATTTCATTGTTTTTCCAGTGTATGACTTTGTAATATTTCACACAATCTTTTTGCAGATAGGCATTGAAACATAGTGATATTATGATGCTTGGTGTATTAGTTTAAAATTATAAAATATAATAAAGTTATTAAGTTACACATATTTTTATTCATTCAGGAATAGTTGAATAATATTTATAACAGGTCCTAGATAAAGAATCTGTTAGAACCATTGACTTTAGAATGTATGTTTTACACAAGGTATGACATAATTTTTGTTGGACTGAGCTATTTTTGAAAATTTATGTTGTGAAAAATGAATGAAATAATATGGATAATTAATTTTATTTATTTATTTTTTATGATGTCTCATAATTTTTCTTTAAATATAATTCTATAATGTTTGACTCAAGTTTGGACACTAATCCATGGATTCCTAGGAGCCATTATAGAAGAGTTTAATTTAAAAATTATGACAGATCAAGATCAGATTGAGGATCGTATACCCACGAAAGTCGAGGATCTCTCCATCTAAAAATATGTGAATTCATTCTTCATCAATTTTAAATCAAAATCATTGTAGGATGTTTGTTTTTATAGGATTTTTTTATTATTTTTCAATATCTATAATGAATGTGAATGAATCAACCAATGGATTGATTTGTGGATTGCCCATTTTTCTTGATGAGTTAGATACGGTTTTTTTGGGAAAAATACATTGTGGTTATTTTCATTAATTTGTCATTAATAATTATATTAACAAAGAATGATTGTCTACATGATCGTTAACCAATAACTATTCATGATGATGGATTTTTGTGATTTTCTACCCAAATTCATTACCTCACCCAAGATTTATCAATTAGACTGTGGTTTGAAATACACCAAAAAAATCAATTTTTTCTCATCATTATCTTAGAATGGCGATTAAATATTTTTTATCTGAGCATGGGATGACAATAGAGTGGTGCGACGGTGGAAGCCACATTGGATATGAAGATTTAGATACCTGCTTTTCATATTATCGTCATTATACACTTGATGACACATGTGGATAATTCATGAATGAAATTTAATGGTTCAATGATTCTGATTGATGATTATAGGACTCTATAAGTCATGATTCCATGTTTTATAGTGTGGTGAGATGCATGATCAAGTGCAAGAGCAGTGACTAAAGATATGTGAACCATGTCTAGATTTCTAGAAAATACATAGACACACATCATGTAATCTGGGATTACATAGAATGTGAAACCCTCTCAAAGGTGGATAGGGTTCTAAGAGGATGATAATATTCATATGGAATGTGACAAGGTAATTCATATTGTGACCCCTCGGTGACAACGCGTTGTGTACCTAGGAGGATATAAAGACATGAGATAGTGAACATGTTATTTGGACCACTGTTTACGCCCATATAGACATGGACTACCTAGATTCAAAGGATATTATCCATGTAATGATACATGAGAATAATTACATAGGTAGAAGTACTCCATGTACTATTATAAAGACACTATCACGGTCCGTTTGACATGGGTCATACTTGTTGCTGATGGATCACACCATGTACTTCTAATACAAGATTTTTACTCTATTATTTTGAACTTTTTTCCTTTCTAATGTGGAAAATTGTTTTTTGGTTTTGATCATTAAATTCATATTGTCGGGGGTTATAATAGCTACATTTCCTTCATATAGGATTTTTTTATCTTCTATAAGTCTCATTGGATAGAGTTGTTGGAATTCATTAATGTAGATCAGAGTGAGATCCTCTATTCAAATTCAATACCTGGGTTGAGTTCTTTGTATTTCCATGACCAAAACTACATGGTATCTAAACATTTACATAACAAGTTAATCCGAATTCACTTGTTGGTATACCCCGTAGCCTTGGTAGTCATATTCCTCTATTTATATTTCCCTCCATACATCCAATGTAGACTGCTAATGGTGAAATCTGACTAGAACTACGTCTCTGATAGATTTCATCAGCACTATTTGACTCATGTAGTGGGTTTCCCATGTTTTACTTTATTGAACCATTATAACTGAATCCAATTCTAGAATTATTGTTGTGACTTTACCTTGTAACCTTGTGTCTTTGTTCAGTATATCTAGACAATACTATTATATATGATGTAGAAATATACATTTTAAAAGCTAACAATTACTCCAAATTTTTGCAGTTGTTGATTTTTTGGATTTCTACTGGGTATTGTTATAATCACCCTTGAATCAGATCTTCTTATATATGTTATGCCTTTTAGAGATAATAGACCATTTGTTTGGGTACCTAGTGGACAACGAAGAGGTGGATCTATTTGGGGCTAGATAGAGTACAGTCTATACTGGTGTTTCATCGGACACACATCCCAACCATTTGAGTATGTTGGACAACACATTCTAGATTTGGATGATCTTGTATTTAGATCCTTTTTTGGATTTCAAATACTTTATCATTCCTCTATTGTGGGATTAAAGTTTTATTTTATCATTTTTTAGTTTTTTTATATTTGAAAATTTTATGAGATTGGATATGTATGCTTCCGTACATATACTTAAGGACAATTCCACTGATTTGATTGAAATGCCTTATTGGTTCAATTCATCATCCCTTGGCCTCATGGAGTCAGCCCTAAGGTAGTTTCATCTTGATCATCATCGAGATATGTTGTGATAATATGGTATCATATATTATACCTATTTTAATGTGTTGTGAAACTGCAAGGGTTTTGGGTCAGAGATTGTATATTCCATTAACAAGATACGAGGTTTAGTTTTTGAACTAATGAAACAATGTTAAATTGTTTGTTATATGGCTCTCAAGATAGGGTATCCAATATTGGTGAGGCAGCCAACATAAAAATTCTTCAAGACCAGGATATCCTTCTTGTTGAATTGGTATATATACAAATTGGTTATAGGTAAAACATTAGTTCAAAAATCATATATTAATGGGTTGTGGTTTCTATATATTTCTTGAGTTAGTTATCTATACATTATCATTGAATGTGTGACAAAATAACAACATTGAATATACCTCTATGATGATAGTCATCTAGGGTTTATTGATAGATTTAATATGAAAATTAGATTATTTAAGGGTTTTTTTTCAAGTACCCAGTCATAATGTTATTTTCTAAAGGTGGGAAGCATTATGTGCCACCACTTATTGAATAGTGTATGGATCTTTTCATTGATAAGGGATATGATTATCTGTTGGTCAATAAGATGGATTTTTATTCTAGGAAAATAGATATTATGTATTTTCTTTGCATGTGATGTGTGTTCCATTGATGGTAATTTCTATGTTTTTGTTATGTTACCAACCATGATGTGTACGATGATTGAATAGAGAGAGGGGTCTAGGTTTTCGGTGAGTCATGTCCCCAACAAATCAAATAGTTTTTATTGTGACAATTTTTCTATGTGGAGTATGAGTTGAATCTAGTTTTATTGGAAGATGACACAACTATACTAAGCGTTAATTATGGGTTTCAGAGATTAATGAGTTCTTAGGGTCTATCGTGGGTCAACACCCCTTCCCAGATATTTGAAGACTGGCCAGAACCAATGATGTGGATATTCAAAAATGACGAGACCATTCTCTAACATTGGTCCAGGTGGGAAATATTTTGTCATGGGTGATATAAGGAAATATTAGCACAAAATTTTAATGTTTTTATGTGAAATTTGATATACAAGGAAGAGGGACAATTACCTCATCGAGAGGAATTAATGAGACGTGATCCAAAAATATGAGGGAGATTTAGAACCACCCAATGAGGACAGTTTCATGGTTAGGTTTATGAAATTTTATGACTTGACTCATTGAGGTTTTGAGATGTTCTACGTTGTTAGAGGAAGTCATTGTTATTTTAAAATGGTGGGATAGTTAATGAATGAGTTCCATGTAATGTGAATTGATGAAGGATTGAATATATTTTTTGGAATGGTGTGTCCCTTCACTACCCATATTAATGTTTTCAGTTGGTGTTATGAACCAATTTTTAATCATCAAATCGTTTCTATAAGACTTAAAAAAAGTAGTGGAAAAAAATTTCTTCAATGTTGTTCTAGAGGCTCTTGTATTGAGAATTAGTTATTTAATGATTCTAATATAGTTTTACCTTACCCTAGGTGGATATTGAGAGCATCACTTGGAAATCTTTCAATAGTAGATGTGGGATCCTTTGATGTTTTCCTCACAAGGTATTGGCTTCCTACCATCAATGCTAAGGTGGTTGATTTCTGTGAGAATAGTACTCATTGTTGTGTTTGGGATGTAGTTTTCAATGATTAATAAAGACTGATCCCAGTCATGGTTGGATATGATCATATATATGTGGTTACAACAAAGACCTTATCAACTGAGTAGTATTACTCTTAGTGTGGTTAATGCTATGATAATTCTATTCCGGTAATTGTGGAAGAGTATGAAGGCATATTTTATGAGGACATTCCATTTTTAACTCACCATTGAGAGTTTTTTTCTATATGGACTTTTACGAAGGATAACTCCACATCTGCACTAGTAGTTTCTATGACCCTATGTAACTATGAGAGATAGTGGTGCAGTTGGGGGATTCTGTAGAGTACTGACTTCATAAGACCAAATGTCTATTTTCATACAATATTGTATTGTTCTCTTGGGAGGTGGGTGGGATTTTGAGGTTTGTTGTGGATTGGTTTGCGCTAGGATAGTTTAAATGAGGCAATTCATCCATTATTGAGAATTTATTATCTCTTCACCCAGTGGATAGAGGTATGGTGGATCTCACATTGGGCCTTAATACAGGTTATCACCTGCTCTAGTAGGGGAGAATAATAAGTTGATTTCTAAATATATTCATTTATTATGAGTTGGAAGAGATACACTTTGGTGAGTTTTATTTCATAACTGTATCATTATACTTATTGAACGGATCCATAAAATCTTATTAGATTAGATTGTGGAATCCTTTATCGGTGCAATCCATTTGTCCTCTGTCTCTGAATAATCTTATGTGAGACACTTGAGGATGGTAGAGGATAGTATTTGAGATCACTAACTCAATCAACTTATCATGAAGTTGTAGATTTAGATGTGATATGTCCACATCCATTTATTTTTCATCTCGATGGATGGTGTGATAGTGGAATATGTGAAGGTAGATGTATTGATTTCTTGTGAGCCACCCAAAAGAGTTCCTACAGTGCATAGTCTCCATGAAGTGGAAAGATACTATAGAAGGACTATTCCCGATTTATCCAGAGTGGAAGCACACGAAATATATTATACCAAGATGGGGTTATCCTTTCGCGATGATGAATATTTTCTATAATTTATTTCTATGGTTGATGGATAATTTAATGAGTGATCCCGTCTTATTATTTCCAAAATAGTGTGTCAAGTATGTAGTGCTATGCAATGAATCATGGACTAGACTAGGTTGTGTTCTTGTATAGAGGTATTTGGTTAGTTAATATCTTTCAAATTATTTGATATTGAATGTATAGAACAACCTGCCCCCTGATCTTGACATAGAAGTGGTATGGTTCACACTGAAGATGTGGTGACACTACCAGAAGGGGATTTAGATAACCATTATCTCCAGCTATAATATTATCATGTATATAATTTCATAGAAGTATAATAATTTAAATAATTGGTGATGTATAAATTTTCCCCAGGACTACGACCTGATGATTTTCTATACTCTTGGGAAGTGGAAGTCGGTGGAATATTCTCTTAGTATGATATATTGTTCATAGTTGTTGGTAGAGGTGTTAGAGCAAATAATTTATTTTCAAGTTATTATTTTTTTAATGAGAAAGGAGTAGAGTACCTATAGTCGATTTTTGATACCCCTTCAGTTATTCAATGAGTTTGGGTGGCCCAACTCTGGAATATAGATTAAGAGGTGTTGAATTATTTTGTATCCACTGGATAGATTTCTATTATGAGTTTTTTTATGGTGGGAATCCCTTCATTCTATATCCAAGGAAGAATGGTGAATTCGATCATTATATGATAATATGGGCTAAGGAGGTTTTATTCCCTTATATGGAACATCATGTATAGGGGAGTAAGTGTTAATATCTCTTATAATTCATTAGTAATTAAAAATATTTTAATTGAGTTTCTTTATTATATTATTATTCATTTAGTTTTCATTGAGTGATAACTGATATTATTTTTTGGACCAATCACGATACTTCTTCATTATGGAGGTATTCTATATTTATGGTATATTGTATCATATTTTCCCAACTACCACACACTGGTGCCCTGGATTAGTCAGTAACATTATGTAAACCATGCCTCCCCATATTCTAGAGGGTTATGACCATCAACAATGGTCTAATATTGATCAGGGGTTGACTACACCCTCCATTTATTTAATAGTAATACACCACCAGAAATAATAGAGTAATAATTGAAATTATATAACATAGCCAGAATAATATGAGAACCACAAGATGACCCAAAACTGGAATGACATTATAAAATCTATCTAGTTGATACATTATGTTTAAAGTAAGTTCTATATGTCAATATGTAATACCCAAAATAAATAATGAAACTGATAACTCGTCCAATAATTAACCAACAAAATGTATGGTACCCTCCACATTATCTTTCCCAAAAAACTCTATAATAATTGACCATTTCCAATAACATGTCCTATAATCATATCATCTAATTCTGTACTAATTATTCATCCCAGTTACGGTGTGAATACAACTCAGTATTCCACCATGAACAATGACTAAATCAGTATCCATAAAAAAAATTTGAATTATTTAATATAATGAAATAATTACAATGCACATGTAAATATTTATCACATTATGACTTAATCATTATTTAAAAACATAAACCATGAGGTTCCTATAGACAAATATACATCAATACCTGCTTCATATCATGCCAGAGACAGATTTAGTCCTATGTGGTATCATATCTCAATAACTTCATTGGATTTTTCCATATCCATAAGTATTCACAAGTGTAATCATATTTCTAAATTATATTATTACCACCTTCTTATTAATAGTTGAATTACCTTGTTACCATTAATACTTCACAAAATAGAATTATCATGTTCTAATTATGTACGAAAAAATGAATTACCATGTTCATATTCATAATTTATGCATTTGAATAACCATATTTTGAATCATTACACAAAATTGAATTGAAACACCACAAGATTTTGTGAATAAAGTTTTTTTAATTAAATGATCTTATTGATATTTTTCATTTTAAATCACACATTAAATAGTACTATATATATATATATATAAGAAAATAGTAATTAAAAAATTACATTCACAATGCACGATCTTGGCTTTTGGTATATGCTACATGAAATTGGTGTAAGTTATAAACAACACACGGTATCTATGAAGCTTCATTTTATTATTATATTTTTTTTTAAATATAACAATTATATCCTAGAAATTAAAATTAGCAATATGGTAATTAAAAACTACTTTTAAAATATAATTTATATATTTTTATATAAATAAATTATAATGATAATGTAATATAATTTTTTTTGTTAAGTCCTTTTTATGTTTAAAATTAATATTTTCTTAAATGAAATAATTTTAATAATCAAATTAATATCAGACAAATTTAAAAATTTAATAATTAAAAAATAAACTTCATATTTTAATTTAGATAGTATTAATTAAATTAGGGTGAATTTTTTGGAATTTTCTAAGGATAACCATTTTTTGATGAATAATGAAGTACTTCATTATTATTAAAAATAACCTTTTTATTTAAATTATTATTTATGATAAATTATATTTTAAATTTATTTTAAAGTCAAAATTGATCAATTATAAATCTATGAAAACAATTTAGGTCATTATAATGAATTTCATAATGAATTTGAATATGAATACTTAATAAAGTTTTTATATTCCTTATACATTAAAAACACCTAATTACATTCAGTATATATGAATAAAATTATTATTAATTTTCCCCCTTGTGTGAATTGAATTTTTATAAACACCAAATCAATCCATTTTAATTAGTATAATATTTAGTGTATAATTTTTTCAACTTAATTTTTTACCTAAGAGATTACAGAAAATGATTAAATTTAATCTCATTGATTGTAGTCAAATTTCGATTAATTATGCACTAAACAGTATTATTATGGTATCAAATGACATAAATACTTCTAAAAATTCCATTTTAATAGAATTATTTCGGCCATAAACCATAAATTATCTATTTATGTTTCTATGGAATGACTTTTTTAGTTTATGATGTCTGTAAACCTTACTGGTTATAAAAACATCTATGTGAGTTCTTTTCCGTCCCATTGAAGGCCACCACCTATTACACATCCTCATAAATCTAAAATCTATTAGTTTCAGAGAATATATAACCAATAAACTTCATAGAATTCCTCTATTTCTCCCAGAACCCTTTCTTTTGGAATAAGGAAATCCATGGAAGCTATTTGACACAAACCAAAAAGTGTCACCTGATTAAGAGGTAACATCGTCTCTCAAATACATTCATTTATTTTACTTATCCACCAAATAAAACCATATTTATTGTTTTATTTTATAAAAAAACTAGTTTCCTAAATGTGATAGGATGTTTTTATGTAAATAATTTAACCTACACCTACTCACAAGCCCATATAATGGGTAACGAACTTACTATTTCTGGATTTGTCAAACTACCACCTCAAGAAATGATGATTTCCCATATTTCCATTACCACCTATCTTGGTGGACATTATAAGGATATTTTTATATATATTATATTTTTAATTTATTTATTATTATTTAATTTGTGTTTCTAAAATAACATTATTCTATATATTTAATGTAAATATGAAAATTTCATTCGAGGATGTGTGGACTACCGCAACTTCAATGCTATATGATTCATTTATACACCACATTGATTGAATTATGGATTGAATTACAAAAAATATATGATATATATGACATCATAAATAAACATTAATAATGATATATATATATTCCTTTTAATATCTTTCTCTCAATATGATAATTAAACGAAATCAACATTTATGCATACATACGACCTATTGTCTCCATGAACAATGTCTTCCATTTCATAATTATAGATTATATAGATTATTATTATAATATATAATGTAAATAAATTATACTAATATCTGGATTTCCATTTTTTAATCATGATATAAATATTAGGACTTACAATATAACAAATTTAGACATATACAGAAAAAGAGAACATTACTCATTGTGAGACCTTAACATATGATGGTTTACAAGAGTGTAGTACAACATCATAGTAAAATAATATATTGTATTATATATAAGAATATGGTTCTATAAAATATTCTAAATTAGTTAATATTAAGTGTACTAGTTTTTTGAATAAGTACAACCAGAGTAAAGACACAAGGTAAGAGGATTGAATCTCACTTTTTATTTCTGTGAGTTACATTATTTATTCACCACCCATTCATTTCATGTAGAGAGTATAATAATAATTTATGTAAATTATGATTCTGTTAACTAAATATATGAGAATTTACATATCCATTTTGTCACTATATTTCCTGGGGTTTATGTTCCAATGTTACAAAATCGGTAAAATAGTTTTTTCTCAATTTGCCTTCTTTGAGAATCAAGTTTGGTTATGCACCTAAATTCTTTATCAATGTGTATATAATTAAAAATTACCTTATATATAATAAATTTCATTATTTTAATTAAATTTTATTATTTATGTAATTCTTTTTTCTAACATGTAGATTTTGATCCCATGTTACCAAGTAATGATATTTTATTGATACAATCACGTATATTTTTGAGATGGATAATGATTAGGAATCATTGAGGAAATATTAGGATCCATATCTCATGAAAACTCATCAGTTTACATCTCCTATTATTATTCAATATATATATACATTTATTATTACCATTTTCCACACATTTTTACTTAATATAATTAAGAAACATTATGTAATAAAATTGGATTGTATTTATCTATTTAGTTATAAATATATTTTATATCAAAAACAATGTTTTAAAAAACTATTCAATGATACTTGTTTATAATATTCATGGAAAAGGGATTTTAAATTTTTTTTGGTTTTTGAAATATTCCTTTAAAGGTTTTAAATTCTATATTGAAGGAAAAAAAATTTCTAAAAGGTTTTCAGTAATCTTTTTTAATTTTTCATGGAATACGGTATTAAAACAATTTTCAATCCTTATTTATATGTTTTAACGAAATTTTCAATGTAATGGTTTAAAGAATAAATAGTTATATATATATTTTTAAAAAACAAATTAATGGGGTTTAATAAGTTTTTTCAGGAATTATTTATCTATTTTCTAATTATTTTTAAAACATTGGTTTTCAAAATGATTCGTACATTTTTTATATGTTTTCATTGTGTTTTAAAACAGAAATATTTTTAAATGTTTTAAATTTTATTTTATATGTTTTAATGGAAAATGGATTTTGAAATTATTACATGTCTTCTTTTTATGATTTAAATGATTTTTTTTAAAAAAATTCATTTTCAAATGTTTATAAGTACTAAAAATAAAAATTCAATAATGAATTGTGTATTTAAACAAGAAACATGTTTCAAAGATATTTTAAATTTTTTATACATATATTGTGACAACCATTGCTGTTACACATTACCTTTTAGGAAATTATCTAAAGAACCCCTTCATCTTATTTCTAATGAATGGGTCAGGCTTAATGTCATAAATATTATGAATCCTTTTTCATTTTCATGGGTAATATTGTTTTGAAATCTACTTCTTTTCATGGGTTGTGTATATAATGAAATGATTGTTAAACATATCTTTTTTACACAAGTTATTATACGATAACAATTTTATACTACGGATTTAATTACATCAGTTATGATATGACTATTTAGGATCATGTGGAACATGTATGTATGATTTAATTATGAGTTGGGTGGGAACTATATCTTCTTCCTAAGAATTGGGGGAAGAGTTCTATCAAATTAGATAGAAATATATAGTCTTTGTAACGAACATTAACTACTAATATGGTCATGAGAGTGAACCATGATAACCAGGTTGGTAAGGAGAATCAACATAAAATACCAAGAGGGTATTCTGAGTGTTTCCTTATCTATAATATAAACCATATTACATTATAAAGTGTCTTCATAAATAGCTTTTTTTATTCATATTTTACGCTTTCATGGATTATGTACATTATTTTAATAAGATTCATTCATTATAAAATCTGAATATTTATTCCATGATTCATGTTCATGATATTTTATATGTAGGGTATGATATTCTATTTTTTATGATCATGTTTTCATACCCTTATTCTCATTATTATGCTTAAATATCTCTATTGTTTACCCTTTCTGAGCATTTGAGCTCATCTCTTTGGTATGATTGATTTCCCCATGTTATAAATCAATGTTTTAGGTATAATTACAATAGTTGGAAATTGGTATGAGATATTGTGAAGATCATTCACCAGGAAGAAAGATTTTTCCCATGTTTCCAATAATACTAAACTATTACGGTCCTTCAAAATGAATTTTTTATAATGTACTGAATATTTAATTAAAATTATATAATATGCCTCAATTTCAATCCATAGTCAATATAGATGGTATCAAATGAAATGTATAGTCAACATTTCAAAACTAAGATGATAAAACATTATTGTGATCCAAAAGTATATTTCTAAGGATTGTTCTAGGAATGTCCCTTGGGATAAGTATGACGTTGAGTTAACATTTAAGAAAATTTACTAGAATATTGGTTAATGACAGAGTGAGTGGTTCCATAGAAGTATATCCCTAACTAGATACTACATGTGGTTGTGGTTTTAGAATAGATGTACATAGGAGTAACAACTCCAATAATATTTTATAGTCCTAACTAAAGGTAATATGGTACATAATAATAAGAATTGCTGCATAACTAATATACAACTCCCGAGGGATTTTCATTGGGAAAAAATTCATAAAACAACACGAATTATTTAAATATGTGTTGGCTATGAATAACCTTGGATGAACCTAGTGTGTCATAGATTATGGATGTTTTAATTATTTATAAATCTTATAATTAATTCTTTTCATGACCATGTTGTTTTATTATATGATAAGTAATGATCACACTATGATTTTGGTTTTTGTCAATGATGGGAAATAGAAAGACTTGTATTAATATAGAATGTTATGGATAAATTTATGATGAGCAGTCGAGTGGGATTATAACTAGAGTGAAATCTATTGTTATCATTCCTAACAAGATTTCATGGAACATGATTAACGACGTGTAACATAACCAACACTAGAACTCAACAAGGAAGGGAAATAAAGACTTATATATGAGATTGTGTAATGGAGAACATATATTAAGTATATTTGATTTCTTTTATGTCATTAATGTGAATAAAATAACCTTAGTGAATGAATTATTGTAATTAGAATATGTTTTGACTATGGTAAATAGAGGGGAAATAATGTTTTTATAGGGGAAAATGAAGAGTTTGGTTAACAGAATTTATAATAATATTTGCCACTATAAGAAATCATTGAAGGTTATGTGTTTTAAATTTGGAATAAATGGTCATTATATAATTAAATATCTTATAAGGAAATCCCTCTAATATGTATCAGCATGGTGGTTTGAGTAATAGTTATAATAGTAATAACGACGACACTATATATGCAATTTGAAAGGAAAGATGTTTTTTTACAGTATGATGTAACATTGCTAGCTAAATAAGGATTACATGTAATATTTAATGATTTAAGGTATTGTTTTAGGAATTATGTTATGTGAAAGATAAAATATCTAATAATTGTTCATTTATGTTTTTCGCTGCATATTTAATAGAACATGTTGAATGGATCTGATGGAATAGAAAAGTTATATAATAGAATAGTGATATCCCTTGAAAACTAATGATTAAGGAAAAGATAAAATTTATGATACTTATGTTCTAATAATTTTTAGGGATAATGATATATGGGATATGAATAATTATGTTGGATGGTATTGATTATCTTTGAACTAATTAAGGCCTTTTAGACAAGTATTTTATCATATCATGGATGATGTTTCAAAATTCATGGATTTATGGAATATATCATGTAATATATGGAATTTTGAATCATTCATGTTTTCTAGAATTATGTTTGGTAATTTATGTTGTTACGATGCTTCAAGATAATTTTCCTAGAAGTAATTCCCATGTTTGGAATGGGACATCCAAGAGATACATTGTGTTTTATGGGGGATCAATGTTAACCTAATTTCATAAATATCAATATAATTATTTGTATTTCAATCTTTAATAAGGGTTATAAAGTTAACCATTCATGAAAATTTTATGTTAAACTAAAGACGTAGTATTTATGAAAATGAGTTCGTATTGAAAACCATGGATAAAATGCTACTAAGTGATTAAGATTATTTCAAGGATGCCAAAATTATTTATTTTGGGAAATTATTAAATTTTTGTTTTATAATATCTTTTCATGTTTTTATGATGAAAAAATCATGTTTCCCAAGGACACATGTATTAAACCCCTAACTGAAGGATGATAATGGTTTCATGCCTACAAATGCCCAACCTGATGCCCTGGTTAATCAGTAATTATTATTGATGAATAATTATTTTCATGAAATGGTGGTGTTTATTTTTATGATTATATGTTAATTTATTAACTATACTATTTTAGGAGTATTTATAGATAAATAGATATTCTTTTCATTCTTTAATGGGATTTAGGATCTGAAAAAATTTAATTTTAGCCCTATAAGCCTCTATATTATTTTATAGGCATCCATTAATTGAAAAAATCGATAAATTAGAAATAAATTAAGGCATAATGAAAGAATGATATTTTCTTAAATAAATATACTATGTTGGTATATTTTCTTATATTTATAGTTAATAATATAATTACTCAATTCTAGGATAAACTAAAAAAATGTGTTTTTATAATACCTTGATTTTTAATGAAATATTGTCCATATAAATCATTACATGTTTATGACTTTAAGGACCACAAATTTCATTGATCATTCAATTAAATGGTTTTAATGACCTCAGTCACTAGCTATAAATATTTATGTTATTTCACCATGTTCGATCTTCACTCACAAACTCTGTTCGTCAATTTGGAAACCTTGTTATATGTTACTTTTGGTAACCTATATGGTAATAAAATTATATTTTAATGGGATGTTTTAGTATTAATTTTTTTGATGGGTCACTCTATGAAGGATTATTATATGAATTAATCCTCTTATAACCTAGATGAATTTTGATTAAGCAATTACTTTTAAGTGGGGAAGAATGTAACACCCTGTGATTTTATGAAATATTTATTATGAATTTATTTAGATTTTGGATATTTTTAATTAAATATGAATCTAGAAATAGTTCCTTTTATATATATACATTATAACAATATATAAAACATTCATTTGATACAGCATCAACTTGGCTTATGATATACGCCAAACCGAGTTTTTTTGAAGCATCATTATATTATTATAATTTATTTTTAAATTTATATAATTATAACACTTCATTAAAAATATATATATGAAAACTAAAAATTTCATTTCAAATATTTTATGATTTATTGAAATAAAACATATTGATAATGAAGGATATATTTTTCCGTAATGTCCTTTTTTATGAATAAAAAAATGGTTTTATCGAATAAACCTTTTTTAATAATAATATTAATTTTAGAAATAATTTGGAATTTAATTTGACAAAATAATATTAATTTTTGAAATTAAAATTTTTAAATATGACTATGGTGGATTTTTGGATTTTTCTAAAAAATTAATTTTTTTGAAATGTGAAAATAATATTTTTTAGAAAAAATACATTTTCATTTAAATAATTATTAATGATATATTGTATTTTAAATTTTAATAAGGTCAAAATAAATAAATTATAAAACTATAAATAAAATATATTACATCCAAATAAATTTCACTTTTAAATTTAATATAACAACATAATAAACAATTGAACGTCGTTTTACTTTAAAATTCCCTAATTTTATTCTATCTGAGGAATTCACATTAATCATAATTTTTTTATTTTGTGAAGTTAATTTCAAAAAAAACACATTGTAATAATTATAATATTTATAGTCAAATAAGATCAAATTAATTTTGAATAAAAATTTAGTAAAAGTTATTTAAAGTAATCATAATGATTAATGTAAAATTAATATTAATTTGGGAATAAACATTACTCTCAGGGTACCGAAATACCTAGAGGGTTTCCGAAAGCCCATTTAATTTACATATATCTTCCATAATCTTTACAATATTAATTTTGGTTGTTTTTTATTACTTTTTTAGGTAAGAACATGTGTACACATAACATTTTTTCAAAAATACCAAGAGAGTCATTTTCCTCCATGAAAAATGCCACCCCATATCCCACATCCTCACACCCATCAATCCTCTTGGGTTAATACAATATCTATCCAAAAAAATTCCAAAATCCAACACTTAGTACAATAATCATTTCCGTGTGTGGTGAACAACTACCTCATAAAATGTCCATTTTTCATTTTTCCATTAAAACCTATAATGGTGGCATTATGATGTAAAATATGTTTTTATATGAATATTTATATTTAAAATGTCATTATTCTACAGTTTTTTCTATTTATAACATACTTTTATTATTTCTATATTTTGTAATTGTGATAATTTTGTTTGAGAAAGTGTGGAATACCACCCCCTCAAAAAGAAATTACTCATTCATAAACTAAAAATATTATATTAAGGATACCATTAGTTAATATATATGATTTTTATGATATCATAAATCTACTATAATATATATATATTTATTTATTTTAATTTCTTTCTCTCAATGAGACCATTAAACGAAAATAGTGTTCATGTGTACATATGACCTACCATCTCCATGAACGTAGTATTCATTTCATACTTATATATTCTATAGATTATTATTATACTCATGTAATTTATATAAATTATATTTATTTAATATTTTACATTTTTGAATGATGATATAAGTGTAAGGACCCAAAATATTACATATTAAGACACACTCAAAAAACAAACCAAAGATATCATGAAGTGAAATCTTAACTTAGGTTGTTTATCTAGATGGTCATATAATGTCATAATCATACTATATAAGTTATTATATATAATTATATTGTTTTTAAAAATATTTATAATAAATTTATATATATTATATAAAATGTTTTAATGAGTATGATGTGATTCAGTACACAAAATAATGGGATTTTATCTATCTTTTAATTTCATAGAGAAACATGCTTTATTCATTACCCATTAATTATTTTAGAGTGTATACATACCATGAATGTATTCTATGATTATTATAATTAAATTTATATGTATTTATATATATATGGTATTATTATAATATCATGGGATTTATGTTTCAAAAGATTCCAAATTGGTAAAATTGTTTTGTCTCAATATTCATTCTTTAATAATCATGTTTGACTACACACATAAATTCTTTTTCGACATGTATATAATTCCATTTTACATGTTATTAATTTAATATCCATATTTTAATTATATTTTAGGCATCCTGTTATTTCCTTTTCTTAAATGAATAGTTTTATCCCATGTTACCAAGTTCTAAAATTTTATTGAAATAATCTCATCTCATTTTGAGATTGATAATGATTAAGTTTATATGATGAAATATTATGATCCATATCTCAGGAACAGTCCTGAATTTCCATATATTATGAATATTGAAGATATAATCATATAATAGTGAAAGTTTTTAACACTTTTTGGTAAATAATATAATTAAAGGAAATGATTGTTTCAAAAATTGATTGTATTTCACTCTTCAATTGAAAATCAAATTTATTTAAAAAACCACGTTTTCAAAAACTGTTCTAAAAATGTTGTTAAATTATCCTTGAATACCATTATCACGAAATAAAATATTTTAAAATTTTTATGGAATTCATAGTTCCATTTATATGTTTTTTACTCTATTTTAAAATAAAATGTTTTTAAAAATGGTTTTAAATATTATATTCTTTGTTTTCAAGGAAAATTAGTTTCAGAAATGTTTTCAATATTTATTTATATCTTTTCAAATAATTTTCTATTTAATGTTTTTCTAATCATTTTCAAAAGTTATTTATTATTTTTCCAATCATATTACAAGTAATGGGTTTTAAATAGTTTTCATGATTTAATTATATGTTTTAAAATAGTTTAAAATGAAAATGATATTTAAAATGTTTAAAATATATTTTATATTTTTTCAATGATATTTTTTTCAAAATTATATAATGTATTCATTATAATTGGTGATGGAATATTTTAAAAATATTAAATTCACATTATTTTATCTATTAAAATTATTTATTTGAATAAGAAAATATAATTCCCTAAAAAAATTTATTTGAATGATATTTCTAAATTATTATCTATCTATGGTGTCATCCAATGATGTTACACATTACCTTTTAGAAAATGATATAATGTTTCCATTCATATTCTTTATTTAAATGGGTTATATTTTATTTGATGGTCTTTGTGATAATAGTTTCTATTTCATGGGTTATATTTTTTTGAACGATGATTCTTTTATAAGGATAATATTAGAACGAAATTATTATGAATCCTATATTTTTAAACTAGTTATAATATCATTCCATGATTATAATACCCATTTAAATTCATGGGTAATGATATGATTATCTATGATCTGGTGGCACATATATGTATGATCTCATTATGAGATTGGTGGGACATATATCTCCCTCCAATGAGTTGGGTGATGATTTATTTCTTATGAGATATACTAAGATGTAATTGGGATTTAACTATGCCCAATATGATGGCCATGAAAGAGAAAAATGACTAACAAGATGGTATAAGGGGTGAAATATTTCTATTAATATGGTCATGGGAGTAAACCAGGACTCCCAAGATGGTATCGAGGGTAAACCCAAAATAAAAATATTTTATTGGCAGTGATTATTTAGCTTCTATAAAAATAAAATTATATGATTATGTGTCTACCAAAACTATATATTTTATTATTAAATTATGAATTCATGGATTATGTTCTTTATTTCCTTATTATTCAAGCGTTATTAACTCCCAATATTTGTTCCAGGATTCATGTATATGATCTTTGATATGTAGTGAATGATCATCTAATATCATGATCATGTTCTCGTAGTCTTATGCTTATGATTATGCTTACATGTCTCCGTTGTTTACCCTTGCTGGTCATTTGTTCTTGTCCCTTTCGTATGTTTCCCTTCCCCATGTTTCATAGAATGAATTTATATAGAATTACTAAAGGTGTATATATCAATGGTAGATTACAAATATCATTCACCATTATATAAAATATTATTTCCATGTTTCCAAAGGCACTAAACACTTATAGTCCTCGGGCATTTATTTTTTTAATTTATTGAATATACATCTAAAATCATGTAATATCCATGTATGTCAAGCCTTGGAAACGATATGAATTACCATGTTTCTATTTATACATTATACAACAAATGACCATGTTCCAAATCAATACACACAGTTTAATGACCATGATTCCATTAACACTTTACACATTAGTATTAACATATTACCGTTATTTATTTAACAAAAAATGACAATTTTACTATTCAGAACATCTAAATAGAATTACCATGATTCTATTCTTATAAAATAATTAATTCAACAAATAATTATCAAAATAAATTCCATTACTAATTAAAAAATTATTTTAACACCACTATTCAATTTGTTAATTCAGTAATCAAATAATCACAACACAACCGTAGATAAGATGAAGGAATCCATTAGTGACTGGGTAGTATTTGGGAATTGTTTTTTAAACCCTCCAAATATCTAGTTATAATAGATGATGTATGTTTTTGTTAACTTTTATTTAGATTTCCTATAACTTTTGAGCCAAATATGGGTATATTTTCTACCGTCGGTGTGGTTTTTAAAAAATGATGATTACTATTCTACCACTAGAGTATAACCCGTTTTAGGACATAATGTAGGGACCTTGTGGGACATTTTTATTCTTGTTAGATATAGTGAGAAATTATTATGGGGTATTATTTTTATTTCTAGTGACTATTTAAAATTATAAAATTCATCCAGGGGAGGATGATAAGTTCTATATAAAAGTCTTGAGTCCTTAATGGATTAATTTTTGAGGCTACTAATGTTTGAATTATATAATGTATTAACCAATATGGTGTGATATATCCATCAAAAAAAGTTTATCTTTTTATTATACTGAATTAGGGTAGTGAGGTGTTCTACCCTTTATCCCTAAGAGAAAAATATTTTTGGGTTATCTTCATTTTCTTCACATGTTGCAGTTGAGGAGGTATGTGAATGAATATTTGTAAAATTAAAGCCTTGGTTAGCTAGGTCATGTGAGTTTATTTTTTGTTTAAAAGTGGAAGTAAAATTGTGAAATGAATAGAGAAATATCCTTTAAAGGTGAGTGATTTCCTTTGGTGACTATTTTCTAATCTACACGTAAAATTATTGGGAGGGATCATGAGAGAGAAATCCTAAGTTTATAATTTATTTTCCTCTCCCTTTTAATGTTTTTTTTTCATGAATGAAAATCCATGAATGAGGAATAATATAATGGCCTAGGTTTTTTATGGGTTTAGAACATTCAAAGGAAAATATCTAGAGAAAGGAAGTGATGCGACTTGATATTATGAGGCATAGTGTTCCATGAATTATTATTTGAAACTCAATAAATATATTAAACATCATACAGATGATGTATTATAGAAATAAGTGGAATAAAATATATATGGGGGCTTGGATTAAAAATCAGAGGGGAATATTGAGTTCAATATACAGTTTTTATCTCAGGTGTGACAAAATCATTCCATATGTAGTCCATTTATGTACAACATTTCACTGGAATTTTTTTTCAAATAATAAAATAAAATAATATATTACTTATCATTGATAAAATTGAAAAATTTCTCTTTAAATATTAAAATATGGAGTTTGTCTCAGGGTTGGACAGTAAACAATGGAGGCGTAGGATCTACTGAAGAAGGTAATCCATGGTGTAAGAAAATGTATTGAGATCAGATCGAGTAACATGAAGCAACTGAGCTAACAAATCTATTCATTGACCACAACGTCAATTTGTAATTTCTTAATGATAAATCCAAATAATTTTAGGAAAATAATATATCAGATTATTTCACTATGTTTTATTTATATGAGGAACAAGAATCAATCAACCAACAAATTTATTTATAGATTATTAGTTTTTGGGATGGGTTATTTGCTGGGATCTTTTTCTGGAAAATTATTAGCCATTATTTTAATTATCTATTAATCTGTTATACGTAAAGAGAAAAATCAAGGTTGGCAATAACATCGACTGAGTTTAATTCCTAATGGGTTTTCATTGTTATTTTCTCCATATATTCTTTATTCAATGTTGGAATTCTTCATTGGATTGTTTTTTCAAACACAATGAGAAAATTTATCATTTACCACTTGTTTTGGAGTGAAACAATTAGATATTATAGATCATGTCTTGTACCAAGATGATGGTTATATTAAAATGGAAGTAGAAGTTGATTGGATTTTGTAAATAACAATTTTTCATATTATTAGAATGAATTGGAGGATGAAATTTTCATATGAATTTTTAAAAATATCATTGAGGAAGTTGTTATAGATCGATGATGACATGAATCATTTGGGAATGATTATTTCTTTATTATTACTGAGGCATGTTGACGATTCTTGGGAAATAGGAGTAGTTGAGGACTTATAAACTAGATCAGGGATTCTTGAAAATCATGTTACACAAGACATATAATCCAGGATTACATCACACATGGGACCCTCTCAAAAGAAGATATGGTTTCGATAGAAAGATAAGTATCACAATACATTTGACTAGCTGGCATAGATTATTATCCCTATATGATGGAATTACATGCACCTAGGTGGGTGCTTATAAATGGCATGGAGTACACAAAATAGTGCATGATATGTACTTCCACATTGACATTTCCATAACGTGTTTACATATGATTAGTATCGTATTTGTGCAGGAGTATAAATACACATGAATCATCACACCATTAACATTTACACAGGCATGGGAACAAGTCATTTTATATGGGCAAGATATAGTGACAATGTAGAATTATATGTATATCTAGTACATAACATGTACTCCTCCAATGATATTGTAACACCCCGAGATTTTATGAAAAATATTCTTTTAATTTCATTAATGTATTGTGTTGTATGCTACACCAGGATTACATTGCGCTATACGCAACACCGTATTAGCTTGCAGTATACGAAACACTATTCTTGGATCGTGCTACACACAATTATGATAATAGTTATTCTACACAACATTGAATGTATATATATATATATTAAATGTATAAATGAAATATGGTTGGATTATGTTGTATGAAACAATGAAGGATTCATTCACAACACACAACCCTGACTTGGCTTGCATTACACGCAATCACGACCTTCATCAATAGCGTGTGTTGTACGCAATACCGAGTGTTACTAAATAATGATATATTATTATAATATTATTCTGAACTAGCCTTTATGAATATTATTAACTAAATTTTGAATTTTATAACATTATTATTCATCTTACACATTTTCTAGAACATGTTATAAGAACAAAATAAATTTTTCGGGTAAAACACGTATTTTTCAAAAAATACAGTTTTGCCGCCTTTTGATGGCGCACCCACATTAAATCTAGTTTTTGAAATGTTTATAAGTTCCATTTAAAAAAATATAATTATTCTTTGGAATCAAGAAATAAAAATTTACTTTTTATATATTTTTCATTTTATTCTGATGACTTTCATATTTTAATGAATAGTAAAAACACTCTATATTTTAATTAAAAACAACTTTTTTCATCATAATATCTTATGTGGTAAAATTATAATATTTAATGGTTTTAAAGTATAAATATAATATAGTTTTACCATTTAATATAATGTATGTCATAAGCATTGATTTTACCTTGAATTCTTAGGTTAAATCAATTCAATCTTTTGCAATGTTTTAAAGAAAAACCAGTTTTCTTTCAACAACGGGATTAATATTAATTTAATTTCTGAAACTTTTGTGTATTGAATTTGAAAAAATGGATTCCATATTTGGAATCAGTGAGTCTGAATTATGTTAATATGCAACTTTTTATTTTTGGGCATTGTGAATAGTAACTATGGTAAATTTTATTTACTATAGTTAAAGGTAAATCAGGTAATTCAGGGGAAATATAAGATTATAAAATTACCCTAAAACTTGTAAAAATCCTATTAGATGACTAAAAGATGACCCATATCACCTAAGGGTCTGATTATATTCATTTAATGGACTTTTTCCCATGAAAATAATTTAATTATTATTAAAACCAAAGAAAGTGACAAAATGTCAGTCTCTTAAATACTATAAGTATAATAATTTCAAGTTAGAGATAAACTTCATTAAACTTCGAAATTTAATAGTCTAAAGAAAGCTAACAAAATTATCTACATAATGAGAATTTATTTATAATTTTTTGGGATTAAATAATTATCATTAATTGTGACACAATAGTGATGTAGAAATTATTTATCTAGTGAAAAATCAAGAATATAGTTTTTATTAAACTAATAGTGACCATAAAATGCACAAAACCCTAACCAAAACTTATTGGTCATGTACATTTATACTATAAACATCCAATGGTCGAATAGTGGACCATTTGGAGTCTTATACAAGCAATAATGACACTTATATTATTTTATTTTAAAAGATGCCAAAGTTGACACCTTCATAATTTAATAAATATAACAATTTAACTATTGTGCTTTTAAGATGATAAATTCGAGTAAAAGTATTATTTTGAATTTTAATAGATTTATATTCATCATAGGATTTTATTTTTAATTTTATGCAACATATAATTATATTAAATAATTATACACAAATATTGTAGTAATTATTTTATTAAGAGATAAACCAAATAAATGGTTTTAAAAATAATAAAATAAATATTATATGAACTATTTAATGTTCTCCACTAACTTTATAGATACATATGACCTTATATGAATATATTAATGCTTTTATTTCCAACATATCATCTGTATATATTTTATTTAAATTCAAATAAATGAGTAGTGTCAAAATTGACACTATTGTTATTTTACAAAAATAACATATTATAAAATTATTTAAAAATCACAAAAATATTTAAAAATTATAAATTTAAATTTATATGGTCTATAATGTTATAAAGTAATCATGTATTGGAAATTCACAACAAATAAGTAATTATTTGTTATAATTTAAAATTTACAATTTTATTACTACAAATAATCCTAAATAGATTAAATAAGGATAAATCAAAATCATAAGGTTTAAAATAAGATCCAAACATGTCTAAATTTGAGTTTTTGATGATATTACATCCCTATCTCCTATAATATTTTAGTATTAGTCATTTTTGGAGGTTTTTAAGTGGGGTTAGATTAATTATAAATTAATATTTTTAAGAATTACAAAGGTGCCCATCTCCTCCCTTATAAAAGGGCACCTCCTCCCTCTCTTCCACACAGCACTTTGAGACTTCAAACTCAGCCAACCACTGGAAAATCATCTTCTCCACTTCCCTAGAAACATCCTATAGGTCCTGGTCATTTTCAAAGTCCAATTTTAGTGCCCTAAGAGGAGGTCTCAAAGAGGCGCTTCAAAGAAGAGGTAATTTCCGTTACCGATTCTTTCACCTTTATTTCTTATTCCACTTCTTTTTCATTGGTTGTTTGATTATGTAGTAATAACATAAGTATCACTAATATAATTATATTTTATTTTAAGTATGAAACAACCATATTTAACCATCTATCCATCCTACAGAAGATGAAATCACCGCGCATGCGTACGTACGGAATACCGTCTCCACGCTGTGGTGTAATCTATTTTCGACCACCACCTAACATGGATGGGTATAATGGTGTAAATAATAACTATATATGATTATTGTAAAGTGATAATTATTTTGTAATAGTATACATACACTCCAATAAAATTCCACGATCATGGGAACGATATCATCGCTCGTGCGTACGTACCGAATACCGTCTCCACGACGCGATGAGAGTCATTCTCATTGATTAACCATTCATAAATGATTATAAAGAATATATAATAAGTAATCATGAAATATATGACATAATAATGATACTGTATTTATTTATATATATATATGTATGTCATCCAATTATTTCCATTCAATTCAATGAGGAAACGAAAACAACGTTCATGCATACATACGACCAACCCTCTCCAAGAACGGTTTATTTCTTTCCATTTATCGATCTATTACATATTTGTATATTCTGAATATATATTATATTTAAATCATGTCTTACATTTTGGATGTATGTAATCATTATCTAATTAATCATATGAATAATTAGAAGTCAAAACACAGACGACAAATGAAACAATTTTACCCAAAACGCTCTTTAACATGGAATTTACAAAAGAATGGGTAATATAAATTCATAAGTGAACCATATATGATATAATTTTGTAATAAGTAAATAACATTATTTAAATCATTATACAGGAGGTTCGGATACGTATGATGCATATCAGACCTAAGGTAAGGGATAATTTTACAAATCTCATTTTTATCAGAGATAGTATATTTGTAAGTATTTACTGGGGTTACTTCTATAATCCATGTTCATGTTTTATAAAACTATTTTCATGTATTTTTAAAGTCCTTTTTACCCATTTTGGAATTTAACTACGTGGTATGTAAGGAATCTTTCTTGTTTTTACGTTACGAGGTACTTTTTGACTTGTTCCGGCAAAAGTACGAAAAGAATGTTTTTTTAACTCATACGACACAAACGAATTTTTACGGTTTTATAAAGCCTTATTTTCATGAAGCTTCCTCCAAAAGATTTCATGACTATTTTCAACAAAATATCTTTCTTTTAAAATTGCACGACGTTTTGTTTTGAAGAAGAAAGGATATTTTCCTCAATAATTCATTTCAAGTGTTTTATCAAAACCATTTTCCATATAAGATGAAATTATTTGATATGTGTATGTTTCAAGTATAATGTCTCAATGATTTACATGGTTTCAATTTTCTTATGATGAAATATCCATGTGTTTTATATGGATTATGTGATGATGGGATGATGTTTATGAAACCCATTTTATTCATTGGGTTATGATGAATGTTTTAAGTTTATATTGTGGCACAAGTAAGAATGATTTCACTATGAGATGGGTGGGACCTATATCTCCCTCCAATTCATTGGGTAAAGATTTATATCTCATGAGATAGACATGGCTGGAACGACAGGTTAAACCGGTTCAGTAAAACAGGACTGAAACGAGGAGTAAACTCGATTCAGAAAGGGACTTTTTCCACTAAGATGGTCTTGGCAGAAATGCCTGGGCTACTATGGAAATCATTACATGTGCTTAATGGATGCCACAATTACATGTTTTATTCCCATGTTATTTTTTCATTATTAAGGTTTCTTTATGATCTATGCCTTACGTACTTCCATGTTTTATGTTATTTCTCAATATTTTGATGCTTAAACATTATATTCATGTTTTTAAGTTCAAATGTATATGGTATGTTTTATTTTATCCATGTTTACCCTTACTGAGCATTTGAGCTCACCCTTTTTATGTTTTCTTTTCCCCAGGATATATGTTTTTGTTATGTATTAAGTATTCCGCTAAAGTAATGTAATGTCCATGTATGTCCAGCTTCGGGTCTCTACAGTTGGTATCAGAGGAAGGTTTATTCAAACTTTGGAAACTAGGATGCGAGAACCTTAGTGAGATCCCTAGAGATATTTCTATAGTATGTTAAGGGATGTCCCTAAGGATACGTATACGTATAGGATATAGTCCTAGAACTATGGTAACGATATTAGATTAAACCAAAGATGTTAGATATTGAAGTTACTCCCCCTTTATTATGATTTTTTCCTCTCACACTATTCTTTTTGGGTTTTAGAAAATGGCTGGAAACAAGATGGTTCACGATAATGGAAGATATTATGGACAATGGAAGGATATTCTTCATGAGAAACCAAATGAAATGGGATTTGGAAGTCCAAACATCATTATTATGTCGAATCAATAATCTCATAATATTATCAATAATGTAAAATTTGGTAAGTTTCCTAACATGGATAATAAGAGAATGATGAAGTTTCATGATGATCATAGAGGGAAGAACGTTCAATTTCCCCTATGTAAATCATGTGGGAAGAGGAATCAATGAGAATGTTTCAAAGGAACTGGAAAATGATTTGGGTGTGGAAAAGAAGGACACAAATCCAGTAAGTGTAAAGGAAAAGGTTCTGTTAACACCAGGGATGAGGATAATGGTATTGCTACAACATCAACAATGCTTAAATGTTTTAAATGTGGAATGTACGGGCATTATGCAAAAAAATTCCCTAAGGGAAAGTCTCATGAAGATAATCAGTATGGTCGTATGGGTAGTATTTATGTTGATGATGATGAAGATACAACAAATAATATGTTAGATGAAAGAATTGTTGAAGCTCGGTCAATGGTTTAAGAATGTAGTGGAATGATTATATGTTTATCATGTGTAATGTTGTATAAATAATCTCATGGTACTATGGAATAAAGATACATCTAAGGATTGTTACACTGTTTACTTTCCTTGAGTTTTGAAAGTGGATGATTAATGTTACCAGTATCCATGAAAGGTTATTCAGATATTTTTGGAAAGTAGATGATATGCACATAATGAAGGGATAAGGAGAAAATTAAATGTTTGATAGTATTAATGAGCTCATGACTGATATATGGAGAAGGTTATAACATGGTTCGTGTATATAGAATTTTTTAATTTTGGTATGTGGAAAGAGTTAACAATTGACAGCATTCATGTTTTCACTAAGGATTAATGGGTATTCATTTTTCAAGAGAATACATCATTATGGTATTCACAAGATTAGAATGTGACCAACAAGATATATGGGGGATAAATGATGGTATTCACATGCTTGGTTGATGAAATTTCACCTAATCGTTTTCTTTATACTATGAGCTTGGACCGAAGTATTTTAGACAATCCTAAATAATGGAATGTATTATGTTGGACATAAGTTAGTATTGTTTAAGGATAAAACTTTTTTTGATATTGTTGATGGGATGTTATAGTAATATAACTTTAAAAAAGGACAACCTGCAGGATGGGCGACATCCCATCGCCTCAGACAAGGCTGTGGGAATCTAACCCACAACTGAAGTGTGACTGGCCTTTATCGCCTACCACTGGCCTATAGGAAGTCCCTGGTTAGTAGAAACTGGTTTTCTTTTATTAAGCGGTATGATATATGAAGTATAAGTTCATTTTTGGAACTATATACATTTAATCTAACCATAATATGGAATTATAAATTTTGCTAACATTTTGTTTGAAAGAGATGGAATGACCCATAATTCTATCACAAGATCTACTAACACATCACGAATAATAAATTCAACTTCATTTCTTCAAGGGATGAAGTGAAAATTGTTCAATTCACGAACAATAGTGAGATTGTTCCAAAATCATGCAAGTATTTATTTTAATTCATCAACTTTAGGGAAATGATCGTGAAAACCAAAAATGTTGTCCTAGTTTTCTTATATCCGATTAATCAGATGGTACCTTAGATCATCACAAATCAATAGCTTTGTGATTGTTGGCTTTTTCATAGCCATGTTCTCTACCACTCTCCATCAGAACTTGATGGTTAGATTTTTCTTCCGTATCCATATTTTCACCTATGTTCTCCTACGTGGAAATCCCGTGATGAGTTAATTTGGGTAACCGTTACATTTCATACTTTTGTTTTTTAAATCCATGTCTTGGTATTCCTTTTTACAATGTGGGTTTCTATTAAAGAAACTTTCGAGTAGTAAACCATTTATAACCCTGGCGAATTTCGAGGGTGAAATTCATTTTAAGGGGGGTAGAATGTAACACCCCGATATTTTATGAAAAATATTCTTTTAATTTCATTAATGTCTTGTGTTTTATGATACACCAAGATTACCTTGCACTATACGCAACACCGTATTATCTTGCAGTATACGCAACACTATTCTTGGATCGTGTTACACACAATTTTGATAATAGTTATTCTATGCAACATTGAGTATATATATATATATATTAAATGTATAAATGAAATGTGGTTTGATTCTATTATAAAAAATAACGAAAGATTCTTGCAGAACACGCAACCCAGACTTGGCTTGCATTACACGCAATCGCGACCTCTATCGATAGCGTGTGGTGTACGCAATACCAGGTGTTACTAAACAACGATATATTATTATAATATTTTTATGAACTAGCCGTTATGAATATTATTAACTAAATATTGAATTTTATTACATTATTATTCATCTTAAACATTTTCTAGAACATGTTATAAGAACAAAATAATTTTTTCGGGTAAAATAAGTATTTTTCAAAAAATACAGTTTTGCCGCCTTTTGATTGCGCACCCACATTAAATATAGTTTTTGGAATATTTATAAGTTATATTTTACAAAATAAAATTATTCTTTGGAATCAAGAAATAAAAATTTACTTTGGATAAATTTTTTATTTTATTCTGATGACTTTCATATTTTAATGAATAGTAAAAACACGCTATATTTTAATTAAAAACAACTTTTTTCATCGTAATATCTTATGTGGTTAAATTATAATATTGAATGGTTTTAAAGTATAAACTGAATATATTTTTTCCATTTAATATAATTTATGTCATTAGCATTGATTTAACTTGATTTCTTAGGTTAAATCAATTCAATCTTTTGCAATGTTTTAAAGAAAAACCCGTTTTCTTTCGACAACAGGATTAATTTTAATTTAATTTATGAAATTTTTGTGTATTGAATTTGGAAAAATGGATTCCATATTTGGAATCATTGGGTCCAAATTATTTTAATAAGCTACTTTTTATTTTTGGGCATTGTGAATAGTAACTACGGTAAATTTTATTTACTATAGTTAAAGGTAAATCAGGTAATTAAGGGGAAATATAAGATTATAAAATTTCCATAACACTTGGAAAAATCATATTGGATGACTAAAAGTCGACCCATATCACCTAAGGGTCGGATTAGATTCATTTAATGGACTTTTTTCCATGAAAATAATTTAATTATTATTAAAACCAAAGAAAGTGACAACATGTCACTCTCTTAAATACTATAAGTATAATAATTTTATGTTAGTGATAAACTTTATTAATCTTCAAACATTAATAGTCTATAGAAATATAACAAAATTATCTACATCATGAAAATTTATTTATAAATTTTTGGGATTAAATAATTATCATTAATTGTGACACAATAGTGATGAAGAAATTATTTATCTAGTGAAAAATCAAGAATATAGTTTTTATTAAACTAATAGTGACCGTAAAAGGCACAAAACCCTGAAAAAAACTTTATAGGAATGTAAATTTAAACTATAACCATCCAATGGTAGAATATGTGACCATTTGGAGTCTTATACAAGCAATAATGACACTAATATTATTTTATTTTAAAAGATGCCAAAGTTGTCACCTTCATAATTTAAAAAAAAACAATTTAACTATTGTGATTTTTAGATGATAAATTATAGTAAAAGTATTATTGTGAAATTTAATAGATTTATCTTCATCATAATATTTTATTTTTAATTTTTATGCAAAATATAAGTATATTAAATAATTATCCAAAAATATTGTAGTAATTGATTTATTAAGAGATAAACCAAATAAATGGTTTTAAAAATAATAAAATAAATATTATATGAACTATTTAATGTTCTCCACTAATTTTCTAGATACATATAACATTTTATGAATCTATTAATTCTTTTATTTCGAACATATCTTCTGTATATATTTTATTTAAATTTTAATAAATGAATAGTGTCAAAATTGACACTATTTTTATTTTATAAAAATAACATATTATAAATTTTTTTAAAAATCACAAATTTTTTTAAAAAGTATAAAATTTAAATTTATATAGTCTATAATGTTATAAAGCAAACAAATATGGAAAATTCACAACAAATAAGTAATTATTTGTTATAATTTAAAATTTAGAATTTTATTACCACAAATAAACCTAAATAGATTAAATAAGGATAAATCAAAATGATAAGGTTTAAAATAAGTTACAAACATGTATAAATTTAATTTTTTGATGATATTACAACCCTATCTCATCTAATAATCGAATATTAGTCATTTTTGGAGGGTTTTATGTGGGGTTAGATTTATTATAAATTATTATTTTTAAGAATTCCAAAGGTGCCCCTCTCCTCCCTTATAAAAGGGCACCTCCTCCCTCTCTTCCACACACCACTTTTAGCCTTCAATCTCTCCAACCCCTGAAAAATTCTCTTATCCACCTCCCTAGAAACATCCTAGAGGTCCTTGTCTTTTTAAAAGACCAATTTTAGTGCCCTAAGAGGAGGTCTCAAAGAGGCGCTTCAAAGAAGAGGTAATTTCCGTTATCGATTATTTCACATTTATTTCTTCTTCCACTTCTTCTTCTTAGGTTTTTTCATTATGTAGTAATAACATCAGTATCACTCATATAATTATATGTTATTATAAGTATGAAACAACCCAATTTAACCATCTATCCATCCTACGGAAAACAAAATCACCGCGCGTGCGTACATACGGAATACCGTATCCACGCCATGGTGTAATCTATTTTACACCACCACCTTACATGGATGGGTATATTGGTGTAAGTAATAAATATATATGATTATTTTAATGTGATAATGATTCTGTAATAGTATTCATACACTCAAATAAAATTCCATGATCATGGGAACGATATCATCACTTGTGCGTACGTACGGAATACCGTCTCCACGACGCGATGAGATTCATTCTCAATTATTAACCATTAATAAATGATTATAAAGTATATATAATAAGTAATCATGAAATATATTAAATAATAATGATACTGGATTTATGTATATATATATGCATGTCATCCAATTAATTCCATTCAATTCAATTAAGAAACGAAAACAACGTTCATGCGTACGTACGGCCTACCGTCTCCATGAACGGTGAATTTCATTCCATTTATTGATCTATTACATATATGTATATTCTGAATATATATTATATATAAATCATGTTCTAAATTATGGATTTAAGTAATCATTATCTAAGTAATCATATGAATAATTACAAGTCAAAACACAGACGACAAATTAAACGATTTTACACAAAACGCTCTTTAACATGGAATTTACAAAAGATCGTGTAATATAAAGTCATAAGTGAACCATATATGATATCATTCTCTAATAAGTCAATAACATTATTTAAATCATTATACAGGAGGTTTAGATACGTATGAAGCATATCAGACCTAAGGTAAGGTATACTTTTACAAATCTCATTTTTATCCGAGATTGCATATTTGTAAGTATTTATAGTGGTTATTTCTATCATACATGTCCAAGTTTTATAAAAGTGTTTTCATTTATGTTTAAAGTCCTTTTTACCGATTTTTTAGTTTTACCACATGGTATGTAATGAATCATTATTTTGATTACGTTACAAGGTACTTTTTGACATCTTCCGACAAAAGTACGAAAAGAATGTTTTTTTAACTCATACGGCATGAACGAATTTTTACAGTTTCATAAAGCCATATTTTCATGATGTTTCCTCCAAAATATTTAATGAATATTTTCAACAAAATCTCTTTATTTTATAATTGAATGACGTTTTGTGAAAAGAAATTTATTATGAAGAAGAAAGGCTATTTTCCTCAAGAATTCATTTCAAGTGTTTTATCAAAACCATTCTCCATCTAAGATGAAATTATTTCATATGTGTTTGTTTCAAGTATAATGTCTATTATTTACATGGTTTCAATTTTCTTATGATGAAATATCCATTGGTTTTATATGGATTATGTGATGATGGGATGATGTTTATGAAACCCATTTTATTCATTGGGTTATGATGAATGTTTTATGTTTATTTTGTGTCACAAGTTAGAATGATTTCACTATGAGATGGGTGGGACCTATATATCCCTACAATGCATTGGGTAAAGATTTATATCTCATGAGATAGACATGGCTGGAATAGCAGGTTAAACCGGTTCAGTAAAACAGGACTGAAACGAGGAGTGAACTTGATTCAGAATGGGACTTTGTCCACTAAGATGGTCTTGAGAGCAATGCCTTGGCTACTATGGAAATCATTACATGTTCTTAATGGATGACACTATTACATGTTTTATTCCCAATATATTCCTCCATTATTAATGTTTCTTTATGATCTATGCCTTACGTACATCCATGTTTTATTTCATTTCTCAAGCATTTGATGGTTAAACATTGTGATAATGTTTTTAAGTTCAAATGTATATGGTATGTTTTATTTTATCCATGCTTACCCTTACTGAGCATTTGATCTCACCCAGTTTATGTTTTATTTTCCCCTGGATATAAAGAAAGGTTTTATTTAAGAAAAAAAGGGAACGATCTTTATGGGAGATGTTGAAGATGTTTTACCACAATTAGAAGATTATGTTCCAAGTTTCCAAAGACACTAAACTATTACAGTCCTTGTGTGTTTGTTTTTGTTATGTATTATTTATTCCTCTAAAGTAATGTAATGTCCATGTATGTCAAGCTTCGAGTCTCTATAGATATCTTAGATAATTTTCCCTCAATATCCATGAATGGTATTGTTATAGTGTGTTCCCCATAACATTTTCTATGAATCTTACTATAGATTCATTTCCTTCACAATGGATGGTGATTCTTGTAACATAAATACATAGTCAATGTTGTTTTAATCCATTGATGATACATGGAGTCAGATCCTCTATTCATCTTAATGTCCAATATAGAGTTTATGGTATAGTTCCGATAAAAAAAACATGAGCATTTGTCCAATACTTATCACATTAATCCAAATTGAGTTGTTGGTATACCTCATTTCATTGGGTGTGATCGTCAATTTTTTATTTTATCTCTTATGACATCCACATTGTACTTATAAGGGAAAGAAAAGATAAGAACTACCTCTCAGAATGATGTTGTCAGTTCGATATAACTCTTAGAGTGTGTTCTCCGTGATAATTTATTAATGTAATATTAAATATAAAATATTAGGATAACATTAATGGAATGACCATATCATGATTTTGTGTGTATTTGTTGTGTATATCATTCTATTCTTATTATACATACTGAAGACAAATATCTACGTAGATATGACTGTTAATAATATTACATAACATTTAGAGATAAAAAATGAAATGCACCGTTTATGGAGACGGTAAGCTGTATGTACGCATGAACGCTACTTTCATTTCAAGATTATATTTAATGGAATGAATAAATAATGATAAAAAGGTATATTATAATTATTTAAAAATATAATATTTAATTTTATTAACTCATTCTTTTATAATTCACACATATGGCCTGAACGAGTCATATCACAGTGAGGGGGATGTAGTATGCACTTCCTCAAACAAAATTATTGTGTTTACCCATAATTAAAATAATAAGGTATGATATAAATGAAAAATATAGAAGTATAATGAAAAAATAAATATAATATATATCATATATAAACATATTTCCATCTTAATGGTCACCATGTGAGGAGGTAGGTGATAATTGAACAATAATCATTTCGTGAGGTGTTAGTTTCCATCCACAAAAACAGTATATTCATTAAAAATTAGATGGAAGTGTGTGTAAGTGTTGTTAGAATTCTTTTCATAAAAACAACCTAGTATATTTAGGATATTGGGTTTTAATAAAATAAATAAATAAAATGAGATTAGCGGGTTTGAGATGTAAAATAAATCTAAATGACTTAAGAGAACATGTTACATTTAAATATGGTATCGCCATTTAGTTTGAACCAAAAAGGTTACATGAAATGATTTTTGCCTATGGTAAAGTTTCTAGGAGGAAGAGAAGGATCTTGAGAGATTATTTTAGCAGGGGATGGATGAGCCAGGGGCGTGAGTGGTGTGAGGAACGAGTTATAAGTGGTGTCCTTTTATTAGGCAGAGGATGGGCTCTTCAGGAATGTGTGAAAATGTTATCTTATTATATAATGATTTTCAGTTTATAAAGATTCAAAACTCATTAATGTCAAAGATAATACGACTCATGGTCCAAATAAAATAATCCAATATGAACTAGACTGGTTTTCATTATTTTTAATCTTTATTATCTTATTTATTTAAACCATTCATTAATGAGGTAAACACTACGTCATTATTGTGTCATAAATAATTTTATTTATTTTATGTCTTACATTATTAAAAATAACTTGCTATAGGAAATATTTTTCTATTTATAAATAATTTTTATAGTCAAATATGAAAATTATATAATATCATTTAATAAATGATTTACTAAAAGATATATGTTTGTGTCATTTTTGTCATTACTTTAAATTAAATAATAAAAAGTTTCTTTATCACTCGCATATAGCTACATGGGGTGAAAATATCACCCCAAGGATGGACATGTTCACATATCTATCAATCAATAAGATTAGTAAACATGTTAGAGTAAATTAATAATATTATAATAATAATTTTTACCCTTATTTACTAAATTTACCCATTAAACATGGTAAGTAAAATATTTACTGAATGAAATATTAATAATTTCAAAATATTAAAGTTACCTATTTACACAATTTGGACCTAATGAATCCATATATTTAATCCATTTTCCATATTCAAAACATAGAAGTGGAAAAAATGAAATTAAACATAATTCACCCTGTACAAAAAAAGCATGTTTTTATGAAATAATAACAATCAAAAGATTGTCACTTGTTAGGTCCAATTTAAGATTGAAATTACTTTAAATGACCAAAATTAGAAAATATGGTAAAAACATAATATAATTAAATGTTAAAAAAATTTAATATATAATATATCCATATAAATAAATTATATGAAAGGAATTTTTTAATTAAAATACATTATTTTTCACATTCCATTAAAAATTAAATTTTATCAGAAAAATATCAAAATTTTACCCAATTTAAATTTTTATTCCCAAACTCTAAATAATAATTTTATTTCTTCAAATAGAACATTTATAAGTGACCAAAAATATATTTAAAAAGGATTCACCATCAAAAGGAGGTAAATCAACCTTTTACGGTAAATTATGCTTAAAATCATATTCTTCCTTATTTTAATCCTCTTAAATTCACTATGTAAATGTGAAAAATTTAACAAAAATGTATATTTATATTTTAGTTAGTTATTTTTATTCCTTCTAATATAATGTCTTGGCATTAACTACCATTTAGAATAATAATATATTATTATTTTTCAGAATGACTCAACATTGTGTGCAACATAAGATTTCAAAAAATCCATTATTGTGTATCAGGTATGCCATAAATCATAGAATCCCCTTTTAAGTAAAATTAATAATTAATTTAAAAATATTAATAAATATTTAAATGTCTTATTCTTTATTTACATTGGATTTTACATCCTTCCACCCTTTTGGGAGTTACGTCCTCATAATTTTAAAATTGGGCTTGGAAACATTATGGAAGGTCCCATATCAGAAAAAGAGTCCATAAAAATATAACTTCAACAGAAACAAATTGAAATACAATGGTCATCCAAGATATAACATAATGGGATTACATGTAATAAAACATGGATATAGAAGTTAATCAACCCATTAGGGTTTGATGGAGAGTGTTAGAAAACATGATTTGGAGAAATTTGTCCACCTGAAAATCTCAATCTTGTGATTGGTTAAATGGTCAATGATTCCCTTATAGGAAAAGATAATGGACAATGTTTTTGTTTTATGTTACATTTCATAATGTGTAGAAATTTATTTAAGAGCTTGAATAATAACATAAGGAAACACAATTACATTTAATGTAGACATTCATCATTTACTATATTTCTACCACAACATCATATTTTCTCCAAACGATGAGTAATGAAGATGACTTCTTCACATTGAAATGGCTATAATCAACGTTAAAGAATCACACAATCTCCAAAATATGCAATATATTTTCACTTGTCTCCATACATTAACAAAAACCAAAATATTTAGTATAAGATAAGATAATCTCCAAAAAGTGTTCACATTTACAAAAATGATAGAATACTCTTAATCTTCAAAATTTGTCATATAATAAACTATGTTCATCAAAGACCATTAAATAAACACTTTTATATAAAATTATTCAATGTAATCCAAACTTATTATGTATCCCAAATTTAAAAAGGATTTAATCAGATAGTCTTCCAAGATAAATCTTAACATTTATCTCCGTATAATATCAGTTACTCTTACTGTAACATACTAAAAAGTAATTACACAAATCACATATTCTCAATGACATGTAGATCATTTCCATAAATAAACCAAATCTTCATATATCCACTATAAAATCATAGATTCTTCCAATAAAATATCATCCATTACTCCACAAATGAGATATCATATTATTCTATTTCCCTTAAGAATATGATGTTTCCAAAAGATATAACTTCTTCTAAAATAACCTCTTTCACTTAATCACTGAATCATTTTCCTACATTAAAGATATCCATTTGATAAAACCAAAGTTCGCAAAATCAACTTATTCTTGATCCATAAAATCATTTAACTAAAAAAAATTAGTTCATACTATCCATGGACATAAAGTAGGACAGTGGTAGGTGATGCACCCTTGTCACCCATCGATTGGGCGTTCAATTCTTATGGACTTTCTGGACGAGACATGTCGTCAACATTCTTACAGGTTTTCCTTTTTATAAAACTCAAAAATATCCCTAACATGTTTTAAATTAAAATGGTTTCTTATGGATTTTATTTTCTTCACAATACATTAAGACATCAAAATATTATATATTATCTATTTTTCACCTCCATATGATAAAATATAACTATTCCCAACATAAATAACATCATACCTTGATCATGGTGTCCATATAGTTTCACCATCATCTTATTCTCGTAGGTAGAAGGTCCATGAATTGAATAATGATTTACATATCCTTCAAAATAATTTTCTTCATTTATCAAAATACACATTTTCCAACATGTGTAATATCAGTGTTCGTCACAATTTGTTTTTGGAATATAATCATGTATGACATATAATTTCAAAGAATATGATAAAACATGATTTTTATAAAATAATCAGACTGTATTTGAGTTCAAACATACAATTTTTGTTCATTTTAATATACAATATGTATGTGCTGAGAGACGATATTGTAAAAAAATATATAAATAAGTTGTGCAAGGGTTTTTTTCATTAACACCTTTTTCAAAATCATAATATTATTAAAAATATTGTAATAAGGTAAAATATTTGAATTTTTTTTAATTATATTTACCTTTCATTAAAATATGAGAATATTTAGATTATAGGATTTGACTAAATTCAAAAAAAGTTACACGGTGATATTGAGGTATAGTGGAGGTGTTTGATATCTTAGACAACTGCTTGCAAGTGAGTTGTATGCTATAAAAATACTCACAGTCATCTTAACATGACATTTCAATAATTATTGCATGCATGTCATCCGAATGGGGTTGGAATACCATTTCGGATCCTCCTCCTTCTATTGGTAACCAAACATCCTTGAACTAAAAAATTTATAAAATAATGATTTAACTGAAATAATAGACATATGGACTAACCATGTGTTTAATTAAAACTGATAAAACCTAAATATGTCTAAACCGACCTATGATACCAACTATATAGACCCAACCTTAAAACATTACGTAATCTTGAATTAAATAAATTATTCACATTGAAGATATTTTCAAGTTTAGAGTTTTCGAGAATTAGAACATAACTATTACATAATAACTTGAATATTACATGTTGACACTAATAATCAATATCAAATTTTTTAAAATAAAACTATTAAAGAGAATCTTGTCTAGTTCCATGTTTTAGACAACATGACATTTCCTTGGTCCCTTCAATGTCCTTATTCCACATTATTTCCTATGAAAGAAATTTAAAAAACATGGGATTAGGAAAAATGTTTAGTAAGGGTTATAATATAAGGAAATAAAACATTATACCATCAATAAATACAATTCAATAAAACCATACATTTTAATAATAACATACCTTATGATATCATATGGTTTATGAATAACACATACAAATACTAAATCATAATATAAACTTATGGAATATATAAAATATAACATTGTAGTTATCATATCTTCATAGGGAGTTATGTTGGAAGACTCATCATCGTATATTTCCAAAATCTCTTAGGATAAACATTAACATTTACCTCTGTCACGTTATCCAATGCATTGGAGAGGTATCTCGTGCTCACCCACCCTAGCTCTATCATGAAACCACACATATACATAAACAATTCCAAATAACCATAACACAATCATAACACAGAACACATGTATAATGAAACTATAACATATTTACAAAGCAATATATCAAGTCATGATATTGAAATAAACAATTCTTTTTAAAACCATTTTCAAAACCATTTAATACATTTAATAAAGAGAATTTCACTCTATGTGTACCATAACACATAGAATCTTTTAAAGTAATTAATATTTTAAAACATTAATTTCCATATAAAAAAATACTAGAACCAATTTTGAATACAAGGACATTAATGAGAATGATTTACAAGTATAAATCATTAAAAGTATATTTTAGTTAGAGAGTATTAACTAAATGAGTTATGCTGGAATACAAATAATCCAGGATTAAAATTCAATATAAACATTATCATATCATGAGAATAATGTTATTCATGATATTATATGATAAAGGATAGTATATACACTATTTAAAAGTGAATTGGTGTATAACGACAATGAAGTATTAATTGAATGTAATTTGAGATGAAATGCCTTCTAAAAACTATATCCCTAGATTAAGGATAAATAAATTTTGTAATAATGTTTGAAAAATATAAATACACTCAATATTATTTGATATTTAGTGTAAATCATTCATATTAAATTCATACATATTCTCTTTAATACAAAACCAATTACTTGGATGTTTAAATCAATGAATTGAAAATGAGTTAAAATTACTCATATCAAGTTCATATTGATGACCTAAATTTTTTTCAATGGAGTGATTATGTGTAACAAAATTATATACACACAAAAGGGATTGGAAATAACAACATAAATAAATAATCATTTATTCCACACATAATCTTATAATGACATGATTAAGAATTAGAAGATTAACCGAAAGAATTAAAATTTGGTTAAACAGTTTCCTTACTAATTTGGTATCATATGAAACATACAACCCATGAAATAAGGATCATAAAATGAACATATAAATACCCATAATTATATTACAATGTGAATACAATAATTAGAAGAACATACACCACAAAAAAGTAAATAGTGTTAAATATAGCATGATTCTCATTGGAAAAAAAGTGAGATAAAAATACCTTACCACATTGTAATAAATCGAGTCTAATTTCCAAAATATAATAACCACCAAATGACTAAAAGAATAAAATGAATATAAAAATGATCAGGATAATATATATCAAATGGCAGGACACAACACATCACATGTAATAAATTAGTGGCATATAATAGAAATCTCACAGAATTAAAATTGAGATAAGAAACCCTTACCTCATGTCCGACTTGACATGATTGTTTTTTAAACACCAGAATAATAAACTAAAGAAAATTTCAACATTATTAAGAAAAATTTTGAATTTCATTATTCCTTTTATATCACTTATTAAAATTTTATAAACATTATGTATTCATTTAATACAATAATGGTCCTTTTGTTGATATTTGGTACTTGAGTCAAAAATGAGCCCCTTGTAATATCAAGTTGTCCATGGAGTCCAGAGTCCATTATCTCTCGAATTATATTAATTATTTATATATTATATATATTATATATATCCACTATATATATTTATTTATAATATTACATTACATTTAGTGGTAATAAATAAAATGCACCATTTATGGAGATGGTAAGCCGAAAGTATGCTTGAGCACTACTTTCTTTTATATTTTGTATTTAAAGGAATGAAAACATAATTATAAAATGGTATATATTTATTAAAGTATAAAATAATATATAATTTTATTAACTAAATCTTTTATACATCCAACATATGGCATGAACGAGTCATATCACTTTTAGGGGGCGATAGTCTCCACTTCCAGAAATGAAATTATCGTGTTTACCCATAATGGAAACCATAAGGTATGTTGTAAATGAAAAATGTAGATGAATAAAGAAAACATATTAATAATATATATCATATATAAATATAGTTCTGTCGTAATGGCCACCATGAGAGGTAGTATGTGATAATTGAACAATCATGGTTTCGTGAGGTGTTAGTTTTCCTTCCATAGTAATAGTATGTTAATTACCAATTGGATAGAGGGGTTTGTAAGAGTATTTTGGATCATTCATATTCAATAAACCTAGTATATTGAGAATACATTTTTTGTTATAATATAAATGAATAAAAATAGTTTAGGGGGTTAGAGATGTAAAATAAAACAAAAAGACTTAAGAGAACGCCTTGGGTTAAAATTGGGTACCACCATTTGGTTTGAACCAAAATGTTTACATGATATGACTTCTGCCTATGGAAAGACTTATATGAAGGAATATAGGGACCTTTAGAGATTATTTGGGAATGTTTTGGATGATAGAGGGTTTGAGAGGTGTGAGGAATCAGTTACAAGTGGTGTTCTTTTATAAGGGGGGGAGGGGATCTATGGGAATGTGTGAAAATATTATTTTATTATATAATTATTTTCAGTTTCTAAAGATCCAAAAAAGATTAAAGTCTAATATAAGTTGAATCATAGTATAAATAAAGTCATAAAATAATAATTGGACAATTTTGGGTTATTTTTTTAATCATTTGTATCTTATTTATTTAAATCATTTAATAATGAGGTAAACACTACATTATTATTGTGTCATAAATAATTTGATTTTTTTAGTATCTAAAAATAATAAAAATATACCCTGATGTAGGAAATCATATTAGCATTCCAAATAATATATATATTTTAATATTTAACTTATATTACCCCATCTAGTAATTAATATACTAAATGATATATGTTTGTGTCATTTTTGTCTTTACATTACATTAATTAATATAAAGTGTCATTATCCCTACCAAGTGTCTCTATGGGGTCCCAAAATCGACCCAAGGATGGAAATGGTAGGATAAGTATCAACAAATAGTATTAGGACACATTTTAGGGTAATACTATCTTATTATAAAAATCATTGTTTACAGTAATTTACCATATTTACCCTTTAACCATGGTAAACAAAATATTTACTAATGTAAATATTCATAATTACTAACTATAAATGTTACCTATTTACAAAATTTGGACCCCTTATTAAAAATATGGAACCCATTTTCCAAATTCATAAAATATATGTGGTAGAAATTAATTTTAAATTAATTCCTGCAGTCAAAACAAAATGCGTGTTTTGATGAAATAATAACTATCCAATGATTGACAAAATTTTATGTCCAATTTAAAAGTTAAATTACCTACAATGATAATCATTATATTAAATGGTAAAAACTTAATATTATATTAATTTAAAACCAACTAAAAAGTTAATCCATCTATATAAATAAATTAGATTAAACGGAATTTTAGAATTACAATACATTATTTTTCACTTTTCATTAAAAATTGAATTTTATCAGAAAAATACCAAAAAAATACCGAAGTATATATTGATGACCTGATACTAAAGAAGAATTTTATTTTGTGAGAAATTTACCAAAAATATATTTAAATAGGGTTCTCCATCCAAATTCAGTAAATCAACCATTTAAAGTAAAGTATGCATAAAATCAAATTAATTATTTTTTAAGCCTCTAAAATTTAATGGGTAAAGGTAAAAACATTTAACAAAAAATTATATTCATATTTTGGTTATTTATGTCCATTCCTAGTAATATTACTACTAGGCCTTAACTTCCATTTAATATAATATTATATTATTATTTTTTAGTATAAGATTGAAGTGTGTGCAACATAAGATTTCAATGAAACCCATTGTTGTGTATTGGGTATGACATCGAACCTAGAATCCCCATTAAAGTAAAATTGATAATTAATTTACAAATAATAATAAATATGAAAATTCAATATTCTTTATTTACCTGGGATGTTACAATCATAACCGAATGATCATTTCATACTTATATACACCCCTAATTTTCTATTATTGAGTGTCTAAAATAAGCCTTTCATAATTATGATTTCCCCATGTTAGGATGAAATGTATTACATGAGATATTTATAATTAGTTTTTTAGATATTAAATCATAGTGGGATATAATATTAGTTTACATATAGACCTTTTTTTATTATCATGACTCTAAAGAGAAAAATGTTATGGTCCTCAATCAAGATCTATTTTAATGTAATGTATATTAATCTAAAGTGATGTAACATATATGTATTATAACATTGGGTATATATAGGGTTCCCAAGAGATTATCCCAATCCAAAATACGGTAAACTAAAGTTTATACCCTACCCAAAGAACCTGGATGAGTGGTTATCCTATGTCTAACATTTTAATGAATGTCGTAATTGGTAGCTTTGACAAAAGGCTTAATTTTCTTATACGAATTCTAACATACCTAATCTTATTCCAATGTTATTATCTCATTTATTATTTTCTTTGATTCTATTGAGATTTATTTATTATGTGATTCCATGATTATATGATTCGTCTATTTTATCTCTATTAAGTATGTAATGGGTTTCAAATGTTATTATCATGTCCTCATACCCTTATGCGCCGGTTATGTTGACAATATCCTCATCCACCCTTACTAACTATCATATATGACCAATTATAACATTTCTTTTCCACATTATATTGATAATGTTATTATTTTTGATATGTTTGACAATGGTGCATGTTATTAAAAACCTAGTGAGAGATTATGTTTTTCACTTAATGAAATTATTGATTTTTTATCCATATTTCCAAATATAATTAACATTTAGGTTCGTCATGTTGGTTTTTAGATAATAAAATGGGCATTTACCTATTAATATGTAATATATCTATATAACCAATTTGGGTCTTTTCACTCTTTATGTAAAATGGTTTAGACGATGAAATCAATAAATTTTGATACATTCCCAATACCATAAATTAAAATAGTTGTAGTTGGATATAACAAAAAATCCTCCAAATATATAGTATTTTTCATGGAATTTTTCTAAATTCTCATAAAATGGGTTTATGGATGGATTATTTGAGGATGGAGAGAAAATTTCTTCTCCTTGAATAACCATGTTCCTAGAAACATTATTTATAATATTGAAAATAAAATTTTCAATCATCCATACATCACAGATTAAAAAGAAACATTATTGAAGACCATTTGAATTATTACTCCAACTATAAGATCATTGGAAATAAAATAACAAACTACTTCATCATTAGGTATTAGGTATCGAATTTCATATATGTTCATATACTATAATTGGTTCATCCATATGTTCATGTCACATTAATGTTATCCACACCATATGATAATTATGGAATTAGGGATTGGATCTAGATTCCATGCCTTGAAGAATTTGAGATCCATGATTTTATATCCATACTAAAAACTTACTCATCTGACCGGGTAATCAATTTTCCTATGAAGAAGTCAACAACCGTAGTAGAAAATTCAGACATTAGCAATACATCATTAGCTTCATATAACTCTAGAAATAGAATCACATAGAATCAATATGAGATGGGTAAAAATTAGACTATATATGAGGTAAATATATTTTTCAGATTCCTAGATTTAATATCCCTTACATTAATTATAAATTAATTTCATTCATTGGGATAGAGATATACTATCATTACAAAAATCATTTGTTATATATTAAATTCATTATATTGGCAGTCCCTTATTCGAGCACTGAGGATAAAGCTTCCTTGCGGGATCTTTCAGATGTTTTCAAGGGATTCAATCAATATATGAATGAAAATTCATGGAAATCAATGATTCTTGGAAACTATCTCTATTTTATTTATTCAACGGAAAATTTAGAAATAATTTTTAAGTGTTTATAAAGAATATACAATAACTAAAAGTACATCATATATAACATAAAATAATATTAATTTGGTTAACCTCTAAATGGTGTCCCAAGAATCCAACATTGAATGAATTTTATATATTTTGGTCAAGTGCATTCACCCCAACCAAGTGGTACCTCTATACTCCTAATTCACGATTGACCAATTTGGAATAAATTTTTTACCATAACAAGTTATTCATAAACTCATAATCGCCCCCATTTTATTATTTTTCAACACATAAATTCTATATTGACATCACTTGTCAGAGGGACATCAAGTAATATCACAAAAAACATTAAATATAAATTTATGAAATTGATACTGATAAATGTGGTTAAATATTTTTCCCAAAATAAATTAAATGTAATAATACAATATTCTTTCACATACATATTACAGTTTTTATTAGGGTTAGTGTTTTAGATAATTATAAAATCTACTAACATCATTAGATCGTAAACAACTGGCTGCAAAATATCAATATGATTCCCCACTATATCCAATTTTCACAATAGGTCATCAATATAATCCCTGTGAAATCCTTCATGACGTATGTTATTTTACATCACTCGATAAAACCTAGGGAGTAGAAAACATAAGAAGGGTGGGATCATATTCTTAGTAAGGGTAAAAATTAAAGACTTATAAGTATAACTTGAGCATAATATAAAGAGAAAATTATACCAAGAATTACATTTACGATAATAATTATTTCGAGAAAAAATCATAAAAATTAATATTACACAAGCCAAAAAATAATAAGGCAGCATTAAACAATGAATTGTGGAAAACACATAAGTTAGAAAAATATTATGACAAGTCTACCTATAAAGACATTCATAACATCTTAGTGTTGGTTTATTCACCATTATATCAACTTTGGGATTATGATTAACTATTTAATACCCTCCATTTATATTATTAGAATGCCTTCTAATATATACCCATTATGTTTAGCATAAGATGACATCCCTTGTAAACTATTCATGTGATCATAGGATGACCTCCCATGTACCCCCATATTGCATGCTTACGATATCATCCCAGGTACCCTTTGAGCTCATAGAACATTTTTAAATACCCAATTAATTTTTTGAGATATATTTACCTCTATCTAGCTAGTTATTAACGTACCTATGTGTTCCAAAAGAACATAAATCATATCATGACCTATAAAAATATATATATTTTAGAAATATTTCATCATAGCATAACCCATTGGAAATAAGTAGTTTTAAATAAGGTAAATAAAAAAATAGACAAAAATAATTGTGATAATGTGATTTTATAATATCCCCCTTAAATAATAAGTAATATATTTACATATTATCATATATGGATTATAATTTTAAGAGAACACATTATACAATTCTTAAGGAAAATATTCTTTATATTTTGAAAATTGGTGATTAAATAAAAAATAAATTCCAAAACATTTGGATTGAAAATAATCATGATTAAATATAATAAAATAGTTTATATGTTTTTTGGAGAACAAAATCCATTTCTTGGAATATTTATAAAATGTAATTCAAAAACATTTAAACCAAAATTAGAGTTTTTTTTGTAAAATACAATATTATAATCTAAGAGTGAATAATATTAAATGAAAAATAAAATACCCTAAAAATAATTATATTCATGAAAACACATGTAAAAAGTAAGTAAATACACCTCATTAAATAATATAGGTGCATAACAAAACATGTTCCTCAAATATTGTCTGTTGAGACAAAATAACCATACTGGTTTGATATGATTAGAAATGTTGACACAGTGAAGAAGATATCATAAAAAATATATGTAAATAATATTATATATAAGGACAAGGAAGATATTTTTCATTAATGGGTATTATATATAACACAGAATAGAAATTTGTTGTGAATATAAAAAAATATCACATAAATAAATGATTGAGTAGAAATCCCCATACATATATTAGATCATTGAAGTGTGGATTGATGAAATGAAAATATTATCTTTATATGATATAAATATTGAAAAAATAAGTCTAAACAACAAATATGATAATCATACATATTTTAAGTCATAATTGTATAATGATATAATCAACAAATTATTCTTGTTAATCCAATGAATATAAATTGTGTTACATATTCCCTTACTACATTGTAACCCGTTGAATCTTATTCCACATAAAAGTATTAATTAAAAAATATAACATTTAATAACATTTATATAATAATCTATATGATATTATTTATCTATGGTAAATATATACACAACAAATAATGAGTACGTGGTGAATAAGGCACAAATCTATCTGTGGAAAAAGAGAGACAAGAAATCATTACCTTAGAGTTCCATCTAGTTTTTCATATATTAACCTCATATATAATTGGTTAAATGATGTTATTAATTCAATAATCAACTATAAATATTTATAATACTTTATGTTATATTTTTTTATTATATTTTCACCCATTCATAAGTAATATTTCATGATTTTCATTGTTTCGTGTTAGTTCATTTCAAGATTTTCATGATCAATCAAATTTCGTAATATTAGAGATTATCTGAAAAAATTGGAATAAAAAAAACGAAGTGAACTAAAATTTTATTAATTAAAATAAAGTTGAATGAATCATTAAATATACCATTTTTAATTCTTGTACAAGGATGATTTATTTGATAAAATTTCAATGAAAAAAAATGTGTGCTTCAATTGGGAGGTTTTTGAAAAATTCTGACATAGTTTTGTTTTATATAAAATTATGTATATATATTAGTTACACAACATGAAATGGGTTATAATATAATTATTTAAATGTTTTATAACTATAAAGATATATTTATAACCACACATGAAAGAATTAATGGAAGACGAACAAAATCATAATTACTAGAGGTGTTTAATCGATATAATTTAGATAAAAGTATTCTTTCATTGAATAAGAATATGTGATAAAAAGGATGCATATAAAAAATTCTAGTAGAAACATAAATTAAATTATTCTCAATATTATAGAGTTATTGTTAATTGATTGAATAAAGAGATGACCATAATGTAAAAAATGAAGGTAAATTAAGAGAGGTGTTTTGAGAAAATTTCCCATATAATACCACCTCCTTAAGAGACACTTGAGGACCATGGATTTGGTATTTTGAAGATAACATTATCACATAGTTATTTGGAGATTGATTAGGACAGATTTGGGTCAGATCCTTGAGGATCTTAAATTATATTAGGTCTAAATTGGGTGTGGAGGTGGGGTATTTATATAGGGGGAGAGGTGGTTTTAAGTGGTTGAAATAATTATTATTTTATATTTAATATAAAAAAATTGAGTTGGAAATATATTCCCTAAAAATATATGAAAATTAATATTTTAGAGTGTTGATATGGTCTATATATTACTTAAAACTCATTAAATGTTTTATTTATTAACTATTTTAAACAATTACCTTTTTAACATTAACCAATTTTATTTTTTACACACACTAGAGAAAATTATACTTTTTATCATGATATCAATATTTAAAAATAAAAATTATATTTACCTTAATAAATACTTTAATTATTCTAATTAAAACTATGGAATTATTTTTATCAATTTATACTCATTGAATTTGAAAATTTTCATTTAAATTTAATCTCACAAACAAAATAATAAAGAGGGTTTTTAAGGTGAAATATTCAAAAGAATGGAATGTTTTTAAATCATATTTTATTTTCAAATAAATTAAAACAAACCAATTTGGATTCATTCATCTATAAATTAACTTATTATATATTAAAAAATTAAAAAAAATTAACGATATAAATATATATTGTAAAAAGAATTTTTTAATTAAAATTTTTGTTTTTTTCACATTTCATCAAAAAATGATACTTATCAAAAATACAATAAAAATTCACCCGATATTAATTTGGATTTTAATAGTTAAAATATAAATTATATTTTGAAAAATTATATTTATAAAATCTCAATATGTAGTTTTAAAATATGTATACCCTTAAATGGTGACAAAATTTCCTTTTAGAATAATATTCTTTTTCTGCATATAAATGCATTTATTTCATCTCATAAGCCTATGATGAACATATAACAAGCATAAAAAACTTTTTAATTAATATATATCATATACTTTTAAATAATATAAATCATTAATAGTGATTAATTCAATTTATAATTATAAAATACCATTGTGGACATAAAAATAGTTTAAAAATAAATCATTTATGTTCAAATATCTTTCATAATTCTTTATAAATAATTTTTAACCAATGAAATAATTTTATAAACATGAATAAAATATATTATTATAATTTAGTTAATATTATTCATTCATTCTATTAAAATTTTCAATTGATAACTATCAAAATTATATAACAATATTTAATCATTTATTTAAGCATAGTATTCTTTGTAAGATAAGCTATATAAGAAATTATTTTTTTATGAAAAATAATTAAACATGGAGTTTTCACATTATACCACCCATAAAATTAATTTTACGCTAAATATTTTTATCTCGGATATAAACAGATGTGGATACCTCTACCAAATTCCATCATTAGGTTCCCTCATAGCCTTATCTAATTAGTGGGATTCCACACAACATTAACCAGGTGAGGGATTTTGTTTCATATAACATTATAAATACAACAAAAAATCTATAGAGGTTCTTCATTAAAATAATGATCTTTATCCATAATTATAAACTCAAATATTAGTACATGTGAAGGACAAAATATGTACTTAATGTTGTGTGATACATGGAACATATAATGAATTTAGGAGATATTTGTTTAAACCATCAATTGATAATGCACCGTCCTAAAATTATCATTAATTTCATTAAATTTCATCCTCGAATGTTTATATTTCATCTAAAAAATAACTTATAGAAGGTTGTAAATTTACTTTTTTTCAAAACCCATTATGATAAAGGGTCAGTAAATCTTCTTCTTGAAAAGAACTAAATAGAAGTATGACGTTCACCAAAAATCACACTAAATATATTTCCACATCACTTAACATGGATGTGAAAGATAAAACAAACTCTCAAGGACTAATAGAGTGTGATAGAGAACATGATTACATGATATCTAACCACAAATAAAATAAATATATTATTTTTAAAACATCCATTAATAAAGGTAAATGGATAATGTTTTTTTATCAATACATATCTTTAAATTTTGGAATTAATTTATTCCCTATAATAAGAACATACAGAATCATGATTTCATGATAAGTATAATTTCATCCTGATCGTTTCTCCAAATTATTGGTATTTAAGATGGAATTTATTTTTATAGAGAAAGAAAAAAAATCAAAACATGCAGATTTCAATAGAAAATATATATCTATTTTTTCTTATATATTTATTTCAATAACCCAAATGAAAATGTTATTTTCAAGATAAAATAAACAATTATATGATGAAAAACTACTTTAATCACAAAATTTCAGTAGTGATTCCCAATGTTAAATATAGATAATTTTATATATATCAATCCTTAAAAATCCTCAAAACTATTCGACAAAAATATTGGGACATGATAATAAAATATATTTATTCACATATTCATCCATGACAAATTTTAGCATTTTTCTATAAATAGAATCCATCAATCATCATGTCTCATAAATAAAATGCAATATCATATATCACATAATCTCTATGATATGATAATCATTTCAATAAATAAATTGTATAACCATATTATAAATTCCTACATACATCCAAAATATAAATACCATTATTCCTAAAATAAAATCACATAGTATTAAATTTACCTTATTCATAGAGGGTTCCCAAAATTATGAAAAAAACTCTCGAAATAAAATTAACCACTTTATCTCTAAAGCATTTACAATGTAATTGATATCTCTAAAACACATTTCCTCGAAATGAACATAACCATTATCTTTTTGATATTTTAAATAAATTGTTATTATTTTATAATAATAAGGATATCATGTAGGTTAGTTGTAGGAGATGAAACCTTATAACTCATGGAATGTGTGTTTGATCCCAATGGCCTCTGCAAACACGATGTCTTATCACCAATTATGTGGGTTGTACATTTCGTAAAACATTACAAATAAAATCCTTATAAAATTCCATTAATTTTATAAGAATAATGAAAATTAACCTTATTCTTTTTAAACTGAAATTTTATCTCGTAAATTTCATTTTTAATTCCAAAATGTAATAAACCATAATTACCTAAAAATTTAATGGCCCCAAAGATCATGTTAGTCACATTAAAATTTCATAACATAAATCCTCAAAAAAAATTTCTTGAAAATCAATTATGGTAAAATTTAAAATTATAAACCCATGATGATATCCATAACACTTATGAACACAAAAAATTCATAATCTATATAGTTTTCTTAACATAACATTGATACTAATGGTTTCTACCTTGAATATTTATTTCCAGACCTAATTCTAAAAATATAATCCTTAAAATTCAAGCATTGATACCGATAAATGTCATACTCCATTTAAAAAAATTACAATATAGAAATGAAATAATGGATCACTTATATACCCATGGGTCTTTTAGGTTTACATTATTATGAAATTAGGGAAAACTCATTACAACATTGGATCATAAAAAAGGGCTCATAATGGTCTTCATTATTTTCCACTATATCCAAATTTCAAAATAGTCCATCAACATCTTCCATGTGAAATCCATCATGACATATTAATTTAAAAACAATTCCTCCCAACATGGGTAAATGAAAACATAATAATTGTGTGCCGAGATGATCAGTTAGGGTAAACATTGGTGATACAAAAACATAACATTTGCATAAGGATACGATAACATGATCATAAAATTTAAATTTATTCCCTTAATAACAATGATCATAATATTGATTCATAGAATAAATAAAAAAAATTATAATACATGACTAAAAAATAATTAAATTTTATAAAACTTGGAATTATGGAAAAAAAAAATCCATGAAAAATATTATCTGAAGCCAACATACAAAGTCATTTAAAACATGTTATTCTTAGGCTATTCACTTATATACCTGCATCAGGCTTAGTATGATCTCCCTTCTACTCCCTATTTTAGGGATTACATTGAAATCATGTTTTTATTCATAACTATGGCATACGATGACTACTTGTGTTCCCTCTTATTTTTGGATTAGGGTGACCGGTTGTGTACCCGATTCAGGCGGTCTTATGATGACCTACCGTGTACTCTATTTTTTCAGGAATAATATGAAATTCCATGTAACCTTTGATCTCATAGAAATTTTATCATTACCCAATAAATTTTATGGGGACATTGGTCCCACCCATCACATAATAATATCTATAAAAGGATTTTCCACATGAACATATATCACATATTACAAATAAAAAAACAAGTTTTAGATAAATTTAATGATATAATAACTAATGAGAATAATTTTTTTTTCATAAATATAAACATAAACCAACCATCAAATAATAAGTATAATTTCATGAATTATATCGACATTAAAATTTATGTAACATCAAATAATGATATCTTATTTGGAAATCTTTTTTGAGAGATTTATTGAAACAATTCTCCAGGAAAACATCTTTTTTATTTTGAGAAATTATTTGTAGTTCATATAACATTTATAAAAACATTTTAATTTTAAATAACGAAGAAAAAATATAAAACAAAAGTTTAAAAAACTGTTTAAAAACAAATAAATTAATTTCCATAAATATTGTAAAAATACCATTTGAAATATATTTTGAATCATTTTTAGAAAGCACAGTTTTCAATAAAACATATTTCTCATAGAAGAAAGAAGGATATTGCATGAGACATATAAAATAATGAAAATTTATGTATTTATGTTAAAATTGTTAAAGTTCAGTATATACACATCCAAAAATAATGTCGGATTATAATAAAACACATGCCTCAAATAATGCTTATTGATACAAAGATACCATTACAATCTAGAAAAATTTGAAATATATAACACACAAAAGGGATATCATCAAAAATATTTTGAAATACCAAAAAAATTACATATGAGGATGATATATTCCTTTCATGGGTATTATATACATCAAAAAATAGAAATATGTGATGAATATTGAGAAGGTTTTCCATAAATAATAGTGAGATAATAAAACCCATATATATATATCATAACCTTCATATGAGGATTAAAATAATAAATATATTATGTTTATTTACTCTAAATAAGAATAAAATAACTTTAAATAACACATTATGTTTTCAATATTTACTCCACTCATAATAATATAATGAAATAGTCTTGGAAGTATTTGTTTAACTTAAAGAATGGATATTGATTTAAAACATCCCTTACCACTTAGTTTTATATAGAATTATATGACTTATAAAAGTAATAATTAAAAAATGAACCATTGAACTACATTATGGTACTTATATTAATGATAGAATATACCAAATTTCAGTATTTGTACCACACAAAAGGAGTAAGTGATGAATAAGGTTCATATCTCACATAAGAAAATGTAAAAAAAAGAATGCACTACTTCACCATTCAATTTAGTTTTTTATAATTTAACCATCAGAATAAAGGGTTAAAAATAATATAAATTATTTTAATAAAAATATTCAAATACATATAACCTTATGTTATTTTTTATAACATTTTCCATCAGATTAATTACAAATATATCTTTATTTTCAATGATTTGGGTGAGCTCGTTTCATAATTTTCCAGATCGATTCATTTGTCTATAATTATGGATTATCAAGTAAAATATGCATACAACCCAAAATGTGGAATGAAATTGTAATAATGAAAAAATGATTATCATAGACCCCTATATGATTTTAATATTATAATTATGACTCTATATTTGATAAAATGGTAATAAAAAAAGTGTATAGTTCAATTTGGGTGGTTTTCTAAACATGAAGAACTTGTTATGTTTTATATGATATTATGTTTCTATATTAGCTCAAAAACATTAAATATGTTATAATATAAAAATTTCCATCTATTAAAACCTTAAATTTATTTTATGACTTTTCATGTAGGGGGTAATGGAAAATGAAAAGAAAAATCATTATTCACCCATGCCTTTAACCAACATAATTTTGACTATAGTATCATGTATCGGAATATGAGAAGGTAATAAAAGTGATTGATATAAGTTTTTCTATAATAAATATAAAATTAAATTATTTATAATATTATGGAATTATTTTTCATTGATTAATTAATAATATAGAATAACATGGAAAATGAAATGAAATTAATGAAGGTGTTTTGAGAAAATTGCCTTAAAAATATCACCTCCTTAAAAGACCCTTGAGGACCATGGATTTAAAATTTTGAGATAAAATCATCATTTTGATGTGGGGAGAGTGAGTAGGATAGATTTATGGACTATATATTATGATATCAAAGGCGTGTATTTCACAATTGGGAGGTGAGTTGTGGAATTTATATTTGAGGAGAGGTTGGTTTAGGTTATTAATCTAATAAATGTTTTATTTTTAAGGTCAACAACATTGACATGGCATTGAATTGAAAATAATTTTATGAATAATAATATTTAATAGGCCATTCAGGGTCTATATATACATCATCCAGACATTAAATGTATTTTGTTTTTTTTATTTTTACGATATTTCTTTCCATTTTATTTTTTACAAATACTAAGAAAAATAATTTTTTTACTATGGTAAAATTTTAATTGAATTATAATTAAGATGATATTAAAAACCAATTTATAACAAATTAACAAATATTGACTCCATTTTATGAAATTCATTTAACACAATTTAAAAAATTAGATTTAAAATTATTCCCACAGACAAAGCGATAATGTTGTTTTTAAAGGAGAAACTTTCCAATGTTTGAAATATTTTTAAATCCATTTTATACATGGAATTTATTCAAATAAAAAAACTCAATTTATGAATTTTTTATTTAACTAACATTATAACAAAATAAAAATATATTACAATTGAAAAATATAAATAAATTAGTCTAAAAATCAGATTTTTATTATAATTAAGTATTTTTCTCTATTTGTCAAAAAATATAACTAGTGAGGAAAATACTTAAAGGTAACCCTATGTTAATTTTTTGATTACTATTTAAAAATAATGTATATTTTTTCAAATTATATTTATATAAATTTCAATATACAGTTTTAAAAAGGATTTTTATTAAAAGGCGGTAAATTTTCATTTTAGAAATATATAGTTTGTTATGCATAAAACAAGATTTATTTCTTATCATAGGCCCATAAAATTCTTTTAATTATCATAAAATAAATTTTTTGAATATATACAATGAAAATATAATAGAAATATTTCAACAATAATGATTAACTTAGTTTATTATGATAAAATACCATTGCATCATAAAAATAGTTTTTTATTGAAACACATGATTTATTTTCAATTATATATTGTTTTCATTACAAATTAATTGGAAACCAATGACTTGGTAACACCCCATGATTTCACTGTACGTTTCCCTTGGATAATGAAATAGCTTGCATTGTACGCAACATTGAGAATCTAACACATCGTGACAAACAAACTAGCGGTTAGGAATAGCAATACCCACTTTTTTTAAATATTATAAATTATATTTTTCAAGAGTTACATCATTTTTGAATTAGTAATATCTAAATTAGCTTAAGGTGATGTTTTTGTATTTTTCTGAAATCTTTCAATTTTCGATGAATAGTAAAAAATGCTGCATTATTGGTTAAAATTAAATTTTTATATAAATAATTATTTAAAATTATTTTTGGTCAAAATAGATACATAAAACATATATTTGTTCAATGGAATTTATTCGAGTCCTTTTATAATAAGTTTAGACATATAAAAATTTTATTGAACCTTTTATCGCCATTTACCCACCTCCTTGGAGATTTTTGCATAAAACATAATTTTATTGCTTCTATGAGTTGAATTTCAAAAATCCAAGAGACGCATTAGAATTCAGTAAGTAAAATTTTGTTCATTAAGATGAATGCAATTTTTTGTGAATAGTTACTATTGACTTTTATTACCACTATTGAAAGTAAATAAGGTATTTATGGGTACAAATGATGTTATAATTACCCTAAAACATGCACTAATTCTATTGGATAAGTGTAATTCGACCAAATACAACCTTAGGAATAAAATATGATCCTTTTGGTCCACTTTTATTATATTAGGAAATTTATTATTATTTTATTTAAAGAAGAGTTAAAAAATGTTAAATTGAATGTTTAATAACTAAATAATTTTAAATATATAGTTATACATAAGGTAAATTCGTTTATAAATAGTCATTATAAATATAAAACTATTTCCCACATAATTAAATTTTATTTATAATTTAATTAAATTTTATAATATAATTTATTTACGATACAATGATGATGAAGTAATTACCAAATTAATGAAATATTAAAATATTTGATATTATAAATATCTAAATAAATATAATTTGATACATTTTATGATTTCAAATAATTTTAAAGTTTAATATGAAATTTTAAGGTTGATTAAATAAATTTTTTCAAAGTAATCATGGTGTTATAATTTTCACAAAAACCAAATACAAAATAGTGTAGAAGTTGACAAATTTGAGTTATTAAAATAAATACTATATTATTAATTGATATAATATTCCTTAAAGTATATGGTTTGAAAAATTACTTAGATATGGTTATATATATTAATAATTAACCACATATAGTTCTCTTGGCTTGTTTTAGTAAGGCTATTAACCATAAAATATAAAAATACAAAGAGACATGGTAAATGTCAAACTATTTAACTAAGAGTTTTATATAGAAGATAAGGTTATTATGGCTACCTAAACCTATCTAATACATCTTTATTGAGAGTTTTTCCGCACATCACCACCTTAGACTCGAAATAAATAATTTTTTATCCATTAGAATCTGAAAATTATTTTATTATAAAATAATATTTCAAGCTTTTCCAAAAGTGACCCTCACCTCTCTTATAAAAGGGTACTTCCCCTTCTCTTAATTTAACACATCCAAATCCCTTCGACATGGAAAAAACCTTCCCAAATATCCTAAAAAATATCACCCCTTCAACCTAGAGGCGATAAATTGATCAGAAATCCAACATAAAGAGCCATTTTGATCAACATAAAAGGAAACACCCGAAGAAGAGGTAATAATTTCACCACACTCTTTCAAGTTCTTTTCTTCTTCCACTTTCTCTTTCTTTATTTCTTACATAACAAAATAATAAGTATTTTACCATATAAAAACTTTGATGTTTTTATTAATATCTTACACCCATTTTTATAATTCTATCCATCATTTAAATGACAAATTCACCATAAGTGGGTACGTACGACTTACCGTCTCCACATCGTGGTGTAGTTTGTTATTTAAACAATTCATTATTAGGATGGGTATAAAAATTTGTATAACTGATTTAAATAATAAATATCAATGTTAATTATTTTTTATATATGATATACCATCCAATTACATATTCTTTCACCATCAATATAATGATATTGTCACTCGTGCATATGTACAGATTATAGTCTCCATGAACGGGATGAGATTCATTCCCCATCATAAAAGTTACAGAATAATTTTCATTTTATGATTAAAAATAATTCTTATGAACATAATATAATTTTCTATATTAAAAAAATAAATCCTATCCAAAACAAACATGTCTTACGAAACCAAGAAAATAAAAGAAAACGAATCACTTAACACCTGAAACCATAACACTACTAAAATATTATTAACAAAGCAATATTTTAAAATCATATATGATATCATATTTATTTACCTGATTATTTTATAATTTAATACCAATGTTTTAACTATTATAAAGGATGATAAAATACCATTAACTAACGAGAAGTACAAAGTAAGGGATAATTTCACAATATCATTATTACCAGAAATTGTTTTTACATAAGTATCTACTTGGATAACTTTATCATCCACATCCTTGTTTTCTTAAAATATATTTCAAAACATATTATCTATTTACTAGACAATGAGTTAAAAAAATTAGACCATAATTAGACCTAATAAGTTTTGAATGGAATCTTTTTGACATTTTCCAAACAAGTTACGTTATGACCTTTTTGACAAAATTATGGTAAGAATGTTATTTTAACTTATACGACTGGTTTGGCTATTTTCCATCGTTATAACAATGTTGAATCTACCCTTAAAATCTTGTTATAATATTTTCAAAATAACTATTTTAGTTTATAATTATGTGACTTCTAAATGACTTCAAAATAAGAAGATATATTTCTCCCAAAAAGTATTTATTTCATCTATGTCAAAATACATTGATAAAATTTACACTTTCTTGAAGTTGATTTGTTATGATACAAATATTCCATATTTTATTTAAGGTTTTGTGATATTTTCCACTATGAGTGTGTTATTTTTTATATCATTCATGGTTTATGGTTAAATTATTGACATTTTGTATGCTAGTTTTACTAAAAATGTTTATGTTATGTTTCTACATTTTCATATGAGGAACGTATAAGACATTATATGTGACAGATAAGGCCTACTATAGCTCCTCAGTGAATTGGTAGGTCTTATTAGACAATTAGATGTGTAATTGGTCGAGGCCATTCCTAATTGGATATATGGTTTTGGCCAAGGAGAAAATCATTTTTAGATGTCTTGGATGAGGCCTTGACATGGAGTTTTAGAAAGTCTGGCATTATAAATTCTCTCATTATGAAAATAATAATGATGGTTCTTGTGGTTATTATACAAGTAACATACCCATGACTATGATTTATTGTGGAATTATTTAATCAGCTCATATTCCATCCATAATTTGTTGATGTTTATTATATCTAAAGGAATGTGTTTTTAATTATTCAACATGCCTAATGTTTATGGTATCTTCTACTATACTTATTACTCTTATTAATCATTTGAGCTCACCAAATTCTTATGTTTAATTTTATTAGGATATGAAGAAGTTAGTTATGGGGGATTTGTAGACATAAACTAGGAGTCTTGGATGTTTATAATTTAATAAATTAGTGTTGATTTTTTTAAGTTGTAATGTTAAACTTATGTATGAATCTTGTTTCCTATAATACAAAAATGTTCGGTCCTTCAAGACATGATTCCATATATCATTCCAATGTTATGTAATAATGCACCGAATTTGGGTAACAGGGGTTAGGGGGTTATAGTTGGTATCAGAGGAATTTTAATACAAACCATTGAAACCAGATTAAGATAAACTCTGATTAGAGCACATTACGCTAAGACATAATTTGAGGATTGGTGTTGAAGAACATTCTAGAATTTTCGTAACGTACTTATTTTCTGTATTTTTCAATAAATCCATCCCAATATAGATATTATAATGTAGATGATTCTCTGGTATAGATGTACCTAAGAGTTAAAACTATACAAGGAGTTTCGGGATTGACCTGGGTTATCTAGGTACATGAAAACGGGCCTTGCTACACTCTTGGTTATGACACACTCGGTGAATATTCTTTAGATAATTCACATTTTCTATAAAAACCATTATTAAGGATTTATGAGTATATACCTCCTCAATGGAAACATTTTTATGATTATGGATTATATCCATAAATTTCTCAATTTATGTGAAGTGTTTTACATGTTTGGAATTATGTATTGTGATTCAAGAACTAATATAGTGTGTTCCATTGATTAAAAATGACACCAAGTGGAAGGTATTGAATTTGTATCAATTCACATATTCCATATAGGGACTTACCTCTCACTTATGAAAATTATAGTGGATTTGGTGATTCATCTGGTGATGATCAACATATCACCATACTGGGAAAACTAACTCAGGTTATGAATAATTACCTTAACCATATGTAGAACCGGGATCCAAAATGTAGAGAATCAACATTAGAATGATTTATGAGGAAACAACCACCATCATTCAATGGGAGAAAAAATCCATTAGTAGCTAATTAATGGAAAATTATCATAGTAAAAATATATCATGCTTTGGGGAGTAGAGAAATGGAAAATGTTTTCAGGGAAGTTTATCGCCTCAAGGGAGATGCAGATCAATGGTGGCCATTAATCTGAAAAAAAAGGAAGATTAATATGTATAAAACATATAATGGAGAGAGTATAAAGATATTTTCTTATAAAAATAATTTTTTCTTGACAATCGAGCAGATATGGAAAGGTAATTTATGTGTCTGGGACAAAAGTAGGATGAGAATGTCGCTACGTATGAAGATAACATTACAAGGATAAGAAGTAATTCTGTAGATAAAATATGTTACACATGATGTAATATTGATCCTTTCATTTATGGGTTAAACCATTTCTCTATCAAGCATTAGTCTCGCAATCATTTTAATCGTATGAAGATATTGCCTCATGTGATATTAAGACTGAAAAGGAATTATCGATGTCCAAAAAATTTAATAAAAAATAAAGAGAAGAATAGATCTGTTGAACACTCTTAGAAATGAAATAAGGAAACATGGTTGGTGAGAAGAGTAAAATTCCCACCTTGTTAAAATTGTGGAAGAAGGCACCCTGGTGCCTATCTAAAAGGAAAACGATTATGCTTCAAATGTGGACAGAAATACCATCTTGCTGGTGATTATAAGATAAATAAATAAGCTACCAAATATCAACGCTACAATAGTTGGGAGATGGAACGTTAGATAAATGAATTTCTTAAGCTTTAGGGAAACTTACCTTAGAAAAGGCCAATGGATCACGACCATGCGTATGCATTCACTAATGCTGATGTTGGAGCTCCGAAAGACATGGTTGCAAGTAATTTATTGTTTTCCCCGTGTTTAAACAAATATTTATTCGATTATAGATCATCACATTACTTAATATCTTTCAAATTTTCTATGACAATTAAATATTTTCACATTGGCATAACAAGGGAGTTGTAAGTTAAAAATCTTAAGGGAAGTATCATTGCAACAATGTTATGTGAATCAGTTCCAATTTGAGAAAATAAATGATCTTTATCTGCTGATCTCATCATCATACCCCTGATTGAATTTGATATAATCCTCGGAATGGATTTTCTTTCATACCATTATGTGAAAATTTACTGTAATAAGAATGAGTTTTCAATTTTCGATGATGAAAAAGAGTACCTTATCTTTAGAGCAGAAATGTCACCACCTAATTCTTATCTAGATAAACCCCCAGAATCACTACTAAATTCAATTATTGTGGAGGAAGAGAATGCAATAATAATGTATGAGTAAAATAATGTTTTAATTGAGGATGTACCTATTGTGAATTAATATATTTATTTATTTCAAGTGGATTTACATGGACATCCTTTTGAATGAGAAATTGAATCATCTATTGATTTAATTCACAGTTCAAGGCCTGTATCAAAGATCCCTTATATAATGGACACTGTGGAATTAGTGGAACTAAAGAAACCTCAACAAGAATTGTGTAATAAGATATTTATTCGCCCTAGTGTTTCTCCATGGGGAGCCACTATCCTTTTTGTTAAGGAGAATGATAGATCCATGAGGTTGTGCATTGAATTCAGGGAGATCAATGTTATAACAATAAAGAACAATTATCCCCTACCTCGTATTGATGAATTATTCGACCAACTTCATGGATCTCAATATTTTTCAATGATTGACATTCAATCTGGGTATAATTATTTGTGCGTGAAGAAGGAAGACATTCTGAAAACAACATTTCAAACTAGGTACGAGCATTACCAGTTTAAAATAATTCCTTTTGGATTGACTAATATACCCACTATATTAATAGATTTAATGAATAGTGTCTTCGAATAATATATAGATGACATTGTAGTGGTATTTATTGATTATATATAGGTATACTCAATACCTACAATGGTCATGAAAATCATTTGCGCACTATTTTGAAAGACCTCAGAAGAAATGAATTATATGATAAGTTTAGTAAGTGTATATTCTATAATCAAGAGATTAATTTTCTTATACATATTGTCTCTAAGTATGGAATCCTTATTTATCCATCAATAACCATGGAAATCCAAGAATGGTCAGCATTGTCGAGTATAAATGCGGTATGTGGTTTTTTGGGTTTAGTAGGTTATTACTAACATTTCGTCCATAATTTTGCCCGGTTGTCAAATCCATTATCCAAGCTCACACGTAAAGGGGTTAAATTTGTTTGGACAATATATTTTAAAGAATTTTTTGAATATCTAAAGATAATATTAGTCAACGCTCCTATCATGGTTCTACTATCAGGGAACAATGGGATTTTTATTTATAGTGATGCTTCAATGAAAGGACATGGTTGTATCCTTGGGAAGAATGATAAGGTTATTGCATATGCATAAAAATGCTAAAATTTAATGATAAAAACTATCACACTCATAATCTTGAGTTAGAATATATAGTATTTTCTCAAAAGATAATGAGACACTATCAATGTTGGAAAAAATGTGAGATTTGTACTGATCACAAGAGTTTGAAGTAATTTTTCTCACAAAAACAATGCAACATGAGTCATAGGGTATGGATTAAACAACTCATGTATAATTATTTTACAAAACACTAACACCTGGGGAAGGAAAATATGGTGGTAGATTCTTTGAGTAGAAAGGATCAAGGATTTTTGAACAAGATGTTGGTTGAATGGGATCCTATTTTCATAGATCTAGTAATGATGTATCTAGGAATAACCATGGAAGGAGAAACATCAATACATTTTCAAATGGTTTCCAAAAAATCTTTACTAGAAATGATAAAATTTTCTCAGAGTAATGATGGGGTTTTTTAAAATAATATTAAAGCTATAAATGATGAGAGATTCAGTGACTTTGTATATGAAGATGGAATTTTGAAATTTGGGAAGCGATTTTGTGTTCCCAATATAACAGATCTAAAAACAGAATTGGTGGATGATTCTCATAGCTCCAATTTCTCTATACACCCAGGGAGCTCCATAAATATAGAGATTTGAAGGATCATTTTTTGTGTGAAAACAAGATGTGGGAGATTTCTTATTTGAGTCAAGAAGTTTGGTTTTCCAAAAATGAAATCAAGAAGGATGAAAACTAGAGAAGTCATGTAACCTATTTCAATAACTAAGTGGAAATGGGATTATATTACAGTGGTCTTTGTCATGGGGTTACCATGGACTACTAGAAAAAATGATTCATTATGGATCATTGTTGATCGTGTTACCAAATAATCACATTTTCTTGGTAGAAGAGAATATTTACCGCTTCAATGTCTAGAAATAATATATATTAATAAAGTTTTAAGACTCCAGGGTTTACCCTTATTGATTGTTTTGGATCACGATTCCCTTTTTACATCATGATTTTTGAAAATTCATTAGAATGCCTTGGATACTGAACATTGATTGAGCACTGCCTACCACCCTCAAACTGATGAACAATTAGAATGGACAATTCAAACCATAGAACACGTAATTAGATCTTTATCACTGGACTTTCAAGGTATGTGGGATAAATATTAACCTCTGGTAAAATTTTCCTTTAACAATAGCTTCCATTAAAGTATTCAGATGGCACTATATGAACCGTTGTATGGAAAGAGATGTGGCAGACCAACTTATTGGGATGATGTTGGTGAAAGAATACTCGTAGGCCCAAAACATGTAGAGGAAACAATAAAAAAGTTAAATATTATCCAAACCCACATAAAAACATCTCAATGTAGGCAATAGAGCTGGGCTAATAATTAAAGGAAGGATTTGAAATTTCAAGTAGGAGAAAATGTTTTCATGAAGGTATCTCCATGAAAGTGTGTTATACAATTCGGTAAGAAGGGTAAATTGAGTCCCAGGTACATCAGACCATTATAAATTCTATAACTAATTGGAGTTTTGGATTATCATTTGTAAATGCCTCCCAGTCTCTCCAACGATCATGATGTGTTCAACATATCATTATTGAGAAAATACATGCCTAACCCAACACATGTACTCATCTATGAGGAAATTGAACTGGAACCTTATCTATCTTATTGTAAAATCATTTAAAGATTCATGATCCTAGAGAACCAGTGATGAGAAACTAGATGACTCGTCTTGTAAAATTTCTATGGAGAAACCGTAAGATGGAAGAGGAAACGTGTGAAACTGAGGAACATATGATGAGGAAACAATGAATCTTTTTATGAAATAATATACTCGGAATTTCTAGGATTCAGTTATTTTATAGTGTGGAGAATATAACACCACATTATTCCATGGTATCTTTCCATTTTAATAATGTAATAGCTTGCATTGTATGCAACTTAGAGATTATATCACACCACGACTAATCAAACTAGATGTTATGAATAGTAATACCCACTTTGTAAAATATTATATCTTTTATTTTTTTAAATGGAATTCATTTTTGAATTTGGAATATCGAAATTATCTTAGGGTGAATTTTTGTTATTTTTCTGCAAAATTTCAATTTTTGATGAATAGTGAAAAACACTACGTTATTGGTTGCAACTAAATTTTTATTTTAAATATTAATTTATTTTATTAAAATTTATTTTAGGTAAAAATAGATGCATAATAAATATATATGTTCAATTTAATTCATTGGAGTCATTTTATAATATGTTTAGATATATAAAATTTTTATTGAACTTTTTACCGTCTTTTACCCTCCTCCTATGAGCATTTGCAAATTTGCATAAAACATAAATTTTCTGCTTCTCTGTGACAAAATTAAAAAAAATGAGAGAAATTGTTGACATTAGTAAGTAAAATTTGGTTCAATAAAATGAAACTAATTTTTGGTGAATATTAACTTTTGACTTTTATTTTCAACGGTTAAAAGTAAATAGGGTAATTATTGGTAAAATGATAATATAATTACCCTAACACATGTCATAATTATATTGGATAAGTTTTATACGACCAAAAATAACCTTAGTATTATAATACGATCCTTTTCATCAACATGAATTAGATTAGGACATTTATTATTATTTTATTTAAAGAAGTGTTAAAACAGTTAAATTCAATGTTTAACAACTAAATCATTTTTTACTAAAGGGTTATAAATAATATAAATTATACTATAATTAATCATTATAAATCTAAAAATATTTCTTACATAGTGGTATTTTATTTAAAAAAAAGTAGATATAAATTATTTAATATATTAATGACACAATGATAATGCAATAATTTTCTTATTAAAGAAATATAAAAATAGTAGCTGTTATATATATTCTAATAAATGTAATATGACACTTTTGATTAATTCCACTAATTTTATAGGTTAATATAACATGTTAGGTTTTATTAAATAATTTTCATTCTATGTAATTACACTGTAATAATTTTCACAAAAATGATATACTAAATACTGTCAAAATTCGAATTATTGAATTTTTAAAACAAATACTATATTATTAATTGATATAATATTACTAAAAATTTAATGCTCTGAAAAAAGAAATTATATAAGTATATATATATATATATAATTAACAATATGGGGTTCAATTGTCCAGTTATAATAAATTTTTTAACAATATAATATAAAAATAAAAATAGACATGATAAATGTCAAACTTTTTATCTAAGCATTAAATCTAAATGATAAGGATAATATGGTAACATAAACATATATAAAACCTATTAGATTAATGTTTTTCGACCCATAACCTCCTTAGCCTAGAAAAAAATTATTTGGCCTCTATTTGAATCCGAAAATTATTTAATCATAAAATAAGATTTTTTTACTATTCATTCAGTGATCCTCACCTCTCTTATAAAAGGGTACTTCCCTTCTCTAACATTCACACATCCAAAAAAATTTTTCTCAACCAACCCCTACCCAAATATCCTCCCATCTATACCCCTTCAACCTAGTGGCCTTATGTTGATAATAAATCCAACATAAAGAGCCCTTTTGATCAACACAAAAGGAAACACCCGAAAAAGAGATAATAATTTCACCCCTCCTCTTTCAAGTTATTTTATTCATCCACTTCCTATTTCTATGTTATTTCCTTACCAAAATAATAAATATAGTATTTTATTTTTACATTGATGTAATAATTAATATGGTACTAGGATATTAATTATTCTATCTATAATATGAATGATAAAGTCACCATACGTGGGTACGTACGGCTTACCGTCTCCATGTCATGCTGTAGTTTTTTATTCTAACACTTCATTATTTGGATGGGTATAATAATGAGTATAACTTTTGTAAATAATACATAAAACATGTTAATTATTCTTTATATATGATATACCATCCAATTACGTATGATTACACTATCAATATAACGATATGGTCTCTCGTGTGTATGTTCGGATTACCGTCTCCATGGACACGATGGGATTCATTATCCATCGTAATCATTCATGAATAATTTTCTTATTATGATTTGATATAATGATTTTTAACTTAATATAATCCTTTATATGAATCATATACATCATATCCATAAAAAACATGGAATACTTAACGATGTATATAAAGGAAAACGAATCAGTTAACAACCGAAATGATAATACTACTACAATATTGTTAACTACGCAGTATTATAATATCATATTTGATATAATATTTATGTATATGATTCTTTTATAATTTAATAATAATGTTTTATCTATTATACATGATTTTAACATATGACTGACTATAGAAAAGTACATGTTAAGTGTTAATTTGACAATATCTTTATTATTCAAGGTTGTTTTTACATATGAATCTACTTGGACATCTTTATCTCCCACATCCGTGTTTTTGTAAAATGTATTGCAATACATTTTTCTATTTACTAGAATATTGTTTAATGTAATTTATTCCCTTATTTAACATAATATGTTATGAAAATAATCTTTCAGTCATTTTCCAAACAATATACATTATGTCATTTTCGACAAAATTTATGTAAGAATGTTTTTTAACATATACGGTGGCTGTAACAATTTTCCACCACTATAACATCATAAAATATTCAATTACAGTATTTTTAGTATATTTTTAAAATATTTTTTTTATTTTATAATTATGTGAATCTTAAATTATTTCAAAATTGAATGAGATATTTATCTGAAAACCCATTGATCTCATCTATGTCAACATCCTTTGATAAAATTTACACTTGATTGAAGTTGATTCATTATGATAAAAATATTCCATATTTTATTAATGTTTCTGTCATAATTTTGACTATGGATGTGATTTTATAATGTTCATGGTTTACAGTTAATGTATTGACATTTTTATTCTAGTTTTAATACGAATATTTATGTTATGTTTCAATCTTTTCATATGCGGAATGTCTCGGACATTGTATGTGATGGGTGGAGCCCGATATACCTCTTCAATGCATAGGTTGGTATCGTGAGAAAATTAGTCATGTAATTGTCCATGGACTTTCCCAATTTGATAAAGGAATTTTCCATGGCCTAAATAATTTTTAGACATCTTGGATTAGGCCATGACAAGATTGTTCAAAAATTATGACATTATACATTCACTCATTAAGAAAATTATAATGATGGTTCATGTGGTTATTCGACTAATAGAATACACATGAATATGTTATATTATGGAATTATCTACTCATCACATATTTAATCAATAAAGTGTTATTGTTTATTATTTCTAAAGGAATGGGTATTAAATTATTCAATATACCTAATGTATATGTTATATTCTGGGGTACACGGTACTCTTAAAGAGCATTTGATCTCACCCCTTTCTTATGTTTCATTTTCTCAGTATATGAAGAATTTAGTTATGAGTGGCTTGAAGGAATAATCTAGGATTATTGGATGTTTCCATTTGAATAAATTATTGTTTAATTTCTTATAAAGTTGTAATGTTAATCTTATTTATGTATCTTTTTTCATTAATACTAAATAGATCGGTCTTTCTGGACATGATTCCTTGTATAATGCCATTGTTATGTAATAATGCACCGACTCTGGGTAACTGGGGTCAGGGCATTACAAAATTAATTTTAGAAACATATTTAGACTATATTTTCTTAATTTATTTAATATCATTATTTCATGTCATTCCAATGGATTTGAGATAACTGTCATTATTAAAAATAATATTCAATCCATTTTTAACACTGATCTATGTAAAATAACATATCAATTAAATTATGTTAATTATTTATTTATTAAAAAGTCATATTGTAAAATATGGGGTGTTATAGTTAATCAGGATTATATTTTTTCTAAATAACCTTCTTGTTTTTTAATGAAAACCACTTTGAATAAATGATAATATCTAAAAGAATGTGTGAATGGGTAGTGTAAAACCATTATCCCCATTTATAGATTGGATATTTTAGTGGCTATATACATACCTCATTTATTTTTTTGGAATGATATATTTTTTCATTTTGTGCTTATTATTGGTTGATAATGGTATAGAAATTATCAAATATCAATCTAGATGCTTTATAATATGTTATATACAAAGGTCAATGTTATTCCATCCAACATGAAAATTCATGGATATGATAAGAGTGACAAAAATATACCTGATAAGAACAAATTGCGTATTTTTTTTAATTTATTATCCATTATAGAGTTTATTATAACCTTATAAACCTATTATTTTAATTCCATATTATAGAGATAATTTCTACAATTTCATAAAACCACACAATTATCTTATCATATATACCTAAAATACCCCTCGAATGACCATGTATAGGCGATCTAGTTAAATGATAACCCCTTTTACTCAAGTAAAACTAAATAAAATTATGATAATTATTAACAAAACCTGTGATGGAAATCTATCAATTGAATGAGATAAAAAATAAATGAGCCTAATATATTATTAATATCTCTTAGATGTCATTTAGTTTAATAGAAGGTTAGTTTTCTATTTCACATGATATATATGGAAGAACGTTTATTAAATATTGGAATTCAATTTATAGTCATTGAGGTTGTCCTATATCACCTAATTCACATATGAGGGATCAGTGAGACTAAAAATATGTTAATTTACTCCCAATACATGTCTATGTGTTATCCCCATACTTCTCAATGATGAGTCAAAACGCCTTTTGACATTCCCATTGATCTTTTTTTTGGAATTCACAAATCACACATATCATAATCACATATATTTTATCTCTTGTATGTTGTTTTTTAATATTACTCACATATATTATTTTTCATATATGTACTATTATTATCATAATCATATATAATGATTATATCAGAATTCTATATGTTTTTTATTTTTCATATACTGATGTTTTACAATTATATTCATCATAATCTCTAGTATTGTAACCAGGTTATGCATCCTAACAACATATATCATAATCATTTGTATTGTAATCAGGTTATGAATTGATTCATGAATTGTAATTGTGTGAAGTATAGAATCATAATCATGCATCACAACAAGATTATATATCACACATTGTAACCACAATATAAATCGTAACTGATATACATCTAATCCATGTTAAGAATCATAACCATGTTTTTTATCATAATAAATATATGAATTATAATCATGATAGGAATTATGATTATATTATTAATCATACTCACATAATGAATATAACTCTTATCTTACATCAATAATGATTAATTTTTATCATTCACATTGTTTAATACCTTTTCACTTACTAATTTATAATGTAAAATGATAATGTTGAGTTGGTTATTTACCTATCAAACAGATGTGGTGAATTTTGTGTGGTTTGTCTGTTGTAATTCGACGTGTCCAAGTCCCTCCATTTTTTTCAGAGAGATGTGATTGTTGTAAGAAATATGACCATAAGAACCCGAGGCCTATAAATAAGAGTAAATTTGAACAAGAACATATATCGTTTTCTTCAATCTAGTTATAGAGTGAGATTATGTGAATTCTCACCTACTTTGTACGAAATCCTACAAGATACAAGAAGTGAATGACTTGTTATGGGGTCTTTTATTTCATCAATTTCATTAATTCTAATTTGTGCATATGATCATTGTGATAACAATCGAGGGCTTCTGGGGATAGAATGATGGACTTCCAATCACCGTAATTGAAATAAATCAATTGTTTGAAAGTTAGAGGATCCAAATACTTTATTAATCTAGGGATTCCATGGAAAGGAAGATAGTGATGTTAATCATCATATTGAGGGCTTACCATGGACGTGGTAAGATATACCTTTTATTTTAGGTTAAAGGATACCCAAAACTTTTGGATAAATGAATTGTAATACCCTTACATTTCATCTGCTATTTGTAATTTAAAGGGAATAACCTTGTTTCTTCTTTATATTCACACTCTATTACGTTATTAATTGATTCAATTAGGATTTATTCATTACATATTGAGTAATATATTCAATACATTGCATGGTAGAATAATTTATATTTTTATTACTCTGATCATTGTATTCAATTAAAATACAATTGTATTTCATCACTAGTGGTATTTCAACATATTATATCAATAAGATCCAAGACTTTTCTAGTAAATTTTATTGTTTTTTGTATTATTTTTGGTCCACTTAAACTATTTTCTTTGTTTATTTGTTTAAATACAATGCTTTAAACAAAAAATTCACCAACCCTCTTGTATTTTTTCACCAAATATACATATAAATTAACATTATGATCATACAATTTGTATCAGAGTAGGTTTCCACTATTTTTTATTACATTATTTATTACCTTATAAAATTCAATTAAAATTCAATTATAAATATTTTTCTATAAATAATTCCTACACTAACATGTGGAGTGGAAAAGTATTGTCTTATAAGTTTGTAGGAATGAATATTGGATCAATTGACAATCTAAATCCAACTAGACCACTAATTTTTGATGGGAATGATTATGATTACTAGAGTAATCAATGAAGCCTTTCGTCATTAATACTATAGTGGAAAACATATTTAAAACATATTAGTGATTAGAAAAGTCCAGATAAGAAATTTGGAACCTTCACCAACCAAGAGAAACCAGAATATAATTAAAACTACAAAGTTCACAATACGTTGTTTTATTCCATGACCAAGAATATATATATATATATATATATAATCATGTGAAGTATCCAATTGTATCATGAATAAAGTGTATGTCACACATTTTGGTACATCTATTATTATAGAAACATGGAGATGCATGCTCCGAGAGGAATATCATGGCTTTGGTTTTCCATATATTGAACCAGTATACAATGTGATAAAATGATTTATGACAATATAAAACAATATTTAATCTACGGGAGAATATGGTGTTGATGATGAAGCACTTGTGGACAAGGTAATTGATATATTTCAAAATGTGTGTGAATAAAAAAGGATTGCTTTTGATGAGAACATTAAAGTTAATCAAATCACTCTTGATGAATTATTAGGAAATCTTCTTCACCATAAAACAATAATGAAAAGAGATTTTTATTTTAATAAGAAAAATAATTGTAATGGAAGTGTAGATTTTACTTCTACATCCAAATCCATGACACAAGAAAGGATAACTAGATCAAAAGAAATGAAATATGTTTTTATATCATAATTGGGTGAAAGTGTTCACATAAAGAATGAGTTAACCAATATTGCTCGAAAGATGAACATTACTGTTGGAAGAAGAGTCTTTTAATATAAATTCATAGAAAATAATATAAATGACAATATCTATTCAGAATATATATGTTATGAATGTAAAAGAGCATGTCAAATTAGACCAGATCGTCCTATACTAAAAAGAAAGTACATTAAGGATAAAAAATATGAATGGAAAAAGAAAAGGTATTACAATTCAAAGACTAAGAAAGACATGAATGAAAATGATTATTGGAGTGTATGTGGGGGTGAATCATCAGACTAATATTTATAATATGAATCCTCATTGTTAGAAGAATATAGGAATCATATTCAAATTACCTATTGAAAATAATTGTTTGATCTCTATGGTACACAATGGTGAATCTCATAAAAACATATCAATAAATAAAAGTTACCCTAATGGGAGATATTATTACCCTTTAGAGAAAGAATCTTCCTCAACATTAGAACATTTAACTTCTTTTTATAAAGTATCCATATTTTCCTTGTTACATGAAAATTAAAATTCCCAACACCAGAAAAATCATAATAAGTCAAAATCTAGAATAAATATTGTTACAAAATAAGAATCAATTCATTTAAGAGATCTTGATAAGAAAACTCATGATTATGAAAATAGTTCCAAACCCCATATAGAAGCAAATTCGTTAAAGGAAAATATTTTTATGGACATTGACCATATTGTTTTTATGAAAAAAAATTTGAAACAAAAAAAAATTCTAATATAATATCTTCTGATAATGATAATTTATTCATTAGACTATAATCTAAAATCAATTCTCTGACAAAAAAATTGTCTAATTTAATTAATAGCTGGAAAAAATTTGATAAAATGTATTCTGAAATTAGTCCTCTTAGGAATTGTTATGGAATATGTTACAGTCTCTCAAAAATGAATTTTATTTATTACTATTTTGTTCCCCAAAATGCTCCATTCATCACTAAATGTCAATGTGGTAGACATTTGGAATGAAATTGTTCTATTAATAAACCTCAACAGTTATTATTTCATAAATTAAAATTTACAATACATATGTGGATTCATAATTTTCCCTTATCTAACATTTTCGGATCCAAACAAGTTTCGGTTTTGAAAAACTAATTGTTTCTTTTTTAGGAAAACCTATCATTTACGAACAACAAGAAATTTTTTTACATGGATAGTTTTTATATCGAAATATGACAGGAAAAATATATTTGATTGAAAATATCATTGAAATGAATAGTTTTATTGTATTATTTAGAGATTATTCTGAATATTAATTTTTTGGTATAGTTCATATTGTTTTTTAGGAAATTTTTTACATTAATTTTTTTTTCCTGAATGTCTTATGAACAACTTTATAAGATTATGTAAATTACGTGATAAAGGGTACCTTGTGAATTTTAGAAATGATATGTGTTTAGTTAACAATTAAGAGGAAAAATTCATTTTACTACCCATAGGCATGATAATGTTTACATACATAACGTGGAAGACCTTATGATCCAACAATACTTTGATTAACTACAATGTAAGACTAATCTATGATATGACATAGATGGTTCTGACAATGTTACCTTGTGAACCCTTATAAAATCTCAAAGAAAATACTTGTTAAGGATCTACCAGATCCATGACATGGTTTTCCTATAGTTATTAACCTTTAAAAAATGGAATGAACTATACAAGTATATTTAAATAAATCAACAATGCTCCAAATTCTAATGCATTATATTTAGTGCACATGGATCATTTACGTCCTACACAAAAAAGAAGCATTTGAGAAAAGTAAAATGTATTTGTTTTATTTGATGAATACACTATATTTACATGGGTCTATATTCTAACAATGAAATTAGAAGTATTTTTCTATTTCAAAACTTTTAGAGCCTCATCTAAAAATGAGAAAAAAATACCACCCATAACAATTCGTCGGGATCATGGTAGAGAATTCAAAAATTTGTATTTAGAATAAAATTTATAGTAATAATGGTATTACTAACAACTTTTCCGCTTTAAGAACCCCTCAAAAAATGTTTTTTATGAATGAATAAATTTTATTCATTAGGATGTGGCAATATCCATGTTGAGAATATTCTAAATTGCTAATCATTTCTGGGCTGATGATTTTAGTACTTCATTTTATTCTATAAATCTTCATTTAAAAATACCTTTTCTTAAATAAACCCTTATGAATTTTGGACTATCCAAATACCCAAATTCACATACATTAGAGTATTTTGATTAAAATTATTCATATAGAATACTAATGATAATTTACATAAATTCACACCCAAATCCATTAAATGAATCATTATTGGTTATTCCACTAATTCTAATAATTATAGAGTTTTTAATAAAAACTCTTTTACTATTGATGAAATAATGCATGTCAAATTTTTTTGAAACTAACCCCATTGTTTTTCAACAACCCATACCTACATCAATGGATGTGCTTTAAAAAACTGATTATTATCCTTTGATTGAAAAGTCTTCTAAAAGGATAGTTACTCAAGAATATGTTTCTCAAACATTTTTACAAGAAGAAATTCTATCTTATGTTTATGAAAAAGATTTAAAAAACTGAAATCACTTTTTTATTTTGAACCATACCAGGAATAATATCATTGGTGATGTAAATCAACCCTTGGGGACCACAAATTCCTTGAGAAATGAAATTGAACATCTTGATTTTCTATGCAAATTTGAACCTAAATCTTTTAATGAGGCCTTAGCTGATAAATATTTTATTAAATAAATGAAATATCAACTAAATTAATCTGAAAGGAATCAACACTATACCCTGGTTGAAATACCAAAAGAAATAACTATAATTGGTGTAAATGGGGTTTTAGAAACAAATGTGATGAAAATGGAGTCATATAAGAAATAAAGAGACTTTTCCTAATAGATATATTCAACAAGAGGTAATAGACAATAAATAAACCTATGCTCTGGTAGCTATACTAGAATCAAAACTAATTCTATTTGTAACAGCCCGATATTTTATGAAAAATATTCTTTTTTATTTTACTAATGTCTTGTGTTATACGCTACACCAAAAGGAGATTGCACAACACGCATCCTTGACTTGCCTTTCATTACACGCAATCGCAACCTTCCTCGATAGCGTGTGTGGTACGTAATCCTGAGTTTCACGAAACAATGATATGCTATTAAAATATTATTAAAACTAGCCGTTATGAATAGTAATAACCACTTTTTAAATATTAGAAATTTTAACTCTCAAAATGGACTTCATTTTTGGATTCGGAGTATCGAATTTAGCCTAAGGTGAAATTTTGGTACTTTTCGGATAACTTTCATATTCTGATGAATAGTGAAAAATTACTAAATTATAATTAAAAACAACTTTTTTAATCGAAATAATTAATAGTGATAAATTAATAATTTGAGTGGTTTTAAAGTATATTTAGAATATATTTTTACAATTTAATACAATGTTGGTCATTGGTTGTAATTTCACATTTAAACCAGACATAATCAAGTGTCAATCTTTTGATATATATTGTTTCCTAAAAACACGCTATTTATTTTAACAGCGGGATTTAATTATAAAATTAATTAATGCAACTTCTATGTTATGAATTTGGTAAAATAGATTTCATTTTTGAATTCGGAATATGAAATATAGCTTAGGATGAAATTTTGGCATTGTTCTGAAAAACATCAATTTTTGATGAATAGTGAAACTACTAAGTGGTAGTTAAAAGAACTGAATTTTTCATAAAACTTAATTTTGCCGCTTCTGTGAATGGAATTTCGAAAATCCGAGAGACACGGTTAATATCAAGGACTAAAATGTGGTTCAATGAGATGAAAATAATTTTTTTGGTGAATAGTAACTTTTTACTTTTTTACCGCGGTTAATAGTAAATAGGGTAACTAAGGGTAAATATGATATTACTATTACCCTAAAACATGTCCTAATTCTATTGGACAAGTGTAATTCGACCAAAAACAAACTTAGAATAAAATATGACCATTTAGGCCCACTTGGATTAGATTAGGACATTTATTATTAATTTATTTAAAGAAGGGTTAAAATAGTGAAAATCAAAGTTTAATAAGTAAATCATTTTTAATATGGGGTTATACATAAGATAAATTCGACTATAAATATTAATTAGAAATCTAAAAAGATTTCCTACATGATGGTATTTTATTTGTAATTTTTAGACATAAAATAATTTAATTTATTTATGACACAACGATGATGCAGTAATTATCTTATTAATGAAATATTGACATAATTGATGTTATAAACACCAAAATAAATGTAATTTAAGATTTTTTATGAATTCCACTAATTTTATAGGTTACTATGATATATTAATGTTTATTTAATCAACTTGGTTCGAACATTTAATTCTGTTATGACTTTCACAAAAATCATATATCAAATAGTGTCAAAATTGACATAAAATAGTTTTTAAATCAAATATTATATTATTAATTGCTATTGTATTCGTAAAAATATAAGGTTCGGCCAAATCACTTAGATAAGGATATATATATTAATAATAAACAATTTGGGGTTCGTTTGGCATGTTATAGTAAGTTTATTAACCATATAGTGAAAGAAAACAAAAAGACATGGTAAAAGTTAAACTATTTAACTTAGAGTTAAATTTAATTGATAAGGTTAAAATAATATCCTAAACTTGTCTAAATTCTATTGGTTGATAGGATTTCGACCCCTCCCCACCTTATCTTCGAAATAAGACCCTTTGGAACCATTATAAACCGATTTTGACTTTAATATAAAATAATATTTTGAGATATTCCTAAGGTGCCCCTCTCCTCCCTTATAAAAGGACACCTCCTCCCCCTCCTCCTCACACAAATTTGAGCACTCAAGCTCGGCCAACCCCTGCCATTTTCTCCTCTCCACTTCCCTAGAAACATCCTAGAGGTTCTGGTCTTCCTCAAAGACCAATTCTAGTGCCCTAAGAGGAGGTCTCAAAGAGGCACTTCAAAGACGAGGTAATTACCGTTACCAATTCGTTCATCTTTATTTCTTCTTCCACATCTTCTTCTTAGGTTGTTTCATTATAAATTAATAACATCAGTATCAATCATATACTGATATGTTATTATAAGTATGAAACAACCCTATTTCACCATCTATCCATCCTACGGAAAAAGAAATCACCGCGCGTGCGTACGTACGGAATACCGTCTCCACGCCGTGGTGTAATCTATTTTCCACCACCACCTTACATGGATGGGTATAATGGTGTAAAGAATAACTATAAATAGTTATTAAAACATCATATTGATTCTGATATATTGTATAATCCACTCCAATTCAATTCAATATTTATAGAAATGATATCATCGCTCGTGCGTACGTACGGACTACCGTCTCCACGACGCGATGAGATTCATTCTCCATGTTAACCATTTAACGAATGATTATAAAGTATATATAAGAAATAATAATGAAATATATGACATTATAAAGATAATGGATTTATGTATATATATATATATATGTATGTCATCTACTTACTTCAATTTCAAGACAATAAGGAAAGTAAAACAGCGTTCATGCGTACGTACGGACTACCGTCTCCATGAACGGTGTTTTTCATCTATCTATTATATATATATATATACTGAATATATATGATATATAAATCATATTTTATATTCTGGAAGTAAGTAAATCATGATATAAGTAATAATAATGTCAAGAGCAACAAGTCAAAACACCTACGATAAATGAAACGATTTTACCCAAAACGCTTCTTTAACATGGAATTTACAAAAGAACGGGTAATATAATGTCATAAGTGAACCATATATGATATCATAACAATGAATATGATTCTATAATAAGTCAATGACATTATTTAAATCATTATACAGGAGGTTCGGACACATACGAAGCAAATCGGACCTAAGGTAAGGGAAATATCACAATCTCATTTTTATCCGAGATTGTTTATACTTTGGCATTTACTGGGGTGTATTTTATCATCCACATCCATGTTCCCTCAATATGTAATATTGTTTCCATCCACCTACAATAGTTTAAATCCAATTTTACCATTTGGTGAGTTTTTAGTAAATAATATGAAAGGAATCTTTTGTCGTTTTTTTTCGTACGAGGTACTTTTTGACTTTTCTGACAAAAGTACGAGAAGAATGTTTTTTTTAACTTAAACGGAACGAACGAATTTTTACGGTTTTATAAAGCCTTATTTTCATTAAGCTTCCTCCAAAATATTTCATGACTATTTTCAATAAAATCTCTTTCTTTTAAAATTGCATGATGTTTTGTGAAAAGAAATTGATTTTGAAGAAGAAAGGATATTTTCCTCAAGAATTCAATTCAAGTGTTTTATCAAAATTATTTCCCATCTAAGATAATAAAGGGTTATGTTTATATCCATATTTTTACATTGATATGACTATGTTGTGATGGAATTCTGTTTATGAATTCCTTTATCTTATATGAATGGTTTTATGATGTCATGTTGTTTAAGAATCCCATTTTTATTACATGGGTTATGAAATGATGTATGATTTATGATTTTGTGGCACACATAAGAATGGTATCATTATGATATGGGTGGGACCTATATCTCCCTCCAATGAATTGGGTAAAGATTTTATATCTCATGAGATAGACATGGCTGAAATGGTAGGTTATACCGGTTCAGTGAAACAGGACTGAAACGAGGGTTACTCGATTCAGAAAGGGAATTTGTCCACTAAGATAGTCTTGGCATTGAGTCTTGACTACCAAGAAATGATTTTCTATGATTATGTGTGTATGCCACAAAGTTTCATGTTTTATGTTATGATTATTGGGATTACATTTCACTTCTATGATATATCCCATGTTATGATATTATGAGCTCTTTTGCAGGTTAAGATTTCCAAAAGCTATGTATATGATGTGATTGATTTTTCTTTTGTTTACCCTTACTGAGCATTTGAGCTCACCCTTTTATGTTTTCTTTTCCCCAGGATATAAAGAAAGGTTTTAGGTAGAAAAAAGGGATGACCTGTATGGGAGATATTGAAGAACTTTCACCACAATTAGAAGATTACGTTCCGAGTTTCCAAAGACACTAAACTATTACGATCCTTTAGTGTGTGGTTTTGTTATGTACTAAGTATTCCGCAAATGTAATGTAATGTCCATGTACGTCAAGATACGGGTCTCTAAAGTTGGTATCAGAGGAAAGGTTTAGTCAACCTTTGGAAACTAGGATGCGAAAACGTTAGTGAGATTCCTAGAGATATTTCTAAGTTATGTCTAGGGATGTCCCTAAGGATAAGTATGCGTATAGGATATATTCCTAGAACTATGGTAATGATATTATATTAAACCTAAGAAGTTAGGTATTGAGGATAGTTTCCCTTTACTATGTTGTTTTCTCTAGCATGATTTTTGATTCTCACAAAATTATTTTTGTGTTTTAGTTAACGGAGGGAACCAAAAGGAATTCAGTTAACATTGAATCCAATGGACAAATTGGTGACTATGAGCAACAAAATTGTGTAATGCCTAGAGAGAAAGATGTTGTGATTATGCCGAATCAATCATCGCGATATATGATTAACAAGGTGAAATTTAGTGGTATGCCTAATTCTTCAAAGAAGAGGAAGATAGACTATTATGCATGTTCGCATGTTGAGGAGCATAAAGAAAGGAAGATTGAGATTTCTAAAGAAGGGAAGAAGAACCTTGAGGAATACCTCAAATGGAGGGACCGATGTTATCTGTGTGGAGAAAAGGGTCATAGAGTGACAGACTGTTATGGAGTTCAATGTCTTATTTGTGGAGAACATGGGCATTACCCAACTCAATGCCCTGACCTAAAAAGTTACTTCTAAATCAAGGAAGGACTTATTCCAGGATAATCATTGATGTGGATGGACTGAAGTGTTTTGGTATTCAAGAATAATGTTGTTGATGTACTTTTATGGTGTATTGAAATATTTATGTATTGGTCTATTGTGATTTTCAATAATTTTAAGGTACCGGTAACCATGAAAAGTGATTCAAATATTTTGGAATGTAGATGATATGCGCATAATGAAGGGATAAGGAGAAAATGAAATGTTTAACAGTATTCATGAGCTCATGATTGATATAAGGACTAAGTGATATCATGGTTTGAGTATAAATAATTTTGAGGATTTTGATATGTGTAAAGTGTTAACTTTTAACTGCATTCAAGTTTTCACTAAGGTTCAATGGGTATTCAAGAGTATACATGATTAAGGACTTTGAATGTTTGGAATGTGACCAACAAAACATATCTTATGATATATGGGGATCAACGATGATATTAAATCTCTGGTAATTGTTTTCACTATGTTATGAGAGTGGACTGCAATATTATGGATAAGCCTAAAGATTGGAATGGATTGTGTTGGACGTAAGTTAGTATTGTTTATAGATAGATATTTTTTTTCGATATTATTGATGGGATGTTATAGTAATATAGTTTTGGAAAAAGGACAACCTGCAGGACGGGTGACAGCCCATCGCTTCGGACAAGGCTGTGGGAATCGAACCCACAACCGAAGTGCGACTGGCCTTTATCGCCTACCACTGACCTACAGGAAGTCCCTGTTTAGTAGAAACTAGTTTTATTATATTAAGCAGTATGATATATGAAGTATAAGTCCATTTTAGGAACCATATATGATTAATCTCACTATAGATCGACTTGTGTATATAATTTTTGCTAACCTTTTGTTTGAGACAGATGGAATGACCCGTCATTCTATCAAATGATCTGCTAACACTTCACGAATAACAAATTCGACTTCATTTATTTAAGAGATGAAGTGGAAATTGGTCAAAGCACGAACAACAGTGAGATTGTACCAAAATAAAGTAAGTATTTATTCTAATTCAAAATTTTAACTTTAGGGGAAATGATCTTGAAAACCAAAAATGTTGTCCTAGTGATCTTATACCTGATGAATCAGATGGTACCTTATATCATCACAAATCTATGGATTTGTGATTACTGGCTTTTCCATAGCCATGTTCTCTACCACTCTCCATCAGAACATGATGGTTAGATTTCTCTTCCATATCCATATTTTCACCCATGTGGAAACCCAATGATTAGTTTATTTGGGTAACGGTTACGTTTCATACTTTTGTTTTTAAAGATTGGTTTTGATATTCCTTTTTACGATGTGGGTTTCTATTAAAGAAACTTTCGAACAGTAAACCATTTATAACCCCGACGAATTTCGAGGGCGAAATTCATTTTAAGGGGGGTAGAATGTAATAGCCCGAGATTTTATGAAAAATATTCTTTTTTATTTTACTAATGTCTTGTGTTATACGCTAAACCAAAAGGAGATTGCACAACACGCATCCTTGACTTGCCTTTCATTACACGCAATCGCAACCTTCCTCGATAGCGTGTGTGGTACGTAATCCTGAGTTTCACGAAACAATGATATGCTATTAAAATATTATTAAAACTAGCCGTTATGAATAGTAATAACCACTTTTTAAATATTAGAAATTTTAACTCTCAAAATGGACTTCATTTTTGGATTCGGAGTATCGAATTTAGCCTAAGGTGAAATTTTGGTACTTTTCGGATAACTTTCATATTCTGATGAATAGTGAAAAATTACTAAATTATAATTAAAAACAACTTTTTTAATAGAAATAATTAATAGTGATAAATTAATAATTTGAGTGGTTTTAAAGTATATTTAGAATATATTTTTACAATTTAATACAATGTTGTTCATTGGTTGTAATTTCACATTTAAACCAGACATAATCAAGTGTCAATCTTTTGATATATATTGTTTCCTAAAAACACGCTATTTATTTTAACAGCGGGATTTAATTATAAAATTAATTAATGCAACTTCTATGTTATGAATTTGGTAAAATAGATTTCATTTTTGAATTCGGAATATGAAATATAGCTTAGGATGAAATTTTGGCATTGTTCTGAAAAACATCAATTTTTGATGAATAGTGAAACTACTAAGTGGTAGTTAAAAGAACTGAATTTTTCATAAAACATAATTTTGCCGCTTCTGTGAATGGAATTTCGAAAATCCGAGAGACACGGTTAATATCAAGGACTAAAATGTGGTTCAATGAGATGAAAACAATTTTTTTGGTGAATAGTAACTTTTTACTTTTTTACCGCGGTTAATAGTAAATAGGGTAACTAAGGGTAAATATGATATTACTATTACCCTAACACATGTCCTAATTCTATTGGACAAGTGTAATTCGACCAAAAACAAACTTAGGAATAATATATGACCATTTAGGCCCACTTGGATTAGATTAGGACATTTATTATTAATTTATTTAAAGAAGGGTTAAAATAGTTAAAATCCAAGTTTAATAAGTAAATCATTTTTAATATGGGGTTATACATAATATAAATTCGACTATAAATATTAATTAGAAATCTAAAAAGATTTCCTACATGATGGTATTTTATTTGTAATTTTTAGACATAAAATAATTTAATTTATTTATGACACAACGATGATGCAGTAATTATCTTATTAATGAAATATTGACATAATTGATGTTATAAACACAAAAATAAATGTAATTTAAGATTTTTTATGAATTCCACTAATTTTCTAGGTTACTATGATATATTAATGTTGATTTAATCAACTTGGTTCGAACATTTAATTCTGTTATGACTTTCACAAAAATCATATATCAAATAGTGTCAAAATTGACACAAAATAGTTTTTAAATCAAATATTATATTATTAATTGTTATTGTATTCCTAAAAATCTAAGGTTCGTCCAAATGACTTAGATAAGGATATATATATTAATAATAAACAATTTGGGGTTCGTTTGGCATGTTATAGTAAGTTTATTAACCATATAGTGAAAGAAAACAAAAAGACATGGTAAAAGTTAAACTATTTAACTTAGAGTTAAATTTAATTGATAAGGTTAAAATAATATCCTAAACTTGTCTAAATTCTATTGGTTGATATTATTTCGACCCCTCCCCACCTTATCTTAGAAATAAGACCCTTTGGAACCATTATAAACCGATTTTGACTTTAATATAAAATAATATTTTGAGATATTCCTAAGGTGCCCCTCTCCTCCCTTATAAAAGGACACCTCCTCCCCCTCCTCCTCACACAAATTTGAGCACTCAAGCTCCGCCAACCCCTGCCATTTTCTCCTCTCCACTTCCCTAGAAACATCCTATAGGTTCTGGTCTTCCTCAAAGACCAATTCTAGTGCCCTAAGAGGAGGTCTCAAAGAGGCACTTCAAAGACGAGGTAATTACCATTACCAATTCGTTCATCTTTATTTCTTCTTCCACTTCTTCTTCTTAGGTTGTTTCATTATAAATTAATAACATCAGTATCACTCATATACTGATATGTTATTATAAGTATGAAACAACCCTATTTCACCATCTATCCATCCTACGGAAAAAGAAATCACCGCGCGTGCGTACGTACGGAATACCGTCTCCACGCCGTGGTGTAATCTATTTTCCACCACCACCTTACATGGATGGGTATAATGGTGTAAAGAATAACTATAAATAGTTATTAAAACATCATATTGATTCTGATATATTGTATAATCCACTCCAATTCAATTCAATATTTATAGAAATGATATCATCGCTCGTGCGTACGTACGGACTACCGTCTCCACGACGCGATGAGATTCATTCTCCATGTTAACCATTTAAAGAATGATTATAAAGTATATATAAGAAATAATAATGAAATATATGACATTATAAAGATAATGGATTTATGTATATATATATATGTATGTCATCTACTTACTTCAATTTCAAGACAATAAGGAAAGTAAAACAGCGTTCATGCGTACGTACGGACTACCGTCTCCATGAATGGTGTTTTTCATCTATCTATTATATATATATATATACTGAATATATATGATATATAAATCATATTTTATATTCTGGAAGTAAGTAAATCATGATATAAGTAATAATAATGTCAAGAACAACAAGTCAAAACACCTACGATAAATGAAACGATTTTACCCAAAACGCTTCTTTAACATGGAATTTACAAAAGAACGGGTAATATAATGTCATAAGTGAAACATATATGATATCATAACAATGAATATGATTCTATAATAAGTCAATGACATTATTTAAATCATTATACAGGAGGTTCGGACACATACGAAGCAAATCGGACCTAAGGTAAGGGAAATATCACAATCTCATTTTTATCCGAGATTGTTTATACTTTGGCATTTACTGGGGTGTATTTTATCATCCACATCCATGTTCCCTCAATATGTAATATTGTTTCCATCCACTTACAATAGTTTAAATCCAATTTTACCCTTTGGTGAGTTTTTAGTAAATAATATGAAAGGAATCTTTTGTCGTTTTTTTTCGTACGAGGTACTTTTTGACTTTTCTGACAAAAGTACGAGAAGAATGTTTTTTTTAACTTAAACGGAACGAACGAATTTTTATGGTTTTATAAAGCCTTATTTTCATTAAGCTTCCTCCAAAATATTTCATGACTATTTTCAATAAAATCTCTTTCTTTTAAAATTGCATGATGTTTTGTGAAAAGAAATTGATTTTGAAGAAGAAAGGATATTTTCCTCAAGAATTCAATTCAAGTGTTTTATCAAAATTATTTTCCATCTAAGATAATAAAGGGTTCTGTTTCTATCCATATTTTTACATTGATTTGACTATGTTGTGATGGAATTCTGTTTATGAATTCCTTTATCTTATATGAATGGTTTTATGATGTCATGTTGTTTAAGAATCCCATTTTTATTACATGGGTTATGAAATGATGTATGATTTATGATTTTGTGGCACACATAAGAATGGTATCATTATGAGATGGGTGGGACCTATATCTCCCTCCAATGAATTGGGTAAAGATTTTATATCTCATGATATAGACATGGCTGAAATGGTAGGTTATAACGGTTCAGTGAAACAGGACTGAAACGAGGGTTACTCGATTCAGAAAGGGAATTTGTCCACTAAGATAGTCTTGGCATTGAGTATTGACTAACAAGAAATGATTTTCTATGATTATGTGTGTATGCCACAAAGTTTCATGTTTTAAGTTATGATTATTGGGATTACATTTCACTTATATGATATATCCCATGTTATGATATTATGAGCTCTTTTGCAGGTTAAGATTTCCAAAAGCTATGTATATGATGTGATTGATTTTTCTTTTGATTACCCTTACTGAGCATTTGAGCTCACCCTTTTATGTTTTCTTTTCACCAGGATATAAAGAAAGGTTTTAGGTAGAAAAAAGGGATGACCTGTATGGGAGATATTGATGAACTTTCACCACGATTAGAAGATTACGTTCCGAGTTTCCAAAGACACTGAACTATTACGATCCTTTAGTGTGTGTTTTTGTTATGTACTAAGTATTCCGCAAATGTAATGTAATGTCCATGTACGTCAAGATACGGGTCTCTACACTATTAGCCTTCGAATCATACTTTAATTTCAACCTATTTTTAAGTGGATGTAAAATGTTCATTTCTTAATGGTTTTGTATTAGAAGATGTTTTTTTAGAACAACCAACTATTTATTTATAACAATTAAATAATTTTGATAATTTTTTAAGATTACCATTGCTTTTTATGTACATCAATAAGCCCCTAGATCACAATATTATATACTTTTACGATTTATATTACCAGACATTTATGAAAAATGTACTAAAAATCCAACCATTTTTATAAAAATGGAAAACTAATCCATTTTGATTGTTCAAATCAATGTTTATGACATTATATTTGGATCAACTCTACAATCTCGAACCGATTCATTTATGAATTGAATGAAATATTTGTTTGAAATGAGGATCATGGGTGAGTTAATAGTATTATTATGTTTTCAAATATATAAAAAACATGAAGGAACCTATATATCCCAACATACGTATATCAATGACTTACTCAAAAAGTATGGATATGACAATACTAAAAGTATTATAACTCAGATCGATACCTCAAATACACTTAATCTTGATGAAGCTGAAAAACCAGTGGATCGATCATCTTTTAGAGTTATGATAGGATGTTCTTTATACTTTATATCTACTCATCCAGTGTTATTGATTTTTGTATGCTTATTTTAAGGATACCCATATAATAAAAAATAATATCATTTAAAATCACTGAAAATAAAGTTTCTCTACATACATGGAACTATAGATTTTGGATTATTCTATTCTTAAAAAATGATTTTGTTTTCAATTTTTTTCAGATGATTAATTTGGTGGTTAAAAATAGATAAGAAAAGTAAAGATGGAACATGTAATTTCATAGAAGATTATATGGTTTCATGTTTATCTAAGAAGAAAAATTCAATATAACATTCTACTGGTTGAACAGAAAATGTAGTAGCTCATTATTGTACTGCTCATGTTTTGTGGATGCAACACATACTCACTAACTATGAAATTAGTTTTTTCAAAACTCAAATTCTTTGTGATAATAATATTTCCATTTCTCTTAAAAAAATAATTCATATAACTCATGTAAAAAACTCATTGATATTATGCCTCACTTTTTTAGGTATCTCACAAAAAAGAAGATAAAATTATATAATTCATCAAAAATGGAAAAATAACATTATGGCATTTTTACAAAATTATTATCATACACAAGATTTAAATAAATTATAAAAAAATTAGGAATGAACACTTTAAATTAATCATTCACATCAACTTCTTATTTATCCCATCACCTTACATTATGTTACTCATTTTAAAAGTGAGTGTTTACATAAATTTATCAGTTTCACCATTAAATTTAATTTTTAATTGTTTTAGCCTATCAAGGTTTCAATTTTATGTTCATCGGCTTCACTAAAATTGATTTAACTATAATTTGTATCACTTATTAGTTTTACAATTTATCGGTTTCACTATAATTTTTTTTGGTTTAATGAATATATTGGGTTCATTTTTTTATCATTTTCATTACTAGATGTATTTTTTTTATCAGTATCATGTTTCTGTTTCAAATTTATAAGCATTAGATTAGAATATCTCTATTAGAATATATATTTTTTAGTATGGAACTAACGACATTGAATTACATTCTCAGTAATGAATTATATGTATTGAATTACTTTATCAGTATTAAACTACTCGTATTGTAAAAATTTGTTGTTACTGAACTATCAGTATTGGATTACTCTATGGGTACTACACTATTGGTTTTGGATTATAGAATCGGTACTAAATTATTGGTACGATCATTTTTATTTTTATCTATTTTAAATTTCTATTAGCTTTAAAAAAATTTTTGTATTGTTATCATAAGAAAAATATAATATAACCATTATATCTATCCTAATACTCTAATAGGTATAATCTATAAAATAATATTTGGGGTGTTTTAATAGATGTTTCACAATTCATTCATTTAATTCCTAATCAGTTTCTATCTAAATATGATTTTCTTTTTAAGAAAACCAGAAGAGTTCAAAATCATTCTCCACCATTAGATCAGTTGTATCTAGTCCAGGTCGTGACTTTTATTTAATGAACCTTTATCTACTAAACCCACATTGAACTCCTTTTTCATTCTTTCATGACCACATTCTCTATAAATAGTCATCGTGGTTCATAATTGAATCTTACCAAATTTCTCATAGTCAGATATCTACTCAGCTTTTATAATCAAGAATATCATCAGGATGTGTGTTATTCATTCATCACTGCGTCATCTGCTTCATCTCTAATTGAAATTTCTCCAAAATAACCCTCTTCCATGACCGTAAAAGGTGAACATTTGTTCTTCCTATACTTTTACTAGTATTTTGACTCATCATTGAAAATAATTATATGTTTCCAATGATATGAATCTATTTCATTTTAATGAATGGATTCTGATTAGGATTAGGTGTATTGGGATAATGTGTTATAGTTTTATGAATCTTTAGAGATATAAAAGAATCTTATGATTTATTTTATGATTTATTACAGGTATTATAAAACCTCCCTAAAAAAGAAGCAATGTTTCTAAGTGTTCCATTTGATGATGATGAACTATGACCTTATCATAAAGTAATGGAACACGATGGACCTTTCGATAAGTCTATAGCTAAAGAAACACTTTTTTATATTCACGAGGAAAAGATACACGTGAGTCATTTATCAGGAGATAATAGGCTCATTTCCCATTCAATGTAATGGTTTTTGGTGTTAAGAAAGGTTGAAAAGGAAAAATTGAATGTTTCAGATGTGTATGATATGGATTATTTGGTGATCTTGAGAAAGTTCAATTTTATGGGGTTTATCTTCATAAAAATTAAGAAGTTAATATCTAGTTTTATAAAATCATAGCTGATCGTGTTTGCCACCATTATCAGTAACTTTCTAAAGGAATAATTGATATTTTATAAGGATGAAATCACATCAGATCCGACTTACGTAAAGGATCACATAATAATTAATGATATGATAAAGTGGCTAATGATACAATTAGAGACTAAATTTGAAATGTTTTAGAAAGATCTGGATGCTGGTAATGAAAAGGCTGTCGTTGATGTTAGTGAGAAATCATCAAAGCCACCGAAGACAAAATCTATAAATGAAATGTTGTTAATAAAATAACTCCAAAGTCTTAAAAGAAACAAAAGGATGTTTTTGATGAGGTTGATTATGAGGGGGGAAATATAAATCAAGAAAGGAAAAATGATGATCCTTAGATTGGTTTGGATCCAGCTGAAGCCATGTCTTTAAAAATAAAAACCGAAAAGGATTTGAAAGAAGAAGAAAAGAAGAATATGATGGACAAGACAAGGGTTCAAGAAATTGAAATTGAATCTTAACTAAATATATAAATGCATATAAAAAGTGGTATTGAAATAAGGGATCTACTATTTCACACTCAATCATATCCCTCAGTAAAAGGAAAGGAAAAATAATCTTCTGAATACTAAGCTACAAAACCTATTTCTCAAAATATGAAGAATACAATGAATATTATGAATAAGAATTAAAATAAGAACAAGATCTAGAAGAAGTAGGGGATGTAGAACCAGGACAAGAAATAAGAGTATAAGTGAATGAAGATTTAAACTAGAGAAGTCATACCATAGAGTCCTTAGAAGATCCATCATTTATATTTCCATCTCTAGATCTATACTCTTCCAAGAATCTTTATCAAAATGTTTACTCTAAGAAAGTTATTAATATTTCAGATAAAGAATAAGAAGAAGATGAATCCAAAATGAATAAGAATTAGCCAGCTCATGTGATCGACCCTGAGACTTATTTCAGTAATCACCAACAATTCACTGACGACTAAGATTCTGAAATAAAAATCTCTATAAACGGAATTCAGTACAATGAATAATCCATGAATAGATTGGACAAGACGATACCATTCATTCTCAATATTGAATCCATTTTAAAAATTCATTAAAATTCACAAAATGTTATAATAAACTTATTCATAGTTTCGATGGACATGTTTTAATGTCTTTATGTCGATTTCCAGATTTTCAAGGAACACAATTTTTATCATAGTAGTGAATGCAATAAGGTTGTGAAATGGTCATACAAATCTAAGGATATTCTCAAGAATCATCTAGATAAGCCAGATGAATCGGTACTCCGGGTAAATAAACATAACTCCCTCAATCAATTATTTATTTCCTACTTGATTGAAAATCTTAACGACTTTCAATGTCCATGTACCTTAAAAGAAGTAGCCTTAGAAGATCATGAATATTTAATAGGAAAATTGGATTTTGAATGTAATGAAGTTATTTTGATCCCAAATAGTATTGTAATTTTGGAGAAGCCCAATTTTCGCAGGCTCAATGATTATAATTACCAGGGAAAAAGGAATAAATTATAGGAAGTAATGCTTATATATCAAGAAAAAATCAGTCAACTTCTTGAAAAATTGATCAGGAAGAATTAAATTGTTTTTTCAAAATATGTAGAAAAGATGAATGCTCTACGAGTATCTCTTGAAAAAACTTATAGTGGAGAGAATAGAATTGAAGATTATGAATATCTCTATTTTTAATCTTTTAGAAAAATAAATGTGGAAATAATTATATATATACCGATATTGTAATTAATTTTTTTTTCAAGTAACAATTATTGATATGAACATTGTTTATCCAACCATTTTCAAGAAATAAATATTTTCTCTTTTTTTAAAAAAATCACAAATGGGTACAATAGTTAGGAAATAAATAATTTTAGGAATAAAAATTTAAGGGGGTAAACTATTATATAAAATTAGGAAGAATATGATCCATTGTGAATTTTTTAAGTCATTGGTGGAATTAGTTTTACTCACTGTTACTTTTGTAAGAGTTATTAAACTAGTTCAGAGATAAGTTATTTCTTTTTGTTTTTTTTGTGCATTCCTAAAATGGTGATATTGTTGAGTCAAAACATGTTTCGAATTTCCAATTGATCATTTTTTTTTGGAAATCACAATCACACATTTTGTAATCACATATACTATTTCTCAAGTATGTTCTTTTAAAATCATAATAAAATATATTTCTTTTCATATATGTTTTATTGTAATCATAATCCTAAATGATGATTATATCGAAATCATAAAAAATGTTTTATTATCATATATTGTTGTTTTATATACATATGCTTCATAGTCACATGTATCATAACCAAGTAATGCGTCATAACAACATGAATCGTAATCATTAGTATCGTAGCCATTTTATGAAATTTATTCATGAATCGTAACTAGGATAAGAATTTAATCATAATCATGCGTCGTAAATGGATTATATATCAAGTATTATACACATAATATAACTTTTCACCAATATGAATCTTATCCATGTTATGAATTATAACGATGTTTTGTATCGTAACCTCTATATGAATTATAATAAAGATAATAATTTTGACCATATTATTAATCTTACATAGATAATGCATTGCACCATTATCTTACATCAGTAATGATTATATATTTCCCATACATGTTATTTAATAACTTTTCACTTACTAGTTTCTAACCTTAAAGGATGTCATTGAGTTGGTTTTTTACCAATAAAAACAATGTCATGTATTCTATTTCATTTGACCATTGTAATTCAAGGTGTCCAAGTCCCTCTGATTTTCTCGAAAAAATATAGCCATTCGATGAAATATGACCGTTGGAACTTGATGCTTATAAATACTAATTCATTCAATCTAGAAAATTTAATTTTTTTATATAAATTTCTAGAGGGAGATAATGTGTCTTATCTCAATATTTGTGCCAATTCATTGATGATACAATAATTTAATGACTTGTTCCTTGTTTTTTTTATTTCTATAAGTCATTTTTTTCTTCATTGTGCATCTGAACATTGTCATAAAGATCGAGGGATTCCTAGGATTGGAAGACATGATACTGGTCATTGTATTGTGGTTTTTCAATTTTTTGAAAGGAAATGGTGATAATAACTTCCTTTATTGAGTGATTATTAGGATAATAAGATAGTCGTGCCGATAATCGAATCGATGTCTTACCAAGGTGGTGGTAAGAAAGACCTTTTATCATAGTTAAAAGGATAACCTACAATTTGTGATAAATAAATGTAATACCTTAACATTTCAGCTACTATTTTTAATATAAATGGAATCACTTTGTTTCTTTATTCTATTAATATTATATTACTATTGTAATTATTTAAATTAAGATTCCTTCATAACATATCGTATTAATAGAATCTAAACATTTAATGGTAGAATAATTTATATATGTTTTCTCGGATCATTATATTCAATTAAAATAGAATTATTTTTAATACTAGGTGTATGCCAATATATCATATCCATCAAATTCAAGACCTGTATGGTCATATGTATTAGTTTTTGATACTAAATGTTTAGGACCCATAAAACTATGTTCATTATTAAGTGTTTAAACACATTGTTTTTAAACATAAAATTCACTCCCCTCTTTTATTGTTCCATATAATATACATATACATCTATATTACGATCAAACACTCAACACATATATTTCATCTGTATATGGGTAATTAAGACTGACTAATTAGTTTTAAATACTGTTGAGTAATATTTGGAATCGTAGAATGATCACTTTAGTTAAGATCATTAGCGATAGGTATTTCATCATCTTTCTATCTTATTACAAGTAAATTAATTGGTCGATATCCATTTTTTAGAATTCTGACCCGAACGAGAATGTGAAGATCACCTTATTAATTTCATATACCTATGGTCTAAATTCCGCAACCTAGAAAATATAAAATATCTATAATGTTAGTGTATAAAAAACCCTCTATTATACTTGAAGACAGATTTTGACCACCAACAATGAGCTAATACAGGTGAACCTTATTTTCAAGGAATACATGAGGTCAGTATTTATTATCTTTTTCATTCCTACTAATGAAAAGAATAAGTGATTTACATTGTTGTAGAAAAAATTTTATAAGTTTTCATAGATCTATATAAATATTACCTAGCCTTATATTGTGGTCTATGATCACTATCAATGTATTCCCTTTATCCATGTTTATTTTGAGTAGTCAAAAATAATAATGAATTGATTCTAAACTCCCATTTTTGATGTTATTGTTTGCATTCTTATTAGAGAAAACCCCATATGAGATTTATGGTTCCTTATGTGGATCTACACATTATCAACTTCTACAGAAAATTAGAAGATAAACGTCGAATTTAATTCCAAGATCTCAACTATCATTTCTTAAAGGATGATTTCACCATCTTTTTCATAGATCTTCATATCAATTGTACTAATTGATTTCTGACCCCTTCTTATTATAATTATTTTTCAGTTACAATAAAATCAAAACGTCCATTATTTATAATGATGGTAATAATTTCTAGGAATCATAACAAATATATTATTATTAATTGAATCCCATTATATTAAAGAAAACTAAGAAACCTACAAATGGGATATGTACTGCATCTTCAAGACCTTCATGGGTAAATTAATGGGGTTCTTTTCAAATGATTTTGTGGTGAAATATATTTAACTATTGGATTAACATGTAGTCCTTGTGAATGTTTTCTCAAAAAAACATTCAAATAAACTGAATATGAGCTCTATTAAATGTTCATTCCAGGATACCTTTGAAAAAATAACTCATATTTTTTTTATGATATAGAGGAATTGATAATGTCCTCAATAATATCATGTCTAATATTAAAACTTTCCCTCCAAATAATTTTTCATGTCTGTGAGAATTTTATGGGAAAATTTGAAATATATGATTTTTATCTCCAATATTAATGGAATTTGTATTTATTTACAAAAAATAAAAAATAAATACATTAAATATTAGTGGGACAATGAATTCATAGTATCATTGATTTTAATTCATTAATCTCAATACATCCTCCATATTTTGAAGCGATGTGTATTTTAGAAAACAATCCATTATATGAGAATATTCTAAGGATCTCTTATAGAATTATGGTATTTGATTAAAAGGATCATTACAATGGTAAATTATTCACTAATTATATTAGTTGATGATCAACAATAAGCTAGGGTATTCTTCTTCTAAAAAGAATAAATTTTCCTGGAAATTGATGTTTAGAAATCATGTCTTTATTTGTAGTGTCAAATGGTTTTACTGATATCATACATTGAACCATTAATCTATTTCATTAATCCTCCAACATCGAATTGATAAACGGTGTGGGGGTAGTTATGGTCAAGTTTCATAACATCACATTCATCTTGTAAAATTAAATCAAGTGGAATTTTTTTAAATATATACATAAACTAAATCAAACATTATATGAATTTTCCCTTGACTCATTGTTTTCCAATTAGTCCATTCTCTCTATATTAATCGAATTTACAACCATTAATATTCAATTTTATAGATCTTATAATAGATAAATTAGAAAATTGATGAAAAATATAAATTTAATCATTATTGGATTCTATGTTATCTACGAATCTCCCCTAAAATACATAATTTCATATTGATTCATCCTTTTAGTGGAATGTACCTACAGTAATGTTACTAACCAAACCTAAATTATCAAACATCAATTAGAAATTCATATCCAAATTATTGAAATTAAAATTATAAGTGACTCTAATGTAGATATAATGTAAATATGTTGTATCTATGATGTCAAAATAATAATATTATCCATTTTAGGTCATGAACCCATTAGTTAATTTGGTTATTCCCTATCGAATAAAAGTTGATTATTACCCCATGGTCTTAGATTAATCAGTTATATGACATGCGAATCTCATATAAATCCCATTTTAGGCTAGACTAAGTTGAAATAGTCAACCACATAGACCAATAGTGGGTGGCCAACATGAATGTTTTTAATGGGGAAGCATAATATACTAAAAAACATATCCTTACAATTTCATAATAAGTCCCATTTGATTCAAGGTGATGGAATAAATATCATATTTGCTGACCCTCTTTATAGATTACCTCCAACATGTGAGTATTCTGATATGTTATTTACTAAATAATAGATATATATGTGAGTCTCATAATTTATCCATTTTGTAATCCCAATAAAAGAGAATTGCCTATATAAGTTAATCATTTATTGAATAATTCTATGTTTCATCAAGAGAAAGTTAATTTTTCTTGTCTTACAGGATGATTATTCTATAGCATTGTTTGATGATTATATATGATTGATTCACTCCCGCCATCTATGGATGATAGGATACTCTAATCGAACCATGATTAAACTTTTAATGAATTTCAACAAGTGTTTTATTAACTCTATGTAAATAAAATATTTTTTTAAATCAGCCTTTAGAGCTACTCTACACCAAAAAGTACTATTCAATATTTATTATATTATGAATTGATATTGTGGTCCTGTACCCAGGATAAAAACATTATAGTTGATAATAATATATTTTTAAAATAATTTTATTTTGAAATTTTTGGATGTTATTCCTCGAATGTTGATTAATATAATCTATATGATTTAGTTCATGATGTGTAAATACCCAATATTTGGGTTTATTTAAAAGATATACAATTTTCATAACACGTGGGACATTCTAATCAAAATTAGAAACACCACATATTAAGGATATGTTAATAAAATATCCCTAATAAATTTTAATGATGAAAACACATTAATATTTATTAAATTTGGAAAGAAATAAATTAAAACAGGTTAATAATGATAATGCTATTTTCAAAAAAATCAATCTTCATTATATTTATAAATTTTGAATTTAATTTTAGTAAATTAAAAATTATTCTATTATTTTATAAAAAAATATCTCAGCCTATAATTTTTAATTTTTTTTAGATATAATCGATTTTATAGTGAATAATGAAAATTTTGATTATATTAATGTTGTCAATTTTTTGAAATTATTTTATTATATTAATACACCGAATGATTTTAAAATATTTTAAAAATAAAATTATATATGAATAAAATATAATAAATTCATTGTGAATTCTATTTTTGAATTTATAAGACCATGCACAACATCTTATAAAAAATGTATCATATTAATGAAAACTATATTTTGAATGAATTATTTAATTATTATGTGACGAAAATATATTTTTGATATAAATTTTAATTAATTAAAAAATATTTGTGTAAAAAAATAATTTATATTCACTAGAATTATTTATATTGATAACTTTTTCCCAATCCGGAATCAATTTTTTGAAAATTAATCTATTTCATAAAATGGTTTTTTACCCATTAGATGTGTCTATGTCATGATTAATTTCCCTAGATAGTGAAATATAATATGGAAAAATAATTTTTATATTTGAGATAATTATGATGAAATTATTTAATGAATAAAATTTTATTATTAGGTGTAGGATTTTGATATTCCGAATCAATAATAATTACCATGATATTAATGAATATAATATTTTGAAATTTTTTATTTTTTATGAATAACTATAAATGTTTAAAAATAAATTTATATAGTTGATATAATGAATATAACATGATTTATAAATTAATAAATATTTAGTATAATTTTTTTTCAAAATTTAATAAATTATAAGAAGATAAAGACACCAAAATGGTTAAAATGTAAGTTTGTACTTAAAAAGATTTTCTATAAATCATATATATTTTATATATATAAATAATTTTATGAACCCAGATCCCCATTTCAGGTATGTCTTTCTTTTTTCTGGATTTTTTGAGAAAAGGGGGTTTCTGTAAATTTTTTAAGTACACGTCATGCACTCCCATACCGAGCCAAGCCATGTGTGGCCGTGTCTGGGCCTCACTCACGTTTTGTATGGGAGATGTAGAGGCCTCATAATGTGGAGTATGGAAAAACAGAGTATAAACTGTGTACCCTAGAAGTACACGTCATGCATTTTATTTTTTTCATTAAATGTACTGAGGTTGTGCCTGACGGATAGAACACCTTTTGTCCAGGTTTTGTTCATCTGAGAGAAGTCATACGGCAGCGGAACTTCTCCGAGCTCCCAAGCCCCCATCCAATCCCAGTTTCATCTGCCGTCAATTACGTTGGGACTGTAGTGGTAATATCTATCTTCTCCCAGAGCCTTGTTACCCAATTTATCCTCATACTCAAGATAGGTTGGTTGAGTATTTTGATGTTTTTTTAGATCTGAGACATTATAAGGGGAATAACTCATCGTGGTTCACATATATCATTCTCCTAGCATCGAAGTAGGTGATTTTTTCCTTTCTTTAGGAATTCTATGAATATTTTGTGCAATTTTTAACAATACCCTTGAACGGGGTATTGTGTGTTTCCTGTTTTTCCCTTGTTGTTTTCTTGCACTGATGGTATGCCTATGTGGAGGTCATTTCTTGTGAATAGGGTAAATTATGCTATACTCTTGATGTTTTTCCATGCTCATTTGCTTGATCGGCATTTTTCCAGTTTCCTTGCATAGTTGTAGGATAGTGAAACTGTTATACTGTTATGCAGTTGTGTCTTAGAATGATTTCCAAGTAGTTCGTGAGGTTTACTTGGGCCGATACACGTGATATGCATTTTTTTGTTACACATGGATGTGAGAACCTAGTGTGGTGGACCATAGGGATAATTGACATACGTGATTCTCCATAGTGTCTTTAATTTACGTTGTGAGACCACAAGGGGAATTGATGTTGAGTGCTTCCTCAGAGAGTCTATAGTTTCTCAACATGGGCCATATGGGAAATGAGACATTGAGTTCTTCCTCAGAGATCATATAGTACGATACGAGACTATAGTGGGGATTGACAGTGAGTGCTTCCCCAGAGTGTCTATTCTTTAGCTGAATCAATGGGGCGAGACTGTGTGTTCTTTCCAGAGGGTTGCTAGTACTTGTAGGTTGAACATTAGGGTTTAGAAATTTATAAATACCCAGAGGTTACCTTTTTTTAATACTTTCTTGAGTGGTTGTTTCTTGTTTGTAGATTATATGCTAGAAACTGTGGATTTTTACTACAGTGTATTATCCAATTTACTGCATACTGTTTACTTCTTAATGTACATTACCTATCATATATTCAATTACTATTAGGCACAGATCTTTGGGTGGTTTCCTATTTGGAATTTTTCTCACACCCTGTTTGGGTCATGCTTTTGGGCCCAAACAGATTATATTTTTATAGGTATAGATAAGGGAAAGCACCCCTGGACATCATGATCTTGATTGCACTAGATATGGAGTGAATGGGACCATGCCAAGGGTTGTGATACTGAGGAGTTTCTCATCTGTTTTTCTTTTGTACTTATGTTTAGTACTGTATTCATCATTGTGACTTATTTGGCTGTTTTCCAAGACATATGTGTACCATGCATCGTTTACATATACTTCTGCTCCAGTTGTTTATTTATCAGTCTTCCACTGTTTAACCTTGTTTGGATGTCTACTGCATCTTATATTGTTGTTATTTCGTTTTATTTTCCGTTGTGTACTCTTCCAATGAGTTAATGGTTTCCCCATTATCACACCCAAGGCCCCGATGCTAGTCGGAAGCCTCAGGCATTCGGGGAAATGTGCTTGAGGGAATGTGACCCACCAGGTACGTGGCGCCTCTTTGTGGATTCCTGTACCAGGACGTTAAAAATTGGTATCAGAGGGTTTGGTTTCCCTTGATTTACTGTTTGGAGGATTTAGATAGGGATAAGATAGATTCGGTACTTGGTATTAAGCTGTGCTCGGGTGTATCTAACCCATGTACAGGGAAAAGTTGTACTACCTCATTAATTGCAGTTTTCTGGTTTGGAGATTTTTCAGTTGATATGATTTCACCTAGAGTAATCCACATGCTTTGTGGTGTTATTTTTGTTGATATTTTTGTTCTATTTCTGTCGCAACCCGATGTGATGAGGGTATGCCATCTCATGCATCATATAGGCACTTGTTTGAAATCACATGCCATGCATTCTTGCCATGAAATCCAGGGTGCATTAGTGATTGCATGTTTTTGTGATAGTCTTTTTGTAGATTATGCATGTTGTTGTGATAGATGACTTGTTATAGTCATTGTTGTTTTATAAAGGACTGTTTGTATCGTACCATGCTTAAATGGACGACAAATTTTGGTTCTTGAGGTGTTATGGGCCCTCGTGAATCGGAAATTTATGAATCATTGACCCGATTATCCTTAAATAAGACTTATTTGGATGCCAAGACCTGATTATTGGGGAGTATGGGCCCTCACGGATCAGAATTTGGCACCTTAATGCTTTTATTTTGTTGTTTTCTAGGCTTCGAGGCTGTTTCAGAGCTACTGCTCAGAAAAACCCAGAATACACGGCATGTACTTGGTATATACACACCATGTAGTTTTAAACCGTGTCACTGACTGTGTTAATAGAAACATAGGTTGTGAAATATCTCTAGAAACGCGTCGTGTACGGTAGGTACACAGTGTGTATTAGTAAGCTGTCTACTTGGTCGTGGTACTAACAACACGGGTCGGGGGAGCTCATGTCATACACGTCGTGTTGTGTATGAACACACCGCGTATCCTATTCTCAGTATCCAGTCATGTCACAAACAACATGGGTCGGTGTTCTCTTCTCTTATGCACTTCGTGTTTGTTAGGAAAACACAGTGTAAGGGTCAGACGTGTACCCGGACATGTCGACAAAAACAGGGATCAGGAAAAATCTTCATGTACACACCATGTTTGTTTGGAACACATAGTGTAGTCTTAGCCATGTATTCGACCATGTAACTAATGACATGACTCCTGAAACCTTTTCTACTACATGTCATGTCCACCAAGAACACGCCGCGTAGTCTTAGATTACGAAAATGTCGGGGGTAGTCGTGCAAGGAGTCAAAAGCAGGGGGAAAGAGTTATGTACACAATGTGTAGAGTTTATAAATGCTGTGTAGAGTTTATAGACGTCGTGCAGTCTCGTATTGTAAAATTTGATTGTTTCCTTCTCTTTCTTTCATTTTTTACTCCTTTGTTTTCTATCTTTGTTTTCCTGATCTATGGTATGCTTTTGATCTTTCAAAGATATGCCTCCGAGACGTCCTCCGGTTGTATGTCAGTTGTCAGGAAGTGATCAGACGCCTGATATGTCTGATAAGGGACTTCCTGCTGATCATCCAGTCGGGCTAGCCATGGCACCAGCTATCATACCAGTTATAGTAATTGATGCGCAATTTAGGGAAGGTTTTATGAGGATGATGTATACCTTTCAGAGAGCACCGCCTCCTACCACAACAATGGCAGACTTGACGTGGGTTTTCCAGCAGCAAAATCCTCCTACTTTCTCGGGGGATGGAGGACCACATGTTGTAGAGTCATGACTGGAATCCTTGATGACTATCATTGAGCATCTGGAAACACCTCTATCGAGGCGAGTCAAGAACGCTACCTACATGCTATAAGACTCCACCAAGAGGTGGTGGGATGTGATCTCACAGGTGGGTGATTAGCAGGTTATGGCTTGGGAGGAGTTCCAGAGCATGTTTTATGACTACTTCTATCTGGAGACCCTGAGGGCCGATCGATCCCAAGAGTACATGAGCCTGGAGAAAGGTACTATTTCTGTCATGGAGTGTTACACTCATTTCACCAAGCTATTGCATTTCACACCCCTCCGGGATGGAAGTGGGGTGTTCTTAGCAAGGATGTTTGAGGATGGTATCAGGTGGGAGAGCCACACACAGATGAATATCTTACAGATGACTTCCATCACTTCCATCGTCAACCAGGCACTGATTGTAGAGCACAATATGAGAGACTCCGAAGATGCGAAATATGGCGGTTCTACTTCCAGGGCTAGTGTTCCTCCAGTTGACAGTAAGAAGCTCCATTGGGAGTCTACGCGCGGTGATCTGAAGAGGCGAGATACTTCTTTTGGTAGAAAGGTAGTATGCTACTATTGTGGAAGGGTAGGGTACATGAGGCCACAGTCCCAGAGGGACCCAGTGGAATGCCGATCATGCGGCAAGATGGGCCACCATCAAAGATTCTGCTAGGTTTTCTTTCTAGTAGCTGGTGATGGGAGTTCTTCCATGACTCCTCATTCAAGGGAAGCACCACCAGTTTCTCACCAGTCAGGAAACTGGAGTTCTTTCAACCGTCTGGGCTGAGGTGGAGGTTGAGGACATGGAATTCAGTCACCAGTCCTTTAGCTTCAGTATGGGGGATCATCTCAGAGTGGCATGAAGGGTCATAGGGTCGTGGGTCAGTCCATACTTTTGCAGTGGAGTAGACCTATTAGGTGCAGGATCCCAGACTTTCTACCTTTCGAGGTACAATCATAGTAGAATCAATTTTATCTTTAGCTCTTTTTGATACTGGTTCTATATATAACTTTATCTCTATTCATATTGTAGAGAGGCTTGAGCTCTGTATCCTTTCTTCTGCCAACTTGTTGACACTAGACACACCCTTGGGGATGAGGAAATCTAGTGTACTCTAGTGAAAAGGGTGACCTATCAAGGTTGCAAGGTAACATTTCTTATGGGATCTCTATGTCCTAGAGATGACAGGTTATGATGTCATTCTTGAGATGGATTGGATGGTTCCCTTCCAGGAAGTCATCGACTGTTATCGCCGCTGGGTGAGTTTCATTTCACCATAGGGTGAATATTTTCTTCATAGAGGCGAATGGGATGTTCAGGCAAGTCGAGCAGGACTCGAGCATCATGAGATGGGAAGGGTGACGACCCAGATTTCTAATCATTATCTAGAGGACTAGGGTACTTCACAGTTGGACTTTCTTCTAATGGTGGATTGTATCATGGATGTATTCCAAGAGGACTTTTCAGGTTTTCCTCCAGAGCGTGAGATGGATTTCTCAATTGAGCTCATCCCAAGAGCAGGGCTTGTGTCCATTCCTCCCTATAGAATGGCTACACCTGAGTTGCAGGAGCTCAAGAAGCTGTTGGAGGAGTTGAAGGAAAAGGGTTTCATCTGACCAAGTAATTCTCCATGGGGTTCTCCTGTCCTATTTTTGAAGAAGGAAAATGGTACCCTTTGGATATGTGTGTATTGTCGGATGTTTAACCAGTTAACAGTCAAGAACCGATATCCCTTGCCGATGATTGATGATATATTAATTCAGCTTTGAGGATCCATGGTGTTATCGAAGATTTATTTGAGGTCTGGTTATCATCAGTTGTGCGTTAGACAATCAAATATACCTCTGACAGCCTTCAAGAGCAGGTATGGTCTCTATGAGTATACGGTCATGCCATTCAGTCTCACGAACGCGCCAATAGTTTTCATTGCATGAATGAACCAAGTGTTCCATCCTTACTTGGACTCATTTTTCATGGTCTTCGTGGATGATATCATGGTGTACTCTCACACTCGACACGACCTTACTACCCATCTTGAGATTGTTCTGAGTACACCAAGAGAGCATCAGCTTTATGATAAACTCTCGAAGAGCCTATTTTGGATGTATCGTATTCACTTCTTGGGTAACGTCATCTCAGAGGAATGAGTATCTGTAGACCTAGAGAATGTGAGAGCTATAGTTTCCTAGTAGCAGCTGAAGAACGTTTTTTGAGGTACAGAGGTTCTTAGGGCTAGCTAGATGCTACAGAAAGTTCATTCAGGGCTTTTCATGCCTATAAGTACTATTGATAGGTCTTACCAAAAAGTGGGTGAAATTCTTATGGTCAAATTCTTGTGTGTCAGCCTTTCAGGAGCGGGATGGAATGTTTACATCAGCACCGATACTAGTATTGCTAGAGCCAGGAAAGAGCTACACTATGTTTTGTGATGCTTCGGGTATCATACTAGGAATTGTGGTAATTCAGCGAGATAGAGTCATTTTGTACGGGTCTTGGCAGTTGATGCCACGTGAGGGGAACTACCTAATGCACGATCTAGAGTTGGTAGATTTTGTCCATGATTTACGCTGTTGGAGACATTACTTTCTAGGAGAGCAGTTTCTTGTTTTTACTGACCATAAGAGTCTCAAGTACATCATCACTCTGCATGATCTGAATCTAAGACAGTTCAGGTGATTCGAGTATATTAAGTATTTTGATCTCGAGCATGCCTATACGCTGAGAAAGTGCAATGCAGTGGAAGATGCATTGAGCAGGAGAACTCAGATTCCAGCAGTTCATTAGGCCAAAAATTAGTGGCTGCTTATGGCTCTGTTCTCTGAGATGGATCTGGAGGTGCATGAAATACATGGACATATTTAACTATGTTTTGTAGCTATAACCTTTACAATTCTAGAATGGGTACAAATGATACAGCTATCAGATTCAGAAGGCTTAGTTATGTGGGAGAATGTGTAAGGAGAGGAACCTCTTCCTAGATGGACGGTGGGCGAGGATGAGATCTTTCATTGCCAGGGATGCGTATGGGTGGCAGTAGACATATGCGATGAACAGATATGATATTTTCATTCCTGAACTTCGTTAGTTCATCTGGGTGTCCCCAAGATGTATGAGGATCTTTATCGCCAGTACTGGTGGCCAGGTATGAAGAGGGATGTTTCTGGTTTCATCTCGAGGTGTTCAACATGTCATCAGGTGAAGGCGGAGCATCAGTGACCAGAAGGAGCTTTGTAGCAGTTACCCATTCTCGAGTTGAAGTGGAACGATGTCGCGATGGACTTCGTGACTGTATTTCCGTGGTCGCCTCGAGGGAACGATGGTGTTTGGGTTTTCATCGACAAGATTGTGAAGGTTGATAACTTCGTAATGATCAAGGAGATCTTTAGGGTTGATGATCTAGGATGGCTATACATTCTAGAAATTTTTCATCGGCATGGAGTCCCCCACTCCATTGTATCAGACAGGGATGTGTGCATTACTTCTCAGTTCCGGTAGGGATATCAAAATGATTTGGGTACACAGGTTCCTCTGAGTACAACATACCATCCCAAGATAGATGTTCAGTCCAAGCGTAATATCCAGGTGCATGAGGATATGCTCTGATCATGTATTCTAGACATTGGAGGTTCTTGGTTGAAGCATATCCCTCTTGTGGAGTTCGCCTACAACAACAGTTTTCTGGCGACAAATCAGATGGCCCCTTACGAGGCATTGAACAATAGGCCATGTCGATCACCTTCATTTTGGAGGGAGGCTATAGGGGAATATTTATTAGGACCTTGCCTGGTTCGGGAGACCTCAGAGCAGATAGAGTGGATTCGAAAGAGGATGGCTACAGATCAGTCTCAACAGAAGAATTATGTTGAAAAGCGGAGATGACCTCTAGAGTTCAAGGTTGTGGATTAGGTTTTCCAGCATGTCGCACCGAGATTGGGATACAAGAGGATTTAGAGATAGGGTAAGATTTCACCATGGTACGTCAGGCGTTTTGAGGTATTTGAGAGGGTTGGGACAGTTGACTATCGATTGTAGTTACCTATGAGATACCAAGCCATGCTCGACTTCTTCCATGTATCTCAGCTCTGATGTTACTTTTTAGACATGTCTCATGTCTTTCAGCCCTAGGAGGATGAGCTCGAAGCAGATTCATCAATTGAGGAGCATCCTATCTAGATTGTCGATCATAGTACAAAGGTTTTATGTGGGCGATCTATTCCTCTAGTATGGGTGCTATGGAATCACATGCGAGTATAGTATGAGACCTAGGAAATGGAGGCCGATGTACGATCGAATTGTCTAGAACTATTCGGGGTTTCTTTTTCTCCGCCTCGATTAGGAAATTCGGGGATGAGTTTCATTAATATGGTATGTTTGTAAGAACCTGAATCTTCATTTCAGGTATGTATTTCAATTTCTGGGAGCTTTTTAGAAAAAGTGGGTTTCTGGAGATTTTTGAAGTACATGTCGTGTACTTTTTTGTGTACACGTCGTGTACTCCCTTGGCGCACCAAGATGTGTGTGGCCATGTCTGGGCCACACACACAGTCTGTAAGGGTGATGTGGAGGATGCATAAAATGGAGTACGAAAAAACAGAGTACATTCCATGTACCCCAGAAGTACACGCCTTTTATTTTTTTCATTAAACACAATGGTGTCACACCTGACAGACAGAACACCTTTTTTCAGGTTTCGTTTGTCTGAGAGAAGCCGTACATCTGGAGATTTTCTCTGAGCTCTTGTGACTCCATTAGATCCCTGTTTCAGCCGTCATCGATTGCGTTGGGATCACAACGGTAAGCTCTCTTTTCTCCTAGATCCATTTTATCCAAATTCTCTTCTTACTCAAGATATCATTAGTTGAGAATTTTTTTAGTTTTTCTCAGATCCTTGATTTTCTATGGAGAATCGGTCATCATGGTTTACGTATATCGTTATCCTAGAATCAAGGTAGGTGGTTTGTGCCTTTCTGTAGGAATTATGTGAATATTTTTTGCAATTTCCACCAATACCCTTGAACGGGGTATTACATGTTTCTTGTTTTTCTATTCTTTTTTGATTTCTTTACTGGTATGCCAGTGTAGAGGTTATTGCTTATGTATAGGGTAAATTGTGTTTTACTCTGGATGTTTGTCCATGCTAGTTTTCTTGTTCTGCGTTTTTCCAGTTTCCATGCCTAGTTGTAGGATAGTGGAACTATTGTACTATTATTATTTTGTGCCTTATAATGATAGACATGTAGTTCTTCAGGTTTACATGGGCCGATACGCGTGATATGGATGTTTATTTCACACAGGGATAAGAGAACTTTGTGTAGTAGACCATCGGGAGTATGGACGTAAGGGCTTATCTAGAGTGTATTTAATTTAAGATGTGATACCACAATGGAAATTGACGTTGAGTGCTTCCTCGTAGACTCTATAGTTCCTTGATGCGGGCCACATGGGGAATGAGACATTGAGTGCTTCCCCAGAGAGCCTTTTGTATGATACGAGACTATAGATGTAATTGACGGTGAGTGAATCCTCAGAGAGTCTATTCTTTACCTGAACTAGATGGATGAGACGGTGTGTGTCTCCTAGAGTGTTTCTAGTACATATAGGTTCAAACATATGGGTTAGAATAGAGAACTACCTAGAGGTTATTTTTTATTTTACATTCATGAGTGGTTGTTTCTTGTTTGTAGATTATATGCTAGAAACTATGGATTGTTACTACTGTATATTATCCTTTTCATTCTTACTGTTTACTGCTTACTGTATGTTACCTGTCATATATTCACTGACTGTTAGGAACTGATCTTTGGGTGGTCGCGTATTGGGATTTTGTCTGACACCCTGTTTGGGTCATTATTTTGGTCCCAAAAAGATTATATTTTTGCAGATATAGATAAGGGAAAGCACCCTTCAACTTCATTTTCTTGATTGCACTGGAGATGGAGAGCATGGGACCAATCCAAGGCTTGCGATGCTGAGGAGTTGGTCATTTTTTTTTATTTTGTACATTGGTTTAGTGCTGTATTCAGCATTGTGACTTGTTTTGCTGTTTTCCTATACATATGTTTATCATACATCATTTACATATACTTCTACTCGAGATGTTTATTTATCAATCTTCGGCTGTTTACTCTTGTATGGATGTCTACTGCTTCTGCTATTGTTGTTGTTTTTTCTTTTCCACTGTGTACTCTGCCAATAAGGGAATAGTTTCCCCACTATCACACCCAAGGCCCTCACTGCTAGTTGGCAGCCTCTAGCATTCGAAAAAATGCGCTTGAGGCCATGTGACCAACCGGGTACGGGGTGCCTTTATGTGGCTTCCGGAACCGTGACATTAGAATTTTAATAATTTGTTTAAATTTATTTTGATTTATTATATGTAAAATTTATGTCAAAAATACCCATATTTTGAAATATGTGCATTTTCATATTATTAACAAAGCATAAAATCACAAAGATAAAAAAACTAGTTAGCTTGTTTAAATCTGAATGTGTAAAATGTATAAACATGACTGAAAAACCAAATATTATTTTTAAACGATTTGTTAAAACATCTAGATGTGCCATAATGAAACCAAAAATACCCAAAACTACATATTTTTCCATATTGAGTCATCGAACATGGAATAGTTTCATGGTATTGTTAAAACAAAATGTGTGGTTCCAAAAGATCCCCTTACAAATTTTATTTTATTGGTTTAAATAAACAATTTATAATATAATAATAAAGTGAAAAAACCCATAAAAAATTCCATTTTATTCTCTATAGAGAATTATAACAAAAAAATAATCTCTCAAGAACCAGTAGTTATCCAAGTATCATAAAATTTATGGTAAGATCTAAGGAAAAATAATTTTCACAAACATAAGTATAATCTTTATATGTTGTTTTACTTTTTAGTATAAATAATAAAAATATAATATAACCATAATAGTGTAATTAATTGAATGTAATTATTATTTTAAATATTTTTTTATTCTAATGGTGAAATCCTTATGTATTCATATCTATCAACTATTAAAAACAGAGGAACACCAATAATACATGTGCTATGATTACATCTACCATGAAGAATTGTTTTTTCATTCTCTATAGATTTTAATTATTTTCAAATAAAAAATATATATTTTTATATCATAAAAAAATAAAATAATATCATTTTTAGTATATTAAAAGAATATTTCATTAAAATAAACAACCCTTAATATTTCCCACATATCGAGTTAAAGCGTGATCATGTTTTAGACAATTTAACCACTATCAAGAAAATGATTTAAAATCATATAATGGATAAATATGAGAACATGAATTTTTTTTTTTATAATTAAATAATTCCTGTTACACGATAATACAAATATAATAATATTTTTATAACTAATAATTAGATAAATCTATTTTTTATAAAATTACCACAATAAGTCGTTATCAAATTGGTTTTCACATTATGTAACCAAAATATATATGGAATTAAAAAAGCATTTTTTTAAAAATATAAGTTATAAATTATATAATATTTAATTATATATCAATATTTAAATTTGTTTTAAAATATTGGTAATGGGGACATTGTTATTAAACAAGTGAAAACATGGAAATTTACTAACAGTAGATGGCCCTAACATGTTATAACCAAATAAATAACTCATGTTAATGAATTATAAAAAGAATTATGAAAGGGTAATATTTATGATTATGTTAATGAAATATGACATTTTTTATCCATTATTATTTTATAGGAGGATAGAATGTCCTAAACAAATCATTGAAACCAGGTATGTGTTCTTTGTATCAAATTCAATTATTCGAGATATGTTTTTTAGTATAAACCTAATTTTAGTTAAGTGTAGCATAAGTTTCCAATTTTAAATATAATTTAATAAACATCTTTTAATAATTGTATTTTATTTTCATTACAGGTCCTATATTTCAAGGGATTTGATTAAAATGTTATTCAAATTGTAATGGTTTCATTGTCTCAAATATAAATTCCTTGCGATAATTTTATGATATACAACATGTTACCTTTTAAATTATTTAAATTCTAGAAAATTTTCCATTTTTATCATGATATTATTGGATTTATGTATTTCCAATGTTCAATTTAATTTTATACATCTATTAGGATTTTGATTGTAAATTTCCCAAGGCTTTCAGGGATTTGTGTTACTCAAATATTTTCATTGGGTTATAAACCATCTTATTTGAATATAAACATTCTTTATTGATGTAATATTTCCAATTATGATGTAATTATATATTTTATACTTTTTTAATACTAAAATATTTTTTCAACCAAAATTATTCTTCTTTTATTACACTATTATTCTGTTAAAATAATTTTTAACGAATAATTCCCATATATTTTACTGTATTTTTCCCCATATACATGTTATTACATAATAAAAAGATAACCTATTGGAAACTCAATTTTATTATATATAGTTATAATTTTTTTCAATTAATGTTTATTCCATTAAAAGAATTTCATTTTACAATCTAGCTTTTATACATGGTTATTTTAGAAATTCTTAAAATAGAATTCTCTCATTTCAAATTGGAATGTTTATCAACCACTATACATTTTCAGGTGATTATATTGATCTATTATTAGGGTCCCATTACAAAGGGGAAACTTTTAATTTAATTTTTTCAAATTATTTTCACAGTATCATTTTTAAGACATCAATTCATTGATTACATTCTTTTTTATGATATTTTTATTGTAAATGTTTTCCATGTATTTTCACATATATTTTTTAAACATGAAATTATTTATTGTATATTTTAATATGAAACATTTATAATAATTTTTTTTTCAAATTATTATATTTACTCCAAAAAATATTTTTTAAATATATTTTACATTTCAATATTAATAAAATTGTTTTAAATGTTTTTTTGGAATATATTTTAAATTATTATTTTAATGCATGGTTTATCTCATATGGTGAAATTTTGACCCCCATTATTTGTTTTATTGTTATTAATTTGTTTCTAAAATGGAATTCAAAAATAATATTATTTCATAAGTTAATTTTATGTGGTTTGATTAAGAAATTAATTGTTTCTCCATTGGATTTTTATGTGATGATGATGGTTGATCTTATGTGAGTCCCAAATGTATAATTAATAATGTGTGGGTTCCTAAATCAACCATTAATAAATTTGTATTATTCCATATTTCAGGAGATAATTAAGAGTAAAAATAATGTTTTTTACAATGGCATATAAATAATAGGTTTTCTCACATTTTCATGCATTAAAATAATGATTTTGTTCACATAAGTGAGTGTATGATTTGTTTTCTCATTCATGTTTCTTAAGTATATTCTTGTGCCAAATTTTCATGTTATTTATCATGTTATGACGTATTTTGTTTTTTTTTTCAACGAATTATAACACATTTGTAATGTTTACATCAAGTAATTAATATTTTTAAATGTACATATAATTTCTATAAAATCCCACGGTTTTAACATTTCATCTTATATTTAATGTAGTAAAAACGTATATATCATGATTAAACATTATAAGATGATTGATATGTGATTTGAGATAGTTTATACCCTTTATTCATTAATAATAATATTTTTATGATTTTTTTTACTGTATAATGTTTTTGAATATATTATCAGACTCCCAACATTTTATTATCATATTTATGTCATTATCATGTTTTCTATCATGTTATATTATGATTTAATTTTAATAATTATCTAACATCAACCCCTCAATATTTCTTTATTACTTATTTTATGATGATTATTTCATCATCTAGGATATCTTGAAAAGGTTTTATTGGAGAAGCACTTTCGGTAAATGATCATATGTGTTGTAAAATAATATTTTATGTAGCTTTTTTCAAGTCATGAAACCATTAGGTACATGTTTTTTAGTGTATTTTGAGATTTATTATTTAAAACATGAGATAATTGTATTATTTTAGTAATGTTTATCTTTTTTCTATTCATTATTTCCTTCATAAGACACCAATTTCGGAAACCACATATCATTATCATCGATAATAGAATAACGTTTTGAGATGTAGAGTTCATGTAGTAGTATTATGAATATCATATCTTATTAAAAATTAATTATTTTTTACATAAGGAAGAATAGACATATCAAATATTTCAATGAATTCCTCTAAAAAAATATAGTGAATAATATGAATTAGAATAAATATATCATTCATGAAAAGTTATCCTTTTCATCACCGGAATAAAAAAACCATGAATCAAACATCCATAGAGGCAACAAACTACCACCCTGTATAATAGAGAGTTGAAATACATACCATTATGTTTCATATTTCATTTCTCTAAATATACAACCATGTCTAATTGTCTTACAATACATAGTAAAATATCTTATTGTCTATGTTTAAAACTATTGATGGAGATAGGATTAATTAATAACATGATTCAGAGGTTTATTATAGTTGATTATATTGAGAAAAAATCAATAATATTAACCTTTTCTTTTCACTATGGACAGACATGGTTATAAAATATAGAAATGAAATGTTACAAGAAATAAAAACGTTAATTTCAAAGCCAATTTCTAAAAGTTCCCTTCAATATTCACCATGTTTACCCCAATGGTAAATATTAACTAATAAATATAGAAAGGGATCTCATCATACACTCCACTAATTCAATAAATACCATAAAATACAATTCATATATTTTATATTATCAAACACCCTCCCTAAATGGAATAAAAATACACATTACAACTCCATTTTAGAAGGTGTTCAATGGAATAGAAGTTACCTTCACAACTATTGTTAAACATCATGAAAAATACCAATCACATATATTTAATATTTTTGATTCCATGACCTTTCTATATGTCTTAATATTGATTGTATAGATTTTTCATATGATTCTTAAAAACTACAATTTTAAAATATTACTATATAGTGGTGTAGCAATTGATCCTCAATTATAGTATATTAACATATAATTTTAATGATAATATAATATTATGAATATTTTATATTTAATGGGACAAAAAATATAATTTGATAATAATAATACAAATATTGAGCTAAATTGGGAAAATAAAAATATAGGTTGCATTTTTGAAATTTTCCCTTAGAGAAATTTTTATAAATAATCAAAAATATAGTATTTAAATTTTCATTAATTTATTTTTAATAATGCTTATTAAAATTTATAATTTTCAATTTATTGAATATAAATTTTATATAAATAATGATAACAATACATGAAAGAAATATTGGATATTTTTAAGAAAAAAATTATATTTCAAAAAAATGTTTTTGTTTAATATGGAATAATATTAATCCACCTCATTTTACTAATCCAATATATAATATGGAATGGTTAAATTTAAATTATTATATTACATATCTAACAATAATAATATAACTCTGATTAATTTTTATTTCAATTATTACAATCAATAGATGATAATATTATACCTGAAAAAATAATTTCATGGAAAACAAATTCAACCTGATTTGGGGATTTATTTTTTAAAATAAATTCTCTCAATTTTGTGAATTTAATTTCATAAAATTAATTAAATACCTTCAATTAGTATAATTAATATGAGTTAATAATTCAAATTTCAAATTTCATCATAATTATTTGCGAAGACATTAAAAATTAATTATGATTGTTGTGGTTAAAATAACATTAATTGATTTTCATATGCTCCTTTTAAAATTAATTTTCCACACATCATAAATATTTTTTTAGTAATTTGGATTAAATATTTGGAATAAATGGTTCAAAATTTAATAATAACAATCATTTTATTATTTTTATCGTATTAGTTACCTAGGTTAAAAATAAGTTGTCATGGTGAAAACTGAAATGGTAATGTTATGAAAACATATATGTTAAGAGATAAACATGTTTAAAATATTATTTATAATATATGGTGGTGGTTTGGATCTAAAATATAATAAAAAATCCCCATTATGTATCAATCATTTGTTACATGATGTTACTATGCCATTCTAGTAATGAATAGTGTAGCGTTATTAAAAAATAAAATACCTCCTCAATTATCCATGGGAACTCTCCCCCTCACATATTTCTCCATATAATTCAATTCTTATAGACTATACCCTAAAAAAATATCCCTAAAATTCATATATACTTCCAATAGATTTTTGTATTCACCAAATATTGACCCCAACATCCATGATAAGTGATCCAAAGAAGGTTTCTATAGGAAATGTTTTTTATTTTAGTGAATATCTTTATTTATCATTCTTATTTTACATCCTCAAATTATATCATAAAATCAAGATATAATAAAACCAATATCTACATCATACATTGAAATTTATAAATATTTGGAAGAATTTTTCCCCATCTCCATCTCCATAAATTTGGAAAGAAGGCCACCACATTTGTGCATGGAAAACTATCAGTTCTCGAATCAATGAAAAATTATTAACCAATTATTGAATTTTATAGTAATAATAATGATATAAATCATTATATTTGATAAATATGTTTTTATATTTAATATTTAAATATAATATACAATCCATTTTCAGAAACTATCTACTATTAAGGGAATGATTTCATCACTTGTGTGTATTTGTAACCTATCATGTCCATAATGAGATGTGATTCATTTTATATATCCAATATTCCATAATGGTTATAAATTTCCATCTAATGAGAAAACATATATATTATAAAATTAAAATTAATTCGAAGATTATTGAATTATATACTATAAGAAATAACTATAACATTAATTTAAAAACATTTGTGAGAAAAAAAGGAAAATAACACCCATAACTATAGAAATAATAATGGATTATTAAATAATGTGATATGAAATGTAATTATATTATAATAAAATATATTAAGAATATTAATATGGCTCTATTTTCAATTGATAACATGACAAAACGTATAATAAATGAGGTTAATACCTGTCAAAATAAATGTGAGAGTTAGGTGTGGGATTTCTTCCCAATTTATATTTCATTGAGAGAAAATTCTCAGTATGAACATATTTAATTTTATGAGGCATATGTGATGAACCTCTGAATAATTTAACATCAATACCAATTTATTCACAATTCATAATATTTCTTTTAATTATTATACATTCATGTGGTTACAATTTGAATTTGACCATATATGTAAGAATATATTTTAGTATATAACTTGTTTTTGAAATTATTTCACTCTCATTGAAGGAATATTACCATTTTTCCCTAATAAGATCAAATTTTGTCTATAATGAATTAAATATTTAAGGATTACCAATATTTTTCCATTACATCTATTTGATTTGTTATATGAATAAATCAAATAAATTTTTAAAAGAAACGTAATATTTTTTCTCTTTAAATTGGATATATATTTCCTCCACATCCATATTTTTTAAAATAGTATTACAAAATTAATTTTATTTACTCAAATATTTTAGTATGGTAATTTTACGTTTTCCTTAACATATCAAATGTTTTTAATGTAATTTTTCTTATACTTTTTAAACAGGTTCTTTTAAAAAATTATAAAGTAATTTATTTTTAAATTATAATGTATCAACAGACAGTCACATAACTATAACCATTTTTTAAAATGTGTCTTATTATATAAATTTCACTACCATTTAAAATGAAATATATTTAACCAAATATTATTCTAATATGTAACTTCCATTCACTTTAGTCACTCAATAGACATGGAATAAATATATAATTATATATGGATGATGAACCGATGTTCTCCTCTAATATATTAATCAATTTTGTTTTTGAGAACATTCTATTGAGATAATCACATTCTTATGATCTATTTAATTTTTATGTTAAATATCGATAAAATTTCGATATTATCAATAAATTCAATCGACCATTTTATATATGAGGAATTAATTGGAAATAAATTTCATTGTTGTGGTCAATAATTATATATCCCCTTGGATGAATCTATATGTATAGAGTAAAAAATTAGATTGAAAAACTGAATGTGTTTTTACCCAAATCATTATAAATTCATGTAAATGATCATGAAATTATAGATATCATTATTTATATGGTAATTAAGTCTAAAATTAACATTGTAAAATAAATATTATTTAGTTATTATTATAAATGTAATTATTTCAATTGATATTATCAATGAATGAATTTTTTTAAAATTTTATTGATTAAATGAAAAGTATGTTTTGTTATTAACCTTGACATATTGATTATTCCATTTATGATCATGTAATACTATTATTTGATAATATGGAAAGAATGTTTTGTAACATACCTTACCATATTTATTATTCATTTCCTAGTCATTTATCTCAAGTAATTCATTAAATGGAATTTTTTTATAATTATTTTCCCTGCAATGTTGATTATGCCTTATCTGACCATATAAATCAGGTTATTGATTAAATATATTTTGTTTTCATTTATTTAATTTCACATAATGATTATGACATATTCAATTATTATATATTACTCTATACATGAGAATTAATATGAATTTTATCTCACCATAATGTTTTTTTCCTTTCCCAATGATAAGATGAATAATACATTAAATGAGTTTCAAGGATGTAAATAATTTTTTTTATTTTTTTACTATAACAAATGTAAAATGGGTATATTTATTCTATAACATTTTATAAGAATACTTAAGCAAACATAAATTTTGGCTTTCAATCCCTATATCTATGAAACTTTAAAAAATAATACACTAATTCTGGGTTACCACAATTTGGATATTATTATTGGTATCAGAGGAAGTTTAATTGAAAATGTGTGAACAATATTATAGAAAACATATATTGGTGAAAATTACCGAATAATATACTTTTAGGATATGTATTGTAACACCTCAGGCTTCCAAAGTATGTTTTCTTTTTAATAATTTAATAGCTTGCATTGTACACATTTTTGAGATTCTAAAATACCACGACCAATCAAACTAGCCGTTATGAATAGTAAAATAGAGTTATTGAAATTTTATAAATTTTTTCATTCAAAATGGACTTCATTTTTGGTTTTGGAATATTGAAATTTGATGAGGGATAATTTTTGGTATTTTTCTAAATACTTCCAAATTTTGATGAATAGTGAAAACACTGAATTATAATTTAAAACCTAATTTTTATTTAAATAATTATTAATTTTATTTAAATTTATTTTAGGTAAAAAAAGATACATAATACCTATATATGTTCAATGTAATTAATTGCAGTCAATTTATCATAATTTTAGATATATAATAATTTTATTGAACTTCTTAACCCTCTTTTACCCACATCCAAGGATCATTTGCTAATTTGAAAAAAACATAATTTTACTTCTTCTTCAAATTAAAATTACAAAAAAAAACATTTGATATCAGTAAGTAAAATTTGGTTCAATAAGATAAAAATAATTTTTGGTGAATAGTATCTTTTGACTTTTATTTACCATGGTTTAAATTAAATAGGGTAATTAAACATAAAAAAATATTATTATTACCCTAACACGTGTCCTAATTATATTGGATAAGTGTAATTCGACCAAACACAACCTTTTTAATAAAAAATGACCATTTAGGTCTACTTGGATTAGATTAGGACATTTATTATTAATGAATTTAAAGAAGAGTTAAGAGTATGAAATTCAAAGATTAATAACTAATCCATTTTTTATATAGGGTCATACATATGATAAATTCAATTAAAAATATTCATTAGAAACATAAAATTATTTCCTACATAATATAATTTTATTTATATTTTTTAGACATTAAACAAGTTAATTTATTTATGACACAATGATGATGCAGTAATTATCTAATTAATGAAATATTAAAATATTTGATTTTATAAATAACCAAATAAATGTAATTTTATAATTTATATGAAATAATAAAAATTATAGGATAATATTACATTTCTGGGTTGGATAGATGAATTTTTTTCTAAGTAATAATGCTATTATGAATTAAGAAAAAATAAATTACCAAATATTGTCAAAATTGACATAAAAGAGTTTTTAAAACAAATATTATATTATTAATAGATATTCTATTCCTAAAATCTAATGACTGGCCAAAATACTTAATTATTGATAGGTGAATCATTAAGTAATAACTTGGGGTTCTCATGGAAGAATATAGTATGATTATTAATCATATAATATAAAAATATAAAGACACATGGTAAATGTCATACTATTTAACTAAGAGATAAATCTAAAAGATGAGGTTAATATTGTAACCATAAGCTGCCTAAAACCTATTGGTTGAGTTTTTTTAGACCCTTAACCACCTTATACTTTAAATAATTAATTTTTTTTCCATTGTTAATCGAAAATGATTTTATTAGAAAATAATATTTCTATTTTTTCAAAAGGTGCCCCTCACCCCTCTTATAAAAGGAAACTCCCCATTCTCACAAATTTACACCTTCAATGCCTTTTTTTAGGAAATCCTCTTCCCAAATACCCTCTATACTTTCCTCCCATCTTCCTAGTGGGCTTGATTTAGTTATAAAGTCAACCTTTGGAGCCCTTTTTTATCAAATCAAAAGGAAGAACCCGAAGAAGAGATAAATATTTCATCACCACTTTCAAGATCCTTTCTTCTTCCACATCCTCTTTCATTTTTTTAATATTATAAAATAATAAATCTAGTATCTTCTATATACTATTACTTTATTATAAATATTGTAAAACCATATTCAATATTCTATCAATCCTTTGAATGATATGTCACCATACGTGTGTACGTACGACTTACCATCCCTACGGTGTGGAGTAATTGTTATTCAATACATTATTATTTGGATGGGTATAATAATTATGTGTAATTGAAGTAAATAATAAATATAAGATGATAATGATTCTGTATTTCTGATATACCATCCAATTTTATATTATATTAATATCAAAATAATGATATTTTCGCTCGTGTGTACGTACGGAAAACCTCTCTACGAATGCGAAGATATTCATTCCCCATCATAATCCATTCATGACTAATTTTTATTAGATTATTAAAAATAATGTTTAAATACATAATATCATTCTGAGTATGAATATGATACATTTCATTCATAACAGACAATACGTTCGAAAGAAATCATATAAAGGAAACCATATCAGTTAACACCCGAAATGATGATAAACTAAAATATTATTAATAATGAAATATTAAAAGATCATATATGATATCATATTAATGTATATGATTTTTTTATAATTTAATAACAATTATTTAGCCATTATACAGTAGTTAAACCTACCATCGACCAAGGAAATGTATGAATTTAGGGGTTTCTTATGTCACTTTTAATTCTATGAGAATTCAATTTTTTGCCACTTATTTATTAAATGTGGTGGATTTTGTACAATCATTAAATATATATATTATCATGATTATATTTTTATTCATGGTATTATGTGATTCATTTTGATGATATTAACATGTGGCCATACGACTTGATTGACTACAACTAAGTAAGGGTATTCATCTCACTTTCTATTTCCGTGAGATTCATGTCATTCTACCACTATTTCCTTTTGTGTGGTGCATTTACCACCCAATGATGTTTTTCATTGTGTAATATACATTAATTTATGAGTAATTATAAATTCATTTTATGAACCAAATTTCATGGGATGTATGTCTCATAGTATTCCAAATTGGAAAGAGAATTTCAAATTTCAATTTCCACTCATTCAGCTTTAAGCATACTTTTTTTATTATTTTACTCCATGATTAAGTGTGGAATCACTATTTATTATTTGGGTATTAATATCCAATCTCCTTTCTATGGATATAATTTTTATACACATAATAACTCCATTGATAAATTCTCTAGTCATCGATATGAAATTTATAAAAGTAATTTAAACTAAATCTCCATTTATTGAGTTAAACATCCAATTCATTTGTGTTGTTTTTAAAAAAATATGTGTGTATTTCCTCTGATTTATTTTAACTTAATATCCAATTATATTGAGTTTATTTCTATTTTTTCACACATAATTATGTCTTTTATTTATCATTGACCTAAGGATACAGTATTTAGAAGAGATTTCATCTCAATTTACATTCAATTGGGACTTATTTGTTGTTATACGCCAATTCACTTTTATATGGTGTATAAAATGTAAATTGACAAAATATACCATGAAACACATTATTATAATGACATTATAAAGTTTTTTATTAACTCATTTATTTGTATTCAAGTGTCTCTCTTTTGTTTAGCATCACTAAGTATAATATTTTTTTAAATGTTTCAAATATTTAGTATTCTTAATCGTTCTCATTAATGTCCATGTTTAAAAAATGGCTTTAAGGATTTATTTATATAGAAAATAATATTTTAAAATAAATATCACTTTTAAATGTTTCAAATTTTTATGAGACACTTTGATTCAAAAATCCATTTTAAACGGCTTCTTGATTAAAGTTGAGAAATTAAAATGTTTTCAAGAAAAAGGAGTATATTTCTCTCAAATAGTTTTGATGATTATTTTCATCTATAAATAACCTTCATTATTCTGTATTGAAATTGAACTATTATAATACATTATTCAATTTTGTATTGAATAAGTTATGTTTCACTTTATATTTTCTTTTTTTATAACATTCCTCAATATTAGTTAAAATATTGACATTTCGTATGCTAGATTTAATATGAATTATCAGAATATGTTTCAACCCTTTCATATGAGGAATGCATTGGATATAGTATGTGATGGGTGGAGGCTTCTATATATCCTCGATGCATCGGTAGGTCTCATGAAGAAAAATAGTGTATTAGCACAAGTCCGTGAATATGTGGTTATGAAAGTCCGTTATTATGAATTCCACCAATATGAGTGATTCTATTGATATTGCATGTGATTATTCAACAAATATAATATCCATGTGAATATGTAAATGGAATTATTTGATTTTAACTTTTCCATATTATTATAAAGATCATGTTTAAAAGGATTTTTTTTGTATTATTATACATTTAATTAAATGTTTATGCTCATTTATGAATGCTTTTTCTATATTGTTATCTTTACTGAGCATCTGAGATCACCCATTTCTATTATTTATTTTTTCAAGGATGCAATAAATTATATTATGACTGACCTGTAGGGATAGTCTATGAGATCCCAATGTTGTCTATGGAAACAAGGTTGTTTTATTTTTTCCATTTTATGATGTAATATAAACCTCATGAATGAATCTATCAATTCCAAGGCTACTAAATCATTCAGTCTTTTGAGATATGATATTTTGTGATCATTTCAATGATACCTAACAATGCACCGACTCTAGGTTTCTAGGGTCGGGGCGTTACAGTTGGTATCAGAGGAAATTTAGTACAATCCATAGAAACTATATTTAGATAAACTCTGATTAAAGCACTTATCCCTAAGATAGAAATTGAGGATTATTATAGAAGAACATCCTAAAATTTTGGTATTGCAGAGATTTTGTGAGTTTTCTTTGTAATAAATCCATGTATGGATACAAGTAGGTAGAGGCAGCTCTGGCATAGATGTACCTAGCGTTAAAACTGAAAAAGCACCACTTTGAGCAAGAATCGAACGAGAACTAGTGCACGACAATTGTCTTTGCTGCACTCTTTGTTACGACACTCCTGGGGGGTATGTTTAAGATATTTTACATTATATTTACTAACCAATTTGATGTATTTTAACATAAGATGATAATGAATGACCTTGGTTAATCCTAAGGTGTATCAAATTGAAAATATAGTGTCATGATATTATCTAAATGATTTTATGAATATTGTTATCACACAATACTTTCTCGTTTTAGTCAATGGCTGGGTTCCAAGGGAGTAATAGTAATATTGAGCATGATGATGAAGGTGGGAACGATGCTTTAAATGAACATAAAAATGGTACGTTGATAGGTGTAAAATACATCAAGTTCATTTCAAATCAGTTTTCCAAAAATATGATCAACAACATATATATTAACTAACTTCTGAAGTCAACAAAGAAGAGAAAGGTAATGAATTATAAGATATCTAGTAGTAGAGACCATGGAGAATGGAATCCACAATTTCCCTCATGTAGTAAATGATGAAGGAGACACCAAATAAAGTGTCTTAGTGGAAGTCAGAAATGATTTACCTATGGGAAAGAAGGACATAAATAAACGAATTGACGAGGAAAAATTAAGAGTACAATAGAAGATAATAAAAATTTCCCAAAGAATTCAGTTACAATCATTTGTATTAAATATAGGGGACTTGGCCATTACTTGAGTGAATTCCCTGTTCTATAAGATAATTTCTTTGTCAATGAAGAAGCTATGTGGAAATAAATGGTTGGAGAAATGATTAAAAGTATTAGTTCTCATTGTTTATGAGATTACATTGGAATAATTTTCCCTTGTATGTGTTATCCTGTAGTTTGACATGTGAAAATGATATTTGTAAAAGAATTAAATTTTCCCTTTTGGATATAGTTATAAATTACCATTAGGTTTCCTATGATCATTGTGTTTGAGGATATTACATGTTAATATATTCTAGGATGAAAATACAAGGCATGAGATAACATTTATGATTAAATTATGTTATGGTTATTTTGAATTTTTACCTCATTTTGGTAATGTTATAAAATATAGTTTTTGAAAAAGGACAACATGCAGACCGAGTGATAACCTGTCACGTTGGAGAAAGTTGTGGGAATGGAACCCACAATTAGAGTGCGATTGGGATTTATCACCTACCACTAGACTGCCTGAAGTCCCTGGTTAGATTGAAAAATTATTTTTAGTTAAATGATTTTATTAATCAATAATACGTTGATTTGAAATCTTATGTCTTATCAAATGAATACCCTTAGTATAGGAAAATGATTTTGCGATTAAGTGATAAATGTTGTTTTGGAAGATAATCGCTCTATTGGGAACACTATATTTCTACGGAAAATAAAATACCGTGGGATTTCATTTGAATAGTAATGGTGATTTTTATCTATGTTTTTATTGTGGATTTATAGTGATTTGGGTTATTTATGGAAATGATTAACCTATAATAGAGAGTATGTGATCAGGTTATTTACTTTTTTGTTTGTGACTCTTAAGAGTAGTCGATTTAATTTGGAAATACAATTTAACGTGGAAGACTAAATAACCAAATTATACTATGTTTTGGTATTAAATATTAGTATGACTTATATTGAAGTATTTCAAGGACAATTGTTTATTGAATGGTATTTATTTATCTTTGGGGTATTGTTTAATTAATTTTAGAAATTATAATTATTGTTCATTTCCCTAAAGGAATATCCTTTTTGGGGATTATCTGATCTTGTACTAATGGTTTTGGTTTTTATTAATATCTAAATACAAGGAAAATATATAGTTTATCTTTTGTGAATCATGTGATTCTCATGAAGTTGATCCTAGATATTTCGGTGTGACAATGTCATCTTGAATACTCATTGATTGAAAAAAATGAGTTAGTGGAAGAAAATTTTTAAATATTGAAACTCTACTTAAAAATTATCTATATCTCATTATGTTCTTTGTCAATCTCAAAAATATATTCATCATATTTATTAAATGATATATAAAACAAACAAAAAATGTGGCCATTTACTTTTCATGCTAGTAAAATAATGACTATTTTCCCATGACAGGTTTGTGGTTTTCTTATTGTTAGTTTTCTCATGATCATGTTTTCTATCCCTCTCCATCATAACCTGATTCTTAGTTTATATTCCATATCCATGTTTACCTACATGGAATACTAGTATGGGTTATCTCTGGTAACCATTTTACTTTTCCTTATTACTTTTAATGTGGGAGTTTTATTGACACTTTTTCCGATGTGGGACTTTTAATTATGTTCCCGAGACAAATTCTAAAAATTGTGAAGGAAAGATTTCTAAAAGGTGGGCAAATGTAACACACCAAGCTTCCATAGTACATTTTCCTTTGAATAATGTAATAGCTTGCATTATATGCAACATCGAGATTCTAACACACCGCGACCAATCAAACTAGCCATTGTAAATAGTAATACCTACTTTTTAAAATTTTATAAATATTAACATTGAAGATTGACTTTATTGATGGATTTGAAATATAGAAATTATCTTAGGGTTAATTTGTAATATTTTGCATTCAACTTTCAATTTTTATGAATAGTGAAAAACATTGAGTTTTAGTTTAAAACCAAATTTTTTATTTAAATAAATATGTATTTTATTGAAATTTTATTTATTTAAATTTATTTTTGGTAAAAATGTGTACAAAATACCAATATAATTTCAATGTAATTCATTAGAGTCAGTTTATAACAATTTTAGATATATAAAATTGTTATTGAAATTTTTAACCGTCTCTAAAACACATCCTAGGAGAATTTTCAAATTTGAATTAAATTTAATTTTACCACTTCAATAAAATAAATTTTAAAAAACCAAGAGACACAGTTGATATTATTATGTAATATGAGGTTCACTAACATAAAAATAATTTTTGGTGAATAATAACTTTTGACTTTTATTTACAACATTTAAAACTAAATATTGTAATTATGTGTAAAAATGATATTATTATTACCATAAAAATTGTCCAAATTCTATTGTGTAAGTGTAATTAGACCAAAAACAATCTTATCAATAAAATAAGATCATTTATGTCAACTTTGATTATATTAGGACATTTATTATTATTTAATTAAAAAAAGAGTTAAAAGTGTTAAATACAAAGTTTACAAACTAAAATATTTTTAATTAGAGTTATAAATATGATAAATTTAATTATAAATATTAACTAGGAAGTTAAATATATTTCCTAAAAAAAATAATTTTATTTATATTTTTTAGACATTATATATTTTACTTTATTTATGACACAATTATGATGTAGTAATTTCCTAATAAACGAAATATTAAAATATTCGATATTATAAATATCCAATTAAATGAAATTTGAGACTTTATATTAATTACACTAATTTTATAAGTTAATATTACATGTTAGGGTTGGTTCGATGAATTGTTTTCTATGTAATAATTATGTAATGAATATAGAAAAAACTAAATACAAAATAGTGTCAAAATTGACAAAAAAGAGTTTTTAAAACAAATATTATATTATTATTTTATATTCTATTCATAAAAATATATGGATCATAAAATATACTTATATAATGATATTTGAATCATTAATGAATGACATGGGGTTCTCATGGAAGTATATTGTATGTTTATGAACTATATAATATTAAAATACAAAAAGACATAGTAAATGTCAAACTATTTAGCTAAGAGTTAAATAAAAAATATAAGGTTAATATAGTTACCCAAACCTATATAATACCTATTGGTTGTGAGGTTTTAGAACCATAGCCACCATAGACTTTAAATAATTCATTTTGGAGCCATTGTAAATCGAAAATGATTTTATTATAAAATAATATTTCTAGCTTTTCCTAAGATTCCCCTCTTCCCGCTTATAATAGGGCACTCCCCCTTCCCTAAAAATCATACCTTCAAAGCCTTTATTTTAAGGTCCAAACTCTTCCCAAATACCCTCTCAACTGTCATACCTTCATCCTAGAGTCCCTCTTTTAGTCATAAATTAAACCAAAGGATCCATTTTATCAAATCCAAAGGAAGAACCTGAAAAAGAGGTAAATATTTCATCACCTCTTTCTTGTTCCTTTTTTCTTCCACTTCCTATTTCTTTGTTGTTTCCATTATAAAATATTATATCCATTATCGTATATATACTATGATGTTATTATAAATATGGTATAACAATATTAATTTTTCTATCCATCCTTTGAATGACATGTCACAATATGCGCGTACGTATGGCTTACCGTCTCCACGTTGTGGTTTAATTTTTATTCAATAAATTATTATTTTAATGGGTATAATAATGATTTTTAATTGATGTAAATAATAAATAAAACATGATAAGGATTCTCTATATATGATATACCATCCAATTATATATTATTTTAATATTAAAAGAATGATATTTTCGCTCGTGCGTACGTACAGATTACCGTCTCCACGAATGCGAAGAGATTCATTCGCCATAAAAATACATTCAAGCCTAATTTTAATTAGATGATAAAAATTAATGTTTAACGACTTAATAGAATTATTAATATGAACAATATACACCATATTCATCACAAACACTTCTTACAGAACAATTCATATAAAGGAAAATCAATCAGTTAACACTCGAAATGACGATAATACTAATGTATTATTAAGAAAGAAATATTCAATGATCTTATATGATATCATATTAATGTATATGATTTTATGGATATAATTTTTATACACATAATAAATCCATTTATAAACTCTCATGTCATCGATATGAAATTTATAAGAGTAATTTTAACTCAATATCCATTTATTGAGTTAAACATCCAATTCGTTTTTGTTGTTTTTAAAGGAATATGTGTGAATTTCATATGATTGATTTACATTGAATATCCAATAATATTGAATGTATTTAAATTTCTCACACAAAATTATGTCTTTGATTTATCCTTGACCTAAGGATATGGTCTTTATAGGAGATTTCCTCTCAATTTTTATTCTATTAAAATTTCATTGTTCTTATTTGCAAATTCACTTTTATATGGTGTATATAATCAACATTGACATAGTATATCATGAATCCCATTATTCTCATGATATTATAGAGTTTTTATTAAATCAATTATTTTAATTCATGTGTTTCTCTTTTGTTTAGGAACTCTAACTAAAATATCAATTGAAATGGTAAAAATATTTTTATTCTATAACTTTTTTCATTAATATCCATATTTTAAAAATGGTTTTCAAGATTTATTTATATTGAAATTAATGTTTTAAAATTAAAATTGTTTTTAAAATTTTCGAATTGGTATGGGAAACATTTCTTCAAAAATCCATTTTAAACAACTTTTTGATAAATAGTGATACTTTTAAATGGTTTCAAGAAAAAGGATGATATTTCTCTCAAATATTTTTGATTATTATTTTCATCTATGATAATATCCTTCATTATTCTCTATTGGAGTAGATATATTGTAATAAAATCTCCAATATTGTATTGAATGAGTTGCATTTGACTGTGGATGTGCTATTTTTATACCATTCCTGGTTTGTGGTTAGTATATTGAAATTTTTTCTGCTAGCTTTAATACGAATGTTCAGATTATGTTTTAACCTTTTAATATGAGGAATGAATTGGACATAGTATGTGACAGGTGGAGCCCTCTATAGCTCCTCAATCCATTGGTAGGTCTCATGATACAACCTAGTGTCTTGGCATAAGGCCTTGACAAAATCTTATTTGTAGTCATTACACTGGGCCTTGAATATGTGGTTATGAAAGTATGGAATTATGCATTCCATCATAATGAAAGTGGCTATTGATATTTCATGTGATTATTCGACTAGTATAATACCTGTGTGAATATGTAAATGAAATTATTTAAATTTTTCTTTACTATATTATGCTGATGTTCATGTTTAAAAGGCATTTGTTTTTGTCTTATACATTAAATTAAACGTTTATTCTTATTTATGAGTGTTTCCGATATATTTTTATCCTTACTGAGCATATAAGCTCACCCCATTCTATGTTTTATTTTTTCCAGGATGTGCAGATGTATATTATGACGGACCTATTGGGATAGTCTATGGGATCTCAGTGTTTTCTATTGAAATAATGTTGTTGTAGTTTTCTATTTTGTAATGTAATTTAAACCTTATGAATGTATCTAGTACATCCAAGGCTACTTAACTAAACAGTATTTTGAGACATGATCATTTGTGATCAAGCCAATGATACGTAATAATGCACTGAATCTGGTCTTCTCGGGTCGGGGAATTACATGTATATAATGAAATACCAAAAAAATTAAGGGAGATATTATGTGGTTTTTATATGTAATAGACTTTTTCTTTCAAAATATAAGTAGAAAGGATTTGGAAACAATAGTATATAGGGTGATTAACTCTAAAAAATAAAAAATGGGATTGGACTCAATCACCACATCGTGTACAACAGTTTAACATACTATACACCTAGTATGAAAATCCTCATATATATCTTTATGATAAATTTCATTTTCATTACAAACCATTATGAAAGTTCATAAAAATAAAAATGATTAAATATATTAAAAATGAAATAAATATTATGAATTTGATAATAATAATTTATAAATTTTTAGTTTATATTAAGCCTTAAACAAGATTTAGAATAATAAATTATGATTTAAAATTTAATTTCTTTAGTTAATATAGTGTATTTCATTATTTTTAAATACTGTCTATATGAAAAGGGGTATCAACAATCCTAGAAAATGTACTATTTTCAATGACAAGAAATCTGACATAGATGAAATTGTATATGAGCAGATCATGGCTATATTAGATTACTATATTCATGTTATGAAGAATAAAATTTCTTTAATGTAGAATGATATTAATAAATACCATGATTATCATATGTTTCACTACATTGTTTTAGAAAATCATCCATCATTTAATGGGACTAATTATAATATTGTAGCCGATCAATGTAATATGTCCATTGAAAATAAATTTATGGCCACATGATGTTTTATAAATGAAATGGTCACAAATATAATATATTTTCTCAATGTATGTTATGATCAGTGGTATTCATTGATCTTTTATAATATTGAAAATGATGAAAAAGAACACATTGTATAAATATATTTTTGGTAAACATAAATACAAATGTATTTTCCTAGTGAGGAATAAAAATAATATATTTTAAATTTACGTAGCATAAAAAAGGCTGAATATGATTTATAGATTCTGACACTACCGTTAATGATTTGTTATGTATTAAATAGAGAATATAAAATTGAAGATTGAGAATTTTTTAAGGGATTAATCCCAATATTTGAAGTGTTCTATTCTCTAAGACGTTTTCATAATATGATGAAATTGATTTAACTAACCTAAAAATTGATTAGGGATAATCTAAATCATATATAAAAATGTTTAATCAATATAATTTGAGGTTATTGGATCCATAAAATGGGAATTAATCTCAAAATTTGAACAAGATGAATAAATTTCTATCATTTGAATATTATGGAATGAAACATCCAATAAATTTTTTTAAGGGAATGTGATTTTATTAAATGTTTTACAAAAACAGATATTTGGACCATGAATAAAAGTGAATGAAAGATATCACATCTATTTAGTTCTCTGACTATAATGAAATGATAATTTATTCAAACCAATATCTCAAGATTCAAGGAAATTTACCACAGAATAGTCTATGTGGATATGTCCATGCCCATGATACCACTATAGATATGGCAGATGCTTATAACGATATATTGGAAGGTACTCCAATAACATCTTCAAATTTTCAAAATTCCTTATTTTAATATAGATTATAAAACCCTTTTATTTCATCTATGTTTTCTATAAAACATACATACTTCCATAGGACCTTAAGAAGGGTGTTATAGTCAATAATCCTATTGAATGTCTCACTTTAATAATGATTTGTTTGGTAGACCCCATTTTGAAACATAAACAGGCACTATTTATAGATATTATTATCATTCTTATGATGCAGTTTGACATAACACTTGGTGTGGAATGTATTAAAAAATATGATATATTAACATACAAAAAGGATAATGAAATTTTTATTTATGATCATGATATGGAATTCAATATCATTTGGGTGGATTCTTCAATATATAAGGAAATTATAGATCCACCATAGGTATCAATTCAAAATTAGATTCTAGGGGAAGAATTGAAAACATAATTAATGGATAGAAAAGATAATATTATGTTTTTTGATGCACCTATTTCATAGGAATACAATGATGTATTTACTGAGGAATTACATGTACATCCATGAGAGTTTGAATTAGTGTTTTCCATTTATTTAATCCCCAATGGAAGACCTGTATAAAAACACAATAGAATGCACACTATTGAATCAATGAAGATAATAAACAACTTGATGAGTTGTTTGTCAAGGTATTCATTCAGCCTACTGTATCACTATAAGGAAACCTTGATCATCATATTAATAATAATGGTAGATAAAGGTTTATTTTGAATTTATAATAGTGAAATCAATGATGTTATGATAATGAAAAGTTAAATTATACCACAAAATTCTGACTTATTCGACCAATATGACATGGATAAATATTTTCCAAAGATTGACATCGGTTATGTGAAAAAAAAATTATGAGTAAATAATAATTTAATTATAAAGAAAAAATTTCAAATGTGTTACTATCAATAAAATTTGATACTATTTATATTCTGATTAACTAATGAACCGTGTTTTTTGGACTAACTGAAATGGTTTTTGGATGATTATATTGATGATTTATAGAGTATTCATTGATGATATCTTGACGTGTTATTAAAATTATGTGGACCATTATAATCTCATGAAAAATTTCCATGAGACTCTTAGAAGAACATGCTTATATGTGAAATTTAGTAAGCATGATTTTATGGATTCATGAAATTTATTTTATTGGATATATTGTCTCTATGTATGAAGTATTACTAGATCTATGGAATAAAAAGTTAGTAAGTGAATGGAATATACTAAGAAAGAGAACATAGTTTATTAGTTTCATAAGTTTTCGAATGTTATTATCAGTGATTCTTTTATAAATACTTCCAGTTTGAAAACCCATAAACCATGTGTATATTTAACTGGGATAAGTTTTTTTTGAATAATGAATATGAATACTGTTTTGAATAATTTAATTGGGTATTAATAAATTATTAAATTATGAATATACTCTTAAGAAATGATGGGTATGTTATATATAGTGTTTCAATGAATAATAGAATTCGTGTTATCCTTATGGAAAATTATATAGCAGAAGAATATGATTCAAGTAAGTTAAGAAATCATAAAACACCTATTTAATATGTGAACTTGAGGAGGGAAATGTGCTATTTTATTTTACGATTTACTGACATTATAATTATGAAGATATATGTGTGATATACACCCAATAAGATCCGCAAATGCATTATTTTATATAATTATCTCAACATGAGGCAAAGGAAAGGGATTGATCGTCTAAATCATTAATATTTTTGAATACACTACAACATATTGAAAACAATTACTATATAAGAAGATATTATCTAGCGGGTTCATGGAGATCTAACTTAAATGATTATTATGATAGATCAAGTATTTATGGATCTAGTAATTATGGATATGGGAATTATTAAGGAAGGAGAAAATTACTAATCATCCTATTAATTTTGAAATACTATTTATTTGAAAAGATAAGAAGTTAATAATGCATGGATTATTATTTTTAGAGGAATAACATAGTTGTGAATGATGTGATGTTTTAAGGTTCCCTTTATGAAGATAAAATTGTGAATGTTGGATCGATATTATGTGTTCAATATATACATTATTTAAAAAGTTAATTGTTGGATGATTCTCATAGAATAAATATCGTTATACACCATGGTAGCACAAATATTTAAAGAGATATTATGGAATTGTTTCTGGAGATCCCACGATAAATGAAATTGATGATTATATGTCTTTATTTTTTGGGGTTTGAAGAAATGAATAAAGTGATAATACACCGTATATGATTCATGCATTCTCTCTATTTTCCTTCATGTAAATGGGATGAACATGATGTGGAATTTTCATGAAACATCCATCTAATCCATGAATGAATTATTATATATGTGATAATATTGATTTCCATATATAATATGCATCCTTTCTACTAGAGAATATTATACTCATGAATTAAACACAAGGATCTATATTAAGGATTCTATAAGACATTATTGTTCACCTCATTCAATTGTTTCTGATTATTATCCTTGATTTACATCAATATTCGGTAACAACCTTCTAAAATATATTGATAAATTTTTTTAGATACACCGACCCCCCCCCAAATGGAAGGATATTCTAAAATGATAGTTTATGAATGGTTGTATAAATTGATTTCACACTCACATGACTTTGAATACGGGTGGGATCAATATTTATAATTGTTCTTGTTTTCTTAAGATATCATTTTCTATTCAGGTGTTTGAATGATTCTGTATGAAGAATTATATATCTTGTTATGTAAGACTCGAACATGCTGGGATAAATTTTGTGAAATTAAACAAATATGCCAAAAACAATTTGATGATAAAATTATATATTTAATGACCAATCAATATCATATTAGAATAGCTCAAATAATGAAAAATATTTTTTTAGAATATATGATCGGAGGTATGAAATTTATAGTGGGAGATCATGTTTTATATAATTCATCTCTTGGGAAGGGTGTTATATGTTTTGATAAGAAAGGGAAATTTATACCTATGTGTAATGGAGACAAAGAAATTTTGTAATGAAATAATGTAGTGGCATATCGATTGGAAATTTCACCAAGACTCTCTATGGGAAATGACATCTTCCACAAATTTCTTAATGGGTTTAAAAATAGACCCAATTAATATGCCCACATAATATGAATTATAATTTAAACATGGTCTAACTTACAGTAAATATTTCATTTATATTCTTGATACTGAAAAAAAAATTATTGAGGAATTAGATAACTTGATGCACAAATTTGATTCAGATAAATCATAAAATAGAAGTGGAAACATTAGATATAAAGGATTTTATGATCATGAACAACCCTCATTGGATTATATGATATTGTACATAAATATTTTAAGGCAGAAATTTCTATCGGGGGGAAGAATATAAAACCAAATCTAGATTTATAGTAGGATAATGTTATATTTTATTAAAACTATAATATATTTTAAATTTTCATATTTAATATATAAAAAATCATAAATTGAGCGGATGAATATCAATATTGACATTATAAAGAAAAAATAATCCCACAATGCATTTTTTTAAATTTTCCCAATGAAATAAAATATTATAATGAATTTATATTGTATTTTCTATATATTCTTAATTTTATTTATAAAAATGTGAAATAATATATATAATTACATAAAAATTAACCATTAATTCTATATAAATAAATACAATAAAATTTAGATGTAAAATGGGATATTTATTAAGGAAATTGATATATTTTAAAAAAAATGTTTTTCTCTTAAAAGGGATAATGTCTATAAATTTTCATAAATTAAAATATTATCTAATAAATAATTATTTGAATTATATTCATTTATTATATATAAAATATATTAACTTAAATAAATTTAATGTGTACTATAATTCATAGAGTGAATAAAATATAATCTTATACATGAAAAATGAATTTTCTGAAATAACATCTGTTTAGACATGATTTGCCGGTTTTTTCATCTATATTTTTCCCCTTATATGAATTGAGTATAATAAAATGGATCAAATATATATAATTATAATAAATAATATTATTAGATGATTTAAGATAAAATATTTTATAAAATATTTTAGTAATGTCATTAAATGTTTATTACCTTGTTGATGGTAAAAATGATGTTTTGTTAATCGAAGGTACGTGTATTAAATTTAATATTCAATAAAAATATTATTGTTACTTTATAAGTTTTGTTTTATAATTATAATCAGTTTTTACTAATTATTTAATATTTCTAAATTTATATTTGAGTTTAAGGGTTAATTACATAGGTTAAAAATTTGTTACTATGGTGATTACTATAATGATAAATGTAAGTAAACCAATACGATAAGGGAATAAAATGTTTAGAATTTGTTATATTTATGTAGTAGAGGTTTTGATTGACCATATAATCCATAATATCCATATTCATATATTTTTATGTAGATTAGGTGACATTGAATTCACATTATTGAATATTTTATAGAATTTACATAAATGAAACTCCCACTCAATTTTAAAATAGATCTCCCACCACTATCCTTTTCAGCCTATTAATGGAATATTTCTGACAAAAATAATTCAAAATATCTCTAGAAAATAAATAGATATGTTTTATATTATATGGTATTTAAAAAATTATAATCTTATTCTCATTAATAAGAGATCCAATGGAGGATTCTTTAAGAAAAGGTAATCATATTAACGAATCTCTTTCATTTTATTTATACTTTTACGACCTTATATTATATCATAAAACATAAAATAAATCATCACCATTTTATCCCAAATAATTATATTTAATTTCTTTCCTGAAATAATATTTATCAATATCCTTCTCCATCAAATGGGATCCAAATCCTCCCCTTATGTGAATGAAAGACTACCGACTCGTGAATCTATGTAATTTATTGTCATTCAATAACTCATATGGATAACTATAATGATGTAAATAGTTAATACATATAATACATAGGAAATTATAATTGTTATAAAATATTATTATACCGTAGAGTTCATTACCCTTTCACTCAGTAATTGAATTGTGTCATTACTCATGTATATGTATGGCCTACCATCTACATGATGTGATGTGATTAATTTTCCTTGTAAAACATTCAAGAATGGTAAAAAAATGTAAGTAATGAGTAAATATGTTTATATTATATTAATATCATTATTTATATGATTTTTATATTTAATATATGTATTAATAAGAAAATTTATTCAAAACAATCCTGAAAAAATAAGACAATTCACACAAAAAACTATACTAATGATAATGGATTGTAAATGATTGGGTTGTAACATTTATTAAGAGGGAATATATTATAAAAAATGAATATTGTTCTTTTATAATTTAATATCATTCTTAAAATAATTATAAATAAGTTAATATTAGGACAAAATAAAATGAAGGTAGAGCTAATAGATTTCTTCTCATTTTTGTTTATATTGAGGCATATAAGTCAATAGGAAATTATTCACATATATGTTTTGAATATAAAGAAACAATGATATATTTAATAGAAATACCTATTTATTAATTTTGGTTTATGGGTAAATTAATTACTATACTTTTAAAGGGTTATAATTTTATAGTTATAAAAGATAAAAAATATAAAATTTACAGTATCAATTTATTTCGAATTGATTTTACTCTCATTAAAGGAATATTGTAATTTATCTTCCATAAGATAAAATAATTTATTATCCTTGAAATATTTAATGAATTTCAATAATTTATTAAATTGTTACCTTTATCTTTTAAATGAATCACAAAATGAAATGATTAAAATAAAATAATTTTTTTTTCTTCAAATCCGATATTTTTTCTACAACGTCCATATTTTAAAAAAATAATTATACAAACATACTTGTGTTTAATAGAATGATTTAATTACTAATTTTGTATTATCACTAAAACTTATATTTTTTAAATGAATCCTTCAACATTTTTTAAGTAATGATTGTTTTGAAAAATAATTAAATGAAATGATTTTTTAACATATGTTAGGATAAAAGAATTTCCCACCTCCTTATCTATTCATCAAAATATGGTTTATTTTACATGTTTTCAATGGTTTATCATGGAAAAATATTTTGGTAATTCTTATTTTAATACCTCACCTCTATTACATTAATTTATCTAGATGAAATGGTTTTATTTTTGAAACCAATATTCCATAATAAATATTATGTTTCCTCTCATATATTGAATAATTTTTTTAATTGTTAACATTATATTGAGAAAACCAGTTTATTGTAAGAGTTTTTCATTAGAAATTGAGGTAATATTATGTTTCCACGTTATTCTTACCATGGATATGATAATTTTTTATGCATTATATTATTTTTATGTTTTCTGTTTACTTATATATTTTTATGATTATCTTGGGAAATATTAATAAATTTAATTTTTTTACCCAATATAGATATTTATAGATAAATCATATTTAATATTAATTATATCAAAAAATATTTATATTTGGATTGAGTTTCACATGAATTTTTTGGGTGGGGACCAAAATTATATATCATATTTATGTATAATAATGTATAATAAGGAAAAAGTTCTTTACAAATTTACATGGTTCTACTAATAGTTATAAACTCTCTTATGAATGATCTTGAAAATATAAATATCATGAGATTTTTTATCATGATTCCCAATATAATGAATATTTATCATTCATAGAAAAATTATTATGATCAATGAAAATATTTCTATTTATATTATGCATGGATGCATTCTTTTCTCATGTTATTTGTTATATGGAATGTGTGTTTAGTTATTTTTTCCCAATTGATTATTCTACATCAAATCAAGTGATTCAATTTCTTTATTATATATAATATAATATCATTTAGTTTCTGTTCCATATAAAAAATTCATTATATAATCATTTAACTGAGGTTATCGATTTAACATAATAATTTTTTATTTACATACCTATCCAAATTGATTATGGCATATCTAATCATATAAAAAATTTTATATATTCAACCACGTTTTTTATCTGTTATTTACTATTAAATATTGATTATTCCATGTTGGTTAATGATATATACTAGTGTATATAACCCTTAATGATAATTTGAGCCCACTATACTTTTTTCCCTTTATATAGAGTATCATGATCAATTATTTGAATGAGGTTCATCAATATCGATCCTTTATTTTTATTTTTTATTTTCTATTCTAAATATTAAATGGGTAACATGTATATATCTAGATATAAAATAATAGTAAAATAATATACCAAATTGGATTTTAACCCCTGTATCTATGCCAATGCTACTAGAGTTTGGGATGTTATGGGGGGTGTATACCCGACATTATGAATTGGTTTTGTATAATAAATAAATATTTTTTTTTGAATTAAACCTACCAAAATTCCCCCACATTGAAATATATATTGATTTATTATTATTTAACATGAAATGAAGTGAGATATGGTTTCCCCATCATAACCCCAACTAGAAGCTTTTATTTCATTCTACCATAATCTCTCACCAACTCTATTGAACTACATTGAATCCCCTTTTCACTAAATAGAAATTAGATAATTCCAAATTCAATTATATCTTATATATGATCAATATATTGATATAGACAACACACTATTTAAAAAAATGTCGAATGATTACCATTTAAATAGATCTGTATTGATTCCTAGACCACCCATCATAGGAGTTGAAAAATGATTTTTTACATTTATTATTCTTCCCTTAGGTTGAGTCATTTATAAATTCATACAACATTTTCTTACTTCCTTATCTCAAAATGAACTCATATATTTGTCCACCAAACTTTTATACATAATCTATTTCAATATAAAGGTGTCCTTCATATATCTCTTTCTGTTTGATTATAGTTTCACAAGATACATTTGGATTTTTAAATGTTCTATTGTGGTAATAACCACATGTTATAATCTGATTCAATTCTGGTGTCTATTCAACTTTTCCAACCAACATTATTTCCCTTTAATATTTCAAATACATGGATGATTTGTAATTATATTTTGACCTTCTAATTATCTAGATCTATACAAACACCTCAAATCCCAAAAGTACCCATGGATTGATTCTTTTTTTAAATGTTTTAAAGTGAAACCCATAGTTCCTATCTCGAGCCTGATAATAAATCTACAATTTATCACATCACCTCATGTAATTTAGTTTTACTCATTTTGTTTACTTTTTTCCCACCTGACATCAAAACACAATTATTTTACTTTAAGAATGTAAAAACTATAAGACCACAAACTAGTGGCCATGTATTCAATTAAAGATATATATTCCTGAAATTCTATACAATTTCATCCAATATAAATAATAATTAACTATATCCTTGAGTATTACATACCCCTCCCACATAATGATTGAACTATATTTTATATAATTGGAGGGTTTTCATATTTATTCAACTTGAAATCAAACTGTCTCACATTCCCTCAATCTATATTCTTACACTATGTTGATATTCTCAATAAATGAAAACATAGACTTAGTGTGATTTAGCATTTCTTGATAATATACATTTTATTAAATATAAATTTATATTCACTAGATTTTTATTTCCCCCTTATCATTTTATTTCTATCATGAATCCTATCAATTTTTATTGATGAAATAGGTTGTCAAGTTCCATACAACCAAAACAATCTATTGAAGATGATCCTTATGAAGTATTATTAATGTTTATATGACGGACACCATGTTTTAAAACTAGTCAATATTCATTCATAAATGTATTTACCCCCACATAGATTGATATAGTAGTGGAACCACCATTTCAAATAGGTTCTCATTAGTCATAAAATCATATTTTCACCCCCAGTTAATTAAAAATCAATGAGTTATAATTTATCATTCATACACATTGATTTCTGAAAATGTATTTTTAAAATACAGAATGTTGTTCAGCTATGCTTCACTACACATATTAAGGGAAAATTGGTTTCTCTGAACAAAATTAATCCCAATTCCCCTATCAATATCAGATCACTTAATGAGTTACATGTGTCAGTCTGATATATAATAATAAACCATTAGTAACACTTTTTGATAATAGAATCGCCATTTTGTGAAAATTTATTGTCTAATTATTGAATATGTTTTTTTTTAATTGAATGAATTATGAATTGAAAAATTATTAATTGGAAATTTAAATAATAATAACAATAAAAAATTAATTCATAATATATAATTACTATAATGTTATATAAAACCATTTATTACATTCAATGTCTGATTAAAACTGTTAAAAGAACATAAATTGAAAATGGAAACTAAATAGTAAACAAAAATATCTTCACAATTAAAAAATACCAATTACCAACTTCACCCTTTAGAATCACTATTAATGTAACTCATATTTTAATGATAAAGGAAATCATGAAAGGAGAATGAATTATAAAAAAACCCATATTGAAAAACATTTTAATGAGAAATAATCTTTAGGAAACGATAATTAATCAAATTTAAAGGATGTATTATTTAGTGGGGGCTACATATATGAACAAAATATGTCCATTATAAATATCATCCTTAGGATTATAGTTATTATAAATATAATCATTTAATATAAATTAATTGAATGTTCATGTACTAGATTAAAATAAATAAAGTTTTTATTTGGTTGAAAAAGGATAAATTATAAATTGAAATAAAATAAAATGATTCAAAAAGACAATAATTAACTAAATTTTTATCCCTTTAATACATTTTTATATATTATATATTATTATTATTAATTAATTATATGTTAACAATTGAATAAATATTTAAATATCAACTTAATGATAAGAGAAATGGTTAAAATACAAGTATTTAATATTAACGTTTTTTTGGTAATGCTAATTTAGTATAAAGGATATAAATTTTTCAAAAATTAATTTATCTAAAATTATTGTGCAATTATTTTGAAGAAATTTATTCACTGAAAAATTATTTTATTGAAAATTATTTATAATAAATTTAATGAAATAAATCTAATATAATTAAATATTTATTATTATATATGTAATAAAAATAAATTTATTCAATTAAGAAGAAGTTTTTTATAAAAATATTATTTATTTGTTTTTCACAATTAAATTAAATGTAAATATTATCACCTATTGAAAATAAATATGATAATAAGGATTAATATTTTTTGTAATCTGTTTTAAACTAAGTCATAATGTAAATTAATATTTTTGGCTCAAAAATATTTAAATGATAATAATGTTAATTACCAAGCTATTTGTCAAATCATAAACCTATGAGGATGACCATAGAATATTCTCATTCTATATACAATTATGGATATGAAATTATGAACATGATTTGTTTTTCTATAATGGAGGCCCTTGGATGACATGGTATAATTGGAGGCACTCTATATCATCATCTACATCACTAAAGCCGTATAATCAGGGGCACATAAACCAGACTACATGGATAGTGCAACACTGACTATATAGAAGGTCCTATTCAAGGGAGATACATAAAAATAATCACATGATTCATGGTGGAAATATATTATTCATTAATAGTGTAAGAAAATATGGCCACATTAATCCATTAGGTAAACTGTGAGATCCATATAACCAAGAGTAATGGATTATTTTTAATGAAATTTTATTTGGGCATTTTGTATTTATTTCTAAATAAATTTAGTTGAAACCATTTAAATAATTTATATATGTTTTATATAAATAAGTATATAAAAAATATTTTTATTAGTAAATTGGTTGGAAATGATAATAAGAACAACTAATATTTCAAATGTAAATTTTCGTTGAATGTTGTATTATATTTATATATTATATTCAAATATTAAAGTTAAATTTTTATATTTATAAATATAAATACATATAATGGAATCCATATTTTTAAATAACACATCTAAATTTCAAAATATGAATCATTATACATCTTAAGTGAATGATTTTATAATTTAAAATATTTATTCTATGTAAATGGTGGTAAAGAGGGTAATCCTCTAATGATCAAATTCTATTAAATTACATAGACAAATTGACCTTATAGAATTCCTTTTATAGGTTTTAATATCAATAATTCATGTCTCTATTAACATTATTTACCTAAATCATCATACTATAATTTCATTCCTTATTTACCCCTCACATAATATTATTTTCCAATGATTTATCATTTATTATGAACAATAAAGGGATCCCACTTCTTCTAACTTTAAAAAAATATGTTCATATCAATTAACCCTAAATCCCTACCCAAAAATATTATTTTATATTCATATTCCATACTTTTAAGCACATAGTGAAAATATGATAAATTTATTACTATATTATTAGAGAATTCATCATGAGAAGAACCAATTTAACTAATGTAGTTTTTAAGTTCATCATTACTATTTTCCTTTTCATTACAATTTATAGTGTTCTTAAAACATATTATCCATTTTAAATGTGTTATATTAACATCATAATGCCCCAATGAAATTGACACTACAATTATATATATTATTTCTCATTCTCATTTTTTAGTTAAAATGATCATTAATACGTTAATATTAGTAATATATGTCACAAATTAGTAATTTTTGATATGAATATGGATTTATAATTTCTAAAAAGAATATAATAATATTGTTAATTTATTTATTATAAAATTACCTAATGTAATCCCATTATAAAAATAATTATTAATAAATGTACACATTCCAATGTTATATAAAAACATCACTTTGAAAATAACATAAAATAGTTATTCCACTTTCAGGAATATTTTTTAGAAAACAGATTTATATGAATAAAAGAGAAGAAATATCATCATTATGAAACCAGAATGTAAAAAATTAAATTTTTAACATCTAATGATAAAAATAAACTATAATTAACTAATGTGTTCCACGGGAATGACTAGAAATTAAATTTTCATAAGAAAATACATGTGAATAATGTTTAGTAATATTTTATTCTGATAGTTATGTTTATTTTTCAGGAGTTTAGATAATATTCAACAAGGCTGTAATCCAATGTAATAGTTTTCTAATCTAAATTTCTATTCCTTGAGATAAAATGCATATAAATTAATTTTTTTCTTTTTAGTTATGTATATTTTAATATATGAATTTTAATAATGTACTTTTTATAGATATTATTTATTTTAAAATCCATATCAATTTTTATCATTCTAGGTATTTTTATTGAAATGATACCAATGTTGTTTAGTACTTTGGTAACACAATTTTGACTCATTTAGTTATCACCATTAATCTTGAAAAATATCATAACAATCTGAAAACATTTACTATATTACATTATCTTAAATACATTATAGCATCCTTGTATTTATATTTATTTATCAAAACCTCAATTTCAATTTATTCATACATCATAAATTATAATGTTTATAGATTTTTTTATTAACTCAACTACTTTACATGATATATAACCATTCATATTTTAATATTTCCTAATTTTATTGATTTATTATATCATATAATGGATTTATTAACACTTTTTTACATTATTGGAATTTATATTTCTTTATGAATATTTATTTGGAAATTATGCTTATATAATAGATTAAGAAGTTCATAAGGGTTTTTATTAAATCAATTCCCTTTCTTAGGTCATAGTTATTCCACCTTATCTATATTTTTTTTGTTTCTAATATTTTTATATAATTTAAATTCATATTTACCAACATCACTCTTTTTGGAAATTATCTTTTTAATTCAATAATTCATCTTAATTGAAAAATAATTTTTATAAATTATATTATATTAAAAATAATTCTCATATTCTCTAATATCACTTTCTCTTCATTGTCAATATTATTTCCTTCCTTCAGTTTTCTCTATTATTATAATGAGACCCATTTTTATATCACCCTTTATTAACTTTATAAAGCTCTCTAATTTTTTTTAAAAGGATAGTTAATTAATTATTTGTTTATTCATATTTCAATATATGTCATATAAAATAATAAAATGGAATATTCATTCATGTCTATATATTTTATCTTGACACCATACTTATTATATAATAATTATTGATTTTCTGTGTAAAATTATTATTATTTAGTCCTATATAATTTTTAAAAATGACTTTTTATGACCATCTCAAAAATTTTCTTTTGAATGTGAATCATAACTTACTATTATAATGATATTGTTTATAATGTTCTAAAAAATATTTTTCTAAGATTTTACTCCCATTTTTCTCTCCCTGTCAATGTATTTATCTCAATTGGTTTAATATTTCATGAATCACCCTCTTAATTATCTTGATAAATACAATTTTTTAATTTATATTCTAGTATGAAATGATCCATTTCAAGAGGTGAATTATTTTACCATTTGAATATTTTATGAATCCCATTTTAATTTCATGGGGTTTTTACCAATATATATTATTTTAATTGAAAAATTTATTGAACAAAAATTTCTAAAAAATCCATAAAAGGATATGAAAATAAACAATACAAGTTGGTCATGATGATATATGTATCTCTATCGATGTAGATGAAAATAATGATATTTACTTGTGCAATATGGCTACTCAAACTCGAAGCGATAGATATTTATAAAAAATATTTCACATTCTACAACATTATGGTGGGAAACTCCTTCTAAATTTCTGTTATGATTTCATCACCTGATGAAAACAATTAAACACGTTAAAACCCTTTTTTAATATATTATGGGAATTTTTTTACCACTAAAATCAATTTATAGGGTAATATTTATAGTTATTGTCATAGTTTATCAGCTAGAATTTATTAGACATTTTGTCAAAACAAAATATGAAAGCATATATAATTTTATTTTCAATTAATGTTTGAAATTAATGAATACTGCATTTAGTTAATTTATTCTAAAATATTATCATCCATTTCTACTTATGTCCACATCTTTCACACCCGTGGTCATTCACCCAATATATTTTCCCAAGTCATCCTATCACAACACCATGTATACATGAACATTCTATCATAATAATCTATGGTTAATTACTCTATATAATCATGCCTCTATCATAGAAGATTAATTATCAACAATTTCATTGTATTGAATCATGAAAAAGATATTATATCTTCAAATATTATGTATTTGGGAGAAAACATTGAGGCCAGAATCTATGCTTGCCCTAGTCTCATACCATAGTCATAGACTCCATTCAATATTCATTATTATGCTAAAAACAAAAAATATTTAACAAAATTGAGATTATGCAGGAAGAATAAAGTGATAAAATATTAATAATTTTCATAGATTCCACATCCTCCTCAGTAACTTGTAAATTTTTCAATGGACATATATTTAGTGACATACTAAAGCACTACTCACCTAAAGTAATTGATAGATACACTTGAACATTATATAAAATACTCACAAAATACCCATAATGAGGGAGACCACATTACCCAGTTATCAATAGAGAAATTTTTTTCTATCTACCATATATAGTGTGAAAAATCGTTCATTTAAGCCGACAAGGGAATTATTTCACCTAGTTCACATTCACTTGGGTTTCCCTACTTGGTTGAATATTTCTCTCATTAGTATTAAATATTTTTTCACATAATATGGGTATTTACAATCAATAAATATATATCTATAATAAGGGAACAAATTAATATCATGAAAAACTCTTATATGGTGGATCATACCCTCTATGCATCACTCACTATAGAGACACACCACTTTTCCCACCACCATACAAGAGAAAAACATTTCAACTAAGTCACATAATGTTGATAACACTAGTCCATACCACACCACGATATTTATATCTATGTACTATGGTATTGGGTCATTATCATATTCCCTTTTCATTGATCCCTAATCTCCATGATACATTATGAGAAGGGTAGAAAAAAAGTTATCCCAGCAAGAAAATATAGTTTCAATAAAAACCGCCAATGACCCCATCCTTTAGACAGGTAACCTTGCCTCGATATAATCATCCATGTTTCCTTGAAATGTACTTTTGTTGAGATACACAAAAAGGGTCATTTATTTAGACCAATTTAATATACTCTTATTAATTTTCCAAATTATCATTATTCGAAATTTAAATATGCTTTTTCTAAAATCCTTTATGTTCATATAAACATCATGAATCATGATGATATACTCACCTGGTCCACTCACTAGTGTGATCCATATAAAGAATCTCAAGTTATAAGCCCCATTTTATCACATACTATCACCCCTTTTATTTCAGATATGTCTCATATGGGAATCCACTAATTTGAAATCATTAAGCAGAATTATCCTCCTTCTCTATTAATGATTAACATTATTAACCAATATAGTCCTCCAATAATGTGTAAATCCTAATAAATATTTTCCTAGTGTAGTTATCAATAAAGGTATTGGACCAAAATGGGTATCACATTCATAATCCGCTCACATGTAAATTATTCTCTCAAGATGATTTATAACATATTAATGCATAACCACAAAAAATTAACCCATTTATTGATCTCATTTAATAGAACAATATATTTTTTATATATAATTTCTATGAAAATAAATTATTGAGTTGGCATTTAATGTTTTAGATAAGTATTTCAATAACATGATATGAAGTCATATCCTTTGCATTTAAAATTAAACTGCAATGTTTTATCCTATCATTTGATCAAAAAAATTACATATTAAAATATGTTGTTTATTAATAATATTGAAAATATATATTGGATATATCTTGTTGGACTATTCTGATAGCACCCTCAATTTCATTTAATTAACCCTTTATTTATGATTTTAAATTATGTAATGTTCTGTTGGTGATTTTTGGATGTGTTTATAAGTCATTATGAATATTTTTTCGTTTTTTTATATGGGTGGACAGTTTTAGAATAATTTCTGGAAATAATGAAACTTGTATAGGAAACCGTGTATAACGAGACAATTCTTGTGTGAAAGAGAAAAATAAGGTGCACATTATGTCCAACCAATCTGGAAACATAGGGAACATCCATGAATAGAAATAAATTGGGATTTTAAAAATTTTGGTCATGGTTTTTCTATATTTGTGGTCCCACCATGTGAGGTTCTCCTTGAGTAAGAGGATAACATGTGGTTTTTCTAACCTCGTGATTAACTATGCACGATTTGAAAACCTGATCCTAAAAATATGGATATCGTTTGGGCGTATCTATAAACCAAACTTTTTAAATCCATTTTATCACTAACATTATATGTTTTTTTATCTAAATAGATATGTTGTCTTTCATAATCAATCCATATAAGATATAATGATATTCATAGTGGATTAAAGCACGATACCCATAGTAAGTCTCCCTTTGTGGATTTTTTCATATTGTTTCTTAGGTTTAATTTTAACCCTATATCAAATTTATAGAAATAGAACACTTTAGATATCTCTACGGTGGATGATGCAAATAATTTTTTTTGGGATTTTCGATGTTTCATTATGATATCTAATTTGGGGTTTTGGATATTCAAAATGGTTTTGTGGGAGATTTCAGGAAATTTTATATTTTCTTCATATATTTCATGTAATATGGCTTCACTCTCAACTCCAATTTTTAGAATGTGATAGATTTATTTAAAATTTTTTGAATGAAAATTATTGTGAAATTGTTATAAAATTCATGATGAGAACCTTATTTAGTGATGATTTCTAAAATAGTGAAAATTTTGTGAATTTTTGGAATGTCAATTTGGAAACATGATTTTGAAAGGATGGTTTTAAAAAGTTTTTTTTTAGTAATGAATAATGGAAAAGTGATTTCAACTAAAGTTTGTTTTATTGAAATGATTTCTTGGAATGGTTTTCAATAATATAAAGGTTTTATTGAAATGGTTGAAATAATTAGCTTGGAAAGTTTTTTGATATAAATGGTTATTATGTGTTGATTTGAATAAAGATAGATAAGGGTATTATGATTCCCCCATTACATATGGGATGTATAATAGAATGTAATTTCCGATATAAAAATCATATTTAAAATGGTATGATGTTTCCGCCATCATTATGTAATGGAAAAGAGTGTGAACGTTCTCCCTTCATTAATGGATCAGAAAGTGAAGGCTTAGGGAAATGATGAGTCACCACTACTGAGTATAGGGAGGTAAATGATTTCATGGCTATATTAATTTGTGGATATGTATAATTCAATTTTTTATTCCAAAATGGTTTTTTAATAAATTAGTTTAAGGAGTTCTTTGGATACATTATCTTGAAAAGGTTTTGGTTTATAAATTCCAATGATATGAAATCTAATATTCATATAATTGGTTTGGATTTCATTTAAATTTTTTTTAAGTTATTTATATTAAAATTTTATATAAATGTACTAACATGTTCCATCCAAGTGGCATTAGTAGGGACGTAAATTGCGGAAATCTGATAGACATCCAATAGTCACCCTTTCTTGGGATCTTTGTTTCTTTTTTAGTAATTGTTTATCGAGACACATGTAAAGTAAAACAATAAATTTTTATTAATAGGGTTTCATGATATATGGTCTATTTTGTGTATTTATAGCATGTACAATGTTTGGAGTTATTTATTTATGTCCTTAGTACCTTTAGGTTTTGTTGGTTTTGGTGGTTTTTCATTCTTCCATGTACTTGGGTATTAGTAGTATTCCCCTATTGTAATTTTTTTATTTCTGTATTGATTTCAATTATTATATCTTATGTTTTTTGATATTGTTATCATCAATCATATTGTGTTTTTCTGTATACTTTTTTTGTTGATCCTTTTTTTCACATGGAAATCGTCCCCCAAATATATTGATGACCTTGTAATTATTTTCCATTCATTTGTGATACTGGAATGTTTATCAAGTATATATATATATAAATAAATTATACCTTGAAAAAAGATAATGAAGAGTAATGGCATGTTACATGTCGTATAAACTTGTTTGGTCTATGACTTTAAAGTTTAATTAGTCTTAGTTGGTATTTGATTTGGTTATTATTTTCTTATTCAAGGAGATGAAATTAATTTCATTCTATTACTAGTCTCACGTTGGTATAATAGATTAGGAAAGTAAGGACATGAAATATAGGGCATAAAAATACATATCAATATTTTTATGGTGAAATTAATGTTACATGGGAGTTTGGTACATATGTGTTTTGGAGACTTTTATTCGGCTTGGAATATCATTATCAATGTTCTAGCCAGTGAGATGGTCAAAACATGCATTTTAGAAAATACATCTCACTAAGAGTACATATTTCATTTATAGAAATATTGTATGATTGTTGTATAAGTAATGATTTTTGAAAAGTTTTGATATTTTATTTCTGATATGAGTATCCAAAAATGACATGGTTATGATATTTTGTAAAATTTTCATCACAATCCATAAATGATTGTTTATAAGAAAGGGTTGAATGATGGTAAAATTGAATTTTGAAAAGAAATATTTTAATATATTTTATGTGGTAGAATTTTAAATTTTTAATCCTTTAGTTGGGTTCATATATGTCTTGTGGTACTTTATTTTGTATATAAAAAGTCACCTGATGGGAATCCTAGAAACCAAACAGAGGATTATTCTTAGAACATGGTTTCACTTGAGCCATATGTGTTCCAAGAACTAGTTCCCAATATAGTTCTTTTTTTAGTCTATAGAAATAAATAAAATGAGGTATTAATCATGGAATTTGGATCATTCTTTTATGTCCTATAATTTTAATCCACCCTTTTTTCAGGGTAATTCAGAACCATAGAAGGTAGTTGTGTGGTTTAATAGTCTGAATTCAATCATTGATTTCCTTGACACAACAACAGAGGTGGAAGTCAATATGGAAACATATATACTAGAGGATCCTTCACACCAATGGTCAGATTTATTTGATCGAGATAAATTAGATCAAGACCATCAATGGAATTATTTTGAATAATGTTATATCAAATAATTCTACCATCACAAAATTAAGAATGCATGTACATCTGATTTCATAATATTGATAAATGATAGGATCAAAGTAACAAATTACAAGGTTGAATTCTGGATTTTAGTCTTCCATTCACAAAATATTTATACAAATGAATCCTTGAAAGAACACATTTTGGAATTGGGGTAAAGAAAGTGTCCCAAGTGAACATTGTTGTTCATTTTATATGGGATTATACATATATGATTTATAGAGAGATAGGAAAATAAAGGGAGATCTCAGGATATATGGGTATTGGTAGCATGCTGATATGTCTGTGAAACTGTGTAAAATCTAATGATGGGATATAGAATAATAGGGAGACCTATTTTCATGGTATGGGGATGAATCATAATTAGACATATTGGTCGGTAAATCATATAGTATTATCGAAGAGTAAATCTATATGTTTCCATTTTGGTTTATTTGACCTCATGAAGATAGATTGTGTGACACCACATTAAGCATGACACAACTACAATGAGATGAGTAATCATATAGCAATCCCATCATTGTGGTTATAGGATTGGTGTTTGGGATACTTATCATGTTTCAGAGACATTTTATGCTTCAATAGGTTGAGGGATATAAAATCAATCTAACCAGAAGAATAGATCTATCCATAGTGACTTTAGGAATACCATAACTCATCCATAAGGGAAATCTCAATAAGGAAATAAATAACAATGTGTCATAAGAATGAAATTATGTGGAGATGAGAAGGTAATTTTGGATTATCAATTTTAGCATCAATAGTACGAGGTGTGATTAATTATAATTCAACCCTTATGAATGATTTTTTATACTGGTTTATCTCATTCCAGTATTTCTTCTTTTTTTAGTTCTTAAATGTTGTGATGATCCCTTTGATTTTGAAACTACAATGAACTCTTTTTTAAAGGTAATTTCAAATAATTATGTGTTGAGAATGTTCAATAACTCTTTATAGAGATGAGTTGATAAGTGATTTCTCAAATATTTAAATAGATGTATATGATATAATCATGGTTATGGATTATTTAAAAATGTTCAAGGATCACATCAACTATTATAATTAAAGGGTTGGTTTTCTGACTTATGATGGCATCAAGAATCTCTTTACATGTGACCAGAATGTAAAGTCAGGTTTTACATGCTTGTTTGAATTATTAGTTGGAATTTTCTCAAAATATTTTTATTTGTGAAAATTGGAATCAATGAATTATATTGAGACTAACACTTTTTCAACAGTTGTTTATCAGTTTCATGATGTTTTTCCAAAAATTGTTTTTAGTTTCCACTCCTAAGTAAAGTTGATATTACATTTTATATTCTTCTGAGGACTAGTCCTATTCCACTTCCATCTTTATATATTAGACAAACTGAATTAATGGAAAAAAATGTTTAGTTATAAGAGATGGAAATCAAAGGGTTTATTTGTCCGAGATCATATTTATGGGTATCACATGTATTATTTTTCAAAATGTGGATGGAAAACATTATGTTTTTGTAGATTATTGTATGATTATTCATGTTATAATAAATAATTTACATCCACCTCCACATAGTGATGTTGAATTTTATTGGTTCATTGGAGATCTTGGGTTCTTTATGATTGGAATTCAATCAAGATATCATAAATTTTATGTTCCGAGAGAGGATATTCCAAAGATATCATTCATGAGTACACAAGGACATTATGAATATGTGATATTTCCCAGTGTTCATAAAAAATAACCAATGGTTATTATGGAATGGATGAATATGTTATTTTAGAGGCAAGTAAAATATTTCATGGTGGTGTTTTTTGAAGACATATTAGTGTATTCATGGACAATGGAAGAATATGAGAAACACATGGAAACAATGTTGGGAATCATGAAATATCATCATATATATTCCAGACTGTAAAAATGTGATTTTTCGAAACCAGAGGGACATTCCATTGGTAATAAAATATCTTAAAATGGGTTTCATATAAATTTATAAATAATTGAGCATATTATATCATGGAAACATCTATATAATATCTTTTAGATACACAGTTTCATTGAACTATCTGTTTATTACTGATTTTTTGTTCATGATTTTTTAGGTATCAGCCCACCTATGATAGATTTAACTAGGATAAATTTACCATTACAATGGGATGAGTAATTTCATTATTATTTCTATTAGCATAAATTTAACCATACATTAGCTCCAATATTTATTTTTCAAAAATTAGGATAGGGGTACAGTGTATTATGATTATATGGGGTCTATGTTGGGATGTATTCACATATAGGTTGACAATATTGCTTTTTATAGCTCATGCTATTTACAGATGAATAAGACGAACTACCCAACACCTGCGTTCGTGTTTTTTGTTGTAATCTGTGATATGAATACACAATGTAATTACCTATTATGTGACAAATTTATAGTTCTTATGGATCATAAGAGTTTCAAAAGTATTTTCTAAAAAAATATTTTAAAATGAGATACAAAATATAGTTAGAGTATCGAAAAATGATCTAATTTTTCTAGTTTTTCACTTGATGTAACGGTAATACTGTTGGGGATACACTAAGAAGAATATTGTTTGATCAGTTTGAAAAAGAAGCTTCAGATGAGTGGATGTTGATTTCATTACAACATGACATGCACATGTAATGTGAAAAATAATGTAAAAATGTTGTTTTTATTATAGTTTAATTCCTTCTATATTTTCTGGATTTTGATATAGTCGTGGGAAATTATGATTTAGAAATTTTTATGATAAGGTCAATTTTCAATGGTGGTAGACCTTTGGTGGATGGAGGATGGATGATGGTTTAGTGTTGCAGTTCAGAAATCAGATGGTCATACCTATGGATTATCGTTAATTATTTTTCATACTCACCACCATTTAAAATGGGATTATCATTTTATAATATAAAATATTTATTAGGAATTTAAAGAATAATTTTGGTGGGTTAGTTTGAATAAAATTTGATTTAGTATGTTTTGAGATACATAAATGTTTGGAATATTATTCCATAACATTAGTGACAATCAGGTATATTGTAGTAGTTGTTTATTAGATATCGGTAAATTGTTAATGATAACTATTTATTTTTTAACAAGTCCACCATGAATGTTTCAGAAACCTAATTCTATCATGGATATTGTTTATCAGCTTACGAAGTCAGATAATTTTTCCCTATTTGTGAATATCATATGTTGGGGAATATATTAAAAATATATATGTGATATGTGGTAAATACACATGGAATACCCATTTCAAAAGTATTAGATCGAGATATGAGGTATACATATCATTTCTGTACATCCATATAGAAATCCCATAGGACTCAATTCAATATGAGAATGACGTATCATCTCTAGTTGGGTGGGAAATCTGAAAGGATTATACAAACATTTGAAGATATACCTCAACCTTATGTAATGGATTTTAATGGCTCGTGGAAGGACCAAATACCCTTATTATTGATCTCTTATAATACTATTTATCAGGCCTTGATACATATATATTCTTTTGAGGCATTGTATAGGTGTCCATTTAATTATCCACTTTTTGGGTGGTAATAGTTCAGACATCACTAGTTTGGCTAATACTTGACTCATAGATAATAGAAAAGATTAAATTTACCATGAAAATTATGGATACATCTTAGAGTCATCATAAAACATATTTGGATCATCAACAATGACCATTTTCATGGGATTCGATTGGTCATGTGTTATCGAGGATATCTCCAAGTCTTCGACATCATAAAGTTGGGCAACATAGAATGTAATCTCCTTTATATATAAGCCCTATTAATAAAAATCAATTGTTTAGTGAGGTGACATATTAGTTGGAACATCCACCATGGTTTAGTACTATTCATAATGTGTTTCTTGTATCTTAGTTGAAAACGTATAATCATAATGATGAACATGTGATTTTCTGGGATAATGCTTTACTAGAGCTATATGCTTCAATTTTCCATATAATGGTATACATTATGGATAGGTGTGAGGATATCATACTAGGTAAAATAAATATTCTAATTTGGGATTAGTGGAAACATGTTTAGATTTAGGAAGAGACATTGGAACAAAATAATGAAATAATCGAACAATGGATAGAACTCATGGAATGAAAATATTGATTCCCACAATGTAATGATGAAAAGGAAAATGGTGGCGAGAATGTATCACCCCCCACATTAATTATTTAACCCAATAGTTATTCTTTTTATGAATATATAGATATTTTCTGATTTTCAAAAGTGTTTGGAACCATTTTTTAATATTTTGGGGGATTTTATAATTGTTCATGGATTGACCATAACTTTTTCAGACCATGAAACTCATAAAATAAATAGTGCACATAGAGACTGGGGCCAGTTGTATGGTTATCAATTTTTAAAAACTATGTAGAAATAAAAATAAAACAATGATTATTGGTATTGAGTGATTGGGTATGGTTAGAAAATGATTTTAATTACTGTGGGGTCCCACATACAATGTTATCCTTTAAGAAGAGGCCAATTAAAAATTAGAACATAGTTTTCCTAACAATTTTACCAACCATTCAAAATTTAAAATCATGATCCTAAAAAACATGATATATGTCAGGATTATATATACACCACTCATGTTTCTTCCATTTAATCTCATCCTCGATATTTCTTCCACTAAATGATGTAGAGTGATACCCCCACCGATCTAGAGCTAATATAACAGCATTTCATAGTGTGTTGAAGCATTATTTTCTAGGTATGTCTCATTTTGTTGTATTTTTGCATAATTTTTCATAGATATTCATTCTTACCTCTATTGGTTTTTTATATTTTGTCTTATATATACAAATATAATGTGTTCTATTCCATTTGTGGTTAGATATGAAATTTTTATGTTATGAAAAGAAATATAAGGTGGGTTTTTGCAGATTCTACCTAGTTTTGTTGGATTTGTGTTGTCATTATTTGATTTATTTATATTTTCCTAGGTAGGTGGATTCACTCTCAATTCATCATCATTGAAATTGAAGAATTTTTTTAAAATTAAATTTTTTCTTAGGATTGATTTTAAAATTGTTGTGTAATGCCTAATGAAAACCATCAATATTGATGCTTTTTGAAATAATGATAATAATCTATTTTTTAGAAAATTAATTTTGTAATATGATATAAAAATTATTGATTGAAAATGTATATTTGGTTTTGATTCATGGAAATGTTTTTTCAATAATTAATGGATTTATCGAAATGGGTTATTTGAAATGTTTTCCATAAAAGAAATATTTTATTAAAATTGTTCATATTGTTGATTTAGAACGTTTTTTCCATAAATTGTTATAGTGTGTTCATGTACATCAAAAGGGATAAGGGTATGACGTTTACCCAAATAGATCATTCATGTAAAAGGGTATAAAATTTCCCCAACCAAAAAGGGTGGAGAAGGTTATGATGTTTCCACCATCATTTGGGTATGTATAGGGGTTTAAAAATTCCTCTGTCCAAATGGTTAAATAATATACCTCTTAGTGAATGGATTCCATGACACTTATGGGTATAGGAAGGTCCATGATAGTAGGAATTATTGGATGTGAGGATACGTGGAATAGAATGGTTTATCCAAAAAATGGTAATTTTAGAAAGGGGCTTAATGAGTTGTTTGACTGATTTCCTTTGAAACAGTTTTGGTTTGGATATTCCATCGATATGAAAACTATTTTTCATTGAATTGTGATTTATTTTATATGAAAAATTATAATGTGTTTTATATAAATTGGTTTATATCAATGTGCTGACATGATAGATCATGTATCATGTTTTGACCTATGGATTTTTTTCATTGGATTCTTGGGGTTTTTCTGATTATTTTTTCTATTTTGTATATTTATATTATTAGTTTTCCTTTTTTGTACTGTATTGTAATTATTTTTTATATCACTTGTATTATATGATTTCTATACATTATTATCAAGCATAAAAATTATTTGGTCATAAATTTTTTTTATCTATATTTTTTGAAATTGGTAAACATTACCACAACTATATTCAATCCCTAAGAATTTATTTTCAACTGGTGGTGCCTTGAAGATGTCACTTAACTCCAAGCTACAATTCCACCATGACTCAATCCAATCAAGATAGGTGATTTGTTACATGTATAAACAACACCATACATTCCTTTCTTCTATATGAAGATCATATAATTATTCCCAACCTGACTATAGTTGTTATTCTGCTTTTGGCATCATGAATACACCTTATGTATAGATACTGCTCTAAGTTCAATCATCAAACATTATTAAGGATTATTATTTTTCAATTCATTATATTCATTGATATGATATAATACTCTCATAGTCACTATATTTTTTAGTCCTTTATGATTTATTCCAAAATTTAAAAAGTTGTTCATGATCAATGCGTTGCTAACCCAAAAAAGGTTTAAAAACCACATATGGGGTCCAAATAGTTGATATCTAAGACAATACCTTCTTATATCTATTTATTAAAATATAGGATGAACCATAATTGTATAAAATTTATTAATTCCCACATTAATCATTTACAGTTACCCATCACCTATTATTTAGCTATGCAATACATTAAACATCTTGGGATCATTCCTTGTAACAATATGTTAAAAAGTATAGTGTATCCTATTATGTGTCACAGAACAACACGGGTCCTAATTTTACTATAAGTATACATTATAATCCCATTTTATTAGGTTTATCAAAAATCCATGACAAAAAAATTAATCAATGTTTTGAAATGAATTCTAGAGTTTTGAATTATGCCAAGACAACATGTCCTCACAAACAAACAACATAAATTTGAAGAACCATAGATACACAATGATGTTCACATTACTTTATATTTTTATCTAGATAATATTAAATGGGGTTGATAGATATAAATTTGGGATATATAGGGATTAAGTTTTTTAATATAATTATTATATATTTATATAGTGGGAAATACTCACTAAAAATTGGTGTAATAATCCTGATCTTCTATCATAATGTCCCAAGTGCATTACAAAGTTTCACTCAAAATAAAACCTAATTCACATAAACCATTTGAATGAAGGACTAAAATGGAATTCACACTGAACCACTAATGGAGAGGATTCATATCATTTTTTCTATTGGAAATATATATATATATATATATAAGTGATTTCATATGCAGTACAATTTTATTTATTCTTTATTTAAGGGTGTCTTATATATCCCCATAATTCATTTAGTAAGGTTTTATACATCATGAGATAATTATTTAATGAATATACCCATTTGAATTTTATTTTTTAAGAATTATATGTTTGGATCATTTTTTTCTTACACATTATGAATGGACCTATTTTTAGTTTTACAAATTCAAAATATTATTTTTTGACATGATTTCATCAATATAACATGTCTGTCCACCAAATTTCTTTTGGATATGTTCATAAATATTTTCATAAACCTATTTTTACCCCCATAACGTTATACGATGACCATATTGTTTTATAACTATTTTTAATGAAATAATTAAATATATATTTAGAACACTTTTTATGTTATATGTGAATGTTATACTCGAAGTATTATGATTTTATCTCTCATGTTTCCACACTTTTATAAAATTTGAATTTTTCAATATTATGAGGTGATATGTAATTCTATTATTAATTTGGGATTACAGTTAATCCCTAATGTCCTTTTTAATTTTATATTCCAATAATGACCATGTTTTCTCATAATTTTTTAACTAACCATTGATTATATATTGATATGTTTTTCTCTACGGAGTGTTTGAGCACACACATTTTGTTTTGTTTTCATTTTCCCATGAGAATTTAATTCATGAATATATTTAAAATAATGTATTTAACAAAGACTATTTTTTTGGATATGTTTAAAATGTAATTTAATATATTGTTTTTAGTATCTATTCTTGAAATAAAAACAATACAATGGGTTTTGGGATTATGTGATTATTTGAGGTATTTATTGTTTATATATAGAGATGAAATGTAAAATGAAGTATACGTTTAAGGTTATTCTAAAATGGTGTAAAATTTGGTATTTAAATTATATTATATATGATCTAGGAATAATTGTTAGTTTATTGGGGTCCTTAATGTGAATCACAATAGTATTTAGTTATAATTTAGGATTGGGACTATAGAACATTAGAAAAAACAATATGGTTTTGTCAACGTATAAGGAAATGTCATTAATATTGGTAATTTATAGTGTTTTTTGTTTTTGATTAATTAAATACTGGTTTGGATAATGATATATATATTACGGATCTCTCACATATTATACTATTGTTGTAATACCTGAAATTGGTTAGTTGGGTGTAAAATAAATCTAAACACAGTTCATAACAAGTGGGACTAACTAAGAAAAAATTAATTTTGAGGACCCATCCCACTGTTACCTACATGTGATGGGGAAGATAGTATGTGGAAACCCCATGTTTTCATATAATAGACACGTTTCTTGTGAAATTAACTTAGAAGACATAATTGAAAAGGGAGGTCATTTCTCAATTTATTTGTACACACACAAACTCAAAAATCTTCATATAAATGTGTAGAACAATAATGAAATACATTATCAACATGGGTAATGTATGAATTATAAAAAACCATAATAAATTTAAGAGTTTGATAGTATAATGAAATAATTGAAAAAGGGAAAACTAAATACCCAACTAGAATATACATACTAACCTAACAACAATTAAGAAATATTAAATTTGAGTTATCTTGACTCCTGATCTCTAAATCCAATCACTATATGTGGTTTCCTCATCAATTTTTTACTAGGATCATGTAATTTAACTTATAATATTCTATTCTTCATTTCAAGACATTAAGGTTATAGGAAGATCCCACGCATGGGTAAGTCTATACAAACCCTTGTCAGATGCCCCAAAAATCACAAAGGGATCAATAGAATGATACTATAGATGTTATAACAATCTATGAAATGAGGGTTATAAAAAACCATGATATAGGCACATAATGTAATCTCGAAATGATAGAATGGGGACCAAGAAATATGCATCCCATACTAGGATAATAAGTATTCCTGTAGATCCAATGGACCATATCAAATCTCGAAAATGTGTCTTTTTTATCCAAGAAATCCAAGTGGTGTACAAACACCTCACCACTGATCGACCTCATTAAGTATAACAATCACTAATATAGGACCCCCAATCTAGATATATAGTACGAATGGGGGTTCCACCCTATGAATAGTATACTTGCATCCTTGTGTGTATGGGGTGACACTTAATAGGTAGAGGACCCAAACACTAGTTTATCTGGGTGGTGACTCTATGGTGGTAGAGGAACCACACCATAGTTCATCATTGGGTGGAACTATATATGTAAAGGACCCATAAAATAACTCTTTAGTGGGTATCCCCATGGTAGGTAAATGTCCAACACCCTAGTTCGTTAGGGAGTTCCACGTTGTTGGTAGAGGATTTTGGGGGTCCCACACCCTTGTGTGAATGTGTTTTTTTTCAACACCTACAACTCTCCAATGATACTTTATTATCATATATATTAATCAAGAAACACATAAATATATATCATTCTCTAAAATAATCACATACCGTTTGAAAGGCCACATTAAATTCTACAATCATGTTCTATGAGAAAAAATACTCAGTCTAGGATACTCATAAGCTATCATATGATGTCGGTATATTATTATATAGAATGTATATGTTCTTAGGAATGGTTCAAATTGTTTATGAGGGGTCACGTGACATTTTATATTGCCTCTAAAGAAGTTCATCTTCTATGCTAGACATGGTTTTGATAACCAAACCACATTACACAGTGTCCAATAATGGTACACCATGTGTCTTAACCACCTGTGTTTTTTCCATTCTCTTCGAAAATAGGTCCATGTACATCAAACCATGCTTGTTTACATGTATATGTCAAGATTTATCAATTCATTTGAGAATATGATTTTCCTGTGGGCATTGACTATACCAATGAGGTTAGATGTCTTATGTCCTTTATACTCTAAGAGTATACATCAATCATCTAGACTAGGGATATAAAGTGTGTGGTTGGGTCCATATAGTATAAAATTTATAAATTGATAATAATATAGATTACCCTTCTAGGGGACTAAATAAAATGGATTCTTTACAATACATTTTGTATAGTTTGGTATTTATTAGAATCCCACGAATCATCTAAATTATTCTCAAATACAACTCCAACCACCTTTTCAACTGTGATCTACATATTAGGTATCATATTTGGGTACATCCAAACCTAATCCATCATCTATGTTCGGATCTCAGCCACCTAGACCCTACATGGCCCATCCCATCATTCCATGTTGCTTCCATGATTGAAGGGAGATGAATCTAGACTAAACTCTATATTTCCATTGCTTGTAACCCACAAATCACCCTTATCCTATCACAAATCAAGATCAATCACATTATTATCACAACCAGATAAAATATATATGTCATATATTAGATGAACCATACACTATAATGAAAAATTATGACCACATGGGCCAATGATGAGAATGATTTGAACAGAAAAATAAATGGAAATTAGACATCAGAAACCATATTTGTCCAAGTGTTGTTGGATAATGATAAATAAATTAATGAATCCTAGAGTGATATAATGTGATTCAAATGAATATAATTGGATATTATAACATCAAAAAATAGTAATTATCATGAAATTATAAATACATCAGAGATCGATTTGAAGAAGATATTATATTTATGATAGAAAATTTTATTTTTGGAAAAGTACATGAAATATTGTGTCCTACCTATATTTATGATTGATCGATGGTGAATATTTAATTAATTTCTAATGAAGAAACATTTTATTGACTACCATCATCCCAATCAATCTCGATCAAATCTCTACTCATTCTATGATCATCATCCTCCAATGAAGAATGATTCTCCTTCTCTCAATTCTATAGATGGTCATGTATTTGACCCTATAATTTATTCAAATAATTGAATTTAGAATTGGTAATTTGGTTTCGGGTTTTAAATGATTGATTGGATTAAATAAATTATCTCATCCACTTCGCATACCTGCTAATGGTTCCATCAACCAAATGTTTGAGGCTACCCAACATTAGGTCTACCATAGGAAAAAACAGTCATTTTATATTCGACAATTCTCTCTGATTTTCTCTCATATGTCTCTATCAATGGTAAAATGACCTCTACATAAATTATTCATGTACATGAATTAAAATATATTCATTATTTATAATATACTAATTATTAGGTCTTATAAAACCCATACACACCACTAAATCAGAGGATAAATCTTGATATATTCATATTAATATTCAATGAAAAAATCCATCAAAAATAGAGTCTATACATTCTCCCCTACAATAAAAATATTTTTTAAAAAAAAATTGGACTATCAAAAAACTATAGTCGGGGTAATAAATATTCATAGAAAAATTATGTTACTATGATATCTCCTATACATTCTTGTGATTCTAGAGCACATTGACTAATAGAATAACCCATTCACATATTATACTCACCCAACAATCCCTGATCACCCCTCAGTACTAGAATTTGATGGCTCCATTATCAATTCCCTTCTCACACTAGTCAATAACATATGCATATCCACACACATGAGACCTTGGATATGATACATGTAAGATATCATCCACCCTTTCCAACATTTGGGGAAATTTTATGTTGTATTAATCCATTATATCCCTCTATAAGATCTAAAATTGAACGCTATACCTAAGGGACGAATTACCTCCCTGAATAAATATCTAAAATAATCACCATTGGGATCTCTTAGGAAAACTTGTTTGACCTTCTCAAAATCAGAAGTCATTTAATGTCAAATTGAATAAGGTTTATGCCATCATTGATCTATTATCAAATGCAACCATGTCCCCTTAAACGTTTCAATAATTGTATGTACTATCATTCGACAAACATGATATGATTTTCCAATATTAGACAAATATAAGGGTGAACTGCATAGTCTGTGATATAGGTCCTTGAATGGTTCTATGTCAATATTAGAGTGATAATAATTATTATAAGACATAACATCCAATTAAATGTGATATTACAAAATGTGAATGATGTCTAATATGTTGGCTTTCATCATATCCTTCAACACCTACATTGTATGTTTGGTCTTCCAATCTATCTTTTTATGAAATTCTATACTCATACTTAACTAGGTCCCAACAGCCTCATGTAATCCACTCTATAAATCTGATATTTACATGGAATCATGATAAATTAATATTGGTGGGGGTTCAACAACAATGAAGTGGATATTCTAAAAATACAACTCTGCTCATGTTTCTTCTAAACACTTCTACCTAAAGGAAATGACCTTCATCAACATGGTGAGTCAGTCAACAATCATCCAAATAACATGGTGACCTATTTTGATATACATAATCCCCACAAAAATTTATATGGTTATACCATCCCATTTCTAATTGAAGATACCAATAGAATGTATCAATCCACCATAAACCTGGTGCTTAGCCATTACATGATGACATTTAAGTCATCAAGAAATGAATTTATTGACACTCCACCATATTATATCCCACTAAAGAAAAAATGGGAGGTCCTTGTATATAAAATTTATATTAGGATGTATATGTAAATGGAATGTGAGGAAACCCATCATCACATCGTATCAGAACCTAACCAGAAGAAATATTTATCCATTGAAAATGATGACATTATCCCTTTATTGATACAACAATATACCGAATCTCATGATGATATTTTGACACTGATAACCATATATTCAATATATCACATCAAATAATCTCTTATATAGTGATGAATATGTGTCCCTAACATCAACTGAAGAAATGATGCACCCATATCCTTCACCATGGTTAGAAACAATGAAATCGAAGTATAATTGACCATACCCTAGTAGCCAAGAGTTTGTGGTTACATAATAATAAATTAACGAGATACTAGATATCACATCCTGAAGTACATAGTAGTTTAGTTGTATTAAAAATTATGTATTAAATTAATATCAATTAATCGTTGAGATCATAAAATAAAAAATAGTATATTTTTAGGGCATAATTATTATATTTATCATATCCCTTCATATAAATCTTAATACACATAGTTTCCTACTTTGAAAAGAAATCATAATAATGGTTTTATATCTAATTCTTATAAAGGGTACGGATAAAACCATAACCATTTTGAATAAAATATGCAATGACCAATAATGAAAGGTAAATAACTGAAACACATTACCTTTAATAAATATCATGGAAACAAATAATAATATATAAGCAATAAAAAATGATTAAATAAATCCATATAAATAGTCATTTTGTCTTAAAACATTTCCATCGATATTCGCACTAATCAAATAATCACATAGAAATCAAAAACTAATTTCATAATGATGGAATTCATATTTATAAACATCATAACCACACCATCATGGCCACCTTTCATTAAATATTACATAAATTGGAGATTCCTCTACCAAAACCAAGGATACTTTTTGTTATAATACGTATTGATCTATCAAGGGGATATAGTGTAGCCCACTAGACACATAATATGTTCAATGGATTCCTCAAATTAATTGAGAGAGGCACAATCATGAAAAATTATTATTAAAAAATGGAAATTGAAATTTTAATAAATTTCCCAATAATTAAAAACAATCAACATAAAATTTCGTTTACAATACAAATATTCAAGATTTAAATAATTTTCTAAATTTAATAAAACTATAACAAAATATAAAACAAAATTTAGGGAAATTAACCAAAATTGTACATCCCCATTCAATCTAATCATAATTAATTTAAAAATAATATAAGTATGGAAACATTAAAACATATTCCCAATATAGTATAATTAAAGTAGTGAATTTTTCATTGATAATGATAAATTCAACAAATATATAAATAAAATCATTCTTCAGGAAAATTCATGTTCCAATTTAAAAATTATATTGAAAATATAAAAATATCTAGAATATCATAACAATAATTATCATCAAAAACATTAAGGGAAACATTTAATTTAATGTTAAAAAAACGGTCGGACATAAAATGGGAATATTTGACACCTAATAATTTTTTAAAAATATATATTTCATTTTAGATTTTTGTTAAAATTTTAAAAAGTAACTATTTCTAAAAATGAAAGGAACATTAATTTTATAAAATTTTTAAAAGATAAATAAAATTTTAATTTATAAATACTATAGAATATTCTGATTATTATTCAAATATTTTTACAAAACATTATTGAATATGAATAATGTTTTTTATAGAAGACATAATTTAAGTCAAATTTTATTAAATCATTTTAAAAATAATTATAAGTTCAAAAATTATATATTTCTACCATTAATTCAACGAAATAGATTAAATTGGTTTGAATAACATATAATTTTAAGATATAAATTACATATAATTACCATAAGAGTTCATAAATAAAAAAATCAAGAATAATTATTAGATTGTGAAAGAATCACTTACAATATTGGTAACTATTCATTCATTAGAACCATAAAATAATAAATTTAAATTATAAAATCATGAACACCAAGATAATTGGACTCATGATATAACATAATAATGGGGTGTTGTATAAAACACAGAAAATAAATTACTAGTGAATGTGGTATATGTCTCACAAAATTAATGTGAGATAAGAAAGGCTGACGAATGTTTTGATTTTCTAAATACATGTTTAAAACTCTATTATTGTAAATATTTATGTATTATAAGTAAATACAAAAAATTTTATTTTTATTAGACCATATATAATTTAGAAATTAAAATTTTCACATGTTAGTCGAAATTTTCTTATTGAAGCCATTATTCGGTGTGATAACTGTTTTATTTTTCATATATTTTTTGTGTTTTTAGTTTTTGGCACTTGAAAATTGATCATGGTACCATCATATCCAAGAATTATAACATTATATAAATAATATATATATATATATTTAAATTTTTATTTTCATCAATAATATATAGAGGTGATGAAATGAATTATTCCAGTTATGGAGAAGGTAGGTCGTACGTATGCATGATAAATTGTTCAATTTTTTAATGGATGGAACAAAAGAAATTTAAATAATATTTCACCAATAAATTTTTATTATTATATGTTATATTTCATTTTTATTCATTAAATATATTTTATTATTTTCCATGTGAAAATGAAATAATGAATGTTTAATATTGATCCAAAAAGGCGGTAGTCCAAACATACGCAAGAGTGGTGTTGTAGTCTTCTAATATAATGGAATGTAAGAATGTATATGTGATATTATAATTTTTAATGTGTAATTTCGTATTAAATCTTATATATAAAAATTAAATACATCATCATATAAATCAATACGAAGTGGTGATTGAAATAGAGGTACATTGATTTGTGAGGAAGATGTATGTCTCATACATGATCAATATTTTCATTTCGCATTTGCTTGTGAAGAATATAGAAATAGGATATACAAACAAAATATCAGTATATTATATTGATTTTATTATTATTTTATAATAGTGGTTGATTATTTTATGGAGAATGATGTTGAATTGAAACAAAGATGCATGGGTAAGAACTATACCTCCTCTTCAGATAACGTCTTTAGGTTTTTACACATTTCCTTCCAATTATGATTTAATGAAATAATATATACTCTATAAAAAGGTATGGATTTATTGAAGAGATTTATGGAATTTTAGGATGATATAAAGAGCTCTTTTCTTAATGAAAAGATATTGTAGGGGATGAACATTTGTAAAATTATGAGGGGAACTTCTTGGAAATTATTTCTAAATTAAAGAAAATAAAGAAAACTAAAAAAGTGATTTGAAAAAATGCATCAAAATGACCTTATATTCAATGGTAGTATAAGAAATAGTCTAAATATGGCCATAATAATGGATTTTAACATGTTTTATTAAAAAAATATTTATATCATTTGGTTTTTCCATAGTTAATCCAATTTGTACCATATCCATGATAATTTATTTGAATTTTTAATTATTCAGTATGACCAAAAATAATGTTTAACAGATTAATGAATATTAATTATCTTTATTCAAAAATAATTAATCTATTTTATAAAATCCATTCCATATATTCATATAGAATTTAATTTAAAATTATTACCATAAACATGATGAATAAGGTGTTTTCTAATGAAAACATTTTCATAAGTATAAAATATTTTACATAAAATTGTACATATAATGAAATTGAACAAACTAAACTAAATAAATTATAATAAAAGTTCAATTATTTTTCTTTTAAAAATTCATAAAACAATATTGAACTAATAACAACATTTAACTAAAATGAAGTGTTAAGTAAAAAATACAAATTATCACTATTCATCAAAAAATTCATGAAACATTTTCTCTATGATTATACTGAAATGATGATTTATAAAATTATGTTTGTTTCTTTATTCTAAAAAATGTAAAAATTATCTTGAAAATATATTCAAAAAATGGGACCAAACCACTTTTTAGGAAAATAAATTTTGAGTCATAAAACTAGATTATTCCTTATACCATAATTAAAATAATAATGATATTAATGGTAAATAAATTTATGGAATATATTATAAATATAAATAATTAATATAATTCACTAAAAATGATTAACTGAATTTATTAAAACATAAACACATTATATGCTAAAAATCATTCAGTACCAAGTTACTTTTACTTAAAAATTATTTGGATTATCATTTCTAATATATAGGTATTTGAAGAATTTATTTCTGTATTTTGTGAAAAATATTCCTTTCAAAATTTAGTTCGATATATATTTATCCCAACAATTTAACTCCTATAATCGAATAGTCATATTTAATTAATAAATTTCCTGACTCACTTATGATTGGTGATCTGTGTCATATAAACTATTTTAAAAATTGTTCTTATTTTTTAGTATTTTGGGCTTAAATAAATAATTATACAACTCATATACCATTAAAAAATTGATAAATCATACAATGGAAATCTTCACCATTATTTCCCTTCTAAAATTTATAGTTCATCTAAATGTCACGATCCATATGGGAATCCAACTAGTGCCTCTGTCTTATGATCTTATCAATCTATGTAATGATGTAGATGAAAATGTGGTGGTTTAGTAGAAAAAAAAATAATTCAAATAAGATAGTAACATTAAAACTTTATATATATGACCACAACCACTTACTATAGGTAATGAGTTGTAATTTTCTACTCCTTGGGTCTAAACTACCTCGTCCCACATGTGATCACTATGAACCTTTACATAAACAAGAAATACAACCCATCTCTAGATACATAAAAAAATCCACATAATCATTCCACAATTTTTTATTTTTCAAGAAAGGATAACGAGTAAGCATCTGCCTCATCTCCTAAATGTTTCTTTGACATTACTCTATTATTGTAAACAACAACTCTTTCATTGTTAGGGTAGTCAAAGAGACTAAAATAAAAAATAATTTCTCCAGGATCCTCCTATAGTAACCCTCCAAATGAAGAAGACTCTACACCTCTAACACACTCTTTGGAATCTCCAAGTAATGTACCAAATCAATGTTTTACAAGTCTACAAAAAACCCATGTCATGATATGTCAATCCCCAAAAATTGATCCTCAATGATACAATTGTTCACCTTTGAGGGAAAAACATAAATATCTACCACCCATAATAAATCTTGGATAATCCACAAATTATATCCATGCTCCTACTCTAATGTGGAATAAATTATTATGTCATTATGGTAGGCAACCACAAATCAATACAGGTATGGATAATTTTTTTTTTAATAATATCAAAAAAATATGGTAGGGAAATATGTTATATTGTTATTCATTATTGAAAACACAAAGTGTCATTAAAAACAATGAAATTTCATTTATTGAATATCAACATTTAGAACACTAAAATAGTGGTTTTTGTACTTGTGATCAATAATTTATAACCAAATAATAAGATCTAACTAGTAAAAGTGTCTTTTTATCATTAGTATGGTGCAATGGTTCATGATCATTATCCTTTTCATGTAGAAAAAGACATTATAATGCATGAATATCCTATCTATATTTTCCTTGAACAGAACCTGTTGTTCATATGGTGTCAAACTAGGTATTATGAGACCATTCTCTTGAAGGACCTATAATATTACCCTCAACTCTTAGAGCTCAGCCATGTCTATTCAATATGTCATTGAATATATCTATGTAGTCATTGGGTGCAATTTAACGTCAAAGCGACATTCCTATTGCAGTGGTGGAACCAATATTCTTCTATGAAGATGTACATGTTTTCCTCCACCACCAAAGTAATAAACATTTAATTTGATATTAACTTGAACCCATGGAAAACATAGATATATTCTATGACATATCGAGCAGAGATGGATGAGCTCATAGAATTTCTTGATGCACCTAGAGATTAACTCAATAATTGATGGATTACTAGTTGAATCTTCCTGATTGTAATTACCACTCACACTACCAAAAGATCATTCTTTAATGTAAAAGAGAATCACTTACCATATTTTTATAGGCATCAAAATCATATACGATGTAAACAAAACATGGCCTTTTCTTTGGAAACCAAATATATTCCTTAGATGATGTTATATGGTTTCAATGAAAATTTTAATAGGTCCCATGGGAAACCCTCTCCACCGAGTTATATCTCAAACTGATAGAATATATATGATATAGAATAATCCCTCCATGTATGAACCAATGGACATATTTAATGTGACAAATTATCAATAGGAAACACTATATATTGTACAAGGGATAAATAAATGAAACAATGACTCTCATGTATCTCTACTCATTCAAGATAATGTTTCTATGAGGTATATTTAAAACCCTCAATCATCTATTATGCAACCTATCTATATCCCACCATAGCATAACGATGCTTGGATCTTGGACCACCAACTTCACGATCATGTCATGGTCATCCATTTGGTGGTGGTGGATGTTTCTCATAGTATCTCTCTCCGTCAACAACACCACTATTAAGAGCTCCACCTACTCCTCTTCAAGCACCACACCCTTGTGGGATTCCCTATATAGACCTAGGAGATCCATAATCGTGAATCTTTCAAAACCATTCTGGTTCATCTAACACTAATCATCCATATTCTACATTTTATTCTATCCAATAACAATCCATGGACTAGTCACATCACATGAATAGTTCCACCACTATCCTAGAAGATTAAATCCTATGAATAAACCATTTATTATGGATCAACTTGCCCATGTCCTATAGTTTGATGGAATATTTCAATGAGAAATTATATAATTTTGTTTTCTGGCTGTTATGGAGGACTCTTCCTCATGAGTAACATCACTTGTTTCATCTTATTGGCATCCATCAACCATAAACCTAATAGTAATTGGATTGCAATTTAATACCCCATCATAAATAAGTATGCAATAAACAAATACTATTACATGAAGACATTAGTATAAACCATTCTCAATAAATTATACATGGAAGAATCCATCTCGATCCAAATCGATGGAGTAACACATGACAGAAATGAACGTTACAGAGTACATAGAAAATGTTATTCACCACTTTACTATAGCTCCAGATTCTGTAGAATCCACACAAATCATATTCATGTAAGGTAGTAGTAATCATGAATCATATCGTGGAATTCTTACCATGATATAATACTCCTATTATATGTATTCATCATTATAATCTACCATTTACCTACTACTCCATGGAAATGACTTGATACTAGTGGAAACATATAATCTATTAGGATCTAAAAAATCATAATGACACAAATTATGGAATCAATACAATCCTACACTGTTGGTGGATTAATATCTCCATGGATCCTCAAAAATATTTTATTTCTCAAATTGAATATTATTCTACATATGATTGTATCATCAAAAATACATTCTGTTTTTATCCTTGGAATGGATTGTGGGGAAACTACTCCCCACCAATCAGGGGATACATTTAATGAGATAAAAACTAATTTGAGGCCTCACCAATCAAATTATTATCATATAAATCCGATATAGTTTACATGAATGGTTATATTTTTTGGAGGCATAATGTCAATAATAATTATGAACCACACACATATAAGAAGATATATATATATGATGAGATGACACTATGATTAGTGTCAACATACACGATCCAATATAATGAATGTACAATTTTCTTCATGTTACTAATGTACCAGTATACTAAGTTGGAAATAATATTTTCAGAGTCCAAGGGAAAAGATAAATATGATATTTCACCAAAACTATATTATTTAGCCGAAAATAATATCTTGAGAAACTATAACATTGTTTCACTATGTTCCTATCCAATCTTCATCATGATCCTCGCCCAAAAACCAACATAAGTATGAACCCCATTGATTCCACTCAGTCATAACCTGAAATATAAGGACCAAACATATCAAGAGATGTCTGAGTGTGAAATCCCCAATCTCACCCCAATTGGTTTGAGGCTGGAGAGAACCATTTATAAGGTATAAATATAATTGGATGCCTATAAATAATGTACTGGTACTCACACACCCATTCACCTCCACGAAAAAGTGCATATAAAAAATAAACGACTGCAATGTTTAGAGTATTAAAATTCATGAAAATAACTTCTTAAAAATATATCTAATTATGATTTTACAAATCCAATGTTAAAAATGTAAAAAATAACTACCAAATATAGAATATGTCTCAGAATGACAAATACTAAAAAAGCTAAACAAATGATATATCACAACATGCGATCTCTAATTCAAACCACCATACATGGTGAATATACAAAAATATATGTATGATCAAATGAGGTCTCCAATGAAATTCCTATATTTTTTCACATGATCTGAGATGTGACCCATGCTCTTGAGCTTAGGGGGTTCCACATAGTATATAAGGACTCAGACCCTAGTGCATTTGGAGGTGTTAATCGATTGGAAGATGACCTACACTATAGTCAATCAGAGGGTTATACTCATTTTGGTAGATAAATAAATAATAAATTCATCCTAATGCGAGAGAATGGTTTCTAACCCTAACATCCCTCAGATGATCCAACCTAACCAGCACTATCGATCATGCATTCCCAGAAAAAACACATTTCTTACAAAACCTAGCATTATATCTAAATATTTAGTATAAAATACACTTTTGGGTTCTATATGAAAAAAATATCAATATACTATACTTTTTGTAATATATATTAATTTTAATGAAAGAGATATATAAGTTAGATGACCCTTGTGAAATTATATAGCATGTTTGAGTGGTTACACAGTGTGTCATGTATCATCAAGGCCAAGACATGTTTTCTAATTGACATTTATTTGAAATCTATGTCACATTACATTGTGTGTACAAATGGTACACAATGCATCTTAACAACCCATTTCATTGTTGTGATATTCCAAACCTTTCCAAGGTACATAGTCTCTCTCATATTTATATTGGGTCTTCCTTGAGTATGTGGTCATTTACATATACTCCATCCATGCCTATGTACATATACGTTCCTCTTTACTCCTAAAAAGAATGTTTTTCTGGAAATTGTTATATTTTTTACTCCCAGATTACACCCAAAGTCCCTCGAGTAGGATCACATAGATTATGGTGGGATCTAAACTATATGTGATATTTATCACAGCTTAAAACCATAGAATCCATACCTAGTGGACTACATGGAATTTTTCATTCACAATACATATTTAATAGTGTGGTTTTTCAAAAACACCTGTTAAATCTCTACACACATCAACCATGCAACTAATACCTCTATATCCACAATGATTTACATTTAGGGTATCAGATTTGGGTTTATCAATCTTTAATCCATCACCATTGGAAATAATTGTCCACTCGATCCCCAAAAAATCCATCTGATTTATTAATGTTGATATCTTGTATAAATTATGTATAATTCATCCTCTTATCTATATAGCAGTCTTCCACAATACAAAAAAATAAAAATCAAAATGAACCTAAAATTATATCATCTTATTCCCACAACCACTATGAAACCAGAGGTTTAATCGCACTCGGACCCTCCCTGGTAATATCAAACCATTCTTCATTTGATAATAGTGAAAAATAAGATGAAATGGGGGGAGAAATTCATATAAAAAATTGTAAAAACATATTTTCCACATATTCTAGGAAATTGGTCATAATGTCAGGGTTTTATGGGTGACAACATGTTCAAAAAAAGAATATAATTGGGCATATAATATCAAAAGGTAGAAGGGATCATTAAAAGATAAATAAGTCATAGACAAAGTAAAGAAGATATTAAATCTATGCTAGAAAAATAAATTGAAGGATAAATATAAAATATCACATGACCTACATTGATATAGAATTTATCATTGGTGACGAATGAAATCTCAATCAATGATGATATGTTGTGTTCATTTCCAATACCTCAATAAACCTTAATCTGATCTCCATTTGAAATATGATCGTGATCCGACAATGAAGCATATTACTCATCCTCTAAAAAAATACCAAGGTTATGTGAGTAACCCTAGTGGTATTCCATGAATCATTAATTAAATTGGGGATATTGTTCTATGTATTACATGATTTTTATTATTTAAATTTTATAATTAATAATCTTAATTTACATTCCAAAAATGTTTGTAAAAAAAATAAATTGTCGAATAACATTAGTTGATACTGAGGTTAAACCCCACATTGCATATTCCACTTATTCTTTGGATAACATGTAATAGGTATCTAAAATGTTGGATACCATTTATAAAAAAATAGTGTTTGTTGGTGAATTTAAATGTATTAACATCATTATTATATTAATTCTACGGTCCCAAAACCCTGAAAAACAATGGCGACTCAGATCATAAATCTAGATATATTCATAGAAATATTAAAATTATTAATACAACACAATTAAATTCATTATAGGTTTGACATATTCGAGGGCGATCCATGGATTATTTAGTTTCTCTTAATAAACCATTATTATGGATTTCAACAAAAATAAATATAATTTTATAATGGTTAATATAAGTAATCAAGTTTTAAAAAAGCAAAATGGCCCTGGATAACCAATATTTAAACATTGAGGTTAAAAATAATGGGTATACTCATAATATTGAGTTAATAATTCAACGATTATAAAATAAATTCATTAATTAGTTAATTTATGTATTTTAATACATGAATCATCCTTTATCTAATATAATGGATGAAACCAAGAAGAAGTATGTTAATATTTGGTGTGATGGAAAATGTTGTAATATACCCAATGAGAAACAAAATGTTGTGATTAATGGTATCAAAAATAAAATGGTAACACATAACCTGATCTCTTATGTTATGACTAAAATCATGACGCATTATGAAATCTGAAACATATTTAAAAAATCATAAGGGAATCTCTTGTAATATATGAGAGTTAGTACCCATGAAATTTCATGCATAGAACATTGATGTTCTTCATGGGTGGAATTGTTATCTATTTAAAAATAATTCTACCATATTTTGATAGATGTCGATGAATATAATGGTGTGTAAAAAGTAATTATGTATCACAACACCCATATATAATATTTAAAAATTGATGGAATTTAGGAACTGTACAATGCGATGTCCCAATCCAAGTAGAATCGAGGATAAATGAAAAAAACAACCCTTAAAACAATGGGAATATGGATAACACTATTAAATGAAAACCTATAATGTGGAAAATGATAATTCAGTGTAGAAAGAAACACTTATTTTTCACTATGTCTTCGCAGGTGTCTTATTTTCTTATCGAACATATTTAATAAGAATTATTATTTATCACCACAATAATTGAATAGATAGTTATCGATGAAAACACCTGGTGATTATGTCAAAGGAATAAAAATATAATTCTGGTTTTTTGGGAATTTACTTCTTAAGGAAATTATACTGCATTACAAATTAAAAATTTATTTGGTATTTGGATTAGATTATCTATCATTATAATGGGGTCTGATCTATTTCAAGATAGGTAAATCTCATTTAATATCTTAATTCAACCCTTGATATATTTTCAAGGGACATATAATGATATAGAACCACTATATAAAAAATTATAATATGAGTCATTATAGAAAATATTGTAAACTAATTCACTAAAATATTAGATATGGAAATCAAAATTGATTACATTACAAAATTACATTAGTTATTACACCATATGGTGAATTTCTGTATTCATATAATGTTAAAATCTGATCATATATTTATTAAAAACTTTTTTAATTTGATGGTTTCAAATAAGAGTGGCATCTCATAATTAAAATAATTATTCAATGAAGACCAGCATACATATTTATTCTCTTAAATCAAGTGATTATTTATAATAGATTACAAAGAATGAAAATATATAGTTTTTACAGTTTTGGAATGAAAAACTCATCATATATATCTTTATTTTTCAAATATAAGGGAAAAATAGTGTATATTTACCCACAAAAATACATTCATCATATACATATAAAAACTTATTCAAAAGTATATATATTCATATAATCTATTGAATTATATTTTACAAATTATTAAGGAAAATATATTCCAATTATGAAGAAAAGGTGTTATCCAAAAGTCTTCCATATGATGGTAAGGATCATATCTTATTATAAATTATGTCGTTCATTTTTTCCATGTTATAGATACCCATATCAGAATTCATTAAAAATAAATATTATTAATGTTTAGAGGAATAAATTTATTTAAGAGTGTTTAATTTAACACTTGATGTTATTTATAAAAAATATATTTAATTACAATATTTATTGACAATAAATAAATATTAACTTTTTGAATGGAATTTAACTTGATAAGAAATAAAATTTCATATGAGATATGAATGAAATTAACAACACATTATTCATTCATAATAGAACATTAAAACTATGGTATATGAAACAATTCATTAAAAACCATGGTAGATAATATTCATAAAATTTTAATGAAATAAAATGGGATAATTTATAAAAAATGAAAAATATCCATTCAAATTGAAAATCCCTAATTTTATCTCCACCATTAAGAACCATCAATAATAAAACTCTATATTCAATTTAAATGAAAATAATAATAGGATATAGTATTATATAAAATACTTAAATAAAATTTATTGAATTATACATATTATTTTTAATGGGAAAAATTAAATTATAAGATTAATTATTTTAAAAATGTTGAATATTGGAATGAAATGATACCATTATAAATATTACTATTAGAGATACAGTGGATGGATTTGTATTTTTACAATATGAATTGTAATTTTTTTAAATTTTGTAATAAATTTAAATAATATAATTCAAAATTTATAAAATTAAAAAATAATATAATATTTAATTAACATATTTTATTAAAAAATAAGTATACTTCAAAAGTTATTATTAAATAATATTAAAAAAATTAAGAATATATATTTAATAGAAATGGATTGATAAAAATAAATGCATATAATAAATTTAATTTAATTTTTAAGTTTCATGTCTATGATAATTTAATATAATAGTGATATTTTTATAGAGATTTGTTTTTTTAAATTTTTTCTCATTTTAAAAATTAATAAAATTAATCACAATTAAAAAATGATTATAATTATTTGTATTATAAATATATGCCTAAAATAAAATAAAAATTATCTAATAGTAATCATTATGAATTTAATTTTTGTCCCGAATATTGTTGTTTTAAAATATTATTTTGTTCAATTGCATTCTCCCCATACGATACTCATCTTAATAAAAGAGATGATATGATGTCACAATATTATTATTGAAATATTCACTATAATGAAATATTACGAGACTGAAGATTATTTTTCTCTCATCGCGCTCTCTCGCAGCGATGCCCTAGGTCCATGGTGATGAAGCTCGCTCCCCCCTCCCGATTGGAGGGGGAGTCTCACGTTCATCTAGGAGATATGACCCTTCTTCATGATTTATCCTTCCTCCATCCTTCACTCAGATTTCAATTTCTTTGAAAGTTTCAGATCTTTTCTAGTAGGCACCCCAGTTATGTCTACTTCCGGCAGAGCTTAGAAATGTTGTGGATCTATGAAAATATACCTTGGTGGCTAAATTTCATCCTCCTCAACCTTTGGTTTAAGTCTTTAATCAGTTCATCTATGACTCTTGGAATCTCCATGAGCGTGCGGTCTTCGGGTTGCATGACTGGAGACACATAATGGTCCAATTGGGATCGGAGGAAGACATGATTGCTACTTGGTCCAGGGCATCGCATAGGTGCAGTGGATCATTGTTTTATTTGGTTTTCTGGACCTTTGAATTTAATATGAATGGGACCCTCTGTCGATTGCAACATGGGTAACCCTTCCTAGTATTCGAATTTATTTTAAATATCCATATATTCTTTGTGTTGTTGGTAATCTGATTGGAAGATATTTATGCTCGGATAAACGGACGGAGTCTGTGTCACACGTGATTTTCTCACAAATCTGTGTCATGGTTGATGTTGAATAGCCTCTGGTGCATTATGTCTTGATCACTTATGGGAAGGTGTTCCGATGGATACATGAAGTAGTTTTCGATTCATGGATGCAGTTCTATGTGGGGTGCAGATGGTTCAGGCATCTGGAGGTCTTATGCCGTAGTGGAAGGCTGGGTAGTGCCTCACGAGTGGTAGAGCGACACTACAGTGGTGGATTTGATGGTAGTAATGCCAGAAGCCCAGCTCAGGCGGTGATGGAAGATAGCCTTGGAGCGGCTATTTCGGATTCTGGAATGATGAATTGGGGTATGTGCTCTTCTGTGGAACCTATAGTGTGTACCACTATAGGAGAGTGTTTTGGGCTGGGAGCCCTACTGGAAGCCTCTTGCACTGCTATTGCATTAGTGGAAGAAAAACCTGATGGGATTGTGCAGGGGGAGGTGAGGCAGAACATTCTTATTACTGTGTCGTACCTTTCTTGCAATATGAGGACAGTGCAGTTGATGATAAATCCAACAGTATTCCTAGTTTCTGATAGGTTGAGGGATTATCTTGGAGTAGGGACTCAGACTGAGGAGGAGGGGATATTCCATCTTTAGTTGTTTCCACTCGTTGAGGTTCCCTTGGAGAATTTTGATCGCATCTTTGAAGCCATGAACATGAGTACCCACGACTCTGATGGAGTGGGGACCTACAACCGATTTGAGTGTTTGGAGAATGAGGAGTGACCACTGTGGATGAAAGGTATACATGGAATTGAATGTGCTGCTTTATAGGATGTAGTCACTAGAAATGGGCGAGTTTTGGAGGAGGCAATGATGTAGAGTTTTCTTTTGTTCCATGTAATCCTAAACATGGGGGACATGCACAATGTTTACCCATGACCGACTCTAACAGTCAATTTGAGCAAGAACGGGGGGGGATAATGGTTATCAGAAGGTCCGCTCCACTAGAAAAGGGGGTGACCTCTTCGATAGTGAAAATTAGAATGATGGTAGTTGGACTCAAATCTATTATATTGATATTATTCATGGTTGAAATAAGAATGTGTCTAGGAATGAGAAAGTTGTTACTAATCTGCCAGGAAGAAAGAGGAGGAATGATTATTATTCTATGCCTAAGACGATGACTACTAGGTCCTCTATCCTGAGTTCTTATAATGAGCTTCTATAATTGTAAAATTTATATCTCAGAAGGAAATATGCCAAGATTTTGACGCAATTAGACAACTCGGAGTGGGAGTCAGCTAGTGCAGATAAAGCAATGGATCATGGTTATGGAGATGGGTATGACGGTTATGACTAGTAGTTTCTTTTATGGTTTGTGATGTTCTCTTTTTGCTGTTTTGGTTATAAATTTCCATTATTTTAATAAATGATTGGAGACATTGTCTCTGGATAACCTTCCGGGTAAATATTACCGATATAAATTATATATATGATTAGTGGGAATAAAAAAATGATAACTCATATAAAAAATAATAAGTGATGTATTATTAAAAATAAATGTACAAATTAATTCTTAGTAAATAAATAATTTTTTTTAACAAAGAGAATAAAAGATTAGAAGTGATATCTTTCAGAAAGAAAATGATATATATTTTTCCAATGTTTTTTTATCAATCTATATATAAATAATCAATAATGATGAATGATTTTAAAGAAATTTATAAAAAACAATATTTTTTATAGAATAAAACTAACCTATGGGTTTTTATTAGATATCGGATAATATTAAATTTATTTTATAAATCAAAAAAATTACACTAATAATGGTTTTTATTTCATTTTTTGTGAGAATACAATGAATAATTCATACAAAATTTAGATATCTCATTTGATAAAATATGAGTCATTTCTAAAATTGACATGCAAAAATAATATTTTGTAAATTTTTAAAAATTCTTTAAATTTTTTTATTTTTTGGATAATTTTAAAAAAAAATTATTTTCAGAAAACTATCATTTAATTAATTATAATCAACATAATTTTAATGTTACATATTTTTATTTTTTTGAAGGTAAAATAACTTTCATTTTTTAATTTATATTTCAATTAATTTCATGTGATTCAATGTTAAAAAAGGTTTTATTTTTATGTAATTTTTACTCAAACAAAATGAATTTTTATAAAAAAAATTAAATGGATTTCATGAACTAATATTATAATTATTATTTTTTATGTTGTTAAATTATATAATCAGAAATGGATTCCAAATTATGAATCAGGATATAAAAATTATATAATATATTTCATTTTATTTTTAATTGTAGTGTATTGTACCCATGGAAATGTTTTATCATCGTATTGAAGTGTAAAATTAGATAATCAATATTAAGAAAATGTGATAAAGTCATGATTTCAACAAAAATACATAATATTACTTCATTTTCTATTTTTTATTTGAAAAAAACAATAATTTTTCTTAAAATATTTCATTTTTAATTCATGATATTTATTAAATTATTTTTATTATTTTACATTAAGAGTAATTACAAATTGTCACTCTCCTCACATATTATAATATAAATACATGGACATAGATGAAAATATTATATTAAAAATAATGATTATAAAATTCATTTTTAATTAATTAAAATAAAAATATTAATTTTATATAATTTTTAGAGATGATATAATTACCATGAATACTAACAGTTTGTTGAAGAAATTTTGTTAAAGCAGTTGAAAAATTATGTAAATTACATTAATAACATGAAATTTATGATTTTCTTATATCAAATATTCTGTAAAACAAATGTATTTGATAATACTAATCTATATGTGATGGTGAATTATTTTAGTTTTAAATAATTTTGATATTTTGATAACTTTAATGCCATATTTTTTGAATGGTCTTGAATATGAATTTAAAATGAATTTAATGTTTTTATATTTTTTATCATTCATTATTAAATAATAAAAAACATATTATAAATCAATTGGGAGGAAAATTAGAAATTATTTTATGAATGAATTATGTATGTGGCACATAGTAATATTAAAATTATTTTCCTTATTGAATGAGACTGAATAATATTTCCTCACAGTTTTTGTTAAAAGGGTTTTTGTGGGGTTAATCTAAAAATATTGTTTAAAATGAATAATTTTATAAATTTTAATTGATAAATTGATTTCATCCTAAACATCATTATCATTGATTATATGGAACATTGTATCTATTTAATATGGGATAGACATGTATTATATAAAAATATTTCATGTATGTTTAATATTTCCACCAACATCACTTATAAAAAGAAACATCCTACCCTCCCTTCCACACAATTAATGTGACAATTTTCTAAAATAATAACAACCTAAAAAAATTAACCAAAGACACATAAGTTATTATAGGTTTTAATCTATATAAATGTTACTCATAGAAGGCTTATATTGTCATCCAAATTTCGGTATTCAATTAAGTAGGATAACTCTTAATCGATTAATGTTATGTTAATTTACAATTTAAGATAATTAAAATTATTATATATCCATATAGATAAAAAAAAATTATATTTTATATATGATAATGTTATATTGTTGATTTGAAAAACCATTACAAATTAATTTTTCATTAAATGATAAATGACAATATCGCTTATGCAAATGTGTAGACTACCACCTTCATAAAGTTAGTTTTTAGTTATTAAATAAAACATTATAAGGATAGATATTGTTATGAATTTAGGGAATATATCTAACATTAATGATATAATTAGTATTCTATGAATATAACATATTAATTTCCATCTTACCCAAAAATATTTGGAGAATGATAAAATCACTAATGGACATGTGTGGATTACAAATTCTATTAAGTGATGTGATTCAATGTTTATGTCCAAATCTCATGAATGGTTCTAAAAATGTATTTTAATATTTACAAATGGTTTTTATTTTATGAATGATATATTTGAATTGATTTAATAATGACACAACTTACCTTAAGAGACATCCCAATGTGGTTTCAATATTATGAACAAAAGTTCCTTAAAACATCAAACTGGAACAAAATATATTTATTAACTATATAATACATGAAAATAAATAAAATAAATTGAAATATAAAATTAAAATAAAACCTAAAACATATTTTATGATTGTAAATGAGTAATATGAGTATATTTTTATAGGAGTTGAATACTGTATGTGGTGATTCATACTTGGCATAATGGATTTCTCATATAAATTTAAAGTGATTGAGTATTATTCCATCTTCAATAAATTTTTTCGATATGGTAAATAAAATACCATATGAATATATATTAACACCCAATAAATGAAGTTAATGTCCATAAAAACATCTTCAATTTCTATCCTTCATTGATCCTTTTAATGAAGGATTTTTAATGTAATAAAGGATTTACATTAAAACATTGTTTAAAATCATTTATTTATTCTTTTATATTTTTTCAATACAAATGATATTTTCATAAAAAAATTACAATATTTATATTTATAATTTTTAGGTAGAAAATTCCACATAAAAAATTTGGGCATTCATTAAAAATAATTAAAAATGAATTTTTAAGATTTAATGTATGGATCTCATTTGACGCTTTTTACAAAAGATCAAAATGATTTTTTAAACTTATAAAATGCCAAAAAAACATTCCCTTAATGATTTATTTTCTTCATTATAATGATTACCCATAAATATTTTATGTATTTTCAAAAAATATCATATTCATGATCTTTTCGGGAAATATTTATTTTCATGTGTTTTAAAAAATATATATATTTCTTATCATTTTTATGAGACAACCAAAAATTAATTTTTTATATGATACATTATAATATTATTTTTATATGGTCAAAAGTAATGGTTATTAAGGGTTTTTATTATAAAAAATTAACCTCTGGAATTATTGATTAATGTGGGAATGAGAAGTGATGAAAACAAAAATATAGAATTATGTACATTCTGTGATAGGTAGGTCCAATAAATCCATATAATGGATTAGATAAATAAATTTATATAATTGAGATTATATACCCCTATGAGAATATATATAGAGTTAATGAATTTTATTAATAAATGGTGCTAACTAATGTTAGTTACTCGAAATAAAATTTAAATAGTGTTAACACGATATTAGTTACTCCAATTTAGTGATAGAGTTTACTGATACATGTTACTCCTAATATAATGTTTCAATAACCTTCATAGGTTTTTCTAGGATGAAAGTATGCCTCCACAACTTCCTAAACGGTTTCTCTATGTCTTGAAATTGTGTTTCATGATTTTTTTTCAAATTATTATCAATTATTTTGAGATTAATGAAACATATCCATCCTTTTTATGGAGAAAGATTTGTTTTCATGGTAAATTGATCATGATTTATTATTTTACATTATTATTTAGTAATATATTATTTATGGAATCATTGGGATTTGATGTTTCTTTCATTTTTTTTCTAAATGATTATTCTAAACACAATAGTTTATTATATAAAAAGGTAACCTTCTTTTTGGGGTTTTCATGAATTTAAAAATGGATATTTGAGTTTCCATTCATTATTATATACTTTATTTTTATTTTGTAACATATCCTATATTTTAATTTTTTTAATAGGAAATATATATATGTATGAATATTTATATTGTCCATATTAGAATAAATATAATTTTTCATGAACAATAAATGTGTGATATTAATTTAAAATTAATGTCATATTTTAATTAATGTGTTTGAGGATAAAATGGGAATTGAGAATATGTGTTCACTAATATTGATAATGGGTTTTTTCTCAATTTGATTAATAAAAAAAACTAAAAATAAACTTGAAATAAATGAAATTGATATAATTTTCAGAAAAAATGTATGTATTGGGTTTTTAATGATATGAGGTTTTATAGTTGGAATTAAAAGAAATGGATATATAATATTAGAGGTTAATATAAATAATATGAGTGTATTTGAATTGTTTAAGATAATATTATCTGTTAATTCATCAATTTTTCATCATATGATTAAAGAAATATTTACCTTTTTGAGGTATATATAACCCTCATTTTTATCTTCTATTGTATTGGAAACGTTGATTGATTAAGAAGTTGTATTTATTTTGGGGGATATAATTGTAATATTATTGAAAATAATTAGGGTTTAGATGATATTTAATTCTGATGTAGATATGTATAACTAGGAAAAAGGGTTATTATATTTTGTGATCATTTATTTTGTCATATTTATTATAATGTGATTGAAATATGAATTGATGAATAAGTCATTAATATTTTTTATAGAATTTTACTATATTGGGATTATTTTATTGCCAATGTAAAAACAATATAGTATGTTGTGATGGGGTTTAATTTGATAATTAAATTTTAAATTTTATTTTGGAAGAATATATGATTTTATTTTTTAATTAATATTATTTAATTTATTTCTAGAATTGATTATAAAAAATGGATATTATATGATTTATTAATATACATTTTTATGTCACTTAAGGAGTGATTTTTGTAATTTAGAGATAAATTTTATGTTTATCTTAGATGATTAGGTAATCAAATCATTATTTAATTGGTAATACTTTTTATCTAGTCTATTTGGAAGTGTTTTAATGATAGATAATTATAAAATTGGTTGAGTTTAACGTTGGGTGTTATTTTTTAACATTGATGATAATGTAATATTTCATAATATTTGATATTATCTTAACATCATATTATCATTACATTTTGGGATAATAAACATAAGCACGAGGAATAACTCTACATAATTTTCTTGATCTTATGATATACTAAATGTCAATATTAGTTCTTGAGGAATGAAAATTTCATTCCGAATAAAAATCACAAGGAAAATGAGATGGGAGGGAGTATTAAACAGAATTTTTAACAAATAAAGGATGAAATTTTATTTATGACATTCAATGAAATACTACATATATATTCTCTTAAGAACAATATCTTGATTGTAAAATAATTTCTAAAATATATTGACAATAATGGGGAATGTAATACCCAACAATGATGCTATGATTTTGGAAAACCATATGTGAGTTTGAGTAACATATATGTATATTATAATCTGAAGAAAATAATTTTTTTTGTTTTTATGTATATTTTCATAATTATGATAAAATATATAATTGATTTTTTTTAAAAAACATTATCATATAAAAAAATTAAAATTCAAAGGATGAAATTTCTGAAAGAATGATTGAAAGAAACAAAATATAAATTTTTTAATAAATAATTCTATTTTCAATATCATTCACCACATAGAATAAGAAGTTAAAAATGTACTTCTTAATAATTTTATGATATTTCTATTTAAATATGACTAATATAACCATGATATTGGTATGATGTGTATGAATATGAGTAAAAAATGTTTAAATATATATATATATATAAGATTTAACGAATAAAAATGTACTGACAAATTCCCAAGAAATAATAACTTCATTTTAAATAATATCATGTTTGATTATAATAGATATTTATTAGAAAATTGATTTATGTGAACAATGTTTTGTATTAAGTTAAAGAAATTTGTTAAATATATAATGATAACAATATTTTAATTAATTAATCATATATTATATAGTACAATATGTTTCTAATATTGGATATTACAGAACGAATTAGAGTATATTCATTTTATTCTTAAGAAATATTTATAAAAATATTATTCATCTTTCATTTGGTGTGTTTATAGTATGATTACTTTTTGATACTTATGGAAAATATATTTAATAAAAATAAATATAGTTTTTATATCTTTATACCAAATTATTATTAGTATAATTTTATTGGAATTTTTTTGTAATTGATTTTTTAAAGTGAATAATGAAAAAATACCAATTTTGGAAGAACAACAATTTCTTTATTTTTAATCCATATAACATCTATGGTTAATTTTAGTTTTGGGTATTTTTATATAAAATATATTTCATGGTAATATTTATAATCCAATTTATTCAATTTTAATCAATATTCTACATTATTCTTGTATAAAATGGTTTTTATTCATAAAGTGGTATTTTCTTTTTAAAATGATTTTTATTGCCTTTTGTGAACTTATATAGAAATTTGTTGTTAGAAGACCTGAAAATTAAAACATGTAAAATGATTTCAATAATTTGAATCATTATTTTATAATTAGGTAATAATTTTCATTTTATGCCTAAAATAAATGAATATAAACAAAGTAAATGTTCATCATTATAGTACACAATAATCGTAGTTTTTTATGGATATAACAATTTTATTAGGTCAAAACATAAATCCAATAAATCCATTTTTTACTTTGGATGGCTATGTTTTTACTAGAGATATACTATTCTACAAAATAAATGATTTTTTCCACGGTCCTTTTGTTATAAATAATATATTATTATATTAAGAGTTAATATAGTGTATCACTTTCACTCAGTTATTGTTTTCATGATATAGATATTGTAAAATTTAATATATAAATTAATATAGATGATAAATATTATGAATATTAAAATAAATATATTTTTTTATTTTTTATAAATTTTCAATGATATGATAATTACATATTATTATTATATAACAATACTACCACTCGTGTGGGTAGAGTGTAAAAATAACCTGAATAATTTTAACATTTTTAAATGTAATATTTTTTAAAGGATATAGGGGTTTTCATGAATTAATGGGATTATTAAAATTTATGAGTGATGTTTGATGTTTTTTGAATCGAATAATATATATATATATATATTTAATACAACATTTTATAAATTCTCTATAAGAATATTTAAATGGTATTTAATATCCAAAACAAATTTTAAATCACTAGAAAATAAAAAAAATAATATCATAACTCAATTGGATTGAATATTTTCAAGGATATGATGTGTCTTCCATGTATTTGGGTATTAATATATTTAAAATTACCTTTATGAACATTATATATTGAAAATTATGTTACCATAATTATGCTTAAATCTTTAATGGGGCATTAAACAAAATGATATGATTAAAAATGACACAAAACCAACTCAAAATTTTATATTTAGAATTTATTTTGACCATACCATATTTATCATAGAATCTATATCACTTTTAATCAATTTTACAAAATTTATCATCAAATTATATATTAATATTTCATATATTTACATAATTGATTCGCTCCAAACTTATTAAAGGGAACCTAGTCCCCACTTTTCCTCATACCACTTGAGTCATTATGCTCGAACAAGTGTCATTGATTAAAAAATCATGAGGAAACAGTACTCCATCTATTCATCCCAATAGAAATATCATAAAATAACAACATACATTGGATTAAAATTCCATTATTCCCTCCTTCATGAGCAGTTGACAATTACCCCACAATGCAACTACACATTGGGTTTTCTCCTAATTCATATCTTATGTTTTAATAAAAGAACAAGGAAAAAAACCACCTAATAACCACACTGACATTAAAAATATACTTAAAAAATCAATACATCATTGTAAATTGACATATATAATTTACATGATTCATATAATTACCCAAAATCCAATGGAGGAAACTACAAAAATCAATCATTAATATAGATAAAATAGAGTAAAAAAAACTCACTCACATTGCCTCCATTAAAATGTATTAGAAAATTATGTAATTATATTATATTATTCAGTATATGAGAAACACTATATTAATGTATATGTAGGAATTCTCAGAAACCACAGAAATATATTGAGCTTGGGGGGTTCCACATAGTATGATAAGGACTCAGACCCTAGTGCATTTGGAGGTGTTAATCGATTGGAAGATGACCTACACTATAGTCAATCAGAGGGTTATACTCATTTTGGTAGATAAATAAATAATAAATTCATCCTAATGCGAGAGAATGGTTTCTAACCCTAACATCCCTCAGATGATCCAACCTAACCAGCACTATCGATCATGCATTCCCAGAAAAAACACATTTCTTACAAAACCTAGCATTATATCTAAATATTTAGTATAAAATACACTTTTGGGTTCTATATGAAAAAAATATCAATATACTACACTTTTTGTAATATATATTAACTTTAATGAAAGAGATATATAAGTTAGATGACCCTTGTAAAATTATATAGCATGTTTGAGTGGTTACACAGTGTGTCATGTATCATCAAGGCCAAGTCATGTTCTCTAATTGACATTTATTTGAAATCTATGTCACATTACATTGTGTGTACAAATGGTACACAATGCATCTTAACAACCCATTTCATTATTGTGATATTCCAAACCTTTCCAAGGTACATAGTCTCTCTCATATTTATATTGGGTCTTCCTTGAGTATGCGGTCATTTACATATACTCTAGCCATGCCTATGTACATAGACGTTCCTCTTTACTCCTAAAAAGAATGTTTTTCTGGAAATTGTTATATTTTTTACTCCCAGATTACACCCAAAGTCACTCGAGTAGGATCACATAGATTATGGTGGGATCTAAACTATATGTGATATTTATCACAGCTTAAAACCATAGAAGCCATACCTAGTGGACTACATGGAATTTTTCATTCACAATACATATTTAATAGTGTGGTTTTTCAAAAACACCTGTTAAATCTCTACACACATCAACCATGCAACTAATACCTCTATATCCACAATGATTTACATTTAGGGTATCAGATTTGGGTTTATCAATCTTTAATCCATCACCATTGGAAATAATTGTCCACTCGATCCCCAAAAAATCCATCTGATTTATTAATGATGATATCTTGTATAAATTACGTATAATTCATCCTCTTATCTATATAGCAGTCTTCCACAATACAAAAAAATAAAAATCAAAATGAACCTAAAATTATATCATCTTATTCCCACAACCACTATGAAACCAGAGGTTTAATCGCACTCGGACCCTCCCTGGTAATATCAAACCATTCTTCATTTGATAATAGTGAAAAATAAGATGAAATGGGGGGAGAAATTCATATAAAAAATTGTAAGAACATATTTTCCACATATTCTAGGAAATTGGTCATAATGTCAGGGTTTTATGGGTGACAACATGTTCAAAAAAAGAATATAATTGGGCATATAATATCAAAAGGTAGAAGGGATCATTAAAAGATAAATAAGTCATAGACAAAGTAAAGAAGATATTAAATCTATGCTAGAAAAATAAATTGAAGGATAAATATAAAATATCACATGACCTACATTGATATAGAATTTATCATTGGTGACGAATGAAATCTCAATCAATGATGATATATTGTGTTCATTTCCAATACCTCAATAAACCTTAATCTGATCTCCATTTGAAATATGATCGTGATCCTACAATGAATCATATTACTCATCCTCTAAAAAAATACCAAGGTTATGTGAGTAACCCTAGTGGTATTCCATGAATCATTAATTAAATTTGGGATATTGTTCTATGTATTACATGATTTTTATTATTTAAATTTTATAATTAATAATCTTAATTTACATTTCAAAAATGTTTGTAAAAAAAATAAATTGTCGAATAACATTAGTTGATACTGAGGTTAAACCCCACATTGCATATTCCACTTATTCTTTGGATAACATGTAATAGGTATCTAAAATGTTGGATACCATTTATAAAAAAATAGTGTTTGTTGGTGAATTTAAATGTATTAACATCATTATTATATTAATTCTACGGTCCCAAAACCCCGAAAAACAATGGAGACTCAGATCATAAATCTAGATATATTCTTAGAAATATTAAAATTATTAATACAACACAATTAAATTCATTATAGGTTTGACATATTCGAGGGTGATCCATGGATTATTTAATTTCTCTTAATAAACCATTATTATGGATTTCAACAAAAATAAATATAATTTTATAATGGTTAATATAAGTAATCAAGTTTTAAAAAAGCAAAATGGCCCTGGATAACCAATATTTAAACATTGAGGTTAAAAATAATGGGTATACTCATAATATTGAGTTAATAATTCAATGATTATAAAATAAATTCATTAATTAGTTAATTTATGTATTTTAATACATGAATCATCCTTTATCTAATATAATGGATGAAACCAAGAAGAAGTATGTTAATAATGGGTGTGATGGAAAATGTTGTAATATACCCAATGAGAAACAAAATGTTGTGATTAATGGTATCAAAAATAAAATGGTAACACATAACCTGATCTCTTATGTTATGACTAAAATCATGACGCATTATGAAATCTGAAACATATTGAAAAAATCATAATGGAATCTCTTGTAATATATGAGAGTTAGTACCCATGAAATTTCATGCATAGAACATTGATGTTCTTCATGGGTGGAATTGTTATCAATTTAAAAAATAATTCTCCCATATTTTGATAGATGTCGATGAATATAATGGTGTGTAAAAAATAATTATGTATCACAACACCCATATATAATATTTAAAAATTGATGGAATTTAGGAACTGTACAATGCGATGTACCAATCCAAGTAGAATCGAGGATAAATGAAAAAAAAACAACCCTTAAAACCATGGGAATATGGATAACACTATTAAATGAAAACCTATAATATGGAAAATGATAATTCAGTGTAGAAAGAAACAATTATTTTTCACTATGTCTTCGCAGGTGTCTTATTTTCTTATCGAACATATTTAATAAGAATTATTATTTATCACCACAATAATTGAATAGATAGTTATCGATGAAAACACCTGGTGATTATGTCAAAGGAATAAAAATATAATTCTGGTTTTTTGGGAATTTACTTCTTAAGGAAATTATACTACATTACAAATTAAAAATTTATTTGGTATTTGGATTAGATTATCTATCATTATAATGGGGTTTGATCTATTTCAAGATAGGTAAATCTCATTTAATATCTTAATTCATCCCTTGATATATTTTCAAGGGACATATAATGATATAGAACCACTATATAAAAAATTATAATATGAGTCATTATAGAAAATATTGTAAACTAATTCAATAAAATATTAGATATGGAAATCAAAATTGATTACATTACAAAATTACATTAGTTATTACACCATATGGTGAATTTCTGTATTCATATAATGTCAAAATCTGATCATATCTTTATTAAAAACTTTTTTAATTTGATGGTTTCAAATAAGAGTGGCATCTCATAAATAAAATAATTATTCAATGAAGACCAGCATATATATTTATTCTCTTAAATCAAGTGATTATTTATAATAGATTACAAAGAATGAAAATATATAGTTTTTACAGTTTTGGAATGAAAAACTCATCATATATATCTTTATTTTTCAAATACAAGGGAAAAATAGTGTATATTTACCCACAAAAATACATTCATCGTATACATATAAAAACTTATTCAAAAGTATATATATTCATATAATCTATTGAATTATATTTTACAAATTATTAAGGAAAATATATTCCAATTATGAAGAAAAGGTGTTATCCAAAAGTCTTCCATATGATGGTAAGGATCATATCTTATTATAAATTATGTTGTTCATTTTTTCCATGTTATAGATACCCATATCAGAATTCATTAAAAATAATATATTTTTAATGTTTAGAGGAATAAATTTATTTAAGAGTGTTTAATTTAACACTTGATGTTATTTATAAAAAATATATTTAATTACAATATTTATTGACAATAAATAAATATTAACTTTTTGAATGGAATTTAACTTGATAAGAAATAAAATTTCATATGAGATATGAATGAAATTAACAACACATTATTCATTCATAATAGAACATTAAAACTATGGTATATGAAACAATTCATTAAAAACCATGGTAGATAATATTCATAAAATTTTAATGAAATAAAATGGGATAATTTATAAAAAATGAAAAATATCCATTCAAATTGAAAATCCCTAATTTTATCTCCACCATTAAGAACCATCAATAATAAAACTCTATATTCAATTTAAATGAAAATAATAATAGGATATAGTATTATATAAAATATTTAAATAAAATTTATTGAATTATACATATTATTTTTAATGGGAAAAATTAAATTATTAGATTAATTATTTTAAAAATGTTGAATATTGGAATGAAATGATACCATTATAAATATTACTATTAGAGATACAGTGGATGGATTTTTATTTTTTCAATATGAATTGTAATTTTTTTAAATTTTGTAATAAATTTAAATAATATAATTCAAAATTTATAAAATTAAAAAATAATATAATATTTAATTAACATATTTTATTAAAAAATAAGTATACTTCAAAAGTTATTATTAAATAATATTAAAAAAATTAAGAATATATATTTAATAGAAATGGATTGATAAAATTAAATGCATATAATAAATTTAATTTAATTTTTAAGTTTCATGTCTATGATAATTTAATATAATAGAGATATTTTTATAGAGATTTGTTTTTTTAAATTTTTTCTCATTTTAAAAATTAATAAAATTAATCACAATTAAAAAATGATTATAATTATTTGTATTATAAATATATGCCTAAAATAAAATAAAAATTATCTAATAGTAATCGTTATGAATTTAATTTTTGTCCCGAATATTGTTGTTTTAAAATATTATTTTGTTCAATTGCATTCTCCCCATACGATACTCATCTTAATAAAAGAGATGATATGCTGTCACAATATTATTATTGAAATATTCACTATAATGAAATATTACGAGACTGGAGATTATTTTTCTCTCATCGCGCTCTCTCGCAGCGATGCCCTAGGTCCATGGTGATGAAGCTCGCTCCCCCCTCCCGATTGGAGGGGGAGTCTCACGTTCATCTAGGAGATATGACCCTTCTTCATGATTTATCCTTCCTCCGTCCTTCACTCGGATTTCAATTTCTTTGAAAGTTTCAGATCTTTTCTAGTAGGCACCGCAGTTATGTCTACTTCCGGCAGAGCTTAGAAATGTTGTGGATCTATGAAAATATACCTTGGTGGCTAAATTTCATCCTCCTCAACCTTTGGTTTAAGTCATTAATCAGTTCATCTATGACTCTTGGAATCTCCATGAGCGTGCGGTCTTCGGGTTGCATGACTGGAGACACATAATGGTCCAATTGGGATCGGAGGAAGACATGATTGCTACTTGGTCCAGGGCATCGCATAGGTGCGGTGGATCATTGTTTTATTTGGTTTTCTGGACCTTTGAATTTCATATGAATGGGACCCTCTGTCGATTACAACATGGGTAACCCTTCCTAGTATTCGAATTTATTTTAAATATCCATATATTCTTTGTGTTGTTGGTAATCTGATTGGAAGATATTTATGCTCGGATAAACGGACGGAGTCCGTGTCACACGTGATTTTCTCACAAATTTGTGTCGTGGTTGATGTTGAATAGCCTCTGGTGCATTATGTCTTGATCACTTATGGGAAGGTGTTCCGATGGATACATGAAGTAGTTTTCGATTCATGGATGCAGTTCTATGTGGGGTGCAGATGGTTCAGGCATCTGGAGGTCTTCTGCCGTAGTGGAAGGCTGGGTAGTGCCTCACGAGTGGTAGAGCGACACTACAGTGGTGGATTTGATGGTAGTAATGCCAGAAGCCCAGCTCAGGCGGTGATGGAAGATAGCCTTGGAGCGGCTATTTCGGATTCTGGAATGATGAATTGGGGTATGTGCTCTTCTGTGGAACCTATAGTGTGTACCACTATAGGAGAGTGTTTTGGGCTGGGAGCCCTACTGGAAGCCTCTTGCACTGCTATTGCATTAGTGGAAGAAAAACCTGATGGGATTGTGCATGGGGAGGTGAGGCAGAACATTCTTATTACTGTGTCGTACCTTTCTTGCAATATGAGGACAGTGCAGTTGATGATAAATCCAACAGTATTCCTAGTTTCTGATAGGTTGAGGGATTATCTTGGAGTAGGGACTCAGACTGAGGAGGAGGGGATATTCCATCTTTAGTTGTTTCCACTCGTTGAGGTTCCCTTGGAGAATTTTGATCGCATCTTTGAAGCCATGAACATGAGTACCCACAACTCTGATGGAGTGGGGACCTACAACCGATTTGAGTGTTTGGAGAATGAGGAGTGACCACTGTGGATGGAAGGTATACATGGAATTGAAGGTGCTGCTTTATAGGATGTAGTCACTAGAAATGGGCGAGTTTTGGAGGAGGCAATGATGTGGAGTTTTCTTTTGTTCCATGTAATCCTAAACATGGGGGACATGCACAATGTTTACCCATGACCGACTCTAACAGTCAATTTGAGCAAGAACGAGGGGGGGGGGGGATAATGGTTATCAGAAGGTCCGCTCCACTAGAAAATGGGGTGACCTCTTCGATAGTGAAAATTAGAATGATGGTAGTTGGACTCAAATCTATTATATTGATATTATTCATGGTTGAAATAAGAATGTGTCTAGGAATGAGAAAGTTGTGACTAATCTGCCAGGAAGAAAGAGGAGGAATGATTATTATTCTATGCCTAAGACGATGACTACTAGGACCTCTATCCTGAGTTCTTCTAATGAGCTTCTATAATTGTAAAATTTATATCTCAGAAGGAAATATGCCAAGATTTTGACGCAATTAGACAACTCGGAGTGGGAGTCAGCTAGTGCAGATAAAGCAATGGATCATGGTTATGGAGACGGGTATGACTGTTATGACTAGTAGTTTCTTTTATGGTTTGTGATGTTCTCTTTTTGCTGTTTTGGTTATAAATTTCCATTATTTTAATAAATGATTGGAGACATTGTCTCTGGATAACCATCCAGGTAAATATTACCGATATAAATTATATATATGATTAGTGGGAATAAAAAAATGATAAATCATAGAAAAAATAATAAGTGATGTATTATTAAAAATAAATGTACAAATTAATTCTTAGTAAATAAATAATTTTTTTAACAAAGATAATAAAAGATTAAAAGTGATATCTTTCAGAAAGAAAATGATATATATTTTTCCAATGTTTTTTTATCAATCTATATATAAATAATCAATAATGATGAATGATTTTAAAGAAATTTATAAAAAAAAATATTTTTTATAGAATAAAACTAACCTATGGGTTTTTATTAGATATCGGATAATATTAAATTTATTTTATAAATCAAAAAAATTACACTAATAATGGTTTTTATTTCATTTTTTGTGAGAATACAATGAATAATTCATACAAAATTTAGATATCTCATTTGATAAAATATGAGTCATTTCTAAAATTGACATGCAAAAATAATATTTTGTAAATTTTTAAAAATTCTTTAAATTTTTTTATTTTTTGGATAATTTTAAAAAAAATTATTTTCAGAAAACTATCATTTAATTAATTATAATCAACATAATTTTAATGTTACATATTTTTATTTTTTTGAAGGTAAAATAACATTCATTTTTTAATTTATATTTCAATTAATTTTATGTGATTCAATGTTAAAAAAGGTTTTATTTTTATGTAATTTTTACTCAAACAAAATGAATTTTTATAAAAAAAATTAAATGGATTTCATGAACTAATATTATAATTATTATTTTTTATGTTGTTAAATTATATAATCAGAAATGGATTCCAAATTATGAATCAGAATATAAAAATTATATAATATATTTCATTTTATTTTTAATTGTAGTGTATTGTACCCATGGAAATGTTTTATCATCGTATTGAAGTGTAAAATTAGATAATCAATATTAAGAAAATGTGATAAAGTCATGATTTCAACAGAAATACATAATATTACTTCATTTTCTATTTTTTATTTGAACAAAACAATAATTTTTCTTAAAATATTTCATTTTTAATTCATGATATTTATTAAATTATTTTTATTATTTTACATTAAGAGTAATTACAAATTGTCACTCTCCTCACATATTATAATATAAATACATGGACATAGATAAAAATATTATATTAAAAATAATGATTATAAAATTCATTTTTAATTAATTAAAACAAAAATATTAATTTTATATAATTTTTAGAGATGATATAATTACCATGAATACTAACAGTTTGTTGAAGATATTTTGTTAAAGCAGTTGAAAAATTATGTAAATTACATTAATAACATGAAATTTATGATTTTCTTATATCAAATATTCTGTAAAACAAATGTATTTGATAATACTAATCTATATGTGATGGTGAATTATTTTAGTTTCAAATAATTTTGATATTTTGATAACTTTAATGCCATATTTTTTGAATAGTCTTGAATATGAATTTAAAATGAATTTAATGTTTTTATATTTTTTATCATTCATTATTAAATAATAAAAAACATATTATAAATCAATTGGGAGGAAAATTAGAAATTATTTTATGAATGAATTATATATGTGGCACATAGTAATATTAAAATTATTTTCCTTATTGAATGAGACAGAATAATATTTCCTCACAGTTTTTGTTAAAAGGGTTTTTGTGGGGTTAATCTAAAAATATTGTTTAAAATGAATAATTTTATAAATTTTAATTGATAAATTGATTTCATCCTAAAAATCATTATCATTGATTATATGGAACATTGTATCTATTTAATATGGGATAGACATGTATTATATAAAAATATTTCATGTATGTTTAATATTTCCACCAACATCACTTATAAAAAGAAACATCCTACCCTCCCTTCCACACAATTAATGTGACAATTTTCTAAAATAATAACAACCTAAAAAAATTAACCAAAGACACATAAGTTATTATAGGTTTTAATCTATATAAATGTTACTCATAGAAGGCTTATATTGTCATCCAAATTTCGGTATTCAATTAAGTAGGATAACTCTTAATCGATTAATGTTATGTTAATTTACAATTTAAGATAATTAAAATTATTATATATCCATATAGATAAAAAAAATTTATATTTTATATATGATAATGTTATATTGTTGATTTGAAAAACCATTACAAATTAATTTTTCATTAAATGAGAAATGACAATATCGCTTATGCAAATGTGTAGACTACCACCTTCATAAAGTTAGTTTTTAGTTATTAAATAAAACATTATAAGGATAGATATTGTTATGAATTTAGGGAATATATCTAACATTAATGATATAATTAGTATTCTATGAATATAACATATTAATTTCCATCTTACCCAACAATATTTGGAGAATGATAAAATCACTAATGGACATGTGTGGATTACAAATTCTATTAAGTGATGTGATTCAATGTTTATGTCCAAATCTCATGAATGGTTCTAAAAATGTATTTTAATATTTACAAATGGTTTTTATTTTATGAATGATATATTTGAATTGATTTAATAATGACACAACATACCTTAACAGACATCCCAATGTGGTTTCAATATTATGAACAAAAGTTCCTTAAAACATCAAACTGGAACAAAATATATTTATTAACTATATAATACATGAAAATAAATAAAATAAATTGAAATATAAAATTAAAATAAAACCTAAAACATATTTTATGATTGTAAATGAGTAATATGAGTATATTTCTATAGGAGTTGAATACTGTATGTGGTGATTCATACTTGGCATAATGGATTTCTCATATAAATTTAAAGTGATTGAGTATTATTCCATCTTCAATAAATTTTTTCGATATGGTAAATAAAATACCATATGAATATATATTAACACCCAATAAATGAAGTTAATGTCCATAAAAACATCTTCAATTTCTATCCTTCATTGATCCTTTTAATGAAGGATTTTTAATGTAATAAAGGATTTACATTAAAACATTGTTTAAAATCATTTATTTATTCTTTTATATTTTTTCAATACAAATGATATTTTCATAAAAAAATTACTATATTTATATTTATAATTTTTAGGTAGAAAATTCCACATAAAAAATTTAGGCATTCATTAAAAATAATTAAAAATGAATTTTTAAGATTTAATGTATGAATCTCATTTGACGCTTTTTACAAAAGATCAAAATGATTTTTTAAACTTATAAAATGTCAAAAAACATTCCATTAATGATTTATTTTCTTCATTATAATGATTACCCATAAATATTTTATGTATTTTCAAAAAATATCATATTCATGATCATTTCGGGAAATATTTATTTTCATGTGTTTTAAAAAATATATATATTTCTTATCATTTTTATGAGACAACCAAAAATTAATTTTTTATATGAAACATTATAATATTATTTTTATATGGTCAAAAGTAATGGTTATTAAGGGTTTTTATTATAAAAAATTAACCTCTGGAATTATTGATTAATGTGGGAATGAGAAGTGATGAAAACAAAAATATAGAATTATGTACATTCTGTGATAGGTAGGTCCAATAAATCCATATAATGGATTAGATAAATAAATTTATATAATTGAGATTATATACCCCTATGAGAATATATATAGATTTAATGAATTTTATTAATAAATGGTGCTAACTAATGTTAGTTACTCGAAATAAAATTTAAATAGTGTTAACACGATATTAGTTACTCCAATTTAGTGATAGAGTTTACTGATACATGTTACTCCTAATATAATGTTTCAATAACCTTCATTGGTTTTTCTAGGATGAAAGTATGCCTCCACAACTTCCTAAACGGTTTCTCTATGTCTTGAAATTGTGTTTCATGATTTTTTTTCAAATTATTATCAATTATTTTGAGATTAATGAAAAATATCCATCCTTTTTATGGAGAAAGATTTGTTTTCATGGTAAATTGATCATGATTTATTATTTTACATTATTATTTAGTAAAATATTATTTATGGAATCATTGGGATTTGATGTTTCTTTCATTTTTTTTCTAAATGATTATTCTAAACACAATAGTTTATTATATAAAAAGGTATCCTTCTTTTTGGGGTTTTCATGAATTTAAAAATGGATATTTGAGTTTCCATTCATTATTATATACTTTATTTTTATTTTGGAACATATCCTATATTTTAATTTTTTTAATAGGAAATATATATATGTATGAATATTTATATTGTCCATATTAGAATAAATATAATTTTCCATGAACAATAAATGTGTGATATTAATTTAAAATTAATGTCATATTTTAATTAATGTGTTTGAGGATAAAATGGGAATTGAGAATATGTGTTCACTAATATTGATAATGGGTTTTTTCTCAATTTCATTAATAAAAAAACTAAAATAAACTTGAAATAAATGAAATTGATATAATTTTCAGAAAAAATGTATGTATTGGGTTTTTAATGATATGAGGTTTTATAGTTGGAATTAAAAGAAATGGATATATAATATTAGAGGTTAATATAAATAATATGAGTGTATTTGAACTGTTTAAGATAATATTATCTGTTAATTCATCAATTTTTCATCATATGATTAAAGAAATATTTACCTTTTTGAGGTATATATAACCCTCATTTTTATCTTCTATTGTATTGGAAACGTTGATTGATTAAGAAGTAGTATTTATTTTGGGGGATATAATTGTAATATTATTGAAAATAATTAGGGTTTAGATGATATTTAATTCTGATGTAGATATGTATAACTAGGAAAAAGGGTTATTATATTTTGTGATCATTTATTTTGTCATATTTATTATAATGTGATTGAAATATGAATTGATGAATAAGTCATTAATATTTTTTATAGAATTTTACTATATTGGGATTATTTTATTGCCAATGTAAAAACAATATAGTATGTTGTGATGGGGTTTAATTTGATAAATAAATTTTAAATTTTATTTTGGAAGAATATATGATTTTATTTTTTAATTAATATTATTTAATTTATTTCTAGAATTGATTATAAAAAATGGATATTATATGATTTATTAATATACATTTTTATGTCACTTAAGGAGTGATTTTTGTAATTTAGAGATAAATTTTATGTTTATCTTAGATGATTAGGTAATCAAATCATTATTTAATTGGTAATACTTTTTATCTAGTCTATTTGGAAGTGTTTTAATGATAGATAATTATAAAATTGGTTGAGTTTAACGTTGGGTGTTATTTTTTAACATTGATGATAATGTAATATTTCATAATATTTGATATTATCTTAACATCATATTATCATTACATTTTGGGATAATAAATATAAGCACGAGGAATAACTCTACATAATTTTCTTGATCTTATGATATAATAAATGTCAATATTAGTTCTTGAGGAATGAAAATTTCATTCCGAATAAAAATCACAAGGAAAATGAGATGGGAGGGAGTATTAAACAGAATTTTTAACAAATAAAGGATGAAATTTTATTTATGACATTCAATGAAATACTACATATATATTCTCTTAAGAACAATATCTTGATTGTAAAATAATTTCTAAAATATATTGACAATAATGGGGAATGTAATACCCAACAATGATGCTATGATTTTGGAAAACCATATGTGAGTTTGAGTAACATATATGTATATTATAATCTGAAGAAAATAATTTTTTTTGTTTTTATGTATATTTTCATAATTATGATAAAATATATAATTGATTTTTTTTAAAACTCATTATCATATAAAAAAATTAAAATTCAAAGGATGAAATTTCTGAAAGAATGATTGAAAGAAACAGAATATAAATTTTTTAATAAATAATTCTATTTTCAATATCATTCACCACATAGAATAAGAAGTTAAAAATGTACTTCTTAATAATTTTATGATATTTCTATTTAAATATGACTAATATAACCATGATATTGGTATGATGTGTATGAATATGAGTAAAAAATGATTAAATATATATATATATAAGATTTAACGAATAAAAATGTACTGACAAATTCCCAAGAAATAATAACTTCATTTTAAATAATATCAGGTTTGATTATAATAGATATTTATTAGAAAATTGATTTATGTGAACAATGTTTTGTATTAAGTTAAAGAAATTTGTTAAATATATAATGATAATAATATTTTAATTAATTAATCATATATTATATAGTATAATATGTTTCTAATATTGGATATTACAGAACGAATTAGAGTATATTCATTTTATTCTTAAGAAATATTTATAAAAATATTATTCATCTTTCATTTGGTGTGTTTATAGTATGATTACTTTTTGATACTTATGGAAAATATATTTAATAAAAATAAATATAGTTTTTATATAATTATACCAAATTATTATTAGTATAATTTTATTGGAATTTTTTTGTAATTGATTTATTTAAAGTGAATAATGAAAAAATACCAATTTTGGAAGAACAACCATTTCTTTATTTTTAATCCATATAACATCTATGGTTAATTTTATTTTTGGATATTTTTATATAAAATATATTTCATGGTAATATTTATAATCCAATTTATTCAATTTTAATCAATATTCTACATTATTCTTGTATAAAATGGTTTTTATTCATAAAGTGGTATTTTCTTTTTAAAATGATTTTTATTGCCTTTTGTGAACTTATATAGAAATTTGTTGTTAGAAGACCTGAAAATTAAAACATGTAAAATGATTTCAATAATTTGAATCATTATTTTATAATTAGGTAATAATTTTCATTTTATGCCTAAAATAAATGAATATAAACAAAGTAAATGTTCATCATTATAGTACACAATAATCGTAGTTTTTTATGGATATAACAATTTTATTAGGTCAAAACATAAATCCAATAAATCCATTTTTTACTTTGGATGGCTATGTTTTTACTAGAGATATACTATTCTACAAAATAAATGATTTTTTCCCACGGTCCTTTTGTTATAAATAATATATTATTATATTAAGAGTTAATATAGTGTATCACTTTCACTCAGTTATTGTTTTCATGATATAGATATTGTAAAATTTAATATATAAATTAATATAGATGATAAATATTATGAATATTAAAATAAATATATTTTTTTATTTTTTATAAATTTTCAATGATATGATAATTACATATTATTATTATATAACAATACTACCACTCGTGTGGGTAGAGTGTAAAAATAACCTGAATAATTTTAACATTTTTAAATGTAATATTTTTTAAAGGATATAGCGGTTTTCATGAATTAATTGGATTATTAAAATTTATGAGTGATGTTTGATGTTTTTTGAATCGAATAATATATATATATATATATATATATATTTAATACAACATTTTATAAATTCTCTATAAGAATATTTAAATGGTATTTAATATCCAAAACAAATTTTAAATCACTAGAAAATAAAAACAATAATATCATAACTCAATTGGATTGAATATTTTCAAGGATATGATGTGTCTTCCATGTATTTGGGTATTAATATATTTAAAATTACCTTTATGAACATTATATATTGAAAATTATGTTACCATAATTATGCTTAAATCTTTAATGGGGCATTAAACAAAATGATATGATTAAAAATGACACAAAACCAACTCAAAATTTTATATTTAGAATTTATTTTGACCATACCATATTTATCATAGAATCTATATCACTTTTAATCAATTTTACAAAATTTATCATCAAATTATATATTAATATTTCATATATTTACATAATTGATTCGCTCCAAACTTATTAAAGGGAACCTAGTCCCCACTTTTCCTCATACCACTTGAGTCATTATGCTCGAACAAGTGTCATTGATTAAAAAATCATGAGGAAACAATACTCCATCTATTCATCCCAATAGAAATATCATAAAATAACAACATACATTGGATTAAAATTCCATTATTCCCTCCTTCATGAGCAGTTGACAATTACCCCACAATGCAACTACACATTGGGTTTTCTCCTAATTCATATCTTATGTTTTAATAAAAGAACAAGGAAAAAAACCACCTAATAACCACACTGACATTAAAAATATACTTAAAAAATCAATATATCATTGTAAATAGACATATAAAATTTACATGATTCTTATAATTACCCAAAATCCAATGGAGGAAACTACAAAAATCAATCATTAATATAGATAAAATAGATTAAAAAAACTCACTCACATTGCCTCCATTAAAATGTATTAGAAAATTATGTAATTAAATTATATTACTCAGTATATGAGAAACACTATATTAATGTATATGTAGGAATTCTCAGAAACCACACAAATATATTAAGGTATCTGTATAGTCATTATGTAACATTAACCACTAATAAACATGATCAAAGTCTATTCTATATTGAAAATTATGATTTTTTATTGAAATTTTCATTGGAAATGATAATATACAATCACCAAGAAAAAAAATAAAATCATGTTGACTCCCCCAATGAACATAATTTGTGAGAGGGCCACCAAATGATCTCAGTCTAATAATTAGTTCTCGATGAAACATAAGAATCACCACAATATTTTGTTATTGGGTTATCTCAATCCGATGAATACTTCTGTTATAATCATATATGGGGAATACCTTACACTGTTAACAATACTGCAACTAAAAAATGGAAGACATCAATATCTTTATGATGTTCTATGTCTAGTCTTCTCAGTATTATTTACTATTTTCAGAAAATCAATTTCTAGTGAATTCAGGTAGAAAATTAAAAAACAATAAAAATTATAGCACATAAAAATTTCTTTAGGGTTTATCCTCCATTATCCTTCCTATTGAACACATCCAATGTTTGAGGTAGGTAGCATCAACTATATTGTATGGTCATATCAGTACAAAATAAGCAAACTTTACCCTCCAAATTTCATTGACGATCATTTTAGAAAATGTATTAATATAATTATAATTACAAAAATTTATTATAAACCAAACATAGAATATTAATATAGAAATTTATTAATATGATACTTTGGGTCAATATGTAAAATTATTTCATGAAACACACTATTATAGGAAAGATGAAAGTCAGCCTAAATATCACAGAATAAAAATCATATTTCTAATCCATTTTTGACATCCTATAAAAAATAAATAAATAATAAAAATTCTTTTCATTCTAAATTATTGGAATCATAATCATCTTCAATTTAAGAAAAATTCACAATAGACTACCACTATGATATAAAATTTAATATTCCATAAAAAGAAAATAAATAAAATATACTGAATTTCCTTAAGCCCATGTATCTAATAAAATATTGATCTTAAAAATACTAACTAAATGGTCTTCATTAATAAATAATAAAATCTATATCTTTTATCCCAATAAATTATCCAATTATAAATTACAATTGAACCTTATGTGTTCTACCTTGATTTTATGAGAAATGGATACCAACTATCAATATAAAATATATTTTTTTATTAAAAACCACATCATACATAATATTTACCAATAATGAAACATAATGAACCTTCCCCATGCAAGAAATTCCTTAAATGTTGATTGATACTATTCCTCAGAAACATTAAATTTTTTAGTGAGGTTATTTGATATATGTTTACAATAGTCACTCTGAATAATTTGATGACCTCAATATCATAATCCATTGAATATAAAATTAATAAACCAAATATTTTAACCCATTTAATTTTCATCCCCAAGATCCTCATGGATTTTACATTATTTATCATCTTTATACCTTCATCAAATCTCCCTCAATAGTTCCCCATTCTGATATAACTCTATCAAAAATTAAAAAAAAATCATCAAAATAAAAAATCAATATGATATATGTTCCACAATCCCATTGCAAATAATATAATTAAAGAGTTAAATCACATAAATTTAGATAATATTCATGAATGAATGTGTTGAATATCCTATTAAATTTTTTATATATTGGTTTCTATAATGAATTTTTATAATTTACAGAAAAAATACAATTTCGGATGAACAACATCACCGTTGTCCTGAAAATGTGAAAAATTATGTATAAAAATATCTAATTAGAAATGTGAAATAAAATAAATATTATCTAGCTATAGATCCTATAATGCATTAATGTGATGTTTTATCCTAATGATTATGACTTTCACCCTAGGTTTGAAAATATTAAAAAATTTAATACCTTCCTTTTTCTAAAATTAATTCACATACAATATTTTTTATAGCTCTTAATTTAATATTATTTCTCTTAAAAATAAGAACAAATTTTTTACATGTATCTTATTTAGGAATTTCAAGACAACACAAATGTTTTTTATGATAAAAAGAACCCATTTCATCTTCCATTACCGAATCAATATTTTTGGTTTTTTGAGAGTATATAGTTTTTCATTTCTTCCTAGTACACATATATCTATTTGAGGTAATAAATATATATCAAAGAAAAAAATTTGATATAGTAATCTCATATGAGATATAATAAATATAACAACATATGATTTAACTTTTCAAAATTATTTACATCATATTTATTCATCAATATATACTCTCTCTGGTATAAATCTGTTTGGTTATTTTATATATGGATATTGTATTTCATATTGTTCACCATTCGATAATTTTTTTCAAATATATATATTTTCTAGTATAAAAAAATATAAATTTTCTTCATTATGTTTCCTAAATACCAGAGCATGAATATATAAAATTCAATTTAAATTTTATAGACTAAAGAAAATTAGATAAAATCTATCGAATTGTCTATATTTTTGTTTGTTGATAAATCTCAACTTTTTCTCACCCAAGTTCAAATAATTTCATACAATTAATTTATTTAAAATTGAATCATAAAATAGGAAGAATTTTTTCATTTTTTATTCGCATGGGAAGTAACCAATTTTTTTGTCACCATATTTGATAATGAAACTCACTATGGATTTCTCCACCATTATATATCTATATTTATTATCAATATGAATATATAAAACACTTCCAAAGACATTGATATGGTTCCCCTTTGGTCTCATTCTATAATAATAAAATTCTAATAGGTATTTTCACATAGATGAATCAGTACTTATATTTTATATATATGATGTTGTATTTAAATACTTAATCCACCATTACATTGTAATTTACCATTGAAGCCTCATACTCTGAGATTTCACTTTAGAGTCAGATTCATATATTCAAATATTCGAATTTTTTATGTGATCATAGAACTACATTCTCATTCGTTATGACTTTTATGAAATTAATGTTATGAAATATGAGTTCAGTGTATTTGACATTATTTTTGATCAAAATAAAATTTTACTTTCATTGATATTATTTCTCATCCCAAATATTACGATGATTAAAATCCTTAATACATCAAATAAAATAATAAGAATGTATACCATAAAAATTAGTGGAGAATCAATATTAATGGTCCCATAGTATAGTGATCCAATATTTTATTGAATGTGGTATATCTACCACACATCATATTGAAGAATTTCTAAATATAGATTCAATGCCTTTTTACCATTCATATTTCTGGGAATTTTTTTCAGAAAATCTAAATTTCATTTCATCCGAACACATTTCGAAGGTGTTTATGTATGACCTTATCAAATATAATCTAAATGTTCTTATACTATATGTAAAAAATATATAAATGGAAAATATATATACATTAAGATAAAATAAATATAATCTTTACATCGTCATTAATACCCACGGTTTTGTGTAATGATCAATTTAATCTCCATGATAAATCACCATGGAGCATCTCTTTTTCATTCAAATAATATTAAAAAATATATTCCATAAACCACAATATCATTTTACACAAATGATATGAGATTATTATATAGACCATTTATATGACAAACATAATTTAGTCTCAATAAGTTATCATCTTTCATTTGAATTCTATAATCACATTTCTTTATAACATCTAGTGCTTCATCATCCGATAAATATACTTTTTCCAAGATTTCTATTACATAAAAAACCATACATACTTTATCAACAACTAAATAAAAAGAGATTAATATGTATATTACCACTAAATATTATTGAATTATCATACTTAGTATCATTATACATCCAACATCCTTTTTACTAAATGATTTCATTCATTTGAAAATTCAATCCATTTTATGGTTCCTACAATATTTCATGATATATACGCTCTTCTGAAAAATATAACATCTATGCCATTGACTAGAAAATTTACCTTAAAATATGATATGGTATTATACAATAAATATTTCAGCCCCTAAGTGTCCATTTTTTTGGTGACCATCACCACCTGCTAGCATGAAGATCACTTCCTAGTAATGTCAAAACATCTATCCACATCAACTTAAAAGTTCAGGATAATTTATTGAATGTCATAGAGAATAAGATGTTCCATCCAATTAGATTACCTCTCCTATTTCATTATGTATTTATAGATATCTATAATTTATGAATGAAGAAGAAAATTTCAGACATCATCTATGAAATTATTCATTTTTGTTTTGATATTCCATTAGATCATATTGAGGTATTTCACATAACTATATTCAGGCCCTCAATCCAATATTCTCTAGAAAAAAAATCATTAAATAATGAAAATAATTTTATGAGAAATTAGAATCTCAGACATATAATAAAATTATTTTAAAAGAAACTCTATAGTTTTTAATCTTTAATATTTAATGAAACATTCTATGAAATAGATATCATGATCATTGCACAATAATTCCAAAAAAACTACTCCAACTCCATTTGGCAATTCATTTCCAAAAATTAACAAGAAAATATGGAATTTGGTTATTTTTCGTTCAAATGATCCAATAATTTATTCCTGTAAAATGAAATTTTTGCTTCCATCATACTTATCAATATGAACATTTTTTTTTCATATGAAGAAATTACTCCATTAATAGTTAAAATAACAGAAATAAAAAACATTAAAACCAAGGGAAGAATAAACATACATGTTGTTGGTGAATTTATAAAAACACTATAATAAAACATTCTAAATATTTCTAAACTAAAAATTAAAAATATAGTATATCATATAATCCCAATGTATTGATATGAAAAGTATGGTTTATTATTAATTGACATAAATCTTATTCATTTGGCATTTTTAGTGGAAAATAATCCAAAATAATGTTAAGCATTATTTTTTATGATAATTGCTATACCATGTTTTTTACACATCAACAATATTATAGAATACATAATCACTAAAAAATATATTAAAAGTACTTCAAAAAAGAAATATAAAATAAAATAGAAAAATATGATTAATGTGGTTTATAAAAATGACTTCTATGCATTATAGAACACTACAAATAACTATAGTTAATGGAAATACTAATGATTAAAAACTTGATTTCCCATCCTAAATGTTTGTAAATTCATAAAAAATAAATTTATATACATATATTATTAAATGAGTGAATCAAAAACTTTTCATTGATACATATTATAGATGTGACATGAAATAACGTTATAAAGGTCTTTGTTCAATCAACTGGCTTCAAAATCCTCTAAAATGAATATCTATCATCTAATTAACCAATAAAAAATCAAATTCATTAAAAAACCATTTATTTTATTAACAAAAAATTGACCTTGAAAAAAATGGGTGCATTGTGTTACCTCTACCATTGAACACCATTTTTTAAAACATTTTTTGGCAATGACTATTTGTTTATCACTATGTGACGACACTAAAGCTTCATTTCATGATTAAATTTTCAATTAATTTAGATTTGAATTATATATCCATTTGAATTATATTTTTTTATGATATTAATTTGATGAAAATACTAGAAATAATAATAATAATACAATTATATGGTCTATCTGATGATCTAAGTTTGATCATCTCGGTCGGATGTCCTCTATTGAGAAAAAATCATTATGGGGAGACCATGAATAAAATTACAAAAAATAAATAAATTCCTTTATCCAATTAAAACACATAACTATATTCCTTTAACGTTTATATAACCCATGGTTTAAAAAACAATTAACTTATTTCCATAATATTAATTCTAATGGTTGTTTTACAAATAAGAGGTATAACACTTGACTTAATGTTTTCATTATTATTTCATATAGAACCACCATTAAATCATATTTATCCATACTAATATGAAAATATATTTATCTACCATACAATAAAATAGTATTTTTATGGTAAATTCATTTTCCATATCCTTACTGATAATGTGTGAAAATAAAATATTTTTTATGTGTACATGCAGACTACCTCCTCTATAAAGTGATGTTTTATTTTTCATCACCATCTTACACAGAGGGTCATTATAATTGATATAATGAATACATATGATATTTTTGGAATAATTATGATTCTCTGATAAAACAGTATTACTTACAATTTAATATTGTATCCATTTTAATGTGATAATGTTTCTCAAGAGAAAATGTAGACTACAACATCTAGGAAGTGATGTGATTCGTTTTTAATTTGAACCGTTCACGGATTGTTCAATATTTTATATAATGTATACAATAACTAAAAATGTAATGATTTATATTGTTTAATTTTTTAAAACATTAACCATTTCATCGTGTTCATCCTCTTGAAGATGGATTGGGAATATGATGCCAATGACCTCAAAACAATTATCATGATATTGATCTATTTAAAACATATATAAGACATGTTAATTAATGATATAAAATAATATATGATATTAGAATACAATTAAGTTTTGTATGAAATTAAATAATTATACTATTTTTATAATACATCAGTTATATAATTTATATGGAAAGTTGGACCAAAGTTAATTGATTTTTCGTCCAAATTTCCACTCTAATACTTATTCTATATTCATCTCAAGTATTATTTTTTAGGTGTTTAAAAATAATTATGAATTTATATTATTACTCATGTAATGAAATAAATTTTCATTTTAAATTCTCATCATTTAAACTATATCATTTGAATTTTTATTTCAAATTTTTTAAAATCACAATTGATTTTGTTTTAATCCATGATTAAAATATATTAATTATTATTTTTGATACAACCACATCCCAAAATCTAATGTTCATAAAATTATTAAAAAATTGTATTTTTGTTGAACATCATAGTGTGTTATATATCTTGTTAATCCATATTATATTTTGATTTTAATGGTTTAAATGGAAATACATTAATGATTTATTTATATGTCACTTTTGATTCTTTTTTACGAAATTTAGAAAATATTATTTTGCAACAAATACATCTTGATTGGATTTTCCCATCCTGATTCACATTTATCTCAATTAGGATTCCTCTTTATGAGTACAATGATTTGAAAATAAGATAATATTCATTATCATATAAATAATTATTCATTTCATATAGTATATAAGAAATAAATATTTCTTCTTTTTTTTTAATATTATTAAAAATGTTTTTTACAAGATATATGTCAAGATTATTATTTTTATGATCATAAGAGAACATTATTAAATACTTAAACTATAGAACACTATATTTGGACATTAATGGCGAATGTGGGGTTGATGTGTAAAAACAAACCCTTAATGGACAATATAAACTATAGGACATGTGGGTCTATTAAATTCCTACAATGTATTAGGATATGTGGTTGATCAAACAAGTGTAATTTAACTGATGATAATGTAGAAATTTCATTTTAATATTATGATGATATATATTTATCATATATAATTTTCACAAAATTTAATTTATATGGGTTTGGCGTGAAATTATTTAGTCATATAGAGTGATGAAATTAACTAATATATGTTAATCCTAAGAGAATGTGGTAATTGTAATATTAGATTATTTAAGGATAAATACATGATGAACAATGTTTTCTAAATATTTTATAAATGTTTTAAAATTTTTATTTTTGAAAATAATTTTATTTTAAATTGTAAATTATAATTTAATTAATTAAAGGAATGTTTATGATCTTATAAAGGTGATATGACTGTTTTCAACATAAACATGTTCTGAGTCCTGATTTGTTCTATTATAATATATTGAAAAAATGTTATTAAAAAATTCCATGATTATTATTTCATGTTCAAGTAAATTATTATTTTCATCTAAAAATTTATTATTATAATAATAAAAACATCCATAATAGTTTTCTTAAATTTATAATATATTAACGAGGTTCATTTTTTTAAATCCAAAATTTATCTTATTTTCATAATCCTATGTTTTCACATTTCTATCACTTGGACGAAGGATAATTATGAACTAAAATAATTTCTACCTCTTAATAAATGGAATTTTACATGAATAAATATTTTATTTATGAAATGAAAATAATTTATGAACATACAAATCCCTTTTTATAGAGAATAAATGTGAATTAAATAGATGTGTCTACATTTATTCTTACGGAATTGATATGTAAGTGATTTTCCTAATTCCAAAAATATGTAAACCAAAAAATTTATTTAAAATTTATAAAATTTCATGAATTTTATAATGTATTGAATTATTGTATTTTTATGTTACAAGGTGTTATATATAGTATGAATAAATTTATTTTGGGCCTAAATATTCATTATTATGAAAATGTTTTTATGATTTATGTATTCTTATGATGAAATTAAAATTTATCACTCTTATATATGGAATATTATAAAATGAATTTCATATTTGTATTTTGAATTTTGAATTTTGAAAGGATTGTAATTTATTCATTTTCATGAAAACATGATACTGAGGACATTATTAATTAACATGGTAATAGTAAAAGGGTTCCCCTAAGTGAATTTATTAATCATCATATATATTTTTTAAATTAATTTCATTAATAAATTTTATATATTCAATCTAATGTAATGATTTAATAATATAATTTTCTATATGAAATTTCATTTATTTTTTAAATCGATAGGAAATATGTATTAAAAAATTCAATACTATAAAAGATTATATTCAATGAAAAAAATTAATTCAATATATAATATGTATTTTTTTAAATGTTAAATTTCTCATATTTTGAAATTGAATAATATGAGGTGGATAATTTTTTTCTTGGTGAAAATTATATTTTCAGTAATGATATAATTAAAAAGGTAAATAATTTGAACATGTTAATTTTGGTTAAAAAGAGAAATATTACATTGTTTTTAATTAAAATACAATAAAACAGATATATTTTAGAAGTAAATTAATAAGTGTAAATTCTTATACACATATCTTCCTTAACATTCTTGAATATCAAACATAAAACCCATGTAATTCCATCACTACCGCTCACATGTCTTTACTTTCAAAATAGATGTTTCTATTTTTCTAATCTAAAAGGGGATAAATTCAATGCATTTAAAACTGATATATTTTTGTATTTAATCTTAAATACCTACTAATTTTACTTATCATATATTTTTCTTATCTTTGTGAATCCTCAGGTCACATGAATAAGGATAAAGTACTTTTTTATTGGAATTCATTGTCAAATGACGTGATTTAACAAATGTTAATTACCATTTATTCTTTAATACTTTAAGATATTTGTCATTTATACTTTTCCAAAAACGCATTATCCATGATAATATTGTTATATATAGTTTAATTGTTCTTCAATGAAATTTAAAAAATATATAACTTCATATTCATTCTCATTCATTAGTTTTTAATAGGTCCAATATTGGTTGGTTTAATAAACAACAGTAATGATTCGAGTTCATTTAAACCATTTCCATCATAAATAATTAGAAAATATTAATAAAGTTAATATAGGATATTTTCATATTTATATTGTTAATATAGTTTTTTTAATTTATATTAAAATTAAATTAATGAATAAAGTAAATTTACACATGGTTTTTTGAAAATTACTTGAAACAAACTCATCATGAATCCCAATATCTGTAACCACACCCATTGTTTCCATGAAATGAAATGGGGAAATCATTAATCATTAAAATAATTACACTATATTGAATAGATTATATATATTTAATGTTATGTAATTAAATAAAATCCAACTTCACTATTATGAATCATATCTGAAATAATCTAAATTACCAACATTCAGTAATAAAAATAAACTAAAACCGACTAATTTATGTGAAATTAATGATTAAAAATTGGTTTTATATATTTTCATATATAATAAAAAGGATTCACAAATATGTAATTAATATTGTTATTTTTTTATTCCTTATTTCTTATCATGTCCAACCAAGATGAAATTCAATCTAAGTGGCTTTTATCTCAATTTAACTTTATTGGGATATACTCCCTATACATAATATGAATTCAATTTATCTATTCATACACTATTCTGAAAATGTTATTATAATATGTTTGTATTCAATTAAATGAAATCATTAATGAATCAATTTATATATCATTAATGGGCATAGATTTAATAGATATCACATTTTTAATGGATTTTGTGAAGTCAATTTCTATTCATCGATTTGTAACATTCCTTCTTGAAATATATTTCCCAAATATTAATTTACCTCACCATATTATTTTATTTTAATTATATTTTTATTTTATTTTTTGTTTTCATTTTTATAATAAAACACATGTCAAATTATTCTTACATTATTCATTATGATGTTTATATTGGTTTTAATGAATCAACTCTTCTCAATAGGTCATCATTATTCTTCTGTAATAATATCTTAATGTGATATATTTATTGTAGCAGATGATGATATTGTGTTTAATTTTATAACATTTTTGTTATTTAAATTTCATTTTCTATTTATAATATCAAATGATTTTAATTTCATAATTTAGGATGTCTTTAATTGTTTTTTCAACTCAATTACCATTTTTAGTAATAGTTTATTAAATTTGATAATATTCTAATATGGCTTGTATATTCATATATTACACTATTTCAATTATTCCTTCTTCCCTATATATTTAAATTATATTTTCATTTTGGTTTATATTTTTTATTGTATTTTATTATAATAAAAAAATTTGAATTATTAACATCCTCTCCAATAGTTCATTCACATCCACATAGAAATCCATTATTAATGAAAATATAATCATTTATTATTTTGAGACCAAAAGATGTATTATATACCATTATCTTCACACGTATCTTTTCAAATATTTTAATAATGATTTATTTCTCTATTTATTATATCTGTTTCAATAATGAAATTTTTTAATAGAAAAATGGTAGATTTTTTCATGTTTGTATCATATATCATCAAATCTAAAATAAATGATTTAATATTTAATTATTTTAAATTATGCATTATTTTTATATAACATAAAATATGAATAAATATTTATCACTATAACCTCTTCAAAATTTACTTTTGAACTATTCTCATAACGCTATCTAAATATGATAATGTTATAAATATTATATAAAATTTATTTTCTTTTTTTTTGATTCCATTTTCTACTCCATATTAAAATATATATCCCTTAATAGAGTTATGATTCATAAATCACCCTCAAAACTCTTTTATTAAAATCAAATCATGAGTGATCTATCATTTGGTATCATCTGATCAAAATCATGGCATTATTTTTGGTGATATAATTTGTAAATGATGAAAAACAATTTTAATTACATGGCATCATCAAAATATAGAATATTTCCAATTCATGTGGAACACATGTGTATAGAATATCATTGTGTCATGGGATTGTCATATATATACATAAAATGAATATTTTAAGGATTTTTATCTCATGATATGTTGATGTTGTACATAGTATTTTTTCTAGTTGTATAGGTTAAAAATTATACAAATGGAATAAATATCATGTTCATGACCTTTTATGTGGACTAAATTTAGTTTTTATTTGGTCACAATTCAATGAATGGAATTTATTTATTATCTGTAACTACATATGAAGACATGTTTTCATTTTATCATGTAAAATTATTTATGTGTGTTATTTATTTCATTTCTATAATATTACATGTCGATTGGTTGGTATATAGACATATTCAAAATATTATGATATCCTATACATATTAATATTTAATATGTATCATTCCCATTTTTTTCTATATTACTATTAATTATTGTCTCTCATGATTCGACAGTCTTATTCTATGTTATACGTTTTATTTTTTAGGTGGAATATTTTCTATTAAACCTTATAGAAAACAATGATTATTTCATGTGGTTTTAAAAAATATATATTTCTCTAATTATAGTTGTTACCCACATGGTGATGATTATACACTAGATTTCATGTTTCCGTTACATTGAATTTGGGATGAACCCTTATTTGGTTTTATTTTTACAAGGGAATTATATTCCGGACTATATTTAGTATAAATTAGGGAGTATATATTCTTCATGGGAGATTTTGATCAGCAAATTCTCATATATATTTTTTATGATTTTAATCTCCAATAATGATAAATTATTTGATTGAAGGATTTTTTTGTTATTCTAGATATGTGATGTTTAGTTATTAAGGTGATATGTAAAATTATTTATGTTATTTGGGACATCATATTTATTACAAAGGATATCATGTAAATTACATGTTTTTATCACCATATCTGGGAGTTTAATTTTGGATAAATTCACCAATATACTAAATATATCTCATGTAATTTGAATGACCTTATAATTTTCATTGTTTCTTTAATCGATAATGAATCATATAGTCTTATATCCATAATTTATTCCAATTTAGTGCAGTATATATAAGGAATGGTAAACTGAAAAATTATTATTTTATTTTATGGAAAAAGTGTGGGTTTCCATAGGCTAAAGGATCCCCTTCATTACAAAATTTGTTATGATAACACCTAATTCATCCACTACATTGCCATTGTTAAACTATAATATGATTATTATCATTTAATATGGAATCCATATCAATTATTCAACCCAATAATCTATGTTTATATATACTTGGTCCAATAACATTTATATATTTCATGGTTGATCCATTCACCCAAAAACATAATTCATTTCTTTAGCGTGATTCAATTTATTTAGAGTAAGATAATTCCTCTAGCGGTTGATTTCATCTCAACATACCATGGAATGAATGTGTATTTTTTCCTCTTCTAGTTCTTTTTGTGAAATATTAAAATTAATTTATCATTTAGAATATATGATAGAAATTTTAGAATAGTCAATTATTGAGTATTTATTCCATTACTATATTCTTTCCAGCTCAACAGGTATGTTGCTGACTATGGATCATGGTTAAACATTATAAATCTTATCGGACCAAGGATTCACTTGTTAGTGGTTAATATATCCTATTCTAACTATCCATCTAACATATCATATTGTTGGGATAAGGTTCATTATTACACTCAAGTCCCATTTCTAGGTAAACTAGTTCTCTATAATAGTGTCATAACATGAAATAACTACATAATTATGGAAATATTCACACTCAAGGAATGTATTGAGTAGTTGTGATACATGCTCATATATAAACTATTCTTTGATTTTCTCCACAATGGAAGGGATTATAGACTCTTTTAGAATAAATGTAATAAAATATAATAAAACGAATCTTTAATTAGTTATAGGGATGCATTTTAGGGGTTCAAAGTTATATAAGCTCTTCTCCTTGGATAATCTGTGATAGTAGAAGAAAAAAACATTGCACTGATATAGGATATGTCTATACTCAATACTCATACTCCTCATATTTACAAATTTGTTATATTGAAGGTTCCTCTAAGACCATTAGAACACTATAATGTTGTTACTTCATGTTTCTAAACACTACCATAATAAGATAGATAATATTTTAGGAAAAATTTATGAATATAAATAGAATTTATGGAATGAGGAATTACCTACATCAATAGTAGAATCTATCTAAACTTCATCCTCCACAAGAAAACAAAATTCCCTTGATTCATAAAATAATGTAAAAACAACACAATCGTATTGGTTAAATCCTAAATAATTGGATTTATTCTAATGATTGTTAGACCCTTCTGTTAGTGGGATAACCTAATACTAATGTGGGAGGCTCCTCTAACTGGCATGTTATTTTTACAATTATAAATTAAGGAGAACCAATAAAAGGTTTTCCCATATGTGCTTACAATATAGAGATCTCGAGTTTACATACCGGTATATATGTTTGGTATATCATCAATAACCTTATGTATTATGATTGTTATAAATAATATGTATTTTGGGACCCCTTGTAAGAATCAATATAAAACACACCTTTAAATATATGGAGTGACATAGATTTAGGGTACTCCTTCTATATCTTATCCACTCGAGCACTAATTTTTTTTAGAAATTGTGCTGAATAGGGTTATCCAGTGTTTCTTCAAATTAAATAATTTTAATAAATTGTATAATATGATTGTGAAAATCCATGTATAATAGTCATAGTATGATAGTTTCATTATTATGTAGTTACTAGGGTCGAAGGGGATCTCTCCAGAATCATTGATTGATCTGATCTCTTTCACCGTATAATAGAAATGGTTTGTCCCATGAAACCTCCCTAGGAGTATTCATTATATGTCTCTATCTACTTACGTAGGATAATAATTAAGATTCATTATAACCATATTATGTCAGTCACATATTATTCCATGAGAATAAACTAACACCTCTATATAATTGATATTGGCTATGAAATTTCTACTATTGATGGTAAATATATACATGAAAAACAATATTATATCTAGGTATGACATGATTGAATAATGGGTACCCCATATCCTCCATTATGTGAGGAATATCTACCCCTTATCCTAAAATTATTGGGCTGATAGTAAGGTAGCTTTTTGATGGATCTCATTGGTTTCCATCACAATATTCCTTGAATGCATTAATGAATCATCCATGGAAGAATATTTATTTTTCCCCAAATTCAATACCCTCTTGATGGGAATACATCATTCAAAATAGTTATGCCCAAAATGATTAACTCGTGTAAAATATATGTAACAACCCAAGATTTAATGAGATATATTATTTTTAATTTCATTGATTTTTTCTATTATACACTACACCAAGATTATCTTGTACTATACGCAATAACCTATTATCTTGCAGTATATGCAACACTATTCGTGGCTCGTGTTACACATAATTTCAAGTACGTTTTGTGGAAATTATTCTACCCAACATTTAGTATAGATTTTGTTTAATTTATAAATGAAATAAGGTTTCATTATGTTATACGCAACACCAAATAGAGCTTTCACTACACGCAGCCCTGAATTGGCTTGCTTTACATTCAATCGCGACCTTCCACGATAGCGTGTGTTGAACGCAATACCGAGTTTCACAAAACAACGATGTGTTATTAAAATATTATATAAACTAGCCATTATGAATAGTAATACCCAATTTTTGAAATTTTAGAAATATTATCATTCAAAATGGTCATCATTTTTGGAATCTGATTATCAAAATTAGCCTAGGGTGAATTTTTGGTATTTTTCTAAAAACATTCAATTTTTTATGAATAGTGAAAACACTAGGTCACTATTTAAAAAACAAGTTTTTATTTAAATAATTACTTATTTTATTTAAATTTATTTTAGGTCAAAATTGATAAATAAAACCTATATAAGTTCAATGTAATTCATTGAAGTCATTTAATAATGATTTTAGATATATATAAATTTTATTGAACTTTTCACTGTCTTTTACCCACCTCCTATGAGAATTTGAAAATATACATAAAACGTAATTTTACCACTTCTGTGACTGAAATTTCTAAAATATGAGAGAAAAGGTTAATATCAGGGAGAAAAATGTGGTTCCATAGGATAAAAATAATTTTTGGTGAATAGTAACTTTTTACTTTTATATACCACTGTTAAAAGTAAATAACTTAATTAAGTGTAAAAATGATATTATTATTACACTAAAACATGTCCTAATACTATTAGATAAGTTTAATTCGACAGAGAATACCTTAGGAATAAAATATTATCCTTTAGATCCACTTGGATAATACTATACCATTTATTATTATTTTAATTAAATATGAGTTAAAATAGTTAAAATCAATGTTTAATAACTAAATTTTGTTAATATATGGTTATACATAGGTTAATTCGACTATAATTATTCATTAGAAAGATAAAACAATTTTTTACATAATTATATTTTATTTATAATTTTCAGACATTAAATAAATTAATTTTTTTATGACACAATGATGATGTAGTAATTATCTTATTAATGAAATATTAACATAATTGATGTTATAAATATCCAAATTAATGTAATATTAAAATTTTATTAATTAAAATAATTTTATAGGTTAATATGACATGTTATTATTGATTCATGTAACTTTTTACAAACTAATCCGTTTGTTATGATTTTCAAAAAAATCAAGTTCCAAATAATGTCAAAATTGGCATAAAATAGTTTTTAAAACAAATATTATATTATTAATTGTTATTTTTTTTAAAAAAATATAAGGTTCGGCCAAATGACTTATAGAAGGAAATATATATTAATAATTAACCACTTGGGGTTCTTTTGGCTTGTTATAGATTGTTTATTAACCATATAGTGTAAGAAAACAAAAAGAGACGGTAAAAGTTAAACTATTTAACATCGAGATAAATCTAAATGATAAGGATAAAGTAGTAACCTAAACTTGCCTAAAACCTATAATATGAGATTACATCAACCCATACCCACATTTTCATAGAAAAAAAAAATTTAGAGATATTAAAAACATTATTTTACTTTATTATAAAATAACATTTTATGTTTTTTCAAAGGTGACCCTCTCATCCCTTATTAAAAGGGAACCCCTTCTCTCATCTATTCACACCCTTTTGAGCATTTAAGCTCGTCCATACCTTTTCCATTTCTTTTACCCACATCCCTAGAAACATTTTGGAGGTTCTGGTCTTCTCAAAAGACCAACACTACTTCCTTAAGTGGAAGCTTAAAGGAGGTGCGTCGAAGAAGATGTAATCTCTTCATCCAATTCTATTAAGTTTATTTCTTCTAATTCTTATTCTCCTTTAGTTGTCTCATTATAAATTAATAACATAAATATTAAAAATATAATTATATGATATTATAAATATTAGGAAACCTTATTTCACCTTCTATCAATCTGACGGAAAATGAAATCACAACGCGTGCGTATGTACAGAATATCGTCTCCACGCCGTGGTGTAATCTGTTTTCGACCACCACCTTACTTGGATGGGAATAATGGTGTATAAAATAACAATATATGATTATTTTATAGTGATATTGATTCTGAAATATTATACATACATTTAAATACTATTCCATGATCATGGTAATGATATCATCGTTCATCCGTACGTACGGACTACCGTCTCCACGACACGATGAGATTCATTATCCATATTAACCATTCATGAATGATTATAAAGTAGATATAATGAATAATAATGAAATATATGCCATAATAACGATACTAGATATATATATATATATGTTTTTCATATACTTAATTCCATTAAATTGAATAAGGAAACAAAAACAGTGTTCATGCATACATACGACCTACCGTCTCCATGAATGGTGTATTTCATTCCATTTATCGATCAATCACATATATATGCATCTGATTAATATATATTATATATAAATCCTTTTTTTTAATTCTGAAATTATGTAAATCAGGATATAAGTAATAATATCTATAATAACAAGTCGAAACACGTACAATAAATGAACAATTTTACCCAAATTGCTGATTTTATATCGAATTTACAAAAGAATGGGTAATATAATGTAATAAGTAAACCATATATGATATCATAACAATGAATATGATTATATAATATGTAAATGACATTATTAAAATCATTATACAGTAGTTTCAGATACATACGAAGCATATCAAACATACGGTAAGGGATAACTATTCCAATCTCGTTCTTATACAATATTGTTTATTCATAAGTATTTACTGGGGTTATTGTTATAACCCATGTAAATGTTTTCTAAGAATGTTTTCATGTATGTTCAATTTCTTTTTTACCGATTTTTTAATTTTACCACATTTTAAGAAATGAATCTTACTTTTACTTACCACACGAGGAACTTTTTGACATCTTCAACAAAAGTATAAGGAGAATGTTATTTTTAACTTATATGGCGTGAAATATTTTTATGGTTTCATAGAGCCTAATATTAATGAATATTCCTCTATAAGACTGAATGATTATTTTCAACAAAACCCTTTTCTTTTAAAATTGACGGTCATTTTGTGAAAAGAAAATGATTTTGAAGAAGAAAGGATATTTTCCTCAAGAATTCATTTCAAGTGTTTTATGAAAACTGTTTCCCATCTAAAATGACATTAGTTAATTTTTTTTATGCTTCAAGTATAATTTATCCATTATTTACATGGTTTTATACTTCTTATGACTAAATTATAACCATTTTTTATATGGATTTTGTTATGATGTCATGATGTTTATGAATCCCAATCTATTACATGGGTTATACTATGATGTATGATTTATGATTTTGTGGCACACAAAAGAATGATTTCATTATGAGATGGGTGGGACCTATATATACCTTGAATGCATTGGGTAAATATTTATATCTCAATATATATATATGGCTGGAATGGGAAGTTAATCTGGTTCAGTGACACATGACTGGAATGAGGAGTGAACTCGATTCAGAAAGGGACTATGTCCACTAAGATGGCCTTGGCAGCAATTCCTTGTCTACTATGGAAATGATATCGTGTGCATAATGGTTTTCCACAATTACATGTTTTATTCTCATTATATTTTATCATGATTGATGTTCCCTTAGGAAATATTCCATATGCACTTCCAAGATTCATGTCTTTGCTCAAGATTTTTATATTTAGATTTTATGTTCATATTTTTGAATTCAAATGATTATGGATTGTTTAATGTTCTCTATGCTTACACTTACCGACCATTTGAGCTCACCCTTTTATTATGTTTTCTTTTCCCCGGGATTTAAAAAATGGTTTTAGATAAGAAAATAAGAGGGGAAGATCTTTATAAGAGACGTTGAAGATATTTCACCATGATTAGAAGATTATATTCCGAGTTTCCAAAGACACTAAACTATTACGGTCCTTTGGTGTCTGTTTTTGTATGTATTAAGTATTCCGCAAAAGTAATGTAATGTCCATGTACATCAAACTTCGGATCTGTACAATTGGTATCATAGGGAAGGCTTAATCATCCTTTGGAAACTAGGATGAAAACTTTAGTGAAATCCCTAGAGATATTTATAAGGTATGTCTAGGTATGTCCCCTCGGTTAAGTATAAGTATAGGTTATAGTACTAGAATAATGGAAGCCATATTAGAATTAAACCTAAGATGTTAGATATTGAAGGTACTCCCTCTTTATTAAGCTATTTTCCTAGCATGTTTTTTTTCCTCTCACACAATTCTTTTTGGGTTTTAGAAAATCGTTGGAAACAAGAGGATTCCTGATAATGGAGGATATGATGGAAAATGGAATGATATTAATCATGAGCTACCAAATGTAATGAAATTTGGAAGGCGAAACATCGTTATTATGCCTAATCATCAATCTCATAAGATGATTAATAATATCAACTTTGGTAAGATTATTGACTTTGATAATAATAGAAAGATAGAGATTTATGATGATCATAGAGGAAAGAAAGTTAAATTTCCCTCATGTATGTCATGTGGGAAGAGGCATCAAGGTGAATGTTTCAAAGGAACTAGAAGATGTTTTAGGTGTGGAAAAGAAAGACACAATTCCAGTAATTGCAAAGGAAAAGGTTCAGTTAACACCATAGACAAGGAAAATGGTATCTCTAAGACATCAACAATGGTTAAATGTTTTAAATGTAGAATGTACGAGAATTATGAAAACCAATTACTTAAGGTAAAATATCATGAAGAGAATCATCATGGTCGTATGGGTAGTATTTATATTGATGAAGATGAAGAGACTATAAATGATATGTGAGATGAAATAATTGTTTATGATTGTTCAATGGTTTAAGAAGGTAGTGTAATGATTGTATGTTTATCAAGAGTTATGTTGTATAGGTAATTTGATGGTACTATGGAATAAAGAAACATCAAAGGATTGTTACACTATTATTTATCCAAAATTATTTGAAAGTATATATTGACTTGTACTGGTATCCATGAAAGTTTATTCAGATATTTTTGGAAAGAAGATGATATGCGTATAATGAAGGGATAAAGAAAAAATGAAATTTTGATAGTATTAATGAGCTCTTGACTGATATAAGGACTATGTGATATTATGGTTTGAGTATATAGAATTTGGGAATTTTGGTATGTGGAATGAGTTTACTTTTGACAACATTCATGTTTTCACTAAGGTTAAATGGGTATTCATTTTTCCAGAGAATAGATGATTAAGGTATTCAGATGTTATTAATTTGACCAAAAAGATATATCATTTGATATATGGGGGATAAATGATGGTATTCTCATGCTCAGTAGATGATATTTCAAGTAAATGTTTTCTTTACACTATGATCTTGGATAGAAGTATTTTGGATAAGCCTAAAAATTGAAATGGGTTATGTTGGACATAAGTTAGTATTTTTTAAGTCTGGAACTTTTTTCGATATTATTTATGGAATGTTATAATAGTGTAGTTTAAGAAAAGGGTCAACATACAGAATGGGAAAAACCCGTCTCATTGGATAAGGATGTGGAAATCGAACCCACAACCGAAGTGTGACATGCCTTTTTTTCCTACCAATGGACTACAGGTAGTCCCTGGTTTGTACAAACTAGTTTTATTAACCGGTATGATAGACGAATAATAAGTCCATTTTTGGAAACATATTCGATTAAACTCAACATAGATGGCCTTATGTATATTTGATAACTTTTTCTATCATTTTTTTGAGACATGTGGAATGACCCATCACTCTATCACATGATCTTCTAATATCTCACGAATGAAAAATTCAACTTCATTTATGTAAGAGATGATGTGGAAATTGTTCAAGGCATGAACAAAGGTGATATTATAGCAAAATAAAGTATGTATTTATTATAATGTAAATTCTTCAACTTTAGGGAAATGATCTTCAAAACCAAAAATGTTGTCCTAGTTCTCTTACATCCGATGAATCATATGGTACCTAATATCATCACAAATTTATGACTTGTGATTGTTGGCTTTTTCATAGCCATGTTCTCTACCACTCACTATCAGAACATGATGGTCAAATTTCTCTTCCATATCCATATTTTCACCTATGTTCCCTTATGTGGAAACCCATTGACTAGTTAATTTGGGTAACCGTTATGTTTCAAACGTATGTTTTTAAAGATAAGTTTTGGTATTCCTTTTTATGATATAGGTTTCTATTAAAGAAACTTTTGACTAGTAAACCATTTATACCCCAATGAATTTCAAGGGAAAAATTCATTTTTACGAGGGTAGAATGTATCACCCTGATATTTTATGAGATATATTCTTTTTAATTTCCTTGATGTCTTCTATTATACACTACACCATGATTATCTTGTACTATAAGAAACACCGTATTAGCTTACAGTATATGCAACACTATTCCTGGCTCGCGTTACACAAAATTTCAATTTCATTTTGTGGAAGTTATTCCACGCAACATTAAGTATATATTTTGATTATTGTATAAATGAAATATGTTTTGATTATGTTATACGCAACACCAAATGGATATTTCACTACACGTATCCTTGACTTGGATTTCTTTACACGCATTCGTGACCTTCCATGATAGCGTGTATTGAACACAATACTGAGTTTCACAAAACAACGACGTCTTATTAAAATATTATATAAACTAGCCGTTATGAATAGTAATACCCTATTTTTGAAATTTTCTATATTTTATCGTTAAAAATGGACTTCATTTTTGGATTTCTAATGTCGAAATTATCCATGGGTGAATTTTTTGTATTTTTCTGAAAACATTCATTTTCCGATGAATAGTGAAAACACTAGGTTAGTATTTAAAAACCAAAATTTTATTTAAATTTATTTTAGGTAAAAATTGTTACATAATACCTATATAATTTCAATGTAATTCATTGGAATCATTTTATAATAGTTTTAGATATATAAAATTTTTATTGAACTTTTCACCGTCTTTTACCCACCTCTTAGAAGAATTTGAAAATTTACATAAAACATAATTTTACCACTTCTGTTAGTGGAATTTAAAAAATTAGAGAGACATGGTTAATATCAAGGATCAAAATGTGGTTCAATAAGATAAATTTTTTTTTTTGGGAAAAGTAACTTTTTACTTTTGTTTACCACGGTTAAAAGTAAATAGGGTAATTAAGTGTAAAAATGATATTATTATTACCATAACACATGTCCTAATTCTACTGGATAAGTGTAATTCGACAAAAAAACAACCATAGGACTAAATTATTACCCTTTAGGTCCTCTTGTATTAGATTAGGACATTTATTATTATTTTATTTAAATAAGAGGTAAAATAGTTAAAATCATTGTTTAATAGCTAAGACATTTTTAATACAGGGTTATACATAAGATAAATTCGACTATAAATATTCATTAGAAATATAAAAATATTTCCTACATAATTAAATTTTATTTATAATTTTTAGAAATTAAATATATTAATAAATTTATGACACAATGATGATGCAGTAATTCCATTATTAATGAAATTCTAACATAATTGATGTTATAAATCCCCAAATAAATGTAATTTTATAATTTTTTTGAATTAAACTTATTTTATAGTTTAATATGACGTGTAATTATTGATTCAATTTAATTTTCTCGAACTAATCATGTTTTTATGATTTTTACAAAAATCAAGTACCAAATAGTGTCAAAATTGACATAAAATAGTTTCTAAAACAAATATTATATTATTAATTGTTATTTTATTCTTACAAATAGAATGATCGACAAAATGACTTATATAAGGATATAAATATATTAATTATGAACTAATTGGGGGTCTTTTGGCTTGTTATATTATGTTTATTAATCATATAGTGTAAGAAAACAAAAAGATGCGGTAAAAGATAAATTATTTAACATAGAGTTAAATCTAAAAGATAAAGATAAAATAGAAACCTAAACTTGTCCAAAACCTATTGATTGAGAAGATATCGTCCCATCCCCACCTTATATTCAGAATAAATCAATTTATATATATTAAAAACCGAATATGACTTTATTATAAAATAATATTGTAAGCTTTTCCAAAGGTGCCTCTCTCCTCCCTTATAAAAAGGGCACCCCTTCTATTTTCACTCCACACCATTTTGATCCTTGAAGCTTGGCCAAACCCTACCCATTTCTCTTCTACACTTCCCTAGAAACATTTTTGAGGTTATGGTCTTCTCAAATGACCAACTCTACTTCCTTAAGGGGAATCTTAAAGAAGGTTCGTCGAAGAATAGGTAATCTCTTCTTCCAATTCTCTCAAGTTTCATTCTTCTTCTACTTATTCTACATAAGTTGTATAATTATAAATTAATAACATTAGTATTACATATATACTGATATGTTATTATAAATATCAGAAAACATTATTTAACCTTATATCATTCCTACGGAAAATGAAATCACCGCGCATCCGTATGTAAGAAATACCGTCTCCAAGCCGTGGTGCAATATGTTTTCGACCACCGCCTTACATGGATAGATATAATGGTATGAATAAATAACTATATATGATTATTGTAAACTGATATTGATTCCGAAATATTATACATACACTTCAATACAATTCCATGATTAGGGGAATGATATCATTGTTCGTGGGTACGTACGGACTACCGCCTCCACGACACGATGAGATTCATTTTCCTTGTTATCCATTCATGAATGATTATAAAGTATATATAATGAATAATAATGAAATATATGACATAATAATGATACTGGATATATATATATATATGTGTGTGTGTGTGTGTGTTTGTGTCATCTACTTAATTCCATTCAATTCAATAAGGAAATGGAAACAGTGTACCTGTGTACGTATGACCTACCGTCTCCATGAACAGTGCATTTCATTCAATTTATCGATCTATCATATATATATGTAATAATATCATGAACAACATGTCGAAACACATAAAATAAATGAAACTATTTTACCCAAATAGCTGCTTTTATATCAAATTTATAAAATAATGGGTAATATAAAGTCATAAGTAAACCATATATGATATTATAACAATGAATATGATTTTGTAATAAGTCAATGACATTATTTAAATCATTATACATGAGTTTTGGATACATATGAAGCCTATCGGACATAAGGTAAGGGATAACTATTGCAATATCTTTCTTATCCAAGATTGTTTATTCGTAAATATTTACTTGGGTTATTGTTATAATCCACGTACATGATTTCTAAAAATTATTTCACGTACATTTAATGTTATTTTAACCCATTATTAAATTTTACAACATGTTATGAAAGGAATCTTAGTTTTGTTTACCACACGAGAAACTTTTTGACTTTTCCGAAATAAGTACGAGGAGAATGTTATTTTTTTCTTATACGTAGTGAACAGATTTTTACGGGTTCATAGAGCCTCGTTTTCATGAAGCTTCCTATACAATATTGCATGATTATTTTCAACAAAACGTTTTTCATTTAAAATTTCATGGAATTTTTTGAAAATAAAATGATTTTGAAGAAGAATGGATATTTTCCTCAAGAATTACATTCATGTGTTTTATCACAGTTATTTTCCATTTAAAATGACAATATTTAATATGTTTATGTTTCAAGTATAATGTATCCATTATTTACATGGTTTTATTATTCATATGATGAAATGATATCCATTTTTTTATATGGATTATTTTATGATGGAATGATGTTTAAGAATCCCATTCTATTAAATGGGTTATGCTATGATGTATGGTTTTTTATTTTGTAGCACACGAATGAATGATTTCAATATGAGATGGGTTGGACCTATCTCCCTATAATGCATTGGGTAATGATTTATTTCTCCTGAGATAGAAATGGCTGGAATGGTAAGTTAATCTGGTTCTGTGATATAGTAATGGAAGGAGGAGTGAACTATATTCAGAAAGGGACTTTGTCCACTTAGATGGCATTGGCAGTAATGCCTTGCCTACTATAGAAATCATATCATGTGATAAATGGTTTTCCACCATTACATGTTTTATTCCCATGCTAGTTTATCATGATTGATATTCCCTTATGATATACGTACTTCCAAGATTCATTTCATTGCTCAAGATTTTTATGTTTAGATTTTATGTTCAAGTTTTTGCATTCAAATGATTATGTATTTTTTTATGTTCTCTATGTTTACCCTTACTGGGCTTTTCAACCCACCCTTTTTTTAAGTTTTCCTTTCCCTGGGATTTAATGAAATTTTTTAGGTAAGAAAATAAAAAGGTGATATATTTATGGGAGATGTTTAATATCTTTCACCAAGATTAGAGTATTATATTTTGAGTTTCCAAAGACACTAAACTATTACAGTCCTTTGGTGTCTATTTTTGTTATGTATTAATTATTCTGGAAAAGTAATGTATTTTCCATGTACGTCAAGCTTCGAGTATCTACAAAATATGTGGACCTAGATGTTCCTCATTCACCACTACCGCAATATATTCCCTCCACTTCCGTAATAAGGTCACCAAAATGGTGGCCTATCCAACCCATTTCAACCCATTGATATATGCTTATTCATACATCCATGACATCATAAGTCTCAATATTTCAAATGGATTTACTATTATATGACACCATGAATAATACTATACTAAAAAATTAGGGAATATATTATTGGAAGCATTTCCTCTATTATAATTTCATCCAAATCAAGATTCCACCTGAAAATCAGAGAGATAATCTTGTTATTATACAAGTGAACTGTGTTGTAAATCCATAGAGTGGGACACTTAAAACACCATACATGATATAAAAAAATTCATAGTTTAGGTCTCATTAATCATAATATCATAGAACATGTATTTAGTTCTAAAATTATTAGGATTAAAGGGTAAGACCTCTCATTAATTTTATTGTTCTAATATTCCATGGGAATTCCACTTTGGGGATTAATATGGAAAGTAAGAATCACTCATGGTATCCTATAATAGAAGTAAAACTAATATATTCAATCCCATGTTGTGAATATCTAATGGTTTTATGGAGTGATGGTTTAAAATATATATCTATATGGATTATATAATTATATAACACATATGAAAAGTGTTAGGTTGTGACTTATACATAAATGAATTAGAAGGTTATATAAAACAATACTAGATTTCACCTCTTACAGAAATTCCCTAGATAGTAATACAAAATTTATAACAGTCCGTATCTTTTTTGATCATTCTCTACCATTATATCAGTTCCACCATCAAGAAGTGGTCCAATGTCACTCCCTTGGGGGAGTACATGTTCAAAAATAGTTTTTTTATAATGGAAATTAGTATGATGTTCTTTAGGGGAATTCCATGGTCTCAAAGTCATTTTGGTTAACCCAGATAACCAAAATCCATCATATCTATTACTGAAAATGACATCACATATCAGTAGGTCCACTGTTAGGTTCACATTATAATTATTATCTGATTGATGATGTAGTTATATTTTCCTTAATTATATAATCTAAATTATTTCGTAACCCATTGTGATTTCCATATTTCATAATATATGTAATGTAAGTAGAAATACACATGTATTTTACTTGTTTAATCCACATGGGGAAAGCCAATGTAACATATAAAGACTTTGTGTATATGTACCCCAATATACTAAGTAACATTTTTTTATTTAGTATAGGCCACCCTTATTCAAGGGGTCACATATCATACATTAATTAGGTGTTTGACCACATCTACCCCAGGATGACTCCCATAATCCTCTACATTTTCTCACAACATTAGAAGGGAAATATATTTGTATTACATAACAATACATAAATTCACAACTAGGTAATTACAATATGGACACAAAGTTATGGATATTTACACTACAATTTTACAACCTGACTATGAACACTACTGTTACAGAAATGTCACTTTTCTTGGTGACGCAGTCTTCATGGTACATTTAAATCCTTTATAAGGCACTAAAATGAGTTCAAATAACTTTTTTAGTATTTTAATTATTATAATTACATATAACTAATTCCAAATGTGCCTTCAATTTTTCACATAACTCATTTAATTTCATGAAAGTATTCACATTTCCCAAAAAAAATTACATATATTGAATAATTATCATGTCAAAAATCTTCTCAATTTTACAAAAAATAAAAATTTTCATGAAACACTAATTTTTTATTTATACCGATGATATTACTTTGCTCAATATATGAATGTGTGAATGAATTAACTATACTCACTACTTCAATTTTTTTAAATCATTATTTTCATGCATTTTACATCTATCACATAACTCTAATATGTATTTCAAGGGTTCAAACCACTCCATCTACATCACATAACTATATCCATGTAATTAAAATATAAATTTCCAAGAACCTCGTAACACTCACAATGAACATTTATTTTCCAATTTTTTATGTGGAAACTTAAAATATTAAATTTTGGGAATCTTTTTGAATCTATTGATACCTTTCACACAAAATTATTAATTATTTTAATTTATTTCAGTTGACATATTTTTAATAGAATTAATGGAATATCCATGTTTGAGAATGATTTTATTTGTGAAAATTTTCATGAATTACCATGTTTTTTATTAAAAATATAAGTATGAGGTGGTGGGAGATATATTAAAATTTCATTTCATAATCATTTTCCAAAACCACGAGCGAGGATCAAGAAAATAAATTTTATAATTACATTATATAATATAGTAAGAAATAAATACCTTGGATTATTAAATTATTCATATATTAATATTGATCATCTAAAAAACCAACTCGGATTACCATTATAATTCTATGAGCATCCATGTATATATTACCCATGGTAGTTCTCCTAAAATGCTTCTATAATGTCTCAGAAACACCTCTTGATATCTTGGTTTTATCATGGTGAATATAATATTGGGTGTTCTTCATTATTGATTAATCAATCTTTTTCCTTTAATATATCACTCTTGTTTGTCTCATTATTGGGAAAGAGAGAGAAGGAGGTGATGAGAGAAAATTTACTGTGTGAAAAAATTTCTATTCCTATTGATGGATGTAACAAAAAATAGACATAATAGAATATATAATGAGTTAGGGTTTAGGTTAAAATATTATTTAATGGCATTGATGCCATTAAATAATTTTTTATAAATTTATCAAACTCCATGCACAAAATAATATTATTATTATATTGTGGTGAATAGAGTATAAAAAATTGACAAATAATAATAATAATCTTGTAAATTATTTTTATCTCACTAAATATTGTTAGGGAATATTTAAAATCATTATTATTTATTGAATACCCGAACAAATATATTATTAATAAATAATTATTTCATTAACATATTGGGGGACTAAATATTTATTAAAAATTCAAGAAATTAAAATCATATATTTATATTCAAATTCCAAAAAATAAATAAGTATTTAGTTTATGTGATAAATAAATATTGAATAAAATTAATCCATGGTCTTGTGAATAATATTTATTCCATGATTTAAATTATAATATAATATCACTGAAAAATATATAAAAACAAAGGGTGTGTCCATCTAATATTTTATTCTCATTATTGTTAAGAAAGATTTCCTAAAGTCTGAGATTTGAATCTAGAAATGGATAATAGTATCTAAGAGAAATAACATAAGGTTTCAATTATGAAAACCTTATCAGAACACTCGTCATGTAATATAAAACATTTTTTACAATATCGCATAAAATAGGTTTCATGAGGATGTAATCTACCTATATGATTGCTACATTTTTCATTGACTCATAGAAATAAACATTTTATCCATGACCAAGAATTTTAAGCGACAATTGAATTTTATTCTAATGGTTGAGATATAAACACCTATAAATATCAATGGGAAAATTATTCCTTGAATTCTCCATTAATGAGACGTCAACCATGAGGCACAAGTCATATCTCACTTCCTACCAAGATAAAGAATGATTTTTTATCAATAAATACTTCTGCACAGGTCATGTCATTAATAAAATATAGTATTAATGTTTATGTAACATCACCAATTCTCACATATTGCAATATCTGATGACACAAAATCATGCAAATTCATTACTGTTGGGTCAGTTCTAATAAGATCTTATCTTGGAGATCACCAAGATTGAATATCCTAAGATGAAGCAGTAGCCAATTATGGGTACTAGATACGGATGGTCTAAATAATATGTTCCCAATCATTGTATTTTATCCAAAAAGACTTCTATATTAATAATATTTTTATCACAATTGATGAGTCCCATCATAGTTGAGAACTTCTATATCTATAAAAATATAAAAAATACTCAAAGAAAAAAAATTATTCTAAATCAATAATGAATAATAAAAAATATGTATTATTATTATTAATTAATATTCAAAAAAAAATATTTTTAATCAATTATTAATAAGTTTTTCCTAGGAAAACAACTCTAATAAACTCCCACTTGGACTAGATCCATCTTCCTTAATAATTCTACTTGCTAGACCTCACTAGATAATGAGGTTTCTACCGAGTAATGAAATTAGTCACGATTTCTGATATGTTGTCTCTTGTGGAAATAATATTCAATAAAACGTAACCTATCTAAGAAAAATCCTTTAACAGATGATACTTATAAAGTATATTATATGTCCAATGATATTTCCTTGGATGTTTTTCAAGATCCACCACTATAATATAATAGTAATATAGTTTTATACGATCAATACAACTAGGAACCACATCATGATCATAGATGATGCATGAAATCTATACGACTTCATTAGCTACCTAAAAATACACAATATACTAATAATATACTATATAATCCTTGACCACATCCTACTTTTATCTCTTCCATCTCACAAATCCTTCAGTAAAAATGATGATGTTTCCGATTTTTGACAGAATTTCAATTTGATAAGTATGGTAATTAAATAGTAATATCCTATGATTAAGTGTTACTCATCTCTTATATACACATGAAAAATATCCTTAATATAACTTATATACTTATGTATATACTTGACATCCATCCAATAGAGGTTAAGTAGATAATTATTAAATCATCCCACTTAAATATATGAACATACAACATCATTACTAGTTCATAACTCAACCTACATGACCACCCCAATCTAGGACATGCATGGAATACTTTGAACTCTATATCTTTCCATTTTTGTTTGAAGACACATTTTATAGGAATGATGAACAACATCTAAAACTGGTGAAAATCCCTTATTGGATTGTTTCATATCAAATATCTTGTGTATCTATCAATGTTTGGACCTTTTCATAGGCCATGATGTCTCTTGGATATATCATGATTGAACATGATTCCAATAATATATATTGCCTCAACATTTTCCTTAATCAATAATAATTTATTAAATAATTGTTTAGTAGTTCATATGAATGGTATTTTTAAAAAAATATGTAATATTTGATAGATATAGTCCAGAATGAAAAATACATCACTCTCATGAAACAATCTATAGACACACAACTATCATTAATTATTTATATAATGAAATTCAATGACGGGCTCATCAAAATGAATGTTACATGACCCGTATGATTTCGTTAATCTATAAATGTATTTTGAATCTACCACGCCTTATTGTCTTTCATTTCTACCAAAAAATCATTAGGTTGTTTCATATTAATATCTTCTTAAAGGTTCCTATTAATGAGAAAATTTTTCTTTTTTTTCTAAATCTAATATTTACGGTTTAACACAATGGAAATTATAATTCTGATTTATTTTTTCATTGAAAATGTTAAAAATATTATTTTAATTCAATAACATTACACAATGTAAACAATTTTTTTTACCAATTATGACTTATATTTATTAAATTTTTTATCAAACTCAAATTTTTTCATGAATTCCAATATAAAACTAAAATTATTTACATCTACTAATTGATCTTTGAAAATCTTAACATGATTTTGGTACACATAATCCATTTAATAATTCATAGTTTCATGCCACATATAATCATCTAAAACACTTACCCCTGCCTTATATGTTATAAGTTAATTATTATAATAATATTATTAGTTCTAGTCCTCATTGAACAATAACCGAAAACATTTTGGTTCTTTAAACACTTTTGTACATTAACATTGTACATGTGTCTCTAGAAAATTTTCTTTTCATCTTTGGGTTTTAAAATTATATTTCAATACCCAACCTTGTGTCACCTAGGCCATGAATTCAACAAATTATATATCTCTAAAAATATATATTTTAATTATGTTCCCCCTCTCAAAGGAATATATAGTTTTATTCCACTATAATATTTACAGATTGGTTATATAGGAAATATCACCAAATTCTTTATAGGTATTCTATAACGGTACACCTTGGGGCCTAGGGGTGAATGTATGATACCCTTTGATGCAATAATAAATGATACATTTCACACATATGTATTATTGATGATGTTATTTTATATCAACCCAAATTTTTTTTGGAATACCATTTATCGAATCTGTTGTAAAATGAGTTAGTATATGAATTTTTTTTAAATAATATCCCATAAAGGATAATAAAAGACTCATATGAATCATCACTGATCCCACCATGTTCCAATATGAGTGGTTCATCCTTTTTCATGAACCATTACCCTAAGTTGTTAATGTGGGATTGAGTTAGGATATGATCCCAAAATACCATATTTAATTAATGAATTATTGATTATGATATTCTCTATGATGTTCTGAGTATATTTTATTAATCTTTTTTTGAGAGGGTTCTCAAATTTTTTATTATTTAATATAATTTAAAAATAATATAATTAATACATCACTAGGTTGAGATATACATTTCTTAAAAAATCATTAGTGAAGGATATGATGTTTGAGTAACTACACCTACCATAAATAAGAATGGACATGAACACATTGTATTGAAATAATTGAATAATCCCTATATCCATTGTACATTTCCCACTGAATATGGATTTGGACATTTTTTTTGTGAACATGTGAGACACACCAAGTAGTTTTAGTTTAATAAAATATAAATATCCATCTTGATGTAAATTATTCAATGAAATTTCATTTTTATGATGAATATATAGATTCCAAATATTTGTGTGGTGTGATTCATGTGAAGTTACATTGATAGTCACTATCAATATATTGTTTATGTTATCCAATACATAAATACCTTTATTTAAATGTTACATAGAAAAATAAAGTCTATATTTATAAAAGAAAAATCATTCATTACAATTTTTGAAAATAAGTCCATAATTATCAAATCTACATATAGATAAGAAATTTCATAATAGATGGAACCTAATAATAACATTTCAAAACAAATATCATTACAATTGGAAACTTTGGGTTGTAGTCCCTAATACCAACATCAGAAAGTTTATCTATGTTGTTTGTTGATAGTTATAACTCTTCTTTGTCAATTATTCTAAATATTTAGGGTTCATGTATTTCAATACATATGATTCCACCGAATTATGTATCTAATACACAATTTGTAGAAATAGATAAATTACATAATGTCAAAAATACAACTGATGTTTCCCATTTCTTTATTGGATGGGTGTAATTTTTCTTTCAGTTGTACTTATTTTCATATAAAAATCATTCAACATACTATTCACATTCATTCCTATTGACCTTACACAACTTGAAAGGGCATGAACATTATTCATTATTAAATATCTCTGCATTCCATTTCAATATTTTCACCATAAATATTGAAGTGTTTTATGATTCATATCCTTATCCACTTGGTGAAGAAAATTAAAATGATCTGGAAGAGACTTCTGAATTTGGTTTAAAATATAATTAACATAAATTCTAGATAATATCATAGGGTGTGATATAATAATGATATTATTTCTTACTTAATCGATTAGTTTAAAACCTAGATCCTCTATGAACTCTATCTATCCAATGATCTTGTCAATGTGAGGATGAGCTGGTGTACTCAGTCATTGAATTATCTTAATGTGAACCTCATAAATATAAAACCATTTTTATATATATCTCTCATGGTAATGATATTTTATTTTCTTAAATATGTTGTATACATCTATGTTTTCAGGGAGAACCATTTGTTTTTAGGACACCGCTTAATTCTTCAAATATTGAATATTGACCCCTTTATTCATATGTTTACCATAGACTTGAAAATTTTCAACAGTCACCTCCATAGCAGGATGATATTTAAAAGAATATTATAGAATAAAAGATTTTATTTTGTGAAAATGCATAAAATAATGGAATATATAACATTCAAGGAAGTTGCATCTCATTTAAAGGGCATCTTCATCCAATAATGGTTATAGGGATAATGTGTATAAGGATTGATCCATTTTATTCTAAAACTAATAGGGAAGATTATTATTACTTTTCCAGATTAAAAATTTGTTGAGATATAATAAATTATTTTATTTTCGATATATATATCTATTTAATCACCTTATAATACCGCTCAGAATTGAATATATAATATTAAGTTTTTTTAGAATTCTAATATAGAGGATTCATATTACCTTTCACAACAACGGATTATGGATCGGTTTATATGCTCATGGGTATTTATATCAGAAGGTATTCTTTAACAATGTGCTTTCAGCTTTATGATCCATTTGGTGGACTCCCCTATCCTAAAATACTGAACTCAATTTCCATAACACTTTCCTCTAAAAGTCACATTGTCTACAAAGGAAGATACCTCGTTATAAAAAATTGTTAAGTTCATCAAAAAACTTCTTATGAACTCCCTTATAATAGTAGGTATCCCAACAAGTGTAGGTCAATTACATCATTCTATTGAGTTTAATACCAAATCAAGATTTAGAATTCCATGACTAAATATTTAATAGATGGATTTAATTAATTATGAATTTATTTTACCTTGTTTTTACCCTGTACAAGCAATATTAATGTTAAGTGGTTATTACATAATTAATTAACCATGATGGATAAAAAATTTATAAAAAATTAATTGTTTTAATTTTTATTTTGTAAATGTAATTTTATAATTTATGTGATCGTGATGATGAATCCATTAAATAAATAATTGCATAGTCAAAAATAAAAATTAAAAATTAAAAGATCAATTATTGAGCCTTAACTAATTAATTATTTAATGGGAGGACATTAAATAAAACTTTGATATATGGGAAATAACATATATTTCTGGTCTTGGGGTGAGATACAACATTTTACCTATACACCTTTTTTTTAATGAGTTGGCATAAAAATGGTTTATTCTTCAACATCCTCCAAAAAAATTTATACCCCACTATTTTCATGTAATTGTGACTGACACATCGGTGATCCGAACCAAAGGATTTTCAAATAGGGGATAACATAAATACCCTGAGATAGACAATTACTACCTAAAAGTTATTGGAGGGATTAATCAATGACCATTATTTAATTTAATATTAAATTATTTCAAATAATTCAAGAAATAAAATTAATAACATCCAATATACAAAGATGTCTTGGTCAAACACATGAAGGGTCATAAAATTAATGAATACACAAAAAATAATTGTCCAGTATTCAATTAATTAATTTCTATTTATTATTAATATAAATTGATTGATTTAATTAATTAATTAATTTCATTTCATATTAATGGTCATTCCATAATAATTATAAATACCCATCATTTAGGTGAATAATGGAAAATAAATGGAAGACCATTAATGACATATTTATTATGTTTACATAATTTAGCATTATATATTATTTAAACCAAACATTATATATTAAAACACAAAATGATGTTCCAATCAACAAAATATGATTTTAATTTTAAAATTTTCCTATTTAATATATTTTTAAATTATTTAAATTAATTGGAGACTATAGAGATTGTACATAAAGATACACATTGTTTATCACAATTGTTGTATATCTTGGTCACACACCTGGGTCTATAGAGTGTATCTCAAAAAGAATACTTGACATGTAAAATTATGATACACGGTGTGTCTTCTATATTTTGTGTGCCCCAGATATATTTTTTCCATATTTGGAATGTCTGATCGTGGACTACACAACATGTACACACTAATTACATACCTATTATCTATTTTTTTTGTCTTTTTTTCAAGAATAGTCACTCAGTATGTTCTTCATATGTCATAATTGATGATATAACAACCGTGTACAACCCATAAACATCATGTATATAATAAATGGTCTAGGTTTTCAGCCTCCTATGGATTTTACCAAGTATAATGGCCACATGGATATTTTGTATTTACACTACAATCCTATATCGACTACGTGAAATGCATACCCATACATATTTATAAGTATGACATCCCTATTCCATGTTTACCAGTCAACTTGATTTGAAAACCCTGTGCAATTACTTCCAGTAATGACATGTATTCCTCGACACAGAATGATGTGTCACATTAGGGTACAATATGTGAACTTCTCTGTTCATGTCATGTAACCCTGAATTACCATCCAAAAATCAGTATCTTCCTGATGAATTATCTAGTTATTCGTAATATATTATATAAAATTTAAGTGAATGAAAACACTAGATGAATATGATTAATATTTCAAAACATTCTTATTTAAATGAAATTAAATAAAAAATAATATGAAATGAAATTATAACCACAGAAATTAATAGATAAATAATAGAATAAATAATTATATCATTTAATGTGACACCATTGATACCACTTGTTAGTTTCGTGCATAGTGAAAGCATGAAATGGTAAAAGATATATTAAAATTTCATTAATTAATCATCTCCCAAAATCTATAGTGAAAAAATTTAACATCAAATATATAAATTATTTATTTAATATCTATATCAATAAATATATATAAATAGGTAGATTCATCATTGATGAATGTTGATCATCCACACACCCCATTTCAAATGGCCTTCATTTATGAATGTGAATGAAATGACAGAATCTAATCAGTAGTGATCCACATATTCCCTAATGATCTCCATGAAACACTAATCAGCCTCTAGGACCTGTAATGATGAATCAAATTTCTTTCATTGTTTAGTCTTCAAATATTTTTCTTCAGTATTGATGAATTATATCTTTCACATGTCATTCAAAATAGGGAGAGGGAAGGTGGGTTTGGGAGATAATATTTTGTGTGCAACAATTCTATATTCTTAATATTTGGTATAAAGAACAATATAAAAAACAATAAATCTATAGAATTATTTTGTAGGGTAATATAGTAGTTAATTTTCCTTTTATCCATTAAATAAAATTTAAAACAATTAACTAACCTCACACCACATAATAATAATATCATTATTTTGTGTTGTGGATACTTAAAAAAAATTCAATATAATATTTACCATCATGAATATTATGATATTATCACCATATTTAGTCTAAGTATGTTTAAACCCCTCAATATTTATAGAATACCCAAATATATATTTTATCCATAAATAAATATTTTATTCACATACAAGATGATTAATGATTATAAAATACTAAATAACGTAAACAGACATTAATTTATTTGAATGTTAGTAAATATATATTTAAAAAATTAAGATGATAAAAATTATATGAATATATTTATTTCCTAGTATATAAAATAATATTTACAAAAATCCAATACAATTTAACTGGGGTAGATAAATCCAATTAATGTGTGTTCATCAAGGATACTTTCTCATTTCAGTTAGGGGATCTTACATAATGTCCAATATAACTATCTCTAATTGGTTCATGTTTCCCAACATGATTACCGAAATGTCAAAATTATGAAAACCACATGAAAACTTTCACTAATTAATATAATCCAATTATCAACATATCTCATCAAATTAGTAACATGATGATATAATCAACCTATATGATTGATAAATATTTCTTTGACAATCTGAATTAAATATATCATTACACCATTGAAATGGATCTTGGTGATTGTTATATTACAATACAAAGGATATGATATCAATGCCCATATTTATATAAAGGAAAAGTCCTTCTTCAACTAATCAATTATTGACATTTTACTCGTGAAACACCCTACATACCTTACTTCCTACCAACATATGGTGTGAATTATTTTTTCATTAACTCTATGTTCACAAGTCATAAAAGTTTTTAAGGATAATCATAAAGTCTAAATACAATTACACATGCTCATATATAATAAAATTCAATGAATCCCATTCACGTGGAATTCCAATAGTTTTGATTTTTTTTATAATCTACAATCTTGAAGATCACCAATTTAAAACATCATGATATGAAAACTTATTTTATTATGAGTTCTAGAACATAATATTATAAGTACTATATTCCACATAATAGCACATTATCAAACTGAATAACTATATTAATAAAATTCTCACAACAACTTATGTTTCTCATTATAATGAGGGACTATGCTGACCTTATGAATGAGAAAATTACTTTTGGAAAATATTACATTACATGGATGAAGGGAAAAAACAATCTGTAATAATATGTTCAATTTATATAAACTAAATCATATATTCATCTAATTAAAGATAAATCCACTCATCATAGAACTCCAACTATAATAGTTTTTCTAGATAGTGTTCAAGAATTCACTCAAACATAGCAAGACCCATTATTTAATAAATATATCATGGTATTAATTGTCCTATAATTACTCAATGACCATTACAAGGTGAAACCCTTATTATGAAAAGATGTTTTATTTGAAATATTTAAATCATTTATCTATATAATTATGATCGAAATTACAGCGTCTCAAATTTCTATTTAAAATCTCTAACCTTATCTTTAATGGGAACACAACGATGCATTGAACTAGTGGCATAGTGAAAAATAAATCCATCATCTATCAACAAACCAATCCAATTTCCACATGGAATCTGAAACCCTATTGATGAAAATATATACAAAACAATGAAACGCCTATTATCTTTGGCTTCTAACACACCCTATTATTTATTGGAATCAATTTTTTGATTACATTTCCTCTATCTCAATCACTCTAGGTGAATCTCACATTCTAATAACTACTTTAGAAATACAATACAATTTTTTTATTATTGTTGGAGATAGATACCATTAGTTGAATAAAACATGGAACATTAGAAGACCAATTTATCAACAACAACATAAATCACATTCACCACCAATTCAATATATATTTTATAATTATCAAAAAAAAATTATGTATCATCATATATCCACAATTCACTTTAAACTCCCCGTATAGAGGTCATTGAAGGTAAACTCCAAGATAAATGACTCATTCATCTCCATGATGGAATTACACACAGATTACTGATCTTGTATTCCCCTATTGAGACATTACCCAATGTATAAATTCATCCATTATAACAAGACATAGAATCCCAAGAACAATAAAACTTTGGTAAACATGTACAAAACAATCAAAACTTTATCATTCACAATAAGTTTACTTTATGTTATACATCATAATCTTTCATCCATTGAAATCCATATTAACATGAATTATATGAATTAAATCTTTCTCCTTAACAAATTTTTAAAATATAATAATTTTAAATAATCGACATTTTACATTCTGGTACATGTATATGATAATTTGTGATAATTATCCTTTTATGATATACACATCATCCTTCTGTTATCCCACTTATTAGAAGAATAAATTTTATCATTCACTAATTTAATTTATTCACATGTTACATAAGGTTTGAGATGATTCTATATAAAAAAATTCTCTACAATATAGAAAAAATGAAAAATATTTTTAGTGGTTGGAATTTGAACATTAAAATATGAAAACAACTATAATTATACTAATTCACTACTCAATGTTAGAACAATAGATAAATTCAATAAAAACACCACCCATTACATTAATATTTTTAAATATCATGTTTCCATATAACATCATCTTATTTAATTGATTTAATAAATATTTATTATTTATCTCTAGACATATATCATAATAAAATTTTTGAAATCAAAACCAACTATTACAGAAATGTTATTGATAGATGATATCATTTGTTGAATATTTCTAGAAAACATTTATTATTAACGATCAATCACATTCCATAAAACCATGATCTATATCTATATATTAGTTAATGGTACCAATATTTATCTTTTTAGACTAATAGTTAAACATTACGTCATTATTTATTATTTATTGTATATATAAAGTGTCTTTCTATGGATACAAGAGAATCCATATTTAAAATCATTATCTCAAAACTCCACAATCATTCTGATATTCATAATATAATATATAATAATAAATATTATATTAAATAAAAACTCCAAAAACATCTAATATCAAGATTAATATCATATAATATAATATTTTTAACTAGAAAATTTAAATCATGTGAGATAATTCTTATTACGCTTCATCATAATTCTATTTTCATGAAACGATACCCTGGAAATTAGGTTTTCTTGAAATTAATTCTTTATGGACCTTCTGAATTTAAATTTCAACATTAAATTACCTCTAAAAATCATTATGAATCATTATTATTCAAATAAATATTATATTGTCATTCCTTATAATTCATGATATAATAAAAATTTTCTTATATTGATTTCATCATAAGTTAGAACTCTAGAGCGCATCCTAAAAACAAATTTCTTATATTAATTTAAATTATTCATCGATCATATATACTCTAAAACCTCAAAAACATCCAAAATTATTAATAGAATGTGATCAAATTAAGAGAGGGTATGTTTCAGTTTCACAAGTTGAGAATTCAGCCTATCATTGATGGTTCATACCTTCACAATGAAACTACATATATTCCCTTTTAATAATTTATTAATGGAATTCTGTCAATTAATCAAACCCATATTCCCCAAGATCATTCATCATGGTTGGATTATGTTGTGAATTTTAAGAATATATCCATAGAGTTTTTCCATAAATGATATAATTTTACATGTTGTGTTTAGAATTCATTATTACATGACTCAAATTTTTTTTCCATGGCCCAAATCACCAATGTTTATTGCTCATAATATTTTAAAAATATTACTCTCTAGAAACATTATAAATTTTAACCATATTATAAATGTCGAATTACTAATATATTTATTCATTCCTTGTTCACTAGTATTCACATCCTAAGAGTTTTTTTTATAATCTCTATTTCATAGAAGTTTCTTCTTGAGTCCACCCAATTTCCTAATTCATATTATTTTTCCCATAAACACTATAGTTCAATATCAAATTTGGAAATAAACATAAATATTTTTTTATTGGGATCACCAATGTACTTAATTATATATATCATTGAGTTAAATTTATAAATCCCACTTATGCACACCACATATCATCCCCTTTTCATGTAATTTCATCTACTCAAATTCCCAATTCTCGGATGGATCCATCTTTTTATTCTCATATATATTTCTAACATTAGGAGAATATCCATTATTTTTTTCTCAAGATTTTATTTTCCTTCATTAATGTCGGGATTCCATGATTAAACTAATTTTTGTAATCAATGAAACATTCATTGACCTTCATTAATTTTTGTAGACATTTAAATCTATTTTCACAATAAAATATATTATTCAAATAAAAAAATTCTTTCAAATAGTCATAAGAATTAAGGAATTACATATGATAAAAGAAGTTAAATTTTTCCTAAAATCTCTATCCATATACCCATGGTTTTCATAAATAAAATACCTTTATTAAAACCATACCTCACAGAGTCACACAACATTTGGGTTGTTATCATTGTAGACAACCTTTTTTCTGTAAAACCCTTTAGCCCCAGGAAAAAAACTAATGGTTTTACAATGATACAATAGTAGTTGACCACAATATCTACCTTAATATGAGAGTTCATTATTTAAGAAATGAAAAGAAGTTTTATCAAGCATACAGACTCATAAAATATTCTTTCTAAATGAACACGTTGATGTGACCAAGGGAGGTGCCCTTTTTGGTTTTATGTGGTTTTTAGCTTTCCATTAGGCCCATTGATCTTTCTATACATATCATTATGTCATTATATATTCATAAAACAGCCTTGAGAATTTGGCTATTTTAGATTTATTCATCTCTTCTATTTGTATTTTGAAGAGATAATTATAGATTCTAGGTCCTTATCTATGGCCATTTTAATATCCACATTACATGAATTTAATGAAATTAACTAAATTTGGAACATCATTTTTGAATCCTTCTTCATAAGGAGGAATTTTTAGTCCTCTTCCACATTCAATAGATATAGGAACTCCTTAACCAAGAGGACAATGTGTGAAAAAATATAATCATTACTATCATTTAGATTTCAATACTCTATGTGTTATATGTTAATATAATTGGAACCATCTTTAATCCCATTAATTTTAGATGACATGTAATCAAATTCCTTATTCTGAGTATCATCTGTCTTCCCCATATCTATAAACACAAAAATTAGTCTATGACTATTGAATTTTTATTGAACACAAATGTTTTCAATTCAACATAAATCCCAAGAGACAGATTAAATTTTTTCAAGTAAAAATTTCAAACTTATTCCCTAGATCAAGATCCTATGATATATGGACATATTCCAATTTGTTATGTGCTCATATTCCATCATAAATAGTTATTATTGAATCTATTGGGAAATCTATGTGTTTGGATAGTCCTATAGAATCATTAAATAACCATATTGATAAAAAATAACATTCAACCATACATTATATTTGTGAGGTTTTGGGATGATATAGATCAATAAAACAGTTTCCTATTTATTTTCCAACATATTAAATTCCATTTGAGTTTTTTTTCATAATTTAATTGCCCCTAATTCCTTGGTCATAAGGTCTGAAGAAAATTCATCTTGAAAATTTGATAAAAACAATTTAGATCAATTTCTTTGGCACAATAAACCTATTATCTAATAAAAATTACACCCCCTATAAGGGAAATTAGTGGGATGCTACATGGTGGGACTCTTTTTCCCCCTATTAATAATGTTTTTATTGAATATGTACTTATCTGAGCCAAAATGAGATATTATTGATGATTATTTAACACACAATGATCATCATTCTATAGAATATATGTAATTAAAAAACACAAGACACATGAATTTTAAATGGTCACCCATACTAGGCTAGCCTAAAAAGAATATAAAGACAATATTTCAACGTACTCGAGTAATGTATGTATCTTTCATAGTTTTATTTTTTTAAGCCCATCAAAATCTTGGGTTAATCCTGGAGAAACATGTTGGGTTAGATCACTAGCACCAAATGGTCTCTCAATTTTAACTCGACCTACTCTCACCACTTCAAGAGGGATTTTTTTCCTCATAAGAAAATGTATAGACTCGCAATAATTTTGTTTTTGAAGAAATAAGTTCTCATTTATCTTCACATGTCTTACTCAAAAATGAAAAATGAATATCACCAATATACAAGTTTGACCTTCCCATCGGAAGTAAACTTTAATTAATATCTACATTATTTTTAACGGTCTATAATGAGTGAAAATAACCTTATATAATTTTTTATGGAAGTGAGTACATAATAATAACATTATATTAACATTAAATTTTATTTATAAAACACATTTACTTTCAATGATATAATTATTTTTCAATGAAAATTTTAAATTCATGATTCATGTCACTATTCATTCCACTTTTTAGTTTTTGACAAAGTTATATCATTTGGAGAAACTAAATTTTTCATAAAGTCATAGTTCTTTCTTCATGAAATGTTTGTGTTATTGATTAAAATCATCATCGATATGTAATTTTTTATTGATGTGAGAGAAATTAGATTACATAAGGGCCATTGAATCGGGATAGTTGGGGAAAGAATACATTGGTCTAAAATAGTAAAGTCTAATGGAATCCTTTCTAATGATGTTAATACCCATCAGTTTAAGGATTCTCAGAGTATGATAAACAAAGATTCCTAATCTAGGGTTCTCAAGAAAGGACATGTAGTTTTCTACCTTATTCCTCTCTCCCAAAGTGTGAGACACATTAGTATTAATGACATGGATACTATAATAATTCTGTATTATATAATAAATAGACTGTGGGACATCGATGGGACCATGAAGCTCTTTGTAAACCAGAATAAAATCTATTTCAGCTTACTCTAGATCCACACCCCTTTGACTAAAAACTGTGAGGCATGTCAGTATGGTCCTAGGCTCATCCATGATTGATATGCAGTGGCCCATCCATATAGATGTAGATTAATACAATCATGCAACCAATACTTTTTTTTGAAAATAAAATGGAAAAAATGAAAAAGGTATTTCTTTTTATAACATATATTTTATTTAATTCTCCATGAAAATCATCTAGTATTTTACTACCCCTTAATATAAATTAGATTTTGCTTTCGTTAGAGTAGTGGAGGCAGTAACCTTCTCTTTATCAATGTTTTCATCCGATCACAGAAGGTCTTTACATGCCACATAACATTTGTACCACTTTTTTGGGTCACCTTACATAAATGATTTTATGTACCATTTAATGTGAAACTCACTACAATCCTAAATCCCCCTATATATATTTCATTAGTTGACATAACCCTTTATGAATAATGAATCTTTTTATAGATCAAAAAAATATGACATTCATGAAACCTTAACCTTTTATTAAATAGTTTCATTTTCATGTTTTCATGAGGTAACCTCCAATCATAAAATTTAAGCAACAATATTAAAATATAGATATCTTTTAGGTATTGTTTTTTACATTTATATATATCATTTGAGGGACTTATTTTCATGTGATGGATTGGAATAACTATCTATTGTACCTTTTTGTCTTATAATAATTTGATATATATAACGATTTTTTTGTTCTAGATATGGAGACGTTTTTTAATTTATATTATGAGTGAAACCATAATTAATTCTTTAAAATTTTTAAATATTTTATATATTACGCAACACATTTTTCAAAAATAATAGGATATAATTTAAATGGTGCATCAAATTAAAATATAATCAATGATTTAATATTTAGTATGGAATTTACCATATACGTGACTAAATTTTTTTTGGTGTTTGATATCTGGTTGAAGTTGTTGTTTCGGTGTGTTTTTAAATTAAAATAAATTAATAAATAATTTATATTATTTTTTATCAAAGAATTATATATCCCCATCAATATTTCATTATGAAATTTCTATATGGTTAATCAAATAACTATATGAGTATTTGGAGAGGAATCCCCTGGTTTTATTTGTTGAATTGAGATCAGATGAAGGTTGACAACTAGACCAAGGTGAATCGAGACTCAGTGAATACAGAAATCCCTCTCTTATGGTGTTAATTGTATTCATCATCAAGAGTCAAATAGAGTTATTAAAGGGCTCTTCTATTATTTTATTTTCACCTATTTGTAATTATTCATTCATAGTTTGATCAACTTCATTGATTTCAAGTTATTTCTAACCTTAACATTTACCTTTATACGAAATAAAATATTCATGGAATTTATTTCATGATTACTCAAGAAAATATACCCTAAAAATCCTCAGTTCAATACTAATTGGACAAAAATTATTTTATAATAATATTGAAATCTTTTTTATAGTCCATTATCCAATATATGATTCATCTTAGTCATTGTTGGACGACAGGGCCACAATTTGACTGTTGTTGGGATGGTCTGAACATGACAAGACACCCCAATACATAGTTGATGTTCACATAATGTCTTGATTAGGGACCTGAAGATAGACCATGAAGGAATGTGATTGATATATCAAAAATCTAGCATCCAAATGGAAAATTATGATTGGTGGCACTTGGGGACAATATGATATTATACGAGAATTTTGAATCCCAAATTATTGGTCATTGAATCCATGAAATCAATAACTGGTGACAGAACAAGCCCATAATGATTTATATCTTGAACATATGTAATGATTCATAATGTAAATATAGGTGGTAGAGTCAATAAGATGATTTGTGAATTAGAATTAAGAATCTAATAAATTCATAACTACAGGGCATGTACTGGGATGAGCACACATCGTGTGGTGACTGAGATACGTTGGATAGATTTTCCAGGCGGGTTAAATGTAACATAGTGTGTGGGTCACAAAAATTACATTTGAACCTATGTTGGTGGCATGTAATGTACAATAGGGGTACATGGACATATAAAAATCTAGGCACAGTCCATTTAATGGGTCACATGCCATGCCATGTACTCAACTAGTTCCATGGGTATAGCCCGAATCACATGGATGTACAACAGATTTCAAAGATACAACACAATGTAAAATTACACAACATGTATTACTACATGGCTAGTGAATCATGTGAATGATAATACACAATGTTGAAGTAGTGTCGGACCATATGTCATGTCTGTCGCTCAAATTTCATTTACTCCTTCATGGATCTTCACTCATTCAAATATCATTAATTTTGACACAAATTTTTTCTTCTGATTATCCAATCATATGAGATATTATTCAGAGAACACAATAGTGTATTTTATAGTGGATGTATTGATACAATATAATATTATCCAAGTGTGATTAATTTTTATGAGGTGTTAAAAGATGAATGTAATCAGGTAGGATCATCAGAATAAAACCCTCCAATTAGGCCTGGGCATGGTTCCACTAACTACATAGTGGAACCCTCCTACTTTTTAGGACCTACTCAATATAATTATAGAGTATAAATCTCCTTCTATTTAATGGAATGATTCATCTTCCTATAGAGTGTAAAACTCCTACTATGTTAGGTTATGGTTCTTCTACCGTATCTGTGGAACCGTCTTATTGTATCACATCATGGGTCATCAATCTACTATATGGAACCCTTATGTTGTATCATTTCATGGGTCCACCATCTAATTAGTGTAACCCACCTAGTGTATAATTAATGGGTCTGTTATATAATCACTGTAACCCTCGTTTTATATCAGACCATGGGTCCTCTATCTACTATACCAATCTTTCTTATTGTACCTAGGAAGGGTTTTCTATCTAGAGATTCTCCTTCTTGATTGATTCTTATAGTAATATATTGTTGATCCGGAAATGTTCTTTTTAGAGAGACAAATAAGAATATGGGAATCAATGATGTATATTTATAATTGTTGGAAGACACTTTTCCTACGCTATGAAATGATATATAGATCCATTATTACTCCCACATGGGTTTCTTTTATGAACATATATCTTAGTTGTTTGATATTTTTTACCTCTTTCAATGGGTTATGTTGTATATTTCTATAATGACTAATATATCCATAGCTTTATCTATAGGTGTTTAATAAACTTTATTTGTATTATCACCACTAAATGGTACTTTCCCATTGAAGTCATTTAATATCTAGTAGGAAGACATTCCTATACAGATTATAGAGGGTCATAGGGGATACTCGGATGAATTTTATTGGGTGTGGAGGTAGAGGATGGATATTTGGAGTATGTCTCTATGAAATTTATATTATAGTTATTTTATATTTTGTACATACATTCTGGTTGGATGTGTATTTTCCTATTATTTTTAGATTACTTAGTCAAACTCCTTCATATTTCCTAGAGATTATCATATTCATGACATTTACACTAAATGTTATAGTTTTTTTATTTTATTCCTCAGCACCTATTCATGGATATGGTTGGGTGTATCCACATAAGTATGTTATGATAATTTCTCTCATATCCTTTATGCCTTTTGGATCATTTCTTCCTCACATGGACTATGGATAAAGTCTTGGGATAGTTGTGTCTTAAGATTCTTCTAGCCAGGTGGGCTATGGTGGGTTGGGTTGTGACAAATTGGTAAAAATGGATGTTCAACTTCATGATGATGAATATTTTTTTCACCCCTATGATTTTTTTCCTAGGAACTTATAGAAACAATGTAAATATTTCTTCAGTGTAGATTTGAATCCATTTATCCATGTGTTGGTGGGTATGTAGATATACCCATTCACCAACACTCTGATTACCAATTTCACAACATGGACTGCTGAGACATTATTTATGGGATACATTAGTAAAATAATCATATAATATTGAGCCTTTTGAATATCCTTCTTGATTTACCTCCTTATATATGTATATATTCTCATTTTAGAGTGGTAAATCTTGATTAAATATTCCAGAGACCCTTGTGAATACATGATTATAGGATAACTATTCATGATTATTACAATGATGAAATGAGTGATGATTCCTTTACTTAGGTGAAATCATGTAACATCATTCCCCTATGTGGTATGGTGTTACTACCAACACATGTGGATATTAATTTTATACTTGAAGATAATGTTGATGACGAATAAAAACTAATTTCACTCTGCAAGTCCTTGCACAAGGGGCCTTTGATGTTCCACAATGTGACATATCCCAAGGTAGCTGAGGATTATATTGATTCAATGTTATAATATTTTTTCCTTATATAGAAAAAATATTATTACAAGGTTATTCTAGTAACCATATATTTCAATAGGGTAGTACAGATCACATAGAGATTAGACATGATGACTCATGATGAGTCATAACACTAATTGTGTGATGTGTAAAATATAATTCATGAAGTAAATAAACCTTCATTCATGAACTCATTATATATTAAAGGTGATATAGGTTTTAAGTAGGGATGAATGAAATTTTATGAGTATGTCACATGGTTCTCGAATGTTACATAGTTCTCCCATGACAAGATTCGGGATGCCTACTTATTGGAACGAAAGTGTCCACATGGCCTCCCTAGATACATTTATGCTAGTGCAGTACCCATATGTATTTCCATTTATTTTAGAGTTATATATTGGAAAATTTAATGATGATATTCATATATAATAGATTCAATGCAACTGGGGATGGTAGTGGTTTACATTTGGATGAGTCATTTTTAATAGCATGCAGGTCATATTCATCCTGATATCGTGATAAGAGATATTATTATGAAATTAATTAGCAATGTGGTTGTTTATTATAGTGTTAGAATAGATGACCATGGTATGGTGGAGAGTGACAATGTAATTCATGTGACGAGTGAGGTTAGATGGAATGTGATTTCCCTAGAATACATGTTAAGGTGGGAAGGTAGATTTAAAATTGACTTCCATGATAAAGATATTGTAATGATCATGGTTCTAAAAGGCATGGAAATGGAATCCAACAAAGAGGTGGGGATGGTTGTGGAGTAGTGGCTATTTATGAGGAATATATTCTAGTGATATATGATTTTATAAGGTCCTTTCATTGGAAACACTAGGAAGCACATTTTAGGTTTATTGAGCTGGTGATTGAGATTGTGGTATATTATTGGCTATGGTGGCATATGACCCAGTATCAGATGAGATGATTAATGGTATGATATTTTATTATTATACTCTTTATTTAGTATTTTCAGACACAAGTGTGAGTTATTACTTAATCACATAACTCTTAGTAAGAGAAGTGGATGGCATGATAAAACATTTTCTTAGAAAATTTTCTTTTAGGTTCGTAGAGGTAATGAATCATAATTTTTTTTCTAATAGAAGTGTGAGGAAGATCATGGTATGGAATATTATTATGTGACCACTTGGTCATCATGACATGTAATTTCGGAATAATCTTGTGTATGAAATGATTTTCTATGGTATGAGTCAATATTGACTATCAATATAGATTACTCATTTTCCCTTGAACTAATTGGATGCGATTCTCCATTGTGGTAAAATGAAATATCATGTTTAAGTTATTGGGACTTTCTTGTAGTATGTTACAACTCATCACCCATAAATTGGAAATGGTATCCCTTGAAATAGCAGTAAATTCAAGAATCTAGATTGTTTCAGTCATCATGGATTATATAATCTTCTTACTAAGGACATTCTGTAAATACCATTTATGTGGGAGATGGTTTCATTCTTCATAATTAACATATGGACCACTCTAAAACTTCTTATGTATATTAGATGGACCTTATTGAGCTCATGGAGATTATGTAGAAATTATAGCAGCGTAGAGAGATGGGTTTTATCAAACCATGTTCTCCATAGTGTAGCTCTGGTGTTTTATGAGAAAAAATATATTAGTGTTTAAAAATTTATATTAATGATCATTGAATGAACTAGATCATGATGAATAAAAAGTATCTTGTTTCATTGATTTATGAAATCATTGACCCATTGTAAGGTGTGGTATGGTTCTCGAATACAGATCTCATGTATGGCTACAACCAATTAAGATTTAAAAAATATGATATTATAAAGGTGTCATAGCGATGTTTCTACACACTCAATAATTGATAGGTTATACCATTTGTCATGATTAATTCCCCTTTTTGTTTCAGGATTTTATGAACCAAATCATCTTGATGTACATGTTTTTTTTATAGTCATTTGTTTAAAAAATGCATCAAAGGAGGATTATGCAGGTCACTCGACGATGGTTATAATATTTCTTCAAGTTCAATATATTTATTGTAATCTCCCAAAGTGATGTTTATTGTTCCATTATGATCACATCATTGGGAATTTAATTTCTGATATTGGGTTTAGTATAACCCCAGCAAAGGAATTTGTAGTTATTTTTTGGGAGCCACCAAATAGGGTGTTAGAGGTGTAGTGATTTCCTGTCTTGGAAGGGTAATACAAGTGTTTTTAGGGACTTATCTAGTATATTATTTCCTTTGAAATTCAAGATATGGAATGAGTTGAAATTTTGTTGGACTAATAATTAAGAGAGATTCGTTGAGGATTTGAGGCAGAATTGTTATGCTGCTTTTATTTTTTGACCAAAGGACGAAGGAGTGGAGTAAATAATATATTATGATGCCTCTAAAGTGTGGATGGATGGAATGATGATTCATATAATGATAATGATCACATAAGGGATTAGGTAGTTGATAGCTGACTAGATGAACTACATAAATAATGACCTGGAGTTAGTAGAATTTGTCTACACTCAGATGATATGGAGGAACTATATTCTAGTATAACAATCTTATGTTTACTTTTACCATCATAATGTTAGTTATTTTGTCACATTTAATGAATTGAACCTGATAAATATGATATGGTTAATGATATTATATGAATATTAATTTTATAAAATCTATAATCCTGGAAACTAAAACATGCTGGAATATTATGTTAGAAGGAAGTATAATTTGTTCCTGGTGGAGGATTCATCTGAAAAGATTGATTTGTTGAATATAAAACTTATTAAAGATAAGGTTACATATTATATTCCATCCATGGTGTAGAATAAATTAATTCTTCAGTATATGGGGGATGCATAGTTGGGAGAAATCATCTACATGTTCATATGTGACAATATATCATTATGGAATTTTGTATGTGGTTTTTATGATGGAGTTAATGACATAATATTTTTCCTTGGAATAATGGTGGTCCATATTATGATGTGAGAGGATGTGACGAGGGAGTATCACATAACCCCTTTTTCTATAATTCCCTATGTATTGACTATTTAAAACTACATTCCACAATTTTTTTGTTTGTTTAAAATGAAGTAGAGTGTGGTCGAGTTCATCTCACAGAGCCTCACATTAATATAGGAGAATGGAGATCACCATATTTGGGTAGGGTTATGGAATATGCTTGATATTATAATGTGTAAATGGGGGGGGGGAATATCCATGGGCCTTGTGATACCGATTCCATAAACAATAATAGGCCATGATTCCATATAGCTGATAGTTGTTCAAGTTACAAAGTTGTAAGGCTATCTTTCAATGAAGGAGAATGGTTTGGTGGAGTTTTTAAGGAATTTGAATAAGAGGGGGATCATATAACTTCATTGAATTCTATTTATTTTTTTAAGAAATGATTTTAATTTTATGTCAAAATTGTAATGAATTTCCTTAAATGAATTCATGAACTACTTTTGGATGGTTATAATATTCCACCCCTAGAAAAATGCCCAGACCAAGTGTAGTATCAATGATCTAGAGGATATGTTGAGCGATTTCATGCTAGGCTTTATCAGGAGTTATTAGGACCATTTATGTATGTTATACATTTATTATAATAATATATATCACAATACTTTTAGACTGGGCCTTTTTTAGGTCCTATAACGGAGACCGTTATGTTTACCATTATGATAGACTGAGATCTGTGGGATATCTTTTATTTGGAATGTTATTATATTATTCATGATGAAGAATGTCCAAGTGATCATTGAAATTACTTGGATAGGTTAGAAATGATAGAAATATTATGTTTATCAACGTCGTTGGCCCTCAAATTTCGATAAGGGAGACCATTTTTTATAAATATTTTACCCATATAGATGAATATGGAGATTATTTATTTGAAGGAAGAAAATAATAAGATTCACTTGGTTATTCAAAAAAATTCAGATGGTTGGTGAGGATTCTTAATGCCTTCACCTACCCCATAGTTGGAATGATTGCGAGCCGTCTTCCATTTGTCACATCATAGAAGATACATCCATGATCTTAAACCTGCAGTTGAATAGGGGATCTAAGCATTGATGTTTTTACCACCTCTATAGACCACCGATTGGAGATCAAGGTTTAGTATGAGATGATCCATTGTGTATGGACCATTCACTTGTTTCTTTTTCTATGTCATTATGGGATCATATTGGATATCTCCTTGAAGAAGGATTGAAATATGTTTACAATAACCCAATCTATTAATATAGAGATATCAACACGAAATAGATAAATATTCATAACATAATATAACAATATCCATGATAAAATCATAAATTTTAAGAGACATTGTATATTATATATAACATCATTTTACTTTTTTTAATATTCGTCATCATCTCCCAAAACGATTGTATATTATAATACTCCTCCTTGGATTACCCTACCAATATATTTGTTTATCACCTAGGGAATGAAACATAATAAGTGCTAATAATAAATTCTTTGTAATGAAAAAATACAATATATCAATAAATGATTATATTAAATTATAAAATGAGAATATTTTTATCTGATAAGGAACATAACATATTAACAACATACACAACCTATCATATATTTTTAATATGAATCATGGAATGAACATTGTAATTTCAGATATCATAGACCATAAGAACATATATGGTTGAAAATGTGTTATTTAATGGAAATAAAAAAATTATTTTGTTAAAAGAAATCCCATTATAAATATCATATCAGTGATGTGATCATTGATTAAATTAATCAATAATGTATTTAAAATATAAATTGACATAAAATTATTTGAAATTCATTATTATATCAATAAAATTAATTTCACACATAATCTTAACGTGACATAAACTATCAAGTAGAATTTTAACACCTCAAATGTAATTTGAGTTAAGAAATACAATAAAAAACTATAATCCGTTGAATCGTAGACCCCATAAGAGAACAATTATAACATGAAACTTTTAATAGAATAAACATAATGATATTGATGATATGATATATTATATGGAAACATTTATAATAAAAATAAATATGTTGTGAATAAGATATCTATCTCAAAAAAGTCAAAATGAGATTAGATACCCTGATGTAAAATTTCTCTTTAGTTTTTTAAAATTATACTATACTGTAAAGGATTAAAAATGTTATTAATTAAATTTGGAACTATAGTAATATTTTTAATACCATATTTTATCTTTTTATAACAATCTAACACCCCTTCATTAAAAATATTTTGTATTTTCATTGTTTTAGCTGCATTCATTTTGTGGGTTCATGGTTTGTTCCCATATGTATAATTATAAATTTCATTTACCAAAAGAAATACAACTATAGAAGTGAAATGAATTGGTATTCATGATAATCGATTTTCAAAATGGTCCCACAAATAATTTTTATTTTCTAATTGAGTTTTATTTCTATATAAAATTTTTATGATAAATTTTAAGTTTATTTTTTTCGGTCTTCCGACAATCTCAAACTAGTTTTTTAATTTAATATTATATCAATACATTAGTTACATAAAATTAAATGAGTTATAATATACATTTTAAACCCCAATTTAATCTGAAAAATACATTTATAATAGTATTTAAGGTGGTAATGGAAAATTAACAAAATAATTATTCATGGAGATAGTTAACATCATGAATTTGTAAATTGTATTTATTTCATTGAATAAAAGGAGATAATAATAAGGGTGGATAGAATATACTAAATTCGAAATATAAATTTCAAGTTTATAAATTATTCTATAGTTATTTACATATAATGGGTGACATTGTGGAATAGATGGTAGAAAAAAAATAGTGAATATATTTTGGAATGATACATCTTGAATATCACCTACTTGAAGGACCACATATGAAACACAAAAATGATATTTGGGTGAGAAGAGAAAAATGTGGATTTGGGGAGATTGTGGTGTAGAGTTATTTTTGAGATATTTTTATAGATTCATTTATCTTTAACAGAAAGGTGGTGGTTATGATTTCTATTTATACATGAAGAAAGTTTTTTTGAAATAATAAATAATGATTATTTTATATTTCAATGCATCCTAATTTTTGTGGAATTAATTCCAATGAATTGGGATTATAAATAATGTTTTAATGGAACATTAATGATAATAACAACAACCATATGCCCTTTTATTTTGTATTTTTAGGCAATTTATGATTATATTTTGTATCTTTGACCTACTATAATATTTTACATGTAATGTCGTAAATATTTTTTTACCATCGAATTTTTGTTTTTATAAAAAATTTAAATGAAAATATAACAAAATATATACCTCTAGATTCCATAAATGGAATGAATTTTTAAAATTAAAAACATAGAAGTATCAAGATCTCAATTAATATTAAACCATCAAAATTAAATAATAAACATTTTGAAAAAATGTGTTTTTAATTCCAAAAATATACTTATACTGAAATAATGAATATATTTTATTTTAATAAATTTTTTTCTATAATATCTAATTAAACATATGTAAGTTAATTTTTGATAACTTTATGATCATAAACTGACGTTTAAATTAAAATATAATAACATTTTTATAAAAACAGATATTTTTAATATAAAATTATTATTTTCTGCAAAATATCAAAAATGAATTGTAAGATAGTTTTTATAAGAGGAACCTAAAAATGATAATATTTTTATCCAATAAATTTAAAAAAATAATTATTTATATTTTCTCAAAAAATATTATTGGATGAAAACATATATTTGATGTCAACAATGACATTATTGAAATATCTATGTTTATTTTATAAGTATATATAAATTGATATTTTACATGAAATTCGTATATATTTGATAATATAGTAAATCATATTCACAGTCATCAAATTATTTTATTTTTTATAATAATCGTTCAAGACAAGAATATTTTATATTTCATATAAACATTTTCTTTTTGTAATGTAATATATCAAGGAGATCAAATTTATTTAAAATGACAATTTTTCTAAAATATTGGGATGTTTCACTATACCCATTTAAAATGAATTTATCCCTAGAAAATTTTCACTCAGATACAAGAAGATGAAAATTCATCTTTATCATCCCATCCTCAGGTTCCCACATAGATTCTTTAAAATATATGTTTTCCCCTAAATCATGGACCCGATGAGTGGAAATGTTTCATATAACATTTTCTATATGATAAAAAATCATTATCAGTTGTTACTCATAATAAATATCTTTCTCTAGTGGTATAAACTATTATTTTAGTATATTTGAAGGATGAAGTATGTACGAACTTAGAAGAGATACATGGAACACATGATAAACATGGGTTATATAAAGTGGAATATTAAATCTACCATCTATCATCCTGATATGATCTAGGGAAATAAAAAATTGTGTCAAATCAATATTTAATTTAACATTTAAAATTAATAGGGGTTTTTTAACATTTAGTTCGGGTAATCCAACATAGAAAAAAGGCCCATTAAATATTTCTCATAAGAGGGTAAGTAAAAGACTAAGGTCATCAAAAATCATTTATTCTAATTATGATAGCATTAATTTAAATTTGAAATATGGAATTGGAAGAGAATTATTAATTTCATGCTATCATGGATAATGATAGACTTAGTTTTTAATATAAGGATAACCACCACAAATCCATAAACTAAATAGTTCTGAAAAATGTTATTGATAACAAAAAAAGAAGACAATAATATAATGTTTAATTTAAAAACGTTTATGATGAGTTAATTATGTTATTTATTTTTATATAATCAATCTCACAAATTAATTTTTCGTGATTAATTTCAACTTCCAAAATTACCCTATAAATTATGTTAAAGTCATATTTCATAAATAACTAGGGGATTATAAGATCCATAATTGGATTAAAAGTTATTTCTTCGGTCTCTAGTTATCATAAAAAAAAATTGAAAACAAATGTTATTCAATATGGATGAAACGTCATATATTTAAGTAATAAATTAATATGTAAAGTCTTTTCCAAATATAAATGTAAAAAAATTCATAAATGGTTACACTTTTGAGCTGTAAAAATGATTAAATTCCAAAAAAATTTAAATGTCACAATATTTAAAAAATATAATTATCAGTAATTCCCCAAGAAACATAATATATCACTTAATTTTGACACAAAAAACATTTTAATACCATTATCACTCATTCTATAAAAACATTTCAGTAACATTAAATAATAGTATCCCAAATTGAAAATATTCCTAGATTCAAAAATTAACTATTTCTGTATACCATAAATCCAAAACAATCCAAAAACCCAATTCTTGATATCAGAAAACACATTTCCATTATATTATAAATAAGTTCCATAGTCCAAAATACTATAAAATTTATTTTATCACAACAAAAATCTGTTTATATTATTATTATGAACATATTAAGGAATATATTTTCTAAATTCACATGTACTCTAAAAATATAACCTTTCAACCTGGATCACATTTCATGGTTACCAGTAATATTTGACATAGGATTTTACAACATTAATAAAAAACTATATTTGAACAATTTGTAGTAGATTAATTATTCTATAATACCATAAATTTACATCTGTAAAATTATTCTTAAATTTGTTCACATAAACACTAAATTATTACACTTAAATATATAATCATTAACAAGTTTCCATTGTTTTATTCCTAAAATCTTATTTCATCCCATCATTCATTCACATTATCTTTATAATGAGAAATATAAAAATTACTCATATAACATTGTTAATTATCTTCATAATATTTTAAAATAGGGAAACAATTTATATAATTCCCATTCATTCGACATTGAAATAATATAACTACTAATGATTCCTTACTGATAAAATTATTCTCATCCATTCATATTACTAAACCTCTCAATTTTCTTTTGATATTACATGCTTTGTGGACCCATTTTCAAACCCAAAGCATCTACTGGTTCATTTGAAACATTATTCTCGGTGACACTACCCACATACTTTATATTTGGAAAATTGTACACTCATTACTTAGTGGTCACCATGAACTTCATCTTTCAATATTTAAAAGCATAAAAAAACACCCTAAAATGGATATTATTGATCATATTATGAGATTAATGATTACGTAAAAATATAAGGCTTTAAATATTGCCTCTCTTTTTATTTTTTATATCGTGAGGAAGATCATTACATTATTCACCACAGTCACCGTCAACATGTATCCTCCCAGTTCAAAATATTTTATAAAAACCAATTTGAATTGGTTGATATATAATTATTATGTTAGGATAACATATAATCATAAGAGATTATGTCTAAATCCTGAAACATAATTTTCATTCAATGGAAGCATTGTATTAACCTAATTCATTCATGATAATTAACAAAACTATAAGATTTTATTTAATTCATAGTCATATTACCACTGTTTTAAAAATTAATTTCTATACCAATTATCCTAAAATTTTCTAAACCTTTCTGTAATATCAAAATTCATTACCCATCATATTCATATATAAGAAATTATATTTAGATAGTTAAATAATAATTACATAACATAAGAAACTAAATGATAGTATCCTATAGTCTTGTAGTCTTTAAATATTTGACATAAAATTTTGTAATTTTATTAATACTGTTCAACGTATCCCAAAAATATATTTCATACTAGTACTCTCATTAGTCATACCCTACCTAAACCTATCTTCATTGCATGGGGAATGAAATATAATAATGGATGTGATTAGATTATTAATAAGGGTAAAAATTGGTGATATCAATCCATGATCATACTAAAGAATAAGATAAGAATAAAGTTGTGTGATAATGATCATAACATCAGATGTTCATTCCTAACCTATCAAATATCATATACATGATTCATGGCATAAATATTATCATTTCAAATAACAAGAAACATAATAGTGATAAATGTTCATGAATAAAACAAGAATCATAATATAATGTAATAAAATTATAGATCCATCACTAATATATAAAAACAATAACTTAGGTCAGTTATATCAACAATGACCATCACCGTTGTGGATCAATACACCCTTGTTTCTTATAGTGGATTTGGATGCACAAGTTTCCCATAGTGGATAAAACCAGTCAGCTTGTTTCCCACTATTATCTCATGATATATAAATAATTATTTGATGAATTAATTGGAGATATAGTTCCCACACATCACATTAAAAAAATATACGTATATGTTCCACATAAACATACATCATTCATCATATCATAACCCATGTAATGAAATGGGTTATGTTTACATTTAATCATATCATAACTCAATATAATTAATTGTGTTTTACTATTATTTCATATTTTCTCCATGAAAAAAAACTATACATATAAAAGGAAAAGATTCTATACATTTATCACAACCCTAGTAATTCATAAATAAAATAAATTATTTAATGTGTGATGAAAAACTATTTATGAATATTACAGTAAAATTTTTTTGAGAAAAATATTCATTCTGTTTTGAAAACGTTTTCTGAAAAAATAATCTAATATAAAATAATTAAATTAAAAATAACCTTGTGATATTATAATGAAAATATCAACTAATTAAATAATATTGATGGCAAGAAAACCATCTCATATCATATATGTTAAAAAAACATTCATTCCATGTTTTCTTTTCACAAATATAAAAAAATCATCATTTAGAAAATGAAAAATAAAATCCAATAATTTTTTTTATGAAACTCCAATCATGTGTAAAATTTAAATTAATAAATAATTATTTTTTAAAAATAAAATATGAAACAACTTTATAAAACAATTACATGGATAAAAAAGGGAGTTTTATGTGAAAAATAAAAAATATAATTTGTCTAAATGAATGTCTCCTAAAAATATCTTATCATTGATGCGATAAAATCTAAAATTAAATAATAATGTGTGTAATCTATATGTAAACATAAAATAGTTTAACTAAAATATATAATAATCCAAATCCTCCTCACACTTAATCTTATCATAGAATAATCAATGATGTATAAGTCTAACTCAATGTGTGGAAATTGAGATATGAAATCCATGATTTTATTGATCTAAATGGGGGTAGAGAGATGGGAGACCATCTCTCTATAGAATATCAAACTATTTTTGATCTATGAAATGAATCCACAATCTCTTATCTAATGGAAAAATTATGTATCACACCAGAGAGATTTTAATCTCATCACAAATTAAATCTTTGGTTGATGAAATCTCATTAAGTGTAATATTTTGTTACATAAGGTCAAGAAGATAAAGTTCCTAGCGAAAAGATTCCAATGTGCTCACTCGCGGGTAGATAAAAAAGAATCTCATTCATAGATTCCCTGAAAGGTACATATTTTAGAAATGATAACACAATGAACCAACCTAACTTCAAGATGCTCAATGATGGTGGATTGGTAGTGGAAGCAGACCTGTATGCCCAAAAACAATGCACTCAAACGTGAAAATATTCTATCATTGGCCACATCTCATATCTAAAAGGTGACCTTTCATTGAATGTGCTTTATTTAAAATCACATATGACACATTCTAGAATATATCTAACTAGATACTAATACAAATAAGAAACGACTATTAACACATACTTTTAAAAACAATGGATGATCTTGATAAGGTTTGGAGAGATGGAAACATAAATCTAAATTAATGATTTCATAGATTGTCTGATTTGGACTATGCATTTCCCCATAAACACATAGGAACACCATAATACAATTATGGGTTATACTGCATTGTATGAACTGGTGTTTTGGACTCCCAAAATTTTTAATGATATTGTTTATTTTCTCAAATATCCACTCAAAATAAATCATAGAACCTTAAATGCTGAATTATGACAGTTTAAAAAAGTGATTGTGTAAATTAATTTATATTCATAACATCCCAATACTATTAGTTTCAATTATAATTTTTATAAAACTAAAATAGGATTGAATATGAGAGAAAACTACACATTTATGATCCTTGCAAAATCATTGGTCGCACAATATCTAATTGTAGGGTGTTTAGAAAACAATTAAATCACCCTAATTAAAACGAAGGGAAGGGAAAAAACCAAAACAATAATTATAAGGTACAAATGGTGGACATAACTGAAACCTACAAAAAGAAAACTGAAATTTTGGTGAATATATAACATAACATGACACACATATGGTGCAATTTGAGTATATCCTAGGAAGATTTAGCTGAATAGGACCATGACTCCACTAAAGAGAAAAACCTCATAGATGAAATACATAAACTGGATTTATATACCATTAAGATCATCAACCCTAAACATGATAAGGTAGAAACTAATACTTGTCATTCTATGATAGTTTTATGCTCTAATAATGGAACTGGGCAGATCCAAGACACATCCCATGACACTGATACAATAGATGTAATGCAAGAAATCAGTAACAAGGAAACCATATTAGGTTACTTCTCCAATACACACAAAAATTATGTTAACATCACTCAAATTTTTTATATCACTAATAGAAAGGTTAAAACATGAAATCACTCAACAAGACAGAAGGCTACTCATGTCGAGGCACAAACTACTAACAAGAATAATGAATAAAAAACCAAATACATGAAATATTTGAAACCAAAATTTTCACCTATAGTGTATGGCCACAGCCTTAAACATTGAAAAATATTGAATTAATTTAATAATTCACATTGACGTTATTTTGATGTTCATATAATTTGATAATTAGGTCATATATTATAAATAACAACTTGATAATTTCAAGTAGACACATTTATTCAATATCCAATTATTCAAAAACCAAAAACACTAAACAAATCAAACATTCCTAGTTTCATGTTTTAGACAACAATAATTTTCAATGATCCCATCCATGACCCTATTCTTCTTTAATTCATGTGATAAAACATTCAAAACATCGGATGAACATAAAAATATTTCGTAAGGGATACATAAATAAGGAAAACAATTATTTTTAAAAATAAACATTTAAACCATGAATAATTTTTCATAATTCAATACTTTTAATGATAAAAGAAGGAAAAAAATTTATTGAATATAATCTCATTTGATACCCATCTTATATAACCAAAATAATACAATAAAACCCATAGAACACAATAAATAGTATAAAACATTAACACGGGACATAAACATATATAAATAGAATAAACATATGGTTGACTTCCACATATATCACTAAATGGAAAATCCATATGACTAATTTCCATACCCAATCCATTGGAGGTTATAACTTAACCACTCATCATTGGTTTATCACAAAACCAACCGTCATTTTGTTTATAATGTAAACACCCGTTAAATGTCCAAGTAACATTATATAATGAGAACACATAAATATTGAATTTATAAACATTTCACTAATAAAATTTCATTTTCAACCAAAAGTAATAATTTAATTATATTTTTATAATTAATCCTTTTCATAAACCATTTTCAATACGAAAACACCTAAAAAGGGAGTAAGGGGTTTGTTTTCCTTATAAAAACTTCATGGCTTATAGAAAAAGCCAAATAATGATTACAGCGATGGAGAGGTCATTGTCACCACAAATATTTCAAACATTAATTTACATTTAGTAAAACCATTAATATAAAAAGTATCTCTTTTGAATAAAAGTAAAAATCCATGGGGATAATTATACACCGTGTTAAAGAAGGAGTTGTATATTATCAAAACATGCCTCAATGAAAAGAGATTGAGACAGAGTCCCTTACAATGACCAGTTTGGAAATAAAATAGATAGATTTTGTGTATTCCCTATACATAAACATAAATAAATTATAAATAAAATATATTATATAAAAATTATTATCACACATAATCATGTCATGACCTAATAAATAAGTTGAATTTCAACCCAGTGAATAGAAATTGGGTTAAGAAGTTCCACTACCTCATGTTTGACGTGACTCGTTCATTCTATGATTTCATGTATAAATAACCTAAATTAATTTATACATTCGTAATAACAATTTTCATGATTAAAATTAATTTTATATCACTTATTACATAATTATAAAAATTACATAATAATTTATGTTAATATCGCTCGTTTTGTCGATATTCGGTACTTGAGTCACAAATGGTCATTTTATATTTACAATTTGTCCATGTTTTCATAAGTACATATTCTCCCAAATATTTTTCATATATAAATCACATATATCTAGTATATAGGTAATTATAATATTCCATAACATTTTAGATAATAATGAAATGCACTATTCATGTATATGGTAAGCTGTTAGTACGCAAGAATGCTACTTTCATTTCTATTTTATTTTTAATTGAATGAAAACAAAATAATTCTGATGTATACTATAATTAAATTATAATATAATATTTTATATATGATACATAAGTTCATTAACTCAATATTTTATACATTCTAGTTAAGTATTGAACCAGTATTTTTAATTCCAGGGGAGCTGTAGTACGTACATACTTAAATGAAATTATCGTATTTATACAACATGGAAAGCATAACTTTATATCTTAAATGATATTTATAGAATAATAGGGATAAAATAAATATAATATAATTCATTTATAATTATAGGTACATCATAATGGCTACCATAAGAGGTGGTAGGAGATGATTGAACAATCATGGTTTCGTGAGGCAGTAGTTCGATATCCACAGAAAAATTATGTTCTATACCCATTTAATGAAGGTGTGTGTATGTGTAGTTAGGATAATTCCTAAAAAACATAGTATATTTTGGGTACTAGTATCATTATGTAAAAAAAATAAGATCCTAGGGAGTGTAAAAGAAAAAATAATGGAGAGGATCTTGAGAGAAGATATTACCAAAATTATTGTAACTTCTTTTGAGTTGAGAAAATGGGATTCCTTAAATTTGATTTCTCCCTAGTTAAAGGATTATAGGAGGAAGAGAGGGATTTTAGAATCTTATTTGATCAGATTTTAGACTAGACATGGGGCTTGAGAGAATTGAGTAATGGTTAAAGTTGATGGCCTTTTATACAGGGGGGCATTAAGAATGTTTGAGTGTATTATTTTACAATAAAATAATTTTCGACTTCAAAAGGTCCATAACAAATTAAATTAAAAGATTACATGTATATTTTTCTAAATATTCTCAAAATAAATGTTTTAGAAATTTTTTGATGTCATATTTAACCATATCATTTTTCATTAACCCTCGGCTAACTAATTTATCACTTTTCATGTCTTATGGTATATTCATACTATAAGGTAAAATATAGTTACTATAAAATTACAATCGATCCAAAAGATCTTATTTAAGGAAATTTTAAACCTTATATATGTCATTTCATTAAATAATATATTTTTAGGATTATTATATAATGTCAATTTATATACTATTCATATCATGCTTTTTTTAGAAATCCATAAATATATTATTTCTAAAACCCTTCATTAATTTAATTATAAAAAATTCATATGCATAGTTAAAATTTGTGTACAACATAAATAGTTTCAAAAAAATTATTTTATGATTTATAATCTCATTTATTTGAATCATTCAGTATTGAGGTAATCACTACATCACCATTGTGTCAAAAATAATTTCATTTTATATTCTGAAAATATTATACATAAAATACCCTGATAGATGAAATAGATTTATATTTATAATTACTATTTATAGTCTAAAATTTAACTGATATAACCACATATAATTTATTTACTAAATGATACATGTTGTGGTTTTATTTTCCTTAACTTTCAAGTAAAAATAGTAAATGAACGCCATTTTCATAAAAAAGTGTATCCATGAGGTCATACAATCAACCATAGGATTCCCATGGTTGGACATATCATATAAAATTGTTTTAGATCATGTGTTAGGGTAATTTAAAATTATTATAAAATTAATTTTACCCATATTTACAAAATTTACCATTTAACCATGGTAAATAAAATATATACAGATATTATTATTTATAATGTCTAAAAATTATAGTTACCTTTTTACACAATTTGGACCTCGTGATTCCAAATATTGAATAAATTTTTTAAATTTCAAAACACAATATTTTTAGAAAATAATTTAAAACTAATTCCTATTCTCAAAACTTAAAAGATTGTTTTTAAGAAGTAAAAACATCCAAAAATTTGACAGCGTTTATATAAATGGTCAAATTTAAATTACATCCAATGAAAAAAATTGGATTAAATGATAAAAATAAAATATAATTAAAATCTGAAACGAAATAAAATTATAATCCAACTATTTAAACAAATTATATTAAACCGAATTTTTAAATTTAAATAATGTAATTATCACTATTCATTTAAAAATGAACTTTAGCAGAAAAATACCAAAACATAATCCAAATTAATTTTTAATGTTATTCTTATAAAGAATATGTTTATTTATCAAATAATAATTATATAGGTTTCTAAAATAGATTAAAAAATGGTTTTCCATCAAAAGGTGATAAAACTATATTTTTTGAAAAATACATCTTTTATTTGAAAAAATGAATCTATTTATATATAATATATAAAAAACATATAAGATGAAATAAAAAATAAATTAAATATTAATAATATATTTTTAATAAATAAATATCTATAATAGGTGATATGAAAGTAAATTTATTCTCATTTAAATAGGTTTTCAAAATAACATCCTCTATATTCAATTGATTTTTTCTTTCCATTTATAATAAACTCAGTAACTAATGAATCATCATTTAATCACACATAAACCATATTTTAAATTTATGTTGACACTTATAACTCGTAAAATAATAACGGATAGCCATTAACAACAATTTAATATAATATTATCTTTATTGTAATATTTTTTCTATATAACTAAATGTTGTATGCAAAGTAATATTTCAGAGAAGATCATTGTTGGGTGTCGAGTGAGCTATCAGAAAAAGAATTCCCTTAAAAAAACAATTAATATATCATTCACATTTATCAATATAAATAAAAAATTATTACTCTATAAATACCAGGGTCATTACATCATTCAACATTTTTGAAATTGTGTCCTTACAATTTTAATATTGGGCTTAGTTACTTCATTGAATGTCCCATATCAGAAAAAGAGTCAATAAAACTATTAATTTAATTTAAAGATAAAATATTTCAAATTCCAACCAAGATAACTCATTCTGGGATTATGTGTATGAAAATAGGGATATGGAAGAGAAATTAACCATCATATTCTGATTGAGAGTGATATAAAACCTAACTAAGAGAATGTCAACCCCATGAAAATTGAAAATCTGTGATGGGTTAAATAGTCTTTGATATCCCAGTAGGAAATTTAAATGGACAAAATTTTTGTTTTATGTTACATTTATTAATGTTAGGAATATATTATTGATATTGAATAAGAACTTTAGGAAACATACATATATGTTATATAGACATTCATTTTGTTTCTAAATTTCTACCAAAAACTATTCTTTTCTCCAAATGATGACTGTTGAACCTGACTTAGTCACATAAAAAGCGCTTGAATCAACATATAGATAATAAAATAATGTAAAAAAGCTGAAAAATATATTAACCAAAACCAAAATGGTTATTATAATATCAGATAATCCCCTAAATAAATAATCATTTATAAAACAAAATATTACTCTAAATCACCAAAATAAAATAAACAATATCCAATTCTCAACAAAGTAAATTAATAAAAAAAATTGTCTGTAAAATTATTTAATATTATAAAAATTGATATTGATACCCAAACTCAAAAAATATTAATCTCATTGTATTCAACAAAAATATTAAATTTTTTCTCCAAATAGCATCGACTACTATTAATGTCTCCTACAAAAAAGTAATTAACTTAATAAAAAATTCTCCAGGACAGGTTAATCATTTACAAAAATAAAAACAATTTCTATATGTCCTCATTAAAAACAAATATTCTTCCAAAATAAATTCCCACCATTACTCCTCAATTTAAATCCCATTATATTCTCTTTTCCTTAGGCATATAGTGTTCCCCAAAAGAGACAATGTCTTCCAAAATAACCTTTATCACATAATCAACAATAATTTTCCTATAATCTGGATACCATTGGATAAAACATATATTTCCAAAATTACCTTATTATGATCCTTAAAATAGTTTATCTGAAATGAATTTGTCATACTAATTAGGGAAATCACGTAGGACATTGGTATGTGATATTCCATTGTTACCTTTTGATTGAGGGGTCGATTCCAATAGCCATGTCGGGTGGGACGAGTTGTCCTCCATCCTATGGGTTTAACATTTTTATAAAACCATATCATTCTTATAGGATTAAAAAAAATGATAATTTACTAAAAAATAACTATAACATATTTTATCCTCAATGTTATCAAATACCTTTCATTTTTCATCCCAAAATATATTAACCATTTATCAACTCAAAAGGAAAAGATCGTATAAACCCCCTAATGTTATGCATTATGTACATAGATGAAAAGATAATTCTTCCATGAATAAAATTTTTATATAGAACACATTAGGTTTACACATACCAGAATAATGTCTTCCATGATAATCCCATCTAAAAAATAGCCTTAATACTTCTTCCGCATTTCATAATCCTAAAATCTACCATAACTATTTAATCTCTTATATGTAGAATTCTTATTCATGCAATGTTCTTCATGATGCATTGACCATTATTTTCAAATATATTCCATAATAATTTTACCAACAAAAAATCATGATTCATTTCCTATGATTCAATAATGTTAAAACATATTCAAGGAAATAAATCCTACCTTTTATTGGCCATTGTTCGTTTCCACATCCTCAAAAGGAATGGCATTAGATATTGGTAAACATATATTTGTATAGTCATGCCGAACCAATTCCCAAATAGTCTTCATAATTAATATATTTTTATAATTTCCATGCGCAACACATTTAAAACAGTCAATTGATCCCTCAGAAAAAACATCACTCCCTTTTATAGAGATAAATATATGATACAATTTTCCATGGAAAGTTCTTGTGTAATGGCCTTCATAACCACATATATATAATCTTCCCTTCCCTTATAATATTTTCCCAAGGTGTTTCATTCCACATCGAGGACACATATGGTTTTTTAATATACTTTCCTTTATGATTATTACCTGAACATCTGTAGTGATTTGATTCTCAAATATACGATTACTTTTAAAAATTACCATGGTTTAGTTGGTCAATAATTACTCTAGATAGTTGGTTTCTAATAACCAAAAGGGGTCTCATTTCATCTCCCATTTCATTTGGTTTATTATTCAGAAGACTAACACAGTTTTATATATATCCATTATTACTTTTGTGCCTATTATATCCAACAATTTACTAAAACTAAAAAGATCGGTGTGTGTATATCAATAAAATCATAATATAATATTCTATTAGGAGGGTAAAAATATAACATACTTATTCATGTTATCTTAAAATCATTCAATTTTTCTAAAATAACTATGGATTTTTCTTAAATGCGAACCATTATTGTTATGTCAATTATGATAAAATAACACACTAATATATATTGTTGTTAAAGACGAACTCAGATACCAACTATAAGGCCCTATCCATAAATATTACACAATCTTCAATTAATTTAATTATACAAATTGAGTATCTTTAGAGGTTTAGAACATTATGAAATTAGTTTATACATTATACATAACATGGTTAATATTACAAGTAGACACATCTACAAACTATCCAATTTTTAATAAAACAAAAACTCTTAAAAAAGAAACAACTATCGTTTCATGTTTTATAAATCGTGACTTTCCCATGATCACATCCATGACCCTATTCATCTTTATGTCCTATGAAAAATATTTCAATACTTGGGATGAGCATAATAATATCAATAAGTGATAAAGAAAAAACAAAAAACATTTATTTTTTCATAAAAAACATGTAACTAATGAATATATTATCATAAATTAATACATTTTACCTTAAAGAAGTATCAAGAACACTTCACATAATATAATCTCATTGATTAACCTTATTTTTTTAACCAAAATATAACTATAAAATACATAGAAATAAACATATAGTATATAAAGGTAACTTGGGACATAAGCATACATAAATTGAATAACAATATGGTCAAAATACACAGATATCTCTAAATGGAATATCCATATGGACGACTTCCGAACCAAATGAATTTAAGGTTATAACATAACCACTAGTCCATTGTTCATCATGGAAACACCCATAATTTGGATTATCATGTTACCACCTATCAAATGTATAAGTACGATTATATAATCACAACACCTAAAATATTAGAAATATCAAATTTTCACATATAAAATTCCATTTTCTAAAATAATTAATAATTTAAAGAAATTTAAATAATTGATCCATTTCAAAATCCAATTTCAATACGAAAACTCCAAAAAAATGGAATAAGGGATATATTTTCCTTTTAATAAAATTAAGGCATTTTGAGTAATCCAAATGTCAATTACAATGGTCCAGATGTAATGGTCACCAAAAATGATAAAAACAATCCTTCTATCATTCAAAAAAATGATTCATATAAAATTTATTCCTTTTAATGAATGTAAAATTCAAATGATTATATTATACACCGTGTAAAATAAGGTGTTGTATATTATCAAAACATTACTCAATTAGAAGAGATTGATACGAAGTCCATTACAAATATCATTTAATAAATAAAATAGACCAATTATGTTTATTAACTATAATTACAATTAATTAATTTAAAAATACAATATTGGATATCAAAATCGATATCTCAAATAATTATAGCATGACATAATCATGATGTTGAAGTTTAACCCAAAGAACAAAAATTGGGATAAGAAGTTCCCTTCGCTCATGTTGGACTTGAATCGTTCATTGAATAATATAATCAAAAATTAAAATACGTTCATTTATATTTTATTTAAAACCATTTTCAAAATTATTATTCCTCTTATATCACTTATTACCATGTTATAAAAATTTCCTAACAATTTAAGTTAATAGCGGCCATTTTGTTGATATTGTGTACTTGAGTCAAAAATGATCTTTTTATAATTAAAATTTTTCCATGTGGTCAAAATTACATTATATTTAGATTATTATTCATATATAAATCATATATATCCATTATTTATGTATTTATAATATTCCTTATCATTTGGATTTAAAAAATTAAATTCACCTTTCATGGAGATGGTAGACCGCATGTAAGCATTAACCTACTTTCTTTTATTTTTCATATTTTATGGAATGAAAAAATAATGATAAATATTTACATTATAATTATAGTATAATATCATATTCTCAATATGTAACATATGTTCAGTAAGACCAACCATTCTACATTCCATGTAAGGCATGAATGAGTCACTAAACAAAGAGGCGGCGGTAGTCTGCTCATCTAAAAAAGAAATTATCAAATTTATACAACTTGAAAAGAATAAAGATATGTTATAAATGAAAATTAAAAACGGATATAGTTTAAATATATATCATATATAAATATGGTTCCCTCATAATGGACACTATATGTGGTGGTAGTAGAAGAGTGAACAATTATCATTTTGTGAGGCAGTGGTTTACCTTCCATAGAAACATTATGTTCTATACACATTATACAGTGGTGTGTGTAAGTGTAGTTCAAATAAATCTAAAAAACACAAATATATTGAGGATAAATGTGTTTTTATAAAAAAAATATTAACAGCATAAGGAGTTCAAGTGAAAAAATAATTGAAAGGAACAGAGAGAAGACATTACCTCAAATCAGGTATCTTCTTTGGATTTTTTCAAAGGGATTTCTAGAATTTAAATTTTTTTATTTAAATGATTATTGGAGGATGAGAGGGATTTTTTTAACTTAATTTACCTGAGGATGAAGATCCATGGGGCTTGGGAAATGTTAGTTAGATTTATAGGTGACATCCTTTAATAAGTAGGAGGAGGGGTTCTTTAGGAATGCTTGAATATATTATTTTATTATAAATTGAGTTTCGGTTTTAAAAGTTATATAACTCTTAAATTCGATGATAATATGACTATTGTTCAAAATAAACTCAACCAAATTGTTTTAGACATGTTTTGTTTTCATATTTAACCATACCATTTAGCTTTAACCCTTAGTTAACTAATTTAACTCTTAACATATCTTCTTTTATATTCATACTATATGGTTAATATAGTTACCATAAAATCTCAATCGAACCAAAAGTGGTTTATTAATTATATATTCATCCTTATTTAATTCATTTTGTCTAGGAATATTTTTATGGATTATAATATCATTTAATAAAATAATAGTTGTTTCAAAAACTCATTTATGTCAATTTATGTAATATTCATGTCATGACATTTAAAAAAATCCATAGAAAACTGAATATTTCAAAAAATAATTCATTAATTCAAATATAAAATGTCATAATATTCCCTAAAATTCATGGATAGAAAAATTTTATACAAGATATATTTATTTTATGAATTATAATCTCATTTATTTAAATCATTCATTAATAAGGTAATCACTACATAACCATTGAGTCATTAATAAATTGATTTATTAAATCTCAAAAATATTTAAATAAAATTACAATATGTAAGAAATCATTGTAGAATTATAATTACTATTTATAGTTTTTTCCTCTGTAATTGGGGATGACCTGGCTGATTTATGGTTCAAACATTCCAAGAATTTTCTAAAGGGGTTGTTCATAGAACCAGAAACATCTAATGATTCTATATCCAATTGGAACTACTTTCCAAAGGTAGCTACTCACTAGTTATGGACGAATGAGGCTTAATAATTTTCATTGGTCGAGGGGATGGGTGGTGGGACTCATCACTCCTTTTTTGGGGGAATTATTTTATACTCCGGGACTCTCTTTATAGATATATGTTATGTTCATGAATCTTTATTATATTACCAGGTATGAAAATGAGATGTTCCTTTAGATCTGACAAACAATAATTAGTGTGAATAAAATTTAGAGAATATTTTATATGTATTTGAGGTTTTTCATCGATAGAGAATCATCTGTATTTGATAGATATTCTTGGTCAATGGTATATTTTGACACGTTATATAGAAATCTCTTGGTCATTATGATAACCATACTAGTTTTAAAGCCACTTAGTGGGGCACTTGATGTTTATTTTCATTCAGAAGGACATATATTATTTCAAAGTTGGGATCATACCTGCAGATGGGATACCTATGTATCCTTTGTTTTAGAAAAGAAATCAGAACCCATGTAGTTCGAGTTAAGAAGTACGAGGTATATGCATGATTTATAGCTCAAAGAAAGATGTTATAATTACTTTTACTCTCTATGCTCAGGTGAGTCATACTTGGTGTGATAAACACAAGGTATTGGTAAAACCAGACAATTGTGCCATTAAAGATTCAATTATAAGAAATGATGTTGGGCTTATGTATGTATGACTGCCCAGATAGATAAATTTTATGATTTACTTTAGGGAAGTAACCTGAGAACAAGGTCTATAAAGGTATATGTGCTTTATGGGGATTTGGATACTCTATCTAGGGGAATACTCATGAAGAACATTCCAAAATTATGTGGGGGATTATTATTAGGTTTTACTCCAGAGAAGGAAGCACAAATAAAAAGTAAATTAAGATTGGTCAAAGGAAATTATGACTGGGGATTACTCCTGAAAAGGAGGCCCAGTTTAAAAGAATTTGGAATTTGGGGATTACTCCTAAGGAGGATGCCCATATTTGGGAACATTATGTATGTTACCTAATCCTTAAAAGGTTTCCCAAGTTAAGGAAATTATGTTTGGGGAATACTTATGAAGAGGATGCCCAGATTTGGGAAATTATTACTGGGGCATACTCCTAAGGAGGATGCCCAGGTTAAGAAGACATGAGACATAAGACTTATTCCTGAGAAGTAGGCCTAGGTTAAGGGGATTTCGGATTTGGGGCTTCATACTAAGGCGGATTTCCAAATCATGGAACTATACTGGTGATTACACCCGAAAAGGAACCATAGTTTAGGAAATTATGAATGGTGCTTATTCCTGAAAAGGTGGCCCGAGTTAGGGGACATAGGGCTTACTGCTGAGGAGGATTCCCAAATTAATAGAACTTTTATTGGGGATTACTCTTGAAAAGGAGGCCTAAATTAAGGATTCTCTCATATGAAAGGATGAGTTTGAATGAATGAAATCTCTAACCTTAGTGACAGAAATATATGTAAATAACTATGTTTTGAGAGATGTTCCATAGAATTCCTTTCAGATAAGGAAGCCAAAAAGGGATCCATGCCAAAAGAAATGGAATTAAATAGGGTTTCAAAGACTGGATCTTGAATTTGAGAGGTGGATAGGCATAAGAGAGGTGAAATAGGTTGGAGAGGCACCCAAAAAAGAGGGGCGTGCAAGTCCTACGTGGGCGTGAATGTCCTAGCCGCACTGGACTACCTGCACGACACATGGGTACTTGTGCGGCGGTCCTCCCTTAATGTAATACTTGGGAGAGACATGGCTCGTGAATTTAGTATTATCCATAGGGGCTTTTAGAAGGGTGGCGTGCAACTTCTATTGAAGGGTTAATGCGGCGCACAAGTGTGGCCAATTCACTTAAGGGTTGGCCACTTAGGTGTGCAAGTGTGGATGAGTTTCAACAGTTAGGTCTTGTTTCCCCTATTTATAACTTCCATTCTAGGTATGATATTACCTTATATGTGTTTAGAAGACTTCCAGAAGAGACTTGGGTGACCAGATCTCAAATATGAGTTTTGGAATTTTGTCGTCCTGAAATGGGGGGTCCACCATGTGTATTTATATGCCAGTGAATACCCTAAGAAAAAAACAATGAGGGCGCGCAAGTCACCTTCGTGACCACTAGGTGGCGCACAAGTATACTTGTGCGACCATGGTGGAACTTGTGTGACCCAAGTGCAAATGAATCTTTGTTCATGCCTTTGCCAATTTTTTATGTTTCTTCAAAAGATGAATCATTTTGGTTTTAAGGTATTTCCATTTTCATTCTTTTAGACTCTTTGAAGGAAAGGAGCATCAACAAAAGTCCCCCCCTCAAATTTGTATCTGAAAGAAATAAGGATGTGACTCTGAGTTAAAGAAGAAAACCACGGAACATGTGGCACACAAGTGTTGAACGCGCAGATGGTAGCACGCAAGTGAGAGTCACACAGGATTTGGCACGCAGGGTTGCGCGCACCGGCATTAGGCTTTCAGGGTTGCCGGATGACCTATATATATGGGGACATTCTCGCGCAAATCACCCGAATTCCAAACATTCGAGATCACACCACGCAAGTTTCCCTTATCGCTCAGGTTATTGTTTTCTGCTGTTTCATTGCTCTCACACTGCTGTAGAGGTAATTGGACATGCCTGGTGATACCGGCATGCCACAACCTGCGTGGTAAAACCATACTTGTGGTCCAATATTAGACTTGCGTGCCTTAATGCCTTAGCCATTTTTTCGAATTTCTTTACAAATTTTATAAAAAATAGACCCATTTAAGAGTTAATTTATTCAACTTTTGTGCATATTCAACGGCATCCAGGAGAATCAGAACGGATGATGAATTGGATAGCAAGAGAATTGATGATATCATGAAAATCATTGGCCACGAAAAATATGATATCTGTGATAGTAATATTCCATATTTGTACATGCACTTGAAGAAGTATCATCTTAACTTTCCACAGAGCATCTACTTTCCTCTTTGTGGCCATGGTCATTTGTAAGAAGTCAACATTCCAGATGAAAATATTTATATTCCCTAGATACAGGTGCACTGTTACTCCTCTATTTCAGTTATGTTGTGCATTAAGAGCAGCAAAAATGGTATGAACGTTCAAATTTTTCTTTCATGCCATTTCCTTGTAGATATGAAAATGGAAAACCATGGGCTGATATGTTTTCCACTGCTGGTTGATGGAGAGAAGACTATCATGACATTAGAAACAATATCTGAAAATATTACTCTCTCCAACTGGATCTTTACATCTAATGCTCAATTCTCAAATCCATATATCCATCTTCTAAGTCTCTTGGACAGAAACCGAGTCACTGTTGGAATAGCAGAAAATTTTCTCAAACCGCACTCACAAACATTCTTTTACAAATGTACCAAGAAGTGATGATATCACTACATCTCTTATTGTATCCAATTGAATGAATGATTTCCAGGTGGTTTCTAATGAAGCTCAGGATTCAGTAAATCAAATGAAGAGTTATGTTGAATGCCTCTTGTAATTATTGAAAATGAGAAGAGACTACAATCTGTGGATGTCCTTCTAACTCTCATGCATCAATGAAAAACACTTTCATCTTCAATAATTTGTACATGCCTTCTTTTTCTACTTGATATTAATTTTACTAAATCCAATGGGCCTAGTAAGCATAGCATTATTATCGCTAGGATTATTATAAATAACCCTACAAACATTGAATCTTTTTATTGCTCAATATTACCTAAAATCATACAAGATGTATTTTTAGTGAGTTTTAGCTTGACTTATGTTCATAGTTCCCTTGTATTTTGTGAGCAGTTTAATGTCAAGCATGTTGGATATAAAAAGTATAATGTTTAAGGTCAAAATATCTTTGACCAAATGGATTAACATTGACTCAATTACTTGATAATTTATTTGAAAACATATTACAATGTTCAAGTTTGAGGGAAAATATGTAAACGATGACCAAATAAATTTTGAATATGAGGAATGATTTTAAAATGGATAAAAGGAATTAGAAGAAGTAGTTACCAAGAATTAAGTTACCACTATTTAACAAACCCGTTAGGGGGTTGAATCATGCAGAGCCACCTAAGGGCATTGGATGCATAGTCAATTAAAATCATCTTTTGGCTGAAAAGTCCGTTATGTAGACTACTTATACAGGGCCGCCTAAGGGCAGGTGCTGCATAGTCAGGAAAAAGAACTCTCAAATATTTGTTTTTCTATTACTAAACAGCCAGTGGATGTTTATGGGGATTTAAATTTTCCAAAGCATAGATTTTTCTATATGGAGAGAGGTACATGAATATGAAGAAGATATTTCAAAACAAGATTGTCTATGAACTGGATGTATGTCACTTATACGAAGTTCTGACCCAAAAGTAGGGAAGGTATATATAAAACAAAGACATGAATACTTTTAGATCATGAAAATGAGTATGGGACAAATATGTTATGGATTGCTATTTTTTTACAGATCCCTATATATTGTTGTTAAGACAACTAAGGACAAATGATGTTTTCCTTCCAAGAATGAAGTTACCATTATTTGAGAAACCCGTTAGGGGGTTTAATTATACAGGGACACCTAAGGTAATTGGCTGCATAGACAAATAATAGAATCCTATGGATGACAGGTCTGTTTTGTAGACTATTTATGCAAAGCCGCCTAAGGGCACGTGCTGCATAGACAAGAAAAAGAACTCTCAGCAATTGAACATTTTGTGACCAGATGTAAGAAAAGGGTTATAGAGATCTGGAATTATTTAGGGTTAGGATTATAAAACATGAAAATGGGTATTGTCCAATGCATGAGAGAGATACACAGATCAATGCTAACCATAATCTTGTTGTGGTTGGGACTTGAATTGAGATGCTGGACTTCACTACGCATCCCATAAGGATGGGAATCAAGCCTAATGTAGCTCTTGAAATACTGTTTAATGTCATATGAGATTAAAGTATAAGAAATCTTAGTTTAGGGTCATAGAACTCGGACCATAATAATGAATACATAGTGTGTGTTTTCACAGGTACTTTTCATCCAGGAGAATGAAAGTAAAATTTGGGGTAAGGCCCAATGACTTGGGGATGGATTAGAGGGATGCTTGAACGTTCTTACATATCCCATAAGGATGGTAATCAAGCGGCACATTGTTCTAGAAATACTCTTTGTACAGATTTGGTTCGTACAACTGAAGGGTGAAGGGGACTTTAGTGCAATGATGGTTTGACCCCAGATAAAAGGTTCAGGTATTGCCATGTATTCACGTAGTCTTTGGAATATAACATGATTGGAGAACATTGTAAATATTAATTCTATCTCAGGTGAGGGTATCAAAGAATGTTGTAGTTTATTGTCGTACAGGAAAAAAGTGTTGTACAGTTTAATGTCTTGTAGCAAGGACAATTGTGAACCAATGTGATGATATTGGTTTTTGTCTTGATCCTTAGAGTGTTTCCTACATACCCAGCAAATAAGGCAAGGATCAAAGTCCGAATTGTTCAATTAAAGAATAAATTAGTGATCGTGTTGTTCCTGGGGACAATGACCTAACAAAATGGTGTTAGAACTTACACATTGTTAGCGACCCATAAAGGGTGTTCTGGTTGATGATTACTCTAAGCTCACATGAGTCATACTCAGTGTGAGAAACAAGAGAGAGCAACAACATTAATGATGCACAGTTTAATTTCATGTAGGACATTATAAGGGACTATATAGTTTAAAGTCTTGTAGTGAAGACTATTGGTGATGCATAGTTATTGTCATGTAGCAGGGACAAAATATGGTTTAATGTCAGGTAGAACTAATTAAGGGACTTTTTTTTGTTTTACGTCATGTAAGACGAATGAGATGTATAGTTTAAAATCATGTAGGAAAAATATAGGAACAAAATTTAACATCATGTTAGACGTAAGGGTGATGTACAGTTTAGCATCATGTAACTAAGATGATGAGTACAATACAGTTTAAAGTCACGTTGGATGGAAGGGGGACTATGCAGTTTAATGTCATGCAGTAAGGACAAAAGAGGAAACAGTTTAACATCATGTTGGACTTGTTAAGGTTTTTATTCATAGTTTAACGTCATGTTGGACGATCGCACAGTTTAACGTCCTGTTGGACGATGGTGCGAACAGTTTAAGGTCATATGATTGGACCATTGATTATGAAGTTTAACGTCTTGCTGGACGTAAGGGACTTCCTTACAGTTTAGAATCATGTAGCTATGACGTCACAGTTTAACTTCATGATGGTTGATGGTGTGAATAGTTTAAGGTCGTATTCATAGACCGGTGATGGTGTAGTTTAACATCTTGCTGGAAGAAAAAGTATTTCTGTTGCACAAAATAATTCTTCAAAAATCCATCATTGGTTGGAGTAGTGATGAGTTTTCTATCCATTGGGATTAAAGAATAATCTTCATTTGAGTAGACCTTATGTATTGAATAAGGTCCTTCCCATTTTGGATCCACCTTGGGAGGTTTCTTTACTCGTATCATTGGAGTTCTGAGAACTAATACCAATTATCCCTAAACGAATGAACGCAGATGAACTTTTTTGTTGACAGCTCATGCTATTAGATTCTAATAGACTTCCATGTGGTGCAGGGTGCACAACCTTTACTCATCTAACCGTTTCAATTCATCCAATCATTTTTGAGAATGTTCATCTGTATATGACTGATTACAAATGGAAACTCTAAGTTAGGGTCATTGAACCCCAATAGGCAAGACTGCTTCTGTTCCATATACCAATGAATATGGAGTTGACCGCATTGCAGTGCGGGTGGTGGTTCGATAAACCCATAAAGAAGGAATGTTTTTATCATTCCATGATTTCTTATCTTTATACAACATATTTTGCAGTATGTTTGAAAGAGCCTTGTTTAAATTTTCTATCTAGAAATTTTCCACTGTATGATACTAAGTTGAATGATTGGATTTGATTTTGTATTCTTGACACAGCTTCCTCACCTCAGATGAACAGAAGTTGGTTCCCTTGTCTGTCAGTATGGAATGAGGGACACCATATATGGAAATGATGGTAGACTTGATGAAGCTAAAAATGCATTTAGAACTGACTTCATTGAGGGGTATCGCCTCTTCCCATTTGGAAAAGAAGTCAGTAACAGTAATAATATACTTGCACTACTTGGTGGTAGCTGAAGGATAAGGTCCCACTACATCCATTCGCTATGTGTAAAATGACCATGTGTATTAAGATTTATAAAGAAACTTTGGGAGTTGATGAATGAAGTTGGAATGTACTTGGAATTAATGACACCTCTTTGTAAAACCAACACAATCTTGTATCATTGAATGCCAAAAATATCCAGGCCTTCAAATTTGATCAGATAGTCTATGTTCGGACTGAAGGTCACCACAAACTCCTGCATGCACTTCTTTCATCACAACCATTGTTTCTTCACCATCAATGCATCTGAAGAGAACTCCATCAAAAAATCTTTTTCGGTGAATTTTTTCTAGTTGATTAGGGTTGTCATAATGTGTAAAATTGACCACAATTCTCTGGACTTTTTCTTTCATAGCTCTATCACGCGGAAGTGTTCAATTTTGAATGTATTCTATAAAAGGTGTTATCCATCCTGTAATATGACCATACAGTTATGGAATCAGACTAATTTCATTGAAATCATCAATTCTGATTTGAAAATATGGTGAAATTGTACGATGGTGGGAAATACTGATGCTTGTCTTGTCCCAATTTGGATCTTCCAGAGCTATGGCTAAATTATACAGTGCATCAGCTTGGGCATTTTGTGATCTCAGGACATAAAAACTGTCAGTTCTGAAGGAAATTCCCCATTTAACTCTCTGACGTAATCATTCCAAGGGATTATCTCTTCTTTTCTAATGTTATAATCCCCATTGAATTGTTTGATTTCCAAGTCTGTAGCACCTTTCTCCTTTAAGTGATTCACATGTTCTTGAAGGGCCAACTCCAATCCTGTGATTAGATCTTGGTATTTTGCTTCATTATTTGTACCTCCACCCAACAATGAGAAGGAATAAGGTGGCACTGCCTTTTCCAGTGAAATATTCACAATTCATAATCCCACTTTGTTGAATTTAGGATCTTACATTTTCCTCCCTGCTGGACTTCTGGAAGCAACATCAATGTACATTTCCCATGTTTGAAGACTCTCTTGAATAAAGAATACTTCCTCATCAAGAAGATCAATATATAAAGATGTATCTTTTACTGAACGGTGTTCAACAAGGAAATCAGCTAGATCATGGCCTTTTATTGCCTTTTGATACACATATTGAATATCAAATTGCTGCAAAATAACTGCCCACCTTTCAGACTTCATGTAGGCATTGGACGACTAAGGATGAATTTGAGCGGGTTATTGTGACATACCAATTGGACCTCGTGATATTGAAAGTGGTGTCTCAAGTTTTGAATTGAAACTATTAATGCTAGGAATCACTTCTCAATATTTGATTATCGGGTTTCTGCTTCATGCATAGTCCGACTGAGATAGTAAAGGTTGTTTTCATTCCCACCATCATTCTTCTGAGCAAGAAGGACATCAAATGATAGCTCTAGAGCTGTCACATAGAGGATAAGTGGTCTTCCTTCAATAGGTGGCATTAAAATTAGTTGACTCAATAGATAATTCATGATAATATCGAATGCTTATTGACATTCTTTAGTCCACTGGTAAGTGACTCCCTTCTTCATCAATTTGGTGAAGGGTAAACTTTTGTCTGCCAAATTGGCAATGAAACACGAAATATAGGCCAAGTTTCCTTGATGTCCTCTCAATTCCTTTAAATTTTGAAGAGGTGACATACAAAAAATTGACTTTTTCTTCTTAGGATCGACCTCAATACCATGATGGCATACAACAAAGCCGAGAAATTTTCCTGAGGTTACCCCAAAAGAACATTTCAAGGGGTTCATCTTCAAAATATGTTTTAGAAGGTTGCAGAATATGATTTCAAAATCACCCATGTTTTTAGAATGTTGATTGAATTTAACCACGAAATAATCCACATAACATTCAGCAGACATCCCTAAAAGGGTTTGAATATTCGATGCATGGAACGCTGATAAGTTGCACCTACATTCTTCAGGACAAAGGGAATTACCTGATAAAAAAACATACCCTGAGGGGCTCTGAAGGATGTAGATTCGTCATCATCTAGAACCATTCAGATTTGATTATATCCATAATATTTATCCATGAGGGAAAGTGTTTTATAGACCAATATTTCATTAATTAACAGTTCTGTAATTTGTACCGGAAAATCATCCTTAGGACAATGCCGATTAAGATCTCCAAAATCAATACAAACACTAATTTTACCATTCTTCTTTTTCACTGGTAAAATATTAGCCAACCGTATGGGATATTGAAATTCTCTTAAGAAGTCATCTTTGATAAGCTTATCCACTTCAGCCTCAATTTTTGAAGCACAAGTTGGGTGTGTTCTTCCAGCGGCTTGTTTGAATCCTCGATGTTCTTCTAGAAAAACAAAATGATGAGTGGAAACATCTGGATGAAACCTTGGTATCTCTGTATAGTTCCAAGATAATATATCTTGATTTTTCATTAAAAAGAAATATACATCTCTTTCTATTCAAGAGTCATGGTCGCACTAATTAAAGTTGGGCGTGAATCTTCTTTTGTACCCAGATTTATTTCCCTGAGTTCATCCACAGGGGTAGATATACCCTCTTCAAATGATGGAGGATAATCCCTAAGATCATCTTCTTCTTCTTCAACATGTGTTATTTCTTCTACTTCTACTTGCATATTAGATGAAGATGCAAAATTTCCATGATTAGAAGAGATGTTAAAATATGAACATCATGAAGAAGAGGCTTCCATTTCTAACCATATTGATGATGAATGGTCATCTTTGTGTAATATATAATAGATAATGGATTGATAATCTACATCACCATTCACCTCTGACATTGCTATAACGTCTTCTGGCCTGATTGGCAAAGTATAGACTTGCTGGATTTCAGAAAATGAAATGGAGACATCTCCATTTGAGCTTTCATCATTTCTTAGTGGATCACCACATTCTCCCATATTGTCTGGCTTGATTTCCATAATTGACATTATGGAAGCTTCCATAAGAGTATTTTGATTTGGGTATATGCTATCACTTTGACTGATAGGCAATACATAATCTGTACTCACATGTGTAAATGGGTTTACTGGAATCTTGTCCAAACCATATGGAGCATTAACATCGGTAATCTCCCTTGTTGTGTGTAATGCCTAGAGATTTTATGAGATATATTGTTTTTAATTTAAAGGATGTATTCTATTATACACTACACCAAGATTATGTTGTACTATACACAACACCTTATTATCTTGCAGTATATTCAACACTATTCTTGGCTTGTGTTACACACAATTTCAAGTCTGTTTTTTGGAAATTATTCTATGCAACATTAAATATAGATTTTGTTTAATATATAAATGAAATATGTTTTGATTATGTTATACACAACACCAAACATAGCTTTCACTACACACAACCCTGACTTGGCTTGCATTACACGCAATCAAGACCATCTTCAATAGCGCGTGTAGTACGCAACACCAGGTTTCACTAAATGAGATATTATTATAATATTATGATGAACTAGCCATTATTAACATAAATACCTCCTTTTTGAAATTTTATTAATTTTATAGTTTGAAATGGGCTTCATTTTTGGATTCGGAAAATCAAAATTTTCCAAGGGTGATTTTTTTTGTATTTTTCTGAAAACATTCTATTTTTGAAGAAATTGAAAATTTACATAAAAAATAATTTTACTGCTTCTATGAGTGGAATTTCAAAATTACGGAAGACACGGTTAATATCAAGGAGTAATATGTGGTTCAATAAGATAAATTTTTTTTTGTGAATAGTAACTTTTTACTTTTTTTACCACGGTTAAAAGTAAATAGGGTAATTAAGGGATAAATGATATTATTATTACCATAAAACATGACCTAATTCTATTTGATAAGTTCTATTCCACAAAAATCTTCCATAGGTAAAAAATATTACCCTTTAGGTCCACTTGTATTAGATTAGGACATTTATTATTATTTTATTTAATGAAATGTTAAAAGAGTTAAAATCAAAGTTTAATAACTAAATCATTTTTAATATAGGGTTAAAAAAAGATAAATTCGACAATAAATATTAATTATAAAGATAAAATTATTCCCTACATAATGGTATGTTATTTATAATTTGTATACATTAAATAATTTAATTTATTTATGACACAATGATGATGCAATAATTACCGTATTAATGAAATATTAACAAAATTGATGTTATAAATACCCAAATAAAAGTAATTTTAGCCTTTTTATGAATTCCAATAATTTTTTAGGTTAATATGACATGTTATTAGTGATTTAATTAACTTTTTTCGAACTAATCATGCTGATATTATTTTCACAAAAAAATCAAGTACCAAATAGTGTCAAAATTGATATAAAATAGTTTTTAAAACTAATATTATGTTATTAATTGTTATTTTATTCCATAAAAACTATGGTTCAGGAAAATGACATTGATAATGATATATATATTAATAATGAACCACTTGGGGTTTTTTTGGCTTGATATAGTATGTTTATTAACCATATAGAGTAAGAAAACAAAAAGACATGGTAAAAGTTAAATTATATAACTTAGAGTTAAATCCAAATGATAAGGATAAAATAGTACCCTAAACTTGTCTAAAACCTATTGGATGAAATGATTTCGACCCATCACCACGTTAGATTATATATAAATCAATTTGGTGTTATTAATAACCGAATATGACTTTATTATAAAATAATATTTTATGTTTTTTCTGAGGTGCCCCTCTCATCCCTTATAATAAGGGAACCCCTTCCCTATTCTCTTCACACCCTTATGAGCCTTGAAGAACGGCCAAACCCTACCAATTACTCTTCTAATTCTCTTTTTTTATATCATAGAGGTTCTGGTCTTCTAAAAAGTCCAACTCTAGTACCATAAGATGAAGTTTAAAGGAGGCGCGTCGAGGAAGAGGTAATCTCTTCTACCGACTCTTTCATGTTTCATTCTTCTTCTACTTCCTCGTCTTTAGCTGTTTCATTATAAATTATTAAAATCGGTATTAATTATATACTGATATTTTATTATAAATATGAAACAACCCTATTTCACCTTCTATCCATCCTACAGAAAACGAAATCACTCCACGTGCGTACGTACAGAATACCGTCACTGCGCAGTGGTTTAATCGATTTCTACAACCACCTTACATGGATGGGTATAATGGTGTAAATAATAACTATATATAATTATTATAACATCATAATTATTCTATGATGTTATATCATCCACTCCAACACCATTCAACAAATATGGGAATGATGTCATCGCTCGTGCGTACGTATGGATTACCGTCTCCACGACGCGTTGAGATTCATTTTCCATTTTAACAATTCAATAATGAATATAAAGTAAATATAATAAGAATTCCTGAAATATATGACATAATAATTCTATAGGATTTATGTATATATATATGTATGTCATCTACTTAATTCCATTCAATTCAATAAGGGAAAGAAAATAGCGTTCATGCGTACGTAAGGCCTACCGTCTCCGTGAAAAATGTATTTCATTTCATTTATCTATATATTATATATATATATACTGAATATATCTAATATATAAATAATGATTTACATTCTGGAAGTAATTAAATCATGATATAAGTAATAATAATATCAAGAACAACAAGTCCAAACACGTATGATAAATAAAACGATTTTACCCAAAACGCCACTTTAATATGGAAATTACAAAAGAACGGGTAATATAAAGACATAAGTGAACCATATATGTTATCATAACTGTGAGAATGAGTCAGTAATAAGTCAATGACATAATTTATATCATTATACTAATGTTTTGGATACGTTCAATTCATATTGAACCTAGGGTAAGTGATTATTTTCCAATCTCATTTTTATCTGAGATTGCTTATATGTAAGTCTTTACTGGGGTTATATTTTTCATCCATGTCCATAAAGTTTTGTTCATAAAGTGTTTAATACTCTTCCATGTATATTTAATGTCATTTTTACCATTAATTAACTTTTAATTTGTGTTATGGTTTTAATCTTACTCTTGTTTACCATACGTTGTACTTTTTTACTTTTCTGACAAAAGTACAAGGAGAATGTTTTTTAACTAATATGGCATGAATGGATTTTTACGGTTTCATAACACCTCAATTTTAGGAAGCTTCCTCTAAAGGGTTTCATCACTATTTTCATCAAAATCATTTTCCTTTAAAATTGCATGGCATTTTCTAAAAAGAAAATGATTTTGTAAAAGAAAGGAAATTTTCTTCAAGAGTTAATTTCAAGTGTTTTATCAAAACCAATTTCCATATAAGATGGAATTATTTAATATGCATATCTTTCAAGTATAATGTCTCTATGATTTGAACTGTGTCAATTTTATTATGATGAAATTATATCCATTTTTTTGTATGGATTATGTTATGCTGGGATGATGTTTATAAATCCCATTTTATTTTTTGGGTAATGATGATTGATTTATGTTCATGTTGTGAAACACATAAGAATGATTTCATTATGAGATGGGTGGGACCTATATCTCCCTACAATGCATTGGGTAAAGAATTATATCTCATGGGATAGAAATGGCTGGAATGGAAAGTTAATCAGGTTCAGTGATACAGGACTGGAATGAGGATTCAACTCGATTCCAAAAGGTACTTTTTCCACTAAGATGGTTTTGGCAGAAATTCCTTGGCTACTATGTAAATCATAACATGTGATTAATGGTTTACAGAATGACATGTTTTATTCCCATTCTATTTTACCATGATTATTGTTTATTTATGATCTATGCCATATGTACTACTATGTTTTATATCATTGCTCATGATTTTGATGTTTAGATATTTTGTTCATGTTTTGAAGTTCAAATGTATATGGTTTGTTTTATTTACTCCATGAATACCCTTATAGAGCATTTGAGATTACCCTTTATATGTTTTCTTTTCCCCAGGATATAATGAAATGTTTTAGGTAAGAAAAAAAGGATGACCTTTATTGGAGATTTTGATGATCTTTCACCAAGATTAGTAGATTATATTCTTAGTTTCCAAAGACACTAAAATATTACGGTCCTATGGGGTCGGTTATTGTTATGTATTAGATTTTCCACAAAATTAATGTAATGTCTATGTGCGTCATGCTTTGGGCCTCTATAGTTTGTATCATAGGAATGGTTTAGTTAACGTTTGGAAAATAGGACGATAAATGTTTAGTGAGATCCCTATAGATATTAATATGGTATGTCTAGGGATGTCTCTAAGGATAAGTATAAGTATAGGTTATAGTCCTAGAAATATAGAAACAATATTAGAATTAAAATTAATATTTTATATATTTAAGGTACTCCACCTTGATTATGATTTTTGCCTCTCACACTATTCTTTTTTGGTTTTAGAAAATGGATGGAAATAGGTAGATTCACGATAATAGAGGATATGATGAAGAATGTATGATATTATTCATGAGAAACCAAATGAAATGGTATTTGGAAATCCAAACATCATTATTATGCCTAATCAGAATTCTTATAATATGATCAATAATCTCAACTTTGGTAAGTATCCAGACTCATCTAATAAGAGAAAGACAGAGTTTCATGATGATCATAGAGGAAAAAAAGTTTAATTTCCCTCATGTAAATCATGTGGGAAGAGGCATTTGGGAGAAAGTTTCAAAGGAACTAGAAGATGCTTTGGGTGTGGAAAATAAGGACAACAAGCCAGTAAGTGCAAAGGAAAAGGATTAGTTAACACCATGGACAAGGATAATGGTATTTCTATGACATCAACAATTATTAAATGTTTTCTATGTGAAATGGGTGGTAATTATGACAACCAATGCCCTATGGGAAAGTCTAATGGAGATAATCAGCATGGTCTTATTGATAGAATTTATGTTGACGATGATGATGAGACTACAAATGATATGTGACTACAAATGATATGTGAGATGAAATAATTGTTGAATCTCAGTCAATTGTTGAAGAAGGTTGTGGAATGATTTATGTTTATCATGATTTATGTTGTATAGGTAATGGTACTATGGAATAAACACACATCTAAGGATTGTAACAATATTGTTTTTCATAAATTGTTTGAAAGTATACGTTGAATGGTACCTGTAACCATGAGAGGTTATTCACATATTTTTGGAAAGTACATTATATGCGCATAATGAAGGGATAAGAAGATAATGAGATGTTTGATAGTATTCATGAGCTCGTGACTGATATAAGGACGATGTGATATTATGGACTGTGTATAGATAATTTTTGGGATTTTGGTTTTTGTAAAGAGTTAACATTTGACATCATTCATGTCTTCACTAAGGTTCAATGGGTATTCATTTTTCATGAGAATACAAGATTAAGGTATTCAGATGTTTGTAATTTGACCAACAAGATATATCATATGATATATGGGGGATAAATGATGGTATACACATGTTTCATAGATGGAAATTCTAGTAACTTTTTTCTTTATACTATGAGCATAGATCGAAGTATTTTAGATAAGACAAAAGATTGGAATTAATTTTTTTTAAATAAGTTTGTATTGTTTAAGGATAAAATTTTTCAATATTATAGTTGGAATGTAATAATAATTTAGTTTTAGAAAAAGGGATAACATGTAGGACAAGCTACAACCCGTCGCGTCAGACATGGTTGCGGGAATCGAACCCACAAACGAAGTGCGACATGAATTTATCACCTCCCACTGGTCTACAGGAAGTCCCTGGTTAGTAAAAACTAGTTTTTTTTCTTTGGAAGTATGATATATGAATTACAAGTCCATTTTAGTAACCATATATGATTAATTTCTCTATAGATGGTCTTATGACTTTTTGATAACTTTTTCTATATTTTTTTGAGACCGATGGAATGACCTATCATTCTATCACTTGATCTTCTAACACTTCATGAATGAAAAATTCAACTTCATTTCATTAATAGATGAAGTGGAAATTGTCCAAGGAACAACCAACGGTGAGATTGTACCAAAATCAAGAAAGTATTTCATCTAATTCCAATTTCCTAAACATATGGAAATGATCTTGAAAACCAAAAATGTTTCCTAGTGCTCATATATCTGATGAATTAGATGGTACCTTATATCATCACAAATTAATGGATTTCTGATTGTTGGCATTTTCATTTCCATGTCCTCTACCACTCTTCATTAGAAGATGATGGTTATATTTCTCTTACATATCCATATTTTCTTCTATGTTGTCCTATGTGGAAACCCAGTGCTGAGTATCTTTGGGTGACTGTTATGATTCTAACATCCCATATTAAAATGATGTGTTATTATTCCTTTTTATGATGTGGGTTTCTAGGAAAGAATCTTTCAAGTAGTAAACCATTTATAACCCCGACGAATTTCGAGGGAGAAATTCATTTTAAAGGGGGTAGAATGTAACCGACCGGGATTTTATGAGATATAATATTAATAATTTCTTTGATGTCTTCTATTATACACTACACCAAGATTAGGTTTTACTATACGCAACACCGTATTAGCTTGCAATATTTTCAACACTATTCTTGCCTCGGGTTACACACAATTTTTAGTTTGTTTTGTGGAAATTATTCTACGCAACATTAAATATATATTTTGTTTAATGTATAAATGAAATATGTTTTGATTATGTTATACGAAACACCAAACGGAGCATTTACTACACATATCCCAGACTTGGCTTGCCTTACATGCAAGCAAGACCTTCTTCGATAGCTTGTGTAGTACGCAATACCATGTTTCACTAAAAAAGATATTATTATAATATTATTATGAACTAGCTGTTATGAATAGTAATACCCATTTTTTTAAATTTTATAAATTTTATCATTCGAAATGGTCTTCATTATTGGATTTGGAATATCAAAATAAGCTTACGGTGAATTATTGGTATTTTTATGAACACTTTCTATTTTTGATGAATAGTGAATACACTAGGTTACTATTTAAAAAATGACTTTTTATTTAAATAATTATTTATTTTAATTTAATTTATTTTAGGTCAAAATTGATATATAATACCAATATAAGTTCAATGTAATTCATTGGTGTCATTTTATAATAATTTTAGAGATATAAAAATTTTATTGAACATTTCACTGTCTTTTACCCACCTCCTAGGAGAATTTTAAAATTTACATAAAACATAATTTTACCACTTCTCTGAGTGGAATTTCAAAAATCTGAGAGACACGGTTAACATCAAAAAATAAAATGTGGTTAAATAAGATAAAAATTATATTTGATGAATAATAAATTTTTACTTTTTTTCCACGGTTAAAGTAAAATAGGGTAATTAAGGGTAAAAATGATATTATTATTACCGTAATAGATGTATTAATTCGATTTTATAAGGGTAATTTGACCCAAAAAAAACATAGGGATAAATTATAACCCTTTATGTCTAATTGGATTAGATTAGGACATATATTATTATTTTATTTAGAGAAGAGTTAAAAGAGTTAAAATCAATGTTTAATAACTAAAACATTTTTAATATAAGATTATACATAAGATAAATTACACTATAAATATTAATTAGAAATATAAAATAATTCCATACATAATTGTATTTTATTTATAATTTTTTGACATTATATAATTTAATTTATTTTTGACACAATGATGATGTAGTAATTAATTTACTAATGAAATATTAACATAATTGATTTTATAAAAACCCAAATAAAGGAATTTTTCACTTTTTATGAATTACACTAATTTTATAGGTTAATATGATATGTTATTATTTATTTAATTAAATTTTTTCGAACTAATCAAGCTGATATGATTTTTATAAAAAATAATGTACCAAATAGTGTCAAAAGTAACATTAAATTGTTTTTAAAACAAATATTATATTATTAATTGTTATATTATTCCTAAAAATCTATGGCTCATCAAAATGACATAGATACAGATATATATATTAATATGGAATGACTTGGGGTTCTATTGGCTTGTTATAGTATGTTTATTAACTATATAGTGTAAGACAACAAAAAGACACGGTAAAAGTTAAATCATTCAAGTTTCTTTCTTCTTCTACTTCATATTATTTAGTTGTTTCATTATAAAGTAATAACATATGTATTACTTATATACTGATATTTTATTATAAATATGAAACAACCCTATTTCATCTTCTATCCATCCTACAAAAAAACCAAATCACCGCGCGTGCATACGTACAGAATACTATCTCCACTCCGTGGTGTAATCAGTTTTTCCACCACCACCTTACTTGGATGGGTATAATGGTGTAAATAAAAACTATATATAATTATTATAACATCATAATGATTATATGATATTATATCATCCACTCCAATACCATTCAAGAAATATGGTAATGATATCATCAGTCGTGTGTACGTACGGATTACCGTCTCCACGACTCGATGAGATTCATTTTCGATGTTAACAATTAAAGAATGATTATAAAGTATAAAAATTTGGTAATCATGAAATATATGAAAAAATAATTCTACTGGATTTATGTATATATATATATATATATATGTCATCTACATAATTCAATTCAATTCAATTAGGAAAAGAATATAGCATTCATGCGTACGTACAGCCTACTGTCTTCATGAACAATGTATTTCATTTAATTATCTATTATATATATATATACCCTGAATATATATGATATATAAATCCTGATTTAAATTCTGTAAGTAATTAAATCATGATATATTTAATAATAATATCAAGAATAACAAGTCCAAACACGTACGATAAATAAAACGATTTTACCCAAAACATCGCTTTAACGTGGAATTTATAAAAGAACGGGTAAAATAAAGTCATAAGTGAACCATATATGATACCATAAAAATGAATATAATTCATTAATAAGTCAATTAAATTATTTAAATTATTATATAAGAGTTTTGGATATGTTCAAATCATATCGGACCTATGGTAAGGGAAAATTTTGCAATCTCATTTTTATCCGACATTGCTTTTACGTAAGTCATTACTAGGGTTGTATTTTTCATCCATGTACATAAAAGTTTTATCATAAAGTGTTTAATATTATTCTATTTATGTTTAAAGTCATGTTTACCCTTGTTTGACTTTTAATTTGTGTTATCGTTGGAATCTTTCCTTTGTTTACCATATGTGGAACTTTTTGACTTTTCCAAAAAAAGTATGAGGAGAATGTTTTTTATCTTATATGGCATGAACAGATTTTTACTATTGTATAACTCCTCATTTTTATAAATATTCCTCAACAATATTTTATGAATATTTTCAATAAAATATTTTTCTTTTAATATTTCTTGGAATTTTGTAAAATGAAAATGATTTTGAAGAAGAAATGATATTTTCCTCAAGAATTCATTTCAAGTGTTTTATCAAAACCATTTTCCATATAAGATGGAATTATATCACATGTGTATGTTTCAAGTATAATGTCTCTATGATTTAAATGGTTTCACTTTTAATATGCCGAAATGATATCCGTTTTTTATATGGATTATGTTATGATGGGATGATGTTTATGAAACCCATTTTATTCTTTTGGTAATGATGAATGATTTTTGTTCATGTTGTGGCACACATAAGATTGATTTCATTATGAGATGGGTAGGACCTATATCTCCCTCCAATTCACTGGGTAAATATTTATATCTCATGATATAAACATGTATGGAACGAAAAGTTAATTCGGTTCAGTGATACAGGACTGGAACGAGGAGTGAACTCAATTTAGAATGGTACATTGTCCCCTGAGATGGTATTGGCAGTAATGCCTTGGATACTATGGAAATCATAACATGTGATTAATGGTTTCAATAATTACATGTTTTATACCCATGCTATTTTATCATGATTAATTTTTCTTTATAATCTATGCCTTATGTACTTCCATGTTTTATGTCATTGGTCAAGGTTTTGAAGATTAAATATTATTTTAATGTTTTGATGTTCAAATGTATATGGTTTGTTTTTTTATCCATGCTTACCCTTAATGAGTATTTAAGCTCACCATTTATATGTTTTCATTTCCCCAGGATATAAAGAAATGTTTTAGGTAATAAAAAAAGGAAGACCTTTATGGGAGATGTTGAAGACCATTCACCAAGTTTATAATATTATATTCTGAGTTTCCAAAGACACAAAACTATTATGGTGCTTTGGTGTCTATTTTTGTTATGTATTTGATATTCCACAAAAGTAATGTAATATCTATGTACATCAATATTTGGGAATCTACATTGTGTGTTTTTCCTTTCCCTTCATGTGATAGAATTCCGCCTAAATGTATTGAGATTCACATGTCTTGAACATGGAATTATCACTATACAATGTCCCAATTTGACCATTGAAACAATATTTGAGACATTGTTGGTATGATGACAGGACAACCACATGTTGATGTATCCAGGGTCTACCAAGAAAGATGTTTAAGGCTGAATCTTGATCAATAACCATGAAATTTGAATTGGATACCAGATCTCCAAACTGAGTTCTAAGTGTAATCTTGCCCAGTGGATCTTGTTCATTTTTTTCATATCCTTGTAAAATCAATGTTGAAGGAGATAAATCAGAATCTATGAGGCCCAATTGACTATGTTTACGAATGGGGATAAGGTTGACTCCTGAACCATTATGAGTGAAGACTCTTCGGACATCTACACCCTTGACATTTCCAGATAAGTAAAAAGGCCTAATATGTCCATGCATGACATCATCTTTATCTTCATCTGTGAAAGATATAACTACATGGAATTCGGAAGGATTATTTTCTACATTGTAGTCTTCAGCTGTAGTAATTTCAGTTTCAAACTCCTGAGGACTCGACAAAGCCTCGATCAGTTCCACCCGATGATTCTTTTATAAATTCAAAGCATTCAAAATTGATAACATGGCCGGTATTTGGTCCAAGTGTTTCAATAAATCATACTTTTGATCCAAAGTTCTGTGTTTCCCAACAAGAACATGTGGTTTTGCAGGTGCCTTAGAAGTTGATTCTTTGGAAGTTGATTCATCTTGTACCAGGATAGGATTTGGTAATACTCTTAGCATTGGAATATTAGACCGATTAGGCCTATTTACATGCTGACAGGAAGAAGGTGGAACCTCCAACCGATCTTCCAGAATAATTTTGCTAGGACTGAATCTGCCATATGTATAAGAACTTTCTTGTTCTTGTTGAGCGCATTGAATGTTATCCCATGATTTATTTATGCATACACAGTTCTAGTTGGGGTAGAATTTGAATAGTAGCGTCTGAAAGATCCACGTCTTCCGCTATACCCTTATCCTCTAGAACTCCCTCTGATTTCTCTGTTTGATATAGGGAACATAGTCTCATCCAAATCAAAACTGTGACGGGAATATGGATTTGTTAAGTGAATCATGTTAACCAAACCAAAAATCAAATCTTGGTCTGATGAATACTCTGCCTGATTATCCAGTTTAGGATGTTCCATTTGGTGGGACAGTGCCTTTTGTTTCGTCGTAGAGGGAATATAATCTGCCAGATTCAAAGGCAACTTAGGCATTGACACGATTTCATCTTCTTCTGATTGTTTCTCTATCTTTGAATTATGCCTCCATTTTTAGGATTTTCCCTCTGATGAAGAGGGTTTTGCTGTGGAATTCATGGTAGAAGACACACTGGGCTTCTCCAATTGCGTTTGAAAATGGCATGAGTTCAGTTGATAATTTTTCTAACCATCCAAATCATTATATTTTTCCACATTTTTGTTCTTGACTTCTGGTCAATCTTCTTCTTCCTCTAGATCTGTAGCAGTGAAACATTCTACCTGAGATGAAGAACCATTCAGTTTTACTTTTCCCATTTCGAAGATTTTTATAGGAGGTCCATGAAGACAAAACACTCCTCAATGGGATGCCCCAACATTTGATAAAATGGGAAATAGTTAGGATGGTCTTCATCTCCTTTCTTGTTTGGCCTCTTGGGCCTTGGTAAATTAACCAAATTATTTTCCAGAGCTGAAATGAAGTAACGAGGAACTTGTTCATTGGATAAAGACTAATCATTACTCTTTAGATCCTCAAATTACTTCCTTCTTTGATCTCATTGATCATATTGATGAAATGGCCTCTTTTGTTGACACTCAAGAGGTGGAGCCCTTAGAGAATATGGAGGCGTTGAAGTAGAAGCAGGTACATGTTATTATATAATCATAAGTGCAGTAACCTTTGATTTACCCATTCTCTTTCCTAGAGTTGATGGAATTACATGAGCTTTATCGTTGGTCTTTATAAGAGAATCTTCAATCTGTTGAGCGATTGATGTAAGGTCTCGAAACCTTCCTTTGTATTTCACAGAGATCAGGGGTGTGCGTAGCTCATCATAGAAATTTTCCACATGTTTTAGAAACAATTATTCTTGAGGGAGTGCTAAGCTCAGAGAATATTTTAATCCCTTCCAGTGGACAATGAAATCCGAAACCCTTTCATTCTCCCTTTGCTTACAGTTTGAAAGATAAAAACTGCTGTCTTTTGAAAAGTTGATCTGAATTGAAGAAGGAATCATTGGAGGATATCCTCCAATCCAGTAATTGATTGGGATTGCCAGCATGTATACCATACAAAGGCATGACCTTATAATGATTGTACAATACACCTAAGCTTAAGTGCTTCTTTTTGCTAAGGGGTTCCAATCATAGGATTGCAACGAGAAAAAAAATGGTTTAAGTGTGGCTTTGGGTCTCCCAAACCAATAAAGACAGGGAATGTGGTACTTTTAAAATTTGATGGGGGAGGAATTGCATCAACCCATTCAGGGTAATCTCTCTTTTTTGGATGAATTTGAGCATTCTTTCCCTCCATAGCTTCCAACCGAGCTGTTAATGACTCAATATTAGTCAATAACTTTTGAAAAATATCCGATTAAGCATGTACCTGAGTAGGTAAAATAACTGGATCTTGGACATATGTTGTGGTTTGTACTGCAACTGATGGTATCACCACCGATTTTTGTTGCACATGACCCGTAAGATTAGACATGTGAGGGTTCACTGGTAGAAGAGGATATTCTTGATCCATTTTAGTATCTGAAAAAAAATCCCTTGGCTGACTAACTCTAGTACGCTTAGGAGGAAGACTACCCTGATGTAGTTCTGCATTCAATCTCCTCAATTCCTTCATTTCATACTCCTGTTGTGAAAATATTTTCTCTAATGAGAGTGATTGTACTTCTCTTGAGGAAGTGTATGTAACTTGATTCTTTCCTTTCCCCTTATTGGACACCTTTTGAAATGGGGAAGTTGGTTACTTGAAAAATTACAGTGATTCTGGGTAATCCATTGATTTCATGTATGCAGAACTTCTTCATTTGTGTTTGTGAATACAACCTCTTTTTCATGAGTTTCCTCATCTGATCCCACTGAGTGAGCCTCATCTGGGTGATCAGTAACAACGGCATTGATGACATTGATTGATGCATAATGCATTTCATCCATTCTGTCATAATTTTTGAGATATTTTCTACTTCCATGTCCTGGATGAGATATTTCCTTTTGTCTATTTGATCCCTTAGGAACTTCTTGATGAACAATAATTTGGAGGGAATCTACTGATATTTTGGATCTTCATTCCTCTTTTGGATTCTTCACTAATCGAGAGAAGACTAACTTTATCTCAGGGAGATATTAAGGATTCGAAAAAGTCCCCAGTTTTGTGGACTAGGGCGGTTCCTGCTATATTTGATCAACTCATCAAATCCTATTTGTTGATTCTGAGGGTCAAATTAAAATAATCCCCAGTCTGGAAATCTGGGGTGGTTCTTGAGCTGCTATATCTGAGATTTCTTGAAAGATCTCTTGATCATGCACACTTTAGTCCAGAAATTGGCTAGATTCACCATCCTACATTCACTATTATCTCCCAACTCAAATGACCATTGGATGATTTATGACACTTCTATCACTTGATGATGTGCTTGCACCAAATGAGAGGCCTTCCCAATATTCTCCTTTGCTTGAGGCAGGAGTAATTCAACAACTTGTTCTTTATATGCTTGATTTTAAGAAGAACTAGTTGAGGAATGTTCTTGAGAAAGAATTTCATTACAAATAAAGATAATTGGATGTGGCTGGCCAAGTGAAATAACATTTCATGAGACCATTTTCGACGGGCATTGCTGACTGGAGATTATAGTGAAATGTAGTGCTCCATGAACACCCCATCCCCTGATATGAATACCAGATGGCGAATTGGCAATTAACTATCACAATATTCTTAGTGCGCCGTGGAATAAATGCTGAAGGGCTCTCTGCTGCTTTTCAGCCTTCAGATATCAATAAAATGAGAGAGATACCAATTCAATTTGGCATTGTAACCCTTCTATTATATTGACTTTATTTTCCTATTCATCATAAGATAATATTTTCTTTTTCAACTAACATAGAGTTTTTCATATATTGAGATTAATATCATGAATTCCATCTTCTCTCAACATCTCTGGAATGTCATACTGAGAATCAGACAAAGTCCAAAACACAACGGGTACTTCACCTTTCTCGAGTTGTTTTCTCATATTCAGTACTTTCTCTTTATCATGCAATGAAGATTCTTCAACCTGATTAGACCAGAGCTAGTGCTTCCTTGCTGTTTCATCGGATTCTATAATATTGGTATAGAATTCACTGATTATACATGAAGATGAACGACTCAGGGGTGGTTTGGAAAATGACCTACACCCCATGCTATCTTCTGATTGAGAAATTTTTTCACCTAATAGTGGTAATGAATCAGAAATGACTAGCTTCGCATTTTCAAGTGCCTCGTGATATGAGGGATTTATCGTCACTACATTGTGCATTGGAGAATTTTCCAGGAAAAGTGTATTATTACAGTGGATAGGCCTTTCACAGATAAATTCATCATCATAGGGAGGACCAACATGGGGGGTTATAACAATAGATGTATCCTTTTTCTCCAAGATCTTTTGGCCACATAGAGTGTTCTTATTGCTCTCATATGAAGATAAAACTTCAAAATCGACTGAATTTTCATGAAGAAAGCCTTTATGAGGAAGTGTCTGATGCATACCATCAGAATTAATGTTCCCACTATTGGGAACCGAGAGAGTTGAATCTTGAGATGGAACAGATAATTGTATGATGTCATCAAGAACTCCAGCATCGAGTAAGGCCTTATTACAGATTGGCCATGGAGTTCTTGACTGTACAAGGCTGGTCTTCTTCATAGATGCCTTCTTACTCTACAAAGGAACCACTTGTTGATGAAATTTGTCATTATGGGCAGGTGTATGTGCGTACTCAGGAGAAATAACGAGGTTAGGAATATTATATCCACTCAAATCCAGTGTGTGTTCCTGACTTGGTTGTTCGTATGATATGGGGGAGTATTCCCCACAACCCTCTTGAACTGGAAAAGAGGTGTGTGTCTATTCTAGAGTGAACTGTTGATGTGTCACTCCATTATTAGGGAATATTTTCATTTCTTTCCCTCTGATGCTGCTGATGCTGTTATAATATTCTTGCAGGCATCTAGAATATGAGCAAGGATTTTCTTTGACTCTTTCACCATTGAAAGAATATGTTTGGTGACTTTAGCTTCCGAAATGGGAATATACGTCCATTCCATGCATGGAGTAGGTGTGTGTTCCTGCTCATGTTCTCCTTTTCCTGTCATTGAATTCTAACAGTACTCATGTGTGGGGGCATAGAATTGGCTCTGCCTCATGTTTGTCATCGGAGCTTTCCGGCAGACTTCTCTAAATACTACCTTAAGAGGCTGTTGGTAGGCATGATCAATACAAGCAGGCGTATGTGCCTGCTGATTGTACTCTAAAGAACATTGTTGATGAACTTCTTTCAATACTAACAGATGAGGATGCTGGCATGACTGATGAATGTAAGTATGTGTATGTTCCTATTTACTAGTTGTCAACTCATTGGGTTGGCAGGCTCCATCATATGTAGTTAGACGAGCCTGCTAACCAGCTGATGATTTATAAACAGGTGTATGTTCCTGACTGTAGTACACCACTGAATTTTCATAGTGGGATTGGCTTCCTTCTGCTAGATGAGTCTACTGGACAATGGAATTAAAACGGAAAGGTGTTTGTGCCCGCTTGTTTCCTACCAACAAGTTAGGATGGTGGACTTCTCTGGAAATAGTATAGATACGAATATGGTCACTATTAACCAGGTTTCACCTATGGTGGTTTGTTTTTCCTACTCTGGATCGAGGAACCTGAGCCGAATCACTAAAGACGACACCCTCATCATGTTGAGGGCACATTTCCACACAAGTCTGGTGGCGGTTGTTGGTGGGATCCCTCGGGAAGGACTCATATTTCCTTGAATTAAGTCCATTAGTGGCCTTCTCATCCACCTCCTCAGAATATGGGAGGGAATGGTTGTTGCATTCTGGTGATAATGACCCGAAATGGTTGGAGATGGTGGTTAGAATCACCTGCTTCTTGATCACTGGTTGTCGCTGTCCGGATGACCCGGGTGAGATGTTCACATGGGGGGACTGTCGAGCAGCCTCCAGATTTGGAATGGTACTGTGTTGATGTTACTCTTTATCCAGTGAATTCGATACCCAGCGTTGAAGACTCTGAGTAGGTGATGTCACCCTCAGAGCAGACAAAGATCCTACAGGAGTAGTAGCAGATGCATTCAACGCTAAGGTTTTCACAGCAGAGGCATTCACAGACGTGAACTTAGGAAATGCCATTCTTGTAATGCATAAGATGTTGTAAAAGTGTGCATGTTTGATATAACAAACATAAACAAGATATGTTCTACTACTACATCTTTTGTATGAGCACATATGTTATTGATTGTTCTGTTGGCCCTCTCATTGAGTTAAAATAGGGGCCAAACAAAATAAGTAAAACAACATTTGGACTTGGTTAAGGATTCACGTCGGGTTCATCATTTATTGTTTCCTCTAAAATTGGGGATGACCTCATTGATTTATGGTTCAAATATTCCAAGTGGTTTCTAACAGGTTTTTTCGTAGAACTGAAAATATCCAATGATTCTATATCCATTTGGACGTACATTCTAATGGTTTGTGCTCACTAGTTCTGGACTAATGGGGCTTAAGAATGTTCATTGGTCTAGAGGATGGGAGTTCGGACTCATCATAAATTTTTTTGGGGGAATTATTGTCTACTCTAGGACTCCCTTTATAAAATTAAGTTATGTTTGTGAGTCCTTATTATATTACCAAGTATGAAAATGATCTTTTCGTTTATATCTGACAATAAATAATTAGTATGAATAAAATTTAGAGAATCTTTTATATGTATTTGAGGTTCTTTAAAGAAAGAGAATCATATGTATTTGTTAGATATTCTTGGTCAATGGTATCCTTCGTCACATTATATAGAAATATATTGGTCATTAAGATAACCATACTGGTTTTAAAGCCACTCCGCGTGGCACTTGAATTATATTGTCATTCAGAAGGACAAATATTATATAAGAGTTGGTATTGTACCTACAGATGGGATACCTACGTATCCTTTGTTTTATAAAAGGAATCAGAACCCACGTAGTTAGAGTAAATAAGTATTAGGTTTATGCATGATTGATGGTTCATAGAAAGATGTCACGATTTCTTTTACACTCTAAGATCACGTGATTCATACTCAGTTTGAGAAACAAGAGGTATTTGTAAAACCAGACAATTATGCCATGAAAGATGCAATTATTAGAAATGATGTGGGGATTATGTATGTATGACTTCCTAGATAGAAAAATATTAGGAATTACTTCAGGGAAGAAACCTGGAAACAAAGTCCATAAAGGTATATGTGCTTTATGGAGATTTGGATACTCTAACTCGGGACGTAATATTGAAAAAGATGCCCAAATTAGGAGGGGAATTATGATTGGGTTTTACTCCAGATTAAGAAGCCCAAATGAAAAGTAAAATATTATTGGTTAAGTGGAATTATGAGTGGGGCTTAATCTTGAAAAGGAGTACAACGTTAAAATAATTTTGAATTTGTGGATTACTCGTAAAGAGGGTGACCATTTCTGGGAACTTGAAGGCAAGGGATTAATCCTGAAAAGGAGGCCCATGTTATTGAAATTATGGTTGGGGATTACTCTTGAGGAGGATGCCAATATATGGAAAATTATTACTGGGGATTACTCTTAAGGAGGACGCCCTGGTTAAAGAGACTTGAGACATAAAACTTATTCCTGAGAAGGAGGCCTAGGTTAAGGGAATTTGGGATTTGAGGGTTACTCCTAATGAAAATGCCCAAATCAAGGAAATTGGAATGGGGCTTACTCCATAAAGGGAAGCCTAGTATAGGATATTATGACTGGGACTTATTTCTGAAAGGGAGGCCTATGTTAGGGGACATGGGTATTACTCTTGAGGAGGATTCCCAAAGTATGAGAACTTGTATTAAGGCTTAATCTTGAAAAGGAGGCCCAAATTAAGGATTCTCTCATCTAAAAGGATGTTGTTGAATGAATGAAATCTATATCCTTAGTGACATAGAGATATGTAAACCACTAGGTTTTGAGAGATGTTCCACAGAATTACTTTTAGATAAGGAATCCAACAAGGGATCCATGACAAATGAAATGGCTTTAAAGTGGGTCTTGAAGGCTAGATCTTGAATAAGAGAGGTGGATATCAATAAGAGAGGTGAAATATCGAGGAGAGGAACCCAAAAAAAGAGGGGCGTGGAAGTCATGTGTGGGCGCACAAGTCCTGGTCTCCAAGGTGTACCTGCGTGACACATCGGTACTTGCGCGACGGTCAACCCATAAGGTAATAATTGTACGAGACCTGGCTCAATCCTTTAACAATATCCCTAGGGGATTTCCAAAGGGTGGCGAACAAGTTCTATTGAAGGGGTAAGGCGGTGGGCATGTGTGGCCATTTTCCTTAATGGCTCGCCACTTAGGTGCACAAGTGTTGATGAGTTTCAACACTTAGGCCTTGTTTCCGCTATTTAGACCTTCCATTCTAGGTAAGAAATTACCTTAGAAGTGTTCAGAAGTCTTCTAGACGAGACTTGGGTGACCAGAGCTTGAATATGAGTTTTGGAATTTTTCCATCATGAAATTGGGGGCCCACCAGGGGTATTTACAGGCCAGGAAGGACCCTGAGAAAAAATCAAAGAGGGCGCGCAAGTCACCTCCACGACCACTAGGCGGACCTTATGATTGAAAATATGGAATAAAATATACCAAATTAAAAACACATAAATTGATTAAATTAAATTTAAATTAATTCCTATTATCAAAACCAAAAGGTATGTTTTTAAGAAAGTAAAAACTACCAAATGGTTGACATGTTTTATTATCCAATTTCAAATTGGAGATACATAGAATAGAAAAAATTGTATAAAATGATTAAAATATAATCTAGTTTTACTTTAAAAAAAATTAAAATTGTAGTATAACTATATAAATAAATTAGATTAAGAGTAAATTTTGAATTAAAATTCAGTATTTTTCGCTTTTCATTAAAAATTGAACATTAGTAGAAAATTACCAAAATTTAATCCAAGGTAAACATTTATATTCCACTTCTAACGAAGATGTATATTTTTTTCATATAATTTTTGTAATGTTTTCAAAAACTATATTCAAAAAGGTTTCTCCATCAAAAGGAGGTAAAACATCATTATTTAAAAAATAGTTCTTTTATCTGAAAAATGAATTTAATCATATATCATATCTAGAAAACATATAAGATGAATTTAAAACATTAAATTGAATGTATATAAAATGATTTTAATTAAATAAAAATCCAAAAATGGTGATATGAAAAATAATTATTCTCTTTTAAATAGGTTTTCTTAAAAACGAATCCATATTATTGAATTGGTATTTTATTTCCATTTATATAATGTTTATAACTAATGAATCATTATTTTAAAATTTGTAAACCATATTTCAATATATGGTTGATACTACCCTTTCCCGCTATTCTATCGGCTTGGTGTTAACTACAATTTCAAATAAAAAAAATATTATTGTATTATTTTATTGTACAACTTATGATTTATGAAATGCCAGATTTCGGAAGAATCTTGTTGTTTTGTATTGAGTAATTTGTCAGAAATAGTGTCCCTATTAAATTAAAATTAATATATTTTTCATATGTAGTAATATAAATAAAAAAGTATTCTTCTATAAATTCCTGGTTCATTACATATAGAAGGAACGTTGCCCTTAGTAAAGGGTCCTTTATAAATTCACGAAAATAGTTATATTGTTGTCTTGATTTTGAAGGATACAATATATCCAAACAAGAATATGTAGTGCATTTCAGCCACTATAGGAACTATATAAACCAATAATTACTTTATTAACACTGAATATAATGCTATAGAAAAGACACCAGAAGATCCTCTAATCTCTTGTGATGTCATACAACAACAAATTACTTCTCCATAATATCCATGTACACCTACTCCTCCTTCTCCAAGAATTTCTATTGGTGGTACTCAAATTATAGATAGCATTGTTAGTTATGAACAAACTGGATATTTATTTATTAACCAAAATGAAAATTCTATATTTCTATGTAATAAATATCCCACATATTCAAAAATAAATGCATCAATGACTAAATCTACTATGGTGAATGTTGGTAATTCCTACAAACATTCTAGAATATCTATTAGTATACAAAAAATAGGAACCTAATGGAAACAATTCCTTAATACTGTTAAGGTATTCTAGATTAGAAATTTTTTGAAAAATTAAAATTAGAGTTCTAAATCCAAAAATAATTTTAAATGAAGATTCTTTTCTAGAATTGTTAGTGTATTGCCAACTTTAACACGATCATTTTTGTGAAAAGGATGGTTAACACTCATCATCATTTTCTATTTTCTATTGATGACACAAAAATAAATTTTTCATCCAAATATTCTATCTTATTCCAACATAACTACACTATTATTTTTGAAAAAAATTCCTCCAACGTTGAATCTCTATGGGTTTTTTCACACATTTTTTTATTAAATGTTAGAATATTCAATATTTCTGTTCAAATTATTACATGCTACAATAGCACTGATAAAACATATTTATTATTCTCTTTTATTTATTATATTAGTAGATATCAATAATTTAGACCACTTTGGAATGAAATTTTAGATTTAGGAACCAATATGAATAATCCTTGGTTTCTTATTAGAGACCTTAAATTTATACTCATATCAAGTAATAGAATTAGTCCCTCCCCTGCTACTATTTCCAATAATGAATTTAATGATTCAATTGAAGACAAAAATATAATTGAAATTAATCTCACTGTTGAAAAATTTACATGTTATATATACATTAATATATAGTGGTTTTCTCCAAGCGGCATAGAGCCTTAATGAATGTCCCAACGTCAGATAAATTAGACACTATCTCTAGAACCACCCTTCAAAAGATGAACTCTGACTATCATTTAATCTAGTTCAATGTCTCCACCCAAAGCGTGAGCCCCCCTTACCTTTTAGATTTAACATTGTGTGATTCTATGATGATTAATACACTAATACCCTATAAACATTTGGCCTTCAATGTTGCACAACAATAATGCCTTTGTGTGTACTGTCAAATTAAAACACCTCAAACAGACTCTAAAAAATTGGTGTAGTTCCAAAGACAATAAAATTAGAAATGAAATCCTTATTCTTGTGGAATAAATAAATGAATTAATGAACATTAAAAGTAGTTCAAATTTCAATATTTATCTGACTCAATAAATAAAACATACGATTAAACAGAGTTATTTTCTCAATTTTAATGAAAAAATGAATTAACAGGCATTTAATGATAAATGATTTTCATATGGAGATAGATATACTATGATATATAATTATATTCAATGAATTATGAAGTCCTTCATGCCTCTAACAATTTTAAAAAATGGGAAAATACTTCTAGAAAATTAAGATGACAATTATCATCATATAGTCTCAATTAAAGAATCCATTTTCATTGATCCTGATTAAAAAGGCCTCAACTTTGAGTTCATTCCGATGGTAAAAAAATTCCTTCGTAACACCTCACTAAATAATGAAATTAATGATACTACCTTTAGATTTAATCATTATAGTGCAATGGGTCCTAAGGGTTTAAATAATGGTTTCTTCCAACATTATTTAGATGTGATTCATGTAAATGTATTCAAACATGTTAAATACTATTTTTTCCAATGGTTTTCTTCCTCATAATCAGAATGCTCAGTTTCATTCTGAGATCCCAATAGTGGAAAATTCCTCTGAGATTAAATTGTTTTTACCAAATTTTCTTATCAACACCCTTTATAAAATAATCAAAAAATCATTACCAGTAGACCCTCAAACATCACTGAAAACATTACTCCAGGAACTAATATGGTTTTATTATAGGAAGAACCATTCGTGTCTATATCAGTCTTCACTCTTATGGTTTCAATAACATTAATAATGCAAAAAATTGAGGTAATATTGCTCTTAAAATGGACGTCAAAAAAGCATTGACACCCTGGAATGAAGCTTTATCTTGAAAGATCATCAGGGATTTAATGTTAATGTTTCATTTATCAATTAAATCAAAAATATTTTCAATTCGGCATCCATATCCACATTTTTAAATGGTTATCCCAAAGGATACATTAAATTCAAAATGGTTTCTAGCATGGTAACCCTCTATTTACCATTCTCTTCACTATTGAGGAAGATATCTTAGTTGCCTGCTCAACGGTCTAGTGGACCAGAATAAGCTGAAACCCATCCATGTCACTTGGAATGTGAATACTCAAATACACCTAATAAATGCAGATAAAATCATCCTTTACCTTCATGGTGATAGAATAGACATTTAAAACCTCAAAATGCTATCTTTCATAATGAATAAGTTTCTGGCCAATCCATTAGTTGGAGTAAATCTTTCATCTTATTTGGGATGATCATTCCTCCAAATAAAAAATGTTACATTATTAGAGACTTGGGTATGAAATAAGGCACTCCCCATTTAACATATCTTGGTGTTCCATTTTATTTGGGTAGACCGAAATGGTTGTTTGGTCTTATCAAAAAAATTAACAATAAAATAAAAAAATTTATTTGTACTAGTAGCATTCTAGAAGGAAAACTATTGTCTAACTCCAGGTCAACTTATTGCAAGCCAAATGAAAAATGAGGTTACGACATAGAAAACATTAAATACTTTAATGAATCTATTCAAGCGAGACTCAGTAGGAACCATCTTCATAATAATAATAAATATATTACTAACCTCAAAAATAGATTTCATGAAAACATTAAGATGGGAAATTAAAATTTAATTAACTACAATATCTGGACATCAATTAGATAATATATCTCAAATATTATAAAGAACTCTAGATGGATGGTATCATTGGATTCTTGCATGAAATTTTATTTGGATTACTGGACTGAACAACCTTAATTTAATTGATATCTTCCAATCAAACCGTTGAGAGTACCGACTGGTCTATTAGAGATATACTAGACTCTCAGAATGATAATATTTCTGATACTATGATAAAAATCATTGAATACTATGGTTTCAAAAATTATAATGATTTATATATTTCATAACCTTCTCATAATGGTATGCTTAACTCAAATATTTTTTACTGTCATTATTTTTGTATCTCGGAATGTGATTTTAGTTTGATAAAATATGTTATTAAACCTTGGATAATACCATCAACATTCAATCTCATATGGAATATTTGACACAAAATGGTTCTCACAGAGAGTTGTCTTCAGTATATTGGAATCCAGCTCTACTCAAAATGTTAGACTCTGTAGTTAACACAAATAATATTCTAACAACTTATTTCTCCCTTGGGATACTGCATCTTCTCTTTGGAACAATATTGTTGACATTTTTTATTGCAGATTGTTGATTTTTGAATCTATCAATACTCAATTAAAAAAATATAAAGAAATTAAAAACTCACATAAAATTAAGACACTTTTTATATATATAGTTTTTCTACTCCACCAAGGGATCTGGTATTATCAAATTGTAAATTATTATAAAAATTACTCACACTATCAAACTGATGGTCATATGTAGATCCTTTTTTCCATACAAGAAGCTTCCTTGATACAAAATAGACAGTTCCACAACATTGTGGATGAGTTTGGAAACTTGTGATGTCTTCTTATTAATGGAAATTTCTGTCAATAACATCACTCTCTAGGAAGTTCTCTGGAGATCTTTACTTCCTTTATGGATCAAAGTTAATATTGGTGGTGCTCTAAAGGAAATTTGGGCCACATGGGTTGCGGTTCACTCTTTAAGAATCAACTCATTCAGATCCAGGGATGCTTCATGGGTAGCTATGGGATTCAAACCTCTCCTAAGGTAGGGTTTATGAGTTTAATACATGATAATTCTTTCCCCATAATCCTTGGTTGGAACAATATCTGGAATGAAAGTGATTCTACTACCATCAAGAAAGAGATTTGAATTGTCACAACACATCTTGTCTATCTGATTACTATGCGTTGGATGGACTACACCAATTTTCTTATCGATATCATCTATAACCATCCATCCAATTTCTCGAAGGCCTTCTAATTTTTATTTTATTAAAATATAATCCACCTTTAAAGGGAATAATGGGGGGGGGGGTAGACATCATGGACATCAGACATCACATTACTTGAAGGTTAATGAATTTAAAAACCGGACAAAACATGGAGCAGCCCCACCACCACAAATGATCATGAAGAATCAATATAACATTGAATTAGAGATCATCAATAATGTGCTTTGAGTAAACATAGATTCAGAACTGATGGTAAACACCATACCCTCTCAAACTATCAAATATTAAATGACCTACACAGATGAATCACCAGCTTCCAATCCCCTTCTGGGGATGTTCCATGAAGTCATGTCTAGCATCACACTAACTCAAATCCTCGATGACCAAGATGAATCCCTATAGAAGTAGACAACCCCCACCTCATCACCATCCTCAATAAATATTTTACAGGGTAGTCCCATAGAAGCCATGACGGTCAATTTTGCCTCCAACGTGTGTAGCATCAACCCCTTCCATGATTCCACTACCACTACAACTTCAGATGCAACCAGAAGATGATCTATGGAGTTCAATGATGGGATATCTTCTAATAAGACTATATGAACCAACAAAATAATGAAGGAGAAAGAAAAATAAAGGGATCCAGGCCACTCTGAACTAGAAACAATTCTCGGGGCATGGATTCGCTCAGATCTAAACCGTAGACGCACTCTCACTGGATTATAGAGAAAGAAAACCACATACATTAGAAAGAGTCTAACAGGGAGGGATAACATCGATGCGATTCTAAAAATAACAACCAAAAAATAACCGATTTCAATCCCATAACAAAACATCCAATTGAAATACCTGGAAGAATGCACTGAAACACCGACATCGAATGCCCCTCACCCCCCTAAACCACTCCAGAGATGATGAAGATGAAATCTAAAAGACCTTTCTAGTGTCATTGTTGATTCACACAAGATTCAACCTGATCCACATTATGCTAAAGCCATCGAGTCTTTTTGAAGACACTGAGCCACATATAAAACACGCCGTTAATTCAATTGGAAGAAAACCCAACCAAACTGGCTATGTAATGAGATCAATGTGTAGTCGAGGATAAGAGGCTGAGCCACGTCAGAGGAAGGAAGGAGATGGGTCCAATGAAGAAAACCTAGACACCCACAGATGGAGAATACCTCCACTCAAAGGAACACCAATAATTTATCATCACCTCCAACTCAACAATATCATCACACATGTTTATCGAGAAGCACGGATGATGGAAAAATGGTCTGGAAAACATGGGTTCAGATCAAGACATTACCGGGTTTGAAGACCTCTCTTATAATTTACATCATTTGAATGAACAAAATTATAATATGATCACAAATTAAGAGTCATGTAAAATCTATATTTTATAATAATTTCACTTTGGTTCTTTTGGGCCAAGCCAACATTTTGAAAAAAATTGATATATGAAATTTATTACCACATTGTAATCAGACAAATAGTATTCCCCATAAGATTAAAAATTATTACTTCAAAATTTTAATACCAGGAAAATAATTATATTAAATATATTACATATCCTAGGGAATTATATAAACAACATAGTAGAAATAAGTGGTTAGTATGGATTATATCTCAAATTTTTAATAGTGAGATAGAAAACCTGACCTCGCGATTTCATTGAATTCTTTATAATTTATTCTATTATATAAATGTCTAAAAATGTTATTAGTTCATTAAAAAACAATACTCATATTCATAATAACTTATTTTATCCTTTTAAAATGTATTACCAAAAATTCATTTATAAAATTTCATTATTGTTTTTGTTTTTTGTGCAGTCCTTTCATTTCTTCATGGTCTGTTCAATTGTGTAAAATTATGTATTTTCATGTAAAATGGAATAGAAACATCTAAAGTTAAATGAAATGGTATTCATGAACTAATATAATTTTAAATGATACTATATATAATTATTATTTATGTAACGAGATGATTCAATTGATTATATTTAAATGATAAATGTCTACTTCATTTTGGCGTTTATTCTAACCCTCATTAACTAGTATCATTTTATTTCAAGTTATGTATATATATATTAGTTATAAAAAATGATATAGCTAAATAATTATTTATTAATTCCTAATTAAACTAGAATAATAATTTTATGACTATTCTTGAAGTAATTAATGGAATGTGAACAAATTACTTATTCATGGAGGTTGTTAGCCACTATAATTTGTACAATTGATTCATTCGTTTATATAAGATTAGATAATAAAGGTGAAAAATTGAAGATAATAAATTTAAAATATTAAATTATAGTATATACATGATATAAGATTTATTATTATTTCATGGGTGAATGACACGAAATGAATTAAAAAAATTAAAAAAATTAAAAGTGGATGTTTGAGAAATTTACCACATGAATATTACCTCCATGAATGACTCATTAAGAAACATGGTATTGGTATTTTTGTTATAGGAGAAGCGCATGGATGTGGGGATATGGTCTAGTAATGTGTCTAATAAATATTTTAATAGCATAATGGATTTTTTGGAGAAGTGGTGGTGAGGAGTTATATAAACTTCAGTATAAATTTCTTTTTGTGATTAAATAATATTTGTTTTATATTTAAATCCAACCACATTTGGGTTGCATTATTTACTATAAATTTGGTTTCTAATTAATATTTTAATGTTTTTAAGTTTACAAGCACATCAAGAACCTATTCAATTTTTTTAATTTATAAAATTTCAAGCATTTACCATTTAACATTAATGAGTTACATTAATTTACTTATACGACTGTAAATCTTATTTCTTTACAAAATTAAATATTTTTATACCTAATAATTAAAAGTATAAAATAAAATAATTTCCAAATCAAGATTAATGATATAGAATACATTTCTGAAAATTCACAACACATAATTTGAAAATGAACATAAATAATTTAAACATCATAATGCAAAGAGAAACTATTTTTTTATGTTTTTTTGATAAAAAAATGTACTTATACGAACACATGGAATAAATATTATTTAAATGTAATTTTTTAGTTAAAATATATCTAAAAGTGGATAGGATATAATTTCATAAATTTATAATAAATAATTTCTTTAAATTACATTGAAAATGATATTTCTATAAAAAACTATATTTTTTATAAAAAAAGTCAAAAATTTCACAAAATTGTCAAATATTTATCATAAAATATTTAAGAAATTAATAATATAAAAATGATGTTCATTTTATCAAATATATTTTTCTCAAATTTCCATGAATTATTAAAATCTACATCTTTATGAAGTTTCATTTTTACTGAAAACATATATTTGAAGAATAAAATAACATTACTAGAAATTATGTTTTTATTCATAAGAAAAACTAAAATTACCCTGAATATGAAATTAATATATATTTCATAATATATTTAAATTTTTCACACACAATAATTTAACTGCTCATTCATAGAAATTTTGTTAATATTATATTATTTCGGAGTATATTAAAGCACAATGTTTCATGAAACATAAGAATTTGAAGAGATTAAATTAATTTAAAGGAGATACATAACATAAAATCCTAGGGTGTTATAATTTGGGATAATATCCAATATATTTTTTAGAGTTTTTTATTTTTTTAATGAAAATATTGATATAGTTAATAATTTATATAACCTATTTTCTATAATAATTTAATATATATCATGTAATATTTTCAGATCCATGAAATGAGACAAAAAATGATTCTGAGGGCTAGTGTGTCTGGAATTAATTCAATAAAAATATAAATTACATGTTATATCATGAATGAATTTTGATTAAAAAATTATGACATATCACTATAATGATGTCTGAGATCAAAAATATGAAACCATAATGGAATATGTTGTATGACATATACACAATGATCAACCTATAATAAGTCAACGAGGGATGTTTGATTGAGAAATCCATTTTATGGTGTTATTAAATTAATATATATTATTAAATGATATATTCTAATTTAAATTTCATATATATACAAAATATATTACTGTTTCATTCTAACATTCCACTTGGAATAGTCATTAATACAAGGAGGTTTTTTTATAGGAATCATATGTTCATTATTGGTCAATCAGGATCTAATGATGACTAAAAACCAAATCAAGGTGAATCGAGGCACAATGAAAAATTTTTTCTCTCCATCATAGGATATTGCATTATTCTCCATTTATAAAACATAATCGAGGTAGCACAAGTATTTATTTTAAATTTTTTTCCTTTTTGAATTAATCTACATTTTTAATTAAACGCTTATATTTATAACATTTTATAACCTTAATATAATATAGTGCATGGAAGTAAATTATTATTTAAATTTATTTATTTTGTATGCATTAAAATCACCCATATATATTCCCTATACTATCATATTTTCCAATAAACCTTGTCCAATGATCTTATCATATTTCAAATTATGCCATTCTCACATCCCATAATCATTCTACTCATCATTGGACTCTAGGGTCATGATTTGAATGTTGATGGGATGGTTTTAGAGTGATCAGAAAATTCATATTCATGGTGATCATGTGAATAGTGAGCACTTCTACAATTAGGGGAAATATGATGTTTGATCATGGGTGATATTATATGGATCTGGGATCTAATGTGACAAGGACAACATGTGGGTGATTGGTTTTGGTGTAACATTATAAGACCATTTTTCATTCTTGATTTCTATAAACATCAACCTATTATTCGATGGTCAGTTATAGAATGATAAAATATGACATTAGTTTTGGTAATTCTATGTGATTCAGGGAGAAAATAGTTTCTATGGTTTCATGACTATGATGTGTGATGGAAACTATATTTTTTTTAAATTCCCAACTTTTATATTTCTACTGGGTTTATGAAAAGTGATTTAGTGACCGAGAAACATCATCTAGTGTTTCTAGATGATTTAAATATCACATTTTTTTAGAAAACTACACACTATATGAAAGGATGAAGGAGATGAGTAATGTACTCTAGGATAATGTGCATATATACCTGGATACACACATTCCATGTAAGAGAACTCAACAATAGCCACATACATGACCTATTACATGGTTATGGTCAGGATCACATGGGATGGACCACGGTGCCTGATACATTCCATGTCAACACTCTATGTAATACTAAATTTATAGTGATACATATGATGGTGAGTACATTACTAGTCATAATTGTGAGACTTCCCATTGTGATGGTCCCTTTCACATTTTATAAAACATAATGAATCTTACACCTCTCATATCTCCTTCATTTTAATTCATATTGTTTTCCATGTGTAACATATATTTTGTTTATTTCCAATTTTAACATGGTGGTGTACATATTAGTGTCTTTTTAGATATGATGTGATATTTTATGAACACTATGTTTCTGTAGACAAGGATGGGAAATGGTAGTTATTTTTTAGTAACATTAAAGTAGATCACACCAATTGTGTTAGGGAATCGGTCCTCTACATACAGAGTGGAACCCTATACCTGTGATAGGGAATGAGACCTTAATGTTCATAGTGAAATTTTCCTACTATGTTAGGGAATGGATCCTCAACCAATAGATTGGAGACTATAGGACCATGGGAAACCCTTAGATGGGAGGGGTGAATTAGTGTGTCAACTTATCTTTTAAACTGATGGATCTTGTTCCCACGTTCGGATGAAGTAGTCAAACTTGTATGATGGATGTGATCAGAGATCAATCAGTCAAAAGAAAGGAGCTAACACATCACTTATTATTTGGTTCACCTCTAAAGGCTATATTCAAGGAGCATTTCTCAACAGGTTTTCGACCATACATAATTCCACTATTCTTCACAAGGTGTGGATTACAATGGTTCAGGAATAGTCACTATGTCCCAGGCACACTTCCATTACTAATTTTCAAGGATTTCCCACTGCGTCCCTTGTGTCACTCCTGTTGATAACCCTGGCTCACTACCTTTGATGAAGCCTTAGTCAGTTTATAGATGTGAAGGTCTCTTCAATAGATTCTCATTGAAGTAATTTCCTCTACATAGCACGAAAATATACTTGCATCGAAGTCCATAACTGATGCACTTGAACACACTGAACCACTGAACCAGGTAATCAGAAATGCACAAAGAAGTTATACTGGAGATTTCGTGCAACACCTATGCTTTGCACGAAATATCTCACTTTTGCGTGAAATAATTTATTTTCGCACGGAATATATTTTGTGCAAAAAAATTCCTTACACAAATCTTTACGTGCAACACCTTTTTCGCGCTGCTTGTCCTCTTTCTCACAGCTCAGAGTTTTTCACGCAACCACATATTTTTTGTGCAATGTCTGCGTTGTCGGGCTGCTTATGCTTTTTCGTGCAACAAGAACTTTTTTGCGAAACTCCGCCTTTTTTCGCAACCGAGACTTTTCCTCACAACACCCATTACGAGAACATTTTACACGCATCATCACTCAGATCTTCTCTAATTTCTCAACCGTATAGAATGAGGGGTTCACCTTTTATTTAAAGGCATCTAAGTCCCCCATGTGCAGAACCCCCTGTGGCATGAATCACCACTCATTCAGCACGTAATATTTCTTTCATGTATCATTTTTCACGCACCTTTCCAGGTTTTTTAGAAACCCATGACATTTCTATTTTTCAACATTCTGACTCCGAAAAACTATTTGTGAAGAAAACCTCACTCTACTATTTCACGCACCACTCTGTTTTTCGCACACAACTCAAATATCTCACACACATCCCACCTTTTTCATGCTCCACTTCCTCTTTCTATGCACCTCCTTTTAACAAAAATCCATGGTTACATCCAATGGGGATTGAAAAGATACACAAACCACACTCCAATTCATTCATAAAATGACCATGGTTCCAACAATCTCCCCCTTTGGGTTTGATGGAAATCACAAAATAAATTCAAAAGTGCATCATGCACTTGAAAACTGAAAACGTAAGAATCAACTCAGCTAACACTCTAAGTCTATGTGAACAATGCGTAGTTTGGAAAACATGAGAGGAAGCTTGAATTGGGTTCCCGTGTTTTGGAATTCTCAATGATGCCCATGAAATTTTCTGAAAATGTCACAAAAGCATTACACTTCCAATGTATTTCTTCTCATCCTTCTCATTATATCACCGACACTAAATTCTTATCATGTCATAGAAGCATTACATTTCCATGACATGCTTTAACATGCTAGAATTTATTACATTCTCCCCCCATTTAAAATAAACCCAAAGACGGGTAATTGTTTATTGCTTTGCTCAATACACACTCCCCCTGTATAGTATCTATCCCATAAACTTGCATCACATCTATAAAAATATTAAAATTAGTTTACATAACTAGGAAGAGGGGTATTTTTTAACCTCCACATGCACTAGGAGGTGGCTGAACAACGAGGATCAACATATGCTTCTCAAACATAGCTACTGAGAGTGGATTGATCAGGATATCAACCACTTGCTCATCAGTTCCCACATGATCTATTTTTATCACTCCTTGATCAATATTTTCTTTGATAAAGTGATACCCGATTTCAATATTTTTTGTACAATAATGCTAAACATGATTCTTCATAAGATCAACTGTGCTCTTGTTATCACAGAAAATTACAATTGGTTGCTTCACCTCATCACCAATATCTATTAGTTGTTTCTTAATCCATAGTAGTTGAGTGAATGCCTTTGTGGTGGATATATACTCAGCTTCAGAAGTACTAAGAAAATTACTTTCTTGTTTCTTTCACAATATGCCTACACATTTCCTGTTTCTCGCACAACCAACCAACAGATTTTTGCAGTACTCAGCATCTTCTTGAACTGTATGATCACTTTACTGGGAAACATTATGAACATCGAATGAGGATTAACAACAAACAGAAACCAAACTCCAATTATTTCATAGAACCAACATATTTCCATCTGAGCCCCTTTTTTATCTCATGGAATGGGTCCCCTACCTATAAAGTTGATCCCTCCAACAATTTCTTGACATGGGCCATCTACATACTAGGAGGGAACCTCGTTCTCTATCAGGGAATGGGTACTCTACCAACTGAGTGTAACCCCTTGGCACTTTTAGTATATGGGTCCTCGACCATTATAGTAGAACCCACTTATAGAATTATGTTTTAGGTCCACTAACTACTAGGTAAACACCACATATTGTATACAGACATGGGTAATCCATATACATAGTGGAACCCTCTTTTTGTATCAGTTCGTGGGTCCTCTATTTACTATGTGGAAACGTACTATCATATTACAACATGGATCCTCCATATAATGAGTAGAATCCTCTTATTATACCAGGGAATGAGTCTATTATCTATATATTATTCTATCTCGACTATTTAGAACAATGGAGAGGTGTGTCTCAACACCATAATATTTTGATTAACACAATAGATGTTTGGAATCACTGATATTCAATTGGAATAATTAGTAGACTATTTTTATGTTCTACATTTTTTGATGAAGATGTCATTTCTTTCTCTCTAGGGTATAATATATGTATATATAACTTTTTTATTTCATTCTATTTATCTCATTCTATTGGTTGACCTATCGGCTTATATCATGTATCTTAGTTCTAAACCCTTAATCTTTTGGATAATAAAACATTGTGTGTTAATAATCACCCTTTCACATGATTTGATAGTATGAGTCTTCAATTATGCAGATTATAGAGGATTTAGTGATGATTCCAGAATAGCATTGGAGACACCTGAGTGAATTTGACCATATATGGTGGTCAGAGATTAGAGATAAAAAGATGGGATCTATCATTATTAACATTTCTATTTATATTACTAATGGAACATCTTTTTTGGTGTGAATTTTCATCCATATATTTTGTTTTACAAAATCAGATCCTTTTATATTCATTATATATTATCTGATTCATGGTTTTTTACTCTATATGTTAATGTGTTTTTATTATTACTCCCCTAAACATTTCAAAGGATATGTTTGGTTGAAAGTATAATTGTAAATGAGGAAAAGGCCTACAGTATTATTTATACCATTCAATGATCTTCATCAGTCACTAGACATACAGAGGAAGGATTATTGTAGGTACAACTGGACTTTATGTTGGGCGGGTGGGATAGGGTGGGTTATTTCATGACATTTTGTTTAAAAGTTTGGTGCTGAAGCCTTATTTGAATATTTAAATCAGAGACCTCTTTAGACTGGGTAGAGGGATACCCATTATGTAGCTCGATGGCCCATGGCCAAGTGGCCTGACTAATAGGCTTGAAAGCCCATTCTTTTGGCCGAAAGAGCCCCATGGTGAATAGTACTACTACAGTACCAGGGAACCTATAGTAAATGCTACAGTACTGCCATCGGTACAATGCCTTCGTCGCTACAGTGTTGTCACTACTACAGTACTGTTACAGTGCCCTACTACAATGATGTTAAAGTGACATGGAAATTAATCCCTACCCGGATTTGATCATGGGTCTTTTAGATGCCAAGCAAGAGCCTGTACCATAAGGGTACATGCTCGTTGGCTTATTTCATGACATTTATTGTTCATACATATCAATATTTACGTGTATATTCTTACATTACATAGTTTTACTATATAATATTCCCACAGGGACTCAAACAACTATTGACCCATTCCTTCCTAAATATACCATGGTCTTCATGAACTTGGAACATTTCCAAAAACGTTTCATAATGCATCCATATATGTTTACTCCACATTATTAAGTATATTAAAGTCACCTCTTAGTATAATCATTATTTGGATTATCATCTTGAACCATTCTATAGGAAATCTACCACATTCCCATTATTGGGAAGCCAAAAAATATGAAGCAATTGACATGGAGAACAATATATGAAACATGCCCCATCAAACAATATCATTGGTATCCTAGAATCAAATTATAAATTTTTTTAAATGAATCCAACACATTAAAACCCATAATTATCATTGAGGAACAATATAAATTAACCACTTTTCATGGAAGGAATCCAAGAAATAGGTCAATATCTGAATTCCTTCCATCCTTTCACTCACATGAAAGACCCCCTATAAAAAAATATTTTTCACATGAATTAACCATTATGATCTTTTCTAAAATCATTTTTTATTTTATACGAACTTATTTGTCATTATACCAATATATTTTATGTTATCTTTGGGAGAATTATAATCTAGGTATTGGGTACTATATCAATGTGTAGGTGTTGCTCCAATTGACACTCCTTCCAATTTATCAATATGTGCACCTAAACTAATATAGGGATCTATTTTGCATGACCTAATAATATTTTCAATGAAATTAACCAATCAAAAATCATATATAATACCTTGATCAATTTGATAATTTTATGCCTCAGAAGATGATCCCAACCTCACAATGGTACAAATGATCGGTGTTTGTGTCTCATAAGCATCATTTTAGAATCATTGTTGTGATATTTTAGTAGTGGTATGAAAATAAAATTATGTCAATATGAATTCATATAAAAAGATGATTGTGACCAAACACATGTAACCCCAAAACCTAGAACCCATTCCAATTTTATGTAAAGAATGGGAAAAGTTCCTGATCACCCTCGAAAAAATTATTGTTATTGTTTCAGTATATGACCATTTAAAATTATTAAACCCTTAAAAAAACCATACTATTGTTCCCACTATGAAATATTACATTTTATATCTATATATAGGATTCACATGAACAAAATACGAAGTTTAAAATAAAATGGAAATTCTAAACAAAGAATAAAAAATGAAAATTATCATAAAATATTTTAATATATTTTTGTCAAAAAACATATAATAATTAATAAAATATCATGTTTAGATAACATATATAATACACATTCATCATAATTTAAAACCCAAAACCAAACTACAACAAACTATCTCTATATAACGCTTCATTCACTCTAAAAAAATACATACCGACCTATACCATAACAACATAAACATCATCCATGAAAATTCCTATTATGATCCCCTGAATGGAATCATAAGGTATACGTTCATTGATTGGTGTTTCTCTAGTATGTGAAAAGATGATATATGTAGGATACCACAAAAAAATTTGAAATTCAATTAAAATGAAATCTCATATTTAATATTTAATATTTTTATTTATAAAATATGTTTTTTCACATATCTGTATGTCAAAAACATGTAGCATCCGATGTTCATTTAATAAATTTTCTAACCCATTTTTTGGGTTAATATCGATGTAATCAACCATTTAAAATTACCAACATTAAAAAATTATATGGGGTGTTTTAATGCCTTGAAAAAAATAAACCTATCAATTATCACATATAAATATCTTTGTTAAAACACACCCATGATCGAGAACCAGTATTTTTAATCACAATTTGAATTCCAAATTTGAAATCACATTATAATGAAAAATCATTCTATAAAAATAAATATAAATCAAAGGTGTGTTGAATAATAAATGAATAAAAAGTATGAAAACACTACAATAAATATCCACATATATAAATCATACTAGAGTAATACAATGAAATGTTTAATGAGTGTTGAAAATATATAATCTTAAAAAAAACTATGAATAAGGGGATACTAACTATGTCATATGGTGTGATGTTTTATAGAGACTATATGATATAAATACCTAAACAATAACATTTCCTCCAATGTTATTAAGTCTTTTTGAGTAACCCATGAATGAATAATAGAGATGAAACATCCCCACTGTCTCTGAAATACTACAAAAATTGCGAGACACTAGTATTATGTCTACCAACTTGTGTATCACAATGATATACCTCTCTATAATCCATGGATCCATATGAATGTATTAAAAATGAGTAGAGAAAACAAAATATTAATATATTAAATATATTCAATTATAAACAAGAACATAATTCTAATATTACCTCCAATGGACATAAAATGAATAGACCATTAAACATCATCAATATCATATAAAATATATAAAACCACATTGAGGGCCAATATAAATGTTAAAAAAATTGGGTGAAAAATTGGGATCCACACATCCACAACATAAACAACTAATTTATAATGAACAAAACATTCCTTTTTTTAAATATACCAATAATTCAATGTAATTTTCACTATTTTAAATCTTTATTTTAAAATATCATTCTAAATAAATTAATTAAAATGTGATGTGAAATAATAAAAAGAATTTATATCCATTTTAATTATAGCCCTTGAAAAAAAATAACATCCATTTATTCATTAAAACCATATATTATCAATTCATAGATGAACATAGGGTGAAATTATCTTTATTATCAGAAATTATATGGAAGAAACTATAAAAATATGTTGTAAAACATATGACGATAAACATCAGTTTAATTTTTAATAAATATTTATATCACCATTATATCTATTGGATAAATGATATAAAATAATTTACAAATAAATCACGGTTAACACATATAGAGTTAATTTCATTAAAACATATTTCTAAAAAGTCAAGTATACAATTATATATCAAATAAATGAAATGAATCAAATATACTTACAAAATTAATCATAAAAAAATGGATCATATTTCATTAAATGTGAGATGAAGTGATAATGATGTTAATGGACCATAAAATCCATAAAAACCACATACCCCTACATTATATCAATCCAAATCCCTAATAACCACCTATTTTAATTATGTATTCTAGAATAATGAATGACCTAGATGAAATATAAGTAAAATAATAGCATTTTTTTAAAAAATTTAAAATGTGTGTTACAAAGAGGAATCCATATAAATCATAAGAGATAAATAAAAAAATAAATATAGAAACAAGGGAACACATCTAGGGATGCCTCATAAGTGGATATTCCATAATATAGGATAAAAAAGAGGACTTGTAATAATTATTCATTTGAGGGATGAAGAGATATTTCAACACTAAAAAAACATGATATGGGTGTTTCATGTCTTGTTCATCTAAACCATGGTGTGGTGCACCCCCCATTATGTATCTTGTTAGCCTGACATATCGAGAAATACGGGAATGTGGTTTTCTATGTAACCAAAAAAAAGAACCATGTGAAATATCATCCCATTGTTCTCTCAAAACAAACGTAAATGATTCACCCCATTGTAGACCACATACACTACACCATCAAAGACATCCATTGTGACACACAATGACCTCATGGGATCCAGGACCACTATAATACCTATATTGCAGTATGCCCAACCCAGAAACTGAGAACCATGGCCTTAAAAACGATATTTATAGCATATCATTTGGCACATGGAAACACATTGACAAAAATATTCCTCAAATTTCCAAAAATCCATGTGACTTTTCACTATATTCTATCATATACCATCATTATAGAATTAGACGCATCTTTAAATGTTCTAGTGAGGTCATATAATCATGAAATGTATATTTAATATAAAAAGTGATACAAAACATAGTTATATGTAAACAAATCAAATTTACATAAAATTGAATTCCATAATGACACGTAGTGGTAAAAATAATCCCTTCCTTTCTAAATTATTCACCTTCAAATTAATGAAATTATGTATATGTTAATGGAAAAATTAAAACCTTAAAAAACATTTAATATGTTGGAGGATGATGGAGAAATATGGTTTTGAGAGAAATAATCATCAAACATCACAAAATTCCCAAATATTATCAAAAATATTCCATGATACTAACATTCAGAATTTTTAAAACCTTAATAAATGTTAATAAGAACATTCGAAATAGTAATAAAATCATAAATATTCTAAAAAAGTGACCAACTATGGTGAAGACTATTTTTTGAATTTTTTAATATTGTGAAAAAAATACAATTGAATCTTTGTAGGAAGAAACACCACTACATAAAATATACATTAGAATAAATAAATAATGGAAAAAAATACTTTATCAAACAAAATAAACATCCATAAAAATAATTACAATTACATAAAGAACTACAGAACGAACAATATATATTATTCTAATATGTTAGTCAAATAAAACATCAACTGCCAAAATATAAGAATAATAATGGTTCCAAAATCCAATAAAAGAATGACAAAATATGGGTTTCAAGATCTGGTTATGAAACAAAATAAAAAGAAACCCGGGACATCACTCCTGGAAAAATAAACATGATAAACCCCGGAAAAATAGATCATTGACCCATGTGTAATCTCATATTTAGTGAAGCACATCATAGTCATGAAAGAACAAACCCATTAATTTACCCATCTATATTCCATAAAAATATAAACCACATCATAAGAATAACACCACGTAAATTCGTCAAAGAACCAAAATAAATCATTTAACTATTTATTAATAAATAATTATAAATAAAATTATATCTAAGAAAGGGAGTAGTGAAGGAGGAATTAAAAATAATAAAACAAATAATACTTTTCATAAATCAGATATTCTTTAAAATAACTTATATAATAATACAAAAAATAAACATTCACCCATGACTAGATTACATACTACGAATTCAACCGTCATAATTTTGTATTAAATGATATAAAACGTATGAAAAATACAAAAAGAACATACAATTGAAACTAGAATGTAGGCCTATACTTTTATAATTAATATTAGAATTCAATGAACTCAAAGAAAAATGTTTTTGAAAACTATAGTAAAAAAGAAATATTATATGTCAAAATCCAAATAACAAAGAAGATATCCAGTTACACCACTAATTTTAAAAATTGTACAGTGGAGAAATAGAAGGATATATTATAAACAATCAATTTAATCATCTTAAATATCATTTTTAAAGATATAAATAACATTTGTCATGAAAATTATTAGTGTAATAATATAATCAACATGAATCATTAAAACAAAATGTTCCTGTCACACTAATGAAATGAAATAGCCCCAAAATATCAAAATTTAAAAAACATTCAATATAGAATATCACCTTGATATATTATTATTAAATTTATATCATCTAAAAAACAATTGAAAAATGTTGAAAATACATTATATTAAAACACACAATATTAACATATAAACAAATTTTAAGGCCTTTAATTTTATTTTGAGAACAACCAATATCATTTAGAATTACAAAGAAAATTCAATTATTAATCAACCAAATTTTAATATTTGAATTCTATGCGGGTTATATTAGAACCTTAAATACAATTTGATAAATATTACCCTATGATTTATAATAATATATTGTTCATTTAAAAACATTCATCAACCCATATAATTAAATAAATCATTATAGTATATAGTTCGAGGAATGAAGAACCCCTATTTAAGTAAATCATATTAATTTGTTTAGAATCATTAAATTACTTAAAAACCAATATCCACAAATAACAAACAATTAAACTACCATGAATGAAAAAAAATAACATGTTTTCTCGAATTAAATTCATTAAAACATAATAAAATCATTATATAATCCTTCCCTTATTAATTTTAAACATGTAGTGACCACATTAAAATAAATCCTAAATTTGAAGAGGTCCAAAAAATATCTATATAAATGATGGAGAGTTGAGTATATTTTATATACATTGATAGGTGAACTATGCATTGAGAATAATAAATCATTTGATAATATTCTAGGATCATTTATGTTTCCTACAAAATGTTTACCAGATCATGTAATCTAATCAAGAATGGCTAGTTCCAATCCACCATCATCTGAATCCATTTAAAGAGCCCCAAAATCTATATTTATAATGCATTTGTGGTCGAAATATCTATAAAATAATAGTTTCTAAATAAAAATAATTTTATTACTACCTAATTCAAATGGAAACTCAAATTTCATCAAGATATATGGTGAAAAGATGATATTCTGGTGCCTATATATTATGTCCTACTAATTTTCCTGAACTCGGTGCTACATTGATCCACCCAAATAGAAAATGGGTACTCTGGATGATATTCTTCAAAAACTAAACCCTGACACCCTAGATCTTATCACCCATGATTTTCAAAAGTGTTTCTTTGGAATTGTTACAAATTTTCTTATGTTTAATGAGTGCAAGGCTATCAGAACATGATCACTAAGAACAATTTCACTATCGAAAAACAATAGTCTATATAATTTTTTCCACTAAAAATATATCATAGACCATCTATATATCAAAATGTCCTACATAAAATATTTCATCTCAAATAAATACGAACATTTATGCAATTTATAAAAAATATCATAACAAACATATCTTTTTTGGTGAATCAATAATGTATTTAACAATACATATACAAAATTAATCGAAGTAGGAATCATGATAACGTGCACAATTTTTATGAATGTTGAAAAAACCCAATGAAAAAAATACCTAAAATCTATCTGTAACCCCTAGATCACTATCCACATATCCTTATATCAACTAACAAATCAACACTATCATACAACATAAAAAGATCAAATTTAATAACTTGAATGGAAATATAAATCCATATAAGAAAATGGTGTATAAACAATCTGAGTTATACTGTACATAGTAGGATACCACCGTAGGGATTTCAAAATTCCATAAAAATTAATTCTCATAAATTATAAGAAACCAGATCATTAATTCAGTTATTGATCCCGATTTCAGGTTTTTTGAGGAAAAAGGAAGAATTGAGGATATTCATAGAACACTCTATCTACCTAGTTTTCATGCATGACCATGTACTGTCCGTGTAAAGACTGAGAACAATGATGTGTAGGTGTCTTGGAAGACCACCTAATACTATGGATAGTTGTTTCAAGAACAAAATGTGAACATTAAATGAACACACCATGTAAATTTTTTTATTAGATTAATCAGACTAGGTTTGTGTGTCATCACCAAAATATTCTTCTTCTTCTCATGTATCATACAAGAGAGTGACATATGTCTGAAGATCTTCAAGCTCCTCCTGTTTTCCCATATGATATCTGATTGATATTATTTCAGTTTGGTGGATTATCAAAACTGAGTCCTCTCTTCACCTTGAGCATCTATTCATGATTTTTCCTCTAACTTAATTTTTATAGGGATGATATTTTTATCCTTTTCATAGATCTATGTCACTCATGGACAATTCAAGGGATGATGTTTAAGAGTGTTCATCGTACAACATAATGTTTGGTGGTTTATTCATTTATTTGATTTTCATTGGATTATATATTCATATAGTGCTAAATACACATGTTTGGCGTATTGGGTCTTGTGGAATATTACATAGATTAATACCTGTTATGGTTTGATTGATTGAGAATAGGTAATTGACTATGAGTAGTGTTTTATACCTTTATTATGGGTGGGCTTCCCATTATTGAATGATTATGGTCATTTGGACTCAAATTCATATTACTCATTCATTGTTTTACAACCTCATGTTGTTAGGATAGAGTTATTATTTATAAGAGATGCATGTGTCTTGCATTGTGATTGTATGACTAATGTGAATTGACTATGATATCTTCCCAAGGTATGGTCATTTATATATAATTTTTATTATGTTTACAATGATGTATTGAATGTGAGAGCTTCTAGGTGGTCATTGACCAAAGTGGATAGACCGTGAGAGAAACCCAGAGGGTCATTAATAAATGAATGTTGGACCATAAGGCATTTCTTGTGAGATCTTCCTTGTAGTATTTATATTTTATTTTTACTTTGAAGACCAAGCAGTTATTGACCGTGAGAGCTTCATAGTTTTTCGTTGGTAAATTTTTAGTGCTTTGTGGGGCCAATAGAGTTACACTATGTAAATATCCCCAGAAGTACATTATTTATAAAAATGAGGTTGTATTTGACTATTGGGGTTAGAAAGTGAGAAATTTCCTTGGGGGTTTTTAAGGAATTCTTGTATTATTATGAAGAGTAATCCAAGCCAAAGAACAATCATGGACTCGCTCTTATATTGATTGTTTACATGGAATTTTAAGACCTATGTACTTTATTAATTTGAAAGGGGATAAAGAGCTATGGTTTTATCCCATGGTTTCATTATTCAATGGATTGAATAATTAATAAATGTACATTAATATAATTTAAATCTCTAGGATTGTTTACTTTTGTGTATATCCTTGTTTTTTACTTAATTTCAACATATTTCCGGCTATATATTTTCATTGATAGTTAGGCACAAAACATTTGGTTGATTCCTAATGGTATTCGTCTCACATCCTATTTGGTTCATGATTTTAATCCCAAATAGATTATATTGTTGTAGTTATAGAAAAGTTAAAATGCCCTACTTCATTATGTATTTTATTGTTGTTACAGATGGAGAGTAAGGGACCAAGATATGGCTTGTGATGCTGTTTTAGTTATAGATATTCTATACATCTGTCTTAGTTTTTTATTTCTAGCATTGTGACTTGTATGGATACATTCATAGACATATGTGAGATGAATCATTTATATATATGATCTAGTTTATTTTTCTATCATCCTTACAATTTTTTCTTCCCATGTATTGTATTAGAGCATATGCTACTATTTATTATTTATTATTCATCTATGAATACATTACAAATGAGAGAATAGTTTTCCCATTATTAGACCATGGTTGTCACTACTAGTCGTAAGCCACTTCGATTTCGGGAAATTCTCTTGAGGTCCTGTGAACAACTTGATACAGGGACCCATTGGTGGCACCCGGAATTGAGATTTTAAAATGTTGTATCAGATCATGTTATTTTATTCATTCAATTACTATTAGAACCTATAAAGAGGGATATGAAAGAATATGTTGATGGTAATAAGTTTTTCCTTCAGGTAACTAAACTGTGTATATGGAAAATCCATGTTACCTCGAATATTGATTTTTTTGGGTTTTTCATTTTCTAAAATTGATTTGATTTCACGGTTCGGTGACAAAAATGTTTTTTGTTGTTATGATTTATATCATTTTTGTTCTATTTATAATGAAACCCTTTGAGATGATTATATTCCATCTCATGAATCATTTGGAACATTCTAGAGATCAGATTTCATGCATTCTTATATTTCTTTTTTGGATTCATTAATATTTCATGTACTTGTAATATATGTTGTTCTAGATATTCATGTTATTATGTTAGATGTAGTGAATAAATACATGCCATTTTGATATGGTATCTTTATATACAATGTTTCATTATGATAGACTCCAAACATTGGTCCCTGATGTGTTGTGTGTCCTCTTGGATCAGAATTGTTTGGATCGTGTTTGTACTATAATTTTTTTTCATGTTATGTTACGAATAACAATTCCAAACATTATTTATAGGTATATGGGGACTCACGTGTCAAAATTTTCAATCCCATAGATAAAATGATATTTTTTTAGGGTTCATAAGTTGTTTCAGAGGCTTATTATACGAAAACGTAGAAAACATAGCATGTGGTGTTACGAACACACTCTATGTTTTCATATATACATGAAGAATCATTTTATCATATTTACATGATGTGTACTTGGAGTACACACCATGTAACACTTGACCATGTGATTGAATGTGTGACAAGAGATAGAGGGTGGGGAAATATTTCTTTAAAATATGTTGTGTCTGAAATGTACATTCCATGTTGTAAAAGACTATGAATTATTCCATGTGACTAATAACATGGGTTGAAAAAATGTCAGATGTAAAAATCGTCTCCCATTCATGCACGCTATGTAGAGTCGATCAGGTATCTGAACAAGGGACAAAAAAAAAACAGTTGTTTAGGACACAAGTAGTAAAATTCATATCTAGGATGAACATTTGGTATAGTGTTACCTAGGAGAGAATCATGTAATTTTATATGTGTAGAGGAACCTTTGAAGGATGTAGAATTCTTGTACATGTCGTGTCACATGAGGAACATTACAGGTGTATGAGAGTTACATGACATAGTTTGGAAGAGCTTCACACCATGTAAAAGTCATAAGGTAACACATCATGTAGGTTTTATACACACCCTATAACTTGGTTTTTTAATACATGAAAATTTCTTCTCCTATTCCCTTCATTCACATCTAGGACTCCCTGGTTCATAATAATGAACTGAGGTGTGTTCTTGACCTAAATAATTCATTCCACTGAGGCATCCTAAGTTTGTACACTAGGTACATGGAGACAATCACACACCAGATATGGTTGTTTGGGGACTGTTAGTAGATTCATACATCAAGCCCATATTGGACACATATATTTTAATGGAAATAAGTCATGATTCATAGTTACGTAAAGGGTTTTTGTGGGTGGTACAAAATTTTTATGGAGCACATCATCCTTCGTTGTCTATATATGAGCTAACATGGGTGTTCTAGAAGCTGCATCCTCCCACTTTTTCTAGGGAGGGAGGTCCACATGCTACAAAGTCGTGGTTGGATGCCTTACTCGAAAAATTTGAGAATCAAGGGAATCCTCTATAGATGAGGGTAAATCATGTAATGTACATGTTTGGTGATTACATGAGGAAATTTTGGGATGTTATCTAATTGGACAGATGTCATCAGGATATGGAATGAGATTATTTTCAGAGGATCTTTTATGATTATTTATATCATGATATGATGAGGTCTGATCATGAACGATAGTTCATGAACATAATGTATGGACCTCATTCACGGATGGATAACTCATCTAATTATCATGTGCTTCAATGCTTTCACCTATTCTAGGTGGTGATGACTTATGTATGGATAAGCGAGCACAATTTTTGAGGGGTGGGATCTGCGAGCCACGGAAATTCAGGATCCAAGGCTAGTATTCATTCAACATATAATAGGAAACATGTAGAGAGCATTCAAGTGATATTTATTTAGGTAGAAAGGTGGTATTCTACCAGTGCTGGAAGAGAGGGCATATAGGATCACATTTCCTAGAGGACGTAGTTGACTGCTAATCATGGGGAAATATGGGCCGTCATTAGCATTTTTTTGGAGTTCTCCCTACCAGTTGGTGGTCGGAGTTCTATTATTAATACACATTTGGGAGATGGACCACCGGTTTTTCATCAGTCATGGAACATATATTTTTTCACGTCTTTCAGACCAAGGAGGAGTTTGTGGCCATGGTAGTCAGGCAATAGGTTTTCAGCGATAGTTAGGTAGATCAGCTCAGGGTAGTCAATAAAGGGCATAGGGCCATGATATAGGTCATACAATTGCGGTGAAGCAGACCCAGTAGGGGTAGGAACTCGAACCTCTATGGTTAGAGGTATGAATCTAGTTGCCTCAGTTTTATTATCATCTCTTTTTGATACATGGGCTTCCCATTGTTTAATATGTTTTTTATTGTGGAGAGAATTATGCTCTTTATCTTTACTTGTGAGGATGTTCTGGTGATAGACTCTTCGTTTGGGCACAGTAAAACTAGTGTACATCAGTTCAGAGAATTTATTTATAAATATTATAGGTGTCACTTCTTTTGTGACCCCTTTGTCTTAGAGATGACGTATTATTGTGTAATTCTAGGGATGGATTGGTTAGTCTCCATTCAAGACATTGTTGATTTCTATATCCACATGATGATTTTCATAACACTAGAGTGAGGGACATTTATACACAAGGGATAATGGGATATCCAAGTGATTAGAGAAGGACTCGAGAATCATGTGTTGGGAGAAATTACAACCCATATTTTTTTATATATGGATGACATGGTGACATCATAGATGGACATTCCTAATTTGGTGGATCATTTCAGTGATTTGTTTATAAAATACTTTTCATGTTTACCTATAGATCATGAGGAATATATCTATATTTACCATGTTCTAGGAGCGAAAATGGTGTCCATTCATCTATATAGGAAGGCTACACCAGAGTAACAGGAGCTCAAGTAGTATTTAGAGGAGCTGCAATAAAAGGGTTTCCTCTTACCTTGTACTTCCCCTTGGGGTTCAACTATCCATTTTTTAGGAAGGAAGATAATACCCTCAGACTATATATAGATTATCATAAGTTGAAATAGTTGATGGTTATGAACTGATAACTCTTACTGAGGATTGATGATCACTTTGATCATCTTTGGGGAGCCCATGTCTTCATAAATATTGACTTTAGAAATTGTTATCATCAGTTTTGTGTTACTCCAGCTGATATACAACTTACATCATTTCAGAGAAGGTATAGTCTATATGTGTATTTTCTTATTTTTTTAGTCTCATGAAAGTGCTGGTAGTTTTCCTGGATCTAATGAATTGATTGTTCTATCCCTACATGTATTCCTTTTTGGTAGTCTATGTGGACGATATCATGGTATAATCTCACACCCGACCCCTCCTTTCGGTCCAACTATACATCATATTGAGTACACTAAGAGAGCATTATTTATATACTATGATCATAAAATGCCACTTTTGGATAGACCATATACACTTATTAGGTCATGATATCTTAGAGACACAAGTATTAGTAGACCCATGTAATGTGAGTGAAGTAGTTCATTGGGATTAGCTAAAGAATATATTTCAGGTGTGGAGTTTTCTGGGAAAATATGGTTACTAAAGGCACTTTATAAAGGACATTTCATGTTTAGAAGTTCCACTGATGGTTCTGACTAATAAGGGTGCGAGGTACATGTGGATTGATTCATACGATTCAGCCATTTAGGAGAAGAAATGGAGATTTACTACAACACTTATATTAATTTTCTAGAGCCAGTAATGAGTAACATTATTTACTGTGATGCATTAAGTAACGGGTTTTGAGAATTTCATATGAATGGGGAAGGAGTAATTGCATATGGGTCACATTAATTGAGGTAAACTAAGAGGAATTACCCAACACTTGATCTCTAGATAGCTGTAGTTTTACTTTATTTGCGTTATTGGAATCATTATCTTTTGTGAGAGAATTTTGTTGTAAACACTGATAAAAATCCTGAAGTATATCTTTTATCCATTGGATTTAAATTTGAGACAACAATTGTTAGTTTATTACCTTATGTAACTCAACTTATAGCTTTCCTACATGCCTAGGAAAGACATCACAATGGCTGATCAGTTGAGCCGGAGGACTCAATTACATGAAGTTCAGGATGCCATTAGTTATTGTATAATTATGGGTCTATTATATGAATTGTAATTGGAGGTGCACAAAATATATGAAAAGATTTTTTCATCATCTGTAGTTGTTACCTCTGCTCTAATCTATCGAGTGCGAATGAGGTAGCTATCAGATTCTGAAGGTGTAGACCTATGGGAGAGTTTGTTAAGAGATGAACCTACTCCCAATTAGACTATAGGAAGGAATGAGATCTATAATTTTCATAGGTTCATATGGGGTTCATCATAAAAACGTGAGGAGTTGAAGAAATATTTTCATTAAAAAATTTTTGGTAGTTCTTCCTAGTTTCACCGAGAAGTATCGAGATCTACACCATCAGTATTGCTGGCTAGGAATGTAGTGGGATGTTTGTGGTTTTGTAATAATATTTTCCACCTATTAGTAGGTGAAGGAGTATCATCAGCAAAAAGAAGATATTTTAGAGTACTTAAACATTATCAAGTGGATGTGGAATGATGTCACGATGGATTTTGTGATGGGTTTACTGAGTTCTAATTTAAGGAATGAAGTGTTTTGGTTTGTTGTTGACATACTCATGAAGGTTGCACATTTATTATCAATCACGGAAACATTTAGTGTTGATGTTCTTAGAAATTTGTAAATCTGAGAGATTTTGTGTTTTCATGTTGTTATAAAATCTATCATTTCATAAAGGAATTCATGTTTAACCTATCCTCTATAGTAGGTACTATAGAGGGATTTAGATCATTGGTACTTCCGATAATAGCTTACCAACCCTAGATACATGGCCAGTCCGAGGGAACGATTATGGTTTTTGAGGACATATTTTGCACATGGGTTTTATATTTCAAGTGTTCTGGGGAAACACACATACCCCTAGATGTGTTTTCATAAAATAAATTTTTTCATGTGATGTTTTAGATGGAACCTTAAGGGGATTTTATGGTAGGTCAGGCTGGTCACCCCTTATGTTGGCTAGAGGCCGGAGAGGCATCTATGTTGGGACCATGCCATTTTTAGTAGACCAGTGAGTAGGTGGAGTTGATTCGATATAGGATGAATACTGAACATTATCAAAAAAAATATTATTATGATCAATTGAGACAACCACTAGAGTTCGAGGTCGGAGATCATGTTTTCTTATGTGTCACACCAATGATGGGACACGTGAGGATTAAAAGAAAGGGGAATCTATCACCGAGATATCTTGGGTCAGTTGAGGTTTTGAAGAGAGTTGGTTGACTTGCCTATCATTTGCAGTTGCGTCTTCTGTATCGGTCTATGAAAAACATCTTTTAGGTTTTTCAGCTATGGTGTTACTTTTCATACCATTATCAAGTTTTCCAACCAAAGGTGGTTGAGTTGGAGGTGGATTCATCCTTTGAGAGGCACCATATTTTGATTGTGGATTGAAGCACAATGGTTCTTCATAGTAGGAATCGTCCTTTGAAATGGGTGCTATGGTAGCACATGCAATTACAAGTCATGTCTTGGGAGAGGGAAGTCGACATACAATCATAGTGGCCAGAGTGTTTTGAAGTTTCTTCTTTATTAACCTTTGACATCAAATTATGGGATTAATTGATTTAATATGGAACATTTTTAAGAACCCAGATCGTCATTTCAAGTAATGATCATAATTTCAGGTTTTTTTAGGAAAAAGAAAGTTTTGGTGGATTTTTATGTACACGTAGTGAACTCTGGAATACACGCCATGTACCCATTTTTCACACATAACCATGTACTTGTAGTATAACAGCCGAGCACATGTATGGGTAGATTACATGGAAGACTACCTAAAGTAGGTCTGGTTGAGGATAGTTCATTGTGTGTACATTATTTAACATGACTTTTAATTGTCTCTTTATTTGATTAATAAGAATGGGGTCACATATCATCTTCAGGACATTATTACTCGTCTTGTTTCTCATACCGGAGAGCAATGTATGACCAATGAACTACGAGTTCCTCCCCTTTCTCTGTTCGAGATCTGATTGAGATGCTGCTGTGTGAGTTTTATTCCCACCAATGATTCTTCTATTCCTCTATATTATCTCTTCTAGATTGTTGTTATTTCTTGTGTTATCTAGTTTTGATTGTTTTTACACTTTCCATAGATCTATATCGTTCTAGGATAAATCAAGGTCTTCCATTCAAGAGTGTTCTTCATACATCAACAATGTTGTTGGTGTGTGAATTTCATTGTTTTTCCTTGAATTATATATTCATAAAGTGTCGAATACCCATGTTTGAGGTATTTATTTTTTTTGGAATTTAACACTTTTAATTCCAATAATGATTTTTTTATTGAGAATGTGTTATTACTTAGGCGTAAATTTTAATACTTTGATATGGGTGAAAACCCCATGGATGGGTGATTATGGTCATTTGGTCTATAATTCCTATTAGGATTTCTATATTTTCCATTCCTCATATTGTTAGGATTGAGTTACTATTTATATTAGATGCATATGTTTCACATTGTGAATGTATGACCAAGGGTAATTGACAGTGATAGATTCACATGGTTTGGTCATTTATGTATAATTGATGTCATGTTGACCCAAAGGTATTGTCTGCGAGAGCTTCTGGTTGGTCAATGAAAAGAGGGGTTAGAACATGATATCAACCTACAGGGTTTTTATTAAATGAATTTTGGACCCTAGGACATTTACTGTGAGATATTCATGGTGTTCATTATATTTTATTTTTTCTATGTTGACTAGGGGTGTTGACTATTAGAGCTGCTCAGGTGGTTGTTTGTAAATGTTGAGTGTTATGTGGGTCCAGAGGGGTTAGGCAATTTTATATTTCCTAGGGGTAAATATATATAGAATTAATGATTTGTAAAACCAAAGGGGATAGACTATGATAACATTCTCAAGTGGTAGTTTATGAATGGTTGAATGATTGGGATGAGTCTTTCAAGCTAAAGAACTATCTCGAACTATGTCTTACATGAATGTTTAAATGGTATTTTGATGTATCTTTTTGTTATTATTTTTCATGGGGATACGAATCGTAGTCCAGATCCTGAGGATACAATATTAAATAGATTTAATAATTAATAAATATAAATTAATGTAATTAAAAACTATAGGATTGTTTACTTGTGAGTAAATCTGAGTTTATTGCATTATTTCTGCGTATTTCCCAGTATATATATACATTGACAGTTAATAACATATCTTTTGGTGGTTATTTACTAGGATTTTCATCAAACCCTTTTTGAGTCATGATATTGGACAAAAATAGATTATACTATATAAATAATATATTAGAAAAAGTGCCCTTCTTCATCAGGTACTTGATTGATATTCGAGCTAGAGAGAATGGGACGGAGATGAGGCTTTTGATGCTATTAGAGTTACTTTATTTCTATACTTTGGTATTATTATTTCATTTCCTACATTTTTCACTTTTTTTGTTTTGAATTTTATTTGTAAAATATATTCATCACATGAATTTATAAGAAAAATATAAAATATTCAATTTTTTGTTCCTTTATTTCTCCATTAATATTTAATTAAAATATGGATTGAATAAACCTTCTGAAAATAACCACACAAATCATTTAAGAAAGATATTAAATAGGATTTCAAAAAGATAAACATTAATAATTTATCACATATTAAACAATACATAAAATAAATCTATGATTCAATGTTATTTCCTTTTAAATTACCATTTTAATTGATCAATTGAAATCACCTTAGAAAGAAAATACATGTCAAAATTAATAATTAATAATCATGGGGGCACCACATAATCCATGAATAAATTGAATAAAGAAATCACATAATTATAATGCCATTAAAAAATATTATATGGGAATTCAATGAAATATTTTTTGATTCCCTTAAATAATCTAACAAAAAAACTATCTATCACGAGTAACTCACCAGGTCCAAAGGTGATATTATCCTAGATTTTGTAAAACATGGGTCCTAAAACCCACTTATGCTTCATAAAAAATAACACAATACATCAAGCCATCCAAGTCTAGCATAAACTAAAATAAACCACTATACTAGTGCTCGTATATTTCAAAATAATGGTGACACATAGAGCATGTTTATCAACAATGGTATCAATTATTTTGACATATCTTTTAGACTAGTTATTCTGTGAGTCAAATCAATAGGTATTTATAAAATACATGATTCATATTATAATGACATTTTATATGTTTAATGAACATAAATATCATCTAAATATCAATGCCCTCTTACTAATAAAACTATTGAATATCATCCATATGAGAAATAATATATGATCCTCATATGGGGCTAAACCCATTTATTAAAAAATTTATAAAGTAGAAAAAATGGTGGGTCACACACACATCATAGTTATCTTGATTTTAAATTTTGCTAAAATAAATTAATAAGGGAGTTAACATTCCATGTAAATTTCCATTATTTAATATTATAAATTTAAAATATTTGTATATATTTTTTACGAAATAGATATAAAATAATCAAATGATTCTAATTAAGTATTTATTCATAGAAATTAAAATATATAGCACCTAATTATTCATCGAAAATAGCAATTTATATATTCTAAGAGCTAGAAGATGAAAAATTTCACCTACTATAAAAAATTCTTGTGATGGAACTTTATAAATATTTTATAAAATTTTTTGAAGTCAACATCATTTTATAAAATAGGAATATATTAAATAATTATATATTCTGAATGTTGGAAGAATATATAAAAAAATTTAAAATCATCAACTAATGTCACCTATAGAAAAACTTTGATAAATAATATTATATAAAACAAGAAGACCATAATAACATGTCAACTTAATAAAATAAAAAAATAACTACATCAGTTGAGTGGATGAAATTATAAAAACATCATTTGTATATAAAACAACCCCAAGGTATATAAGGATCCATAAAATCTCAAGCAATCTAAACCCCATATATTTATTCAAAAAATAACCACCACCCCAATGGGAATTATGGTTTATTTGAAAAAGATAGATTCAATAACAAATGGAATGAATAGGTATGTGAATATTTAAGTAGATGAATTGGGTGCTTTCCAGGAATATTAACATAAAATTGAATTAGAAAAATATTAATTACCTTGGAAAAAAATGGGAGATATATATGGACCCCCTTTCATTAAAAACATGTATTAAAGAGAAAATATGTTAATAAAGACTTATACTCACATAGTTTATAATTGTTAATTCATCCCATTAAATTGAAACATATTAGGGGTTCTAAATGACATAGTTCTATAGACCATGATGTGGTGAACCTACCAGCATAGTATCTCAGATTACTAAAAATGACTACTTTAAAGAAACTTTTTGCCATAAAAAATTTAACAACATGGTCTTATCTCATAATGTTGAATGGAGTGCATGGAAGAACACCATATGGTTCACTCCAAACAACTACCAAGGATTTACTGGGGTATGAAACATCGACGTCATGCCTTCTATGTGACTCCAGGACTTTCCAAGGAATCGTGGTTTATTTGTTCACAAAAACTCTGTGAATACAATATACTCAGAAAAAATGATTTAAACTGCAACATCAAATAGGATTTGATTTCCCTAACCATTTCATATAAAGGAAACCCTTTATCCAAAATGATCACCGATGAAGCCAAAATCCTAGGGGGATAACGAGGTTAAATTCTTAGAACATCACAATGGCATGGTTCGTATTTATCCATGTCATGGTGAGGTAATACACACCAGAATACTAATAATAATTCAAAAAAAAACTGAATATATTTTTTTATGAAATTTATTTTTTCTAAATAAAATTTTAAATCAACTAATAGGTGTGAGAAGTCTCCACACTTTACCACTTTTAGTTGCTAAAATCTCATTAAATTGTGTATGAGATAATGGAAAACTGACAACAATGACATCAGTATATGAGGTGGGGGTTTGAAAAAACAGAGAAGGATTTTATGAGAAATGATCACAAAAAATAACAAAATTTTGTAATATTTAGAAAACTATTTTTATATATGAATGAGTAAAATTACTGAATTATTTGCAAGGATATCTAATACAATGCCAAATTATAATTAAATGAAACATATTCTATGAAAAAATGACCCCTCTTAATGTCTTCCCTGCACATATAATTCCTCATGATGGTGGGCTAAAAAGAGAGACTCACTTGAGGGAAAAAACGTCAAACATATTATACATAAATAAAAATAAATAATGGAAAAACAATAACCTATATACCACAAAGAAAATCATGAAATTTATTACCTATTACATAAGGATTTTTAACCCAATGGGTATCTTATAGAAAAATACCAATTCTAAATAATCCATCAACTACCATTTTAGAAGAATAAACAATATATACCGACTGAAAAACATTCCTCGATAATAATTAACATGGTATTTAACCTGAATTTATTTAATGGAAATCAATTTGGAATCTCGGTCATAGAACCTGAAACCATAGTGAACCAAGAATAATAATCAACTCATAATGTCGTGTATAATCTTATCTATCATAATACATATAAATTCCCTTCTCTTTATATCATTTTTCAATATTTTTTATTAAAAAAAATTATCTTAATAAAACTCAAAATACTAAGAGGTCTATTGTATTTGGGAAATTATTAACATTACACAACAATATAAAATAAGAAAATTCACATATTTACTGAAGCATTTTTTAGGATGACTAAACCCATCCTTAATTATTAACAGTGCATGGGATAACGTGAGGACCTACAAAATAAAGGGGTGAGACATAAATCCCACTAAGGGGACAAAAATTACATAACATATAGATAATAATACATGTTAGGAAAGTCATACCAATGAGTTGTCAATAAACCTGATAATAAGGGATGATAATATATAATAATAATAATATGGAATATATGGCGACATCCTAAAACACTGCATCATAAATTGATCATGGATAAATCCACCAAGACCCCATAGTGGAAACTATCCATTAAAGATGTCTAGTAATACCCATTTCCCAACGTGGCATATCAGGATACTAAACATTACCCAAAACATTAGAGCGCAGCTAGGGATCACCCTTCATTATCATTTCATTCTAATTCTTAGGAGTGCCACATTGATCATATAACATGGATTCATTCAACCTCAAAATTTATTCTATGATCAAGTAATGTGTAATACATATATTTACATCCCTAATTAATAATTATATGTGCCTAATAGTGAATAATCTTAATAGATAAATGGTTATGGTATTCACTACACAGTTATTTTAGCATGAAAAATAGTGGTGTAATCTCGACAGTATAACAGAGTCATATAGAAACTCATAAAAATGGTTCAATGAAAATGAAAGGGGTCTCTCACCATTTGTAAATGAAATTTACAAAAATAATTATATTTAAGAAAATATCCAAAAAAAATCAAATGTAATTTAGAATATATATCATAAATGAAATTCTTGATAAAAGATGTGGGTGAATGATTCCTTAAAAACATCATCATAGTAATGGGTAAGAATAAGGGTTTATTAGAGGGATAAATGAGGGTGAAATTGGATCTCATAATAAAAACATAAAATGTAATGTAATGGGTATTATAATTAATGTATCCTAACTAATGAAAATGTAAATAATAAGTAATATCATAAATGAATCACATGATAAAAAAAGGACCGAGAGAATCCCTTACATGAATGCGTAAATAAAATGGCTTGGGAGAGGACACTTGAGATCCTGGGGAGCTTTGGGAGGTCTATAAGTATTAGATGGAATATATTTTTATTCATACAAGGAGTTCTAGTGAAGATAAATGGGATATTGTGAGGGGTTATATACGAATGGAGGGTGGTTATTATTATTTTTGTTCTAAACACAACTTAATAAAATATTCCAAACCAAAACCCATACCATGGTTTTTTCACATGGTTTTTGGTAATTGTAGGTGGCATAAATTATTTTATGAGGCTTGGGGATGAAGATAATGAAATATTGTACATTATTATTTAATGGTGAGTCACCGTTTCAATGAAATGATTTTAAATTCTTAAAATATACTATTAGTCTTGGAGGATTCACTATGGCTTTATAAAATAAATCGAATAACAAAAAAATACATTATTTTAAATTAGGAAATATATTTTCTTGAGTATACCTTTTATTGAATGTGGAACATCACTATTGATCAGTTATGACATAATACAACGAATCATATATTTATATGTAATTTAATTTTTACCAAAACATTTGACATGCTCAAATCATTTTGAAAAGTTTACCATTAGATAATTTTAAAAACATGATTCCAAAAATAATTTTATTTTTAACTAAATCAGGTTATATATATGTGTGAAATTTCACTTTTAAAATAAAATGTTTCATTTTAATGAAAATGAAGGGTTTTTTATAATAACTGTTTTTAGACCATAATAAAAATTTACATTTGATTTAATAAAAATTATATGATTATTTTTGTTTAATTAAATTTATTAAATAATACTATGTTAAAAAATATTATATTTAAAAAATTCATCAAAATAAATTTCATAATTGCATTTGATTATTTTCCAAAATTTCAATTTCTTCTTTAAAAATCATTTACATAATAAAAATAATGTAATTAAATTACAATCGATTTTCTATAAAAATAATGTTCATATTTTTATTTATTAGTTCTTGACACATATACAATTATTATTCCTTCATATTCATTAAGAGTATGGTTTGTGGTGGTGGGACTCTCATGGGGACGTTTTATGAACACATTTTAGGTCATGATATTGATGATCTTGAAAATATCCCTTAAACGGTTCTTCTCATGCATAATTTTATATAACTCATCATTGGCATGGTCTTGAGAAAATTAAGGAAATGATATCCCCATCAAAACTTCTTATAGATGGGATTCATAAGGTACAATCCTACTATTTGGGGTCATCAACTACATTTTCTGTGAAAAAATAAATTATTTATACCCTATATTTATAATAGTCATGTGATCACGATTCAATGACTATATTTTCAATGGATAAGATAATTAATGGTAATCTAGATCAAATTGGAAAAATAAATCAAAATAAGTGCATGTGTTTTTTATATCGATAAGATACTAAATTAAATCAAAAAGGTAAATTGTATTCATAATTGTTCAGGCCATTGCAATCTTTCCCCATTTTAGAAATTTCACCAACCAAATTTTATTTTCTCTCACTAAAATAGATGATGGTATCTATAATTTATCACCTCGTTTAGTTCCCATGTCCCTTCATCAAGCTTTGGAATTTCTACAACACTTTGACAATGAGAGTTGTCTTATTTTGTAGTACATTTTCTATATGTTTTATGATCTTCACTAGGTACTCCTCATAAGAAATTTCATTCTCCAATGGTACCACCTTTTTATTGAGTACTTTTGATGGATCTTGTATATACTTCCATAAGAGGGATACATGGAATTCATAATTTAATTGATATAGGTTTGGTGGGAGTTCTATTTAATAAGGCACTTATCCGATGCGATCAAGGACTAAAATATGGTTGATTTACCTTGAAATAAGGTTTAATTTCATACCATATCTCATAACTCTCTTCCATTAATATATGTGGGGGAATAAAATGTCTCCGATTACAAACTCTAGGTCACATCAGTGATTGTTAGCATAAGTCTTTTGATGACTCGAAACTTATTTTATTTTTTTCTGAATATTTTTAACCTTCTAACCCATTTCCAAAAAAATTTCAAGATCTTGATGTTTTTATTTCCCATCATCATCCAAAAATGTTAGTGTTCCTCACATCTTCCCACAACATGATTCATAGGGAGATATTTGGACTGTCGAGTGGAAACTACTGTTGTATAAGAACTCAACCAATGGATGATGTTGGTCCCATCCACTATTGAAGTCCATTGATTATGCTCTAATCATTTCCCCAAGTATTTGTATTTTCAACTAATACTGGACCTCATCTTGAGGGTGATAATATATATTTATGTTCATCTCAGTGTTTAGAGTGTGCTGTGGAATTTTCCAAAACATAGTGGTGAATATTAGATCTCGATCTGAAACAATCATTAATGGTACTTCATGAATCCTTAATATTACTATAATGTATATATGTGTGAGTTGATCCATTCATAGATCCTCTAAAATCACAATTAATTGTTCTCTCATTATAAGATGATCTACAACAACCCTGATAGCATTGTTTCCCATGAATTATATGAAAGTATTGTTACAATGTCCATGGTGATGTATTCCCATTTCCAAGTTGGCATGTGTAATGGTAGTTTTATCCTATTAGAATTCTCCATTTCAACCGTCACTTATTGAAAAAACGGGCACATTGATGTACAATAATTGATTTTTTTCTTCATGTTATGGAACTAATAGTTCTCTCTTATATCTTGATTTATATTTGTTTTTCCTGGGTGAATGGAGAAATTCAAAATATGTGCATGATACAAAATTTCAGTCATTAAAATTGGATTTGATAAAACACATAGGCTTGACCCTAATCTGACATTCCATCTTCATTATTTAGGATTACCTATATCTGATAGTTTCAAAATTATTATGTCTTCTTCCATCATCCTTTTAAGAATCATTTATCCATTCTAAAAAATCTAGCTGGAAATAATATGTGATATGATTGATGATGTTTCATTCATTTTGATTCCCATTTCTTTATTATTCAAGACTATGAAGATCTGATCCTTCTCAATTCTCACCCATGATAGAATTGTTGGGCCCATGTTTTTAGAGTGTCTTGCAACTTTTTTTATTTCCCAGGATGGTAGTTGATTTGGTATTTTTAAACCTATATGAACTCTAACAATATTCATTAGCACACACATAATTATTTCTATGTGAATATATATTTCATCCATTTTTTATTCTATTATATTTCACACATCTCCACAAAGAGATAATTCCACCATATTATTAATGAAAAGATTATAGATTCCAACTACAGATCATGAATGATATATCCTTTCTCATGAATTTTCATCTTTCTTGAGGCTTATGCAATGAACCTTTTCTTCTTTCATCAACAGACATCCCAATACCTTCTTCGATGCATTATTGAAAATAATGAAAATCTCACCGCATTTTGAATAGTGTGAGAACATTGGTAGTGATAAGCCCCTTTTTCAACATTATGAATCATTTTTCACATTCATAATTCAACAAAAATGTGACTGCCTTTAGTCGTATCTTGAAAAGAGGGGTTGTCCATCATGACATATTTCTAAAAAATTAGTGATAATATCCACCTAACACAAAAATCTATGAATAACTGTCTCATATTTTTGCCTCACCCATCCCTCAATTGTTTTATTCATCAAATAATGCATATATATCACGTTTAATGTGATGATTTCCTTGAATAATGAGACTTATTTCCACTATAACACAAACATTATGTAATTTTCCTACAGTTTCTATTTTAATAGGGTATTCAGTAAAGTATAAATCTTTTTCATGGAATTATCTAATGAATTTAGTGAATATGTCCATGAAGATTTAGAGTGAATTGTTGATTTAGAATAGAATCACTATGAACAAATATTTCAAGTACCTTATATAAAAATCATTCTTGAGGATATCATCCTTCGTCACCTATACTTGGTTATATCCTTACTATTTATCCACCATGGAGAATTAATGTGATCCATATAGATGATCGATAATTTATTAATTAATTGAAAAGGACACATATTCTTTATCATTGTTTTGTAGATTGTGATAATAAATGCATAGGTTTATTGATCCATCCTTCTTCTCGATGAACATGACTAGTTCACCCCTCGATATATAACTTGGGTGGGTAAACCCTTTATCCAAATTTTCTTGTTGTTGTTTCTATAGTTCCTCAAGTAAAAAATCACCAATTAATTTAGATTCTGGGATATTGGGAACATCACATGTATAAGATTTATAGAAAATTCAACATTTTTTTTGGAGGAAGACTAGGTGACTCTCCAGTAAACATATCAGTGAATTCACTCACCAAAGGAATATCTTCAAGGATCATAATTTCCTTGTACTCAATTAATTGTTCTAGATAAACTTACTCATAGGGAATTGATATCCATTATTGAGATAATGGTGCTAAATAAGATTCATCCTCCTCCTTTATCTTCTACATAATAGGTGTTCAATCCTCTATATTGAGAGTGATTTCCCTATCACATCAATTTATGATGGCTCTATGTAAGGAATGTAAATCATGGCCCAAAATTACAACAACTTACAACATAGGTAGTTTGAAGAGATTTTTTGGGAATTTAATCCCACAAACATTAATAATATATGAGTTATAAACATGGGATGTAATAAATTTCCCATTTTCTGTTTTCTCTAAAATCACTACATCCTTTCATTGTACTGGTGTTACGATTATTCTAAATAAATTTTGTGACATAAATGATTGCTTTCAACAATTAATGATAATCCTAACATTAAATTATTTTTTTAGGGTCTACGTTATCCAATATAGACATAGGTATCCGTATTTTTAAATATTAAACACATACATATGAATCTGGTTACATTAAAGGGATAACATATAAATTTCATTTATCTAATTACCATATTAATTTATTCGATTCAATCTTTTTTATCCATGATAAATTTCCAAAAATATATTTTTATGTGAATTTTTTGTTCATGTAATAATGTTTTGTAATCATATTATTAATTTACTTATTTATATCCCCTAGGAGTGTCAAACTAGGTGTGTAGTAAGGACCATTGTCGTATACTAGGTTTCCCAAATATAGGAATGAAACACCTTGTCTGAGTTATTAATCTTAGGTATATTTTTGTGAGAACCACTTAACTTGTAATATCCAGACAATAATATATTTTCTTGATAAACATATTTCTCTATTTTCAACATAATTTAGGGATGTTCTATTACACTCAGTCTTATCCTTAAGGGTTTTGAATTTGATTTTCGAATCATAATCCCAAAAATATCTAAATATATCCTCTAATACAAACTATAACAACCCTCCTTTATATTTCATTTTTAAACATGAATTATTAAAAAATATTTCACGTATTAAAACATAGAATATAAAGAGGAATAATTCCTTTGGAAAATAATGTACATTATTTAACACCTTAAAACATTGAAAGAAACATCTTTGTTGAAAAACATCATTAGCATGAACAAAATGTTCTTTCACACATAAAACTACAATGGATAACATGAGGACATATATAGGAAATGTGTGAGATATAAATCCCAATAAGGGGATATTCATATAATAACATGAGTATAATAATACTCATTAGAAAAAGGAATATCAATGAGGTAAAAATTAACATTAATAATAAGGCATTATATAGCATGATAATCATAAAATGAAAAATGTGGCAACAATTTAAAATATTGTATCATAACTTTATAAAGGAAGAATCATACAAAACCTATAGTGATAAAAGTTATATAAATGAATCAAGTAAATGACCTATAAAATATAACATATAATTATGAAAAACACTACCCAATTCATCTGAGCACTATCAGGGTGCACCCTTCAAAATTATTCCATTAAAATTGTTATGTCATTCACATTCAAATAACTTGTATTTATTCAACATCATAATTTATTTCATGATTAGTTAATTTGGATTGAATATATATATTTAACCAATCAATAATTATATGTGAATAATGGTGAATAACATTGGTAGAGAAATTGGTATTGTATTAACTTCACTATTATTTTTGAATAGAAAATCATGGTGCAATTTTAGTAGCACAACAACATCCTATAAAAATTCATCATAATGGGATAATGACAGAGAAAGGTGTATTAAAAAATTTATTCCTGAAACATAATGTTAGGGGATGTTATAGAATATATCACATTATATGAAATGAAATAATAAGATATAACTTAAAATAAATGCTTTATAAAAGAGGAGGGTGGATGAATACTTAATTTAAAGATAAAATTAACAGTAATGAGTATAGTTTTAAATATTTTTCATGTTAATAAAATGGAAATAAATATCGAATATTCTAAATCAAGCACTTAAAAAAGACGAGAGAGAGAATCCCTAACATGAATGTGAGAAGAAAAAGGTTTGGGAGAGGCATCTTGAGAAATTGTGAGAACCTTGGGAGGGATTTATGGAGTAGATGGAATAGGTTTATCACACTCCAAAGAGTTTTAGGGGAGATTAATGGCATCTATAGTGATTTTATATAATAATGGAGGCAGATCCCTTAATTATTTTGGTTTTGGAAAATAAATAATAAAATATTCCAAACCACAACTCATCCACTAGATATTATCCATAGTATATGTAAATGGGGAGTCTATAAAAATATTTTATATTTTCAATTGTGGAAGATAATAAAATATTGAATATGGTCATATTGAGATGAGTCACACTTTCAATGAAATGATTTGAAAATATTAAAATTTAATATAAGTCTTGGTGGATTAATTAAAGAGTATTATAAAAAATAATATATACCAAATGTTACATTATATTAAATGAAGACATATATTTGGATAATGATACGTTTTAGAGTATTTATTACATAACCATTGGTCCAATATGATGTAATAAAACACATTGTTCATTTAAGTGATAATATATTTTTATCCAAAAAATAAATTGTCTCAAAAAATTATGTAAAATTCACCATTGGATAATTTTTACATCCATGTTATTGAAATAATATTCACAAAAAATAAATAATTTTATAAATATGTTATTTTTTACTTTAAAAAAACTATCATTTTATTGAAAATGACTGGTTTTCGAAAATAACTTTTTTTGAACACTACTAAAAATTTACATTTTACTTCATAAAATCAATATTATTATATATAATTAAAAAAAGATATTTAATAATAACACTTTTTTAACATAAACTTGACTTGAAATCATTATCAAAATATTTTTCTTCATTGAATATGATATTATTGAAAAATAATATTTGTTCTTTAAAATTCATTTACAATATAAAAATAATGGATTGTAAATATATTTTTATTTAATACAAAATAATAAAAATATTATTTTTTCAAGGATCTTGATAAATATCCCATTATTAAATAAAAAAATTCTCTAAAAGTATTGTGTGTGACAGTGGGGCATTCTTGGGGCCTTTCTGTGAACATGTTTTGGATCATGTTCTCGATGGGCTTGAACTTCTCTCGTAAGCAGTTTAACACTTTATTATATTGTTGGATATAATATTGGGCCTGGAATAGGGAAAAACACAGAAATTATATCTCCCTTGAAATATTGTATATTTGAGATTCATAGGGTATGATCCTTCTAGTTAAGGTCATCACATTTTTTGTCGGTGCCAAATGAATTTTTTAAAACCCGATATTAATACTAGTCTTCTGATCACTATTCATAGGCTACAAAATCAAACATAAAGACAATTAATGATCATTTAGATAAATTGGATAAAATAAAATTAAATATGTCAATGGGTTTTATATACCCATTAGACATTAAATGAAATAAAAAATGATATTTTATTCATACAATATTATGTCGTTACCATATCCATCTTAGAGTTAAAAAATTATATATTTAACCCAATAAATATTCTTATTTTAACATAACATCATCACATAGGTTTCATTACATGTAAACATCAATGAAGCCAAAATCAGTGATGTGTTCATAATTTACAATAAAGAAATGTCACCAAAAAATTAAATGGGTGTTGTATCTGTAACATTTAATGGAATATTAATTTAAAAAATCATTATTTGGAAGTCCACATTGTTGGAATATAAAAGGTGAATAATATTATAGGATCTAGTCATAAAAAAATCAAAAAAATAATGAAAAAATAACATCAAAATCTCAAACTACCCCAAATTCATAGTACAAAACAACAAATATAATTATTATATTATACTATTGTTCTAGAAATCATTATGTTACAACATTAAAATTTAATGTTCATTTAATAGCCCAGGTATAAGGAATGTGACAAATAGAAAAGAAAATATCAGGAAGATATTTGGGTAAAACTTTTAAATAATAGTTTTTCTAGATAAAAAATATATGGAAAATTTGTAACCAACAGAAAGAATATGTATGTGGATAAATCCAAGGGAATAAATACTTCAATAATGGTTATTATATTTGGTATTAAAAACAAGAAACATGAAAACAATAGGACTATGTATCACAACCCATGTAAAAATGTTTGAATATGAACTGGGAAAAAAATATGAAAACATATTTCATTATTGAAGAACATTATTAAAATAACCTTCTTTAAACCAAAACTACTGAAAAATAGATTAAAAATATTTTTTTCAAAGTAAACACACAAAATAAAAAACTTGCAATTTGTTAAATAATATATATCATTTTGAGAGGAAAAAAATTATTTAAGAAAATAAAATAGAATTCACCTTTCAACGAATTAAATTGAAATCTCACTTATATAATATAGAATTTATAATTATTCCTGAGATTTGGGAACTTTTCACTAAATATTTATAAAATAAATCCCTTAAATTTAATATATTTCATAACACAAAAAATTATATCACCAAACACCAAAAAAACATGGAAAGTGACACCCCTTTTATTTGAATCCTAAAACAATGTTTTCAGAAATGTTTTCATTAAATCCGACTTTTATATAAGTTAGTTGATTATATAACATGAAATAAAAAAATTATTTTCTACATTCTGATATTTTAAATGAATATGTTTTTACGGTATATTAATATTTTATATATAAAAACAATTCCATCCATATAAATGTTCTTCTTGTACGATAGGCTAAAAATCCTTCACATCTAGAAATATCACACGGAATTAACACATGATCTATGTGAGTGAAGGAAGAAACACATATCATTAGAATAATCGGTTCTATATTTCCTAAAATTTAACAAATATGAAATAATGTATAATAGGTAATGTATAAATTCTATAGATAGAATATTTTTCTTAATTCATGAGTTAAAAAAATTAATGGTAATTAAAATTATGTTAACATGGTTTCGGTTTATATATATTTAAAGAATATATTAAATATTTTATAAATTTAAATTAATGTTACATTTATGGAATTATATTTACTACTTTTTTATGACTAATTATTCAAAGTTATATATATTTATATATATTATGTATTTAAATAGAAATAATATAATTTTCTATTTGAAGATAATTATTTTTCCATTTATTAAACGGATTAATATAATGAATAATTTCCATATTTTAGGGAATTAAATTGATAAAATGGTATTAATTATTGATTTATAAATATAAATATTTATTAAGGGTAAATTTTTTGACAATTTTTTTAAATAATTGATATTTTGGTGAATATTGAATATAAAGAATTGTAAAATTCTTGCATATTTATGATATTATTTTGATAGAGACATAATTTACAAAAAAATCTAAAAAAATTCAACATTTTAATTGTGTAAAGAGTAAAATAAATCAATGAAATCAATTTTTAAAATTTTAGAATCCTTACTTGAGTTTTTTGAACATATGATATATTTTATTAAAAGGGAAAAAATATTTCTATTTATTTTTATATAATGATATCTTAGGATGGTTAAAATAAAAATTTTCATAATAAAAATTATTTACACATTATTTTTAATAAAACATAAATATTAAATCTTTGAAAATAATATTTATAAATTATTTAAGGGATGAATTATATTTAAGATTCAATTGGGTATTTTTATAGAAATTGTTTACCATCTATTTTTCATAGTTATGTGAAATAAAATTTTAGATTAATATAGATAATTCATTTAATAATATTTATTTCATATTTCAAATAATAATAAAAATATAATAATAAAACTTTTATTTTGTCATATAATTTGGTTTTTCGTGGTAAAAATTTAGGTTGTCAATTTTAAGAATAAAAATGGATTAAAGGGGGTTAGACTAAGAGACAATGAATATAAAATCTATAAAACATATATATAAATTAATTATTGAAATTTTATACCCATTTAAATAATATATTAGTAAATAGGTTTTCTTCATTTCTAGTTTACCATGACAATTAATTATTATTAATATATAATGTTTTTATAATTTTAAGAGTACTGCTCCCCGATCATTAAAAATGATACGACCATCCCTCTTCCATGCACATATTGAGCACACTCTCTTGGTAAATACCTATATTAATCACTTCCCAATATACATCTCCATATACTATTTATCATGGTCTCTCAAAGAGACCAATCATAGAATGAATTATGTTTATGTGATTGGTGATTTCCCAAAAATGAGGTATAAATCTCACCATGTGCATCATGTGTATTTCTTTATAAATATCATTATTATATTCATAACCCTTACTAAAATAATAACATCAAGATCATAAATATATGTAAATTGTATTATAAATATTATACATCAATTTTACATATTTTTTCATCCAATAAGAAGAATAATTATTCTTGCATTCAAGTTTAATATCATCTCGATAAAGAGATGTGTTTATTTTTTTCATATCCATCCCATAATGTTGGTTATTATGATGGGTTCAATGAATATATAATATTTTTATCAAATAATTATGATTATATAAAATTAGTATATTTTCTATCTTATAATGCATAAATTATTTTGAAAATCATATCATATTTCATGCTTTCATATAGACTACCACACCTAGAAAGCGATGTGACTCATTTTTCTTGTCTTATATTCATGTATGATTATAAATATACATATATTATATAAAATTATGATTATTTATTTATTAATGTTTTTCCCAATCTAAAATCAACTAAAATTATTCCATATATTTTTTTCACCATTCCTCAGATGTGCCTCCCCATATTCTGTTGATTGTCGACTAGCTACAAGGGTCCAAAGATGGTATAGTTGAAAAAATATATAAAAATAATATTAAAATAATTTTAATAAATATGTAAATAAAGAGTTTAATATTATAAAATTAAATAATGTGTAAATAAATCATCTAAATAGTAACTAATGACTAAATTCTTGAGAAAAGTGATAATTTGAAATATGCAAGTCAATAGGAAATGGATACATGCATAAATGGAACATTGAATTCAATACATGCATAATGAAAATAACTAAAATCCAAAGGCTACATCCATGAGAATCCTAATGACCAAATATTTCCTATACTCCTAATGTTTGATATTTATGTGTTCAACAAGTAACACTAGCATGAATCCTGATACGACAACAACAAGGTTTTCTTATGTACCAAATAATGACCTTAAATGGTTTTTAGAAAAACATAGTCAACCATAACCAATAGGTTTCAACAAAATCAATCTAGAAAGTTAACATATATTAATTTTCAATTACAATAAATAAATTCATAATGTATGAAGTGACCAATTCACCTTATGTTCCTAGAGGACACCCGCCAAAATATACTTCCTCCAACATATTCTAGGATGTCTCTAAACATAAATCACCATGTTTATACAATTATAAATCTAATAATATATATATGCACATATATATTTGTTTGAATATATATATCATCATATTCATAACCCGAGGTGTAACCATGACATCCATGAGTAATCATAATAGTCTTATTATTTAAAAAAATATGGGTATTTTACTATGAAGCTATATATGGTATTTTAAGTTCCATACCTAATAATACAAATCAACAATGTGAAGCTTAATTTCAATATCCAAGACTAAAGTCGTGTGAAAAAAATTTCCAACATGGATAACAAAGTTAACTCAATAATCATCATGTATATGGTTATACCACTATCCATATAAGCCATAAACAAAGGATTCCCATAAAGAGGAATCTAGTATCTCATATTGAGCATTATATCCAATATAGAAAATGATCCCTTAACCGAGGAATTTCATTAAGTGTAACCTGACATCTCTTAAGTAACCATGTATCTCATATAACCTTTGATCCCATAACCATGGAATTATATAAAGGGGATCTCATTACCACTCAATGTATAATAATTTATTTTACCCTCACTAGTCCCCTAATTTGTAATGGATAAACCACTCATAATGTATGGAATGCTAATGTGGAAAGGTAAAATGTCCAGAATATTTTCCACCAAACATTATAAAATATATATCACAAGCCATGATATTTAACGAGAATAATACTCATTTAAAAATAACTATATAATAAATCCTTTATATTATTATAACTAATGTTAGAATAAAAATTTTACAGGTCATGAAGCATTGTATTTTATACATCATGTTCACAATTTTTTCAATTAAATTTATATATAATTAATAAGGCCATGGGAAAGTCCATTACAATTATCATTTCCACTACTGGAGTTGATTTTCTTGTTTTATTAAATAATATAGTGGACCAATCTTAATATTTTTTTAAAAAATATGGCATTATTGTCATACTAACACATTTTTCTAAAATTAATTATTTCACACATACGTTATAAACCAAAATACCTAAAATGTGTTTAAAACATAAGTAAATAATTTTAATAAAAAATTTAATCTACAATCCAAAATGTTTAGTTTAATTTCCTAGATGAATAATAGGTAAAGATAATATAAAAAAGCACAATGGGGTTGTTTTGGGTTATGGTGAAGAAACTCCAGTTGTTCATATAAAAATAGAATGCCTATTTAATTTAAGGAAATAAGTTCCACATAATAAATTTCAAACATTAATGGAGATTCATGGACAATTTTGTTCCCAATAAAATGACATAATTTATAAAATGAAATTAATTTGAAGGAAAATAAATATACAACCATCCTCATTCTAATAATGATTTACTCATCTGATACCAATCTTCGATTGAAGAATGATTGAGATAAAACAAAAGAAATGAAAAGATCTATAAAATAGGGAATATTTTCATGAATAAAAATAGAATTAATCATGATAATATAGACCTAGATAATATGATGTAGGAATCATTGAAAAATAATTTGTAATCAAAATGAGTGATGAAACTGCATTTTATGTGTAGATGAGAAATAAATATTTTGGAATATTGTAACAACCCGATATTTTATGTTAAGTATTCTTTTTGAATTTATTTGATGTCATGTGTTTTATGCTACAAAAATATTATCTTGTGTAATATTCCACACTGTATTAGCTTGATGTATACACAACATTATTCATAGATTGTGTTACACACAATTTCAAGTTCGTTATATAATAGTCATTCTATGCAACATTGAGTGTACACACACACACACAGATATATATATATATATTCAATGTATAAATTAAATATGGTTGGATTCTGTTATACGAAACAACGAAGGATTCTTGCACAACACGCAACCCTGACTTGGATTGCATTACATGTAATTGTGACTTTCCTCGATAGCGTGTGTTGTACGCAATATCAGGTTTCACTAAGCAATGATACATGGTTATAATATTATTATGAACTAGCCATTATTAATAGTATTAACTAAATTTTGAATGTTATAACATTATTATTTCATCTTATATATTTTCTAGAACATGGTATGTGAACGAAATAAATTTTTCGGGTAAAATAAGTACTTTTTAAAAAAATGCAGTTTTGCCGCCTATTAATGGCGCACCTACATTATATATAGTTTATGACATTTTATAAGTTAATGTTTACAAAAAAAATTCTTCTTTTGAATCAGGATATAAAAATTTACATTGGATAATGTTTTGATATTTTTCGGAAAACTTTCATATTTTAATGAATAGTAAAAACACGCTATATTTTAATTAAAAACAACTATTTTCATCGTAATAATTTATATGGTTAAATTATAATATTGAATGGTTTTAAAGGTCAAAATGGAATATATTTTTACCATTTAATATAATTTATGTCATTAGCATTGATTTTACCTTGAATTTATAGGTTAAATCAATTCAATCTTTTGCAATGTTTTAAACAGAATCCCATTTTCATTCGACAATGGGATTAATTTTAATTTAATTTCATCATCTTTTGTGTATTGAAATTGGAAAAATGTATTCCATATTTTGAATCAGTGGGTACAAATTATGTTTATAAGAAACTTTTTATTTTTGGGCATTATGAATAGAAACTATAGTAAATTTTATTTACCATAGTTAAAGGTAAATCGGATAATTAAGGGTAAAAATAATATTATAAAATTACTTAAACACATGCAAAAATCCTATTGGATGACTAAAAGTAGACCCATATCACCTAAGGGTTAGATTAGATTCATTTAATGGACTTTTTTTCCATGAATATAATTTAATTATTATTAAAACCAACGGAAGGGACAACATCTGACTTTCTTAAATATTATAAGTATATTAATTTAAATTTAGAGATAGGAATAATGAAACATGAAACATAAATAGTATCCAGAAATATAAAACAATTATCTACATCATATTAATTTTTTTATAATTTTTTGGGATTAAATAATTATCATTAATTATGACACAATATTGATGTTGAAATTATTTTATTGATTGAAATATCAAATAAATGATCTTAAAATTTTGAAAATAAATATTATATGAACTATTTAATGTGCTCCACTCATTTTTTAGATATATATGACATGTTATGAATCTATTAAATCTTTTATTTCGAACATATCTTATGTATATTGTTTATTTATATTCAAATAATTGAATAGGTTAAAATTAACACTATTGTAATTTTATAAAAATAACATATTACAAATTTTTCTAAAAATCACAAAAATATTTAAAAATTATAAATTAAAATTTGTATGGTCGTAAATGTAAAAAAGTGTCAAATTATGGAAAATTTACAAAACATATATAATAATTTATAATAATTTATAATTTAGAATATCATTACCACAAATATAATTAAATTGATAAATAAGGATAAATCCAGTTGATAATGTTTAAAATAGATTCCTAACATGTCTATGTTTTATTTGATGATGATATTACAACATAATATCATCTAATATTCAGATATAAGTCATTTTGGAAGTTTTTAAGTGGGTTTGGGATTTAATATAAACTAATATTTCTTATAATTCAAACGTGCACCTCTCCTCCCTTATAAAAGGGAACCTCCTCCCTATCATCCTCACATCAATTTGAGCCTTCAATATCAGAAAAACTCTGCCCATTTCACTTCCCAACTTCCCTAGAAACCTTATAATGGTACTGGTCTTCTCAAAAGACCAACTCTAGTGCCCTAAGAGAAAGTTTAAATGAGGCACTTTGAGAAATAGGTAATACCTTCTACCGTTTTCTTCAAGTTCTATTCTTCTTCTACTCCCTCTTCATTAGTTGTTTCATTATGAAGTAATAACATCAGTATCCCTCATATACTGATATATATTATAAAAATGAAACAACCCTATTTCACCTTCTATCCATCCAATGGAAAACGAAATCACCACGCGTGCGTACGTACAGAATACCCTCTCCACGTCTTGGTGTAATCTATTTTTCCACCAACACCATACATGGATGGGTATAATGGTGTAAAGATTAACTAGATATGGTTATTATATCATCATAGTGATTTTGATATATTATATCATCCACTCCTATTCTATTCAATAATTATGGGAATGATATCATCGCTCGTGCGTACGTACGGATTACCGTCTCCATGATGCGATGAGATTCATTCTCCATGTTAACCATACATGAATGATTATAAATTTTATATAATGAATAATAATAAAATATATGAAATAATAATGCTACTAGATTTATGTATATATATATATATATTTATGTCATCTATTTAGTTTTATTCAATTCAATAAGGAAACAAAAACATCGTTCATCTGTACGTACGACCTACCATCTCCATGAATGGTGTATTTCATTCCTATTATCGATCGATAATATATAAGTATATGATGAATATATATTATATAGAAATTATTTTTTACATTCTGTAATTATGTAAATCAGGATATAAGTAATAATATCAAGAAAGATAAGTCTAAACACATACGATAAATGAAATTATTTTACCCAAAACGCAGCTTTAACATGGAATTTACAAATGATTGGGTAATATAAAGTCATAAGTGGAACATATATGATATCATAACAATGAATATGATTATGTAATAATTCAATGACATTATTAAAATCATTATACAGGAGGTTCAGATCCATATGAAGCATATCAGACCTAAGGTATGGGATACTTTTGCAAATCTCATTTTTTATCCGAGATTTCTTATACGTAAGTATTTACTAAGGTTATTGTTATCATCCATGTCCATGTTTTCTAAAAGTGTTTTTATGTATGTTTAATGTCCTTTTTAGCCATTTTCACTTTTACTACATGGTATGTAAGGAATCTTTTTTCGTTGTGAGGAACTTTTTGACTTTTCAGACAACAGTACGAGAAGAATGTTTTTTTAACTTATACGGAATGAAAGGATTTTTACGGTTTAATAAAGCCTTATTTTCATTAAGCTTCCTCCAAAATATTTCATGAATATTTTAGGAAAGATATTTTTCTTTTAAAATTTCGTGATGATTTGTGAAAATAAATTTATTTTGAAGAAGAAATGATATTTTCCTCAAGAATTCATTTCATGTGTTTTATCAAAACCATTTTCCATCTAAGATGAAATTATTTCATATGTGTATGTTTCAATTATATTGTCCCTATGATTTACGTGGTTTCACTTTTCTTATTGTGAAATGATATCAATTTCTTTTATATCGATTGTGTGGTGATGGGATGATGTTTATGAAACCCATTTTATTTATCGAGTTATTATGAATAATGTATGTTTATTTTGTGGAACAAGTAAGAATGATTTCATTATGAGATGGGTGGGACCTATATCTCCACCCAATGCATTGGGTAAAGAGTTATGTCTCATGAGATAGACATATCTGGAATGGTAAGTTAATCTGGTTTTGTGTTACAGGACTGAAAGGAGGAGTGAACTCGATTTAGAAAGGGACTTTGTCCACTAAGATGGTATTGGAAGAAATGCCTTGGATACTATGGAAATCATAACATGTTCTGAATGTTCCCACAATTAAATGTTTTATTACCATTATATTTTATCATGGTTGATGTTCCATTATGATATATGCCTTACATACTTCCATGATTTATGTCTTTTCTCAAGATTTGGAGGTTTAAATTTCATGTTCATGTTTTTGCTTCCAAATGCTTATGGATTGTTTTATGTTATCTATGTTTTCCCTTACTGAGCATTTGAGCTAACCATTTTTAGGTTTTATTTTCCCCATTAAATAATGAAAGTTTTTAGTTAAGGAAACAAAAAGGGGAAGATCGTTATGGGAGTTTTTGAAGACATTTCAACATGATTAGAAGTTTATATTCCGTGTTTCAAAAGACACCAAACTATTACGTTTCTTGTGTGTCTTCTTTTGTTATGTATTAAGTATATCGAAAAAGTAATGTAATGTTTATGGACATAATGCTTTGGGTGTCTACACTTGGTATCTGAGGAAAGGTTTAGTCAACCTTTGGAAACTAGGATGTGAAAACGATAGGGATATCCCTAGAGATATTTCTAAGGTATGTCTAGGGATGTCCCTACGGATAAGTATACGTATAGGATATAGTCCTAGAACTACGGTAACGATCTTAGAATTTAACCTAAGATGTTAGATATTGAGGTTACTCCCACTATACTATGTTGTTTTCTCTAGCATGAGTTTTTCCTCTCACAGAATTCTTTTTGTGTTTTAGTTAATGGAGGGAACCAGAAGGAATTCGGTTAACATTGAATCCAATGGAAAAAATGGTGACTATGAGCAACAAAATTGTGTAATGCCTAGAGAGAAATATATTGTGATGATGCCGAATTAGTCATCGCGATATATGATTAACATGGTGAAATTTAGTGGTACGTCTAATTCATTAAATTAGAGGAAGATAGACTTTTATGAATGTTCTCATGTTGAGGAGCATAAAGAAGGAAATATTGAGATTTCTAAAAAATGGAAGAAGAACCTTGAGGAATACCTCAAATGGAGGAAACTTTGTTATCTATGTGGAGAAAAGGGTCATAGAGTGACAGACTGTTATGGAGATCAATGTATTATTTTTGGAGAACATGGGAATTACCCAACTCAATGCCCTGACCTAAAAAGTTACTTCTAAATCAAGGAAGGACATATTCTAGGAAAATCATTGAAGAGGATGGATTGAAGTGTTTATGTATTGGTATTCAATAATAATGTTATTGAGGTACTTTTATAGTATACTGAAATATCTGTGTATTAGTCCTTTGTGGTTTTCTATAAGAATATGGTACCGATAATCTTGAAAAGTTATTCAAATATTTTGGAAAGCAGATGATATGTGCATAATGTAGGGGTAAGGAGAAAATGAAATGGCTGACAGTATTCATGAGCTCATGATTGATATAAGGACTAAGTGATATCGTGGTTTGAGTATATAGAATATTGATGATTTTGGTATGTGGAAAGTGTTAACTTTAAATTGTATTCATGTTTTCGCTAAGCCTCAATGGGTATTCATTTTTTAAGAGAATACATGATTAAGGCCTTTGAATGTTTGTAGTGTGACCAACAGGTCATATATTATGATATATGGGGATCAACGATTGTATTAACATGCTTGTTATATGAACTCTTTGGTAATCATTTTCACAATAAAATGAGATTGGACATTGGTATTTTGGATAAGCCAAAAGATTCGAATGGATTATGTTGGAAATAAGTTAGTATTGTTTAAGGCTATAACTTTTTTTGATATTATTGATGGGATGTTATAGTAATGTTGTTTTAGAAAAATGACAACCTACAGGACGGGCGACAGCCCATCGTGTCGGACAAAGCTGGGGGAATTGAACCCACAACCAATGTGCGACTGTCCTTTATCGCCTACCACTGGCATACAGGAATTCCCTGGTTAGTACAAACTAGTTTTATTTTATTAAGCAGTATGATATATGAACTATAAGTTCATTTTTGGAATCGTATATTATTAACCACACCATAGATGGACTAACGTATATTTGATATCTTTTTCTATCCATTTGTTTCAAACAGATGGAATGGCCCATCATTCTATCACATGACATGTTAACACTTCCCGAATAACAAATTCAACTTCATTTCTTTAAGAGATGAAGTGGAAATTTTTCAAAGCATGAACAACAGTGAGATTGTACCAAAATCAAGAAAGTATTTCTTCTAATTCAAAATTTTTCAACTTTATGGAAATGATATTGAAAACCAAAAATGTTGTCCTAGTGCTCTTATATCTGATAAATCAGATGGTACCATATATAATCACTGATTTATGGTTTTGTGGTTTTTGGATTTTTCATAGCCATTTCCTCTACAACTCTCCATCAGAACATGATGGTTATATTTTTCTTCCGTATCCATATTTTCACTTATGTTCTCCAATATGGAAACCCAGTGATTAGTTAATTTGGGTAACTGTTACGTTTCATACATTAGTTTTTAATGTTAAGTTTTGGTATTTCATTTTATGATGTGTGTTTCAATTAAAGAAACTTTCATGTAGTAAACCATGTATAACCCCGACGAATGTCGAAGGAGAAATTCATTTTAAGGGGGTAGAATATTACAACCCGATATTTTATGATAAGTATTCTTTTTAATTTATTTTATTTCATGTTTTTTATACTAAAACAAGATTATCTTGTGTTATACGCCACAATGTATTAGCTTGAAGTATACGCAACACAATTCTTAGACTGTGTTACACACAATTTCAAGTTCGTTTTATAATAGTCATTCTACGCAACATTGAGTGTGTATATATATATGTATATATATTCAATGTATATATTAAATATGGTTGGATTCTGTTATACAAAAAAATTAAGGATTCATGCACAACACGCAACCCTGAGTTGGCTTGCATTACACGAAATCGCGACTTTCATTGATAGCATGTGTGGTACACAATACCAGGTTTCACTAAACAATGATATATGGTTATAATATTATTATGAACAAGCTGTTATGAGTAGTATTAACAAAATTTTGAATTTTATAACATTATTATTTCATCTTACAGATTATCTAGAACATGGTATGTGAACAAAAATTTTTTTTGTGTAAAATAAGTATATTTAGAAAAATACAGTTTTGACACCTTTTAATGGCGCACACACATTAAATCTACTTTTTGAAATGTTTACAAGTTCAATTTTACAAAATAAAAGTTTTCTTTTGAATTAGGATATAAAAATTTACATTGGATAAAGTTTGGATATTTTTACCATTTAATATAATGTATGTCATTAGCATTGATTTTACCTTGAATTCATAGGTTAAATCAATTCAATCTTTGGCAAGGTTTTAAACAAAAACACGTTTTCTTTCGACAATGGGATTAATTATAATTTAATTTCTACAAATTTTTTTTATTGAATTTGGAAAAATGGATTCCATATTTGTAATCACTGGGTACAAATTAGGATTATAAGATACTTTTTGTTTTTAGGCATTATGAATAGTAACTACGGTAAATTTTATTTACCGTAGTTAAAGGTAAATAGGGTAATTAAGGGTAAAAATATGATTATAAAATTACCCTAACACTTTCCAAAATCCTATTGGATGACTAAAAGTATACCCATATCACCTAAGGGTCGGATTAGATTAATTTAATGGACTTTTTTCAATGAAAATAATTTAATTATTATTAAATCCAAAGAAAGGGACCACATGTCACTTTCGTAAATCTTATTAGTATAATAAATTTAATTTAGTGATAAACTTAGTAAAACATCAAACATGAATAGTCTCCATAAATATAATACAATTAACTACATTATATGAATTTATTTATAATTTTTAGTTATTAAATAATTATCATTAATTATGATACAATAGTGATGTTGAAATTATTTTATTGATTGAAATATCAAAAAAATTGATATTAAAAATATTAAAATAAATATTATATGTACAATTTAATGCGCTCCACTAATTTTCTAGATAAATATGACATGTTATGAATCTATTAAATCTTTTAGTTCAATCGTATATTCTGTATATTGTTTATTAAAATTCAAATAAATGAATAGTGTCAAAAATGACACTATTGTTATTTTATAAAAATAACATATTATAAAATTGTTTAAAAATCAAAAAAATATTTTAAAATAATAAATTAAAATTTATATGGTCTAATATGTAATATTTTGTCAAATTATGGAAAATTCACAACACATATGTAATTATTTATAATAATTTAAAATATAGAATATTATTACCACAAAAAAAATTAAATTGATAAATAAGGATAAATCAAGTTGATAATGTTTAAAATAAATTCCTAACATGTCTAAATTTTATTGGATGATGAGATTACAACCCAATATCATCTAATCTTTATATATGAGTCATTTTGTAAGTTTTTATGTGGGTTTGGATTTAATTTAAACTAATATTTCTTATATTTCCAAAGGGGCCCCTCTCCTCCCTTATAAAAAGGCACCTCATCCCTGTCATCCTCACACCAATTTGAGACTTCAAACTCGACCAAAATCTGACCATTTCACTACCCCACTTCCCGAGAAACCTTATAGAGGTACTGGTATTCTCATAAGACCAACTCTAGTGCCCTAAGAGAATGATTAAAGAGGCACTTCGAGAAAGAGGTAATACCTTCTACCGTTTTCATCAAGTTCCATTCTTATTCGACTCCCTCATCTTTAGTAGTTTTATTATGAAGTAATAACCTCATTATCCCTCATATACTTATATGTTATTATAAATATGAAATAATCCTAATTCACCTTCTATCCATCCTACAGAAAATGAAATCACCACGCGTTGTTACGTACGGAATACTGTCTCCACGCCATGGTCTAATCTATTTTTCCACCAACACCGTACATGGATGGGTATAATGGTGTAAAGATTATCTATATATGGTTATTATAACATCATAATTATTATGAAATATTATACCAACCACTCCAATTCTTTTCAATAATTAAGGGAACAATATCATCGCTCGTGCGTACGTACGAATTACCGTCTCCATTACGTGATGAGATTCATTATCCATGTTAACCATACATGAATGATTATAAAGTTCATATAATGAATAAAAATGAAATATATGACATAATAATGCTACTGTATTTATTTATATATATGTATGTCATCTATTTAGTTTTATTCAATTCAATAAGTAAACAAAAACATCGTTCATGCGTAGGTACGACCTACCGTCTCCATGAACGATGTATTTCATTCCTTTTATTGATCAATAATATATATGTATATGATGAATATATATTATGTATAAATAATGTTTTAAATTATGGAATTATGTAAATCGGGATATAAGTAATAATATCATGAACGACAAGTCAAAACAAATACGATAAATGAAATGATTTTACCGAAAACGCTGATTTGACATTGAATTTACAAAAGAATGGGTAATATAAAGTCATAAAGGAAACATATATGATATCATAACAATGAATATGATTATGTAATAAGTCAATGTCATTATTTAAATCGTGATACAGGTGTTTTGGATCCATACGAAGCATATCGGACCTAAGGTAAGGAATAATTTTTCAATACTCGTTTCTTATCCGAGATTTCTTATACGTAAGTATTTAATGGCATTATTGTAATAATCCTTGTACATGTTTTATAAAAGTGTTTTTATGTATGTTTAATTTCCTTTTTACCCATTTTTACTTTTACTACATGGTATTTAAGGATTCCATCTTTTGTTACGAGGTACTTTTTGACTTTTCCAACAAAAGTACGAGGAGACTGTTTTTTTAACATATACTGAATGAAAGGATTTCTATGGTTTTATAAATCCTTATTTTCATTAAGCTTCCTCCAAAATATTTTAGGACTATTTGAAGCAAAATATTTGTCTTTTAAAATTTTATGATGTTTTGTGAAAAGAAATTTATTTTGAAGAAGAAAAGATATTTTCCTCAAAAATTCATTTGAAGTGTTTTATCAAAATGATTTTCCATCTAAGATGACATTATTTTATATGTGTATGTTTCAAGTATAATTTTACTATGATTTATGTGGTTTCACATTTTTTATTATTAAATGATATCCATTTATTTTATAAGGATTATGTGATAATGGGATGATGTTTATGAAACCCATTTTATTCATTGGGTTGTTATGAATAATGTATGTTTATTTTGTGGAACAAGTAAGAATGATTTCATAATTAGATGGGTGGGACCTATATCTCCCACCAATGCATTGGGTAATGATTTATATCTCATGAGATATACATGGATGGAATGGTAAGTTAATCCGGTTTAGTGTTACAGGACTGAAATGAGAAGTGAACTCGATTCAGAAAGGGACGATGTCCACTAAGATGGTCTTGGGAGCAATGCCTTGGATACTATGGAAATCACAACATGTGTTGAATGGTTTACACAATTACATGTGTATTCCCAATATATTTTATCATGGTTGATGTTACATTATGATATATGCTTTATGTACTTCCATGATTTATGTCTTTTCTCAAGACTTTGATGTTTAAATTTCATGTTCATGTTTTTCCTTCCAAATGTTTGTGGATTGTTTTATGTTATCTATGTTATCCCTTACTGAGCATTTGGGCTCACCATTTTTATGTTTTATTTTACCTAGTAAATAAATAAATGTTTTAGGTATAGAAAAATAATGGGAATATCGATATTGGAGTTGTTGATGATATATCAACATGATTAGATGTTTATATTCTGAGTTTCCAAAGACAGTAAACTATTACGGTCCTTGTGTGTCTGTTTTTGATAAGTATTAAGTATTCCGAAAAAGTAATGTAATGTCTATGTACGTCAAGCTTTGGGTCTCTACAAATATATTGAGATGAATGAGGCTTATGATGTGTGGGAGAGCTGATGTGCATGATATTAAAATAATGAAGGGGAGAAGGTTATAAAATTGAGGGAAAACACCTAAATTCACCCCTTTTAAGGCATATATGGTGTGGATAAAATGTTTGTGAATCAGTGTCCCAACCATTAACAAAACATTCCCAAGGTGAAACCATCCTCAAATGTCTTGTAGAATTATTCGAAAAAAAATGTGCAGAACCATTGTTTTCTCACATTCCATGGGAACAACCACATGCACTACATATAATAAGGTTTCAAAAAATGTGTTCCACCTATTCCAAATGATACTGTAATTTATTTTATTTCGAGAATATAAATTATCTCCACAATTCATAGTTTACCAAACTGTGTCCCGTTTTTTGTATATAGTTTGGCATCACAATTACCACTAACCTTGTTCCAATAATGTGTCTCAAACAAATCCTTCCTTAAAAATATGTTTCAAATTCAACTACTTTTGAAACCAAAAATGAACACCTAAGGTAACTTTAATCCCATAAACCTTGTTTAAGATTAAAATTTTATGTTTTACAACATACATATGTATATTTTAATGCTTTGTTTAAAATTCATCCCATCATTCAAAAGAAATTTTATATTATTGGGGAAAATTAAGTGCTTCAAATAAACTACTGTTAAAATCTCAGAAGGATGGATCCTCTCATCCTAATGTAGATGTGTGGAGAAATGTAACATTATCCAAACTACCAGTGATATGAAATATCTATTGAAATAGTTTAATTTCATTTTAAAATCCCAAAACACCTACAAGAATCACCCCTCACACATGGAACATATTCCATTGAAAACTCGATCCAAAACATATAGTTCAAAAAACCATCGCATCGCATAACCAATACTATCTAACCCCAGACAAGATAACATTATAAACCTACCCATCATTTAACCTTTGGTGCTACCCAACATATTTTTTCACCTGAATGACCAATTCCTAGTCATGGTGAACCCCCCAATAGAATTACATACATTAGAATGCCTCTAGTGTTATAGTGATGAGATTCATTAAATTTGTATACAATGTCATTCAATATATTCCCAATAAATATCATTTAGACAATTCATGCTTAATTTTCCTTGAAATGCCTCAAATGACCCTTACACTATAGTCAACTAATTTTAATGACATGCCTGATGTTATTCCTCTATGACAACATCCATCCTGATTATGATTCCATTAATCGATGGGAAATTATTATTTCATTGAGAATGCTCCTGGAATCCTTTAACCAGATTCAAGTGAAATATCAAGAAAAACTGATCATTGTCAACGTCATTCCATAGCACAAATATAGGCATAAAGTTGATCCAATACACATAGAATACCATACACTAAATATATTATCAAATCCCTACTATATGTTTAGGGTAATAAAATATTCAACTACTGTAATATAGGGTGACCATTCAATGTATCAATCAATCATAATTTTAAATATAAGGTGTCATCAACTTAATGAGACAATCATGTACCAAAATCATGGACTAATAATTAATGAAGTATCTCACCTTGTTGTCTTGTTATGAATTAAATTTTATCAATGATTCATTCTAAGATCTTCATAGTTTGTAACCATAGTTTCACTTATAAAATTCCATACCATTATGTTTATCCTTCATTCCAAAACAAGGCTTTGATAAATTATAATAATCAATCCAACATGGTGTTTAATTTATGTCTCTAGCTCATCATATAACGAGTAGTCTCAAAGTATACCATAGATGATTTCAAGAAAAAGAGAGTTATGTTCAGCAAACCAAGAGTACTATAAGATGATATAAATGTTTACCTATAAATTTTGAGACACACCTATAATATTAGTGATAATGTTTTTGACATGGTTACAAAAATGACATCCAACCAGATATAGGAATGAATAGTAAAACCACCACAATGTGATTAACTTTTAAGAGCTTCAAATGAAATTTTGTTGCTTCATCATTACCCAAACACATTTCCAACACTCTCAAAGAATTTCATGATTATTTAAAAAGCCCTCCCTATCGTAAAATATTGAATCATGGTTTTCAAAAAATATTTCTTCATAAGAAACCATTTAATCATCATACTTAAATGATACAATCTAATTTCAATACAAGCATTAATTTTAGGTTTATTTATACACACTATGACTGAATCGAATTTCCTTACTTGATCCCAAACCATAACCAAGTTTCAACTTTGGTATCATTTCATGGAATAAAACATAAACATCAAAACCCACACATATTTCTATAATCTATTTTGATAATGTCCAAATGGTTTTTTTATTGAACTCTTTACACATTGAAGGATAAAATAAAACAAATTGGATGATATTTGACCCATAATAAGAGCATCGAAGTGATTGTTTACAAATAATGGAAACTCATCCAATAGAATATGTGCATTCCACTACTGAACATGAGTTATAGATGTGGCCAACAAGAATATACCATGAACATGTTCAAGAAAAATTTAAATAATTGATTATAATTTAGGTATATTATTTTCCACTTTACCTACACATTGTACTATGTGGATCTATGATCACACGCATAATTTTTATTTCCTGTAAAATCAGAAAAAAAACTGACCAGTACCACTAAAACATGTTATCCTTTCATAAATTCACCCCAGCAACTAGGAAAACTAAAAATTCAATATATATTCAGGTCATCATACTCCAGATATTTCCATGAATGTTGTATGACATTTTTAAACATTGGTAATTCAACTGAAATCATATGCTTCATTATACCGTATTACTAACTCATTCGGTATCATAAGTATCAATGTCTACTACAACATGATATCATTTCCAAAACAACACATTATTTGATGTTATCAATATGTATATCAGACCTATTCATCCAAATATCTAATGATAAATATAAAATATTTATCCAAGAGTCTCATTATCCTTTTTTATTATTAATCTAGCTGATGACCTCATAATATATCAATCACTATTGAAGCACAAGAGACATATGTCCTACTAAGACACCGAAAAGTCCATATGATTTTCTATACAACTGATCCCAATAATTTAATGACTCTGATGACCTTAAAACGGTTCATCTCATAAAATAACCATTTTTCTACCCAGGGGTGTATTGTATCACCACTAAGAGTACCACATGGGCTGAAGGACACCAAACCAACACCTCAAATTATGAAAACACCATATAAATATAGTAATTAATTTATTAATGTGTTCCCTATACATTATTTGATATCCACTTACTAATTCATTATGAATCAACTCTTAAATCTGTTCGTGCCCAAGGGTCACTAGGATTACTAAACAAACCACTAATATCATTGTAATGTTAATCATTACTCAACTATTTTAATTGATAACACCCATTTTAGGTTTTATTTCACATTACATTGGTTGATATATAATAGAAACATTAATTAATCAAGTATATGAAATTCCTAAACCATCTATATTGGCTTATACAATCAGCATATTAATTACCTGATTCTTCATAGCATTATAGGTCATTTATCACATAATTCACTTTTTATTAATCAATTAATCATCATAAGGTGTCACAATTTTATTATTTAAAGAAAATTAAAATTACAATATATATATGGAAACAATATTTAGGTTTTTACAAGAATTTTAATAATCATAATCCCCATTTTAAATATGTAGAATCAAACTACATGGACTCTCGTTATCATAAGGGGAAAAGTTCATTATGATCCCACCATACATTTATATGTATTTAGTATTAATGTATTTATAAACATTAATGAAAATCCGAATATATCACGAGTATACCCTCATGTGGTTATGAAATGATGGAATAAAAGATAAATGCGACAAACAATGGTCCTATCAAACTATGAAAGGTCCATTTACTTGATTTTTTTTGGAATTTATGTCATTAAAATTTATGAAACACCCTTAGAGGATTTATCACAAATGAATAAATACCATTCCCAAACTATTTTGGTTGAGTTAAGTATAATATCCATAGTTAATCAATTCAGTTTAAAATTCAGATTTTAATCTCTATTAAATTTTTAAAATTAGATGAATCACTTTTCTTATTCTAAAAATTTAATAAAATTTATAAGTTACAATTGGAATTCAAGTTTACTACAACCATATTTTAAAATTTTATCATAGAAAATAATTTCTTATATGATTGATTGATTATATGGGACACCCATAATAATTCACAATGTCTTATAAAATTTATAAATTGTTATTGGGGAACATTTAATCACTAAAACCAATGTTTCATCCAATGTAACCAATGGTACATGGCTCAAACACATACATATTTGTTAATTAAGGTACAACCATCAGTATAAAAAATAAAAACCCATTTTTGGATAAATTCACATAAATAACCCATCATATATCATATTGTTAATAATACATTATATCTCCAAGAAATCAATAAGTGTATTTAGAAAAATATACTACATATAAAATGTAAAATCATAAAATAGGAATCCAACCACACAATCCAGTTGTAAATGTAGGTATGAAAAATAGGTATCTAAACATGGTATAAAATTAATAATGAAGCTATATAACTCATGGAAAATCTAAAATATATCAGGAATTCATGAAATTTATTCTACATTTCATGGAATATCAATCACAAATGAATATTTATGTTCCTATAATGATTTATGTAATTATACTTATTTTCTATACCAGGCCCGTGAATTAATACCAAAATATATGAAATCATAAAACAATTTAAAATATATCAATCACTCATGGTAAAATAATTGTCGACTACCATAATGAACAACATGGACAATAATCCCATAATTGGTAACTTGAACTTTCCCTAATTTGTGGGTTTATAACTCCCTAACACAAACAATTTATCAAGTGGAAAAACATTCCATGTCCCCGATCTATGAGCCCAAAAAAGTAAGACAAATAAATCGAAATCCATTTGATAACACATTTAAATGTCTCGACAGGAGAACCAATAAAATGGATCAATAAAAGAATTGATGACATGGCTATATTCATGCATCCTATATTCAAGTGTCTACTGACTCACATAAATAGTCAAAAGAAGGTATGATTGGGATACTATATCCACATGATCATAGTATCATAGTGTTATATAATAAATAAATACAAGGAATAATTATTATAGATGAATTGAATCCTAAATAATTAATTGTATTAATAATAAATTTTGGAATGCACAAACAATATCATATACAAAATGATGTTATGGAAATAAAAAACTAAAATAGACATACATGGAAACCAATATAAACAACCTGAATAATGAGAATAACTGAAGACCAAAGGCTCTATACTTGAGTATCTTGAGAACAACCCCTATATTGTGGTGCTATGATCCCATATCCATCTGTAGAACACATACTAATATCCATAATATTGATCCTGTAATCATGTGGTTTTACATTTTTAGAATAAAAGTCCAAAAAGGTGTTAGATAAACATAGGGAACACAACCAATGGTGTCTAGTGAAATCCAGTCCCTGAATATAAAATAATTTAGTGTGATGGTATATTAAAATAATTTTTTAATGTATGTTTGGACCATGTTGGCTATCATTCATAGTGGAACCACCCATACATCACATTATTCTACCTCATTAGGGACATCGTTGAACATGTTTCACCATATATATAAATATATAAATATAATAATATAATTAAGTATATATGTCTGTGTATAAAAATATGTGCATATATTTGTAGTACTATCTATCACTTGATTTTTAACTAAATAATCAATGTATAATAATAAGAGTCTCATTAATTAAAAGAATTAGGTTTAATACTAATCATTATTATAAGTGATCTAGAGAACCATAATAAGAAATCATAATCAAAGATGTGAAGAATATATATAATATCTTAGAATAAGGGATTGTGAAATATCATTTCCAATAACCCAAAATAATTCATGTTAGTAATAAATATGTATATGGTGATCCCACTAAATTATGATTCCATAACCAAGCTATTTCAAAAATATAAGCTCAATACCAGTAAAGGATTAATGTATCCCATTCGAGAAATGAATTCATAACCAAGTTTTATTTGTAATGAAGAAGTCTATATCTATTAGGGAACCATGTATCTCATTTAACCTATGAGACTTTAACTACGGGTTTATGTAAATAGGATTCTAGTATATCTTTATGTGTAATAATTCCTTTTACTATAATTTGTAAAATAAATTTTAAAGAATAACTCAATCATAATGTAATGATTTATATAAGGGGAAGACTAACTATCTATAATAGTATGCACCATGCTGGATTAATGTTATGTTTTAATCCATGACAATAATCCATTGATTTATAAATTTATAAATAATTATATAAGAAAACCATGTTATTAAGGTTTTTATATCACAGTTCAAGTATATGAAGTTAAGATCAAATATATAGAAGCGTGGAATATTAAAATAAAAATGTATCATTTTATTCATTTCATATATATGTTAATAATAATTACATGGGAATTTCCATGTCAATTATCATTTAAAATTACTTCAAAGGATTTTTCATTTTCAATAAATAATATAGATCACCTCTTAGGTTGTTTTATTAAAAAATAGGGCATGGTTCATGTACCCGATCATTTAATTAAATTTCAATATCTATTAATTGAGATATAACTGAAAAAACCTCAAAGGTCATTAGAAGATAGGTAGAAAATTATAATCAACAATTTAAACACCCCTAAGAGGTTGATTTAATTTACAAGAAAATTATTAGGTTATGGGAATATAGGAAACACAACCAAATGAGTGGTTCGAGTTGAGGTGAAGAACCTCTAATGGTGTAATTAAATACCCAATTTCTATTTCACTAAAGGAATTATGTTCTATAAAATTAGTTTTTATTTTTATGGGAAGAATATTGAAAATATAGAGCACATCACACTAATATATTTTATAAAATAGTGACATATTACGAGAAAATACATATACAAAATTCCACATCCTATGGATGCTTCCCTAATCCATTATCTAGCTTTGACTTCTGTTGCGTTGAGAAAAAGTTGACGAAAAGAAAAACACAAAGAAAATATGACATATTAGGACATATTGAAAATGCAGTTTATAAGAAGGACAAATCGAGAGAGTATGAAGGGGAAACATAAAATAAAAGTGGGTGATCAAAGGTGACTAACGATTCCTAATTTCATGGTTGATAAAGATGAACCATCAATTCAATGATTGAGAGTGATGAGGAGTTTCATAGATGAGAGAGAAACTACGTTTGAGTAAAAAAGAATATAGGGATTAATGATATAGGAATATAGGGAATAAATTTTATAATACCACCATATTATTGGTTGATCTATTTGGCCACACGTTTAGACACATTGTGCATCTACTGGCTATGGTGAAACCCAATTTCATGGCTAGACACACTATTTTACAAATCAGGATTAAAAAACATATTCAAAATTTATTTTGTAATTACCCCTTTCACCTCTAGGTACAAAGTTTAGAAAACCATTTTCAAACCCAATAAAATGAACCTATATTTTTTATAAGTATCTTATGACCATGTTCCTAACATTACATTGTTTAAACGGTGTCACTCCATTACGAGATGTATGGTTGATTCTAACAGTTACTACAAGCTATGTTTGAATGGTTCTCCTCAACCATCTTATTCCATAAAAAATTTAATTGATGTCCAACACCTTGGAAACTTATCTAAAAATTTAATACACCTATTGATAAATACACCATGTCTATAATACTAATTTAGTTATTCCAACACATAGATTTGCATTCAATTGATTTGAATAAAATTTATCCCATCCATCAAAGGATATTATTAAATTCCATTTTAAAATTATACGATTCACTAAAATATAAAATTAAAACAATTATTGTAGAGATAATTTAACAATGACCTCTTTGACCTTGGTAAATATACTAATGTTATTTTTTGATCATGTACCAAACATCCTCAAAACAACAAACATAAACATAATCAATTGGGTGAATAAATATGTTATGGTAAAAAATGAAATAAAAGCGATCAATATAATAGGTTAAACATAAAAATGTTTCTTATTAATTAAAATAATTAATATATTTTAGTTACATAGTAGATAAATAATAAATGTAATGTGGTAGACTTGAGGTGGGGGATTTCTAATCTCAATTTTCTTTCTATGAGAATCATATCATTTTCACCACATGCTTTTAATTTTCTATTTTAAAAATCATTATATTGATATATTTTGTTAATAATTTACAACAATTTAATTTCTTTACAAATATTTATCATTTTTAAATCTTAAAAATCTTACAATTTAAATTTTTAATAATGCATTAATGGATTTTTCATCAAAATAATTTTTTTATGTTTTAAATTGAAAACATTTCACTCAATGCTTATATACTAAACAATGTTTCATGAATGTTATTATTTATACATATAATTAGTTTATAATTAATTTTAATCTACTTTTTTAATTTTTGGAATGTTTACAAAGGTGTATTTTTATCATTTAACATTGATTCAATCCTATATTTTACCATTGTCAAAAACATTATTTATAGAATATAGGTTTTGATGAAATTTTAATTCCACCATCAGTATAATTCATTATCATACTTACCGAACAATTTGATATTGTTTTCAATTGTGTGATTTATTTCCAATCAACTTTTAATTATTCTATATAATGTTTTTATAAAAGAAAGTGGATATTTCCATAAATTTTTACGAGAATATGTAATATCATTTTGTTTATATTTTAATGAGTATTTAATTGGTTTTTTGATCCAAAAGTGAACGATTTAAAATTTTTGTTTCATGATATGGTACTTCTAGGTTAGAAATTGTGTTGGTGGATCCTGATATAGTTTTTGATGTTGAGTGAGAAAGAAATACCTCTCAAATATATTGTGTTATTATTAATTCTTTACTGTTGAAAAATTACAGTGATAATAAATGTGATTGCTAATATTGATTTAATTGGAATTTAATTATTTTACTAGAGGTTAAGAATGGGTGAACGTAGATTATTTATATAAAAATTTATGATACCAATATTTTATGGATATGATTTTTTTAAATTATTCTTATTTTATAAGGAAAGTAATTGTGGGTGAAATTTTAATAGTTAATGGGTTGTTTTTTAAATTAATTATTTCATTACTATTTCAATGGAAAATATTTTGTTAAATGTGTTTGTGGGATTCCATCTGAGAAAATATTTATTTTATCATGTGTTTGAATTTGGATTTGAGAACTATTTTTTATTGTGTAATTATTAAATATTATAATGGCTTTCATGTTTATTCATTGCACCAAGGACATTCCTTTATATTTATCTTTTGTAATGACCATTGTTTTTCTGAACATATGATTTAAAATATTTTTTTAAAGGGATAATGTTAATTAATAATTATAATAATATATATCCTTAGGTAATTTAAATTTCCCTTGAAAAAAAGTGAGTGTGTCACAAATGAAATAGTGTTGTGAATTTATGAATCCTATTTCTCTATTAAACATATACATTGGGTGGATTTATCCACTATAGATTATAAGTGTTTTATAAGAATTATTTTTTCCTTACTATATAAAAAATAATGCTAAATGATCATGGTAATGAAATAAAAATAAATAATATCTATTAAACCAATAATTATTTGTTGATTAGGGTATATGTCCGTATAGTCGGTATATTATTTAGGGATGAAATTTCATTATATATTAATATTATTCATATAAACATGTTTTATTACATGTTATTGAAATAATGGATGAATAAGTGATCTAATGGTTATAACATTAATGAAATAGAATCCACTTATTTTGTTTTATGTGGTGAGATTACATTGGATGAAATTAATTGAGTATAAATAAATGTATGAGGTATTTGTATCTATTAACATTGTTACGTGTTTTAGTGAAAAAATTATTTAATGAATAATTATTATAATACTATTATCATAAGTTAAATCATATAAAAATCATTAACAGATAATATGTGTAAGAATTCGGATCATCATTCCAGGTATTAATCTTGATTTCAGGTGTTTTTGTGGGAAAAGAAAGTATTTGTAAATTTTCTATATAAGCATTGTATAATCTTTAGTACATGTCATGTACAAGTTTTCCACGAGAGCCATGTATTGGCCGTGAAATGGCTACGTAAATGGTTGTTTGTACTACCTAAAGTGGGGGTAGGTTGAGGCTAGTACATGGTGGGTACATTAAATGTAAATGTTATGTAATTTGGTTTTTATTTGAATAATCAAATCATGGTAACATCTATTTAATAAATTCATATTCTTCTAGCCTTGGTTCCTACATGAGTGTATGAGAGTGATGATCAATGTCTGAGCAACCATTTCGTAATTCTAGGTCTCATCTAAACACTAGTGGGTGTGTTGGAATCATCTTTGTGTGTTATTTTTTCTTCTAGAACCTCTCTTTATATATTCTCTCTCTCTAGTTGTCAAAGGTTTAATTGTTTTGACTACTTTATATATCTCCAAAATTCTTGGCTGATTGAAGGGTAGAAGTTTAGTGGTGTTCATCATATGATGTTGAGGTATGTGATTTCTTTGATTTCATAGTTTATCATTGTGTTATTTAGGCCTAACTGCCAATTACCCATTATTTCGGTTTTCAATGTTATGTAATTAAGATTTTTTAACATATTACATATATTTATTGTTATATTAATGGGTTTAATTGATATATTCTTTTTAATTCATTTTTAGGGAAAACCTAATGGGTGCATTCCTTGTTTGAATGTTTATGGTCATTAGGTCCAAGTTGTCTATGAGGAAGACAATTTTTTTCATTTCCACTTAAGTTGAAATTTATAGCTTAATTTATGTTTGTTAAATTCATGTGTTATGCATTAAACCAGCTTAGCCTTGTAGTAGTTGAGATTAGTTTGGGCTGATGGATATCATTGATCACGATTGTATTGCACATGGCGAGGAGAATCTAGTGTAGTCAAACTATAGGGGGAATTGATATTGACAACATCACAAGAGTTTCTGTTATATTAACACTGTGATACCATTGGGGTATTGATGGTGAGTTATCCAATATATTTTCTATAGTATTCCTTTACAAGACCACATGGGTGAATGGATGTTGAGTGCTTCCTCCGAGATTCTATAGGTTTTCATTAAAAGGCCACCGAGGGAATTGACGGTGAGTGCTTCCTTAGAGAGTCAATTTTTATGGGCGAAAGGGGTTAGCCTTTTTGAGCTTCTTGGAGGGTCCTTACATATTTATTAAATTGATTATATGTTTAACTAGAGGGGTTCGTCTTTGAAAAAATTCCCAGATGGTTTCATGGGAATGAGTGATTGTTTGTGATGAGTCTTCCATGCCAAAGAACAATTTTGGACTCAGTTTTACATGTATGTTAGATGGTATTCAAGGACATCTATTTTTCTTTAAAATAGGGGATATATATCATAGGATAGATCTCAATACATCATTATTCAGTGGTTTGAATAATTAATAAATGTAAATGAATATATTTGGAAACAATAGGATTGTTTAATTTGGAGTACTTCCTTCCTTATTACTTCATTTTTTATATTTCTGGATATATATATTCACTGAAAATTAGGAATAGATCCTTTATTGGTTTCTTATTGGTATTCGTGCCATTCCATGATTTGGTCTTTCTTTTGGGACAAAAAAGATTATATGGTTGCAGGTATAGATAAGGGAAAACACCCTTCTACATCAGGTAATTTATTGTTGTTGGAACTTGAGAGCATAAACCATGCAGAGGCTTGCGATACTATTGGAATTATTCACTATTTTCAAAAAATTGGATTTAGAATTATATTTCTATCATTTTTACTTGTTTGGATACATTCCTAGATAATTGTGACAAGAAAAATTATATATATATATATGTTTTTGTTGTTTATACTATCAGTATTTCACTATATACTTTTTTGTATGGTATTACTACATCTGCTATTGTTTATTATTTGATTCTATTGTGTTACTCTATCTATGAGTGAATTTTTTACTTACTAACACTCCCAATACCCTATCTACTTGTTGGAAACCTATAGTTTTTGGGGAAATGCTTCTGAGGCAAGGTGGCTAACTGGGTACAGGAAGCCTTTGGGATGCACCTAGAATACAGATGTTACAATGTGGTATCAAATGCGGGTGTATTATCCATTGACATACTTTTCTAAGCCTATATAATTTGAGAAGAATGAATAGGTAGTTCGTAATATGGTTTTACCTGTGTAGTTGTCCCATGTACATGGAAAAACCTTGTTACAACGAAGGTTGCAATTTTTTTTGGTTTTTCAATTGTTACGGTTGATTTTATTTCACCTTTGGGTGATCTACTTGTTTTGTGCTATTATCAATGATATTATTTATGTTATATTTCTATTTCAACCAATGAAATGAGGGTATACCATCTGATTCATCACATAGTCCCTTTCTAGGGATCACATTTCATGCATACTTTTCATGCCATTTAGGGTCTGTTAGTGATTACATGTTGTTGTGATAGATGTTGTGCTAGATATGTTGTTATTTTGATAGATTCCATGATATAATATTTTCTACCATGATAGGGTGACATTATATATAATTTTTTATTTTGATGGATTCCAAATATTGGTCCCTGAGGTGTTTTGAGACGTCTTAGATCATAATTTTTTTGATCATGTTTGAACATTAATTGAAATTTTTAATGTTTTAATGTGAAAAATGATGCCAAAAATTTATTCCTATTATTATTTCCTCTCATTGGTCAAAATATTTCATATCATGGATAGATTTTTATGTTTTAAAGTGTTTCAGAAATGTTATAGAAGTCTAATATGTGTTAGCCTAGGAAAAATGGCATGTGGTGTAATGAAAAAATGGCATGTGTTGTTCTGTTATAGAGAACACATATGTTTTTAAGTATAGGTATTGTACTACATGTACAAACCATGTAGTCATTATCCTTGCGACTGACTATGTGAGAAGGGACATGAAGTTGAGAAACATTGGTAGAACACATTGTGCAGTGGGAGTACATGTTGTGCCGAAGAGACATATATCTAGACACGTGACTAATGACACAGATGGATTAAACTCAGGTTGGACACATGTTTTCCTTTTATGGAACATCATGTTGAGTAGACTGTGTCACCAAGCCTATGAATAATGATATATGTGGATAGAATATAGTTGGTACACATCATGTGTAGGGTGAAAACACCATGTATTTTTACCCTAGAGAGAAGTGTCTGGTTTTTTCATGTAGAAGAACTCGGGCAGGGGAGAAAATTAATGTACACAAAGTGCATCTCGATGAACTTGCTATGTGTATGGGTGTTACAAGAACAGTTTTGGATGAGGTACATGCCTTGTTAAAATCATAAGGGGACATTCGGTGTCGGGGTAATACACATCGTGTATCCATGTTTTGAAAAAACATGAATGTATGTTCCCCTTATTTCTTTATTGATCTTCTATGTTTTATTCCATCATAATCTTGAACTGAGTTGTGTGCTTGACCATGTTGTATCATACCATCGAGACGTCATCCAATTGGATGCTAGATATAGGTAAATGATCAGATGCCAAATTTGGTATATTAGAGAATAAAATATGACATTCCAATTATTCTTATATTCGAACAAGTTTTTTTTTGTCGAGAACATATTTTAATGAACATTTCCAAGAAGACATCTTGAGGTTTATGAAAACCTACCATGGAGCAGAGCATCATGCTCCATCCATGGTAGAGTTGAAACATCTTTTTTAGCTAAAAAATAAACCTAATTTCTCAAGGGATATAGGACCATAGGCTACATAGTCAGGGTTAATAGACATGTTTTATATCATCGAGATTCTCAAGACACCACTTGAGAGGTGGGTGAAGCTCAAAACCTACATGCTTCGAAATTCCACCAAAATATGGTGGGATGAGAACTCATATGTTGGAGGGAAATGAGTAATTCCTTGGGAAGATTTCAGCGGACCTTCTATGACTATTTATACCCATATACTGTGATGGATGACCTACCCAGAGTGTTCTGGGGTCTAGAATGGAGAACTCTTTCCGTCATGGAGTAATCTTCTCGTTTCACAATGAAATTGCATTCCATACCCATTCTGGGGGTGATGAGTTATTTCTGTATATGTTGTTTATGTATTGTCTCAGACATGTCATCTGATCCTAGGTGAACATCTTTAGGATGACATCCATACCTTCTCTAGTAAACTAGGCATTGATCACCGAGTGTAATATTAGGGAGTCAGGAGCTTTGATCCTGGGTGGTTCGGCATCCATAGTTCGTACTTATCTGAACGATAGTTGGAAGCATCATAGGTAGTCTACTCATAGATATCCAACATGAAGGGATAATTCGTTAGTTATCTATGTTGAATGATACAAGTGTTATAAGTGCGGTCATAAAATACCTATGTTCCCAAGTGACCTATTTGAGTGCCAATCTTGCTTAATGATGGGCCATATCAAGCATTTTTTTCTCAAGTTTTCTCACCAGATGATAGTGATAGGAGTACTACAATGAATTTGTGTTCAAAAGAAGGACCACTAGTTTATCATCATTATGGGAACAATCGTTTTTCCAGTCATTCAGGCTGAGGAGGAGGTAATGGTCATGGTAGATAGTTAGCATGCTTCCAGTGATAACAATGTCGATCAGCTAATGGTAGTCTTGTATGGTCAAATGTCTATGGTACTAGTAAGATCATTTTAGTGGAGTAGACCCATAAGGATTAGGATCTTGGACCCTCTAAAATTATAGTTAAAATTTATGTTACCTTAGATTTAGCATCATCTTTTTTTATAAAGGGGCTTACCGGAGTTTAATATTTTTTCTCTTTATGGGGATCCTTAGGCTCTATATATTTACTTCTAAGGATTTATATATTATAGAACCTTTGTTGAGGATTCAAACAACTAGTGTATGTTAGTTCATGGAGTAACCTCTTGAGGTTGGTGTGTGTCACCTCTTGTAGGACCTATATATATTTGAGATGACAGGGTTCAACATCATTCTCGAAAATCAATGGTTGGTCTCTTTCTAGGACAAGGTTGACTGTTATCCCTGTAGGTTCAGTTTCACATCACTAGTGGGTGGGTCTTTTTTACACAAGGGAGAATTGGATGTCCAAGTGAGATGAGTTAGACCCAATAATCTTAGGATGTAAGGAATTAAAAATCATATTTCTGGTTTATAACTGGATTACCAGTGGAATCCCTAGATGGTCATTCCACTAGTGTGGGAAAAATTAATATATGACTTTCCAGAAAAATTTTCAGGTTTTCCTCTGGATTGAGATGTATAAATCTTTATTGACATTGTGTCGGGAGTGGCACTGGTTTCCATTCCTCTTTATATAATTTATACACTACAGTTTCAAGATCTCATGAATAAGTTAGAAAAGTTAGTGGTAAAGGGTTTCATCTAACCCAAAACTTCTCTTTGGGGTTTATATATCCTTTTCGTGAAGAAGGTGGAAGATACCCTTAAAAATTGTGTGGATAATCAGAGGTTGAAATAGTTGATAGTCAAGAACTAATATTCGTTTTCAGGGATTAATGATATCATTGATCATCTTTGAGGAAACTATGTGTTATTGAATATTGACTTGAGATCTATTTATCATAATCTGAGAGTTAAGCCATCAGATATGCCTCTTTTAGTCTTTCAGAGCATGTATGGCCTATACAATTATAAGTCTATGACGTTCGGTCCCATTCACATGCCGAAATTTTTCATGTAACTGATGAACAGAGTGTTCCATCCTTTCTTGGGTTCCTTTGTTGTAGTATTCATGGTAGATATCATGGTGTACTCTCACAGTAGACGTAACCATGTCACCCATCTTGAGATCATTATATGTACACTGAAAGATCATATGTTATATGATATGCTCTAAAAAATCAACTTTTTGGGAGATCAAATCCACATCATGGGTAATTATATAATAGATAAAAGAGTATTAGTTGAACCATAATATGTGAGAGAAGTAGTGTCCTGGAGGATGAGAAGTGACATCTTTTAGGCACATAGTTTTCTAGGGCGGGCTGGTTACTACAAGCATTTTATATGGGATTTTCATACATAACAACACCATTGATGGGCCTGAGTAAGAAGGGTAGGAATTACATATGGATAGAATCAGAATAAATTGTCTTTCTTGAGATTAAAGGGATGATGAATTCTACACCAATACTGGGCTTTCCAGATCCAGGAAAGAGTTACACCATTTACTATAACACATCATGTTTCTGGTAGGGATAAATGATTATATAGGAAGAGGGAGTCATTTCATACAGGTCTCGGTGGATAAGGCCACATGATAGGAGTTATTTGACACATGATCTCGAGTTTGGTTCATGTTTTCATGTTTTGTACGATTGGATAAATTATCTCCTTGGGGAGAATATTGATTTTTTCATTGACCTAAAAATACTCAAGTATATCTTTACCAATCGTGAACACAATTTGAGACTTTGAAGGTGGGTTGAGTGACTTTAGACTTTTGATGTTGATATTCCCTAAATTCTTGGGAAAGGCAACATAGTGGCTGATTCATTGAGCCAAATGAATAATATTTAGGCAGTTCAAAATTACATCAGTGAGTGGTAGCGTATGGCTATGTTCTTTGATATGCCTTTAGAGGTGTATGATAGGCAGGGGAAGACGTTTATTTCTTCTTTATCCATTAGCTATTCTCTATCTGATTGAGTGAAAATTAGGTAGCTATCTTTTTCTGGAGGCGAAGACAAATAAACGAGTGGGTTAGGTGATGATTAAGTCTTGGATGGACTATAAGTGAGGATGAGAAATTGCATTTTCATGGGCGTGCATGGGTGTCAGATGACATACAAAAGGAGCTGTTGTTGATTATTAATTTCTCAGTTTGATCAGTTCATCCTGGTGCCACCAAGATGTATCAAGATCTACACCATCATTATTGGTGTCCAGGTTTGAAGAGGGATGTTTCAGGATCGTTTATGATATGTTCAACTAGTCCGAAGGTGAAGGAGGAGCATAATTGACTAACAGGGAATCTACATTAGCTAGTCATTCCCAAGGGGAAGTGGAATGATTTTGTGATTGATTTTATGATGGGTTTTTTGAGGTCACCATGAGGGAATGATACCGTTTGGGTTGTCATTGGATAACTCAAAAGGATTCACAATTATTACGAATCATGGATACCTTTAGTGTTGATGTGCTGGGAATGTTGTACATCTGATAATTTTTTTTGTTTACATGGTGTTCTTCACTCTATAATTTCAGATAGGGATGCTCAATTTAATTCTCATGTTTGGAAGAGACGACTAAGGGCATTGGGTACATAGGTACTTCATAGTACAAAAAACAATCCCTGGATAGATGGCTAGTCCAAGCGTAAAATTTATTTATTTTATGACATGATTCGAGCATGCATCCATGATTTTGGGGGATCATAGGAGAGACACATAACCCTAGTGGTGTTTTCCTAATATAATTGTTTTTAGGTGATAATTCAAATGGCACCATTTGATGATTTCAGCGGTAGGCCATGCTGATCACCCCTATGTATTATGGAGGTAATATGGGAATCTATGTTCGGACCATGTCTTTTCAAGGAGACAACACATCATGTGGAGTTGATTTCAAAGAGGATGGAGACTGTACAATCTCACCAAAAATCCTATGCTGATAAAAAAAGATAACCTTTGGAATTCAAGGTCAGAGATCAGGTTTTCATGCGTGTCACACCGAGGATGGGACGTTGGTGGATTAAGAGGAAGGGGTGGCTTTTACTGAGATACATTGAGAAATTTGTGGTTTTGGGGAGAGTCATGCTGGTTTCCAATCATGTGTTTTTAACTCAGATAGAACAGGCTATCCACGACTTCGTCCATATTTCTCAGCAATGACATTACTTTTTGGACCTATCTCTTGTTGTTCAACCTATACAGGTTGAGTTTGAGGTTGATGAATCCTTCACAGAACCCCCTATATAGATTGTGGAACATAGTATGAAGGTTTTTCATGGATGTTATGTTCCTATAGTGTGGATATTATGGTATCAAGAGCTAGTAAATGAAGAGACTTCGAAGATGGAGGATGATGTATGATCATGATGCCTATTGTTGTTTAAATATTCTTCTCCACCACCCTTAGAAGATAAATTCATGGACGAATTGTTCTAAGGGTTTTTTAAGAACCAAGATCTTTTTTCTAGTTATGAAATTTGATTAAGGGTTCTTCTGATGAAAAATGATGAATTTTGAAATTTTCAAAATACAAATAGTTTACTATCCATGTAATAGCTGAGGACATAGCTGTGTGGACCAGCTAAAGAATGTTCTAGTTGAGGTTAGAATACAGGGTGAAAATTAAATAAAAACATTGTGTACATTACTTTTTATTTGATTAATTGGACCAAGGTCATGTCTAATATACATATTCATCTTTTTTTGGACTTTGTCCATCCATGAGAAACTAGGTGTCATGATTAATGTCTTAGCCACGGTTTCCTCATTCAGGGTCTGACATGAACTCTGACCGGTGGAATGGAATTGTTTCATTGAGTTATTCATTTTCCATGAACCACATTTAATGTTTTCTTCCCTCTATAATGTTATCCATGGTTGAAAAGTTTTGACATTTTTTAGATCTACCATCTTCTATACTGATTCAATGGCTGATGCTCAAGATTTTTCATCATATAATTTTGATGTAGGTGGTTTTTTGCCTTCTGGAGTTTTCCTTTGAGTTATATATTCCTAAGTAAAAAATACCCTTGATTCGGTATTTTGTGTTATGGAATTGAACTCTATTAACATATACCATAGATTTATTGATAGATTATGGGTTTTAATTCATATATTATGTTAAATTCAGGTTTAAAAAACAACCCATGGGTGTGTTACCTTTTTTGAATTTTTATGGCCATTTGGTACAGGTTGACTATGAGGAAGACATTGTTTCCTTCCTTTTATAGTTAATTTGGAATTGATTGCATAATTTCAATTCGTTAAATGGAAGTGTTATGAATTGTAAAAAAAATTCCCTGTAGTAGTTGATATTACTTAGTAATGATTTGTTTTTTTGTGAATCATTGTACTATGAAACACTGTGAGAACATGTTGTAGTTCAAACATAATAGGAAATGATGTTGAGGGATTCCCCATAGTGTCTGTTATATTTACTTCTTGAGACCATAGGGGGGATGGATAGTGAGTGCTCCCTTATAGTGTCTATAGTATACAATTATAAAACCACATGAGGAATGGATGTTTATTTATTCCACATAGAGTCCGTAGATTGTAGTTAGAAAACCACATAGGAAAATTACAATGAGTTATTCCATAGACAATATTTTTTTATATGGGGCCTAAAGGGTTAGACTGTGTGAGAATCCCATAGGGTCATTACGACATTATTGAATTGATGATATATTGAACCAGAGTGGTTAGACTATAAGAACTTTCCTAAAGGGTTTCTTCTGAATAATTGATTATTCGTGATAAGTCTTCCAAGAAAAAGAACGAGTTTCAAATAGGTCATACTTGTTTGTTAAATGGTCATCAATGTCATATTTTTTTCTCTTCCATAGGGGATGTAGATCATAAGCTACATCCTTAGAATTCATTATTCTATAGTTTGAATAATTAATAAATGTATTTGAATGTAATTGGAAATTGTAGGATGGTTTAATTTTGTGTACATCATTGTTTATTTCATCATTTTGAATATTTTCCATCTACATACATTCACTAAAAGTTAGGCACAAATCATTTGGTGGTTTATTTTTAGGATTCATCTCACACACTCTTTGGGGCATATATTTGGCCCAAACAGATAATATTTTTGTAGTTATAGATAAGGGAAAACACCCTTATACATAGACTACATGATTTTGGTGGATCTGTAGAGAATGGGACCATGGTGATCCTTGCGATGAAATTGGAGTTATTTAATGTTTTTATTAAATTGGTGTTAGTATTGTATTTCCAATACTGGGACTTGTTTGGCTTCTTTCATGGATACTTGTGTCATGAAAAATTATTTATATATATGATGTTGTTTTTAAAACTATCAATCATCTGTTTTTTACATTGTTTAATTGTATTACTACTTCTTATATTGTTTAATATTTGTTTCTATTTGTTACTCAACATATGATGGAATAGATTCTCCATTATCACACCCATGGCCATTACTGCTAGTCAGAAGCCTCTAGCATTTGGGGTAATGTCCTTGAGGCCATGTGACCAGTAGGGTATAGGGAAGCTTTGGCTGGAACCCAAATTAGGATTTTACAGTATGATATTTGAGGTTTAGGTAACAATGATTAATTTAGAAAATATGATATTACGCATTGGGAACAATATATTATTATGCTGAAATTAAATATTTTTTAAAAAGATGACATTTTATTTGGGGAATAAAATGTGATTTACTTATTTAAAGTGTATAAAATTATACTGTGTCGTAATGGTGATTGAATATATTTATGAAATATATTGGTATATTATATATATTATATGATAAATGTATTTATATTTTTTTTACGTGATTTTATTTCTGATTAATGATTTTTAGATAAATATATTTTGTTGATCGGTATAAAATTTGTGATTAAATATTTTTTAGGATATGATCATGGTGAAGAATAACATAAATAATTTGAAGGTTAATTATTTGTAGATTGTTTTACATTGTCAATTAGGAGTAATTTTTGATGCTTTATTTGTTAATGTAGTATTTCAACACATGATGGATTATTCATATTTGATATTTTCATGCCTAATTCATAAAAAAATAGTTTTATTAATGGCTAATGATTTGTGGAATAATTATATATATATATATATATTAATATCATGGGATTAATTATTATTTAATTTTTGTTATATGATCATGATAATTTCATCTTGAATATTCATATCTCGGAGTATGAAATGAGAATAAAAGAATAAATTTATCAAATCATAACAAAATTATTATATTGCACTTATAAAATTGATTGAAATTAGGGTTGTAATTTTTATTGTTTTATCTATCATGATAGTAATATAATTGATATAATATTTATTAATTTTGATGAAATATAGACGTAAAACTTCTAATTTAATTTCAAATGAATTTATGGTCTTCTTAATCCTTACAGATTTATGGATATGTGATCATTATATTTCTAATGACTGTACCACGTATCATCAAATTTTGATATTATATTAATCTTAATGAGGAATTATAAATAGACTACATATTCAAGGAGGAATAATGTAATGTAGACCCCATGCATGAGTCTTAATAAAATCAACACACTATGTAGGAAAGGATCTCAAATTAGAGTAAATAATACTAGTGTTTCTCATGTCCCCCTTTGAGGAAAGGTTCCCCATAGAATGAATCTCTTCCCAACATGAATGATTCAAATTTTTATAGCCAATATAATCCATTCATTGATGGATGATTTATAAAATAGTTCATGAAGTTTCATTCCTTCCTTGTGAATAATTTTTTTAATTGAATAGTCTTTTTAAACTTCCATGAGAGAGATATTATTATGGAGACAAATATATGGACCATTATGAATATCATTCCCCTTAGACATAAAAGATTCATATGGTTAAAAAAAGAATTAAAGAACCACAAAACCACTAGAGTCATATAAAACCCCTCCCACTCTAAATATTATAATGATTCAAGATATATTAGTGTTCAGATAAATGTAGTTTCAATGTAGTTTTCGTCAAATTGATCAACCCAGAAAAGGAACCTATAGATTAATAGGGGCACATAACTTTCCATGAATGATAATTCTCATGGTCTATAAATTTCTACAACAATTCACTAGGACCCCTAGATTCACCATCAAACACCAGGCCCAAATTTGCATCCCCAGAAAATATCATGTTTAAACCTTCAATTGTGATTTTTTTAATCATGTCATATGGTCTGAAAACCAATATATATCAAGGTTTCCAACACCTTCCTCTCCATTTAGTTTTCTTATAGGACATGAAACAATGAAAAATAGAAGACCAAACCTTCACTAAACATAATATAGACACATATAATGTTCCAAAAGCTACTCTAGATTGTCCTTTCCAATTCTCTTTCAAAAAATAGGTAATAATGTAATTTATATTTGAGGATGATATAATAGATGAATTTGGATATAATACTGATAATTTTTAGTTCTATATACATGAAATATGAAAATTTTATATAATTTGAATTTCATTTCAACCTAGATGTAGTCCAACTCATTGATCTGGGATAACCTAGGAATAATATGATACTCCATATTATAGAAGATCTCAGATGTAGAACTAGTGGAAACATGTTTTTTAGGATCATATGAATGATTGAACCCATTGAAAGTCCCTCATTATGACACCTCATATGTAGATTTAATGAAACTTGGAATGGATAAAACTTCAAAAAATTATATATCAGTGGTCGTATATCCTGGAAAGCTATGTGTATTTCCAAGAAAATTTTTATATAATATATGATCTCACTATAAACCAAAATCCACCTCAATTAGTGAATTATTTCGAGTACATGGCCGCATAACATATTATATATGGTGTATAATTGGAATATTGGATCACAATACCCAAATCCATTCTTTACATTGATAAATTTACCCCACATTGAGAGACCTTCAAGTGATCCCCACTGTAGATAGGATTGATGGTTTTCCTTGTTACCAACTATGATCTTGAGTCCAATACTATCAGGCTCCAATGGGTTTTCAATTTGGACCCATGATACCATATATATTTGCATCAGGGAAAAAAAGAAGAATTTTTATTTTAATATTCCCATCCAATATTGTTGTAACAATAAGTATGAGATAACATGAATAAGAATAGAATTCAAAACATAGTTTACCAACATAATGCACCTCCAAAAGATGATAATTTTTTGTTGTTAATATCTCCAATGATTTTTTTATGGAGGCTCTCATAATAATGGAGGTGTATACTTCTTATAGATATAAGTGGCCACATGTATTACTTTGGAAATGGATGTATATAAATCCTCAAAATTCTTCAATTTTCTATGTTCAATGACTAGATCAGGATTTTGGGGCCTAAAAACCACTCTTTTCATAGTTGATACATAATCCTCTCCACTTGAAATAATCCTCTATATTTGTACACAATCTATTGAGCGATTCGATTCTCCCTTTTACAACTAGAATGATATTATCCAAAAAAATTATATGTGATATTCCATTGATGTGATTAAAAAAACTAAATAAAATAATTGTTAATTAATGCAAGTATTTGTATTATAAGTTACTAAAATAATTTGGAACACGAATGAAAATGCTAATAGAGTTTTTGGATCACCCTATCTATGACCGTGTCATGCTTTTAAAAGACCATAATTATAGCCCATGAAATTCATATAGAATTAGGTCAAACTAAACATATGAAAAATAGGACAAGCATCCCCAAAGAAAAACCCATGTATGATAGCACAATGAAGACATATCCACATTGGATCATATCATATTACTTTTTCATATAAATATTAATTTTTATGTTATAATATGGTTTCTTCCTATTAATATCTCCAACAATATCATGTGAATGAGAAATGGAATCCTAGGTTGATATTCCTGTAATAAAACCACGATTCTCCTCAGATAATTATTGAAGGTAGAAAGAGTCTCCCATTGACCTCACTATCCATGATCATGTATAGAAAAATTAACATATTTATTGGTCTCTAATGTTTTATTGAGTGAGGGTCCTTGAACATTGTGAGGAGAGTATGATATGTTTCACATGCCACCCTTTGAAGGCTACCGACATGAATAAAATATTGAATAATGTTTACCAACTCATCCTTAACCACCATCAATGAGGCCAGATATAAAGAACCTTGAATAGTAATAGGAATAGATTATGTCTATTGACATAAATAGTTATCCACTTCCCAAATCGCATTTTTATGTAAAATTATAAAATGATAAAAATTGAAATCATTTTGGACCACACACAGAAAATTATCCCATAAGATCAACTAACCCCTTAGATACTATTTCACTATAGTTGGATTGAAACAAAAAATGAAGGGATTAAATTGATTCTACACTATCCTATCCACCAAATTCAAATAATTGGGGAATGATCTGTCTTTCAAGCTTATGTTGGAAGGAATAATCTGCTTCATTTCGTTGATGCATGATTGAAAAAAGTATGTATTTATATCACCCTAAATCAGCCAATTTTTAATGTTCATTCCCAAGAAAAATTTTATTGATTGAGTATAAAATCATTCATATTATTATTCAAGATAGCGTGATCAATAAATATAGAGTCATCCCAACTGTCTTAAAAATCAGATTCTTCTAGCTTAATATCTTGTTCAACAATTTCAACATTCTAGAATCTATGAATATTCATTCCAACGCATGTATGGAGATCCCCTCTTAACCCCTTATGTTTTTATTCAAAAAATATAAATGAAGTGTCATGTATGGGTTTTCTCCATGAACTCAGAAACATTATATGGTAATCTGTAATCCTTGTCCACTGTTTTTAGAAATAGGGAGTTCGAGTCAAGTTCTATATAGGTGAAATATGAACCCGAAATAGAGAGTGGGTTTATAGGGAAGAAAAAAAATAAAGAACATATTTGTTAGTAAATTAAATTACAACATAAAATTGGAAAAAAGTTGTTCGATCCTACACTACAGATTACATCTGAACATCTTTTTATTGCACTAGGTAAACTTTTTCCCCAAAAAACCAAGGTCCAATAGTCCCTTTCAGGACAAGAATGAAGATAAATCAAGAATACTTATTTAATGATGTACCCTTACACCAATTTTCTCTTTAGGGTATGAAATAACATTTAAGTACTAATCAATTAAAAAATACACCTTCCCGGGATCGTATGAACTATGGTCACTTGATGACAAGTTTCTCATTCTCGAGTATCACTTGAAATTGAAAAAAGAAATGAAACAAAAATTTCATTCATAACAAAACCTCATATTGAATTATTGATCAGAGACTAAGAAAAAATAAATTGGTACTAAAGTATCCCTTAAATATTCATATTTGGTGGTTTGAAGGTACATCATGCATGTATTCATGAGGTCATATCTTTTCAGAAAAATCATCTGTCTCTGAGTATTTTTTTTTGGTTTACGATATCTGTAACAACCCATGTAAATGAACAATAATATGTTTACATAAATATTAATATATTTTAATTAAATATTAATTTTAATTTAAAAGGGTTTCTATGTTCGATAGCATACCTGATACGCAACAACTTGTTTCTTTGAAATCTTATGTTTCATACTAATGATATAATATTATTACTTTAAATGGAAGTTAACTCCAAAATGTTTTATTGGTGGAAATGAACCAAAATAACATCAAATTTGTTATACATGTTTTTTATTTGTATTTACATTTATCCAATATATGTTATAGGCTTAAAAGGTGAATGAATCTAATTTTAACCACAATTTACATTAAAAGGCCGATTTACAGCCTTTTAATAGAAAAACATCTTTAAATATAGTTTTGGTTACATTAATACATTCTATATGAACAAATAAAATCCTTCTTTATAATGTGGACATCAAAATTTACTTTGTGTAAATTTTTGAAAATGTTCTGACAAAGTTTATTTTTTAATGAATATTGAAAAATATTGTATTTTAATTAATAAGTATGTTTTATTGAAATTATTTATATGGTCATATTATCTTATTAATTTGATTTAAATTTTAATTTGAATATATTTTTTCAATTTAATCCAATTTTGGTCATCGAAATTAATTTTACTTTGAAATTGGACATAAACAAGTGTCAATCTATTGATAGTTATTGTTTCTTAAAAAACTCAATTCATTTTAACAACGATAATTAATTTTAACTAAATTAATGAAACTTCAATGGATATAATTTGGTTAAATAAAAAACATTTCTTAATTTTTAATGTTTAATATATATTAGGCTGAATTTTAGTTATTTTTCTGGAAAAAATCAATTTTTTGTTGAATAATGAAACTACTTAGAAGTAGTTAAAAAACTGAATTTTAAATTTAAATTAAATTTTACCATTATGTGAATTGAATTTAGAAAATCTCACATATGTGGTTGTTATTAATTAGTAAAATTTCATTTAATAAAATGAAAATAATTTTTTATGAATTATAACTTTTGACTTTTATTTACTGCGGTTAAAGGTAAATATGGAAATTCAATGTAAAAAAAGTTTAATAATTCAAAATTACCTTAACACATGTCCTTACCCTATTGGATGAGTCATGGTCAACCAAGGGTATCCTTGGGTTGATTGTGGGACCCCTTAAAGCCACATGGGAGTAATATTAACACTTTATATTAATTATTTCAAAGTAAAGACAAAAATGACACAAACGAATATCTTTTAGTAAATTAACTTTTTACATAAGGATATATAAGTTATATTTTAATATATAAATATTAATTGGAAAGTTAAAAATATTTTCTACATCTCAGTATTTTTTGTATAATTTTTAGAAATCATATAAATTAAATTATTTATGACACAATAATGATGAAGTGTTTACATAATTAATAAATAATTTAAATAAATAAGCTTATAATGATTAAAATATTATACAAAACATGTCCAATTCAGATTGGATGATTTTTATTTCTAAAATTAGTAATCGTGTCTTCGACTATAAATATTTTTTTCCATTATAAACCAAATATAATTATATAATAAAATACTATTTTCATACTTTCTTAAAGAGCCCATCCTCTCCCTTATAAAAGGATACCACTTCTAACCAATTCCTCACACCTCTAGAACATTTAGGACCCTGAAAACTCTGAAAAATTAATTTCCCTACATCCCTCTTCTCCTCTTAAAAGCCTTAACTTAGGCAGAATTAAATTCAATAAGCCCTTTTGATTTAATCCCAAGGAAGTTAACAAAATTAAATGTAAGAATTTATCTTATCTTCATTTCTTTTATTTTACTTCTCCAACCCATAAAATATATTTATTACTTTATTTTATAACAACAATAGTATAATAAATATGCTCTGATGTTGTTATAATATTTATTCGAACTACATGTACGAACACCTCCATCTAATGGGTGAAGAACATAACGTTTTTATGGATGGACATCTAACGCCTCATGAAATGATGATTGTTAAATTACCTCTTACCGCTTCTCATGGTGTCAATTATGATGGAACAATATTTATATATGATATATATTATGTTTATATTTTCTTTAATCTTCTGTAATATCCATTTATTGCACCCCTTTATGGTTTCCATAGTGATTAAATACGATAATCTCGTTTGAGTAAGTGCAGACTACCGCCACCTGAAAGTGATGTGACTCGTTAAAGCCATGAATAGGAAATATAAAGGATGGAGTTAATGATATTATATATTATATTATACAATGTATATAATATACATATGTATCATTTTGTTTTAACACCATTATTATAAATATAAATGAAAGTAGCATTCATGCGTACGTACGACTTACAATCTCCATGAACGGTGCATTTCATTTCTTACCTCCAAATGTTATGTACTATTATAAGTACATGTATATACAGGTTATAAAGGATATATATGATATATAATTTTTGAATAACATTCTAGATATAATGGACTATTGACCACATGTACAACTTGGAAATATAAGGTGTTCATTTTTGACTCAAGTACCAAATATCAACAAAACGACCATTACTAACTTGAAATGATTAAATAATATTTATAACATGGTAATAAGTGATATAAAAGGAATAATAAATATTAAAAATGTTATTAAGAATGTATAAATTAACTATAGTTTATTATTCAGGAGATTAAAAAATGATCTAGTCAAGTCGGACCCGAGGTAAGGGACTTCATTTCAATCTCCTCTCATTGAGGCATATTTTGTTTTAATACAAAATTTTCATTTATACATTGTATAAACACCATTTAATTTTTTATGTCATTCAAAGAGAATATTATTATACAAATAATTTTACTAAATGACTAAAAGGAATGACATTTTAATTTAATCGGTCACAATGATTGTTCTGCCGCCGCTAGTATTATTTGATCATTGACTACATTAAGAAACCAGAATGTTTTTTTAAAGAAAAATAAATAAATACCATATATTTTTTTATGAATTTTCGTATTAGAAATGATTTTGAGGATGGATTTATTATTTCAGTATCTTGAAATGATATTATTTTATTACAATGTGGAAATGTTATCTTTCTTTTATGCTTATGTTATGTGTTATGATCATGTTGTGGTTCTTGGTCATTATTTACATATATGGGTGGTTCAGTGATAAACCTAGGGTGGGTGGGCCTGAGATAGCTCTCCATTGCATAAGGTAATGTGATGGATGAAAACATGACTGTTTCTCATATGTGATTTAGAGAATATACTGTGATGCGTATTCCAATGTAACTCCCTATATAGATATGATATATATAATGTAAGTAAGAGATTTTATTTTACGCAAAAAAATGAATATGTGTTGTAGTGTCTATATGAAAAATTCAAGTTGTTATGTAATAGTTATGGCCTAATTCTCTAAGAATATAAACATGAAAATATACTCTATGTTAATACTTCATTTAATTCAATAATATTTAATGTTTAAGGACAGTTCCTTACAGTTAGTATCAGAGGTCGGTTTGGATAACTTTAGGAGTTAGGGTATTGTTAAATAAATATACATAATGTAATTTATATTAATATTGAAATCATATATCATTAACATATTTCCATGTTGATGCATCAGATATATTTCTATGTTATGAATGGGTTTTCATAGTGGAAATAGAGCACCTTTTCAGGGAAGGCATACTAAGGGAAGTGACCTTTCAAATACATATCCTGAGATGGTCAGAATTAGAACTAAATAGTTTGCTGGAGTGATGACTCAGTTGACTCAGGTGAAATATGTTGGTTCTTTTTATTGATGATATTTTGGATTATTCAAAAAGTAAATAGGAATATAAAAGTCATTTAAGGGTTGCCTTGCAAATTATAAAATAAGAAAAACATTATTGTAAATTCAACAACGGTGAGTGTTGGTTATAGAAGAATTCTTTCCTTGGTCACATTGTTTAAAAAAATTGCATAACTGTTTGTCCTGCTAAAACAAAAGTTGTTGAATAATGGCCAATACCCACAAATATATCCGAGATTTGTATTTTTCTTGGTTTGGAAGATTATTACTGGAGGTTTGTTGAATATTTTGCATGGTTATCTAGTACAATGACTATGTTAACATGAAAAGTTGTTAAGTTAATCTATACAAAAGAATGTTATGATTGTTTTGTGGAATTGGAAAGGAGATTGGTGAATGCTCCAATTTTAGCATTGCCATTTAAAAATGGTGAGTTTGTTATCTATACTGATGAATTGTTTAATGGAATGGGTTGTTTCCTAATGTATAATGATCAGGTAATTGATTATTCTTCACATCAATTGAGACCAAATGGTATAAATTACCGTGCACATTATTGGAAATTAGAAGCTGTTGTTTTTTGCTTTAAAAATATGGAGGCATCATTTGTATGGAGAGAAATTTGAAATATATAATGAACACAAATGATTAAAGTATATATTCACTCTAAAATAATTTAACATGAGACATAGGATATGGCTATAACTAATAAAGTATTATCATTGCATGATAATTTACCATTCGGGGAAATAAAATAAAATGGATGATGGTTTGAGTCGAAAAAGTAATGCTACATTAACCATTCAATGATTAGAATAAGATCCTTTGGTTTTTGATGTGATCAACTTTGGCATAGAAGTTGTTGGTTTAGGAAATTCTTCAACATTGATTCAAGTGTTAGTAAAATCATCTATATCAGATAGATTAAATCAAGTGCAAAAAAAGATAGTGAGTTATGGAAAAAGGTATTGTTGGTTCAGAATGTTTAGTTACCTAAATTTATCAATGATAATGATTGTGTTTTGAGATTTGGAAATAGATTATGTGTTCCTTGTGATGCAAATTTGAAGAATAAGTTGTTATGTGAAGCTTATAGTTCCCCATTTTCAGTTCATCTTGGTAGTACTATGATGTACAGAGATCTTCGAGAGTATTATTGGTGGGATGGAATGAAAAGAGATATTGATGATTTTACTATGAAATTTTTGTCAATTCAGTAGGTCATAGAAGAGTGGATGTTTCTGAAAGGGTTTCTTCAGTCTTTATCGGTGCCAGAGTGGTAATGGGAAAATATATCCATGTACATCATTGTGTTATTACCAAAAACATCTCAATGTAATAATGTAATCTGGGTTATTGTTGATATATTAACTAAATCTAATCATTCATTCCTATTAAAGATACTTTGTCTCTAGATCAACATTCTCGGTTGTATGTTATAGAGATTGTCTAGTTGCATGGTATTCCCCTCTTTATTGTATCTGATCGGGATCCCGAAATTACTTCTAACTTTTGGAAATACCTTCACAAGTCATTGGGTACTGAATTAATTTTTAGTACAGATTTTCATCCTCAATTAGATGGGAAATCAGAACACACAATTCAGACATTGGAGGATAAGTTACGTGCTTGCTCGATAGATTATCAGGGATGTTGGGACCACCATCTTTCTTTGGATTAATTTTCTTATAAAAGTAGTTTTTCTTCTAGTATACAGATGGCTCCATTTGAGTAATTATATAGAATTCATTGTGAAAATCTAGATTTTTTGGATGAATTAGGTGAAAGTAAGATGATGGGACCAGAATTGGTAGAAGAGATGGCAGAGAATGTTCAGTTGATTCAGAATCACATGATAAAAGCGTAGAGCAGACATAAAAGTTATGCAGGTAACCAGAGGAAAGATCGTTCTTTTGAGGTAGGTGATCATGTCATTCTCAATGTTTGTCAATGGAAAAGTGTGATGCGTTTTGGTATGAATGGAATGTTGTTTCTCAGGTTCATTGGAAATTATGAAATTCTGGAGAATGTCGGATCAGTTGCATACATTGTGGCATTATATCTATTTTTATCTAGATACACAATGTTTTTCATGTTTCAATTTTGAGAATGTATATACCAGATCTATCTCATGTTTTGAGCCTAGAGGGAGTTCAGTTGGAAGATAACCTCTCTTAAGAAGAACAACTAGTCTAGATTAATGACCATAGAGAGAAAGTGTTGGGGAATAAGGTAATTTACCAGGTAACGGTTTTATTGAAAAACCATATTTTTGAATAGGAAACATGGAAATCTAAAAATACTACGAGGGATAAATAACCCAACTTATTTCGATAAGTGAATAAAAATTTTGAAGACGCAATTTCTAAACGGGATAGAGATGTAACATCCAAAGTAAATTAATAATAAGATATTTTCATACTTATTATTATTTTTGAATTAAATATTAATTTTACTTTAAAAGGGTTTCTTTGTTCGATAGCGTACCCAATACGCAACAATGGGTTTCTTTGAAATCTTACGTTGCACACTAATAATATAATATTATTATTTTCCATGGCAGTTAACTAGTAGCCTTTGTATTATTGGGAATGAAAAAAATTAACTACAATATAGTTATATTTTTTTTTAAATGTATTTACCTTTATCCAATAAAATTTAGAGCCTTAAAATGTGAATGAATCTAATTTTAAGCATAATTTACATTAAATGGCCGATTTATAACTTTTTAATGGAAATACCTCATTAAATCTTGTTTTTGTTACTTTAGTACATTTTATATGACCAAATAAACTCCTTCTATAAAATGGGGACATCACAATTTACTTTTTGTAATTTTTTGGAATTTTTCTGATAAAGTTCATTTTTCAATGAATAGTGGAAAATATTTTATTTTAATTCCAAACTACATTTTAATATAACTTATTTATATGATTATATTATCTTTTTAATATGTTTTAAAGTGTAATTATAATATATTTTTACTATTTAATCCAATATTGGTCATTGGAATTGATTTCACTTTGAAATTTGACATAAACAAGTGTCAATCTTGTAATAGTTGTTGTTTCTTAAAAACACGCTATTTGTTTTAACAATGGGGATTAATTTTAAATTAATTAATGAAATTTATATAGTTATAATTTTTTATAATAAACATAATTTTTGAATTGGTAATTTCAAATATATCTTATTCTGAATTTTTTGTATTTTTCTGAAAAACATCAATTTTTTGAAGAATAGTGAAACCACTTTGTAGTAGTTAAAAAAACTGAATTTTTCATTTAAATGAAATTGTATCACTTCTGTGAATTTAATTTAAAAAATCTGACATACATTTTTGTTATTAGTTAGTAAAATGTGGTTCAATAAGTTGAAAATAATTTTCGGTGAATAGTATCTTTCGACTTGTATTTACCGCTGTTAAAGGTAAATAGGGTAATTCAAGGTAAACAAATATTATAATAAATCAAAATTACCTTAAAAGTTGTCCTAACCTTATTGGAAGAGTCAGGGGAGACCAAGGGAATATTTTGGTCAATTATGGGACCCAATGCAGCCACATGGGAGTAATAATAACACTTTAGATTAATTAATTCACTATAAAGAAAAAAATGACATAAACAAACATATTTTAGTAAATTAATTTTTACATAAGGTTATAAAAGTTATATTTTCGACTATAAATATTATTTGTAAATCTAAAAAACTTTCCTACATCATTTTATTTTAAATATATATTTTAGACATAAATTAAATTAAATTATTTATGTCACAATAATGATGAAGTGTTTACCTCATTAATGAACGATTTAAATAAATAATATAATAATGATTATAATATTATCTAAAACATGTCCAATTCTAATTGTATAATTTTATTTCGAATATGATTCATCTTATCTTTTACTATAATTATTTATGTTCCTTTAGAGACCAAATATCATTATATAATAAAATAATATCGCCACACTTTCATAAAGGGCCCCTCCTCCCTCTTATAAAAGAGTACCACATCTAACCAATTCCTCACACCTCTCATAATTTTAGTCTCATATAACCTCTACTATATTATGCTCTGTACAACCCTCTCCTCCTCCTTGAATCCTTACCATAGGCAGAAGGAACTTCATGAAGTCATTTTGGTTCAAACCATATGAAGTTACCCAAATTAAAGGTAACAGTTTCTCTTAACATCTTTTCTTTTGTTTTACTACTCCAACCACTAAACACTTTTTGTTCCTTTATTTTAAAACAAAACCAGTATCCTTAGTATACTAGGATGTTTTTGTAATAATAATTCGAAATACACTTACACACACCTCCATCTAATGGGTTAAGAACATAATGTTTCTATGGATGATAAACTAATGCCTTATTAAACGATGATTGTTCAATTATCACTTACCCCCTCTAATGGTGGCCATTATGATGGAACTGTATTTATATATGCTATATAATATGTTTATGTTTTCCTTAGGCTTCTCTATTTTCCATTTATAGCATTCCTTTATGGTTTCTATAGTGGGTAAATATGATAATCTCATTTGAGGAAGTGTGGACTACCGTCCCCTCAATGTGATTTGACTCATTAATGCATTATGTGGGATGTATAATGTATGGAGTTAATTCTATTATATATGATATTATATTGTAATTATAATATATCGATGTATCATTATGTTTTAATTCCATTAAAATAAATCTAAATGAATGTAGTGTTCATGCGTACATACGGCTTACCATCGCCATGAATAGTACATTTCATTTCTTACATCCAAATTTTAGGTACTATTATAAATACTTGTATATACTATATTTATATGATATATTTGATATCAAAATCATTATTATTATTCTGGATATATTATAATATTGACCACATGGATAGCTTGTAAATATAAGGTGTTCATTTTTGACTCAAGTACCAAATATCGACAAAACGACCATTATAAAAATGAAATGATTACCTAATATTTATAACATGGTAATAAGTTATATAAAAGGTGTAATAAACATGAAAAAGGTTCTTATGAAAATATAATGTAACTTAGTTTAATATTCAGGACATTAAAGAACGATTGAGTCAAGTTGGACACAAGGTAAGGGACTTCATCCCAACATCATCTCATTGAGGCATATTTTGTTTTAATACACAGTATTATTTTATACTCTGTAAAAACACCATTGAAATTTAATTTAATTCAAAGGGAATCTTTTTATATAAAGTGTTTTATTAAACTGAAAAAAGGAATGATATTTTAATGTAATCGGTGACAATGACCTTTCTGTTGCCGCTAGTATTATTTGATTTTTTGCTTCCTTAACAATCATGAATGTTTTTTAAAAGAAATAAATAAAACCCAAATACACTTTTTACGTATTTTGGTATTGAAAATTATTTTGGGAATGGATTTATTATTTAAATATCTTGAAATGATATTTTGTTTTTGGAAGGTGGAAATGTTATCTTTTTTTTATGGTTATGTTATGTGTTATGATGATGTAATGGTTCTTGGGAATTATTTACCAATACAGGTGGTTCTATGATAAACCTATGGCGAGTGAGCCAAAGATGCCTCTCTAATGTATTGGGTAATGTGACAGAGGTAAACTTGAATGTTTCTACTAAGAGATTTAGGGAATATACTGTAATAGTTATTCCAAAGTAACTCCCTATGTAGTAGGGATAACTATAATGTAAGTATTATATGGATTCTACAAGTTACCTTTATATGATATTTTTTCTAGGTGTTATTTATAAAAAATCATGATTTCATGAGGTAAGTTAAAGAGTTCCTGTATTTTTTTTGTATTTTTTAACAAATGTTTTATTTCATTGTTTTATAACCTTTAATGATATTTTTATGCTCATCCCATGTTTTGAAATGTTTTCCCAAGACATAAAGATGAATAACTTCAAGGATGGGATCAAGGAAAAGTCTTGTTTTAGAAATCATGGAACTTGACCTGATTCTTTTTCTTCAAAACATTTTTACTTTATGCAAAGAAAAATGGAAACTGTGTAGTAGTGTCTATATGTAATATTCAATTTGTTATGTAATAGTTATGTCATAATTCTCTAATACTCTAAACATGAAAAAATCCTTGATGTGAATGCTTCATTTAATTCAATATTATGTAATTTTTAAGGCTGGGTCCTCACAATATCACCTCGATATAATACATATTTCTAGATATTTCAGTAAAGAGATAATCTATTTTCACTTAAGCCCCATATCCCTGAGAGTTCCATACAATTAAAGAAATCATTAGAACTGGGTGCACCTATATTTTTTCCATAGTGAAGCATGACTTTTAAACTAAAGAATCAGAATGGTTGAGACTTTCTAGGTTTAGGTTCTTATGATTTCTCACCACAATACCAAAGAAGGAAAGTAAGATGGATGTCATGTATCCTTTTGTACGTATGATAATGTACTGTAGAGTTAGAAATATAGACTCAAGAAATGGAAGACTAGACTGGTTTACAAGGACTATCATCCAATAAAATATCCTATTGTAAATTTTAGACTATTCATATTTCAAAAAAAAACAATTATTTTAGGCTTTTCATGGTAGAAAAGCACAACAAAAAATGTATTGTTGGATCATGCGGATGGAACCCAATTATTGGAGGTGTAGAGATCATAAAATTAATCAATGATATCGAAAGAAACACCAGCAGTGGTGCATCATCATCCATGTCCAGAGAAGGCCTACTAATATGAATTAATTGTCCTCAATCACAAGAGGAATCCTAGGAAGATAAATCCATACCACCACCTAGGAAGTATCCTAACTTAATTTTATTCTATCAACCATTGAACTCCCTCGAATTGTGAACGGTTGAAGGATATGGAAATAGAACACCAAAACATGAATAAATATTCAAAACAAGATTGGATAACACTGAATGTTATTCTATTCATCGCTGAAAATATTGAAGGTTAAAATAAATTCCTTAACTCAATTTTTTTTTGAAAATTCTAGTATGAGGTTTTCCCAACGCTATGTGTGTGACCGACATCTATTTGAGATGCAATGATGCTTCTGAGAAATCTTGATCTGATAAGGAATGAACTATGAAATAAATGTCGTAGGAGGATTAAGGGACCACTAGAACCTCTATGGATAGATTTATTTCCATTATTTTATGAGGATAATATCTATAAAAACCTTTTTAAAATATTGTAAGGCCCATGGATCTAGGATAAACATGAAATTTTTTTCATGGCATCATAGAATCATGGCCATCTAATACTAGTAAATTTTCATGATCTACCAATATCGAAGATCCATGATCATAGGTTATTGGATGTACAACATCAATTGTAAACATATATTGAAAAAAACAAGGTTCATAAAATGTGTTCTTTCGTTTATCAATAATATATGGGTCCTTAAAAAATACAGCAACAACTATTTTATCTACCACTCACTGATATTTAATTGATGTTTTATTACAATTTAATATCCATATCTTCAATTCCCACTAGAGTTCTAATTATGTGGGAACAACATAATCTGTCTTTCATATTAATGCTTGAAATGAAATTTCACATTTCAAAATTTCAATATGTTATCTTAGTATACCTATTTATGTTGTATGTTCTCAATAATGGTATTTTAAAATATTAAATATGGTTATACATTCATTATCATATGTATTATAAGTGATTATAAATTTTATTGGTATAAACAATATGAGTTTTTAAATATTCTATTAGTTGTAGTTAGCATTGAAAATTATTAAGTCCAATAATTTCACTAACCTATTAACATGTATAGATAAATATAAAATCAATATATATTGAGGATAAGATAAAATTATGAAAGTTTAATAAAAAATAATAAGGATAATATGACATCCCATTATTTCCAACGAATAAAGTTTAATGGGATAATAAGAGTATACCTGATAAGAATCCAAATTTTATATAAAATGGAACCCTGTAGAACAAAGGGGACAAACTGTAACATCAAGAAAGACGATGGGAAACGAATCCATGATCGAAGGTTGACAAGGATACAATTCCTACCAATATTTAGAAATATCCTATAATATATATTATGTAACGTTCAGTTATATATTTTAAATTTTTCTTTTTAATTCAGATCTGATAATTTCATCCATTTAAAATTTATACAAATTTTTCTCATACTAATTATATATTCGAATATATAATGAATTATGAGATTATTATATATTTTATAAATTAAAATTTATTTTACATTTATGTAATTTCTATAATTTAGTATTAAAATGATACAATTTCTTCATAGTATAAAACAACATTACAGATTTAAATAGGAAAATGGAATATTTTTTATTTTAAAAAACTCCATATATTTCATTGTTTAATTTAGATGTTAAATTTAAAAAATTTAGAGTTAAAATTTCATAAAAGATTCCCTTGTGTGCGTTGTATAATTTCAAATTTATCTTAATGTGAATTTTTTAGTTTATACAAAAATATTTAATTTCATGGTGAATAGAGAAAATATCAATTTTATAGATATGATCATTTTGTTGAATTTTTTTAGGAATAACCCATTAAAATTATAATCTTATATATCTTACAAAGAAAATTTTAGGGATTATAAAAAATCATAAAGATAATTTTATTAATTTGGAACCGAATTTTGACTTTTGGAACCAAAAGTTATATTTTATTCAAATTATAAACTATTTTGTGTTTATTTATTTATTTATTTTTTCTTTTATGGTAACATTAAGTTTTGTAATAATAATAAATTATAAAAAACTTATTTTTTTGATGAATAAATAAATAAATTATTTTAAATTATACTTTTAAATGAAATTCAATAAAAAAAATTACTCATAAATTGTGTATTTTAATATAACATTTTCCATAAATTTTTTGGAGTTCTGTTTAAATAAAATATCATCTATCATTAAAAATTAATTTTGATAGAACTAATTCATCTTAGAAATTATAATATAAAAATATTGTTAGAATGGAACTTTTTTTCATCATATAATTATGATATCACTATGAAGATTTATGTAAATTTAATTAATATTAAATTGATTAAAGGGTATTAAAAAAATGTTAAAAATGTCACAAAAAATGTTTTAATTAGATTAGTTGGGATGTATTTGACCTTATAAATTCATATATTCTCAAATAGGAATATTTATTTTACATTAAATTGAATATAACTTAATATTAATTTGTATTAATGAATAAATTCAAGAGTACCCCTCCACAAATTTATAAAAGGGCACCAAATGCTCTACATTTCATACACACATTAAAGACAATATCATAGAAAATTACTAAATAAACCTAATCCAAACATACCTACCCATGTCTTACTATTATTGGTATCACTAAAATAAAAAACCTATAATGAATAATGTTTTCGCTGAATAAGGATTCCTAGGTAAGAGGTATTACTCCAAATAGATTTTTTGATGACTTTTCTTCTTCCAACATATTCAAAATTTATATAAAAATATAGAAATAATAACTAAAATATAATAATTAAAGTAATTTTTTTTAAATTATGTTAGAAATATTTTTTGTATTTTTTCCATATTATGTGAAATGAAAACATCACTCATGCGTATGTGTAGACTACCACATCTTTGATGAGATTAGTTTCATGTTTCACCACCACCACACAATACAGGTTATTATGATGGACTTAATTATGATATATTAATTTAATGATATATTTATTATATTAAATATATATTTTATGACTTACCTTTTCACCATTCCAACTATTGGAAATTGAAATCTTCATTTGTGCATAAGTGTGCACTACCACGACCATTAATATATGTGGTTAATTTTTCCTAGATACCTATCATGAATGATTGTAAATTATTTTAATGTATCAAAATGATTATTTAAATTTTTTAATATCATATAGATTATATTGAAATGAAATATTTACCCTTGGAGATCCAACCAAAGTTATTTTTGGATTATTAACTTAAGAACCCCCAAATAAAAACATGTACTAAATTGATTTAGTAATTATATATAAATTTGAAATAAATTAAATTAAAGATAATATGATAAGGGAAAAAATATAAATAATGTTCCAATTCAATTAGATGATTAATATATTTTTATTAAATAGGATATAATGATTTTTCTCAGAGATAAATTATTGAGATACGGGAATTTATTATCTTAATTTATATTCTTTTAGACTCATACCATTTTAAAATTATTTTTTTATTTTAGGGTTTTATATTATTTCATATTATACTATTTTATAAATATTTTATATAAAATAATGTCTTTAGAGGTCCGAATATTTTTATTTTCTTTAATATATTTTTTTCGAAATGTTATTTAAGTCATAATATCTTTTTCCCTAAAATAATATATTTCGGTATTCCGTAAAAATATTTTAAACCCATCCCATTGTCTTTTTAATGTTTTAAAAATTTATAATTATGTACTTAGAATATTTTAAATTTTCATTTAGGTCAAGTCATTTACTTTATGTACATTTATATTAAATGTAATGTTATAATATTTATTGTATTAGTCATTTTCTTTCAAAGTTAATTAGAATGATTTACATCATACACATCTTGAAATAAGATTCCCTCCCTCATATACAATATTTTTTATCAATATTACACTACTACATAATGTTTTTTTCACATAATATAGCACTCTATATATTATTATTTATTTTAATTTTAAGAAGTTATCAAAATAAAATAAATATTTCTCCTTATTTTCCTGAAAAATTAGTGTTTATTACTTATGTGATTAAATTATTATTTATTATGCTGAACACATCATATTGTACAAATTATTTGTTAGAGAAACAATATTTTCTATTATATATAATGATGGGTGTACATGATACATCACCTGCAAATGGGTGAGCCTAATGTAAACCTATAATGTATTGGAAAATGATTTATTCATTGATGGAGAATAATATGGGAGATTACTAGGATGATTACTCTAATGAAATTATTTTGTGTTAATTAATTTTTGATATTGTTTATTAAACATTTATCATAGGATTTTTGTTTAATTCTTTAAGAAAAATGTTTTTTTATTTCTAATGGTTATTTATAATTGTATTAGATGTTATGAAATGTTTTGTTATCATTAGAGGGTGAATAAATTTTTTTTATGACTTTATTTCATGAAACATTTATGGATTTCAAAGTCAACATATTGGAGTTTTACAGAATTATATAATATTTTGTATATATTATTATAATGATGTGATTTATTTATTTGATACATGTTTAATAATTTAAGAGTTTAATATTATCATGGGTTTTATTATATTAAACTTAACTATCATGATCCATTTATTGTTATATAAATTTTATAAAAATTTTCACATCCCCAAAATTAAAATAATTTTCTTAGGGCCTATTTATGATTATGAACTTTTATGAAGCCTGTCTCTAAATAATTAAAAAATTTCTTCTATAAGGAAACAATTTTATAATGGAATCATTATAATGATGTTAAGAATTATATTTTCATAGGAAATATAAAAATTGAATGTAATTATACAACTTGGAATATATTGTCTTGAAAAGTATGTTTTTTAAGCCTCTAAAAATATATATGTAAATGTTCTTGGTTATATAAGAACATTAAATATTTTATTTTACTCTCATAATTGGGGCTTGATAAATTTAAGGGTCACTATATAGTTAGTCAAAAAAATAAATTCATCACAATAATAATACATATAAACCCTCATTGATCCCTCTCCTATAAGTGGGTACCCCATTAGATGTGATATATATTAAGAATATGTTTGAAAAAACATTTGATAGGTGTAGATCTATGCATAGTCTGGTTGTAAGTCCTAGTGGAATATGTTTTAATCATGAACACAAAATTAATAAGATGTTATTACAGAGTTTATGAGCTACACCTATTGTACATATCCATATGTGTTGACGATGAATCATTTTTTATCACCCACCTTCATCTAAAAATGAAATGAGACCACGAAAATAAATTTTACTAGCTCAAACAAGTTCAAAAAAATAAAGGTTTATTTTAAAATGCAGACTACATACCATAATACTAATCTTAACTCAAGATTTATGTTAAGAGGTAAATATCACAAACATAAATGTTATATACCTCTTGATTCCCAATGAATGTCATAATATTGATACTATTCAGATGATCCCAAATAGCTATACATACATTGATTTAATTTTTTCGTGAACTTGCATGGGTCACCCCTGTACTAGGAAATCATTATGGTTAGTGACATGGATTGAGGGGTCTTACCAGTCAACATGGGGTAACAACTTCTCTAATTTTATGAAATCATGATTGATGGGATTGGATTTACCATAAAAAATAACCACGTAGTTTTTTCCACTTATAAAATAATTAAATCCCAAATCTATATTAGATCATAATGGAAAATATTTTTTTTAATAAAAAATAAAATACACAAGGAATATTAATCTTGATAAAATTTAATAATTTGAAAATCTAGACAAAAACATTCATCAACATCACAAATAATAAATGAGTAAAAAAATAGATCTTGGGCAACATGTCCAATTCAAATGAGTCTTAAAATTTAATAAAAATACTGATAAAAATCCTCTCAGTCTATTCCCTCAGTCACTCTCTATATCCTATATTATCTATAACTATATATAATCAAAAAATATAATTTAAATTCTCATATAGAAGACACTAAATGAAATCATAAGATCTAGAAACACATATTTCTGAATTTATGGTTTTTGGAAAATTTATACCATAACGAAATTAACATGTAGCATGTGAAATTAAATTCAAATGAATACACATTCATTGGATTTTAAAAAATATTTAGAATTAACATTTTTCACATGAAATTTTAAATGAAATAATCATTCATTATTCCATTTTACAAAAACATATATTAATTTTTTCTATTATAATTGTTTAATCATCCTTTTAAACATCACAATATTAAATCATAACCAACCTAACAATTATTGGATCCTAAATATTCAAATCCAATTATTTATTATAGACGAATCCTTTCTCCATAATCTACCCATGCTGCTTAAATATATATATTTAAACAACACATTCAAATCACTTTCGAAAGGCATGCCATGTTTCATTAATTAAATTTATTTATCTATGAAACCATACAATCAAAGGTGAAAATGTTTAGAAACAGCAAACAATGGCTCCAAATAAGTAAATCAAAGGGTCTAAATGAAATGAAATAAGGGATGTGAATCCCCTATCAATTATTGTTAAATACTACTAGTATCCCTAGTTTTTGTTTGGGAACCTCTCCTAAAAAATGGAAATACATTCAGAGCATGTCCATTGTTATTAGCAGCTAATATATTGAGGTATTTAATTTCTCTGCGTCTTTATTATCATTTTTTCATAGATCTACATAGATATAATTCTAATATCATCTCATTTTGTCAAATATACACCCATTATGGGTATATATATGATTTTTCATTCAATATATGAAGATTTTTTTGTCTTGTATTGGATAGTAGAAGATATCAAATGAAGTTTGGTTGATATCTCAAATTGTTCCATTAACGTTCTTATTCAATTTTTATATTTTTTCAAAACCATCTAGGTAGATGTATTCAATCTCAAATCCAATTTGTATATCTGATTTCCATCTTTAAAATTGATTACTTTTTGTGTGTTTTATTGTGAATTGGTTTCTTTTTTATTAATAGAAACCATTTTCGGTAATGGTTTTTGGAAATATGGAATTTTGGTGTTACTGATCAAAGTGTTTGATTTAGGTTTTTAAAATGAATATTATAAAATAGTATTTTCAAAGAATTTTGGTAATTTGATTTGATGAAATTGTTACCAATAAAATTAACGTTGTTTTTGATGTGGAATTTTAAATCAGAATTAGATTTTTTTAATGGTTTCCAATAAAATAATGATTTTATTGAAAATGCTTGAATATAATTTTTTGGAAGGTTTTTTGAATATGTTGGTGTGTTGTGTGATTTCATGTTTGTTTTACCCCAAAATAAGGGTTATTCACCCATGGTGTATATGGTTTGTGATCCTGGATTGAGGGTGTGTGTCAGGGGGACACTAGGTGATTGGAAAAGTGGTTTCTCATGAGTATGGAATTTTCAAAATGAAGATGAATGTGTGTGTGTGTGTGCGCGCGCATTGTGAACCATGTAATTATAATGAAAAAATGATATTTAAAAATGGTTTTTAATTTTTTTTCTTTTTTCTATTGAAATATGACTTACTGGAAAAGTGGTTAAAATTGAATTGGATGAAATTTCATTATAAATGTACTAGGAAATTATTTATATTTTTTTGTATACTATTTCAGGAATCTTTTTTATATAAGTGGTTTTATATAATTGTTAATTACCATTATATAATAGTGGATTGAGTATTTAATTCACTAGGGACGTCTACTGAGTATTGTACACACATCTTATTTGGAGATTTTTGATTTTTTATATTCTCTCTACTGGGAAATGGAAAAATTTATCATTTCACATGTCTTAAACCCCACATCATGATAATTGGTCTGTTTGGTGATGTTGGATAATGGTTCTTTTGGATAATGGAGTCTTGTTGTAACCTTGGAAACATTAGTTGACTTTCAATTATTTACATTTTTTTCTTCTTTTTATATCACATAATTCGGTTGGTATGATATAAAGATAAGGGTTTATTTGTCTTATTATTATCATACAACATATAGTAAATGTTTAGTAATGGTGGTTTGGTTCATGGTTAAATTCATAAAGGGTAAATCGGCCCCCACATTTATTGAAACCCTTATACATTTATTTCCATCCTTTGGTGAGTTGGGGTTGTCACTTATGGAATTGTATTGATTCATTTTATTCTCTTTCCAATGGAAATTAGTGGGTCATTCCAAATGTTATCAGCTTGTGTGGTCCTTTCCTAAAAAGGGGATATCAGTTTTATGGCCTTGTAGTTGGATTCATTCTTATATATTCCATGGATTGGAATCTCAGAATAGAATAGGATTTTTTGGACATGAAATATATATCTAAAAAATACATAGTTATCTTATATGTTAAACTTCATGTTACCTTGAATTCGGTTACATAATTTTTGGTAGACACTTATAGGATATAAATTATCATTTTCAGGGTTTTATCCAATGTTGTGAGAATGACATGAATTATAGATGAACGAAATCCCACTAGGATTTAATATCTAATTTGGAGTAATGATTTATCATTTTTCGAAAACGTGTAATGTTTCGGGAAACTTGAAAATTCTTTTCAAATGAAAGGCTTTGAAAAATAACCGTTGATGTGTTATAAATTTTTTTGATTTAAATAAACAACAGATTATTTAAAAATGATTGAATGTAGAAAATATTTATTTTGGAAATTAATGTTTTGATTATTCATGTGATATAATTTTACATGTTAATTCATTATTTACTATATTTTGATACAAATAGAGCATGTTGTTTTTAAAAATTTTCACTTGGTAGGAGTTATAGAATCCAACCAGAAGAAGCTGCAGTGAATGTGGTTTCACCTGAGCCACATGTGGGCCAATAAATTGTTTAGAGTGTTTTTAAATCATCCCAATCTATTAAAATCGGGACGCATATGTATGAGTTAAGGCATGTGGATCATAACATCCTATTCATGAATCAGAATACACACATCTTCCGAGGTGATTCCGAACATAAAAAGATAGATGTTTGGATGAGTAGGATGACTTATATATTAAATTTTATTGGCACACTAGTTGGTATCGTAATAAAGATAGTGTCATATATACTTGAGGATCTTTCACGCTAGTGGTGGGATATAACAGTGCATGTTCAGATTAACCATTGTCTTAGTTTGGAGGAGTTTGACAAGTAGTTTAATTAAAAATTCTATCCTCACACATTCATGATTCCGAAAATTTTATACTTATTCCGAATAGCGAATGAAATTCCGTCTATCATAGAGTATGTGGCTAAATTTCTAAATTTAGTGCACTTTAAACCAAATTTTATAGTGAGTGCATCATTGAAGGCACCTATCATTGAATCGGGGCTATGAAAATAGATTCACTCAAAGATTTTGGTACTCTGTATTATATATCATTCAAAAAATTATGAAAATAGAAATAGTGTCTAAATGGTATATCACAAGAGATATGAGGGGAAGAAATATGATGATACCAATGTGAAATGGTGGGAAAGTTACCCCTAGGAGCAAGAGGAATATAGACACCTATTTCTAACGGTGAATCAGGAATCAAAATCAGATGGAATGATATGTGAACATTCCTCAATGAACCAATAGAAAAATAGGATCTTTAAAATGTGGTTGTATTGGCCTCATTAAGAGAGAGTGTACCACAATATTCTATAAATGAAAGATGATGGGGAATATTTTTCAATATTATTGCAGTTCTCTATGGTATGGTGCTTAAGAAACTTCTCAGGTGTCGCAAGCATCGTATGCATTGATATGATAAGGACAATATTTTTAGAGTCTTCATTAGAATAGATCTATCCATAGTTATTCTTTGAATACCCTAACTCCACAATAATGGAAATCTCAGCTGAGAATCATGATGTATAGTGATGTGATCAAGCAATTGTATGGAGCTGAGCAGATGATGGTAGATGATCTAGCTGGATCATCTACGATGAGAGGTATGATTATTTTGAACTATAACCATATGAAAGTGTTGTATGATACCGATGAATTGAATTCTATCTTTTCATCTCTTTTTGTTTAATGGATATGTTTAATACATGAGATGATGCCTTCTTTGTGGAACTATAAACTCTTCTTGGTGAAAGAGAATATCGATCCTTTTTCAATTGATAATGTTCTATAACTGTTGATGGAGTAAAAATTGAATGATACTTCCTAGTATTTGATATGGATGAATAGTATGTAATCATAGTCATGTAGTTTTTTGAAAAATACATGGCCTTATTCGAGCATTATAGTTGAACAGTTTGTTTTACAGCTTAGTATGAAACCAAGCTTCTCTTTATTGGAAAAATGGTTACATAGACATGTGCAATGGGATGATTGGAACCAGAATATTGAAAAACCTATTAATAGTTGGTAGAGTTGACCCTGTCATCGATATAATAGATTGAGGATAATAGTTTTCCAGTATATTTGGATCAATTTGCTGAAGAAATTCATAAAAACTTATTTGGGTTACCCCATATAAAGGAAGTGGATTTTACAATTGATCACATTCTAGAGAAGAGAATTATTTCACTTCCAAAATTAAATGATGGGTCAAATATAATTAAGGGAATGAAATGTTTATTTAGAAGAGTTGAAAAGCAAAGATTTCATTCATCCAAATACATCTCCATTGGAATCACCGATCCTGTTTTTTGTGAATGAATAAGGACCTCTATAGTGGTTTTTGGATTATCATATACTTATCCATGATTCGATAAATAATAGGCATCCACATCCATGAAATGATGGTCTTTTTTGATCTAATGAGAGGATCCTAGTGGTTCTATAAAATTGAATTACTCATTGGATGTCACTAATTGCAAGTTTGGAAGGAGGATATTACCAAGATAGTTTTTAGAAATAGATTTTCCCACTATGAATATGTTATAATGACTTTAGGTCATAGGAATACACCAATAGTTACAATGGAATTGATAAATCAAATATTTCAGTGATATCTATATTATTTTTTATGGTGTTCGTGGATGATATATTGGTGTATTCAATGACAAGGGGAAGATCATGAGGAACACACAGCTATAGGGTTACAAATCTTGAGAGATCATTGCATGTATTACATATTTTGAAATTGTCATTTTTTATACAATAGGTACACTTATTTGGACATGTCATTTCTAAAAGAGGAATTTATTTGGATCAAATGAATATAGAAGATCATACCTCTTGGAATCCACCAAATAATATCTTTGAGATATAATGTCTTTATGGTCTATCTAGTTATTTTAGATTCTTTCTGTGTGACTTCTCATGACTAGGCTATCAAATTATAGGATTAGAATATAAGAATACTCCATACTAATGGACAGATGAATGCCAGAAAACTTTTCAAGAGATTAATTTTAATATTTCATCAGCAACTATCTTGATTTTTCTTGAATCAGGATAGGGTTATGTGGTGTACTGTGATAATTTGGGATCTAGGTTGGGATGTTTTCTCTTGAAAAGAGACCATGAGGTTACATATTCATCAAGTAATTTGAGAGTTTATGAGAGTAATTACCCAAAATAGGATTTGGAGTTAGCTTTAATTTTTAATGACTTGAAAACATGGTGTTCTTATCTCATTAGTGACAAATTTACTAAGTTTATGAATCATAAGAGTATGAAACACATTTTCATACGACATGATTTAAATTTGAGGAAAATGATATAGATAGAGTTTCATGATATTTTTAGCTTCAGCATGATGTATACATCGAAAAAAATAATTCTATTGAAGTTGCATTGAGTATAAAGTATTATGCTCAGTTGTAAAAATATAAATCAGATAAGTGAAATTTAAAGTTTGTTCAAGCAAACATGCATATAGAATGTGATGATCAAGGTGTGTTTGTAGTTTTACTTTTTGTTTTAGTGGTTCCTTATTTGGTAAATTTGGTCATATAAGAAAAAGCATATGATTCACATTTCATGGTTATATTTTCAAATCTAAATAGGGGGAAGACCATTGAGAGCTAGAAACTGTATGGGAGTTCAGTTTTGTGGTTCAAAGATTTATTTATTATTCCAAATACATGTTAGGAACAAATTATTCATGCTAACAAGCATTCCATATGTGCTAGAAATAAAAAAATACAGAAGATGTATAAGGCCTTGAGGGTTTAGTTTTGGTGTTGAGGCAGGAAAATGAATGTGGAATTGTTCATCTCAATGTGTTTAACTTATGAGAAATTTAATTAAGAATATCAACGACTAGTATATTGTTTTAATTAACTAATTATCCTTGTTTTGAAATGGGAGTATATAATAATGTATATTTTTACAAGGCTCACATGATCTATTTGGAAACAAGATTCTTTATGAGTGATAGTGGATCATCATACAAAGTTGGATCATTTCATCCCAATTCCTAAAACAGTTGTGGTAGATGATATGTCCAAAATCTATATTTGGAAAATTTTAATGATACATGGCATACCAATTTTTATCATCTCAGATAACGATCCAAGGTATATATGTTATTTATGAAAATCATTATAGAAATCCCATGGCTCTCATTTGACTATGAGCAAGGAATGTCATCCTCAAACGGATGGTAAATCATAAAGGAAGATACAATCATAGGACAATATGTTTTGGGATAGAGTAAAATATTTTGGTGGATTATCAGAAGATCATATACCATTATTGTAGTTCTCTTATAATAACAAATATCCGGACTCAATACATAAGGATCCTTTTGATGCATTGTACGAACATCATTATTGTTCTCCACATAGTTGGGTGGAAATAGTCAAAACATCACTAGTTGGGCTAATCCTTGTCCGTGAAACTGTAGAGAATATTTAGTTGATCCGAAAATAGATAGAGACGGCTCAGTGTCATTGAAAATCATTTTTTGATCACCATCGAAGACCATTATCATTCCCAGTAAGTGATCAGGTGTTCTTGTAGATTTCTTCAATGATTTGGAAGAGTCATTATTGGAATAATTTAATGTAATACCCTTCATACATAGGACATTTTGAAATACGAGAATTGGTTGGATATGTTTCATATTAGTTGGTGTTTATACCACTGTTCTGTTCGTTGCATAATGTGTTCCACATATCTCAGCAGAAAAAGTATTGAATTTATCTTAGCCAAGCGATAATATTGGTTCACATTGACCTAGAGGAAGATTTTTCATTGGTACATATACCCGTCTAGATTGTTAATAGGTAGAATATTTTCTTGTAAAAAATAATATAATTATAATGCCAGTTTTAGGGACAGATGATTAGATTTAGGATGGTACATAGGAATGTGAGAATGTAATTAAAGTGAAATGGACAAAATACTTTCTAGGATTAGATGGTTTTCTACTTCTATGGGATATAAATAAAAATGGTGGCTAAAATGTAGTTCCCCAAATTTCGAGATCATAACATCTCCTATGTGAATTTAACTCGATCATTAGCCTTCCCGGGGTGATTATAAGCTGATTTATTGACGTATATATTATTGCATCCCCATTCATGTCGCGTTTTCATAGATCTACATATATCTACCTATCATCTTCAATAATTTTCTCATATCTACACCTGTTATATATAGATATAATATTACATAATTCAAATATGTTTTTTATTCTCATTTTAGGTATTACAATAGATATAAGGTGGTTTCATGGATTTCATACCCGGTTTCATGAACATTCTTCGTCCGTTTTTAGTTTTCTTCAAAACCATCAAGGTATGTGGGATCAATATCGACTCCTATTACTAGAAATAATTATTTTTCTTTCAAATTGATTAATTTTTATGGATTTTATTATTAATAGGTTTTATTAATATTTTTAGAAACCCACTATTGTGAAGTGTATGTGGATATTTGGAATGTTGGTGTTCTTGAACAAAGTGTTTGATTCCTCATTCTAAAAAGAATATTTTAAATTGAGATCTTCTTCAAATACTGGTTATTATATTTTATGTTGGTTTTTTAAATAAATGGAATGATTTTTTAGAAATGTAATTTTTTATTTGAATTTCCTTTTAATAGGATTTCTATAGTATTACGATTTTATTGAAATTTTTTGAGTTGGTTTATTTGAAATGGATTTGGAATACATTGGGGTGTTTCGTGATTTAATGTTTAATGTGACCATGAATAAGTGATTTGTAGTAGTGGGGTACGAGGTTTGTGACCCTAGATCAAGGACATGTGTCATTGGGACACATGGTGAATGGATGAGAGACAAGTCATTAGTATGGAACTATCAAAATAAATAATTCATGTGTGTGTGTATTGTGTCCCAAGGAATGGTTATTATAAAATTATATTGGAAAATTGTTTTCAAGACATTGTATATTGTTTTTATATAAATTTTACTTGTAGGGAATGTGGATCAATTTGTAATTATTGAAATTTAGATATAAATGGTTTCAAATATATTTTATATATATTAATAAATTGTTTGGGGAAATTGTTTAATATAAAAAAATTATATAAAATTATCAAATCTTTATATCCTAGTTGAGTGAGTAGGGATGTTATTGGGGGAATCCTACTGAGTTTTATATTGGGCACTGCTTTAGCACATAATTGATTCTATATATGCAATCTATCAGTACATGGTAAAATGTATATTATCACGCGTCATTAGAAACACCCCATGATACTTTGGCTATTTGGTGCTATTGGAGAATTAATGTGTTGATCATGGAGTCTTGTGGTCATCATGGAGTCTTTATCCATCTTTTCACAATTATCAATGATATTATTTTGGCTTCTGTTATACCATACTTATGTTTGTTTTTTATAAATATAATGGATGATTTATCATGTTTTTATCATGAATCAAATAATTGTTCATTGGTTATGATAATTTGGCTCATGGTTTAATTCATAAATTGGAAGTAATCCCTGTAACACCCCGAGCTTCCACGATACGCTTCTCATTGAATAATATAGTAGCGTGTGTTGTACGCAACTTCGAGTTCTAACACACACCACGACCAATCAAAGTAGCCATTATGAATAGTAATACCTACTTTTTAAAATTTTAGAAATTTTATATTTCAAAATGGACTTCATTTTTGGATTCTGAGTATCGAATATAGCCTAAGGTTCTATTTTGGTACTTTTCGGATAACTGTAATATTTTGATGAATATTGAAAATTACTAAATTTTAATTAAAAACAACTTTTTTAATAAAAATAATTATTAGTGATAAATTATGAATTTTAGTGGTTTTAAAGTATATTTAGTATATAGTTTTACCATTTAATACAATTTTGGTCATTGGAAATAATTTTACAATTACACCGGACATAAACATGTATCAATCTTTTGATAGTTATTATATCTCAAAAACATGCTTTTTTGTTTTGACAACAGAAATTAATTTTAAATTAATTTATTCCACTTCTGTGTTTTGAATTTGGAAAAATGGATTCCATATTTGGAATCATGATGTTCAAATTGTGTAAATATGAAACTTTTATTTTTAGACATTTTGAATAATTATTTCGGTAAATATTTTATTTACCATGGTTAAAGGGTAAATCTGGTAAATAAGGGTTAAAAAATAATATTATAATAGTACTAAATTACCCTAAAACGTGTCATAATCTTATTTGATTATACATGTCCGACCATGGGCATCTTCATGTTGATTTTTGGACCCCATTTAGCCACTTTTAAGTGATAATGACACTTTATATTAATTAAGATTAAATAAATACAAAAATGTCAAAAGCATTTATCTTTTAGAAAAACAATTTTTATATAGGGTTATATGAGTTGGAGTTTCTGCTATGAATATTCATTAAAACAACAAAACTATTTCCTACATAATGGTATTTTATTTATAATTTTTAGACATTAAATAATGTAATTTATTTATGACACAATGATGATACTATAATTAACATAATGGTGAAAAATTAAAATAATTGATATTTTAAATACACAAATAAATATAATTTGAGACTTTTAATTAATTAAACTAATTTTCTAGGATAGTATGACAAATTAGGATTGATTTAATTAACTTTTATCGAAGTAATCATTCTGTTATTATTTTTACAATAGTCAATTATTTAATAGTGTCAAAATTGACATAAATGAGTTTTTAAAACAAATATTATATAATTAATTAATATTAAATTCATAAAAATCTATGGTTCGTCCAAGAGACTTATATAATGATATTTTGATCATCAATGGACTAATATGGCGTCTCTCGGATGTATATAGTACGTTTATTAACCATATAATATAAAAATACAAAGAGACATTGTAAAAATGAAATTAATTAACTAAGAGTTAATACATAATAATAAGGTTAATATAATAACCCAAACCTATATAAATTAAATTTATTGAGTTTTTTTCGACCCATAACCACCTTAAACATTAAATAATATACTTTGGAGCCATTATAATCCGAATATTAATTTATTATAAATTAATACTTTAAGTTTTTCATATAGAGCCCCTCACCCCTCTTATAAAAGGACACTCACCCTTCTCATTAATTCACACCATAAAAGCCTTTTGGTTCGGCCAAACCCTGCCCCAATACTCTCTCAACTTCCCTCACTTCATCCTAGAGGCCTTCCTTTAGTCATAAATCCATTCTAAGGATCCCTTTTGATCAAATCAAAAGGAAGAACCCGAAGAAGAGGTAATAATTTCACCACCCTTTTCAAGTTCCTTCCTTCTTCCACTTCTTATTTCTTTGTTATTAACATTCTAAAATAATTAACTCAGTGTCTCCTATATACTGAAATATTATTATAAAAATTGTACAACCATATTTAGTATTCTATTCAACCTTTGAATGACATTCCACCATACGTGCGTACGTACGGCTTACCGTCTCCACGTCGTTGTGTAATTGTTATTCAACATATTATTATTTGGATGGGTATAATAATGTTTTTTAATTCATGAAAATAATAAATATAAAATGATAATGATTATTTATATATGATATAACATCCAATTATATATTATTTTAATATCAATAGAATGATATTTTCGCTCGTGCGTACGTACGGATTGTCGTCTCCACGACGCGATGAGATTCATTTCCAAGTTCACCATTCATCGACGATTATAAAAATATATATTACTAATAAGTATGTAATATATTACATAATAATGATACTAGATATATATATATATAAGGATTTATGTACTTAGATATATCTTATTCACCTACTTCCGTTCAATACTATATGAAAATAGAAACAACGTTTATGCGTACGTAGGGACTACCGTCTCCATAAATGGTGTTTTCCATTTCATATATATGTATATTATACATATTTATATTCTAAATATATATGAAATATTTATCATGTTTTATATTCTGGATGTATTTAAATCATGATCTAAGTGATACAACCCAGAGTGACAAGTTAATACAGGTACGATAAAGAAAGTGATTATTACACGAAATATTAACTTAACATAGAAATTATTATTAAATGGGTAATATAAAGTCATAAATGAATCATTTATGATATCATAAATATTAATATGGTTCTGGTATAATTTAATAACATACTATTATATTCGAATAGGAGGTTAAACATACCCTCAACTAAAGGAAAGTGCAAGGTAAGGTGTTTTCATCTCACTCCTTATTTCCGTGAGATTCATGCCATATTGCCACTATTAACTTTTGTGTGGTGTATGTAATGAACATAATTGTATTATTTGTGTAGTAAACTTTAATTTATATGTATTTACATATTCATTGTAGGGTACCTCTTTCATGGGTTGTATGTTTCGTAAGTTACCAAATTGGTAATGGTTAATTTCACAACATCTTTATTATCCGAGGGTGTTTTTACATAAGTATCTATTTGGAAATATTTATTAACCATATCCATGTTTTATGAAAGAGTTTTCAAAGGGATTCTTTTAAGGGACTTTTTACTAAATTATCATTTCAAACATTTTAAATATTTATTCTTCAAAATATTTCTCATTAATGTCCATGTCTTCAAAATGATTTTTAAGGATTTATGTATATTGACATGAATGTTTTTAAAATGTTAATTCCTTTCAAAAGTTTCAAATTGGTGTGGGACAGTTTGATTCAAAAATTTCTTTAAATGAATTCTTTTCCAAATTGTGTGACATTTAAATGTTTTCATGGAATAGATATATTTCTCTCAAATAGTTTTGATTTCATCTATGTCAACATCCTTTTATATATTTTACACTTGTTTGAAGTTGATTTATTATGATACAAATCTTCCATATTGTATTTATGTTTTTTTGATATGTTTGATAATGGATGAGTTATGTTTATGCCAATAATGGTTTATGATTAATGTTTTTGCATTTCTTATGCTAGTTATAATATGAATGTTTATGTTATATTCCATCTTCTTTTTGATATGAATGTTTTGGACTTGTATGATCCGGGTTAGGGACCAGTAAAAGTAAGCCCTCCGGGTTGGTGTCTGGTTATTAGAGGCACTCCGAGTTGGTGTCCAGTTATTAGAAACACTCCGGGTTAGTGTCCGGTTATTAGAGGCACTCCGGGTTGGTGTCCGGTTATTAGAGGCACTCTGTGTTGTTGTCCGGTTATTAGAGGTACTCCGGGATGGAGTCTGGTTATAGAGGCTCTCTGGGTTGGGTCCTGGTTACAGTTATCTCTTAGGTCTTGGCACGAGGTCATGACACAAAAATTAATGTTCAGCATCATGCCTTCCATAATTATGAATGTGGTTAGTGATATTGCATGTGATTATTCGATTAGTAGAATATCCATGTAAATAATTAAATGGAATTAATTCATTTTATTTATGCCATATTATGCTGAAGTTCAAGTTGAAAAGGCTTTTGTTTTAGTTTTATACATTTCCTTAAATGTTTAATCTTATTTTTTAAAGTTTCTGCAGTATTGCATACCCGTACAGAGCGTTTGAGCTCACCCCTTTCTATGTTTTATTTTTCCCAGGATTCCAAGAAGTGTATTGTGATTGATATGCAGGATTAGGAAAAGGGAATAATGGCATTAATAAAGGATTATTTATGTTGTTTTGTATGTTATGAAGGATAATGTAACATTCATGTATATGATCTATTTTTCCAAGACTCCTAAACTAATCGGTCCTCGGGACTTGATTCCGTATAATTATGCCAATGTATTAAAATAATGCATCGACTCTGGGTAACTGGGGTCAGGGCGTTAAAATCCATGACTTGAATTGAGACCATTTTTCATTTATTTCCTACCTTTTCCATCTTGGTATGTCACTTCAGGCCCAGAAATGATTCATTTTATTCGAAATCCCCTAGGAATAAGTGGGTTATTAAATAACCAAATATCGTATCATTGAGAAATCAATAGGTCCTAATGTGAGATGGTCCTAAAAACAATATATCACGAAATCAGTTGTCAGAATACATTGTGTCCAAAATAACAAAATCAATCCAAATAACATAATGTAGCATCCTTGGAATCAATCACTTCACATTAAATAACATATCTCAAAACTAGGGGGTCACTAGTGTCATGTGTGGAATCTAGTGTATCATATTTGATGAAATATATAATTAGATTTTCATCTAATTAAATCAGCTATTATTTGGTGAGAAAAAATACATCAAATAATGAATATAGTTAACAATTAGTATGACCATAAATATTTTTTCACAACTATTTCCCTCAAATGAAATATCCGCACTCACATCATATATATCATAAATAATAAATAACATACCTTTTGAGGTCCAAAATCTAAATAATGATAAATAAAAATAAGGGGCCCATCGAACATTCAGTTAGGCACATCATGAAGATCTCAATTAAAATACTAAAAAATACCATCTCTAAATTCCATGTTATTTATAAAATTTCAATTCCTACTTTTAAAACATCCTATGAAAATAATAAATATAAATCCAAAAAAAAATTCATTAAAATTATCTATTTCCATTTAAATTGAAACTATTCTGAAATACATAACAACATTATTCCGTTATAACTATACATTATCAATTCCATGACCCAAAAATAATTAAATTACATTAATTATCTATAAATAATTCGAATAAAAAAATATTTATTATATCATGAACATGGAATTCCATATAATATTAGAATTTAGAAAATTATTGAATCTCATAAAATACCATTAGTGAAATCCTTATTAAATAATTTTATAAATCATCATTTTTATCACAACTAAATACAATTCAATAAAATTCTATTAAAAAACATCAATCCCAGTGTAATATAACAAAAAACACAAATGTATAATCACAGCTACCTCAATTGATCAAACACAAGAGACAAAAAAATAGTTTTCAATGTTATAAGAAATACAATTTAAGACAATTTTCATTAATTGATTTAATACCCAAAAAAACTTCATAAGATAAATCCCAAAAACCTAATATTCCATTATTGAAATTTGGGATTTTAGATAATGTGGTACCATAAATACACTTAAGATATTGTACATAGAAACATGGATAAGAGGAAAAAACATATTGTAACACCCCGAGCTTCCACGATACGCTTCTCATTCAATAATACAATAGCTTGCATTGTACGCAACTTCGAGTTCTAAAACATCGCGACAAATCAAAGTAGCCGTTATGAATAGTAATAACCACTTTTTAAAATTATAGAAATTTTATATTTCAAAATGGACTTCATTTTTGTATTCCTAATATTGAAATTAGCCTATGTTGAATTTTTTGTAATTTTCTGAGAACTTCAAAATTTTTATGAATAGTGAAAAAATACTTAAAACAACTTTTTTAATCAAAATAATTCATAGTGATAAATTATACTATTGAGTGGTTTTAGAGTATAATTAGAATATATTTTTACCATTTTATCCAATGGTGGTCATTAGAATTAATTTGACATTGAAATTGGACATAAACAATTGTCAATCTTTTGATATAAATTGTTTCTTAAAAACACGCTATTTTTTGTGACAGCGGGAATTAATTATAAAATTAATTAATGCAACTAATATGTTTGGAATTTTGTAAAATAGACATCATTTTTCAATTCGGAATATCAATTATAGCTTAGGGTGAAATTTTGGCCTTATTCTGAAAAACTTCAATTTTTGATGAATAGTGAAACCACTAAGTGGTTGTTAAATAACTGATTTTTCGTTTAAATGAAATATTACCACTTCTGTGATTTGATTTTCAAAAATCCGACATACATGGTTGTCATAAAGAAGTAAAATGTGGTTCAATGGGATAAAAATAATTTTTTGGTGAATAGTAACTTATTAAGTTCTTAATCGCGATTAGTGGTAATTAGGGTAGTTTAAGGTATAAATAATACTTTAATAATATTAAATGACCTAGACACATGTCCCAACCTCATTGGTTGTGTCATGGCCGACCAAGACAAGCCATGGCCTAACTTGGGGACCCCATGGATCCACTTTTGTTGGGAAATAACATAAATTACTTTTTATTTAATGTTAAAGTGAAAATGACACTAACATAAAGTGTTTTACTAAAACAATTTTTAAGTAGGGTTACACAAGTCCAAATTTTGATTATAAATAGTCATTGGAAAGATAAAAATATTTCCTATATCATAGTATTTTTTTTATAATTTTTAGACATTAAATAAATTTAATTATTTATGACATAATAATGATGCAGCGATGACATCATTATTTGACGATTTAAATAAAATGGAAAGGTAATATAAAATCTATGAACTACACATGGCCAAAACCAATTGGATGAGTGGATTTCGATGCCTTATCACCTTATCCACGAATTATATCAATGTGGGACCTTTTAAAACCGAAACACATTTTCAAATAATGTAATGTTCCTTTACTTTCCAAAAGTGCCCTTCCTCTCCTCTTATAAAAGGCCCCCACCTCTACCTCATTTCACACACTCTTCAAGCCATTGGCTCGGCCAACCCCTGCCCATTTGCTCTCTCCACATCCCTCTCCTCATCCTAGAGGATTCCCTTTGGGCAGAATCCTTTCAAAGGAAGCCTTTAGGCTCAACTCAAAAGGAGTTACACTTTTTAAGGTAATTCATTCTCTCATGTTCTTTTGTTTTATTTTGCTTCTCCAACCCCCTAAACTCTTTTTATTTACTTCTTTTGTAACAACACCAGTATCTTAAATATACTAGGATGTTGTTATAAGATTTATTTGAGCTACACTTCCACACAACTACATCAAATGGTTAAAGAACATAAGGTTTCCGTGGATGGCGAAATTCTGCCTCCCGAAACGATGATTGTTCAACACTCATTTAACACCTTCAAAGGTGGCCATTATGATGTCACTATTTTTATATATGATATATAATATGTTTATGTTTTCCTTAAGCTTCTGTTTTTTTCATTTTGGGCATACCTTTATGGTTTCCATTATGGGTAAAACACGATATCTTCATTTTAGGAAGCGCGGACTACCGCCCCCTGAAAGTGATTTGATTCGTTAATACCATATGTGGGATGTGTGAAGGATAAAGTTAATGATATTATATATGTTATTATACTGGAATTATAATATACTCTCATATCATTATGATTCCATTCCAGAAAATATGAAATAGAAATGGAAGTAGCGTTCATGCGTACGTACGGCTTACCGTCTCCATGAACGGTGCATTTCATTTCTTACCTCTAAATGTTACGTAATATTATAAATGAATGTATATACTGGATATATAAGATATATATGACATCTAAATTATGAATATAATGGATATTTCACCACATTAACAACTTGTAATCATAAGAAGTTTATTTTTGACTCAAGTACCAAAGGTCGACAAAACGACCGTTATTAACTTAAATAATTACATAATGATCATATCATTGTAATAAGTGATATAATAAGGATAATGAAATTGAGAATGGTTCTTAATAAGGTATATATTAACTCTAGTTTATTATTCAGGAGGTTAAAGAACGGTTGAGTCAAGTCGGACACAAGGTAAGGGAAATTCTTAACCCAATTTCTGTTCTTTGGGTTAATCTCCTACTTTCAAATTCTGTCATGATATTGTTATGTATTATCTTGTATTTGTACTTTCTTTATGTGTACTTATAGTTAATACACATAATAGATCTATTTTATTTATAAATGATCTTGTAAGGGAATTTCTTAACCCAACTTCCATTCTTTGGGTTAATCTCCTACTTTCAAATTATGTCATGATGTTAATATGTCCTATTTTGTATTTTTACTTTCTTTATGTGTACCTATAGTGAATACACATAATAGATCTATTTTATTTTAAAAATGATCTTTTTAAGGACTTCTTCTCAATCTCCTTTCATTGAGGCATATTTGGTTTTATACACAACCTTCTTTTATACGATGTATAAACCCCTTTGACTTTTACGTTTATTCAAAAGGAATCTTTTTTATACGAAGAGTTTTGCTAAACGACAAAAGGGAATGTTTTTCTTTCCGTACTTATGCGGCGACAACGACTTCTCCACCGCCGTGACCATTATTTGAGTTTCGGCTTCCTCTACAAGCCATCATTTTCTTTTTTAATGAAAAATAAATACAATGTTTTAACATTCTTTTATTTTGGAATTGAAAATGGTTTTTAAAAGCGTTTTTATTATATCAATGTGTTGTATTGATATCTTGTGATTGAAATGTGGAAATGTTATGTTTCCTTTATGCATGTTTTATGTGATACGATTATGTTATGGTTTATGATATGTTTAAACCTATTCATATGAGGAATGTATTGGACTTAATAAGTGACGGGTGGAGCCCGCTATAGCTCCTCGATGCATCGGCAGGTCTCATGAGACAAACTAGTGTCTTGGCACAAGGCCTTGACAAAATCTTATTTGTAGTCTTGGCACGAGGCCTTGGCTATGTGGTTATGATAGTCTGGCATTATGCATTCCATCATTATGAAAGTGGTTATTGATATTGCATGTGATTATTCGACCAGTAGAATATCCATGTGAAGAAGTAAATGGCATTATCTCATTTTACTTTTGCCATATTATGTTGAAGTTCATGTTTAAAAGGCGTTTGTTTTAGTTATACATTGCCTTAAATGTTAATGTTTATTTATGAAAGCTTCCGCATTATTGTTATCCTTACTGAGCATCTGAGCTCACCCCTTTCAATGTTTTAATATTTTCCAGGATGTGAAGAAGTATTTTATGAATGACCTGCAGGGATAGTCGGAAGAGGATATGAGTGTGGACTATGGAGACTTTGTTAATGTAGTTTTTCACTTTTTGATGTAATGAAAGACTTATGAATGTATCTAGTGTTTCCAAGGCTACTAAACTAATCGGTCTTTCGAGACTTGATCCTTTGTGATCATGCCAATGTTACGAAGTGACGCACCGGCTCCGGGTAGCTGGGGTCGGGGCGTTACAGTTGGTATCAGAGGCAGTTTAGTACTAACCTTGGAAGCTATATTTAGATAAACTCTAATTAGAGCACATAGCCCAAAGATAGACTTTGAGGATTAGTATAGAAGAACTTCCTAGAATTTTGGTATTATAGAGATGTTATGAGTTTTCCGAGAAATACATCCCTGTCTGGATACGAGCAGGTAGAGGCGGCTCTGGCACAGATGTACCTAGGGGTAAAACCCGAAAACACCGCTTTGAGCTAGACTCGAACGGGAACTGGTGCACGACAACGGGCCTTGCTGCACTCTTGGTTACGACACTCCCGGGGGATATGCTTAGGATAATTCTCATTTTACTTACAAACCACTATGAAGGGTTATGAGTACATACTTACTCAAAGAAAACCTTTCTTTTTATGATTATGGATTATATCCATAAATAGTTCAATTTATGTAAAGTGTTTTACAAGTATGAAATTATGTATTTTGATTCATAAACTAACCTAGTTTATGCCGTTGTATAGAAATGGCGCCCAGTAGAAGGAATGTGAACTCCAGCAGTACGTATGATCCAAAGAGTAAGAAGGATAGTATCTTTCACGGTATTAAGCCAACATTTCGAAGGGAAATAGTCTCCCATGTGTTCTCAACATATGAAGAAATAGTATCATGTGTTAATAGGATAAGTAAAGAATTCTCTGAGTCCTATGGCTTTGAAGCGAAGCAAGAGACGAAAGGGATGGAAGAGAGAATGATGGATAAAGGGATGAGGGGAAAGAAGAATTTTCCAATATGTGGTAATTGTGGGAAGAAACATCATGGAACTTGCCTAAAGGGAATGGGAGTTTGTTATAAGTGTAGAGAAAAAGGACACAAAGTGCGTGACTGCAAGGGTAAGAAAATGGTTTCAAATGTACAATGCTTCTTCTGCAAGGATTGGGGACACTACGCAAACCAATGTCCAAATCATCAGAGCATGCCCCAAATGATGTTATTGGATAATAATCAAGTTATGATACTACCACAGATGAGGAGTAATGATTAGAGTTCTTATGTTGTTATTAAAGATTTTTTTTAATTTGAGTGTTGTATCAATGATGTACTGGTTATAATAATTATGGAGTATATAAGGATTGTACTGCAGTACTATTTCATCAAGGACTTGGAATTGTGTGGAACCAAGAAAAGTGACTCCACAGTAGGTTAAATTTTTGGAAAATATATGGTTGAGAGAAAGATAAACCATAATATGGTTTTGAGACTGAGATTGTGATTTTGGAATAAGATGTGATTGATTTGGATAAATTATATTGGATATACTTAACTTCCTTGAAACTGATTGATGTTTTGTATACATTTTTGGATAGAAGGAGTATATCTAGTATTCTATAAGGAATAAGGGATCATGGTAATTCAGTATGTTTAAAAAGAATACATGATGAAGGTGTTCACATGTTGTTACGTGGGATAAAGGATCTTCATTATGTTTACCTTCCTTATAAAATTTGGACTGTGAGTTGGACAGAAGTATTTTGGATAACTATTAAGGTTGGAATGGATTAAGTTGAACTTTGGATAGTATTGTTTAAGGTTAAAACATTTATGAAGATTATTTTTGGAATAGTATAGTACTATATTTTTAGGAAAAGGACAACCTGCAGGGTGGGGAATAACCCGCCGCGTCGGACAAAGCTGCAGGAATCGAACCCACAACCATAGTGCGACAAGCCTTTATTTCCTACCACTAGCCTACAGGAAGTCCCTGGTTATTACAAAATAGTTTTACTGATCTAAATGGTATGTGTTAACATTTGGAACCTTATACAATTAGGATAAATAGAATATTTTTGAGTTCCGTTACCATTTGGAGTAAAAGATGGGTTTATGGCAAAAATTTATTAACGAATGATAGTATACATAACAAGTATGTATATTCCCTTACGTTCTTAGTAAATCTCCTAAATAAATTCCTCAACATTATAAAAGGTAACTTAAAACAAAAATTTTGTCGGTTAACTTTTCCAACTAGGGATTCAATGACCGTTTAACCAATCACAAGTTTGTGATTTTCTTGTGGTTAAACTTTCTCCTAATCCTGTTTTCTATAACTCCCCATCAGACCTTGATGGTTTGTTTCTCCTCCATATCCATATTTTCATAGAATCCTATAATGGGCTATATCGGGTGACCTTTGTACTTATCCTGCTTTCTTTTAATGTTATATATTTATTAACCTTATTTCCGATGTGGGTTTTCCTCAAAGGTATTTTCTCTTTTCAACCTTTTATTTTCCAAGAAAAATTTCAAATTGCGAGGACGCAATTTATTGAAGGAGGGGAGAATGTAACACCCCGAGCTTCCACGATACGCTTCTCATTCAATAATACAATAGCTTGCATTGTACGCAACTTCGAGTTCTAAAACATCGCGACAAATCAAAGTAGCCGTTATGAATAGTAATAACCACTTTTTAAAATTATAGAAATTTTATATTTCAAAATGGACTTCATTTTTGTATTCCTAATATTGAAATTAGCCTATGTTGAATTTTTTGTAATTTTCTGAGAACTTCAAAATTTTTATGAATAGTGAAAAAATACTTAAAACAACTTTTTTAATCAAAATAATTCATAGTGATAAATTATACTATTGAGTGGTTTTAGAGTATAATTAGAATATATTTTTACCATTTTATCCAATGGTGGTCATTAGAATTAATTTGACATTGAAATTGGACATAAACAATTGTCAATCTTTTGATATAAATTGTTTCTTAAAAACACGCTATTTTTTGTGACAGCGGGAATTAATTATAAAATTAATTAATGCAACTAATATGTTTGGAATTTTGTAAAATAGACATCATTTTTCAATTCGGAATATCAATTATAGCTTAGGGTGAAATTTTGGCCTTATTCTGAAAAACTTCAATTTTTGATGAATAGTGAAACCACTAAGTGGTTGTTAAATAACTGATTTTTCGTTTAAATGAAATATTACCACTTCTGTGATTTGATTTTCAAAAATCCGACATACATGGTTGTCATAAAGAAGTAAAATGTGGTTCAATGGGATAAAAATAATTTTTTGGTGAATAGTAACTTATTAAGTTCTTAATCGCGATTAGTGGTAATTAGGGTAGTTTAAGGTATAAATAATACTTTAATAATATTAAATGACCTAGACACATGTCCCAACCTCATTGGTTGTGTCATGGCCGACCAAGACAAGCCATGGCCTAACTTGGGGACCCCATGGATCCACTTTTGTTGGGAAATAACATAAATTACTTTTTATTTAATGTTAAAGTGAAAATGACACTAACATAAAGTGTTTTACTAAAACAATTTTTAAGTAGGGTTACACAAGTCCAAATTTTGATTATAAATAGTCATTGGAAAGATAAAAATATTTCCTATATCATAGTATTTTTTTTATAATTTTTAGACATTAAATAAATTTAATTATTTATGACATAATAATGATGCAGCGATGACATCATTATTTGACGATTTAAATAAAATGGAAAGGTAATATAAAATCTATGAACTACACATGGCCAAAACCAATTGGATGAGTGGATTTCGATGCCTTATCACCTTATCCACGAATTCTATCAATGTGGGACCTTTTAAAACCGAAACACATTTTCAAATAATGTAATGTTCCTTTACTTTCCAAAAGTGCCCTTCCTCTCCTCTTATAAAAGGCCCCCACCTCTACCTCATTTCACACACTCTTCAAGCCATTGGCTCGGCCAACCCCTGCCCATTTGCTCTCTCCACATCCCTCTCCTCATCCTAGAGGATTCCCTTTGGGCAGAATCCTTTCAAAGGAAGCCTTTAGGCTCAACTCAAAAGGAGTTACACTTTTTAAGGTAATTCATTCTCTCATGTTCTTTTGTTTTATTTTGCTTCTCCAACCCCCTAAACTCTTTTTATTTACTTCTTTTGTAACAACACCAGTATCTTAAATATACTAGGATGTTGTTATAAGATTTATTTGAGCTACACTTCCACACAACTACATCAAATGGTTAAAGAACATAAGGTTTCCGTGGATGGCGAAATTCTGCCTCCCGAAACGATGATTGTTCAACACTCATTTAACACCTTCAAAGGTGGCCATTATGATGTCACTATTTTTATATATGATATATAATATGTTTATGTTTTCCTTAAGCTTCTGTTTTTTTCATTTTGGGCATACCTTTATGGTTTCCATTATGGGTAAAACACGATATCTTCATTTTAGGAAGCGCGGACTACCGCCCCCTGAAAGTGATTTGATTCGTTAATACCATATGTGGGATGTGTGAAGGATAAAGTTAATGATATTATATATGTTATTATACTGGAATTATAATATACTCTCATATCATTATGATTCCATTCCAGAAAATATGAAATAGAAATGGAAGTAGCGTTCATGCGTACGTACGGCTTACCGTCTCCATGAACGGTGCATTTCATTTCTTACCTCTAAATGTTACGTAATATTATAAATGAATGTATATACTGGATATATAAGATATATATGACATCTAAATTATGAATATAATGGATATTTCACCACATTAACAACTTGTAATCATAAGAAGTTTATTTTTGACTCAAGTACCAAAGGTCGACAAAACGACCGTTATTAACTTAAATAATTACATAATGATCATATCATTGTAATAAGTGATATAATAAGGATAATGAAATTGAGAATGGTTCCTAATAAGGTATATATTAACTCTAGTTTATTATTCAGGAGGTTAAAGAACGGTTGAGTCAAGTCGGACACAAGGTAAGGGAAATTCTTAACCCAATTTCTGTTCTTTGGGTTAATCTCCTACTTTCAAATTCTGTCATGATATTGTTATGTATTATCTTGTATTTGTACTTTCTTTATGTGTACTTATAGTTAATACACATAATAGATCTATTTTATTTATAAATGATCTTGTAAGGGAATTTCTTAACCCAACTTCCATTCTTTGGGTTAATCTCCTACTTTCAAATTATGTCATGATGTTAATATGTCCTATTTTGTATTTTTACATTCTTTATGTGTACCTATAGTGAATACACATAATAGATCTATTTTATTTTAAAAATGATCTTTTTAAGGACTTCTTCTCAATCTCCTTTCATTGAGGCATATTTGGTTTTATACACAACCTTCTTTTATACGATGTATAAACCCCTTTGACTTTTACGTTTATTCAAAAGGAATCTTTTTTATACGAAGAGTTTTGCTAAACGACAAAAGGGAATGTTTTTCTTTCCGTACTTATGCGGCGACAACGACTTCTCCACCGCCGTGACCATTATTTGAGTTTCGGCTTCCTCTACAAGCCATCATTTTCTTTTTTAATGAAAAATAAATACAATGTTTTAACATTCTTTTATTTTGGAATTGAAAATGGTTTTTAAAAGCGTTTTTATTATATCAATGTGTTGTATTGATATCTTGTGATTGAAATGTGGAAATGTTATGTTTCCTTTATGCATGTTTTATGTGATACGATTATGTTATGGTTTATTATATGTTTAAACCTATTCATATGAGGAATGTATTGGACTTAATAAGTGACGGGTGGAGCCCGCTATAGCTCCTCGATGCATCGGCAGGTCTCATGAGACAAACTAGTGTCTTGGCACAAGGCCTTGACAAAATCTTATTTGTAGTCTTGGCACGAGGACTTGGCTATGTGGTTATGATAGTCTGGCATTATGCATTCCATCATTATGAAAGTGGTTATTGATATTGCATGTGATTATTCGACCAGTAGAATATCCATGTGAAGAAGTAAATGGCATTATCTCATTTTACTTTTGCCATATTATGTTGAAGTTCATGTTTAAAAGGCTTTTGTTTTAGTTATACATTGCCTTAAATGTTAATGTTTATTTATGAAAGCTTCCGCATTATTGTTATCCTTACTGAGCATCTGAGCTCACCCCTTTCAATGTTTTAATATTTTCCAGGATGTGAAGAAGTATTTTATGAATGACCTGCAGGGATAGTCGGAAGAGGATATGAGTGTGGACTATGGAGACTTTGTTAATGTAGTTTTTCACTTTTTGATGTAATGAAAGACTTATGAATGTATCTAGTGTTTCCAAGGCTACTAAACTAATCGGTCTTTCGAGACTTGATCCTTTGTGATCATGCCAATGTTACGAAGTGACGCACCGGCTCCGGGTAGATGGGGTCGGGGCGTTACACATATTAAATTGAAAAATTAATTGAAATATAAGGAATGATATCCTATTGTCAGTATGGGGAAAAATGTGAATTTATAGGGATTAAAATTATGTTTATAGTCATAAATAGTGGAAAATAAGAATACATGAATGGATTACAATCAATATTGATAGTAGTTTGAATTCATCAATTTTAAAACAATTATTTAGAGGGATAGTATTTGGATAATTTCTATGGGAAAAAATATGGAATTAATCTACTCCCTATAGATCACATGACTAGTAATACAACTACCCTGGAAAATCGTGTCATGGATTTCAATTTTTTGGATGATAAACTTCCACCACATCCTAGAAATACCAACAGGGACGAACTAAATTTAGGTATCCAAAACCTTCGACCAAAACAACACCATGTTATCAAAAAATTTTGATTCAAATTCAAATTAAAATATAATGAAATATCAAGGAAAATATCCAACCACTATCTAAAAAACTCATATAAGACACCATTTTATCCCAAAAAATTATGACCCAATGACCTCATCTACTGGTTTTTCCCACTCTATTTCCCATAGGTAAAACCCCCATAAAAACGCATTTGAATGGTGAAAACCACAGGAGGGATTAACTATTTAATTTTACATTTCTTGACCACAACAAGGTGCATCTTTTGGAATTGTACGTTGAGGTTACCCCAACCTAAATACTCAAAAAAAATATGTGGATGGGAAATTTAAAAAATATTAAAATAACCCAAATTAATATACAAATAAATGATATAGTGGAATGTAGGTGTGACAATGATAGTGTGCATATTTTATATAAACTAATCACATTTTAGTAAAACCTAGTAATCATGTACTAGTCAAATGTAGTTTTTCCACCTATACCTAAATGTTTCAACATTGTCCTATTTATACTTTGTACATGATTCTATCAAGTCATGATGTTTCATATTATATTGGTGAATTATTAATGGCTGGTTATTCATTTCCATACATCAGGGATAGAATCCACATTGTGTATGAATATTATACATAGTGGTCCCTCATAACCAGAAAAACATTGGATATGTTAATATTAATGCATTCTGATGTGTTCATGAACTTCTGTACTACGAATTCAATGTTTGGATGATAGATTATGTGATTTTACAAAAATAATAATTTATATAGTTTGATTCTTTGATAGAGAAAATTATTACATTGAAATTTCTAAAGGAATTGATTTAGATCCATGGAATAGTGATTCATGAAATCCCCTTAGTTGGATAAGCCTATATACAATATTTATGTGTAAGAAAAATTTTCAATGAGCATGTAAACCATGAATTACAAACCCATTAACTAATGTCATATCATAATAAAAAATACCTATAAATAGCCCTCATCTTTCCCATTATATTATTTATATAGAAATATTTCATAATTTCGTGAAGATAAATTGTCTCCTATAATGAATAGTTTTGTTCTATAACTTTCACAACACTAATTACAAAACACCTATGGAATTCTATTAGTAAAAAATTATAACGACCCAAACATTCTTTAGTGAAAATTACTATATATTGAATTAAATGTCTTATTATGGTTATATAAATTGGTAACTTCATTGGTTTATGTTACTGTTAATAATTTTGACTGTTGCTTATATAGTTCTTGAATTGTGATCACCTGGTTAGTATAAATGTAGGGAATTAAAAAATAAAATTAACTCAGAAAAAGGATATGATGGCCTCATCCAGTATTTTTGACCCATATGAATCCCATTTATCGGAGCATGGAAAGGAGGTGGCATCATTCAGATTCACTCTTGACCAATCCAAAGCCGAGCTTGAACACATTAAGCTTGAGCGGAACTGACTACGGAAGAGGTGGAAGTTAATAGTGATTATCACCCGAGCGATGTTATTTGAGCCAACCCAAGAGTCTATCAACATAGCACATCATACCCTTCGGGCATATACATGTTTTATAAGGTGTTATATAACAATACCTTAGCAATATTATTATTTGCATTATTTTTGTATATAATAATGGATATACATTCATTTTATAAATTTAACTTCATAAATAGTATTTAGGGAAAAATAGTATATTTAGTAAATATTAAACTAAGATATATATTTTTGATGAATTAATGTATTTTTAAATAAAATAATATTTTATTAAAATAATTTTAAATTACTTAATGTTAATTATAATTGATTTTTCAATTTCTATGAATGCAATTATAATTGTTATTATGATATGAAAACTGTTTTTGTAAAAACCCATGAATTTTTTATAAATGATGGTTATTATTTTAAATGTAAAAAATCACATATTTAGAAAATTATATAGATAAAATAAATAATATTTTTGTAATCATGATGTCAAAATTATCCAACGGGGAATTTTTCTTAATTTTTCAAGATTGTCAAATTTTTGAGTAAAAATCAAGTACATTTTAAATATATAATGTGTTTTATGACATCATAATGACCCAATAGTTATGTAAAAAAAATAATATAAAAATTATGATTAAACAATACATGTTTTATCATTAAAATAATATGATTTTGGGTTTTTTTATTTATTTTATAATTCCATAGTGAACCCTTCACGGCTTATAAAATATTTTACCTTTTTAAATTATTTTCCTTGAGAGTGTGACTCATATCCACATAAGAAAACAATTTTTTATATGAAGTTAGTCCTTTAGACTCATAAAATATTATTTTACACTCTCCTTTGAATAAAAACATGGTAAAAAACCATGGTATGGTTTGTGGTTTTCATTAGTTTAATTTAAAGTGTCCCAAAACTAAGTAATAAAGAACCCCCCTCCTTTCCTTTATAATCCCACCCAAGATCCAACTTCCGCTTCACTAAAAGCCATTGGAGTTCAACCAATACCTTCCCTCCTCTCCCTATAATCCTCCCAAGATTCCTAATCTCCCATGAAGACACTCTCTAGCTTCTCCCAAGCCTTTTTAATCACATTTCCAAGTATGAAATTTCTTCCTTTCTCATTTTTGTCCATTTTTCATTAAGTTGTTTTTCCCTTTTGTTTTCAATAAAAAAGGTTTGGGTATGATTTAAAAACTCATTAATGCTTATCTATTTATGTTTTGTTGATGTTAGACCCCTTTATCTCTCACTAATGCCTCCCATGTACTCTCGTTACCATTCCAAAATTCCTTGTGAGATTTCTCTCTTCTCTTTTTCACCAAAGTAATTCTTTTGTACTATGAATCTATATTACATTATGTTTGTTGGGTCATGTATCTATATGTCCCCTATTACAGTACATTTCAGGTAAATATGATTAGAAACCTGTTTTTCTCTCATTAATCATGTTTTATGAGTTATTATTTCACGTCGTTATGCTGCCGAAATTGCATCGCGTTTTTCCTAGCCAAGATCATTATGTATTGAATACCATACCCATGTCTCTATCAAAGGTATTCACTGTTATTCACATATACATATTGAATGTTAATTTTATGTATTTATTCCAAATTAATTAATAGTTTAATAATATATTATTTGGATTGATACCATGTTATATGATCCATGTGGCACAGATATGCATGAAATGAAATGTGTAAGAAATGGTGTGCCCTGATAGCGCCTCAATGAATTGGGTAAAGTATATTATCATGATACGTAATGTGCAATGAGTTTTGACTCATTATAATTCAATTGAAATGACGGTTTACTCATATATCATATTAAATGAGGGTTTACTAATTATCCATGTGAAATGAACCTTGGCTCATGCTAATTCAATGTTATGTGTTGATACAACATTTCTATGATAAGATTATCATGATTTATCATGACTTTATATTCATGTTTCTTGTGTGATCCATTGATATTCCTATTGTATAACTTGTATTTTATCCCTCATGTTATTCCAGTTTTATTATCTTACTAGGATTTATAGCTCACCATTTTATTATGCACGTCCTTAGGTTATCCCATACAACAATAACTACGAGAGAATGTAGTGGTCATGTAAAGGAAGTATTCAATTAATACAATGTATTTAATGTTTAATGTTGTTATGTAATGATCCTAAGACCCAAATACTATAGACCACTCGATCTTTTATTTTGAATCAAGTGATTTTTATATAATAAATCATGTTTATGTAAGAAATAATGAGCAGGGGTGTTATAGTTTGTATCAGAGGATATGTATAGTTATTTTTGGGATTAGGATTAGAAATCCCTAGATAAGGATTAGAGACAAGAATAAGTATAATATAAAAACATTCCTTTGTTTTGGTGGGAATTGAGTAAGTGGTTTATCAATAAAATAAATCCATGTTCGGATACGAGCAGGTAGAGGTGGCTCTAGCACAAATGTACCTAGGGGTGAAATCCCTAACAAGGAGTTTCAAGATTAACCTGGGGTATCATGGTACACGACAACGGGCCTTGATACACTCTTGGTAATGACACTCCTGGGTGATATGCATTGGTAAATTCACAAGATTATTATGAACCATATCCAATTTCAAACATTCTTGCAAGTTGCTCTTGTCCATTCATGCGGGCTTACTAGCTATAATTATTTCATAGTAAATTTATCATATCATTGAAACCATATCCAATGTCAAACATTCTTGCAAGTTTCTCTATGACATATCAAAAACCTCCTATATACCATAGAATCATCAAGTATCATGGAACTCCTATGATCAAATATTAATCTCCCAACTCTATCACCTTTCAAGGCGAGGGAGGTACCATCAACTTATTTTAAAATATTTCACCCTATCTAAAGATTATGATGCAATATCTTATTTTAGAATAGCTACGAAAGAGGGAGTCCTCTGAGGAGCCTATATATATATTGTCTTTTAATCCTGTCTTTTTTGAAACATAGACAATATATTAGAAGAACCACATTTCAATAATTTCAAATGTGACACTATCATACTATTTTACAAAAACCTGGTACATGGTGACGTTTTGAAACTATATGTTAGAAACAAATTTTTTCAAAAAGTGCGACACATTTTCTATCGGTACGATCAATGTTGCGCTGACTGTGTCTGGACTAAGGAAGTGGAAGACATTGAATGTGCTTTGATGTATTGTTGCATGTAGTGGAACCTTTCTCTCCGTGAAAGACATGATAATGAGGGTTGGGAAATCATTAATGGTGGTCGGTAATAAACCCTAATGACCTTTTTAAATTTCAGAGATCATTTTGTGTGTAATAAAATTGCGACGAAACAATTTTTTTAAAGGGGGATATTTATAATGACCCAAACATTTATTGTTGCATGTAGTGGACCCTTTCTCTTAAGAATTATGAATGTTACTAATATTTTCGTTGAACAGTGATCACCTAATTAGTATCAATATAGAACTATAACAAATCCAATTTACTAAGAAAAAGGAAGCGATGACCTTATATAATAGACTTGCCCCGAACGAAGCCCGTTTTTCAAAGATCGGAATGGAGTTAGCATCATTGGTCTTCGTTCGTGACCAAGCCCAAGCTAATCTTGATTAAGTTAAGCTTGAGAAGAACCGTTTATGGGAGAAGTGGAAGTCAATAGAGATTACCACCCGAGCCATGTAATCTGAGCCACCCCATGAGTCATTCACCATCACACTCCTTAACCTCAAGTCTTATGCTGGTGTTATAAGTCGTTATGTTACAAGACCTTATAACTATTATTATGTGCATTATTTTTTTATATTATAATGGATATAGAATCATTTTTTTATTGTTACTTCATAAATAGTTTATAAGTTAAAAAGAGTATTTGAAGTTAATATTCAACTAAAAATCGATATTGATGAATTAATGGATTTTTGAATTTAGTAAAAATTTAATAAATTATTAATAAATTAATTTTTTTAAATATAAATTATTGATCAATTTTTATGAATACAATTGTAATTTTCACTAAGGTTTGAAAGTTGTTTTTGTAAAAAACAATGAATTTTCAATAAATGATCATTTTTATTTTTAAAGTAAAAATTCTCATATTTAGAAAATTATTTAGATAAAATGAATTTTATTTTTCTAATTAGGACATAGAAATTATCCAAGAGTTAATTTTTCATAATTTTACGAGATAGTCGAATTTTTGTGTAAAAATTTAATACCGTTTAAATATATAATGTGTTTTATGACATCATAATGAACCAATTGTGATATAATTAAATTATATAAAAAATTGGTTCGGAAAAAATTTGTTTTACAATTAAAATAATGTTTTCTGGGTTTGTTTGATTTATTTTAGAAATCCTTAGTGGACTCTTCAAGGCTTATAAAACATTTTGTTTTTTTAAATTTATTTCTTTGAGTGTGTAACTGACCTCTACATAAGAAATCGTATTTTTTTGATGTTCTCCATTTCCCTCAAAAAAGTTGGTTTTCCACTCCACTTTGGCGAAAATCATGGGCAAAAACCGTGGGCTAGTTTGTTGTTTTGATTAGTTTAATGGTGGTGTCCCAAACCTAAATAAGTAAGAATTCCCCCTACTTTCCTATATATTCCCACACAACCACCAACTTACTCATCACTAAAATCCATTGGAGTTCTACCAACCCATTCCCACCACCTTCTATAATCCTCCCAAGGTTCCCCAAAGATCCCAATGAGCCTCTCTCAAGCCTCTCCCAAGATGTTGGGATCACATTTCCAAGTAAAGTATTTCTTCCTTTCTTATTTTTTTCCCAATTTTCATTAAGTTTTTATACACTTTTGTTTTCATTTGAAAATGTTGGGGTTTGACTTCAAACCTCCCCCATACTTCCATATTTAGTTTTTTGATAGAATACCCCTCTCTCATTCATTAATTAATACCATATACACCTGTTACCATGTCGAAATTCCGGGAGGGATTTTTCTCTCCTATTTTTCACCAAAGTAATTCATTTGAATTATGCATCTAAATTCCATTATGTCTGTTATGAAATGTATCTATATGTATCCCATACTAAAAATTTAATTTAAATGTTATGAGACTCCTCTTTCTCTATCATAAACCATTTTTAATGAGTTCTTATTTCACATCGTTATGCTGCCAAAATTGCACCGTGTTTTTACAAGCCAATATCATTGTTTAGTGAATACCATACCAATGTCCCTATCAAATGTATTCATCTTTATTCAAATATAAATATTTATTTGTACATTCATGTATCTATTCAACATTAATTAATAATGGAATAATTTATGATGTTGATTGATTCCATGTTACATGATCCACGTGGCACACTTATGCATTAAATGAAATGTTTAAGAATGTGTGTGCCCTAATAGCACTGTAATGCATTAGGTAAAGTATAGTATCATGATAAGTCATGTGTAATGAGTTTTGAATAATGATAATTAAATTGAAACGAGGGTTTACTATTGCTTCATGTGAATTGAGGGTTTACTCATGATCCATGTGCAATGAGACTTGGCCCATAGTAATTCCATGTTAAGGGTTGTTTCCAAATTCCAATATTATGATTATCATGCTTTATCGGGCCTTTATATTCATGTTTTTCTTATACCCCATTGAAATGGTTATTTCCTAACATGTATTTTATCCCTCATTTTGTTCCATGTGTATTCCCTTACTGGGCTTTTTAGATCACCCATTTCTTATACATGTACTCAGGTTATCCCATGAAATGCTATGTTCGAGGGAATGTAGTGGTCTTCTAAATGAATTTTTCAATAAAGTTGTTGTATTTCATGTATTAAGTTGTTATGTAATGATTCTATACCCCAAATACACTAGACCACTATATCTTCTATATTTCATCAGGTGATGTTTATTTAATAAATCATGTTTATGTATGAAATAAAGAGCAGGGTTGTTATAAAAAATTAATAAAAACCACCACATATTATATTTTTAATTCTATGTTAAATATTTGAGATAGTTTCATAAAACAACACATTAATTACTAATATGTTTTAAAAAGTGAAAAATTTATTACATAATAAATGTTTTAATGCCACCCATATCATGCATGAAATATAGTAATTCTCCCTAGTTTATTCCTTTTAGATAGAAACGTTTTAAAATGGGAGGCCACATGGGTCCCTAGATCACCTAATTTCAAGTCACTCATGAAAAATCCTTATACAAGAATAAATTTATGATCTATTAAATATTTTAATTTCTGTCAAACATATAATGAGGATTATTTCACATATTCTTTATATATATCATTCATTTTGTTATACCAATGAATATGGCCTAATCGAAATGTATGGAGAACCAATAAATATTTGGGCCACTATGGGGGACAGGTGAATAATTGGAAATATTTTAATATTTTTATTCATTTTAAATTAATATATACAATTTTTTTGGGTATCAATCCTATAAAGTGTATAACTCACCATCACTCAAATGAAATCATAATACATCAAAGCATGGAATAATCAATTTACCTGGGTTTCCCCTTGTTTGTGTGACTATGTAATATCGATGTTGTCTCCCAAATTTATATTGAAAATAAATATATAAAAAGTGATTATAATAGAGAATAATTATTGGAATATACCTATATATCTCTAAAATAAATCAATATTAACTATTTCTAGCTACAATTCATCCAGATTCCTTAATTCCCAAATAAGACAAGAACATTGAAATAATATCATAAAAACTATATCTACAATCTCAATATGGTACCTATATATTTAATGTTGTAGTATCTAATAAACAAAAATATGTTTTCAATCACTCTAAATCATGTATGTATCATTTTGGTATACCTTAGTATAAGTTTATTTTTGTCTGATGTACTATTTACGTTGCTTATATTTCATGTACCTCTTTTTGGTACACCTTCTTCAACCAAAAATTCCAGACATATATCCTCTTTCTGCTTCATTTATAAAAACACTAGAAATTTAAATCTATGATAATATCTTTAAATAATGCTTATGAATATTCCTATATCCATTTAAATGGTCATGTTACTATGAAATCATACCAAAACCCAAGAACCATATTCATATTTCAAACTTATATCGCAATTGTATTGACCTCATCTGAATCATATTTATGTTCAGTGTCAACAATATTGATATTAACATATGTTAGTATTTAAATAAATTATCTTAATAATAAATGTATTTAAATCATTTCTTTATTTATAAAAAATAACTTATCTTCTTAACATTATATTTTTAATAATTTTTCTCAAATTATGTTCCATTAACATCATATGGACTTCTCTTTCTAATATGTATATATCTATATCTTCATGGATTCATTTCTTTTTTCTTGATATACTCAACCTTGTAGGGTTAAGAATCCTCAATTTGGGTAGTATTGACACACACATTACTATTCAATCATGAAATAAAAACACTATATCTAAATTTCACACCCAGCCCATCATTTAATTCACCTCATCTAAATCCTATTAATATTATCAAACATCGTCATTCATAAGAACATCCTTAAATATTGAAAAAAATTATATTATTAAAAAAATATTTAAATCCTGGATTGATTTATGAAATATAATTGGGCATCTTAAGTTCACATGGTTAAGGAATATTCCTAGGGTTTATTCCATATAAATCACTTGTACTTCTCTTCCAATAAGTCATTATCTAGTTATTTAGTTTTTTCTTCCTTTTTTAAATCAAATAAATCATGTAGGATTAGTATTACTCTCAATGGTGTACATCAGATAGTTCCTCTATCTCCTGAACATGAATATGTTTATTCTTATTTATCTGCTAGATGTGATTTCATGTAACCATCCAAGAATCTAATTATATATCAAAATTTTCAAAGGTCTAGACCCACCCTAGACTATATTATCCTGTCTAGATAATATTTTGTTTAATAAATTTATATTTCTATGTGAAATGGTCAATTTTTCATTGATCCATCATTATATTTCCTAGTTGGTGATCTATAAATGATCGACTAATTGAAATTGATATCTCTATCCATTATAATCCCACATACAATCTTTTTGTGATCATATTCACATTATATGACAGATTTATATAAATATTTCTGAATAATTATTTATATATTCATTCTATAAAATGGTATTCTTACATATCAATTTGATTGTACTTTATACCTATCCACATAGTAATATTTATAGAATGTTTATTCTAATACAATTTTAATGTCTCTGAATGATCGTCCACATTCCAATCACATTGTGTCCAATGGAACTAATCAAATAACCTTCACAAAACATGAAAATTCATTAATTCGTTTCTTTAAACTTCATATTACTTGAAAAGTTAACTTTTTAACATCATATTAAAAAAAATATTTGTCCGAAAATATCATTTCATGTCATTTCATTGTGAATCTTCTCCCCCCTAGAAAAAGATAGAATCATGGATATCATCCCTTTTGTTGGTACTTCATGCTCTGGAAAAAAACATCAAACTTATTATGAATGTATCTAAAATATTGTTTTAATGACCATCAACTTTATTTTCCCCCAAACAAAATATATGAAAAAAAAAGTGTTTATAAGAAATACAATAATAATTAAAAAATATTCCAATATATCTTCAATACCCATATTTATTTATTGGGAACATTACCGATATTAACAAAAACTCTTTTATAAAATTTCATCAAGAAACAATTTCATTTATTCATATAAAATGAAAAAATTATACATGTTCTGTTATATATAATGAAAATATTACAATAAAAAACTCTTTTATAAAGGAAACTCTCTGAGTAGTGATATTTCATATATTATTTTCAGTTTTTCATCAAATTCACCATTTCATTTATTCATATAACATGATAAAATTATACAAAAAATATATAAAAAGATGATTAGGATACATGTTCTCTTATATATATTTAATATATTACAATAAAAAATTACATTAAAAAAGTTCCAGTACTTTTAGAATTTTTCATTTTTTCAATACCATGGATGAGGAACCTATTTCAATCCATAAAAATTTTCATTAATATAAATTATTGGCTTCCATCATTATTAAGTATAACAAAAATTAATTATAAATATAAACTTTTTAAAAAATTTCAATATTTATGAATTTTATCATGATAAAAATCAAATCGGCTTTGAAATTTTGATTCATATAAATATCTAACAACATTATAATTGATTCAATCCATGAAATATGGAAAAAAAATTTATTAAAAAAACAATATTCACCTATCACCAATAATTGTAAAAAAACATGTTTTATTTTTTTGAAACATGTACATGATCATTGATATTTTTTATAGGAACCATGTTTATTATAATAACATTTCTTATTTTTTGTCTATGAACTGGATCCAATATTTTATTCTCCTTAATTTGATTTATCTCTTCACTTGTCAAATTAAAAAATTATTACAGTTCAATTCACTCTGATGAATATACATGCTCCACCTAGGAGATAAATTTTTATGATTTTCACACTTCAACATATATCTTCTTTGAAGTCATACTTCATTAATTCTAATTATTTAAGTGGATTGAACCAAATTTTTTAATGATCTACTTTTTTTTACATTCCTCATCACTAGTTTTATCAAAATTAATCTATACAGTATTAGGATCACATTATTATTTCATCCCATAAACTTACCCAGATGTAATTATTTCATTTTTATTACAACACCTTTTTAATATTCATAATACATTCATTATTTGGAATTAATTTCAATTCCTTTTACAATAAATAAATATACTATATTATTAATTATCTTACTCCAACACTTGTATCATAATTTATTCGAGGGATTTAATATAAAATTCATTCTTACTATATATTATTAACATTTTTTAAAAACTGTTTTTATTAAAAATTGAATTGAAAAAAATATTTATTTTAAAATTGGGTTTTTATAATAAAAGAAACCACTGGATTAATTTTTTATTTAGGTTATAATAACCGTATATTTTGATAATTTACAATTAAACATACCGATTATCCCATTATGATTATGGAATTTTCTTATCCATCATGTATACTTATTCCCTTATTAACCAACCATTTATTTTTATACATTGATTAATTATATTGTGTTGAGGTGTATAGGTATAACTATACTAGTGTTTAATACAATGTTTTTTCAAATATAAAATTAAATAATTAATTATGTATTGATTAACCTCTTCTATTCATATATTTAATATATAAAAACCATGTTCCTTCACAATATCCCATCTAATATGTGTTAACTAATTCATAGTATTGGATTTGGGTTTCATAAATATCACAATAGACAAATTACAAAAATAATCAATGTAATAAGTAAACACAAAAATTATTAATGCTTCATCAGATGACTTATATGAAATTTTATGAGATCAAGAGGTTTGGTAAATTAAATTTAAACATTCTTATTACTTACACTATCCATCTTTATATTTTGGGAAGTTGTATTATCATTTTATTCATTATTTTTTATTGTGGTTGGTCAATTAAAACATCTTCCTCATAAGACTTTATCAAAATTTTCCAGCCATGACGTCACAATATTTTACGTGATGACCTATTTTCATCCTCATAATAGGAATAACAAGAATTACTATGATCTCTAATCTAAAATATTTTTATATTTTTTATTTATACATTATTAAAAAAAATCTATATATTAAAATAAAAATGATACATATTCATTTCATATTATAAATTCATTATAATTATCTAAATGTTTTCTAACTATTGTTATGTTGTTTATATGATATACCTAAAAAAATTATTTATGTTAGGATTCATAGCATCAATCTCATTCAAACATATTCCTATTATTTTTGGGAAGCATAATTTATGTAAGTGATTATTTCTCATTCATGTTATTCAATATTTTTTATAATTTTTACATCACTAGTCATGTGAGATGAAAAATAGCAATCAAAATTAGTTTTTTTAAATTTTTATATAATTTAAATAACTCTCAGTTTCAAAATTAGTATCATATATTTTCTATTTCCCAGCCTTAATTTCACTTATGACATAAGAACATGTCCTATGTGTGTTTTGGATCAATCCATGACATTAATATTAGTTTATTTAAAACTTATTTAAATATCATATAGGTATATAGATCAATTTCTCCATGAGATATTTTTTTCTGATGATTTGTTTTATTATTTCATATGACTTTTGAGAGTCATGAACTTTTATTACACTATTTATTCCCATAGATCTGTCCCACTTCTAAATAGTGACATGTTTTTTCAATAAGTATACAACATGTTCTTATATATAAAAAGAACAATAAATATATATTTATATATTTTAAAAAATAGGTTTTTTACCGTTTATGCATTTTTTTAGGTTCACTAAACTTATCATCATATATTTTTAATTTGAGTCGGGAATAATTCCTCATAGTATTGTTTAACACCTATCAATATGATGTATTTTTTCATATTATTTATTTACCATATAATTAAAATTATTGATTAATTACCAAATATTAGTTTTAAAATAATATTATATTTTATATTTTGTAGTATTATATTTCACCTTATTCTTAGGATGACTTATTTGAGTAGCTTTTGATGTATTATCATTTACTTAAAATTATATTTTAAAATTCTCACTCATATCTATTAAGATATTTTTAACCATGAGTCAACTTTATTATGTCTTAATTAGATCATAATACTTATATGTGTGTTTTCATCATAATCCTTAACCATTTATCCTAGTTCCAAATATTCAAATTTTCCTTCTTTATATAACCTAATTTATTACATTATTATTAAAAAAAATTATTTTATTTCATTTTACATGTCATATTACTTCTACAAAATTCTACATTCATTCTTTAGATTTTTGTTTTTCAAAAACATTCCCCATATTCTTATATGATATGATATTTTATATTTGATGTTGTATCATCTTCATCTTCACTATTATAAGTATCATTACATCATTCAGCATAGGGCATAATGGTTCTAAAATTATTTGGATTTTATAATTATATTTTTCTTCTGAGTGGATTCATATACTACATTTTTACTCAAAATATTATTTTATTTAATCCAATAATCAATTTATTACTGATAGTTTTCTACTTAATTTCTTTTGAGGTTTTTTCTACTTCTTCCTTCGTTATTTTCACTGAAATCATCATCATAGTCACTCTCTTTATTTTATGATAGCTAAAAGAAACTTTTATAATGCCAACACATAGGAATCATTTATATTAGAGTTTTCCTTTATACATTACTCTATCATTCTATTAATTACTTGATGAATATAGAAATTATTCTGTCATCTAATTTATTATCAAATTTTATTCATGATATTCACATTGACCCATTAAATTATATATAGGTACTTGGAAATTCAATATTTTAATAGATTCAGAAGATACATATTCCATAATAATCTTTTTGAAAAAAATATTATTCCAAATTTTATATAATTCAACTATTTTATGAAATTCATCATGATATAAGTGATTCTTATCTTGTAACTAATATATTTTTTGATCAAACATATCATTAAATATCCTCAAAAACCTTTTAATAATTTTTTTTTCAATACATCCCTATATCCATTAATGTTTATGATAATTTATTTATGTCTTCGGTTATATAAAATAATTTTTTTAACATCCATAGTGTTGATATATTGAAAATTTATTCAATAGATTTTATAGATTGATACCTTCAATTTTATATTTTCTTCAATGATGATTTCAACTTTGTCCCAAATTTCTAGTGATTTTTGTGACACATCACCTTCATAAAACCATTTTATGATAAAGATAAAAAAACTATTTTCATTATTTTATAGTATTATTGAGATTTATTATTTCCCTAAATACCATAAGAGTTTCTTCTTTCAAAAGTCAAATGCTTATAATTATTGCATGAATCACATCCATGAAATGTGACTGATGAAAGGGTATAATTTTTTTCAATACATGGTAATTTTTTCCTTTAAATAATCAGAATTTATTTCTCTTAAACTAGTATTGATTATCCAGGATAAGATAAAAATGATCTTATAGTGGGACAGAACCTCCACTAATAATGTTTACTGTTCACAAAAATATAAGGAAAATGGGGGGTTGATTTAATTGTGACATAAAAAAATTTCACAATACTTGATATTATTATATATAATATATATTAGTATTGAAGCATTCATATTTATTGATCAACCAAACTAATATGAAAATATAATAAGTGAAAGGAAGAAACAAAATATATACATGGTTCCCCACCATTTTTAGTGAATATTTAAATACCATGGAATTTTTTTCATTACAAAGAATTTAAAAATTAAAAAATTGAATATAATTATTCGGAATCCAATCAAGAAACGTTTTTCTCCACAAAAATATTTAAACAATATGAAACAAGTTACAAACATGTTTTTTTTCTTCTTCAATAAAAAATATCAGAAAATTTAATATATCTATTAAAAACTCTGACAGAATCTGAGTCCACTACCATTCAATCAGGTCTGTCTCTATCCATTTAACCATTTTCTAATGAGACTTATTCACTTTCTGGGAGTACTACTTCTGGTTCACCACAGTTTAAAAATTATTCTATATAATTCACTTTTTTTATTAGGCCACTATCTGGTAGAACTTTCTTGTACACTTTCATTAAAAAATAAATTCATTGGATGTAACCTCTTGTTATATTGCACAAAAATGGTATAGAAATGTGATGCTTTGAAAACAGTAGAAAAAAACCTCTCAAAATGTATTCAATATGTTAAATAATTAATTTTATCTTCAAAACAAGAAGAAAAAAGGGTCTTAAAAATCTATGATCTTTGTAAAGTCGACATTTTTTACCTCCTAAAATGTCATTTAAAGCTTGGGGAAATCAATATTCAGATGAATATAGGTAAATAATGACATAAATTATAGTATTAAAAATATTCCTAAATTACTAATTTTGATTTATGAACATTAATAGAATATCTTAACATCATCATCGTTAAATTACATTCCCCAATGATTTATATATATTTTTTGTATGTAATTGACAATTAGATATGTAATCATCTAGTTTTAATAAATAAAAATCTTCTCTATCTAATCAAATAGACATGAAATACAATGTGTTGAATATACATGGAATTTTAAATGATTCATAATTCTATTGGAGACAAATAATTTCATCTTTCTTTAAAAAATTGATTTGATTTAATGTCACCATTTGTTTATCTGACATCCAACCACCCTTCACAAAGTGCTCAATCAATATGACTGAGTTTTATCCACTTCAAATAATCAAACATCCATTGAAATCACACACACAAACTGATATATATATATATATATCTTATTCTTTTCCATCCATTGATCCCCTAAAATCATATTTGGTTGAACTTCAACAAATTTTTTACAGCTAGAAATGTATATATCTCTCTAGTTTAACTACAAAATATTTCTATATCAGACCGTGTTCATTAGAAATTATTGATAGTATGATGAAATCCATTAATTAGTATTCTATTTGATGAACATCATAAATATCGTTCAAATGAATCATTGTACTAGTATGTCCAAAAATCTTCATTCAATTCTACTTCTACTAGTATTCCAAACACACTTTTTGATCTTTATCTATCTAAATCATGCAACTTAAACATCTGATCATCAAATTATTACAACCTTTTTTCATGTAACATCATGAGAGATCATATATTTTTGAATTTCTACACATCTTCACAAACTCATATAGTATCATAAATATATTCAGGATGTTTGGTGATGGAATATGAGAAACCATCTCTTATTTTTAATAAATAAAAAAATCCTATGATTATTAAAAACTAAAATTAAACTCAAATGCTTCCAAAATATAATGGTTTTCAATAATCAAAATAATGTTTTAAAAATAATACAGAATGATCTTCAGTTGTTTTTCCTAATTAGGACACATAGCTCTATACCACATGATTTTAAAAATAATGGACCGACACATTATAAAGAACCTAAATTTTGAAACATGATCTACCTAGGACAATATTCCTTTCACTTTTGATATAATTTTTTCCCAAAACATGACAATCTACCCCAGGAGTATCAAATATCATAGAGTGAATATCTATGTAAATTTATTCCATATATTTTCTTCACATGAATGTAAACTATGAATTTATTAATTGAACACTAAACTGTGATTTCCCACATACACTCTAAATTTTATGTTTTCGTACTAGAATAAAAACCTTGAGTTACCCAACAAGACTCAAAAACATGTAATATCAATAAATAATTCATTTCATTTTTTTGAATATCCCAATATACACCGGCCATCAATTAAATTTATTAGAATTATTTTTTGGGGTTTCATGTTAGGATTGATTAATTCCCATTTCTTAAAAATACACTGAATATATTGAATTGGTTTTTGTATATTAAAAATATGAATTAAAATACATCACAAAACACAATTCTGTTTTGGTGGAATGATAATAAAATTATATATATAATTTCTACATACACTACAAGATGGTATGTTATTCTCCATAAAATTTATACAATAAGCAAAATCATCAAATTAAATAATTGAATTTTCATTGACATGGCAATTAAATTTTAATTAGGGAATCATGGATAAATATTTAATAAATAATGAGATACAATTTGACTAATTACATAGATTTTGAATTAATTAATAAACTTGATTCCTTGAGTGATACTGATTTAAATATTTGACATCATTTTGACTTATAATATGAGATATAATTATTCAGTTTTTTTATAAAATCTATTTTTATTATTATGATAATATATAACTATTATATCTGACATTATTGAGGTATTTCCAAGACAAAAAACTTAATTTTTTTACAATCTATTGAGATTTATAGGATTACAATGAAATAATTTTTATTTATTGAAGCACTTTATTCGATTATGTAATTATATTGACTAAATGGTGATCATTTGATGAAACAAGATATTTAGTATTTTACATCTTAATAAATTTTGATATGAACATTGTAGAAGACGTTATATGTATAGATCATGATAAATTTTGATCGGTTTATAATTGAAGATTCTCTATGTGTTGCAATTGAGATACGTAGGTTCTAGTCTACAAATACTTATATAGAATTTTATGATAGAAAATGATTCATTTTCAAGGAATTACATATTTTATTATATTTTTTGGGATAATTGATTATTATCTATATCTATAAGAAATATTTTTAATTTTTTCTATTTATTTTATTTTTTATTTTATTATATTTATCAAATAATTTATACTTTTATAATGATTCATTTCAAATGTCTTGAAAATTTTACTAAAAATATATTCTTATTTCTTTATAATGTATTTACTAGTATAAATATGTCATTTATGTTGTGAAAAAAGAATTTTTATGTTATGACATCAATATGGCCATATTTTAATTACGTATATACTATTTTCTAGACAGAATTTTGTACTAGAAACTTCCTATTGATACCAAGAAATATTTAAATTATATCGCAATATTGATAGTACTTTTGTGTTTTGTTTTTTTGTTGAAATTCATACCATCCCATTTACAAAATCTTTTAAATAATAATCATCTTGTTTTTAAGTATAAAGTTTCTTAAACATGCAGTAGGTTTAGATAACATGATTCAAAAAGTACAACCTACATTCATATTTAGTGACTATGAATTTTTTAGTCCTAATAAGATGAAAATAACTTTTATTACTATTATTGGGTACTATAATTAGTTCAATAGAAAATATAACATTCCTATAAAGAATATTTCTATCTTTACATGTGACAAATAATCTAAACATTAATGAATTATTAACTAAATAATATGGTTCTTTATACTCTCTAGAGTAGACAATATTATCATGTATTATCATGTCAAAATCATGTGAAATTTTGTTAAAATATGAAGTCTTTCAATTTAGAACATTTAGTGTTTACAATCCAAAAATATACATTATTAGGGAAGATTATAAAATACTTAATATTTTTCCCAAGGATTCTATTACATAGAATTACTAGAATATTATGGACATATATTGTAGCCTCGAATCTTCATGAATAATTTTTTTGGAAGATAATCATATGGAAATGATCAATGACACTTTACCAAAATAATCTGTTTCAATATTGTATGTTTTTTATGATACCAAAAATATTATAAATATGATATATAGTGATTTATTTGGAAGAATAATAAAATTTAGAGTAGAATAAATAATGATGCTAAACATTAATGATAAAATATATATTTTCATATAATTATACTAATATATTATTATCTTTCAAATTAAATACTACAATACCAGGAAATTATTTGCTAAAATTTGGGGAACTTGTGAAAACAGTCAAAATGTTTTTCAATATCATAATTTTGAAATAGATCAACAAAAAATATTAAAAGGATTGTATTGATATAAATGAAATAACTATATATTAAATATTATATTATTCAAATGTAATAATTATTGACATGTATGAACAAATATTTTTGACGTTAGAGGGAATTGATATTGATTCTATTTGGTCACCAAAAAATAGGAAAGATGGGATTGTAGACTCTATGTACACTAGGGATTTTTAATGATTAGTTTAAATTTTATAGAACATTGAATAATTGTTATTATATAAATTGCTACTAAAAAATTAAAATATTTTATTCATGTATAATTACACATAAGAAATGGTTAATTGATAAAATAATTGAATGATTACCTAAATAATACATAATATATAATTTTGCATTTTCATTATAATATGAATTAGATTTGACTGATTGAAATTGAGTTCCTCAAATGTGTATATAAATGAATTATTTTGGTATAGAATGTGATGATATGTATAAGAAGATTAAAAATATATATATGAAATATCATGGCCTGCCGCAACAAAGAAACCACTCCTATATATGATGTGAATACAAGATTCACCCCCAAATCATATTACCAACTAGACATGGGTTGGTGACTAAAACACTAGGTATAAAACCTAAAAATTATAGGCATTATTTTCATATATCTTAATATAACATAATGGGTCACTAAATAAATCATTCTTATATATAAAAAAATAACCAAAAAATCCCATTATTCATGAATATGAAATATATATAGAAAATCCAAAATTATAAACAAAATAAATCTCATAGGATGAAACTCCATAGAAAAAAAAATATTTGGGATAAATATATATATATTGGTTGTAAAGAACAAAAAAATTATCAATGGAACTTCTCCCTTATCATAGTAATTTCATATAGAATAAATCAAAAAAACTCACATATAGACCATAATGAAAACATTATAAATTTTAAATTAACCAAATAAGAAGTATTTATAGATGTTAAGGAACCAATACTGATGTAATAGAAACATGAAAATAGGAATTATAATATGACACTTATGAATAGTAAACCTACCAAATGAATTATGTCCTCACACATGAATGTTGAAAAAAAAATTTCCATATTATAAATTAAATAATTTTATAATTATATCATAGTCTATGTAAATAAATGATTTTAAAAAATATAATTAAATGTTGGAAATCTTGTATGTCATAAATATTTAATTATAGTTTTATGATTAATTTAGTAATTTAATAGAAATTTTATTTTTTAAAATATTATTTATTGATTAATATTTTTATGACATCTTATTTTAAGATATTTTTATGATTCCTTATGTAATTATACAGTGTGTTATAAAATAAGTTATAATTTTTGAATATCTATTTTCAATGTAAATAATAATTTTAGTGATAAAAATAAATTACACATATATAAAAAATTATTCTCATAAAATGGTGTTCATTTTTTACTGCTACACATTAAAATTGTTTAGGATTAATATTTTTTTGGAATTTTATAAAATACATTAATTTTTTTTAATAATAAAATAATATATTTGAGAAAAAATGATAAATACATGAATTATTGAGGTGTAGATAAGGTATGGTTGATGTAATTAAAAAATATAGGAATATATATTAATATTTTAATATAATTACTAATTATTTTAAAAAAAATCATATTCTAGAACCAAAATAAGAAACTAATAAATACAATAAGGAGAAAACACTACCCTCCTACACTATAAATAAAAACCCTCACCCCATCTTATACTATCACCTCTCAAACATTGATCATTACAAAATTATTCCAAATTCACTTCCCTACATTCCACATCACATCTATGATCTCATGGTACCATCAAAAGTCCAAAACAATTTATTTAAAAATGATCACGAGCAGGAGATATTCTAGGGGTAATTTTTTATCTCTTTTATTTTAATTTCTTTTTTATGTTAATTTCAATTATTATTCTATCCTCACCACCCATCATAAAATTGTAATGTTAAATATTTTACAATAAAAATACTATAATTATATCATTCTAATATAATATTCATCATTAAATTGATCCTTATATCTCTTTTATTAAAAATATGGAATTGTCTCTAGTGACATACCATTTTAACAACATTGTAAGTGATACAAATTCATTTTCCATTAATTCCATCATGGATGTTAATAAAACCATTATAATTCTTGGAAAATATTTTAAAATTTAGGTTATAATCATATTTATGTCTTGAACTAACATATATATGTAATTCTATGTGATAATAGAAAATGAGTTTGTTTTGATAAGAAATACACAAAAATTAACCTATAACGATCATAATTATCTTTTATCAAATTATTATTCCCAATATCATATAAAAAACAATTAATTTTATTCAAAAACCATTAATATCTATAAAAACATATAATAACAATTATGGTTATTTATCAGTAGTTTTACAAGAACTTCCATTACGTGTACCAACAAACCAATCATGAAATCAATGAAGACAAATGTTCTCAAACAATGAAATAAAACATGATAAATCATCAAAAAGGACATAAATGATAATAATATAAAAATGATATTTCAAATTCTTGTATAAAAGTTCTTTATTTGTTTACTAATTAATTTTATGTGGTTATATATGATATTAAAGTGAAGAAATCATTTAAACATATGGTAATGTGAATTATTGAACCCAACTATCATGCTTTGGGTTTTCCCTCAATCACCCAATTTTCATTATAGATATTACATAAAATATCATTTATTTTTCATTATCAAAATATTTATGGGATATAAATGTTTTCTACATGAGTATATGGAAAACAAAATGTTTCCAAAAAATGTTTTTTTAATAAAAACCACCTTTTACATTATGATATTGTTTCTTCTTCACTCAGGGTTGATGATTATTATATAAAGTTTGTTATTTCCTCATTAATTTGGTAATTGAATGTTTTTGAATTTATTCTTAATGAAATGAATCCCATTCTATTCCATGGGTTATTTTATGTCTAATATTTATATATATTATTTGTTGAATGCATAAGAAGGAAAATGTTATGATTTTATCGATGCAATCAAAATTATATAGCACAATGTAAATTTTATATTGTTACGGTTGTTCCTATAATTATACATTCTTCCAATTAATTGTGTAATGTTGTATATCTATTGTGAAAAGAAAAAAAATACATGAACATGATAATATAAATTTTAAAAAATATGTATTTGTAAGCATAAAAAATAATAATTTATATACATATGGATTTCATAATATATTATTACAGAGTTTAATTCATAGTGTTTTAAATTAAAGTGTACTTTTTGACTTATGTTTTGTTCTAACCATTTATATTTTTGAAAATGGTTGGAATCATGAGATACCAGGAGAGAAACCCATATGAGGGACAATGCAATGATTTCCCAAATGACATCCCCAATGCATTGGGAGGTGGAATTATAAATTTCAGAGTGATTAATACCCACCATTCTCAGATTATAAAAAATAACCAGAAAAATTTGGAACATCATCCTTCATCTAGTAGGGAGAAACATACTGTTGATTGTTTAATACATCAGTGACCACTGAAATTTAGTTGATCCTTGGATCCACTAATCACAGAATAGTGTGTCGACTCAATTGAGATGATATTTTTATTGTCTCACTATTGTAATAAAGAATAGTTACTCTATCTATTTACTGTTTAGATAGACAGGACTATCAGTGGTTGTATTTTACTATGAATGGTAAGCCGATTGAAGAAATTGAAGAGATTTAGTGAGAATACATTAAGATAATTTTTCTTAACATGTATATCCTACAATCTCAATGAAAATATATATAGATGTAATTCATATATGGGAAGAAAAATTAATGAGAATATGTTCAACAAAATATCCAATATATGATTATGGATGGAAAAACAGATGACCTTGAGTTACGAAATAATGTTATTGTAGTGAAGGAAAGAAAACAAAAAGAGTTTCGTATCAATGATGGTTGTGTGATTCAGTTTATAACGATGCTATATGTGCCTTCAAAACCTATTATAATGAATTTACTATTTGAAAATGCATATATCTTGACTTCCTCTATCCATCCATGGAGTACAAAGATATATCGTGATCTATAAGAACACTTCTTATGGGACACCATGAATAAACAGATATTGGAGTATTCCTAAAGGATCTTGATATGTTAGAATGTTAAAATTTAGTCTCATTGGTCCAAACTAATGATGAAACCATTGCCTATACACTTATGGAAATGGGATAATGTCAATACAGACATTGTTTATGGTCTATTGAAAACATCTAAATAAAATAATGAAATATGAGTTATGGGGGACTGACTCACATTGAATTTCCACTTTCTCACTATTCAAAAAGACATAATTTTTGAAAAAAATGATATGATATATGTGAATGTTATCTATAGACATAATGGGGTTACACTCTATATTTTCTCTTATTGATTTCCCGAGTTCACATCTATATTCTAGAGCACTCTTACATATTCACGGATTACCGAATTAAATTTCATCATGACCTATCACCAATAAACTATTGGAATATCTGAAATTACACTTTAGACATTTGATGAAATTCAAAGAGCATGTTAATTAGAATTCAAAGGTGGATGGGATTATCCTATCAAATTTTTTTAGTTATCATACACTAATAGCATCTACTCGAGTATTCAGATGGCTCCATATTAGGCTTTGTAAAGAATGTGATTTAGAATTCCAACATGTTAGGATGATGGTAGAAAATGAATGCTAATACCCCATGTATTATGAAAGAGAACACAAATAATATTCAAGTCATAAAGAAACATATTGAGGATACTTGGAGTTGGAAGTGAAGCTATGCTAGTAACCATCAAAGGGAATTGTATTTTGATGTTGGAGATAAAGTCATCCATTGAATATCACAAAGGTTGAGAGTAATGAATTTTTGAAATAAAGGGAATCCTTTACCAATGTACATTGGAACCTTTTAAATCTTTGATCTCATAGGATTCATGTCCTATCATCCTGAACATCCAATGAATGTGCCAAAACAATATTTTGAGTTCCATGTATAAATCCTGAGTAAGTATATACCATATCCCTTACATGTATTGAACTCAATGGTGGTACAGCTAGAATATGATCTCCCTTATTAGGATTATCTAGTAACAATTATTTTCTTGAGATAGAATAATCTATCCATAAAGAAAACCCACCTTGTAAATGTGTTGTGAAGAAACCTTAATTATGAAGAATTAACATTAGAAATGGAGGAGGTGATGAAGGAGTAGAAACCTCACAAATTTATGTTAAACAAAATTTCAGGGGTGAAGTTTTAATATTTGGGAAGAATGTAACAACCCAAAACTTTATCAATGTTATTTCTCCCCTCTTATAATAATTTCATGTAGTGTAAACTACATAAACATACATCTTGTTTCTAATATAAACATTATAGATAAAGAATAAATGAATAATAAATTATCCGTAAATTTTAAGGAACCAATCAGGATGAAATATAAACATGACATTAGGAATAGGCATATGGAAAATATTAATAGTAAACTCGAAATATTAATAGTCATCATGCACATGAATTTATAAAAAATTATGCATCTTATAAAATAAATAATTGTATAATGATATCATAGTCCAGATAAATAAATGTTTTAAAAATTATTAAGTGTTTCCATTTTTGTATGTAAAAAATATGTAATTGCCATTCTATGAATAATTTATTAATTAAATTAATTTTAAATTACATAAATATATTTATAAATTTTTATTTTCATGTCTTATAGTTTTAAGATATTTTTATGATACCTTAATAATATTTTCAATGTGTAGTAAAATCAATTATACATTAAAAATTAGCATTTTCAATATAAATGAGGAGTTCAATTAAAAAATCAATTTCGCATTTTAGGAAATTTTTCCCATAAAATAGATTTCATTTTTTAAATTTGAAAAATCATGAAAATTTATAGCCAATATTTGGGATTTGGAAAATATAAATTAATTTTTTATTAAGGAAAAATTAAAAATAGTTTACAATAAAATCTAAATACATCAATTATAGTGTCAAAGAAGATGTAATGTTGATGTAAGCCCAAAATTTCGAACCATAATTCATTATTTTAATATATTTAGAGATAATTCTAAAAATATTCACATTCATGAGTGTACATAATAAAATATTTAATATAATATTTAGAAAACATGCCTCTCCTCCATTATAAATACCACCCCACACCTCTCTTCTACATAAACATATCAACAACAGAGACATGAACCAAATATTAAGAATTATAATCAATAGCCTCTTTCCCTATCCTAGTGCACTTGGTCTCAAAAAAATACCCATAAAATTCCATATGGAGATTCTCGAGGTAATGAAACTATTGAGGTAAATTCCTCTCTTTTATTTTAATTTTTTTCATGTTCATTTATATTTATATTCAATCCTCGGTTATACTCATCAATTTATCATAATCAGTGAAATAAAATACATATACTATTATTATATCTTTTTAATGGAATATCCAAAATTAAACTCCTCCCTCACTATTTTTTATAAAAAAATTTAAATCACTGATCGTGATGTGTCAATTTATTTTCATTGTGGGAAATAAACATTCATTTTTCATTAATGGATTCAAGTAACTTAATAAAAAATATAAAGGTTTTAAAATATTTTAAAACCATATTTATGTACTTTAACTTACATATATACATGATACAAATCTATAAAACAAAATGAGTTTGTTGTGATTGAAAAAACACCAAAATTAACCTCAAATAATCATCATTAACATTAATATATTGATTTATCCTCATACCATATACACAAATTCTTTTTGATCATATTAATATATAGTAGATAATTAATAACATATAATTAAATTATTTTATATTTATTTACATTTTACATGAACTTCCATTCATGTATACAAGCAAGCCAGTCATGAAAAGGCTAAAAGGGGTACTCACAAACAAATAAAGTATACTCTCTGACTAATTGGTAATACATAAATGAACGTAATAAAAAATAATGAATAAAAATATTTTATAAAATATTCTTTATTTATTAATAAATTAATTTATGGCGATTCTATATTATATTAATGTGAATAATTTATTCATACATAACAATAGGGGGGATTCTTGAACCCAACATTCATCCATTCGGTTTTCCCTATTTTACCCCATTATTTTTAGGATATCCCTTTATATATTATTTATTTATCATTATATTACATTTTATTGGATATATATGTTTTCTACATGAGTTTATTACAAACACAATGTTTTCTAAAAGAACATTTATTTCCAAATAACAAACCTTTTAATTGTCGAGATTGTTTCTTTTTCACAGAAGGTTGACATTTATTAAATCAATTATGTTATTACATATTTCATTTGGGAACCCTAATATTATTAATGATTGATTTATGAAATTAATTAAATTCATTTCCAAAGGTTATTTTATTTCCAAGATTCTTATAATTTCTTTGTGGCGTGCATGATAATGTAAATGTTATGATGTGATTGGTGAACAAATATTTATATTGCACTATTATAATGATGTAATGGGTATACATTGAATTTTAAATAAAACCAATTCATTGTAAAATGTGATGTATCCTGTGATAAAATTGAAATATACTAGAATAGGATGCACGCTTTATTCACATCTATGTGTGGTACATTACCACTAATTCAAGATGCTTTATTATTATGCAATTCTATATTCCATGCATTTATCTGATGCTTCCTCTCATTATTATGATGACAATGTTATGAATATTCCGTCAATCTTGTATTGTTTCATTGTACTATTTATCCTCTTATGGGGTGTTATCTCACACCACTCATTGATGTATATACTCAAGAGACTACTTCAAAATAGGATAATTGAAGGGTCAATAAGAATCTAGAGAAGGAGGAATTAAATAAATGTTGATGTTTTATTTGGAAAATGTTATGTGTGTTCCTAATGGTCCCAATATACTAAACCTTTCAATCATGTTATATATTATTGTTTGATATTTTATATTTTCAAAACAATGTAACAATAATGTAAGAAAATGTAGGTTCTCTATAATTGTCAGTGCACTCAGTTTAGAAACCTAGAAAATAGTTTATATATATATTGGAGGGATCATAACATATAAAATATATATAATTATACAAAATACATATCAAGAAAATGAATAATAATAATACTTATTAATTAGTGAAAAATTTAATTAATATTAACCTTTCATGTCAACTATCACCCAGCCTCACAATGGATCAATCACTATGTGTCAAATCAAATTGTAATTGTGATGGCCCAGACTCAAAATCTCATATCCATTTCCATATACCCATAAATTAAATTCTATAATTGATTAAAATTATGTATTAGTGGACATATATTTCAAATAAAGAAATGGAAGTAATCCAACTATTAATAAATAATTTCCTAAGACCGTTTCTGTTTAATTCTTTACTAATTTTAGTGAAATAATAATATAATAAACCCAATGGGATGAAATGAAGAGATATATTTTAATGATTTTATTTTGTTTTATGGTATGATTTCCTGATAATAATGGGATAATAAATTATAAGGGGATATTAAAACCATTAGCCACACTGGAATGGAAATTGGAAAACATGTACTTGTATTTTTTTTAATGGGCTACACAAAAAAATTAAATGGCATAATTCTATAAGGGTTATAATTTATTTCTTAATGAAATATACATCATTTATCAAATTAAAGAAGATATATATCTTCAATATCATTTCATAATATTCATTAATAAATTTTTAATTTTTTGATGGATTACCACATTCTATTGTAACTATTTCAGATCTAATGATCACTTTAATATTCTAGAATTTATTTTTACAATTTCATAAAATAGATATGAGTTTCAGCACATTGTTTTATAATAAAATATATTTTCATTCATTTATAACAATTAAATCAAATGATTATAAAATGAGAACTTTTTTACTAGATTTCAAAGGTGGTTGGTATCATCACATTCCTTAGATTGATTTTTCATACATCAATAACATTCACTAGAGAAATAAAATGGATCATTATGAATACTCATATATAATTAATTATAGAACTATAATATAATAGGATGAAGTTTTTGATGTAAATATAATGAAACATGAGAAATAAGATTTAATATAAAACATAGTTAGATCAATTCTATGATCACGTAAGGTAAACCAAAATTCAATAGAAACGATACGGTAAATATCAAAATTATAATCTAGAATTTAATGTTAATGATAAAGATTTTTTTATGAATTTATCCATGAATTAATGTAATGAAATTTGGATAGAAGTACATATCTAATAATTTATATGCATTTAACATAGAGTTAATTACATGAGAACATGAACATTAACATAAAGAGAAACTGGACGAGATTCAAGATCATAGAGAGAATGTGCAATGAATCGTGACCACTCACCTTGTCAATGATTGTGGTGAACCCACCAATTTATGGAAGCTACCTGGGAATATGAGGATATGTTGAGTTATAAGTATAAAAAAGTATATTAAAATATGTAATTCTGGTTGAGAAATTAATTTTTATATGCGGTAGAATATTACTCCCAAAGGTATAATGAAATTTCTTTTTCATGTAAATTAAATTTCGTTGATAGTCAACGTTAAAAAAATACCACGTCTGATAGAACAAAAATATTCTATAAATATTATTATTTGAACAAGATAATTATAACCAAGAAATTTAAAATTCATTAGTAAATATTTATAAAGAAATTTTAAAATTATTTAAATTGGTTTTAAATAATAATATCATATTTAAATATAATTACTTAATATATAATAATGTCATTAAATGTTTAAAGTATACTATTTTCCAAAAAAAAATGTTTTAATTCCTTTTATAAAAAAATAATATAGTAATTTTTTATAGTTATAGATATTTTATTATAAAAATATAATTTATTTTTAAAATATAAATTAAGAAATTATGTTTGAGAGAATTTTTTTGACTTTTTTAAAATAGTCAATTTTTTAATAAATTGAATAAAAATAATGATATTTATTGAAAACAACCATTTCTTTAAAATAAATTACAAGTTCCAGATTATTTTAGAATGAATTTGAAAACTAAATTCATTCAATTAGATACATACTACTATAATATATTTTATAAGAATCAATTTCATATGGAATTGTGTTATTAAAACACTATATTTTTATGAACATTTTCTCATTCAAAAGACATTTTTTCCTTGACTATATAGGTTTTTCGTAAAGTGAAATCATCCAAATTATTGAATGGAAAATGGAAAAAAGTATCCCATTTTTGAAATTATGATAATTCATATTATATAATATTTTTAATATTATGTTTTTAAAAAACAATTGAAATAATAGTAAAAATTAATTGTGTAGTTAAAGATTAAAGAGGTTAATTGTGGGATCGAGATATAAATTTGTGGATATTTTACCCAATAATGATTGTATAAATTCTATTTATGAAAAACTTTTAATGAAACAATATCTTATGTTGTAATATATGGTCATTTGGAATTTCAATATCTATTGGGAATATTTTAGATATTATTCATATAGTTTCTATGTTGGTGCTTTCCCCCAGACAAAAAAGAACCACTCATCTCCCTATATATTAAAAAATAAAAATCCATTTGTTTACAAAAAATCCATAGAAATATGTTATTTAATTATATCCTCAAATATATATGGGTCTATTTTGATTTCACTGTATTCCAAATAAGGTTTTTTGAATAAAGCAAATGAGATTCTCTAATGAAGTGATCATATTCTGAACGCTACATTTTTATTTTATTTCATCTTCCAACTCGATGAAATTTGGATAAAATTTTTTTATAATAAAATAATATTATCTAATATAATAAGATGTAATAATTTGAAAATAATATAATCTATGTATCTTCTATTCCATAAAATGGGAAATAAATCCCATGATCATATATAAGGCAGATAACCGCCTTGGAAACTATATAATTTGTTTCCCATCACTATCACTATGAAATGTATTTATGATTGATTTAATATAAATATATATATTATATTATAATCCCAACTTTTTATATTTCAATAATAAAAAATTCACATATTCCTTCTTACTTTCCATTTTGTGGGAATATGGAAACTTTACTTATGGTATTGTAGACTACCGCCTCACGATGCGATATGATTCATTCTTCCCAAAAAATTTAAATGGAATATAAATACGTTATATAATTAATATATGTTATTGTAAAATATAAAATAATAATAAAATTTTATTGGTAATAAATTATTTACATTTCATTAATTCCATCTGATGATAAAATGGAAACATTATTCTGTGTATGTATGACATACTTTGTCTATGAATGGTGAAATATATTTTCTATATTTGTCTTTTATGGATTACTATAAATAAATATATAATTAATATTTATGATACATTTATCATGTATAAAACATGGGATATTAGTTTAGTTGATAAAATAAAAAATACCAAACTGAAACACATATGAAGAATACAAATAATTTTTTACATTGAAAATGATTTTAACATGGAAATATTAATAAACAAGTAACAAATGGTCATAAATAAATCATGTATTATATTATATATATATATATGTATGGTTTTGTAATATATTTCTATTAAACATATATTTACTATACATGATTTTATATTATATGAAAATGAATTTGAGGATTAAGGAATCGGGTTTATGGAGTGTCAATTTTATTTGATGACATAATTTATATTCAACAATTTTTAATTTTTTTAGTGTATATACATATCCTATAAAATTATATATGATTAATATACTAATTTTTATTATATTTTTAGTATTAATTGATATGATTCATTCATGATTTTTTAACTTCTATATTTACCTATGAGGTATGATATTTTTGTCTCAAATTGCATTGTTTGGTGGATATGTTATATTATGTACCAGTTTTAATTTATGTGTCGTATATACATACAATTTGAAATTTTTTTGAATAATCACCTTAGTTTAATATTATAAAATGTTATATTTGTTTATATATTCTAGAAAAAATTTATATATAACCAATTTGGTAACAGATTGTCATATCATATTTATATATGAAGGACATATTCCTAATATACAACTTGTTTCTTTTGGGTGGTCTAAAAATAATTCCACTGAATAAATTTAATGATTTAATATTTATGGAATTATAGTATATAAATTTCCATTTATGTTTCTTTATTTTATGGCCTTGATATTCAAATATTTACATCGTGGATAAAGTTTTATGTTACAGTCTCATTGTTAATCCGGATTGTTTATAAATTTGTTTCTCATGTTGAATTTTTTTATCTACCTCTCATAAAACTCATTTATTTTAGTATTTTATGGTTATTTTATTACCATACAATTATTATTAATTTCCATCTCTTAATGGATTAAGGATACCAAAAAATTGTATTTAATAGAAATTGACATTATTTCTCTCTTCTGCCTAAAATCTTTCTTCTTCCATGACGATGTTTTGTAGAAATTCAATAAATAATATTTTTAATATTATCAAGTGATTTTTAAAATTCATTATCATCCATTTTTTAATTTTTATAAATAATATTATTATCAATTTATTAGTAGGATTATTTTTACTTCATAAATAAAATGTCACAAAATAATTTATTTACTTATATGACACACACACCATTTTCCACAATAAACACCATTAAAATATTTTAATCCGAAATTACATTAATTAATGTATTTTTTTAATGAAAAAAATTTCCAAAATATTTGAGATATTTTTATATTTTAAATATATTTTTTTCAAATGAAATGGATATTTTCTTATAGAATAGTTTATTTATCATTTCATGGAATTTCAACTCATCAAATTCAATAATAATTAGGGTTTCATATGTTTTAATAGTTAAATTATGCAATGGAACCATGTATATTTTTTTTCATTTGAAGGTATATGATTATGATATTGATGAAAATTACTTAATTAATCTCACTACTTTTCTATGGTTTATGATATGATGGATTAATAACATTTTTATGAAACTGGTTACATTTTAATGTTTATTCCCAGAAAATAATATTCTGATACCGTATTGTTTTCTTTTGTTATGATATTATGAATGTTTTATGATCTTTTGGAACCGAAATTTATATACTATGTTATGAGTGGGACCTATATGTCTTTCTAATTTGTTAGAGAAAATATTATATCTCCTTTGAAAATCAATGAAACAAGCCATTATACATGATCTAACATGGAAAACAAGATGATGTGATTAATCCCCTTTAGGTTAATAGGTGATTATTCCTAATCCATTATCAAATGAGAAACATGTGTTAATTAATCATATCTTGTGATTTTATTTTATCAGTTGTTAACCATGTCATATAAAGTGGTATATATACTAATGATTATAGAACACTCATATAATATCAACCTATAGTTCATGATTTATTTGTGATTATTTTTCACTCTTCTTGTCTATATATTTTGAAATGATAATGTTTTCTTTCACAGATCATGGTTACATACAATGATATATTAGGTAATAAATCATAAATAATTATTTATAATCTTGTACACTTATTTTTATCTTATACATTAATATGATCATAGATGTGAATCCTTTAGGGGAAACATTACTCATCCTCTATGATCTCAATTTCTAATATTGCATTTCCCCATGTTATAATTTAATGTTTAACTATGTTATGTATATAATGGGTACTATATAATAAAATAACTTCTTTTATAAAATAAAATGGTTGTATATATGATCTCCAAAAACCAAACCATTGTAGTTATTGTGTATATATTAATATAATGTTTATGATTTACATCTAAAAGATTAAATAGTAATGTATGAAAATTTTATGTAGTTTTAAAATATGAAACTCCTCACATACCACTAACATAATAAAACAAATATCAAAAAATATTATTTTATATAGGTCTTCTTCTAAATATTGCTTTGGTATATCATCAAGGATGGAACAATCTTACATCGTGACTATATATGAGTCCCCACACTTTGAATATTTCACATCATTTGATGTGGAGGATTGGCCAATCAAATAAAATCGTAATAATCTTCAACTGATATCGTTTTCACTTAGATATTTCACCACATTCTCATCCATACCTCTCAAAATATCTTCCCATTATTGGAAAACATCCTTCCATAAAATTCTATATTAAAAATTTATAACATCATTCTCATTCCTTGTGATTGGATAAACATTAATTTAATAATACAAGTGAAAATCCAAATTTTTATATTTAAAAAAATAACTATTTTATTAATGGAAAGCATAGGTTAGTATATTTTTATTTGTAAAGACTATGAATCACTTAATAGAGAGGTAATGTCTATAATAATTTAGAGAAACAATGCTCACCACCAACTTGAGAACATTACTGGTGTATTTATGTTTATGGGAATGTTACTTATTAAACTAATATTATAACAATTATATTTCCAGAATCAATTTAGAAAATATATTGGGACATGATTCATAAAATACAATTCAAAACATTGCTCTCTCCTCTGGTATCCATAGAACTGGATCATTAGACACCTTTTACATGAGGTAGATAAATAACATTTTTTGTAGGGTAAATTTTTTATATTTGTAAAAATATCATGAAAATATATATTTTAACATCATATAATCTGAACAAAATATTGAAATAATCATTAAAAATTAAACTAGAAACAACTTTTGGGAAAGAAAATCATGTAACAATATATGTTAGAATATTTAATAAGGATTAATTTATATCAAATATTATATACTAAATATTATTTTAAACAACTAAATTATATTTACACTTAATATATTGAAAAGATTTAGTAATAAATTTTTATGTTTTTAATCTAAAAAATATTGATTTATATGATTCCAAAAAATTTATTGGCAACGGTTCTATGAAGAAATAATTTTATTTCCTTAATCATGAGTTATTTATTTTCATGAAAGTTATTTAGGAACTTATTTGTTTATATTTAGACGTCGATTCAATTAATATATATCATAAAAAATTAAATAATTTATAACCATGAATATGGTAAGCAATTATGAGTTCATTTTTTCAATTAAACATAATGTTTAAAAAAAGTATCAACCTTCATCCTAATGGTTATATAATATTAACATTGATATAAAATTTCTTTTTGAATGGAAGAAGTAATAATTTATAATAAAAATTAATGATATATATTAACTATATTTCTTATAACATGTGTCAATGTTTAATATAGTTAATTTCATGAGGTTGTAAATCAATTTTTTGTGTAGTTGAAAAATAAAGTTAAAGAAATTTCCTTCTGTGATAGACTTTAAAAATTACTTGTTATGATTTTGGTAAAGGAAGGAATCTATTATTTTTTTAAAAATAAGAGCATTACTTATTTATTATTATAATCTAAAACAATAATATGGATGATACTATTATGTCAATTTCTTAGGAAAATGATTGGAGAATGTAGATCATGAGACACTATTCTATAATACGTAGTATAGATGAAAATTTTGGTTCAATAGAATAAAAGGAAAAACAATAGAATGTTTTCGTATAAATAAAACCATGTCACATATAAAAAAGTGGATTTTTGATGAAAAACTAAATAATTTTATTGAGAATTACTGGGTGACATTAAAAATAATATGGATGAAATTAAAAACAATATTATAGAAAAGTTTTTGGAACACATATCATTTGTTTTTTAAAAATTGAACATTGATCCATGACTCTTGTTGAAGTTTAATGAATTGATGTTGAGAAATTGTGTTTTTTTATTAAATGTTTAGTCATCCATAATCTTGAGTTTCAATAGTCACTTTTCAAAAATTAATCACTCATGAAAAATAATAATAATGAAACTAGAGTACTCACGATCTTTAGTAAATGGAATTGAGAGTGAAACAGAAATCACACAATCATTTTTGAACAAATTCATCTTATATAGAAGGATAATGTTGATGGAGATCATATAATGAAACAATCAGTACATTCAATTGATCAATACACTTCTAATCTTTCAAATCCTCAATAAAAAAATTTTTAATTAGATTATGGGAGTTCTTAATTATCATTATATAATTTTTTTCATTTTGGAAATCCAAGCCGACATTATGAAAAATTATAAGAAATTATTTTTTTGATTCCTTAAAATTGTAGAAATATCAAATAAGAACTATATCCATAAATAGAAAAGTGTAAATATTATTATAATGAGTTTTGTAATGAATGGACCTGGGTTACCCTCAACTGGAACCCAACCCAACCCATTAAATATCTTATGGGAATTCTCAATCAACAGGGGATTGCGATAAGCACGGGGTCATTGAATGAAAAAAATGAGGGAATGATTTATCCATACCTAAACATCCACATGGAATACATATATAGAGAAATAATGTAACCACAAAAGTTGAATAAATATAAATTCCATATTTATATGGAAGCAATAGAAATTGAACACCTTTAATAGTAAGAAAACCCAGAGACAAGTCCAATTGCAATGGAATACAAGAAACAACTACTCCAAATGATGGAATGGAAAAAACCCACCATCTCACCACCAGCTAAACACCCAGCTTAGATGAACATCGCAGCCTCACTATGGTACATTTCCTTTCCCTGCACTGGATGACAAACAATGTTCTACATACCGGCAAACAAGTGTCCAATGCGTGAGATAATAAGAACAGTAGGATCCCACCCATCTGTTCCAAAAAAATTCATTGTACAAAAAATCAAGTATTATATTATTAAAATAGAACATGGAATGATAAGCTATAAATTAATTTTAATAAAAACATGGTAAATTTTTTCCTTTTTCCACAGTTCAAAAGAATATCATGTATAGCAATTTAACATAATATTTTATATATCAAATTCCACAAGAAATAAAAAGAATATCAAGGTTAACTCGAAATCCATGCAGTACTATATATAATAATATGAACCACAACACTAAATAATATTAACGATCTATGACAAATACTACTCATTCTCCAATAATAATGTGCAAAAAAATTCATAGGACATGGGCGTAGGAAGATGTGGAATAAACCTTGAGAAAAGTCCTCAAATTGTTCTATTAATCCCGTAGAACAACATAATAATAAAATACAATAATGAACCAAGAAGATTGACATTTATAATTACAAAGAAATGGATAATGACTTCTAGTTAACCTTTCACATAACCACCAATGGTAACCCATGTGCTCAATTTCCTAAACCAATTTCAATTCTTCCAAAACCATTCAAAAAACATTTCACATCAATTTATCAAAACTCAGAAGAAACCCATTTCTTTTTTAAAACCCATTAAAACACAAAAAACAATCATTTTTATTTAATAAATTTTATTATAATGATAAATATCCAGGTTTATTATCATATGAGAGATACAGAACCACGTACCTCAAAGCTCAGGTCGCACATGTCTGTAACAAAACCCACCAACTATGTAATCCAACACCATAACCGAAGTCCCTTGAAGAACAACACCCACCACAAAATGACTAATGATGTAAAATGAATTTAGATGTATATCTCAAAATGTATACAATGAAACCAATAATTAATATCAATTCTAGATCAACAGATCTAACAACACAAAGCTATTGTGATATAACGATCAACCACAATGAATAACCATAATGAACACTTACTCGAAGAGATGTACTACTAACAAAATTAAGATCCCAAGTTGATCATATCAATTTGGAAGGATTGGAACCCATTAATATTTCTTATAGAGTGTTCTAATTTGAGATTCAATAGTTTTGGAAAGAATATACTTAGAAAATCATCCAAACACATGCCTTAAAGTTGGTTGTGGGCTAGGACATGATGTACAACTCAGTTACACGATGTGTTGACCATGGGGGATAATTTGTTCTAGAAAAATGCACCACCTTTCGTCAGAAACTAACATTTAATCCTTGAATGATATGTAAAATAGGTACATGGATTTCACTTTCTCTTAGTGTGATTTCCCCATTCACACTATGTGACCATCAACCAGTACACCATGTGTTCCTTAGGTACATGATGTGTTCCTCAGGTACAAAAATTGTTCCTTAGGTACAGGATGTGTTCCTCATGTACCAGATATGTTCCCTTGGTACACAATGTTTTCCTTTGGTACACAAAAATTACATTCTCTATAGCCTCCAAAAAACCCATAGTATCATTCCAATGAATTTGGAACAAAAATGGAACTTAGAAAAAGGCAAACCCTACCCGATCAAGGTAGTGGGATGTTAAAAAATCCCCATCTTAAAGAATTTAAAACATAGATATTACATGTGGAAGATGTAACTCCAGGAAAAAGATGAGGCCACTACTCCCTCATCAATAACTCTTGTTCCCATGTCTCATGATTATCTAATCCTTTCTTTCATAGAAAACTGACCATCAAAATTGATTTTTATTGTAAGACTTTAATTATGGAGTTAATGATATCAACTGTATTCTAAAAAATAGAAGCATACAACTCTATCACAATTTTATCCCAACTCAAAACATTATGAGGAACATGGTAATACTTCTAGAGATGATATATGTAGAAAACATCATGGATTCCAATTAACAAAAACAAAAAATAAAACTGATAAGAAAATTGACCAAGTTGATCTGTGATTTAAAATGGTCCTACATATCTCAAAGCTAACATACCTTACTTTCATAACTAACAGTTAACCAAATAAAAAGAAATATTCAAGAAAACCCAATCAAAAATTGAAAAATCAAATCCATAATGATAATAATCTGCATATTATTAAATTTGACTATGGGCAATAACTATACATTTTCACACAACATGAATATTTTTCTATGACTCCGGAACAAAACATAGTTCTTTCAAATATTCTTCTCCGACCTATTCCAAAAAAGGGATAATCTTCATGAGTGACCATAAAAACAATTGAAACGGTACATTCTTATCAATGACTGATAATTATAGTTATATGAAAACTCAACCAGTCCCAGATGGCTAGCCCATTATCTTGAGATATCCAAACACATGCACGAAACATATATGAATTACATGCTCTGTCTGATTGTCCATCTATGGATTTTTGGCTACTCATAACTTGATATGAGTTTTTATTTCATATTCATTACATCTACATAACCTAGAGGTGATCCTAGGATCCCAATATGGAACAATGATATAAGGACTCTCGTGTAACCTCAAAATATCATTCACATAAAGATTAACTAGATCATTACCATTCGTGGAATCCATTTATTCAACTGAAATGAGAACACTTCGTCAAATTATCAACAACCACACATATATCATTTTCCCTCATGCTGTATGTTGAGAAACAACCAAAAATCCATAGATTCCACTCGACTTTCATTACTAGATCTAAAATAATTTGACAAAAACCATAAGGAATCATGTTCTTTTTCTTTTTCCATTGGAAGGTGTAACAGAGGGAAAAATAATCTACAATTCATGATTCATTCCCAGTAACCTAATTCTTCTTATCATGTCATAATACATCTCATAACACCAGGATGAATGGACCATGAAGAGTTATAACAATTTAAAAAACATAACATCACATAGGGGTGCACATAAATACATTTTTCCTTGAGTAAAGTATTCCTTTTGAAGAAAGTGAGCATCCACAACAGGTCTCCCCCCCATAATGTATTTATAGAGTTTGTTGAAACACACACTCATGATGACGACAAAGAATAATAGACTCCAGGAGAGTTGATGAAAATTGAGAACTAGTCAAAACCACACCTAAAACATCTTCCTAATCATCCACGTGAAACTGAGTGAAAACCCCATAAGATTACACTACTCCTTCAATTCCAAAATAGTCTGTGATAGTACCTTCCTTCGAAGAGAATATAAAATAGTATTTCCTTTCCCCCTGGTGTTGTAGATGTCGAATTCATACTGTTCAAATGTATTATATCCATCGTCCCTATTTGAGATTCATGTCATTCTTATAAAAAATATTTCTCAGAAACTTATGTTCAGTGAAGACTGTTAACTTCCCCCCAAAGAGATTTTGATGTCAACATTTTATAGCGATCATGAAAATATAATGATCTATATCTTGAGTGGGGTAGTTCTTCTCGTGTGGTTAGAGATGACAACATCTGTATGCTACAACATGATAATAAATCATTAGAATGAATCGCTAACCTCACCAGATGCATCGAAAAACTCAATGTACACCTTACCAAGCACTAAATATGTCAAAATAAGATATGTTGTTAGTAGTTGTTTCAGTTCATCAAAACATGTCTTACACATTTCACTCCTTCTGAATTTTACCATTTTTTATGTATGAGAAGTTAATTGTAACACTAGATTTGAGATATTGTTAATGAACCATTGGTAGTGTCCTATAAGTCCCAATAAGCTTCAATTTTCAAATACATTCTATGGGTCCCTCTAAGACATACATGCCATTACCATTTTTGGATCAACTGAGAATACATGCTCAAAAATCGTGTGCCCTATAATCATCCCTTATTGAATCTAGAAACATTATTTCAAAATAAATCTATATAGATGGTACTTTCATGGAATTAAGAAAACAAAAAATCAAATGGTGCTCTTACTCAGACTGATAATTTGAGTAAAACATAATATCAACCACAATTTTTAAATCATATGGTTGGAGATGTTGATGGAATAGTAGAATCATCATATCCATAAACCTTGTAGGATCTTTAGTGTGACAAAAATGCATCACATGATATTCAAATTAACCATACCTGCTCAAGAAATCTATCTTTGGTATAGAAGACAATTGAACTCTGAGTTGATGAATACCAGACCAAAGATCATTCCTCAAGAACCTTTGTTCTCCCATCAATAGATCAAACAAATCATCCACATGTGTATAAGGGTACTTGTTATCTTTTACCCGGTTTATCTTCTGATAGTTAACAAATTACTAAAGTGAACCATCCAATTTCTTGGCAAAGTGCATTGGGGATGCCCTAGGTGAGACACTATACTGAAAGAACCCTTTCTCAAATCGACCTTCAAAATGAATGTTGATTTCTTTCAAATCTTCTAGTGTCGCGATATAGGATGGAATCGATATCGGTAGTGTACCGGGAACATGGTCAATAATAAACTCTACCTCTCTCTCTATAAGGGATGTCAATAAAATCATTATGTAAAACTGCAGGGAATTAATGATCAATAACCAGAATACCATCAATTGAACAAATATCATTAGGCTCAAATGCAACATCAACCATGAAACTCTGGAGATATGAGTTAGAAGGTACTATACGGGAAATACTAGGGTCCCAATCTCCCAAAAACACATAATCACCATCGTTGGAGTCATAAAATGAATATTTTTTATGATAATAACCAACGTCATCTTATTGAGCAACAATCAAATCTATATCGACGATGACATAAAAATAATCTAGATCAGGAAAAAAATATCCCAAAACAAATCCACATCATCTATCATCAATGAACAATAAGAAAACTGATACCCTAGCCCTTTTCTCTTTCCTAGAGGTGTCTCTAACTACATTTTAAATGGGCATATATTCTGTTGGATGTTTTAGAGCATCAATAAGGAGTGTGGATATGAATTAGATTCTGGAACCAATATCAAACAAGAAATTTCTACTGAATATGTAATATGGATCGTACCTCTCACTGTTGTTGGACCTGCATCAACATCTAGTAGACAATCATATACTATGTTTAAATGCATCACTCATTAGGCATGTGTCTGTAGCTCTATAGTATTTGAATTTTCAAACTACACAGTAGTTGTATTTGGAGTTGACCAACCTTATACATAAATAAGTGTATTCATATCCTAAAAAATCATTTTATATGACCAATATTTACATAGCTATTGAATGTATTAGAGGTTGTAGTTCAAGAAAGTTCATTGTTTCCTCCCTTTATGAACTGATAGAATGTAAGATTCACCCTTCCAGCTGCAACAAATGGTGCAGAGGATGAACACTTCTAATATCCTCCTCTACAATGTCTTCCATGGTCCGACACCTTCTTTTTCATACCATGCTTGCCACTGATGATTTCACCAGTTGGAAGAGAAAAGTCAGTAATTCCAAAAATGTTTTCCATGTTCATTTATGTAATAATTACTATGTATAACGTCTTTTCATATGTAGATACCGTCAACATAAAGACCTTTCAGATGATATTTGATTGCAAAACCAATAGGTACTTTTTTCCATCATCTGGTCATTCAGACAGAATTTTGTATCAGAAACATCCTATTGATACCATGAAATATTTTACATTATATCGCGATATTGATAATACTTTTGTTTTTTGTTTTTTATTTGAAATTCATTCCATCCCATATACAAAATCTTTTAAATAATAATCATCTTCTTTTTAAATATAAAATTTGTTAAACATGTAGTAGGTTTAGATAACATGGTTCAAAAAGTACCACCTACATTCATATTTAGGTACTATGAATTTTTGATTCCTAATAAGATGAAAATGACTTTTATTACTATTATTGGGTACTATAATTAGTTCAATAGAAAATATAACATTCCTATAACGAATATTTCTATCATTACATGAGACAAATAATCTAATCATTAATGAATTATTAAATAAAAAATATAGTTCTGTATACTCTCTAGAGTATACAATATTATCATATATTATCATGTCAAAATCATGCGAAATTTTGTAAAAATATGAAGTCATTTAATTTATAACTTTTAATGTTTACAAAAAAAATACATTATTAGGGAAGATTGTAAAATACGTAATATTTTTCTCAGGGATTCTATTACATAGAATAATTATAAGATTATGGACATATATTTTAGCCTCGAATCTTCATGAATTATTTTTTTGGAAGATAATTATATGGAAATGATCAATGACACTTTACCAAAATAATCTGTTTCTATGTTGTATGTTTTTTATGATACCAAAATTACTATAAATATGATATTTGGTGATTTTGTTTGAAGAATAATAAAATTTACAGTAGAATAAAAAATGATTATAAACATTAATGATAAAATATATATATTCATATAATTATACTAAAATATCATTATACTTTAAAGGAAATACTACAATACTAGGAAATTATTTGCTAAAATTAGGGGAACATTTGAAAACAGTCAAAATGTTTTTTAATATCATAATTTTGAAAGAGATTAACAAAAAATATTAAAAAGATTGGATTGATATAAATGAAATAACTATATATTAAATAATATATTCTTCATATGTAATAATTATTTACAATTATGAACAAATATTATTGATGTTGAGGGAATTGATATTGATTCTAATTGGTCACCAAAAAATATGAAAGAAGGGATTGTAGACTCTATGTACACTAGGGATTTTTAATGATTAGTGTAAATTTGATAGATCATTGAATAATTGTTATTATATAAATTGCTACTAAAAAATTAAAATATTTTATTCATATATAATTTCAAATTAAAAATGGTTAATTGATAAAATAATTGAATGATTATCTAAATAATACATAATATATAATTTTTTATTTTCATTATAATATGAATTACATTTGACTAATTGAAATTGAGTTCCTAAAATGTGTATATAAATGAATTATTTTGGTATAGAATGTGATGATATGTATAAGAAGATTTAAAATATATATATGAAATATCATGGCCTGCCCCAACAAAGAAACCACACTTACATATGATGTGAATATGAGATTGACCCCCTAATCATATAACAAATTGGACTTGGGTTGGTGATTGAAACACTAGGTATAAAACCTAAAAATTATAGGCATTATTTTCATATATCTTAATATAACATAATGGGTCACTAAATAAATCATTCTTATATATAAAAATATAACCACAAAAATCCCATTATGCATGAATATGAAATATATATGGAAAATCCAAAATTATAAACAAAATAAACCTCATAGGATGAAACTCCATAGAAAAAAATATTTGTGATAAATATATATATCATGGTTGTAAAGAATAAAAAATTATCAGTGGATATTCTCCCTTATCATATTTATTTCATATAAAATAAATCAAAAAAAACTCACATATAGACAATAATAAAAACATTATAAATTTTAAATTAACCAAATAAGAAGTATTTATTGATGATAAGGAATCAATACTGATGTAACAGAAACATGAACATAGTAATTATAATATGACACTTATGAATAGTAAACCTACCAAATGAATTTTGTCCTCACACGTGAATGCTGACAATAAAATTTCCATATTATAAATTAAATAATTTTATAATTATATCAGAGTCTATGTAAATACATTATTTTCAAAAATTTAATTAAATTTTTTCAATCTTGTATGTCATAAATATTTAATTACAGATTTATAATTAATTTAGTAATTTAATAGAAATTTTATTTTTTAAAAATTTATTTGTTGATTAATATTTTTTATGTTCCCTTATTTTAAGATATTTTTAGGATTCCTTATGTAATTATACCGTGTGTTATAAAATAAGTTATAATTTTTGAATATCTATTTTCCATTTAAATAATAATTTTAGTGCTAAAAATAAATTACTCATATATAAAAAATTATTCTCATAAAATGGTGTTCAATTTTTATGGCTACACATTAAATTTTTTTAGGGTTAATATTTTCTAGATTTTTGAAAAATACATGAATTTTGTTTTTGAATAATAAAATAAGATTTTTTAGAAAAAAAAGATAAATATATGAGTTATTGAGGTGTAGATAATGTATGGTTGATGTAATAAAAAATATAGAAATATATATTAATATTTTAATATAATTACTAATTATTTAAAAAAAAATCATATTCTAGAACCAAAATAAGAAACTAATAAATACAATAAGGAGAAAACACGGCCCTCCTACACTATAAATAAAAACCCTCACCCCCTCTTCTCCTATGACCTCTCAAACATTAATCCTAAGAAAATTATTCCAATTACACTTCCCTATCTTCCTCATTACATCTAGGATCTCATGGTACCATCAAAAGTCCAAATCAATTTATTTAAAGGGGATAACGAGCATGAGAAATTCTTGGGGTAATTTTTTATCTCTTTTATTTTAATTTATTTTTATGTTAATTTCAATTATTATTCAATCCTCACCACCCCTAATAAAATTGTAATGATAAATATTTTACAATAAAAATACTATAATTATATCATGATAATATAATATTCATCATTAAATTGTTCATTATATCTCTTTTGTTAAAAATATTAAATTTTCTCTGGTGATATACCATTTTAGCAACATTGTAAGTGATAGGAATTCATTTTCCATTAATTCCATCATGGATATTAATAAAACCATTATAATGCTTGGAAAATATTTTAAAATATAGGTTATAATAATATTTATGTTTTGAAGTAACATATATACATAATACTAAGTGATAATATAAAATGAGTTTGTTGTGATAAGAAATACACAAAAATTAACCTATAAAGATCATAATTATATTTTATCAAATTATTCTTCCCAATATCATATAAAAACAATTAATTTTATTTACAAACCTTTAATATCTATAATAACATATAATAACAATTATGGGTATTTATCCGTAGTTTTACAAGAACTTCCATTAAGTGTACCAGCAAACCAATAATGAAAACAATGAAGACATATGTTCTCGAACAATGAAATAAATCACGATAAATCATCAAAAAGGACATAAATGATCATAATATAACCATGATATTTCAAATTCTTGTATAAATGATCTTTATTTGTTTAATAATTAATCTAATGTGGTTATATATGATATTAAAGTAAAGAAATCATTTAAACATATGGTAATGTGAATTGTTGAACCCATCTATCATCCTTTGGGTTTTCCCTCAATCACCCAATTTTAATTATAGATATTACATAAAATATCATTTATCTTTCATTATCAAAACATTTATGGGTCATAAATATTTTCTACCTGAGTATATGGAAAACGCATTGTTTCCAAAAAAATGATTTTTTAATAAAACCCAACTTTTACATTATGATATTGTTTCTTCTTCACTCAGGGTTGATGATTATTATATCAAGTATGTTATTCCCACATTAATTTGGTAATTGAATGTTTTTGAACTTATTCTTTATGAAATGAAGACCATTCTATTCCATGGGTTATTTTTTGTCTAATATTGATATATATTCTTTGTTGAATGCATAAGAAGGAAAATGTTATGATTTTATCGATGCAATCAAAATTATATAGCACAATGTAAATTTTATATTGTTACGGTTGTTCCCATAATTATACAGTCTTTTAATTAATTATTTAATTTTGTATATATATTGTGAAAAGAAAAAAAAACATCAACATGATAATATAAATTTTCAAAAATATGAATGATATTTTACCTCTAAGACATGATGTTTTATTTGTTTAATTTCCATATTCAAGGATTTTATCTGATAAATATTCTCATAATTATGATGATGATGATTTGATTATACTAACCGTATTTTATATTGTTTAATATTATTATCTATTTTATTAGTTGGATTTCATCTCACCCATTTCATTGATTTATATCCTCAGGTGATGACTTCTACTATGGATAATTGAATAGGCAATAAGAAGCTAGAAAATAAGGAATTAAAAAAATGTTTATGTTTAATTTTGTAATTGTCATGAATGGTGTGAATAATTTGAATATACTAAACCATTAGATTACTTTCATGTGATGGTATAATGTTTTTATCACTAGAATGTTTTAATAGTAAAGTAAAAAATGGTTTGTTTAGTTCATTTCATAGCCTATATTAGTTAATTTTGCGAATTAGGATTAAATATACATAGTAGTAACCCATTGTTTGAGACTAAGTATTTGTAAGCACAAAAATAATAATTTATATAAATAGGGATTTCATAACATATAATTATAGAGTTATATTCATAGTGTGGTAAATAAAAGTGTACTTTTTGACTTATGTTTTGTTCTAACCATTTATTTTTTTGAAAATTGTTGGAATCATGAGTTACTAGGAGAGAAACCCATACGAGGGACAATGCAGTGATTTCCCAAATGACATCCCCAATGCATTGGGAGGTGGAATTCCAAATTCCAGAGTGATTAATACCCACCATTCTCAACATATTAACAATAACCTGAAACATTCGGAACATCTTCCTTCATCTAATAGGGAGAAACTTACTGTTGATTTTTTAATACAGTAGTGACCACCGAAATATAGTTGATCCTTGGATCCACTAATCACATAATAGTGTGTCAACTCAATTGAGATGATATTTTTATTATCTCACTATTCTAATAAAGAATAGTAAATCTATCTGTTTACTGTCTAGATTGATAGGCTTATCAGTTGTTGTATTTTACTAAGAAAGGTGTGGCGATTGAAGAAATTGAATAGATTTAGTGAGAATACATTAAGATTATGTTTCTTAACATGTACATCCTACAATATCATTGAATATATATATATATGGAATTAATATAGGTGAATAAAAATAAATGATAATATTTTCAACCAAATATCCAACATATGATTATGGATGGAAAAACAGATGACCTTGAGTTACGAAATAATGTGAATGTAGTGAAGTAAGGAAAACAAAAAGTGCTTCGTATCAATGATGGTTGTGTGATTCAGTTTATAACGATGCTATATGTGCCTTCAAAACCTAGTATAATGAATTTACTATTGGACAATGCACATATCTTGACTTACTCTATCCATCCATTGAGTACAAAGATATATTGTGGTCTATAAGAACACTTCTTATGGTACACCATGAATAAACAGACGTTGGAATATACCTAAAGGAGCTTGATATGTTAGAATGTTAAAATTTAGTCTCATTGGTCCAAAATAATGATGAAACCATTGCCTATACACTTATGGAAATGGGATAATGTCAATACAGACAATGTTCTTGGTCTATTTAAAAAATCTAAATAAAATAATGAAATATGAGTTATGGGGGACTGACTCAACTTTAATTTCCACTTTCTCACTATTCAATAAGACATAATTTTTTAAAAACATGATAAGATATATGTGGAGGTTTTATATAGTCATAATGGGGTTACACTCTATATTTTCCCTTATTGAGATCCCGAGTTCACATCGATATTCTAGGGAACTCTTTCATATTCGTGGATTACCGAATTAAATTTCATCATGACCTATCACCACTAAACTATTGGAATATCTGAAATTACTCTTTATACACTTGAAGAAATTCTAAGAGCATGTTAATTAGAATTAAAAGGTGGATGTGATCATCCTCTCCAATTTGTTTAGTTGTTATACACTAATAGCATCTACGCGAGTATTCAGATGGCTCCATATTAGCCTTTGTAAAGAATGTGATTTAGAATTCCAACATGTTAGGATGATGTTAGAAAATGAATGATAATACCCCATGTATTATTCAAGAGAACACAAAGAATATTCAAGTCATCAAGAAACATATTAAGGCTACTTGGAGTTGGAAGTGAAGCTATGCTAGTAACCATTGAAGGGAATTAGATTTTGATGTTAGTGATAAAGTCATCCATTGAATATCACCAAGGACGAGAGTAATGAATTTTTGAATTAAAGGGAATCCATTAACAATGTACATTGGCCCCTTTGTAATCCTTGATCTCATAGGATTCATGGCCTATCATCATGAACATCCACTAAATGTGCCACAACATTATTATGAGTTCCATGTATCAATCCTGAGTAAGTATATACCAGATCCCTTACATGTATTTCACTCAATGTTAGTACAGCTTGAAGATGATCTCCCTTATTATGATTATCTAGTAACAATTATTTTCTTGAGATATAAGAATCTATCAAAAAAGAAAACCCACCTTGTAAATGTGTTGTGAAGAAAGCTTAATTGTGAAGAATTCACATTAGAACTGGAGGATGTGATGAAGGATTGGAAACCTGACAAATATATGTTAAACAAAATTTCAGGGGTGATGTTTTGAAATGGGGGAGGAATATAACAACCCAAATATTTATCAATGTTATTTCTCCCCTCTTATAATAATTTCATATAGTGTAAACTACATAAACATACATATTGTTTCTAATATATGCATTATAAATAAAGAATAAATGAATTATGAATTATTTCTAAATGTTAAGGAACCAATTATAATGAAATATAATCATGACATTAGGAATAGGTATATGGAAAATATTAATAGTAAACTCGAAATATTAACAGTCATCAAACACATGAAAGTATAGAAAAATTAGGCATCTTATAAAATAAATAATTGTATAATTATATCATAGTCTAGATATATAAATGTTTTGAAAATTATTAAGTTTTTCCATTTTTGTATGTAAAAAATATTTAATTACCATTCTATGTTTAATTTATTAATTAAAAATAATTTTACATTGCATAATTTTATGTATACATTATTATTTTCATGTCTTATAGTTTTAAGATATTTTTAAGATACCTTAATAATATTTCCAAAGTGTAGTAAAATCAATTATACATTGAAAATTAGAATTTTCAATATAAATGAAGAGTTCAATTAAAAAATAAATTTCACATATTAGGAAATTATTCCCATAAAATAGATTTCATTTCTTAAATATACAAATTCAGGAAAATTTAGAGCCAATTTTTGGGATTTGGAAAATATAACATAATTTTTGATTAAGGAAAAATTAAAAATAATTTAGAATAAAATCTAAATACATCAATTATAGTGTCAATGAAGATGTAATGCTGATATAAGCCAAAAATTTCGAACCATAATTCATTATTTTAATATATTTAGAGATAATTCTAAAAATATTCCCATTCATGAGTGTACATAATAAAATATTTAATATAATATTTAGAAAACACACCTCTCCTCCAATATAAATACCACCCCACACCGCTCTTCTTCTTACACATATCAACAACTGAGATATGCACCAAATATTAAGAATTATAATCAATTGCCTCTTACCCTATCCTGGTGCACATGGTCTTAGAAAAATACCATTAAAATTCCCTATGGAGATTCTCGAGGTAATGAAACAATTGACGTAAATTCCTCTCTTTTATTTGAATTTTTGTCATGTTCATTTATATTTATATTCACTCCTCGGTTACACTCATCAATTTATCATAATCAGTGAAATAAAGTACATATACTATTATTATATCTTTTTAATGGAATATCCAACATTAAACTCATCCCTCACTCTTTTTTATTAAAAAATTTAAATCACTGATCGTGATGTGTCAATTTATTTTCATCGTGGGCAATAAACATTCATTTTTCATTAATGGATTCAAGGATGTTAATAAAAAATATAATGTTTTCAAAATATTTTTAAAAATATTGTAAAACTATATTTATGTTATTTAACTTACATATATTCCTGATACAAAATTATAAAACAAAATGAGTTCATTGTGATTGAAAAAACACCAAAATTAACCTCAAACAATCATCATTAACATTAATCTATTGATTTATCCTCATACCATATACACAAATTCTTTTAGATCATATAAATATATAGTAGATAATTAATAACATATAATTAAATTATTTTATATTTATTTACATTTTACATCAACTTTTATTCATGTATACAAGCAAGCCAGTAATGAAAAGGCTAAAAGCGGTACTCCCAAAGAAAGAAAGTATACTCTCTAACTCATTGGTAATCCATAAATGAACGTAATAAAAAATAATGAATAAAAATATTTTATAAAATATACTTTATTTATTAATAAATTAATTTATGGTGATTATATATTATATTAATGTGAATAATTTATTCATACATAACAATAGGGGGGATTCTTGAACCCAACATTCATCCATTCGGTTTTCCATATTTTACCACATTATTTGTAGGATATCCCTTTAAATAATATTTATTTTTCATTATATTAAATTTAATTAGATATATATGTTTTCTACATGAGTTTATTACAAACAAAATATTTTCTAAAAGAACATTTATTTCCATATAACAAACCTTTTAATTGTCGAAATTGATTCTTTTTCACAGAAGGATGACATTTATTAAATCAATTATGTTATTACGTATTTCATTTGGGAACCCAAATATTATTAATGTTTGATTTATGAAATTAATAAAATTCATTTCCAAAGGTTGGTTTATTTCCAATATTCTAATAATTTCTTTGTGGCGTGCATGATAATGTAAATGTTAGGATGTGATTGGTGAACTCAGATTTATATTACACTATTAAAATGTTATGATGTAATGGGTATCCAATGAATTTTACATAAAACCAATTCATTGGAAAATGTGATGTTTCATGTGATAAAATTGAAATATACAATAATAGGATGCACTCTTTGTTCACATATATGTGTGGTACTTTACCACTAATTCAAGATGCTTCATTATTATGAAATTCAATATTCCATGCATTTATTTGATACTTCCTCTCATTATTATGATGACAATGTTATGAATATTCCCTTAATCATGTATTGTTTCATTCTATTATTTATCCTATTATGGGGTTTTTAGCTTACACCACTCATTGATGTATATACTCATGAGACTACTTCAAAATAGGATAATTGAAGGGCCGATAAGAATCTAGAGAAGGAGGAATTAAATAAATGTTGATGTTTTATTTGGAAAATGTTATGTGTGGTACTAATGGTCCCAATATACTAAACCTTTCAATCAAGTTCTATATGATTGTTTTATGTTTTATATTTTCAAAATAAAGTATCAATAATGTATAAAAAATGTAGGTTCTCTATAATTGTTAATGCACTCAGTTTAGAAACCTAGAAAATAGTTTATATATATATTGGGGGGATCATAACATAAAAAATATATAGAATTATACAGAATACCTATCAATAAAATGAATAATAATAATACTTATTATTTAGTGAAAAATATAATTAATATGAACCTTTCAAGTCAACTATCACCTAGCCTTACAATGGATCAATCACTATATGTCAAATCAAATTGTAATTGTGATGGTCCAGACTCAAAATATCATATCCATTTACATATACCCATAAATTACATATTATAATTGATTCAAATTATTTATTATTGGGAATATATTTCATATTAAAAAATGTAAGTAATCAAACTATTAATAAATAATTTCCAAAGACCCTTTCTGTTTAATTCTTTACTAATTTTAGTGAAATATTAAACTAATAAACCCAATGGGATTAAATGAGGAGATATATTTTAATGTTTTTATTTTGGTTTATGGTATGATTTCCTGATAATAATGAGATAATAAATTATAAGGGGATATTAAAACCATTAGCCACACTAGAATGGAAATTGGAAAACACGAACTTTTTTTTTTCAACGGGCTACACAAAAAAAATCTAAATGGAATAATTCTATAAGGGTTATAATTTATTTCTTAATGAAATATACCTCATTTATCACATTAAAGAAGATATATATCTTCACTATCATTTAATAATATTAATTAATAAATATTTAATTTTATAAAGGATTACAACATCCTATTATAACTATTTCACATCTAATGTTCACTTTAATATTCTGGAATTTATATTATCAATTTCTTAAAATAGATATGATTTTCAGCACATTGTTTTATACTAAAATATATTTTCATTCATATAGAATAGTTCAATCAAATGATTATACAGTGAGACCTTTTTTACTAGATTTCAAAGGTTGTTGGTATCAACACATTCCTTAGATTGGTTTTTCATACTTCAATAACGTTCACAAGAGAAATCAAATGGATCTTTATGAATACTAATATATAATGAATTATAGAACTATAATATACTAGGATGCATTTTTAGATATAAATCTAATGAAACATGAGAAAGAAGATTTAATATAAAACATAGTTAGATCAATTTTATGAACACATAAGGTAAACCAAAATTCAATTGAAAAGATATGGTAAATATCATCATTATAATCTAGAATTTAAAGTTGATGATAATGATTTTTTTATGAATTTATCCATGAATTAATGTAATAAATTTGGATATAATTACATATCTAATAATTTATATTCATTTAACATAGAGTTAATTACATGAGAACACGAACATTAACATAAAGAGAAACTGGTGGAGATTCTGGATCACAGAGAGAATGTGTAATGAATCGTGACCACTCAACTAGTCAATGATTGGGGTGAACCCACCAATTTATGGATGCTTCCAAAGAATATAAGGATATGATGAGTTATAAGTATAAAAAATTATATTAAAATTTGGAATTCTGGAGGAGAAATTAATTTTTATATGCGGTAGAATATTACTCCCAAATGTATAATGAATATTCTTTTTCATGTAAATTAATTTTTGTTGATAGTCAACGTTAAAAAAAATACCACGTCTGATAGAACAAAAATATTCTGTAAATATTATTATTTGAACAAGATAATTATAACCAATAAATTTTAAATTATTTAGTAAATATTCAAAAAAAAATTAAAATTATTTTTATTTGTTTTAAATATTCAAATCATATTTAAAAATAATTACATAATATTTAATAATGTCATTAAATGTTTAAAGTATAATATTTTCCAAAAAAAATGTTTTAATTCCTTTTGTAAAAAAATAATAATGTAATTGTTTATAGTTATAGATATTTTGTTATAAAAATAAATTTTATTTTTAAAATTTAAATTAAGAAATTATGTTCGAGAGAATTTTTGTGAATATTTTAAAATAATAAATTTTTGAAAAAATTGATAAAAGAAAAATGATATTAATTGAAAACAACCCTTTATTTTAAAGAATTTACATGTTCCAGATTATTTTATGATGAATTTGAAAATTAAATTCATTCCATTAGATATCTTATACTATAATATATTTTATAAGAATCAATTTCATATGGAATTTTGTTATCACCATATTATATTTTTATGAACATTTTCTCATTCAAAATCCATTTTTTCCTTGACAATATAGGTTTTTTGTAAAGTAAAATCATCCAAATTAGTGAATGGAAACTGGAAAAAAGTATCCCATTATTGAAATTATGATAATTAATATTATATAATATGATGAATATTATGTTTTTCAAAAAAATTTAAAAAATAGTAAAAATTAATTGTGTAGTTAAAGATTAAAATGGTTAATTATGGGATCAAGATATAAATTTATGGTTATTTTACCCAATATGTATTGAATAAATTCTATTTATGAACAAATTTTAAAGAAACAATATCTTATGTTGTAATATATGGTCATTTGGAATTTCAATATCTATTGGGAATACTTTAAATAATATTCATATAGTTTCTATGTCGGTGTTTTCCACTATAAAAAAAAGACCCACTCATCTCCCCACATATTAAAAAATAAAAATCCATTTGTTTACAAAAAATCCATAGAAATATGTTATTTATTTATATCCTCAAATATTTATGGGTTTATTTTTATTTTTATGTATTCTTAATAAGGTTGTTTGAATAAACAAAATGAGATTCAGTAATGAAGTGATCAAATTCAGAACACTACATTTTTATTTTATTTCATCTTCCAACTCGATGAAATTTTGATAAATTTTTTTTATAATAAAATAATATTCTCTAATACAATAATATGTAATAATTTTAAAATAATATAATCTATGTATCTTCTTTTCCATCAAATGGGAAATAAATCCCATGATCATATATAAGGCGGAAAACCGCCTTGGGTACTATATAATTTGTTTCCCATCACTGTCACTATGAAATTGATTTAATGATTGATTTAATATATATATATATATATATATATATTATTATATTCCCATCCTTTTTATATTTCAATAATAAAAATATCACATATTCTTTCTTACTTTCCCTTATGTGGGAATATGGTAACTTTACTTATGGTACTATAGACTACCGCCTCACGATGCGATGTGATTCATTCTTCCCATAAAATTTACATGGAATATAAATAGGTTATATAATTAATATATGTTATTTTAAAATATGAAATAATAATGAAATTTTATTGGTAATAAATTATTTACATTCCATTAATTCCATATGATGATAAAATGGAAACATCTTTCTGTGTAAGTATGACATACATTGTCCATGAATGGTGAAATATATTTTCTATATTTTTCTTTTATGGATTACTATAAATAACTATATAATTAATATGTATGATACATTTATCATGTATAAAACATGGGATATTAGTTTAGTTGATAAAATAAAAAAATACCAAACTAAACCACATATGAAGAAAACAAATAATTTTTTAAATTGAGAATGATTTTAACATGGAAATATTAATAAACAAGTAACAAATGGTCATAAATCAATCATATATTATATTATATATATATTTATGGTTTTGTAATATATTTATATTAAACATATATTTACTATACAGGATTTTAGATTATATGAAATTGAATTTGAGGATTAAGGAAACAGGTTTATGGAGTGTCAATTTTTTTTGTTGACATAATTTATATTCAACACTTTTTTTATTTTTTTACTATATATACAGATCCTAGAAAATTATATATGATTAATATACTAATTTTTATTATATTTTTAGTATCAATTGATATGGTTAATTCATGATTTTAAAATTCTATATTTACCTAAGAGGTATTATATTTTTGACTCAAGTTTCATTGTTTGGTGGATATGTTATATTATGTACCAGTTTTAATTTATGTGTCATATATGCATAGAATTTGACAATTTTTTTGAATAATCACCTTAGTTTAATATTATAAAATGTCATATTTTTTTATATAGTCTAGAAAAATTTTATATATAACCAATTTGGTAACGAATTTTCATATCATATTTATATATGAAGGACACATGCCTAATATGATACTTGTTTTTTTTGGGTGGTCTAAAAATACTTCTAATGAATACATTTAAGGATTTAATATTTAGGGAATTATAGTATATCAATTTCAATTTATGTTTCTTTATTTTATGGCCTTGATATTCAAATATTTACATCGTGGATAATGTTTTATGTTACAGTCTCATTGTTAATCAATATTGTTTATAAATTTGTTTCTGATGTTGAATTTTTTTAATCTACCACTCATGAAACTCATTTATTTTATTAGTTTATAATTATTTTCTTACAATAAAATTATTATTAATTTCCATCTATTAATGGATTAAGGATACCAAAATATTAAATTTAAGAGAAATTGACATTATTTCTCTCTTCTTCCTAAAATATTTCTTCTTCCATGATGATGTTTTGTACAAATTCAATAAATAATGTTTGTAATATTATCAAGTGATTTTTAAAATTCATTATCATCCATTTTTTAAATATTATAAACAATATTATTATCAATTTATTAGTAGGATTCATTTTAATTCTTAAATAAAATGTCATAGAATAATTTATAACTTTGATGACAAACACAACATTTTCCACAATAAAGACCATTAATATATTTTAATCCTATGTTACATTAATTAAGGTATTTTTTTAATGAAAAACTTTTATAAAATATTTGAGATATTTTTATATTTTAAATATTTTTTTCAAACGAAGTGGATATTTTTTTATAGAATAGTTTATTTATCATTTCATGGAATTTCAACTCATCAAATTCCATAATAATTAGAGTTTCTTTGGTTTTAATAGTTAAATTATGCAATGGAAGCATGTTTATTTTTTCCATTGGAAGGTATATGATTATGATATTGATGAAAATGTCTTAATTAATTTCACTAATTTTCTATGGTTTATGATATGATGGTTTAATATCATTTTTATGAAACTGGTTACATTTAAAAGTTTATTCCATGAAAATAATATTATGATACCCTATTGTTTTCTTTTGTTATGATATTATGAATGTTTTATGATCTTTTCGAACAGAAATTTATATTCTATGTTATGAGTGGGACCTATATGTCCTTCTAATTTGTTAGATAAACTTTTATATCTCTTCTGAAAATCATTGAAACAAACAAGTATAAAGCATCTAACATGGAAACCAAGATTATGTGATTAACCCCCTTCAAGTAAATAGGTGATTATTGCTAATCCATTATCAAATGAGAAACACGTGTTAATTAATCAAATCTTGTGATTTTATTTTATCAGTTGTTAACCATGTTATATAAATTGTTATATATACTAATGATTATAAAACACCCATATAATATCAACCTATAGTTCTTGATTTATTTGTGATTATTTGTCTCTCTTATGGTCTATATATTTTGAAATGATAATGTTTTCTTTCACAGATAATGGTTACATACAATGATATATTAGGTAATAAATGATAAATAATTATTTATAATCTTGTACAATTATGTTTATCTTCTACATTAATATGATCATAGATGTTAATCCATTATGGGAATATTTACTCATCCTCTATGATCTCCCTTTCTAATTTTTCATTTCCCCATGTTATAATTTAAAGTATAAATATGTTATGTATATAATGGGTACTATATAATAAAATAACATTTAGAGATATTGAGGTTCTTTTATAAAATATAATGGTTGTATATATGATCTTCAAAAAACCAAAACATTGTATTTATTGTATATAATATATACTGTTCATGATTTACATCTAAATGATTAAATAGTAATGTATGAAAATTTTATGTAGTTTTAAAATAGGAAACACCTCACATACAACTGACATAATAAAAAAAATCAAAAAAACATTAGTTTATATAGGTGTTCTTCTTAATATTGCTTTGGTATATCGTCAAGGATGGAACAATCTTACATCATGACTATATATGAGTCCCCACATTTTGAATATTTCACATCATTTAATGTAGAGGATTGGCCAATCATATAAAATTTGAATAATCTTTAACCGATATCCTTTTCATTTAGATATTTCACCACATTCTCATCCATACCTCTCAAAATATCTTCCCATTATTAGAAACAATCCTTCCATAAAATTCTATATAACATATTTATAACATCATTCCCATTCCTTGTGATGGGATAAACATTAATGTAATAATCCAAGTGAAAATAAAAAATTTTATATTTTAAAAAATAACTATTTTATTAATGGAAAACATAGGTTAGTATATTTTAATTTGTGAAGACTATGAATCACTTAATATAGTGGTAATGTCTATAATAATTTTGAGAAACAATTCTCACCACGAACTTCAGAACATTACAGGTGTATTTATGTTTATAGGGATGTTACTTCTTAAACTAATATTATAGTAATTATATTTCCAGAATTAATTTACAGAATAAATTGGGACATGATTCATAAAATACAATTCAAAACATTGCTCTCTCCTCTAGTATCCATAAAATTGGATCACTAGACATCTTCTACATGAGGCAGATAAATAACATTTGTTGTAAGGTAAATTTTTTATATTTGAAAAAATATCTTGAAAATTTATATTGTAACATCATATAATCTGAACATAATATTGAAATAATCATTAAAAATTAAACTATAAACAACTTTTGGGGAATAAAATCATGTACCAATGTATGATAAAATATTAAGGATTAATTTATATCAACTATTATATATTAAATATTATTTTAAAAAACTAAATTATATAACACTTAACATATTGAAAAAATTTAGTAATAAATTTTTATGATTTTAATCCAAAAAATTATTGATTTATATGATTCAAAAAAATTTATTAGCCATGATTCTATGAAAAAATAATTTTATTTCTGCAATAACAAGTTATTTATTTTCATTAAAGGTAATTAGGAACTTATTTGTTTATATTTAGATGTCGATTCTATTTATATATATCATAAAAAATTAAATAATTCAGAACCATAAATATGGTAAGCAATTATGAGTTCATTTTTTCAATTAAACATAATACTTTAAAAAAGTTTCCACCTTCATCCTAATAGTTATATAATATTAAAAATGATAAAAATTTATTTTTTAATGGAATAAGTAATACTTTATAATAAAAATTAAAGATATAATTTAATTGTATTTCTTATAACATGTGTAAAAGTTTAATATAGTTAATTTCATTAGGTTGTAAATCAATTTTTTGTGTAATTGAACTATAATGTTGAAGAAATATCATTTTGTGATAGAATTTAAAAATTCCTTGTTATGAATTTGGTAAAGGAAGGAATCTATTATTTAAAAAAAAAATAAGTGCATTATTTGGATATTATTCTATTATAAAACAATAATATGTATGATACTATTATATCAACATCTTGAGAAAATGATTCGAGAATGTAGATCATGAGACACTATTCTAGAATATGCAGTATAGATGAAAATTATGATTCAATAGAAGAAAAATAAAAACAATAGAATGTGTTCATATAAATAAAACCATGTCACATATAAAAAAGTGGATTTTTGATGTCAAACTAAAAAATTTTATTGAGAATTACTCGGTTACATTAAAAATAATTTGGAAGAAATTAAAAACATTATTATTGAAAAGTGGTTAGAACATATATCATTAGTTTTTTTTAAAAATTCAACATTGATCCATGACTCTTGAGGACGTTTAATGAATGGATGTTGAGAAATAATGGTTTTTTATTAAATGTTTAGTCATCCATAATCTTGAGTTTTATTAGTCACCTTCCAAAAAATAACCACTCATGGTAAAATAATAATAATGAAAATAGAGTACTCATGAACTTTAGTAAATGGAATTAAGAGTGAAACAGAAATCACACAATCATTTTTGAACAAATTCATCTTATAATGAAGGATAATGTTGATGGAGATTATATAATGAAAAAATTAGTAGATTCCATTGACCAATACACTTATAATATTTCAAATCCTCGATACCAATTTTTTTAATTAGTTTTTGGGAGTTCTTATATATCATTCTAAAAAAAATTTCATTAAGGAAATCAAATCCGACATTAAGAAAAATTATAACAAATTATTTTTTTGATTCCTTAAAATTGAAGAAATATCATATAAGAACTATATCCATAAATAGAAAAGTGTAAATATTATTATAATAAGTAGTGTAATGAATGGACCTAGGTTACCCTGAACTGGAACCCAACCCAACCCATTAAATATCTTATGGGCATTCTCAATCAATAGGGGATTGCGATAATCACCGGGTCATTGAATGAAAAAATTGAGGGAATGATTTAGCCATACCTAAACATCCACATGGAATACATATATAGAGAAATAATGTTACCACAAAATCTAGTGTAATATAACGATCAACCACAATGAATAACCATAATGAACACTTACTCAAAGAGATGTACTGCAGTCAAAATTAAGATCCCAAGTTGATCATATAAATTTGGAAGGATTGTAACCCTTTAATATTTCTTAGAGAGTATTCTAATTTGAGATCCAATTGTTTTGGAAACAATATAGTAAGAAATGTATCCAAACACATGCCTCAAAGTTGGTTGCGGGATAGGGTATAATTTATAACTCAGTTACACGATGTGTTGACCATGGTGGATAATTTGTTCCATAAAAATGCACCACCATAGGTCAAAATCTAACATTTGATCCTTGAATGATGTGTAAAATAGGTACATGGAATTCACTTTCTCTCAGTGTGATTTCCCCATTCACATTATGTGTCCATCAACCAGTACACCATGTGTTCCGTAGGTATACGATGTATTCGTCAGATACACAAATTATTCCTTAGGTACACGATACGTTCCTCATGTACCAGATGTGTTCCCTTGGTACAAAAATTTTTCCTTAGGTAGAAAAAAGTACATTCTCTATAGCCTCCAAAAAATCCATAGTACCATTCCTATGAATTTGGAATAAAAATGGAAATTAGAAAAAGGGAAACCCTACCCGATCAAGGAAGTGGGATGTTAAAGAATCCTCATCTTAAAAAATTTAAATCCTAGAGATTCCATGTGGATGATTTAACTCCAGGAAAAAGATGAGGCCACTACTCCCTCATCAATAACTCATGTTCCCAAGTCTCATGATTATCTAATCCTTTTTTTCATAGAAAACTGACCATCAAAATTGATTTTTATTGTAAGACATTAATCGTGGAGTTAATGATCTCAACTGTATTCTCCAAAATAGAAGCCTCCAACTCTAACACAATTTTAACCCAACTGAAAACATGAGGAGGAACATGGTAATACTTCATGAGATGATATATGTGGAGAACATCATGGATTCCTATTAAGAAAAACAAAAAATAAAACTGATAAGAAACTTGTCCAAGTTGATCTGTGATTTAAAATGGTACAATATATCTCAATGCAAACATACCATAATTTCATAGCTAACAGTTATCCAAATTAAAAGAAATATTCAATAAAAGCCAATCACAAATTGAAAAATCAAATGCACAATGATAATTATCTTCATATTATCTAATTTGACTATGGGAAATAACTATACATTTTCACACAACCTTAACATTTTTCTATGACTCCTGAAATAAACATAGTTTTTTCAAATCTTCTTCTCCCGCCTATTACAAAAAAGGGGTTATCTTCATTAGTGACCATAAAAATAATTGAAAGGGTACATTCTTATCAATGACTGATAATTTTAGTTATAAGAAAACTCAACTAGTCCTAGATTTCTAGCCCATTATCTTGAGATATACAAACACATGCATGAAACATATATTAATTACACTCTCTATCTGATTGCCATCTATGGATTTTTTGCTACTAATAACTTGATATGAGTTTTCATTTCATATTAATTACATCTACATAACCTAGTGGTGAACCTAGTATCCTTATATGGAACAATGTTATAAGGACTCCCATGTAACCTCAAAATCACATTCACATAAACATTAACTAGATCTTTAACATTCGTGGAATCCATTATTCAACTGAAATGAGAACACTTCGTCAAATTATCAACAACCACACATATATCATTTTCCCTCATGGTGTATGTTTAGAAACAACCAAAAATACATAGATTCCTCCCTGATTTTCATTACTGGATCTAAAATAATTTGACAAAAACCATAAGGAATCATGTTCTTTTTCTTTTTCCATTGGAAGGTGTAACAGAGGGAAAAATAATCTACAATTCATGATTCATTCCCATTAACCTGATTTTTCTTATCATGTCATAATACATCACATAACACTTGGATGAATGGACTATGAAGAGTTATAACAATGAAAAAAACTGAACATCACATAGGGGTGCAGATGAATACATTCTTCCTTGAGTAACATTTTCCTTTTGAGGAAAGTGAGCATCCACAATAGGTCTCCCCACCATAATGTATATCTAGAGTATTTTGAAACACACCCTCATGATGACGACAATGAATAATAGATTCCAGGAGAGTTGATGAAAATTGATAACTAGTCAAAACCACACCTAAAGTATCTTAATAATCATCCACGTGAAACTGAGTGAAAACCCCATAAGATTACACTCCTCCTTCAATTCCAAAATAGTCTATGATAGTACCTTCCTTCGAAGAGAATATAAAATAGAATTTTATTTCCCCAAGGTGTTGTAGATGTCAAATTCATACATTTCAAATGTATTATATCCATCGTCCCTATCTGAGATTTATTTCAATCTTATAAAATATAATTCTCAAAAACATATGATCAGTGAAGACTGTTAACTTCCCCACAAAGAGATTGTGATGCGAACATTTTATAGCGATCATGACAACATAATGATCTAAATCTTGAGTGGGGTACTTCTTCTCGTGTGGTTAGAGATGACAATATCTTTATGCTACCACATGATAATAAATCATTAGCATGTATCCCTAACCTCACCAGATGCATCAAATAAACTAAATGTACACCTTACCATGCTCTAAAAAGATCAAAATAAGGGACGTTGTTAGTAGTTGTTTCAGTTTATCATAAAATGTCTTACACATTTCACCCCTTCTGGATTTTACCATTTTTTAGGTATAAGAAGTCAATTGTAACACTAGCTTTGATATTTCATTAATGAACCATTGGTAGTATCCTATATGTCCCAAGAAGCTTCAAATTTCAAATACAGTCTATGGGTCCCTCTAAAGTATACATTCCATTACCATTTTTGGATCAACTAAGAATACATGCTCAAAAATTTTGTTCCCTATAAACATCCCTTATGGAATCTAGAATCATTATTTCAAAATAAATCTATATAGATGGTACATTCATGGAATTTCAAAAACAAAAAACAAATGGAGCTCGTACTCAGACTCATACTTTGAGTAAAACATAATATCAACCACGATTACAAAATCAGATGGTTAGAGATATTGATGGAATATTAGAATCATCATATCCATAAAACTTGTAGGAGCCTTAGTGTGACAAAAATGAATCACAAGATATTCAAATTAACCATACCTTCTCAAGAAAGTCATCTTCGGTATACAAGACAATTGAGCTCAGAGTTGATGAATACCAGACCAAAGATCATTCCTCAAGAACCTTTGTTCTCCCATCAATAGATCAAAAAAAATCATCCACGTGTGTATAAGGGTACTTATAGTTATCTTTTACCCCGTTTATCTTCTGATAGTTAACATATAACTGAAGTGAACCATCCAATTTCTTGGAAAAGTGTAATGGGGATGCCATAGGTGAGACATTATGTTGAAAGAACCCTTTCTCAAATCGGCCTTCAAAATGAATCTTGATTTCTTTCAACCCTACTAGTGTCGCGAGATAAGATGGCATCAATATCGGTAGTGTACCAGGAACATGGTTAATAATAAACTATACCTCTCTCTCTCTATAGAGGATGACAATAGAATCATTAGGTAAAACTGCAGGGAATTCATGATCAATAACCAGAAGACCATCAATTGAATAAATATCATTAGGCTCAAATGCAACATCATCCTTGAAACTCTGGGGATATGGGTTAGCAGGTACTATACGGGCAATCCTAGGGTCCCAATCTCCCAAAAACACATAAGCGCCATCGTTGGAATCATAAGATGAATCATTTTTATGATAATATTCAACCTCATCTTATTGCGCAATAATAAAATTTATATTGATGATGACATCAAAAAAATATAGATCAGGAACAAAAATATCCCAAAAAATTTCCACATCAGCTATCATCAATGAAAAATAAGAAAACTGAGACCCTAGCCCTTTTCTCTTTCCTAGAGGTGTCTCAAAATACATTTTAAATGGGCATATATTCTATTGGATGTTTTAGAGCATCAATAAGGAGTGTAGATATGAATTAGTTTCTAGAACCAATATGAAAAAAGAAATTTCTACTGAATATGTAATAAGGATCGTACCTCTCACTGATGTTCGGCCTGCATCAACTTCTAGTAGACACTCATATACTATGTTTAAATGCATCAATCCTTAGCCATGTGTCTCTACCTCTATAGTATTTGAAGATTCTAACTACACAGTAGTTGTATTTGGAGTTGACCAACCTTATACTAAAATAAGTGTATTCATATCCTAACAGAAACATTTTATATGACCAATATTTCCATAGCTATTGAATGTATTTGAGGATGTAGTTCAAGATGGTTCAATGTTTCCACCATTTATGCACTAATAGAATGTAAGATGTTCTCTTCCAGCTGCAAAAAATGGGGCTGAGGATGAACACTTCTAATATCCACCTCTACAATGTCTTCCATGGTCTGACACCTTCTTTTTCATAGCATGCATGCCACTGATGATTTCACCAGTTGGAAGAGAAATGTCAGAAATTCCAAACATGTTTTCCATGTTCATTTCTGTAATAATTAATATGTATATGGTCTTTTCATATGTAGATAGCATCAACATAAACACCTTTCAGATGATATTTTATTGCAAAACCAATAGGTACTTTTGGGCTGTCATCTGGTCATTCATTTTTATGCATTAAAAAAAATTCTCAAAAAATATATTTTGTTATGTAGACCCAAGAAACAATCCATGTCACAATGACTATAACTCCGGAGTTATTTCCCTCTTGAGAGACTCAAGAAAAAACTTCTGAAGAATTTGGTTTTGAAACTCTTCCAACCTAATCCCATATGTGTGTCTACATATACCATATAATCCCACCAATGCTTGATGAAACCCTCACGCCCAAACATTTCACAGTTTAGTTGATATTATCAAGTGTCTCCATGTAGTGAAAAATTGTATGATCTAATCAATTCATTCCTTAAATCTTTTGGCTATGTTGTCCCTTTAATGGTAGGTTTCTTCTTACACAAGAATTCATGGGATCCATCCCTTTCTCCTCAAACTCTTGGTTATACCTATTCCACTATATTATGAACACATGGAACATCAAGATTATCGACACGAATAACCTGTATGATTTTCTAGATGTGATTATGATCCATAAGTGAATTTCCTTTAGTGGGATCATTTTTACCCTCTTGAGGAAATCATGGAAGATGTCTCAGGATAATACATGTGCACACTAAAACATAAGTGCTATCAGACACCTAATAATTCGTAGTTCAACGAAGAGAACCCATAAGTAAATATATATATATTTTTAAAATAAAAACAAACCAATATTAGAGACACATAAACCTACATCCCATGGAAATATGAGTCCTGTTATGACTAGATTTGGCTAAACACTTATCAAAATAATCCACTCAAGTCCTGAAAATATTGTCTATAGTCTAAAGGATATACCATGAAAATTATTCTTGATTGAATACCTCCTATGATACCATACTACAATGAAGCGGCCCATGTTAACCTCAATTGGAACCCAAATAGACCAGAAAATTCTGAACCAGGCGAAAGCCGGATCCTGGAAATTTATTAAGAAAAAAGTGCAAGTAAAGACAGTAGAAAATAAAAATGCTACATTACATCAAACCCATACTCATCCCTCTCCCTATCATCGGATAACTCATCACCAGGATCAGCTGACTCCCATTCTGAAGATTCATACCTCTGCATCATCTCAAGATACATGTTTTTCTTCCTATGAATCTCCTCAGACATCTTCTCCTTGATTGTCCGTTTCCCACTATGTCCATTATCCATCTTAGAATACCCTCCCCTTCGCTTGCCACTGTTCCCATTTGCATGAACAATTTATTGTGACCCTTCATTCTTGTAAGCAAACCTCATCGCCATTGGTTTGGGTAGGTCTGTATAGTCACTCTGTGTCTTCCTCCTACTTTTGGAACCCAAATAGACCCATCACATAACTGAAGGGTGTTATCAATCCCCACAGGCTGGCGATAAGCACCCGGGAATCAGATGAAAAAACTGAAGGAATGATTTTGACCAACATGAACAACCAGATGGAATACATATATAAATATATAAATGAATAATGAATGAATAATGCCTATATATTCAATAATTTTTGGGAAAACACAGAATATAGAACAATTCAAATAGTTGAAAAACCCAAAAGACAAATCAAACTGAAAATGACTATAAGGAAGAGATACTTCAAATGATAACATTGAAAAAATACCATAATCACACCACCAACTACTCAACCATCTGACATGAACCCCTATACAACACTACGATGCCTTTCTATTCCTTGCACCGTAAGACCAAAAAAACTATGCACAACTGAAGAAGTGTGTTGGGTGTAAGCTAATGGGATTAATAGGATATCACCTAGGTATTCCATGCCATGTATATGTATTAAACATCCAGTACACTCATTTTAAAATAAAACCCATAATGATATTTAGAAAACATGATTTATAAAATATATGGTAAAAAAATTCCCTTTTCCATAGTTTTGATGAATATCAAGTATAGAAATTTTATAACATATTTCCCATGTCATTTTCCACAAGAAACTGATGCATATCATGGAAAAATCATGAATCCTTATAGTACAAAAGAGAACCATAGGTATCGCAACAACAAGGAATATTATAGGTATAGTAATCAGACTACTCATACCATAATAATAATTTTCACAAAAACTAATCGAAAAACACAAGCCTTAGAATCAGAGAAATACCCCATGTCTACCCCCCCCCCAATGTTACTATCAATCCCCTAGAACAATAGGCTATTGAACTAAAGTAAATCCATAGGAATAAACTCTTCGATAATCATAAGGTAATGGATGATGACCTCAAGCTAATCCTTCCATATAATCACAAAATGTAACACATGTGCACAATTTTTAAAACCAATTTCAATGCTTTGAAAACCATTAGAAATTTCATAATTAATTTATCAAAATATTGGGGAAAGTATTTCTATTTTAAATCTGATTTTCAAAAAAAAACAATGAGTCATGAAAATTAATTAAATCATTTTATTAAGAAAAACAATATGGTATATTATCATTGGCTAGGGGCAGAACTCTATACCTCAAATATCAAATCACACATGCTCGGAACAGAATCCTCACCAACAAAATCAAACAACGTCATTGATGGCCCTCGAGGACGAATGCCTGCCACACCACAACCAACGATGGAAATGGACATTCCAATAAGATCTAAAAGTGAATTTATAGAAACCAATAGGAAATATCCAACTAATATCAATGGATCTGAAAATGCTATGTTTGGGCACTTTCACAATCAACTATAACGAATAACCAAAAAAACACATACCTAAAGAGATTCACCATAGATGATATGAAGATCCCAAGATGAACTGATCAATCCAGAAGGAGTGGTAACTCAAACAAATACCTCAAACGAGTTCTAGGTTGAGATCCAAGAGGTGTGGAAGGATTTAACTGAGAAAAACTAGAAAACATGTGGATTAATGTTGCATGTGGGCCAGGTAATTATGTGGAACTAAGTTACATGAATTTTAGTCCATGCTGCATATGTTATGACAAAAAACACATCCCCTCATGATAAATAATTATATTTAAACCCTTTACAATGTGTACCTCTTGTACACAACGTGTACCAACTCACAGCCTGATTTCCTCCTTCACGAGTTTTACCCGAATACAAGTACATGAAGTGTACCTCAGGTACACGATGCGTACCATCTCTACAACCTGTAGAAAATCCTAAACACCACTCTTATGGACTTTGAACCATAATGGAACTTAGAAAAATGGAAAATGTACCCAATCAAGGTAACATGATTTAACAAGTAGAGAAAATAAGAATATTTTTGAAAAATTGGTGTAAGTTATATTCTAAAGTAATTTTTATATATTTAATATCTATATAAAATATAATATACCAGTTGTTATAAAGGAGGATATATTGTGGAGAGATCAATCTAAAAATTCTCTATATGCATGTTCCTTTCATGCTCATAACATGAGCGTGAGTATGTAGAATATTATTTATTAAATACTAATCAATTCATATAGGTGTATAACGTAATATCATTACATATTAAAAATGATTAAATTTAATGTCATGTTCAAGAAAGAATACATGAAACTCATAGTTCTTGAAAATGTAATCATGAACATGATCAATATGCTGAGAAGTTTTTTTATGTATCTAGATTCAAATATTATTAGGAAATTCATCTTATAATATTTCAATGGTTGGAAATGTATGAATGGTACTAAGATCTATAAATCAGTTATCAAATTAATGATTATGAAAATATATTGAATGAATAATATGATATGAATGACCTTTGTGAAATGTATTTATTAGATAAAAGTACCATAAACTGATCATATTAGAGTTGGAATAGAAATTATTGTTTTTTAATATAATATTGGATTTCATAAAAGTTGAAATTGATTGATAAAGGAAGGAGATGGATGTTTTAAAGAGGATACCAATACAAGATGATAGAAAAAAGAGTTTAAATGGAATAATTATGACCAAACATAAATGAATGCATAAATTTAAAATTTTCTTTTAAAAATTTCAAATCTCTAAATTGTCTGCAAATATTAAAATCATAACTCTTTTACATTGATTATCATAATATTTTCATTTATTGGATTTATAATTGACTTTATAATTTTTTTTTATTAAATTATTTTTCTATATTTTTTACAGTATTCTAACAATAATTGATAATGAAGAAAAATTTTCAATGATGCATTAGATAGGGTAATATAATTGGAAGTTAGATCATTAGAAATTGCTTACCATATTATAATATGATCATCAAATATTGTAAAAAATAATAATACAACATAATTTCATTGGAAATTAATGAAAGTTATTAACACATAATGACCAATAATGTTTCTAGAAATTTATATTTCATGAAATTATTATTACACATGTTTTCTCGTTACTGGATTTGTTTTTGAAAATAAAAAAATGTGTAAAAATTAGGGATCCGTGTGTGTTTTCTCAACTTAATCATTTAAAATTTTCTATCAAAAAGGGGAATGTTTTATAAAATGTGATAGAATTTGATATAGAAGAAAATAGTGTGAATAATATTTTTTTATAAAAATATAAATTGTCATACTTTAAAATAATATAAAAAAAATTCATCCATTCATGTTAATTTTTTTAAATTTGAAATATTTTATGCTTATAATTAATAATTTTCTTTGGATTTCAGAATCACAATGAACGTATGATTTAATTTAGTTTAATTTGAATTTTATTTTATTATGTTTCGTGTTGTGGGGTTTTAATGCTTGATTCTTAAATTTATTTTGATATGAATGAATTTTTTTCAAATATATATATAATGATAAAATGACCTATATCAAAATAAAAAATAAATATATGATTAAATGATGAATTTTGGGTAGAGATATACCCTATATGCACTAGATTATATAATGCTTCATCTAATTTTGATTTATGAATACCAAAAAAATTTAGAATTCAATCATGTGAGTTTTTTATAGTATATGAGGGAAGATTCATATAGTAAAATATTATGACTTATAGATTAATTATAATTACCTAATTTCTACCATATTAATTATTCTCAATTCCTTTTGTGACTTGAATTATAATATTTTTTGTGAAATTCCTACTAACAACTTTAGTATATGAAATTTATTCTCAAATATTCTTTACTTATTCTTATAATTTCACTTTTTCATATCAATAATGATTGAGGAGATTTAATTTTAGGATGTTGAGGTATTTTATATCTCATATGATCAATTAAACTATGGTGAAAATGACAGTTTTCTATAAATAATATATTTCTATGATGTCCCGATATGTACTTGTTATCATTCATTTGATAGAAGTGGATATTATTAATAGTGTATAAAGATAAATTCTAAGAGGCATATATTAAATAGTATCTTGTTTTGGATATTAATACCTACATCCATGTTTAGTTTTTATATTTTTCAGGTGTAAACATGGATACCATGGATCAATTCTATATATCTTTTTTCCAAATTAAATAAAAGAAAAGGATTTAATTTACTATAATAAAATTGGTTATAATATCATCTATTAGTATTGCATTTATATCTATAAAATATACATATTTGTACCTTTTTATTATTTTATATATGTATTTTTTATCTGACAATGTATCATTTTAGAATGATTAGGTTTCAACAAATATTGAATTTTTTATAGTATATACAATTATTTTATCAAACAAAATATATTATGATACAAAAAAATTTATTATTATCAAATTTATATGATCACATGAAAATCATAAACAAACCCATATTTTATTAACATATATAACTTGTTTATAAATAATCCCTTGAATTTTTCCAAGAAACACTAATATGTGACTGCCCACACTAGAATTTTGTCTCTGGGGGACTTTCGAGATAAATGTATAATAAAAGGTAACATTCATTAACTATCCATAACCCAATGATCTATCCCACCTTATGCGCAATGTAAAATATTACCTTATGCCTTGAAAAAATAAGGAAAAATTAGTATTCAATAATACTAACACATTTACCTGTAATGTTTTAAGTTATTTACCATATTAATGAAGAAACCAATTTAATTTACTTATAACTAATGGTATATAATATATACAAGATTCATAGATAAGAAAAAATGTATAAGGGACAATCATTATATGTGATGATATCCTTTGTAGGATTAGATGATTAACATCCTCCCATTTGATCCAGGATTCCATCATCGTCACCACAAATGTGAGAATCTCCCCAAGACTAGATAATGAATGTTATGTGATTCTAAATTTCAAAGTAAAAAGAAATGAAATTAGTCACTATATAGATTAATTTTAAGATCGTAGCATGAGATTATTAATTATTATTATATTTATTTAAATTCAAATTATATATTTAGTTATATAATGTATATTTATTTAGGGACACTATTTGTGGTGTCCTACTTAGTGGGAAGCACACCTTACATGGTATCCTTGGATAACATGAAAAGATTGTGATTTTGGAATTAGTTATTTCCTATGTACGTATAGTGGATGAGTGACATGGAAGGATACATGGAATGATAGATTTTACAAGATGGAGATAGATTTATATTTTATTACATTCCAATTATTTTTAATCTTAATAACATTTTTTGTATGATCTAACCATTTTACATCGATTTTTCTATATTTATTCTAGTATAAAAATATAATTAACCAAAATTCTGTTGTTTCATTTTATAGTATTCTATTTTTATAATTTACCAATATATTCAATGTAATGTGGTTGATTCATGATCAATAGTCTTCCATTACTTTGGATATTATATATGACTATCTGATCAAGAGGCTATAGTATACACATGTCTCTTCTTTCCTTTTGTCATTAATTTCTATCATATGTTTTAAAACAACTACTATCATGTTGGGCCACTGTTTTGATTAATGTTATGTTTCAAAGGTCCAGAGAATTAATAAGTAATAGTATGTGTCATTTATCTTACTTTTGCAATTATAGAAATAGTTATTAGATATAAAAATATGGATAGAAAATAATAGGACCCAATTTTTGGTAATAAATAACACTTAAAGTGGGTATTAAATTGATTCAAGGGATGTTTCTATTGTTTTATGTTTATAGATTTTCTGATATTATGATATTTAATATATATAATTCATTACATATGGTTTATTATTTTTCTAGTATCCCATAGAAATAATATGTCAAGGGTCCATGCATTATATTCAATAAGTAAAATTTTTATAAAAATTAAATTGGTTTTTATTGACTAAGAAGTTTTTATGTAGGTTTCAGTTATTTAATGTTTGAAAAATATGATATATCTCACTTTATAATATAATTTGTTGGATGAAATTTTATCGACCTACCCACATTTGGGTAATATTTTGTTTACACTGTGGAAAATTATTATTTTATTCTTTCTTGAATTATATATCATAACCATTGGGGTATATTAGTATTTTCTAAGAATACCAAATTTTATGAAGGCATATGGGGTTTGAGTGAGTCTGTTGTAGTCTTATGTGTTACCAAATATTTTTCTTCATGAGATTCAATGGGTATTTGATATATTTTTCTTGAAAATAATTTCATCAATGTATATCATGGAGTTATAAAATTCATATATAGAGATTATATGATTTGTTAGTTTCTTTATAATAATAAGAGACATATGATAATGTAAAGGAAAGATAATTTTGTTTGAAATGTATCTGAGAGAATATTTATTTTTTCATATTTCATGGCCTACATGAGATGATGGGACCTCCAATTAGGTTCTGATCCGAGGGATAATAAAATTTGAATCGTATTGATATAAAATGAGTGTATTAGATAGAAAATTGGACAATTATTGTCCTGTAAAATTGACTTTTTCTGACTATATTTGAGGTGATGTGGATACCTTATTAATGTTGGTGAATGTGGAATATTGAGTGATGGATAAATTATTCTGTTATATGGGACATATTTTCATAATTTCAAGTTATGTGTTAGACTAGTGTTATGATTTATTAGAACATTTATAAATTGGTTTCAAAAATACTGCCTCGTTTTTTGAAATTATGTGTGATAAATGTCAAAATAAATTTTATTTCCTACCAAACATAACAAAAAATTTGACATGTAATGTTTTTATTATTGTAATTTCAAACATTATGTTACAAAATATCCATTCCATAATAGGAGCTATGTTGGTACACTATTTGTAATACATATATAATATTATTTCTTATATATTTTAATCAGCCATTATATTGAACTGAATAATCACAAATTAATGTTTAGATAAATCTATAAATTATTGATATTGGTTCATTGATTAATCATTTGATGGATTAATTTTCATTCAATGGGTGATGGATGATTTGAAATAATCAAGTAATACCAATTCCTGAATAATGTTTAAATCTATTAAGGACGATGCTTTAGATTATGTTCCCCCCCATTGCAATGAAGATAATTTTGTTGGAAACATTATAAAAGTGAATAATTAGATATTAATTGATGGTTATATTAATCAATATATCAAATATAAAAACAATGTTACCCAAAATTTGGTAACAGTTCACTAAATTAACATTATATGAATTAGGATGTGATTTTTTTTGATACCGTCAAGGAAAAGAGTACACTTTAAGAGTTATAGATTGTTTTTTAGTCCTTTAAATTTAAATATTAAACCCCTACAATATGAATTGTTTTAGAGATAAATTATCATGGTTTAATAAAATCATAGATAGAATTATATACTTTTAATTATAATACATTGTTTCAGAGCCCAAACTTCCCATGATGTTTCTAGAGTTCTCATTAACTCTATCAATCAGTAACTGGATATGTTTCCAAATTTGAATGTGTTTCTTATTATTTATTATAACTAAAAGGATGATGATTTATGAAACATAATAAATTACATATAACAATACTTATTTATTAGGGGAGATGATTATATATATATTTCATCAATCTAATTTCAAGGTAGTAAATATCTTGTTGAGGTAGAAGGGATCTATGGGATAGTGGTAAATAAAGGAAAAATATAGTGAAAATATTTATCATGTTAGCGTTTTTTCTAATCATCCTCATTGATATATGATATTTTTATAGTTATAGGGGTGTCTAGTTGTAAAATTCCATGAATAGGTAAAATAAGTGTCATATAAATATTATTATGTGCTATGGAAAAAATTATACGTTTTTTGTGGATGTATTTTATAGATTTTTTTGTTAGTTTGATGAAACAATATTAAGTGTATCATGTGTTAGTGGAGAGAGATTAAATATTTGTAAGCTTTATGTCATCAGTTTTCTTTTATAATCAAATTATTGATTCTATAGAAAAAAATACATTTCTATAAAAGACTTATATTGATAATTTTAGGTCAACCATAAAAATAAAATTTTCCTTCGATCAAGGATGTTGGTGCGATTTTACATAATTATTCAATTTTTTGTTTTTTTATGTGGTAAATAGGTTATTATCGGGATCCATCTGGTTAAATACTAGGGAAATATTTATATTTATAATATATTAATGAGTATTAAACTATTTTGTTCCTTTAATTTTAATCCTTAATGTTAGCAGGATTTCATTGAATACCAGAAGTGGTGTTCATAGAATAAAAAAATGAGGCTACCTTTTGATTTTTATTTTAATTTTTATGAAATTAAAAATGATTTATTTTTTAATAGAGGATAAATGAATGTAGGTTTTGGGTGGTAGGAAGTATATGAGGTAAATATGTTTGGTATGTATCCCCGAGGAAAATAATGTATCATATTGGATGAGTTCCTCATTCAATAATACATTTCTACTATTTGAAAAGTATGTTAATAAATTCAATAATTTTTTTTTGTATTTTGATCTTATTATTAATTATGGAACTATATATATTAATTAGAATGATTCATGAGTGGTATTGTGCTGAAAAATTGATGGTTTCAATAGGTGTAGCGTGTTATTATTGATTTTCAATTTAATGAATTCTATAATAAGTGGGGCATCACCATGTTGATATTAAATTCTGTCATATTTTATATTTTAAAATCATTGTGATTTTGGAGAAATTCATTACTAAATGTTGATAAATATATAATTTTATGATTTATTTAGTATGATAACATGGAAATTGGTGAGTTAATATTCATTAAGTGGTGATCAAAAATTATAGTGGATTGATATATATATATTATTTGATGTATCTATACCTTTAAAGGATTGTACGATGAATGAACCTGAAAATTACAAACAGAATATCATTAATTGAAATATATATCAAAATTAAATGACTTATATAATTTATTAATGAATAATAATAAAGAATCTCTTGTATTCTGATTGTTATAATGGATAGTTTTTAGAAATCCAGATTTATATTGGTTAGTAAAGTTCAAAAACATTATGTTGAGTGGGATTAAAATGATGTGTATTCTTATATATGTGTTTTGAATATTAAATTTGTTATTAGTGAAAAAAATACATAATGGTTTTATATAATATTTTTGGATAATTCGGGGTTTTGAATCTATTTATTATGTTTGGGTATTTATTAGGAGGGGATTTAATAGAGTTTTAGTGGATTTGGAAAAATATTACTATTTTATGGTGTGTAGAGTAGTGTTACAAAACCGATGTTAGACCATTCAGGTTAATAGATTTTTTGATAATTTTATGAACTATGTGGATATTTTTTATAAAAATAAAACTAGTAGCTGTTAAGAGTATAAAAATAAAAATAAATAGATAGAGGCTATCACTTACCTCTTTTATGTGTTCGTGTTACCCTATTGGGGTTTTTATGGGCTCAAGAATTGTGTTTGGTGGCCAGTATGTAGATTGTGGTAATCTCATTTGGATATTGTATGGTTCTTTTTAGTTTTTGATATCTTTTAAATAAAATAATTATTATGACAAAACCATTAGAACCCCATCCCCCGTAATGAACACAAACTACACCAAATATAAATTTTGGAATTCCTTACATTGAAAGGTGGAGAAGATACATTAAAATTTTCTAATGTATTATAGTTTCTGAAAAAGGAAATCTCCGTTTAAGATATTCAATGTGGTTCAATCAAAATTCCTAACACACGTTTTTTTATTAAAATTATTAATATTGAATTATATAAATGAAATGAAATGAAAAATATAAAACAAAATTAATATGTAAAATACAATGATGTATGAAAAGCCAGTCCATTATCCATGGTTTTCGATATTCAAGTTCTTTTATTATTCAGATTTGTTGTTTAAAATCAATTTTGATATTCATTTAGTAAATTTCATCTATCAATTACTATTAATTAATTAATTTTATGTGTTACTTAATTTTATTTGTAAATAATTTCCATTTAATTAATATATTCTAATCTAATGGCTACATAATATGATCACATTCATCATTTTTTTAAAACCTCACCAGAACTGGCTCTATTGTATACAATTTTTCCATTCAAGAACCCTAAACTCCATCATATAAAACATTTAACAAAGGGATATAATTAATATAAATTTTAGTATAAATTTTATTTTAAATTCATTTAATGATATAAGATATTAACACCTATAAAATTAACATCTAATTTACTAAAATAATTAAAAATGTCTAAAAAATAAATAGCAAGAATTTATTTATACTACGAAACCAATATCTTGGGAAATTTTAAGTATTTATCTCACTATCATGAGTATGAGATATAATTTTGGTTTAATGGGGGGATGGAGAGAGGGACATGAAGTAATTTTTAATAATAAACACATTAATTAAAATATGACTTAGTGTTACATTTAAGAATAATATAAAAATTTAATTACTAATGAAAACCTATACAACATCTTCTATAATAGTTAGAGTACCAGATAATTCAGTAAATTGTGATCTAGAAATGGTTTCCAAATAGGTATTAAACTATTTTGATAGAAATAAATGAGGATCTATTTTTTTATCACAAATAATTGTAATCATACATCCTTTCTTAGTCAATCTATGTATGCATGGGGTGTCAGTTCCAAAGGCTTGTGACTAACTCTTTAATTTGACATTTGATGGTACTAAAAATCACATTATATCATTCCACAAAGGGAATTTGTATTTAAAATAAAGAATATTTTTTTATATCATGTACCAGAATTACTATCCATTATTAATTCATCAAATAATATTTGTGTTTTTTTGTTGTGGCATGTTGTGACCTATGTGTTTCACCTGATGAAACTTGATGTTCTACATAATTTTTTTTTCAAATTAATTCCCTCTTATTTAACCTTTTTTTGGAACATAATGTTTTGAATGAATAGGTCATGACTTTATTGATGAATATCTTAGTGTTTCAAATATTTTTCCTCACGATTATTTTAAATTTGTTGTTTGATAAGGTACTCTACATATCCAATATCAAGGGACATTGTTTGTGTATTGAATTCATTAATATTTTTCCAGCCAAATTCAAACATTGCAACCATCAATAAATTAATTTAAAAATCTAAATACTCTAAATTAAAACTATGAATATTTTAAAAAATCAATTTCTTTACTTGAATAATAATTCAAAAAAATCATTAACCCTTATGAACTTACAACTTTATCCCCATCCCTCTCATTCAAATCACATATATAGTATAATATCTTATTGGTTGGGTATGAAATTTGAAGAAATATATCTATCTTGTTATATATGATATTATTTTTATATTTTATCTATTTTTATATATAATATTATTATTGTCTATGTGAAAAACCCTATTGATATTCAATTTTTATAATTTTCTAATATCAAAAAATTTTATGACAACAAATCTTAAATATTTTATCTAGAAACTACAATAATAACTTGGAAAGTTTTCCCAATGTTTCCCCTTTAATGTTATGAGATTCTTTAATGTTATAATATGTTTCTCTTGTGTTTAACATGTGAATGTCTTGAATGAAAACCGAACATTGATTCATTAAATTAAACGTAATGAATAATGATAGTTTGGGATATGTGAGGACCTTTATTTTTTTTATAACATAATAAATGATGACCATGATCCAATTGTACCATGTTGAGAATATTGATATTAAATTTAAAATTTGTTGATCCACTAAAGAATTTATACATAGTACAATATGATATGAACGTATAGACAACCCATTAATGAGGTAAATTCATTTAATCGAGCGATTTATGGGAAATATTCAAAGCTATGAGTGATGACAAAGTAAATGTCAGAAGTATTATTAGTATGAGATTTCTTATATATAACTTTTCAGTAATTTACACATTATATTAAATACATCTACTTATTTTTTCTATAGATATGAAAAATAGTGGGTTATGTTATATACTTGACCTACTATCAAATGGAATAAATAATTGTATAACATCATATTTCATATTTCATAAGTTATTGACAGACTGTAATAGAGTATTTGGTATTATCATTTATATATAATTTGTTTCAGAATATCTTTTGATTTTATAAAACAATTCATGCCTGAATGGTTATATATTGATATTTTTTTATGTTCTTATATAAATATTCTTTGAAATGATTTAGATCAGGGTTTCTTTTATCCATTGGTTTTAGTTATTTTGTTTGGGTATAATTACAACTATTTATTAATATTTTTTTATTTTTATGTTTAATATTAACTATTCATATTTATTTAGTTTATAAGTATCGTCATCCATCCTAATTTATGTATTTTTTATTTTTATTGTCATTTTTAGATCAAATTTTAAATTTAATTTAGGTACCGGGTAAATAAATCATTTTTTAGAATATTTTTTTTATTATCATCCATTACAATCTATTATGTTACCTTAGGTGTGATGAAAAACATTGTTTTGTGGGATATTTTTGATGTAAATAATGAAAATATTTTCCATCATTACTTTTTATCATCCAAAAAAATTATGCATGTTATTAATGAATAAATTTATGTATATTATTATTTTAAAATTGTTTTTAATAAAGTGATGGTATTTTATATACTCAGAATAATTTTTTAACAAAATATATTCCAATAATAAATTATTTATTATCGTGAAAATGGTATATTTTTTCTAAAATTATAATATATTGATTTAAAATATATTTTTTAAAATAATGTTTTTAAATTTTTATAATTTGGTTTATATTGTAATAATTATTTATATAAAATGATATTTAATTTTATGAAATATTTAAATTTATTAAAAAATAATACCTTTTAAAAACTCGATATATGACTATTTTGAATATTATTTTAATATGTTTTTTTATAAAAGGTAAATATATTACTTTTTATATTTACAATACTTATTTAGATTCTATATGGTAATACATTAATGTATAGAATAGTTTTTTTCCATTGTTTGACATACAAAAAATTTCTATTTCTTTTTATTTTTCACTTATAAATATAAATAAATAAATATATATATATATATTAGTAAGTGATTATTTGTGTAATAATAAAAAATTGAATAAAAAAATTTAGGATCCAAAATTATATTTTAAAATATATATTTAAAATTATAACAAAAATTAAATTTTACTAATAATATAATATTTAAATAAAAAATATAAATTTAATATGAAAAAATGAAAATTATAATTATTTGTGAATTTTGAGTATATAAAAATGTAACTACCCATAAAATTCAAGGGAATTTTTTTTTAATTTTTCTTTGGGATTTTACAAGAATGCAGTTTCTGACGGCACCTGATTCCGAGGCCCGGTGAGCCCGAAAAAATTTTCTGAAGTTTAACTCAGGTACGTTCAGTGAACGAACGAGTTGGATTTCCTAACTCTGGAACCGGTTCTCAGAATCGAAATCCGAGGGCACTGATGAAACCGCAATGCCGGTAATTGCTTAGGAAGACCTTTACTGGAGTTGCGTTTGTTTGGGAGGAATAATTAAAAATTAGGGAATTAAATTTTAGGTAAAATAAATTGTGGGAAATTTATTTTATCCATGATAGTTTAATTCTCTCATGGGAAGTTTTTCGTGGGACCCACAACCACCCAACATCCCATGTGAGGTTATGAGGGAAGTGGTGCCCACACGAGCCCCCATCTTCTCATATTCCCTAAGTCCTCTAATCTCTCTCTTAAGTGTGTAACCCTTAAAACATCCCCTTTAACTTGTGACCTTCCCTCTCCCCACATTTATTCAATGCCAAATCTTTAATTTAATTATGTGAGTTATGTATTTGAAATTTTTAATTTTTAAAGGCATGACATAAGATAATAAAATGAGAGGGATCTTATTTTATTAGGATGTCTTGTGGTGTAAGGGGATTGAGGAGAAGAAAACTATAAGCCTTGAAGTTCATCTTCTTCCTCATCGATGAACGCGAAGAACGCCGAGCCTTCGATGAAGAACTCTATCACCACAAAGGGGGGTTCGTCGTACCGTCATCTTCCCTCTCCGCAGCCGGTGAGAGACGCCATCCTCGGAGATCGATGATCCGACGCCATGTACCGCGACGCCGACGACTCTCTTCTCCGTGACGCCGACGACGCTTACGGTGTCTTCTTCCGCGACAATGTTTTCTGTGACGAACCTTCATTCATCTCGTTATCCAGGTAGGGGTTTGTTTTTATTTGAGAAACGCTGATTCTTCCATCCTTTGTCTATCTTGACCCACTTTCTACCAATCTAACGTGGAAGTACTAGGCCAAACGAACACGACCCGATCCCTCCGCCGTTTTTGTGAATGTTTGGTTTGATTTTCGTGTTCTTCATTGGTGATGAACACCCGAACGTTTCTAGTTCGTTGTGAGACGCAACGATCCCAATTGAAGATCCAACATCATGATGTCCTAGATAAGGTGGGACAACGATAGCGGGCGAAGGATCAAACCGTTACGGGAGAGACCGTCCCTTGACCGTTCTTCGAGTGGGAGAATCAAATCGTGATTTTGGAGCCGATCGTAGGCCCGAAAACACTAGATATGATTACGGGACATCGGGGCAACATAGTGTCCGAAGTTTCATGATGACCGGACCATTAGAACAAAGAACGGTCTGCATGGGAGGCGCGCTGGATGGAGGCGTTGGTTCTGGAAAATTCTTTAATACACGGCGTGTTCCACTGAAGAACACGTCATTTAGTGTGGGTATACTGTGGCTTGAGTATTGGTTTTAGACAAGTAACACACGGCGTGTGACCCCGGCCACACGTCGTGTAATAACTACGCAGAATAGAAGAAGCATCTTCGCGGGACTCGACGTGTAATCTGGGGATACACAGACATGAAATTGAGTACACTGGCATGTACTCCACACGACCAGGCATGAAAAGCATACACGGAGATGACCCAGATGTTTGGCCACAACGTGTAACCATACCATACGTCGTGTACATACTTTTTACGTGAACATGCCATCGACATGGGCAGTGGAACACGGAAAGTACCAGTGGATAGAAGACATGACATGTAACCATACCACACGCCGTGTACTTACTTTTTACACGACCAGTCCTGTGACACGGGTCGTAACACACGGACAGTACCCGGTGTCAGATGACATGACATGTATCGTATATCTACATGCCATGTACTTTAGGAAATTGGTTTGGTCGTCTGGTTCTCGGTGACTTGGGCACGTTTTCAATGGTTTTCCCTTAAGACGTGGGACAAAACGTTGGGTTACATCATCCCTGGTCTTCGTGACGGTTGATGTGTCCATGTCTTTGACTCAAGGAGAGGATCCTCCCGAAATGATCTTGTTCAGTGTGGGAATCCTATAGATGGATGCTACTACGACCAAAATGATGATTGTATAGAAATCCTTCGTTTATTCGATGGCGACGACTACATCACTCAGCGATCCTACGGGGATCAGTGCTACTGATCCTGTGTCGGTCAGATCCTGTGTGGGTCAGTGCTCAGCGGTTCTGTGTGGGCCAGTGCCTACAGATCTTGTGTGGGTCCGATCCTGTGTGGGTCATTGCAGGAGTTAGTTACCTAACGATCCTATGTGGGTCATTGCAGGGGTTTGTACCTATCGATCATGTGTGGGTCCGACGACTTAGATGAATCAGTGGCTACTCCTGATCATCTCTATCTTCTTACGAATAAGTATACCTGTGTGAGCTGAATCTTGTTTTACTTTCCTATGTGGATTGTGTTGTGAAATCTTGTGTGGATTACGTTTTGCTTTCCTGTATGGACCGGGTTGTACTTGAGCTCGGATGTTGGTGCCGAATGAGAATTGGTGACTTAGGTATATGTATGGGAATATACCTAAGTAGTGGCGGGTGTTACTTCGTGATTGTATCTTTCATTTTTGGATTATCCTTTGTGGATACTGGGAGTCCTTCAGGGGTCTAGGGGTCCCTACTGAGTAGCTTTTACTCAACCCTACACTGGCTACGCCCGCACTACATTGTGTTGGTTGCAGACAATGGACAACGCTGATCGTGGTTGAGGCTTTAAGAGCAGGACGATACCTAGAGGTAGACCACTGGGTGGGACGTACTCGGAGTGGATGGCTGGACCCGAGGATCTGTGGAGGCTATCTGAACCCACCAATCAGGTTGGACTTCCAGTGGACTGCTCAAGGTTGCAGATTTACTTTTCAGTTGTTGTTTTCCCCTTTCAGTTGTACTTTACTTTCAGTGTGGGTTTGTATTCTGGCCCACTTATTTTTATGCACTTACTGTTGTACCAAGTAATTACTTAGTGTTTACTTTTCCATGCTTGCTCTGAGGTATTTGTTTACTTTAAAAAGGAAATTAATTCCCTTTCTACCAGGAATTACTCCTTGGTGCTAGTCGCCAGCCCGTGACCTATGGAAGGCAGGCTTGGGGTAGTCACGGAACGGGCCCCGAGGACGGGTCGTGACAAATTGGTATCATAGGAGTTAGATTCTACCGCAGAACTCAGGACTCTAATCTTTTGTATGTGAAGAAATATTGTTAAGGGTATTGGGTGTGGTTATCAGTCCAGGGAGTCTAGTGTTTGTGTGGCAGTCGACGTATCCTTACACCAGGACCCTGACTTCTGATTTCTGACTTAATGCATGAAAGCATTGATTTCATGTGTGTTTCATGTTTTCTTTGATATTACTTTGTGTCAGCTCAGCAGGTATACTGTATTAACCATGGTGCACCTGTTTCTTTTCAGGATGGCCCCACGACGGCAGCCAGCTAGGGTTCCGAGTGTTGTGCATGACGATAGCCCACCGAGCGACGAGGCCTCGGTACAGGGCCCTTTGACAGCAGAGGCACCAGCAATACCTCTACCCGCTGAGCCACCGATGCTACCAGCCCCATCCGTTGACGATGCACATCACCTTAGAGCACTGCACGAGTTTCAGCGACAACGACCGCCCAGGATCCATGGGGAGATAGACCCTCAGGCCCCCGAGGATTGGATGGAGGCAGTTGTATGAGTTTTTAGGTTAGTGAGGACACCAGTAGACCTCATGTTGATCCTCGCAGCGAGCCTCCTGCACACGACATCAAGAAGATGGTGTAGATTGATCCTCCAGGTGAACGACAAGGCATCTCTCATCTGGACGGACATTGAGAGCCTCTTCCACTCGGAGTTTTTCCCAGCCACCCTCCATGCGGTGTGCATCCAGGAGCTTCTACAGCTACGGCAGGGCGACTTGTCAGTCGCCCAGTACTCGGCGAGATTTACAGATCTCTCGCGCTATTCAATAGACATGGTACGGTACCCATTCTTCCGGTCCCGGACCATTGAGCAGGGATTCAGACATGAGATCAGGGCATCGCTGATATCCCTCAGCATTCTGACAAAGGCATGATTACTGGAGTGAGTTCGTATGATCGAGAGCTTCCTTACTGAGCCTACATCAGCATCGAGACCTACCGTAGGGAGGTACGTAGTAGAGACTTCTTCAGCAGGCAGTCGATGGATGACTCATGGGTCCAGGCAGACCAGACCCTCAGGCAGACGACCTTAGTACACTGGCTCAGTGGTGCGGGGCACACAGTGCGAAGCTAGTCTTTCGAGAGGCAGACAGTGCTATGCTTGCGGCGGGGAGGGCTACATGGCTCGTGACTGCCCGACCCTCTATACCGAGGAGCAGCAGATGGTTGAGGAACCACCCAGGCAGAGGCAGAGGGTCGACCGTGGCAGTCCGCAGGGAGTAGGCGAACAAGGCAGAGGAGCTAGCTGAGCAGCAGTTGGTGGGCGATGGATTGAGACTCTACCACCACCACCACCAGGAGGACCACCCCGTCCAAAGGGAGCTGGTGGGCAGAGAGAGGCACAACTTCAGGCAGCAGAGGCCTATGACCACGGTGCACCCGAGATGATTCGAGGTACTATATTTGTTTATTACACCCTTGCTGCAGTTCTTATAGACACAGGAGCGAGTCCTTCTTTCATAGTCGTTCCCATTGTTTGTAGCTCGAAGATTCCGACAGATCCGTTGGCTCGATCCTTACAGCTAGAGATTCCTACGAGAGCAGACATGATGATTACGTACTAGTGCCGGCAGTGTGAGCTTACTCTTGGAGGTGAGAGCTTCGGCTGGGATCTTCTTGTAGCGGTGTCGAGGCCTTACGACTTCATCTTGAGCATGGATTGGTTATCTACAGTCCATGCTCATATTGACTATATTAGGCGCAAGGTGAGGTGTGTACGCACCGACGGGAGAAGGTTCACCTTCACCGGTGAGAAGGGAGCCTTTGCAGCACAGGATGGACTCTCACAGAGGAGAGGGAATTCCATCACTCATCAGTTGTCTAGCCTCATCCAAGGAGCAGTTGACGTGCGGAATACTGGTTTTCTTGTAATGGTGGATCTGTATGTGGACGTTTTCCCCGATGACATTCTAGGACTACCTCCTCACAGAGAGGTAGACGGGAGCTTGCAAATTTATGTCGACTATTGTCACATGAACTAGGTGACCATGAGGAACAAGTAACTACCACCGAGGATTGACGACCTCTTCGATCAGCTCAAGCGAGCAGGGTGGTTCTCAAAGATAGACCTCAGGTCGGGCTATCACCAGCTTAGAGTTCGGGATGAGGACGTCCAAAAGATGACCTTTAGGTATCGGTATGGCCCATATGAGTTCATGGTTAGGCCATTCATCATAACCAATGCTCCAGCAGTGTTCATCGCCCTCACTAATAGAATATTTCATCCATACCTTCATCAATTTTTTGTGGTCTTCATCGACGACATTTTGATATATTCGATGACTGAGGAGGAGCACGCCAACCAATTTCGGGTTATACTGGACACACTCCGAGAGAACTAGTTGTATGGTATGTTCTCGAAGTGTAATGTTCTGGATACGGGAGGTCCACTTCATGGGACACATCATCTCTGAGGCGGGAGTATCGGTGGACCCTGCGAAGATTGAGACAGTATTAGCTTGGGAGCCACCGAGGAGCATGACAGAGGTGTGGAGTTTCTTCAGACTAGCTGGGTACTACCGGAGATTTGAGCCAGACTTCTCGAGAGTTGCGGCACCACTCTCAGCTTTGACAAAGAAGGGGAAACCCTTTGTGTGGTCAGGAAGATGTCAGAAAAGCTTCCAGGAGCTGAGACAGATATTGACCAGAGCGCCTATCTTGAGGATGCCAGAGGAGGGAGTAGGGTACGTAGTTTATTGATATGCATCGGGGACCAGACTCGGATGTGTCCTGATGCAGGAGCAGGCTGTGATCTCCTATGGATCACGTCAGTTAAGGCAGAATGAGCAGAACTACGCTACCCATGACCTAGAGTTAGAAGCAGTGGTTTTCGCTCTGAAGATGTGGCGACACTATCTTATGGTCAAGCGCTTTACAATCTTTTCTGACCACCAGAGTCTCAGGTACATCTTATTGCAGAAGGACCTAAACATGAGACAACGATGATGGATCGAGTTCCTCCAGGACTATGACTTTGAGATATTCTATACTCCTGTAAAGGGGAATGTGGTGTACGATGATCTCAGCAGGAGGATGGGTATTTAGCTACTTGGGGAGGCGATAGAGGAGCTAGATGCTTTGCAGATATCCCTCGTGGATAGTGATGGGGGATTCTTTCTTCAGTCACTCCTCCGCTACTGCAGCGGGTCAGAGTGGTGAAGCGTGGGCATGACGACTGTGAGATGTGGCGTGCACAGATATCATCAGGACACGCACCTGATGGATTCTTTGTAGGAGGAGAGCACGCCATCCTTTTCATATGACGTACCTTGTACCAGTTGCTTTACGAGAGGAGGTGTTAAGAGAGTTTCACACATTCCCTTTAGCGGTACATCCTAGAGTGGAAAAGATGTACCAGGATCTCAGACGACAGCACTGGTGGCCAGGAATGAAGAAGGCCGTGGAAGAGTTCGTTTCTAGATGCCTCACCTTCCAGCAGGTGAAGGCGGAGCACCATGTACCAGAAGGCTTGGTACAACCCTTGGAGTTCCCGGAGTGGAAGTGGGACGGGATATCTATGGACTTCGTGAATTGACATCCATGCACTTCCAGAGGTCACGACTCCATTTGGGTGATTATCGACCGACTCACCATGTCAGCTCACTTCTTACCCATCAGAGAGCAGGGCTCAGTGGAGATCTTGGGACATCTCTACGTTCAGGATCTTGTGCGGCTTCATGGTGTTCCATCATCTATCGTCTTAGATAGAGATGTTTGCATTACTTACCGGCTTTCTAATGTTTTGCAGGAGGCGTTTGTGATACATCTACGTCTGAGCATCGCCTTTCACCCTCAGACAGATGGTCAGATGGAGAGGACCATTCAGACTCTCGAGGACATGCTTCATGCATGTGTACTCGACTTTGGTTGCACCTGGGAGGACCACATACCCTTGGTGGAGTACGCATACAATAACAGCTACCACACCACCATTAGAATGGCACCGTACGAGGCATTGTACGACCGACCTTGCAGATCACCGTTGTGCTGGACAGACCCTGGGGAGTCAGCACTTGTGGGACCAGAGATGGTCCAGGCCACGAAAAAGAAGGTTCATGTCATCCAGGAGCGGATGAGGACAGCCCAGAGCTGGCAGAAGTCTTATGCTAACAGTAGGTGGAGGCCACTAGAGTTCGAGGATGGTGACCACGTCTTCTTGCGGGTCTCACCTCGACGTGGATTACAGAGATTTGGTCAAGGTGGCATGTTATCGCCGCACTTCATCGGACCCATTCAGGTCCTCAGCAGGATTGGCGAGGTGGCTTATCGCCTGGCTCTACCACCTCAGTTGCACCGGGTGCACGAAGTCTTCCACATATCTCAGCTGAGGAGATACATGCACGACCCGACGCATTTCATTGACCATGGGGAGCTGGACATTGATGATGGGGAGACTTTTGCGGAGGTCCCGGTGGAGATCAAGGATCGACATGAGCGGGTCCTATGTAGATGGAAAATTCCTATAGTGCACATCATATGGCAGCACAGGAACCTCCAAGAGAGAACTTGGGAGCAAGAGGCTCAGATGCGTGCACAGTACCCACATTTGTTCCCCTAGTTTATGATGTATCTTTACGGGGACGTAAATCCCTGATATGTGATTAATTTAGAGACCTGTAATATTCAAGGGAAATTTATTCTTAACTTTCTTTGGAATTTTACAAGAACACAGTTTCTGAAGGCTCCTGATTCTGAGGCCCAGTGAGCCCGAAGAAATTTTCCGAAGTTTATCTCAGGTACGTTCAGTGAACGAATGAGTGAGATTTCCTAACTTTTGAATCGGTGCTCGGAATCGAAATCTGAGGGCACCGATGAAACCACAACACCGATAATTTCTTAGGAAGACCATTACTGGTGTTGTGTTTACTCAGGGGGAATTGTTAAAAATTAGGAAATTAAATGTTAGGTAAAATAAATTGTGTGAAATTAATTTTATCCATTGTAGTTTAATTCTCTCATGGGAAGATGTTGTTATGGCCCAGAACCACCCAACTTCCCATGTGAGGTTATGAGGGCGGTGGTAACCACATGAGCCCCCATCTTCACATATTCCTTAACTCCTCTAATCTCCCTCTTAATTGTGTAACCCTGAAAACATCCCCTTTAACTTGTGACCTTCCCTTTCCCCACAATTATTCAATGCCAAATTGTTAATTTAATTAAATGAGTTATGTACTTGAAATTTGTAATTTTCAAAGGCATCAAATAAGATAATAAAATGAGAGGGATCTTATTTTATTAGGTTTTCTTGTGTTGTAAGGGGATTGGGGAGAATAAAACTCTAAGTCTTGAAGTTCATCTTCTTCCTCGTCAAAGAACGTGAATAATGTCGAGCCTTCGACGAAGAACTCCATCACCACAAAGGGGAGTTTGTCATACCGTCTTCTTCCCTCTCCAAATCCGGTGAGAGACGCCATCCTCAGAGATCGATGATATGACGCCGTGTACCGCGACACCGATGACTCTCTTCTCCGTGACGCCGACAACACATACAGAGTCTTCTTCCGTAATGATCTTTTCTGCGACGAACCTTCCTTCATCTTTTTATCAAGGTAGGGGTGTGTTTTTATTTGAGCAACACTAATTCTTCCTTCCATAGTTTATCTTGACCCTCTTTCTACCAATCTAATGTGGAAGGACCGGGCCAAACGAACACGTCCCAATGCCTCTGCCGTTTTTGTGAATGTTTGGTGGGATATTCGTGTTCTTCATGGGTGATGAACACCAGAACGTTTCTAGTTCATTGTGCGACGCAACGATCCCAATTGAAGATCCAACATCATGACGTCCTAGCGAAGGTGCGACGACGATAGCGTGCGATGGATCATACCATAACAGGAGAGACCGTCCCTTGACCGTTCTTCGAGGGGGTGAATCAAATCGTTATTTTGGAGCCGATCGGTGGCCCGAAAACACCGGAGACGATTACGGGACATCGGGGAAGCATAGTGTCCAAAGTTTTGTGATGAGCGGACTGTTAGAATGAAGAATGGACAGAATGTGAGGCGAGCTAGCTAGAGGTGTTGGTTCTGGAAAATTCGAGAATACACGGCGTGTTCCACTAATGAACACGTCGTGTAGTGTGGGTGTACTGCGGATTAAGTTTCGTGTTTAGACAAGGGACACATGGCATGTGACCCCGGCCACACGGCATGTAATATCTACACAGAATAGCATAAGCAGCTTCGTGGGACTTGGCGTGTAATCCAGGGATACACAGACATGGAATTGAGTACACGGGCATGTACTCCACCACACGACCAGGAATGGCCGGCATACACGGAGCCGACCCAGATGTTTGGCCACAATGTGTAACCATACCACACGCCGTGTACATACTTTTTACATGAACAACCCATCGACACAGTTTGTGGAAGACGGACAATACATGGGGACAGAACACACGACGTGTAACCATACCACACACCGTGTACTAACTTTCTACATGACCAGCCCTGCGACACAGGCCGTAACAAACGGGCAGTACCCGATGTCAGATGACACGGCATGTATCATATATCTACACGCCATGTACTTTTGGAAATTGTTTTGGTCATCTTGTCTCGGTGACTTGGGAACGTTTTTCTTGGTTTTTCCTTAAGACGTTGGATGAAACATTGGGTTACATCATCCTTGGTCTTCGTGACGGTTGATGTGTCCATCCCTTTGACTCGAGGAGAGGATCCTCCCGAAATGAGCTTGTTGTGCGTGGGAATCCTAGAGCTGGCTGCGACTGCGATGAAGATGATGGTTGTACATAAATCCTCTATGGATTCGATGGCGATGACTACAACACCGGCGATCCAACATGGATCAGTGCTACCAATCCTGTGTGGGTTAGATCCTATGTGGGTCAGTGCTCAGTGGTCATGTGTGGGCCATCGCCTAGAGATCATGTGTGGGTCCGATTCTGTGTGGGTCATTGTGGGGGTTAGTTACCTAACGATCATGTGTGGGTCATTGCGGGGGATAGTACCTATCGATCTTGTGTGGGTCTGACGACTTAGATGAATCAGTGGCTACACCTGATCATCTCTATCGTCTTACGAAGAAGTATACATGTGTGACCTGAATCTTGTTTTTCTTTCCTATGTGGATTTTTTTGTGCTATCCAGTGTGCATTACGTTTTTCTTTCCTAGGTGGACTAGGTTGTACATGAGCTCGGATGTTGGATCCAAACGAGAATTGGTGACTTAGGTATATATATGGGCATATACCTAAGTAGTGTCGGGTGTTACTTTGTGATTTTATCGTTCCTTTGTTGATTATCCTTTGTGGATTCTGGGAGACCTTCAGGGGTCTCAGGGCCCCTACTGAGTAGCTTATACTCATCCCTGCACGGGCTATGCCCACACAACATTGTGTTAGTTGTAGACGACGGACAACACTGATCGTGGTTGAGGCTTGTGGAGCAGGATGATACCTGGAGGTGGACCACTAGGCGGGAAATACTCGGAGCGGACAGATGGACACAAGGAGATGTTGAGGATATCTTTAACCATCCATCAGGTGTGGCATCCAATGGACGGATCGAGGCTATTGCTTTACTTTTCAGTTGTTGTTTTCCGCTATCATTTGTACTTTACATTCAGTTTGGGTTTTTATTCTGGCCCACTTATTTTTCTGCACTTACTGTTGTACCCAGTAATTACATAGTGTTTACTTTTTCATTATTTCTCTGAGGTTTTTGTTTACTTTACAAAGGCAATACCTTCCCTTTTTATTAAGAATTACAACTTTGTGCTAGTCGCCAGCCCCTGACCTATGGAAGGCTGGTTTGGGGTAGTCACGACATAGGCCCCGAGGACGGGTCGTGACATAAAAAATTAAAATATGAGTATTATTAATTTTTTATGTATTTTTACTTTTTTTATTATAACATAAGATATATGAAATTATTATTATTATTTTATATAAAAACTAAATATAGGACGATTATTAATTTTTTTAAAATATGAATTGTATAATAAACATTAATAAATATTTTTAAAAATTAATATGTGGATAAATGTAGAAAATTTAATAAAAAAATTTAAAATTTGATAAGGGTCTATGGGATTGTAAAAGGGGACCAACCCTATACATAATGATAAGAAAGAGATGCCTAGTGTATAAGAGGGCTTTGGCCGAGCTCTATGGAGTCGAGTGATGGATTTTTTGGGAGAGTATGTACGATTGAGGGTTTGTCTGACTGCGGATCAACCATTTGTGTAACAATTATTTTTATTCAATCAACATCTTAGATTAGTTTTTATACCCCCATTTATGTAAAAATCAGTAATTACAGTTTTCTTGTATTTTTTGGTTCAGATCTGGGTCAATAGTTTTAATGAAACCTATTTTACAGCTCATTATTGTTTGTATGAAAACTCTAAATATCAAATCTAAAAATATTATATAATATAGAAATTTCTAGGCTATAGGAATAAATAAATATATGATTTGGTATGATTTCAAATAATTAATCATCATTTTGTTTTCTGATGAATCAGCTATAATGAATATATATATATATATTTTTTAAATTGTTTCCAATATACTGATTCCCAATAATTGTGTAGTCTTAAATGAAAATTATGTTTTTTCCTATCAACTGAAATGAACCTTCTTTGATACTCTGATATCTTCATCGAGTTAATATGAAATATATAAATAATATATGTTGAATTAAATATTTGAGATTATAAATAAGTATTTTTGGTCATTATTTTTTAGCAGAACTATATCCTTTTCATTTTTTTGAAATGCTGCAGGCCCTATATGAGGTGATGCATGTTCTATTAGATTTTTTCACATAGTTCTTGCCTCTAGATTTAGTTTTCAACAGATTTTTTGGGTGTTGAACACCTTATATTGGACAAATAAGTGTGAGACATAGGGAGTTTTCCAAGAAAAAGAAGAATACATATTCAACAAATAAAATTTTTAAGGGATTAATTATATTAAATCATTAATGTTTTATTAATATATAATATTGTATTATTTTTAAAATTTAAGCATATTAAAATTATTAAACTATAATAATTGTAAGAGGGGTCATTAATTTATTTTAAATATTTTATCAAAATTTTTATATCAATCATTATATTTAAAACTATGATACAATTAAAAGATGATTTAATTGAGTTTTTATATTTTTAGTCGATTATTAAGGATACATAATTGTTTTCAAAACAACTATTTTTTAAAAATCATTCCAAAATAATTTTTTCTATTGATTTTTTTTCAAAAACTTTTTTAAATAGAATTTTATTTTCTTATGAATTTATATGCAGCTTATACAAAATATATAAGTTATTATTTTTTGTAAAAACATAATTTTAGAATATGTTAATTTTATATATACACATAGTTATGGCCATGTAATATGTCATTTCATTCATAGTAATTAGACTTGTTTTTCATTTTTTTAATGTAATAGTTTAATTAATACTTTGTTTATTGAAATTTTTTAATTTTGAATTTATTAGAACGTTTTTTAAGTAAAATGTTCAAACTATTTAAAAATATATATTCAAAATATATATATTTCTCATATGTATTTTTTAAAAAATTGATCTATCAATGGGTAAAAATTTATAAAAATATATTCCTTTAAGAAAATTATTGACATATGACTTTAAATGATTTAATGGGTTAGTTATGAGAAATTTCTGTCTTTAAATGGTATTCTTTATATATTTATTTTCCTCTTAGGTAAAAAATGAAATTTATGTAGAATATAGAGTGAATACATAACATCACAAGAAATTTTCCAACATGTGATATTTCTTGTGGCCACTTGGTTTTCATAATATCATCCATGTATCATTTTAATCAATTAAAATTATTATAGTTTTCATATTATTTTCATGAGGAAATTGAGTATTTATTCAATGAGTTCTTTTGATGTTGTTTTTTGAATGATAAGTATTTTTCCTGATTATATTGAAACAGATTATAAAATAATATAAATTATATAAAAAAATATTAAAAATTATTTGATATATAAAATATATATATTTTTAAATAAATTATTTTATATAGTTTTTAAATGCATATTTTTCAATATATTTTTGAATAGTTTTTAAACCCCTTATAATTCAACATTATGCTCATCCTTGGTTTTAAAAATATTTTGATAAGAATATTACAATATATATGATTGTTGTATTTGATAAAAGAGTTTACACAGGTAAATAGATTTTGTTATATTTTACTAATTTTATATAATCGTAAAAAGTTGTATATTTTTATCAAATTATCCAAAACCATGATAGAAAACATTTGTAGAATGTATAATATAATATTGTTTTAGTTATAATTTATAAAAAATACAGAACTAATTTTTTTTCACTAAATCCCAATGTAAAGGTTTGGGTCAATACAGAAACATTGGGTCAGGTGTATATCCATCCATTTCACTTATAATATTTAGGTTTGGTGTCATTACAAACACTGTAAAATATGATTTTAATGGTCACTGTAATTTCTTTCATTAATATGTTTTTAGGTTTTTTCCAATGATGACACATTCATTTATAAATTTTTAGTTTATGGTAATTCTAAATGATCTCTATGGGTTTTAAATTATGAGTTTGGTAATGATTTTATGTTATCACCATTATATGATTTTCATGATGTGTTATGAAATGAAATTTTAACAAGATAAATTTTCAATGGTCACTCAAAGGCGTCTTTTTAAAAATATCATGATTTTAATGTTTGTAATGATGATATTTGAAATTATAAGATTGAGTTTTACATATTTTTATGTATAATAGATTTTTTTGGAAATTATGAGTGGTTTACTATAATGTTTTACATCATACCATATATAGACAGCTTCATGTTCTTGTAGAAATTATGATCGCAGATATTGATATGGGTATATTTTCTAGATAGATGTTTTATATAGATGTATATTATATAAGAGAGATATGACATCATAGACACTCAATCCCAGTATATATACTCAACTCCATCATATTATTTCTTATATATATGAATATTTTATTATTAACATAGGAGGAAATCTGTTTTCAATATGTATAATAATATAAAATTATTATGTTCTCATTTAATTTAAATTCCATAAAATTATTATATTTTCATTTGATTCATATATTATGTTTATAATTTAATAATAAATTATGTTTGATATATTATCATCACTTTCACTATTATTTATGATGAATTCTATATGTGGGTATACCTTCTTCATGTTTATGATTTCTCCCCACCACATGTAAAAAAATATTTGTGTTTTTGGAGGCACACTTGATTCCATGTACCACCCTTAGTTCAATAAATATTTTAGTAAACCATCCCAATAAATTGAAATATATTTATCAGAAAAAATAATTTTTTGGTTTCTATTTATCATATTAAAATAAAATAAATACATGAAGAGTGGATCTGATGATGGATTGTACAAGACATGCTATATCTTTCCACTATATTTTGAGAAATAAACCATTAGATACTATATAGTTTAGAAACCATGATATAAGAAATTCCATCATGTTAAATCAAATATTTTAACATAAAATTATTACCCTTATAAGGATTAATATATTCATTGAAATATTTTTTAGTGTTGGAAATGTTATAGTTATAATTAATTCCTTGTGTTGAAATAATTTTTATAGTTTTCTGTACAACATTTTTTTCAATTCAAACTTTATGGTAAAATTATATGCTTTCCAGGTGAAAAAATTTGAACTTATTAAATATTATTTTCTATTGTTATGTTAAATTTAATTTTTCAAATTCAAAATAATTATATATTATATCGATAAATTTGTTTTTATATTGGAATTATGTTTTAAATAGAGAATGAGTTATCATATTGTTATAGATAAAGATAATTTATATCTCTCAAAAAATATAAAAATAATCCCCATAAACATTTTAATATTTCATTCAAATTAAATAATGAAATATGTAAAATTATATGTGATATAATATTCGTTATTTCATATGACTAAAAAAGTGAAATATTCGATTATGAAACTTTTTATAATTGTTATGTTTGGATAGAAAAATAGGTATACCATAATAAAATTATATATATGAACTAAATAAAAATTTCAAATTGTGGAATGAATCCTATATTTGTTTGGTGTAGTAAAAACACTGAAACATTGAGCATCACATTAATAATATTTAGTGAATCTAATTTGAAACATTTCTCTTATATATAATATATCATGTTTGGTGGGATCGTAAATCATTTGTGATTTTAGGAGTTTTAACAGTTTTATTTTTTATTTAAATATGATAAAATGTTTTGGAGGATTAATTAATTTATTATATGGGGTATTCAAATATTTGAAATTTATTAAATATTTTATTAAATAACTAAAACATTTGAATTCAAAGGATTTTATATTGATGGAAGAAAATCTGACACAATCGTAGTTCAATTTATTTAGTTTTAATAACTGGATTATATTTTTTCTTCTATTAGTTTTTTATCTCTAGATATTTTAATTTCATCAAGCCTTTAATAACTTTTTATAATATCTATATAATAGAATAATGTACCTTCAATATAAAGAGAGAATAATTCTTCCCATGGATCCCCTATGGGGATGGGGTGAGTCAGATTTATTTTATTAACCCCCATAAATTAAATTTTAATAATATTATGACAATCTATCAATTAGGGGACTAGTAAAACGTTCTTTATTTATATATATCTATGAATAATTATGTTGATGGATCTTGGTTCATTATTTGGAAAAAATGTTCATATTTTTTCCCATAATATATTTTAGTTGTATTAGATAATCATTTACATAATTGGAATTGATTTGTAAATTGAATAAGTTAATGGAAAAATTTATTTTCATGAACCATGATTTATTATAGAAAATATATGTACGTCATATATGATTTCAATCAATGATAATATTTTTAAATTAAATGACTATAATTCTTGAAATTATGCCATAATATTGTTGAATCCTAAGGTGTAGTGTTTCTAATGTTTTCAATATGTCATGATTTAAATATTTTTAGTGAATTTGATATGCTTTTATATAGTTTTAAATACCTATGAATATATTATTAGAGGATGAAGAGTGAATTATAGAATATATTGAGTTCTACATATTGAATTATGAAATAAGAAACCATTGAATCAGGTTTGTTAGAAGAACCCTAATGATAGTTATATATTTCTTGATTACTAAAAATGATCATTGATGTCTTCGAATAATGATTCTTATTATTTCATTTTCATATTTCGATAATGTAGGTTTGGAAAATATGATTTATTCTATGGGATAGAGATTTTTTTTAATTTTATATGGCAATAATTTTTATTCAGAAGAATTTAATACAGAACTATCATTGTTGTTATAGTTTATAGATATAGATAATTGTCAACCTCTATGAACGAGTAACAATAATTTTATTATGATATATATGATTCAAACCATTGAAAAATATATATGAAATATGAAATTATGTTATACGTAATAGTAACATCACATGTACAAGTACTACATAAAAGTATTTTAATGATATAATAGGCTATAGTTGAATTGATTTTCACTATGGAAGTAGACACAAGAAAATAATAATTATAAATCTGGATGTTTGAAGGTCACACAATATAAAATAAAATTTATCAAGGATCATGTAAGAGTTACATGCATGCTATTATTGGGTAACATGATGTTATTTAATGATATAAATAATAAATTAATGGTGATTTATGTTTAGATAGTTATATCCTAATGAATTTTAATGTATTAAAAATGATTCAATTATACTATTTAAAATATACAAATATCAAAAGGAATTATATTAATAATGATTTATGATTTATTTTATATTAGTGTATTGTCTCTATAATAATTTTTCAAATCACACCTATTTATTATGTAAGAATATACACATTGAAAACAACAGGTAAATTTTTTTGACAAAATATAAAAAATTAATAAGAAAATATTTATGAAAAATTAAATGATAAATTTTAGTAATGAATTTAGTTAGAAATAATTGATAATATATTTACACGACAAATAATGATATTTAAATATAAAGGTTGACTATATTTATAATGAATAATATTATATTTTATAATTATTATAAAATAAATAGAAGATTACATAACTAAATGATGAAAAATTTGATTGAATATTTCAAAATAATTAAAATTTCATATTATTAAGTTAATAATATGTTACAATTATTTATATAAGTTTTAATATTTAAAATATAAGAAGAGTATTCATGTGATATTTGTCAATGGTTATATAAAGATGATGTGTTAATTAATTACAATATTATGGAGATATTGATGTGATCCTAAATATTATTACATTTTTCATTTAATTAATAAAATTAGTATAACCCAACATTGTTGTAATAGTATAAAAATATAATATAAAAGTTAAAAAAATATAAATGATATTGATAATAAAATTTGATTATTTTTATATTTTATTAACTTGACGATACTTTCTTGAGAGCTTAATGTTATTATTTATAATATTCTAATTTGATGATATCCATGAAGAATAAGGTGAAAAATAACATTTAAGAATACTTTTTTATATGTTTAAGTCTTTAAATATTTAAATAATAATTGATATGATGTGAGAAAACACCATTGAATGTAATGAAAGAATATGTGTCTAATTTTGGATGATTCACTATTGAGGTTAGTTATATATCTTCTTTATTATCGTTTATATAAGAGCCTATCATGATAATAAAACATTTAGAATATTTAGTTGGATATCTATTTCAAAATTTGGATCGCGGTAATCTTCATGTTGATTCTTGATTAAATTATTATTATAGTTATTAATGTATTTTAATTGTTGCTTCAATTGTGGGTTCAATGCCACCCCCCCATTTATTTTATTCTGGATAATAAAATACCTATCTTGTTTTTGACGAATAAAAAACACCATGAACCAAGGGATGGATAAAATATTGTTAGTACGTCCTATAAAAATAAATTATTCCATATTTATTTATATCACATATTGAATAAATCAGGCATGTAGTTTTTGAGAGAGAAGTAGTTTTGACGAAAATTTACTCAAACCAGTAAATAGAAAAAGGAATGAGTGTCAACTGTTATAAAATATTATAGACTAATTCATTGAAATTATAATTTATATACATAAGTATTATTGAAAATAATTTGTATTTGACCTATGTTCCACCTCTGTTTGGATTATTTAAAATTGATGATTTAATTTTTTTTAAAATTATCTTATAAAAGAATCATTAATTAAATACTTAAGGAAGATCTATATACTTATAATTTTTTAAAATATCTTCATTGAATTTTATGAATATAAATATTCATATATTTAAAAATATTAATTGGAATCACTATAATATAAATAGGGTGAAATAATAAAATCCTTATGTAATATTCCAGGAGAAATCAAGTGTTTCATTGATAATGTATACATGGAGATTAATTAAACAATTAAGAGGACATAAAAAATTTATACATCCAGTGTTTCGATTAGATTAAATTGAGATGAGGTAATGTAATATTTATTCCAAAATTTTCCTCTAGATTAACCATGTCCATGACTAAATTTTTATAATTATAATAAATTAATAATATAATACATATCAATCATGTGGGACAATGAAATTTTTTTTATACTATTTTTGTCAATAACATTTCAGTCCAATGTTTTAATATATCTTTGAAATTTATTAGGAGATATGTCACTATGAAGAAGACAATGAGACAAAATATATGGCCTTTAATCTAAATAATTGTGAGATAAAATTTCACAAAACATATTGATGAAACAGTTTCTCCTAATTAAAATATTTATAAATGGGTTTTCAAACATGGGAAATATTTTATTAATAAATTAAATAAGAAATATATATACATGAATGGGATTATATAGAAGTTCGATTAATAATAATTCAAATGAGTGATTATTATTATAATTTAGAATAATCAATATGAATTCAAAGAAAACAAGATAAAAGTTTTTGAAAACACTTTGAAAAATAATATTATTATTAATTATCCTCGTAAAAATAATATTAATGATAGAATATGATATTTTCATGAAATAATTAATCCTTTTAATATAAAAATAACACTTAATATCTTAATATCCTTGAACAGGAAATGTATTTAAGAAATATAGAGACTGTTCATTATAAATATTTAGATACGATTTAAAAGTGCATATTTTTATAAATTAAACTATTTTGGACAATTGTATTAAAATTTCATTATCAGGTGGTTTTATGTTATTGAAATTATCCATTTATAAATCAAATAGGGATCAATTAATATATATCTAATATTATAGAAAAATATATTTTCACTAACATGGATTCATAAAAATATTATGTTGTAATAAAAAATATAGAAAAATATTGGTAGATAAATATAGTGATAAACCCATTATTTCATCTATTTTCGATGCAAGAATTTATAATGTACTATTTAAAAAATTTATTTCCTAGACAATGTTGAACATATATAAAAACTAATCTACATAATCTTACTAGATTAATGTTTAATTAATAAAATCATGATAATTTGCCTATTATTGGTTTTCTGGTATATTTTGACATGAGGCTATTGAGTTTAGTCATAATTTATCAATACATGGCTGAAAAAAAATCTATATCAAGGGATACAAATCCTAATTTGATGGAATGTACCAAGAAAAAATCTATCAATCTATCAATTCGGAATAGATTTTGGTTCTTGGAAAAAAACTTGTATATTAAATTAAATGTTATTTCTATGATAATTATAAATAATTTATACCATCTATTAATGTTTCAAGTATAGTTTAATAATGAATAGAAAAGATATTCAATAATTAGGTAACTAAATACGGTGATATTCCTATAAAAATGTATGATTTTAAAACATATATATTATGTCATTTAGATAAATATCCAAAATATTCCATAGATATAGCTGTGAGGATTGTAATGACTCTATTTAATTATAGAAAATATACATAATTTTCATATTTCACTAATGAAATTACCATAAAGATAATTCCATTTGGTACACATCCATAACATTCCCAAGATTATCCTTTCGACATAACATAGGGAATGAAAACAAATTAATGATTGAGTTTGATGCATAGTAAATGTAAACATGGATGATATCCTTAAATTATAATATGGAATAATAACAAAGTCATTACCATATGAGATTATAAATATTACATAAATTTTTTAAACATAATCTACGATATATATTAACAATGATAAATGGAATAAAAATTATCATTCCAGATGTAATTATCCATAAGAGTGATAAATCATCATAAATCAATCATGAACTCTAGTTGCATGTCATATATGTAGGGAACTATAATTAGAATGTAAATAATATTACTTTTCAAGGTTAAAATCTTATAAAATCAAATAATAATTTATTTAGAATCAAAAATCGATTCCCATTTCTTAACAAATAATGCATCATCACATATTTTCTATAACTGATCAGGAATATCAACAAATTAACTATAATAGTTCAATCATATTTCCCATCAATATATCATGAGATATAAAACACTATCAATTTCATTATATAGAGATATAGTCCCCACTTATTACATAATCTATTGATGTTTTCCACATGGTTATAAAACATTTATCATATCATTCCACATAAAAAATAAGAACTTATAATTATTATTTCATAAATGCATAACACGTGCAACGAAACAAGATTCATAAACATTACGTCAATTAATCATACCATAAAATGTAGAAATCGGAACTTCTTCATAATTATGTTTTTATTATATTTATTTATATAAATAATTCAATGAAATAATAAAGTGTAAACCAAGACTCTATTCCCTAATATGTACTTGAATCTCGTATGCCACATGGTTGTTAGTGCACCTCAAAGTATCCTAGAGGATGTTGAAATATAGGGAGGATCTATTATTGTATAGATGGGAGACTATACCCTTCTACCTATAGTATTAATTTGTGGTTTACAATAATGAATAGAATCATAAACTGGAATAAATAATTTTCAATATAATGATAATGAATCAATATAAAAAGAATAGGAAGAAGATTAATAAAAATCATATACTAAAAATTATTATTATGGAATGATTCTATACAAAAATGGTAAGTATATGAGTCATAAGACACGTGCATATAAATCATCCACATAAGATGAAAAGTTACTCAAATATAAATTCAATAGGATCCAAAACATGTTATCAGTCCTCAACTTCTATACTTTATCAAAGGAGAGTAAGTCAGACTTACAAATATGGACACATCCCTTTGACCCTAATTGTATCCATAATGCCAATCCAGGCACCAATAAATAGATCGAACATTGTTTGATATATAATCATTAGGAAACCCTTAATGGTTACTAGAACTATCCAGTCATAGTATATAAAATGATTTTTTTCATCAGTAATAGTAATTTTAAGAGATTAAAGTCATTAATCAAATTATAGCACATTCCTCATGGGATAACTGACCTATAATAGCGACTTTCTCTCAAGTGGGATGTCACTTAAAAGATGTCACCCTTCAAAATAAATATATATATATATATATAGGACACACATATATAGACATATATATATATATATATATATATAATAGTACATAGTGTTAGTAAGGACCCGACATAAAAGTCCAATGTGTCCATAATTACTTATAAGGGGTTCTATAATATCATGTATTTTATAAAATTGATATAAATTGGCCATTATAAAAGTAAATAATAATTCACGGACTAAAACTATGCTAGTTATTTTGATTTTTAGGTAGATCTATGGTTTTAGTTAATTAATATCTCGAGTTATTCTTAGTCATTCCATATGAAGAACATAGAACATGCAGTAATTATATTCTATCAATACCTATCACATTATGATTCCATAAAAGGATCTTAATAATTACCAAAGTATCATTCATGACATAGTATATGGAATAACCCCTATGTCAATTAGGTTCATACCACAATGAGAAGTAATTAAGTCTCTTGACATGAAATATTAATAGTACCTATCAATCATGTCCTATGTAATACAATAGGAAAATTTGCATCACTTATCATAAGGATAAATACATCCACCTTGTGAGATTGTTCATTGTTATCTATAGGGAACTCATATATCACTCCATTATTTGTATGAGTCACTAAGTATTTCTAATTATTAAGTATAATGAGGCCAACCAAGGAATCCTTCATCAGTTCTAATGAATCTTTTTTATATTGGTGTAATGGAATGGTCATGGGTATTATTTAATCTTTTACATTTGTAAAATAATCATTAATCATGTCGGAATGTTCATTTAATATATATAATTCAGGATATAAAATTTATAAAAATGTTCTTTGATCATGGACTACTATTTTATCATGGTTCTATTCAAACTTTATTACATTTCCATGAATAAATTGAACACATCTCATTAGGTGGTTCAATTTTTTTCCAAGTCATGTGGATCTTAGTCATTTAATAAAATAACACACATAATAGTGATCATCTTATGCGGATCATCCTCCTTCATTGAATCAAAAGTTTCAATAAAAATTCAATACATGGATAAATCATTTATTTAGTAAATTAGGCCTTTAGGAGGATTCATTTGAAGCGTGAACTGCCCAACATAATTGATCACTATAGAAAAATAGGTAATTTATAAAAAATGAACAAAAACACCTACCTAAGGTGGGTATATTAACCCCCATTCACAATAGACTTTAGATTCAATTTATAATGGGTGAATATAAAATGAGAGGACAAATGTGGTGAATTAGTGAATATTATCTCTCACCAAAATATCACAGATGATTTTAAGATGAACTGAGAATGGATGGAATATAAATTAAGATTATAACATTGGATATAAAAGGAATACAATTAGAATGGAATCATGAACATGAAAATGAATCGAGAAAAAATATTTGTTCGGACGATGTACAACTACTCTGATGGCCGTGAGAGGGGTCGTATGCGAATGGGGAGAAAAAAAGGATGGAGGCAAATATAATGATGGTAGGGAAACATTTATTTTCACATGTTTTCTGATTCACATGTTTTGGTAATAAAATTTTACAAACCATGAACCTACCACATGTTATGTCGAATAATGTGTGTGGCCTTTTATGTGTTTTTTATAAACCAAAACCCATTCATTCTCTGTACAGTACACCACAATGATATGCTACACAAGGTGATTATTTATAGCTAACCAAAACCCCTATATAAATTACTATAACGCTCACATTGTTGACACTCATGGATTAAACTAACCCTATACTTACACTACAACTCAATATTCCATTCAATAATTTATATCTCTATGCTCTAAATGACCCATAGAACCTCCAAAAAAATACTAAGTCTCATCAATACATTACTATAATAAAAAATTTGTTTCCAAAAATAACATAATTATAATTACTGATATGAATAAATGAAAAACATTTGAACAACCCCTCAAAAAATCATACAGATGTTTCCCATTCTAAATTGGTAAAACAACATCTGAAAGATGTTCGGACCACGAGCACATTTGTTAACCTCTTACTCCATGTTATCATCCAATAAATATTTCTACTTTTGTTTCACATTTACTAGAGAAAACTACTGGCCTAAGAGATCCATCATGATCCTATAAATTATATTTATAATATTTCCAGAATGGAATCATCTTCCCCTAGGTAATTATCATGTGTAACAAGAGAATTAGATATGTAGGGATAATAAAGGTGAAGCTATGATACATGATTGTCATCGTTGATAGATCAGTACCTCTATGGTCATTCCAAATTATATACTACTAGCCTAACTCTCTACAAGATATATAATGTCATTATGTGACATTGTGATATAATTATATATATCCCAATCAATCTATTTTCCAATCAAGGAGAAAGATGGAGGATGACCATGCGTCCCACAATTATCTCTAGAGGCTAGCGGTGATGATTTATAAAATACATATTCTTAGAATCATATATAATCATATTCTTATAATTATGGTATACATGATACGAGGTCTATTTAATGGGAAAGGGGACAAGTATCACTATCTCACCACCCCCTAACAATAATTGGGTTGAACGACACAGGCTTCCCTACATAACCTCATTAGGAACGATCTGAGTGGTTTCCCAAATATGTTACATTATGAAAATATAATGAGTTTTAGGTTTTATTCCCAAGAACCTTCATAACAAGAACATATGCTAGAATTATGGGATATAATGGTTGTATTGTACACATTGTCTAAAAAATAGAGCAAATGTGGTATATTATACATAAAAGCGGCTATGAACCCCAAGCCATCTACAACACCTGACAGAACTATAATATTAATCCACATCTTTGTATCATACTATTGTATGTGGAACACCCTAAAGCTATAAAATATCCATAATGTAATTTCATTTAGACTTATTAACTAAAAATTCTTCTATGATAGTAAATAATTTAATTCCCTTGGTAAAACAATCAATGATCACCCATCCCACATCAATTTTTAAATGGGATCTCAAAAACCCATTACAAAATTCAGATGGATGTCATCACATTTACACTATGTAATAGGCAGAAGAGGTAGTTTTGTAGTATGACAATGGTGAACTACCTACACCAAATTATAGGTGGGTCACCATGTGATAAAAGCTGCAATATACCATTTCTTTCATTGATACCAATACTAATGTTTTATGTCAAGGAACATCATGGAAATCCAATACTGGACTTCCCAAATAGAATATTGTGATTCCCATTTAAATTCATTCTATATATCTAGTGTCACCTATAAATTCCTATGATTGTATAGGATTTAATCCCTCTCGATAATCCAACCATGTGGTGAGTATTCATTTACGACACTCTCCCTCTGGACAGGGCCCTCAAGATATAAAATTTGTATCATCCTTACCTTTCTTGTAAGGGAGGATTTTGCAGGTAAAGCTATAAAATGGATTATCATGATATTCCAAAACATACAGGTGCATCTCAGGAAAAAAAATACATCAAGGGATTTCACAAGTGGGATCTTTCAAGGATTTTTACTGAGTCTTCTAGCTTAGGGAATTAGCAATTTCATTTCCACATGAGTAATTACATCCAATCTAATATTCAAAAAATTGAAGGTACTCTACCAATATACTCTTCTTCATATTCAAATAACATGATGTAAAAATATATTTAAGACTTTTTTCATCCAGTTAAATGAATATACAATTCAACAATAGATAATTTCTCCAATAACATAATTTATTGTGAATAGTTTCTATCTTGAGGACTTGTGTAGTGTAATTATGATCATGAGATATCAGTTGGAGTGACACAAATTCTATATCCCAATATCACTAAATCAAAAAATTCTCAAATAAATATACCAGAAACATTAGAAAAAATATTATTAATTATGTTAGAATCTTGAAAAATAGTAATTGTGTTAAATTCAAATATCTATTTAAACCATAATAGTCTCTCACACCCGATTTCGGCCACATGAAAAAAACACCCTTTTTTAATTATTATATTGATAGATACTACATAGTATGAAAAATACTTATTGAAATTTATATAATATCGATCAACATCCAAAAAAATTAAATATTAATGACATTATTGGGATGCTCATATTGAACCATATCTCTAAACATCTCTAGGTTGTAAAATACTTCTTCATTTGAATTTATCTGAACTATGAAGTGGTCCTTATCAATATAAAAGATGAATTTTTTAGAATATCATATATCTTATTATCTATCAACATATATAGTATTGTCTCAATATGTTTTGTTTCGTCAAGTTGAGAAAGAGAATACACTATGATATCATCAAAGAAGAAAACAACAAATGAATCTAGATTCATGTGTAAAACCTAATTCATTATATCCCTGAAAGAATATCATGAATTAAGAATCCATACATTATGACCACATACACATACAATCCATATCTACTTTTGATATTTTATTTGTATGGATGATGGCCCAATAGGAAAGTTATGGAATCATGACCTGAAATCGAAATTGGATAAAATTGATACTCATCAAGGTTTGTCAAAGAGAACATTAATAACAAGAAATAGATATAGGTTATTAACTACAATATATTTAAACTACTAAGAATACTCAAAATAAATATGGTTATCATCCAAATTATTAATAAAAAAACAATAGTCAATCCCATGGAGATGTATTGGGTAGTATGAAACCGTTAGATTCAAGATCAATTAATTACTTGTTATGTTATTGAAGCTCAAAATGTTCTATCCTATAATCTGTAATTAAAATAGCAAACACTCATAAGATTATCTCAATAGATAACTCAACATATCTCATAGATGGAAACTTATAAAATTCATCATGGAATACATCAAATAAATGATCCACTACTAGAGGGAAGAAAATATATTTCATTACATAATATATCTTTAATATTATAGTACTTTGGGTCATCACTCTACTAGTCCCATGATTCTCTAGTCCAACTCGACTTTTTCTGATATCCCATTCACCATGATAAATATATCTATTAATCTTACTTTATGTAAAACACATTTTCCAGTTAGAGAAATCAACATGAGAATGATTATTTACCAAACATTAAATATCATATATATTGTCAAATTCAATTAAAAAGTGAAAATGAGATTCCATTTAAATAGATAATCTACTATCATAAGGGGATCCCCTACATCAATTTACACTCTTGGGATATATACTCAATGGTGTTTCAATATTAATTATTCCATATAAATACTTTATTTCAAAGGATATACATTCTAAAACATCCATAGATATAAAGGATTATGAAGACATTGAATCAAGTATAAAATGAAAAAACATATAGGTTACAATAATAAAATCTCAAAATATTGAAAGCCAAGTCTATGCTCTTTTAGAGTTGGTTTCATTGTTTAATATAGAATGATCTTTGGAAATGGGATTCAACCAAAATAACCATGGAATTTCAACCCATTTGTCAATGAATCCATATAGCATGTATACATTATACATATTCAACACCTCATCTCGATCTACCAATAGTATTCCAGCACCCTACATGATTTGATACAATGATCATGTACATGAATTTTGAGTTTAGGAGTATATATTATAACTAGGAACTGTTATAATGTTTTTGTAGGATCACTAATTTTTCCCATCATTAAAAAAGATTATAATTAAATTGGATCCATAATTTCATTGGAATTCTTGCGTCATTACCTACAACAATGTTAAAACACTGCACTACTGTTGTGGTGTGTCTTCTTGCTGCTTCATCCCCCAGGAATATACTCAAAGGGGTGTTTCATGCTATTGAATGAAAAACATCACTATCATGGTATTTTACCACCATATCATAAACATTAAACATTTCTCAAATTTTATTTGGAGATAAGTGTGTGGTTCACTGTCATATAAATTTTTTTCGACGGAATTAAATTATCATATGATCTAATGGGGCTTGATATCTTTTTCTCAAACAGCCTCACTATTATCATCTCATCTCCTAAATGTTTTATTGTGAAGCATAAAATCATGTAAAATTGATATGAATAATTTATAATAGTAATTGCACACATTTCTATGTTCATAAACTCTATACAGTGTTCCTCTCTTAGTGACTTATGGAGAATGTAGTCATAAAAGTCTATCTAAAAGTGCATGCAGAGCATATAATGATTCCATCCTACCCGATTGACCTTATCCTACCAACACATCATATAATAAAATATATAATATGTCACAATATGGACCCTCTTCTGTATAGGTATATCCTAATTTTTTCATATGGATAACATGGACTCTATCTATGACTCAGTAACATAAAGACCTCCTTCACATGAAATGTTAAGAGGGTGTTCATGTTTGAATTCTCATGAAACAATTCCATTGTAGTATAGATAACATGGAACATTGAAAAGGAAATATAAATTTTTTTAACATCTCTTACAAAATAGATTAGACACCCAAATTAGGAATAATGGGATATACCACATGTGGAACTTTTTATGGTAATACTGATTGATAATGGTCCACCACCTATTAGGCATAGTCATTTCCACTTTCTGTGAAAAAGAATTCATAAAATCATTGATGAATGGATATAAAAATGGTACCACATGAGTTATTTTATGTCTAATAAATTATTGGATCCAAGATAATGGAATATGATAGGTAAATTATATTCCAATAAAAGAGTCAACCTATTTTCAATCTCATTATTCATGGTCTATGTGACCAAAAATATCAAAAAAGGATAATAAGAGACACTATCTAATTCACACTATTAATGTCGGGACCAGGTCATTGACTAACATAACACACAAAAATTCTATATTTATTGAGGGAAATTTTAATGCTATATTAGAAAATGATTAATTTTTTTACTAGAATCCACATTTATTAAAAACACATTTTATATAAGAATTTCATGTTAGTAATGTTTAAACTAATTTAATTTTATATAGATATCACCATAGAATTAGATGTGTCACCCATCCCATGTTATAAAGGAATAATTATTATAATTTATAGTTATAATTTCATACAACTATTACCAAACCCTTACTTATTTTATTAGGATTTAATTGATCAAATAAAATCATTATATTCAATGAATTTCCATTATTAATTTATAGAAGTGAATTATTCATTGATAAAAAGTAGAAATCATGTAATCAAAATAATCTTATATTTAAACTCATGGAACCTATATTACAATTTTGAATCATGAGAATATTCTTTTATTAGGGTTCCACCATCGGGTTAATTGGAATAAAAATTTGGGTTCCTGATGACACTTTAGTTAATCTAGTTATTTTATCCCGACATGAAATTTTTTCACATTTTCTAATAAAATAGTCAAGGAACCAAAAATATGTTTCATGAATTGCATACTGTAATATAAAAATGGAAAATAATATTCAAGAAATGTGAATCCTCAAGTTTGTATAATTATTCATGATATGATGCATCATTACATAATAATTTGAAAAATATTGGAAATATTGGGATTATATATAACATCACAACTCATGTGCCGCAACCAACAGTGAAATTAACACAATTTTTCCATTTATAATTTAAAAAAACAATATCACAACAAATGTAATTTTCTTTTTCACAACACCCATGTTAGATACTCCAATGAGTAGTGCCATTTCCAAATTCTAAATTTTTAATAATCTATTGACTAATACCCAATCAAAATGAAAAATTAAAAAGTCCACTGATGAACGACACTATGTTTTTATGAATAAATATATTTTGAATTAAATAAATTTCATAAATAGATTTACTAAATTCTACTCAATATTATTATAGCATTACACATAACACCATGGTAATCATGTTCCTCACAAAAAATATGGTTAGCTTATGTTACACACAAAACTGAGTTCTATCAAAACAATGATATATTGTTAATGTAGTTATTAAAAACAAACCATTATAAACTAGATTTTAAACTTATTAACACAAATATTAATAAATACCTTTTAAATAGTATTTATAATCATTTTATATATAGAAAACTTATTGATAGAAAACTCAGAATTTCTAAAAAGTACATATATGTTTCAAATTATTATTATCTCAAAAATGTTTCTCATTTCTTGTTATGAACAATAATAAATTTTATTTTTCAAACCCATTGAAAATTAATTTTATAAATTAAACAAAATTTTTTAAAATAATAAGTAAAAATTATCATATGATGAATTTTTGGGTTTTTATAAAATTATTTATTTTTATGAATAATGAAAAATAACAAATCATAATTAAAAATATATTTCTAATTTAATTTATTTAAAAATATAAGTTATATTATTGTTTTTCCTCAATAATTGTTTTTGTATTATACATCTGTTATCAAATAAACTCAATTTTAATAAATATTATATTTAATTTATATATATAAACGATGTGAATGGTTGAAAATTATTTATTTATAAATAATCATTTTCAGCACATATCTATGATTAATTTTAAATAAAATTTAAACAATTATGTGATTTTAATTTAAAAAAATAATATTTTTATAATGGGAATAATATTAATTTATATTATCTAATAATTTTAATATAATTCATCTCAAAAATAAATATTGAATGTGGGAAAATTAATTTATGTAATTAAGGTAAAAATTGTATCAATGTTGGGTTAAACAAAAATATATGTGTAAAAATCGCATATTAAAATGGAAAAATATGTTTTCATTTGTTTGATTTATTCTATATGTTTTGATAATTGACCAATTTTTACCCTTCTCCAATATGAAAATTATGGGATCACTCAATTCGTTTAGAGAATACTATTTGTGTCTTCTTCCCCATTTATAAAATGCCACCACAATACTGCCCACTTCATACATTCAAACATTTTTAGATCTACCAAAATCTAGGAAAATAACCTCAATATTTTGATAATATAATATTATAATCCTTCATGGTATATAAATACAAACTAGTATATAATTTAGTGTAAACCTTAGGAGGATACATGAAGAATATGTTACCTTCATTAAATGGAATTTTTATTTTATTTCTTCCCCATCCTACATAAATTTCTTTTATATGATAATTTTATAAAAAAACAAATTATCATAAATTTGATTATATTTTTTTATGTTGATCTCATTACCTATAACTATAACCACTTCAATAATTTTTTTTAAAAAATCATCATTCCTCTATACAACAAACTACAACCTTGTGAACCCATGTGATTAGTTTTTCCATTTCTACCTGTAACAGTGGGAAATAATGATGGATGATTTTTTTAATATTATATATGATGATATTATTATTTTTTAAATTTTATACCAAAAAATACTTTATGAAATATATTATGTGGGAATAAAATAATGTTTCTTGTGTGTATGAAAGACTACAGCCTCTTCAAAAAATGTGATTTGTTTATTTCATACATGGAATTTATTAAATATGGGATTATTAAAAATATATGTTTTAGGTAAAATAAAAATGATTACATAATGATGTTATATATAATATTATTTATGATATCAAAATCAATGGATTAAATGGAATCATCATTCATGTGTGTGTACAATATACCTTCTCCATGATAAGTGTATATTATTTTTTATCACAAAATATTATATATTACTCAAAATTCATATATAATGAACATATATGATTTTTATATAATGGTTAAAAAAATTTATATTATTCAACTATAATCATGTTATGTGTAAGAATGATAATATTTCAAAACATATATGATGACAAAAAAATTTATTGTCCAAAATATGACATTAGTAAGAATTTTTTACTAAACATGAAATAAAATTTCAAAAGAAAATCAAATATGGTAAGATATGAATTAATAAGGTATTTTAATATAATTATAATTATCTAATATATATTATACCCAAGGATTCAATGATTATGATGGAATTTAGGACTTATATAGTGAAAATTTTGTCTTAATTTACTTTTTTTTGAATCATGTGATATTTTATAAACATTTATACTTTAAATAGGTTCATATAAATACCAATTTCCACGTAATACCATGAATTTATTTATCCCCATTTGATTTTATAATATCGATTTATTTTTTTCTTTTCATGTGGCGTGTGATTCAAGGATACTAATTTGGTAAGGGTTTTTTATATAATTGATTCATTTATAGGGATTGTATATGATTAAGTATGAACTGATTATATCTCGATATCTAAATGAAAATAATTATAATTAATTTTATTATCATCTACTTATAAATTAAATATATGTTTAATATTTCTATTCTTCAAAAAAGTGGTACTTAATATACATATAATAATTTTTAAGGAAATATTAATTTATTCCCTATTTGGTTGGAAATTAATTTTCTTTCAACACCACATTACAAATAAATTTTTTCAAAAATGATTTATTATTATAAAAATAAGTTATTAAATATATTTTTACCCATGTTTTAGTTTTTAAAAAATGTATTCATAGGAATTTTCAAGTAATCTTCCAAATAATTCCCCATTTACTTTTTAAAAAAATGATAAAAAAATATCTATATTATCATGTAGTACATGAATATATATTTTTACATTATGAACAATAATTTCTTCAAAGGTACATTTGTATATATTGAAAGATATTTTCATTGAAAAATAGAGTCATAATATTTTGAAATATGAAAAGTATACATTCTTCAAAAAATTTATTAAATGAAATTTCAATCTCATCTTTAATCTATGATAAAATGCATTTATGTTACATAAAACATATTAGCGATATGATTTTAGAATAACATTTGTCTTATTTATATAAATTGTATAGTTTAGTAATTTAATGATTTTTATGAAACTCATTTCTCTGCCTAAAGTTATAACATGGGGATTTGAAAATGAAATACACTTATTTACATGATTTTTTCCTTAATGATGTTATTAGGAAACATTTATCTTTTCCATATGTTATGATATGATGTATTTTTTTAATAACCATTTCATTTCATGTGTTATGATATGATGAATTCATATGAACATGGGGTAAAAAATAAATGTGTTTTTAATATGTAATAGTTGGGACCTATATCACCCCATAATGATTTCTATAAATATATTTATATCTTACGATAAATAAGAAATGGAGGAATAGTGTTGTTTGTTTATATAGGGTCATTTTATACTATTATGGAATCGAGAGAGGAAAATTTCAACTATGATGGTTTTTAGAGTGAACCAAAACAATGTGATATATTTTTCAGTGATCCTTGAATAATATAAAAGTTATTTATTATTCTTATATATAAGAAAAAATTATTATTATTATTAATATGTTAGGATCTAATGGGACATTTTCATTTATTCCCTTATGATTCATGTTTTTGATCTACTAATATTAATTTCATGTATCAGGTTTATGATCTTTGATATGTCAATTATGGTTTTCCAATACTATGATCATATTCCCATTAACATATGTTCAAGTTATTGTTAGGTGTCACCATTGTTTACCCATAGTTAGAATCTAATCTCTCCATTACTTATGTTCCATTTTCCCATGTTATAATGGCATTTATTATGTATGATATGTCTATGAATGGTGATCACAATGAATATTGTAGTGGGAGACATCGTAGATGTGTTATAGACCAATTATTATGTTTAATGTATTCTGAAGGCCCTAATGATTTATTTTACTAAAGAATATTTTTGTGATATTTATTGTATATTCCTAAAAAAACATGTAAAATCTATGTATTAAAATCATTGGTTTCTATAACTGATAACCATTTGACCTGGATTACATATGTGTAACTGAATTTTGTTAACCACATAGACTCTTGCATGCCTTCCCATGTGGCAGAGGCATTACACTATTATAAAGTGTCTTCAATTGTACAAATGGAATAATATTACTTTGTAATCATATTATCACATTATGATATAAAATAATTATAAGTAGGGAGAGAAGGAATAAATCATGCATAATAGAATCAAAATGCATCCAAATAAAACAAACATGTATAAGCTGAATTAATATCATATTTAAAAATGATTATCATGTCCGGATGCTATAAAAATTGATTTAAATTAGATTTAGTGTAAAGAAAAATTAATCAAGATATTCGAATAAAATAAAAAACAAATCCCATCCCCACTGTTATCATTATAATAGCATGCATCATTTTTTCTTATACTCTAACCTAGGATTGTAAGATAGAAGTCCATAGAAATATTCTTCATTTTATCCCTACCGGCATCCAGAAGCACTCTTTGGGTTGCAAATCAATGGCCCAAAAAGAGAGTGAGATATACTCATTAGGCCACCACTAACGAAATAAAGAACAATAAAATCATTTCATATTCAATGATTAGTATGAAGGTAAAAATAAATTTAATATATTAAAAAAGAAATCATAAAAACCATCTTCCTCTAGGGAAAAAAAACAACAATACAACCTTTTTCAAAATTCGGATGTATTTGAAAAGATTTCACCTGATGTTTAAAATTAAAAACATATATATTATGGTATGAATATATATTATTCCGATAAATATATAAATATATGAGAAAATATATAGGTATTTAGTAATAGTGATGATTTGATTCTTAAGCCTATAGAACATATACATACACATAAGGGGTTTCATAACTCTCAAGGAATATATCAAGTATATAAAATGGGGCTACATGAAAGATATGTATAAATCATGTTCAAACATATGCTTCTTCATTTTTATTTTATAAACACACTTTTAATTAATTAATAGGGATCAATATCCTATCTAATACATTTTCAATGTTTAACCATGGTATTTGTTAATGTATGTTATATCAAAACCCATCACCATAAGTGTCAATCCAATGAATCAATATAAAGACCCATGTATAACTCAAATAAAATGATATGGTTAACCCTTAGTTTCTATCCAAATTATACAATATTTTGAACATGGTATCACTTGTGATAGGTTATGTTAATATTTATTACCGAGCCAATCCAATGTAATTCACTAGGGAACCATGTATAACCTATTTTAAGAAAAAAAGTTATCCTCTAAGTGGGCATGTCTCTGTGGTTCAATACATGACCTTGTATCACAAAATTAATTCTGAAATTCTTTTACAATTTTATTTTTATTATGATTAATGATCAAATTTAGAGCATCATTAATCAGGAACCTTTAATCACCCTTATCATACAATAAAGTAATTTTCATAGCTTGTATTACTCTCCAAACATTAAAACATTACAAAGTTTCCCTATATATAAAACTTATTTTCTAATTAATGATACAATAAGAAGAGAATGGGTTTATTCAAATGGCCTCAATTTTATACATTTAGTTCAATTAAAAATACTCTACAGTCAAAATATAATCATCAAACACACTTTAATTGATGGATAAATATAATTCCTAGGCATGATTTATATTGTCCTTAGTTGTAGTAACAACCATTTTCTTTCAAATGTTGAGGTGATCATCCTTCGACATTGATTTTTAATTTTCTAGAACTACACTATTCATATATACATCATTTATTTAGTTATGTAGACATTTTAAAGGAATATTCAGAAGGATCTGATGCCCTTCACAATAATATATATATATATATATCATCATGAAATTATTGGAAAATAACTATCCACCAAATGTTGGTTGGGAAAAAAAATTCATCTATTATCAATATCATATTCGATGTAAAATTAGAAATATTGTAAAAAGTGGAAAAATTCCTTAAAAAATAGTGCGTATTAGCTCATACCAAAATAAAACTAAAAATGAACAAATAAATTATTACATAAAGTAATTTTAATTAGTAACTTAGTACTAGATATCTATCATAATTGGTGGAAAAGGAATAATATAAAGTATAAACTACCTACTAAAAATCATAGTGTAGTGGAAAAGGTACATATTCTATGGTTGAGAGAGGTGTTTCACAAGAATGGGGGAAAATAAGGGGATAAATTAAATTAATGAAGAAGTAATTTCAATTTTTCCAAACATATTTATGCAGTTTATGGTTTTGTCACATGGTTTTCAGATTCATGGACATAAAAATTGCATCAAAAATGGTTATGTGACACTATGCGTATAGCCTTGGGAGCACAGTTTCTAAAAACCATTAGGCCCCTTCAATAAAACCATTCATCTCAGCACAACCATGCAGCCCACAATTCATAATTAGAATTATTCATACATTTCTATGAAGTATACTATATAAACTATATGGTTTTAAAAAAATATTATCTCTAAACTTGAGCTATCAATACCACGTAGACATCCATTCTGAAATTTCAACCACTAGGATCCAACCTATAAATAAATGGAAAAATCTTCTCTTTATCATCATAAGAACATTAAAAGGAATGAAATTTATAAAAAATATTATTTATACATATTTTGAAAATATTGGGTGTTACAATATAAAATATTACATTGAAACATATCCCTCGTATAGTATATTTAACAATAATGTTTTTTTGGTTAATATAAATTCCATGAATGATAATTCAAAATATTGGGAGAGAAATAACATTTCCTCTCAAAATAACATAATTAAAATCACAATGTTACCAAATATTTGTGAACAATTTTTCATCTAAATTATCTTTGAAAATATTTAATTGAATTTTATAATAGTGGGGGGGGTAATGATATTGTAAAATTCATTCTATATCGTACAATTGAAAATAAATATTTCATGCACATTTTTTGAAAGTGTAAGATGAGGATTATTTTAAAAAGTTTAATTGGTTTCCATTAAAAATTTCATAAAAAATTTAAAATTAATTTAAATATCATTGGATATGAGTGAAAATTTTCATTATAAAATTTCATTAAAACATTATTAGGGATGAAAAATGTTTTTTGATGGAAGAGTGAAATAATGATAATTTTTCCTAAAATAATTTTTTTTTGTTAAAATTATTACATTAAGAGAGGAAACATAAATGAAAACATGTATTCACTAGAAATACATAGTTAATAATATAATAATTTAGTTTCATGGTTTGTATATAACAATATTATATCAATGGAAACTTAATCGTAAATGATCCTAATTGAATATTATATTATAACTTTAAACATTTAAAACATTGCTAATTGTTTAATCATAAGACACATGAATTTATGTATGGTATATAGATATTTATTTTCTATAATTTTCATATTAATAATCATAAAATATATTTATTGGTAGTATATGAAAATGAAATAAAAATCATGTTCTTTAAAGGGAATATGTCCCGTAGAAATATAAATGTGATGAACATCGCTTAGCACTTTGGAAACATTTGAATCATTATAACAATTAAATAATTAAACCATGTGAAATTTAAATATCATCAATACTAGAATATTCATTATATAAATTTTCAAAGGCCAATAAACACATATTATAAAAGAAGATATATTCATTACATAACATATGTCTTAATGATTGAAATTTTGTACAAAAACTCCTCTCTGATTTTGTAACAAATAAATCATGATCCCCCTGAATGTATAAAATATTAATGATAAATAACATAAAAATAATTTTTTTAATGATATATCATGAAAATATATGTTATATTACCAACAGAACATAAATGTGTTTTTAATATGACTTATTTAATCTATAAATTAATCATAGAATAGAAATCCATCACCATTTTTATCGATATCCTACATAGACATTCAAACAAGACATATAATGAATAAATAAAAAATTATTAAAATATTCAATAACTATACTTAAAATTTTAATATAATTTATGATCTAAATAAGACCTTATATTATATACATATAAAACGTTCCTTCTTAAAATACCGTTTTATACAAGAATTGCACTATTATATAATGTTGACACATTTTTTATATTTTTTCCTTTTTAAATTTATCATGGTACCATATTATCCAGAATGATAAACATGATATAAATATCATTTTTATTCATTATATATTTTTTTAATGTATTTAAAATTTTTTATTGATATAAAATGAATTAAACCAATAATTGATATTGTAGGTCAACTGTACATGTGATCATTATTTCCATTTTAACTATATATAGAATTAAAGGATGGTAAAAATATAAAACCACAAAATATTAATTATAATGACATATATATGAAATTTATTCATTAAATTTTTTCTTTTAACATTCCACATACATATTAATTTAAAAACAAATCTCACACCTTTTGGAGGCGGTAGTCTACTGTACCCTTGAGAGAAAAAATTGTATACCCACTAAATGGAAAGTAAGGAAGTATATGTGATGATATATTTCATGAAAAATTATTATGGTTTGATTATCATACATATAATTTAAATCCATAATTACATTCTTTCATTTGAGGTGTTGATTGAAAAAATTACATGGGTATGCAATGTTGTAGTCTACCGTACACATGATCAATGATTTTGTTTCCCATTTCATGAAAAGACAGATAGATATATGTCATTAAATTAAAAAAATAAGAAATAAAAAAATGATAGATTTAATTTTTATTATATAATTATGTTTTAAAAATATTTTTTGGATGTGGTATAGAAAATAAAACCAATATATATGATTAATAAGTATACCTCCTAATCAGATATCATCATTAGGTTTATAACCATATCCTCATAAAGAGGGTTTCTTAATCAAAATAATCAATACAATATTTTTGTAGAAAAATATGGAATGGATTAATATAGGTACTGGTAGTATGAATTTGTGTTGGAATTTTGAAGAGGATAAGAGATTACAGGTCATTTTATATGTGGGGGGAATGAACTCAATTGGAAACTACAAGGAAATTTTACACAATAATTAGAAATGATGAAGTAATTTACATGATTAAGGTTTTAAAAATAACCATATATCAAATATTTGGATATTAAAGGCATATAATATTCATATAAAGTTGGATTAATAAATTTTTTTTTCATAAACTAACCACAGTCATCTTTTGTTTGAACCTCTCATAAACACATTTTATCATTAACAACGATAATTTTTATTCACACTTTATACTATAAATTTTTTGAAATAAATAATTTTATCTTATTATATAATATTATCAATAATGATACCAAATATTAAATATATTTTTCAAAATACCATTCAAATAATTCAAAAACTTTAATATAAATAAAATAAACATAAGTGATAGAAATGTTTTTTAATAATTTATTTTCATATGTTTTGAATGATGTAGTATGATAATTGAATATGGAATTGATTATAATGGACTAAATTGAATTAACCAATATAAAATTGAATAAAATTAATTTTAAATCTCTATTAAAAAAATTACTTCTATACAGTATTTAATTGAAAATAAAATTTTTAATAAAAATGTGTATTTTTAATACTTTTCGGAAAAGTATTCGTTGTATAAAATTAAAAAAATATCCTTGAAATATAATTTTTAAAATTTTAATTATTGAATGATGTTTAGTTTTTAAAATATATATTCTAAATGTGTAAGAAATATATTTATTATTTTCAAAAGAGTTAATAGAACATTAGTTTCATAAAATTGCACCTTTGGAACATATAAAGGATTTATTGTAAATTATGCACTATTTTATGAGTTTTATTATTATATTAACATGATATAGCTATTTTTTTAGAATTTATTTATACATATTTTTACCTCCAATTTAAAATACAATGTTAAAATGGTTATTTTTAAATTATAATATTAATATTTTATAGGGGTTTATTAAAATATAATTTTTCATATAACGATAGCAATTGATGAAATTGAATATATATGAAAATCTATATTTCAAGAAAAAAAAAGAGTATTACATTATAACCCACCTAAAAATAAAATTTACCATCAAAATTCATTACTTTGATAAAAAAATGATGATATTTCTACCTCATTATATCCCATAAACCGCTTCAAGCATCCTGTATTAGGCAGTTTCAGCTCAACAAAAATTGACCATGTCATTGGTATTTTTTTCACTTTATCTCCCTAGTCTAGAATATATACAAGTTGTTCCTAATAGGAAATATAATTTTATAACAGTATGAACTCTTAATTCAGTACTGGGTAATGATCTGGAATAGACTTCATCTAGAGAAATTCATGAATTACCCTTTGGACTTGAGAGAGGCTCGGTGGAAGTTCCAATAGAAATTCAAACATCATTATATGTAATATAATTCTAAAGAGGACGTTAATACTATGTATTTGTTCCCAATTATTTAAAAATCAGATTACCTTTATCTATTACAAAATTATTATAAACACCTTATCATTAACATCAAATTCTATATCACCCTAGTGATTATCATTATAAAATTTAGGATGACTTTGAAATTCCTGTATGTGTTAATGAATGGTTGTAACATTCTAAAAAAATTAATCTACCAGCTGAGGCCTTTCTTCATATTTATAACTACATCTAAATATTTTTTTATTTTATTCATATTTCAGTTGTGGGATTTATAAGGATACATATAGATTCTTGATTTAGACCTACTAATTTATAAAAACACAACCAAATAATGATATTAATACTAGAAACATTTTTTGCATAGAGAAAAATATCTCAATATATTATACAGGGGATTAATTCTGCTCTATAACTTACCATCTATATGAGGATGATACACAATTCGTAATATCAACTCTATTACCAGATCTCATTATATAATTAAAAAAACATCATGTTTAAACTTTGATTCAGATCAAATAAAATAGAATATTATACTCAAAGAAACCTTACAACTTTATTAATGTATATTATGCATAGAAGGTCAAGAGTGGTATTTTTTCATTTTGCGATTAAGTGTGTAGTCTTTGTAAGGAGATTTATAAATACACATATATAACTATTCCCTTTATGAATATTGAGGATGCTTGTGGGGTAATATCTATTTTTTTATATCTCTATTTTAGTATATATAATGGTTGTAACATATATTTTAACTTTTTTATATCATCCTTAACATGCTGACAAACCACGAACCAACAAAAAAAATTCATTATCTCTCTTAATTATTTATGTTAATAAATACACTTTTAAATATATAAATATCATCTTAATTCAAGGATTAATAGACAATGATGTTTTATGATCATCATATAACAACTAATTCATCAAATCGTGTATTGATGGAACATATATATTGTTCTTGAAAAATATCATTCCATCATGATAAATATTTAAAATATATATATTTCTAACATTATTTATTAGTTCTACAACTTCCTTCTAGAACCACTTTAATCTTCACAAAGATAGATTATTGAGTACTCATTGGTGAAGGAATAAATTTATATGTAACCTTACTAATTTCATACCCAGGCATTGAAAATCCATAAATATTAGATCTTTTGACTACGTCATCATTGAAAATAATACATTTTTCTTTTAGTGAAAGCATCGACCTCCTTTTTCTCTTTCTAATGGCAGTAATGTTTTTACTAGTCGTAATCTATAATCCTCTCAAACAATTTTCAATTTCGCATATTATACTCCTTCTATGTGATTATATTACATAGTTTTTTTATTCTTATATATATGAATACATTAGTGGAAATGATAATTACTCAATATCTTTTATGAAAAATGTTGTAGCTAACTCCAAAACTAGAGTTGGTTAATGTTTCACACTATAGATCAATTTTTGTGTGGAATAATCCATAAATATGTATCCATTCATGATAATTCAAATGAATAAAATCATGGATGAATCAGTATTGATTAAGAACCCTTATATACTATAAGGTAATTTATACTCAGGTTCACTAACTAATAAACTCTTTAGTTCCTTGAAATTTCTATCACATTCATCCATTTAGAGGTACATTTCTCCCTTCTATGTAAACATGGTGAGAATATTATATTATCATGAGAAATTAACCATAAACATTCAATAATTTCCTGAAATGTCACGAAAGCTACATATCTTTGAAAAAAATGATTGGTTTAGGCCAACATTACATAGAAAAGTAATTGATTGGACCACTGATAAATACATACATAATAATAAATGACCAAAAATGAAGCTTTAATTAGCCAAAATTTATACATTATAAATTTTTCATACTTCTTATGATTCTTTAGTGTCATCATTAATAAAATCATGTAGTCTTAATACTCTTAATTACTATTTAAATATATAATAATATCATCTAAAAATATTGTCATGATCTGATCATGGTACTCTTTAAAGGTATTATTCCATAGATCAATGAAGACAGAGTGAAAATTATTTTATTAAAATGTAATCACTATTTATTATAGTTTTCAATAAATTGTACAAAATACCATCATTGGTATATCATCCTTGATAACCCTCAACTGATGGCATATAAAAAGATATTCAATCTTGGTAAATTATTGATCTCCACTGATTAGATCAAAAAATTCATAATATGATACTTTTTCATGATTATGATCATCTTCAGTTAAAAATAATTTACATAGTTTGAAATAATTCCATCATTAATATTTACCAAAAGAATCAATGAACCCCAAGGTAACACAATGGCTAAATAAATGCCTTTTTAAGGTTCTCTTAGAGTTTCTTCTCATATTCCTTCAAATAAAGAATGTCCATTACATAGATAATTTTTAAATATGTGTGGAACTATGTAAGAGTTCGTTTGAACACAAAAATTCATGATTCAGTAGAAGGGTAAAATAATTATATAGAAAGATATTATCAAAATAAATTAAATTATTCATAACATAAATGTATTATTTCTTCCAAGCTATATGAGATTAACACCAATTTTTATTGGGAAACAAGACTCATAAAATGATGTGATCTCCATAATTTTTTTGCATTTTTCATTACATTGATATATAATCATAAGTTGGATCAGAATATAAAATTTGACTCCCCTTCCTCAACAACTAATTTATTCATTTTATAGATAAATAAAATCAATTAATATGACAACATCAAATCCATCTAGTGGATGAATAAAAGGATTTTCAAGAAGCCAATTCCTAAAATATTCCACTATAGAAGAATCATATATTGGAGATATGATCATCGTATAAATTGTGGTTTTCATAGCCGATTCATAATATAATTATAAAGGATACCAAATAACATCGATAAATATATTTCAATGTATACATGAAATCCAATTCTAAAATTGTTTAAGTTAATAGTTTAGATATCCTATTACAATATGAAATTATCTTTATATGTTCAATTCAATATTAAAACCAATATGGTTAGTGTGTTACTCAGGAATAACTGATCTGAGTGATCAATCATTCATATGTTTTCTAGAAATAAACACCTTAATTTCAATATATGTAAACTTAGTAAAAACATTTGTAATTTGTGTTCATTATTTTATTCCATTATAATGGTTCATAATATGTTTGTAAATTTCCAAATCACATCCTTTGGGATTTTCAAACTATCTCTCCTATGAGGACAATTGTCACACACTAGTTGAAAATTGAGCCCATTTCAAAGTTCTAATTCCAGAGTTATCTATATCTACTTTTAGTATCATGATATTTTTTTAATTTCATATGAATTTATTTCTTCATCATTCAGAAAAATTAAAGGAAATTTTCTTAATCCTTGACTTATCCTAAGACATATATTTAGACTTATCCCTACGGAACTCATTATTATGTTTACCATCAGTGTTTTTAAAGGTCAATTATACCTCTCCTTTGATAAAAACTCTATCAAATAAGTATTTTCATAAATAAATATTATAATGTTTTTTATTAATATACATAAAATTCCATAAATACACAACCATAGACTGTAAAGGATTCTTGTATTTGGACACAAGAAAAAATTAATCTTATTTGATGATATATATTCAACATCTGTAATATCATCATTTATATTTTTTTTCTTTATAGACCATCCCAACAATAACCATTCATTTTTAATCAAAGAAATGATATATAAGAAAGGGTGGGCTCAGATTTCCAGAAACAATAGACATAAATGATATCAATCAATAATCAAATGAATGACTAAGATAATAATGAGGGTTTTAGTTTTGAATTATAACTTATAAAGTTCATAAAAAATTTATCATGGATCTTATTTTTGATACATAGACTAAAAATAATTAGTTGAAATGATATGAACCATAAGAGAGATAAATCATTATTAAATAAATCCCGAACTAGTGTTGATGACATATAAGTGTTTCACAATATTGACTATATAACTAGTTTTTTAAAATTAGACAATAAAATATAAGACCATCAAATAATAACTGTATATGAATCAGAACAAGTTATAAATTTCATAATAGACCATACATCATCACATCTTTCCCATATTGGATCAAGTATATCGTCATGTTTCCCATTTTAGATCAAACATGTCATATTATTTTTTATAACTAAACGACGAGATATAAAACATTACCCATTACATAAGTGGGAGGAATTCTAACCACCCATCACATAACCCATACATTTTTCATCCAAGAGAATAAAAAACACTCATTAAATCATTACCATTAATACTGATAGGGGTATAAAAGTCATTTCATCATGTCATACCCCATGTAAGGACTGTGGTTTCATAAACATGTCATCTATTATTAATATTATAAAAAATTTAATTGGAATAGGTTTCATGTATATCATTCCATCCTCATAATATGATGAAATAAAACAATGAATGAATAAGGAAGGAACCAATTAATCTTACCCCTATTAAAATATAAGAAACAACAATTTTGTTGTCTTTGATGAATCAAAATTACACGAATTTATTAATAAAAAAATATAAATACACAAAACATTCTATTTAAAATCACTTATTTAAAATAGAATTACTTCCCACACATTAGATAAAAAATTTATCTATTATAAACCTGGAAAATTATAAAATAATCATTAAATAATTATGTTTTCATGATGTTTTAAAATTGGTTTATTCTATACATGTTAGTATATTTATAATTTTATTATTTTTGGTTAAATGTAAAAAGATGAATGTTTTCAAAACAACAAGAATATTAATAATAAAAAGTGATAAATAATTAATATTTAATTTAATAAATTATTGTACAATACTAAAAACTATCATGAATAGTTTATATAAAACATTGACATGGAAGTAAATGGAATCTTGATATATGACATAAATTAATTCAATTATTATTAAACCATACTCTTAGAAAATTTAATTTTTCAAGATAACAAAATTAAAGAGAAAATGTATTGTAATGAAATACCCTAATCAAAATAAATGAATTGTGTTTCATGAGTGTTATATAATTATATTACATCAACAACAATAAAATCATAAAACATTGTTAACAAATTATAGAGTAACATAAAATTGTTACCAATTTTGTAACATTTATATCATAAGAAACAAGAAACAATGAAACATATATTGAATTTTATATCCTATAATTTTAATGTTATCTGTCATAAAATACATTCATGTGTATTATATATACACCACATAAAGAAATCTTGATAATAAAGTAGTAGTCCCCAAAATATAGATGTGCGATTAAAACCCTATCCACATAGGAAATATTTCAATTCTATGGAACTTTTAATAATAAAATCAAATGAAACATTATTTCAAATTTCAATAATGATGTTTATGGTACAACATTTCAATTTTTAATTATATAATCCATATAATATAAGATAGGTGCATAACATACTACATGTCAAGAAGAATGAAATATGAGAAAAAAATCACTTACCAATTTGTTAACATTTGAATTTCAATCCCCATCATAAAAAACATATAATTTATATTGAAATATAAAAAAATTATTATATTCATGATATAACATGTTAATTTTGAACTATATACAGTCACACAATAAAGGACTGGTGAATATAGCATTTTTACCCTTGAATAAATGAGACCTGAAATTGCTTACCATAATTCTCAATATCCTTCATATATGATTGAAACATTTCTATAACGAGCATAGTTTTTTTTAAATACATATTAACAACCTTGATTTTATATATATTAATATAAATTATTTAATTATTTCATTTTATTAACATATTATTGATAATTAATTAATAAAATCATCAATCAGATAAAAACATGATAATTTTTTCTGGTATGTTATGGTTTGGTATTTTCCATATTTATACACATATCACGGTTCCATAATTGAAATAAATTTAAAAATAATATATCACATATATATAAAATAATTATGTTTTCATTTAAATAACATATATTTATTAATAATTTATTATTATATTCGATGTAATGAATTAGTAAAAAACTAATCACATCCCTTTGCAATGTTATAGTGTTCCTTCCATATGAGAGACATTATAAAATTCCCATAAATTTAAATATTAGATGTTATATGAGATATTATAATTATAGAGGGATAAAACTGTTATGAATATGTTATGTAATATAAATCCATGATTATATCCAACATATGTGGTGGTAATGTAAAACAAATTAGATCCATTTGGGTGGTTGTAGTTCTCCATACATATGATCATTGGTTGGGATTCCAATTTTATGGAAGAGGATGTAGATATAGCTAAGTCAATTTACACAATAACATATCTATATAAGTTTGATATTGATTTAATTATATCAACATATTTTAATAATATTATATAGATGTGGAATAATAAAATTACCAAGGACAAGAGTGCGAAAATTATATATCACTATGGGAGAACAATTGATGTTTATTCCAAATACCTTCATAAAAGGGTTTCCTAATAAAAATAATTCCAATATTATTTTGGAATATATGTAATGAATGGATTTGTGTATATATTAGAAAAACAAAATGGTTCTTTCTAAAGATGATAAAAAGGGAGAGGTAATTTTATATTTGTGGAAAGGAACACCATTTGAAACTACATCAAGATTCCCAAAATGGGTTGAAAATGATGTAGTTATTTAAATGAAAAATGTATCTATATTGAAAGAAATGAACCATGTGATAGAATTATGTCGATATATGGCTTGAAAATAGTATTTATAATTTTTTAATAGGAAAATGATCCAATATATGTTTATTTTTACCCTTTTAAACATGTTTTAACTATAATAATGGTATTAAATTATTACTTTGTTTTCTAATTATTTTGAAGAAAAATTAACATAAAAATTTTATATCATATAAATTATTCAAAAAATAGGAATACATTTTTTTATTTTTTATTGACATAATTAGAAAAAATTATTCCAAAATTAAACCCATTGATGTGATAAAAATGTTTTTTACCAAAGTGAAAATATTCATAAGTATTAAATTTTTTTAATATTAATATTCATCGTCAAATTGATTCAAATGACAAAAATTGGATTAATAAAAATATATGTGTAATAATTTTATTTAAAAAAAATCATAATGTGGAGGATGAAAATTCATTAGATGAAGAAAAACATTTTATTAGAATTTTTTTTAACTATTCATTGAAAAAAATTTCTTTGCAAGAAATTATCAAATAAATCAAATATAAATTTTTATTGTAGATTAAAAATATTATTTAAATTTTGTAAAATAAAATTTCATAATGCAAAAACCATTATATTTATTATTTTAAACAAAAAACAAAAAACAATTTTTCATAAAATTATATTTTTAAAACATATAATGATTTTTATAAAAATTATGTTCATCTTTAAAAATTACCATACATTATATAAATCCAAAAAATATCCCTTAAAATTTTGTTAGTCCAATTCAAAATACCATGTTTAATTTCTGGGTTATAAAATCCATGATTAAATAATATAATTAGTAGTATATTATGTTCATTTAAACATGTTATTTAGTTTAATATAAACACTTCAATATATAAAATTTTTTTATAACAAATATTTAGGAAAAACTCAGCATGCTATATTTCTCATGTGATATAATAATAAATATTGATAAAAACCCACTATAGAATAAGATATATTATACTAATAGGTGAAAATGAAGCTTCTATAATGAAAGAAGAGTATATGAAATTTACTATTGAAAACATTAGAAGGATGTATGTTTTTAAAGAATAAATATAATGACACAAAAATTTATTCAATACATGAAATTAATATGAGGATTTTTTGTTATTATTTAATTTGTAAAAATTACAATAACTAATATTTCACGAGAGGTTACAACAATATGATGAACCAATAAATCATAAGAAGAGATGTTTTTGGTGAAATTATGTTTAACTTGTTTTCAAAGAATAATTGATCATAATTCTAGGGGAAAAGTAATTTTTTTTAGAAATGTGTGATTGTATAAAATTTATCATATACCTTAATGTATTATGTAATGAAAATAATTTCAAAAAAATATACATCTCAATGAAATTAGTAGATCATGATAAAAATGAATATTACATTTCTTAAAATAAGTAGAGAATGTATAATGAGATATATTAAAGATATAAATTAAAATAATAGAGTTTATTCATTGGGAAAAAATATTACCACTTCATCTCTATTTAATTTTCTAAAATAACATTATTAATTCAACATATATCATGTTTTTTTATCTTTCTGTGAATATAAAAAAAATATTGGAATAGAAAGATGGTTTTATGAGTGTTAATTGATATTAGTGTAATAAGTAGAAATATCTATCATTGATGGGATCATAACAATTAGTATCATTGTGTTTTTTATAGAATAAATCATTCATGGTGAATATTTTTTAGGAGTTTAGTCTTCTGGGGGAGACAAACTATTAAGGATTGAGAAAGCATCCAGAGTTTATAATTTCAAAAAAATTAGTTATTTCTAGAAATAATATATGAATTTCATTGAATAAATTTTTTTCTCTTTCACACATCCTTTTTTTCTGAAATTATTGTATTTTAAATTGGAGGATTTGTTTTATGAATGATATAAAATGTGTCAATAATTTTAGGAATATGATATTGTGAATCATAATTATTATAAAAAAAAATATACAAAAATATTTTAGACATATATATTTACTCAAGATTAAATTTCATTAATATATTATTTAATAATAGATATTGTATTAATATTTTCATTTTTTATCAATTTTGGATATAAAAGAAGAAATTTAATGATTGAAAATTTATATTCATTTTCATTATGTGTGTTGAAAAAAAAATCTATATGGGGATTTTATGGAACCCTATAGTTTTATTTTTTACATAGTTATCAAAATATCCTAATATAGATTGGGGATGAGAATGTGAGAAGTTTCGAATGAGTTTTATATAACTTGAAATAAGTCCTAAGGGGATAAAGCATGAATTACTTAAGAATGGATTACAATATCTGCTGTGTTAGGAACATTGAATGAAGAATAATGAACACCATTGCACTTAGAGTTTTGAAATACCCACACGATGAGAGTATCAGGAATAAAGAATATTTATAACTAAATGGAAATTAATATTTTTAGATTAATCCCAAGATATTTCTGTTATGAAAGTCATATATATATTTTTATTTTTAAAAAAGATAACTTAAATGTTTTATTTCATTTAATTATTATTTCAAGGGAAATATTTATTATTTAAAGGAATAGTATTGGCTTAGAAATTCATGCACATTGATTGAATATAATATTTAGATATGGGTTTGAATTTAAGTATTTCTATTCATGTTATTACTTTTTATAAAAATAACATCAAAAAATTTATGAATGTTTATATATTATGGAGATATTTGCAGTGAATAATGATTGTTTTGAGTTTCTCAAATTTTTTGATGATTAATGGAATTTATTATTTAAATGTTTCTGATAATATGATTCATGATATTTTAAATAATGTTTGTTATGAAAGACTAAATCAATTTTTTCAATGAATAAATAAAAATAGATATACTAATTTGAATGGCAAGATTAGTATTTAAGGGATTTATAATATTAAATATGTGATCTTTTGCCTATGGAATAATAAATCATTTTTTGTGTCATAGTAAAACCATGATATATAGGACTATACAATAGTGGATATAATACAACATAGAAAATGTTAATTTAATTAATCACAATAGAATAATAAATATGGACTATGTGATATTATCTCTAGATATATAATTTAAATATAATATAAAAATTAAAATTAAAAATTTTAAAAAATTCATCTTTCTTCGATAAATTATAATAATGTTATAGGACACAAGAAGGCTAACAAAATATGAGATGAACTAAAGAAAATATAAAAAGGTAATGTTAAAATTAATGAATATAAAGTAGAAAACTAATAAGGTAATTTTGATGATATAAAAAGGATATTTGATGAGACCAATGATAATTAAATCAATTTAATAAATAAGATAATGAATCAAATTAAGGTGTTTGGTGGTACATTGTAGTATTCCACCATACACTACAATATAATTATTAATTGAATTGAAATAATATATATGATGATATATACTATGGGAGAGATTAAATAATTTCCTCTTGATGTGTTTCATAGCACACATCTCAATTATGAAATTAGGAAATAACTTATATGAAATCAATTTTCATCAAAAAAAATATTTTATTAGGTGAATTTTTGGAACAATTTATGGTAGACGTATGATTTTATGAGATGTATATCTAAATCTCCCAATCAAGACCACATAGAATATTATTTAAATTTTATTATTTTAAATGATAAAATATGTTCGTGATAAAACTAATATAGGAAATAAATCATCTTAGTCATTAATGTTTTATTCAAGAATTAAAATTTAGAATTTTCATGGAATTATTTCTTATATTATAATTATATATATTAAATTATAATTTATCCATACGAATTTATATTTACCACACACCTAATAAATCCAATTCCAATGGTGATTTTACAATTCTGGTTTTTTATCACATCCATTTTACTATTTATATTCTTAATATTTACTGAATTCAAAAACATTAATTAGAGGATAATAACATCCAATATAAACATTAGATGATTTAAGAATAATTATTTGATACCTATGGTGGTGGGAAGGTATTTTTTCTAAAATATTGATCTCTTTGAAACATATAAAAATATAATCGTGTTCTTATTAAGAAATCATCTTTAGTGATAATTACTTTTCAAATATAATATAATATCATATGATATGAATATTTGATACATACAATTATGATTAATTCAAAAATCATATAGGTTTAGTGAATCTGAAAACATGTACAACTAAACATAATCTTCATAAGAGATCAAAATAATATACCATTAATATATTCATTACTAATAATTTTACAAAAAATATCAAACATAACATATAGAAAATAATACTTATTAATTGGAGAGCTAAGATACTTAGTAAGGGTAAAAAATCAATATTTTAATTTCCCTTAAACAAAGAATGAAAATAAGGTAATGGGGAAATGATATTACCACTCCAAAACCATGCCTTATATATCATAGATACGAATCATGAGTTATATTTTATAGAATGGAGTGTAATATGACCTAATACATAAATTAATCAATAATCATGAGGTATTGGATAATAAAATTGGAAAAAATAAAAATATATATTTCATAAACATATGAATAGAAAGTTATTTTTTTCGAGGCTCAATACATTGAATATCGTATTGGATTGGGCTCACTCATCCTCTTATCCAATCCTAAGTCAAGGTTCTATCAAAATACTGTTTTATTGGACACTATCTCTTTGTAAAAATTGTTCAATTATCATTATTATCCATATTATCTCATGATATATGAAACAATACATCAAACATTTGGTGGATATATAAATACAGTCTCCCCATTAGATAATGAAAATAATGTATATGTTTGCCACCAAATCATAAAATACAAATCATTTCACCATCTATTGAACTGAAATATGTTTCATAGTAATTACATTATTTTGTTAATGAATAACCCATAGAAAAGATATGTGTTTTATAACGATTTAAAAATAATGTATTTAACCCATTGGAATGATGAAAGATTCATATAATAATCCTTAAATAATAATCATCATAATTAATCAATTTAATAATATTGAATGTTATCATTTTATTTTATCCCCTGTAATGTACAAGTAAAATCAATGGATTTTTTCGTAGATTAAAAATACTTTGAATGAATTGTTTTCATTTCTTGTGGAAAATATACTTTTTAATTTAAAATCACTTTTTAAAATTCTAATATCTTAAAATATTTTTTGAAAATATTTATTTGAATGAAAAATGGAAAAATTTAATAGAATAATGAAATCATTCATTAGTGATGATGGTAGGAAATTTGGTCAATGCTATATTTGTTAAAACAAAGACAACTTTCTTATTTTTTTTATTAATTAATATTTAACACATTCATAAATTTCAATGATGATTCGATTTAATTTTTTTAAAATATAAATATTTGGAAGAATTAATTTTATGAATTCATTGTAAAATATTATAATATTTCATGACAATTGTTTTTAAAACACGGTTATGGAATAAAAATTCATTCCACGAATAGAGATAAAAAATGGTGTTTTCTAGAAAACATTCGTCTGATAAGTTTTTTTTATGAGATAAAATTAATTAAAAACATGTATTATCTAAAAATAACTATGATAAAAGGAAATTAATAATTTTATTGATATGTACATCATAAATTTAATCATAGGATTCCATATCATAACATTAATGATAAAGCATGGGTTTGAAGCATAAATCACTTGGCTTGTGTTTTAATTCCTTTCAAAGCTGCAGAATCTTTTATATAAGGAATTTAAATTTAACAAATATATATATATATGGGGAATTTTTTTATTCTATTATATATTATCATATTATTATATTAAATTATCTATTTAATAATATGCTTTTATTAAAATTGTCTTTTCATAGTGTTAACTATTTTATTGTGATAATTTGTGTTCATTAGTTCTTGTCCATGAAAATTTGTCATGATTCCATAATCATAATAATTGTAAAATTCATAGAATATGATTTTTATTAATTATATATTTATAATTAGAGTTATAAATAAATTATAGGGAGAGAAAAATTCATTAATCTTATCATGGTGATGGTAATCGTTATTCATGAATTAACTGAGTTTTCACTTTTGATGAATGAAATGATAGAAATTTAATAAATAATTCAACTTATAAAATCATTATTATATAATATATATAATATATACTATCTAATTTTTTAATGATTGTAATCATTGTAATGAATAAATGAAAAATTAATCATTTACCATCAAGGAAGCGGTGGTCAACACGTAATAATGAGGGATGTTAATAATTTCCCAAACATAGGAATGTATGAACATATATATATTTATTTAAAATTATAATTAATGTATTATAATTATTTCTTTACTATCAAATATAATGATAAATAAAATTATATTTACCATTTATAATTTTTTTTGATGAAAAATGAATTGTGTCTCTACATGGATGTTGTAGTCCACAATTTCGCATGAGCGATACATTCACTTTGAAGTTTATGTAAATGAGGTGGGATAATCATAGTTACATATACATAGTATACAATAATTATAATGATGAAACTGAATTTGTTATTTAATTTTGAGTTAGATATATTACTTTTGGAAAAAGAAGAATAAGTTGAATGTGGTGAGGTTAGAATATTACATCTTCATAGGTAGGCATCCTAAAGATCCCTTCTTGAGGACCTTCAAAGCGGTATTTTAAGAATGAAATATGCTATACATAGTGTCTTTGGGATTTCATAATATAATTTTATATTGATGGATTATATATATGTCCCAAAGTTTAGTATATAGAAAATATAATGGGGATCCTCTCGTAAAGGATGAAAAGGGAACCGATGGAATAAATAAATAGTTAAATCTAATTATTGTCTTTATCTGTTATAATTTTTATAAATATCAATTATTTAAATTTAAAAGAGGATATGATTAATATAAATTCCTAAAAATAATTTTATATAGGATGCTGAGCTATTCTATACCTTATCCTTTTTTAAACCATGCAATAACCGATTTTAACCTTAATTGTATTATTTAATTTATCAATATTGATGTCTTTTAATTTTCAATATAGTTTTTAAATAAGAAAATAAATTTACAACAAATAAATATTTAGAACATTTCACATAATTATTTTCCAAATTATATTTTTTATGATTTTAAATAATTAATATTTATTATTTATCACAACATATATTTTATCTTATTTTTCATTTTATATATGTAATTTTAATTCCATAGAATTAAAGCATGTGTTAAATTTAAATTATATTTCATTTAAAACAAATTATAAATTATTATTTATAATAAAAGTCATTTTACATAACAATTACATCATATTATATTAAATTTTCTAATTTTTTAAATCATCTACTATTATTTTTCAATTACGTGCACAAGAATTATTTTGGTGTTGTATAAGAATTTAATGTAATTATTTATTCACTAAAAATAAAACATATTAAAATTATAATATAATTAATATATATTTTTTAAAAAATTATCCAAAATTATGCTTTTTTAATATTTATTTTTCTATTTTATAGATATTAACGTCATGAGAGGGGTATTTTGAAATTTTCTTAACATAAATTAATACAATTATAATTACCCATGGAAAAATACACAAAAATTACATGTATTCTTATTTGGGATGTATATAGAAGAATATATCCAATAAAATGAAGTTCGGGAATGTATTGGGTAAATTTTGAGGACTTATATCTTGTTTCAACAATGTATTACACATTTTAATATTACCAATGGAATAAATATTTATGAACATTAGTATTCATATTGAAAAAATATAAAAGGAAACAACTTAAATAATTATAATTAATTTTTATTATTAAATCAAAAGAATTGGTGAAATTAGTTTCAAAACTAATCTGATAAAAATTGAAGAAAATCAATTTTTTTGAAAAAGAAATCCCGATATATCCATTTTTTATATAATAATCCATCAAAAAATTAATTAAAATGGTCATAATAAGACTATTTAAAATAAAAATGAACTAAAATTAAATTAAAAAAATGAATGAAATGGTACTTTGTTATTATTTTGAAAAAATCTAGTTTCCATTAAAATTCTATATTTTTCATTATTAATTAACAAAAATTCTTTTCAAAAAAAATATTCCCATTTTGATAACTATTGATAAATAAATTCTAAATATAAGATATTTTTTTGAAATAAATTTTATAATTAAAGGTGAAATTAATTTCAGTATTTTCTTTCAAAAATGAAAAAACTTTTTTAACGAAATATATATTTATAGCATTTAATTGAATTTCTAATTATATTGTACTTATATATTTTCTTTATATAAAATTATAATATGAGTTGGTATATAAAAACACACAGAGAAGAATTTATTTTTCCAAAATAATTAAAAATCTATAAAAATACATCTTAGAATATCATAAAAGGATTTGCGTGGTCAACTTATATTGAACATCAATTAGGGTGTAATCACAAGTACAAAAACTCTACACTTTATCTAGATTCTATAAAATAAATATCCAAAATATCATGATAAACCACAAATCAAAATTATATTCTCTCAAATATGAAGATCCTTGAAACCATAAAACATCATTAATGTATATTCTGGAATGTCAGCCAAGATTGATCTATTATCTGATAATAATTATGTTTTTGAATTCTTATATTGATTAAATATAATCCAAATATGTTTTTTGGATGTAACTATTTTTGGGAGTTGAGTATCGAAATATTAAGTAAATTTTCTAATATCCAATCTTGTATGTGTAATGGTTTTAAAATTCATTTAGACTTATATATCATATTTATATTTTATTGATATACCAAGAATCAAGATAAATACTCATCAAAGTAAAAAATATTTTTCCCCATCCATAAATACATATTTAAATATTTTTACATCATCATACATTTTGGAATAATAGTAAATGTTAAAAGATGATCATACCCTAATAGTTCATTTTATGTGTCTATAATCGACAAGACAAATACATAGTTCCTAAAAATTATCATGAAATAATTAAAAACATTAAATATAGTAACATTTCTAGGCTTTATCTGATGTTATATGTCTTCCTTCTCCACCTCTTTAATCATCACATTTGTATATAGTTTAAAACACATTGTATAAAGATAATATTTACACAAAATTATATATATTACTTGATCCATCCTCTATAAAACAAATTATATTGGATCATTTTTTTCCTCATTATATATAATATTAAATGATTCTTCCAACTAAATTTATATACCATAATTCTCAAGTTCCTGGTTGATAATGTTTTACAATTTCATTAACATTAATAAACTCCAAAAAATCATTTCTGGAATATATTCATCTCTTTTTGGTAGAATATATATAGTAAATATTTCCATTTGTATACATGTCACAATACTGTATATAATGATTATTCCTTCATATCCTTAATAAAATAATTACCATATCCAATACTATATCTTAATTTGTGTAATTTTTCTCATGAGTTATCAATTTATGTAAGGAATAATATTCCATTATTTAATTATTCTTATGGTATAAGTTTAGTCCATTAATCAATGAATAATTATAGATCAAAAACCATACACCACTATAGTGTAATCTGAACATTGGTGAAATGAACACCTTATATTCAGTTATATGAAATATACTTCAAATTAAATTATCTAATGGACCTTAAATCCATTCCCAGTTTGGTGAGTGGATTATACAACATAGAAAAATTTTCCAAAAATAATTAATAATATCTATATAAATAAAAAAAACTATATATCTTATTAATAGTTTTCGGTCTGGTAATATATTCAATATATTTCATCTTTAATGGGTCAACCATCATACCCATTAAATATATTATAAAACAATAATGAAAAACATTCTATAAAAAATAACACTTAGTGATTTTATTATAAAACATATCATTTACAATGTTTTTTTGTGCAACATTCTAGAGGTCTTTGTATAATTCCCAGATTTTTGAATATATTAAAAAGTAATTTATAAACTCTACCATTAATTGATCATGTTAATCTCTGGAATCTATTTCTAAAATACATTAATTTTTTGGTTTAATTATTAATACCTAATTGAGTCTATATAAATTCAGAATTTACATACATTATACTGAAGGTTTTCAAAAAATGTCATCACTTTTTAAAATCAACTAATAGTATCATGATAAATGATATATCATGTAAAAACATTGTGCACCACATAGTTGATCAATAAAGCATCAATGTGGGGTATATGATAATTATTCTTGATTATAAAATCATAATGTTCACAATAATCAATGAAAAGTCACATTGATCTATATTTAATCTTCAAAAAATTGAATCGGTTCCCCCAAAACTAACACAAAAGGCCCAATGAATCCCTTATAATGTTTTCAAGACATGTAATTCCATAAAAACAGAACTAGTGAAATTTAATATAGAATTCATTAAATATATGTAGCACGATGTATGTGATTATAGAAAATTATACATTCTGGATTGGGGGAAGGCGAGGAAACTATTTCAGAAAAATATATACAAACATCCATATTGTACATATATAATTAATTTTGATTTTATCCCAAATTTTCTATTACCAATTTCAATTTTTTATATTAATTATTACACATATAGTTGATGTAACTTCCATTGGATATTCATATTTATTATCACCCTAATAGAGGATGTTAAGTTGGTTTAGAATGTCAAATATGAATTCCCTTTTTGATAATTTATATCAAATTTATGAAAATAAATAAAATCCATTCCTATGATATCATAATATTTAACTATAGTGATTATAATTTTTTTTTCAAGAACAACATTACTACAAAATTTTATCATAGTGGCGATATAATATTTATATAAGTTCACTATACAAACTAGATTTTTTTTCTTATAAGTAATTTAATTATTGAGGATTATAATTTACATTACTAGTGATTTTTCATTGAGTAAATGTATTCATGTAAATAAGATAACTTAAGATAATATACTATTTTAATACACATAATAATTGGTGAAAATTATTGTTTTATCTTCATTACATTGTTGAAAAAAAATCAGGATCATTAATCATTTTTAATAATATAGATTGATCAACAAAAATAATTTCTAAGATTTGTAAATATTGACATCATCATTTCAATATAGGACACATTTAGTTTAATATTGGTTATCTATATTACAAAAAAAATATTATAATGATATATATTTACATAGACATTTCCCCTAGTATTTCACTAGTGTTTTATTATCCTATTGATAAATAGTCAATAAAATGTTCTGTAATACCATTTATTGTGATCCTTATATTTAATATATAAATATTACATATTACTATATAAATATTCAATAAATATTATTCTGATATAATAAATAATAATAATTTTTAGTGTATTTGGAAACATTAATACATATGTAACATATTCAAATAAAATCAACATCATCTCACATAAATATATTTATAACTATAACCATTAATAATCATTCTATTCGTAATATATTTCTTCAGAACATGGGGTAAATAAAACCATCGAAATGGTGAGAAAATATCCTCTTTAAGATTAATATTGATAGATATTAATGATCACATAATCATAACATGTTAATAAGTGTACGAGGATATGGTAATAACACATAAAAATCATACCATTCATTCTATTGATCAAAATCATAATTTATGGAATAATTAATAGATGTTCATAAGAGGAATATCGTAAAAGATTCATAGAACATAATCTATAAGATCATAACATTTCTATAATTAAATATTTTTTTTAATAAACATTACATTAGAAATTAATTTCATTATTTAAGGATTACTAGAAAGAATATAATATTGTATTGGGTTCAGTACTAATTCAATCATATCTAGAAAAAAATTTCAATCCTAAGACAATCATAGTATGAAAATTCCTATATTGAACCAGGTTCACTCCCAATTCCATTCCTTGTTATCTCATCAAATATCTATCTTTACCCAATTCATTAATGGTATATATAATTTTTTTCCCAATAATAGAGTATTGATTATCATAAATATGAGTATAAAATTGTTATTATTCCTCAATCATAGCATTAAATTATAATGGAAATGTATTTCATTCTCATTTCATAATTTAAACAAATAATAACACATGGATAATAATACAGGTTCATAAAAGATTCATCATAACATAAATAACTGTCGGAAAATTATAAGGAACTACCCTTAAAACATTACATAATAATTAGTTTTGGACATGAAAACGAATTATTACACAATAATGATAAATTTATGTTTACATTTTAGAGATTTATGGCATAAAACATACATAACATCCTATAATCATACATGAGGATAGTACTAAAATAGTATACACTTTTTCCAATGTATAAAACTTCTCAAATAAAATATAAATTATTTAAAAAATCATTATAGTAAATAAAATTACTTCCATCTTTCTCTTACATATCCTTATAAACAATGAAAAAAATTAAATACGTTGGATGAGAACAAAGTGAAAAGTAAGGGATAAAAAAAATAAATCATTAGTTATGTTTTAACATAAAAACAAATAAAAACATTAACATAAAAACTTATTAGAATTAATAGAAACATCATGTTTTTTCTTTGTATCATATTTCCCATATACCTCTTACAATCAGCTATACACATGGAATAATCATTTGGTTAAATTCCATCTATGGATTACACCACGCATTGGAGAGAAATAATGAGGCTCAACTGTTATGTCAGGAGGAGTAATGGGCTTGATCCAACATATCTTGTGCTTTAATGGGTATCTACCCATAATGCCATTAGATATAAGGGGATAAAAAACGTAAACTATGTACAAGGAACATATAATAGAAATAAATCAACATGAAATTAGGATAAACCACTCATTCCGTATATATAAAAAATAATCTTTTGGATGTTCCTTATAGGGACATTTAAATGCATTTTTTTAAAGGAAATGTCCCTTGAAAATTTAATTAGAGTAAGAATTAATAGAATAGAATGGATTAATTAATACACTATAATTAAACTTAATAAAACATAACATAAAAAAACCATCACACATATACTCTTGATACTACATAATAAATAATGTAGAAGGATAGCCAAAGAATGGAAATTGGGTTAAAACTTCCCTTAACTAGGTTTTGTCTTACATAAAACTTGTTTATATCTCAAATATGTGGATAAAAATAGTGTTATTAAAAGTTTAAATAAGTAATTTTTTGACAACATATGTGATCATTGAATAACATTATTCAACCCATTAATTAACAATATATTTTTATTTACATTCTATCAGTAGCTTTCGATACGTGATTACCATGGTCGGTTTGTAACTCGTTTTTTCTGGTAAAATGTAAGTGAAACTATAGAATTGGAATGAAATGGTATAAAAAAATTGAATAATATTAAATGATACCACAAATAATTTTTTTTATCAAATATGATGATGAAAAATTAGTTAAAACAATAATGGTATTTGTTTGGAAAATTTTGGTGGTTCATTGATAACAACAAAATAATTTAATTTTATAATTTATGATTTGAATGTAAGTTCATTAAATAAAATAAAATAGGTTATATAATATAAATTAACATATTTTTTAACATAAAAATATTTTTATAACCACATTTGAATGAGGTAAAGTAAATTGAAACTCATCATACACAATGTCGGTAAATCATCACATCAAGGATGTTGTTTTTATTTAGAGAATAATAAAGAAGATAACAAGAAAGATTATGAATGTTTTCAAAAAATTTATAAAACTAAAATATATATAATATAATAGAGCATCCATTCCCCTTTAGAAAAGGTGGATGATGAAAGTTTATGAAAATAAAATGATTAAAATTAAAAAAAATGGAAAGAAAAGGGATTTTTACCTCTTGATCTCTTCTCCTTAAGATCACTCTTAAGGCCTTTAGTTTTTTATTTTTGTGGAGACTAGTAGGTCATGGATGTGGGGAGGGTCATGGGAAGTGTATTTTTTCTAACTTAGTCATGGGTGAAGGATTTTTTTGTAAGAGGAATAGGTGGTGAGGATGGTATTTATAGTGGAACAGTGGAGGGGTTTTAAATTATTTTAATCAATAGTTTATTATTTTTTCTCCAAGACTATGAATAATCATAATTCATGTGAAAAATCGTAATTTTTCATTTTTTTTATAACCAAGGTTTTTATACTAAGAATAACATCAAATATGACTCAATAAATCATGAATTAATCTTATTTTGTAAATTATGGTATTCTAAATTTCACTAAAAATTCAAGTATTTCAAAAAAATACAAAAAACTCACCCTAAAATTTTTTCGATTTATAAATTTCAAAAAAATACTCCATTTTCTAAATATAAATTTTTAAATATTTTAAATATAATTTTGAAATATAAATGAATTTATTCAATAAATAAGAATATTAAAAATATAACTGATTTTATAATACTTAAAAAATTTATTGAGGTCTCATAAATTATTAGAAATACATTCATTAGAGAGGTCATTTTTCATTTGGTCATATTAATATTCATAAAGATCATGTTACTATTCATAAGGGTGGGTTACTATTCACTAAAAATTAATTTCGTACTTTCAGAATGAAAATAACATACTCATCACAACTATGTATGATGAATATTCAAAATTCAAAACACATAAGTGAAAAAATTATGTTAAATGGGTATTTTATAATTATTTACGTAATAAAAAGTATTTATTCATAGAGACATAGTGTTTCATGCATTTCATTAAATTTATCTGTAAAACCAGGTGGTGTTACATTCTCCCCACCTTCAGAAATTTTCATAGTCAAAATTTTTATTTAATACTAAATAAGTGGGGGTACCTTTTTTCATTGTATAGACTGATTCACATGTTGCTACTTAATCTATTTAGGTTTTCCATAAAACCATTACCTAGTGGATTAACTTATTACACAATACCTCTTCTCTATCATAATGAATCATTACTAGTCTCTATTTTTAATAATGTTTATATCCCATATGAACTAATTAATATCTCAAAATATGAGATGAATATCAGTAAAATTTTCTAAACATCAAAACATGAAATACATTATGTTCTTGATATAAACATGTAGGGAAATCAACTTGGTAGAAAACTGATCCATCTTTCTACTGTATTTCATAAGATCCAAAAAACCGTGGAAATATCATTCCCTTCATACCTATACACATAAATATTTTTAAATGATTGATCTTAAGGAAAATAATATCACCTAACTCAAATGATATGTCTTTCCTCTTTTGATCTGCACAAATTTTTTTCCTACTCTTAGTAGTCCTCTTATATAGTAGAATCATATGATTTTTTTCAACCACATTCTTCTAATAATTATGTTCCCATCAACTTTCTTTCTCTGAAATCATCCCAATATCCTAGATTTCTACAGTTCTTTCCATAAAATTATTAAAATGGATACATCTTTATACATGAATGAAAATTTTAATTCTATGAAAATTGAACTAAAGAAATGTGTTGATACTAACTTACCTATTACTCCATTGAACATGATTGAAGAATATCCTTCTATTACAGTATTTTTCTCTTGGTCATAACATCATATTGAGGAATAAAAGAAGTTATAAAATGTAATTATGTGTCCATTGACTTTAGATGGACCTTATGAATGATAGAAGTTAACAAGGGATCATAGTCAGATAAAATAGAAATTTGAACACAGTGTAACATAACAATCTCTTTATGCTACATTTGAGAAATATTATCCAAATACATAGTATATCTAATCGGGAATAAATGTAAATATTTAGGTAGGTTAGGAAAAATATGCCATAATTCATTGTTACCTCGACATGTCTTTGGTAGTCCCACAACAAAGTCCACTGATAAATTTTTTCATTTCCATAATAAACTGGAAAAAGTTGAAGCATTCCATTCAGTAAATGCGTCTATAATTTAACCTTTTGACATGTCAAACAGTTCATGGTAAAATCTGAAATATAGCTTTTCATTCCATGACACCAGTAAAACATTCAATGATTTCTTTACATCATTGTGCTTCCAGAATGAACTGAAAAAAAATATCTTCAAACTTCACATAACAATTCATTCTTCAAATGATAATCACAAGGGATATATACTATCTTCCCCACCCTCAAAATAAAATTCTTTCCATGTTTAAATTATGGAAATATAAAAATTTTAACCAAATTTTTTTATGTAACTCATCATATTTATTCTATGCTTCTTTAATTTATTTATGATGGAGATGACTACACTGAATCCTAAAACAAAATATCAGAATATCTGTCACTAATAACATCCAATCAAAAAGTTATCAAATCATTAATAAGAGGGCCTCATTCAAAACAATTATTGTTTAATGTAGAATTATTTATCTGACTCAAGGAATCTTTTAATCTTTTTTATTTCCGAGAATTGTAATGGATCATGCAATCATATTCCGTGATTAGTTCTAGCTATATTTCTATAGAAGGTTCACATTAATCTGAGTAAATATATAATTCAATCATTTATGGTCAATATATATTTCACATTTTACTCCTAAAAAATGACACCACCAAATATTTAATTAAATAACAATATCAGCTAATTCTAAATCATGTGTTGTGTAAGTCCTCTCAGGAGGTTTTTGATGAAATTAATCATAAGAAATTAAAAAATCAGTTTGCATATGAAAACAACCATGTATTTTTAAACAAGCATACTTGTATATGAAATATTCACCACATCTTAAAGGAAGGGTCAGAATAGGAGCATTCACCAATCTCTTTTTCAGTTCCTAAAAGCAATCATCACATTCTATTGTCTAAATGAATTTAACTCATTATTATGATAACATTGTTAGTGGGATTGATAACCATGAATTATTTTATTCAACCCTTAAATAATATCTTTCCAATCAAATAAATCAATTAATCTTAATTATATTTATGTGTCTTCAACATTCTTCCACAGATTTCATTTTAGCATGATTAAAAGGTATGTCATCTTTTCAAAAAATGAGACCAACGTGATGAATTTATTCCAACCAAGAATCATAGTTTACAAATATTACATATAGATTATTTTATTTCATGGGTTTTAAAACAACACATAGATTCATATCATGCTCTTAATTGTTTATATAATATTCCATAATGTCACCAATAAACACGACTAAAAACATATCCAAGAGCTCATGAAATATTACATTCATAAGATCCATGAATACAAAAACTACATTAGTAAACAAATGAAGTATAATAAAAATTTCCAAATACCAATATCTTGTATGAAATGCAGTCTTCAGGAATTCATCTTCATTTACATTCAACAGATGGTACCCTGACCTTAGTTAAACCTTCAAAATGTATTGTGCTCCCATAATATGATAATATATATCATTGATAAGAAGAAAAAGATACATGTTTTAAATATTTATGTTATTCAATGCTATAAAATCCATGAAAAGTCTCATTGGACCTTCATTTTTTAACAAAAAAGACTAGGGAACCCCATTGATAAGTGCTATGTCAGATGAATCAATTATCCATTATTTAATATTACTACATTTTTAATTATATAAGTTCTTTTTGAGTCATTTGATAAAGGGATTTAGATATTTTCTTAGAATCAATTACTAAGTAAATAGTAAAATTAACTTCTTTATTATGATGAACACTAGAAACATCTTCATGAAATACACCAAGCAACTCATTTACCTCTAGTACATCAAAATTCTGAACGGTTCCCTCATTTTCAAAAATGTGTGGAAGATAACATTCATTACAAAATTTTGATAGTTTCATAGAAACATAATATGCTATCAAAGGTATCGATTCATTATTTCACACAAACTAAAATTAGTTCTTAAAAACCTTCCTTTTATCAATAATATATCATAAAATGGTAAAAAGAAATCCAATTCATTCAATGAATAATGTCAATTTCTACTAAAGAAAACAAACAGGATTTTTGGGAAACTCTTTCCACAGACAAATATAGGTAAATTATACTAATATTTTTTTTCCAAAATATTTTATATAGGTGTCTTTAACAGGAGTTTTTGTTTCATTTAATGAGGTTAAATTCCCAATTTTGTAGAAAAGTTTTCATAAATGAAGCAATGTGTAGACACCAAGTAAAAAAAATTCATGAAATCTATAAAAACAAGAAATGTGTGTGAGACCAACACATTTGATTTCTTAACAACATCTAATGTTATTTCAATGGATTTTCCCCACCCTTACACTACCAGTATTGTCGATTTCCTACCTGAGTGACTAGATTGAGACAAAATTGAGAAAAATGACCCAATTCCATATTGTTAATGTATCTCAACATAAGATTATGATTAAATTTTAGATCATTTTCCATAAAAGTACATGTCATTTTAACTAACATTTCACAAAGGTAGAATTTCCCATAAATTACAAGAAATTCACCATGATTCATTTTACCACACTTTTCAGAAGATGGGATACTGATTTTCTTACCAACACATTTATTAGATGAATTTTCACACATTGACTGGCAATATGAATTCTTGTTATACTAGTAATCGTGAGGAACATAACTGTCATAATACTCTATCTAAACTTATTCAGCACAAAGAACATGTTTCTCATATATTTTAAACTCTATATGTCCTAATCTCTTCATAAAATTTTTTTCAAACTAGTAAAAAATATTTTAATTTTAATTTCAAATTCTTGTTTGAAATTTAATTTTTTACTTAGAAAATATTTTAAACATTTCTTCATATGATTCCATATAATAATTATCTTTCTACTTCAGTTTGTTGATTTTTTTCTTCCATTCTGAGATGAACAGTTTTAGAAAAATATTTATCCAAAAAAACTCTTAAAATCATCCCATTTTTCCTGTCATGATCATCTCTTTCTCTTGTATTAATAGACAGTGACCACCATTGATCGGATTCACCATCAAAATGATAAATGGATAGTATTATATTTTTATGTTAAAAAAAATCCATGACATCAGAGATATTATCTATAGAATTGAACCATCCTTCGACTATCAATAGATATATGGATCCACTGAATGTTGGAGGACATTGACTCATAAAATTCCCCACAAAAGACATTTTTCATCCTTAAAGATATGTTTTTTCTCTAACATGTTTACCAAAACTATTTTTTAGAAGATTCAATTAATCTACAATTTTCACAAACTGTTCATTTTCACTTCCCACCATTCAGGGAATCGATTCAGACAAATATCAGCCTCTTGGTGCCTTTTTAAATCAACATCCCTAATTTTTCTATCGAATCTCGTTTTGAATTGAAATATCATAGATTAGAAAAAAAATTATATTTGAATTCTGTATGATTTCTAGTCTATCAATAATGTAAAAATCATTTATTATATTCTATTAACATCATCTTACCACCTAGTATTATCTAAACCATCATCTAATTCGAAATATAAGGACCAAGATATAAAACATTACATAACATTATGTTTTCGAAAAGAAAATGAATTATTATACCATTAATATATTTTTACATTTATAGTTTTAGGGACTTATGATATAAAACATATATAACATCCCATAATCATACATAAGGAAACAAAAAAAAAGTATCCACATTTTCCTAAATATAATATATTATAAATAAAACATAAATTCTTTTAAAAATATTCATAACAATTAACATGACATACCTATTTATCTTTCAAATCATTATAACCTGAAAAATAACTTTTAATAACATGGAATCATAATATAGAGCTTAGTAAGTGATATAAAGAATTAAATCGTTAGTCATGTGATAACATAAAAACCAAAAAATATCGTAACACAATATAATATTAACATGCATAAACATATCATGTTGTATTCATGGGACATATTTTCTATATGAATCATATAATCACCATACACATGGAATAACTATTTGGTACCATTTAATCTTTATAATACCCAAATAATTGGAGATATATAATGGGGCTCACCCGTCAATTCTTGAGATATAATTGGCTCAACCTAACCTATCAAGAGCTATAATAGGGCTCTACCAACAATATCTTCACATATAATGGGATCAACACAACATTAAATATGTCCAAGAAACATATAAATTTATAAAAGCATCATTAAATTATAATAACCCATTGATTCCATATATAAAAAACATTCTTTTTGAATTTCATTAAAGAGACTTTTAAAAGGATTTATTACCTGAAATGTCCCTTTAAAATATAATTGAGAGAGAATTTATATAATGTAATGGATATTTTAATACAATATAAATACACATAATAAAAAATAGTACAAAAAATTTCAATAACCAAATAATCATAATAGAACATAATTAATAAATAAAAGGGTAAACTAAATGTATGGAAATTTCGTTAAGAATTACCATATATCGAGTTTCCTAACTTAATAGGTTTTTAAACCTATTGTATAAGGGTTAAAATAGTGTTATTAATAATTTAAAGAAAAATATAAATTTTGATAATAAATTATATGATAATTTTATATAATCATTTTACCCATTAATTAGTAAAATAATGTTATTTACATTGTTTTGGTGCGTTCTTTACATGGTTTCCACGGTCGGTTCGTAACACATTTGTTGTTGTCTAATACAGAGTAAAACTATAGAATTGGTAAGTAATAGTATTATAATATTTCCAGAATATTAGACAATAAAATAAATAATTTTCTATCATTTATGATGATGAATCATTTTAAAAAACATTAATGATTTTCATTTGGATCATTTTGGTGGTAGTTTGTTACAATAAACTTGTATCGTTATATATGTTGTGATCATGAATGTAAGTTCATTGAAAAACATACTAGAGGTTATATAATAAACTTTAAATTATTTTAAAACCATTAATATGGTTTTATAACCAGATTGGAACGATGTAAACTAAATTTTAAGGCACATTGCCCCTGATGTCGGTAAATCAACATGTCACGGATGGTGTGTTTATTTTGAGAATAAGAGGGGGATGATAAGAATTATGTTGATATATTTTAACACAAAAATTATGATAATATATTATAAATATGATATCGGTTCTTCCATGACTGTTGGATGTGGGGAGGTGAAGATAGTTTTTTAAAATAAAATAATTGAAGTGAAATTAAAATGAAAAGAATGGGGATTTTTACATCATGACATCTTCTCCATGGGCTCCTTTTTATAGCCCCTGGTTTTAGAATCTTGGTGAGATGAGAAGGTCTTGGAAGTACGGTAGGTTATTGGGAAGGTTATTTGGTAGAACATATATAGGTTTCAAGGCTCATGAGGTTTGAGAGTAAGAGGAGGATCAAGGTGGTATTTATAGTGGAGGAGATGAGGTGTTTTACATTATTTTAATCACTAGATTATTATTTTTATTCATGAATATGAATAGTTTTACTTCATGTTTCAAAAGTAATATTTGTTCATGTGAGATACTACCAAGGGTTATCACCTCAATATAACATCATCAATGACTCAATAATTTATTCTTTTAGCCTATTTTCAAAATTATCGTATATTACTATTCACCAAAAACTCATGTATTTCAGAAAATCTGAAAAAATTTCCCTAAAAACTAATAATGTTTCAAATTTAAAAATATACTCCATTTAATCAAAATAAATTTATATAATTTCAAAATTTAATTTTTATATAAATTTATAATTTATTTTATAAACCATAATTTTAATTCAATAACTAATTTTATAACAGCTTGACAAATTAATCAAAGTCTGAAAAATCATTATAAATACATTAATTGATGAGGTTACTATTTATTTGGTAATATGAAAAATAATAATGGTCATGTTACTTTTTATAATGGTGGGATACTATTATTGAAAAATTATGTTTCTTTTATCAGAATCCAATTAACGTACTAATCAAAACTATGTATGTCATATATTCAAAATTTATAACACAATAGTGGAAAAATTATATTTCATATTCTTGTTTATAAATATCTTCTTAAAAAAATTTATCATTGTAACACCCCAAGCTTCTACGGTACGCTTCTCTTTGAATAATGCAATAGTGTGTGTTGTACGCAACATCGAGTTCTAACACACACCACAACCGATCAAACAAGTCGTTATGAATAGTAATACATAATGTTTGAAATTTTATCTCACAAAATGGAATTCATTTTTGGAATCAGAGTATCTAATTTAGCCTAAGGTGAGTTTTTTGGTACTTTTCGGATAACTTTATTATTTTGATGAATAGTGAAAATTACTAAATTTTAATTAAAAACAACTTTTTAATCCAAATAATTAATAGTGATAAATTATGAATTTGAGTTGTTTTAAAGTATATTTTGAATATATTTTTACCATTTAATACAATGATGGTCATTGAACATAATTTCACAATTAAACCGAACATAAACAAGTACCAATCTTTTGATAGTTATTATATCTTAAAAACACGCATTTTGTTTTGACAGCGGGAATTAATTTTAAATTAATTTATGGCACTTCTGTGTTTTGAATTTGGAAAAATGGATTCCATATTTGGAATTAGGATGTTAAAATTGTATAAATAGGTAACTTTTATTTTTAGACATATTGAATAATTATTTCGGTAAATATTTTATTTACCATGGTTAAAGGGTAAATCTGGTAAATAAGGGTTAAAAATAATAATATAATAATAAAAAATTACCCTAAAACGTGTCCTAAACTTATAGGTTGATTCATGTTCGACCATGGGAATCTTTGGGTCGATTTTGGGACCCCATGGTGCCACTTGTAAGTGATAGGGACACTTTATTTTAATTAAGATAAAATGAATACAAAAATGACACAAGCATATATCTTTTAGAAAAACAATTTTTACATAGGGATAGGTTTGTTTAATTTTCGACTAAAAATATTAATTAGAAATATAAAAAGTGTTCATACTTAATGGTATTTTATTTATATTTTTTATATGTTAAATAATTTAATTTATATATGACACAATGGTGATGCAGTAATTACCATAATAGTGAAAAATTTAAATGATTGATATTGTAGATACACAAATAAATATAATTTGAGACTTTTTATGAAGTAAACTAATTTCCTAGATTAATATGACATGTTTGGAATGCTTTAATTAACTTTTTTCGATGTAATAATTCTGTTATGATTTTTTAATAAATCAATTATTGAATAGTATCAAAAATGACATAAAAGGGTTTTTAAAACAAATATTATATTATTAATTGATATTAAATTTTTAAAAATCCAACGCTCGGCCAACAGACTTATATCATGATAGTTGTATCATTAATGGACCACTTGGGGGCCTTTTGGATTTATATAGTAAGTTAATTAACCATATAATATAAAAATAAAAAGATACATTGTAAAAGTGAAACTAATTAACTAAGAGTTAATACATAAATATAAGGATAGAATAATGACCCAATCCTGTATAAATTCTATTGGATGTGTGGTTTTCTACCTATAACAAAATTAACATTTAAATAAACCACTTTGGAGCCATTTAAATCCGAATATGAATTTATTATTAAATAATATCTCTAGCTTTTCAAAGGTTCCCTCACCCCTCTTATAAAAGGGAACTCCCCATTATCCTTAACTCACACCTTCAAAGCCTTTTGGTTCAGACATCCTCTTCCCAAATAATCTTTAAACATATCTAACTTCATTCTAGAGGCCTTAATTTAGTCAAAAGGCCAATCTAAGGATCCCTTTTGATCTAATCAAAAGGAAGAACCCGAAGAAGAGGTAATGATTTCACCACACTTTTTCATGTTCCTTTCTTCTTCCACTTATTATTTCTTTGTTATTACCATTCAAAAATAATAAATCCAATATCTTATATATACTGTGATGTTATTATAAATATATTACTATCATATTCAGTATTCTATCCATCCTTTGAAAAAATGTCAACATACGTGCGTATGTACGGCTTACCATCTCCACGTCGTGGTGTAATTGTTTTTCAAAAAATTATTATTTGGATGGTTATAATAATGATGTGTAACTCATGTAAATAATAAATAGAACATGATAATGATTCTTTATATATTATATTCCATCCAATTATATGTTATTTTAATATCAAAATAATGATATTGTCGCTCGTGCGTACATACGGACTACCGTCTCCACGAACGCGATGAGATTCATTGTCCATCGTATCCATTCAAGTATAATTCTCATTTGATGATTAATAATAGTATCTAAGGACTTGATATCATTCTGGATAAGATTAAGATACAACCTATCCATGAAAAAAATGGCTTACGACACAAAACATATAAAATAAATTGAGTAAGTTAACACCGAAAACAACGAAAATACTAAGATAATATTAACAAATAAATGTTAAAAGATCATATATGATATCATATTAATGGATATGATTCATGTATACTTTAATAAAAATAATTTCACCATTATACTAGAGGTTAACCTACCCCAACCAAGGTAAAGTGCAAGGTAAGGGGTTTTCATCTCACTCCTTATTCCTGTGAGATTCATACCATATTGCCACGATTACATTTTGCGTGGAGTATGTACTACCCATAATTGTATTCTTTGTGTAATACAGTTTAATTTATGTTTATTTACATATTCATTGTACGATACCTCTTTCATGTGTTGTATGTTTCGTAAGTTACTAAATTGGTATGGGTTTATTTCGCAATCTCTTCATTATATGAGGTTGTTTATACATAATAATCTATTGGGATCTCTTTATCATCCACATCCATGTTTCTTAAAAATGTATTTCAAAACATTTTTACTATTTACAATAATATGGGTTAAAGTTATTTATACCTTCGTTTGACTTTTTATAAGTGGTTTATAAAGGAATCATTCCATTGTTTTCCAAACAAGGTGCTTTTAACCTTTTCGACAGAATTAAGGTAAGAATGTTTTTTTAAATTATACGGCGGGTGCGGCTATTTTCCGCCATTATAAAATCATCGAATCTTCCTTTACAATCTTATAAGAATATTTTCAAATAAAATGTTTTATTTTATAAATATATGACTCTTAAATGATTTCAAAATAGAAAGATATATTTCTCTAAAAAGAGTTTCGATTTCATCTATGTCAACACCCTTTGATGGATTTTACGCTTATTTGAAGTTAATTTATTATGATACAAAACTACTATATTGAATTGAAGGTTTTGTGATATGTTTAACTGTGAATGTGCTATTTTTATACCAATCATGGTTTATGGTGAAAGTATTGACATTTTGTATGCTATTTTTAATACGAATTATTATGTTATGTTTAAACCTGTTCATATCGGAATGCATTTGACTTAATATGTGACGGGTGGATCCCGTTATAGATCCATGATTCATCAGTAGGTCTCATGACACAAACTAGTGTCTTGGAAAAAGGCCTTGTCAAAAACGTATTTTTAGTCTTGGCATGAGGCCTTGGCTATGAGGTTGTGATAGTCTGGCATTATGCATTCCATCGATATGAAAATGGTTATTGATATGGCATGTGATTATTAGATTAGTAGAATATCCATGTGAATAAGTAAATGGCATTATTTGATTTTATTTTTACCATACTATGTTGAAGTTCAAGTTTAAAAGGCTTTTGTTTTAGTTATACATTGCCTTAATCATTTATTCATATTTTTGAAATTTCTGCTATATTGTTATCCATACTGGGAATTTGAGCTCACACATTTTCTCTGTTTTATTTTTCCCAGGATGTGAAAAAGTAAATTATGAATGACCTGCAGGGATATTATGAGTGGATAATAGTGATTTCTATAGAGACAATATGTTGTTGTAGTAGTTTTTCACTTTATGATGTAATGTAATACTTTTTGAATATATATAGTTTTTCCAAGGCTACTAAACCAATCGGTATTTCAAGATATGATCTTTCTTGTGATCATGACAATGTTATGTAATAATGCACCGACTCTAGGTATCTGGAGTCAGGGCGTTACAGTTGGTATTAGAGGAATTTTAGAACTAACCGTGGAAGCTAGATTTAGATAAACTCTGATTAGAGCACATAGACCTAAGATGGACTTTGAGGATTAGTATAGAAGAACTTCCTAGATTTTTCGTATTGTATAGATTTTGTGAGTTTTCCGATTAATACATCCCTTCCTGGATACGAGCAGGTTGAGGTGGCTCTAGCACAGATGAACCTAGGGGTAAAACCCCAAAAACACCTCTTTGAGCTAGACTCAAACTAGAACTGGTGCACGACAACAAGCCTTACTGCACTCTTGGTTATGACACTCTCGGGGGATATGCTCAGAATAACACTCATTTTCTTTATAAATCATTATGAAGGGTTTATGAGTATATAATTCCTCAAATAAAACATATTTTATGATTATGGATTATATCCAAAAATAGATCAATTTATGTTATGTGTTTTATAATTATGGGATTATGTATTTTAATTCATAAACTGATCTAGTTTATGACATTGTTTAGAAATGGTTCCTAGTGGATGAAATGGAAACTGTATCAATGCACGCACTCCATGTAAGGATTTCCCCCCTTATCAAGATAATTATAGGGGAGCTGGTGATGCAACTGGTGCCGATTAGCTAATCACCATAATGGGACAACTCACTCAGGTTATGAATAATAACCTTAACTATATGGAGCACCCTGATCTGCAGCGTGGAGGATCAATGTTAGATCGCTTCATGAGGCAATAACCACCAACATTCAATGGGAGTAAAAATCCATTAGTATCTGAGCAAAGGATAAGTTCCCTAGAGAAAATATTTCAGGCTTTGGGGAGTTGTGAAAGGGAAAAAGTTATCATGACAGTTTACCGCCTCACTGGAAATACTGATCAATGGTGGTCATTGATTCAAAACATGATGGAAGATTATTAAGTATCAAATATGTAATTGAGAGAGTTCAAAGATCTATTTTTAGAAAAATACTTTTCTCGTGACCATCGAGCAGATATGGAAAGGCAATTTCTGAGTCTGAGACAAAAGGTGTATGAGAATGACGCAAAGTATGAGGGTAACATTACAAGGTTTGCAAGGTATATTGGAGATTATATACGTAACCCAAGAAGTTTGATTGATCATTTCTTTGATGGGTTAAATCTTTTTCTCCGTCGAGCATTAGTCTCACAATGCTTCTCGCCATACAAAGACATTGTCTCATGTGCTATAAAGACAGAAATGGAATTATCTAAGTGATATGACTTTAAAGAAAAGCAAGAAAAGGAGAGTTCTGTTGATCAATCAGGAAATGTAAATAAGGGGAATAAGGGAATGTTTGAATATCCTTCCTGTGGTAAATGTGGGAAGAATCACCGCGATACTTGCTTAAAGGTAATGGGTGTCTGTTACAAGTGTGGTGAAAAAGGCCACCAAGTTCGGGAATGAAAAGGGAAGAAGGAAGCTACCAATGTTTAATTATACAATTGTAGGGAGATGGGACATTATGCAAATGAATGTCCTAAGCGTTAGGAGAACTTATCTCAGAAAAGGCCAAGGGATCAAGGCCAAGCTTATGCTATCACAACTGGTGAGGTAGATGCATCAAAAGACGTGGTCCAGGTAATTTAGTGGTTTCCTCAAGTTTAGAAAATGCATTATTTGATTCTGGATCATCGCATTGTTTCATATATTCCCAGTATGCTAAGAAAATTAGACATTTTTCAATTTGATTTAACAAGGGAGTTGTCAGTTAAAACTGTTAAGGGAAGAATCATTGCAACAATGTTTTGTGAATCAGTCCCCATTAGAGCACATAAATGTTCTTTATCTGCTGATCTCATCGTCATACCTATGATTGAGTTTGATATAATCCTCGATATGGATTGGATTTCGGATTATTATGCAAAGATTTATTGTAAGAAGAAGGAGGTTAGGATTTTTTATGATGTTGATAAGGAACACTTTATCTTTAGATCATAATCGGTAGCACCTAATTCTTATCTAGATCCACCCCCAGTAGCACAACTAAATTCGATTATTGGGGAGGTAGGGAAAGAAATGACTGTGGGTGAGGAATGTAATGTTCAAATAGAGGATGTACCTGTTGTGAAGGAATATGTAGATGTATTTACGGAATATTTACCTGGACATCCTCCAGAACGAGAAGTTGGGTTATCCATTGATTTAATTCCTGGATCAAGGCCTATATCGAAGACCCCTTATAGAATGGACACTGTAGAATTTGTTGAACTAAAGAAACAACTAAAGGAATTGATTAATAAGGGATTTATACGCCATAATTTTTCTCCATGGGGAGCCCATGTTCTTTTTGTTAAAAAGAAATATGGATCTATGAGGCTATGTATCGACTATAGGGAGGTAAATGCTATAATAATAAAGAACTAGTATCCCCTACATCACAGTGATGATTTATTTGAACAACTGTATAGAGCTCAATACTTTTCAAAGACTAACCGTCAATCTGGATACCATCAGTTGTGTGTGAAGAAGGAAGACATTCCAAAGACATCAATTCGAACTAGGTATGGGCATTATGTGTTTATGATAATTCATTTTGGATTGACAAATGCACCCTCTGTATTCATGGATATGATGAATAGCATTTTCAAGGAGTATCTCGATGAATTTGTGGTGTTATTTATTGATGATATCTTGGTATACTAAAAAATATACGAAGATCATGAAAAACACATGCGCATTATCTTGAAGACTCTGAGAAGACATGAATTATATGGGATGTTTAGCATGTGTGAATTCTGTCTTCAGTAGATTTCTTTTCTTGGCCATATTTTCTCTAAAGATGGAATCATTGTTGATACTTCTAAGACCAAGGCAATCCAAGAATGTCCAGCACCTACGAGAATAATTGAGGTACATAGTTTTATTGGTTTGGAAGGTTATTAACGACGTTTCATCCAGAATTTTTCCCGATTGGCTTACCCATTAATGAAGCTCACACATAAAGGGGTTAAATTTGTTTGTAAAAAATAGTGTGAAGAATGTTTTGAAGAACTGAAGAGATGATTAGTCACTGCTCCTATATTGACTCTAGCATAGGGGAATGATTGGTTCGTTATTTATAGTGATGCATCGAAGAAAGGACTTGGTTGTGTCCTTGTGCAGAATGAAAGGGTTATTGACTATGCCTCATGACAGTTTAAAATTCATGAGCAAAACTATCCTACTCATGATCTCGAGTTAGTAGAGGTGATCTTTGCTTTTAAGATATGGAGGCACGACCTCTATGGTGAAAATGTGAGATTTATACTAATCAAAAGAGTTTGAGGTATATTTTCTCATAAAAAGAACTCAACATGAGGAAAAAAAGATGTCTTGAATTACTCATGGATTATGATTGTACGATACACTACCACCTGGGGAAATCAAACAAGGTGGCAGATGCTTTGAGAAGAAAAGACCATGGAGTTTTGAACAATATGAGAATTGAAAGGGATCCTATTTTCATGGATCTAGTAAAGATGGACATGGGAATAACCAGGGAAGGTGAAACATAAATTATTTTTCAAATGGTTTCCAAACTATCTTTACTAGAAAGGATTAAGACTTCTCAGACTGATGATGAAGAATTTCAAAAGAAGACTAAATCTGTGAATGATGGGAGATTAAGAGACTATATGTATGAAGATGGAATTTTGAAATTTGGGAAGAGACTTTGTGTTCCCGATATACCTGATCTAAAAAGGGAATTGCTGGATGATGCTCATAGTTCCAATTTATCAATACACCCTGGGAGCACCAAAATGTATAGAGATTTGAAAGAACATTTTTGGTGGGACAACATGAAGAGGGAGATTGCTGATTTTGTGTCATGATGTATGGTTTTTCAAAAAGTGAAAGCTAGAAGGCAACAGCTTGGAGGAGTCATGAAAACTCTTCCCATACCGGAGTGGAAATGGGACAATATTACAATGGACTTTGTCATGGGGCTACCAATGACTCTAGAAGGAATGATGCAATATGGGTTATTGTTGATCATCTTACCACGTCAGCACATTTTATTGCTATATGAGAAGATCTACCACTGGAACGTCTAGCAGGAATATATATTAATGAAGTTGTGAGACTTCATGGAGTACCCCTATAGATTGTTTTAGATCGGGATCCCCATTTTACTTCAAGATTCTGGAAAAGTATTCAGAAATCCATGGATACTGAACTTCATTTGAGCACTGCCTACCACCATCAAATAGATGGACAGTCAAAACGAACTATTCAAACCTTAGAAGACATGTTGAGATCCTTCTCACTTGACTTTAATGGTATGTGGGATCAATATTCACCTCTGGTATAATTTTTCTATAACAATAGATTCCATTCAAGTATTCAGATGGAACCATATGAAGCGTTATATGAAAAGTGATGTCGCACACCAACCTGTTGGGATGACGATGGTGAATGAAAACAAGTAAGTCTAGAAATGGTGGAGGAAACAATGGAAAAGGTGAAGGTAATCCGAAATCACATCAAAGCAGCTCAAAGTAGGTAGAAGAGCTATGCCGATAATCGAAGGAATGTATTGGAATTTCAAGTCGGTGATCATGTTTTCCAGAGGGTATCTCCATGGAAGGGAGTCATACATTTTAGTAAGAAAGGTAAATTGAGTCCCAGGTACATCAGACCATTCGATATTCTAGAATGAATTGGGGCTCTAGCTTACCGATTGGCAATGCCGCCAAGTCTCTCCAAAGTTCACGATGTGTTCCGTGTATCTCTATTGAGGAAATACATGCCTGACCCAATGCATGTGCTCACCTACGCGGAATTAGAACTAGAACCCAATCTATCTTATTGTGATGAGCCTGTCAATATTCTTGATACGAGAGAACAAATATTGAGAAACCGGACGACGCATCTGGTAAAAGTCTTGTGGAGAAACCATAAGATGGAAGGATCAACGTGGGAACCCGAGGAACTTATGATGAAGAACCACCCGAGTCTTTTCATGCGGCAGTATTCTAGAAATTTTGAGGACGAAATTATTTGAATGAGGGGATAATGTAACACCCAATTCTTCTATGGTAGGCTTCTCTTTGAATAATGCAATAGCGTGTGTTGTACTCAACATCGAGTTCTAACACACACCACAACTGATCAAACTAGGTGTTATGAATATTAATACCTACTTTTTGAAATTTTCTCTCTCAAATTAGACTTCATTTTTGGATTTGGAGTATTGAATTTAGCCTATGTGAAATTTTGGTACTTTTTGGATAACTTTATTATTTTGATGAATAGTGAAAATTACTAAATTTTTATTAAAAACAACTTTTTTAATCAAAATAATTAATAATGATAAATTATGAATTTGAGTGGTTTTAAAGTATATTTAGAAAATATTTTTACTATTTAATACAATGCTGGTCATTGTACATAATTTCACTATTAAACCGAACATAAACAAGTATCAATCTTTTGATAGTTATTATATCATAAAAACACGCATTTTGTTTTGACAGCGGGAATTAATTTTAAATTAATTTCTGCCACATCGGTGTTTTAAATTTGGAAAAATGGATTCCATATTTGGAATCAGGATGTTCAAATTGTGTAAATAGGAAACTTTTATTTTTAGACATTTTGAAAAATAATTCGGTAAATATTTTATTTACCATGGTTAAAGGGTAAATCTGGTAAATAAGGGTTAAAAAATAATATTATAATAACAACAAATTACCTTACACGTGTCCTAACCTTATTATTTGATACATGTTCGACCATGGGCATCTTTGGGTTGATTTCGGGACCCCATGGTTCCACTTGTAAGTGATAGAGACACTTTATTTTAATTAAGTTAAAATGAAAAAAATGACAGAAGCATATATATTTTAGAAAAAAAAATTTAACATAGGGTTATATGTGTTTAATTTTAGACTATAAATATTCATTAGAAATATAAAAATATTTCCAACATAATGGTATTTTATTTAAAATTTTTAGACATTAAATAATTTAAATTATATTTGACAAAATGGTGATGCATTAATTACCATAATAGTAAAAAATAAAAATGATTGATATTGTAGATACACAAATAAATATAATATGAGACTTTTTATGAATTACACTAATTTCCTAGGTTAATATGACATGTTAGTAATTATTTGATTAACTTTTTTCAAATTAATCATTCTGTTATGATTATTAAAAAAAATTATTGAGTAGTGTAAAAATTGACTAAAAAGAGTTTTTAAAACAAATATAATATTATTAATTGATATTAAATTCCTAAAAATATGAGGTTCTTCCAAGAGACTTATATCATGATATTTGTATCATCAATGGAAAACGTGGGGTTTTTTGGATGTATATAGAACGTTTATTAACCATATAATATAAAAATACATAGAGACATTGTAAAAGTGAAACTAATTAACTAAGCGTTAATACTTAAATATAAGGTTAGTATAATGACCCAAACCTATCTAAATTCTATTGGATGAGTGGATTTAGTCCTATCCCCACCTTAACAGTCAAATAATCAACTTTTTAGCATTTATAAACCAAATATGAATTTATTATAAAATAATATTTCTAGTTTTTCCAAAGGTGCCCCTCACCCCTCTTATAAAAGGGCACTCTCCCTTCTCATTAACTCACACATTCAATGCCTTTTGGTTCGGCCAAAATCTGCACAAATAATCTCTAAACTTCCCTCACTTCATCCTAGAGTCCTTCCTTTAGTCTGAATGCCAAGATAAGAAGCCCTTTTGATCAAATCAAACGGAAGAACCCGAAGAATAGGTAATGATTTCACCACCCATTTTCAAGTTCTTATCTTCTTCCACCTCTTCATTCATTGTTATTACCATTATAAAATAATAACTTCAGTATCTTATATATACTGTGATTTGATTAAAAATATTTTACAATCATATTCAATATTCTGTCCATCCTTTGAATAACATGTCACCATACATGCATACGTATGGCTTACCGTCTCCACGTCGTGGTGTAATTGATATTCAATAAATTATTATTTGGATGGGTATAATAATGATGTGTAACTCATGTAAATAATAAATATAACATGATAATGATTCTGTATATATGATATATCATCCAATTATATATTATTTTAATATCAAATGAATGATATTGTCACTCGTACGTACGTACGGACTACCATCTCCACGAACGCGATGAGATTCATTCTCTATCGTATCCATTCAAGTTTAATTATCATTTGATGATTCATAATTGAATCTAAGGACATGATATCCTTCTAGATATGATTAAGATACATCCTATCCATGACAAACACAGCTTACGACACAAAACATATAAAAGAAAATGAGTAAGTTAACACCCAAAACACCGATAATGCTAAGATATTATTAACAAATCACAGTTAAAAGATCATATATGATATCATATTAATGTATATTATTCTTGTATAATTTAATAACAATTATTTCACCATTATACAGGAGATAGGCTACCACAATCAAGGAAAAGTACAAGGTAAGGGGTTTTCATCTCACTCCTTATTCCCGTGAGATGCATACCATATTGCCACAATTACCTTTTGTGTGGTCTATGTACTACCAATAATTGTATTCTTTGGGTAATACAGCTTAATTTATGTGTATTTACATATTCATTGTATGATACCTCTTTCATGGGTTGTATGTTTCGTAAGTTACCAAATTGGTAAGGGTTTATTTCACAATCTCTTCATTATCCGAGGTTGTTTATACAGAAATAATCTACTGGGATCTCTTTATCATCCACATCCATGTTTCTTAAAAATGTAATTCAAAACATTTTTACTATTTACAAGAATATGAGTTAAAGTTATTTATACCTTCATTTGACATTTTATAAGTGGTTAATAATGGAATCTTTCTGTTGTTTTCCAAACAAAGTGCTTTTAACCTTTTCGACAGAATTATGTTAAGAATGTTTTTTAACTTATACAGCAGGTGTGGCTATTTTCCGACTTTATAAAATCTTTGATGATTCATTTACAAGATTATAAGAATATTTTCAAAGAATATTTTTTATTCTATAAATATATGACTCTTAAATTATTTAAAAATAGAAATAGACATTTCTCTAAAAAGTGTTTTTATTTCATCTATGTCAACATCCTTTGATGGATTTTACGCTTATTTGAAGTTGATTTATTATGATACAAAACTTCTATATTGTATTGAAGGTTTTTTGATATGTTTGACTGTGAATGTGATTTCTTTATACCAATCATGGTTTATGGTGAATGTATTGACATTTCATATGCTAGTTTTAATTCGAATGTTTATGTTATGTTTAAACCGTTTAATATGGGAATGCATTGGACTTAATATGTGATGGGTGGATCCCACTATAGATCCTTGATGCATCGGTATGTCTCATGAGACAAACTAGTTTAATAGAAAAAGGCCTTGGAAAAAACTTATATGTAGTCTTGTCACGAGGCCTTGGCTATGTGGTTATGATAGTATGGCATTATGCATTCCATCGTTATAAAAGTGGTTATTGATATGGCATGTGATTATTCGATTAGTAGAATATCTATGTCAATAAGTAAATGACATTATTTCATTTTATTTTTTCCATACTATGTTGACGTTAATGTTTAAAAGGCTTTTGTTTTTGTTATACATTTCCTTAAATTATTATTCTTATTTACGAATGTTTCCGCTATATTGTTATCCTTACTAGGCTTTTGAGCTCACCCCTTTTCTATGTTTTATTTTTCCCAGGATGTGAAGAAGTAAATTATGAATGACCTGCAGGGATATTATGAGGGGATAATAGTGTGGACTGTGGATACAATAATTTGTTGTAGTAGTTTTTCACTTTATGATGTAATGTAAAACATTATGAATTTATCTAGTGTTTCCAAGGCTACTAAACCAATCGGTCATTCGATATATGATCTTTATTGTGATCATGCCAATGTTATGTAATAATGCACCAACTCTAGGTAACTAGGGTCAGGGTGTTACAATCATAGTGACATAGTGATTCATGTATTTTATTAAATATTTTTGTAAAACCATGTGGTGTTAAAGAAAGAAACTATTTTCATAGAATCAACAAGAAATAAATATCATCAAAAAACTTTTGTTGAGTAAGATTCGATGGTATTATTGGATCATTTACCTAGTATATTTTAAGTAACTATCAAGGATCTTATTATAGATAATATTCTACATTAAAATGGTATAATATTATTTCATGTGGTGGATGACCATTTCACTTTCAAATAACACATTTAAAATATAATATTTCCCATTTTATTATAGATTAAAATTAAAATTAAAAGAACATTAATACATGAATTAGAAACATAAAATAATGTAGTATTAAAAATGGTGATAATTTTTATTCTTGATATGCTTGTTAAATTAAAAATTTCAATCACATTTTTTGGAAAAAGAAAAAATACATCATTTCTATAATAACAAGATGATTAGTATCAATGAAATTATAGAAAAATTCAATATTTGGTAAAAATTATTTAACATAGTCAAATGTGGATGTTAAAAACATTTTTGAAAACATTTTTATAAAAAATTAATATAGAATAAAATGTATTTTTATACCCAGTGATAAAGAATGTCAGTTTGGTATAAAGTCATATTTTCGGACTCTTGAGTTAAAAAAGTGTAAAATGAAATAAACACATGTAATATCTAGAAAAAATATAATATAAGTAAATTTAATAGTTTCATGATAAATTTATCATAAAATTTCATCACTGGGAACAAAATTATCAATAATCCAAATAAATAATGAGACTATAAGATAAATCCTTAACATCACTATTTTTTCATAAAAAATATATTTAACCTCTTTTATAATAAATTTTATTATATTATAATTCGGTTCTAGTAAAATTTAAATACTTATAATAAAATATATTCTCTAGATATAACCTTTTGACCCCAATTAACAAATATTTTTTCATAAAAATTGTAGTTCAATATGTTAACTATTTCATTTTTAAATAAGAATTTTTGTTTGAGAGTTATGGTCAACATGCATTACCAAAGATTATATAATCTCTATAAATATAATTATTATAGAAATATCATATATCCATTATATATATATATATATATTCATCCATAAGAAATATAGATATCAAAATGAATTAAACCATTCATAGAGATGGTAGGAAGTATGTATGAATGAATATTGTGTTAATATTTCAATGGGAGAAAGGAATGAATGATAAATAATAATTATAAAATCCCAATATCCTATGACATTAATATATATATTTAAATAAGTTTAATATCACTGATAAATTGTGAAACACACAACACCAATTCTAAAAAACTAGTGTTATACTTTTAAAATATTATTATTTAATATGACAGTTATCATATATCTGTTTTTTGTTTGTTTTTGAGAGGTCTATATTAATTATTAAACAATTATATTTTAAATATATATAAAATGAGTTATATTTTTTCAAATTGAATATAAATGGAATGAAAATTCATTTTAGTATAAAGGAAAGTTTTTCCCAAAAAATTGATTTTATAAACGCAATGTGTTTTTTTGTAAAATATTATATCAATGAAAATTTTCAAAATTTTAAATGAAATTAATTTATTACAAACCAATAAAATTATCCTTTATATCATATTTTTTTTAAATTCATAATATATGTATGTATATCCCATTTATTCCAAAATATATATCAATCTAAAAGGGGTTTTATCTTGTATTTCCCATATATTTTAAAATAAATTTCTCTACTTATAGAAATTGAATAATTTTGAATAGATTTCATATTTTTAATCATGATGATAAAATTTTTTAAGTAGGAATATATTATTTTAACTCTATATCAATATTAACCATGGTAAATTATTGTCTCATTTGTAAGGGCAATTTTAGTAAAATTTAATTATAACAACAAGTTGATGATATATATTTCCATCAAATGTTCCTTTATCATATTTCATGGATGTATATCATAAATATATATAAAATTATATAATAAAATGAAACATGGTTCAATATATAATTGATTTTTTTATTAATATTATTCAATGGGAATAATAATTAAATAATGTTACCCTCTTGAACATAACATATCTAATTGTTTTACATAATGATAATTAAATTTACGTTCAAATATAAACTGTTATTCAAAATATATATTACATTTATTTTACATGGAAAATTTTTCTAAATTTTCATGATAACCAAAATACATTAAATTATTCCAAAACACTAATACAGTACTTCTTCAATAAATTATATAATTAAATAGTGTATTTTATACATATTAAAAGTAAAACAATTTTGTTGAATTATTATGATCACTGAAATATAAATATATATATCATATTACATATGTTTTAAATTTTTTCATATGATGTCAATTATTGTAGTTTTGTAACTAATGACTGAATATATAATAATTATGTTTTAATTTATGAATTAATAATAATATTTATATCGAATTTATAAAATTTAATGGTCGTTGTTTGGATATTAATTATACCGCATAAGATGGGGTTTGCTGATCAAAATGACCATGGATTATGAAATTACTAGTAAATGATATTTTTATTATTTAGAATAAATTACATTATATAATATTTAATATTTAATTTTAAAATTAATATAATATCATAGTTTATAATGATGTTAAAAATAGTACATATTATGAAGAAATAATTTTATGATTTGAATAAAATGTGTTTCTATTCACTGTTATAAAACATCCCTAATGATTCGGTTTTAATTATGAAATATTATTAATTAAATTATACATATGAATATCTCATATTGTCTAATGATAAAATATTTTAATTATTCAAATATTTTTATATTTATTGACGGCATTATTCATTGTTATACAATTTTATTTTAATGAAAATATTTTTTCATTCTCTTAAAATTTTAAACAACATATTATTAAAACATTGTATTATTTTATTAGTAGGTCCCAAAATTCAATCAATCATGGTATCTTTTTAAGACATACCTAGAGAGAAAGATACTATACCGTGGATGGTTGAGCCCAAACAGTTAGGCCAATGATAAAATGTGTTTATTCCCGGCCATTGTAGAATTACCAAATGATTGAACTCTTATTGTTAAAAGTGATGCCTTTCATTTTCAACAAATTTTCCAACCATGATATGGGAATTTTTCTCCATCTATAAGATTATTATGAATTAAAATTAACATTCAATTTTTTTTCCACACATTAAACATAGTAGCCCAATCATTTCATTAAAAATAATACTTCTTATTCGAATAATATTTCATAAATATCATTACATTCAATTTGAAAACCACATAAGTTTAGGTTCATTTAAAACAAGTATTTACATAAATAGGGTCATAAATATTATATATAATCTCTCATATATTTTATTATAATTATCCCCTCTCTTAGACACATTATAAATAAAATATAAAGATATTACGGGGATAAGTAAAAAATATATATTGTGAGTTCATATACATAGCATGGTAAAGAATGGGAGATATTAATGACTATTTAAAAACAACATGAGGTTAAGTTTATGATAACTTGAGCATAAAATTTTTAAACCATACCCAAAAAAACATATAATAAAAACATGAGGCAAGACGTAATGATTGGTAGATCAAAATATATGAACCAAAAATTACTCAAAGAACATTAGTGATGAGTGCATAACATTATAATATGTTCATATCAATACATAATACCATAATCAGAATTATATACATTCTATAAAAAGTATTTTCACTATAAAATTCACCATATTTTAGGATTGTTCTAACAACCCTTGCACCTTCTTTGGTTTTGTTATAACCTATAATGTACTATCTAATCATGATACTCATAACCACCACATGAACAATATTTTTTTTGGCTTCAGATAACATAACATTTACACTTTGAGATCATAAAACATTAATATTTAAGCAATTAATTATTGTTCTATAATAGAAAACCCCACCACATAATAATATTCTATACATTTTTAGAACATAACATTGAAAAAAAATTATCATTCATTATAACATAACTCATGAATATTAATAACTGTTTTATCAATATTTTATCAGTGTGACCACAATCCATTAACATAATAAATAAAGAATATAATCATATCCATTATGGAGAATATGTCACAACCCGTCATAGTGGGGCCCGCTCCGTGACTCCCCATGTCCACCTCCAATAGGCCAGGGGCTGGTGACTAGCACCGGGTAGGCATGTCACTAACATGGGAGGCATTGCCTATGTACCTGTACACACACACATGTCCAAGCCCACAAATGATGAAATGTAAAACACTAAAGAACAAAAATTCATGCATACAACTAAACCCAACCAACAGAGCATGACGAAAGGTAGAGTACTGTAAAAGTAAACTAGGCCAGAATACAAGCCCACAAAAAACAAACAAGATTTCGAAAACACTACAAGGCCCAACCTGTAAGCAAAAAGGTACTGGGACTGCTACTTGTAGCCGTAGGAACACATCGGCCAGTAGGAAACTCAGAAAGCTCGGTCCTATCCCGGTCTGCCCTGGACTCTTTCAAAAGGCTTTTCATCTGTAGAAGACACCAGACGTGCGAGAATAGCCTGTGCAGGGGTGAGTATAACAATACTCAGTATAGGACCCCAAAAACCACAAAGCAGTACATAAATAAAAGGTAATGTCATCTATGCAAAACATATGTTTACGGAACATATAAAGCTACCAGATATACTCAAACCCAAGCTCGTGGTCTAGTGAAAATCCACACAACCACATACCCTGATAGGGATTCTATTTGAAGATTCCATGATGCACTCATTCCGGGAGAACACACTCCACGTGTCTTATAGTTCTGATGACGTCCGTCCAAGGAGTGATGTTTGTCGGAAACTGTCACGAGGTATAGCTACCCTCATTGTGGGAGACAGTCTCTTGAGTGGAATAAGGGTTATGATATATAGAAACACTCATTAAGGGAGACACACTCCTGGGTGGGAAAGTACTCGATACACAGATGAGGATCACTACCAGGGCCATGGCGGATACCAAGACTCATCCTGAATTCACCTGCTAGGTAGAGGAACAATGCCCGGTAAAGTTGGTCACGCCGATGCCTGACTCTACCTTGGGTCTGGAATGGATAGAGGATCTCGATTTGGGCCTCTTGGATGGATGCCCGACTCTATCACAGATAATTCCTACTAAAGAGATCATAAACCGGTGTGAGGGAATGATGCCAGACCTTCAGGGGAAAAGAAGAAGGGGCACTAACCCAAATGATGGATGTTCAAGGCACAGGGAACATAAATGACCAAGCCATTATCCAAAAGTACACGACATTTAGATATGACACACGCCGTGTTGTCTGACCCCGGGTACAGCCCGTGTGCAATGGCCCATGTCGTGATGCAGGTTGTGTAGAAAACTTCATACACGGCGTGTAGTATGGAGTACACGCCGTGTCTGGGTCATTGGGGCTGGCTCCGTGCACTCTGGCCATGTGCCCGTACACGGTCACCAACCCGTGTACTCCAACACATGAAATATGCACAAATTTTGACCTGTTCTTGGCCGAGTGAGGGAGTACACGGTCGTGTACTCCATCTCGTGTCCGTGAATCCCAGGTATACACACAGCGCTCCGCGTAGCTGCCTTTACCGAGTAGTACACGTCGTGCCGCCTGAAGCCACGTAGAACATCCTATGTTCGTGCACCACCCGAAGTACACGTCGAGCATCAGCTAAGGTCCAACATGTCGTGTGACCGGGGTCACACTCCGTGTGATCCTTCTCAAACCCCGAAACCCTAGCCGCCACCATCAGAACTAAATGGCCTGTTCTTCGGAACTACACGCCGTGTATTCTGGAAATTTCAAGAAATGTGGACCTCCGCTGTCGCACCTCCTATGGTGCTCCGATCATTGATCCTGTCGTCCAATCACCACGAAACCTTCAGGTTTTGGTCACCTCGACACCACAAAGTTGTTTCCATCATTTTCGGGACTCCAATCGGCTTCGAAAACATGATCCGTCTTCCCGCGTGAAGAACGCTCGAAGAACGCCCTTTCTGATCTGGTCTGATTTGTCGCCTTCCAATGTCGCCGCACCTCCATTAGGACATTGTGATGTCGAACATTCGATTTTGGGATCATTGCGTCACAGAACGGATGCGCAACAATCCATTGTTTGTTGCCCCATGAAGAACGTGAAGAACGCACGGGGAAAAAAGTGGAAGAAATCTAAATAAACAAATCGAGGAATGAACCTCCATAGTCATTTGTCACGGCACTGATACGGTCCCATTATTAGGTTTAAATGGAGTAGAGATCAACACAAATAATAACCATGGATTAATTTCCCCAAAATTTATCCCCAGAAAACCCTCCTGCAAGAACGTACGGATCCGTGGACCAACTTGTTTGTGGTTGATCCGCATTCGTCGTTTAAACTAAAAAATGCAGAAAAGAGAAAAATCAAAACAAAAACCCCTACTTTTTGAAAGGATCGATCGTTGACAAAGGTGTCGTTCTACCGTTGTCGTCGCAATCCTTCAACGCCGGCACAACGATCCTTGGTTTCGATCCGTTGTCGTTCGTCGTCAAGAATTGCTCCAACTCCTCGCGGATTCAGCAGAGGTTCTTCTCAAGTGTTTCCAACGATCACCAATTGTTCACTCATTAAAAAAAAGGAAACAAGATTGGAATTTAATTACACGGCTTTATTAATGACCCCAACTTGCCAAAACATGAGTCATTATGATGCGCCATTAGTTAAGGAAACAGACATCCTGTCGCTGCGTATTAAAGCGTCCAACTTTCCATTTATTTTCCATTATGAAACAATATTTAATTATGGGAAAAGCTGCCCTTTCAACACGCCGCAGCCGTTGTTTCCATAAAATAAAATGAACATTTAGATTTAGATTTTCATTTATTTTATTATTAAAACGTCCAAAAATTAACTTTTTCCCTCGACTCGCGCCGATCGAGATTAGCCTCATTCATAGGTAAAGTCATCGTCCCGGATGCAACGGTGCACTCAAATTTTTAATCCGGGCATCCATTTGGAAACTACCACAGCTGCACACAAGCGCTGACTCACTTAACAAAAAAAATGTTCAAACCACCATTCCGGGCTCACTGAACCTCGGAATGATGTGCTGTCTTCCCGCCCGGTCTCTTAAAAAATTCCATATAATATTTAAAAATAATAAATGGAAAAATCCGAGACATTCCATTCTCCCCACCATGGGTCTTTACGTCCCTAAAAATCCAAAACAAAGGCTACTCAAAAAGATGAGGTTATTGGGCACAGATCTGGGCCTCCCGCTCCCACGTGCTCCCCTGAAGATTCATGTGCTGCCACCGGATGCGCACTAAGGGAATTGATTGCCCACAAAGGATCCTCTCCTGCCGAACCTCGATCTTCACATGGTACTCAGCAAAGGTCACTCCATCCTAGATATCTAGGTCGCCCCAGTCGATGACGTGCGATGGGTCATGCACGTACCTCCTTAGCTGCGACACGTGGAAGACACCATGTACCTGATGCAACTGTGGCGGTAGAGCTAGACAATACGCCACCTCTCTAACTCTGCCCAGGACCTGGAAAGGTCCGATGAACCTTGTAGATAGCTTCCCGCCTCGGCCAAATCTATGCAACCCACGTTGAGTTGAGACCCGAAGTAAAATGTGGTCTCCCTCCTCGAACTCCAGGGGCCTCTGTCATCTGTCAGCATAAGACTTTTGCCGGCTCTGTGCAGTCTTCATCCGCTCCTGGATGATCTGCACCTTCTCTGTGGAAGTTCGCAGTAACTCTGGACCCAAGAGTGTTGACTCTCCGGGGTCAGTCCAGCAAAGCGGTGATCGACATGGTCTCACATACAATGCCTCGAACGGTGCCATGCCAATGGTATAGTGGTAGCTATTGTTGTACACAAACTCCACCAGTGGTAGGTGGTCCTTCCAGCTACGACCAAAGTCCAAGATACAGGCCCGCAACATATCCTCCATAACCTGAATGGTCATCTCTGTCTGACCATCTTTCTGGGGATGAAACATTGTGCTCAAGCGTAGCTGAGTCCCAAAACCCTCCGGCAATACCTTCTACAACCGGGATGTGAAGCGGTCATCTCGCTCTGAGACTATAGTCTAGGGGACACCATGAAGCCGAACTATCTCCTATACATAGAGGAGTCCCAATCTCTCAACAGAACTCTGCTCCCTGATATCTAGGAAGTGGGCAGACTTTGCGAGTCGGTCAACAATCACCAAGATGGAATCATGCCCCTTGGACGTCCGTGGTAAGCTCGTCACAAAGTCCATCGATATTCCATCCCACTTCCACTTTGGAACATCCAAGGGGTGAGCTAACCCTAATGGAACCTGGTGCTCAGCCTTCACCTGTTGGCATGTGAGGCATTGAGAAATGAACTCTTCCACTGCCATCTTCATGCCTGACCACCAGAACTATCATCGGAGATCCTGGTACATCTTTTGCACTTCGGGATTTACCGCCAAATGGGATGTAAGAATCTCCATCAGGACCTCCTCCTGGAACGTCACTAGTACAACAGTGCGTCCTCTGAAGAGAAGTACGTGCTCCCCACCTTGCAAAAAACCATAAGGAGCATGTCTTATGGTTAACTGAGAACGTAAAGCCACACAGTAGACATCCCCAAGTTGTGCCTCCCTAACTCGCTGTAAGAGTGGAGTGGTGACAACCATCGATTGTAGGTAAGCTCTGTCCTCACCATCCATAAAGGATAACTGTAACACGGCTAATTGCTGTGTCGCCTCACTCAACAGTTGTGAGCTCGACCTTCTGCTATGAGCTTCCACCACCTTGTTCCCCTTCCCAGGAGTATAGATGATCTCGAAATCATAGTCCTGGAGGAACTCTAGCCAACGTCTCTGCCTCGGATTCAGATCCTTCTGTGAGAAGATGTACATGAGGATCTTATGGTCAGAGTAGACAATGAACCGCTCGCCCATAAGATAGTGTCGCCACATCTTTAATGGGAAGACTACCACTTCCAACTTGAGATCATGGGTTGCATAGTTATCCTCATGTGGCCTAAGCTGGTGCAAACCATAAGCAATCACTGCGTGCTACTGCATCAGGACATAGCCAAGCCCAGTCCCTGATGCGTCGTAGAAAACTATGTACTCTACACCCTCCTCCAGAAATCTCAAGACTAGGGCACTCGTCAAACTCTGCCTCAGCTGCTTAAAGGCCAGCTGGCACATTTCTGTCCACACGAAGGGTTTCCCCTTCCCGGTCAAGGCCGTCATCAGTGCTGATATCTGCGAGAAATCAGGGATGAATATCTGGTAATATCCTGCCAACCCAAGGAAGATTTGCAACCCTGTCACGCTCCAAGGTGGCTCCCATGCAAACACAGCCTCCACCTAGGCTGGGTCCACAACTACTCCATTTGAAGAGATGACATGTCCTAGAATGTGGACCTACTGAATCTAGAACTAACACTTCAAGAGCTTTCCATAAAGCAGGTGCTCTCGGAGTACGTCCAGAACCATCCACAGGTGTCTCGTGCGCTCCTCCTTTGACACCGAGTACACAAGGATGTCGTTGATGAAAACCACCACGAACTGGTCCATGTACGACTGGAAGATCCGGTTCATCAATCCCATGAACACTGCGGGGGCGTTCGTCACACCAAAGGGCATCACCAAGTACTCATAGTGACTGTAGCGACATCTGAAAGTCGTCTTCGAAATATCCTCATCCTGCACTCGTAGCTGGTGAAAGCCTGATCAAAGATCAACCTTCCAGAACCACTGGGCCCCTCTTAGTTGATCGAAGAGGTCATCAATTCTCGGCAGTGGATACTTGTTCTTCACTTTCACCTAGGTCAGGCATCGGTAAACCACACAAGCCTCAGACTCCCTTCTGGCTTCTTGGCAAACAAGACCGGGTCCGCCCAAGGTGAAACGCTGGGTCACACAAAACCCTTACTCTGCAAATCCTCCAAATGCACCCTCAACTCACAAAGCTCTGCGGGATCCATCCGATAAGCCTATGAAGAAATCGGTGTCGTCCTGGGGTGTATGTCGATGAAGAAGTCAATTTCTCGATGGGGAGGTAACCCTGGGACATCTTCTGGAAAGACGTCCTCATACTCGGCCACCACGGATGGGAACTGAGAGATCACAACATCTACTGCTCCGAGGGTAAGGCTAGCCAACTCATGAGTGATCGGCTGCACCCTCCTATGCATGAGACCACATTGTGCTGCCTGGGTTTCCTTTTCTCCAACAAAGGAAAACCTCATTCCATCATGGCGGAAAAACCACACTCTTCGCCTAAAACAGTCAATCTAGGCATGGACCGAAGATAACCAATCCATACTGAGAATTATGTCGTAAGGACTCGACGCTACCACCAAGAGGTTCCAACCGAAACTCTCACCTCCATGGGTAAGATCGCAGTGTCTACAAAGGTGTGTGATCATCGAGTCTCCTCTCGTAGGTGTCTCCAAGCGTAAGGATCGAGTCAACGGTTCTAGTGGAATCTCGAGGTTTCGTACAAGACATGTGTCTATAAGGGAATGACTGGCACCTGTTTCTATGAATACGACAGCTAAGGAATAAAAGACATAGATCGTACCTCGAATCATCCCTAGAGCCCATGGGTTGTATGCCTCATCCACATGTAGTTGTCCCTGTCCCAATCCCCCAGCTCCCTGCGCCTGGTGTGGACCTCTTGGGGGTGGTGGTGGAAGTAAGTCGAAGCGTCAACCACCACCTGCAGCTCTCCCTACTCCTCTGCCACATCTGACGCCTGGAAGATCTACCTGCTCCATTCTCTGCCTCTACCTTAGTGGACCATCCACCACTTCCCTGTCAGCAGCCCGACGTGCTGATCAATCTCTAGCGAGATGCCCCCTACAGTCGCATGCGTAGCATCGCTTCTCCCTAGGCTAACTGGATCCAACCTGAGAGCCCTAGACTATCGATCCACTATCTTGGGTCCTCCTATGATGTCTCCCACGTCCAGATACCTGCGTCTGACGTCGGCTACCTGCTGTCAGTGTCTCCGCACCTGTCTGCCTGCTGCTGACTGCCGACGTCTGTCTCCGCTCCGCCAAGAATCTTTCTATCACCAATGCCCGCTCGAGCACTCCAGCATAGGTCGATATGCATAGTGGCACGACACTAGCTAGGATGTCTCACCGTAGACCTCTCTCAAATGTCCGAGCCCTGATGTACTGATCCCTGACCATATCCATCGAGTACCTGGCGAGTATGGTGAACTTCGATGAATAGTCATCCACTGTCATACTGCCTTGCTGAAGCTGGAGAAGCTCCTGGATGCGCACAGTTCTCATCATAACCGGAGAGAACTCCTCCCTGAAGAGTCGCTCAAAATCCTTCCATGAAAGAGTCTCCTCATCATGAGTCTACGTGGTCAAACTCCACCATCGTCTGGCCGAACCCAGAAGAAGGCTCGCTCCTAGGATCACCATCTGGTCTGTTGGTGTCCTCACTAGACTGAAGACTCTGGTCACCACCTCAAGCCTTTCCCCAGCTGCCTGATGGTCGGGCTCGCCTCGAAACCCGAGGGGTCTCTGTCTCTGGAACTCATGGAGCGCGCTGAGCCTGCAGTCCTCACCGGTCGATACCACTGGTACCATGGGCTGCTCCAATGGTGGAAGTATACCAGGTGCACAACCTGGTGGCAACGCCTGGGGAACTGTTCACTGTATCGAAGCCTCGTCACTGAGGGGTTCATCCTCGTGATCGTGCTACTGAATCCTAGCGGGTAGGCATCACGGAGGCATCCTGTAAAGAAACAATATGTGGCACGGTCAGAAAGTATATCTGGATAGCTGACACCAAGGATATGGAAGAAAAAACTCATTCCTATATGATTCATGTACCTTTTTATTTCCCCGAAACCAGTGTTCTCGTGATCCGGGTCGAAAAGCAGGTTATCAGAGTCCTGGTGTATGGATACGTCGGTCGCCGCACCAACACTGGAGTCTCTGGCCTGAGAGCCGAACCCGAAACACTCAACACTTGTTTCCCCAACCAAACTCACAGACTCTTGGTCCTATGGTAGAACCGACCACCTCTGATACCACTCTGTCACGACCTGTCCCAATGGGGCCCGCACTATGACTCCCCAAGCCCGCCTCAAATAGGCCAGGGGCTGGTGACTAGCACCGAGTGGTAATGTCACTAAGATGAGAGGAATTGCCTATGTACCTGTACACACACACACATCTCCAAGCCCACAAATGCTGAAATGTAAAACAATAAGGAAAAAAATGCGTGCATACAACTAAAGCCAACCAACAGAGCACGAATAAAGTTAGAGTACTGTAAAAGTAAACTGGGCCAGAATACAAGCCCACCAAAAACAAACAGGAGTCTGAAAACACTGCAAGGTCTAACTTGTAAGCACAAAGGTACTGGGACTGCTGCTCGTAGCCGTAGGAACACCACGGCTAGTAGGAAACTCAGAAAGCTTGGTCATGTCCTGGTCCGCCCTGGACTCTGTAAAAATGTTGCTCATCTACACAAGACACCAGACGTGCGGGCAAAGCCTGTGCAGTGGTGAGTATATCAATACTCAGTATAGGACCCCAAAAACCACAAAGCAGTACACAATGAAATGGTACAGTCAGCTATGCACAACATATGTTTGCGGAACATATAAAACAAACCAAATATACTCAAACCCAAGACCGTGGTCTAGAGACAAGCCACACAACTGCATACCCCGATAGGGATTCTGTTTGATGATTCCATGATGCACTCGTTCCGGGAGAACACACTCCACGAGTCTTATAGTTCTGATGATGACCGTCCAAGGAGTGATATTCGTTAGGAACTGTCATGAGGTATAGCTACCCTCATTTCGGGAGACACACTCCTAAGTGGAAAAAGGGTTACGATAGATAGAATCACTCATTACAAGAGACACACTCCTGAGTGGGAAAGATCTCGATACATAGACGAGGATCACTGCCAGGGCCATGGCGGATACTGCGACTCATCCGTAATTCACCTGCTATGTAGAGGATCAACGCCTGGTAATGTTGGTCACACCAATGCCTGACTCTACCTAGGGTTTGTAATGGATAGTGGATCTCGATCCAGGCCTCTCGGATGGATGCCTGACTCTATCACAGAAAAGTCCTGCTGAAGGGATCATAAACAGGTGTGAGGGAATGATGCCTGACCTTCAGGGGAAAATAATAAGGGGAACTAACCCAAACGAAGGATGTTCAAGGCATGGTGAACAAGCCACACAACCACATACCCTGATAGGGATTCTATTTGAAGATTCCATGAAGCACTCATTCCGGGAGAACACACTCCACGAGTCTTATAGTTCTGATGACGTCCGTCCGAGGAGTGATGTTCGTCAGGAACCGTCAAGAGGTATATCTACCCTCATTGTGGGAGACAGACTCCTGAGTGGAAAAAGGGTTACGATAGATAGAAACACTCATTACGGTAGAAACACTCCTCGGTGGGAAAGATATCGATACATAGACGAGGATCACTACCAGGGCCATGGTGGATACCAAGACTCATCCTGAATTCACCTGCTAGGTAGAGGATCAATGCCTGGTAAAGTTGGTCACGTCGATGTCTGACTCTACCTAGGTTCTAGAATGGATAGAGGATCTCGATCTGGGCCTCTCGGATGGATGCCTGACTCTATCACAGAAAAGTCCTGTTGAAGGGATCATAAACCAGTGTGAGGGAATGATGGTAGACCTTCAGGGGAAAAGAATAAGGGGAACTAACCCAAACGAAGGATGTTCAAGGCACAGGGAACAAAAATGACCATGACGTTATCCAAAAGTACACGGAGTGTATAGATGACACACGCCGTGTTGTCCGACCCCGGGTACTAACCGTGTGCAATGGCCCGTGTCGTGATGCTGGTTGTGTAGAAAACTTCATACACGGCGTGTAGTACGGTGTACACGCCGTGTCTGGGTCACTGGGGCTGGCTCCGTGCACTCTGGCCATGTGCCCGTACACGGTCCCCAACCAGTGTACTCCAACCCATGCAATATGCACACAGGGTGAGCTGCACTTGGCCGAGTGAGGGAGTACACGGTCGTGTACTCCATCCCGTGTCTGTGAATCCCCAGGATACACACCGCGCTCCGCGTAGCCGCCTTTGCCGAGTTGTACACGTCGTGCCTCCTGAAGCCATGTAGACCATCCTATGTACGTGCACCACCCGAAGTACACGTCGAGCATCAGGGAAGGTCCAACATGCCGTGTGGCCGGGGCACACGCCCTGTGATCCTTCTCTGACCCTGAAACGCTAGCCGCCACCATCAGAACTACAAGACGTGTTCTTTGGAACTACACGTCGTGTATTCTGGAAATTTCCAGAAACGCGGACCTCCACCGTCACGCCTCCTGTGCTACTCCGATCATTGATCCTGTCATCCGATCGCCACGAAACCTTCAGGTTTTGGTCACATCGACACCACAAAGCTGTTTCCATCGTTTTCGGGACTCCAATCGGCTTCGAAAACATGACCGGTCTTCCCGCATGAAGAACGCTCGAAGAATGCCCTTTCCAATCTGGTCTGATTTGTCACCTACCAACGTCGCTGCACCTCTATTAGGATGTTGTGATGTAGAATATTCTATTTTGGGATCGTTGCGTCATAGAACGGATGCGCAACAATCCGTTTTTCATTGCCCCGCAAAGAACGTGAAGAACGCGCGTGGAAAAAAGGAAGAAATCTAAATAAACAAATTGAGGAATGAACCTCCACCGTCGTTTGTCACAGAGCTGACCTTTTCCCATTATTAGGTTTAAATGGAGTAGAGATCAACACGAATAATAAGCATGGATTAATTTCCACAAAATTTATCCCAAGAAAACCCTCCTACAAGAACGTACGGATCCGTGGGTCAACATGTTCGTGGTTGATCCACGTTCGTCCTTTAAACTCAAAAATGGGGAAAAGAGAAAAACCAAAACAACAACCCCTACATTTTGAAAGGATCGATCATTGACAAAGGTGTCGTTCTGCCGTTGTCATCGCGATCCTTCAACGTCGGTGCAACGATCCTTGGTTTCGATCCGTTGTCGTTCGTTGTCAAGAAATTCTCCAACGCCTCGCGGATTCAGCAGAGGTTCTTCTCAAGCATTTCCAACGATCAAAAATTGTTAACTCATTTAAAAAAAAAGAAACAATATTGGAATTTAATTTCACAGCGATATTAATGACCCCTACTTGGCAAAACATGAGTCATTATGACGTGCCATTAGTTAAGGAAATAGACATCGTGTCGCTGTGTATTAAAGAGTCCATCTTTCCATTTATTTGCCATTATGAAACAATATTTAATTATGGGAACAGCTTCCCATTCAACATGCCGTAGCCGTTGTTTCCATAAAATAAAATAAACATTTATATTTTCATTTTCTTTTATTTTATTATTAAAACGTCCGAAAATTAACTTTTTCCCTCGACCCGCGCCGGTCGAGATTAGCCTCATTTATAGGTAAAGTCATCGTCCCGAATGCAACGGTGCACTCAGATTTTTAATTCGGGCATCCATTTGGAAACTACCACAGCCGCGCACAAGTGCTGACTCACACAACTAAAAAAAAGTTCAAACAACCATTCCGGGCTCACTGAACCACGGAATGATGTGCCGTCTTCACGCCCGGTCTCTAAAAAAATTCCATATAATATTTAAAAATAATAAATGGAAAAATATGAGACATTACATTCTCCCAACCATGGGGCTTTACGTCCCTGAAAAGCCAAAACAAAGGCTACTCAAAAATATGAGGTTATTGGGCACGAATATGGGCCTCCCGCTCCGACGTGCTCTCCTGAAGATTCACGTGCTGCCAACAGATGCGTACTAAGGGAATCGATTGCCCACGAAGGATCCTCTCCTGCCGAACCTCGATCTTCACAGGGTACTCAGCAAAGGTCACTCTATCCTCGATGTCTAGCTCTCCCCAGTCGATGATGTGCGATTGGTCAAGCACGTACCTCCTCAGCTGCGACACGTGGAAGACACCATGTACCCGATGCAACTGTGGCGGTAGAGCTAGGTGTTACACCACCTCTCCAACTATGCCTAGGACCTGGAAAGGTCCGATGAACCTCAGAGATAGCTTCCCGCCTCAGCCAAATCCCCACAACCCACGTCGAGGTGAGACCCGAAGTAAAATGTGGTCTCCCTCCTCGAACTCCAGGGCCTCCGTCATCTGTCAGCATAAGACTTTTTCCGTCTCTGTGCAGTCTTCATCCGCTCCCGGATGATCTGCACCTTCTCTGTGGAAGTTCGCACTAACTCTGGACCTATGAGTGTTGACTCGCCGGGGTCAGTCTAGAAAAGTGGTGATCGGCAGGGTCTCCCATACAATGCCTTGAATGGTGCCATGCCAATGGTAGAGTGGTAGCTATTGTTGTACGCAAACTCCACCAGTGGTAGGTGGTCCTCCCAGCTACGACCAAAGTCCATGATATAGGCCCGAAACATATCCTCCTGAACCTGAATGGTCCTCTCTGTCTGACCATATGTCTGGGGATGAAACATTGTGCTCAAGCGTTACTAAGTCCCAAAATACTCCTGAAATACCTTATACAACTAGGATGTGAAGAGGGCATCTCCGTCTGAGACTATAGTCGAGGGGACACCATGAAGCCGAACTATCTCCTGTACATAGAGGTGTCCCAATCTCTCAATGGAACTCTACTCCCGGATATCTAGGAAGTGGGCCGACTTGGGGAGTCGGTCAACGATCACCTAGATGGAATCGTGCCCCTTGGACGTCCGTGGTAAGCCCGTCACAAATTCCATCGATATTCCATCCCACTTCCACTCTGGAACATCCAAGGGGTGAGCTAACCCTAATGGAACCTGATGCTCATCCATCACCTGTTGGCATGTGAGTCATTGAGAAACGATCACTTCCACTTCCATCCTCATCCCTGACCACCAGAACTATCATCGGAGATCCTGGTACATCTTTTCCACTCCGGGATTTACCGCCAAATGGGATGTAAGAAACTCCCTCAAGACCACCTCCTGGAACGCCACTAGTACAACAGTGCGTCCTCTGAAGAGAAGTATGTGCTCCCCACCTTGTGAAAAACCATAAGTAGCATGTCTTGTGGTTAACTGAGCACGTAAAGCCACACAGTAGACATCCCCAAGTTGTGCCTCCCTAACTCGCTGTAAGAGTGGAGTGGTGACAACCATCGATTGTAGGTAAGCTGTGTCCTCACCATCCATGAAGGATAACTGTAACATGACTAATTGTTGTGTTGCCTCACTCAATAGCTGTGAGCTCGACCTTCTACTATGAGCGTCCGCCACCTTGTTCCCCTTCCCAGGATTATAGATGATCTCAAAATCATAGTCCTGGAGGAACTCTAACCAACGTCTCTGCCTCAAATTCAGACCCTTCTGTGAGAATATGTACATGAGGCTCTTGTGGTCAGAGTAGACAATGAACCACTCACCCATAAAGTTGTGTCGCCACATATTTAATGTGAAGACTACCATTGCCAACTCGAGATCATGGGTCGCATAGTTATCCTCGTGTGGCCTAAGCTGGTGCGAACCATAAGAAATCACTGCGTGCTGCTGCATCAGGACACAACCAAGCCCGGTCCCTCATGCGTTGTAGAAAAATATGTACTCGACACCCTCCTTCGGCAATCTCAAGACTGGGGCACTCATCAAACTCTGCCTCAGCTGCTTAAAGGCATGCTGGCACTTTTCTGTCCACACGAAGGGTTTCCCCTTCCCTGTTAAGGCTGTCATCGGTGCTGATATCCTCGAGAAATCAGGGATGAATCTCTAGTAATATCCAGCCAACCCAAGGAAGATTCACAACTCTGTCACGCTCCGAGGTGGCTCCCATGCAAACACATCCTCCACCTTGGCTGGGTCCACAGCTACTCCATCTGCTGAGATGACATGTCCCAGAAAGTGGAACTCATGAATCCAGAACTGACACATCAAGAGCTTTCCATAAAGCTGGTGCTCTCAGAGTACGTCCAGAACCATCCACAGGTGTCTCACATGCTCCTCCTCTGACACCGAGTACACAAGGATGTCGTCGATGAAAACCACCATGAACCAGTCCAAGTACGACTGGAAGATCCGGTTCATCAATCCCATGAACATTGCGGGGGAGTTTGTCACGCCAAAGGGCATCACCAAGTACTCATAGTGAGTGTAGCGACATCTGAAAGTTGTCTTCGAAATATCCTCATCCTGCACTCGTAGCTGGTGAAAGCCTGATCGAAGATCAACCTTCGAGAACCACTGAGCCCCTCTTAGTTGATCGAAGAGGTCATCAATTCTCGGCAGTGGATACTTGTTCTTCACTGTCACCTTGTTCAGGTGTTGGTAAACCACGCAAACCTCAGACTCCCATCTGCCTTCTGGGTAAACAAGACCAGGGCCGCCCAAGGTGAAATGCTGGGTCACACAAAACCCTTACTCTGCAAATCCTCCAATTGTACCCTCAGCTCACGAAGCTCTGCAGGAGCCATCCGATAAGCCGATGAAGAAATCGGTGTCGTCCCGGGGTGTATGTTGATACAGAAGTCAATTTCCCGACGGGGAGGTAACCCTGGGACATCTTCTGGAAGGACCTCCTCATACTCTGCCACCACTGATAGGAACTGAGAGCTCACAACATCTACTGCTCCGAGGGTAAGGCTAGCAAACTCATGAGTGATCGGCTGCACCCTCCTATGCATGAGCCCACTTTGTGCTTCCTGGGTTTCCTTTTCTCTGACCAAGGAAAACCTCATTCCATCATGGCGGACAAACCACACTCTTCGCCTAAAACAGTCAATCTAGGCATGGACCGAAGATAACCAATCCATATCGAGAATGACGTCGTAAGGACTCGACGCTACCACCAAGAGGTTCCAACCGAAACTCTCGCCTCCAAGGGTAAGATCACAGTGTCTGCAATGGTGCGTGATCGTCGAGTCTTCTCCCGTAGGTGTCTCCAAGCGTAAGGATCGAGTCAACTGTTCTACTGGAATCTCGAGGTTTCGTACAAGACATGTGGATATATGGGAATGACTAGCACCTGTGTCTATGAGTAGGGAAGCTAAGGTATAAAAGACATAGATCGTACCTCGAATCATCCCTAGAGCCCATGGGTTGTATGCCTCAACCACATGTAGTTGTCCCTATCCCTGTCCCCCAGCTCCCTGAGCCTGGTGTGGAACTCTTGGGGGTGGTGTTGGAAGTATGTCGAAGAATCTACCACCACCTGCAGCTCTCCCTGGTCCTCTGCCACATCAGACGCCTGGCGGATCTTCCTGCTCCATTCTCTACCTCTACCTCAGTGGCCCATCCACCACTTCCCTGTCAGCAGCCCGACGTGCTAATAAATCTCTAGCGAGATGCCCCCTACCGTCGCATGTGTAGCATCTCTTCTCCCTAGGCTGACTGGATCCAACCTGAGAGCCATGGACTGTTGATCCCCTATCTTGGGTCCTCCTATGACGTCTCCCACGTCCAGATCCCTGCGTCTGACGTCAGCTCCTTGATGCCGGTGTCTCCGCACCTATCTGCCTGCTGCTGACTGCCGACGTCTGTCTCCGCTCTGCCAAGAATCTTTCTATCACCAAGGCCCGCTCGAGCACTCCAGCATAGGTTGATATGCATAGAGGCACGAAACTAGCTAGGATTTCTCGCCATAGACCTCGCTCAATGGTCCGAGCCCTGAAGTACTGATCCCTGACCATATCAATCGAGTACCTGGCGAGGTTGGCGAACCTCGATGAATAGTCATCCACGTCACACTGCCCTACTGAAGCTGAAGAAACTCCTGGATGCGCACAGCTCTCAGCATAACTGGAGAGAACTCCTCCCTGAAGAGTCCCTCAAACTCCGTTCATGAAAGAGTCTCCTCATCATGAGTTTGCGTGGTCAAACTCCACCATCGTCTGGCTGAACCCAGAAGAAGGCTCTCTCCTAGGATCACCATCTAGTATGTTGGTGTCCTCACTAGACTGAAAACTCTCGTCACCGCCTCAAGCCTATCCCCAGCCACCTGAGGGTAAGGCTCGCCTCGGAACCTGAGGGGTCTCTGTCTCTGGAACTCATGGAGCGCGCTGAGCCTGCGGTCCTCACTGGTCGATACCACTGGTACCACGGGCTGCTCCAATGGTGGCAATATACCAGGTGCAACACCTGGTGGCAATGCCAGGGGAACTGGTCAATGTATCGAAGCCTCATCACTGTGGGGTTCATCCTCGTGATCGTGCTGCTGAATCCTAGCGGGTGGGCATCCTGGAGGCTTCCGGTAAAGAAACAATATGTGTCACGGTCAAATAGTATTTCTGGATAGCTGACACCAAGGATATGGAAGACAAAACTCATTCATATATGATGCATGTACCTTTTTATTTCCCCGAAACCAGTGTTTTCGTGAACCGGGTCAAAAAGCAGGTTATCAGAGTCCTGGTGTATGGATACGTCGTTCGTCGCACCAACACTGGAGTCTCTGGCCTGAGTGTCGAACCCAAAACACTCAACACTTGTTTCCCCAACCAAACTCATAGACTCTTGGTCCTATGGTAGAACCGACCACCTCTGATACCACTCTGTCATGACCTGTCCCAGTGGGGCCCACGCCATGACTCCCCAAGCCCGCCTCCAATATTTCAAGGGCTGTTGACTAGCACCGGGTGGGCATGTCACTAAGATGAGAGGAATTTTCTATGTACCTGTACACACACACAGATCTCCAAGCCCACAAATGATGAAATGTAAAACAATAAGGAAAAAAATGCGTGCATACAGCTAAACCCAACCAATAGATCACGACAAAAGGTAGAGTACTGTAAAAGTAATCTGGGCCAGAATACAAGCCCACCAAAAAAAACAGGAGTCTGAAAACACTGCAAGGTCTAACTTGTAAGCACAAAGGTACCGGGACTGCTGCTCGTAGCCGTAGGAACGCCTCGGCCAGTAGGAAACTCAGAAAGCTTGGTCCTGTCCCGGTCCACCTTGGACTCTATAAAAAGGCTTCTCGTCTACACAAGACACCAGACGTGCGGGAAAATCTCATGCAGGGGTGAGTATAACAATACTCAGTATAGGACCCCAAAAACCACAAAGCAGTACACAATGAAAAGGTACAGTCACCTATGCACCACATATGTTTGCGGAACATATAAAACAAACCATATATACTCAAACCCAAGACCGTGGTCTATAGACAAGCCACACAACCGCATACACCGATAGGGATTCTGTTTGATGTTTCCATTATGCACTCATTCCAGGAGAACACACTCCACGAGTCTTATAGTTCTGATGACGACCGTGTGAGGAGTGATGTTCGTCGGGAACTGTCATGATGTATAGCTACCCTCATTGCGGGAGACACACTCTTGAGTGGAAAAATGGTTACGATAGATAGAATCACTCATTAAAAGAGACACACTCCTTAGTGGGAACGATCTCGATACACAGACGAGGATCACTGCCAGGGCCATGGCGGATACCGCGACTCATCCGGAATTCACCTGCTATGTAGAGGATCAACGCCCGGTAAAGTTGTTCACGCCGATGCCTGACTCTACCTAGGGTCTGTAATGGATAGTGGATCTCGATCCGGGCCTCTCAGATGGATGCCTAAATCTATCACAGAAAAGTCATACTGAAGGGATCATAAACCGGTGTGAGGGAATAATGCCTGACCTTCAGGGGAAAAGAAGAAGGGTTACTAACCAAAACGAACGATGTTCAATCCACGGTGAAAAAAAATGACCAAGCTATTCTCCAAAAGTACACGGCGTGTATAGATGACACACGTCATGTTTTCCGACCCCGGTTACTGCCCGTGTGCAACGGACCGTGTTGTGAGGCTGGTCATGTAGAAAACTTTATACACGACGTGTTGTACGGAGTACATGCTGTGTCTGGGTCACTGGGGCTGGCTCCGTGCACTCTAGCCATGTGCCCATACAATGTCACTAACCCGTGTACTATAACCCGTGCAATATGCACATGGGGTGGCCTGAACTTGGCCGAGTGAGGGAGTACACGGTCATGTAATCCATCCTCTGTCTGTGTATCCCCGAGATACACGCCGCGCTCCGCATAGCCGCCTCTTCCAAGTCTACACATCATGCCTCCTGATGCCGTGTAGAGCATCCTGGGTCCGTGCACCACCCGAAGTACACATCGAGCATCAGGGAAGGTCCAACACGCCGTGTGACTGGGGTCACATGTCGTGTGATCCTTCTCTGACCCCGAAACCCTAGCTTCCACCATTAGAACTACACGGTGTGTTCTTTGGAACTACACGCCGTGTATTCTGGAAATTTCCAGAAATGTGGACCTCCACTGTCGCGCCTCTTGTGGTGCTCCAATCATTGATCATGTCATATGACCCCCATGAAAGCTTTAGGTTTTGGTCACCCTGACACCACAAAGCTCTTTCTGTCATTTTCAGTCCTCCGATCAGCTCCGAAAACATGATCGGTCTTCCCGTGCGAAGAACGCTCGAAGAACGCCCTTTTCGATCGGGTCCGATTTGTCGCCCGCCAACGTTGCCTCACCTCCATAAGGATGATGCGCTGTCGGACCTTCAATTTTGGGATTGTTGCGTTGCAGAACGGATGCGCAACGATCCGTTGTTCGTTACCCCGTGAAGAATGTGAAGAACGCGTGGGGAAAAAGGAGGAAGAAATCCAAATAAACAAATTGAGGAACGAACCTCCTCCGTCGTTCCTCATGGTGCTGATCCGCTCCCGTTAGTAGTTTTAAATGGAGTAGAGAACAAACACAAATAATAAGCATGGATTAATTTCCCAAAAATTTATCCCAAGAACACCCTCCTGTAAGAACGTACAGATCCGTGGATCAACTTGTTCGTGGTTGATCTGCATTCGTCGTTCAAACTCAAAAATGTGGAAAAGAGGAAAATCAAAACAACAACCCCTACTTTTTGACAGGATCAATCATTGACGAAGGCACCATGCTGTCGTTGTTGTCATGATTCTTCAACTCTAGTGAAACGATCCTTGGTTTCGATCCGTTGTCGTTCATCATTGAGAATTCCTTCAACGCTTCGCAGATTCGGCAGAGGTTCTTCTCAAGCATTGCCAACGATCAGCAATTGTTCACCCATTTAAAAATAAAGGAAAAAAAATTGGCATTTAATTACGCGGCGATTATAATGACCCCTACTTTCCAAAACTTGAGTCATTATGATGCGCCATTAGTTAAGGAAATAGACGTCCTGTCACTGCGTATTAAAGTGTCCAACTTTCCATTTATTTGCCATTATGACACAACAATTAATTAAGGGAAGAACTGCCCTTTCAACACGCCACAACGGTTGTTTCCATATAATAAAATAAACATTTATATTTTCATTATATTTTATTTTATTATTAAAACGTCTGAAAATTAACTTTTTCCCTAGACCCGCGCCGGTCGAGGTTAGCCTCATTCATAGGTAAAGTCATAATCTCGGACGCAACGGTGCGATCAAATTTTTAATCCGGGCATCCGTTTAGAGACTTCCACAACCGCACACAAGTGCCGACTCACTTAACTAAAAAAAGGTTCAAACCACCATTCCGGGCTCACTAGCCCTCAGAATGATGTTCCGTCTTCACGCCCGGTCTCTAAAAAAATTCCATATAATATTTAAAAATAATAAACGGAATATCCAAGACATTATAGAATAATTAAAAAGAAATAATGTTATCATAAATGAAAAATTCCATTGAATGTTCTGTGGAACATTTATTATTGAAAATTTCATTATTTTTTAAATTTTAATTATTTAAAATGATAATATATAAGAAATATTAAGGAATAATTTATGAACAAAAATAACCTTTGATACATGTAATTTAATTTTCAAATCATTTATCATACATGATAGTAGGAAATTCAATAAATGTTGTGAACATTAATACTAAAATCATTTTTAGAATTTTGTTAAAAATTTAATATTAATTTTTATGGAAAATGAAATGATGATTCCTTTCTAACATGTTTATTAAATGTAAAACATGCATAAAAATGAAATTAAAATATCATCAGAGAATTGAAAAAAAAATTTACTTGAAAAAATTTTAAAGAATACCTTAACATTGAAGAAAATTATTTACAAATGAACATTATTGAAAAGTATGTTTACATTATAAAACATATATTGGGGTCATTAGAATTTAATGAGTGAAAAATGTAATGAAACAATTTAATATATATAGGATACTATATGAGATGAAAATACATAATATTTTGGATAGATATATCCCACCATTTAATCATCTAATATTTGATTATAAATATTTTCTAATAAATGTTATTATAATGTGAAACACTTACAACATAAGTATCTTTTTTTTCATCATACCCATGAAAGAATTTTCATCAAATTAATATTTAAGTAAAATAAATAAAAAAATATTCATTAAAAAATATATCAATGGGGATGTATATGAACCGTAAAAGAAGATGATAGGTTTATATAGTAACATATGACTTAATTAAGATATTTTGGGAATGTAAAATGTTTATAATAAGAATATATTAGAATCTAATTTTCTTGAATAAAATAATTATAATTTTAAAAAATAAAACATGACTATATCGAATAATATTTTAATGATGAACTATTATATCATGTTCAACTTATGTCGTAAGTTTCATGACCTTGTCAACAATATTTTAAAATTTATATGATTTCTTTAATAGAAAATTCAAATACATATAATATCATATATTACTGACTTTCAACATTTACCCAACTATTTATTAATAATTCTATATGAAATATTTTCTCTTTATAATGACTCATTTTTTATCATGAATATTTTAGTTCAGATGTTTTAGTCTCTATAAACTAATTATAGTTCTATTTTCGTTGTAATTTTAATAATTTTGTTTATAATATATATAAAATATATAATTTTTTATGAAAATATACTAATGGTATATAATCAAAAATTAATTAAACTCATCATTGAGATTGTAGTCTTTATGTGTTCTTGAACATTGTTTTATTTTTATTAATTAATTAATGAAAAGGTAAAAAAATTAAAATTGATAAACAAAGACCATATTTATTTTATAATTATCGTATAAATAAATTAAATCTTTAATAATAATCAACCGTTAATGATGGTGATGGAGATTTTATTATATCACTACATGGAGTTTTTAGTCATCATATTCACATGAGTGATAATTCATTTCCCATTTGATGAAAGAGTTCTAGAAAAGAATTGTACATGATTATAATTACATACTAATAAATTTATGATACATTATTCATCATTAAAACATAGATATTATAGATTTCTTTATGGTAGATGAGGAAATAAACTGAATAGTACTCAGTTAATAGTTATACCTCTTTGTTGAGAAACCTTTAATTGATTACACATTATGGCATGAAAGGATGCTATTATGATAAAAAAAGTACTCCTAAGATGGGGGATAGATTTTTTAAAATAAATTTATAGGTATAGGATAATCATAGAGACTCTGAAATTGTGTACTAGATAATTAATAGGATTCCTTTTATAATATTGTGATAGGACACAGTAGGAATTATTCAAAAGATTTAATTATATTATTATAATAATGACGAATAATATATCCAAATAAATCATATTTTAATATGATATTATATAGGGTAAATATATATCAATTCATTTGTATTTAAAATTTATTATATAAAAATATAAACTTAATCTATTAGTTTTAACCGTTGGTAAATGTTTTTTAAACTGAAGTGAGGAATTAAATTATTTAATATTTTTATTATTAATTATGAAAAAATCACAGTGGAATCAGTAATTATTTTTGAAATAATTAATTCATATATTGAATCTATTTAATTAAATTTATATTTTATTAGTGGTAGAAAACAATTATAAAATTTTCCTTCGAAACTCACAGAAAAATGATATTCTATAAAAAAACATTTTTCAGTACTAAATGGTTTTTTAACAAAAAAAATGAAAAATGTTAATTTCACAGAAAATAATTAGATTATTTTTAATCAAAAGTAACTAAATCAATCTTGAAATCTCATAAATAATAAAATGTTTAATTTTAATTACTTAAATTTTTATGGCTGTTTTGCTTAAAACCAATATTATTTTCACTATTCGATAAAAAATTAATCTTTTAATAAAATGGAAAAATGAACAATTTTACAATTTCTATATAAAAATATAAAAATATATTATATTTATTTTTGAGGAATAAATATTTTAGAAGCCTAAAATGAGAACACTAATTATTTAATTCATATCAAATGAGAAATAAAATATAATTATTATTGGGAGGAACTATTGTATATATAATTAAAATTTTGGTTTCTCATATTAATACCCACTAATTCAATATCTAATTCATAATTTTTACAATTAAATAATATTATTTCTGTAGTAAATCATATTTTTCTTAATGTTTGATGATGTATGTTAAAAATTATATCAAACACATAATATTTATTTGAGATAAATATATTCTAATATATCAGGTTGTTACATTCTACCCCTTTTAAATAAAATTGTCCGTTATAATATTTATTATAACATACTAACTCATAAACTCTTCAAAATATGAATGAAAAAATTGAAAAACAATTATTATAATGTTTTAATTAAATATTCTCCCTTGATCAACTCAACAATTATCTCCAAAAATTATTAACCTTTTTTAAAGTAATATACGAAAAATTTAAATACAAAAATCATATATTCCCTTAAAATTTTTAATTGATTCTATATGTATCCCAAATAACCATAACATGAAAATATAATCATATACTCTTCCACATAATATATGTAAAAAAACTATATGATTTATGTTATAAATAATATTAATCTATTTATAAAAATTAATTATTTACATCATTGGGAAGCACATATTAATGGAAATACATCACTCAAGCAGGTTTTTTAAAAAAATATCTCCCTTCAATTATAAATTTGTTTCATGTTGTTGGTATAATTGATAATATGATCTCAAGTCATTAAGTAAAAAAATATTATATATGAATTAGTTGATGTTTTATGATTATTGAAGAAATAATTTAATGATAAAAAATTATAAAATATTAATATCAAATTACAATAATTAAACACATAAAGCATTCCAAATCACTTGTTGGCATAACATATAACCTTCTTTGGTATAGGTGTTTTCCCTTTTGGTCTAGAATTATCATGGAAAATTGACAAGTACACCTTATATTGGAAATTGAAAAATATATTTTATCATTTAATGTAATTTATTTCTCACTATTTAACTCTTAAATTTTCCTCAACTACTAGTTTATTTATATTATTATTTTCCAAATAGAAAATATCTTCCCATTAAATTGATATATACTCTTTAGTTATTATTTCCACATTTTAGATATAAAATTTATTGAATATTTATTTTTTTATATTTTTTATACAATTATCTTCAATAAAACACTATTTTCCTCTTAGTATTAGTGTTATGAAAGTAACCCATATTTATATTATTAATCATATTATTACAGAGATTATATGGAATAATCACATTGTTTCAAATCCCAGCTCTCATTTCATTTTGATACTCTAGTGGGAAATCATTAAATATTCTGTCATATTCACCAATGACATGGTCTTTTTTGATAGTGACCATTTTCTACAACAACAAATAAATACATCGAGAAACAATATTAATAATATGAATTCATTTTACCATGAAAAATATTTTATAAGCTATAAATATATTGAATATTCATATTAAATATATAACCCCACTAGTATTACCTAGATTATTCATAGTCATTATCTATTAAAATAATTCATAATTGTTCATTAAAAAATTATATTCACCCATGCACATACCATAAGTGTTTTTACCAATGTGTATTTATTAGTATCAATCAATATATAATAGGTATGGTCATCACAATATCAAATCTTCTCTATTTAGTATTTTTACAGTTATGTACATATGTTACACATATGTATCCTACAACTAGTATCTAGATAGGGATGTATTTTAGGTAAAACCTACATATTTTATTTATTGTTACATATGATATTCTCCTTCAAAATTAACCCCTTAGATAAATGGATCACTGAGAGGAAGAGGGGTGAATGAGTGATATCTTTTTTTGAGGATATCTTTTATATTTGACAACGGTCTCCTCCTATTATAATCTTATCACATTTTAGAAAACAGTACATTCACAGCTCTATAGTAACATATGTATTTATATTTTTTACTACATAATAATATTATATAATCCTTGGAAAGGATATTAAAAAAATACTATACCACATATTCTACTATAAAAAAATCAATTTGTGAAGATAATACAAGTGGGAAATATCATTACACTTGTGTAACACTATTATCAACATAATAATGAATGTTATTCTTCTTCAATAAAATATTTTAAATCATTCTTGTAACAAATAAATTAACATTCATCTGTTGGATAAAATTATGTCACTATGATTTTTCAAAAAAAAAATCATCTTTTTCAATTATTCACTCCACAATCAATCAATTTCATACCCATTAGTTGGTAGAAACATCTTCTCTAGTCATTATATAAAAACTAATTTTGATGGATTTGTCTGATTACTCGGTTTGATTATTATATATTAAAAAATGTAAGAAATGATACACAAGAAACACTTTCTAATAGATTTATTCATTTCTCTGAAATTTCAGTCTAATTGGTTATTCCGATCTAGAAAAATCTAACCACATCCAATTCATTATACATCTTCTATATTAAAATCATCCTTCTCAAAATTCTACATGAAAATATTTGGCTACCGACTCAAAACATATGCACACTCACTCTCTCTCCACAAATAAATATTTTAATAGTATTTTTTTAAAATTTGACCTCTATTTATAGGTTTGAAAAAATCAAATTTTAGTGTAACGAAATTTTTCCCCACTCAACAAAATTCTTGAAACTCAAATTTGACATTATATTATTATTCATCTTTTATCACTTTATCACTTATGAACTCTTCATAATTTGTCTCAAAAATTCGTGAATTTTATCTCAGATCCATTTTTCCTATATGATTTTAAAATTCCTCTATCATATATAATTTTTAATTCCAATACAATTTTCCATTATGAATGAATATTTTTACAAGTGAAAACTTTCCATTTGGGTGCCACAAGCTAACTGAATATTTATGTTTTTGTTCCAAAAACATTGTGGAAAATATGGTATTCATTGAAAACCCTGAGAAAACTGGTATGAAAAAACTATTAAAAATTAAATATTTATTATTTGTTTAAAAAAGTCCTCATATTGATACATAACATTTATCTGATTAATTCAAGCATATAATGAAATATCATTGTCAGATTGTATATGATGGACCAATCTCAATTCTAATCTAGTGTCAATTCATATTTGATGGTATGTTAACCATTTTAAATAAAAAACGTTTTTCATTATGAAAATGGTTGAATAGATTGTTGAAAATAACATAGTAGATAGATTTTTAAATATCATCTCATTCATTGATCTACCAACTCGAACGCACTTAACAGAGTCAATACCTTCTCATTTTTTCCTCACAAAATATTCAGATCTATCTCTTATTGAACACCAACTATGATTCCATTTTGATACCTAAATTTTTTTCAATGGATCCGTGTTAGAATTCAACTGAATAAAACTTCCCATGAACCTGTTAACAACAATATCCCCAATTATATTTTTTAAATCAAAGGATCATAAATTACTAAAAATTTTAATCCAAAGTTATTTATCACTATTCAACAACTCTCAGCATACATGAGTGACCTAAATGTAGGAAACGTGAATCATTAATAGAAATACCATGGGGTTTTTATGTATTTACTTATGAAACATCTTTATCAAACATTCAATTTTAATTAAATAAAATTATTATTTCGCATTAAATTTCACTAATTAACACTTCAAAATTACTCAAAAATAGTTAAAATACGCACATAATCATTTCATAGCAATCCCAGAACTCTCTTAGAATACAATATTCCATAAAATGATTTTAACATATTAATGAATACATTTATAAAAACATCATTTTTTTCTCTAGCTTGGAAGAACAGTCCAAAAAAATGAGCATGCAGAAAAAACCACAAACCTCAAACTTAGAGTGAAAGTGATTCCAAACCCATGCACCACATTTGGTTGAAAAATTCTTTTTATAATAATAGTTTTGTGAAAATTTAAAGAAAATTTTCTATAGATAGAACACACTCCAATAAGATTTCATTTTATTATCCACATTATATTTAATGAAATGATATTTAATATCAATAATATTCTATAAAAAAATATTGATGTAGATTTCTTGTAAGTTTAAAACACTTAAGATAATCAATAACTAAGAATAGAGGTGAAACGATATGAATATGTATTCCTTCCAAACGATTTTATAGCTACATATGTTTTTATGCTGATTTAAATTCCAAAACATACTCAACATTAACTATGATAAGTTTCTCTAATATTTTTTTCTTAATATTAAATCTTAAAAATATTTTCCTGCAAATGAAAACTCCAAAATATATGGATCATCTATTATCCACACATCCTTCCCAATGAAAATATATAAATCCCAAAAAATCAATTCTTTCCCATTGACATATCTAATTATAAAATATATTATCCATTTGATATTTATGAGAATACATTTTTTATCCAAAATATGTGATTCATTTAGATTTCATTATAATAATTCAAATAATAAAAAATATATAATATCAGATCTTGAAGTAGTTTGATATAAAAAACAACCAATACACTACTGAATGTACATAGAGTCAACATCCATTTCATTCTCCATCTTTCAAAAAATTGTTACCCACTAGATTTTCTATAAATAGTTGTTTTTAATTCATTATTAAAAACAACATTAATATTTCTTTATCAAACATTTCTTGATTAAGAATAAAGTATGTCTTCTGTTTTTGATATTTTTATCTGAATAGTGTATTTCATTCCCCTAAGAAAGTACATTTAAATAAACTTGTTCATATCCTAATAAAATCATTCTCTGTTTGGTGAGTTTCATTCCCTAAATCCACAAATCATATATCATCATTCATTTTCCTCACATAAACTTGTCTTTTGTCCAGGTTTAGACTACATAGTGACTATAAAGGATCATGAAAGAGATATTTGAATACACACACATACTTTATTACTTTTTATGAAGGATCCTTTGTCCTGTAGGAGAACTAGGATCTGAATCAAATAACATGAAAAGGGTCTACTGAGAATTTATTTGCTTCTAATGAAGTATCATTAGCTATGATTTTTATAAAAACGCACGATTATAGATTGGATTTCTAAAATGAAATTTATGAAACCCTATAAATTGACTGATATTGTCTCATGTTTAATTGTTATTTGTGGATTTTCAAATTTAAAATTTGTATCCCTTGGTTGGAGTTTTTTCAAATTCTATTTATTTATGTGGAACTGAAAGGGAATTCATGATGCATAAGTTTTATAAATCACATATTGAAATCATTGGATACATTATTTAACATTATACTATAACTTGAGTGACTTTAGATATACATGTTCTCATGTGTGAGTAAATATTCATGGACCTAAATGGGTAATATGGAATTCTATGATATTATTTTACATCGCTTCTATGAGTGGACTACCAATTAGAATGGATTATACAATTGAAATAGTTAGTTATGGTCATTATGCTACTATATTTGGGTAAATTTATCTTAGTGTTACATTGATAGATTGGGTTTCTTTATCTAAATCGAATGCTTAAATTTTCCAAGAATTGAATGGGAGAAAATTCCATTATTCTATAAATTGTTTCAAATTGATAGACACTATGAAAAAAAAATTAGAAGAGACATAATTTTCACTATTTACCAGAATATAGGACAAACTTTTAGGCACTACAGAAGGAAGAAGAACTTGGACCCTATCTAGAATAGTATTTATTCTTTTATTCCAGGGCCTTTTTTGGTATCCACCGATTCTAGATAGATGAAAGATGTTTAATCTAATGGGAATGACGAAATAATTAATGTTAATGACCCTTCACTAATGGCTGGATGCGTAACTAGTGATTCGAAAAAACCTATTTCCAATCAGCAAACTCGTGTTAAGACCCCTTTAGTTTTATTTTCTCTTGTATAGTAACATATCTTTCTAGTTAATAGAGATTTGGGAAATGATATCTCATATGGATAAAATTTTAAATATTTTTTGTCTATGGGTATTGAAAATTAAGAAGATGATGACTCTATTGATTTTATGTCTTTTAAATAACTCTCGTCATTGGATGATGAACATATCATCTTGAGGAATGAGAAGATTAAGGATCATTCCAAGAATAAAATGGGTAATGATAAGATGCATTCAACTTTTCGTAAATTATCTAAGGGAAAATGGGTTGTATCCTATTCTGCTCTTGTGAAAATGAATGGAAAGGTATGTCTTTCTATGAACCTACTGTTGACTTGGAACAACCCCAATCGAATTTCATTTGACTATGAATCAGTTGCCACTGATTGTACCTCTATAGGAATTAAAACCCATTTAGGGAACAATCTATAAAAAAAATAATGATTATTTAAAGGATAATATTCCTTATATGACACTATTGCACTCTTCTTCTTAGTTTTTATATTTTAAAGAGGTTATTATAAATTCTCACCAGTCATTTGACATGCCACTTGTTATAATTTCTGGAGTAACCCATTTAGTTCCCTCAGTAATTACGTTTAAATGTTGACATGTTTCCAATGTTTAAAACTCCTATGATTTTTCAACCACAGTCTAAACAAGAGATGCTAACCACATATTTATGTTTGGGTTACTCTCAAACTCTTAATATATCACCTTTTCCATCTAGGTCTTATCAAAGGCTAATGATGGTTGATTCTCTTTTTCAGGAAAATTTAAAAAATATTGTGCAAATTCATAATTCCATTTTTATGATTAAATCTCCTTGTATTGATGATGGTGTTAAAGAAAATGTTGATGTGTCTAGAGCTGAATTCAAAGGTGTGGAATTTGAACGTCCATATTATGGAGGTGGTCCTTGGACATAAGTCAAGACTTAGAGGAGACGATAACATCCCCGTGGAAGGGGTGGGAGGGTCTCACACAACTCCATCACTCCTCGATCTAGATTTTGTGAATGATTTTTTTATTGTTTTGTGATCTTCTATGATTTTTCATGGTCATCTTGTATTTATCTTTTTTATTCAATAAAAGATAGTTTTGAGCAACAATATTCTTAAAAAAATAATATTCCCTTCATTAAATTATACTTCCTTAAGAATGAATAAAATTTGATTTCCCAACTCTCTGAGATTTCATTATCCAATAAAAATCAATATTTAACTTGAATAAAATTTCATTAATTCCAATAATAATTTAACATGATTATTCAAAAAAAATATCATCATTATGTTCCCCATTGATAAAATATAATTTCATATCCATCTGAAAAAATTTCTAACTATATTATGCATCAGTTGAATAAAAATCAAGATAGTTTCTAACCCGAAAATTGGATCAATTTTATAATTAATGTCAATAACATCAATTAGTGAGTAAATATTGTGAACCAATATTTCATTGTTTCATATAACTTTTCCAACTCCATTCACCTTGTTCTAAAACACCAACATTGTTCAAATAACATTTTTCAAGTTGGATTTCTAAAAAGTATTCATGTGTAATTCTTATATAATTGATCTAAAATTTCATTAAAAACTAGAATCTGATCCTAATTTACTAGAAAATCATTAATATCTATTGGTTAAACATTTAAATAAAAATTATTATGGGAATTAATTTTTGATTTTGATCACCAATAATGTATTTAGCTTACACCAATTTGAATTTCATATGATGTGATGTATGATCCTAATCCTTATCAATATAATACCATATGTTTGAATCATCCATATGTGTGGCCTCACAATTATTGGAATACTGTTCATGTTTCTTATTAAAAATTTCGTCAACTTCTTCATTTTCCTCACTTATACGTATTTGTGATACATATTACTCACAATTTTCATTATATTTTACTTTCGTAAAATAAAAAATTCATCCAATCAGTTTTATAAATGATATATATCCAATTAAATATAGTGTGTATATAAGAATGATTATATATTAGTGTATATGTTCAGACATTCAAAGATCTCCACCTTTATAAGTTCTGATGTTGTGACGCCCAAAAAATCATAAGTGTATCAATTATGGGGTTTTATAAAAATATAATTCATATATTGAATTTTTATAGTTTATGTGAACAAGATTATAATCCAATGAAAAATAAGACACCATTTTCAATATTTCCATAGTGTTTACACCTTATAGAAATAATTTATAGAGGCTGGAACATATGACCATATTTCAAAAAAAGTATCCTAGAATATGTATTTTGATTGTATTGAACCTGCCTAAAATTTTTATTTCTATAACACATGGGATAATAATAATATCATTGGATAAATGAACACATATTACTTATATTCCAATATCCAACAAAATTTGAAACATAACTATACAAGTAATATTTTAATATATAAATTCCATACTGCAATGATTTGTGAACATAAATTTTAGTAAAATTCCTATTATACCCATAATAAATTTTCTATTCACAAAATATCTTCATATCAAATGAAATATTTCTCTCCAATTTGGATTTAATTAAATATTATTTTTTATAAGAATTCAATGAAACTTTTTCTTTAGAATGATATTTTTTATAAACATCTATATTTTAAACATTGTTGGTTTATCCGATATACACAATTTTATCAGCATTATTTATCTTATAATAATTTTGAATATTATTTCAAACAATTAAAGATAATAGTTATATATTTATCTGGTTTACCCTATCCTTAAATTTCACTTACATCATAGACAGATTTCATTAAACTTGTAACTGTATTATCACTTTTAGATATCAATTTTTAAACATGTTTAAACTCTTCCTCATTTGAATTCTACATTACTTCAATATTTCTACTTAGTTTCATTTATTTTTCAATAGTATTATAAAAAAATAATCCCATAACAACTACATAAATTTATCATTTGGAAAAAACTATACATTTATTGTGGTATTAGTTTCCTTCATCGGCTTCTTGATTTCTCTTAAAAGTCTTACATTTATTATGAGGTATTCTATCACATATCATTTAAATTGAAATTATAAACATGTATATTATTATTATAAAAAACTTCAACCTATCTCATTTTCATTCACTATTCTAATAAACATATTTTCTATAGAAACATTACATATTTTTTAGCTTCTACATCACTATCATCATATTTATCATATTTTGATAAAAAACAACTCCATTTTGATTTGGTGAACTTTTTATCTTTACATTTTGAAAAATATTTTCATTAATTGCATAATTTATTCCATATTTTTTAATTATATCACCTTCATAAACATATTTTTAATTTACTTTTTACATTAAATTGGAAGAAATATTTCTTATAACACCACTAAAAATATTATAGGGGTGAATTTCCTTTGTTCTTGCCTATACTTATTTTCATTGTTTTAATAAAATTGGTTATAAATTATTGAATATTGTTACTAACCTCACTTTTGGTTTTGAATCATAAAATTTATTATCATCAATAATATTATTATATTTTTCTAGAATGATTACTTAGAATAAAGTTTCCCCATCAATGTTTTAATTTATTTACATTACATTTCACATTATAATTTCGTATGTAATGAATGTACTATAAAGATCTTCAAAAGATATAGAATTAGGATATCTATCTTATGATGATTAAACATTGGAATAAAACATGTCATGAATTATTCAATGTATATTTTAATCAATATTTTAATATTTTATATTATCCACGAGGAAAATTATGAGTCTAAAAATTCCATTCACCCTTATAAAGAAGTCATTAACAAATTGATACACTGCTATTTCGAGATCTTCATACATAAAACATTAGATTTGTATCTCAGATTTATTCACATTTGTGTTTACATCAAAAATTAATTTAATCATATATCATATACAATTAGAAGTAAAAATTACATTCACTGTAAGAAATTCATATTTAGAATGTGTTTAAATTATAACATTATCACCTCTTTCATAATTCTCATGATTCATCATATCTTCAAATGTAAGAGTAAAATATTAATCTGAAGGTCGAAATAAATTTAAAAAATTTCTAAAACATCATACATAAGAGACATAATATTAAGATACAATCTGTTTTTCTAGCTATGATAGTTCTTTTCATTGATTATTATAACCCTCTTAAAATTAATAAAATTCAAATAACTATAACATTTTATCTTTAATAAAAAATAGTATGAATTTATAAAAGAGGAACCTTAATCTAAATATAATTAAGAATAACTGTCTTGGATCAATGAATCAATGAGATGATGGGGGTTGAATTCATGATATCATTTTTATGATATATTTCTTGTATAAATACCTTCAACAATATATAATTAATTTTCACTTTTTTAAAGAAGAAAAAACATCCACACATCAACATTACCTCAATTATTTAAAAGTCTAACTACTCAATAAAATTAGTTAGTCAATGGAATGGTTTTGATATAATCTAATACAACATAATCCAAAAGATAACATACCTTTTTTTGGTAAAAATTAATAATGTACATTTCACTTGTGTAGAACTACAATAAATACAATAGTGTATATGATTCTTGAAAAAAAATAATGTAAAACATTCATTATTTTAAAATTCATGAAGCATCCGCATGTTGTTTCTAATCATGTCACTATGATTCTTCAAAAACACTCTTGTGGCTATTATTCAAAACAATCTTCTCCGCTTTCCTACAAAATATTATTTTGAAACTACATCTTTATACATTGAATGAACCATATTCATCTGGATCTATCTTATTGGTCAATTTAATTATTCTATCTATCGAAAGGGTATTAAAGAATAATCTAGAAAAAAAATTCTATCACTTGTTTCATTGCCAAGAAAAGAAGGTCTGATAGATCTGTATGATTGGAAGAACTCTTACCACATACAACTCCATAAACATATCCTATTTAGAAATTTTCTTCTAGAAATTTACACTAATAACCATATAACACAAATTAGAAAATTCAGTGATTCCTCTCTCTCCCACCCCACATTAAAATCATAACTAATAATAACATCAACTACTCTTGAAATCAAATACTAAAATGTAATTATCATAATTATATATTATAAATGATAGGTTAATCATTTAAATAAATAATACAAATCATTATATGTCGACAATAAAAACCTTTATTATTCCAAAATAAATTCCACAGCATTACTCCTCAAATAAAATCCCATAGTATTCAATTTTCCATAGGTATATAGTGCTCCCCAAAAGAGAGAACGTCTTCCAAAATAACCATTATCACATAATAAATAATTCATTTTCCTATACAAATGGTATTGATTTGATAAAAAATATGTTACCAAAGAAATCTTATAATTGATCCATAAAATAAATTATCTAAAAATAATTAGTCTTAAAAACCAGGGACTTTAGGTACGCCTGTGGAAGCCGATGCACCCTTGTCGCCCATCTGTTGTGGGTTTGATACCCGTGGGCTTTCTAGACGCGACGAGTTGTCACCCATATTGGGGGTTTTAATTTTTTTAAAACCATATAATTCTTCTAAAATTATAAAATTATAATATAATTATGAATAAAATGTCCATAACATATTTTATCCTTAATGTTTATCTAATAACATTCAATTTTCATCCCAAAATGTAATAACAATTTGTCACCTCTAAATAAAAGGATTATTTGAACCTCTAATATTATCCTTTATGTCCACATAATAAAAGAAAATTATTTATTGAATAAAAGTTTTATATATTAAATTTCAGGGATACACATTCTAGAAAAATAATTCCATGGAAATACCATCATCAAAAAATACTTAATAATTTTAATCTTTTCATCATCCTAAAATATACTTTGACACTTGAATCCCTTTTATGTAGACTTCTAACTCATTAAACAGTCTTCATGATGCATTAACTATTCATTTACTACTTTTTCTATAATATTTATTTCCTACAAATATAATCATGAATCATGTCATTGTGTTTAATAATGTGAAAATATAAGCTAATTAACAATCCAAACCGTTCATTGGTTATTTTCAGTTTCCTCATAATTAATTTTAATGGAATTATGTATTGGTAAACATATATTTGTATGGTCATACTGATCCCATTCTTGTAACATCATTATAGGACATCAATTATAATAATGACCATGCACAACACATTTAAAAATTCAATTGATACCTCGGAAAGAACATAATTTCATTTCCTAGAGTCCATTGGATGATTCATTTTTCCATTGATGGTTCATGATTTGGGACCTTTATTACCACATCTATAGAATCATCCCATCACTAGGATGAATTTTCTTATTTTTTTCATTCCATATCTATGACACCAAAGATTTTGAATATACATACATATATGATTATTACATGATCATCCATAGGGATTTGTTTATCACATAAATGATGCCTTATAAAAATCATAGTGGATAAGGTGGTCAATCCTGAATCTGGATAGTTTGTTGAGAATAAACACAATAATTCTCATTGAGACTCCCAATTCATTCGGTTTCTTATTCATAATACCATCAGAGTTTTCTTCACAACCATTGTTACTTTTGAACATTCTTGATCTATAAATTTTCTAAAACCAAAATGGTTTCTGTGAGTATATCAGTAAAATAATCGTATAATATAATATAAGGAGGGGAAAATTAATATATAATTATTCAAGTTATCTTAAACTCATTAAATTTATACAAAATAATTATTACTCTTTCTAATATGCTAAAAATTATTGTTACTTTATTTGTTCGTAAATAAACCCTATCATCTAAAGTTATCAAAAGCAACCTCTAATGCCAACTATTAGGAACCAGCCATAAACATTACATAATCTTGAATAAATTTAATAATTTATATTATGTTTTTTTAGGTTTAGAACTTTATAGAATTAGATCATAAAATTTACATAAATACATGAATATTACATATACACACTTATACTCACTATCCATTTTATCATAAAACAAAAACTCTTAAAAATAAGAAACATGTCTTCTTCCATGTCTTAGACAACACTAATTTTCCTTGATCCCATCATTGACCCAATTCATCTTTATATACGATGAAAAAAATTTCAAAATATAGGATGAGCATGAAAACATCGGTAATGGATAAATAATAAAGGAAAACTAATAGTCTTTCATAACAACATGTAAACCATGAATACATTATCATAAAGTCATGCTTTTCACATTAAATAAGTAGTAAAAAAGCATCACTGAATAAAAGATAATTTTTATCCTTTTTTAAACCAAATTATGACAATAAAACCAATAGAAAACAAAAATTTTTATATAAAGGTAACATGGGACATAAAAATACATAAATTGAATAACTATATTGTCAAATTCCAGACATTTCATCAAATTGTATAACCATACAACCCACTTCTATACCCAATGCATTGGAGGTTATAACATAACCACCCATCCTTGTTTAATCATAGATCCACTAGTTATTTGGTATAATATATAACCACCAACAATTTGGTTTATCACATTACCACAAATCAAATTTCCAAGTACCATTATAAAATCCTAACAGAAAAAATATTGAAAATATCCAAATTTCAATAATAACATTCCATTAGAAATAAATAAAAATAATTTCATGATATTGAAACAATGAATCTATTACTAAAAGAAATTATCAAAACTAAAACACCCAAAAATTTAATACGTGACTTCTTTTCCATTTAAAAAATTTAAGGTCTATAGAGGTAGACAAATGACAGTTATGAAGAAATAGATGTCAGTTTCATCAAAAATGTTAAGAATGTTCTTTTTATAGTTTAGAAAATTATTCATAGAAAAAATATACCCTTTTGAATGAAATTAATAGTATAATGTGTTTATTATAAACTGTGTAAATGAAGAATTCATATATTATCAAAACATGCATTGATGAAAGTAGATTGAGACGAAGTCCATTACCTCATGTTTGACTTAACTCATTTGTTTATTAATTTTCAAAATAATAAAACTATTTGAATTTATACCTGATTTTTAGCCTTTTTAAATTTGATTATTCCTTTTATATCAATAATTACAATGTTATAAAAATTAAAAAACTTATTTATGTTAATATCGATCTTTTTTTGACATTGGGTACTTGTGTCAAAAATGATCTATAAATTACTAAAATTTGTTTGTGTGGTAAAAATTTCAATATCTCCAAAATATTATTCATGTATAAATTATGTATATTATTTATATATATGTATTTATAATATTCCGTAATACTTGTAAATAAGAAATTAAATGCACCGTACATGGAGACGACATGTTGTACATATGCATTAACTCTACATTCATTTCAATTTCATACATAATTGAATTAAAACATAATGATACATAAATATATTGTAATTAAATTATAATATAATATTTTATATATGTTAAATTATTTAATTAACCCCATACTTTATACGTTCCATAGAAGGCATGAATGGGTCATATCACATTGAGGGGGCGGTAGTCCACCCTTCCTCAAATGAAATTATCATAATGATACAACATGAAAAGCGTAATGGTATTTTGTAAATGATAATTGTAGGATAATATAGATAAAAATTAATATCATAAATATCATATATACTTACAGTGCAATAATAATGGCCACTATAAGAGGATGTAGGAGAAGAATGGACAATCATCATTTTGTGAGACAACAGTTCACCGTCGATAGAAATAATATGTTATATAACCATTAGATGGAGGTTTGTGTTGGTGTTGTTCTAATAATTATCATAAAAAATTCATAGTATAATTATTATACATGATTTTTCATGTAAAAAAAAGAATAAGAAGATCATTAGTAGTGGAGACGAAAAAATAATGGATTGGGACTTGAGAGAAGACATTACCTCAAATCTTGTAAATATTATGATTTCAGCCAATGATATTTATGGAATTTTATTATTCATATGTGAATAATTATTTAAGTAATAGAGGTATTTTATGAGGTTATTTTTTTAGATTCTGGTTGAGGAAACTGGCCTGAGAGGTGTGAGTAAGGGTTTGAGGTGATGACCGTTTATAAGGGGAGGATGGTCTCTTTTGGAATGGTTGAATGTATTGTTTTAATATAAAATAATGTTCCATTTAAAAAGGTACCTAACTCATTAAATACTAATAGAATATGAATAATATTCCAAATAATCATAACCTATTGGTTTTAGATGAGTTTTGATTTCCTTTTTCCTATTATCATTATGTTTTAGCCCTTAGTTAACTAATTTAACTCTCACCATTTCTTCTGGTATATTCAAACTATGTGGTACATATAGTTACCACAAAATACCAATATAACCAAAAGTGGTTCATGAATTTCATAATAATCATTAACTATGTCACTTGGACGAATCTATGATTTTTATTATTATTATATATTTTAATAAAATAATAATTTTTTTAAACGCCATTTATGTCATTCTATATACTATTTATATAGTGAATTAAAAAACTCCATAACAACTCGATTATTTTTTAAAACATCATTAATTAAAATATAAATATTCATAATAATCCCTAAAATTCGTGGAATGCATAAAAATTTTCAATAAATTCTTTTAAGATTTATAATCTCGTTTATTTAAATCATTCATTAATATGGACATAATTACATCACCATTGTGTTTTAAATACATATTTTTATTTAATCTCTACAATTTTAAATAAAATACTATAATGTTTGAATATTTTAAGATATATATTGAATAATTATTGTATAAAATAGATCTTATATAACCCTATAGAAAAAATTTACTAAATGATACATGTTTAGGTTAAAATTTCATTAAATTTAAATTAGAAGTAAATAAATATCCTTTCACACACTATTGCTCCATGTGCTCCTAAAATCGGCCCAAGGATTCCAATGGTAAAAAAAATCTCTTCCAATAGAGTTAGATCTTGTTTTATTGAAATTTTATATTATTATAATAATATTTTTTTACCCTTATATTCCAGATTTACACATTGACCATAGAAATTAAAATATATACTGATGTTACTATTTATAATATATAATAAGAAAATGTACCTATTTAAAAAATTTGTAAATATGGATTTCAAATAAGGAATAAATTTTTTCAAATTAAAAACAATGAATTTGTAGAAATTAATTTAAAATTAATTCCCGCTGTTATAACTAAAAAGCGTGTTTTAAGAAGTGTAACAGCCAAAATACTGACTTGCGTTAATGTCTAATTTCAATGTGAAATTATGTCAAATATCCAAAATTGATTTAAATAATAAAATTATAATAATATTAAGCATTAAAATAAATTAAATGTGCAATCTAATTACATAAATAAATTTGATTTAAAGTAAATATTGAATTAAAATGTAGTATTTTTCAATATTCATAAGAAATGAACTTGAGCTGAAAAATACTAAAATTTAATCAAATATAATTTTTGACGTTCCTATTATAAATAATAAGTTTTTTTTAAAATAAAATATTTAAATGTGTCAAAAACTTGATATAATATGGTTTCTCCCTCAAAACCGTGGTGAAAATAAATTTTTAAAAAATAATTATTTTATATGGAAAAATGTATTTATTCTTATATCATATATAGAAAACATATAAGATGAATTTAAAACATTAAATTAAATATTAATCATATATTTTTCAAGAAAAAATACATGAAGGGTGATATGAAATAAGTTATTATCTTTTAAATAGGTTTTCATTAAAACACATACAATATATTCAATTGATTTTTTATTTCCATTTATATTAAATTTAATAATCAATGAATCATCATTTAAAGACGTCTTATGCATATATTAAAATTTAGTTGATATTACTCATTCCAGAAATTTTTAGGGCTAGGCATTAACATGCCAATTAAAATAATAAAAGTAATAATATTGTATAAATTTTCCGTATAACTCAGTGCTGTGTGCAATGTAATATTTCAGAGAAGCTCATTGTTGTGTGTCAAGTACACTATCAGAAAAAGAGTACCCTTTAACATATAATTAATAATTTATACATAAGTAGTAATTAAAATAAAAAATTATTATTTTATAAACACCATGGTCGTTAAAACAAGACTACCCACCACGTCAACGTACAATGGTGAAACCATCAGTACGAAGAAGAAGCATCAAAACTCGAGGAATTGGCGATGTATAAGTATCATCACTTTTCTTAACCATAGTATGTAAAAAAACTAAAAAACAAGGTTTATATCATAGGAATAAAGTAACACCATAAAATTATATCAATGTAAATTTCCTTCTTATAACTACACCATATAATATAAATCACCTATAATCACATAGAAAGCACAAGCAAAACATTATAAATGATGAATAAATAAAATAAGAGGTATTTTTAGATGTTCAAGAAACAATACCATTGGTATAGTAACATTACCATGGAAAAGTAATATGAACATTATTAATATTAAACTAGCCATTATAATTATAAACATACCAAAAAAATTAGACGAGAAATTTAGGCATCTTATTAGTGATATATGACATAATTAATCTATAGAATACTTTAATAAATTTTTCAAAATTATAGACTACTTTTTTCCGTTTCTGTCAATCAAAAATGATTATTTAAAATATTAGAATTAATATAATGATTTAAATTCTAATTTATTTTAATAAAATATATTTATAAAATAAAATTTTTTACTTAAGATTCTAAGATAATTTAATGATATCGTAATTACTTTTTCAATGTGTTATTAGATTAGTTAAAATTTCAAAATAAGTTTTTTTCAAGTAACTTATCATTTTCATTAAAAAATATATTTCAACTAATTAGAAAATTGGTTTCAAGAATATGATTTTATTTTTTAATTATTAATGACAAAAAAAGGTTACGGTGAATTTTTTGGATTTTTCTAAAATAGAAAATAAATGGGTGCATGAACGACGATAATATACAATAAAATCTATATACATGAATTCTGGAGTCTTAGATGATGTATTGATGTTATAATCAAATATTCTAGAACCCAAATTAATTATTTGAATATGTTTATTTATAATTTTAAAACTATTAATGTTCTTGGGGAAAAATAATAATCTTTTAAATAAAATAATGAGAAAATAACCCTCTAATCACCTTAAAATACCACCCATCACCTGACCTTAACCTAACACATCTCAAGATTTTATAAATTCCCAAATTATTTCTAACTCTATTCTCTATTATCTCCATCACTTATGAGATCCCTTGGTCCCAAAAAAAACCAAACATCTTTCCCTATGGAGGTTCTCAAGGAGGATAAATTCAAGAGGTAAAATGAGGTTTCATTTTCTTTTTATTTCTTTTATATTAAATTTATTTTCTTATTATATCCCTACATATCTATATCCAAGTTGAATGAAAAATATATTATATTATATATAAAATAATATTATCATGGTAATGTAAAAATTAATCATCCTTACTCTTCTCCTCTTTATTTATACTAGAAATGGTAATATCATCTGTTATGTTTTGATTTATCTCATTCAAGGACAATGAGGTTTTCAATTTCCATTACCTCCTTCATGAATCCTCATAAAAATATTCTTATTGTTAAATAATATATTAGTATTTTTATTAATTAATATTCAATTTTATAGTACCATTATATATATATATATATTATTATTATTTCATCATAAATAACTAGTTTGTGATGTACGAAAAACTGCTAAAATAATTTAAATGATTATCACTAATGTCATATCAAGTGATTATTATTATCCCAAAATTAGCAATTGAATTATATAACCATTATGATTATCTATGATAATTTATAAAATTAAACATCAATTCTAAAAATCCATTCTCAATTTAAATGATTTTCTATATAATATAAAAGTAATCTGATCAACCAAATGATTTAAACTAATTCTACTAAATGATGAAATTGTATCTCATAAACCATAAAAATGACATTAATTATCTTTTTAATATTATAATAAATTAATTCAACATTTAAAAAATTGTGAATTAATTATTTAATGTGATTTATATTATTATCTTGTACATTATGATCAAGATCATAATAGTTTCACGAATAAAGAAAGGGATTATTTCTAAACATCAATTTTTTTCTATTATGTAATGATATAACTCTATTTATAAAAATGAAACACTTATTTGTTTTTATATAATTATTATAAATTATGTATATATGTTCTAAACTCAATTATCTAGATCCCCACATTATTTTAATGTGGAAAATATGTTTTTGAAAAGATCAATTCTCAATTCTTACTAATAATAAATCCAGAATAAAGGGAACATCATGATTTACTACCTATTTTGAATGTCAATCCTTAATATTTTTTAAGATGCATATATTATTCCAAAATATTCCCATTTATCATAAAAATATCTATTGTCTCATTTCTAGTTTTATATAAACAATTATGCATTTTTACTCTTTCATGATTCCTCATTATTCCTCTATAAAACTCATTAATGGTGATCATCATTAATGTTTGTTGTAAATTTCATTACATGTTTAAAATTAATATGGACATAAATTATCATTATCAATACTAAATTTTCACTATGAAGGTCCACATATGTTTTAAATCAATTCTTCCTTGTACACATTTATGATACTCCCATTTTTTATGCTCTAAGTCATGGTTACAATTCCCATTTCATTTTATGTTTAACCCTATTTATATGTTTGATTCATTATTTGGAACATATAATAATTAACATGTAATGATTTTTTATCACATATAGTACTCTTATCCAATCTGTAAATTTTATCCTCGTGAGATGTTATGTTGGGACAAGGAGTGAACCTGATTCCTTTATGGGACATTATCCACCAAAGAATATAGTATTGGCAGTTATCCATGAATTAAGTTTATGTCATGTTATTGGTTGTTTCCACATTTCTATGTTTCCTTGATAAAATATTTTTGTGTAATTAATGTTATTTTTAGTTATGTTTAATAATTTTACATTAAATTTATGTAAAGATGTTATGTGTTATAACCCATGTGATGTGTTCTATTACAATGTTTATTCCCTATTTAGAATTTTTAGTTAATCTATATTTTTTCATACATTACCCAGGTTATCATATGATGATGTTTGATCTCAATGGATGTTATAATCTCATTATATATATTAAATAAAATAATGTATTTTGTTTAGTATCATGTTTTCAAATTATGTTCCAAACCATACTATGAAACAATAAATTATGATCCTTGGTAGTATTTGATGGATAAATATTCATGACATCATATAATGATATGATTAAAATTCTAGGGTTTCCATAAAAAGAAATAAATTGGATTTTTATTGATTAATACATAAATTACATATATGAATTGACTAAGAAATTAATTATTGTTTTATAAACACACAAATAAATGTCTTCCACATCCGCAAGAGAACATATATACCATAACTATCTAATGACCATTATTAAAGGTGACAAAATATTTCATGGATATATCATTTTACCATATTTCTCTCATATTTATTGAAATTGAAATTATAGGTAGTAATATATTGTGGATAATGATTTGATCCCAAACAAATACAAAATTGTTCTGGCACAATCCATGGAAACATATAAATGTTATTAGCCTTTTATGAAACATTACAAATCATCATGAACCACATATGATTAAAATCAATTTGTTTTAAAGGAATTTATTTTATAAAATATTTACCATATTTCTATATTATTATTCTCGATTAAAATATTCAAGAAATTTTATTACTGTAAAATATATTTAGATTCTTCCATCATAATCATATAATCATTGTTATACCATTGAATTCTTAACAGGATATTAATTAAGATATCCATTATGAAAATTAATAATAAAACCTTAAATGGAATCAATATCTGGGATGAGGAATTCAACTAATCTATTGATTTAGTTATTAAGGAATAAAATTTTTCAAAATAGATGTGGATAATATCTCATATAATTGAGGATATAAAAAAATTGAAATAATAAACATATGAGAAAATTTTCTCTAATATGTATTAACTATAGTACAATAAAACACATTTTATTTTATTTTCTATGAAATATAATTTGGTAATATAAAGTAGAAGTGGATATTGAATGTTATTTGGATGGTAATGGTGAAGGTGTTTAAATGAAGACCCCAAATCATTAGAGAATAGAGAATAGTAGAAAAAAATAAATAATTTTTTTAAAATGTAAATGGATGTATATTATATTTTATGTAGTCACTCTAATCATTATTAAATGATTTGAGTTAGTGACATTTTTTATAGCATCAAATGACATGAATAAATATCATGAATTATAGGAGAATAAAATTCTACATGAAATACACACTAAAATATAGATAAAATTATATATTGAGCTAATCACACAACATAATATCAAAATAAAATATATAATTGATGTTATTTTTATTTTTTGGGAAAAATAAATATAGAAAATAAAAACATTTATATATTATAAATTAAACATGTTAATGTTATATTTTTCAGCGGATTAAGAATATTAAATGACATTGTGAAACAATCATAATTTGTCATGACTCAATAGAGGTTATAAATTATTGAGATGAAGCTTTGATAAATGAGATATTATTATTATAATGAGGGGTAAACATAGTCCAATAAATCTCATGTTGTGGAGATATTCTAAACTCAAGTAAAAACAACATCTATAAAACATATGAATGTTAAATATATTTCATCTAATTATATATGATCTATGATTTTTTTTTGAAAACATGGGTCATGAAAATTTATGATGATGTCACTGCCACATCAATAGAGTTTAATAAAACATTATAAGGAAATGATCATTATGGACCATGAAAATTGATAAAATAAATGTATCAACATGGTAATTTGTAATTCAATTCTATATTCAACAATTTCATATAATTACATATTATCATTATTTTTTTGATATTTTTGTGTATTTTGGAGTATAAAAAATTTTATATAGTAAAATATGTATCTACCATGAATTCAGATACTTATAGAAATTGGTTTTATCTATATAGTGTAAAATTGTATTTTTTATAATAATTATGTAGTTATAATTTTATCTCAATTAAATATCTAAATTTTTTTTTATTACTTCATGATGATCCTTGGAAGTTGTGACCAGAGAGGAAACAATATTGAAGAATTTTGAAAAAATATATGATGGATAACATAATAGAATATTGAATGTAAGAATACTAATAGGGATAAGAAAACAAAAAAATAGTTTTTTTCATAACATAACTCAAATAAGAAGGTTATGAATTCTTGTTGTTGGCTTTTCGTCACATATTTTTATAGATTCAATTTATTTAAATAATAGTAAAGATTTATGTTTTTGTTATTATGATTTTGAATAAAATATCCTAAATATAAAATAAATTTTAATTTATGATTTTAATTCATAAATGTTTATGTTTAAATATTTCATTATTTTGAAGGATTATACATAACATGTTATGTGTGATTCAACATCATGATGAAGGAAATGGTGTTATTTGCAGAAAAAAATTCTCAAAAAATATAACATTATTTAAGGAAGATCACTAAATTGTAAAAAATGTGTGGTAATCGATTATAGAATAGTGATCCACATCAATCTTATAATAATATTATAATGAAATAAGATATTAATTTTATTAAAAGATTTATTATCCAGATCATAAGAGTTATTGTATGATCCTAAATGAAATTTTTATGAGAGTTCATCCATTATTAATTCTGGGTAAATATATATATATATTAGATGATTGATAAAAGCTTAATATGTAACATAGAAGATATAAAAGGACCATTGACCAATCCAATAGGATTACAGAAATTATTCTCATTGATTTTTTGTGAAGTAGTAACATATGAATTCAAAAAAGTTGTTTTTTTATCATCACATTTATTAATAAATTTTATACAATCACTAATAATTTTTTTTGAATATTTTTCTAGTGGTAGCTGAGATATTTTAAATTTTTTAGAAGTAATTCTAAGAGTGAATTGAGAGATCATGTTAAAGAAATTAAAAACAGATAATGGAAAGGACATTATATGAATTTTATCAATACTACATTTTTAAATAGGGATAACTCAACTATTTATTAATCCTTTAAAAACATTGTATAATGAAGACACTGAAATATTCTATTTAATAATGGTTGAAATAATAGTAAACATAATGGGTGTATTTTAGTATTCAATTATTTTGAGGAGTTATGCTATATACCCAAATGTACGTATTCAAAATAATGATTTCTATGAACAAATTAGAATATTACCACATACACGAAGTTTTATATGAATAAAAACTGATAAAAAATTTTATTGATATTATTTTCCATTCATGATAATAATTATGGAAAAAATATTGCGATGTTCCATGAGAAATATAGTGAAGGTATATTTACGTAATATCTACTAAAAAGTAAAATATATAAATTCTTTAAAATAATACTTCATTTTTTTATATATTATGAATCAATGGTAATTTAAAATTTAAATAATTTAAATGATCTAATTGATGTATATTATGAAAACATTGAATAATAAAATGGGATGGTTCTTTTGAAAATCAATAAATAATGATCATATCTCAAAATATGTTGTTAATATTTACATAGATAAGAAAATTGATGATGAATTGGATACTAATTTTGTTAAAAAAAATAAAATATTCATAGAAATATATATAAGATGATATTTTTATGTCATTTGTAGTGCACCATTCTATAACTGATTAAAATTATGGCATGATAACTAAAAATGTGTTACTCATTAAATTGATCCACATTAAGTTTTCAATAGTATCTAGCATAATTAATGGAATGATTTAATGAATGATAAACTATTTTTGATTTAAGGAGATACAATAATGGAAAATGTCTCTAGAATATTGGAATAATTTTTTTTGACCGGGTAGGTATTCCAAAATAAGAAGAATGATAAAGATGATGTTTCATAAAATAAATCCAGACATGTACGAAAGGTCCATTCATATGTTTTGGTCATTTATTTAATAAAAATATTTACAATTGTGGTAAAATTTGGATCCATATAAATGATTCTAGATGTTCCATATCAAATTCAACTTAGTATTTATCGAATGGATGATAAATTTAGCTTCTTGATTGTAGATTTTGTGGATGAATTTTATTTTTAGAACCCAAAAAAAATTTTAAATTAAAATATTGGATCCATAGTTGACATTCTAGAATAAATCCTATATGGGATAAAATAGTATTATGGGTCCAGATAATAAATTATTTAAGGATACATGAGAGAAATGATTTTATCTAATATAAATATGGATAATAATATATACATGAAGTCGATGATTAATGATATGATTATTTTAATTATTTTATGATGACAATATTATTTTAATTGGGGTAAAAAGAATAAATGAAAGTTTTTTATAAAAAATAAAAAAAACTATTTTGATGTATTTTAAAGGAGAAATGAGGTATCATTTTATATTTTATATAATTGATAAATAAGATATCATCTTACATTATTTTTAAATTTATATAATTCAAATGTAATTGAAATTTTTTATGGATGAATCTAAATTAGTGTTCATTACATATGCATGGATATTAAATTTTCTAAACATTATCTAAGATAATATTTCAGTAAAAAATATTTTGAAAGTCTGATTTATTATTTTCATTACCCAACTACATATAGATATGATATTGTTTATGTATTGTTCTTGAGTGTATATTACCAGAGTGATACATAAGAACCCCATTTAAACCCTTATATAAGAATTAAATAAATACATCAATCTAAATATCAATATTTAGATGATATATGAAAATAGTGATCTTGTAAATATGGTTGGATATATTGATGTTGTCAATTCATGTGACTATGATGAGTAAAAGTCAACATAAGTCTTGTATGAATGGAAAATTCAGTAAGAATACTTTATTTACAAATTTTTTTATACATATGTTCTAAAAAATGAAAAATTTAATATGTTAAGAAGATAAATAATATATTTTTCTCATTAATTTGTTTAAATATGATAATGGAATGGAATTTATAAGGATTTTAATTTATATATTGATTTTATATTGGTTTATATTTTATTATTTATAGTTTTTATGATTTTATCCTCAACTAATTTGAAATTTTCTAATTGAAAAAAAAATAAATAATTTCATTAATATAAAAATAGATTGTTAGGTCAACTATTGGAAAAAATAGAATAAAATAATGTAATGTTAATGTGAAATGTTTTTAAATTAATACTATGAAGTCAAAAACTATAATAAGGTTGTTAAATATAAAACACATGACCCTACTATAAAAAATTATTAGTTCTATAATAAATATTCTAAATATAAATCGGTGATGTGTAGACAATTATATTTCTTATAAATGATTTTATATTTATTAAAATTTGATTGAAAAGACTTTTCTAGAGTGGAAGTTAAAATATATTTCAAAAATATGATTGATCCAAGATTCAAACCATTGTTTGACTGAGGATTAACATGGATTATTAAGGCATTGTATATTTTCGAATCTGAAATTGATAATTTTTTAAATTATTCACTGACATCAATATGTATAAATATTCATGAGTTGTTGACAATATGATATTAATATAAAAATCTGTCATCATTCGAGTTTGAATATTTAAATATAATTCACATTATTATGTGAATATAAATTTTAAAATTTAAAATATATTATATAAGAAATTTGTATTCCAAAAATACATTATATTTCCAATATATTATTTCAATTATTTATTTTGAAAAACTAATTATTTAGTTATACACATTTATCAAAAAAAATTCATTTATCATATTTTTTCATCCTAATGGTTTATATTTTGAAGGGTGATGACTTATGTGTGAGTACATCCTTTCATGCACACATTGGTCACTTTAAAAAATATACGAGGAAGGTTAACATGCATGAAATTATTTTTACACTGTTCTAGAATATTGAGACATAAAACATTGAAGAAAATATTACCTCTACATTCACAGGGATTGTAAAATATAGTAAAAACATGTTCTTTGTTAAAATATGATTATATTTTGGTAGAATAATGGTTTTAAAATGAAAAATGTTTAACATTATTTCTAGATATATTTAATGGGATATATTTGATACCTATCCATATCACCATTAATACAATATGATTCTTTACAGAACCTTGAATGAATTATTAATTTGGTGATAACTTCCCACACATTAATAATGACAAAAATTGAGTATTGAAAAATATATTTCTCAGTAACAAACCTTTCTTTATGGATTATTGAATCTATATCAGATTAAAGCCTATAAAAAATTTAGGTCTAATTAATTTTTATAAATTATTTCATATGGGATGTGTAAAATTCTATGAATAAATCATTAAAATCATAAGAAGGCACTGAGGTTTATTTCTAAAGAATAAATTCAAAATACATTACAACTAATTCATAAATAATTTTTGTTTTATATAAACTACATTGGCATCTTAAAAATAGTGATTCAATGTTTCTAAGTCTCATGTATGAGTAATTTGGATGTTATGTAAGATTAACCTATTATCCATTAAAGTTAAATCATAAACATAAATCCTCGTAATATCATAGAGTTATAAATAAAATTCAATGACTAATGTTCCCATAACCATTTTTGTATATAATTTTTTAGGATTAAAAAATAATATACATTAATAAAATCAATACACATTTTCAATATTCATTTTTATCTTAATAAATTGTTTATTATCTAATAATATTGTTTTTTTTTCAAATAGTAATTACTAGATGTTGATGTGTATTTTTTAAAAACAATACAATACACCTTTAAAATAATTTTAAATCTCATTGACGATTTAATTTATATTATTAATGGGAATATAAATAATGGAAACCCATTATTATATTGATAAACATGAATCCCCGTTAAAATGTTATTTTATGAAATAGAAATCATCATGCTTGTTAGATAATTAGATAATGAAACTTATTTTAAATGAATTTTTCATTTTCACAATAAAGTAGATATAAAATCCGAAATCATGATGGAATATTTGTAATACCTGAGAAAATTTAGAAAATAAATGTAATATAAATAAAATTTATAACATAATGTATTGTAATATCTCGTTTCTTATATTTTGTTAATTTTCTTCTCAAATTTCATTTCCCTCTTTATCTGGGTTCATTTTGCAACTCCTGAAGAAGGAGATCCTTGTTTAGGTAATAATGACCTCATGGGAAGGGTTAAATTTCTATTAGAATTTATGGATTATGTTTTTAATTTTTCTATAAGAATTCATGGAATCTCCCAGAGTTCAACGAATAGAGGCATTAGATTGGGATTTTCAGAAGAATTTTTATTTCTTCTAGTCTCTTGGGTACTTTTACTCCATATATTATTTACATTTCCTGAAAATTTTACATTTCATGAAATTATTACACATTTTTTACATGATTTAAAAAGTGATCATGTTTTTTATTGGTCAAAAGGATAATATTTGGAACTGTAGTAAAGGGTATGATGTATATAAAACATGAATCAATTTCAAATATTGAAATGTAAAAATTCATGAATATGTATATTGTGTAAAGGGATCACATTGTGCAAAAAGAAATTCTCTATTCATAATCATGGGTGAAGAAATCATTGAAGGACTTCTTAATAAAAATTTACTCAACCTAAAAGGATTATACTCCTTATAATTGTCATAATATATTAGTTTTAAGGAAATTTGCAGATTATTTATTTTCATGTTTGTTTACAAACACTTCCCTCTAAACCTAGGAGCCCTCATTATATCATTTTGAGACCATCTCTCTACATATCACATTGTTCATTGATTTTTCTCGACTGAGTTTGTAGTTCAATTCTCTGGGTGTAACCCATATTGTACTTTTTTGATATTTATCATAGTAGCACCATTTTGTTATGTTTTATAACCCATTGATCATTGATTATAATATTCTTGATCATTTTTGATCATTTTGTTATCTTCTTCCATTGGTCAATCATTTTTTGGTTGTAGTTTGGTGGTTGAATCTTCGTTGAGGTTTATAATGATCTAACCTTTCCTACATGTTCTTTCTTTTGGTATTTTATTCTAAAACGATGAAGTCAATAACATGGCCTCCAATTCAATCCATGTGTTTTTTAGTGGATGTTGGGTTCTATTATAGGAATGGGAAACCATATTTTGAGGTAGGTGGTTCCATCATTATCTTATGTTTTATCAAAATCATTTCTATTGTTTTGAAAAAATAATTTATAAATAAAATCAAATTATATATTGATAGATTTTTGTGTATGTAAAAATAAGATTTAGAGAATATATGGGTTGCAATTATTATTTTTAAATAAAATTTATTTTCTTGGAATTGTGAAATTTAATTCTTAATATATTTTCAAATGAATATTTTCATAAAATTGTTTTGAATATAGAGAACATGTGAAGCCTCCAGTACAATGTATGACGGTGTAGTAATAGTCCTCATACATTTTTTATGGGATCAATCATGATGAATTTCTCTACTCTCTCTTTCCAATGATCTAGAGACCTAATATACCAATCATGAAATTCCATGTTTGGGATGTACCTCTTATCTCAAAATTTGATGAATATATACATATACATGGATGAACGATTTTCTATGTTTAGGCACAAGTGTCTTATATGGCCTGATCTGTAGTGATACATGGCATAATTGTACCAGGGATTTTTTCATAAACTATTTTATCTTATAATTCAATAGATTGGATATTATATTTGGTTCAGAATTTTATTTGATTTCATTGACATATATGAAATTATTCTAACTATTTCACGATACATATTTAGAAATGTGGAAATGTGAAAATTTATTTTGTTCCAATGAATTTTTATTTTAAACCAATATAACTATTTTTCATTATTTTATTATCAAGTATTTGTATTATTTAGATTATTATATAAATACATATGATATAAAACATGGGTAGTGTCCTACCGAGAATTTTTAGGTCATGTATTATACACCCTTTTGGCGGTGTTCATACCATTTTATGTCTTTCAATACAGGGAAAGTAAATCCACCATAGTGAAGAGGTGATGATTCTATTAACAAAGACTCGGTAGATGGTGGTGAGATGGTTCAGTTTTTTCAATGTTATCACATGGAGTAGCTATTTTGGTTTTAGATTCCCTTTATTTTTGTACTTTTCTTTGGAAATATGTTTAACTACATTTAATTTGTATAAAATCTGTTATTTTATTTTTAGTTATAGCATATATACATGTTTTTTATTCATAGATATCACTACATCATGTATATATATTTCGTGTTTTCAACATTAGGTTTAGAGAAATTGTTTTTATAGATGTTATTGATTCCGGAGATCTTGTATCTTATCCTTTTAGATCAAGAATACACATCAATAATGTAGACATTTAAGTTAGGTATCATTTTTAGTTCTTATAAATCTATATTTTATCATACAGTTGTATTAGAAGTTGTATGTCCCCAATATTCCATTTTTTGGGACATTTTCTATGAGGGAGAAATGTTGGGACATGATAGGTAGATTTCAATGAGTTCATTGATAAATATTGCAATGATGAGACTCAATTTACAATTTTATGTTGGGGTATATGTTATCATTTTTATTTGTAGATCTTAATTTAATTTCTTTTCTTGGTGTTTATTGGTCTGAACTAAGATTATTCAATTTTTTGATGATTTATTCATTTTTGGGGTACAATGGTATGCTTATAAGTCATCATCCAGTAGTTATAAAGGATGATTTATTTGATTATCGTCATGGGAATCCACCACTATAATAGAATACTGTTGAAGAAATCAAGTGGGATGTATTTTCTATCGATCTAAATGCACCTCAAGACTAGGACACAATTGTTGATTTATAAGTATGAGTTTGATGAAACATTGGATGGTCATTAGTGTTAATAAAGTAAAATTCACCATCAATTAAGGGTATGATTTTACCTCACGAGTTACTTGAATAACTGGAAAAAATTGATTAGATCCTTGATTTACTGGAGATTCCATAGAATATCAGGGTGAATTGTGTTCTATTCAGACTTGAGTGTCCAATTATTAAATAGTGTTATTGCATGGTATAAGTGGATTGTACAATGGTCTTAAATTATAAGGGATTCAAGACTCTATCATTCAATATATTTTTCCAGTCCCATTGGCGGTGGAGAAGTCTCTAGAGTTCATCTCATTGTAGAACAAATAGAGTTCAATATCAGTGTATCCCAATTATCTTCTAGATTTTTTTTGAGTTGATCCAATGGTAATAAATAATTACTAGATTAAAGAACATAAGTACCTTCATGGTTTGTGATAGGATATAAAATTATAGGTATTTATGATAAATATTTCAATTTATTTGGAGATTTTAGATAGTTAAATGATGGAATATATGAATATGGTATGCATGTTTTGTAATTCCCCCACAATTGTACCACACGATTGAAGCTTCATTTGGGAAAGGAGGAAATTGTGGAAAGTGGGAGGATCATCATTAGAGTATTGAAGGTGGTTCACATCATCATGCCTCTTATGTAGTATCAGTTAGTTGTTGTAATGTCCCCTAGATAGATTTTAGTTTAAAAAGGTTATAAAAACCTTAATCTCATATTCCTAACCTATGAAGTTGTATGATAGTTATATCCATATACAATGATTGTTTTAGGATATGTATAGCCCTCATTTTGATAATGGATCATTTAATCAAAATTCAACTACAGTGAAATAATATTCTTCAATGATATAGGTCCCCAGCTATAAGAATAATGAGTGAATCACCCTTAAAATGTAGATGAGTTTCTTAAAGAGGTAGTCATTAGTCAATTGATAGTAAGACATACCATTTTTATTTCATCTATATTAGTTATTTGTATATTTGATAATTGTTTTTTTGTCTCATTTAAATGTCGATATTTTTATTATATTCATTGATTTATAGTTGATAGAATTTCAATTTTTATGTAGTTATGGACACATATTTGAAAGTAGAATGAATATGGGTTTCAGTTTTTTTGTTTTTCACAATCAATAGCTAAGGCATATTTATCTTGGGATTTTCACATTATTGATTCAGTTATATTTGACATCATCATTGAGGTGGGTTAGATGGTTTCTCATTATTTTTAGGTTAATTGTTATAATTGGCATGACAGGATTTTTTAGGAAAATGGGAGCTCATGTGTCCTTCAGGGTGAATAATATATGTTTTATAGTCATAAAAGACCACCCCATCTATATCTCATTATTTTTTATCTTCTATAGAATTTGATCTAGATTATGTTTCTTCTATTGTTAAACTTCTCAAAATTTTTACAGAATTTAAAAACATTTTTCTAGACAATTTATATGGACTTCATTAAAATATAGTGGTAGAATCTATGATTGACCAATTTCAAGGAGTGAAACATATTTTGATATCCTCTTTTCATATTGAATAATAATATATGAAAGTGCTCAATATTAATTTGGATGATATAATGGTGATGTGTTTTTTTAACCCTAATGTTTTACCTGGGTAGGACCCTATGCCATTTTCTAAGAAGGTATATAGTTAACACTGATTATGTATAGAATATTTCAAGTAAAACCATTTTACAATTAAGAAATTGTAACTTTTTCCTCATTTAAATGATTTCATTAATCAGTTAATCTATAAATTTGGATTTTAGATATTGATCATTGGATGGTTAATCATCAGTTCAATGTTCTAAAGTATGATACACTGATGTTGACATGTAAATGTTGGTATACACATTATGAATATATTAACAAGCCATTATTTCTAAATAATTCTTATAGATGCGTTTTTTATTTTGAAGAATTGTATTATCAATGAGTATCTTTACAAATTTTTTGTATTTTTTACTGATGATATTTTGGTTTATATGATATTTGACCATGGGAATGAGAAATATTTAAGATTGGTTTGGGATATCCAAAGGTGTCTACATTTGAATGGAAAGAATTAAAATGAAAATTTCTGATCTAATAAATGAAATTAGAAAGTAACACGATTTCAGAGAATTCGTTATCTATAAATAATTTGAAGGTAAATGTTGTCTTATCATGGGAAGAGGCACAAAATCATATTGAGATTCATTGTTTCCTTGGAATTTCCTGGTATTATCCATAGTTATTTAAGTATTTATCAGTGTTATCATAACCTTTTACTTATATTACCCTGAAATTGGTTACATTCTTATTATATGTGATGTATAATTATTCATTTGATGAGATGAAATGAATTCTCAGAACATCTCATATTATAATCATACCAGATCCTAGAAAGGGATATATGTTATTTGAGATGATTTTTATTCTAGTTTTTTGTGTGTACTTATATAGGATAATTATGTGGTGGAATATGGATACCATAACCTTTAACTATATGATAATGATCACCCCAATATTTATTTATATAATCCTATAGTTTGGAATGTTCTTAAATATTCATGAAACAACCTTTTTGGAGATAGTTTCATTGTATTTTATGACCATAATATCCTAATAAATATCTCTTCATATAATAGAGTTATCCACAGCTAGGGGTTGTGAGTAGAATTCCTTCAGTTGTTTGAGTTTGAAATTTCCTAGACCCTGTGTGAGGTTAAATTCATTTTATAAACACTCTATAGAAATAAACCATCATAGGAAGTTCTTGAATCGAAGGAAGAGTCAAACCATTTAAGGATTTTTCACAAAATTAAACATGGATTCTTAGGTAGATGTTTTAAGTAATGTACAAATAAGTGTTTAGTTATCATTATATCTCCTTCAGTATATTCTGTAGGGTTATCAATAGGATGATGATATAATATGAATTAGAGAAACACTATATGGTTTGGTGACAATTTCTATTTTTTCTCTACCTTCAGATGATATTCTTTATTTTGGGATTAGTTTTTTATCCCATCATCCAAGAGGAGATTAATTTTGTAAGACTATCATTGTTAAATATTTTCTATTAATCATGGAACCATAATTATATAATATAAACTGATATGATAAATATGGTGTTTATGTATAATGTGTTACATTTCATATTATTCTTCCCATTTTTAAAACCATAAACTTATTACAAAAAGGAATTTAAAAAAATCTAGATTACTTCATCCTCAATAATTGTTATATTAGAAATGAGAGCTGGTTTCAAGAGAATTTTCGAATTGATTAACATGGAATATCCTTTGTAATAATTAAATTTATTATATGATATTTTAGTTTAAAATGTCCTCTAGCTTCATTCTGATCATGGAAACCACAAATTTTTATTTTCATGGTAATTTTTATATGCGGGAGATCACATAGTTACACAAGTTTTATATTATACATGTTTTAATAAATGAACGAATGTTTACATTTAGGAAATGATGATATCTACAAAAAGTTGTGTGAAATTTGGTGAGTATTATTATTTCATACCTCCCATAGATAGACAATCAGATGGAGTGAGTAATTATGACCTTGGAAGATATGATCCATTTTCATATCCAAGATATTTATGGATCATGGGATATCCATCTTGGAATGGTTCCATTTTCATGTGATAGAATTCATTAGTCTTTGATTAGAATTAATCCATTAAAAGATTTGAATAATTTCATATGCACATCACTACAATATTAGGAAGTTGTTGAAAAATCATCTTTGGTGGGACATAGTATTATTTATGTGATATCATCAACTATTCCAGATATACGTCAAAATTTTGTAAAAATTCAAAGTAAAATACTATATAATGATTGATATGATCTCCCATTTAATATTTCCTTGATTAAAAGGTTATCATTAATGTTTTTTTGAATGAGTCACCTTCTTCATAAAAATAATGGAAATATTTCTCATATATATGTTGGACTATAATATGTCACTAAGACCCTCGGGTAAGATTCTTATCAAATTTTATTACTAGATCATGTGATGTAAAGTCATTATGTTTATCACATATCAGAGATTAGAAAATACCATCAAGGTCCCTATCATGTTTTTGGTTGGGAAGAAATCGAGCTACATCAAGAAATTTCTATTATGGAGCTTCTAGTGGATATAATTTACTTCCAAGTGACATTATTCCATGTAAAGAATATTCTGTTGGTTAGAGTGTTTTGGTAAGAATGATAATATTTTATAAAAATGGGTAGTTTGATTCATTCATGAGGGAGAAGTGGCCTCGCATTTTAATAAACATCATTATTCCAAAAGATTTTCGTGGGAAGAAATGTTTTATATTGGGGATTTTTTAACCTCCATTTACTAACATTCAAATATTTATCATATATATTTTCAATTGTCTATATATTTTATTATGTTTATGTACTCGAGAAATAGAGGAAACATTTCATAGATAATGTTACATTATTTGGGATGTATATTTGTTTTAATTGATGTAGTTTGTCTATAAATGTGAAAATATTTTTGGGTTCTCCCTGAGGTCTGATAACAATAGTGTTTGTTTTGTAATTTTAGATAAATGTAGTCCTTTTTTTGGAGATATAATAGATTTCACACTATGTAATGATTACATTTCAAGAATTTTTTATGTACCATTTTTAGTTTTAACATCATGTATTAGTTTCCATAAATATTTCATGATCCGGTGAAATGTGTGATTGTTTCACATGTTGTCAATATGGTTCATATGGTTCATATTACCTAAAAATGATTCACAATATTAAATAGGTAAAATTATTATATTTAATCAATGGTGACATGTTTTTTGCTGAGATATAGTCATCATGAAATAAAAGAGAATAATGGAATATATTTTAAATAAATCCCACCCTCAGTTCTTTTTTAGAGAAATCCAAGATGATATATTTTCTTTATTTTCATAGACCCTTCTCTCATGACTCAGGATATATACCAAAAAAATTTGGATACCTTTTCATTATCTAGATCATGGGATTCTGTGTTCTATTGCCACTATGACGGTGGTACATTTCTATAGGTGAGTAGTAATTTTACTTAATTATCCATTTTTATCCATGTATCTCTATTGTGTTGAATTATGGGATCCATTTATCAGTGATGATATTATTCTTAATCACTTCTAGGTTTATTAGTTTTATTTTTTGTCGTCTAATCAAATGTTATGTGTCGTGTGGAATGTGCATGTTTTGTGAGTATTTTCATGATATATCATCTCCACCAACATCTATATCATGGTATATGAATATATGACTTTTGATTTAATATAAAGGCTTCCATTAGTGGTTATTTTTTCATTTATTGATAGTTTATTCAATTATTAGATTGTGATACCTGAGTTTGAGGTAGGTAATTCCATATAGAGACTATGTTAGATGAACTACATTTCAATTGATTTGATAGTTTTTTTTGACAAATATAACAGAATGAATGATTTATTTATTTCCATGTATAGAAATAATTTTCTAATAAATGATGTTTTCCCCAAAGTATGGTAAAATAAATTTTATATTGAATGAATTTTGAAATGGTTTTCTGAAATGGTTTTCAGATCACGGTTTTAATGAAACGTTTTTTCATGATAGAGAAATGTGAAGCCTTTGGTGACTCAGGTTGATGGGGTATTAATAGGCCTCAACCACTTATCAATGGGTTCACTCATGAAGTGATATTATTCTCCCTAGGCTTATTTATCTTTGTATTTAATATACCTAATATGGATTTCCTTAATGGAATATACCTCTACTCTAATGATTCACTACATATATCTAGATACTTGAAGTTTTATTTATTATATGTTTATGGAATAGGGTCCATGATATCATGACATGTACTGATCCTTGGTGTGATGTTTTTTTGGGATTTTGGATTGTTCTTTTTATAATATTCTATCGTGGGTTTTATATTATTTTTAATAAAAGATTTCCATTGATTTGAATTAAGTTATTAAATATAATGATTCAAACAATTTTACTTATAAATTTATGGTAATATTGAAAACCGGAAATTAAAATTTTTACCCTAATTTTTTAATAATTGTTTTTAACTATTATTTATGCCCTATTATTCAGTAATGTAATTAATTTTCAAAATTATTATACATAGACTTATTATAGAACACCTGGGTTAGATCCTATTGATCCTGCAAAGATCACACCACTCCCAACCCATCAATAGTGCATAAACCATTATGTGTATTTCAATTAATGGAAATGTAAATCCCCAATATGGGGATTTTAAGTTTCATTCAGGTGGTTATATATAACATATAATGAGATTGTGGGTTTTCACACATGCTATCATAAGGTGTATATGTTTTTTGTATTTTTTATATTTCTATTGGACTTGTCTCAGGTATATTATTTTAATAGTTTTGAGTTGTATTGCTTATATTATTTCCATTTTTTACATATATTGTAGTTTCTCCATTGGTATTTTTTCCATAATATATATATATATATATATATATATCTCATTTTTAATTATTTAGGTTGGATGAAAGCATTATCCTCTTTTTTTGATGCATGGGTTTTTGTCACCTGAGCAAAGAGATCGTGATCACCCTTTTTGTATTTGGAAATTTTATTCAGGCAACAGTTTGAGGGTCCATCCTGGACTAGTTTTTCAGAAATAAGATAATATTTTTATAAATAATAAAATAATTCAATTATATTGTGAAATAAAAATATTTACGGAAAATAAATTTGAAATCACAGAATTAATGAGTTTTTATATTTAAAAAGAATGAGAACACATGGAATTTCATTTCCTAAAAAACAATCATATCATAATTAAATGATATAAAACCATTTATTAAACATTATCTCATTTACGTAAACAATAAAATAAAAATGCATCAACTAAAACTCTAATAATTAATAAAAATAAATTAGGCTTCTTGGAAGACTTTATTTACCACTCATTTATCATATATTCCCCTATAGTGGAATAAATAATAATTAGTTCAATAGAGTATTGTTATTATTTTGAATAAATCATAACCCAATGAAGTCATGAGATATGTATTGGACCCATCCATCATCATATATAATAGTTATGTACAATAACATGAATAAAACTGCTTTTACAATTCATTTTATCATCATATGAGTCAGACTCCTAAAAAAAAATTTTTATCCCAAAAATTAAAGCACTTATTTAAAGTAAAATATATATTATTATAGAGATGGGTTAAGGAATTATTATTAATTTGATTTTTTAAGAATATACTATTTTCATATTGATCATTTTCTGTATGATACAAAAAATACAAAGAGGAAATTATTGAACAGAGAAAAAAACATAGAAAAATTTAAATGTAATTAAATAAATTAAAACCCAATTAAATTTTTGATAAGTTTTATCATAAAAATAAATAATATATAAAACAATATTTGTGTATATTAAATTTAAAAACATGAAAAAATGTAATGGAATCCTTATTGGTGTATGAAAAATATATTGTTAGGTAATGTTATTATGTGGAGATAATATAAAATGATTCCAACTAATAGAAATGAAATTAATTTAACAAAAAAAACATTACCTTGAGAACTGGATCACCACTAGCACCATATTTACTAATGAAAAATAATATATATTAATGTTTTACATTCTTAATAAACTTTTCAATGTCTATTTTTTATTATTATTTATTTTATTTTATTTATTATCTTATTTCATTTATTTAACATATTGGTTGTGTTTATGTAAGTTATTTTGTTATTTTATGATATGTAAAATCCAAATAACAAAACATTTTAATGTTAACATCAATAAATAATTTTACATTAGTTTGCTAATATATATAATTTTCTTGTTTCTAACATATAATATTTCATTCTCCTACATCAATAATGATTTCCTAAGAATATTAGTGTATTATTTCGTTCCAAACATATGCAATCAATGGATGTTTTTCAAAATTATTAATAGACATTTGAATATTTTGAGATTGTGGGATATTGTGAGAACCCCCAGACTTTTGGGGCATTATTTCTGTCTACAAGAAACTCATAAAAATTCATGATTTATTTTTTAATCCTTCTGAAATCCTGTTTCAATATTGGTTTACATAGTCCTAATAATCTAATTGAAACAATTTAGTAATGGAAACATCTCAATGTATTAGTGGTTCTTTGTCACTATCAAAAAAATTATGATGACATTGGTTAAATATATAGCTTGGAACATTGTGATTTATCTCAATCCAGGGATGTAGTAGCTATAGTGGTGTTTGGATTAGGCCTTTAAGAGGGATTCATATGTATAACTATGATGGGATCATATCCCATGTAGTCTAGTGCCACAAAACTACGCACTCAATACCATTTAATTTTATATGACAAGTACCAATCCATGTTATTTAACATTATGTAGTATGTTTTACTAGGCTAAATGTTTTTTAATGGGTTGGAATAGGGATAATGCATGAGAGACCATACTTAGGCAATCTAGGATATTGGTTACCAGAAAGGGGATGTAATGGTTGGGGATTACACCTAATATGTGGTCTATAATGTCATTGTCATGGATTTACGTGATTATATATCATTAAAACTATGGGTTTGGGATTATTCTATAGATATATATCATGTTTTCTTATCTGTGATTGGGACAAAAATATGAGATGGAGTATGGTTGGGACAAGTGTTTTCAATGAGATATTACTCTATTAGGAATGTATAATTTAATAATATCATATTGTAAAATTTGAATGAAATTTAATTTAAAATAATTTGATTCATAGAAGGTACAAAAAAGTTATAGATTAGTGTTTATTCATTATTTAATCCTTGGTAACTTATCCTTTCTATATGAAACTATAACGATTGACAAACAATTAATTTTTATACTTATTTGGAGGCCGAGAATATATATATATATATAGTATGGTGTGTTTGAACCAAAAATATGTATACAATGTATTCTACGCATTATGAATCAATGAATATATACTTGATATGTCAAAGTTTAATTCTTTATATGAGGACTAATCCATGAGTTTTTACATTGATCAACATGAATGTATTCTCAATAATTTAAAATCTTGTTGATTGAGTATAAATGTGATTACATTGATTAATCCCAAATATTTTTATAGATTAGTAAGATTAATGTCAAAAGGAAACTTAGTAATTATCAATGTGAGTTGAAAGTGGTTGAAGAACATTTTCATTTAATTAAGGATCATATTTAGAGATTGAGTGGTGATTATGGATGGGCTTCCCATGTGAGATTATTATTTCGTAAAAGCGGAAACCTTTTGAGACTCATGTAAGCTTTTTTACAAGCTACCTTTATTTTCATATGCATTATAAATGGTCAAATAAGGGATGTATTTGGTATTATTCATAGTATTCCTTTATATATCTGACCCAATAGGTGAATTAGGTTGAATTTGTGTTGTATATATTTCACCTTGAGGTTACCCATATGGTTAAATCTATATTTTTAATAAATTATTGTATATTCAATGAATGGATAGGGATAACACTAGGTTGGAGGCTCAAATATGGAATCCAGGATGAGTATATTGACATTTTGAGCATAGAGATACTAATATTACTATATCATCTCAATATAAACGTGATAACTAAAAAGATGATAAGAACAAAATTTTACAATGGAACAAAGAGGATTGAATTAAATCAATTTAAATATGATAACCTTGATTATTATATCTAATTGATGTTGTGATTGAATATAGAATAATATATAATCATAAGGTTAAGTTGATAACTATAAGATATTTTTTCACAGAACATAATGATAGAATTGCACGCTGTATAATGAATTAAGTTTAATATTTTTGCTTATGAACAAGTGTTTCACATATGATCCTAACCTAGTATGTAACTTGAGATATGGTAGAGAGAGCCTGGAGAATATACACTTTTGTATTAACTTAGAAGGTTAAAAAATGAATGTTTTATGTATGATGGCATCTTTGGTTTTCAATATGTGTATCCTGAATTTTGATAAATTTTTTTTGGATGGGATTAATGGTTTGTGACATGGGAGAATTATTGCCTATGTGGGATACAAGGGTGAATTGATATATCCATATTGGGGTCTATTAATGATTCTTATCCCATGGATGGGATAGTATATATTAAATTCTCACAAGTTTAGACTCATTGATGAAATGTTCCCCAATGTTGAGGGTTCCCAAATCTATGGTCACCAATGTGATGGTTCTCCAAAGTATATCAACATAGTGTAAGGGCATTGGGAAAAGGGTCACCCATGTATAGGGTGATTTATAGAGCTGTTTTATCTATTTAATGATCTCCAATGTATATATCCCCTGTATAAGTATCTTGGATGAATGATCTCTCATGTAGGGGGCATGGACGAAGGGTCAACCAAGTTGAGGGTGCATGAATGGATGCTCACCCCAGTGACATTTCATCCTTGTATCAATAAATATTATAAGAGACATAAGGGGAGGGTCACTAATTTCGATGGAGCCTAAGGAAATGATATACCTATTGATGGTTAGTATATATATCTCATTGTAGTACACATTTTGTTAGTGAAGGGTTTCCCATATAGGAGTTAATAGAGGGAATTCTCTAGAGTATGGTCTATCCATGGTTATTAACCCAATTAATGGGGAATCAGAACCATAATATTTTACTTCTTTCCTTGGTTGTTATCCTAAGTAAAAGAGAACTATTTTTGATGATGTATTGTGGGTGAAAATGGTTGTTCTCCGAATTAATGTAAAAAATATCAAATGATTTTGTATTGAAAGTAGAGCTCTCAACATTTTTTCTCTTAGAGTTCATACATATGTTATAAAATTAAAGGAAAGTGGTGGGGATCTATTTATATGAAAACATTATATGATAGGAAGTCTATATGAGAGAGAATGATATGAATTGATGAATGGCAAATAAGACGGGTGAGCGACATGCGAGGGTGTTCATATATTGTCATAAAAAATTCTACTATATCAAGGACTATAAATTTTATCCTATAAGTAAAATTTGGATATATGATAAGTTTAACATATTTTATTAAATTTATATCTACACGTGGATTTTTTAGATATATTGTTGAAATATATTCTATATTTAATAAAATTTCCCACAAAACCCTTCAAAATTTGTATTAATGGGTTCAACATGTTTTTTGTCAATAATTGTGAAAATATACAACATACAAGAAAGGTTAAAGAATAGACCTTAATTTTATTAGGAATGAAAATACAAGAAGGAACTAAGGGTCCTACAAGCATACATGCCCTTGATCTAATTAGAACCGAATAGAAAAACTCAAAAGTCAATGTCACCTATATAGGAAACGTCATAGACACAAATATATTATATAATACCTTGCGTATGTTTCACCAAATACATCATGAAACTGAGAATATTTTTGTGTAGAATATATATCCCTCATTGTTTGATTTATATGACTATAGAGATCCAGTTATCATTTATTTCAAGAATGGAAATATGTTAATACCCAAACTCAACTTGTAATTTATGAACAACTTTGAAAAGAAAATTATAAAATGCTAATTTATGAGAAATTATTTAAAGATAATTATAAATTTTTATATTTTTAGTAATTATCAATAGATAATTATAAAATAATAACTTTTGATAAAATATAAAAAGAAAATTCTGAAATGACAATTTTTTTTGAAATTATATAATGATATTAATAAATGTAAAATTTATCTAAAATATTCAGAAGTAAATTTAATAAGTAAATTTTTAAAAATTTATAAATAGAAAATTAGTAAATTATATATTATGATAAATATCAAAATATAATTATAAAAAAATAAATAATGAAAAATTAGGAAAATACATTTTTTGAAAAATTGGAAAATTTTATTATAATATGACTATTTATGATATATTATGAAAAAATTATTATTCAATGATAATTTTTGAGAAATTATCAAAAGATAACTATAAAAGGGTAATTTTTGATATATTAAAAATAGATAACTATAAAAGGATAATTTATGATAGATTATCAAAATACCGTAATAAAAGGATTATTGATAAGAAATTACCATGAAATAATTATAGAATGATAGTTTATTATATATTATAAAAAAATTATTTAAATGATTATTTATGAGAAATTACCAATATATAATTATAAAAGGATAATTGGGGATAATTTATCAATGATAATTATAAAAGAATTATTTTCAAAAATTAAAAAGAGATAATTATAAAATTTTATACAATATGAAATTATAAAAATCTAATTATTATAATTAAAGATAATTCTGAGACATGATTGAATGGACTATAATGATAATCTAGAAATTATTCTGGAGGTAGAAATTATCCTCAAATGTGATATTTAGTTTTTTTAAATAAAATATGTTGTTTTAGATCAAAGATACCTTGACGAAATTCTATAATTAATGAATCAAAATATACAATTATATAGTTGTGAGGAGGTCTTTTGGACTATTGGGGTTTCCAATCTGGCTTGTAAAATACACAGGGAGGTTTACCCATTCCTCTAAAATTTATTACTTATGATTTTGGAGGATGATTTCATTATTGTGATCCTAATAAACTTGTTTTCATTGTATTATTATAAGATTATCATATTTGATATACAAACAAGATATGTTGTTACTTTCTGGTTTTCATATTGCTTGTGACACCATACACTGATGCACCTTTAGGATTGTGTAGATAACTATACTCCAAGATGGAATTTGATTAAAAAGTAACATTTTATGTTGATTCTGTATTTTCTCATAAAGTCAGCCTAGATATTTGGACTAGATATGATACCAATATATCTATGAGATATCTATTGTATATGTTTTTATTTTGTTTATTATGTTTTGAATATATGATATAGGTGTACCCACCTTGAGTATGTAACCCTAGAGGGGGAGCATGACCATATTATTCATTTGAAATTATGATGGTATTGATATAGATAAATATTAATGATGGCCATGTGTGGCATGATTTGCGGGTATGATAATACTTAGGGATTAGAATTGTATGTTATGACCTTTTTGCATGATAATCATGAGTTCTATACATGGAGGCATGTTCTCTATACGGGTATTGAGAAACATGAATCTGTCATTGACATGGTGACTATAGGTGACAGCCTATCATTACGTTGTCCACGATCAAGTTTTATTTGAGTGACCCCTTTGTTGCAGTAGAGATGTTTGATGATGAATTTTAGGGTATCAACATGTTTTTTGTGACCATTTGAGATCACAAATGAGTTGGGATAATTCCATATCATTTAGTCCTTCTTCAATATTATTTATGTATGAATTATTTGTTCCATGTTTCTCAGATTTGTAAGTACATTCCCAATCCAACATTGTTATATTTTTGTGGAAGAAGAGTTGGAATCACGGAAAATTCCAAAAAAATGTGGGAACTGAATTTTGATTCATGATCTTAGTGGGTTGAGTTGTTTGATAATGACTATAGAAAATACTTCTTCAGAATGATATGTCAAAAATGGTGGTGATTTGTGACATCCTCAAATTTATAACGATATGCAAAATGATATTTTTAAATATTTTATGTGTTTTTATGTGGACAATAAAAATTTTCATTTATAACAACTAAATAATTATTGGTATGCTATACGAATGCATGAAATCCTTGGTAGCATCTTGGAATATTCTACTGGATATTTTAGGAGTTAGGCACTATGTTACAATGAGAATTAGTACCCCGTGGAGACTGGTCATAGATGAAATAAAAATAATAAAAATATTATATTATGCACACATACTAATTATCCAAAATAATTGAATATCTATGAAAAATTGTATTGAATGATAAATATGAAACCATCATTGGGTATGGGATGATAAGTTTACCCTATCCATGATATAATATTCATGTGTATTAGTTATTTCATCCTATTACTTTTGAGGTAAATTCATTTATGTTTTTTTTATCATATTCATTTTCTAAAAATAAATGTATACCACCCAATGATTTTACCATATGTGATTCCAAGATCGAATTTTAGTCTAGGATATGTGGTTTACCCTATGAGGTATATAACATTTATGTTCATCTATAGTTTGGTCAAATCACACATGATGATAAGTTATTTAATATTAATATATATTATAAATTAAATAATTAAATTAAATTGTTTTTGGGTTTCTCCTTCCAAATGAATTCCAAATTCAATCCTACATGGTTGATTCCTAGTGGATCCCAAACCTCCATAAATGTGCGTTTATGACATTTTAAAATTACCAATTCTTTAATGAGGTATAATTTAGGACTAAATCATCAATATTATATTGAAATTGGGTTTATTGATATGTGGGTTTTGATTTTGGCTAGTTCGGAGTTTAAATATATGAATAATCTAGGATTTTTATAGTGGTTGATTTGGTTTACTCTAGATGACCCTAGATAACATCAGAGCATAATAATTGGAATTATGATGATCCATTTTAGATTTATGGCACATTTTTGGTCTTCCTATATAGCATCATGTGCATCTTATGCATGAAATACTCTTTAATTATAATTTTTATTAATATATTTTATTATTTTAATTTTAAATTTATTTATTAAATATAAAATTATTGGAAAAAATATTGATTTCAATAATATATGATAGACATTGAATTATTGAGGGATAATTCAAATGAATTAGAAAATCATAATTTTTTAAAATTATAACATGTTATTGTGTAAATTTTCTATAATGGTAATTGTGGGAAATTATCAAACGGTTATCACACATTTAAAAAAAATCATATTTTTCAAGAATTATCAAATCATAGTTTTTTCAAATTTACATAGGATAACTACATGAGATAATATTTAACAATATACATTTATAAATTAGAAATTTAGAAAAAATATCATTAGATAATTCTCAATAGATAATTTATGTGAAATTAAAAATTATAATTTTAATGAATTACCAAAAGATAATTTATTGGTGAGAAATTATATAAAAAACAACAAAAGGTAATTTTAAGGATATTTAAAAATACTAATAAAAAATATTAATTATTAAATGATTTTTATAAATGGATAATTTATGGGATATTATAAATATGTATTTATAATAGAACAATTTCTGAAAAATAATCAAAATAATATTATAAAAGGATAACATTTGAGAGATTATCCAATGTTAATTATAAAAAATATAGTTTGTGAGAAATTATCCAAAGAATTCAATTATAAGTGATTATATTTTTAAAAAAAAATTAAAACATAATAATATTTGAATAATTTATAGGATGTTATCAAAGGATAATTAGAAAATGACAATTTATGAGAAAATATTTTAAATAATTATAAAAAGGATATTTAATGAGCAATTATAAATATATTGTTATAAAAAGTTGATTTATGATAATACATAAAAAGGAAATTTTAATAGAATAATTTATGAGAAATTATGAAAAGATAATTATAAAAAAATAATTTCTGTAAAATTATTGAACAATTAATTTAAAAGGAAATTTTATCATAAATTATAAAAATATAATTATAAGATGATAATTTATGAGAAATTATCAAAAGATAATTATAAATATATAATTTATGAGAAATATAATATTATAATTATAAAAGTATAATTTATGATATATTATCAATAGATAATTATAATATGATATTTTATTGGAAATTATCCAAAAAAATAAAATTTTAATTGATGGTAAATTATAGAATTTGATATTTTTTCCATTCCTAAAGAGAATAATTTATTATTTTTCTGGGAAACCATTATGATCCTCAAGAATTCAACAATCGATAGTTATGATAATAATGTTGGGAAGAGGTCTTCTTCAATGTTGAGGTTTCCACTCTAGAATCAAAACCACATAGAGTGGTTGATCCTTACCATTGAAGCCGATGAATTTTGAGGTATGTATTTCCTTCCCTTAATGAGATATCATTTTTAAAATTTTAAAGGTTTTATTATTGTAATTTAATATTATATAATCATACAAGACATGATATTTCTTATTGGTTGGGAAAAACCCTTGAAATTGTATGACCGTGACCCATGAAATTTTTCATATATCTAGATTCCATGTTTTTATTTGATTCACATGAAATATTTATGATGATGATATATATTAACAGGATGAATTCCTTGATTATAATCCATGATATTATTTCAATTTTTCCTTTATATATCTCTACTATATGATGTGTTGATGATACTAGAACATGGTACCTATTAGACAAGTGGACCGATCATAACATTTTAACCCATGTGAGGGAGAATATTAAAAATCTGTATGTGACTTGATGATGAGATCGAGATGGAAAATCATAATAATTATGGGCTTTGGGATGATGTGGGGTAAAGACTTTGATCAGTGATCATACCCATACATGATGACATTATGGAATGACTATCATAATTGATCACACCGATATGGAAATAGTGGGCCAAGATTTTCCATGTTCCTTAACAAATAGATAGTTTTGGGGCATGATTCCTATTTTGGATTGACTTTGAGGCATAGGTAAAGTGTTGATATCAAGAATATGTATACTAGATCTATATTGTATACATTTCAATGAAATTTCTGATGTATTCAGTCTTGGAGACAAAGCCAATGTGACCATTGTTTTGTAGCAGATTAGTCAATGCATTTCCACTCATTTTTGGATTGTGTGTTAACATTATTATTACAATTTTTTTTAATTATGTAATAAACTATTATACATGAGTACATTATCTGGAGGATTTATTTGTGGTGTCATAATTGGACCTGTACTCATTCCCTACTCATGTATTTATATGTGCTTGTAAATATTATTTGGGATTTGGGGAATGGAAAGGGCATTGTGATAAATGACTAATTGGTGTATTATAGAACTATTAGTTGATTGTTAAGGAATATAAATGACCTTTTGTTTTTTCCCTTTATTTATCTTTTTTTTACAAATTTTTTTCTTAAGACATTAAGTGTTATTTTATTTATATGACATGAATTTAATCTTTTCCTGTCCACATGTTTAATATAAATACATAAATTATTTTTTAATATGTTTTATTGATCTTATTACAAGATATTGTGTGTATATTATCTATAATGACGGGCATAGAACCTTGTATCTTGTCGTTATCATCTTGCATTGGGGAGGAGAGCCTGAGGTCATGTGAATATTCAACTCAGACCTAGTGGTTTGTGTAGATATGTTTCAAAAATTACTCTAATAATATATAAATATAATTGATTTATGTATTTCTGATTGAATATGAAAGGGTTTTATGACATGAAATCATAATTAATATATGGTAGATATATATAAAATCTATTAATTTCTCCTTGAACTACCACATTTGTATTGAGTCCGAATCATTTTTATAAGTCTATATTAGAAATTAAGAGGAGTTATGAACATCAAATGTGATATTTAGAGAGTTATTTGTTTGTATAATATAGATATAAAGTGAATCATCAAAATTATATTACAATGATGAGAATGACACTCTTTTTATAGTGTAAATTTACAAGAATTATTGAAATCATTTAATCATTAATGGTAAATATTGTAATTTTTAAAGGTAAAGTGATTTATAAATATAATAAATATGATATTATTTACCAATACCCATCCCTATTGACAAATAAATACATTTAATAGTTTTATCAATTTAAAAAATTAACATTAAATACCAGTTAATGTTATTTTCAACATTGTTATATTTTTTTCAGTTATAATATCTAGATAAATAAAGAACAGATATTTAAAAATTATAATAATATATTACCTATAATTTATAACATATTAATATATTAAAAACCATCATTAAACTTATTGTAAGTATTTTTGATATTTTTAATTTGATTTACATTTATGTTCCATTTTTGGGTTGAAGTAGCACACTGAAACTGTGATTTGTTTCGTATAAACAAAATATAATTTATTATTCATAAATATAAAAATTTAAAAACAATAATAGATTTAATTTTTCTCAATTATATCATAATTAAAAAATTTATATATTTTTCTTGTTTTCATTCCTTACCCAATTTCTGGTTTTTCATCTATAAATTTTTTTTATTTATAAATTTTAAATTTAAGAAATTCAAAAAAATAATTATTCATTATATTTTTCAAATAATTTTTCCATACATAATAAGCTTCCAAATTAATATCACAAAGACAACAAATTTGACTATACAGATGCCTCGTATTCATTGGGTTATCATGATAATTTTTTTTTCATTTTTTTGTAAAATTTAATATTAAATTTCTATTATTCCAAAATTTCTATTTTATATTATGATTCTATAATCATGTGGGAGATTTTTGATATTGAAAAAAATTTATTTCATATTTATATCATTATTTTTTCATTAATATATGACAATCATAAAAACAGTTGTTTTTGAATTTTCACCAAAAACAAATTTACTCAATATAAAACAAAAAACATGTCCTGATATAATTTGAACAAGATTAATATAAAAAAATAATTCTATTATAACAATTATATATTTTAATTTATTGAAATATAGCATTTAAAAAATAATATACGTGGAAAAATTATTTTGGATTGTAACAATTTATTTGTTAAAAAACATATATTCCATTCAAACATTTATAAAAATATTTATATTAGAGTAATAGTAAAATAAATTTTGACTAATAATAATACAAAAAAATGATTTATTATTAAAAATTAATTGGTTTCAACATTCTCCCCCCTTTTAAATAATTACATAACATTTTTCATTATGATGATATGATGGAGCAGATTAATTTACCTCATATATTTTTCAAGGTACCATGTGGGTTCATTAATCATATGATGGTTCTATAGAAATTTATACCAAAAGATACATTTTTTCAGAACACCTATATTATTAATCTTCATTGGGTTTTCTTCTTTAGAAAAAATCTCTTCATGAAATACTATAAATGATCTCCATATATTAGAATCATTAGGTACATATTACCAAAATAAACACACACTAAAAAAATTATATACCCAATATAAACTCATATGAAAATATAATCATTAATACTCTAATACAACATTATATAAGATTTCGTATGGACCTGAAAACCATGCGATTAGTTTCCTATTCATACCAAAATTCATTACCCCTTTATATTGACCAATTTTTTGAGACATATTATGTCATTACTCAAATTATATTCATATCCTTTAATTATATATGTAACACTTTTTGCTAATTTAGACTACCTTCGAATGAAATAAAAGGAATTTTTCCTTTTTAAGCATCTCTTTTAAATCATCATGTCCTAAAAACATCATTTTCTAATATCCAACATAGGAAGATGGTTTTTGGTTATGTATTTTATATAATTATTTTAATGTTGACATCAATACAAATGAATGAAAACTATTAATATTTAATAATTTGACCATATAAATATTTTATAACAACATTCATTATAATCTAATTTACATGATCGAATTATACACTCCAAAGAATGACTTATTCAACTTTTTCTATGCTTATATTTTTGTAGAAACTCTACATATAATATTAATTCTTAAAAACTAGAATTTTATATTGAAATCTTAATTTTTTTTCATCCTTGAATCCTGATCAAATACATTATAAGAATTTACTACATATAATACAACAATATCTTTATTATAGAGTTGATAATGATTGTCTAATGATATAAAAAATGAATCAGTATAAAATGAGTAAATTTTTCCAATTAAAATTTTAAAACCCATATATTATTATTACATTGATATATATTTTGTAATAATCTGATCAAATCCATGTATATCAATTGAAATTATAATTACAAAATTAATAACACATGATGCCTTGATTTTTTTATCATTATTTAAAATAAAACTATTAATAAAACAATAATTTTTTGTAATATTATTAATTTCATTCATCAGTCATTCTAAATAATATTCTTAATGATCTATATACGTATTAAGTATTAAATGATGAAAAGAAGATATTGATATTTGATCACCAATCATTAATTTTTCTAATTGAGATTCATATATTGGACATTAATTATTTCCAAATATTATAACACCTTCTTGAATAACATTAAACTCAATAAAATTTTATATCATTATCATTTATTTTTTACTTATTATTAATGATCTTTTGAGCATGTATTATTATCACCAATATAGATTATCGTAATAATACATGAGAATAAATAATTTTTCTACTAGATGTCTAAATTCTAATCCAATAGTCATTAAATAATTACGAAATAGGTAATTATTTTAACATGATTAATGAATAATTATTAATTAATATCAACCCATATTTTTACATGTATCTTTCTTGTTTATAATGTTGAATTTTGAAGTCAAAATATTTTATCAATTCCGTCCACCTACTTTGTATCATGGTCATTTATTTTATGAAATGTATCCATTTAATATTTATGATATATATATGTATCTCTTAAACACCATATAAATGATGCCTAAATTTTTTTAATGAAAATATTAATACAATAATATCATTGTCATGAATGAGTTTATTAATTAAATAGTGCATTAATTACTATTATTCATCTACAATTACTTGGTTATTTTTCATCGAAGCATAACCATTAATCATTGAGGAGGAAATCCTATAAATAAATATTTCACCACTTCATGATAGTGAGTACAATACTAGAGCATTAAAAAATATTTTATTAATTCACATAAACATTATTCAGGTTCATCCTTGATAATGAATTTAAATTTTTTTATGTTAACATGTTTAATGGGATATCTAAAAAAATCAATATATTATTATTAATAATAATTTAAACAATGAAAAATATATTTTTATGTTATATAAATTATTCATGGTATTTTTTTTTCATAGCTGTATATTTAGACTACTCCATGGTTGGGAAATCCTATGTTATAATATGTTTGAGGAATGATTTATCATTTAAAAAAATTTGTTAAAAAATTTAGATATAAATTAATTTATACATAGGTTCCAAATAGATGTTATAATGGTTTTCTCATATTCCTCATATATTTTTGAATATAAAATTAAATAACTAATAAATTGCACCATAAAAGTATTAAAAAATTTCTCTTAAAATAATATAGGTCAAATCAATAAGTATCACTTATAAAATCACATTCCAATAGAGTATAACAATGAACGTAGATTTTTCTATCATCTTTTTATACATTATCATATGATTAGATTTTCGTATAATATTCAACATATGATATCTAAGTTTGGGATTAATATTCAAATCTTACATTGATCCAAGGAGGTGATCAAAAAAATCATCAATGTGAGAAAAATGATACATCATAATTATGTATATATTTTCGACTTCATTAAAATTCACGAAATCCTCTATGGATCTATCATTTACCATAAAAAATAACTTGAGAACCATAATGTTATATAAATTTATGTATAAGAGAATTATCTAGAAACACATGTAATTTTTTTTCAATTATTATTGAACTACTATAAAAATTTGATAATGGTGGTTTATAATTATATTTTGATGATGATGTAAGTAAATATTGAATTAGAAATCATGTTAAATAATATAACTGAAAAAATTCATCAAGAAACACACACAAATATTCTTCTACTATGGGAGCCTCTTCATGTTTTATAATTTACATTGTTTAAATGGGATGATAAATGTTTCATTCACCACCATATTTTTAAATTTGTTAGCTTTAAGATATGTTACCATATAAATAAAAACATTTATAGTTATGAATGGAATACCACTATAAAAATAAAATATAATTTCCTTTACTCTACTAAATTATATAATTAAAAAATGATACTTAGAAATCAATGTTTCTTCAATATTTCTACGATGAGTTTTTAATAAATGATTCGTCTTTATTTCATTATATGGTATTTATATACTATTATTAAATTATATTAAAATAAATCAATTATATTCGTATTTTATCAGCAAATTCATTACCATAATTAGAATATATAGATATGATATATTTCAATAATTAATTTGATGTATTAGTATGTTTATAGGAAATAGTAAAATAAGTTTCCTCAATGATTTTTATAAAATAATGATGATTCACACCTTTATTATATATCTTTAGAACATATTCTCATTTTTTTCCCATTACAATTAAAATATTAGACTATTGAGTAATAATTTTTGGTACAAACATTTATAATTTAATTTTAATTTGGTGGAATATATCATAATTTACATTATTATAAAAAACAATTCTAATATTATTAAATATTCCATTTTTTTACAATATTTATTCTATAATAAAATTATTATTATACATTTGATTGTTAAATTTAGTTTTTATTGAATCACATATTGACTTATTCTTGTCATTGTCTGTTTTGAGGTACACCAATAGAAATAAACATCATCACATCAATTTCAACACTATGAACACATTCACAAAATATACAAAATTTATGAGTAAATAAAGAAATTCATAAAAATTGTACAAGACTTGATTGAAATGAATCAATATTATTTTTATGTTTTACAAAAAAATATTCATAAAGTTATAATCAGGTTAGAATTGGCGTCATAATCTGTAATTGTGACTACATCGGTTTTCAATATCTCATAAATTATTCTTTTTAATTTTAGGTTAAATAACAATAGGAAAATATATTTCAAAGAAAATATCTATAAATATATGACATGACCCATCTCCTAGGGCTCATGCCTTGACTACACCAAACCCGCCTTCCACTGGGCAGGGGTTAGTGACAAGAATTGGAATGGAATTTCCCTTAAAAGGGAAGTAATTGCCTCAAAAACTGTATACACAGATACATGGAACAATGCATACAAGTAATGGACAATGGAAGAATAAGGGTAAAAACACAATCAAAGCCACCATACTGTGTAAAAGTAAGTAGTAGTAGTAAAGGATCCAGGATAGAAGCCATGCTGAAATAGAATGACTGAGAAAAGGAAAACCAGATGGGTAGGTACAAATCATCCTCGAAGCTCACCACGTTAACTAGTCCCCTAAATACACCGTCTAGTCCTAGATCCCAAACGTTAGTCAAATCCACCTTTCGTCTATATAAGACAGAACATGGGGCTGGTGTAGTATATGCAGTAGTGAGTATAACAATTCCTATTATAGGCCCCGAGACCCACGATGGACACCCACAAATATGCAAAGGAAAAAATCAGAAAACATGATCTCAATCACAAAGCTCAATGAAAAAGATAGATCAAACCAGGAATATTATAGGGTAGAAACAATAGCATAATCATTCTCATCGTCCAAAATCTCAACTGCAGGAGAACTCCTCCTCTACCTAGTAAAGTGGGCCTACCTAGTCACATATAGGTGCTTCCCAATAACCTTGAACAACTTAGGTACTCCTCCCCATTGGGTACTGTTGGTTTGTTGGGTCACATAGAGGTGCTCCCCACTATGGCATATTGAGGTACATCTTTTGTACCATGGAATTGTTGGTCACACAGAGCCACTCCCCCACAGTGGGATTGCATTGTCACATAGAGGTTCTTCACACTGAGTTGTTGTGATGACCCACTAATTCTCATTGGCTTGAGAGTACAACGAGACACAACTACGCCTTAAGAGACATCCCCAAGATACCAATGGCTATAAATAAATGCCGAATGGTTTCAAATACAAGTTGGGAACAATTTACCTTTTAAGAAATCAACCCGTCCATTAAAAATTAACTATATGATGCCTGAAAAAATTAAGGACCAAAAAAACATCATTTATATTAAACCACATCAGAGTACACAACAACGTAAGATTACACCAAACATAAAAGTACACAATAGAAAGAGAACAACACATGAATCCCAAGAGACACCCCGACTCAGTGGTCCATAAGCTCCAAGCTCCATAGCATCTCCCAAACATCACCACAAGCCACTAGTAATGAGATGCCTTGACTTTACCTATGTCTCGGAATACAACATCTTAAAAAGCACCAATGTGAAAAATCAAGGGTGAATATAAAAGCTCAGTTGGTGTTCCCCCAATAACTTCCATACTCACGCCACTAGGATAGAATAGTTCACAAGAATTATATAAAAACTCTATATAAAGCATTTTCTCAAAATTAGTTTATAACAAAATATAAATAAGATTCCAAAGCATTTGTAACCAAAAGAATCCAAGGGAAATTGAAACCAATTTTCCAACATGTCATTTTTTCTGAAAAATAACAAATCCATCTTTAGAACCATTTCACAAACACCCCATTTTAGCAAACCTAACCATTTCACAAACCTGTGAAATCGACCATGCATGATTCATTATGAAAGTTCCATACTCATGAGTGGTTTCTCACATATCTACAATGTCGTCCCAAGGTAATTATTCCGCATGTACCATTACACCTTTGGCACTGAGCACAAGGTCATATTTCAACCAAGCCTTGTAAAATTAGTTACCATGTTCCAGTACACCTTTGGCACCAAGAAGAAGGTCATATTTCAACCAAGCGTCATATGTGAAACCTAAAAACACACCACACATTCACACAAATCATGCCAAAATAAATATTTTAATAAAACACCTTTTATTTAAAACCATTTTCATCAAAACCAAGTGTCTTCAACCAATTCAAAAAAATTCAATAAAATCGTACTTTTAATGAAAATAAAAGAATGAACCAATTTCATCAATCCATTTAAATAGAAAAACATTTTAATAAAACACCCCTTTTATTGATAATCCATCTTTCATCAAACCATTATCCATTCCAACAAATACATAATTTATAATCAATATTTTAAATTCAAGAAGCCAAATCACTTTGCACAACAATTTTCCAAGATTTCACAATTTCATCAAAACCATAAATCATCACCAAAAAAGATTTATTCCATGCATTACACAATCAATTTAAAAGAAAAAAAATCCAATTTTAAACTAATCAAATCAATTCAAACAAGTGGAGGTGAGTGTGAATCCACATACATCAACAAAAAGGAGAAACCAAGAAACTGATGAACAATGCTCAAGACCACCGGGTCAAATCTCCAAGAATCCTCCTAAGATCTCATATCCTAACACATACAAGACCAAATATTGTCATATTTGGCATCCAAACACTTAGATCTACACATAACGGGAATAGATCTATGAAATCGAGAGAAGGGAATTATATCTAAGTAGATCTAAGAGATAATTCAAGAACGAAAGAGAATGATCACATACATCAAGAATCCAGCTTCTATTCGCCAAGAGAAGCCTTCAGATCATCTCTGGAATGATGGGAGAACCCTCCTTAACCATAGGAGAACAAAAATCCCGAGTTAGGGCATTTTATGAGCTTTAATTAGGCAATTAGTGGCAAAACGAGTTAGATCCACAATTTAAGGTTCTAATTATAAGTGACTGCACGGTTAGTCCACACAGTTTGACAAACCGTGCACTAACTATGCATTAGTTACTACCTCAGCCACCCTTCTTTCATGGTTTGGCCACACTATTATAAAAACCAGGCACCGACCGTGTAGAATCCATTGCCTCCTCAGACAGCCATGCACGGTTTGACCGCACGGTTTAGACAAACTATGCGCCTCCTGTGCGACTTCCCCATTGCCTCCAAACCTCATTCCAAGATCTCCCGACTCTCCCATTCAAAATACTTAACATTAAACTCATGAAAATCATCAAGAAAGGGTTACATACCAAAAACCAGGGGTACTAAATTCTCCACACCATTGGCCTTATATTCCCCTTAAAGTTGAAAACCAATTATTGTCTAAATGAGTTCTGGGAACTGCTCTCTCATTTATTTCTCGCATTCCCAAGTCTCTTCCTGAATCTGACCATGTTTCCACAAAACCCTCAATAGATAGATTAATTTCCCACAAAAGACATTATCCTGTCTATCCACAATCTGCACGAGGATTTGTACCAATGAAGCATCTGTCTCTAGGTCAACATGATCACATCTGATCACATGGTAAGGATCGGGTTGAATCTTTTTTAACTAAGATACTTGGAACACATTGTTCACCGAATTTAACCATGGTGGTAATTCCAACTGATATTCCACCTCTCCAACCCATTCTAGTATCTCAAAAGGGCCTATATATTGAGGAGATAATTTTCCCTGCTTCCCAAAATGACGATGTCCAAGTCATGGAGATATCCTCAAGAAGAAATGATCACTCACAACGAATGACAATGGTCTGTGATGGTGATCTGCATTAGATTTCTGGGGACTCTAAGCCTTCTCCATCCACTTTCTAATCAACTAAATACTCTCTGTTGTTTCTTGTACAAGGCTCAGCCCAACTAGTGAAGTTTCCACCCATCATACTCGATAATGACAAGGACGCCCATACAATGCTTCAAACGGAGCCATGTGTATCGAGTCCTGATAAATGATATTATATGAGAACTATACTAAGGATATATGATCCTCCCAGGAGCCACCAAAATCCATTACACAAGCCTGCAATATGTCTTCCAACTTCTGTATCGTCCTTTCAGATTGTCCATCCGTCTGGGGATGATACACTGTACCCATAGTCAACTGAGTCCCAAGGGATTGTTGTAAGGATTTCCACAAATGATTAGTGAACCTTAGATATCCATATGTGTCTATAGACACTGGGACACCATTCCTCTTTACCACTTCTCAGATATCTATTTTTTAAAGATCATCCACCGTTCGGGTTTCATGAATATGGATGAAATGTGCCAACTTTGTTAGACGATACACTATCACCCAAATGGCATCGTGTTTCAGAACCGTCCATGGAAGACCTGTATCAAAATGTATTGTTATCTATTCCCATTTCCACACTGGGATAGGTAAAGTCTGTAACATACCAGCTAGTTTCTGGTGAACTTCTTTAACCTGCTAACAAGTTAAGCACCATGAGACAATCTCGGCCAGCTTCCATTTCATGCTGCTCCACCAAAAATGCACATTCAACTCCTTATACATCTTCTTTGTCCCTCAGTGTACAACCCATCACGATTGGCGGTAATCATGTAGGAGTTTTTCATGAGTAGTTAAATGTACAACAATCTACTATCGAAACTACAAAACTAAACTCCCATCCAGCTTTCATCCATCAATGGTCTCCCCACCATTGAGTTTAGAACTCATTGCAACACAATCCACATCAGATGTTTGTGCCTCCATTACTAACTCCTCCAAATTAGGAACAACCACAACTGGAAAGAAAACCGCTACATCACCTCGTTCTTCACATTCCACATGAATGTTGGCTAGGACCGACATCAACTGCAACTCATCTGAATCTTCTTTCGCCAACTAAGCATACGAATTTCTACTTAATGCATCAGCCACCGAATAGCCCTTACCTGATGTATACATCAATTCAAAGTCGAACATTTGAAGATACTTTATCCATATCCTCTTCCTCAAATTCAAATATCACTGTGAGAAAATGTGTTTCAAGCTTTTTTGATCCATAAACATAGTAAATTTCTAACCAAAGAGATAATGATTCCATGTATTCAAGTCATGGACAACTGTAGATAATTCCAAACCATGTATTGGGTAATTTTTCTCAGGCACCCTCAGCTGCATTGAATCATAAGAAACAACATGGTCTCCTTGCATTAGAACACCTCCCAACCCTGTTCCTAAAGAATCAAAATACACCACATACCCTTGTCCTGATGCAGGAATGATCAATATGTGTGCTGATTTAAGGAAACGTTTCAACTATTGAAAAGATCTCTGGCATTCCTCAGTCCATTGAAATTCACTGTTTTTCTTTGTCAATGATGTCATGGGCGAAGCTAGTCATGAGGAGTCATGCAAAAAGCGTCAGAAATAACCAGCTAGACCAATAAAACTTCTTATTTCAAATACATTCATTGAAGGTTTCCAAGAATGAACGGCTTCTATCTTTTCTGGATCCACTGAAACACCTTTCTCAGAAAAAAAATATTGCATAGAAAATGTATCTCTTGTATCTAAAAATCACACTTTGATAAATTCTCAAACAACTGATGGTCCCTCAAGATTTCCAACATTATCTCCATTTGTGGCTCATTCTCATCCCTTATTCTTGAATAAACCAATATGTCATCCACAAACACCACAACAAGAGATTCCAGATATCACTAATATATCTGATTCGCCAATGCCATAATGACTTCCAATGCATTTGTATGAAAAAAAGGCATGACTACATATTCATTGTGGACATATCTGCTTCTAAAGGCTGTCTTCAGAATATCCTCCTACCAAACTCACAACTGGTGATATCTTGACCGCAATTCAATCTTGTAGAACCACTAAGCTCCCCTGAATTGATCACATAGGTCATCAATGCATGGAAGTGGATATCTATTCTTTATTTTAACTTGGTTATGCTTACAATAATCAACAGACAACCGAAGAGTTCCATCTGCCTTCTTCACAAACAACACTAGTGCTTCCCATGGAGAAGGACATGGTCGAATAAAACCCTTATTTTCCATATCCTCTAACCGCAATTTCAATTCCCGTAACTCTATTGGTGACATCTTATAAGACGGAAGGGAAATAGGACTGGTCCCAGGATGGAGATCGATGGTAAACTCCACTTCCCTTAATGTTGGTAACCCTAAGATGTTCTTTCAGAAGACATCTAGAAATTGATCCACAACAGCTGGAAAACTATTTTCTCTCGATATATTCCATTGATGCCAAAAACCTCTAACTGATAAGACATCATTACAATAGTTGGCGAAAAAAAATCTGTTGTACCATCTTTTCACTCTTCTCCCCTCTAAATAAAAGTCTAATGCCATTATTCCTCATAAAACTCACAATCCGTGTAGAGCAATCGAGGTGGGTCTTAAAAGTAACCATCTAATCCATTCCCAGGATTATGTCATAGTCATCCATCTCAAGAACTATGAAATACCACATGAATTCGATGTCATCCACAAAGAAACAACACACTCAACATAGGAAGGCTGGACACTCTCTTTTACCCAGAGGAGTTAGTAGGTTCAAATGAGAAGACATCATTTCTACGTGTAAATCCAACAGATCAATGATACGAGAAGGAAGAAAAGAATAGGGAGCACCCGTATCCAACAAGGCTTGAATGAACATTGAAATTAAAAGAACTGTACATCGCACATTGGGGGGTCCTAACTGATCATCCACTACAACTTTCTCATCTCCAAGCAGATGCATGCTCTCCATGATCTGTTCTTTATTTTTCTACTGAAAAATCCCTTTCAAAAGAGTGTCACAAACACCCGACATTAGAGAACTATGAAAATAGCGTGGAAGGTGTCCCATCTTGTTACATTTATGACATTCTCGAGGTTGTGCCTTATAATCCCGCTTAATGTGGCTCGTAGAGCCACACTAGAAACATCCGTGATTACTCTTGGGTCTCAGAAGAAGTATTAGAAATCTTGTCGTTCGATTCCGATGTGTTATTCCTTCTTGAGAAAATTTGTCTGATACCCTCTTTTTGTTACTGTTGGAGTTCTCAACTCCTCTAGGGAAGATAGCAATACTACCTTTACATGGATTTTCAGCAGTGACAGATATTGTATACAAGGTGTCCAGTTGCAGTCCCAATTCAATGGTTTTAAAAGCCTTAGTGATTCTTTGGACCAACTATTGGTTCACCTGTGGTTCAAGTGCAACCACATTCTCACTGACCGCTTTTGACTGGTTTATATGATGCCTATCGGGTGCCCTATCCTAAAAAAACAACAAACTCCATTAATCTCACTCTCTAGAGACTAATGGCTTGGAATTTCATATTCTATCACATCTTCTATCACAAAATTGTTTTCAAAACGAACTTTTTTCCATGCTCAAACATTTTTTAATGCATTTTTCATGCCTTTTGAAAATCAACCCACTTCCGAAATACACCAAATATCATTTCAAATTCTTTCATTTGAAAATTATTTATGCATTTTTTAAAAATTCACACTTTTCCCGATATCATAAATCATAATTCACTAAGAGATACTTAATCCTAGTGGGAATTCATTCTTCTAAAATACATGTCATGCTCCTCTCATTGGCTAAACCCATGACTATGAGATTTCCCACATTTTAGAAGTGTATCCAAAACACTTATTTACCCAAAACCCTAGTAACATGAAGTTCATCATAAAAGGGTTAGCTACATCATTTTATGATATACATTTCCTGTTCTGACTATCCTACTCCTATCTATGATGACCACCCAAGGAATAGATATGAAGGAATTTCAACTCCAAGACCAAGAACATCGATGAACACTTGTTAGGAAAGGACCAAAAAAGCTGATACCATTTGTTATGACTCGCCAATTCTCATTGGCATGAGAGTACAACGAGTCATTACTAGGCCTTAAGTGACATCCCCAAGATGCGAAAGGTTGGAAATAAATGCTGATCAGTTTCAAATAAAAACGGGGGATGATTTACCCTTTAAGAAATCAACCCATCCAGTAACCATTCATTATATGATTCATGAACAAATGAAGGACCAAACAACAGCTTAATTTATATTAAACCACATCAGAGTACACAATAGCAGAAGAATACACCAAACATCAAAGTAAACAGTAGAAAAATAACAAAAAAAGTCTCGGAAGAGACACCATGAATCAGTGGTCCACAAGCTCCAAGCTCCACAGCATCTCTCAAACATCACTACTAGCCACTAATAATTGGATTCTTTATCTTTACATGTGTCTTGAAATACAACATCTACAAAAGGTCCAATGTTCCAAGTAGGGATGAGTATAAAAACTCAGTATGTTTTCCCCAATGACTTCCCTACTCACGCCACATGGACTAAAGAGTAAGCAACAATTATATAAAAACCGTTTATATAAAAGATTTTCTCAAAAGCAGTTTATAACTAAATATAAACAAGTTTCCAAAACCATTCATATCCAAAAGCATCTAAGATGAATTGAAACTAGATTTCCATCCAATCATTTTTATAGAAAAATAACAAATCCATCTTTAGAACTATTTCACAAACACCCCATTTCGGAAACCCAACCATTTCACAATCCCGTGATATCAACCATGCATCGTTCGTTATGACAGTTCCATACTCATGAGTAGTTTCTTGCCGAACTCACAAGACTTCAAATGTTAATTATTCCCTATGTTCCATTGCACCATTGGAATCGAGCACAAGGTCATATTTCAACTATGCCTCATACAAGTATTTATCATGTGCCATTACACCTTTGGCACCGAGCACAAAGTCCTATTTCATCCAAGCCTCGTATATGCAACATGAACACACAAAACACATTCCGAAAAATCATGCCAAAACCATCCATTCAATAAAACACCTTTTATTGGATACCATTTTCATCATAACCAAGTGTGTTCAACCATTTCAAACCATTTCATTAAAACTATAATTTTAATGAAAATAAAAGAATGAACCAATTTCATCAAGACATTTCAATAGAAAACCATTTTAATAAAACACTCCTTTTTTATTGAAAACCCATCTTTCATAAAACCATTTTCCATTCCATAAAATCCATAATTTAAAATCAACATTTTAAATTCAAGAAGCCAAATCACGTTGCCCAACAATTTACAAAGATTTCATAATTTCATCAAAACCAAAAATTATCACCAAAAAATAATTATTTCATGCTTTGCAGAATCAATTTCATTCAAACAAGACAATTTGAATCTAATCCAATCAAATCTAATAAGAGGAGTCGAGATTGAAGGCACCTACTTCATCAAAAAGGAAAAACCAAGCAACGAACGAAGAACGCCCAAGAACACTGGGTCAAATCTCAAATAATCCTCCACATATCTATCCTCCTAACACAACCAAGACCAAATCTCGTCATATATGGAATACACACACTTATATCTACCCATAATGGGTGTAGATCTAGGAAATTGAGAGAAGATGAGAATTATATCGAAGTAGATCTAATAAACCGTTCATGAATGAAGGATAACGATCACAAACCTCAAGAATCCAACTTCGATTCGCCAAGAGAAGCCTTCAGATCACCTCCAGAACGATGGAAGAACCCTCTTTGACCGTACGAGAACTAAAATCTTGAGTTAGGGATGCTTATGAGCTTTATTGAGGCAATTAGAGGCAAAAAGTGTTAGATCTACAATTTAAGGATCTAATTTTATGTGACATCATGGTTAGTCTTCCTAGTTGGAAAAACTGTTCACTAACCATGCGTTAGTTACTACCTCGGACACCCTTCTCGCACGGTTTGGCTGCATGGTTAGACAAACTGTGCGGTGACCGTGCAGAAGCCACTACCTCCTCAGACATCCACCGAGGGTTTTCCCACACGGTTTAGACAAACCCTGTGCCTCCCGTGCAACTTACCCTTTGCCTCAAGACATCATTCCATATTCTCCAAACTCTCCCATTAAACACCCATATCATTATAACAATGAAAATCATCAAGAAAAGGTTACATACCAGAAACCCGGGGTACTACAGCCGTCGAGACACACATAGTCCATAGCCAGTAGTCTTCAGGTCTCATACAGTTATAGGGTTCTGCCCGTAGTACACATAGTAAAACTGCATAACAAGACATATTTTGCATCTCAACTAGCACGAAGTCCCATAAATAAGTATCATAATGAAACTCTCTGTCATAAGTGTTCCAACTCATTAGACGACACATAAGATGGATGCCCGGTGTGTGAGTTATAGGAATTTTATTTCTGGTGGCTTGAAGGGATTCATGATCGATCAAGTTGGATGATCAATAATATTCATGAAAATCATGTGGAGTATATAAAAAGTGTTGCCCCATCATAAGGGTTCTGGAAATGTAGATGGTTCCTCAAACAGATGTTTTGTTTAAGAGATATGCTCATTTAAGCGTAATTGGTCCAAAAGTGGTCATGGTCTGGTCTGAACCGGCCGGTCCATCCCGAACTAGCCTGAATGGGTAGGGCGAGGCCCATTTCTGCTAGACCTTGTTCGGGTCACAAGACCACGAGATCGGCCTGATAGGTCGTGGGTTTGGCCCGGCCCCCCACCTGGGTGTGATGTTTTTCTTCCCTCCTGAATGGTCGAGCCATTCGATTCTTCAAGGTAGCGGCGCTGGAAGTCCCCACCGCCTGGATGGTCCACATAGACCGACCTCATATGAAATGCGAATACCATGCTTCATCCCTCTATCCCAGCTCGATGCCTCAACCAACTTATGTGGCGAGATTCCCCAGCGCGCTGCCCTACTATGCCACCGCTATCAAAGATCGACCACCCCTTTGTCTAATGTGATGCCTTCATGAATTTCCCCCTTCTCACGGTAGACGGTTGCGGGCCACTTACTCCTTTGGATTTCAGTGCCACCGTGCCAGCTGCAACACCCCAGGCTTCCACTGTATGTTTCACTTTGAATAATGTAGTAGTTTGCATTGTACGCAACATAGTGTTTTAACACACCAAAACCAATCAAACTAGACTTTATGAATAGTAATAACCATTTTCTGTAATTTTATCAATTGTATTTTTTAAAATGGAATTCAATTTTTAATTTGGAATATCAAATTTATCTTAGGTTGATTTCTTGTTATTTTTTAGAAAACATTCATCATTTGATGAAGAGTGAAAAACACTCCATTATTGTTTAAAACCAACCATTTATTTAAGTAATAAGTCATTTTATATTAATTTTGTTATGTCAAAATATATACATAATACTTATATATGATCAATGTTATTCATTTGAGTCAGTTTATAGAAATTTTAGATATATAAATTTTTATTGAACTTTTTATCATCTTTTACCCATCTTTTAGGAGCATTTGCAAATTTGCATAAAACATACTTTTACTGATTCTGTGAGTTGAATTTCAAAAAAATGAGAAACACAATTGAAATTAATAAGTAAAATGTGAATTAATATGATGAAATTATTTTTTATTAAATAGTAACTTTTGACATTAATTTCCCACGGTTAAAAGAAAATAGTGTAATTTAGGCTAAAAATGATGATATAATTACCCTAACATGTGTCTTAATTCTATTAAATAAGTTTAATTTGACCAAAAAAATCTTTTGGAATATGAGATGATCCTCTTTGGTCCACATATATTTGAATATGGATTTTATTATTATTTTTTATAAAGAAGAGTTAAAAGAGATAAATTCAATGTTTATTAAATAATATATTTTTATTATACATTTTCACACAATATAAATTTGACTATAAATAATCATTAGAAATATAACAATATTTCCAAAATAATGGTATTTTATTTATAATTTTTTGACATTAAATAATATAATTTTTTATGACACAATGATGATTTAGTAATTAACATAATATTAAAATATTAAAATAATTGTTAACATAAATATCCAAATAAAAATTTAAATTTTGACATCTAATGAATTATACTTATATTATAGGTTAATATGAAATGTTAGGGTAAATTAAAAATAATTTATTTGAAGTTATAATGTTTTTATGGCTTTCAAAGAAATTAAATACTAAATAGTGTAAAAATTGTCATAATTTAGTATTTAAAACAAATATTATGTTATATATTGATATAATATTTTTAAAAATCTATGGTTCCTCCAAAGGACTTAGATAAGGATATATATATTAATACTGATACACATGGTTTTTTTGGCCAGTTATAGTATGTTTATTGACCATATAATATAGAAATACAATGAGATGTGGTAAATGTCAAATTTTAAACTAAGAGTAAAATAAAAAAGATAAGGTTAAAATGGTGACTCAAAACTATATAAAATCTATTATTTTAGTATTTTTTTGACCCAATACCAACTTATCTTCGAAACAAATCATTTTGGATCCATTATAAACCAATAATTATTTTAGTATAAAATAATATTTCATGTTATTCCTAATGTGACCCTCACCTCTCTTATAAAAACGTACAACCCCTTTCTCTTAATTTTACACCTTCAAAGCCATTTGGATTGGCCAAAACCTACCCAAATATCATTTTTACTATAACCCATTCATCCTAGAGGGTTTTATTTGATCTTAATACCATCTTATGGTGCCCTTTTGTTCAACTCAAAAGGAAACACCTAGAGAAGAAGAAATTATTTCACAAATTTCTTTCTTTTCTTCTTCCACTTCCTCTTTCATGGTCATTTACATACAAAAATAATAACCCCAGAACCTTATACATAATATTATTTTATTATAATTAGGGTTCAAGCATATTCCGTATTCTATCCATCCTATAAATTACAATGTCACTGTGCGTACGTACGTACGACTTACCGTCTCCACGTTGTGGTGTAGTTTAAGATTCAAACACTTCATTATATGGATGAGTATAATAATGAGTATAACGAATGTAAATAATAAAAATAACATGTTAATTATTATTTATATATGATATAAGATCCAATTACATATGATTTCTCCATCAATATAATGATATTGTCCCTCGTGCATACGTACGGATTATCGTCTCCACGAACGTGATGAGATTCATTCCCTATCATAATAATTCTAGAAAAATATTGACTTTATGATTAAAAATAATGTTTATTAACATAATATAATTTACTATATGAATAAAATACATCATATCGATAACTAACATGGCATGCATAACAAATCATATAAATGAAATCAAATCAGGTAACACCTAAAACGTTGATAATACTAAAATATTATGAACAAATCAATATTAGAAGATCGTATATGCTATCATATTTAATTATATTTTTATTTTATTATACAATAAAAATGAATTAAATATTATAAAAGTGTTTAAAGTACCCTTGATTATGGAAAAGTACACTGTAAGGGTTAATTCTACAATCTCTTTACTTATATGAGGTTGTTAATACGTAAGTATCTACTGAGATCCATTTATCATCCATATCAGTGTATTCATAAATATGTAATTCAACCCATTTTTACTATTTACTAGACAATGGGTTAAAGCCAGTTATACCCTTATTTGACCACATATGTTCTGAAAGGAATATTTCCATCATTTTCCAAACAGGGTACTTTATGACCGTATAGACAAAATTAATGTATGAATGCCTTTATAAACTTATATCGTGGGTTCACTATTTTGCGCCATTATAACACCATAAAAGAATCCCATACAATCTTATAAGATTATTTTCTAAATAAATGTTCCTTTTATGATTATATGAGTTTTAAATGATTTCAAAATAGAAAGAGATAATTCTTTATAAAAAATTTTGATTACATATATGTCAACATACTTTGATGGATTTTAAACTTGTTTGAAGTTGATTTATTATGATACAAATCATCCATATCGTATTGAAGGTTTATTGATATGTTTGACTGTGGATGTGATATTTTTACACCATTCATGGTTTATGGATAATGTATTGACATTTTAGGCTATTTTTAAAACGAATATTTATGTTATTTTTAAACCATTCCATAGGTGGAATGCATTGGACTTAGTAAGTGACAGATGGAGCCCGATTTAGCTTCTCAATGCATCAGTAGGTCTAATGAGAGAAAAAAGTGTCTTGGAACAGGGTCTTGAAAAAATCGTCATTGTATTATTGGCACAAGGCCTTGAATATGTGGTAATAAAGTCTGGAATTATGAATTCCAACATTATGAAATTGGCTATTGATATAATATGTTAGTATTCAACTACTATAATATCAATCTGATTAATAAAATGGAATTATTTGATTTAAAATTTCCATATTATGATGTAATTTATAATTAAAGGGATTGTGTTTTTGACTTATACATTGCTTTAAATGTTTATTCTTATTTTAGAAAGTTTCCACAATATTATTATCCTTACTGAGTATTTGAGATCACCTATTTCTATGTTTTATTATTCCAAAGATGTGAAGAATTATATTATAACTGAACTTTAGGTATAGTCTAAGGGATGTATGTTGTCAATGTGGACAATTTTTTTGTTTTTTTTCATTTTATAATGTAATGTAAAATTTATGAAAATATGTAGTACATCCGAGGATACTAAACTGGTCAGTCATTTGGGATTTTGATCCCTTGTGATAATGCCAATGTAATGTAATAATTTATATATACTGGGGAACTGGGGCCAGGCTATATTGTTGGTATCATATGATGTTTAGTAAATTCCATGGATTTTTTTTTGAATAACTCTAGTAATAACACATTACCAAAATAAAGAAATCTTGGTTTGGTAATGATGATATTCCTTGAATAGTGTTGATGTTTATATTTTGTGTATTTTTTTAGAAATACAAACCTATTTGGATACGAGTAGGTAGAGGAAGCACTAGCATAGATGTACCTAAGAGTGATAACTCTGACAGGGAGTTCCATTCTTGACCTGAGATATCATGGTATACAACAACGTTCCATGTATCACTCTTGGTTATGACACTCTTGAGGGATATGATTAGGATAATTCACATTTACATTACAAACAATTATGATGGACTAATGAGTATATAAATCCTCAATGAAAACATTGTTTTTATGATTATGTATTTTATCAATAATCATTTCAATTTATGTTATGTGTTTTACATGTTTCGAAATATGCATTGTGATTCAAAAACTAATATAGTGTATTATATTATTTAGAAATGGTGCCTAGTGGAAGAACTGTAATCTATATCAACACACATAATTCATGTAGGTATTTCCATCCGAATAAAAATAATTATAGTGGAGCTGATGATGAAACTAGTGCTGATCATCTTATCACTATTCTGGGATTACTCCCTCACGTTACGAATAGTAATTATAAATTTATTGAGCATCATGATCCACAACACAGAGGATCAACATTAGTTTTCTTAATGAGGAAAAAACCTCCAATATTCTATGGGAGTATAAGTCCATTAGTATCTTAGCAATGGGTATGTTACTTATAGAACATATATCATACATTGGGGAGTAGTAAAAGGGAAAACGTTCTCATGGTAGTTTATCACCTCACGGGAGATGCAGATCAATGGTTATCATTAATCCAAAACACAATGGAATATAAAGAAGTATATAACAGGTAATGGATGTAGTGTAATGATATTTTCATAGAAAAATACATTCCTCATGACAATCATGTAGATATGTAAATACAATTTCTGAGTCTGAGGCAATATAAGGATGATAATGACGCAAAGTATGAGGAAAACATTACAAGGTTAGCAAAGGGATGTATCAGATTATATATATAACCCAAGGAGTCAGATTGATAGATTATATGATGGGTTAAAACCATATCTTTGTCGAGAATTAGTCTCAGAATCATTTACATCATACAAAGATATTGTCTCATGTGCTATCAAGATAGAAAAAAATTATTTATGTCTTATAACCACAAAGAAATGAAATAGAATAATAGATCTAATTATCACTCTAAAAATTGAAATAAAAGGAAGAAAGAAATATATGAATATCTGTCATGTGGTAAATGTGAAAAGAAACACCCTGGTACTTGCGTGAAATAAATTGGAGTTTCTAATAAGTGTGTTGAAATAGGCCACCTAGATCGTGATTTTAAGGGAAAGAAAGACAATTTCAAGGTTGAATGCTACAATTGAAGATAAAAAGGGATATTATGCAAATGAATTTCCTAAGAACCAAGGTAACATACCTTAGAAAAGGCCAAGGGAGAAAGGACAAGATTATGTGATCACTATTGCTAAGGTTGAAGCTCCTAAAGACGTGGTGGAAAGTAATTTAACAGTTTCTTCATGTTTGGCCAATGCATTATTTGATTTTAGATCATTGAATTGTTTAATATCTTCCTGGTTTTATAAGAAAATTATATATTATCAATATGACTTCAAAATGGAGTTATCAGTTAGAACTCCTATGGGAAGTATCATCACAACAATGTTTTGTGAATTAGTTCCCATAGGGGCATATAAATTTTCATTATCTGCTGAACTCATCACCATTCCAATTATAGAATTTGATATAATCTTTAGAATGTACTGTATTTTAGACCATGATGTGAAAATTTATTTTATGAAGAAGTAGGTTACAATTTTTTATGATGATAATGAGTACCTTATCTTTAGAGCAGAAACATCACTACCTAATTCTTATATAGATCCACCTCCATTAGCTCTACTAAATTAAATTATTGAGGAATAAGAGAATGAAATAATTATGTGTGAGGAAAAGAATTTTCAAATATCAGATGTACCTATAGTGAAATAATTTGTTGATATGTTTCTAGATGATATACGTAGTCATCCCGAAGAACAAAATATTTTGTTTTACATTGATTTAATTATTGGGCCATGGTCTATTTCAGAGACCCTGTATAGAATGGCCACTATAGAATTAGTTATAATAACGAAAAAAACTAGAGGAATTGAGTAATAAGAGATTTATTTTCAGTACTGATTCTCCAAGGGGGTCCCTTGTCATTTTTCTTAAGAAAAAAGATGGATCTATGATGTTTTTCATTGACTATAGAGAGATAAATTCTATAACAATAAAGAAAAAGTATCCCCTACAGTGCAAAGATGATTTATTTGACAAAATTTATGGTTCTATATATTTTCTAAAGATTGAACATTGATCTGAATATGATCAGGTGTGTGTGGAGAAGGAAGAAATTACGAAAAATGTATTTGGAACCTGGTACAGGCATTAAGAGTTTACAGTAATGCCTTTTGGATGGACTAATGCAGCATATGTCATTAGGGATTTAATGAATAGAGTTTTTAAGTAATATCTTGATGACATTATAGTGGTATTTATTGATGATATCTAGGTATACTCAAAAAGACACAATGATCAGGAAAATAACTTGTGCACTATTTTGAAATCCCTTAGAGGAAATGATTTATATGGGATATTTAGCAAGTGTGAATTCAGGCTACAAAATATTTCATTTCATGGACACATTTTCACTATGGATGGAATCTCTATTGATCATTCAAAGTCCAAGTAAATCCATGAATGGCTAGCCCTGACGATTATTACTGATGTATGATGTTTTATTGGTATAGTAAGTTATTATAGACGTTTCGTCTATAATTTTTCTCATTTTTCTAACCCATTAAACTAAATCTGACGTAAAGGGGTTATATTTGTTCGAAAGGAAGAGTGTGATAAATGATTTGAAGAACTGATGATGATATTAGTCAATGCTCATATCCTGACCCTACTTTTAATGAATGATGGGTTTGTTATTTATAGTGATGCTTCAAAAAAAGGATATGGTTGTGTCCTTATGATGAATGATATAGTTATGGCTAATGCATCTTGAAAACAAATATTTTTTGGAAAAACAATCCCACAAATGATCTTGGGTTTGAAGTTGTAATCATTTCACTGAAGATATAGAGACACAATCTCTATGGTGAAAAATGTGAGATTTTTACTGATCATTTAAGTTTGAAGTATATTTTCTTAGAAATAGAAATCCACATGAGGGAAAAAAGATGTCTTGAACTACTCAAGGATTTTAAATTAACAATACACTACCACCTGGGTAAGGAAAATAAGGTGGAAGATACTTTGATCAGAAAGAATCATTGAGTTTTGAACAATATGAGAGTTGAAAGGGATCCAATTTTAGTGGATATATCAAAGGTGGATATGGGAATAACTATGGAAGGTGAAATATCAATATTTTTTCATATGGTTTCCAAAAAATCATTACTAGAAAGGTTAAAAAGATTTCAAAATAAAAATGAGGATATTCAAAAGAAGATTAATGTTTTAAATGATTAGAGATGCAGGGACTTCGTATATAAAGATATAATTTTGAAATTTGGGAAGATGCTTTGTGTTATAGATATACCTAATATAACAAAGGAATTTTTGGATGATACTCATAGCTCCAAATTCACTATAAACCATGGGAGCACCATAATATATAGTGATTTGATGAAAAAATTTGGTGGGGAAACATGAAGATGAATATTTTTCATTTTGTGTGAATATGTATGGTTTGTCAACAAGTGAAAGCAGGAAGGAAACATCCTGGAAGAGTCATGCAACATCTTCCCATACCTGAGTAGAAATGGGATAATATTACTATGGAATTTTTCTTGGGGCAACAAAAGACTCTTAGGAGGAATGTTGTAATATGGGTGATTGTTGATCATCTAACCATTTCAGTACATTTTCTTGCAAAAAGAGAAGACTTAGCACATTAACGTCTAGAAACACTATTTTTTAATGATGTTGTAAAACTCTATAGTGTACACCTATCAATTGTTTCTGATCTTGATCCCTGTTTTATATCAATATTTTGGAAAATACAACAGAAGGACTTGGGGAATTAACATTATTTGTGCACTTCATACCACCCTCAAAACAATTGACAATCTGAATATACTATTCAATCATTAGAAGACATGTTGAGATCTTTCTCACATGACTTTCAAGGTATGTAGGATCAATATTTTCCTCTGGTTGAATTTTTCAATTAAAATATTTCCATTCAAATATTCAGATAGAACCATATAAATCTTTATATGAAAAGAGATGTCACACACCAAATTGTTGGGATGATGGTGGTGAATGGAAACTCATAGGCCCATAACCTATTCAGGAAATAATGAAAAGGTGAATATTTTCCAAACCTACATAAAAGAATCTAAATGGAAGAAAGAGAGATATACAGATAATTAAAAGAATTATTTGGAATTTTAATTAAAATAAAATGTTTTTTTGAAGTTATCTCAATGGAAGGGTGTTAATAAATTCAGTAAGAAGGGTAAATTGAGTCTCTCGTACATCAGGCCTTTCGAAATTCTTGAATGAATTGGAGTTGTGTCTTATCATTCGGCAAAGCACCCAAGTCTCTCCAAATTTCATGATCTGTTCCATGTATCAATATTGAGAATATATATCCCTGACCCTACGCATGTACTCACCTATGATAAAATTGAATTGGAACATGATATTGTTATTTTGAAGAGCCGTTCAACATTCTTGATATAAGAGAATATGTGATAAGAAACCATACTACTATTTTGGGAAAAGATCCTCTGAAAAACCATAAGTGGAAAGAGGCAATGTGGGAACCCGGGAAACATATGATGAAGAAAAAATTGAATCATTTTAGGCATTAATGTTCTAAAAATTTTGAAGACAAAATTATTTTAAGGGGGGGAGAATGTAACACCCCAAGATTTTATGGCATGTTTCCCTTTGAATAATGCAGTAGCTTCTGTTGTATTCAACATGGGGTTTTAACACACCACGACCAATCAAACTAGCGATTATGAATAGTAATACCCACTTTTTAATATTTTATAAATATTATTTTTCAATGTGGAATTCATTTTTGAATTCAGAATATCGAAATTTTCTTAAGGTGATTTTTTTTGTATTTTTCTAAAAACGTGTAATTTTTGATAAATTGTGAAATACCCTACATTATTATTTAAAACCAAATTTTAATTTAAGTAATTAGTTATTTTATTTATTTTCATTTATTTAAAAATAGATACATAATACATATTTATTTTTAATGTAATTCATTGATGTCATTTTATAATAAGTTTAGATATATAAAGTTTTATTGAACTTTTTTCTGTATTTTACCCACATTCTAGGAGTATTTCCAAATTTGTATAAATAATAACTATACCACTTATATGAGATGAATATTAAAAATCCAAGAGACACAGTTGTTATTAGTATGTAATATGTGGTTCAATAAGATGAAAATATTTTTTTTGAATAGTATCTTTTGACTTTTATTTACCACGCTTAAAAGTAAAAAGCTTAATTAAGGGTAAAAATGATATTATAATTAACCTAAAAAATGTAATATTTATATTGGATAATTTTAATTTGACCAAATACATCCTTAGGAATAAAATATGATTGACTTCGGTCCACATGGATTCGATTAGGACATGTATTATTATTTTATTTCATGAAGAGTTAAGAGTTAAAATCAATGTTTAATAACTAAATGATTTTTAAAATAAGGATACACACAATATAATTTTGACTATAAATATTAATTATAAATATAAAAATATTTTCTACATAATGGTATTTTATTTATAATTTTTAGAAGTCAAATAATTTAATTTATTTATGACACAATGATGATGTAGTTATTATCATAATAAAGAAATATTAAAATAATTGAAATTTCAAATATCCATGGAAGTTTAAATTGAGACTTATAGGGATTTAAAATAATTTTATAGAATTATATGACATGTTAGGGTTATTTAGATAAATTTTATTTTAAGTGAAAATGTTTTTATGGATTTTAAAAATTAAAAAAAATACTTAATAGTGTTCAAAATGACATAATTAATTTTTTAAAACAAATACTATATTATTAATTGATATAATATTCCAAAAAATCTACAATGCTTCCAAAGTACATAGATATGGTTATATATATTCATAATGAACCACTTAGGGTTCTCTTGGACTGGTATATTATGTTTGTTAATCATATAATATAAAAATACAAAGGGACATTGTAAATGTAAAATTATTTAACTAAGAGTTATATCTAAATTATAAGGTTAATATGGTGACCTAAACCTGTAAAAAACCGTTTGGATGAATGGATTTCGATCAATCCAAACCTTATCCTTGATAATAATCATTTTATAGATATTAGAAACCGAATCTGATTTTATTATAAAATAATATTTCTTTCTTTTTCTTAATTGACCCTCACATCTCTTATAAAAGGCTATATTCCCTTCTCTTAATTTCACAACTCCAAATCCATTTTTCGTGGCCAACCCCTTCCCAAATATCCTATAAACTCTTCCCAATTCAACTTATAGGCCTTAATTTGATCAGGAAGCCCACCAAAAGATCCCTTTTGATCAACTCAAAAGGAAACACCCAAAGAAGTGGTAATAATTTCACCACCAACTCTAAAATTATTTTCTTCTTCCACTTCCACTTTCATTGTTTATTCCATACAAAAATAGTGAATCTAGTAACTTCTATATACTATGATTTTTTTATAAATATGGTACAACCATATTATTTATTCTATCAATTCTTCAAATGACAATGTCACCATACGGGCATACATATAGCTTACCCTCTCAACATTGTGTTGTAGTTTGTTATTCAAACACTTAATTATTTGGATGGGAATAATAATGAGTATTATTAATGATAAAAATTAATATAACTTGTTAATTTTTCTGTATATTGTATATACCGTCTAAATGAATACTATTTCACCATCAATATGATAATATTTTCACTCATGCGTACGTATGGATTACAGTCTATATGAACGTGATGAGATTCATCCCCCATTGTAATAATTCAAAAATAAATTTTATTTTATGATTAAAAATTATTTTACTGAACATAATATCATTATGTATATAAATCAAATACCTCATATCCATAACCAAAATGTTGTATGTAACTAAGGATATGAAGGAAAACAAATCAGTTAACACCTGAAACGATGATACTACTAAAATATTATTTACAAAGAAATTTTAGTTGATCATATATGATATCATATTTATGTATAGGATTCTTGTATAATTTAATAGCAAATGGTTTACCTATTATTCAAGAGTTTAACATACCCTTGACTATAAAAAATTACAAGGTAAGGGTTAATTCCACAATTTCATTACATATTCGAGGTTGTTAATATGTATGTATCTACAGAGAACTCTTCATCATCCAATCTGTGTTTTCATAAAAATTTATTTCAAACCATTTTTACTATTTAATAGAATATGGGTTAACGGAATTTATACCCTTATTTTACCACATATGTTTTGAAATGAATCATTCTCTTGTTTTCCAAACAAGATACACTATGTCTTTCTCGACAAAATTAATGTAGGAATGTCTTTTTAAACTTATATAACAGGTGTGGCTATATTCCACATTTATTAAATTTTTGAAGCTTCCCATACAAGATTATAAGAATATTTTCAAAAATAATGTTCTCTATTATAATTATATGACTTTTAAATTATTTTAAAATAGAAAGATTTATTTCTCTACCAATATTTTTATTTTATATATGTCAACATCTTTTGATAGATTTTATTTTAGTTTGTAGTTGATTAATTATGATACAAATATTCCATATTTCATTGAAGGTTTTGTGATATTTTTGATTTGTGGATGTTTTATTTTTACACCATTCATAGTTTATGGATAATGTATTGAAATTTCATATGCTAGTTTTAATATAAATGATTATGTTATGTTTAAACGTATTCATATATCAAATGCATTGGACTTAGAAAGTGACAGATGAAGCCCGCTATAGTTCCTCGATGCATCAGTAGGTCTCATGAGACTAACTGGTGTCTTCGAACAAGACCTTGACAAAATCTTATTTGTAGTCTTAGAACACGACCTTGAATATGTGGTTACGATGTCTGGGATTATGAATTCCATCATTATGAAATTGGATATTGATATTACGTGTGATTATTAAACTTTTATAATATCCATGTGAATAAGTAAATTGCATTATTTTATTTATTTTTTCCTTATTATGATGACTTTTATGTTTAAAAGGTTTGTCTTTTAGTCTTATACATTGCAAAAAATGTTTTTTATTATTCATGAAAGTTTCTGAAACATTGTTATCCTTTCTAGGCATCTTATCTCACCACTTAATATGATTTATTTTTCACATGATGTGAATAAGAATATTATAATTGACATATAGGGATAATATAAGGGATGAATGTGGTAAATGGTGAATTTTTATTGTTGTTTTATCATTTTATAATGTAAAATAAAACATAATATTATATTTATTACATCGAAGGAAACTAAAATGATTGATCAATCGGTATTTTCATCCCTTGGGATCATGAAAATGTTATGTAATAATGCTCTTACTCTAGGGAACTAGGGTTGGGGTATAACACCAGCGATGCTTCCTCTGTCCACTCACAATGCTTTCGTGGTCTGAGTCTTTTTTTTCTTCACCTATGGGCCACTCGAGATGATGCCTACACTACACATCATGATGTTTCACCTTCCCACCATATTTCATAGTCATAGACGAAGAACACCACCGAACCCAGATCAGTAGAGGTTCTAGGACTTGTTCGTCTCTCCCCTCCCACTCCGTGTTAATGTTTCAATAAGTGAAGGATTATTTTATCATGTAACACTCTAATAATGAAACTCTTCATTATCATCCCAAATTAAATAATGATAATAAGATTAAAAAAGTGAATGATTGATCCATGTTTTTCATAACATTCATGAACTGGAATAATTGAGGAATTAATCACATAACCCCTACCATGTGTTTGTTGGAAGTCATTGCATATGTGGAAGGAGTGTACAAGTTTTTGGGTGTTACAGAAAAAGTTGATGGTTCTCATCCTTTGGTTCTCATAATTTATTATCATCAAATCCTCTAACTATTATTGATGATTTGTTCTAAATTGATGGAAGACAACACCGACACTTCATCATAGGTGCCTCACATTCTTCTAAAAATTGTGGATTAGAAGTGTTTAAATAGAAGAATATATGGGATCAACCCACCATACAATTAATGAGGTTCATTATTTAATTTAATTACTAAACATATTAATTATCCCAATATATCGGTTACACAACCAATTCTAACCATCCATTAAATGTTTTGTTGACCTGGGTGTCCCACCACTACCACTCAACAGTTACAATGAAGGAAGTGAAATACCTCATTCAGTTATTTTATTATTATTTTTATAAAGTCCAAAAATTAACTTTTATGTATGACCCTTTCCAGTTGATGTTATGATTTTTCAAAGAGAATCTTGGCCATGTAAATTCAATGGTGCCCTTAGATTTTTATTTTGAGAACTGGTTCAAATGATAGAAATCGATGCCCACTTGTTTACATAACATACCATAAAAAAAGTAAAAATTTATTAACTATCACGCGCCACCCACACTGGATGAGGTTAGTCATTTCCTTAAAAAACACTCCCTCACAATCTCAATAGTACCCTTATATTTCAAATAAGAGTTACCAATTATGATATACAAAATTTACCGATAAAATAATAGTTATATAATTATTTTATTTACGGCCAAAAAAAAATTTCCACAATTTTCCCGCACTAGTCGTGGTTAAGATATTTATATGAAAATCATAACCTCATGAGCTCAGTGGTGGTCTAATAAATTTAATCTGATTCACCATTCATCAGTTATATAAATATGAAAAATAATATTATTTTATTTAATTATTTTATTTACCGTTATGAATTTATTTGGTTTTCTTATTGGTGACATGCGCTGACTAAACTAATATCGTGTTTAGTATAAACCCACCATCACGAACACAATGGTGCTGTCATATTTTAGATATAGGAACCCGTTTAAGAGTAATTCCACATTATTAAGAAAAATGTTTATGCACACTATTAAAACATAACCTTTTTTTCAACAGAACATTTTGGGAATTTTGGGCCTCATAATCATGTGCTGTCAATTTTCACAGTCAAATAATAATCCTATATAATTTAAAAATATATATAGAATTTTTGGGTTTATAGATCCTCCAAACCATATTTCTTTATGTATAATAAATTCATAAGAAATCTAGGAATACAAATGGGGGTACTGAGCATGTATCAGAGCCTCCCGCTCCCATGATCTCTCCTGGTGATTCTCATACTTCCACCGAACTTGCATTAGAGGAATATACCATCCCAAAAGGATAAGTTCCTATAAATACTCTATCTCTATTGGGAACTCTTTCAATGTCTCCCCATCGTCAATGTACAACACGCCCCAGTAGATAATGTGTGATGTATCATGCATGTACTGACTCTACTACGACAAATGGAAAACATTATTCACCTGGTGCATCTATGGGGGACGAGATATATGGTACACCCCCTCACCCCCTCTGTTGAGAATCTGAAAAAGTATAATGAACCTCAGAGACATATTTCCACCCCTGCCAAATCTCCACAATACTCGTCGTGTTGGGACTTATAGGAAGACATGGTATCCCACCTCAAACACCAATGGTATATTTAATGAATAGGAATAAGAATACTTTCGGCTCTGTATAGTCTTCATCTACTCCTGAATGATTTGCACCATCTTATTTGTATCCCATACCAACATTGGACCCATATGTACTCACTATATTGGGTCTTCCCAGCAAAGAGGTGATCTTCATTGTCACCCATTAAAGGCCTAAAATGGTTCCATTAATTTGGTGGAGTGATAACTCTTATTTTTTTTCAAACTCCACTAGGTATAGGTGGTCCTCCCAACTACGGACAAAATCAAGGACGCGTGTATTAAGCTTGTCCTCAAGTTTCTGGATAGTCTGATCTATCTTACCATCTATCTATGGATGGAAGGAGGTGATCAAGTGTAGATGAGTCCAAAACATCTCATATAATCCCTTCCACTAACAGGATGTAAAATGAGCATCTTGTTCTTAGATGGTCGTTGATGGGACCCTGTGAATCCACACAATCTCTTGTATATAGAGGCGTCCTAATCCCACTACTGATCCCTACTCTTGGATGGGTATGAAGTGGGCCGACGTGGAGCTGGTCAATGATATCTTATATGAAATCATGGACCATGGATGTACGTGGTAGCATTGTATCTATGTCCATAGATATTTCATCTTACATCCATTCCAGCACATGAAGTGGCTGAGTCAAGCTTGCCGGAACATTGTGCTCAACATTCACATTCTTTCATGTGTGGCATCATGAAACAAACATTGCCACTACTTTCTTCATTCCAAGACACCAGTACTGATGTAGGAGGTCCTGTTACATATTCACCACACCAGGATTTACCATCAAAGGGGTTGTGTGGAACCCCCTCAAAACCTCCTCTAGTAGCATCAAGGGTACCATGGTGCTTTCTCTAAAAAGGATTATGTGATCCCCAGAATTAAAAAATACTTTAGAATACTCTCCTATTGATATTTGAGCCATTTGGGCCTCACAGATAACGTCCCCAAAATGTGCCTCCCTGACTCGGTGAATAAGTGGGAGAGTGACAATCATAGATTGAAGGTAAACTACTCCATCACTTGCCAGATGGAGAATTGTAAGGACAATAGATTCTCGTTATCCTCACTCAGAAACTATATCACTTACTTCTTGGTGATTGTGTAAGCCGCTATGTTTCACATCCTAGAATGTTAGACCATCTTGAAGTAAAATTCCTAGGGGAACTCTAGCCATATCCTGTGTCTCAGGTTCAGGTTCCTCTATGAGATGATATACCTGAAACTCTTTTGATCATACTAGACTGTAGACCATTCACCCATCTATACTCCCTACTCTTAGAGATCCATGGGATCGATATGATAAGGAGTTTTTGATATTGTTGTCGTCCTCGGGTACATGCCTATATAGATGTCTTTCTCTCTACTGGGAGGTAGTCCTATAAACATCATTTTTAAGGAAGTTCACAAACTCTGCCTCAAATGTTTGGAATGGAAAACTCACAACACCTTATTTAATGAGGGTATGGCTGACCAACTCAAGAGATATTGGCTACACACTCCTATGAATGAGTTTATCTCGTGATTCCTGGGTTTCATTTTACACAGACCAATGGAAACCCCATTCCAATTTTATAGATATCCCACAACCGTTTTTCCTAAAATATTCAATCTGAGCATGAACTGTGGATGAAAATTCTATTCTCAAACTACTGTTGTAAGACCTAGAAACATGAACAATGTGGTTCCAACTGAAACTTTTGTCTCAAGGGTAAGATCACACCCTTGGAATAGGAGTGATTATTGAGTCTCCTCTCATTAGTATGTTCAAAAGTATGTTTTATGTCAATAGTTTAATCGAAATGTCTAGGTCTCAATCATGATTCATGAAAAAATGGAATGATTAGTTCCAATGTCTGATAGTTATGGCTTCTAGTAGTGGACACAGAACGTACATTGATTCCTTTGTGGTGCACTTTGTTAAAACTCCATGACCGCATGAAGCTACTCCCTTCCCCTATCCTCCAACTCCCTAGGCCTAGTGAGGACCACATTAGGGCGGTTGTTATAACAAGTCAAAATTTACACTACCTCTTGCTACTCTCTTATCCCCCTTAATCAATTGTTTCCCTACAGATTCATTTATCCCTATCATTTCCTCTACAAAAATCACTTTACACATCTAATACTCTACGACTAACATTAGTTTCCTGCTTACCCACAGCTGATATCCACTGGATATATCTACTCAACAAAAAAAATTCAATCAAAATGTTTCTCTCTTAGACCCTAACATAAGTAAGAATGCATAGAAGAATAGTGTAGTCTCAGATGCCAAAAAAACATATATCGTGGAGGTCTGAGCCTTGAAGCACTGATCGTTTCGTATTCATTGTACACCTGGAATGGTCGATAAACCATGATGAATACTCAATTAACGACATGTACTACAGTCAAAACTGTAGATGATATTGGTATCACAAACCCCTTATGTTTTCATGGCATGAGACCCCCTTCTTTGAGAAAGGTTTCATGCTCTTTCCACTGAAAATGTAACCTCATCATAAGATAGGTGTAATCTAAACTATGCCATCTTCCTTCTGAGACACATATAATAATCACTACAGGGATTGAAATCTGATCTAATGGTTCCCTAGATAGATGGAAACTCAGTCACCACATCAACCTAGTCCATATCTTCCTATGCATTGGGCTTGCCAAAAAACCAGTGGAGTATCTGACACTGAAACTCTTTCATGGAACTATGCCAATATGTATCCTATACCAGTGACTTCAGTAGTAACTACTAACAAACAAGTAGTATCGCTGGGAAGCCGCCTAAATGTACCATCCCAAGAGTTTATCCTTGTATTGAATCCTCAGCAAACTATGGAACATACACATGGTCACACATTAGATTCCACGTCAAATGTCTGCATAAAGGCATATTGAGTTAGAATCAAGAAGATCCACAGTCAATATGTTATACCTAATGAGCTTAATGAAAAGAGATAAAATGAAAAACATTTCAAAAACACATGGAATCAGTGTGTTCATGTAGTGAGTCAGAAGATAAAATCTATTGTCCTAGTTTATGGATATGTCAACTGCAGCACCAACACCTAACTCCCTAGACTGAAATCCGAACTCAAGAATATTCACACTATTGATCTATTGAATAAATAGATGTTTAGTTTTTCTTGTAGAACTAGCCCCTATGATACCAATTTATTACAACACATCCTTTGGGGCCCCTGATGTGACTACCCCACGCCCCATTCCATATTCTAGGGGTTCGAGACTAGCACCAGAATGAAATTAACCTAAAAAAAGATAACATTTAATCAAAAAATTTACTCACATAGATAGTGAACAATGAAAACAAGTAAATAAAAATCAAAGAAGAATTGTACAAACTTAAAAAAACCACCACAGAGTATATAACATAGTAATGGATGTAATTGGAATAGAATACATGCCTCACATAAATGTAAATAAAGAATAAATTTAAAACAACTCCTATGTTAGTGCTTTCATGATCCAACATGAATGGTATAAAGAACTCCTCGGCATAGATCACCACTTCAACATGTCACCTCTATACACCATAGAGTCCTAACTCCCCACCCCTGGTTAATATTTCCCGTAGTCTACACAAGACAAAACAATTTGCATGGAGAATATTGTGTAGGGGTGGATATATGTAGGGACCCGAAGACCCCCAATGATCTCCCATAAATCCACAAAAGAAAAACCACAAAGCATGATATCAATCACAAAGTACATAGTAAAAGACATATCACAATAAGAATAATCTAGGGTAGTAATAGTATTATCATCAGTCCCATCATAGAACACCTCGGTTGCTGGAGAACTCCACCTATATAAAGTATAGTGGGCGTACCAGGTCACATAGAAGTGCTTCTCACTAACCATGAACGATATAGGTAATATTACCCATCATGTTCCATGGGTCACAGGTTCACACATAGCTTCTCCTCAATGTGGAATATTTTTGTACTCCTCTTGTAGAGTTCTATGTGTCTTCCAGGTCATACAGAGTTGCTTCCCAACATGGGCCTACAATGTTAAATATAGGTTCTTCATATTGGTCAATCGATTCACATAGAGTCAAAAGTCAGTAGTATTCTAATCTTGGTATGTCACAGTGTTCCTTACGTAATGTTCTTGGGAGAAACACTCCTCAATCCATTGGTAATATCTATGTAAGAACGAATTACAGAAAAGATGTAACCTGACGAACAACCAAGTCATAAGGGTTCAAAAAAATCAGACGGTGCATCAATCAGACACCGAGTCTTTGAGTTATAGGTATTTTTTTTGTCGAGGTCCTGATGGTGTTATGGGTTAATCCAACCAGGACACTCTCTTTATTTCTCCAAAACACACATGGAGTATCTCAAAAGAACAGTCTCACCCTAATGGTTCCAACTTCGTAGATGGTATTTCAAATGGAATTTTTTTTGTGATATTCCCATTAAATTGTAACTAGGCCGAAAGGGGTCGAGGTCTGGTCTGAGCAATCCCATTGGGCCCAACCCGAAGAGGCTACGAATAGACCAGTTCTTCTTGGCCTATATTGGCCCATTAGGCCGTGAGATCAGCCATTTAGGCCACGAGTTTTCCCACTTCCCGGGGGCGACGTCTGTTGGGCAATCGACGAGGCCTGATGGGCCATGGGTTCGACCTGTTGGGTTGTCGGTTAGGCCCATACCACTTGCTGGGTGAATGTGTAGGCTCCCATCCGAAATGGTCAAATTGTTTGGGTCTTCAATGTATTAGCCCTGGGTGGCACAATACCACCTATCCGGTTCATGTGGATACTCCATCTGCAGAAATCATGGACCACGGGTCTGCACTCTATCGCGGCTTAAAGACGCAGCCTTACTCTATAGAGTGCCTTCGTGATCTGATATGGCTAGAAAATCCTAGCTACCCATTTTTCTTCCATGGTGCCTACACCTTCATGCAACCGTCGTTAGCCAGCCTTCGCCTCCTCCAGTTTCTAGTGCTGCCACATCGGTGATGCTTTTGTGGGACATCAGTGAATCTTCGATGCTCTAATTCCTTTCCCTTTTGTGCTAACAGGCCACCCAGGATGGTACACACGCCATGTAGCCCAATTGTTCACATTGTCACTATATTTCATTATCGGCCACAAAAAAATTCACCAACCCAATATTGGAGGAGGGACCATGCCTTCTTCGACTTGACTCATGCTCTATGCATTAGCATTACAACATGGGACAGATTATTTAATCATAAAAAAATCATTAAAGAAAGCCGGAATTATCTTTCCACATTAAATAATGAAATAAATATTAAGCTGTTGGATGGATGATTCATGATTTTCAATATATTAAAAAATGGGAAGGGGGGATTAAGAACATAACCCCCTACCTTGAGTTCGTTGAATTTCTCTACAGATGAAGGAGATGTTTCAACATTGGAGGGTGTTTCAAATAAGGGATAAGGTTCAATTACTCTAGCGCTCATCGGTTCCCATCATTGAATCCTCTAATGTTCATCCAAGCACGGTTATATGTTGGTGGAATATGTCATTGGAATAACATCATATTTTACTCTATTTTGTCTAATAACTGATGCTTGAGCATTGTTTTAATTGAAGAAAAGAAGAGATCAAACCACAACATAATTAATGAGGGTCATAAATTATTTTAATTGATAAAACCACTATTTCTCACAACGTTGTGGTTACACAACCATGTGTAACCAGCCATTATATGGTTTGATAATCCAATAGTTCCACTACCACCAATCAATAATTACAATGAATTAAATAAAATAACACATTGATTTATTTTATAATTATTTTTGTATAATCTAAAAGTTAACTTTTTTGTTTGAACCCTGTCAGTAAAAGATAAGATTTTCCTATTTGAATTATAGAACTATGAATTCAATGGTGCCCTCAAATTTTTAATGTGAGCACCAGTTCAAAATATTGAAATAATTACCCACACATTTACTGAACTTACATTAAAAAAAGTTAAAAAATAATAAATAGTCACACTTGACCAATACTGGTTAAGGTTAGGCTATACCTAAGAAAAATATTCCCTCATGAGCTCACTAGTACATCCGGATTTCCAACCATAGTTTCAATTTAAGAGTAAAATAATTTAACAATAAAATAATAGTTAATTATTTTATTTACATCCAAAAACTAACATCCACTATTGGTCTGTACCGGACAAGGTTAGGATACACATAAGGACAGAATTTAATCACAATCTCAATGGTTTTCTCATATTTTTAATTTTATTTTCCATTGGTGAGCTATATGCATTTGAAAATTGAAATAATAATATTTAATTAATTTTTTACGGTTATTTCAATTTGTGTTTTATCACTAGTGGAATGTTCCGACAATACTTATGTCATGCCTATGGTAAACCCAAAATCCTAAATGAAACAATTTTCTCATATTTCTGATCCATGAACCCATTTAAGTGTTATTACAGTTTTTCAGGAAAATTATTTATGCACTCTATTTAATGATTATCATTTTTTCAAAAGATCATTTCGGGAACGCCAGGCCACAGAATCATGTACCGTCAATTTTTTAGGTCTCTTTAAAATCCTTAATGAATAAAAAAAAATTATATGGAAATTTAAAGGTTTTAAAATATATCCTACATTAGTATATCAATTTCATTCTTACACCAATAATAAATTGTTAAAGACCATTTTTTATTGAATTTTCATTCATGATTCTAAATTAGAGGAGTAAAATTATGATTCATAAGGTATGAAAAAAATATAAATTTTATAGTGAAATGAATTTATCCATCCCATGAAAGTAAAAAAAATTAAATTCTAAAAACATTTATAGGAATATGTATTTGAAAATAATTTACTATTGAAAAATTCCATTATATTGAATTTGGTGACCCCCTAAAATGGGTATTTCCATTTATTGACAATTTTAATATGGTTATCATAAATGAAGTATTATCATATCCAACTTTATCCATTCCCAGTAACTAGTTTACAAGGTCATTATCCACTAATTACATAGTAATTTAATTCTACAAATTAACTCTAATGTATAAAATTATAAAATAGAAATCAATATTATGATGAAACATAAAAATCTAAAAAAAATGAAATAAATATTAATTCTTATATAAATATAAATTAATTTTTAACCCTCATAAAACCTCATTAGAATCCAGAAATTTATTATCTTTAGTTTCATTCAGAATATATTTACCCATTTAAATATATAATATTATATATGATATAATTTGTAAAATACCTAACATATCTACTCTATAATTACAATATTTATTTTAAAAATAAAATTAGCAACACTCATATGAACTTTTAGGTTTCGATTTTTTGATAATATAGGTCCTTAGGGGGGGTTGCAAAGTCTATCGTGATCATAATGTCAAAAACATGGGATGTTTGTATAGTTTATGTGGAGCAGAAACGTCCTTAGAAGTATATATGCATGGAATTAATAATTTGGTTTATTTTGAAAAAATAAAATGATGGAAAAATCATTTCTTGGATGGTGTTTTTTATAAACTCATGAATTCTATATGAAATTGTACATTACAAAACTCATGGTGTCTCATGGATCGTTTGATTGAATGCCTGTATACAATTTTAAGCTCCAATATTATGGTCATTTATGTCTATTCGAATTTGAATATGTTTCCAGATGACCTGATAACAATGGAGTTCATATAAAGATCACATGACATGATTTTATTATGCCCAATTTGATTACCCATTATAAATGATATTGTAATAAACTTCAACTTTTCATAATTTTTTATCTACTCTTTTAATCAATAAATTTCATGGCCTATTATGGTAGAGGATCATTAAAAAAATATTTCAAAAATATTATAGTAATAATTTTTTTTATTTTCCAAATTATTTTTAAAATTTAATTACATAATTATTATATTGATAAAAATTATTAATGAGATAAATTTTATACATTTAATATTTTATATCATTAGGGTTGTTTTGTTTGAAGGATAAATAATCATTCAAAATATAATTTATTATTTTGAACCATTTAAATGTCTTATAAATAATTAGTCATGTTATTAATTAGTATTCATGGTAATCCTGAATTTTTTTTATAAATTTTGAGTTATATTATTATATATTCTTTATCCTAGTTTGAAATAAGAATATTTTTTTCATATATTAAAAGAGTTGTTAGTAATATAAACAAAATATATTACATTATAATATAAAATTTTATTTTTTTATAAAAATTATAAATATTAAAATATGAATTATATATATATATAATTTACTATTATAATAATTAAGTTAAACTGATTTTGAGGTGGTATTTTATATTTTTTACTAAATAAGATGACTATTATGAATAACGATATATACAGTTTTATCAGGACTGTATATTTTATGATACCATCATGATATAGACATGATATTTTTTTTAGAATCATATATAACATTTGTTGCATTATTGTAAAATCAAAATATTAATAAATTATAATATATTTAATATATGTTAATTTATATTTCCTAAATAATATGAAAATATTTATTTGTGATGATTTATTTCTTTCAATAAATAAGTTAATTTAATAAATGATTATTATTTATGGTTCTATATATATTTCATAACGATTTTTTAAATTTATATTTCATAATTTAAAAAATTATAAATATAACATATTAATTGTCTGAATGATTACATCATCGTTGCACAATGTTAGAAAAGTCAAATATCTAATTTAAAAAATATAATAATGATATAAATTTGAATAAATTTATTATTGATAGACCACTAAGAAAATAGTGATGAATAGTTATTAAAATTTGTTTTAGTTAATTTTATTCAAAGTCAAATAATAGATTATTTTTCCAAAACTATTTTGTAGTATTGATAAAACACTTATGCATGTCACAGAAATGTAAATGATGTTGGTTTTAATATATTTAAAATGATATGGGTGTGATGATTTATAATGTTGTTTAATATTTTGGGTTAATCATGATAATTATAAAATTATATAAATGCATTAATATGAACTCCATTATTATCTAGATATTTTAATGTAAAATTATTGTAATAACATTTAAAATGATTTTACAGGATATTTAATGTTAAAATTTATTTATAAATAATAATAATAAAAATACTATGATTTATTCATTTTTTTGTATTGATAATGGAATATGATATGACATTTTATACATTTATGAGAAATACATGAATTTTATTTTACACTATTGAACATCAAATGAAATACTATTGAGGAAAAAACAACCAAATTTCTCTTATAATAGGAGACTCTTTCCCACCATCAAAAAAGTCAAATATCACATGTTTTTATAACTATATTATACTCAGTATCCTTTTTAATCTAGCCATTCAAGGATCATAATCCACATAAATCAAAAATTTTACATTCTCTAGAGGCTTATGATTAAATACATTGAAGAAAATTCAAAGATTAAGGTAAGGGTTTCCAAGACTCAACCTTTAATTATAATTTGGAAAATTTATATTCAAACTAATTTAAAAAATAATTATATTTCATAGATGATTTAATTATTAAGCTATTGAAATAATTTCTATCCTTATATTATAAAAGAGAATATATTAACATCTTTGAAAACAGTTTATAATTAATTTAAATATCAAATTATGGGTTACATCAAAAAATTATGTATTTCATTTTAAAACCTCAATGTATATTTTCAATAAAAGGTTTCAATCTTAAATGATAACCTAAAATAGAATTTTAATTATTATTTAAACCTCTTTAATTTTCCTTAATTTTTTCTAACATTCTGAATAATGATGTCTTCAAATGAGGGGCCTCCTACAAGATGTATAAAATATTGTTAGGTGGTTATGTGATAAATATTGATCAATGTTATTTTAATATTTAATTTGAAAAAACATTATCCAACCAATGTTGAATATTTATTTTTTCATGATTAATAACTATACTCTAAAAAACATAAGGGCTAACATAAAAGTTCTAAGGTTTACCTCACATATGCTAAGGATATTCCTTGGTGAGATATAGATTAATCGATAATTGAACTACCCACATGAATAATAGTTTGGGTAAAAGAAATAATGGTATATGATAGAAAATATTATTTTACTATATCATAAAAATGTTTCCTTTCAACCCACACACATGTGAAGACTATATTTTACAAAAATTACTCAATGTATTGTGTAGGATGACATTGTGATTTTTGTAAATTTATTTCTTGAACAAAATATATATTTTCAAAAAATTAAATAAACATTCAATACAATGAATTATACCCAATCAATGTAGAGTAAATTTCATCTATATATGGTCCATCAATTCTCAAAATTATGGGCCATCATGTTGATGTTCATTTTAAGTTAATTTATAATGGGCCTTTATAAATCAAAATGATTCATTCCTTTTAAAATATTACTCCTTGAGATTCAAAAATATTGATTAATTCCAAATCATTAGAGAATTTTCCCAAACAATATAAAATAAATTCCAATCTATTAGATGAATTCCTAAATCCTTAACCTCACTTGTGAAACATTGTCCCGTGGAATGTTTTTTATTTTGTTATTGTAAAAAACCCATAAATTACCCATACCCCCTAATATATTCAAAAATAATAATAATTAATTATGTAGATAAATATAATATTCCACAATAAATCATTTAATATTAAAGAATAATATATTTATCTTGGTCATCTTGAAACACCCTATGATGAGATTTTTAGCAACATTACATTAACTCAATATTTATTCTAAAAAATCTCCCTATATGGTTTTAGTTTTCAAAAGGTAATATAAATCACATAAAAACATAAAACTCATATCCAAATATAATAATTAAAAACCTGTATTCATATATGATTGAAAAAAGTGTAGGAAATAATATTATTGAATAAAATAATATTTTTTCAGAAGAAAAATATTTAAAAGTCATCTTATAAACATATTCTCTATATTATCTTTGATAAAATGCTTAAAAATGAGAATTAATTCTAGATTAAACATTTATTAAATCAATACATCATCATCACATATATATATCATCACAAATTTTATAAATACTACTTCGTCTCAATAAATATGTTCTCAAATTGGTAGATCTATTTAAGGAACATATAACTAAAAAATATCCCTATACTCTTCAAAAATTATTAAAATAATATAAAAATTTAACATATTTAATTAAAAATATACTAGTATTAAAAAATCACTTTAAATTTATGACCCCCTTATAAGATAAAACTATCAATTGATTCTCTATATGAATATTCAACCCCATCCAACAATGAATATAAAGATATAAAAAACAAAAGATTTATATTTCCTTTTCATTTCACCCATATTTAGAGAAAAATATAAATAATAATGATTTATGATAATTAATATCATTCAATTAAAATGATAAAGTTTATTTTGACCTCCAAACATCAATGATAGATTTCAAAATTCATCTTTTGAAATTTTCACGGTGATCCCATCAAATATTTTCAACTTTATTGGCATTAATTCCATCATAAAATAATTTCACACTATAATATATTTTAGGATGTTATATTTTAAAACTACCATCACAATTTGTAAATTTTTAACAACATTCATTGGTATATTAAAAGTATTTTGATTATCAGATGATGATAGTAGTTGTCTCTTCATTTCATCTTTAAGATATTGCAACTAGGTCTTCATCATTGTTATATAGATTATGTAATGAGTAGAAACTATATGTTCTTCAATGGATGTGTTGTAGATTATATAAATATGTATTAGTATGGGTGAATAGAAACAACCCTATCATTAGATGAACATTCCACCAGATGGGGACCATCAGTTATGAATATAACCTTTTGAGTAGAGATCTATCTTACAGAACATTTCTAGTTTCCATGGGCTATTACATTTCAATAAAAAATGAATTTAACTATGACATTACAAATAATACTCATACCAACGCTATAATAACCATATAGTAGAGATAATAAAAACCAGAAAAATGTGTAACAACATATATAAATTTTCGCATTGATTTTGTTAAGTACAAAAAACATAAAAAAAGATATTAAAAATCATATAAATAAAAGGATTACCATTTCTCATATTTAATATAACTGGTTTACACTAAAATTTCTATTGAAATATTATTTTAATTCAGAATTATAAATCATTTAGCGATTTCCCCCAATATTCTTCTCATTAGAAAAAAATGTATGATATTTTTGTTGATAAATTTTAATCTATGAATGTTAACAATATCTCAAATAAGGATCACATACATAATATTTTACATTTTTATATAAAATTTCTCAAGAAAATCATCATATTCATTAATTTATTATATAACCTCTATGAATAAGTGTAATGGGGGAAACCACAATATCATCTTTGTTTAAGAGATTGTTTTCCATAGACGCCATTCTAAAATTAATCACTTTAATGTTGGTTTCTATATACGATTAACATGCACAATGGGATTATTGTATTCCTTTTAAAGACTTATTTTATCTAAAAAAATTATTATAATCTCTAAAAAAATATAATATATGGTTTCTCAATATATACCACATCTCCTAATTGACCATTGAATTATGTATCATTTAAATACATTGGAAATATATAATTTTTCCATAGGGATGAAATATCATAGAATAATATAATTCTATCCAAACATTAAATAGTCAAAAGTTCTTATTAAATTATAATCCATCATCATATTAGAATCTTTTAAAAGAAAATATTTTAATATTACTTTAAATATCTATACATTCATAGAAATTGTCTTAAAAACCCCACATTGTCCCAAATGACATTAATATAGTTGGGATGGCATAATAGATACTATGTATCATTCCTAAAAATATAGTCCAATTATTTATTCTATAAATCAATCCAATATTGATGCATCAATTCATTATTATCATCTAGATGATTAACATGATAAAAAATGAAGTATGAGCATCTTCACTCAATGTTATTCTTATTTTGGACATGATGTATATATATCCCAATGATGTTTTAGACCATCACCAACCTTCATAGTATATAATTGGATAAATTTATATGATTTACATTACATAAAATAGAATAATCATATTTTATAATCTATACACCATCAACATATTCTTATTTTATCAAAACTCTCTAGTTGTTGCCTAACAATAAGAAATACATCATCACAAGTTGAATATATAACTTCATGTATATTTTCACTAAATAAATTTCATGGTACCATTAAATTATTAATATCAAGTACTCTTATACTATATTTATTCATGTGTGATATCATATTTTTTAGGAAGATATCATAGAAAAATATTAAAAATCCTATATTTTCAAATTTTCTAAAATTTTAATCTTTTACATTGATAACAAAATAGTTGTAAAAATACAAATAGTAATTTAATAATTCATGAATTATTTAATATATATAAGATAAAAAAATCATCAAAATTAATAAAATAAAAAATTTATAAAATGTGAACTATTCCATTGATATCTCTCCACAATAACTATTTACATGTATCATTCTCACTAAAAATACCATGAACCATCTCAACTAAAAATGTATTCTTATGTTCACTATAAGAATTATTCTTATTGGTTGTATGACATACTATGTTGGTGTAAAAAACCATTGATCCTCTAGATAGTCATTAAATGTCATAATTTAAAACTCATTTCCATAATCGTTCTGTATATTCTTATGACCAAAACCACCCTCTTTTATTTAAACTATTTAAACTAAATAAATCATTTTTATGGTTATTAAACTATGTTTTATGAACATAAAATATGTAATGTGAGTGAATTCATTAATTTAATCTAAAATTTTTTTATCTATATTTTTTGATTTCTTCCACATTGACTCACACATCCAAATGAATTACATTTAAATATTTATTATATTGAATCCCCAAATTCTAATGTGTAGAATTTATAATCTTCCCCAATGATATATAGAACACATCCAAATATATTATATTTTATGAAATGTAAATATACAATAATTATCCTCATTTTTTATATTATTGATATTCATTTGGCTACGATGACCCTTTTTTAAGAAACAATTCATTATCTTCTTTAGTGACATAATGATAAGAACATTTTATATCACCCACATTAATGAAATTAACTATATCCCATTTTACATATTTTCTACTCTTATATATTCAATTTTTTAAACAAGTAACTCAAAATTCAATATGAATATTACATTTCAATCATATAAAATATTTTAAACACCTAATAAATTATATTTCAAAGAAAAAGAATAAGGAGGTGTTTTTTATTTAATATTTTCATTCCAAATAATTGTAAATTCAAATGTATTAACCATTATTTTATTATTATTTAATAACGTAACTAATAATATTTAATCATTAAAATATATTTCAAATGTTTTAACTATATCATCATACAATGGTAACATATACACTCCTAGATCCATGGACCTTACCGATTAGATGCATTTAATGAATATTCCCCAAAAAAGATTTCTACATACCATTACACATCATTACTTGAGGATGCTGGTAATAAAAATAATTCATTCTTCCAACATTGTTGAAGGATGAAAAATTAATTTTATAATGACCAAGATTGTCATGTCTTCTAGGGGATTCATTATTTTCTTTAAACTTGTTCTAAAGTTTTTATAAAAATATTATAACATGTTTATCGACATACGTCTATTAAGAAGTCATAATACCTCTAAAATGTTTCCTACAAAACCTATTATTATTATTATGATAATGATCATTGAAAAAATTATAATATATATGAAAATACATTATGGTTTTATCTAAATCCATTAAAATGGTACTTACTCTTATAATAAAAACTTTTTCATAAAATTTCATGTAATTTTTTAATGAACAACCTCAAATGTTTACATATGATCAAAATATACTTGATAAATAATATAAACATTTCATGAAATAGTAGACTTAAAAAATGTGAAATATCTAAATACAAATCCATTTATCCATTGTATCCACATTATATTAGTACTACTATTTTGATGGTGGAATAACAGAAGGTTATGAAGGTGAAATAGTAATAATTGTCAATATAGTAGTGTTGGGATTTGGATAACATCCACATACTAAAGATAGGTTCTCAATATGGTCCTTCATATTTGTTGGTCAGGGTGACTCCTCAAGATGAATAATAGTCTAATGTTAGGAAACATGAATCTATAATTATATCTTATCAGGTGCCACATAAAACCATACATTTCCCTTCCAATGGGCATCAATCAAAATCTTTTGTCACACACTATGGTTGGTGAGTATTTATTGCTAAAATAGAGATATTTCCTACAGATATTCACTATTTAATGTAATAAATATGAAAGCGTATGAGAACTCTTGTCAGTGGACTATATTGAGGGGTGGTAAAAACCATATGCATGGGTATGAATAAATGATGTGAGTGAAAGATTAGTATCATGAACTATTGGGTTAAATAGGGTGGTGGTCTATTGTGGTACATAACCAAATGATAAAGACAAAATTCATGAATAATCACCATATATCATTATGTCATAAATTTTATGTCTCAAAAAACCATTCCATTGAATTGAGTCCAATCCACCTATAAACTGGGAGAGGTTTACAATAGTTCCAAATTATAGGATAATTTTGAATGAGGATCTAATTATTTGGAAGTGGTCTAATAGTGATTTTACAAAGACTAAATAGTGAAATATTCAATAAAATTCTAACAATCACATATTTAATTATCCACTTCTTTTTGAAGAAACTACAATCTAGAAAATAATGGTCGATCAATTAGCCCAACTATAAATAGAGATTACCTGATTTAGGACAATAGATATTTTGGAGTGCTCCTTATCATCATATACATTAGGCCAATAGATATTTTGGAGTGCTCCTAATCCAACCACACATGAGTGTTCTCACATTAAATTCACCTCCAAGAATAAATATTTCATTATGTGATTTTTATTTTATACTTATAAGGATTGTGGTTATTATTAACAACAGGAAATATAAATAGATATTTTATATGAGATAAAATGGTCTCAAAATATAAAAAAAAATCATATGTTGGGATACTCATAATATCTTTATAATAAATAACATGTTTGAAGGAAAATTTTACTTGGGTCAACTAATGTTCATTTACATACATTCAAAAGTAAATAAATTATATTCTAAATAACATTGTAGCAATAAATTAAAGGAGGAAATCATGGAATGATAGAATACGTACAATGATAATATTTTTCAATTTTAAATAATTAATGTCCTCCCATATGGTTTCCCTCATACAAATATATATCATCCTTACATATTCCAATAAATTGTTTTTATAAATGATTTTTTCATCTCCAATAATTAGCATCAAATCATATATATAATCAAAATTTTTGTGAAGTTGAGAGAAACGGTGATTGGTTGTTGTTAAGAGGGTATGTGTCCTATGGGAGGGGTGAAATGTTTGCTACTTTATAGGATCAGTAATGGGTTGGGGTTTTATTCTTGTGATAGCGGGTTTATTTTTTATTTTTATCATTTTATATTTTCATCGATATATTGTCAATGTTTTTTATACATATAAGTGTTCCTTTCTTTGCAATTATATTTTTGGCCTTATTTGGTATGGTTTTGAAATTTTTTGGAATATTAATTGATAATTTATTAAGTAGAAGATGTTTTATATAAATTTTTGAAGGTGTAAGTGTATTATGGGGATATACTTGTGAAAGGAAATGGAGACTCTATATATTTTACATGAACCATTATTAGAGCTAGACCTTGAATGTGAGAAAAAATGTGATGATATATAGTTTATGAAGGGTATAATTTGAGCTAGTAAAAAATAGAGTATGTGTAGGAATCATTTTTACAATAGGTCATGGTAAGAATGTAAAATTATTGATGTGTGATGATGATGAAGTATGGTAAAGAATTGATGAGTAAGGAAAATATATTTTTAACAAGAATATATTAATGTAAATCATTTCCATTGGATTCCTTGTATTATCTATGAATTTTTATAATGTGAATTTCATAAAGGGAATATATTGAAAAAATTGGCTTCTAGATGTTTTTAAATAGGCTTTGAACACCTTATGGTGTGACTTTCCCACATATATCATTAAAAAACCATTTGGAATTTGGAATTCAACTACTCAAAAAACATTTGTTTTTCATCCTAGTTTTTTGTGATTAACTTTACATATTGACCACATCCCTCATTTAATGTCTCTATAATGTTATCTTGTTGACTAACCCATTCACCTTGGGGATACAATTTAGTATATACTTTTTTAATAAGATCATTTGATTTTCACCTATTATTTGACATCTAGGTTATACCTTATATACTAAGGTAGTTATTTCATTTTTTCAGTGTTTATTAGATATATGGCATGATTTATTTCATTATACAATAATATGTTGAAATTATTATATTTATAAGTGTGGAAAAATAATTAAATCATGGTAAATATTTTATGTAAATTTTTATCTTGTAGAAAAATATTCAATTCCGTATATCTATAGGGAAGGTTGCAATCCGTAGATAGGGACTTATACCATCACAGATTTGAGATTTTTTTCTGACATTATGAACATAAAACATCATCAATAAAATAATAATTTAAACTATGATATTTAAAATAATAGACATATATATTTTTCGTCAAAATTTGAATTTTTTTTAAAATACAAAAGTTTGTTTTTCTTATTTATGTTGTTTTTCATTGTATGTGGTGATGGTATTTTCCACATGATTTATATCAGTATATAATGTAATATTCTTTCATATTCAAATGAATGATAGTACATTATTTTTCAATATTCCAATGGCTCCATGAGAGAACAATTGGATGAAAATGAATTTTTTTGATGATCCTTAAAATATCTTACAAGTGTAGTTTTCTCTAATAGAATATGTGATCATAACACTTCTACTTTATTTAATTATATATATATATATATATATATATTAGGAGTCTCTTTATATATCAATAAACTCAAAATGTTTTAGAATTAATTTCCAAATATTTTCATTATTACTCTAATTAATATTTATCCTAGAAAAAGGAATTAATATCAATTTACACTCCAAGGTGGAATTATATACCATTCATAAACCATAATAGTGTAATCCCAAATTATATTTTGAATATTATTCAATAAATAAAAAAAAATATCATAAATGTTTTCTTGTCCAATCTATAACAATGAAGCTAATAGTTTTCTTCCTGATCTATTTCAACTCCTTTTTAGAAATATCTACTTATCCCACTTTTTGTAGTTGGAATGGTCTTCTTGTATTCTAATTAATGCCATTTTACATCATCACCTCTGACAAAATTTATTTTTTGCTGAGTCCCTCTATCCATACAATAATATTCGTTATTATTAATATATATATAATATTACAATCATTAATTTAATAACCACACACTATTTATTGAAGGTAGTGGATAGACCGTCATACCTACAATTAGACGTAGTCAGACAATACCAATAAGAATGTGTGGCCTCATTAATCATGTAAAGGGATAATAAATGTAATTCCCAAAACATGAAGCATCTAAACATTTAACATAGTATTCTGGGTTATCTCACCAACATTTATGAAACATTGGATGTGTTTATATAGATCACATTATAATATTAATGCTCATGAATATTTCTAAAAATTTATAAAAAAATAAACTATAAATATTATTGTATATAGACCACCCTATTCCATGGTGTCCTAAAATCTTTTATGAGTGGAATAATTTCACCACACATTATATTTAGCTTTTGTGGGAACATTTTAGTACAAAACATTACTAAAAAATTGTCATTTTATTGGACCATCTTAAAAATAACGGGGAACAATGACATGAAAACATTGCATTGCTGAAATGAATATTTTCCTACATTAATCTAGTATAAATGAAATTAGATATATCACCAAAACTAGGTCACAATATGAAATCTACTTTAAATATTTTCTAATCCTTAATTTCATCATAAATCTAATATTATTTGAATTTTAATAGGAAATGAAAATCTATTTGACCAAGATAATTGTTTCTATATTATTTATTATTATCTTATCCACAATTTCATTCTAAAATTATAAAAGGAAAAAATAACAATGACCATGATGGGTATAATTAGAATTATCCTTATGATTTACTCTATTTCTGAATAGAACATATATACTACTAAGATATAGAGTGTGAGTTATAGTATAATCATAACAAAGGAATTTACTACCACAAGTACATCCCCAATTTTTTCAGGATATTTAAATTGGAACTCTTTTAATATTTGACTTTCATACTACATTGTCCATAATGGTATTCCAACATTATTCCCAAGTAGTTATTATACTATGTATTCAAATTTATCACAAATTAATACAAAATTATCATCATATTTTTGTGAGTTTATAATAGGATTAGTGATCCTCTATGATTTCAACTCCCAAAAATATTAAATTCACTTGAAATAAAAATTTAATTCAACATCCTCATTATAAAATTCATTATTGTGAAAAAATAGATAATAAGTCATTAACAAATAGCTTGTTGGACATAAAATGGAACAAATATTTCTTAAAATCAATCATATTTGTTAACTCAAATAAATCATTAGTCCTAATTATTTTAATGGTATAGAAATAAATTCAATTATTTATGATTTATACCCATGAAATATCCTTTCAATTATAATGTAATTTAATTTAACTACACTATGTGTAGTAAATGATTCACTATACGTTCATATACTAAATACAATTTCCTGAGACACATCTTGAATGAAAATCCATATATAGAAAATTTCATTAATGAAAATCCCTATGAAGTCATCCAATGTACATTGAATAATGTTATTTCATGCACCAATGAAATGTAACTAGTTTTTTTTTCATATTTTAGTGGATAGAATATAGTATGTGATGGTTCTATAGGGGCGTGTGAATATGGTATTGTAATGAAATTCTTGTTCCATTGGTGTACAAGCCAATTATTTTAAAAAAATTACATTAATATCAATATTTCATGCAAAAAATCATACCATGATTAATTAACCATTGAAATATATTTCTTTAAATTTAAGGTATTTGATATCCTATGATACATGCAACCCCAATTCGAATAGAACTTAAAAAATGCGTGCTATTAAATCCAATCCTGAAAATTATATGATATGAATATGAATAATTGAATTATTAAAATTATATAGTTTACACATATTTAAAATAAAATCGATGATTATTTATTAATTTCAAATAAAATAAGAATCAATTGAAATAAAATGAATTTTATTTTTTTGGAAAAATAGTAGTTTTCTAAAATGTGGTCTCACCACGCATTGAGCATAAACATAAAAATAAATTTTTAATATTATTATAAAATTAAAATTATCAAATTAACATAATTATTTATTTAATTATTTAAAAATTATCATAGAGTTATTTTTTATAATTTTATTAATATTATTATTTTTGTAGTAATAGTGATAAATAGAGGTTTTATTGGAAACTAAATTTTAATTGATAGAATATAAAATAAAAATTTTGTTTTAAAATAATTTAAAAAGTATAATTAGTCTAAATATATAATTATCAATACAATTTAGGTCAGTTAAATTAATTAAATCTATAATTTTAATTTTAAAGCATTATGTACTTATGATAATTTCTCTTTGAAACTTGGGATTCCATCACATTTTCGAGTTTAATTTTAAATTAATTATGGGACTTATATGAATGTAAATTAAAATTATTTGTTACATATTTGTAATAAAAATAATAATATCATTTATTTAGATCAAAATAGTTTCTTATCATACTGAATTGTTAAAACTATAGAAATTAATTATTTATATTGATGTTGAAATGATTTAACAGGTGGTTAAAGTAAAAGGATAGTATGTCAAATAACAAATAAATATATTAACTTACTATGGTATGTCTAGTTAATCTTAACATTATCAATTGTGTTATAATGATTTATTTTTTGGGAATTTTTTAACATGAAAAATTTTGGTGTAAGTTTTTAATTTAAAAAACATTAATTGTTTCCCTACCCCAACATATAACGGTCACCCCCTTTCATCTCATATTAAAACACCTAAATCACATTTTATTATAAAATACCTACAAAAATATATTCTTTATATCACTTCCCAAATAGAATTGTCCTTCTATCGAATGGGAATTACTCATATGAAATTTTTACATATAAACCTAATAATGTTGACCAAAAAAGTTGTAAAATTTATAACGGAATATTTTTTTTATTTTTTATGAAACATCCATACAATATTATTCATGTAGGTGAATATAATAAACAATAGTACCATATATATATATATATTTATAATTTATTATTCAATGGTAATACCATATATCGACTTCCACATCCATGAAATTGAAAATAAAATATTGGATTGTGTGTATAATTGACCACTGCCTTGCAAACCAATGTAATTCAATTTCTATAAAAACCATTAATTAATTGAATAAGACATGGAATTAAAATATATATATATATATATATGATATTTAAACATTATTTTAATTTTGTATTATCAAATTCCATATATACAATCTGAAATTCTATTTCCTGGATGGATATGAAAACGTTTCTCTTGTATATGGTGGAATACATCCTCACGAATCAATGTGGTTAATTTTTCACTTAAAATTTACAAGGAAAATATTATGGATAATTTTAAATAATATATGTTATATTAATTTCATAAATAATATTAAAAAATATAATATCACATATAACATTTTACCGTCTAATATATTTGATAATAAAAATGTAACTCATTTGTATCTGTGGACTATTGCCTTTACGCAGAGATGTGAAATGATTTTCATTTTATTGTTTTAGAGGTAATATTATGGAAGAAATTTATTAATATAAATTTATTAAGAGGAATAGTTAATATATACATGTAAATTAATATTTATTTTCTATTCATTCTATCCAATAAAGAAATTGAGAAAACATTCCAAGATACGTACATCGCATTTTCTCTAGGAATGGTGTAATTCATTTTCTATCATTATATATTATGGGTTATCAAAATTCCAATATATTGAATTTAATGTTATTTAAAAAAAATTCATTCAATATATGATTTATCTAAGATCAATGTAAATTATATAAATTTACTGAACCAAAAACAGACATAAAAAAAGCAATTATCACTCAAAATAGTTATTTAAAAAAATACTTATTTATATCCACGTTATAATAGATTTTAAGAAAAAAATATATGATTTGAAATTTTTTGAGGTTATTTAAAATATTTTTAAAAATATATAATATTATTATATATCATTTGTGAGAACATACAACTCCGTTCATATAGTATATCATGAATAAATTTAAATTTATTTTATTTAATGCTTTATTTAATGTTGTATATTTCTTGGGTCTACGATTCGAAATATACCAATGCTCTAAGGGTTTATTTAAAAATCACATAATTTATAATTATTAATTATGATTATATTTATGATGAAGTAAAATTAGTTTATATCAGTCTTGAATTTCAGGAATTTTAATCCACTATGATTATTTATTAACATCTCATGCAATTAAACCATTTTCAACCCTTTTTTACCTTTAAATATTATAAATATAAATTTAATAATTGATAACATAATTTTACATTTTTGTCAAAAATCCATTTTTACATCCATGCCCATGATTTTAGAAGAAAAAAAATTAAACATTGTCCTTCAAATTATCCAAATGATTTATTAATGTAAATTTGGCTTATTATATTATTTTTTTTAAAAAATTAACTAAATAATTATATATTTTTTGGAATAATGAACTTTCATAATGTTTAACAAAAATTAAAAAGGGATAATTTTTTTAACACACACTACATGAATGAAATTTCATGATTCCATTAATTGTGATCAATTTGAATCGTACATTAAATCGTTATAATTTTTGTTTTCATTGAAAATATATTTTGCAAATATTATAGATAATTTCATTTTTTTAATGTAATTTTAAAAGAGAAAAATACTATTTCCTTCACTATTTTTTGTTGAATTATTATGGTATATCTATCTATAAATAATAATAAATTTCATTATAACTTATTCAACATTAGGAATATGTTTTATTGTAACCATTATAATACTTTCTTTGGTTCGATTATGATAATTTTATATAATATGTACTATTTTGATATTGTTCTTAGTAGCACTCGAGATGGATTATGATTATGTCTATTTTTGTAGAAATTATTAATATTTAATATTATAGTGTTTCAATATGAATTTATACATTGATTCTGATTCCCTATTGTTAGAATATTAAATTAATGGACTATGTAGGGGATGCATACCTCCCTATATAGTACAATGATGTTTTATTTAGTCTGATAAGACAAACTAGGTTCATTTTTATGTTTTTTCCTTACCCATTTATATATGATGTCATTAAGTGTACATAAATGTATTGTTATGACGTTAAGAATTAAGAATTTTCTTATTTTGAGATTAGTTATTGATTCCCATGTATTTAATTGATTATTTAGGATATCAATGGATATGTTTCAAGATCACGTGATTATATATATATAATTATTTGTTCATTATTAATTCCTTACATATTATGCTAAATTAATTATATAAAATGAACTTTTTTAAGTTATTTACCTCATCATATTAATTATGAATCTTTATTTGTGACAAAATCATATTTATTAAATGATTATTGAGTATTTGAAATCACCCATTTGTTATATTTTTTCACTAGGATGCCATGTTTTCTATTATGATGTATATAAAGGGGCATGCTATATGAAATAATTATGAACATGAATTAAATACTATGTTATATGTTATGAGTTCAATTGAAATTTGAGATTCCTATATGTATCTGGTTTACTAATACTATAGAATTAATCTATCATTGTGGTTGTGATAATATATAAGTAGTAGAAATATAATTACATGATCACTAACTATAATATAGTGGGGTTAGGATCATTATAGTTGGTATTATATAATTTATGGTATAATCATAATGAATATAGATTAAGAACACATTGATAATGGAATTTTACCCTAGGAAATACTTTTTGTATATGTATATAATGAAACCCAAATATTTTGGGGAATAAAATATTATATAGTATTTCCAATAAATATATCCCCATTTGGAAGATAAATGTTCCCATAATTTAGGAAATTATTTCCTTAAGAGTAATTACTCTGAAAAATGCATATCAGACTTGACTTGAATGATAATAGATACATGAAAATGGGACTTAAAATGAACCTATGTTTTAAATCCAAAGGTATATATTTTTTCTAATTCATAGGTTCATTATGAAAGACCATGAGGTAATTGAATAGTATGAGATGATGAAAATATATAGTTTAACATATTATGAAATAGAGTAAAAATAAGGAGTCATTATTTATAAATTTTATAAATCACTATTCATGACTATTTCATTACCAAATATAAAAATTGTTTATCACACTATGTTTTTTATTCAATGGCTATAAAGATAAGAAATTGAGATAAAATTCAATATGATTATAATTATTCGAAGAAAAACTAAATGGGAAAATGAATGGTGTAAAGGATATTATAATTATTCCAAATTATTTATCTTTATATACGATTAATTACATTATCATTAACATATGATCAAATAGATATCAAAATAGATGGAAAAAGTTCATAGGGAGCTTTTTGTAGGGGATTCCATGGAGGAAATACAATTAATATTCTTATATTTCAATAGTTTGGGAAGAAACAAATAAGGTATTTTCTCAATAAGACAAGAATATGCTTCATTTGTTATTAATAGGGGAGATAGTGTATAAAATTTTAAGTGAAAATTAAAAATTTCATCTAATACAATGAATTAGAATATTTTTCTCCCAAATTAATTATAGTATGATGAATCCTTAAAATGGTGAATATGTGGGAATTTTGAAAATCAATTTTCAAAGAGGATCGAAATTAAAAAGGATTAGATAGTTTGAATAAGTAAAAGTTAGTCTATTGAAGATTTAGATAATATGAATTATATATGGAAGGAATTAATTGTTATAGAATAAGATGAAAATTCATGGTTACTAATGTAAAATGAATGTTTAATTATTGATTTGTTCATGTTTTTTCACTCATTAATAATGATACTGATGTATTTAATTAATGATATTATAATTTTATAAATTATGAAATGTATAATAATTTTACTACATTAGTTTTTCTACATAGATAAGAAAACATTTTTTTAATGGCACTGATGACAATGAAATTTGATTCAATGTAAAGATTATCATTTAAGAAAGAACATGATATATGGGTGATAAATCACAATATGTTCTTGAATTTCGGATAATAATGATAAAGCGGTTTCTATAAGACATTATTATGGACCATGAAATTGGTTTTGGATTTAATGGTTTGTGTTATAATTTCTAGACATTACTATGGTTATACAATTTTGGAATATTTTTGACAATCAATGATTTTTTTACAAAAATATAGATTAATTTTTAACGAAGATTTCATGTTTTCATTTATTTTTTATAGTAACCACGATATTAAGTTATTTTTTATGTGACATTAGGTACTATATTATGTTTTTTGGAACTTATTGTCAATTAGATTGAAAAAATTTATTTACCTCACCATTAAATTTTCTGAATTTTAATTTTCTCTAACATATTTTCTATATTTCTCAATTTAAAATATTTATAATATTTACTATGCTAGATAGATGGGTTATTTTTTAGGTTTTATATTTTAATTTATTATTAGATAACACGTATTAAGAAATTTGGATTTGGAAAATACATAGTTACATTTTGAATTAATTGTAATTATTTTTTTAGATTTATTAAAAAACAATAATTTTTTTATGAATTATGAATAAAAAATACATATTAGATATTGGTTTTATGGCATGAGTAATGATGTGTATATTCGTAAATGAATAAGAATTTGATGCAATTTTTTCAATGAAATAAAAAGATATCAAGAATATTTTTTACTCTTATCTTGAAATATAATTGTTGAATCACTAAATTTAAAGGAAATGATTATTAAAGTGAAATTTTTTCCTATTAAATAAATTTTCATCATATATTTATGGTTTTCTTATCATTTATATTATATTTATCATTCATTTTATTATGATCAATCATCTCAATCACTCTCAATAACAATATTATCTATTATTCCAAACCTAAATCTTTCCATTACACAAATATTATACAAATTGAAATTTGATTTAGGTGTTATTCCATATGAACTTTTTTATTTATATTTATCTCTATTATGTTCAATTTTATTATCTTTTTTTATATTTTTGTTTTTTGACATTGTCATTTTCATTTGACAAATCCATAATTTATGAATGCAATTTCATATTACATGGACTTAATTTATTGGTAGTTGGGTGAATGTAACACCCAATTCTTTTGAAATAAAATTTATTGAATTTCATATAGTATGAAATCCAAAAAAATAATTCTAAATGACCAACAATATATATTTTTTGATATTTAATATCTTTTATCGATTGGGATACATAAAACCCTGAGTCTATAAGACCTGTCAAATAGTAAAAAACTATAACATGAACATTAAATGGTTATGTATGAATATGAATAATTAAATTTTAAAAATTATATGTTTTTCACATATATAATATAAATTCAAGGGTAATATATTGATTTCAAATAATGAGATAATAATTTTAAAGGAAAATGAATAGTTTTCTGGAAAACATTTTTCTAATATATTTTTGGATGTCACATTTTGCGCACAAACTATAACATTAATTTCATCCAATTTTCTAAAACATTTATTAAAATAAAAACATAAATATTTAAATAATAATTTAAAATAATCATATTTTTCAGTTTTAAAATATTTTGAAAAGGTCATTTTTTCATATATAATTAAAAATAAAGGTTTCTATTGGAAGATTAATTTTTTACTTCATCTATAAGAAATTTCAATTTTTAATTATAATTGATTTAAAATTTAAAATATTTCAAATAAATACATATTAATAATATTTATTTCATTTTAATTAATACCAAATTATATATATATATATTTTAAAAAATTATATATAGATGAAAATTTACTCTTTGGAAACCAAGGTTTTCATCACATCAATAGGTTCTATATTAAATAAATCATTTTTTCTTTTATGAATTAATTATCAATAAACAGATTCCATATTTTAATTATCATTTGTAACTATTTATAATAACAAAAAATTAATTATTGAGCATAATAAATTGTAATTAAAGTGAAAATTAATTACATTAGATAAGGATAAAACATCTTACTGGGGGGTGGTGGCAGTTAAACTAATAAAATATGTGTTAAAATTACATAAAAAGAAGTCCAATTATTATTTTATGTCACTATTTAGTTCTCATATCATTAACAGTTTTATAGTAAATAATGTTTGTTTCTTTTGACATGTGAAAAATATAGATGTCATGTTATCCCATAAAATATTTTATGTGTTACCTCTACAAGACTAATAAAGGCCACACCCTCTCTTCTCGTTTCCACACACTCAAAGTGCCATTGATTGGAAATGTAATTACCAAATATCTCATTTTTTACATCACTACATTATAGATTCAATATATTTATTATAAAAATATCTAAATAAGTCGTTATCTGTTAAACTAATTATTTTCAATGAAGTAGATATTAAATTATTAAGAATTATATTTGTTATTTATCATCCCAACAATTTAATATATTCGTCAGCTACATTGAAATAATATCACTAATATATCCTTTTATAAAAAATTAAAATATTATTATAATAATATTTAAATGATCATTTATATGATTTTGAAATTAAATTTTCTACACTCTCTACTCATGATGTATTAATATAATCTCAAGAGATATAAACATAACTAATTCATTTGTGACAAATATTAATTTAGTCCTTGATAAAATATAAAAAAGTCTTTTTTAATATTTTTCCAATATTGAAATAATTGAGTTTAAATTTATTATTTAATAAAAATTAAATACTTATTTGATAAAATTTTAAAAAAAAGAATAGTTTTGAAAATAATATCAATTGAATAACAGAGCCTTATGTCATTGGTCAATAATTTCAGTCAAAAAATATATAGTGGTAGGATAAGAGACATTAAAATTTGATTTATACAATTAATTTATAATTTTATAAGAACATTATAAAACATAAATTATTTATATATTACTTTTTGTGATTGGTAATAAAATTTAATACTTATTTCCACGAATAAATTAATAATATTTATTTATACATTTTCATTATTTAGAGTATATATTTTTTTTATTCATAGGAGTAATTAAATGTTTTATATTTTAATGGATCTTAAAATGCATCATTCTCAGAATTTATTTAAGTTAAAATTTTATTTATATTTTTTCCATTATTGTTGTAAATCATTATTTTAGAAAATCATGGTATTGTAGTCTCGATCTTAGTATTACTCAATATAAAGAGATAATGAACATATAATAATTTTCATATTCATAATAGTATAATAAAATTTAGATAATAATAAAATTTACCAATTAAAAGTATATTTCAAAATTAATATGCTAAATTTGAAAAATAATGAGCAGTCATGTTATATGGGGTATAATTATTTCCATGAATATGGTAACACTGACCATTTATATGTAAATTTAAAATAATTAAAACCGGAATCAATATATTATTTCAATAGTCAAATTTAAATATATTTAAATATATTAAATTCTATAATTTTATTTACTTAGTATATTTAGAATTCTTATAATGTAATTGAAGTTGAATAGGTTATATAAAAAAAAATTTCAACATTAATAACCTGAAATATTTTCTTGTATTTGTTTGAATCAAAGGAATTAGTAGTTAGACCATGAAAATTGAAAAAAGTATTTTAATATTAATGTATTATGATAGGTATTTTTTTTTTGAAAATTTGATATTGTAGATTGTATGGGAAAATTTGTAATGGGTGGGAATTATTCATGGCGAGGTTGATGTTTTTTTTAAATTTTTTTTATAAACCTTAATTTTTTCACTATAAGAGAGTATTATTGATCAATATAACATAAAATATATGATCCTTCATATCAAGCCAACATAAAATATTACTATTTAATTAATAATTTTTTTTAATATATTTAAATTATTAAAAAATAATATTTAAAAATATGAATATTAAAACTATATAGTTTTTCATTTTTTAAATAGAAAACACATCACTTATAAATTATTTTACACCCTATAACCAAAAACTAAATTTTTATATTAAAATATCTATCGTAATTTTGTTGTAAAAAAATAAATATATAAAGTAACATATTTATAAATTTAGAATTATATATCATGATAAAATTTAAATTCTTATATGTTTTAGCTAGAAATAATTATATATTATAGTCATTACATTTAAAATTCATTTATTGTAATATGTTACTCATATTTTAAAATTAAAATTAAGTTATTAATCCATTTATATATTTCTCCAAATGTGAGTAATATTTTACACCCATATAATACCATAGAATCCATCAATAAATTAATTTAAAGAATCCCACATCTCAATAGATATGGTGATTGCTTCACTATTAAATTACATCGTTGAAGTTAAATCCATTTTATCCACCATTTTACTTTATTTATATTTTGGAATCCAACAAGGTATAGAACTTTGGAAACAATTATATAATGGGATATTGAGTTTAGTATCAACCAAGTATCATAAATTTTTATTCATATGACCAAAATTAAGGAATACACTATTATTTAGTTCATATCACATATGTATGAGGGTTGCTACATGCATGTGGGAGAATATATCAAACATGTTTGAAATTAAAAAAAAATATATTAATTTAATCATTATGGATTCTTATAAACAATAATATTTATTCAAATTAGATTCTCATATTTTACATTAATCATGAATTTTTTTCCAACAAAAATATAAACCCTTGAATGGTAGAACATCTAGTAATCACTCTCTAACATATACTCTAGTATACATTCGTAGTTTATAATTAAAGACTTTGACTTGATCCTAAAAAAAGATAATACATAATGTAGGAATAATAATACCTAAAATTTCATGAAGGAAAATGGAAAAATATTTTTAAATAATATCCCCCTAAACCCCTGGTACAATGGTGATATCTTTAGCTTTTGTAGAAAAAGGTAATGTAGTAAAAGGATGGAGTGCCTTTGTGATAGTATTATATTTATCCATTTTAGGATCTATGGATTTCTCAATACCACTATTTTAATGGATCATACACTATATATTGATCATTTATATGGATCATTTTTCATAATGGGTTGTTGGGTTTTGAACACAACATTTTCTCAAAAATCATTAACCCCATCCATGAGTTCTTGTAAATTTTGTAAATAACGTGTATTCCATATATCAAGAGACCATTGTTTTTTCATTTTTCCCTAAAAAATCAATACATTGAAAGATCATATAAATTATTTTTGTGGATATTCAACTTTTCTTGTAAAATATTTTTAATGGTTTTTAGTATGAATATAAAATCGTTGATATTTGTATCTAATAAATATGTGAATGTTTTAATTATGGTATATTATTATTGAATTATAACATTTTTTGAAAAAAAAAGAATAAGAATATAACACTCAGGTGAAACCTATTTCTTTATGTATTATTGTGGGTAAAAGAAATGATTTTTTATTTCAACCATACAGAACGATAATAAAATTCATTTTGAATCTGAATAAAATGTTAGATGATGGATCCATAAATAGTGAAGTAAATTTATGTTTTTTATTGATCATATTCATTCTTATCATATAGAATTAATGTACATGATATGAGTGGAGGATACCCTAGGGAAGAGGTGGATGTTCATATTAACAAGAGTATAAAAAGATTCATTAATGTGATTGGGAATAATTTTGTGAATCCAAATCCAATAGACGATGAAATAATTAGGGTTTTGATATACTCATCTATGATTTGGCCTAATGTCCCAATATATTTTCTTGTTTTCTATGTTGATCCAAACTATTTCATTAATGGTTATGTTATTCAAGATTTATAATATTTGTTTATAAGAGGAGTGAAAACAAAATTGATTAATGATACTATACACTTGTTTAAATACATTTATCAACACTAGAGATCATTCATTTTATATTTTCAAATATATATATTTCTATCCCTAAAAGTATACCTAAAAAGAAAATTAATTTTAGATTATAAATTCTACCTTATTACCTAATCTGTAAATAAAAAATGGATTTGTGAGTGACAAATCAAGCATTGTTTTAGGGGTTTAACATACAATCTGATAATTGATATTTATCTAAATGTTATTAAAAATATTTGTATGGATGAATTTTACTTAGAGAAAAATAAAAAATGGATATGTACGTGATTATAAATTTAATGAGGTTATATGGTTTCATGTTATGGGTATACATTATGATAATTAATATTTAATTAAAAAATCATTCTGATTACATTGATGGGTACAATTTTCTTATTTTTTTCTTTATTTTTATCCTCCATAATTGTGGACCACTTTATAAAGGTTTCATTTTTTGGAATGGTATTCATTTAGTTAGAAAATCAATATATCTACTCCAAAAATGTGAATGTATATTCCCTCACATTATATTCTGATTTACAAGAAATTTCACATTTCTTTTAGATAGTGATATAATATGTTCCCTCATTATAAGAATCAATATATTCATTATTTCAAGATAATATTTATCATCTACTAATTTTGGAATGAAAACACAATCATCAGGGCGGAAAGTACCATGAGTATCTGTTGTGGGTACTCAACAATATTTTCTCAACATATTATGTTTTTTATTTTATTCATAAATGAAATATTCTTTTTCTCTATCAAATATATATTATATCTATAAATAGTATTCAAATTTAAAAATTTTATAGTCTATTTATGGGGATTAAAATCCAAATTACATAAGCTATTACAAATTTTTTATCAATTAGATGATGGTGTCATACCGTTAACATTGCTTTATCATCCATGATAGTGCTTGGTTTACACGTAAATTGATTTAACAAAATATATCAACATTAATTTAAAACAAAAATATAAATGGATACATTATATAATCACGCTGATAGCTATATTATCGCCGGGGGATCCGACCATGGAAGGTGAAATTTTCAAATAAGGTAAAATAAATTTTTAATGTGTGGGGAATTCATATAGTGAATACAAGATAATTTAACATGGGAATCATATTAAAGAAACACACTAAGAGAAATTAATATGTATTAATATTATTATATTATTCCATATAAACTTCATAATGGTGGAATATTTATTTCACACCTCTAGTGGATTCTTTTTGGGAAGTAACAATGTTCTTCAAAATTAATAAAAATATAAAATTGTGTTTGGTGACATATTATTCTTGGATGATAATTAAGACTTACAAACTCTAAATATTCCAAGGTTTATATATCCTTTTATGATATTACATGATGTTTTTCATTTAACACAATGATATTTTCATTATATATTTCTAATTACATATTTTTAATTTCTTTGCTATATTTTTATACTCCCATTACAGAGTTTAGATTATGTGTGATATTCAATTAAAATATTATTACATAATGTGATAGTAATTACATTTTCATTGGATTATATAGTTAAATTGAAATAATTAATATAATAATATGTTTTTTACAATAGGATAAAATTAAATCATTAGTTTTTAATTTTTTTAAATATTATCAAAATAATTGGAAAATAAAAAGGAGGTTATTTTATAAAAAATGTTCATTTATGTAGACAATTCATTTTTATCATAGTTAATTATGATAATATTTATAGGTAAATGTTACAATAAAAGTGTATATAATATATTAATCGTATATGTTTAACATTCATATTTTTATTTTTATATTTAATATAATTTTTTAAACTCAATTATATGATTAAAATGTATTTTTTCTAAAAACAATTCTGTTATATTTTGGGCACTAATTTGAAACTGAATTAATACAACTTATAGAATGTTAATCATATAAAAATGATTCCATATTTTGAATCATAAAAATTAATATTCTATAAAAACTCCATATCAATTTTTTTAATAATCAATATTAAAAACAATAAAAATGTGATATCACGTTTATTGTTAAAACGGGTTCTTCTAGTGGTTAAAGTAAGAGATAAAAATTAAAATACCGTATAATAGTTTTTATAATTTTAAATAACGTTGTTATTTCTATTTAATCCATCACATATTCTATTATTTTATATTATAGAGCAATATAAAATTATAAATACATTAATATATATTAATCTTTGGAAAAAATACAAATTTTCCCTTTGTATAATAATTATAATAACCAACCTCTCATGTGTGACTCACGCATCATGGTTATTTAATATCATCCAATACCTACCCTAATCCGTTATTTATATCCCTCTCTACATCTAAGAGGACCTCTTTTGATCATAATATAATATTTAATATTCATAAGGTGTAATACCTAGGTGGTTTCTAATTATACATGTATAACAACAAATTGAGTAAATTATATTATATTTCATCATGTACCACATATAAAAATATGATACCAATTATAAAATAATTAATTCAGAATATTTAATATACTAAAATGTTATCATATTTTTTGATCCATCATCTTCAACATTCTATCCACTAAATGGGAGATGAATGTATCATTCATATTATTGTGAGGTCTACTACCTCAATCAAGTAATATTATTCATTTTATATAATCATAATTAATGTTTTTCAAATATATTGTATAATTAATATATCGTATATCTAGTGAAATTAATCTTTTTTAATTATATTACTTTTATGACTTCATAACCTATTATCAGTTAGAAATTGACAACATTGCTCTTTCCAATATATGGACTAACATATCCATGAAGAGCTTTACCTGGTTTTTTATTTCCACATTACATGTATTATAGTAAAGTTATATTTAAATAATATATATGATTTCAGTGATATATTAATTCTTATTTAATGATAAATTATAACTTCCTATTTTTCATTCAATCCAAGGAAAAGTGAAGACATCCACATCTGTACATATGGACTACCGTATCCAAAACGTTATGTAATCTATTTTTAAAAAAAATCATTATATGAGTAATGAAAAATAGTATATAGAAAAATATATATGAATAAAATTTAAATATTAAGGATATATATATGATAATACTTGGCCAAGATTCACAAACTATAACTATTAAACTAAAACATGATTGGAAAACATACCAATTTAATGGGGGAGCTAACCCAATCCACTATGATAGTATCAATAGTAATCCCTAACTTTGTAAATATATTTCTACGATTATGTTTAGGCCAAAACATAATGTCTTCTCTTTATGATAATATCTGATTGTTTATGATGGATTATTTATTACTCCCCCCACATATGACTTGTGTAATTTATTAAAAAAAATTATTCCATGATTTATGATTAATAATATCTCTATAATAGAGAATGATTGCTATATATTATTATCATGTTCTTATACCATTATATATATATTATTTCTATTTACAATCATTTATAAAACTCTATTATGTTTATCTTTAATGAGATTTTGAGCAATCCCTTCATCAAGTTTTATTTAAATAGGTTTTGAAGATATATTATAATTAGGAAATGTCTATGAAATGTAAAATGTGATAAGAAATTAGATTGAGATATTGATGAATATTTTTGATATATGATGATTCATTATATAGTTTATAAATAATCCAACCTATTTTAGTTTTTGTTTTGTTTTTTATGAGTATTTGTTTCATATTATTTAAATATTATGTAATATAAATCTCTTAAATGATCCTGTAACATCACTTGGTATTAATGTAATTTATATTAATTTTTTGATATTAGGATTAGAGAAATTTTATGAAAACCCTACGGATAATTTAATACATAGGATAACATCATGTTTCTATGGTAAACTATATATTTTATCATTTTCATTGAAAAAAAATCTCATTCTAGATACATTCATGTAGATTCATCAATAGAATATATTTACATAAAGATAATAAAATATAAAGGGAGTGAATGCATGTTTGATCAATATTCACCAATAATTGATGAGTGCAACTAAAAATATACCCTTGGATAGACATTTGTATATGATATTCATTGGTTGTTATGATTTTAAATACACTAATAAACGTTATATTTAAATGGATTGTTGTCATGAATAACATAGTGTAGAAATCCTACCTTCATGTAATTATCCCTTTATTTAAGAATTTTATGTATATAAATATTTTCATATTTGTTTTTGGAGGTTTCAGTGAGTAGTGGAAATTTTTGGGGGATTTATAGAGATTCAAGGTTTGAGGAAATCTTTTTATAACCGTATATTACCTCCTCGGAATTTATTCTAGTGAACTAAAGGGAATTGGGTAGGCACATGGTTAGGAACATGATTTATGATAACCCTCATTCGACTTAGGTGAAACTATACATGGATATAAATAAGGGAATAGTATGGTTGAAGTAATTTTTTTCAAATCCTAGAAGGAAATTATGTAATATGGGTTTGGAGGAAATCCCAGTGCATAGTTATTAATGAGGATTCATAAAAATTCTCTAAAATACTGTAATTCATAAACTTAGATACAGATTATATGGATCTCAACCACTTAACAACTTAATCCCTCATTTTACCCCCAAAAAAATTTATAAACTGACATCAACTTCCTCCCTAGACTCTGGTGACCATTACCTTCAATCCAAGAACAATCCATAAGTGAATCTAGTTTCATTTCATTCCCATATTCAATATAATGTTATTATTATTAGTTGTTTTCCATATATTTATTCTTTTTATTTCTAGTAGAATGATGAATTTAATCTATTTAGAGTAAAACTATGGTGTTCAAATATAATAAAGAAGACATATAATGGTTTTATTATAATTTACTTTTATATTTGATTGAATAATTATGTTTTGATCCATGTTCATAATGTTTCTATGTCATTATTCATTTTCACAAATTTTTGAGTGGTAGGTAACCTCACTCTTGAATCCTATTTTAAGAACATGATAGATTGATTTAAAAATTATTGAATTTATTGAGTGTAATGGTAAATTTAGGTGTGATTATTGGTATAAAACATCTATAGTGATTGGATTGTAAATATTTTAAATTTAATTATTTTGTGGAATGTGTTTTATTAAATAAATTTTAAAATAGTGATTTTTTAAATTCATGTTTGTTTGAAAATGCATGATTTTTTTATTATAATAAAAGTTTAATTAAATGGTTTCTCTGGGGTTTTTTGGAAACATATATTGTTTGAGTTCTTTATTTTGATGTTACCATGAATATGTGGTGTATGTAATTTTGGTACAACAGACATGACCACAGATACGATGTGTGTTATATTGGGGAAAAGAATATTTATCACTTATTGATGACATGTTTAAAGGGAAAGAACCTGCTAATGAGAATGGAACTATAACCTAAGAATAAATGTGTAGTCAAATTGTAATCATGTGATGAGTATTCAAAATGAATTTAATAAGAAGGTTTTGTTTTGGTGAAAATGTTTTCCTTGTAATTTCATTGATGTTGATACAAATTGTTGATTTTCTAAAAAAAAATTATTATATAATTTTTAATATAGTTTAAGAAAACATGATCTATTACAAGAGTTATATGGGATTTCATTGGGGAAATACAATTTAGTTTTACACTAACCCTCATATTTGTAACTTTGGTACCTTATTACATGTGATATATTGGGATAAAAGTAAAGGAATGGTATCACTGTTCCATAGTGATTCATCATGACATAATGTGCATGGATTTTTGTGTTTGACACTAGATAATGTTTGGAGTATGGTAGTTTATGTCATTGGTGAATTTTGTTTATGTTTTTTTATTGTTTCCTATTTGTACTCTATTATATTTTTTTTTCTAGTTTTTCTTTGAGTTATATTTTTTAATCGTGCTTCATATAGAGGTTTTTTGTTTATTACTATAATGGTTTTGATTATTTATTTTCAAATTGAAAATTTTTCCCCTAATTTTTCTTGAGTACCACTAAATTTATTAGAATAAATTCTTTCGTGGAGATTTCACTTGAGGATGACTATGGTCTCACCAACATCCCAAGACAATGAGGAGGGTAAAGATGTTAAAAATTTTATTGGTTTTGTTGACCCTGTATGTGAAAATAATTGTGGTTTAGTCCATGAAATTTATTTTTTAAAAGTATATAGGATAATTAAAGCATTATATTTCTGGCATAATGAGATGTAACTGACCTATTTCTACTAAAAATTAATATATGAGGTATTTTGTGTACATGGGAGTTTTAAGATACTATTTATATGTATAACCACGTCATTATATATTTATGTAATGAAAAGAACATGAAATGAATTTTTTGGAATTAATTACAACAATAGTTTTATAAATATTTTGAATAATTAGTTTTTGGTATTGTGAAATATTATAGATTTTAAAAAATTTCGTAAAATGGTTTTATTTTCAAATAGCATGGTGGATATTCAAAAATTGGCTTGAAGGAGTAAAATGGTTTAGTTTTGGTAATCCTTGTTTTGAAATGTCCTTGGTGGTAAATTTGAATTTTTTATGCCATATGTTTCTAGAGAGTGATTCAAAATGGGAATTCCCTTTGGTTATTGTAAATAGGACTCGATAGGTACTTTATAATCCAACTAGATGATATTTCAGAATATGAGGCTACACCAAAGCCACAGGTGAACCAATAGCAACATCATAATAATTTTTGTGTTTTATAATCCATGGATAGAAGGAACATAAGGGATGATTAGAAGTAAGTGGATTGTTCTGTTCAGTTCCCAAACTAGAATCCACCAATCATTCCTTGTCATTCAGAACCTGAAAAATCACAAGTGTTACTAAATAAGGTGAATCAAATATTTAATTTTTGTGGAATACTAGCTGAGATAAAGTCCCCTGAGTATGAAATTATATATAGATGATAAAATTATCATTTCTGATCAATCATCACCATATATGATGATAGGAATAATTTTTTGGAGTTCTATATTTATGAATTCATTGTTTGATGTTGGTGAATCCCTTTTTTTCCAGTTATGTCATTATGTTATTTTTTCATGTTGAGATTATGCTTTATATTTTGAATATTCAAACTATACTTGGAAAAAGGGAGTGTCGTACGTTTCATTGCAAGTAATGTTCTACAAAAATTGATGGGGATTAATTGCTTTGGGATTTCTCAATTCAGGAATGAATTTCTATAATGTAATCATATGTATGGATTGGTTGAAAAATTTCAAATACCTCATCAATTTATATTCTTGAATGGGTTGTTTTTAAATAAAGAAGAAATTTTGTATCTGGTAATTACATATTATAATGGAAGTAATGTGAAATATTATTATTGAAATGATTAGTTAGTTCTATGTCATAGTAGTTGGCATCATGAATATAATAATTAATTGAAGAGATTAAGGATAATAGTTTATAGAAATTATTGATCAATTTCATATTATTTATTATAATTACTATTAGTTTCCACCCACAAGAGAAGTCGAGATTTTGATTAATCTCTTACTGGAGACCAGTCCTATATCCTTATAATATGGATAGAAATTGAATTATAGTAATTGAATGTCTATTTTGAAGAGATGAAAACAAACAATTCATTATTTATAGTATGTCTTTGTGGGAATAACCCTTTTGTATATTAAAAAAGAATATAAAACCCTCCAGTTGTGTGTGTATTATCATATTATTATCTATGTTATGGTGTTTAATCAGAATCCACATCAATGCACTGATTAATTATTTGATCAATTATGGGTAGAACAGTGGTTCATTAAAATTGACTTCTGGTCTAGGTGTGACCAATTGTGGATTTGGGAGAATGATATTTCAAAAATATATTTGAGGCGAATATATTTCTATTTGGAGTATAAAATTATTCCTTTTAGTCTTAATAATTATCCTCATTTCAATATGAATCTGATGAATAAAATATTTAAATGTTTTCAAGATTTCATAGAGATGGTGTTTGTGGACTGTATATCAGTGTATTCAAGGGAAAGAGATTTGCACGAGAAATACACTAAGTTAGTGTAGGTTGTCATTCAGGGTCATTATTTGTATTTCTAAAATTCAATGTGTAATTTTTAAATACAAGAGATAAATTTCCTCGATGATGTAATATATCAAGGAGTTTTATCTATAAATATATAAATGATTGAGGTTGTTATATCATATAAATGGATAATGAATGACATTAGTATAATAATTTCATTATCATGGTGTCATATTACCAATTGTTTTTCTGTGACTTCTCATTAATAGATTCACCAATGACCAATTTTAAAATTAAATGAGTTCTAATTAAATGGAACTAGATATGCTATATTTCATTTCATATGAATTAACATCGCCATATATCAGTATCAATAATGATATTTATAGAATCGGTACAACGATATGAGGTGTATTCTGAGTCGTTGGGGATCTTGGTTATGGAGTGATCATATGTAGGGATATCATGATGTTTGTTATGAACCATAGTTGTAACATTTTTGTGAGAAAAACCATTTAAAACATGAGTCATAATTATCTAGTTTGGACCATGCCTTGATTATATGAATTATTTACTAATTTAAGGAAATTTGTATAGTGGTTATTGATCATAAGTCCTTGAAAAACATTTTTTCAATATGACATTTGAATTTGAGAAAAATAAAATGTATGGGGTATCATGAAATGGTTTACATTGAAAAAATTAATTCATCATGTAAAGGATTTTTAGTGGAGGATTCATTAACCATAATTTGAAATATATAATCTTTGAAAGATGACTGAGATAAATGGAATCTAGTTCTAGTATGTGTATATACACTCTACAGTTGCAAAGAATGAAGAAAAATGGTGGGTTTATTTTTATTTTCCTTGTAATAATCATTTTTATGCGAAGGTAATATAGGTTTATAAATTTCAATATGATTGTGTATCTATGAGTGGAAAAAATCAACTGTGGGGATATCATAATGGGATGGATACTTTTTAAAACATCAATGTTGTGTTTTAGAGTTCAGATGGTTTCCCCAATTGATTATTAGGAACAATATCATCATGATTTCCACCCTTCGATAAGGGAAAGTTATCATATAATAAAATGTATGTTCATGGAATTTAATGAAACATTTCAGATGGTTGGATGGAAATGAATATTATTTGAGTTTTTATGAGATTCCTCGCATGTTAGAATGTTAAGGTAGCACACTTAGTGGGTATGATGTAATCATTACAAATTTTGCATGAAAATGGGAGAATATATCTATGAATAATATAATAGGTATACCAAGTATGGATTAGAGACACGATTTAGTATGTGTGATAGTGGATCATCTCAATAAGGTATGTCATTTTATTCCAATTAATGAATCAAATACGGGGGATGATTTGTCATAAATATATATCCAACTATTTTTAAAAAGAATTTTTATTCATATTTTGATAATATCAGACAAAGATCAAATGATTATATCTCACTTTTGGAAATCATTATAGAATTACATTTAGACATAGTTGACTATGGTAATAGTTTATCATCCAAAAATGAATCGACAAACTGAAATGATGATACAAAGGATAAAAGTTATTATTAGGGATTGTGATGTCGACTTTGAGGGACTAATGGGGGATCAAATAACATTATTGGAGATGTATTATTAATACAGTTATTCCACCTCAACCCATATGAATCGTTTGGAAGAATTGCATGAGGATACATTTAATTATCTACTTTTTTGGGTTGAAATAGGTTAGAGATAACATGTTTGACCAATATTACTAAAATATATAATAGAGAAAATTAAGTTGATTAGGAAGAGAATGGGGATAATTCAATGTTGTCTGAAATCAAAATAGAACAACATCATTGAGCTTTTCCAATTGAGGAGATTAATCTTTTGTTATTGAGAATCTATCCTATTTAATGGGCATAATTATTTTTTAAATAATGATAATTTATCTCTTCGAAACATAGTCCATTCGGAGATACATTAACAAGTTAGTGTGGTGGTATATTGATTGGAATTTCCACCAATTTTTAGTTTAATCTATATTTTGATATATGTATCCTAATAGACGAGGTATCAAAATGAACCTGAACATGTGATTCAATTAGATCGCGTCAAACTTTAGCTAATTTATATGTTTTCTTCTGTGTTAGTGTGGATTATATATTGTCAAGAGAATTCATTTCATAAAAATGGATTATATAGATAGGTTTTTAGGGAAACAAGGATAGATTTGAAAAGAAAAATATGTGCATGGAATGTTAATGCTTGGAAAATAGATCAAATTATTTGCAACAATAATTGTATTAGATTTTTTCAGATAGAAATAATATTGGATGGGATATTTTAGCACCCAAAGTTTCAATTGAATATCCCATTATTTATGTATTTTATGTATATAAATTGATTAGTAAATGTTTTAGGATGATCAATGGTGTTGTGGCATGTTTTGGGTATTTTTTGGATTTGCATGGTCTGGACATGGTTTGTAGAAAACCTGAAACACCTACCAAGGAAAATTTTGTGTTAAATAATCTTCACTAGTTAGGAGCATGATTAAACGCAGTATTTGGGAAACCTATGTTGCCCCCTTGGAGAAATCATAAAATGGGATATATTGTAATAGCGTGGTTGGGGAACAATTTTCAAAACTGTGTGATCTATCTTTTCATGGTGGTGTTTGAGGAGGTATATATCACAAAATTATCATATACATTTCATAACAAAACACCCTAAACATGAACCAATAAAAAAATAATCCAATTTTGAGTATATCAGTTGATATATATATTTAATCCCTTATTTTATCCATAAAAGGCCATAACCTGATTTCTTCATCCACCAAATGTAGTTGAGACTATTCCCTTATATCTTGTAGTGATCCTTAGGTAAATCCATGTGTGTTAGAGACCCATATTCCTCTTTAATATACTTTTCAGGGTTTTTCCCATATAATTATAATTCTATCTATCTTGTAATAATAAATTTAATCCATATGGGAAATATACATGTTCATATCTCTGATTACGATAATATATAATGGTTTGGGTTGTAGGGATCATGATATAACATTGAAAAATGAAATTTGAATCTACCTTTTTTGTCTGGTGTTTTTATTTTGTTTCTCCATTGTTTTAGTGGTATGTGGAATCATGCATGAGTCCTATAATTATAACATGATGTGTTGATTTATAATATATTGATTTTATTGAAGGTAATTATGAAATTGATGTGTGTTTCTTGGTGGAAAAATACTTTAGTGATGGTTTTCTAATATTATGAAATTAGATGGTTTTACAAACATTTTTTGTTTATGATTTAAAAATAATAAATAATAAATTTAGTTTATGTTTTAAACAAATGAAAAAATATTTTAGAATTTTTCTTAAAAATATTTTTTTTATTGAAATGGCATGGAATGGGTTTTGGAATTCTTATTTACAGTGAGATCATGATTTTCATATGGCTCTATAAAAAGAGTTTGTACCATTGGGGTATAATAGACATAAAAATTGAAATGAGTTGTGTTTATTTGGGGAATAGGAATATTTGATACTTTGTGAGGATATGGTTGAATGATGGGAAATAAATTATGGGTAGAGAACTATAACTAGAGAATATATTTTTTATTCTTATCTATTAATGTTATGAGTATTCACAAATAATTTGAGAAATATTTTTTTGGGTGTGAAAATATATCTCACAAAATAACATTGTTTTTGATATAAGCTATTGAAATTATTTAAATAATTTTTTATAAATTGTTTTATATAAACATTTATAACAAATTTTATCATAGTGTCATGAGTTAAAATGTACTGGCTGAAATCCTACTAATTTTTATACACACCCCCTTAATGGGTACATTATCTCTTTTTCTACAATGATTTATTGATAAAAATATAATGGAAGGGTGTTTAAGTTTATTAGATACTCATAATGATACTATTAGTATGGCCTATTGAGTTGGAATTTGGATCATGTTGGGAGTTATGGTGTATATGTCATTGATTTAATTGAGTTAAGTTGGATTTTAGTCAAATTATTACCTTGATTTAGTTTGTTTTTTAGTTTTCATTGGGTTTTATTTTGTACTCCTACACCATATAAATGTTATTTTTTGTGGTTTCATTAGTTTTTTTATATTATTTTCAAATGGAAAATCATCCCCCAATTTCTCAGGAATCCATTGGCAATTATTAACAGCCATAATTTTCTAAGAGATTCTAACAAATGTATATCATATTCCCACTTCATACCTCGTCTAATAAAGATGGGATAGATGTCAAACATTTATTTTTCCAAAATTTTCATATATTAAAAATGTTTTAATAATTAAAAAATATATTGATGAAATTTTATTACAAAATGATTATTCTCTATCATTATTCATTCTAAATATATGATTTTTAATCTAATACAAATGCATGATATATGAGGAATTTTGTGAACCCTTAATTTCCAAAGCATTGAATCAATTTTTATAATGAGAAACCAAATGATATTTTATATGGGATCTGAAATCATACCATGATTCTCAGATAACACTCTTAGATTTTGAATGATAACATGAATCGTAATGAACATAAAAATAGAAAATTGATGGAACACCTCCATATTAATCATAAAATATTGTATACCCCACTTCATCCATTTGTTCTTCTAATCCAATAATTATTGATAAATGAAAACATAACATCATACATATATTTTGTAATATTTTTTGTTTATAACATGAAAAATATTTATTAGTATTGTAACAATTGTAATGTAGAGTAGATCCATAGAAGAATATTATCTATAATATGAGGAAATGAAATGTAATGTACTCTATGACATCAGAAGAGTTTAAGAATGTTTTTTATTGAATTTATTTTCTCAGATTTCCCCTTTTGAAAATTGAATGGTAATTACTAGAGGTAATGGGAAACAAATGATGAATTTTTTAATAATTACGGTTAAACTATCACTATATTTTCATGGTATGCGTCAAATTTTTCCCTCGATCCTAAAAAAGTATAGTCCATTTTTAGTGGATTGTAAAAATTTATCTCATATTAAATAAATTAAAGATCACATTATAACTATAAAGAGTTCATTAGATGTGCTCACAAGCTAGAAATGTAAATTAGATTAAAGACAAAAAATAGAACGAATATATTTTTGGGAAATTATAAAAATAATAATACACATGGATAAATGTAAATTAATATTTGTCCATGTCATAAAGGTGGACAGAAGAATAGATAAAAATTATTAATGGGTTATAAAAAATGATTTATGTTTAGAAATGGGTAACATTAGGAAAAATAAAATAGATGTGATATAAAGATTTCAGTCAATAAAATAAGTGGTGAGAATGAATAATGAAATTTACGACACAAAAAACAATTATATAATTTCTAATATTATTGACATTATTCTAGTCATCACACAAATAAAATGGTCAATGATAATAGTTGGGATCTATAATGACTAAATCTAAGAAACAACTATAACTTTCATGTGATCATAACATTTAGAGGGGGTGAGGAGAAATAATTAGTGAAAGGTGAACATAACATTGACTCTATAAATAAAAATGTTTTATTTGATTTTAGATATACACAATAATTTTAAACATTAGAATTATATAAAGGAATTAAATCACCACCACAACGATTAGTTATTGAGTTAGAAATAAAAAATCATTAACATTATAAAGATCATATATCATGTGTTTAAATTATATTAGATATATGTTTGTGGAAATGTATATCTTATAGATATATTGATTATATGTTTAGTTTAATTCAATTGGATTTTGGGTTGGGATTGGACCTCCCTAAATCGTGAGAGTATTAATTTTTTTATTAATAGAAGCTTCATTTTATATTTCAATGAAACATATGATATTATTTTTTATTCAAGGATATATATTTACATATATTGGAACTTACATATGTTTTATTAGTATTTATACTTATTCATTAGGATGTGTTCTCAAATAGTTGTTGAGAAACTAAACATCCATAATATGTCTATTATTTCAGATTATGATTATTTATTTTCTAAGGATTTCACTTGTATTCCCATGAATCAAGATGTTAGGATTTCAAGTGAACTCTTACCATTTGTTATAATTATTTCATGGACTATATAAATTATAATCCTAATTTAGTTATATTAATTGATGAATGACCACAAGAAACGTTTTTATATGGGATTAATTGTTCCTATTGAACTTCTAATTAGTGAATACTCTTTTTTATCTAAATAATAATTGGAAAATGCATCATTGCATTTCTTTTCATGAACATAAAATGTTCACAATAAATAACATATGTCATATAACAAATATTAATTATTTAAAAAATAAATTATGAGGATATCAATATTTTTCCATGATTTAACTTCAATATTAATTTCATCTAATAATGTTCATCATGTATGATATAAGAAAGATAGTATTTCATATATGGATTGGTCATATTCATTGTCAGGTGATGTCATTTTATCATAATAATTCTCATATAATCATATTGTATTTAATAAATAAACTAAATATATATTACCGTTATCAGATTGTGGCTATATTTATAGATTATATTTATAATTTTTATGATAAAAAAATATCACGAAGAAAATTTTATGATTGTTTTGAAGACCATATAGAAAGAGTAGTTATACACAAAATTTACCAAGTGTTCAATTTTTAATGGGAATTTTTAATTCAATTTTCATCTTATCTCAAGTGAGGGTATATAGATTGATCCTCAAAAGAGGAATGTTATTGAAAAATATTCACAAAATAATATATTATGAGATATTTATATTTTATATTTATGTGATGACCCTACCAAGAAAATAATATATTTCTAACAGTTATTTAATCATATAATCATGTTGACTATGAAGAGAGAGAAGTTAATTTGGATATATGAATATGAGGGAAATTAAATGTAGTTAAAAATAAGGTTGGTCACTACACCTATGATTACACTAACCTATAGAGGAGAAGGATTTTTGAGATTTAGTGAATGATCGATAAAGCTACTCAATTTAGTACTCACATAGAATGAGATTAGAGCACCTTATACATCTGGTTAATTGAAAATTAATATGTAAATTTACTAAATCATGATTTAGGGTTTTGAATTATAATTTTATGTCAAAAAATAGAAAAACAATATTGTTATTGTTAATTATGTGATGTATATATTGATCATAAAATAATAAAATTTATATTCACATAGATTGTCAAGACACGTCCTTGGGCACGTGTCGTGACTACCCCAAGCCCGCCTTCTATAAGCCAAGGGATGGAGACTAGCACCAAAGGAATAAATCCCGATAAAAAGGGAAGGCATCGCCTTTATGAAACGTAATCACATACAACCAGAGTACAAGCAGAATAAAACACTATGTAAAATTGAAAACAAATTTACTGTGGAAAGTAAGTGGCTGGAAATACAAGCCCAACTGTAAAGTACAAGGTAAAAGAAAAAACAACTGGAAGGTGACAAGTAGCTCCTGGATCTTCCACCACAGATCCTACCTGAAGGGTAGGTGCAGATGGCTACCTCATCTCTCCACGAACATCTGTCACCTATGGGTATCGTCTCATCATGAAGTCCACCTCCAGGTACCGTCTCGTCGATATGTCCACCTCTAGATACCGTCCAACTCTACAAGCCTCAACCACAATTAGTGTTATTTGCCATCTGCATCCAACACAACATGGTCCGGGCATAGCCCGTGCAGGGGTGAGTATAACGATACTCAGTAAGGACCTCGATATCCTCATGGTCTCACAAAATCCAACAAGGATAAACCTCAAAGTTATATCTCAATAGATAACCATTACTTATGAATATGCACATGCATATACCTATTTTATCAAATAACCCATCTCAATCATGAGGTAAACACAATGGTCATTGACTTAGCTCAAACCAGGATTTTCATTATCGAAACCACAACTCATGGAGAAACTCTTCCTCTATTGAGTATGGTGGTCATGTCACGAATCCGAGGAGCTACTCACTAACCTTAGACTGGTGAGGTACTCCACCTGTCGAGTACCAAATGTGTACTTCCAAATATCGGGGGCTCCGTATGCTGAGGGTCTACCACCAAATACTGGGAACTCTCCCTAATAACCTATAGAGGTACTCCTCCTATCGAGTACCACAGGTCGGCTTCCAACTACCAGGCATTCTGTCTGTCATGGGTCTGCCACCATAGATTGGGCGCTCCGTCTACTGGGCTAACTGAATAACTATGAGTCGAAATGGTCAAGCAGTCGTCAGGTCTACAGCTACTCAGTCTCCGCACTCCATACACTCGTCTCTGTGAGGGTCCGCTCCATGCGCTATTGGACGTTATGTCCAAGTGTCACAAAGTCTCACATAGAAGTATCACAACGGACATCCTCATCATAGGGGTCTCAACTCAACAGACGGCGCCTCAATCGAACACCCGGTCAGTCAGTTATTAGTATTTCCGTTCGAGGGGCCCGGTTGGATTTTGGGTACAATCCTACCCAGACATACTCCATATGCATCCAATCCACATGTTATGTATTCAAAAAGAACAGTCTCATCAAAAGGAATGCAATAAAGTCGACCACACGTCAATCGGACGTCCGGAGCTCAAGTTATAAGTGTGTCTCCTCCGAGGGCCCTGTTGGTTTCGAGTACAACCCAACCCAGCCATACGAAAACTTCAACTAAACCTTGTTTTTAATATACCAAAACGAATTTCTCGATCCAAGGAATCCTATTCAACTGACGATGCATCGATCGGAGGACCATAGCTCAAGATATGTCTGTTTAACCGAAAACGGTCTGAAAATAGGGGGTCTAGGCCCGGTGCGACCCAGCCCAACACCCCCTGTGTAGGCCCGAACCTGGTCAACCCGAACCAGGTCAGGGTCCATCCCAGTAGGGCCCAACCCAGCCCTGCCGGCACTACCCGACCCAACATTGGCAGCCCAACCTGGCGGTAGAGGCCCTGCACAGCACTGTCCCACACGTTTGGCCGCGTGGCTGGTAGACCATGCGGGGAGGAAGCACCCAGTGGGGCCCAAGCCACTGATTGGGGGAGGGGGTTACGCCCCCCTTTGGTTCTTTGAAATGGTTGTCCGTGTTGGCCGGCCCTTGGGTATCTGCGGGACCCCTCAGCTCCCGACTATTGATGGCACCGGCGGACGACACAGTCGGGCGCCCCTCCATATCTGTTGTGGCCTTAGGCCGCGGTTTAATTCAACAGTCGTGGCATGATGGTGTTGCTCCATTCCTCCACGTCCCACCACTGCCACGGCTCTTGTAGCTCCGGCGTGGCGCGACGGAACCACACCCCTCCGCCGCGGCCTATTCCGGCTGCGGTCCGACTCTACTTTGCGCAGCACAACAGTGTCACGCCTTTGCAGTGACCTAGAAATAATGTGCTGATGATCCCCTCATGGTCGGCCTAACATCGTCCGATTCTTCATATTCTGCATCCATCGCACATAATCATTAAACGAGAGGGGAAGGGTCAGACCCTGTTCGTGTGGTCCGAGCCCTTCTTCATCAAGATGGTATCATGCGTCCAAAAAAAACTCATGTATTGAATAATGATGACGAATGGTATTAAAACATGAACATAACAACCCCTACCTCGTAAAACGACATTAAACGATGGCGAGTCACGAAAGACATGCGTCGTGGAAGACAAGCGTCATTCCATCAACATCGAGTAGAATGGAGCTGAGGGTGGTGTCGACATTCTTTGTTCTCCGTTCTTCATTAGAGGAAGAGGAAAACTATTCAACCACTGGGAGACGCGCTTCGCTGCTAGTGTTCCGCCACTGGAAGAATTTTTCTAGATCTCATTCCCCTATCATCCTTTATATAGGATTCGTAGGATTAGTTGTTGGCACGCAAGTCATAAATGGAGGATTAATGACAGAGGGCTCCACCCAATTTAATCTTGTGCGGTGATGCAATAAAATGGGGATGAAGCAGGTTATTGGCTCGAGTGGTCGCCAGAGAATAATATCCTCCAAAGGGAGGATATTTCCTAGTGGTCCCCACCATTAATTTATCAAAAAAAAAGAAAAGGGGGTGTTTAATGCTTGGGTGGTCTCTTCAATAAAAACGGTGGTTTCATCCTCCTCAATTAAGAGGGGGATTTAAACCTAGATACACTCCCTCAAAAATGAGAGGGAGTCAATGAGTTATGTTTCCCCTCCCATTAATTGTAGGCCTCATGTGGTTTCCACCACAATCAATATCAAATGGGAGGTAGGATATTAGTGGGCCCCACCACCATAACCTCTCATGGGGGTTTAGGCTGTGGTAGTCCCACCACCAACTCCCAAGTGGATCTTCTAACCACATTATCCGCACGACACTTGTTTAACAAAATAAAACAAATTGTTCACTTATTTTATTTTATTAACCCACGTAAAACCCCAAAAACTAACTGTCATTCCCGATCATGTACAGTCTAGGTGAAATTCATCATAAGAGAAAACCCACGTTGTGAGTTCAACGGTGCCCATGGATTTCAATTCCAAGCACTGGTTCAAATGATAGAATAACCCACTCGTTCATTCGCTGAATGTACCAGAGCTAAACTTTGGAAATTGATTACAGGTACATCGTGCCTCAGAATCAACTATTTTCAGAATCCACCAACTTCTAAAATTTCAATGAAATTAAGAAAAAAATTCCTTTAAATTCCCAGGACTTTACATTACTCCCACCTTAGGGCTTTACATCCCCGTAAAGCTACAACAAAAACTAGGGAAACTAAAGGGGGTACTGAGCACGAATCTGAGCATCCCACTCCCATGTTCTCTCCTAGAGGTTCCAGTGATTCCAATGAAAGCACAAAAGAGGAATAAAATGTCCTCCTAGGACCCGCTCCTGTCAATCCTCAAAATCTACTGGAGCCCCCTGAAATTCACCCCGTCATCGATGTCCATCTCTTCGTTGTAAATGATGATGGATAGGTCGTGCACACATCTCTCGAGCTGAGATACGTGAATCATGTCATGCACCTTATGGAACTGTGGTGGAAAGGGAAGATGATAATCCACCTTCCCAACTCTACTGGGAACCTGGAATGGTCTGATGAATTGTGAAGATAAATGGCGCCCTGGCCAAATCTCTATTGACCTTGTCAATGTGATACCTGTAAGTAGATGTGTTCATCACCCTCAAAATCTAGTGGTCTCATCTCCTATTATCATATGACTTCTGTCTACTCTGTGTAGTCTTCATCTGCTCTTGGAAGATCTACACCTTCTCCATCGTAACCTAAACCATCTCTGGTTCTACACGTGCTGACTCCAACACAATCCACAAAGGATATCTGAAATGCAGCTAACTGTTTTCTCGCCACTCTTAACAGCTAAAATCCCAATCTACTAATAAGAGAATCTGCTACAACATTCCCCTCCCCAGACGTATAAGAAATATCTAAATATTTGTCCTGGATGAATTCAAGCTATCACCGCTATCTCAGGTTCCTGTCCTTCTGAGAAAAGACACACCTGACATTATTGAGTTGGAGAGAACCATAAACCGTTGGCTCAACGAACAATGGGTGAGACAAGCCAATTGTAAGAACTCATCTCCACCCTTCATCGTCTACATTCAACTAAAGTGCTGCTAATATTTCTCCTCTTCCAAAAAGAGAAATCTAGTCTTATCCCCTAGATGAGCAATGTTCTTTTCCTAATATAGTCAATCACCGACATCAACAGTACTATTTCATGTAGTAGACGATGTCTTTAGGCCTCGACGCTACTAACCAAAGATCCATCCATTACTCTCACCTCCAAGGGTTGAGTCACACTACCATCATGTGTGTGTGGTTTCTTGGTCTCCTCTAGTAGAATACTCACAAGTGCGGGTCATGTAAACAGTTTTAACTAGAACCTCTTAGTATCAACCACACAAAAAGTACATGATAGAAAATGTCACGAAGATAAGAGTATTTTATTAATGCCGCTCTTAGTACAAAGACACAAAGAAAACACAACAACGAAGACATCATCAAAACATAATCTAGAAGCACCAATAATAATGGCCTCCATGCTTGGAACAGGTCTCACTCCTTTCCACCTACATCTGAAGCTTTATTGTCGTATGCTTCAGCTACCCGAAGCTGAGCTCTCCCATATCCCCATATTCCTTACACTCGGGGCGGACCTCCTAGTGGTGTTGGAAACTGCTACAAGCATCATACACCACTGAAAATACGGCCAACTCCTCTACCCCAGTCTGGTAGGATCCTTTACTGCATGTTGCTCATCTTCTAGATAGGTCAGGCAATCTCGAGCTAGGTGACCCTGCTTGCCGTATGCATAGAACTTCCTGCTCCTCGAATGGATGGATCTATTTCTTTTTCCTCATAAAATTGATCCTATAACCTGAGGACACCCACCTATTGTCCTGGTCCTCTTGGACCTGTGCATCATCCGTCTTCTTCCTATAGATGACTCTTATAATGATGGAAAAATCTACGGCAAGGGCAGTAGCTCCTGAGCATGCTCAAAGTGTAGAGTCGCTGCTATAAACTCCACCCTGAAGAAAGTCTCAAAGTCTCCCCAAGTGAAGATCGTCTCATTGCAAAACTGGAGCATCTATATCCAAAAACTCTTAGCTTCTCCCTAGAAGGGGCTAACAGCTAGGTACACCATCAAGTCTGCGGGTGTCCTAGCTAGGTGGAATGCTCATGCTACAAACTCCAGCCAGTGCCCAACTATCTGGAAATCTGACTCACCTTGAAACATCAGAGGCCTCTGTCACTGGAACTCGTGCAACACTATCAAGTTTGTGTGCACTCTCTTCTGGTGTCTGATCTAGAATAGGGTCATGTACTGAGGCCTCGTCACTCGTTGGCCTGTCAATACATACAATTGTTGGGGCTCTGGCTGATCGTCTGTGGGGAGGCATCCTGAAAGAACAGATGCGACATGGTCAAAAGACTGTACCTTGTGAGTTGACTTAGTTTGAGATGATATAAAAGAATCATTTGAAAACACACATGCAATCCATGTTTTTGTGAACTGATTCAGAAATTAGATGTCGGGGTCCTGGTGTATGGATACGTCGGCCACCTGTCCCAACACTTGTCTCGATGAACTGAAAACAACAATTAGTACCATGAACACTATTGATTCATAGAAAGAAAATATCAGAGCTCTATGTTCTACAATAGAACCGACATCCTATGATATCAATTTTCCATGACCCGTCCTCGGGGCCGTGCCTTGACTACCCCAAGCCCTCCATCCATAGGCCAGGGGCTGGGGACTAGCACCAAAGGGGAAAATCCCGATAAAAATTGAAGGCACTACCTTTATGAAATGTAAACACATATAACCATAGTACAAGCGGATAAAAACACTAATTAAACTAAAAAAGTAGTAGTGAATGTAAGGGGTGGGAAATACAAGCCCAAATGTAATGTATATGGTAAAAGGGAAATCAACTAGAAGGTGACAAGCAGGTCCTGGGTCTTCCACCAAGTATCCTACCTGAAGTGTTGGTAAAGATGGCCACCTCAGCTCTCCACCTCTTTCTGTCACCTTTGGGTACCATCTCATTGTGATTTCCACCTCCGGGTACCGTCTCTTCGAGAATTCCTCCTCCGTTTATCGTCCAAATCTATAAGCCTCAACCACAATCACTGATGTCTATCGTCTGCATCCAACACAACAAGGTGTGAGCATTGCCCGTGCAGGGGTGTGTATAACGATAATCAATAGGGACACTAAGACCCTCAAGGTCTCACTAAATCCAACAAGGATAAACCATAAAGAAAGATCTCAACAGATAACCTTTTCTTAGGTATATGCACATATATATACTTATGTTATCAAGTAACCCATCTTAATCATGAGGTAAACACAAAGGTCATTGACTTTTCTCTAATTGTGATTTTCATTATCGAAATCACATAATATATAGAAACTCACCCTCTGTCGAGTATAGTGGTCCTATCATGATTCCTAGGCGCTACTCAATAACCTTAGACTGATGAGGTACTCCTCATTTTGAGTACCACGGCTCTGCTGCCAAATACCTAGCGCTCCGTCCACAAAGGGTCTGCCGCCAAATACCTAGCGTACTCCCTAATAGCCTATTGAGGTACTCCTCCTGTCAAGTACCGCAGGTCTACTTCCAACTACTAGGTGCTCCGTCCTCCATGTGTGTACCACCAAATATCAGCTGCTCTGTCCACTGGGAAAACTGAATCACTACGAGTCGAATCGGCCAAGCAGTCGTCAGGTCTACAGATACTTGGTCTCCACACTCCGCATGAATGTCTCCGAGAGGGTCTGCTCCACGTGTTTCTGGTCGTTACTTCTAAGTGTCACAAAGTCTCATGTAGAAGTATCAAAAAGGATTACCTCTTCATAGGGGTCTCAACTCAATAGACGGCACGTCAATCAGATGCTCGGTCTGTGAGTTATTAGCATTTCCGTTCTAGGGGCACGGTTGGATTTCGAGTACAATCCAACCTAGACATATTCCAACTGCATCCAAACCTCAGGTTAAGAATTTCAAAAGAACATTTTCATCACGATGAATCATATAAAGTTGATAGCACGTCAATCGGACATCCGGAGCTTATGTTATAAGTGTTTCATCTTCGAGGGCCCAGTTGGTTTTGTGTTCAAACCAACCCAGACATACAAAAAAATCCTTGAAACCTTAGGTGTAATATACTGAAACGACCGAATTGATTGATGTAAACATATGCAACTAACGGTGTGTCGATCGGAGATCCTTACCTCAAGATATGTTTATTTAACCGAAAACGGTCCGAAAATAGGGGGTCTGGGCCCGGTCCGACCCGGTGCTGGCGGCCTGACCCGACAATGGTGGCCCAGCCGGGACCGGCTGGCGAGGCCCGGCCCGCTGGGCCCATGCGGTTGGCCGCATGGCCAGCCGACTAGGTAGGGTGCCGGCATACAGTGGGGCTCACCTCTTGATGGCACCGGCGGCCGACACAGCCAGTCACCCCTCCGGATCTATCGTGGCCTTAGGCCACGACTTTGTTCAACAGGTGCGGCATGACGGCGTCACATGCCGCTGCCGGATCCCACTCCAGCCACATCCCATGTAGCTTCGGCGCGACGCTCCGGCGCTACGCCCCTCTGCCGCATCCCGCCCCAGCCAAGTCCCCTATAGCTTCAGTGCGGTGCTCCGGCTCTGTGCCCCTCCACCGCAGCCCGCCCTAGCCGCGGCTCCGGTCTCTCTACCGCGGCCCATCACGGCACTGGAGTCCGGGCCCGGTGCTTGGTGTCTATCCTGGCCCGCTTGTCCCAAATGGTTGGCCCCGTGGCTGGCCGACCAGGTGGGGTGGTGGCACCCTGGGGGGGCCGCCTCTTGATGGCACCAGCGGCCAGCCCAGCATGCGGCCCCTCTGGATCCACCATGGCCGTAGGCCGCGGCCCACCCCAAGCGCGGCCCCTGTAGCTCTGGCTGTGACTTTTGTAGCTCCGTCGTGATTCTCCGGCGCCACTCCCCTTCACCGCGGCCCGTTCCAGCTGCGGTCCGGCTCTACTCTGCACGGCATGACGGTGCAACACCTTTGTGGCGACCCAACAATCATGTTATGACGATCTGCTCATGGTCCACCCGACATTGGAATGTTCATCACATCCCACCTTCATCTTCCACAATCAACAAACGGGAGGGGAAGGGTCAGACCGTGTTCCTGTGGTTCAGCCCTTCCTTGTCAAGATGGTATCATGTGGCCAAAACAAAACTCAAGAATTGATGAACGATTATGAACGGTATTAAAACATTAACATAATAACCCCTACATCGTAAAACGGTATAAAACAAAGGAGAGTCACAGAAGATGGGCATCACGGAAGATAGGTGTCATTCCGTCAATGTCACGAAGAAAGGAACTGAGGGTGGTGTCAGTGTTATTCGTTCTTCATTCTTCGTTGGAGGAATAGGAAACTCTCCAAGTGCTGGGTTCCATGCTTTATTGCAAGCATTCCGCCACTTGAAAAATTTGTCCAGAACTCCTTCCCCTAGACTCCTTTATATAGCAGAGGGAGGGTTCATTATTGGCACACAAGTCATAAATGGAGGATTTATGACAAAGGGATCTAGCCAATTTAATCCATTGCGGTGGTGCGTTAAAATGGGGAGAAAGTCATAAGGGGGCATTTTGGCCCCGGTTGTCCCCACAAAACAATATCCTTCAAAGGGAGGATATTTCCTGGAGGGCCCCACCATTAATTAACAACAAAAAGGAAAAGGGGGGGTGGTTAATTCTTGGGTGGGCCCCTCAATAAAAAGGGAGGTTTCATCCTACTCAATTATGTGGGGGATTTAAACCTAGAGGCTCTCCCTCATAAATAAGAGGGAGTCAAGGAGTTATGATTCCACTCCCATTAATGGGAGGCCTCTTGTTGTTTCCACCACAATCAACATCACATGGGAGGTTGGATCTCAGTGGGCCCCACCACTATAACCTCTCATGGAGGGTTAGGTTTTGGCCGTCCCACCACCAACTCCCATGTGGAGCTTCTACCAACTTTATCTACACGGAACGTGTTTAACAAAATATAAAAAACTGTTCAGTTATTTTATTAACCCACGTAAATCCCCAAAAACTAACTTTCATACCTGATCATCTGTCGTCGAGGTAAAAGTAATCTTAAGGGGAAACTCATACTACGAGTTGAACGGTGCCGTTATGGTTCAATTTCGATCACTAGGGAAATAGATAGAAAAACCTGCTCGTTCGTTCCCTAAAAATAACAGAGCTAAACTTCAAAATTTGATTTCGGGCACACCGAGCCTCAGAATCATGTTCCGTTAAAAGCCACAGACTAGTAAAATTCCAAATAATTTATGTGAAAATTTTCCTTGGAATTTATGGTCTTTACATATATAGTATTGATTATTCACCCCGATAATTTTTGGAGATGATTATTGATTATAACGTCTAAATAAACTACTACCTGGGGATGGTGAGAAATGTTAAAAATCTATGAGTACAAAATATCATGATTTTATTCTAGGATGATGATTTAAATATATCCAATAGTTATTTACTTCTAGTGTATGGATATGATAATCATGTGGAATGGGGATAAATCATATAAGTTTTAAAAGAATTTTTAACCAACTATCCAAGTAGGTATTAAAGAGGCATAGAAGGAGGATGTGGAACTATATTATATGGTGAGAATTTTTCATAAATTTATGTATGGTTTTAATTTAATGATATTATACATGAACAAAGTATGTTTCACATCAATACTACTAAAAGAGGATCTATTGGATGAAGATCCTAGTTCATAATTCTCTATTATATCCCAATGTGCGTAGACATTTATATTTATAGAAGATTATTTCTTATGGTAAAAAATATGAATATTTTAGATTATGTGTATAAATTATTGATATATAAGTGTGTTATGGAGGATAGATATAAGTAATATTGATTGTAAAAAAATATTATAAATTTAAATATTTATTACGGGAATGATGTACCATTGATTAGTTATTGGAATCCCCAAAAAATATAAAGGGTGCAATTCTATTTTGGTTGTGGTAAATCTCACTAATAAATATGTGCTCTTTATTTCCATAAAAGAATAATTATATATTTGTCATCATTCCAACATATAAATTAGATATGTGATAAGTTTAAATGTATTAAAACATTCTTGCAGTTATGATTGGGATCTAGTTATTACTATTAGTTTAGAGATATGGCATCATCATGCTCATAAATTAGATTTGAGATTCATTATTTAATATATTTATCAGATGTATTATTTAAAATATATGACCATTATATCAATATAACCCATGTTGAGATACATATCTATGGATTTTAAATTTTATTGGTATCAATAATTATATTTAGTATAAATTTGATAAAATAATGTTTTCCCCCAAGAATATGGATGGATCCATATGAATATATATATGGTAAGAAGTGAAAAACTCCAATGATATTAGAGATAGTTAACGAGATACATATATTTATTCATAGGATTTTCAATAAAATAGAAAATGAACATTGATATTTTAAAAAGTATATTACGGAAGTATTGACATGACTGAAACATTAAACTAACAATCATCTTTGAAATATCTTGTTTTGTGTTGGTGAAAAATTATTCCTATCAATAAATCCATAGAATAAGCTTATTATATTTGGAAGGAATTTTAAGTTAATCTCTAGATATAAAAATCCCTTAAATTTTATTTATCTTATCAGGATGGATTTTATTGGCTATTGCATCCATATAATAACTCTTGGGATCAAAATATTTTTAGTGTCTCATTATTGAGGAAGTATATATCTGACACTTCACATATAAAAATCATAGTAGTCATACAAACAATGCAAGATATCACTTATAATGAATAAATAGTTATAATTTTGGATTGAAGAGAGAAATTGTTGAGGAATAACACCACTCAACCTGTCATAGTTTTTTGATGAAACTATAAATTTTAAGATTGACAAATTATACCAAAATATGTGATGTGAAAGATGAATCTTGATTTTATTACATAAGAGTTATAGAATATTGATGGAAGAATTAATATAAATAAAATAAGATGTACTCCTTTTATATTTTAGTATATTTTTCACCTGATTTTTTTTATTTTAATTGATATCTTTCTTTAGAATGAACAATGATTAATAATTATGAGATGTATAAAATTAAAATATTATTATATAATATGATATTTATAACGACGATGATGGATTGGAAGGATTTAGTTGAACACTCTAAGTATAAAAAACTATTTTTTATATATGTATAAAATGAAATTATTACATTTTATTTGGGTAGAAATTATAATAGAAAAATTTGAAGGTAAAACAATTGTAATTCTAAAAAAATATTTTAATACAAAAAATATTCATTTATCATATTATGTTAAATTAATCAATATTAATGAATTATTTAAATTAAATTGGTAGATAATAAAATGAAAAAATTATTTTATCATTCATTTAATATATTATATAAGGTAATAAATAAAGCACATAATATTGCTTAAATAATATTTCTCTTTAATGGTTTGGTTTAATTTTTCACAATTTTTTTTAATTAATTTATATTACTGATAGATTATGAAATTTTAATATGTATTTTATGTTTTTATTCATAAAAATTAATATAATTCTTCAATGATAACTTGATTTTTGTTCATAATAAATTATAGAAACTATAAATAATATTTCCAACTTTTAAGGCTAAAATAATATTACCAGGGTGGAAACCCTAAGAGATATGGATTAAAACTCATAAAATAAATTATTTAATTTCATTGGATGATGGTATTTATACACTATAATTATTATATTTGATTCATCTTCATTTTGTATCTCAATGACCTGAGTAAGTTATTATTATATATTTATAATTATAAATATTAGAACTATGAGAACTCCATCATATAGAATATGATACCTAATTTCTTCTATACCTCAAAAATCATGTTCCATATACCATAAAAAACTTAAAAATAAATCCCTTCTTAATATCCATCTATATTGTTAATGGTAATTTTTTTATTAGAATGTCATATGATCATGGATGAAGGTGTATAATAAATTAGATTTATAAATTAATAATTATGAGTCACAAAAAAGTAAATTAAATTTATGTTATTCTTATAAATTTTCTCAATCAGTTTTTTTATTATAAAATATTGCATTTATTATGTTAATGACACAAAATTTCTATTATGATGATTGATTAACCATTTTCAACTACTTCGTAGTGATGAAATTCATACTCCATTACAATAATTCATGTGTTGTTGTCATAATGGATTATATATATATATATTAATTATGAAAAAATAATCATTTTTGAATAATAATATAATATCAAATTTCTTATATATCCATAGATTGGAAAATAATAATGTCGCCCATGCGTACGTGTGGACAACAACATCCACAAAGCATTTTTAATAAGTTTTCAATTCAATTTTACATTGTTTGTATGAAGGATATATTTAATGAATATATATGATTTTATTGATATTATATTCATTCTGAAAATATGAAATATACTTTACTATTTATTCATTCCATCTCTCAAAAAAACTAAAAACAATACCCATGAGTACGTATGGAATACCTCCTCAACAAAGAAATGGAATCCCCTTTTAATCAACATTTTATTTGAATTATTAAAAAATTAAATATAAAAATAAGTATTATAAATATTTAATTATTAATATTCAAGACATTATTGATCAGAATAAAATATTTTAATATTATAACTATCAATCTATAAATGAAAGGAAAATAGAAAATGTTATACCTGAATGATGATTTTAATGATAATCTTTTAAATTAAATAATTATTGAAAATTATAATGGTCTAATCAATAGTGTGATATGAATGAATATAATTCTAGAATATATATATGTATATAAATATATTTCAGTCATTAATATATATAATTTTTTTACATGTTTGAATAAATACATTTCTTTTGGTTAGGGTTTACATTATAATATCATTTCCAATAATGATTATCTATATTGAAATTATATTTATTGATTTTATATGAATTATATTTGTTAACCCCAATATATTTTTTTCTCATAAATATATTTCTATATTTTTTATTATTTATTACTAAAATGAATTAGAAATTTACATTAATGAGATGTTGACTATATTTAATAAATCATCAATGAAATTATTACATCATGTACATAATATTTGAAAATATTTAATGACATTTTATATATAAAAAATAATTGATTAGAAATTTTAATTTTAACAGAAATTTAATTAACAAGAAATAATTTAAAAGATAAAAATTTCTATGTATTTTGTTAATTATTGCAATAGGTGAGAAAGTAACATATTCTTTTAAAATATACGACATAAACATGTTTTTCAACATTGATGAGAGTTAATTTAATTGATGATTGTAATACATGATTCTTATATTATATTCAATGACAAAATTTTCCTCAATATTATTTAATTTTTTATTTAACATTAAATGAAAATAAAATTATATTTTTCTTTTTTTTATTGATTGTTTAAAATGATAATTTAATTTTAATTTTCATCTTTGTTTACATCTATTAATAATTTCTACGTAGGAATGGGGATATGAAACCATCATACAACCCAAATTATTTATATAAAAATTTTACGGTGAAGATATTTAAACATTATTGTATGGAACACATTTTTTCCATAGCATATGTCGTTTTGAAATAATAAAGTGTTAATGAAATGTAGTTATCACCCATACGATATGATTTGATGACATGATGAATTTCTTATGACCATAGAAGATAAATTTGAAATGCTTTCATTATGTGACTATTGTGATTGAAATTATTAAGCCCTATTATTAAATATGGTAAATCTGGATATTTCATGGGATAAAAATGAAAATAATGGGGTGTGGACCCCATTCTGTTTAAGAGTTTATCTAAACAACATGTTTGGTAATAGAATAAAAAAATAGGAATAATGGCATGTGGAGTGAACATAATAGAGTATTATTTTATCAGTAATGATATTTTAGAATAAATTATTTTTATATTATTTTTCTTCTGAAAAAAAAATCTTATCTTATGCTAATGATATGAACTCATGGTTAATGATTGATTGGAATTGATTAAGATCAATTATAACTAATTTAATTTTTAATGAAAACCCCTTATTCCCTGATTTATGAATAATTATTATCAAATGATAGGTTTTGACTATCGTATGTTAAGATCACATTCTCATAATATTATTCTTATCATATTTATTTATGATTATTTATTGATATCTTTTAGGGTTGCCCTAAGTTGTCACCAAATCTCACACATTAATTTGTTTCCTTTCCCTTGGTAATAAAGAAGGCTTTTATGTAGTGTATGTCTATAAGTTTTCTATATGAGAAGAAATGTTTGTGAGATGTTTAATATTATTCATGAAATAAGTTAATTCTATATATAGTCTCCTGTGAACCTAATCCATTAAGGTTCCATGTAATTTATTATTAGTATATTTAATTAATATTCATTTAAAATGATTTGATGTATATATATATATATGAAAATAATTTGGTGACTCATTTATCACCGTAGTCTCCATGACAGTGCATTAGATGATGATAAATATGCTTATCTTTCTAATATTAGTTAATTTGATGCTCCAAATTTCTTTTGTTATACTCAATCCTTTTCAATATTATTTTGAACATTAGACTTCTATATAAGCATTTATATCCATAAAGGATTAAATATTTTCTTTATAAATTTTTCAATGAAATTCATTTAATAATAATACACCCTCCATGTATACGAATAAAAAGACATATTAATCCATATAGATAATATGTCATACTTTTAAGGTAATCAATTTATTTCAAAATGCATCTTTTAACCATATAAAAATATAGAAGCTCAGTACAATCTATTTATTGATGGAGAATTTTTTATGATTATATGTATCCTCAAAATAAATATTTTATGAAATAAAATTAATAATTCTATAGGGAACATCTATTTTTATATTATTTTTAAATTGATGATATTTTTTCTATTATGTGGTTTGTTGATAATGTGGTAATTATTTTATGATTATATTTTATATATGATGGTCTAATTGAGTCAATATGTCAATATTTTTTATTTTAATAAAAATATCTAATATTGACCTATTTGATATGATTACTATTCACAAGAAGTAAATTTCATTTTTGAATCATTCAAACACAAATCACTCAAAATAATATTGGTATCATTTGGATTGATATAGGTTACAAGGTGTCCTGGAGGATAAAAACTATTGGGAAAATAGATAATAGAAATAAAATTTGAGCTAAATAGATCACATGAAGTGGTGGTCTCATTAATAGAATTTATGGTTAAATGGGGTTATCATTTTTTTACTAGTGAAATTAATTTTCGTAGTAAAAATTCTTGATCCACGTTCAATCGTCATCTTACTACAACTAGTATATTTTTTCATCACTCAAGGGTTAACAAACATGGAACTGATTGATATACTTTTTATTCGTCACTCTCTCATTAAATATTCCATTCATAATATCATTATATTATAAAATATCTATGTATCCTTAATGATATGATTAAACATATTTACCCAAAGGTTATCATTGTTTATAACAAATTAACATCCAATGGATTCCTTGTTAAATACATCAATTTATTTTCTAAGATAAAATCCCTCCAGAGCCTATTAAAAAACATTCTATGAGTGGATTCCCTCATATCCATGAATTTCTAACCACCAATATACTGATACTTTTCTAGTTTACACTCTAAAAAAATTATATATATATTAAATAAATTTATTCATGGATTTATATAACCCTTAGATAGTATAACATTAAATCCATCTAACAACTTCAAGGTTTTTATAATTTTTATAAAATATATATATCTCAATCAAAATATTTTTTACATGAACATTAATTTTGAAATTTATAATATTTATATTTTACATAAATACATTGAATATTCAAATAGAATCAATAATATATACTTATTTTTAATGAAATATTTTACATTTTTTATTTAAAATTAATGTATTTTTCTACAAATATTGTTTTATTATTTAAATAAATAAGGATTATAGAGTTTATAAAATTTATTTGTGTTACCCCAATATAATATTTAGAATTATTTATATATTTATATAAATTATATATACTAGACTTGTTTTAAAATTTTATATATATATATATATACCAGATTGTCACATTCATACCTAAATAAAAAATAATGCATATAATATTTTAATTATTACCATAATTTGAGAATATATATTTTTACACTAATATAATAACATATTCATCTTTTCATGTAACAACATAAAAATGATGATTCAATGAAAAAACATTTTCAATGAGTGTTGTATTATTTTACAATAGATTATATATATGATCTAGTTTAACACTTCTTATATATATGATTTTTCTCTAGATACAGTACATAATAAATTAGTACAATAGATGGATTAAATATCTATATAATTATAAGTCGTATATTTTACAAAGTATTCACATGATATGTGGTTTTTTTTTGAGAGTTTCAATTAAAATTCAGAACACTAATGGGATTAAGAACAATAACTGTGATTAAATACATAGTATATTATATATATTTATTCTCAAACAACATAAATTGATTATTTACAGTTATTTATTAGAGTATTTCCATGAATAAAAGAACCATATGGTCAGAGATGTTGTAAATAGAAAATAAAATTTATCAAATATAATTACATTATCATGTTATTCATTATATTTGAAAACCTAATGCATTTATTGACTAATTTCTTATACTAATATCCTTATCTCTATCACAAAATCACATATATGTAGTGTTATGAATCATGTTGGTACATAAAATCTTCTAGATATATTTTTTGGATTAGTCTAATGATTTCAAAAAAAATAAAATATAATATAAGAATATGTTTATTTTAACCTCCATTAAATAATATATAATCCATAGTCAAAACTCATACTATTTTTATGGTAATATATGACAATCCCTTATAAGAGGGAGTATATTTCACCCAAATATTCAATTTTCAGTATAAAATTTTTTGAATACACAATTTTAATTTCAACTGGAATCCAAAACATGATATTATGAAATAAAATATGGTTCCCCATAATGATATTACACTACAATGATTTATAGCCACATATATTATTCAAGAAGGAAATAATAATTTTTTGAAATAATGTAAGTTAGTTTTTTTATTTTAAGCATTCATATCTCAAAAGGAACAATAGTTTATTTATTTTCTTAATTATCCTAGAAAGAAACTACTATTAAAAATTTAACTTTAAAATTATTATATATGTATTGTTTATCTCATAGAAATTTAATTAAAACATTCATATATAAAAAGTTTCATAAAAATATACCAGATGTATAATTTTTAATTCTCATCATATAATTAAAATATCATGTATTCCCAACTAACTCTCTAAATTACACTCATTTATGTATGTGTAATGAAACATGAATTTATATATCATTTATTAGAAATAAATTTATCTTTATAATAAATGTATGCTTAATAATGATCCAAATCCCATGGAGCCATCTATATTTTTGATAAATTTTGAGAAAATTTATTCTTCTAATTTTTTATATTTCTATCATATAATATATCAGTATTCTATAAAAAACTAATTTTTTGATGATATCTTGTTCAAAAATAATTTGGGGAAAGAATTAAAACATTCATTTAATTTGTAATTGAAGCTCCATATTTTTTATATTTAATGAATCTTGAAAGCTTTTATGGATCATCGTAGATATGATTGTATAACATTTTCATTTAGAACCTAAAGTATACAACATTATAGAATGGTGTTATATGGAGTACAATAATTCATTGATAGATTTTAATTATCATTATTATTACATGTCATCAATTTTCAATTGTGAAATATTATTATGAAATTTTTTATATAAATTTATATATATTTTATCATTAAAGTGATAATTTCCTGAAATCGTCAATGTATTTATTATAGTCCTTATCTCCATATCATGATACAAATTATATTTCTTTTTGACTTTATATTGACATAATGTATTGTTTATAACCATTTTAACGTTTTTTCATATATCACAAACTGAAATTTTTTGATCATTCATTAACTTTCAAAAATCCATCACTAGTTGATTGTATTCTGAGTATATTTGTAATGGAAAACCAATTTACATTATAATAACCCAGAATATACCCCCAAATATGAGAATATCTAATTAGTTAGTATGATATTTATTAGATTTTAAAGAAAACGAACTGAAAAAAATAGAATAATGTCAATATATTATATAGAAATGTCATTACTAAACATCCCTAGTATCCCTTATTCATAATTTAATTTTATAGGTCTACAAATATTCCATTTTATATAATCACGTAAACCTGGTTGGTCAGAAAACCCAACTATATGTTTAATTTATTTATATGTTATATTATTTATACTTTTATTGAAGATTCATCAAAATTAAATCAAAATGAAAAAGTTTTATTATATATATGAATACATGATAATGGTATCAATAAGTATAACATATAATATATTATATGTATATATATATATTATTTTTATTAAATAGTGTAAAGTGATCTCCATGGACTCATAATGTTGATATCCTATATTAAAAATATTTCATTATTATATCAAATTATTTATATTTTACTAAGGAAAACATTGTCAATCATCAATTTATAAGTACTAATATAGATGAATATAAAAATTTAATACATTAACATTAGGTAATCATTACAATTCTATTTATTTAAACATTTTATGATTAAAAAATGAATTATATTTCACATTAACCCTTATTATTTCTTGATGAAGAGGGATTATATCCCACAAAGAGGCATACATTCAAATTCCAATAGAATTTCCAAATTACCTTTATTATTAATAATTAATTTAATCACCATGATTGAAGATATAAAATATGGCGTAACTAATAATATTATTTTCATAAGAGATAAATTCTTTTAATAACTACATCATTGAATTATGGGATCTAAAAAAACAAATTTTTTATATATTTTCATATTCATTATTAATTAACTGATCTTAATGAATAATTTTTTTTCAAAACAACATATTTGATGTAATATTATTAATTGTATTATAGAAAACATATAAATGATTACTTTTACATTAAATATATATAAATATCATTAAATTTTAAAAAAAATGATCTACAAATGAAATCTTATTGAATGAATCAATATTAAAAAGAGATCCTTTTAAGACATTTCATGAATCAGGGATATGAACCAAATATACCCTAAAAACATCCAATATATTGAATGATTATTAACACTAGAATCAGGGATTACAATGCATATTATAATAGGTGTTAACATAATTAAAATAAAAAATCTAGATAAAAACTAATAATTAATTATACCAAATTCCATAAATAAAACTCTAATAACCCATAAAATAATACTTATTCAATAAGTATACAAATGGAAAAAATTATCTAAAATGATTAATCCAGTTTTATTAAATAATTCACCTCACTACACTCACTCGACTAGAATATAATCTTCATGTCATGTTAATCTTATCATAGAAAACTATCCAAAAAAACAATTCAATTATGAATACAAAAAAGGACTGGATAAGATCATATTTTGAATAAAATCCACATCTATGTGAAATAAATGAAGAATAATGGAAATTTTTATTCATTATAATCCTCATAGATGCATTATATTCTAGTGAAAAACACATTATTATCAATAACTCATAACCATGTTGAATAAACCCCAAATCTCTTCACCCCTTAAATTTTAAAAACTATTAATCTCATCGATAATCATCAAAATTAAATAATTTTGGTAAAAATTTGTAAAATAATGTTTAGTGAACATCCAAATTTTTTTTAAAAATATATCAATTACCTATAACAACACTATGAATATATATCGCAAAAATGTGTCTATTATAACTATTAAATCTCATTCTAGATAATCTAAATGTTCACAGTACATTATCGTATTCAAACATATAGCTATCATGACATCTAAATATATTTTATAATATTCATTGGTTATATACAATTCCCTTAATGAATAAATTCAATAATTATCTCTATTTTTAGAAAATATAAACTCAATTTTTTGAGATATAATTTATTATCCAATCATTTATTTATATAAGTTGGTAATATGAGAATAATGTTCAACTAAAAATTTATATTCCCCTTATATAATTGTTGGTCAACAAATTATTGTTATAATTTTAATCTATTAAATAAATAAATAAATAGTAATACATTAACTGCATGATATTTTATGGAATTTTCTCTTATAATCAACTCAAAAATCATAAGACATAGAGTCTAAGTCAATATAATGTAATCCCACTAATATTATCTTTATGAAATAGTAACATAATTATAATTACTCTACATTATTATGGGAGATCATTTACCCCAAATCATCTAGAAATATTATCCATACTTCCTCATTAGAATTTATACTAATTAGTTCTACTACCTTTCTATATTACATTTTTTAAAACAAACATCAATAGTAGTAACTTCTTAAAATCACATATATGCCAACTTCTTCTTCAATTTATATTTACATTTTCAATATAATTTCTCTTAGATTACGATGATTTGAAAATATGAAATGACCATCACAAAAAAAACCAATATGTTATTTAATCTCAAACATTTTGTTTGATGTAAATAAGTATTTCATGCTTAATTAAATAATATCTTGTCCATCTTCTTAGAAATAAGTCAATGATTCATTTGTGGGGAAATAATCAACACTTACTTAATTATTTTCTATAATACACCATTTATAAGTCTATAACTAACACAAATATTTGTAATTAATGTGTTAAGGATGTAATCACATTCATTAAATTTATGTGACAAATATTATTCCACTAAAAGACTATATATTCCATGATAAATAAAGATAAAAATTCTTACTTAGATGAACTTTAATGCCTCTCATTATTAATAAAATATGTGATACCAACTCAAAAGTCTCTTCTATGTGGTATCTCCAAAAAATGATATACATATAATATAATATCTTCTTTAAAGGCATGGTCTCCATTCTCTATAAATTTAACATCATAAAAATAATATCTACCATAAAAATATCTTATTTCATCTTTAATATCAATGCCTAGAAATAAAATTTGTAGAAAATATATTATTAATCAATACATAATTTTTGAATTTACAAATCAACAATATAAAATTATGACTCTACATTCTAGTGGTCCATACCCTCTAAATGGATTTTCAACGATATTCATCAAGTAAAATATAAACATTACGATTGGGGTTGATATATATTGATGTGTCCTAAAATAATAATATTATGGAAGAATTTGTAAGGAAGACCATTATCAATATATTTTGGATTAAAATTAAACGTTAAATGTACTCATTATTTATAGTCTCCCCATAAATTGAAAAAACATTAATTATATACATATTTATAACATTTAAATTTTATGAGGGAATAAATTTTATTTCTATTTTTAACATTATTTTAGTTCCATGGTTATGAATTTTTTATCAATATTGAAACACTTATCATTTTATGATTAGATATTTTCATTATAAAACCATTTATTTTCCATAAAGTAATATCCTTGTGTTTTATGAATTTATTTATTTTCTATTAGCTAATCAAAATGTATTGAACATACCGGTTTGATTCATATATAATTTTAAATGAAACCATTCTTCTGTCAACATAAAAATTACATGAATATTATAGACTGTTCTATATGTGTCTCCATGAACTGATTCAAAATATGTTCAAAATTATCCATCTGTTATGATTTAATATTTATAACTAACATTTTAGAATATATATCATAAAAATATATAATTATTTGATTCCATAGATTCAATTAATCAATGTATCCATGTCATTATGTTTTTTAGAGATTATGTATTCTTAAATCATCTTCTATACAATGTCACATTATCCCTTATGTTACCTTTTTTTGATTACTTCTTTTAATCATATTCATCTACATCATGGATTTCATTAAATGATTTATTTAATTATTCTTCTCATGTTCGAATTAATGTTTTCCATGAAATATTAAATTAAATTTTATTTTAATTATTTTATTACACATTAATATGATGAGTACCCATTCAAAAAAATTATTAACTCTTAATTTACTTATATATTTTTGTTAAATTCATCACGTATTTATATTCATGAGGATTTTGTATTTACAAGATAATATAGTCATCTTATCTATCGTAATTTTATTTATTCTTTGTTTATTTTATTCCGTAATTATTTGTAACTATATTGATCTTGGAATAAAAAAAACTTCCTACCAACAATACATCGATTACACCTTTCAACTAAATTTATAAGAAATAAAAATATTTTTATTGTATATATATTTAACTTCGATTCATAGAGTTGGTTGTTCATAGCTAAATCGTTCAAATATTAAATTTACCTTCCTATATTAAGAAATTTATTTTTCTTGATAATTGATCACTTGTTACAAATGTTAATATCTACATGTTTGAATGATCCAAACCACCAGAAGTTTTCATCGAATCATTAATATCCCCAATTACTTTTAGTATAGATTCTATGAATGAAGTATTATTCTTGAAGTTTACTCATATATAAAAAACCAATATATTTTTTTCATTTGGTCATATAACGTTATAGATGTAGTGAATTTCAAAACAAATTTAGCCTAAAATAATTTTCAAAAACATTAATTATATCCTAAAATATTTATTGTATTTAAAATATTAAAAATAGTTTAATTTTGGAACATGGAGTTATATTTTTAATGAATTTTTTAAATATTTAATATCTAAGAATTTCAATATTCTTAATATATTCGATTGACTTTTTATGGAAATAGGTAATCATTATAAATTTTATATGTAAATCACTCCTCACTACATTTAGAAGACTTATTTATAATATTTTTAAAATAATTAAATTTAAAATAATGTTTCAAACAAATTAAATAGTTATTAATTTTTACAACATCTACAGAAGATATAATATATTCACATTCATAATTAAAATTACAAATCTAATCTAAAGAATGCTTATTACATTCATGTAGATAATTTAATACACCCTTATCTATTTTACTATAACTTCAAAATAATAACTCATGAATTCTAAATTAACATTAAATGCATGAAATATTTATTTAAATAATCTCAATTATCAATTTTTCACAATCTCTTATTTGAATGTATCCTTGTATTGTTGATATAATTTCATTTCAATGTAATAGATATTATTAATTTACATAAATATGGTCAATGATAGTTTTCTTACAGATATATATTTGAGATAATATATCCCTTATTTATCATAGTTTTTTTGTAGTGATTTATATTTACATAATTAATTAAATAATGAAAACATTTTTTAATGAGAAAACAATTTGATATTCCTTAAATAATTCAAAATATAGGGTATAATACTTTAATTATATCATTTTTATACTCATTAAATAAATAGAATAATACTTTATAAGGATCATTAAAATTAAATTTAATATACTTATAATAATGATTACTATCATATTATGTTGGGTTATCCTTATTTTAATAAAATGCTGATAACATTCCAAAATATTGAGCTACATTATTCTTAAAGTATCATTGTTTTTTTGTTGAAGCATCCATCATATTTTATGTGGAAATTTTACTTATTTTTTCATCTAATGGATCATAGTAATATATTTTTCTTCCAAAATAAGAAAAGTTATGTCTTTCAAACATTTAAATTTCCTGTAAATGAATGAAATCATCTCTAAGGGGGATCCTAGAATCCAATTCCTAGGAAAACAATTTGATAAGAATTGTTAGTACGAATGGAACATATATTTACACTGAGATGAAAAATATTGGGTTGAGGTGAATAATTCAAAACATTTATTTACAAAAAAATCAGGATAATTTACATCATTTTATATTAATGTTTTTTTGTAACAATTAGGAAATGTGATATTTAATAATGATTTTTAACCAAAAACAATTATATTAAATGAATAAGTAGAATTTTCTTATAGTGAATATATATTTTGAGAAGGTTTTTTATCAATATAGAATACCAAATACATTCCCCATATACTTATAATTCCTAGCCATGGATTCTAAAATAAAAATTTTATTTTCAACTAATTGTTATGTGTCATTATTATAATAATTAACCCCAATGTGTATTCCATGTTTACAACATACCTCTTAATTAAAGTATCTATTTAAAATATTATAATACATCCACTAAAATTATTAGAATGATCATTAATTTAATCAAAATATCATTATATGACATGAGCGATCATCCACCTAATAGAATTTTACATTCCAAATAATCTTCTTGTATAATAGTATACACATAATCCATTATCATCTATATTCAAAAATAATAATTTTTAGTGTAATAATTTTTATGCTCAATAACTAATGGATGTTGTGTAGGATGAAATTAATGTTTGTCTTACACATTATTTTCGGTATAAATTACTTTGTTTTCCAATAACGATATATTTTTTAAAATATTGTATTACATTATTCTAAAAGATTCAACCTATGAAATTTTACCATATTTTTGTTCCAACTTCACAATCCCTTTTATTTACATAGAATATTTTAAGCATCTCACATTATTATTCATAAGAAGTTTCTTATTTATATAATAAAATACCCTCCAATAAAAAATATGGGTTTGTTTTTCAGACATAGAAATATCAACATCACTCACTAATCAGTTTTTTATAATAAATGATGTTGTAAATATAAACTATAATGGTCTTGGTCATGTATCCAGAAAATCCTGGATAAAATCATATTTACTCATTCAGGTATTTTGAATTATATAACATACAAATAAACATCACCATAATATGTTATAAATTGGATACAAGAAATGATTCTTTATACATTCTATAAATTATAACATATGTGGACTTCTCTCGATATAATGTGGATTAAGATATACATTTATATTAATAATAATATCACTCAAAAATTATATATACATAAAAAATATGAACTCATATAACCACTAATCAATTAATTTCGGTAATCATAATTTCATTGATGAAACAAATATATTTTATTTTCCATCTCAATGCTTCATGATAACTCAATGTCAATATATAATCATAATATTTTGTTCTAGGAAATTCCAAATTTCATTTTCACTATATGATGCTATATTGTACTTAACTAAATACTCTACATGTAGAGAATATTATATTCTCAAGATCTATGGTTTATGGGAGTGATACTTCTATTATTTTAATGTTCTTTCCACTTATCATCTATTGGATCAATGATATTATATTCTATCATTTTTTCTAATTCATCTCCAAATTACATCATTAGAACATGTTTATTTAAATTCTAGAGATAAAACTAATAATATCACTTCATGAGGTCCTACCATCATATGAATGAAAAGGTATAAAAATATATTTTTTACTCATTATCATTGTTATATAATGATTATCATCAATTACCTTTACTCGCACGTATAATCAAATTAAAAATTATTTATAAACAATGATAATTGGTAATTTAAGGTTATTAAACCATTTTTTATTCACTATATGGGTTATCATAAAAAACACTTCTTGGAAAAAAATCATTTAATAAATTGTGTTGTATTTTATCTGGAATTAATAATTTCCAAAATGACAAGGTTAATAAGCTAAAATAAGTGATAGTTCAGAATTCATATTCCATATAATTTCATTATTATTTCATAAGATCCCACCAAAATATCCATATATCATAATCCCATAGTTTATCGTAGACATCATATTACAATTCACGCGGTGGAAAACTATCAAACTAAATAATCTTCTACCAATTTTAATATTTTTTTGTATGCATCCTTTTCATAGGATTGAATATAATTTATATGGTTTTTTATGAATATATTAATCTCCATTAACAATATTATGAAGGATTTTCCAAACAATGAATGGATCTATCATATCTTTATAAAATAAAAATTTCATAACATAACCTTCATTGAAAATAATTCTACTCTTTATTTATACATCATTATTTTTATTCCTCCTATATGAGTTTCCTTAGATTACATCAATGATTTTTCATCAAGACAGTATTTTATGATATCACAATTTTAATTATACTCATGTTTTTATATATATTTTTATATAGTCTCATAATCTAAAAATATATTCCTATATAACGACATTCATATATAATTTTAAATTTTTATTATCAGTCAACTACTACAAGTAAATACATTTTATTGTTACTTATAATATAATAAATATATAACAAAAAAATTTGAATCTGTACTTCAAAATTCGTTACACTTTTTCATATAATTCTAGATATTAAATTATATGATATACTATTAACTTTAATAAAAATTTATCTAAAAAATAACCCATCATCCAATAAAATTAGTAATCTAAATATACATCTTCACATCTTGTTATTCAGTCCTAAATATCATTTCAATTTATTTTTGATACTTCTTAATTATCAAATTCTAGGAATATAACTATTTAAATTATTTGTTCTCTCATCTAGAAAACTATATTATAGCATAATTATTTTTTGAATCCACATAGATATCTATATCAACATCCCCAATTTCATTTTTTACATTCTATAAATTTTTACAATTTTCATATTTCCATCAAATTCAGTAGTCATCATCATAACCTATCCATTTTGTTATTCATGTATTCGAAGGATAATTTCATGTTTCTTTTCAAAATATCTTGATATTAAAACATTATTCACTGATTATCTATTATTCAATATATTATTGATGAATATGATTAATGAAGAATAAAAATATTTGATGATGGTGGATCTTACACTATGATGATGAAATTATAACCATAATGAATCTATGATTTTTTCTATTTTCGAGAAGAGGATGATATTTACACCAAAAAATGATATGTAAAATCCCAATTGTTTAAAATATTTACATTGTGAATTCAAAAAGATAATTAAAATAAATTTGTATGTGGGAAAATCGAGAATTACTTCAGAAAATAAGTTAAATGTGTTTCTATAAAATTTTCTATTAATATTCATAAAATAATAGAACATATTATGGTATTTAATTAATTTATTTAAGAAGAGTAATAATTACTCATATAAAAATTATTCAGTGGGGTAAATTAAAGAAACTTATATTCATAAGATATTAATAAATATCCTAAAAATTAAATGATCATAATGTCAATATTGAATAAAATTTATAGATTAAAATATTAAATATATATATATATAAGATAGAATATATTTAAAAAATATATTGATATATGTATATATTGAAAAGAATATGTGTGGATCTGAGATTGTAACTCCCTTGAATATTATTTTTTAATAAAGAAAGTAATGATATCCAGCAATACCATTAATTTCATGTCATATATATCTATTATATTGGAAAAATAATATTTCCATATTAACTTTTATTAATTTTAAACATAGGGAGATCCAATTCTACTGAAAGTTACAAAAAAAATTACGGTTGAGAGATACAAATAAATAGGGACTGACTAATTAATATTGGTAATCATTGATGATAAATAACAATATTGAGGATATAAACATAAGATATATTTATATCATATGGTATTAATTATAAAATTCTTTATTTTATATTTTATTTTTGAAAAAACTAACCTATTATATTTTTATTTCATTTGGTTCAACATATAACATAGAATCCTTGAGATCACTAATTACTGAGTAGTGCGGAAAGAATTATTAAATCATGATAACAACACAGATTTCCTATTAATCAAACATTATAATGGATAAATAATAATAATTTATTTTATATATATAGACCAATCTAGTTTTGGTTTTTAGTATAGTATTTAATTTCTATAATTATATCATTTTAGTTTAAAATATATTTGTTAAATAATATACCCATCACAATGATTCACTATGATAATAAAATGGATGTAGTGTTTATGTGGGATAATATACACTGAACACTAATAAATATTTCATACATTATTGATGAAAAATTGTTATCATATCATGGTGTTCATATTTGATTGATTTAAATTTTATATCTCATAATTTAAATAACTAATGATGAGTATAAAAATAGAACATTGATATCTATTCAATAAATTAGTATGAATCATAAAGGGATAAAGAAGTGTTTTATATTGTAATAATACAATACACTAATTCAAAATCCTCATTGTTTTGAATAAATCCAAAGTAATCCCAAATTTTGGGATCAAATCAGTCGTTCTACATATGATTAGATTCTAAAAAATATATTTGATATATATTTGTTTAATTTTCCTATAAATGTAAATATAAATTAAAAATTTAGAGAAAATTATAACAATTCTATTAATAAAACCATATAAATTCAGTTTTTTAAGACAATATCGAACACGTGAAGAAAATAGTTCTAGCAAAATTAATAAAGTAACCATCTATTAACCCATATAACTATGAAAATATACTAATTTAATGTAGTCAATGAAGAGTATATTTATTGATATCTATTAATTATTTCATTCATAATGAAAAATGTTATAGGAATGATGCCCTCTTATGAAAAAACAATTATAAATATATTTCAATATTATGTAGTCTATATAAATACAAACATAAATTGAAAAAATAAACCTCATTTATTTATACATTAACCAGGAGTCCGAAAACTATTTTATATCTACCATTTGAAAACACTCATGTGATAAACAGAAAGGTGAAATATCTCATAGAAATTATATTGTATATGAGCTAGAAAACAGTGTAGAGAATATAATTTATGATGATACACATGAAGAATCAGCTAGATGTTTAAATGACATATTATATATTTTTCATAATGGAATATTTACTTTTATGTGGTTGTATTTTAAAAACATGCATGTGGAGAATGAAAAACAAGATGAATGATCAATAAGTATAGAAAATTATTAGTGTAAATTCTTTTAAAACACATAATGATCTATAAATTGGTTGTATCTTTAATTTCCATTAATATAAAACATAATGAATGTAGCATAATATTTTAGATAAACAAAATTATATAAATTATGATCATACGAAACTATATTAAATGTTAATAAATAATATACCATATAATTTATGAAAATTAGATTGATATTGTTGATTTCAAAAATTCATAATTCAGAAACAATATATTAATGATAATATAGTGTGAAAAATCATTGTATGAAGAATATTAATATATTGAATTTTTCAAAATAAAATAAATATGAAAATTATACAATGAAATATGATTACTATTTATAGTGGATGATAATAGTATTCAAAACATAAATAGTCTAGTTTAATACATAAAATTAGAAATCATGATATTATTTAATTTATTATACTTTACAATATGACAATTTACTTATGATAATATTTAATTAGATTGAGTATTATACATAAAAAATATCACTTTTTGTGTAAATAATGTCTTAACATCATTCATTGATAACATTTTTTAGGCATAATAATATGGTAACATATATTATAGAATAATTATATTACGCAAAATCTATATTGATGAATATTTTTAAAAAAAATATCATTATTGAAAATTGAACAGAATTTTGAAATTACCCACATAACGAGAATAATGGTAGAGTAGAAAACATTTAGTGACAATTATTTAATGAAACAATTTATATCAAAGAGATGTGAATACATTATAATATTATATCAAATCTGCAAGAATTATTTTTATAGAACTGATTTACAGTTTCAAAATGATTCTAAGAATTTTCTTTATGTTACCACTGTATGAAGACCACAAAACACTAAGATTTAAAAAATTGAAGGTGACATATCAATAGTTAACCATTAAATAAAAATTGATTAAAATAATAAAAATAAGAACAAAATGTTTGTCAACAAATAAATAAATTGAATAAATTATATAATAGTTATTTATATTGTGGTCCATATTGAATACCTCATAGAATAAATTATTAATGGGATAAATATTAATAGGTAAATAATAAGAATAATAAACTAAAAAACTGAGAATATTTCTATAATAGATGAAATTTGGGATAAAAAATATTATTTTTCCATGGAATATGACCATACATTTAAATTTATCTTGATTATATGTCCTACCTATTTGATGTTTAGAAAATATAGTAAAATTATTGTTAAAATGTAAATTACGTTTCTATAAAAATTTAATTTCACATAATGATGAAAATGTTCATGAGCGTTTGTAAAAACATGATATCCTAAGAACTCATGAGAAATTAGGTTTGTGTTTTTTTTATATAGATAATTTTAAACAATATAAATTTTAATATTTCAAACCGAGGAATATATTTTTTAAAATATATTTATATCACCAAAAGAACCTTATATGTTTCTGGCTCTTTTATATTTTTTAATACCACAATATATTTTTTTAAATAAAAATGACTATAATACACAATCAATCAACCGTCCTGATTTTTGTGAGGGAAATCATAGAGAGATTACAGAAAAATTAAGAACAAATTAAATGAATCTATATTTATAATAAAATCTCATATTTTTTTCTCAATTTATGTATAGGAATAATACGACCTTATTTCCATATATATTTTATTTATACAATCTAGGGGGAAATGATAGTGGTGAATAATTAATGGATATATTAGAATTTTAATATTATTATAATTGATTTAGAGCTTAATGATGTCACTAAGTGTTTTTATATATCACATTAAGAACATGAAGTCTCTAGGATGATGATAACATCCATATTGAGTTAGGTATCAAAATAATTTCTAATGTGGTATTATTTTGTGAATCTAAAATAATCCTTAATTACAATCTCATTTACACTTCTTGAATGTTATTTTAATTTTCAATTTGATGTGTAATTGTTATATTTTATAAAATCATTTTATAGATATGATAAATTCTGATGATAATTAGTGAAATAAAAATTAGAAATTCTCATTAATGATTTCCAAATGGAATGATTGTTTGTACACATAATAAAAAATTTTGATTGAAATTATATTGTTTTTTTGTTAATATGAGTAGAAGAATTCATGTATAAAATTTTATGATAAAAATTTGAAAAAAATATGCTAAAAATTGAAATATTTATATATCCTTTGATAATGTAATTCAGAGATGGAATTAAATTTTGTATATTTATGGAAACAATTATTGACTAAATTAATCCCCCAATTTTTCTACAATTACCATGGATAATTTATACATAGTGTGGAATTATTGAGGAAACATTTCGTTGAGGGAATTGATTGTAATCTATCTCATGAATAGTTTTTTTATTTATTATGTATTATTGTCTAAATTTTACATAACTTCTATGGATTCAACACGAGGCTTGGATGTGAGTGATTTCTAATTAAAACATTTAAAATGAGGTTTATATTGGGATATGTAATTGTATATTTTTTGATATCCAATAAAATAGAAATTTAAGTTTAATGTCAATTGAGTTCCATGGTTAAGATGAATTATGATATACTATACTATTCTTATTATGTATAATTGGATTATTAAGGTTATGAAATATTGATATAATGTATTTTTACCTATAGAATATAAAAAATAATAATTTTATATACCAATAATTATTCAAGAAGATTACATGAAAAAATTAAATTGTTTTTTTAATTATGATATCACGTGTATAATATTATAATAATATTTGATGGGACTAAAAGCCTAATGTGAATCTATAAGTTCTATTAAAATTATAGGACACATGATGTTATATATAATGAAGATGGGACAAGATTAGTGGTAGATAAATATAAAAATGATAATCATTAATAGATATGATGTATTAAAGTTGATTGGAATATTAGAATCATGGAAATTATTTCAAGAATATATAGTTAGAATATAACACTAGATAAATACTCAATAGTTTAGATTTGGTAAAATCAGTTATATATGAAAAGATTAATTAATGGAAACAAAGGATTATATATGTCTTAATAGATGAATAAGCCTATAGAATTCATTAAATATTTTTGACCAAACCATTATGATGTACATACTATTCTTCTTGAATTGGGAGTTAAATTTTTTGACTAGAATATAATATGAACCATAACTAGGTATTTATAAAATAAAAATATATTAACAAAATTGTTGATGAAAAATTAGTATAGATAGTATATTCGATACAAATATAAAATTATTTTATTATTTTTACATTGGAATTTATGAGGATACGTAATCTATATTTTGGACTTCAGAGATAGAAATTTGGAGAGGAAGGATCCTGATGGAGGATTATAAAAAATATATTTTCATAAGTAATCATCTTAAATTACAAATACAGTTATAGGAAATATCCTTCAGATATAGATAAGTGTATATATTTTAACTGTAAGAGTCGTTATATATAGATCGAAATATTAAAATCATGAAAAAATTCTTAAATAATAAATAAGGGAAATTAAAAATATATGTTAATTTAATTATCATTTTTTTGTGTTGTTGAATATAAATTTGAAAATTTTTTGGAGACTAATTGTGACACTTAAGGGTAAATATTTTTATATAATATTCTATAATTTATAAAAAATGATGATGAACTATATATTTTGGATGGGAATTGACGTAGATGAATGTGGAGATGTTTTCCTAGGATTTATGATATCATATTTTGTTTCTTTGACTAGATATTGTTAAATAAAATAATGATAGTGATTATAAATTTAAAATGGTCATATTATCTATTGACGGTTTCCATTCCCTAAAGAGAAATATTCCACTATGGAAAAACCTAACGAAATGATAACAACTAAAGGCATTTAATTTCACAACATAAGTTCCACATAATATTTCCTTAAGAGATTCATTATTTGACCTCAAGTAGTCCTCCTCATATGACATTGGCCTATGACAAGCATTGACTGTCTAATATTTACATTTGGGGTACTAAAACTTTTATAAAATATTCACAATAGTGTAAATTAATATAAACAAATAAAAAAGATAAGATAATGAAAAATATTATAATATAATCAATATAGGACCAAAAACATCATGATGAAACAAGAAATAGGTAAATTAGTTCAAAAAAAAGGAAATATGTTATGACATATATGTGTCAAATGTCTAATAAAACACCCCAAAAATAAAAATATTCTAAAATATCTCAATCAGGTCATGAAATCATGACCATTTTATTCAACCATACACTATTCTGATCCCCATCTCACTCATATAAAAATTTTCTATTTTTATTATCTTATCCCAAAAACTGAAAATCAATTTGGGCACCGATTAGTCAGCCAGAGTAGGGTGTGAGTACAACTATATAGGTCACTAACAACAATGTCTAAAAAATATACTACCTAAAATAGTTTTTTAAATTATATAAATATTTAATATCAAAATAAAAAATAGGTTTAAAATTTATTATTATTTAAATATCCACATCATACCTTCTATTCAACTTCCAACTTCTATAACATGCCCCATAAAAATTTCAAAAATCATTCATTTAGTGCAATCAGTATTCATTTAATTCAAATTTAACATTCATAAATTTGGGTCCTAGATCATTAGACTGGTTCTCCAAGGGTATTTATAATATCAATTCATAAACCACACCACATGAGTATTTTGAGCATTGGTCCTTGACATATACCGTATTGTTCATAATCAAGCATCAATGACTTGCGATTTCATCTAGCACCCAATGGGAATTTGGACCACATTTCATTGACCCACTCATCATTAATAAAATATTAACAATTATCACATATATCACATAAAAATAGATGTTCAACATAATTAACCATCTTATCAATCATTAAAATCATGATTAATAATTTCATTTATCAATCACAAAAATTGTTCTTTATATTAATGACAAAATATAATATGAAAATTTCTCTATTAATCCATTAATATTCAATTAATCACACCACATTAACTCTTTAATGTTAATCCAAAAAACCCGTTATATCCTATAATGAAACATTCGATAAGTATTTAATTAGATTAATTTTACCAATTATTCCCCTCATTACAATATATAAAATTCCATTTCAAATGTATTGGCACACCACATGGGTTTTCATCTTGCCTGATCTCTTAATCTCCAATAGGTTCAATAGGATCCATGAAGGGTTTTTGAATTCCAATGAAAAAATTCATTATTTAAAATTAAAATAAAATTTATGAATATATAAATTATATGATATAACTAAAAAATTAGATCATGCTAAAGACTATGTGAATTATAAATTAGACCACCTATAAAATGATTGTTGATGAACACTCTCTAAATCATAGACATGAATTTGTTGTAGAATGATTGAAATCACCATGTAATGGAATATATAAGACTAAAACCTAGGATAAAGATCCAACAAAAGAAGATTATATTAAAACCTATGTCTAAACCATCATCAAAAGAGGAACTTTTTTTATCTCTAAATGGATAGAATGAACGGAAATAGATGAATTTAACTATGGAGGAAATCTCTTACCATTGATGGACTGATCCTTCCACCATATCATATATTCATATAAAAATACATTCATGTACCATCATACAAACTATATAACCTCCAAAAAATGATGGAAATCATATCATGAAAAAATTAGGAGATTAGGGTTATAAATTTATGGTATAGTATTTTTTTAAAGATACTTTTGAGGGTATTAGGAACTTGGCACACAATTTATAGGGTGGGGTGCACGGTTACTGCATGGTATATTCCCAATTTGGGAAAACATGCCTCTAATATAAAAATACTCTATATTTGTGTATTCATTTTTTGGGGATGGTGGATGCATTGATGGATTAATATATTCCCCATCACTTATACTACAAAAAGGGAAACAATGATTCCTATCCAAAACAAAATGTTTTTCCTTAATTGTGAGGAAGTTGTGTATAGAATCATGGAATTCCAAAATTATCTAATTTTACCTAAAATATCCCTAATGAAAAAGAAACCTACTTATAACCAAAATAATATAACATTAATAACAAAAAATTAGTAAGATATATCATTGAATGGTATGGAACATACAATCTCCCCACAACATAATATCTCATCCTTAAGTTGTACTCTTGGAAATAACTATCATTTTGAGGTAAATTATTTTCCAATGGGCTGAAAGAATTATTCCGACACACTTGTTTCTACTTGAATATATCTATGCTTCCACAACACTACAATCATCAATACATAATTTTCCCAAAACACATTCTCACTATGATCGAAAAAGTGATTCAGATTATACTAATAGAGAACATCATCTTCAATGACAACAACATTAATATGAATCACATGAGAAGGTTTTAAAAGATAATAATTATTTTATGAATCTTGTAAAACGTCATACATAACACCATTTATCTATGTAAGATGAAATCAAATCACCAAAAGTCTCATTCTATCCTCATACTCAAAAGGTCGACCATACATATCTGCTAACATTATCATTCTCCAAATCATAAATTTCCCAATTTCAATGAAATATAATGGAATACATTTTCTCTAAATTGAAACTAAATATTTGAATGAAATTTATCTTCTTAATACATGTTCGAATCTTCACCATAGTCATTCATTTCAAAATCAACTATAGATATTATGATTTCTCTTGCCTGAGATTCATTAGATTAACTTAGACTCACCATCCTCCACCAAACCAAATATTTTTATACATTTCCTTATATAAATTGATCCATATATTTCCATATTAATAGTCACCCAATAATTCTATTTATATGATAACTTCATGAGTACTATGTGAATCTCTAATGATCCACCATAATTAAGGATGTATACTCTCAGTATGTCCTCAGAAACTATATAGTATTCTATGATTTCCCAGCTCTTTGTGGGTGGAATTTTAAGTTTAGAAACACCAGGGTAACGAACTCCTTTTATAATAATTTATAAAATTAGGAGCTAAAATATGAATCACAACATATAACTATTCATAGTGCAACTCTGTGTAAATAAACTATCACATAAACTTATATCTCATCCATTTAGTCTATGTTAAATGTTTAACATATCATCATGGAATAGGATACATTCATCAACTAGTCCCCAATCACCCAAATCAGTTCATTATAATATGTTCTCTTTTGAATTGCCACCACAAATTCCATGCTAATTATTATGGACATCAATATTATAATTGGGAATAACAATAAAAGTGAGATATTAATAAATTTGCAACATTCACCATTTGAAAATTGTTTCACCTTGTCATTGTACTTCAAATAGCCATTTTCATGTCTAGCCATCAATAATATTGATATAATTAAATATAAATTTAGTTAAGACTTAGATATAGAACCCAATTGGAGGAATACGACTCATTCATCATCAAATCATGAATGCACATAGGCATAACCACATGGATCCAAATATAGATTACCTCATCCTTGTCTATATTCCAATATGATAATGAAACCCCACCATTTAGGATTTCAATAATTGATACATAATCCATACCTGCATACTGCCTCTGGATGATCTCACCTAGAAATATGAACTCAACAAATATGGATAAAATGGACATCTTCCCATGGGCATCTTGAACACCTATATCTATCTAATTTTGAAAGTTCATCCTCTTCTTCTCAAATTAAGACACTTGGATAGATGATGTTTTTGTCTTCTATCTTATGGAATCAGAAAAAATGTCTATATTACATATTTTATATGATTGATCAAAATAAAATGAATTTATATATTCAAACCATATCCTCTCTGAGAGAATGAAATAACATTTTTAAAACAAAAACTTTATTGTTTTATGGTCGTTATACATAATTATATTTTATCCCAATATGAAATTACACCCAAAAATTTAGCAATAACAAATTGAGGCCAAATCAAGATCATTATTATGGTATTTTTTCCTTGTGGACTCAGCTATCGGGACCCATATAACAAAAATAACCATCTTACATCAAACCATATCCATTTCCAACACCATATGAATAAAATAATATAAACTTCTCACACCACATGGGATGGATAAAAATATGTGAAGTAATAAATTTTTTCATCAATTATTGGAAATCATTATCATTAGATATGTAAAATTTGAACATCAATCCATTAATTTTCAAAACAGAATGTGGTGCTAATAAACTGTAAAATCACTAGAAAAATATTTTATAATAACCCACCAACACTAGAAAACATCAAATATTCAAAAAATCATTTGGATTCTACCATGAATCAACTTCATGAACATTATTTGGTTCTACTACAAAACCACTCTTAAGGTTGATGTGACCCACAAAATGTACCATGTCGATTGATAATTAAAACATAGATATCATAGCATATTGCAGATTCTTTCTTATTGGACTCAATATTCTGTTAATATATCATGCATAGTAGTCATGAGTCTTTATGTAAACCACTATTTCATTCACAAAAACAATAAAAACATATAATTTAACCAGTGGAAAAATTAGTTCCTCATGTCCATAAACATTTGTAGATAATTACTCATCCAACATAGTATCAAAATGATCTCAAAATAGACAAACCTATATCTAAAATCATTTTTTGGTATATAAAAAATCTCTAAATCTCTTCTAATGATAACCTAACATCAATTAAATCATGTATAAGAAAAATAATACTCTCAACAAATCATATAGATCATCAATAATTGTAGTTGGATATCAGTTATTAAATAACAAATTTTTCATTATCCATTAATTGACACAAAAACATAATGTCATATCAGCCATCTTAGTGAAAAAACTGGAGAACCCCAATTTTATGTAGTCAAATAGATAAATCACTTAGACATTAACTCCTATATATGATTAATATTTTTTGAAGCTATGTTGGTTCTAGTTTGAAATGTTTTATGGAAACTGAATCAGATCTAGAATATAGATCAATTCCAAACTCAATATCTATCATAGGAGGTATCCCTATGAATACATCATGAAACTCATCCTAAAACTGGCCCACAATGAGTGGAATTACATTTTGATTTACACACCAGTAAAAAAATACTTTAAGTCTTGGTCGTAATCTCCACTTGTATCTAATTAACTATCCCTACATGACCTTCTTGGAAATTTTATTTTTAATTAGGAATAATACAGTTACCATCACATGACATAATGGTACACTACTTTGGTTACAATGTATATGGTCACTTTATGATACCAGTTAATCCATAAAAAAAGGTCATTTCATAACCTGTAAAGATTGTAATGATCCTAATGGAAACGATACTCCATAATATTGGGAGACCATCACATTCATAAGGAGATTTCTCTTGACTATACAACCAGTGATGTGTTTAATATCATTAAACCACTCAAAAACACCACTTTCAAACAAATAAATTTAAAAAGAAGATAAGATATAAAAAATGTGTAGCTTTAATAGGAATTAAATACATAGACATAAAATAAGGTATAATAATTTTTTTCTCTTACTATCGTTGTCCCAACATTGATATCCAAATGTGGATATTGATTTGAATTTAATTATCCTATGCAACTTCCATATAGTACAATGTGAGTTCCTTGAGATAGACTACTCTGCTGATATGGATTTGTTTCCATGATTTATTGTGTCTACATCAATCAGTACTTCCATTATAACTCCAAAATCTATATAGGTACGGTGTAGAAGGCCCAATCCACACTCTGGTTTTTTTATAGATATTCTATCACTACCCATTTTTCATGGGTTCTTGAATAACATATATTTATTCCCCATCAACCGAAAATATTGATACTCTTCTGGTGTTTAAAAAATTTGTTAGGATAGTGACCTATCGTACCACCCATATGTGAAGAAACTCAAATATTTCCCCGAGTACCTGATCCTTACTGCAATCCATTCTACTAGCCACATATATGGTTAAATTTTTCATAGAGACTCTTCATAACCTTGCATGAAATAAATCATAGTATCATATTATAAAAAACATATCCTCTAATGGAATCCACTTTTTGTATCCCCAAAAAATAAGAGCATGATTTTGAACATCATCTAGCATCTTCCAATGAAATATATTAACCAGGGAAATAATATCACATCTAAGTCCATCCTAAAAATTTCATGTTGTAGGTTTCCTATCCCATACAAATACAATATAAAATAACTACAATAGGGTTATATAGACAATATTTTCCATCATATAAATACTCTTCTAGGTGAACCACATAAACTTTTCTTCTATAATATTCCTGAGTGTCTCTATGTAAATGTGTTCCATAAATTTCTCCTCAAATAATTTTGATACCATATAATCAAACTACTCATCTGAAGACAATATATCCCACTAATAGTTATCCCAACCATCAAAAGTAAATGTATCCAACATGACTCTTTTCATTGTAGGAGACTGTAAATGGTCAATAATTTTCTAGAAATATTCATTCTAAAACTCAACTACCTTAGGTCCTCCATTTATAGTGAATGTAAATTGGTGCAGCTACTAGAACTCATGTGTCAAAGACAAAATATTCTTCATAGAACACCCTAGTTCTCATTCTATGATGTTAATAAAATGTAAAATATCTCATGAAACTACTCTCTTAACCATTAACTCAGTGCTATTGGGGAATCTTATCCCTCCACTGGAAGAACATTTCCATCAATGTCCTCAAGTCCCCTGTCATCAAATTTCATCATGGAGGAATGTCTCTACGATTTCAAACACATGTATTATGAAACATAACACATATTTTACACACACACACATATATATAAGTTACATTAATATAAATAACCAAAAATTCATTTCACATACCCCACTATAGGTTCAAAATCAAATCAATATAACTACCCTCAACCATCGCTCACCAGGGTGACAGATAACATAGTGTAAAACACAACAATAATTAAATTATTTTCATTAGAAACCAATTTTACCCATTTCATATAACATATTTTATAGAAATTCAATACATTTAAATTCATTATTATGAATAATTTCTTTTAAAATGAATATTTAACAAAAAGAGTTTTTTACTTTCCATATCCCACTCAAGATTTGTTTTTCTATTAATTCCAAATAGAATGATTACCAAAATAATTCCTAAGTGCCCATAATGATGCATTCATAAAAAAACTTATTCCATTATAGTTCATGATGAAAATATAATAAAATAATAACTTCAAATAGCAATTTCATCATCCAAGGTGAAATTTCATTCAACTGTTATAGAAAAATTAAAGAACAATAATCCCACCCTTGGTACATGGTGTTTACCCTATACATGGGATATATATTCATATAAATGAGATAATGTAAAATAATTAATTCAAATTATTCTCTAAATTACCAATACAAAATTTTTTTCACAACTAAAAAAAAAATAATACCCATCTAATATATCATTTTTGCATCCCAGCCATTGTTGTATGTACTGGTTCCCCAAGATCGTTCATTGTGTGACATCTGGAATGTATTCCAATACCCCAATGGATTAAAAAAAAATTGGGGGTCTGATTTGTAACCTAATTTAATTGTACCCTCTTTATGGAATTAGAACAACATGAGAAATCAATTTACAAATTTTTAATAGATGACAATGAAAAAGAATAAATCATAATCAATGTAAGACCTATCATCACATAATAAATTAAAAATAATTAAAAAATAGCCACGAAAATGGAATTAGATATTTCATTTCTTATTTTTATAACGTGAATTATAAAAATACAAAAATAGAAACACTAATAACCCCCAAAAGGGTTCCCAAATATTGTATAGTTCCCTCATTCATAATCCATCCGGACTCCAAACTGAGTAAATTAACACATTTATCTTATAGTTATCAAAGACTATATTTTTTATATCTATATAGGTACACAATAAGTATCTCATGTTGGATTTTTTAATATCTCAGTAGGCCACCACTGACTTCTTTTTATGTTATATAATTTATATAATTTGTTATTAATTCGTATAAACAAAAAAAGGTTATAATAATAGTAAACACATTTCACATTAATTATTATTTAATAATAAAACAATATACCTTGTTTAGCTCATTCTCGTTTCTAAACCATACACTATCGAAAAATACAAAGACATTCGTTATTCCCATTTCATTATTCATTTAATTCTAGATTCACATTCATATACCAGGGTCCTAGAGTAGCAGTCTGGAACCACATGGGTATTAGGGTCATGATTACATGACCCACTCCTCATTATTAAAATGTATGCATTGGGGGCTAGAGAATCATTTTCACACCACAAGTGTATTAAGATCATTTTTCCCATACCCATACCACATTTTTCAAATTTTAAAATTTATCACATATATCACACACATATCAAGGATTAATATCATTAACTTTCTTATCAATCATTCACATTATGGTTCATCAATTCGTTTTTTTAATACCAAAAATGGTTCATTACATTTAGCTCAAGGAATAATATAAAAATTAACTATAAATCAATTTATTATCAATTAATCACATCACATAAACTATTTTAGGTTTCACCAAAAAAAAATAAATTAATTTCAAATATATACCATCTAATATGTATTTTGATCATGTACATAATCCAAATATTCACCTATTAAAAATTCAAAAAAATCATTTAAAATGTATTAGAATACCCCATGTATTTCTATCATATTGGTTCTCATAATCTCGAATGCTTCCAAAATGATCTGTGAAGGATTTCAAAATTCAGGAGTAATCAATTACTTTTTTAAAATTTAAATATAATTTCCATATATGGAAACACAACGATTCAAATACCAAAATATATCACGATTAGGAATATAGGAAATATAAATAATACCTCTATCCTCAAGATATTTTGTGAATATTCTTAAAAACAATATATTCAATCTGATGTAAAATGATTGAAATTAATACGACAAGGAATATTGATTACTAACCTTAGAAGCATGATCCAATGAGATGATATCAATTAAAAACTATATATATACCATTAAAAAAAGTTAAAATTCATTCATAAAAATGATTATAATAATATCATAGGGAGAAGAATTTAAAAAAATAATAAATAAACAAACAAAGATCAGTAAGCCCTTCCTCGGTATCATTGATTCACAAAAGAATATATTCAAAGAGCATTAGAGAAATATCAAGATTCTCAAAAATTAAAAATCATATTATTTATAAATGTGTTTATTAAGGATATAAATTGGGTTTTAAAATTTTTTAAATAACATTTTGAGGGTTTAAAATCTGGTGCAGATGGGTTAATTGGTAGGGAACATGGATATCCAAATTTTTCTCCCTTTTAGCTCTGGCACACAATTACCCCTAAGTTGTAGGATGGATTGAAAATCAATTACTAACAAATCAAATACCTTCTTTATTGGGTTAAAATTTTGGGGTTATAGGCTAAAATATATTTTTCAAAATTTTTTCCATGTCTTATATCTCAAAAGGGGTGAATAGTTTACATAGGAAATCAAACAGTTTTTAACTAACCATGTATCAACCGTTCATAGATACATGGCCATAAAAAAATCACTAAATCTTCCCAAAATAACCCTCATGAAAACCTCAATAATGATATAACCAATACATTGGTAAATAATACAAAATAAAAAGTGTGAGAAAAATATAGAAAGGTTAGGATCATTCATGTCCTATCTAATAATTAATTCATAAAAAATTTATGGGGTTATATCCACAGTAAAATAAGATATAGAAGAATAAATACTGATTAATTTAATTCCAATATATTATATGTGATATCAAGTAAAATATTTCATGATAACTATTAAAATTCCCTTATCAATTGAGATGAAGTATTACCCAATAATTTCTTATCAAAATTATTACGTATTTTGGAAACATATATGATTTTCATGGATGTTTGGATGAATAATATTCTCAAGTATTATTGATATCAATATCATAGATTTACATAGAATAGTGTGATTGAGGATATTATTGACCCATGTGTTTCTATTGAATTAAAAAAACCTATTATTCTATTTTTGTTTGGTTTTATATCATTCTTTATGATAAAATTAAAATTGATATTTATGTTTCATTGTATAAATTATATTCAAGTTATGTAGAAATCCAACATAGTGGTGAACAATATTACCAAATCCATGTCTTAGTTTTTAAATTTACAATTTATATTTCATGTATAAAAACCAATGGTAATTATATTTCTTTAAATAACCATAATACTATTGTAAACAGTTACCTGATAGAGCACTTTCATGTCCCATAGGGTGTTTGCAATACCTACAAGATGAAGACTGATGTTGGGGTATCAATAAAACGGAAAATTGAATCATTTCACTATAAGAGATGAAAATAAGTACATAAAAGTTGTAGATAATGAAATTAACATTAGTTATTACAAAAAATGTACCAAGGATAAAATAATAGCACAAGAAGAGAGATAATAATAACAAAGAAATACATCATAAAAAAGGAAATAACATCCATTAAGGTGAAAAATCAAAATATTCCGTTTACGAGTAGATCACAGCAACCCCGCTCAACACCACCAACCAAGGTCCCATGAATCAAACACACCCCCAAAATATGAGTGGTTCATTATAATTGTTTGTAATTTTCATAACTCAATATACTTACTCTAAATGGAAAAGATATGGTTATAGAAAAACAACCTAGTATTATTTAACCTCAATTTCCCTAGAAATTTTATATCAAATTATTCTTCTATTTAAATAATGTAATGGGATGGTAAAACATTTTAACATATTCAGTAAAAAATTCTTTCATATATATTAATTAGAATATGTATCAAAATATAATTATATTAAAAACCAATAATATTAAAATTAATGAATAAAATTAATTATATATAGTAAATTTGTTATAATAATAAATTTAATAATTAATCATTATGGTCATAAACAACGAGATTCATTAGTTTCTATCATTCAAATTCTCGCACTATCCATTCAATAAATTAAAAATCAGAGTGTGCACATATCACTAGGTCATAGTCCAATTGTAGGGAATCAATCAAAAAATATCAAGGAAAATAATGGTCAACATGATATTGTAAGAGTTATAATTGTTAATATATTTCTTGAGATTCATTTTATTTTTGTTCTTTTCCAAGTCAACCACTAACTTCTCTAGATCAAATATTCTTTTAATTATTGAATCAATCATGTGAAAAATATATATTTTCAAATAAATTCATCTTTCTAACTTCAACTTTAGAAATTTTATTGTCAAAAAACTATTTCAATTTTAAAAATATTCATATTTTTTTTATCAAATTTCATTGCATATATAATATAAGTAAATTTGTATACATTTTTCCCCTATATTTTCATAAAATAATTTCATCACATCACATTTTGATTTCGATCCTTCACTTCATGAATCCACCAAATAAATTAAAACCCCCTAAAAAGGTTATGGATTAACAAAAACATTACTTTTTCAAAGTTAAACATTGAATATAATCAATTATATTAAATAGAATAAAAATAAATTTTTCTTTTTTTATATAATGTTATCAATTGTTGGTGAAATTAATATTGACCATCTTATTTTATTTTAATAATCATGAAATCAATTAAAATAGCCTCCAATAGATAGTTTAAGGTTATGAACGTAAATGAGGAATACAGAATATTATAATCCATTGTAGAAAGGTTTTGATTCATCAATAATAAGAGGATCTATCACTATTAAAAATCATATAAGAGAACAAGGGATAATTCCAAACAAATAAACTATATATACAAAATAAGGATTAAACTTGTCCATAACCTCTCTGATCTAAGAAGTGAATAAGTTGATGTTGTTAAAAATATACCAGGATCACTCAAAAGGCATGGGGTCAGATAATTATAAATTAGGGGGTAATTAGAATTCATAAATTCATGTTAGGGATATCAATTATAGATTTAGTTGGATTATTAATGTGAAAATGGTTTTTTGGGTTAGGTCACGCTATTAGATCAAACTGGGTTCCTAACCGTGAACCAATACTAGAAATCTGGAGTGTCCCATATTTAGCCTGCATGGTTTGTCAAATAATCCACCAACCATGTGGTACTAATAAAATACCTAAACCCACCCACTGATAAGCCATACTAAAATCATAAAAACTAAATTTCATGATTTTATAATGATTATGGTGTCCCTATTTTTACCATTAAAAACATAAACAAATATTAGATCACAAACATTATCTATTACAAGTTGTTCATAGTGTTTTAGATAATTAGAAAAATAATAATTTATACACAATACCCATGTATTTAAATGATAATTTCCCTCACATAACCAATGTTTTCATAATTTACTTTTTGTATCATCGTCAATATTATAACCTTATATGTATATGAAAATAAGCACGATTCTCTTTAACCCATTAATGGTAAAAACTATAATTGTTGTATCAAATTATCATAATTGGTAAACATATGCATTCTTATTTGAATTTATTTATTGATAATAACGTGAGAGTTATAATATAATTACTTGATCACGTTGCATGATTGAAATTTATTATTATTCATACCTAGAAATACAAGAATCATCACATAAGATAAATTGATATATGCATTCAATAAAAGAATGTTCCATAAAAATAAATAATCATGTTCTATGAAATATCAATATTTATGAAAGAATCATTTATAACACCTATAAAGCTTAATGAAAATATATTTTGAAAAAGATATGTCATATTAATAATAGATTATAAACCCATGTTAGGATTAACTTGGTCCTAATAAAAACATATGAAAACCCCACTAGTTACTCCCTCCATTCATATTAATATGAAGAATATTTCCCATTGTATTGGAGTGGTATATTTGAGAAACAATTGATTATGTTAAAATGTGATCACTCAACTCTATTTTGATGAACCCATTGTATAAGATATAAAAAGCTCACCAGGTCATATTTATGTCCACCTATGCTCATCAATAATGTTTATGTTCCATTTAGGAATAAATAATTTTTAATATTTATCATTTATACATATCTCAGACCATTATTATTTTATTTATAGATTCACCATTATAAAAGAAACAAGTTTCATAAAAATATATTCAAACATGATTAATCTGTAAGAAACAAAAGGGATCCATACTAGTTTTTTTAATAGGATTAACATATGGAAATGAATCTTGTTAAAATAGAATCAATTTGAAATATGATTAACCAATGAAGAATAAGTTGGTTCTCTACCAATCACACTATACACTCATATAATAATTAGAATACATCATTAAAAAATATCCCCAGTGGGGTATATATAAGATTAATTCTAATATTTATGATTTATTGAGATACCATTAAAATATCATTATAATTTTTTAAATATAAATTACATGTTTTTTTTTAAAATAACAGTAAACAAATAAAAATTCAAAAATATTTCAAAAATTATTTTCATTGAAAAAATAAATTGAATCATATAATGGTAAATAATTAGCAAGTAATTGACATGATAACATGAAATTTTATTTATGTACATTATTTTATAAATAAACAATCATCTGAAAAACTTTTTAATATGGACTCAAAATTAATCAATTTCAAAAAATTTAAGATATTACATTTTTAAAATCTTTTAAAATAAATGAAAAATATCATGAAATATTAATTTAGATTATAATTTAATTTAATGATATAATATTTTGGAAAAAATTTAAAAAATTAATTTCATGGAATAGACGATTACCAGATCTAAATGAAATTACAAGATCGGTATCAATTGTAAATTAATTTCCTAATAATTATTGAATATAAAATACGGAAATAAAAATTAATGAGGTAAATAAAAATAAAAAATATATAATAATAATTTAGTTTTTGTTTAAGAAAATATATAAAATAATTTACTCTAAAATAATATTTAAATAAAAAATAAAAAATGAAGGGTTATCATAACATAAAAAATTTTCCATATTGTTAACACTTAAATCATATTCTCTATAAAAGGTTAACATAAAATGAAAAATTAAATATAATGATGATAAGTTGTATCAAGAAATTAAAATTTAGAAGTATTTTTATACAGATCAGAAAATAATATTTGTTCATATTATAAACTAATGTCACAAGAGAATAGAATTTGTGATGAATATCCCTTAAATATAATAGCATTGAATTTTAGAATTACTAAATGAATCAATTATCAAGGTCGAATGTAAATAAAGAAAAAATTAAAGTATAAATAAATATATTCTAATAAAAATTTATTAAATATACAACCATAAAAAGTATAACACAATAAATAATTAATATATCCCTATGAAAATAAATTTAATTATTTAATTATTTAACACATGGAAACATTCGTGTCTAATCACCATGGATAAAATAATTTATTATGAAACACAAAATATCCTTAGTGATAAAAGAGTGATGATATTAAATTGAATAGTGGTATTATATAAACCACACAATATAATAAATTGGTGGATATATCATTTTTCTCAATGAAATAAAAAGAGGGATGAGAAACCCCTAACCTCTTGTGTGACATCCTTGCATATAATATGACAATTGTATAATAATATTATAGTAAAAAATATATTTCATAATAAAAATATATGTTTTAAAACCTAATACATAAATCCTTTATATTATTTTATTTTAATTACATATTTAAAAAATTAATCAGTTTAGTCTATGTCGGGAGTTTTAAGGACACTCAGTTCATTATTTCAAAAAATATTTGATGTATTGATTGTGTTCATAGAGTTAATATTTTCAAAATATATAGAAAAATTGTAATTAAATATTTATCATATATATACATAAATTATAATTTTAATTCCTTTAATATAATATTGATATGAAAAAATAACAATATTATAATCTTGGATAAGGTGGGTTATACATAAGAGTAATATTTCCATATTTTTATTGATCAATATCAAAAATTATTATCTATTATTTAAAGATTTTTTAAGGAAAATTATATCATAAATAAAATATTATATTATAAATAAATATATATAAAATCTATGTGACATAATTTTGAAAAAAATATGCATCACAATGTGCAAGAGGTAGTCCACACATACGCACAAATGATGTTTCAATTTTTCATTTTTTGAAATTAAATGATATATTATGTTTCCATAAAGATTATAATCTATTTTATTTCATAATTATTTCATTTCTATTACATATATTAATTAAATTAAATTTATTATCTTCCATGTACAATGATAGGGAAGAATGAATCCCATCAATTCCTGAGATAGTATCCCATCACACACATGGAAGACATTTTTGTATCTACAAATGAATTACTAGTAAGTAGTTAAATGATATATTATAAAATATAAATGTTTTTAAATTTTAATATATACACTTTAAATCCATTCGTGAAAAAATGTGATAATTGATCATCGAAATGAAATGACAAAGGTTTAGGAGGTGATAGTTCATCATACAAAGTAATGATAATTTAATACCTCATTTGATGGATGGAGATATAGACATAAGTTATTAATTTTACTTAATAAAATATTGTTATATTTTTTTAAACTATTTTAATTATATATCAATAATATAAAAATATTTTAAATCGGTAGAAAATGAATTAAATTTAAATGGCTCGTTAAAGCCTGATATCGCTTCCTTAGAAAACCACATTATGTTAGAACAAAAGGCCAACATAGGATAGATTTTGGATAATAAGGAGGTGTCCAAGAGGTTGGGTGTGATGTTATTAAGGGATTTTCATATTTAATATATGATACAATAATATATTAAGGTGTTAAGAGGATTGGATAAGGGTGGTATTTTAAAAGTGTCGTGAGTGGTACACTAGGAATTTTATAAAAAATTGGTGACCTTGCATTTATCACATTACACAAGTCAACTAAATGAAATATATATATCCATAGATATTATAAGTTTACTATTAACAGTTAATATATTTTATACATGTTTTAGGTTATTTAAACACATATATTTTTTTAACCCAGGATAAACTTATTTTTAACATCCCCATGATAATTAATTTTTAATGTTTTCACCATTAATTAGGTTAAAATAATTTTTGACCTCAATGGATAATATAAAATATTTTTTTTACAAACATGGAATAATTTTCTCTATATTCAATTCACATAATTTGAAAATTTTAATTAATATATACAAATGCAATGAAAGATATCTTTTTCAAGAAGTTTCACTTTTATGAAAAAAATGAGTTTATATTAAAACCATGTCTAATAATTTTCATTGTATGAATTCAAATTATTCTTTTTTGATATATAATATAAATATTTCATTTAAATCATTACTCATTGTGTTTTTTTAATTATTAAAAATGGATTAAAATTATGAACATTAGAACAAATTTTAAAAAATATATTCAGTTTTTAAAACAAAAATTAACATTACATTAAAATACAATATAAATATGTGTAAAATGTAATTAAGTGATTTAGATATAACCATATAATATAAAATGAAATTTAAACTATATTTAAATCCTAATGTTATTTTTTAATTACTTATGTTAATGGAAATAAACGATAGTTTTTCAACAATCAGTATTTTTCAATATTTACAAAAAATTAATAATTTTTTTAAAATCCCAAAATATCATCCTAAGTTATTTTTGATAAAGAAATATTAAAAATTAATTTTTTATAGATTTTTTTTTTAATATTCCAAAAATTATTTATAATATTTTATAAATAAAATATACAAATTTTATTTAATAGAATAAAGTTTTGATGAATAAAATTACTCTACAAATAATGATTTTTTTTACTTACAATTTATCAGTAATTCTCACTAATTATAGAATATATATATTTATATATATAATAAGTAATTATTTTAGTAATATTCATACACACCAATTAAATGGGTATGTAGTAATGGATATATATATTCCGCGAGTCAATTAATATTGTTGTTGCGTGTCGAATAAGCTACCAAAAATTGTGAACGTCATTTAAAGTATTTGGATGTTACACATTCCCACAATATAAAAAATATCTTCCTTGAAATATTATCTTGAACATAGTAATAAATGTATATAAATTTAATGAATTTTTTTTGCAAATATACATTATAAAAAATGAGGTAGTAAAGCATCCTCTTTATAAGAGAAAAAGGACATATAAAGGCCTTTTGGATGAAAACATACAATAGTTCCATATTGGAGAACATAAGTGGGTGGTGAATACTTTGAAATTAAATAAATTATTGATTCAAAAATAAATATATAGAGCTTCATTGATTATTGTAAACAATAATGTGAAAGACCAATAAAAGTGTAAATACCACAAAATAATAAAGAAAATTTCTGTAAAAAAGGTCATTGATATCATCCAAAATGATAGTAATTTGAAAAATTATTATTTCAATATTCAAAAAATAGGTATAATATATTCCTTAATGTCATCGTTGAGTAAATAAGAAAATATTGTTATATAATATTTTTAAATTCATCTTTTTATTCTATTTCAACTAAAATATCATCTTTTACTAAAAATGATGATTATTAAAAATTAATTTTTCCTACCCAAAAAAATCATATTTTAATGTTAAAAATTATCATTTTATAGATACTAATAAAATTTATCCTATTGATTGAAATTAACCAAATCTAATATGGTAAGAATATGGTATGAAATTTCACAAAAATTACATAGATCATCTTCAAAAATTACCTTAATCACTTAATCACTTTTAAAACCCAATATAATATACATTATGAAATTTTTTTTATTAAAATAATGATTAACATTATCAATAAAGCTATTCAGGTAAACATAATTATTACATAATAACCAGAACATAACATAGTCTTTTAGTAGGTGTTTCACCCTTGTCTTCCTTTAGTTGTGGGTTTGTGCCAAGTGGCATTGCCAAATGTTATGAGTTATCAAATTTCATTCATGTTTTCAATTTTCATGATTTTTGATATTTCATGAATTCCAAAAAATATAATCTATATCCTTAATAATCAATGGAAATACAGAATCTAGAGGTTATCAATAACATTAAACTCTTTTCCCAAAAATATAACGTTATACTTCATATAAAATAAAATAATTAGATATACTTAAGCTTAATAAAACACATCAAAAAATTACTCTAATTACATTAAGATATCATCACATTAAAAAATAGTGTTTTAAAATATGTTTATAAAATGATCAAATATAATCCTATAAACCTATGATGGAATAAAATACCCTTAAGATAAACTCTAATGAAAACATCACAATCACTAAGGTTATTTAAAAAAAAATTCATTGATACAGATAATGGTGTCCCACCATTATTCATTCAAAATAACAAATGGAAATATTGGATCAGATGAATTTACAAGGACAATTCAGATTTTGAGTTTTATAGAATTTATAAAATCTCAAACAATCATAATTTTAATGTTTTTAAATTATTATTTCCCCCACCCATCCCATATTTTCTTATTTCACATCATGAAATAATCATTATCCAAATAATAAAGTTTGATAAATTATTCATTAATATCATTCTTGATACCCTTCGGAAAGAAATCATTAATAGTCTAATATTAAATGTTAATTAAGGATAAACTAATGTACTAACCACTGTATTACATTAGTGATAATAAGATGATTTGAAGGGTTTTAGTATATATTCATTTTCAATTATTATAATATTAGAATAATTATAACAAAAAATTCATGGATAGATAAAATATAATTATTTTATAAGAATATTATAATGGAAGGTTTCATAAAAAAATAATCATGGACCATGTGATATTAATATTTAAAAATGAAATATTTATAACCCATAGAAAGAATAACGTAAATTTATTTGTATCATGTTACATAATCTCCATAATCCATAACAAACCTAGTTTAGAAATGACATGATCAATGTTAATTCTATAAGATAAGCCAACCAAAAAATCCATCTATCCTTCCCCAATATACAAGGAACATTAACAATTAATTGTATTTTTATTTGGGTTTACAAATCATTAATTCTTTAATGTGATAACCCAATGATATATGGGTTCACCCATTATATAATATATAATTGGAACACATGAAAATACTTGGGAATACAAATGATCATCTATAATGTATATATACATTTAATAAATAAAATATTTATAATATTTTACATTTTCAAAAAATAATGATCATAGTTATTTTATTGAATGATACACCAGTACAAATGAAACATTTCCTATAATAATATAATTTAATCATGATTAAAATATGGAAAATAAAATTGTTCCATAATAATCATTTTTAAACAATATTAAGTTGTGGGAAAGAAATGGGTTCCATCATAATGTATTAGAAACAATAATAACCCCTGGAAATTCAACAAGATTTATTACAATCACCAAATTAATCCAAATGAATAAAAATTATGCTATCAATACCACATACCCAGTGTGTAGTGTAATTTAAATTAAATGTTATTTTCATTTTTAAATATAAATTTCATGTATTGATCAATAATAATATTTCAGAAACATAACTTTTTCATTTTTAATGTCGATTTTATTAACAAAAAAATCACAAATATTTTAGAAATAAATTTCATTGAAAAACATGGAAAGAAATAAAATTAATTTTTGGGGAAACTATTGGAAATCAAAGAGAAAATATTCGATCACATCATAAATATTAAAAATAAATAATATATTCAAAAATTCATTAAAGTGAGAATAAATGACCCATTTGGAAAATAGGTAGAATTGTATATTTTATATTCATTTATAATGAGAAAAATGATCTTAAAAATGGATTTAAAAATTCATCTATTTTTAGAAAATAAAATTCATGGAATAATTATATAATACATGTACATGTAATAGAATGATACAATATCTACAAGAATATACAGGATGATTAACATATATAAATGTTGTTATTGATAATTATAAAATCAATGATGGTAGAAATGGAGATTAAAAATTACAACGACCTTAAAACCATTAAAGAATGAAATATATTTGGTTCAAGAAAATAATATCCCATTATTTCCTATAAATGTAATTTTATCCGAAACAACCATGAATGAATTTTTATTATAACATAAATATTTTCCCACTTTTGTAAGTCATCAATTGTAAAGCACATGAATGCATGTATTCATAATGTACATCAAATATCATGAACGTTATGTGCATCATGATATAACATTGATATATGGTTTTCTATATACCTCTTAAATTAATATAGATACAAATCATATTATTATGTCTCAATGAAAGATAATTTTATATGAATAACCCTCACAAAAATCAAAGCATTGAATATGAATATAGAATAACCCTTACAAAAACCACTGAGTAACAATATGTAAAATCCACATGGATTTCATTATATAAATTTAAAATTAATATACCATGATATAATTAGGATTAACGAAATAAAGTGAAAAATTTGATGTACATACACTACTAAATATAAATAATTTATGAATATAGAATATATATAAAATAAATAATATTGGACAAGAAAAATCCCTTATATCATATTAGACATCTTTTTTTATCCTTTTCCTCTTATATAATAATCCAACATAATTTTTTTGATTTTATAATGAATTTTTTAAGGATTAATACCTTATACATAAATGATTTATGTTATTTTATTTAAAATAAAAATTCAAATACACAATATGTTATATCAGCATGAGGTGTTTTGAGGACATATTATTCATTGATTCAAAATAACATCCTTGAGTCTACGGTGGCCAATGTTTCTACATTTAATAATATATTAAATAATAATAAAGTTGTATTTACCATATTTAAAATCAATTAATAATGTAGAAACATATCTGGAAACTTTTTTATGAAATATTTACAATGTTACAATCATGTTGAAGATAGGATATACATACACATGAGTAACATTTCAAATATTCAATCATCAATATGAAAATTTTGATAATAATATCATAATAATATATAATATAAATAAATATATATAATTATCGTCCATGTGATTTGGTGAGGAAATAAAAGTCACATCATGTAGTGGAGTTGGTAGTCCACATATACGCATTAAAGAAAATATAATTTTTCCATATAACAATGAAGATAATATTTAATTTTTTTCACATGGAAACATATTTCATTAAAATATTAATTACGTAATTTATATAAATTATATTAATAAAATTTATTCATAATACCATTCATGTAATGTGATTGTGAAAATTGAATCACCTCGTTTCACGATGCAATAGTCTACCGTACACATGAGTGAATTTATTATATCCCCCAACAAAAATGAAATTAAAATGGAATTTGTGATGTAATAAAAAATAATATATATAAATAAAAAATAATATATATATATATATCCATAATTATAATACTATGTGGCAGGGGATAATGGAAAATGAATGACATAGATTCATGAGGTTGTAGTCCATTTTACAGATGAAGGATGATTTCATATCCTATTTTTAAGGTATAGGAGATAGATTATGGTTAAACCAATGAAATAATATTACCTATATATATAGTTTATACTCTTTTTAAAATCCACGTGAAATTGAATAGGATTTTATGTAGTTTGATGGTGAAAATAATATGTTCTAATAATAATGATATATATTCATTATATAACATTATTATGATAGATACATAAATATTATTATGGTGGATATGACAAAAAAATTTATTTTATTATGGGGGTATAAATGATAAAAATAATTTTGGGATGTTATCGGATGAGACAAATAGATTTGACTGTGAGATTATGTGGAGAATAGGTTTCCATTATAAGTGATATGAGTGGAACACTTGAAATTTTTTGATACATAAATGTGTTCCCACGTTTTTTATAAGAATAAAAGATCAAAAATATTAATTTTAAAATTAATTGACATGTTAAAGACTAAATATTTCATGAAAATAAATTTAAGAAAAGTTTTTATATTATTTTAACCCCGATCATTTTAGTTTGACCACCCTGTAGTCCTATTTTTACCTAAACTGGAATAATTATGTTGTACTATTTTAAGTGTTGATTATGGTAAAAAAAATTATTTTAATGAATTTAGATAATTAAAATTGTGAAAAATATAAATATGGAATCTAATTTATAAAAAATAAATTATAATAATTCAATGAATCTCAATTAATCATGTAGACACAATAAAATTTTATTCCAAAATGTATATTTTTTAAGAGAATGATTATAACAACCCTGCTCTTTATTACACGCAAAAAACAAGATTTATATTATAAACTATTCACATGATACAAAATGGATGTTCGAATGGACTAGTGTCTTTGGGAATTAGTAACATTACTTAACAACTTAAAACGTGAAATGAATCATCATTATTGAGAACTTCCATTACATTACAACAAAATTCCCTCGTACTGAGCATTGAACCAGATTACCAGAGAACCTGCAAATGAAAAAGGTGAGCTATAAAGAACAGTAAGGGTAAAAATATAGAATAAAATGTGGAATAAAATACATGTTAGACAATTGGTATATCAATGGAGAACAAGAGATACATGAACATAAAATCATGATAAATCATGATATTCATAACATGGAAATGTGGCAACAACACCTGACAAGGAAATTGCATAACCCAAGGCTCATTACATAGGGAGCATGAGTAAACCCCCATTACACATGAATCACAAGTAAACCCTTTTTTCACATGAATTATCATGATTCAACACCCATTTCACATTATGTATCATGTTACTATACTTTACCCAATGCATTGGAAAGCTATTAGGGTGCACCTTTCTAAAACATTTAATTTCATATATAAGTGTGCCACATATAACATATAACATGGAATAAATAATCATCATGTGTTATTATACGATTAGGTAATGTGTAATAAATACATGAATGTACCATTCAATGAGTATATGTTCCTAAATGATAATACCCTTGAAAGAGACATGGGTATGGTATTTACTATACAATGATATTGGCATGGAGAAATGCAATGCAATTTCGGTAGCATAACGGTGGGACATAAGGAATCATGAAAATTGTTGATGAGAGGGAAATGGGTGTCTCATCATATGTACATGAAATGGAAAGTAAGGGGGTAATATTGATACGTGTCCCATCAAACGTAATGGAATTCAGATGTATAATACAAATGAATTACGTAGATGTAAAATAGGATAGAGAAATCCCTCACGGAATTTTCGCATGTTAACAGGTGTACATATGAGGCATTAATGAGAGATAAATAGGTCTATCGTCAACCAAAAATATAGAGGGATATATGGGGATGGTGAGAAATCATACCCCTATATTTGTAACTGAAAATAAAATGGTATAACAATATTATGAAACATGGATAAAAAGAGAAAGGCATGAATCTATTACATGGAAGTGTGATCCCAAAGGCTTGGGAGTAGCTCGAAAAATGCTTCATGGGATCCTGGGTCACCTTGGGGGGATTCTAGAAAGTGGAGGTCAGGCGTTTTTCAAAATCCAATGGCTTTTAATGAAGAGGAAGTGGGAGATTTGGTGGGTTTATATAGGAAAGGAGGGGGAATTAATTATTATTTAGGTTTGGGACACCTCACATTAAACTAATCAAAACCAAAAACCAGCCCATGGTTCTTGACCATGGTATTTGACAAAGGGGAGTATAAAAAACATTTTTTTATTCCAAAGGTCGAACATCTTAAAATAACAGGGTTTCTTTTGTGGAGGTGAGTCACACTCTAAAAGAAAGCAATTTAAAAAGTCAAAATGTTATATAAGCCATGAATGGTCTACTAAGGCTTTATAAAATAAATAAAACAAAACTAAAATCACATTATCTTAATGTTAAAACATATATTGGCCGAACATAATATTTATATTAATTTTTTACATCACTATTGCATCATTATGATGTCATAAAACACATTATATATTAAAACTATATAGAATTTTTACCTAAAAAATTGACTGCCTCAGAAAATTATGAAAAATTCACCATTTGATAATGTCAACATCTTTATTCCAAAACTAATAATTATTTTATATAAATAATTTTTTTTATAATTTGTATTTTTACTTTTAAAAGAAAAACTGACATTTTTAGAAAACTAATAGGTTTTGACAAAAACTTCTTCCAAACCATTATAAAAATTATAAGCCCGTTCATAAAAATTAAACAATGATTTATATTTAATAAAAATTAATTTATTAAAATTTTATTAAAATATTAAAAAATCCATTAATTCATCAAAATTGATTTTATAGTTGAATATTTACAAAAAATATTATTTGTGATTCAAAATTTATTTACAAAGTAACAATAATAAAATTAATGCACATTCATTATACAAAAAATAATTTACATGGTCATAATACTAGGTTCTCGTAACATAATCTCTTATAACACTCATATATGACTAATGGGTATGGTGTGTGATGGTGACAGACTCTTTGGGTGGCTCAGATAACATCGCTCTGGCTGTAATCTCTATTAACTTCTACTTCTCCATAGTCAGTTCCGCTCAAGCTTAATGTGTTCAAGATCTGCTTGGGATGGGTCAAGAGTGAAGCCCAATGGGTACACCTCATTTCCGAGATCAGAAAAATGGGCTTCGAATGGGGAATTTCTACTATATGAGGCCATCACTTCCTTTGTCAAAGTAAATTAGATTTGTTAAAGTCCTATATTTATATGAATCAGTTGATCACTATTCAACGAATATATTACCAATAGTCACAATTCATACAATCATTTAAAATCCAAAAAGAAAAAACCAATGAAGATCACATTTTATATAACCATAATAAGACATTTAAATTGATAATGTGAAATTTTAAATAATGAATGTTTGGTTTATTACAATATTTTCCCCATAAGAGATTTTTCCCTTGCAATTTCCATTCCCCACACTAAAATAGATGTGGCTAACCTTCTTAATCAATTCCACTAATTCCCATGTTGCTTATTCAAAAATGTGGTATCACCATAACACCTGGACTAGTGGATTTTTCTCATTTCATAGAACATTTTCTCTATAATATAATATCTTCACTTATTTCTCCTCATAAGAAAGATCATCCTCTTTTGTATTACCTCTGAATAGAGTACATGTGAATGGACTAGTATGTATATCCTTAGGAGGGATATATGAATTACATGATGTTCATTGACCATGGTAGGTTGATGTTCTAGTTTATATGCCACAATTTCAATAGGATCATGAAGCTCGAAGGGGCCGATGTACATATGACGTAACTTCCCTTTATTTGCAAACCTCATGGCCTTTTTCCAAGGATATATCCATAGAAATACAATGTCTCCAACTTTAAACTCATATTATCATTGACAGTTATCTGCATAACTCTTCTATTGAATCTGGGATGCCTATATATGTTGCTGAATGGTTTTTACCTTCTCCACCATTTCATAAACCATTTCTGGTCCAAAAATCTTATGCTCAATGACTTCAACTCAACATGCTAGTGTTATGCACCACTTACCATACAAGGATTCATAAGGTTCCATTCATATGATCATGTGGAAACTGTTATTATAGGATAATTCAACTAGTGGAAGATGTTGATCCCATCCTCCATTAAAATCCATAGAACATGATATTGACATATCCTCTAGTGTCAGAATAGTACTCTCAGACCGATCATTAGTTTGAGGATGATAAGAAATACTGAAGATTAGAACTGCATCCATTGCATGTTAAAGACTCTCCCAAAACATGGAGGTGAATCATGGATCTCGATCAGAGACAATAGATAATGGTAATCCATGCAGCCTTACCGCCTCCTAGATAAATACTTGTGTCTGTTGATCCAATGAGAAATCCTCATGAATTGCAATAATGTGTGTAGACTTTCAAATATGATCCACAACAACCCATATTGCATTGTAGCCTTTGTATTTCTTCGGAAGTCTGGTGAAATTGTCGATGGTGATGTTCTCCCATTTCCATGCTGTTATGGGTAGTGGTTGCATCATCCCTTTAGTCTTCTTCCACTTTTCATACACTTTCTGAAACACCAGGCACTCTGATGTATACTCATCGATCACCTTCTTCATATTTTCCCACCAATAATTATATTGGATACCTAAATTCATCATTGTGTTTCCTAGGTGAATAGAGAAATTTTAACTATGTGGATCATTCAAAAGATACTTATTCGGCTATGAACTTGATGGAACACATAGTCTTTTATAAAATCTCACTATTCCATATTCATTAACATTGAACTATGATGATATCCATATTTTGATAGCTTCCAATTTTTTGTTGAATTCCCATGTCATCCCTTTGAGCATCCTTTAACCTTTCCAAAAGAGGTGGTTTAAAAATAATTTGTGAAAGGACTGATGATGTTCCCTTCTTTATGATTTCTATATACTTCTTCATCAAATCCTTTAATATTGGATCCTTCTCAATTCTAATCAGTGATAGAATAACTGGGTCATTTCTACTTAGAGCATGCTCCACATTGTTCTCTTCCCTATGGTGTTAATTTATTGAGCAGTCATAGTCTCTGATCTGCGCTAACCATCTTCGTTGGTGCATGATAATCTCCTTCTGGGTGAATATATACTTTAGGCTTATGTGGTCTGTATATATTTCACTCTTCTCCCCAAAATCTATAATGACCATATTTTTTAATTAAATGATCATCGCAACCAACTCCAAATCATGTGTTGGAAAATTCCACTCATGTAATTTCATTTTCCTTGAAGCATAGGCAATGAAATTCTCATTTGGAATCAACACAAGGTCCATTCCCCTTCTTCTATTCATCACTAGATACCACAAGAATGTTCTCCACTTAGAGGTAATGTGATAATAGGCGTTGTAACAGGCCTCATTTTTAACCCCTTTAATCTTTCTTTGAATTCATCACATCATGAAAACGTTAAACCCTTCTAAATTTTCTTGGTAAGAGTGTTGGAAAATCGTGAGAAATCTCTCACAAATCGTCGATAATATAAAACTAACTCAATGATGAACTAGATATCTGTTACCGATGATGGCCTCATCCATCCCTATATTGTATTTGTTTTGGAGGGATCCAAAGATTTCCCATTACATGTGATGATATGGCCCAATAATGGGACCTCCTTCAACCAGAACACACAATTGATGTACTTTACATAGAGATTCTTCTTTTTCAAGGTCTCTAGTATAGTTCTTAGATGCTTCTCATGATACTCCTTGGTTTTAGAGTATATCATAATATCATCTATGAATACAACCAAAAAATGGTTAAGGTCAACCATAAAGACTATATTCATCAATTAAATGATTATTTATAGAGCATTAGTGATCCCAAATGGAATTACAATGAATTCATAGTTCCCATATCTTTTACGAAAAGCAGTCTTGGGGATATCTTCCTTCTTCACCATTACAAGATAATATCCTGACCAAAAACCATCCTTAGAGAAGTATTTTTCTCCATGCATCTGATTGAATAATTCATCGATTCATGGGGGAGGATACTTGTTCTTTATTGTGATTTTGTTAAGCTCAAGATAATCGATGCAATAGCATATTTACCCATCTTTTTTCATGATGAAGATGACAGGTGAACCCCATAGTGAAGCACATGGGTGTATAAAACATTTATCAAGATTCTCCTGTAGTTATTTTATTCATTTCCTCATGTTCCACAATAGTTATTCTATATAGAGTCTTAGATATTGGAAACCCCCTAGGTATAAGATCAACTGATAATTCAATATCTCTTCTAAGAGGAAGACCACACAATTCCTTGGGAAACACTTTGGTGAATTATCTCACAATATGTATGTATTCAAGGATGGTTTCCAACATAAACTCAATCATTTGAGCTAGATATGAATTCTTATAGGGTTGTATTATCCACACTTAAGATGATGTATCTAAAGAAGATTCATCTTCCTCCATACACTTGTACATAATCGAGGGTTGATTCTCCACATAGAGAGTGATTCCCCTATAATGTTAATTTATTTTGGCTCTATATAAGGAAATCCAATCCATGGAAATAATTATATAAAATTCCACCAGAGATAGTATGATGAGTTTTACTGGGATGTTCAATCCACAATTTATTATAGGGGAGGAGTTATATTCATGGGATGAAATGATTTCCTCAATTGTCATACTCAATGACATATTTACTTCAATGATTTTTGTTGGTGCTGGGATTGGTCAATTAAACGTTTGGGATTTAAAAGAATGTGTATAAATAGAATAAAAAAGTATGTTCTCTATTATTTAATGATTAAATAGTGTAATTGTCACTAATTTATTGTTAGGGTTCACATCGGTTGTACTGATGGTTAAATCTCTCCCTTTATTCCTTGGAGGTTGTTGGTTGCATCAAAAAACCCTTGTCTTTGGGAAATGATATGCAATATGCATTAGTTTTTTTCCATTTTAGCAATAAACAACACGTTGAGGACTGAATGGAGCATTCCTCTACTCTATTGAAGCCGCATATTTTTCTTTCCGACCATTAATAGCTAGGTGACCTTTTCTTCTACGCCTAAAGCATTTTGACGTCCCCTTTAGGAAATTTTTAGGGTGCTTTTATCCGTACCATTGGCTAGTGGGGTTCTAGATCTTCTTATAAACGTTGAAATTATCCATCAGTCCGCCAGAATTGAATTAAAACTTACAAATTGAAAAATTTCTTCATAGCTATCAATGTCATGGATTTCCAGTGCTTTCTATAGGCTCAATTGAACCAAATAAATATGCGTACAACATTGCATTTGGGGGTAACAACAAATACAGAGGCGTATCAGGAAAGCCTTTTGATGTTTTCCTCTTATGGTCTAAAAGATTATTTTATTTTATTTTCATGGGTGCATGGAAGTCCCTATCCACCTTACGTCGGAGGGTGTGAAGAAAATATTTAAAGAAAAATAACTTCTAGAAATACATTCATTCCAATTCCTCGATCTCCTCCTCAGGCGGTGTATTTTTGACCAACCTACACCATTGATATGATTCACCCTCCATATGATAAGCAGCTAGAATAACCTTCTCTTGTCCATAACATTGAAGGATGAAGATGATCATTTCAATGGAGTTGATCTTATGGTTTGGCGATTGAGGGATCAAATGACTGATTAAAAGTAAGAGGCCTTTGTCTCATGAATCACTAAATAGTGACTTCTTATTTCTTGGGTGGTGTGGGGGGTGGGGGGTTGTACATTCATCTTTACCCATGTTTCTATTCCAAGATTGAGTTAACTTATAGAGAAGCATGAAAATGTTTTGGCTTCCCACTCCCATTAGATTGGGCATCTCCTTTTCATAGTGACCACATTGATCTTCACATCAGTTGTTATCCCAAGTCCTCCTATTACTATCCATTTAATGGAATAAAAAAATATTATTGGTAACACATAAAGGGTAATCCATGGAAAAAACCGATGACTTATAAATACCATTTAATTCCATAACTTATGAAACCAGAGGCTTCAATCTATGCTATCTATGATCTACTTTCTAATTTATATTCTTTGGGAATTTTTTTAATTTCCTTAATAGTGGTTCATACTAAGCTTTTGAATTTACTGAAGCATATCCCCTGGGAGTGTTGTAACCAAGTCTGTTGCAAGGCCCGTTACCGTGCACCAGTTATGGTCGAGTCTAGCTTAAAACGGGGTTCTCTAGTTTTACACCTACGATACATCTGTGCCAGAGCAACCTCTACCTGCTCATATCTAAACATGGATGTATTTGCGTGATAAACCACAGACTAAGTACTCACCAATACTTGGGGATTTTTGTATTATACATATTCTTGTCTTTATGGCTTCACTGTATTCATCAAATCATAATCCCAAAAATAACTAAAATTTTTCTTTGATACCAACTGTAACAGGCTTGTTCTTTATTACACACTAAAACATGATTTATTAAATAACACCTTTACTTCATACTACATGGATGATCGATAGGTATATTGTCTTTGGGGATTAAATAAATTATTTAACAACATAAAGCATGAAATAAAAAATATTTATTGAAAACTTCCTTTACATGACCACTAATTTCTCTCGTACTTATCATTTAATGGGATAACCTGAGGATATGACTAAGAAAAGGGTAAGTTATATATCCCAGTAAGAGAATAGACATGTAATAATAGGAGTAATACAATACATGTTAGATAATAGGAATATCAATGGAGCACAAGTGAATCAAGAATAGAACGGATGGATAAATCATGATAATCATCACATGGAAATGTGCCAACAACACTTAACAAGGAATTAGCATGATCCATGGATCTTTTCACATAGGGAATGAGTAAACCATAATTTCACATGAATAATTAATATACCATAATTTCACATGAATTAACATGATTCCACACCCATTACACATAAAATTTCATGATACTATACTTTACCCAATGAATTGGAGAGCTATCTGGGTGCACCCTTCTTAAACATTTCATTTCATGCATAAGTCTGCCACATAGATCATATAACATTGAATTAATCAACATCATAATTTATTCCACATTTTACAATTGTGGAATAAATACATGAATGTACCATTCAATATGTATATGTGCATAAAGGTGAATACCCTTGATAGAGACATGGGTATGGTATTTACTAGAAAATGATCTTGGCTTGGAATAATGTGGTGCACTTTTGGCAGTATAATGGAGTGACATAAGGATTCATGAAAATGGTTGATGAGAGAGAAATGGGTTTATTATCATTTATACAATAAATGGATTGTAATGGGATAATATAGATACATTTCCCAACAAACTTAATGGAATTTAGATGCATAATACAAAAGAATTACTTTGATGTAATAGAGGACAGAGAAATCCCTAATGGAATTTTTAAATGGTAAGAGGTGTACACTAGAGGCATTAATGAGAGAGAAAGAGGTATCCTATCATCCAAACATAAATACAGAATGGTGGGGAAGGTGAGAAATCACAAACCCAACATTTTTAAGTGAAAATAAATGGGAATTACAATATTAATATACATGGATTACATGATAAATGATGAAATCCCTTATTTGGAAGTTTGATACCAATGGCTTGAGGGAGGCTTGAGATAGGTTTCTTGGAATCTTGGGGAACCTTGAGAGGATTCTAGTGAAATGAGAATGTAGTTTGTTCGAACACCAATGGAATTGAGTGAAGAGTAATTGGGAACTTGGGTCGGAATATATAGGAAAGGTGGAGGGATTATTAATTATTTATTTTTGGGAAACATCACATTAAACTAATCAAAACAAAAAACAAATCCATGGTTTTTAACCATGGTTTTTTTCCAAAGGGGAGTGGAAAATAATATTTTATTTGACAAATTTCTGAATGATTGAAAATAATAGTTTTTTTATGAATAGAGGGGTCACGCTCTTAAAAAAAAAATTAAAAAGTCAAAATGTTTCATATGCCTTGAGAGGTCCATGGAGGATTTCTAAAATAAATAAAACAAACCAAAATTAATCTTTTTTTAATTGTAAAACATATAATGGCTAAAAATAATGTTTATATGATTTTATTTCATCCCTATTTTTTCATTATGATGAAACATATTAAATATTTAAACGGTATTAAATTTTTACACAACATTCGACTATCTCAGAAATTGAAGAAAAAATCACCTTTGGATGATTTTGATGTCCTGATTCCAAAAATAATATTCCTTTTATCTAAATATTTTTCTAAATGTGTGAATTCTTACTTTAAAAATAAAAACAATAATTTTTCAAAAATTCATTGATTTGGAGAAAAAAAAGCTTTCCATCCTTAATAAAAATTACAATTTCATTAATATAAATAGAAAAATCATTTAAATATAACAAACCATACTTTATTAATATTTTATTAAAATATTAAATATCCATTAATTCATCAAAATAGATTTCATAGTTGAATATTAACTAAAAATACTATTTGTTATTTAAAATCTATTTACAATATAACAATAATGAAATGAATGCATATTATTTATAAAAAATAATTTACATAGTCATAGTGCTAGGGTCTGGTTACTTAACCCATTATAACAACCGTATAATTCCGAAGGTTACGGTGTGTGATAGTGATAGACTCATGGGGTGGATCAGATAACATCTCTCTGGTGGCAATCTATATTAACATCCACTTCTCTGTAGTCAGTTCCACTCAATATTAACGTGTTCAAGCTCAGCTTATGCTTGGTCAAGAGAAATTCTCAATGATGCCACCTCCTTACAGAGATATGAAAAATGGTCTTTGTATGAGTGAAGTCTACTGGATGAGGCCATCACTTCCTTTTTCTAAGTAAATTGGATTTGTTAAAGTCCTATATTTATACTAATCAGGTGATCATTTTTCAAAGGATATATTAGAAATAGTCAAAAATCATAGTAGTATTTTTAAATCCAAAAACATAAAATGAATGATCTTCACATTTTATATAACCCTAATAAGAAATTTAATTGGATAAAGTGGTATTTCCATTAATGAAAGTTTGGGTCGTTACAAAGAGTATATTGTATTAACTCTGTGAAAAATATTAATCATTATTTTAATGTAAATTAAAATCTATTGATAGTGAATATTTAAATTTCACTTAAATTAATCTTCATTAGTTTTAGTTTTAATTAATTAAAATTAAAAAAATTATACTCATAAAATTTGTTTTCATAAAATACCCCATTATTAAATCACACAATATATTCATAAAAAAATCCTAAATAAATATGAATAAAATGTAATTATCTGGTTTAAATATAACTAAATAATAATTAGGTTACTTTAAATCATATTTTAATTTTTAGGTTATTTTTAAATTATTAATTTTATTTATAATAATTGATAGTTTCACAAAAATTTATATATTTCACCATTTTCTAAAATATATTTATTTTCATGAAAATCATATAATATCACAGTATGATAATTTACTTACACCAAGTAAAAGACGAATTTTAATTGTTAAAAGGAATTTCATATATTGTCAAAAAATTAATTATAATATTTTCAGATGAAAATTAAAAATATCATTTTAGAAAAATATTTTTTTAAGAGTAAAACTACGTTAATAAAATTTATTTATTTATTTGCTAATAATTTGTCAAAAAAATTTAAATACATAAAAAATTATATATATATATATATATATATAAATATATTAGAGGATCAATTACCATTCCCACTATCGAATTTAAGGGCTATATTATGATGATAATATATTTCATTGGTTGTTTATTCTTATTATTTCATATCGAATACACTATCAAACATAGTGATAATAATTTAATATGTTTGTTTATTACAATAATTATTAGGTTACTAGAAATGGTGTTCATTGTTTGGACTCACTAATTTAAACATTCTCAGAATAATTTTACCCTGATATTCTAATCTACATAGTTTTAGGTGGATGTCGAAATGTTTGATCTAAAAATTGGATATCCTCTATAACCTAATGAAAAGGTACATTGTTTGTTCACCAAAAAAAAAATATTTCCCAACCCATGTTAGAACCATTCATATCCCCAATAATTGTCATAAATTTCAAAAAAATTTGAAAAATGACCTAAATAATTATTTAAAAAGGATTACAAAAGAAGGCATAAAATTACCAGAAAGATGGTAACATTGTGTAATAATCACCCATTATATTTTTATTCTTCCTCTTAAAATAATGTTAACATGAATCCATATTATAGTTATGAGACGACTAATATCTCATCAATGTATTATACTTCTTATTTCCATCATAATCAAAATAATGATAATGAAGAACTAGAAACATAGACACGGGAATCTCAAACAAATTATTTCATATAATAATAAATAATCAAAACTCTCTTCTCAATAATTAATATATTATGTTTATCATAAATTTCATCTAATATCATGACATGATATGGGTCATTAAGATATGTTTTGAGTTGCAAAACATGAATTTTTTTTCTAAATTCTCATAAATTTATGTTCCAAATCTAATTTGTAATCCAAATTTATAGTCATTGAAAATACATCAAATGGTCCCATAAATATCAAATCTAACATTACCTATTTCCAATGATATCGATGACCTAACTGAGGGGAAACTCTCAAAATACCCTCATTGACATATCAAAATTCAATATTTTTTCAATGACAACCATTAGTTGAATTATTCTATTTTTGAGCCACAACCATTATAGGAGTTAATTAAATCATTAATTTGCCCAATTGGACTGGACAAGGTCCAAATAAATAATTCCCACAAGTAACATACCAAATCTATAGTTCCCTACGAAGTTGGACTGACAACGCATTGCGTGGTTCCATCCTAATGAATGATTGGTAACTATTAATATTGGAAACTTAACTAGTTATAAATGTATTTCCCTAGTACATAAAAAGTTGAAAACACGTGCTCATGGAATATCAAAATAAACATATATAGAAATTTATGATTCACCATACATGTATTGATTATATGTCATAATAAAGTTAACCCAAGATCATATTTCTTCATTGTGGAATATCAAAAAAATGGTATGTAAATTGTGATGCTCTCTCAATGATTATAACAGATTGAACTCAATTAAACATGATGATATCATATATATAAATACATACCATGTCCTAAATTTTTTTTGTATCACCAATTAGGATGAATTTTCCCTTTTGATAAGATGATTGATGACTACAAATATAACATTATCTGATCCTGGAACACAACAATTAGATGATAATGTCTATTGAAATATCATCACACATCCAAGTTAGCACATGGAGGCTCTTATGAAAACATGATTTCTTCTTATGCTCATACTTATCCTGCTAATTCCTATAATAATAAGAAATAAATTAAGAAATATATTACCACATAGAGGTTCTCTTGATTCATTTCAATATATCAAATAACATCTTCATGGTTCAAGGGTGTACCAACAACTTGTTATTTTGTTAACAATCTATTACAACTATTCTCATATGAAACATGATGATGTATGGAATCTCAAAACATAGGTTACCTCATATGATAATGAACGCTCACTTGTGGTCCTCCCAATATATGAAGTTTCACTAATGAAATGAAAACAATAAACAAGATAACCTCTAAATGAGTCATCATAAGAGGATATGATTCAACATTCATGTTTTCCAAGATATATTACATCCTATTCTCTAGAACCCCAAAATTCATTAGAGAATAGAGAATAGTTTAATTAAATTATTTTAATGATTCATTAAATATATTGTTTTTATGTTTTATTCTCAAGCCATTTCAATGAAATTTCCCTTACAAAAGAATTAATAAATTTTTACATCCAATGATTACAAGAATTCTATAGATGATAAATTTAAGAGATTCATGTAATTTTTATTTAAGATATAACACTCAATATATTTATCTAAAAAGATGTTAAAACATTAAATAAATATTTATATTTGTAATCTATTAAGATAATTTATCATAACTACAATTTCAAGATCATGGGTAGGATATTTCTTCTAAGGTGGACTAAGTTTTTGTTTACCATAGGGAACCACATGATCTCTTTTCATGTCAATGTAACAAAAAAACAATTATTCATTCATCACAAAAGTCCAAGTATCCATTCCCATATTAATTTATAGTAAACACTAGCAGAATAATAAAAAGTAACTTTAACTCATCTATATAATTATAACTCTTCAAATTCTATAGTAACATCTCTCTTTTTGATATGGAGTTGTCATCATAGAGGGTAATGTTCCGAACTCATTAATAATGCTATAGTATGGTGAATATAGGCCCATGAATAGTGAATATCATGGTCATTAATTACTAGTTGTTGGTAATCATGCTAATGATAAATCTTTATAAACAAAATTTACACTTTCAGTTGTACTATAAAATCCTTAATCTATGTGAAAAATATAATGGTACATTACATGAACTCTGTTGAGTTTTTGGTAATCCATGAAATAGAAAAGTATTATATTATACTTATAAGGAAAACATGTGCAACATAAAGATATGAACTCTTGTGAGTAAATTCAATAACCAATTGATCATTTAACATGGTAGATAATTCATTCTGTTTAGTATGTTCTATTTGGTAATATATATTAGAAATAGGTTTGGGTACCTGTTACTAATCCAATCGATAACTCCTCACATATTACAAGTGTTTTTTAATATATCGATGGAAAAATACTGTAAATCTTTATGACTACTTGAGGAAGATGTACAATCAATTATTCATCCTCAATGTAATAATATAACAGATATATCATCCTTGGAATGCCAAAAATATGATGTCCCTATCTACTTGATCTTTGGTCCCATTTTCATAATAAATAAAAAACATAGAAGGTTATGTAGAGGAGATGAGTTAATGATAGTAGTCAATCTAAGCCTTATAAGGAATTATCTAGTCCATATCAACAATTAAAACAAAATTATTCATATGGAGATCAAGATATTGATAGATGAGAAGGATCTTAAACTAATATAAGGAACAAAAGTGTATCAATGGCCCTTCATTACTTTAATTTAAATAGATGTATCAATATCCATAACATAATACACAATCACTCTAGGAATAATGAATATATTTAAAATATATGTTGATATGAATAAATTAGATACAATAGAATCATATATATTAGTCACTAAATATGATGTTATAGTTGTGGTACCTTTGATATTAATTTGACAACCATTATCTTCCTTTGGATACACATCCACTCCATGAGGAAGAATTATTTTAGATTCCTCTAGATAGAACCCTATGTTTAATGATGAATCTCTTAATTCTAAAATAATGTTGGTTTCTAATGAGACCATGTATCTACATGGGGTAGAAAATAAATTTTATAAATTTTATAGATGGATTGAATAACTACACTAACAAAAATTATTTTTTGTCTCTGAATAATCTCAGTTGGAATATTAGAACCTGCTACATTAAATGCAACTCAATGGTCCAATTCTAGATACTACAAACGGTTTAAATGACTCAAGATATCATGATCTACATTATATCTCCTCATTCTTCTATTTTTCATTATCAGAACCAATATAACTCTTTCTATGAGTATGAGGAACCCCCATTAACCCTATTATACCATCAAGGCCTATCTCATCCATCATAGATCTAAAAACCTTGTCTACATAAGAAGTTATATTTTCCCAGAAAAATAATGATCAAATATTAGATCAAATATGAATATTTCAAATTCATGAACTTGTAATCATTTCTGATAATACCTTAGGATAAAATTGAATATGTTTAAAAAGGAAGTTTTTTAAGGATATAAACTTTTATCAATGGAATTTATGCCATCTTATTATAATTTCTTATAATATAAATCACCTAGTGGCCATATTAAAAACATTAAAAATAAAAAATTAATGAAATAAGAAGTATTTTGAGATGTTAAGGGACCAATACTGATGAAATTCTCACATTACCTTATGAATTTCAATATGAACCTACTGAAAAGTAAATTGGCCCAATGAATAGTAACCACACCCAATAAAGTATAAATAAAATTTATACATCTTATAAATGAAATTTTGATATAATTATATCAATGTATAGGTAAATAATTTTTTTAATAATTAATAGTTATATGTTGGTATTTTTGTAATCCATAATTGTTTAATGAAAATTAAATGATTAATTTTATAATTCAAAAGAAATTTTATTTCAATAAATGCTTTCATAGTATAATATTTTGTTTTCTATTTATTATAATTTAAATTTATGATACCTTAAGTAAATTTTCAATGTGAAATAAAATTATTTAGTATTTAAAAATATATATTTTTTAGTTATTATTTATTTAACATAAAAATACAATTAGTCATGTTTAGAAACATGTTTCTATAAAATAGACTTATCCTAAGGATTATAAATGCCGAAAATTTCTTAGAATTATTTTTTATTATTTTTGTACAGTACATGAATTTTTAGTCAATTGTAAAATACGATAATTTAAGATAAATGCAAAAAACATGAATTATGGATGCATAAAAGATGTATGGATGATGTGATCAAAAAATATCAAAACATTATTCATTAATTTAATATATTTTGTTATAATACTCAAATTATTCATTGTCTAGAGAATAAATAATAAAATAATGATTAAAATAATGAGAAAACTCCCCTCACCGAATATTATTTTCACACCTTCAATGATTTGATCCATGATAATATTATGATAATTTATTTTTCCAATACCCTCAGCCACATCCATGATCTCCTGGTCTCAGAAAAATTCTCAATATTTTTCCCTATGGAGGTTCTCAACGATGAGAAATTGAAGAGATAAGATTTTCATTCTTTTATTTTATTTTATTTTCATGTAAATTAATTTTTTTTATTCTCTCCCCACCACCGCTCATCAAAATGGAATGATAAGTGCAGAACCTAATATATACAATAATTACTTAATGTTAAAGTAATATCACTCATTAAACATCTCCCTCTCTATTTTTCATTCTAAAAATGAAATTTTCAGCCTATATGTGGGAATTTATTGATATCATGGGAGATGAACATTCATTTTCCTTTAACAACTTCAAATATGATAATAAAAACATTATAATGGGAGAATAAGAGCTTAAAATTTATCTTATAACCATATATATTTTTTTATTTGTAACATATATACATAACTCTAAATGAAAAAACAAAACAAGTTCATTATGATCGAAAACCATCTAAAATGAACCTAAAACAACCATCATTAAAATTAATATAATGATTCACCATAATAACATATAACTATATTATTGATAAGATAATTTAAAGTAATTTAATATAATTAATATACTATAAATTTTTTTAATATATATCGACATTTTTCATGAAATTATAATCATGTATACATATGATCTGATAATTAAAGCTAAGAAAATAAACATTCCCAAACAATGAAATCAAACTCTATAACTCACCAAAAATTCCATAATTGAAATTAATACAACCATAATGAGTAAAATTTGTGTATAATGGTTATTCAGTTTTTATATAATTAATTTAATGTGATTATTCATGATATTAATGTGAACAAATCATTTGAATATAATGGTAGGGGAATTCTCAAACCCAATTATCTTTATTTGGGGTTTTCCTTTATTTAACACCATTTTAAGAATTAATATTCCATAAATATCATTTAATCATCATTATATTATCTTTTATGGGTTATATTAGAGTTCTAATTGAGTTTATAAGAAACACACTGCTTTTTAGAAGAATTCTTGTTTCAACAATACATAGATTGTACATCTCAAAATTGTTTCATCTTCACTCAATATTGATGATTCTTGTATCATGTATTATATTTAGTTTTTTTGGGGACCAAATGTTTAGGAATTTACCCTTCATGAAATTAAACACATTTATTTTTATGGGTTATTTTATTTTCAATATTGATATGCATTTTATGTGGCAATCATAATAATTTAAATGTTATTATGTGACGGGTGAGACCAAAATTATATAGCACTCCAATGAATTTGGTATTGTGATGAATCTCAAGGGAAAATGTAAAATATTTGTATAATTATTCAATATATGTTCACATATTTTTTTGGTTTGGAAAACTCTGACATGATATGTTATTTTTATACATTACCACCTTCTATGACATTATCATATGCTTCCTCTCAGGATTATTTAGATGATATGATTCTTATATTATGACGATGATTATTATTATCACCTCATATTTTATTGATTCATTTTCATTTCCATCCTATTACATGGAATTTAGATCACCAATTATGGATTTATATGCTCAAGTTATTGCTTGTACTAAAGTGATTTCGAAGGTCTCTAAAAATATAGATAAGAATGAATTAAATAATTTATTAATTTTCATTTAATGAATGTTATTTTTTTGTATAATTATCTCAAGAAACTAAACTGTTGGATACTATTTGTGATGAACTATTATGTTGTTTATCATTATAATGAAGTAAAATTTATGAAATTAAATTCATGGTCACTATAGTTTGTAGAATAGAAAATTTTAATTAAATTTGGAATCATTATTATAGAACCTCTATGAAAATCCTTAGTTTGAGGGTATATATATTTAAGCACAAAAGAATATTTTCTACACACTTGTATCCAATAAGATAATTTATTAGAGATAATTTCACTAATGGATAAATTATTCCTTACTTGTTGACTTATTAATTATTCTAACCATTTATCTTTTTCAAAATGGTGAGATCCAAGTGAAATTAGCCAACAACTCATGAAAGGGACAAAGCTGTGATTTCTTAAATGAAATACATAATTACATGGGTTGTGGAATTCAAAATTTCATATTGAATCTTACCAATCTATATCATGTTTTAGAAAATTACCTCAATAATGTGGAACATTTTTCTTTACTAAAGAGGGACCACCACGCTATCAAGTGTTTTATAAAGAAATGACCCCCGACATTTGTGGATATTCTGATCCACTAGTGGTAGAATAGTGGGTTAAGTCAATGGAGAATATATTTTTTTTGATCATCTATTTGAGATGTATAATGTGACTCTTGTAGTTTACCATGTCGATATAGAGGCTGATCAATGGTTGTATTTGATTAAGAACCCCACATCGAATGATGAAATTGAAAATATTGAGTGGCAGGACATTATGATATTGTTTCATAACAAGTATTCCCCATGAAATATTAATAAAATTATAGTGATATAATTCAGAGATCTAATGTAAGGAATGATAATATAAAATTCCCTAAAAATAAAATTTACCATGGCTTGCAAATTATACATCGGGTTTTGTTGCCAATAGTGATATCAGAATTGATGGATTCTTTAGTGGTTTGAAACTGTACTGTATAAATGAGCTTTCATTTTGAGACAGTAAGAGTTATGAATAATTTCATAAATGTTATCTCAAAGTGTTTATGGAGTTTTTAGAATTCTCTCATGGCTATGGTGATATGAAATTAATGATTGAGTTTCAATCAAATATATCTAATGATAATGGTGAAAGAAAATTCAACCACCCACATTTCAATAAATTTGGAAGAGAAATCATGTGAACTACCTGTAAGAGATGGGGAAATTATATAAGGGTGGGAGAGAAGGATACAAAACACATAGATTTCATGAATACATGATGATGTTATGCAATGTTATGGAATAATGGATATCGCCTCCCAGGTTCAATGTTTCAACTGTAGTGAGAAAGCACACTATGGAAAACATTGATAGAATCCTCAAGTCATCAATGGTTTACAGTGTCATCATCCACCAAATTCAAAAAATGAATGGAATGTATATTCCATAATTAATAATAATTTATATAAAGAAAACGAATTTGTATATGTTTCAGATCCCATTTACTCGATAATGGAAAATGTCTTATTTTATTTTGGCTCTAAAAACTCAAATATAAATTTCAAGATTTCACTAACTATGAAATTGATGAACATGATATTTGATGTTGAGATATATGTAAAATCACCTAGTGGTTGAATCATTTCAACCAATTTTTTGGAAACATCACATTTTATCATATGTTGGAATATTATTCTAGAAAAATTTTATTCATTCATTTGATTAATTTGAAAATATAATGGCAACAGGTTCAGACTCAATATTTAATGTACACATATTTTTTTGGAGAAGGAAATATTTTTTCATATTCTGAACCATCCTATACATATATACTAATGAAAGGAAGGTAATGAATCTACATTGGGATATATTCCAGTTGTGTCATGTGTATTCTCAATGAGGAATCATTCAATGCTCAAATGGCTTATTGAATATAATGTATCGACCGAGTGTAAAATCCCATTTTGGGGGAATAGAGTGATGTATTTCCAAAAAATTTACATAGAAATCACTTATATCCTGAGTTGTAATTATCAATAGAATTGATACTCGATGCTACTCCCATCTCAATGTGATTGTATATGGTGGAACCTATCTAAAAGGTGGATTAAAATAAGAAGCATTGATATAATTTCATAAAATGGTTCACACATCCTAGTTTATTACCTTAGGGCTCCCATTCTCTTTTTAAAGAAAGAGGATTGATCAATGTGGTTATGTATCATCAATTTGGAGCTCAAATAGATCACCATATAGAAAAAGTATTCTCAATGTTGGATCTGTGTTCTAGATATCAATAGGTAAATGTGAAGAAGGAAGATATTCCAAGGTATTCATTCCATAATATATATGGATACTATGAGTTCCTACTAATTCCCTTTATATATAATAATTTTCCTATAATATTTATAGATTTAAAAATAGAGTCTTTTGATATTTACATGGAACTAAATTTTGTTCCGTTTGCTGATTATATTTTCATATACTCCAACTGCAAGGAGAAACATTAATAACATCTAAGGCCTGTGTTGGGGACATTAAGGAATGATATGTTGTATGAAATGTTCAATATGTGTTATTTCTAGATAAAATAAGTTTCATTTTTGGGACATGTGATCACAAGTGAGGTGATTTCTATGGAAAATTAAAAAATTACAATTGACAAAGCACAATGACCTTCTACTGTCACGGAAATCCACATATTTTTAGGATTTTCTTGGTACATACATTATTTTATGGGAAATAACATATTATTATCAATACTGATAGCATTGTTAACAAGGAATGGGGTAATGTATTTCTGGAAAAAAGAGTCTGAGTATAACTTCAAGGACCTAATGAGATGGTCAATAAATACAATTGTACTCACATTACTAAAAAGTGGGGAATGTTTTGAGATATACTATGCTGATTTGAAGAATTTATTGTTTTCTGTACTGCTAAAAAACATTAATCTGATAGCCTATGCCTCATGAATGTTTGTGATATATGAGTCTAACTACCTAGCACAAGATATGAATACAAAATATATGCTTTTCCCTTGAAATCTAGTGTCACTACCTCTATGGTGAGAAGTGTGACATGTATACCAATACCAATACAATAATTTATATATTCACAATAAAATGATATCAACATGAAAAAATGTTTATGGTTAGGGCTAATCAAGGACATTGATTTCCCTTTTCACTCTCATCTTGTCAAGGAGAACAAGATAGTTGTTCTCTTAGCATAATATAACCAGCTACTCTATCCTTGTTATGGATTGAGAAAACCATATTTTCTTGGACATGAAAAGGATTTATTTGGAAATAATTATAGTATAGAATACATCCTAACTATCCAAATTGTTTTCCAAACCATAAATATAATACATGATTAATGAGACATAAATGGATGATCTAGAGTTACAAAATAAAGTGAATGTAGAAAAGGAAATTAAACTATAGGAGTTCCATATCGACGATGATGATGTGTTTCTTTTTTGGATGAAGGATTTGTGTAACTTCATTACCTGATATAAAATGGGATCTATTTAATCATTCACATTTCTATCCTTTCCTCATTCATCATGGTATCACCAATATGTATCGTGATCTCCGAGAACACTTCGAGTGGGAAAACATGACAATGGATATTGTAGAATATATCTTTAGATGATTGAATTTTCAGAAAGAAAATGAATAGAGATAGAATACCAAAAGGATGATTCTACCATTCCCCATACCCATGGGTAAATAAGAGTATATAACTAAAGTCTTTTTCACTTATCTCTTGAATACATCTAATGGAAACAATGCGATAGGGGTTGCGGTGGACGGACTCACTATGAATAGAAACATTATCACTAGTTAGGAGGATCTATCAGTTGAAAAACTTATAAAGAAATATATGAATAAAGTGGTGACACATAATTGAGTTACACAGTCTATTTTATCTGATCATTATCCCCGATTAAAATCTAAACTATGGAGGGGTCTTCAATAATCTTTGACTATAGAATTGAATCTCATCATGTCTTATAACCCCCAAACTAAAGGCCAATCATAAATAACTACTTATATACTCAAATATTTTCTATCTGAATTATCATTAGAATTAAAATGTTTTGGGGGTTAATATCTACCATTTGTTGTGATCCCATAATTCCATAGATTCCACTCGAGTATTTAGATGGCTCCCTATTTTTCTCTATATTGAAAGTGATGTCAAGCTCTATCAAGTTGGGATAAAGATGTGGAAAGAAACCTACATGGACCTAGTAATGTGAAACAGATAAATGAGAATTCATAATCCTTCAAAAAACATATCGAAGCTTCACTTATTTAGAAAAAGTTCAATGCATAAAATCATTGAAGGGAGTTGGAGTTCGAAATTGGAGATAAACTTTTCCTTTAAATATCTAAATGGAATTGATTCATACAGTTTGGAATGAAAGGAATACTAATCCCAAGGTAAATATGACCCATTGAAATCCTTGAACTTATAGTAGTCTTTGACTATTGTCTTGAACATCCACTGAATATGGTATATGCTCATAATGTTACCATGTATCACTCTTGAAGATGTATATACAATATCCCTCACAAATTCTAAACCTAGATGTGGAACATCTGGAATATTTTCTCTCTTATGAGAAGAAGTTGGTAAAGAATATGTTCATGATATATACAGTTATATGCTACAATAAAAACCAACAACTCATATTTTTTTGGAGGAACCATAAGAATGAATAAGCTACTACTGTAGGAAGAAATCAAGGATAATTTTCATCAACTATTTTTGTAAACAAATATCACTACAAAAAAGTGACCTTTACCAACAGAAAATTTCCGACAGATAATATATCTGTTGGTAACAATTATTAATTCCAAAAGATATTAAATCATGTTTATATTAACTATAGGTTCGAAAAATTATTTTTACCAACAAATATATCTGTTTATATTAGTATTTCAATACCAAAAAATCTTTTAGTAACACATAAATCTATTACATACCAACAAATATTTTAACATCAGTAAGATTTGTTGCAATAAACCATTGAAGAAAAAAATACATTACTATTAACCTATTTATAAAATCCAATTTATTATTATGTCATCTTTAAGACCAACGTATTTAATTTATCATTTTTTGGTTTTTTCATAAAATATCATGTTTTATATAGTAATTTATTTATTATATTTAAATTTATTAAACATAAAAAGATAATACACATAAATCCAATAAATTATTGATATAAATTTAGGAAGTAAAAAAAACATAAATATCAATGAGTTAATATAATTTTTTTAATAATTATATTTAAATATTAATTTATTTTAAAATTATAGAAAAAACTAAGAAATGGTATAAAAATTTATACATTTTATATTTATATTTGAAGTCTTTATAATTAACTTAATGTGTTGAATAATATTTTCTATTTTATTTATTTTACATGTCTAGAATAAAAAACCAATATATAATAAAAAAAATTTATTGATTTGGTACCGCATACAACCCTACCTCTCCCCCACCATCAAAATTCCCCACTGAAATTTTGTCGCGCCATAGAAATCACCCCCTACACGAATCTCTACTACACCAATGAAACCCTTGCCATCTTTTCTACCACCAAAACGTTTTATGAACGACGCCTCCTCCATTGATTGGAAAGTTGAAGGTCTTAATTCCAAGGCCTCAATAACCTTACGAGATTCCCTAGCTTGATTCACTACAAATATTCCATGAAGGGTTTAATTTCCTATTCTTGGTTCAATATTAATTTTATATATGTTTATTTCCTGCAATTATTCTATTTCATATGTTGAGTGTCAGGTTCCAGGGTTTTTTCAGCTATAGATTTCTTTGGGCATATTGGGTCTTTTAGGTGGAATAAGATGGCTTCACATCGAATTTAACAGCATATTTTCTGTAATTTTACTATTTTATTATTATTTTTCCATGATTTCCCACAAAGTGGTTCTTGGATTGAGTTTTTGTAACATGCCCATTGGTTAGAGGAGTTTTATGATCGTAGATCAAAACTCTACATTCTTATAACGTAGTAGTGGAATGCATGATACGTACAATGGCAAGAAAGAGTTTGGACAATGTGGAAGATAGTTTCAGATTCTGGGTGTTTCCATCTGGGTTGAATTGCGCAGAAATAATTCTGGTTAATATTGGATCGTGATTTCATTCTATTATTTATTTAGTGGACGATCTCTAGTTGTTACCTATTCAAATCGATGTTGTTCATTGATACCTGGGATTTCCATCAGTGCCTTCCCCTACCCATTCACCTGTAGTTCATTGTATCTCCCTTTCTCCATATCAGTTGATATTCAACTAGTACAACCCTTGCTTGCCCAGTCTTTTACTATATGAGATGTAATTTCTATTTCAATGGTTAGTTTCTTCAACTACCCCATGAAATTTTGGAAACTGCTAAAAATGTAAATTTTAGGTAATAATTAAATAGTTTAGGTTATGAAGAATGCGCTTGAAGGGAAAAATATGAGAAATGTATCATGGTTTCCCAGTCCATTTTAAATTTATTCCCTCACATATAAAAATATTTTGTCACCCTTTTCTGCTTGAATCATTATTTCACAATAATGTTTCATTTTAAGAATTTTATTCCCTTAGTATTAGAAATTATGTGGTAAATTTAAATGTTTTTACTAATATATTGGTCACTTTGAAAAGAAATCGATTCATTACCCTTTTAAAATATTTTTTAGACCATATTTTTTTCGACAAGAGTAAGAGGGCCCTACCAATGTATGAGTAGTAATATTGAATTCATAATTGACTATATACTTTTTTATGTCTTAATATAGGGTTGAATACCATTTTAATAGAACTGAACTATTTCCACTCTATATGATGTAATAAAATATGAATTCCACTTTGAAATTATATACCTTTAGTTTGTGGGGATTGAATTTTTTACTCATAAATTCATCCCTGGTAATCTAATTAGAGAGGGATTCATTATTAATTTTCTAAATTTTGTTTGACCATTTTCTATTTTATTACGATTCATTATTTTATTTTATGTATGTAATGTTGGGGTCTCTCTTAATTAATGCATGATTCACATTGTGTTATGTTTCAAAATGCTTAATCATGTAGTGCACAGTTGAATTTGATATGAGGATTTTTACTTCTATGAGTTTTTACAATGTATGATTTGCCCTCAAAGAATTACATTGTTGACCTATAAATAAATGATGACATCTATATTGAATTTCATTAATACTTTGAACATCCGAACGATACATTTACATCATTATAAATTATTTGGGTTTCATTTAATTATTAATATTTTACTTTAGTATTTAAATTTTATTTTTGAATGTATAATATTTATGTTTATTTTTTAATACATAGATAGTATTCATTTTTAGTTTATTTTCATTGTTAATTGGCAATTGTTGACTTTAATTTTCATTTTAATCAATTATATAATATATTTTAAATAATAACAACATTTAGTCATATTTTGTTTATTTACTGTTCTTAATCACTTGCAAATTTATTATTATATATGAAATTCTATGATGAATATATTTAATGATAAGAGTTAATTGAGTTTAAAGAGAATAAGGCAAGATTATTTAAGAGATTTAGATATATTCATTTATTATTCTTTTTCAACCTCAGTAGGGGATGACATGATTAGATGTCCATGTCGAAATTGTGCTAATCATAATTATTTATATCATGATGTTGTCAGATCCCGCGTCATTATGAAGGAAATGAATATTAATTATTAAAAATGTTTTTGAATTTTCATAGGGAGTTGAAGATCATTGATGATAATAACCTTTTTAGCATTCAACATGAAAATTATTCTAAATATGATATTCTTAAGATGTTGGTGGGTACCTTTGAAATTTAGAAACCAAATAACTCCTCAATAGGTATTACCGATAAAGCACAAATTTTTTTCAATTTGTTTTAAGATATTATATGTTTTATAAAATAATTTAAATTTAAAATTTTATGGTTTTTTTATTGTTTCAAACATTCCTTTTTGTCATTGAATTGTCGGGTCTCAACTCGTTTACGATGTGACAATTATATAGAAAATGATTTGACATATTTATGTCAGTTTCTATGTGAATTAAAGTGATAACTATGGTCAAATTTTTCTGGTTATAGATAGATGGTTTGTGAAATCTATTGGTAAGAAGAGTGACTAAAAATTCGGGTGTTCTTTTGAACACAACAAAAAATAATAGTATAGTATCATATTATGGTGTCTTGAATAAAATTATTGAGTTGAGTTATTTAGTTGGAAGAGTTGTAATTTTATTTTGGTCTGATTTGAGTAAATCCTATTAAATGTGTCAAAGAAGATTTTTTTGGATTCAGTCTTTTAAGTATTAAGGGGATTATGAAAACAAATGAGTTCTTTGTGCCTTCATATGAAGCATTATAGGTCTTTTATATAAATAAATCTAAAGTGAAAAATTGGCATGTTTTTATCATTACTATATAAAGAGATTTATTTGAAATGTAAGGAGATATCATACTAAAAGTTTATGACTTACCAAATAACATCACAACTAATTCCAATGAGAAATATCTTTATATAGAAGATTTTACAACTGACTATCCTACACTTAATTTTTTTGAAATCCCTTGAGACATTTTGAGAAGAACTCTTATATGGTGGTGAGTTAGATTTTCTATTTTCATCTTGCAATCTCAAGTATTTTATTTGTCTGTGTTTTTTTATGTTTCCTTTGTGAAATGATTTTTTTTAAATGGTCCATGACTCACTGTTTATATATTTTTATGAATTATAAAATGGTAAATAAAACATCATTTAATGGGTCCTTTATTAGGCAGTTTCATTCACTTTTCTAAATGTATTTAATATAATGAATTCATGTGAAATGCAGCACTTTTAATAGGGTGATTTTTCTGGGGACTGTATTTTTTATTATGAATGAAAATGGCTCATTTTCCTTGAATCATTGAGATATTAGAATCTATAAATTGTACATAGTATTCCATCATTTATTTTCATCACTTTTGTTTTATCTTTATATTTAATATCAATACAGGACATCAAGGATCTAAAGAAATGAATCCATGAGTATCATTACACTAGAAACACTCCCCACCATCACTCATTCTTCAATAAAATCTTATAGTGACAAGTGTAGGTTATTCACCAATCAAATGTCATGAATCGGTAAAGGTCAAATCCCTTACTAGGAATTTTCATTCCCGAAGATCTATTTTGCGATACATAACTTTGATCCCAATTTCATGTTGGAAGAAGGGGTTTTGGAAGGTTGTACAATGGGTACCTCAAGAGCAAAAACAAGGTGCACATTTCCCAGTTATTTTAGTTTCATTTCTATTTTGATTATGGTTCTTTTGTTAACTATTCCATAGTATTTAACTGTTAAGATACTTGACCATATTTGATTGCAGGGTAATAGAAAATTCACGGTGGAGGTACTCATGATGAACCTTCATCACTGTCTCAGCCTCATGAGCATGGCATGATTTTATGTTGATAGAGATATAGGGATTATTTTCTATGATTAGATGATTATCTGGATGGTCATCTTCTTGGTATGTATCTTCATTTTTTATTCATAAATAAAATAAAAAATGAATCATCAAACAATTCCTAATTAAAGAAATTTTTCCTTAGAGATTTACCTCCAAACATGAACCCCTTGGATTAGAATACAAGTATAAAAATTGATTAAGGGGGTAATAATCTGGCATGAATACATGTATGAGAAGGAAAACCTCAATGTAATATATGTTTACTTCAAAGAATTGAACATATTTTTAGATGATGAATTCAATCTAAAACTTTTATTTTAGGCTTCCCAAGCTCGGTCAATCTCGGGATAAGACCCATGTTTCCACAATGTTGATGGGGATCTTTGGATAATGTGCTCTTGCGTATGAACTCGTTGGATAGTTTATTACCAAATCTAATGTGTACAACTTTAGTTTCATGTGCTTAGAGATTTTTTGTGGAAGGAGGGTTATTGGAAATGTTGGGCCCACTGATGAGAAAAATCTGATCATTTATGTTATTATTTCAAACATAATGTGATGTATACATTTTTAATAAATCAAAGGATGTCATTGATTATTAATTTACCTATTGTGCTCCCAGGAACCCCTTCACTACTCCCAACCAATGTTCATTGTTTCCATATTTGAAAGAACATCATCCCCTATTCTTGACCATCGTCACCCACATTCATCATTGTGGGAACCACATCCCTTTTCTCGACAGACATCCTTACGTGAAATCCTCTTGTCGGAATCACCCTCTATTAGGATACCCAATATCCCCATGTCGATATTAGATTTTCATCAGTTCCCTCTCACATCTCACTTCTCTAACTCGGTTCCTCATTCACCATCCAGTAGCATTTACAATATCTGATTTCATTTATGTTCATCATGTTTATAAATTTATATCATTTTCATGTTGGTAATACATTCTATATTGATTAGGAATTATTCGTCTTTTCCATTTTTTGTTCTCTATTTTGATACTCAGTGATTGGAATGGTTTCTTAGGTTTATTTATTTTGATGATGTTATTTTTCGTAACAACAATTTTGGTGTTGTTTTTATTGCCTTAGGTAGAGTTATCATTATTTCATCAACTCTTAGTGGTTTAATGATTGGGGTGGCTTTATAGTTCAATAGTTAAAAGATATAATAGATACTTATAAATTCTTTACATGGAATCCGGGGGGACAATGGTTTAGTCACTATAATAATTGAATACAATACTACTGATTTAGTAATGCTTATTTTGTTTGACTTATACATTAAATGTCTACACTTCACATATTAAATGATTGACTGGTTTAATAGCAGAGCGACATGTAATAATTGTTATTAATTTCAAGTTATTTTATATTAATATGATTTTAATGAGGTTTATAACACCAAATTCACAATTTTATTATGACTAAAAATACAGGTTTTCATTTAAGACTATTATCTTAATCAGCCCTTGATACATTCAATTATGGTAAAAATGTGAGTTTTAGTGTTTTAATCTTATTTTTGATCATCCAATTGTTTTGTTTCTTGTTTATATGGACAACATGCATTGGATCAATTTTTTATAATTTCATTTATTTATATTTTGGTTTCAATTCCTACAGATATTTTAAATTATTTTTGTGTATGATTTTTGTTTTTTATGTAGATATTTAAGATGAGGGGTGTGGCATAGTAGCGACTTGATGTTTCTCAGTGGTATTGGAGATGGTAGAATTTGTTTCTCGCTGGTACAAATGTTGATTCATTTTTTGGTATGCTCATTGGTTGTGTGCGGTGGGGATATTGGAACTGAAGACTGTGGTTTAAAAACTAAATGATGTTTCTCGTTGGTGCTAGAGGTGGCTTGCTGGACTCGGGGCATGGATGGGTCACTGGTTCTAGTACGCTGAAGGTTATGGTATAGCTAGAGTTAGCTCACTGTCCTGGGGCATGGATGGGTTGGTGGTGATGGAGCTAGCTATATTGTACTGGGGAATAGATTGGTCGTTGGTACTTGGGGGGGATGTGATGGATCCTATTGAGGGATGGATCACGTGTTTTTTAATTGATTCATTTTGTATTAACTTTCATTATTAATATCATTTTATTTCTAATATTTAATATTTGTGTAAATTTTCTTCAGTTTATAAATATATATTATATTCAGGCAATATTATTGCAAACAGAAAAAATTTCATAAGAATCTGCTGCTAAAAACATTCACCAACATATATATTTCTTGTTGGTATTTTTATAATTGTAACAGAACTATTTTATCTGTCGCAAAAACATTTAGTGACTGTGTTTTTACTAACAGTTTAGTGACAGAGACATATGTGTTGGTAAAACGTTTTAACAACTGAAAATGTACTTTTACCAATAGATATGTCCCTATTGGGAAATGTTATATATTTTGTAGTGTATTTATAGGGTGAAATTTCAAAAAGGGGGATGATTGTAATGACCCAAACATTTATAAATGGAATTTCCCCCTTATTATTGTATTTTACATTCATATAAATCACTTATAAACCCCAATAAAAACTTTATAAATGAATAATTAATGAAATAAGACGTATTTATAAATTAAAGGATCCCATATAGATAAAATAATAACTTTACCATAGGAATGGTAAAATGACCTTTATGAAAATAAAATCTTAAAAATGAATAATAACACCATGGATTAATCCATAAATAAAATATAGGAATCTTAAATAGAATGTTATAATTATATAATAGTCTATGTAAATAATTTTTTATAATTATAAATTAATTTTTGATATTTTTGTAATCTATAAATATTTAATTTCAATTTTATGATTAATTTAATAATTTAAAGGAAATTTTATTTTAAAAAAATGAATTCATAAAATAATATTTTTTTCCTTATGATTATAAGTAAATTTTATGATACCTCATAATTTTTTAAGGTGTTATAAAACCAGTTATAAAATTAAATAATGTACTTTTTCAGTAAATGATGATTTTAATTAAAAGTTATGTTTTTCATATTAAAAAAAATAGTAAAATGATGTACATTTTTGAATTTTATCGATGAAAAATTGATTAGAGTGAATTATTTGGTTTTTTCTAAAATACAAGAATTTTTTGTGAATGGTATAATACAAAAATTTATAATAAATCCCAAATACATGAATTATTAAGTCATAGATGATGTATGGGTGATTTATGCCAAAATTCTAGAACTATACTCTAATATTTTAATATAATTTGAGATAATTCTCAAAATATTCATTGTATCAATGAAAAAAATAAACTAATGTTTAAAACAGTTATAAAACACACCTCACCTCCACTATAAATTCCACCCCTCACCACCTTTTCTCATAACATATTGAATATTTTGAATCTTTTCCAAATTTAAATAATGTATCTTCACATTCCAATCCTCACATCCAAGATCTCTTGTTATCATAACTCGACAAAAACCATTTCCATAAGATGGTTCTAAATGAGGAGAAATTTAAGTGATAAATTCCTCTTTAAATTCATTTATTTCTTTTCATGTTCTTCTATTCTCTTATTATATCATCACCAATAATAAAAATAGATTTATAACTTCAATACCTTACATATATTTTAATTATCTCATATTAATGTATGATCAATCATTAAACACCACCCTCTCTCTCGTCCTCTTTTATTCTAAAAATGAAATCACATCCCTTGATGTGTCAATTTACCCACAACATAAACAATGAAAACTTATTCTCCACTAATTCTATCAAGGATGTTAATAAAATTATTTCATTGGTTGATAAATAATTTAAAATGTATCTTATAACCTTGTTTATGTTATACAACAAATAAAAAAACATAATTCCAAATGATAATACAAAATTTTTTGTTGTGGTTGAGAAATCACCAAAATTAACATAAGAAGTTTGTCATTAACTTATATGAATTGATTCATTCCATTTCATAAAAAAATAATTTATAAGATTATTTAAACTTATTTAAAATCCTTTATAACATAAAATTACAATTATTTATATGTTTTTTAATTTTACATGAACATCCAATCATGTATACAAGTGAACCGATGATGAATGCTAAAAACATTAACACTCACAAATAATGAAATTAAACTATGTAAGTCATCAAAAACACCATAATTAAACTCTATAAAACCATGATAAATGAAATTTATTTGTAAAGGTATTTAGTTTCTCTAACCCAACCCTCTTTCATTTGGTTCTACCCCATTCACCCAATTTTCCGTTAAAATATTATTTAGATATCAATTCATTATAATTGTAATATCTTTCATGGGATATAGTTATTTTATAATTGAGTTTATGAAAAAAAAATTCCAAAATAAATATTATTTCAAAAAAAACAACATTTACTTCTCAAGATCGATTCTTCTTTATTCAAGATTGACAATTCTTATATCAAATATGGCATTCTTTCTTTCTTTCGGGTATCCATGCTTATGAATGTATTCTTTATGAAATGAATCTTATTTCATCCCATGGGTTTTTTTATGTTCAACATTGATATATGTTCTATGTGTCATGAAAGATATTGTAAATGTTATGATGTGAGGTGTCCTCTCCTAATTATATAGGTTAATGTAGCAGTTATGATGTGATTGGTGCACATGGTAATATATTGCACTCTAATGTATTTGGTAATGTCAATAATAACATGAGAAATATTGAAATATGAATAAAAATGATTTTACATTTGTTCACAACAATTTTTTGTTTGGAATACTAAGTCATGATATTCATTTTTATGAACATCCATATTCCATGCTTTTATACAATAATTATCATCATTATTATTATTATGATCCAATGATTATATTATAATGGAGATGATTATATGAACGTGATGTTATATTGATTCGTGTATTTATATATCCCCTTTTTGGGATTTTAGCTACCCCCTTTTTGATATATATACTAATGTGATTAATTGTACTATGTAGAATGTGAAGGACTCTCGGAATCTATAGAAAAAAGTATTGAATAAAAATTTATGTTTTATTTGGTAATGGTTATGTATGGTCTTAATTTCCAAAATACACTAAACCTTGGGATCCTATTTATGTAACACTATTGTGTTGTTTATCAATATAATTTTGTAATTGTAATGTAAGAAAAAGAAGGTTCACTATAGGTTGGAATATTGTGTCGTGGTTATAGAACCATGTTGGATGCTAAGAATCTAAATAGACATTCACTAAAACATTTACTCTATCTATAAAAAAAATATAAAAAGTGTTCGATTATATTTCCCCTCAAATAATTCATGTTTTTTATTATAAAAATCAAATCCTAGCCCATCTAAATATACCCTTTAATAATGAAGGTTTCTAACATCACCTTACTTTCATATGAAATTTCAATAAACTCAAAAAAAACTCAATTTATGTCATTTAATACTGCACATCCATAAGATTGTTATAGATTTCAAATGATAGTGGTTTTTCAAAATAAATATGTGACTATAATATAATGTATTTTTCTTTCAAGTATCCAATACATGATCTATAATAGGAGTGGGTGCTGATAGTTCTTTGAATTATTAAACCACACACACCACTATACCGTTGATATTTTAATATACTATAATGTTTGGATTCCATGGATGATCTAATCCCCATCCCCTGAATACTATACAAATGTATTCATTGGGAAATGTTAAACCAAAATATAAATAGGCAACAAACACAAAATAATTAAATGTACTTATATGATTAACTAAATCATGAGATATAGTAATATAAGTTCCATTTGATGTAAGTAAATTTTTTTCTTGTATTTCAAAACACTCAAGTCAATTTCGGATAAAGAACAAAATCATATCAAATTATTCCACATATAATATTTTCCCAAACGTGCATGGTATCAAAAGGCTCTCTATGATGATATATGATGATTCATTAACCCTTAAACAGCCCCTTATGTCTAGTATACCCTATATCATATTAACTAAAACATCCAAAAACAATATTTACAGAAACAAATGATGATCATCAACCCTTTGATAGAATTTTTTTTTAACCAACCCAAATACCTTGTATACTTGTTCTAAAGTTGACACTAATATGTCCCAAATGGAATTCCAAATCCCCACATAGAGATGACTAGCCCATGGGCAACATGAAAAATTAATGGGGAATGATTTCAGTAAATGAATAATTATAAAACTTATAACAGTGGAAGATAAAAAATTGAAGAAATTGTTTTAAAAATATTAAAGAGATAACAGTCCCACAAAAAGATATACAACGGTCCCAATGTAACACATAATAAAAAAATATAACATAATATCCATCAAGTTGAAAACAAAATATATCTCTGTAATGAGTAAATCATATCACCATCAGTTACTAGCACCACTAATGGTCCCATAGATCAAATTTACATTCCATCTCAAATTTTACCATTCACATTTCCTTTACATGCAATTTAAAATATACAAACACTAGATAGAAATTGTTGTTTTTTTGAAAAAATATAATTAGTGTTTTATAAAAGGTTAAAAAATACTTCCATAATAAATAAACCAATTCATAGTCAATATTAATAATAGAAATTCATGGTAAATAATTTTAATTGTTTCAATAAAATAAACATTAAAATAAATAAATCGGAAATAATATAAATAAATTTTAATATCAAAATTATAAAATAACAAATGTTCATTTGTAAAAATTAGTTCTGAAATCACTATAATCTAATATTTAAACCAATTAAATACACCAAAGTTAAATTCCTTGAGATTAATTAGTTTATATATATGATCCTTTCACTAGTCATCTAATTAATCATGGTTTAATGTGTGCACATGTCTCTAAAAATAAAACCATCAGGATAGAATTAGTCCCCATCCCATCATAGAAAATCATAATAACATTCGTTTAGTCATTTTTATCATCATTAATTAATTTATAGGGATTTATAGTCTAGGAATAATTTTCTATGTCACCCACTAAATAAACAAGCTTCCTTGTGATTTATATAAACTAAAAAACCACATTAAAAATAAATATTTTTTATTAGATTTATCTTTTACATTTCAAATAAAATATATCATTTTTTAATAAAACATGAAACCAAATAATAGGTTTTCATTAATATCATGCCTTATAAAATCATCCTTTATTTTCTATCAATTTCACCATGAATCGTCATTAAATCCTTTCAACAAATAACTTTTCATCTAAATCTATATTTTCTCAAATTAACCTAATAAATTAATCCTTTCAAATTTTATTATTATTAAAATCCTTAAATTTTCAAAAACAAAACATCAAATATAATAAATTAGAAAAATAATTTGAAAATAAATTTAAAATTATCTGATAAATCAAGGATTCACGTGTTGGGATTATCCTTAGGGAACAACCTAGCTTTAGTCGCAACATCAGGTAATCAACTAAAATGGGATCATTTAAGAGAGATTCAAACATGATGAATATATATTATAAAACCCATGAATTAAAATCCATTGAATCAAGGTCCATATTCGACATCAATATGAGAATCTATCACCTTTAATGAAGGTGGTAATATATGAAAGTATTTTTATATAATAATATACTAAACATATAAGAGAAAGACCAATCATATCCACAGACACATCGATATGATAAATGATGAAATGGATGGAGTCCAAATGCTTTTCTAGATATAATCTTAGAAAAAAAGTGTTAGAATCCATTTGATTAGGGATGATATGAATTTATAACTGGGGTTATAAGGCAATAATAAAAATATTCATGGGATCAAAAGTCCTGTCACAGAGTGTCATTATTTTGGTCACATGGTTAGAGTTAACCATCCCCCAATTTTTTTTGACATAGTAGGAATATGGTGACTGTCACATGGTTCGAAGAAATGTGTATCAATCATGAAAACCCTCCTTGTAAATAAGAAAAGGGGTTCATAGAATTTTCCACATTGATAGAAATAAGGGACAACCATGCTCTCCCCATTTTCCAGCTATTATTGTTTTAGGGGGAGGAAAAATTGTTTTTTCTAACACTGATGATTAATCTATATCCTATTGAAAAGGAAAATATTTCCCGAACCCAACCAAATGTTTTATTACTAGCCATCTTGTTATGGTTTAATTCCTCCAAACATGAAACAAATTATAGAAGTCCCGAAAAACTACTAGGAACAATATCAAATAAAATGAAGGTAAGACAAAATGATAATAAATACATGAGATCTGGGATTAATATGATACATTAGATAATAAGAGTGTTATATATTATTAATTTTAAAAAAATAAAAATATCATGATGATATATTTTCCCCCTATATAAAATAATATCTTTTGTTAACCTCATTTACTATGTGGACATAAAGATAATATGATAATATCGATATTCCACAATATATTTCTGTTTTTAAATATAACTTTTATCTTCATTATATAATATAATATTCAACATAAAAAATTATAATCAAAACCCTAATACTGGATGATGATACTAGAATAATATTTTAATTACAAACTATTTATCATTTATATTTTTAAAAATAATATAAATGTTTTCTATTTAATATAAAAAGACTCATAAATAGGTCATATAAAATAATTATAGAATTCTCGTTTTATTATAAAATATGCAAATTTACTAAAAAATATCATATTTTTCATTTATATAGTCATCTAAAAATCTTATAACTCTTTTCCATGTATTCATTCTCTTATATATATATTTATCGTGTAAAATCCACTATCATGACTAAATATTATTCTTTAAAAAATCATAATGGTAGCACATCATGAAAAACTATCTTGTGGATTAATACTATTGTTTAAAAAATTAATATTAGTATATCTACATTACTTTGGATTTTATGTTTCTGAAGATATATCATATTTTATCTTAATATTCCCCAAGAGTGATTTTACATATACATTGAAAAAAAAAATTCTCATAGGTATCCTTGAAATTATTCTTATGTAAGGTAAGAATAAATTGTGATTAACTTATATATCAAATGATTAATCTTATTTATACTCTGAATTGATATTGTACACATAGATAAAAATCATATCTATTAATAAAAATCCATATACATTTTAAATATCAACCTTTTTATTTCTCTATTAATTACCTTGTAGATTATTATATTTATATAAATTATAGATATATAGAGTCAAACAAAAATTATAAATATAATCCATTAATAAATTTTCTAAAAAATATAAATTATATGAGTACACTTATATAAAAAAACTTTTTTCCCTTACTACTATAAATCATCCTTATAATATAAAAATCATCTTAAAAACATTCCCACTCTTGTGAATTTCTTATATAATGAGTTTAATCTAATGAAATTTTTTCATAATCATTAAAACATATTCATTAGTTTGGTAAACTATATCTCCATTTGTATTTTCTAAAAATGGTGAATAAATTTCATATATTTCTCAAACACAAAATTACACCACTAATTCATGACATCCAAATACATTAAAACTAAATATTTTTACCCAAAAATCATAATTTTAATTTTATAAACTCATAATTGATGACATTAATGTTGTTGATAGATATGAATGATATTATATTAATCTTATCAAACATATCATACATTAATCAATAAAATAAGAATCTTTATGATCTACATTTTTATATAAATTAATATAGATTATGAATAATATTATGTATTACCTTAAATAATAGTATTTTATAAATTTAATTTTATAAATATTAGATTTATGAAATTTTTATCCAATCATCAAGAAATTTTATATGCGCATATTAACACATATTTTAATACTAATAATTCTCGTGTTGATTCTCTACACTATTGTTTTTTTCAATCAATACTATTAAAATAACAAATTATAAAAAAATTAATAAATTTAAATCCAATTTTAATATTATTGGGGAATGTGTTTCACAACAATTTGATGTTTTATATTCACAATATTCATATTCGGGTTAGGTTTTATAAGCATGTCATTAAAATAAATGTTAGATTCCTGAAAATAAATTTAAAATTATTATTAACCACATTTCACATCATGATTTTAAATTTTTAATCTATAAGGTTCAATAATTTATATTTTATTCCAAACATTTATTATATTATTTCATTTTTCAATAAATTAATAATTTCATGAATATTAATGAAATTAAGGAATTTATTTTCCATATGAATTCAAATAATATGTGAAGTTTATTATGATAAAAAATATTAATCATCCTCATTTTGAATGAATATATTATAAGGTTTATTAATATATAACTTCATAAAATATAAACAAATGATGAAGTATTCACCTACTTATGTGGAAATTATATCATCAACATTAATTTCCAAATCATAATTTGTTAATATATAAAGCCACAATTCACTATTTTCACCATTAAATATGATATAATTAAATATATTATAGATATACCTAAATGTATTATTAAAATTTATTAACAAAAATTTGAATAAAGTTTATTGATATCAGTAATGGAGTAGAAAAATAGTGATAATGTATAAGCTTTAAATGTAAAATACAATTGTCAGAAAATAAATAGGTCAAATTTTATTTAATGCTAAATATTTCCATTCAATATCATTGTATACTGTAGTGTACAATTGATGACAGTTGAAAACTAATCTTGTCTTATTCAATCTATTTTTTTTGAAAATATTCTCTTTATTTTTTTCATGAAAATTTGAAACAGGGTAAACTATTTTCATATTTTTAATCCAATAAAAATGTTATTCTTAGTATGTTGTGAAATATAATGAAATAATTTATTTTTTTGGAAAAATACTCTGAGAATTATAATTCATCATAAGAAAAGAAAGTATCATGATTTTATATAATCCAAATTTATGGTGTATTACTGGTAATTTTCACATTAATGTTCATATATTCTTATCCTTTTTAAATATTTAGCTTATAAAGTTTTCATCTATATTAAGATACAAATATTTAGTGATTGATGTGATCCCCTAGAAAGAATTAATAAATTTTTTTCAATTATTATATCATCATAAATAATAAATTCTATAATATTTTCAATATACCAATCCTCAATTAAATCATTATTTAAATATGAAACCATTATATCCATTTTTGTGGAATTATTTCTTTTTCTGAAGTATTGACAGGAATAATCAACATGGTCAAAAGAATTAGAACAATAGATATTTTATCTTCACATTCTATCCACCCAATTTTTTTAGTATCTCCTAAAAATAAATTTTTCTAAATTACAATTTTTTTGGTATTTCTTAAAATATTATATTATTTATATTAGTATCTCAATGGGAAAGTTTTCCTTATTGACAATATCATTGTAGAAAACAAAAGTTGAAGATTAAAAATATTATGAAGTCGTACATGGGGATTGGGTGATCCCAATTTTTATTTACATGGTGATATTTTTAACAATTAAAATAATTTATATTTATGTTGGGCTTTATAATAATAATGTGATTTTTTGGGTGGAAGAATAATGTTAGATATCAATATATTAGTTTTTTTATAAAAGGATAATATTTGTTGAATATAAGGGAAAAATAATGTGTAAAGGATTCATAGAGAATATTGAGGAGGATAATTTGGTATCACTTTACAAGATATGTTAAAGATAACCATCAAAAGAAATTCCAAAACTAAAGCAATGGGTATGGCGGAGGAGTTGAATAATGAATATGTAGCTACTTCAATGGGTGATGGAATGTTACAAGTAAAATACCCAAATTAGAACCCAATAAATGTCCATGATTTAATTTTCTATATGATCATCTTTTAGTGGATCTATTTGAAATGAAAAATGTTGAAGGTCCACAATCATAGGGATGGAGATGTGGTAGATAGTTTAACGTATAATACAAAAGAAATTGGTTGACAATTGTCTATGATGTAATGTTTGATATGAAGGGTTTAAAATAGTTAACTATATATCAAAATATTTTAATGAATAATCCATGTCTGATCATGATTACTATTTAATAGTTATAAAGATCTTTATAGGATGACATGGGATATACCAAACATTTAAGGTGGTCATATATAATTGAGATGATACCTATGAAACAAGTGGAAGAATGAAATAGGTGTAGTGGTGTGAATTATTAATAGTGGTTAATAGGTGGATCTGAAAGCAAAGATGGTCGATAAAAGAATACCACTCTCATAATGATTAGAATTTTGGAGATAAAAAAGCTATAATTATTGAACAAGGATGTGGTTTGGGGTGTTAGGGATTGATGTTGTGAGTTTGAGATAATTGACAAAAGCAACTCACTTGACGGTTTATTAAATTAAGAAACTTAATGTTTCTAATTTATAGTCCTTGATGAAAACCATGTATAGAGGATGATTATTTTATTAATGAAAATTGAATAATTAGAGTATTAATACATGTTTTACGGAGAGAGTTAACATTGTAAATTGGTTATTATGTTGATTTCATTTGAGGGATGATGGAGGAAGTGTATAATATAGGCATTTGTAAATTTCAATGTCCCAATATTATGTTGGAATTTAGAAATTTATATCCCCATGATCCTTCATATTGTTAGTGAAATAAATTTTTATTTGAGGCATGTAATTGTAGTGGAATTTTTAATGTATATACAAAACATCCTATGTAATATAGAGATGATATTAGCAGCATGTTGAATATCTATTTCTCTAAGAGGATTTTTATATTCATTGAGAGGGGATGTAATCCCCATCAATTGGAAACCAATGATGTTGTGTAAAAAGAATAATTTATTTTTATTTCTATAAAAATGAAATGACGTTAAATAATTATTATATAATGACAAATAGTACCATAAATGGTATTTTCATAAATAAAAAGTGATGTTGACTACATCAGGTAATTAATATTTATTTGAAAGTGTATTCCTTGATGATTTTAATGGACCTATATTTCCACAAAAAATTTCCTGGATCATTAAAACCAAAGTGAGAAAAGGCGGAGGATGATGAAGTGATTTGATAATCATCCTTTGGTGACAATTAGTTGAACAAGAACATTTTCTGTTTTTTATCCAGGTTAATGATTTGACGATTATCAAACATTCATAAAATGATTGACCACTAAGTAGATAAGTGAGATCTTTTGGTGACTATGTGGCATGAACTAATTTTAATTTATACACTATTGGCATAGATATATGTTGGTTAACTAGTTATAATCTCATGTACCTATTTATATTATTCATGTACATTGATGTAGATCTCACAACCAAATGTATATTCTGTGAATTATTGTAACAAGGTAACCTCAAGGATGAGATGTCAATATCCTTTAGGGAAAGTGAGTCATTAATGTGTTATGGGTGTAGAGACCGAAAGAATGACGTACATGGACAATAAATTACTTTTGCGGAATACTTAATACATAACAAAAACCAAAACTCAAGGATCGTAATAGTTTAGTGTCTTTAGAAACACGGAATATAATCTTCTAATAATGGTGAAAGATCTTCAACATCTCCCTTAAAGATCTTCCCCTTCTAATTTCTTACATAAAACCATTATTTATATCTCGGGGTAAAGAAAATATATAAAGGGTGAGCTCAAGTGCTCAGTAAGGGTAAAAATGGAGAAAATAAAACAAACCATATACATTTGAACATAAAAACATGAAAATAATGTTTAAACATCAAAATATTTAGCAAATACCTAAAACGTTGTAGTACGTAAGGAATAGATCATAATGTAACATAAATCATGATAAAATACCTTGGAAATAAAAATTTTAATTTTGGAAAAATATTAAGCACATGATATGATTTTCATAGTTGCAAAGGCATTAATATGAAGATCATCTTAGTGGACAAAGTCCCTTACTGAACCAAGTTCACTCCTCGTTCCAGTCCTGTATCACTGAACCGGATTAACATTACATTCTATTCAAGTCTATCTCATGAGATATAAATCTATACCGCATGCATTGGAGGTAGATATAGGTCCCACCCATCTCATAATGAAATCATTCTTACATGTGACACAAAATAAGCATAAAACACTCATCATATCCCAAATAATAAAAAGGGTTTCATAAACATCATCCCATATTCACATAATCCATATATAAAATGGATATCATTACATAATAAGAAAAATAACACCATTTAAATAATGGAGGCATTATACTTGAAAAATAAACGTGCTAAATAATGTCTTCTTAGATGGAAAATAGCTTTGATAAAACAATTGAAATAATTCTTGTGGAAAATATCTGTTCTTCTTAAAAATCATTTTCCTTTCAAAAAATCCCATGCCATTTTAAAAGGAAATGATTTTGTTTAAAATATTCATGAAATATTGTAGAGTAATCTTCATGAAAATAAGGCGTTATAAAACCATAAAATTATGTTCATGCCATATAAGTTAAAAAACATTCTCCACGTACACTTAATGGATAAGTCAAAAAGTACCATGTATAGTATACAAAAGAATGATTCCATATACCATGTAGTAAAAGTCAAAAATGGGTATAAATGAAATTAAACATACATGAATTTTTTTTAGAAAACATGTACATGGATGATAATATTAACCCTAGTAAATACTTACATATAAGTAATCTTAGATAAAAATGAGATTTGAAAAATTATCCTTTACCTTAGGTCTGATATGCATAGTACATATCCGAACCTCCTGTATAATAATTTAAATAATGTCATTGACTTATTATAGAATCATATTCCTTTTTATGATATAATATATGGTTAACTTATGACTTTATATTACACGTTCTTTTGACAATTCCATGTTAAATCAGCGTTTTCAATAAAATCGTTTCATTTATATTACATGTTTGGACTTGTTGTTCGTGATATTATTTTTACTTATATCATGATTTAATTAATTCCATAATTCAAAACATGATTTATATATAATATATATCCAGAATATAAATATATATAACATATCGATAAATGGAATGAAATACACCATTAATGGAGACGGTAGACCACATGTACACGTGAATGCTGTTTTTGTTCCCTTATTAAATTGAATGGATGTAAGAAAATAATATATTCATAAATACAATATCATTATTATGTCATATAACTCAATATTATTCATTATATGTACTTTATAATCATTCTTGAATTGTTAACATGGAAAACAAATCTCATCGCGTCATGGAGACGACAATCCGTACGTACCCACGAGCTATGATATCATTCCGAAATTTATTGAATGGAACTGGAGTGAATTAAATAATATCATATAATCAGTATGATGTTATAATAATCATATTTAGTTATTATTTACATCATTATAACCATCCATGTAAGGTAGTGGTGGAAAAACATATGACACCACGCCATTGAGACTTTATTCCGTACATACAAACGCTTGGTGATTTCATTTTTCTTAGGATGGATATAAGGTGAAATAGGGTTGTTTAATATTTATAATAATATATCAGTATATGGGGGATACCGATGTTATTACTTCATAATGAAACCACTAAAGAATAGAAAGTATTAGAAGAAATAAACATGAATTAATTTGTAGAAGGAATTACCTATTTCTCGAAGTGCCTGCTTTGAACTTCCTCTTAGGGCGCTAGACTTGGTCTTTCAAGAATAACAATACCTATATAAGGTTTATAGAGAAGTGAGGAAGTGAAATGGGAAGATTTTGGCTGATCTTCAAGGCTCAACATGGTTTGAGGAGGAGAGGGAGGAGGTGCCCTGTTATAAGGGAGGTGAGGGGCACCTTTGGAAACATAAGAAATATTAATTTATAGTAAATAAAAAATCCACATAAAACCCTCCAATAATTACTCAAATCCAAATATTAGATTATATAGGGTTGTAATCTCATCAACCAATAAAATTTAGACAATTTGAGAATTTATTTTAAACATTATCCACTTGATTTGTCCTTATTTAATCTATTTAATTTTATTTGTGGTAATAATATTCTAATTTTTAAATAATTTTAAATAAATACTTATATGTTGTGAATTTTCTATAATTGTATAAGTTATTAAATTTTCGACCATATAAATTTTAATTTATAATTATTAAATATTTTCTATGATTTTTAAAAAATTTTATAATATATAATTTTTATAAAATAACAATAGTGTCAATTTTGACACTATTCATTTATTTGAATTTAAATAAAATATACACAGAATATATGTTCAAAATAAAAGATTTAATATATTCATAACATGTTATATTTATCTAGAAAATTTTTGGAGCACATTAAATAGTTCATATAATATTTATTTTAATACCTATAAAACCATTTTTTTGATAATTCAAACAATAAAATAATTTCAAGATCACTATTTTGTCATAATTAATGATAATTATATAATCCCTAAAAATTGTAAATAAATACATATGATGTGGATAATTTTATTATATTTCTAGAGACTATTTATATCCAATGTTTTATGAAGTTTATCAATAAATTAAAATTATTACACTTATAAGATTTAAGAGAGTGACATGTTGTTACTTTCTTTGGTTTTAATAATAATTATATTATTTCATGGTCAAAAGTCCATGAAATAAATATAGTCCAACCCTTATGTCATATGGGACAAATTTTATTCATCCAATAGTATTTTTTCCAGTGTTAGGGTAATTTTATAATCTTATTTTTACCCATAATTACTGGATTTACCTTTAACTATATGAAATAAAAATTACCGTAGTTACTATTCATAATTCCCAAAAAGAAAAATAGTCTATTAACATAATTTGAACCCACTGATTCCAAATATGGAATCCATTTTTTCAAATTTAATACACAGAAATTGATGAAATTAAATTAAGATTAATACCGTTGTCGGATGAAAATGGGTTTTTGATTAAAACATTGCAAAATATTGAATTGATTTAACCTACAAATTCAATGTAAAATAAATGATAATGACATAAAATATATTAAATGGTAAAAATATATTATATTCATAAATTAAAACCATTAAATATGATAATTTAACCATATAAATTATTACGATGAAAAAAGTTGTTTTTAATTAAAATATAACGTGTTTTTATTATTCCTTGAAATTTGAAAGATATTTGATTAATATGAAAATTTTATCCGAAGTGAAATTTTATATCCTTATTCAAAAGAAAATTTTTATTTTGTCAAATTGAACTTATAAACATGTAAAAAACTATATTTAAATTGGGTGTGCCATCAAAAGGCGGCAAAACTTCATTTTTTTAAAAATACTTATTTGATAAAAAAAAATTATTTTATTCTCATATGATGTTCTATAAAATGTTAAAGATGAATAACAATGTTATAAATTTCAAAATATAGTTATTACTATTCATAATGGCTAGTTGATTATAATATTATAACCATATATCGTTGTCTAGTGAAACTTGATATTGCGTACAACACACGCTATCGAGGAAGGTCGTGATTGCATGTAATGCAAGCCATGTCAGGGTTACGTGTAGTTTAAGACTATTTTCTTGTTTTTTATAATATAATCCAACCATATTTAATTTATACATCAAATATATATATATATACACACTCAATGTTGTGTAGAATAACCTCGATGAAACGAACATGAAGTTGTGTGTCAAACGATCCATGAATAGTGTTGTGTATGCTTCAAGCTAATATAGTGTTGCTTATAGCACAAGATAATCTTGGTGTAGCGTATAACAAATGGTATGAAAGAAATTAAAAAGAATATATCTTATAAAATCTTGGGGTGTTACATTCTACACCCTTAAAATGAATTTCTCCATCGAAATTCGTTGGGGATATAAATCATTTACAATTCATAGAAACCCACATTATAAAAAAGAATACTAAAAAATTTAAATAATCAAGTATGAAACGTAACTATTAACCAATGTAACTCATCGATGGGTTTACATATAGGAGAACATATGTTAAAATAAGGATATGAAAGAAAAATCTAACTGTCATGTTCTGATGAAGAGTGGTAGAGAACATGGCTATGAAAAAGCCAATAATCACAAATCCATAAATTTTTTATGCTCTAATGTACCGTCTAATTCATCAGATATGAGAGTAATAGGACAACATTTTTGGTTTTCAAGATCATTTCCCTAAATTTGATTAAATAAAAGAAATAATTATTTTATTTTGATAAAATCTCACTGTTGTTCGTCCCTTGAAAAATTTCCACTTCATCTCTTAAAAAAATGAATTCGAATTTGCCATTCATGAAGTGTAAGCAAATAATTCTCTAGAATGAAAGGTAATTCCATCGATATAAAACATATAGTTAGTGAAATTTATATACATAAGTCCATATTATGGTGATATTTATCGTATATGGTTCAAAAAATGGACTTATATGTCATCTATAATAATAGTTAATAAAATAAAACTAGTTTCTACTAAAATACTTTTTTCCGATTACTAGAAATTTCATCTACCGAGCATTTTAATTCCTTCATTTGTCCCCCATATATCATAAGATATATCTTGTTCTTGGTCACATTCCAAACATGTGAATACCTTAATCATGTATTCTATTGAAACATAAATTACCATAAAACCTTTGTGAAAACATGAATTCTATCAAAAGATAACTCTTTCCACATAACAAAATCCCAAAAATTCAATATACTAAATCCATGATATCACATTGTTCTTACATCAGTCATAAGCTTAATAATACTATCAAACATCTCATTATCACTTTATCCCTTAAATATGTGCATATCTTCTACATTCCAAAAATATTACAATCACTTTTCATGGTTACCGATACAATATAATTATTGAAAACCAATAAATATATATTCTTAAATTTCACGATACCATAAATTGAGATTCCATGATACTATTTTGAAATCCCATTACATAAACACTTAATCATTCCACAAAATCATTATCAAACTCAACATCATAAATACTGATCGCATTTGACATCTCATTATCCTTTTCCCTAATAGTTTTCTCACTTTGATCATCATTAACCCTTAGATTAGGGCATTGATTATCATAATACCCCATTTCCATGCACTTTAACATTGAAGTGTTGGTGGAGAGTTATCTACAGTGTTTTCTCTATTCACGTGATGAAAAACCATTTTACCATTACTACGGCACTAAGGTGCTTGATGACCTTCTTTTCCACACTTGATACATTTTCTAGTACCTTTTAGACAATCTATAATATGCTTCTCTCTGCACTTCGAGCATAAAGAAACATTCACCTTCTTTTAACCATTGATCTGAGATTTTTCCTTGAACTCCATCTTTTATTTCTTGTTAAAACCATGAGATCTATATGTAAAACCAACTTTAAATTCTACCTTGATAGCACAACACACAATTTATTCATAGCTACTGAAGTCTGTTATTGCTAATTCCCTTTGAAGCCTTGGTTTTAAACCGCTGTGAAATTAATCAACTTTACTTTCTAGTAGGATGATAAAACCAGATACATACCTTGAATTTCATGTAAAAGTTTCTTCATATATACCAACAGATTCATAATACTTCTTCTTAATCTCAAGGAACTCATTTTCAGTCTTTGTTTGACGAATACGAGGTAAGTACTTACTGAAAAACAAGTTCTTGATCTCGTCCCATTCCATGGATTCAATTTAATATTGGGGCCTTGTATTATTAATTAGAATCCACCATTGGTCTGCTTCACCTTATAAATGGTAAAAAACTAGAATGAATTTATCATGTTTTGAATAGTGAAGTATAGAAAATATCTTTTCAATGGTACAGATCCAATGTTCAAAAATAAGTGGATCAGAAGACCCATTGAAAGATGTTTGACGTTGCGTCATGAAGGACTCAATAGAATATTGTTCCTTTCTCTGATCATTTGGAAATCTAGAATGATTCATAGCTTGTGTAAATATAGAAATAATATTTTTCACTCCATCTCCCATAATATTTGGTTATTTAGGAGGAAAATCATTGCATTGTACATTATATTGATCAACACGGTTCCTTCGGGTTCCGGCCATTGTCTAAAAGTCAAATAGAATAGTGTGAGAGGAAAAAATCATGCTAGTGAAAACAACATAATAAAGGGGGAGTACCGTCAATATATAACATCTTAGAGTTAATTCAAATATTGTTACAATAACTCTATGACTATAAAATATACTTATACATAACCTTAAGGATATCCCTAAACATACCATAGAAATATCTCTAGGGATATCACTAAAGATTTTGCATCATAGTTTCCAATGGTTAACTAAACCTTTCCACTTATACCAACTATAGAGACCCAAATCATGATGTACATGGACAATGCATTACTTTTGCAGAATACATAATACATAACAAAAACCAAAACTCAAGGATCGTAATAGATTAGTGTCTTTGGAAACTCAGAACATAATCTTCTAATAATGGCGAACGATCTTCATCATCTCCCATAAAGATCTACCCCTTTTTTTCTTACCTAAAATCGTTCTTTATATCCTATGGAAAAGAAAACATATAATGGGTAATCTCAAATGCTCAGTAAGGGTAAGCATGGTGAAAATAAAACAAACCATATACATTTGAACATAAAAACATGAAAATAATGTTTAAACATCAAAATCTTGAGCAATGACATAAAACACGGCAGTACGTAAGGTATAGATCATAATGGAACATAAATCATGATAAAATAGCTTGGAAATAAAACTTGTAATTTTGGGCTAATATTAAGCACATGATATTATTTACATAGTAGCGAAGTCATTGCTGCTAAGACCATCTTAATGGACAAAGTCCCTTACTGAACCGAGTTCACTACTCATTCCAGTCTTGTATCACAGAACCAGATTAACTTCTCGTTCCAGCCATGTCTATCTCATGAGATATAAATCATTACCCAATGAATTGGAGGAATATATAGGTACCACCCATCTCATAATGAAATCATTCATACTTTTTCCACAAAATAAACATAAAAAATTCAACATAACCCAAATAATAAAATCGGTTTCATAAACATCATCCCATCATCACATAATCTATATAAAACAAATGGATATCATTTCATAATAAGAAAAAAAACCATATAAATAATAGAAACAATATACTTGAAGCATAAATGTGCTAAATAATGTCATCTTAGATAGAAGATAGTTTTGATAAAACACTTGAAATGAATTCTTGAGGAAAATATCAATTCATCTTAAAAATCATTTTATTTTTAAAAAATTCAAAGCAATTTTATAAGAAAATGAATTTTTTAAATATTCATGATATCATGTAGAGTACGCTTCATGAAAATAAGGCATTATAAAACCATAAAAATATGTTCATGCTGTATAAGTTAAAATAACATTCTCCTCGTACTTTTAATGGAAAAGTCAAAAAGTACCATGTATGGTAAAAAAAAGAAAGATTTCATACATACTATGCAGTAAAAGTAAAAAATGGGTAAAAAGGACATTAAACATACATGAAAACATTTTATTAGAAGACATGGACATGGATGATAATAATAACCCCAGTAAATACTAACATATTTGTAATCTCAGATAAGAATGAGATTTGCAAAATTATCCCTTACCTTAGGTCCGATATGCTTCATACATATCCGAACCTCCTGTATAATGATTTAAATAATTTCATTGACTTATTATATAATCATATTCATTTTTATTATATCATATATGGTTCACTTATTACTTTATATAACTCATTCTTTTGTCAATTCCATGTTAAAGCTGCGTTTTCTGTAAAATTGTTTCATTTATTGTATGTGTTTGGACTTATTGTTCTGGATATTATTATTACATATATCATGATTTACTTCCATACAGAATGTAAAAAATGATTTATAGATAATATATATTCATAATATAAATATATACAACAGATTGATAAATGGAACAAAATACACAATTCATAGAGACAGTAGACTGTACGTACGCATGAACGTTGTTTTCGTTTCCTTATTAAATTGAATGGATGTAAGTAAATAATATATTCAAAAATCTAGTATCATTATTATTTCATATATCTCATTATTATTCATTATATGAACTTTATAATCATTCATGAATTGTTATCATGGAAAATGAGTCTCATCACGTCGTGGAGACGGTAATCCGTACGTACGCACGATCTATGATATCATTCCAATATTTATTGAATGGAATTGGGGTGAATTACATAATATCATAGAATAATTATGATTTTATAATAATCATATGATGTTATTATTTACAATATTATACCCATCCATGTAAGGTGGTGGTGGAAAAATAGATTAGACCACGACGTGGAGACAATATTCCGTACATACACATGCGCGGTGATTTCATTCTCCTTATGATGGATAGAAGGTTAAATAAAGTTGTTTCATATTTATAATAAATATCAGTATATAAGGGATACTGATTTTATTACATCATAATGAAACCACTAATGAAGACGATGTATAAGAAGAAAGAAACTTGAATGAATCGGTAGAAGGTATTACCTCTTTCTCGATGTGCGTCCTTTGAACATCCTCTTAGGGCACTAGAGTTGGTCTTTTGAGAAGACCAGTACCTCAATAAAGTTTATAGGGAAGTGGATAAGTGAAATGGCCAGATTTCGGCTGAGATTAATGGCTGAAAATAGTGTGAGGATGAGAGGGAAGAGGTGCCGTTTTATAATGGAGGAGAGCGTCACCGTTGGAAAAATAAGAAATATTAATTTATAATAAATACTAACCCCACATAAAAACATCAAAAAATGACTCAAATACAAATATAAGATGATATAGGGTTTTAATATCATCAACCAATAAAATTTAGGCAAGTTGGGAATTTATTTTAAACATTATCAACTTGATTTCTCCTTATTTAGTCTATTTAATTTTATTTTTGGTAGTAATATTCTAAATTTTAAATCATTTTAAATAAATATTTATATGTTTTGAATTGTACATAATTTTAAAACAATTCATTTCATTGAATTTAAATAAAATATACACAGAAGATATGTTCGAAATAAAAGATTTAATAGATTCACAACATATTATATTTATGTAGAAAATTAATGGAGCACATTAAATAGTTCATACAATATTTATTTTAATACCTTTAAAACCATTTGTTAGATAATTAAATAAATAAAATAATTTCAACTTCACTATTGTGTCATAATTAATTATATTTATTTAAACCCTAAAAATTATAAATAAATTTATATGATGTATATAATTTTATTATATTTATATAGACTATTTATATCCGTTGTTTTATGATGTTTATCACTAAACTAAAATTATTACACTTATATGATTTAAGATAGTGACATGTTGTCACTTTTTTTAGTTTTAATAATAATTATATTATTTCATGGTCAAAAGTCCATGAAATGAATCTAGTCCGACCCTTAGGTGATATGGGTATAATTTAATTCATCCAAGAGTATTTTGGATAGTGATAGAGTTATTTTATAATCTTATTTTTACCCTTAATTACCTGATTTAACTTTAAATGTAGTAAATAAAAATTACTATAGTTACTATTCATAATTCCAAAAAATAAAATGTAGCCTATTAAAATAATTTAGACCCACTGATTCCAAATATGGAATCCATTTTTTCAAATACAAAACACTGAAATTGCAGAAATTAAATTAAAATTATTCCCGTTGTGGAATGAAAACTGGTTTTTGTTTAAAACATTGCAAAATATAGAATTGATTTAACCTACGAATTCAATGTAAAATCAATGCTAATGACATAAATTATATTAAATTGTAAAAATATATTCTATTCATAATTTAAAACCATTAAATATTATAATTTAACCATATAAATTATTATGATGAAAAAGTTGTTTTTAATTAAAATATTACGTGTTTTTACTATTCATTAAAATATAAAAGTTATCAGATTAATATAAAAAATTTATCCGAAATAAATTTTTATATCTTGATTCCAAAGAAGATTTTTATTTTGGAAAATGGAATTAATATACATGTAAAAAACAATATTTAATGTGGTTTCACCATCCAAAGGCGGCAAACCTTCATTTTTTTTAAAATTACTTATTTAACCCGAAAAATTGATTTTGTTCTCATATCATGTTCTAAAAAATGTTTAAGATGAATAATAATGTAATAAAATTCAAAATATAGTTTATAATATTCATAAAACCTAGTTCATAATAATAATATAACCATATATCATTATTTAGTGGAACCCGATATTGTATACCACACACTCTATCGAGGAAGGTCATGATTACGTGTAATGCAAGCCAAGTCAGGGTTGTGTGTAGTGCAAGAATCTTTTGTTGTTTTTTTACCATAATCCAACAATATTTCATTTATACAATGAATATATATATATATATATATATACACTCAATGTTGCGTAGAATAACTTCTATCAAACGAAATTGAAATTGTGTGTCACACGATCCAAGAATTTTGTTGCGTATACTGCAAGCTAATACGGTGTTGCATATAGCGCAAGATAATCTTGGTGTAGCGTATAACAGAAGATATGAAAGATATTAAAAAGTACATATCTTATAAAATATCAGGGTGTTATAATGGGTTTTTAATTTAAAATACATTTCATAAAAAAATGACACACTGTATGTAAATGTGATATCTCTCTACTCCCCTAGTGAGGGAATAATAAAAATCTACCATTATTTTTAAAAACCACACCGATATCAATTATCTTTTTTCAAAAAACAAACATTATTTAAATGATTACACTGAAATCATAATTATTAATCATGCATCATTATTCAATAATTTATATTTTTTCACAATATTTATAAAATCATTCCATTTGTTTCTCTCAAAGGAATCATCAATATTTTGAGGCATAATCTTCAAAAAATGAATAATGTTTCTAGTTTTTTTAATTTTACATCTTATATATTATAAATGAATACAATATCTAATTTTTTATCTAAAAATAATTCATTAATAAAAGTATATTTTATCTAATATTGTATTCATGTAATATACATTATCACATGATTAAGTAGAATCTATATCATCAACTTGACTTTTTTATATTTTAATTTTGCTATATGATAGGTTTAGAACTGATGAAATCATACTCATAGCCTTGTGTTAAATATTTATGTGGTTATATTCATTTTCAATGATTTTCATATAATCACAGTCAAATAGCCAATCAGATATGATTTAATGACATTGATAATAATTTTTAACTATATTTAATCCCTGAGTTATTCCATCTTAATCATTCCCAATGAATTATTTGGATACTTATCTTCCATATTTTTAAAAAAAATTAAATTATAATATTCTTATATTATTTTTCTAATTTCTAATGAAATTTCTCGTTGAATAATATCATTATTTATCCTCAATAAAACACATATTTGGGAATATTTACTATAATTTTAATATCATGTATTCAGAAATAAAATGACTTATCATGAGTATTTTCTATAGATATATTCATATGAACTATATATTATCTCTTCCTTTTAGATAAAATATTATACTAGTAGAATTTATGGCATGATGTAACAATATATTATGATGTATTCATTAAGATATTATGAAATTATTCTCTTATAATATTAAATTAAATTATAATAGATAATCATCATTAAAATTAAATATTTTTCATCTTAAAAAATAAATATTTAGGATTTATAAGGTAAAAACATAATTTTTATAATTTTTATAAAATAATAAATGATTGTGTTTAAATAAATATATGTAATTAATGAAATCATAGTCATCATTCTTTGTAATATATTTTAATTTTTTATCAAAAGACTTGATGTCACTTCTAAATAATTAAATATATTTATTATCCAATTTTATTTCAATAATTCACCAAATAGACATCATCATAATTTAGTGACACAGTAAAATGATTTTTTTTCACCCCATCAATGAATATAATGGTACTATATTTTAATTATTTTTACAAGTTTCTTTCACTAATAAATTATTTACCATCGATGTGTTGTCATTTAAATGGATAAAAGCATCTCTCACATATCTCCGTATATTTTTAATGATTGTTACAAAGGAATAAAATCATGTGAACATCCAATATCAATAATCACTGCCATTGTAGCTTTAAAATCATAGAAAGATTCATAAAAAATATATCTATAATATATGGATTTTTTCTTCTTATAAATATTAGAAAATAAAATTGGTTTATACTAAGGTATTGGTATAATGAGATACTTATATGAGATATTTCCATTATGATAAAAAATTATATAAAAATATATTAGTAAACCATTTTTATTTTATTCTTCAAACATTTTCATTGAATGTTAACACATATAATTATTATTTTCTCATGAGAAGGATATCATGGATTTTTATTTAAATCCAATTTATTATATAGTAAATCATTATATTATTCAATATCCATGATATCCAACTCAATTATCTTTGATATTATTTATTATTCATTGGTATCATTTTTGTAATAGAACTTACATTTTTTTAGGTTCTTTACATATTAATATATATATATATTTATCAGTTAATTATATTTATCATAAGTGTTGTCAGTTTAGATTATACAAAAAAATGAACTAATTCATCTCAATATTAAAAACCATTACCTTCAAAACTATAATGATCTTATCCAGATTGGTTACATGTTACTATAGTGGGGTTGTGATATTATACCATACATACCTCATCGTAAACCAAAATATACTTTATAGTGGAGTGACCATGTATCTAACCTCAAGAGTTTATTGTCTGTAATAAAATCCCATGTCTATTTTATAATACTACAAAAACATTAGAATGTTCGTTATCGATAAAAACAATAAATACATTATGGAAAAATATTATTCCTAAATCCCTCCATAGATAGGAAAAATATAATCCTTAAAAAATTTATATGATTCTCCAAAACATATCAGTGTTTCAAGGAAAATCATTCATTAATTACTAGTATATTCACACACAGATATATATATATATATATATATATGTATATATGATTTGGATCATGAGAAAGAAAAATGTGGTATAACTACTAAATGATAAACTATCCTCAGGAATAACTTATATAATCTATCATGGTTAATCTATGACTATTATAAATTTTCAAATCCAACCATAATTACCCACATAATGAACTACCTATACGTGAGAATAAAAAACGAAATTCTCCCCACCATAATCAATACACTTTATATGTTCATGGGTTTGGGTTATTCTAATGACCTCTTGAAAAACCCTAGTTCCGTAATATTTCTTTTTACTACTATGATCAAATAGATAAGCTTGTAATATATATAATGTTTCCAAGTCAAACTCATGAAACAAATAAACCAGGAAAAGTAAAATACAATGAAAATAAAATAATAAATATCTTATTTTCATGTGTCAACATTGAAAAAATTACATATGAATTGTATGAACTTGAGTTTTTTAAAAGAAACTGTTTATTCAGTAGCATACATGATGAACCACATCCATCATAAACAAACAACTAAATATGGTTATTTGAATGTTACTGTTATATCATCTCTATTAAAATAGGGGGAATGAATATAAATAAATTAATTTATAAAATATTTTTTAAACATGTATATATAATTAATTAGTTTTTGTCTAAAAAATTGTAATTGAAAATATAAAACTATTTAAAATAAATTGAAAAGTTGTTCTAAGAAAAATTAATGTACACAACTATGTTTTATATCAATAAATTAATAAATCACTATTTATAAATTGTATTAAATATATATTTATAATATTTAATTAAATTTTGAGCATAAATATTATATCTTTTCTAACATGAAAAATGAACAAATTTTATTTTTCGAAGTAAAATTATATTTTTCTAAAATGGAATTTTTGTTCCTTTTGATAGGTCCAATGTTTTAAATGAGATTTTTAACACTTTTAAATTCAATTTGATAAAATATATATCTTCAAGGAAATTTACAATAGAAAATTAACTTTTGTTGAATATTTTTTACTTTTCTAATAAGTATCATGTTTTGATTAATAGTGAAAAGATTCATGTTTTAAATGAAAATAATTTTTCATAAAATTTATCTATAGTGTTAAATTATATATTTAATTTTTTTAAAGTAAATTTAAATATCTTTTTTATGTAATAAAATTTAGTTAATTGGAATAAATATAAAATTTAAATTAGGAATTAAAAGTCAATAAACATTTGAACATGTTATTATTAACCTACTTTCTCACCAATTTAGCAGGATTACCATTAAACTTAATATAGCCAGCTCAATGAACTGAATTTTGAAAAATAGAAATACATGTTTGTAATAAGCACGATATTTATACTCTTATAAGATCAACTATATTTTTCAGAATTATTAATAGTAAATTTACTAAATATTTGTTTTATTACCACATTTAAGTTTAAATTACGTAATTAAAAGTAACAATTATATTATAAATATTATGAAAATAATATAACACATATAATTATTTTTATAATGGCCATTTTTGACATAAATAATATCTGGGAATATTTTGTGATATCTTAGTGCCACTTAGATGACATTTTGTTATTTAACATATTATAAGGGATATGTTCGAATATAAATATTATTCGAAAGCCAAAAATTTAAAAAATCTTATATAAATTTAATTATTAATTTTAAGAAATAAATAATTGAATAAAATTGTGACATAATGATAATGTAGGGATTGTTTAATTAATGGATGAATTAAATAAATAATATTAATATTATTAAAATAAATATAATTTGAAATAATTTATGTCATGAATAATTATTTATGATTTTTTTTTGAAATGTTAGGGATTTTTTAGAGTGTTTTTTCAAATATATCAAGTAGATATTAAATTTTTAAAAATTAAAAAAATGAATATTTTCATCAGTTAGGTTACTGATGTTTTAAAATAATCAATATTTTATTAAATGATATAAAATTTTCAAAAGTATAAGATTTGTTCAAATATTTAGAATAATTAAGAAAATTTAAAATATGAAAAATTTATTGGTCATTTGGAACATTATTATATTTATATTAATATTTATGTATTAAATACATGATAACATTGTAAATGTAAAAAAGTGTTAAATAATTGTTAAAAAATGATAAGGATTAAAACAATAATTACGACTTCACTAGAAAATATTGGATGAATATTATTCAAACATTATCATATTAATATCAAATAGGAGTTCTTTAATGGAAACATCCCTATGAAAATGACATATATATATTTATAGTTAAACATTGTTACAGAATGGAACTCTAGTTGTATTTAATATTTTTACGTGTCCACATAGTGTTAAAATGAATATATAAACAAAATATTGTCTATATTGATCTAAATTAAAATATTTTCATTATCAAATTTTATTTTTTATTATTTTAAATACGATAGTTACATTAAAATATTCATCAATACTAAAATAATAATTATTTAATTAGATGAAAAATAAAATATTTGATTTTATTTATATTATTATCTTTTGATGAGTTAATGTGTAAAAAGAATCATATACATCTATAAGATGTATTATATGTTTTTTAAGATATATATTTGAATTCCATTTTTATTGATGTATTTAGTATCAAATTAAATGAATAGTATAAATTTGACAATAATGATGTTTTATTAAATTAATTAATTACTAAATTAATTAATTATTAAATTTTTTATAAATAAAAAAATATGTTATATTACAATGTATGTGATACTAAAAGGTCTAAAATTTGTTCTCCTAAAAATTTATATAGCATTTTAAGACATTTTCTCTATAATAGAGTAATTTTATTTTAATATTTTTGATTTCCTAAACTACCCTTCACCTCAAGTTTAAAAAGGTTGCCCTTAATCTCTTTTCTTAACACATAAAAAGCTAATTGGTTCCTCCAATATCTATGAAAAAACATTACTATAATATCTTCCAATATTTTAGATTCCTTATTTTAGTTAGAACACCCTCTTTAGATTTGTTAATGTGAATATCAAAGGATATCTTATGAATAAGAGGTATCATTTTAAATTAGGTATTTAATTTTTATTTCTTCTTTATCATTTATAAAATCTTATTTATGCATTATGATAATAGAAATATAGTATCAGAAATATTATTATATGTTATTAGGTTAATATATTCACCTAAATCTATCTCTGCCACCATAAAATGGGAAAAATGAATTAATTCTTTGTTTGTATGTGTGAATTGTCACATCTTTGAACCGACATAATTCGCCTTACATTACCATATCTCAACACTGGTTATAATTATGGAATAATATTTTATATATGATATTAATAAAATATTTTCATTCATTAAATAATTTTAAAGCAATTATTTTTATACATATCTACGAACATAAAAATGACGTTGTCGTTCGTGCATACATGTAAATTATGACCTCTGTAAAGAAATTTGATTATTTTTTACTCACCAAATCACATGAGAGATGTATATAAGTATATTTTAATTAAAATATAGTATTAATTATATTATTTTAATTATAAAATTATTAATAATTTTCCCCTTCTTTCCATAATGATCATGAAAAATGAATGTGTTACTCTTGCGTACGTATGACATACTATCTCCATGATTATAATGCTGTTAATTTTTCAAAACCATACCTAAATTAAAAGGTTTTTAATTTTAATTTATTTAAAAAATTTATTATTATTTCATGAATATTATTCTATATATGTTGGAGTGATGACCCCTTGGTCTATTTAAATTATACAAATTTCATTTTTGACTCAAGTCGCGAGAATTGACATAACGAACTACATTTACTTAAATAATAATGTAATTGTTATAAAATTATAAAAGCTAATAAAAAATTAAAGATAAACATTAAATAGGTTTTCATACATGTAAATAATTAAAATTAATTTATTATTTATGATAATAAATAATTTATGTTATGATTTTGAATCAAAGTAAGGAATTGTTTAACTATAAACATCATTTTAAATGTCTTAAAAATTTATTGCTCTAAATTAATACCTTTTGTTTTTATGTTTTTAAAATGGGTTTATGAATTTATTTATATGGAAATGAATGTTTGGAAGTGTTATTTTTTGAATTTATCTCAAAATATTGATATTATTTCAGGACAGTTTGATTAATAAATCATTTTTATATGTTTTAAATGGGGTTACAAAAAGGATATATTATTTTAATAACATGTAAATTTGTTTTAAAAAAAATCAACAAGAATGGAAATTAATTATTTCATTAATATTTATTTATTTAATTTTTAAATTATATTTTATCATATTTCTTTTGGAAGAAATTGGTTTCTTTATTTTGTTGGTGTTTTTTATATTTACGAGATATTTAGATAGGAACAAGTTTATTTTGATATACGAAAATGTATTACTATGCGGTGTAAAAGAGTTTTCAAGATTTTTATTAATGATTCATTCAATGGATATTATATATAAATGATTTATCCCCTTATATATCACAGGTGATCTCATTATATTTTATACAAAGGGTTGAGCCCCTTTATATTTCATAAAAGATGGGTGAGTCTCATATAGATTATACAAAGGGTGAGCACCATTATATCTCTCAAATTCATTTGGAAATATAGATATGAAATTCAAAATTTTAGTTATTTTATTTTTTATTTTGAATAAATCAATGATATGGTAATTTTGTCCCAAGTCACCTAAGTTCTTTTTAAATGCTTTCTAATGAGTGTTTAAAAATGAAATTCAAAGGGTTTTCATGTTATTAGATGAGTAATTCTTCTCTTTCTTCATATTTGTTACTGATATTATTTTTAATCCTATATTTTAAATTTTTTCAGAAGTCATATGATTAGTAAGTGAAGATATGTTTTCATTATGAAATAATTGAAGATGAATCTCAATAATAAGTCGTGTTTTATTTTAAAAGGGATTACATGAGTAAAAATGGACATTGAATGTTTGTTTACACTTTAAATGTATGGGAATACCTGGTAATAGTTTTTACAAATTCTGTAAATATATAAATAAAAAAGACCCTAGAAATTTAATTCTAGTAAAAAATAATTGCAATAGGATATATTTAAGGTCGGGTCATTATAGTTTGTATTAAAGGATGATTTTGAAAACTTTAGAATTTATGATATTTTCATAAGAGTTATGGATAAAATAATAGGTTTATAATTTTAAGTTTTATTATAAGTTTAATGTATTAGAAACCCTTTTGAGGATTTATATTATGAAATATTATTTTGATTAATTTTATTTTTCGAGAAATTTATTTTTATGTACATTTTCATATTTTTGGGAATGTTTAAAAACTATATACGTTTAGAAAATGAAACTTATGGGATGGTTGACAACCCATCATGTTTGGAATGGACATAGTAATAGAACCCACAACCACAGGGTGATAAGGATTAATCACCTACCACTTGAATATATGAATTCACTATAAATATGACTTCTTCATTTTAGTTAAATATATTTATGCATGAAGAATAATCTTATTTTTACGACATATGTTTTATCTAATTGATTACCCTGTGATTGTAAAATGATTTAGAAATTATGTGATTAATGTAATTTTAGAAAATGATAACTATTTCGAGAAAAAATATATTATTTAATTAATTAAAATATTATGGGGTTTTGTAGGGAATAATGGTCAAATTATCATTTATATGATATTATTATTTTACATTAATTCTAGTTATTTATGGAAATAAGCAGTGTAATTTTAGATTATGTCATTTAGGGACATAAATTATTCTTATGATATATAATGACTGATTTTTGTTAATTGAATGAAAATGATAAAAAATTCTATGGAATATTATGTTATCATCTCATTCGGAATATTGTGTTTCAAAATTAGTTAGACTAGTTTGAAATATTTTTTGGATAGATATTTGATGAATATTTTATTTTGATGTATGGAGATTGAACTTATTTTTTATCATATATGGAATATTTCTTTTTTAGAAATAATTTATCTTGTAGTAAATATTTTTTTATTAGATAATTTTTAAATTTAGGAGAAATAGACATCTAATATTATATATATTATCTGATTAAATAGAAGTTGAATCTATTTCTTCAGGTGTGAAAAATTTATCTTGAAGACACATAAGTTGGAGAAGAAGATGGGTTTGTGGTGGAAACTATTTAATAGAAAAATCTTAACATGTCCAGTAAGTATATTTCTATATGTTCTTAGTCCATGTAGTCATATAATTCCACAAATCTATTAAAATTATCTTTAAAAAACATTATCCTTGTTATTTTCATACTATGAAATCAATGACCTTTTATCCCATTATAGATTTATGGTTTTTTGATTGTTAACATTTTCATGAACATGTTTTATATCACTATACATCAGAACTTGATAGTTATATTTCTCTTATATATCCATGTTTTCATATATGGAACCCTAGTATGTGTTATCCTTAGTGACCTTCGTGCGACTCTTTCTTTATTTTTAACTGGATGTTTTCATGACCGTTTTTTGATGTGGTATTTCTAAAAAATTATCTTGAAATGTCCAAACCCTAGAATTTAATCTTAAATTAAAAATGTGAAGGAAAATTTTATTTAAGGGGGTATAATGAAACATCTTCTGCATTTTATGGAAAGACTATGTTTAATTGTGTAAATGATACACGACTTTGAGATTAAAAATAATTTTTTCCTCATTTTGATTGAACAAAAATTTTAATTATAGTTTTTGACACTTTTATTAATAATTTTTTAAAAAATATAACTCTACATTGAATGTGGAGTTTCAAATTTTGCATTTTTTTTCTTTTTTTATTTTTCTAATAATTTTCATGTTATAATAAATAATGAAAAAACACAGAAATTTAATTGAAAATATTTCTTTCATCAATTTTTTTTAATATTGTAAAATAATATAATTGAATGGTTTTAATGTATAATTAAATATTGGTTTTCATTTAAAATTTTTTTGGGAATTTGAATCAATTTCAAATTAATATTTGATTTAAATTCTTTTTATATTTTTTGACACTTTTACATCAACATGAATTCTCGCCACATCAACACGGTTAGAATTAATCATAATTTAGCCACATTTATGATCTTTATTTTAATAATTGGAAATAAAAGTATGTAATTATTATTATATTTATATTCTAATAGGATCAACATAATTTTGGATATTATTAATAGTGACTTTCTTTATTTTTTTGTACAATAGTTTTTTGAAAATCTGGTAACAAAAGGTAAAAATGAAATTATAAATATAATAAAATTTCACTTAAAATTGTCCTCATATTATTGGATGAGTTATTTTTTACCTGAGTTATCATTGGGACTATTTTTTGAGATCATTGAGAAATTTTTAGTACATTAAACTATTTATATTATAATATTCAAAAGACTAAGAATTTTTCATTCTATTGTTTTTTACAAAGAAATATTTTTAATATGGGGTTATATATCCTATATTTTCCAATATAAATATTATTATTAAATATATAGAGTTTATATATATAATATTATTTTATTGGAAATTTTTAAGAAATAAATATTTCAATTAAATAGTGACACAATCTTGATGTTGTGATTGTTTGAATAATTAAATAATAAAATAAATTATATTAATAATATTAAAATAAATATTACTTGAAATAAATGACTTTTTTTAAGAATTTTATGAATTATTTTGACATGTTAGGGATTATTTGGTTGGTTTTTAGAGGATATCAAATTTTTATGATATATTTTATAAATTCAAATATTGATTTTTTTTAAAATTTACATTAATGATATTTCAAAATAAATAATATTTTATTAAATGTTATAAATTTTTTTAATAATATATTTTGGCCATATAATTTTGAGAAGTCCTCAAATTTCATTAATTATTATTTTATTGGTTATTTGTTATTTAAAAAAAATTATCTGATATCAAAACTTATAAATTACATGATAATATGATAATAGTTTTAATGATGAAATAAGGGTGAAAACAAAATGAAAAGTTTTAAAAAATAATAAAAAACACTTCTAAAATTTATTAGATGAATATTTTCATACCCTTAATACCATAATATATAATTTTATTTTTTTAAGGAAAACATTTCACGTAAAATTAAATATATATTATATTTGTCAAATGTAGTTACAAATTGTTACTCTATTTGTATTAAATATCTTTTATATGTCCACATAGGGTCAAAATAATACACGAAAAAAATAAAAGTATATATTTATCTAATGGAAATTAGTTTCATTATATAAATTTATATTTAATTTTTTTAAATTATATAGCTACCATAAAATCTTCTTCAAAGCTAAAATAATATTTATTTAATGAGAGAAAAATTTAAAAATATTGATTTTAGTAATATTATTTTTCAATCATTTTAGATGAGTTAGTCCATATAAATAATTTCATTTATCCATAAGATAATTATATATGTTTTAAACATTTATATTTTAATTCCCCTTATGTATGGATGTATTGTGTGAAAAATTAGATGAATATTATAAAATTTTACAGAAATGTTATTTTATTGACTTGATAAATTATTAAATTATTTAAAAATTACAAAAAAACATAAATAATATCAAATTGGATAATATATAGTCTAAAATTACATACCCTATTAATTTATAGAACATTTGGGTTTCTTTGGATATATAATACCATTATTATATTTTACCATTTGCGGATTTCCTAAAGTATCCCTCGCCTCAATTACAAAAGGGAACACCTTCTTTTATTTTATATAATTATCAAAACCAATTTGGATTAGAAAATAACTTCCCAAATCCCTTACTATATTATCTCCTCACATTCTAGAAGATTTATATTTTGTATAACACCCTACATAGAGGTGTGGAGGTGATAATCAAATGATACCCTCTGAAGAAGTTGTATCGTTTTTATTTAAGCAATTGTATATTATTTATTCTTCCACATAATTAAAATATTATTCTTAAATTATGATATAAAATCTAAAATATGTTAAATATATTTATATTTCTTATCTTAATATAATCACATTAATCAAATGTTTCTTCGATCAAATGGGAAATTATTTAATTGCTTGTGTGTATGTGTGAACTATCACATCTGCGAACCAATATAAATTAATTATCATCTTTGCTGATCTAGGCTAGTTATAATGTTGGAATTAAATATTATATATAATATTCATGACTTATTTATAATTATGAAATAATAAAATATTATTTACTATCTTACATTTCCATTAAGATTAAAATTAGAACCTCATTCGTGTGTAAATAGTTACTATCACCTCCCTGAAGTGATGCGATTCATTTCTCCTCACCACATTACATGGATGTTAAATATATATATATATATATATATATATATATTAATTTTAATTATATTATAAACATTCATGAAATATTAATAATACGTACATTATTTCTATAATGAACATTGATAAATAAATGCCTCACTTATGTGTACGTACGACCTATTATTTCTACGATTATAACATTGTTCATTTTTTAAAACCATGATTAAATGGATGGCTTTAAAAATAAAAATTTATGTATTTAAGTTATTATTATTTAATTAATATTGAATTAAATATTATAGACTAATTACCCATTTGAATATTGACATCAAACCAAACTCATTTTCAAATCAAGTATGGAATATCAACAAAACATTTGACAGGAAGTTAATTAATTAATTAATTGTTATAAAATGTTTAAAAGTATTTTAAAAGGAATAAATACACTAAATATTATCACAAGAAATTAAATAATTAGTTTAAATTTTTTATTCATATTGATGACGATTTTATATTTTGAGTCGGAGTCATTGTAAGAGACTCATTAACTAAAAAATTAATATTAAAGATTTTAAAGATTCATTAAATAAATATTTATATTTCATGTCCATGTTTTCAAAATTGTTTTATAAATTTATTTATATGGAAATAAATATTTTAAAATGTTATTTTTTTAAATTTCATTCAAATAAATTAACATGTTGTGGGACACATTGAATCAAAAACATTAATACTTTTTAAATGGTTTTTAAAAATGTATTGTTTATTTCAATAACATATAAATCTTTTTAAAACATATATGTCATAAAAAAAATTTCATTCTTTCAGGATAAATTAATTATTTAGTTTTTCAAATATAATTTTTCATAGTTATTTCCAAACAATGTGGTTTCTTTATTATGTTCATGTTTATCATATTTAAAAAATTATTTTTATATAAAATGTATATTTTTTAATCTAATGTGTTTTACACATGGGTTTAAATGATTTTTCATGGTTTTATAATAATATCTCTTTTACGAAATGTTTTTGAAGGGATAATCGCCATTATAGCTCTACGATGAGCTCCATATATCTTATATGAAGGGTTGATCACCATTCTAGATCATGAATTAAGGGTGATCCCTATATAACTTATTCAAGGGGTCATCCCCGTTATATATCGCCAATTAACTAGGAAATATGGATATGGAATTAAAACATATAGTTATTCCATTGGAAATAGTGAATGTAAGAATGATACGATAATGTTATCTCAATACACCTATTGGATTTTTCTATGATTTCTAATAAGTTTTTAATAAAAAATATATTTTTTCATGTATTCATTGGACTAATGATTTTTTTCATTTTGTTCCTAAAAAATATTTTATTTCTCATCAATTGTTTTAAAATGTTATTCACATGATTTCATATTTTTAAGGTAAACATAGATGACATTATGAAATAATTAAATATGTGTCCTAAAAAAATCATTTTTTTCAAAGGGTTACCAATAATTGAAAAATTAATATTGAGTATAAGTGTCCACATGTAATGTATGATTCTACATTGTAAGAGTTTTCCCTAATTATCTAAAACAATAAACTAAAAGGATCATAAAATATGAATTCTTGTTCAAAACCAATAGAATAATTTATGTTTAAGTATGGTATCTCAAAGAAGCATAACTAATTCATGCATTTATAGTTATATAAATATTATAGTAACTATAAAAAAATACTTATTAGGACATACGTAATATATATATATATCATAAAATTGAGAACATCATATGTAATCATTTACACACCTCTTATGAGAGGTCATACATATAATATAAAATGTAACCTATCTTTTTGAGAGATTATACATACGACGCCCAAAAACAATATAAAAATTTAGGTCACAACAAATGTATGAAAACAAACACATCCCATTAAATGACTCAAAAATGTATGAATCCCTACACGTGCCATTACTAGTCACACATAAAATACCCAATCTAACTATTCATACCCTAGGAAGTACACTTTTAAGTGCTGAAAATATATCATTTTAATGAAATTGTATTAGATATATTATATCATGTTCTCATTCTATCTCATCATAAAATATAATCCTCACATTTATTAAGTGGTTTCCTGAATCAAACTAAACATATAATAAATTTATGGGAAAAATATTAAATAAATCATTTCAAAAAATATAAACACGCACAATAGAAAATTATAAGATAGAATTTCTAGGATATCTCTTAACACATCATTTATCGACCCCCATGGGTACTAATATTAACCATAATTTGAAATAAAATACCATTATAGATTATGGGACTCTTATATAAAACTCATATACTTGACATCGAGTTAAAATAATACTAAACTACTCATGAAAAAATAGCTCTATTATGGAATTACATAATATGATATCCCTACCAATATATATAAAACCATTTGAAATTCAATTTATTCTAATCTATTATACCATATCAACTGTCAAAGGGGTTAACAAAAACATATTACCCCAACATAGGATAGGGTACCATAAACATGAAAATTTTAGTTAAATCAATATTTTAGACATTGTCATTAAATTGTTTAGTAGAAAATGAATTAGAAAATAGAAATCAAATAAAAACGCAAATTTTCACTAAAAAAATGTTTTCACCTTTTTTAGTTACTGAAAAACAAAACCATTCTTATTTAATCCACTTTTTATTTTCATAATAGGACTACTCCCTTATCCAAAAACCCATCAAATTATTACTTATAAAACCATATATATTTTATTATAAACCATTTAAAAAATCAATCAATAAATCGCTATATTTTTAATAAAATCCTATTAAAAATAAACCAATTTTGAATTAAAAATTTATAAAGGTAACATGTTACTATATGATTTCTAAACCCTCGTGTAAAAAATAATAATACATCAATATTGACATTCATTCCACCAATGTGTCTCTTTTGAACCATTCAACAAGTTATGAAGTTATTGATGACTATTAATATTATGTGAGATTATACCAATATAATGTGTGAATCATAGAAAAAATTTAATATTATAATAATGATGTAATAATGGTCACTCATTAATATTTAATAATAAAATGATCAAAAGAGTAATAAAGTTTTTGGCATACCTTCCCCAACAGAATATCCCAAATTCGATCACATATATTTACTAACCTTCTCTTGGAACATAAAAACAAATATCATCTATATAAAACATCAAATTACTAGAATTCAGTTTTATAATTAATTACAAAAATTTATATGATTTTTTTTTTAAAAAATGGTCACATAAAAAAAATAAAATGAGAAATATAATGTATATTTCCCTTGATAACGACACTGACCCAAACCACATAAATGAAACAAATTACATTCCTAAAATGGTAAGAATGAATAAAAAATTCAAAAAACATTATACAAATACATGGTTAATCATTAATCTGAGAAAATTTTAAATAATAACAGTTAAAAATAATATCAAGACATGTTATATAAGCTATAAAAAAGTCTTCATGAATCATAATGATTTCACCATGATCCAATGGCGTCATTACACAAAAACCCATACTGAGTGAACTAAGACTAGTGGAAAGAAATATAGAGAAAAATAGATTAATGGGGAGAATAAAATATGAATACCCATTATGAATCTATGTTAAACCACCTGAGTCATAGGGTTACTAAGGGTTTGAGTGTTTTGAAGGGAATTTTCCCTCTATCTTGTCTTATTTATAAAATGATTAAATCCCATAGGATGTCTCTAAATTTGAAAATATTGATGAAAGATCATTCCCTTTTAAATTTAGTTATTTAATAATGTTAAAATAAAATATGTATTGTTTTCATACATCTAAAAAATGCCCATAATGTTTTATGACCCATACATATAATAGAATGAGGTCATCTTGGAAGAGCGACTGACCTCCAAGATAAAAACAATTATTGTGTTACCCTCGTTATGATACCATGATGGCCTTTCCTAAAAGTGTATAATAGTTTGGTTACTAGTTCCACTACCCTTGTACTTATCATCAACCATGACGTCATGTCAGTCCATCCTTGCACAAAACAGTATCCTCTAAGATATCACCAATTTTAAGAAAATAATTATTTCACTATGGAACCTTTTTCTATGTTGTGAACATATATATATGTATGGACTTATATATGAAACATAGATAACTTTTCCACACCTTAACATAATTTTATAGAAAACCACTTCAAGGTCTTGACCACCTCCCTCCTTTATAATATATTTTATAAGAATTCATGGACTTAATTTTGAACTTATTCAATTCAAAAGGAAATGTTATTGTTCAATGTATAGTATCATGGGGACATTATAATAGATAATAATCCAACAATTCCCAAGAACACTTTCATTTTTTAATTTTAGTGAACTAAAACTCTAAAACAATTATGTAAAACATTTATATCATGATAAAAAATTACTTCCATTTCATGAGGAGAAACATCTCCCTATTACATAGAAATTAATAGACCAAAATTATGTGGTTTGTTAATAATTACAAATTATACTAATTCCAATACTAAAGAAGGAGTATTTGTTCATAGAATCTAAATCATAACCATACTCTATAATCAATAATATTCCATAATGATGAGTTATACCATTGATCTCCAAATATGATTCCACTTCAAAACTCTAATAATCAAACCCATCTATACCCCAATTGACATGATATGAACTCACTAAGATTACTAATGCACTATCCAATATTAAAATCAATTATTTTCCATTATTTAACTTTGAGGTATCCATAAATGATACCATTATTTTTCCCCTTAAATATAAATTTACATATAATCACATTTCCATCATTATTTTGTTGACAATTATAAAAAAATTCACATTCTCACATGTTGATGAATCACCACATTTAGTGATCAAAATATCTTAATACATAGTGTAATCAATATAAAATTCAAATCACCTCAATGATTATAAAAATATTATTATAATCCCATATTTGTGTCATTATCAAACCTATTCTAAAATTATAATCCACTCATGGGTACCTACATGTAATCAATACTATTAATCCTCTGATTTCCATCATATCCATGACTCATACCAACACACTAATCACATATTCATGGTATTGTTTAATGATTTAATCTGACTAACATGATCATATTTTTCTACTAATATTCGAATAAATTATTACAAATTTCATTATATCTGATAACGTCATCATAAATTTACATTGGTATTCAACAAAAAAATGATTTTTTTCTCCACCACACGTCCTAATACAATCATAATGATATGCATAAAATGATTCATCTATTGATTAATAGTATTCCAAAAAATATAAATACATTATTATGTCCAATTCATACTAATGGTACTACTTATAATATGACGTACATTACCAAACCAATCTCTAAAAATACATCCACATACCAATAAACCCTTATATTCATATTCATGACCAATATCAAACATCCATCCAATAATATTATATTAAAGGCTAACTATAAAATATATTATAGCCTATAAAATGTTATAATAACACCTGGGTCAATCCTAGCATAAAAACATTAATGAAAACCAAATATACCCAGATACTAATTACTTGTTTAATAAAAATCAGATATAATTACTATACTATATAAAATAAAGATGAGCTTTTCAAAACACCACATGAAATCTATAAGTTTTCCACCAAAAATTGAATCTCATAAATTTCATTCCTTTATAGTCATTTTTGTTTTTTTTTCTAAAATAGGAATCCATTTTAGAATTATATTTGAGAACAAATTTCCTAAACTATTCCATCAAATATTCCTAAAAACAAAACAACTAAAAAGAATTTAAAAAAATATATCCATGATATATTTAATTCATAATCAAAATTAAAAAACCATTTTTGCACACCTCATTACATGAAAAATTATTTAAATTACATATATAAGTCTTTTGGCTAAAAAATAGATTCTATAAGGGACTAAGCATTGGAAAAATAAATTCCCTATTTTGGGTGAACTTTCTAATTAAAAATCATCATATAAATCCATAAAATCAATATTAATCTAACAAATCCTTATAATAAATTATTCAAATGATATAATTTTTTGTCTTTTCCTCTTTAAATATGGATTCAATTAAGTTATCGTGTAATTAACATACCCATGTATCCATTAAACACCCCACCCACATCATCATATTATAAGAATTGATGGATGTTTTTGATCCCCATGGGACTGTAAACATTTCATGTTCATAATAAAAATCCCATTGGGAATTGATTCCACAAAATTCATAGATAATGACCAAAAAATAAATAAATTTAAGATACAATATAAATAAGAATTCTAAATAATTTATAACCAGTTAAATTGATGCAACCAACATGTATAAAATATATCATGATCCTGGTAATTGAAATATATAACAATGTTATAAATTTAGATCAAACCAAAAATAAATAAATAAAAATAAACTAACTTATTCATATCCCAAACCATCTTAATTCATCCTCCACTTACTCACCACCACCCAAATCACCTCAAATTTTCTGGATCAAACGAAAAATGGATCCAACTAAAAACAAAGATCATAAAATATATTGGTTTTCTTCAAAATACTAGTAGAAAACTAAAACCTTAAAAAACAATAAAATATTTTCCATAAATAAGTTCATAAGTTCTTGTTCAAATATAAACTATAAAATATTTTTTCATATATATCATATTGAAAAGAATAAAAACTCTATATTCATTATAATTAATTGACATTGTTTTCCCAAATTTTAAATAATTCATTAACAACATATCCCTTATCCCAATCAATACTGAAACCAAAACCCCCTTTAAGATTAATCCAAATGTGTAATTTTAATTGTCTTAATAAAAATACCCACCATAAAACATTTTACTAGATGAATTCATATTTAACCCTAAAAACAATATGTAAATCCACATTAATAAATCACACATGACCATTTATATAGAAAATAAGTATATAAAAAAAATTAAAACACACATTCCAAATGAAACAACACAACAAACACATGGGTTATTTAAAAAAAGGTACCAAATAAATCAACGAATATATTAATTAAATTACAGAATGGTGAAAAAATAATTACATTTGGTGATATGATAAAAATGAGAACTATATCAATCTCCCATCAACAAATAACTAATCAAACAATAAAATTTTATATGGGATATATCTAAGAGCCCTAACATGTGAATCATCTAACCATATAAGAATATTCCTCCCTATGAACCATCTACTAGAATAATCTGAAATTAAATCCACAATTCATCTAACTAGATCATACATGCATCATTATGATGAAAAATCTGTCATCTCACATTTTCATAGCAAGAATGGGGGTCCACTAGCGATGTGTGATCCAACTATCATTATTTGATAATCTCCCACCTAGTACCCTTGTTACCATGACATATTATGTTATTTAAGATAAAATATAATACAATAAATGTCTAACACACATCGAAAATTAAATAAAAATGGCTCTGTCACTATCACCTAAAAGTTAAATTCCCTATATAAAAAATTCACTCATACCATAAATATTAAAATTCCGACTAAAGGGGAACAACAAGAAATGAACAGTGATTATTGAACCCAATTATAAGGTAATCAGAATAATGGGTCAATCTAGGTGTGTCTTTTATATAAATTCTCTCATCCCAAAACTGAAATCCTATAATTTAACACCGAAATAAGTATTGGGATTCCAAGACCAATTTTTTTATTATAAAATTAAACTCCTTTAAATACTTTTTACATCCATCATTAAAAAATGGGACATCATGGTTGAAATCAAAAACAAGTATATAGTGCATCGTTTTTATTCAACAATTGTAATGAATTCATCCAGGAATTTTAAAAATGGGTAACAACAAAAACATTTCAAATCACCAATTCATGTCAATCCTTCAACCACCCCTATAAACCATTTTTTTCAATGACTCATATTAAAATATGACTATATTTTATGAAAAATAATTCAATCCTTGAAAACAAATACTAGAAAATTATCTAATGTACAACTTTGGAACCATTCCAAAAAGAGTCTTGAAAATTTCAAAAAATCTTACAAAATTCATATATTTCATTTAAAAATTAATATTATGGAATTCACCTAGAAAAATGTATTCCATGCGAAAAAAGAAAAAATTTAAAATCCATAAAAAAAATATCGTGTATAATAATATATTCAATACAAATGATTTTATAAATAACAATCAAACGTTGAATTCAATAATTAAAAAAAATTTATACAATCCCCAACATGGAATGGGAGGAAACCAATATAAAACACATCGGAATGCACCGTATTCAATAAAGACAACCTAAATGGGATATATATGTTATTTAAAATATTTTACACCAAAAAAACAACATTATAATTACCTAAAAATTAAAATAAGTTACAAGTGATAAACTATTCCTAGGGGAAATGAAAATCCATGGAAACCAAAGGGGAAGCGAATAACTTATAAAGAGAGGGAGTAATACCTCAACGTCACCTGAAAATTTCAAAAACATTTCCACAAATATTGTTAGGGTAAGATGAAACTCATACTATGTTCCCAATGGTCAAATGATGTTAATTGGAGGGGAGAGGCTTAAACCCCCTAATAATTCAGAGATAAAAATTTGGTAAATTTTCAAATTTTCAACTCCTTGAAAATTCAAATTGTTTGAATTTATAAATTTATTAACACTTAAAAATCCATTATATGGAAACTAATTTTGGATATCACTCCTCACATGGTTTACACATGGAATTAAATGTTTAGAAAAACCATGCCCCAACTACTTCATTCAACATTGTCATAAACGGGAGAAAACTCACATGATTTCAAGGCAGTTTTCTTTACCGTGGGAATATATTCTCTATTCCCCCCAGAAATAATGAAACATAAACAATTTTTCTTTTAGGGGTCATAAGGTTTAGAAACAAATTATTTCATCCTAGGACATCAAACCATTCATACATAAATATGAACTGAAATTTATCTTCATGAAGGGAGACATCATGATTTTCCTCTAATGGTTCTCCTAAATTTTAAAAATAATGATAACCCAAAAAATTAAATTATTCAATATAAAAATCAATGGGGCTCAGGAAGAACCCCATAATCATAATATAACACAAAATTATCAACTCAATTACTTTTGATTTGTCACAAAAATACCACTATGATATATTCATCCCTATAAATGACTAAAATTTACAAAAGTACGATAAAAGGAAATATCCAATGTGTTTATAGTCTGAGATTACTGCTAATAACTTCTTAACCTCGTTTTATAAAATTTAAAACCTCAGATATTTCATATTAATCCACAACATGATTTCAAAACATCCCAAATAATATTGGAATTGAGATCCTCATGAAATATTTCATATAGATAATTGGGCAATTAAAATTACATTCTCATCTTGTATAATTCCAATAACAAGGTGGATCCAATGATATACAACTAAGGAATACATCTTCATAAAACAAAGAAACCATGATTTTAACACACAATCGAATTATAATCACTTCCAATCCAAATACATGTATTAACATCCTTGATAAATGAAGATAAAATATGATCTATCAACTTAGTATACAGAACCCATTGATAACAAAAGGTAAAAGCCTATCTCACATTCACATGGTGTATATGATTAATAAAAACCCAAAACCATCTACTACACTATCTTAAATTGTAGATATTTCTCCCATGTTACCCTAATCATGCACCCAATGTCTCTCTCATAAAAAAACAATGTAAACTTTAATGGATCCACATAGGGATACAAAAATCAAAACTCTCTATGAATTTTCACCTAAAAAATTATACATATCAATAAGAAACTCATGGTATTCGTAAAAAATAAAGATGGAATGTATTATTATAATATAGAAATAAATACACAAGGGAGATGGTATAAAAGAATCAAAACCCGACACACCAAAAATTAACATACAAGTCCATATATATTAATACACGCAAATAGATCCATCATTAAGAAACATATTGAAAATTATAAATTTATAATATTCCAAAAAACCAATAGAAAGATAGAATACCATGATTACCATAAACAAAAGAAATTTAAAAAACTAATATAACCGTTATTGGATCAAACCAATGTCTAATTCCAAAACCATTCTTATGAATCATCATATGAAGTATCAAGCGGACCCATTGGGAGAAATATAAGATACATTAAACATGAGGTCCCCTTGAACCCAGAAATGGTTGAAAACATAGGAACATTTATTCCAATGATAATGAAATTGTGCGTTATTATTTATCTCTTCATAATTTATATCTACAATCAGAAGGTTGTACATAAAACCACCAAACTTCCACTTCAAATTAAGTTTACAGAATGATTCTCCAATCATAAGATTCATAGAATGGTCAATATCTATTAACATGTCCTTACGGAATAACTCCAAATAAGGATATTTCATGGATTCATATATTTTTGAACGAATTTATGGGTGAAGGAGTCCTATGAATAAAGAGTATTTATCAGGATATTATTCATCTAGTTTTGCAAAATAGATAACAAAAATATAAAAGTGAATGTCATACTACTTCACTAATCAATCACCCTAATAAAGAATCTCTTCCATATTTGTTTTCTCTAGATCAAATTGTTTAAGATAGAATGGAAATATGAACTCTATATTGATGAGATCCCAATACACACGCTTTCACTTTTGATAATATAACATAGAATCCCACGATACTCAGTTAAACCCGAAAAGAAATATATCATAATATATCACCCATGATTATTCCAGTTTCTCCATGGATCTATAGATCACCTTTATGTCCTATAACTATATCTCCTATTCCATGTACAATTCAAAACAAATTAATAAAGACTTTTTCTGATTAATAATGTTAAAATGGTTTATATTTTCATTTAAGGTTCCATTTCCAATACTCCACTAAAAGTATGGGTGGGAATGGTTAATGTAGAAACCATTTTGCATAATTTGGTTGGAATTATACAAACAACAAGTGATATGAAAAATATTAATTATTTTATCAATTTATATACTAAATGATTCCACTAATTTTTTTGAATCATGGTAATATAATATGTTGTAAAAGGAACCAAAAAATTAAAATAAGACTAAAATATTTGTTTTCACATAAGTACATTTCACCTTGTAATATTAGAATCACCATCCCCAAAGGTATGTATTTGAAAACAAATCCATCTATATAATTAAAAACAAGACTACATTGGTTGAATATGCCTCACAAAAACATGTAATACCACATGTTCATTTCAAAATTTCTTTTCATTTTGAAAACAAAAAATCCAAATAATTATAATCAAAAAACATTTCATTTTTCGATACACCATTCAAACTACATTCATGAAAAAATTACATTATTCTTCCTTATACATTTATAACTATACCAATTTTTAAAATAAGTTTATTTCATGGATCCTTGTGGATGAAAGTTTAAACAATTAAATTTTTAAATACTATGATGGAAACAAGCATATTAAAAAATATTAAAGGAAATCCAATGTAGCATAATCATCCCAATATTCTATAGAAGTATGTTTGATAAGAGTATTTAAAAAATAAATTATTTTTTACCAAATTATGTTTTTATAAAAGATATGAGCCATAAATTATATAAATAAGTATTCAAACAAGGTTCTAAAAATATGTTCCAAAAGGCGTATCAAAACACATCCCATTATACATTGAACAATTGGTAATCTCTTTAGTATAATTTTTGAATTGCGGCGATCGATTAAATAATAACTATGGAAGAAAGAGTGTTGTGAATGATTTGTCCAAAATGGTTGGAAAACCATATTCCCCCCATGAAAAACAAATTAAAAGGGTGTTAGACTAAACAACCTATGAACCACATACTTTCCCATCCATTGTGAGCACTATAAAATCTCATGTTCTCCAACATTATCACCTTGAATACAAGGTATGACACCCCACATATGTAATTTGTTATCATTTCGTATTAAAGGTGTCAATTATTTTCATATGAAAATAAAAATATATAAAATCCACAATTAAAAACTAATCATATTCAAGGATCATACGACATGGTATGAGAAAAGGCTACGTAAAATATACCAACACATTCATCTCATGCTCTGAAAAATGTATTTTCTGTTTTTGTTGAACATCCTGAAATAATAGGGGGCCTCCTGATTAATACTAAAATAATCATATATGACATGGGTTATCAAAAATATAGGTCCCACTATAATACTAATATATGATAAAATTTTTAATGATCCATCCAAGGTAGCCACCAAACCCATTACACAACCCGACCAGCTATAAGTCTAGAAGGTCGTTACCGATCACCACGGGTAGTCAAAAAATGTATGGGAATCCAAATATTCTCATTGGGAATGATTCATCATTAATAAATTATATATAAATGTAAATATCTAAATATATGATCCAAAATAAGTAAATATCATAATTATATTATAACCCACTAAAATATTCCAACCCATTTTCATTGACATAACATCAGCAAAATAAAATATATTCAACATGAGATACAGAGGTACACAATAATAAAAAAAATAAAATCATTAAAATGATATTAAATCAAAACATATATATGCACCCACAATTGTATCATCCAATCTTGGTATCCACTAAACTGATTCTCTAAGTGGGTTCTCTACAAGACCTCTGGCACACCTCGTCGTATTCCCAAGGGTTCAAAATAGGTGTGGGGGTCTAAAATGGTTATGTGAGGAGACTACAACCCCATACCAGAGTGCAAAACTATAAGAAAATAATGAAATATAATACACTATAGATAATGTTGAGTAATAAATAAACAGAAATGAAGCATGGGATAATAAAATAAAACTACAATAAAGGCCTGAACAACCATTTCATACATGAAACCATTATCTTCCATTGGACTAATCACACATAAAAAATTTGTAACTAAAATGTAAACGAAACTAATCCAACTTCTATCATCGAGTCATGACACAAACCCAGTCATTAGTGCCATGTCAAGATGATGGAGCTCAATAAGTAAAATCTATGTCATCCACTCACTCTACCATAAAATTTGGGTCCTCATCCTGACACATCATGAATATGTGATCAAACTAGAAGAATAAATTTGTGTTGTATACACACCATGGTTCACCTTCCAGGGTGGTAAATAAATCTCAGTAGTCCACCTCTAAAGGTTAACATAAAAAAAATTCCATATGTGCATGATCATGCAATATGGATGACCTATCTGATACATAACTAAAAAAACATATCTTTATCAATAGGTTTGTGGACATCACCAACCATACCTATATCAACAAATGCTGGAATATCTCTAAGAAAATCTCAAGGACTTCGAATCACATACAACATGGGGGATCCATGCCCATGACAACCATAACCTACAAGACAATACTAAAAACACATCCTTTAATAGTCTTATAAACCAGGACACTAATCTAATTCATCCCGCACTATATCCCCATAAACATACATTGTCTCATACTTAGAACCTCAAAAACACTATCCCCATTTCCATATAAGAGTACTACCAAGCCCAAACCATCAGCATGGCATCTAGAACATGTATCATAACCATAGTGAAAAATGAATCTTTATAGCACATAAACCACATATATCAAATCAACTATATCTAGAGAATAATTCTAACATCTTAATAATTATTCACAAATTTCTCTAGTAGAAAACACATTGATACTTTGTCCATATGTCCTTCCCAGATTTGGTAGGCCATATATATCCATCCCTACCACAATGTTATAAGTAACCATGGGTAATAATCCATTAATTTAACTTGTACTTGGAATTGCTTTCCAAACTATCCCAACTATGATATTCTATTCCATGTCCATACCATTATGTTTATGAGCATCATCCCTTCTGGAAAAAAACACGATGTACTGCAGTGTGAAGAATCTATCAATCCTCCCAAAATCATTAATCAAAGGTCGACACACATTGACCATAGTCCATGAATCCAATTGGAACTCATAGTTCCAGGTACATACAACCCTAATTATTCAAATCAGAATATTTGTGGTTCTTTGATCATCAGTCACATAAGTAAAACATGGATGTTGATTGTCAATCCAATATACTAATTCCCCATTGAATTCCATCGTCACCCAGTGCATCAGTATGGTACTCAAACCATGAAATATGTAGTCAATGTATAAAGCCTTAGTCTGATACCATCTCAGTAGCATACCTTATGTGCCAAGAATATTAGTCCATCACCAAACCTAATACATCAGATGTCACATCAACTATACTAAATAGTATAAATCAATAGTATAGAAACCTCAGTCTAGAACTCAAACTATAAACCATTAATCGGTATGACTTTGGAGCTTTACTTCACAATCTCAGTCCTGGATATCTAAAACCATACCTATGAACCATATTTCTAGCTCTCTCATCCATTTCATCCCTCACTAAAAAACCTGTTTCCAAAAAATGGAATCCAATATATAATAAATTACCCCATGGAAATAATATAGGTCACACCTTCAATGAAAAAAAACATTAAAACAGCATGATATACGCCTAACTCATCTAGTCACATATTAGCCCCAATGGATTATACATCATCAGGGGTTCCAAGGAACATTGAAAACCAAACAATGTAATCACATGAAATAACTCAGGGATGTCCTCTAAATCATTCCCACACACAACCCTTATTATCCACAATTAAATATAGTCATCCATCCTAGATCCTCAATGCTATCACTCAAGTGGAGGCATCCTTTCCATACCTGGTAACCACCCAACTGCAGGGCCTATCCATATCATAATAAGCATCCCAATTTATCCATAAATGTCCTCAATCCGATGATTTATCATCAACTTTCCACCAAGGCATCAGAAATTAATCTAATTCCAAGTGGGAATTTTCTACAGCCATCCATGGTATACATTGACAACTTATCCATAAATATTACAACCATGTTCTTCATCATGAGTCCCTTAGACTCAACTCAACACTACAAAGACACGTAGTAATAACAAAAATATGATGGTGTCAACTGTTACCCAAATCCTCCATCCATCATGATCAACAAAAACATAGGATCTAAACCTCACCTTCTCTAACCATGAGGCACTACTCCCGATATGCAGGGACAAACAAGGTCTTCCCAATAATACTACAAAAAAATGATTTAGGATTATACCAATTAAACATGAGAAAAAACATCATGGTACATTAACTATAGATCATACACTAGGATCACAACCCTCACCCATGTCTCCCTACACAAAATCCATCCCACTAAAGGATCCTCAATCCAAACCTCAATGAAATCCTCCTTCTGAACTAAATTTGTCTAAATAACCATTTATATGACAAATATTTAAAAAATACCACCATTGCGATATTTTTGGATAACAATCATAATATACTACATATATTACATATGGTGACATCTAGGGAAGATAACAACCAGAATCCCCAAGTTGGAAAAATTTTATGGCGCGAACATTCCAGTACACTTTGTGTAATCTCCTCTCTCATTCTGACCATGTTCATTCACATGGCCAACGAAACATGGGGACTTCATTTGTACTACTAAACAACATGTACTAAATGAAAAAGTCATGTACTAAAAGTACAACGTTTTTACCAATAGTACATGGCATGTACCAAGAGTACACAAAGCTTATTTCAAAGATTATTTTTTTCTTGTACTTTTTCACATGGCCAGTCACAAAACCATGCATTACGAAACAATTTGTAGCTAAAATAAATGGTATTTATTATTGAAAATTACATCTTACATGAATGGTAATAACACATGGTGTGTGTTTTTGGAACCACATGATGTTTAGATGGGGTTTCTAATTGAAAACACCTCAAAACCATCCTAAAACTCTATTTCCCACAAAAAAAGAACAATTAAATGTAGATGGGGTCTATAATAACCAATATAATGAAATAAACCTAAAAAATTACTAATATATGAGAATAATGGAATAAAAGAAATTCCTACCTCGTGGGGTAAATTCTAATCCTTCTTGTCCAAATCCTGTATCGAAAGCTCCTGCACCTCCATCTAATACTAATCTACACTAAAAAGAAAGTTCAAATCCATCTCCCTCTTATACACCACTTCATTTTGGTGTTGAACATGAGAGAGAACCCTCTACCACTTGCATTTCATGCATGGGATCCAAAATGGGGAGGGGAAGTCATTTTTATTTATTTATTTATTTGTCTGTTTATATATTTACCCATTTAACACCCATTTCTTGTCCAAGATCCCGAATCATGTTTGTACCTCACCCAATCAAAACATATTTTTCTAGACTTAAACGTAGTGTAAGAATCTCAATACAAAGTTCTACTCAAATGATACATCCACCCGAAACTAAATGACTAATTGAAATTATAATTTATTAAATAATAAACATTTGTCCAAAATCTCATCTACACATAATTACACCAAACTATTATTCAAGGGTAAAATCCCTAGTTTGGAAGCAATGGAGTGGTAAAAAAAATTATCGCCCATATTTGTGTCTAAAATAAATATTTTTCACCTCATGGTCACATGAGATTTTAAAATATAAATTAAAAAAAATCAAAATCTAGAAAAACATGGGTCTTTATAACAATCCAATCACAAACCTTCTCATCATTGTGAATACTTGATGTTCTACCAGCCACATAACCCGACCGACATTTGTAGTAAAACCTAGCTTAACTCGTTGTGTTCTACTCGAAGATGAAACCTTAATTTATCTATGTAACCACTATGAGATGGTGTAAAACTAATCCAAAGTTCAATCCTCCACTTTCACCCATTAATAAGACACTAGGATAGTACCTATCCTCACCTGTCACTCATGAAATTCCATAACATCATTTAAAACTCTTTATCAAAGTCAAGGTTTTCCCTAATATAGATCTCGACCCACTTTTTCAAAATTTGGTTCACAAAACATTCCACCCTGAATGATGAATTTCCAACACACTGTCAACAGTCCACCAAACCTCCTGCCCTAGTCCTCACAACATACCTATCCTTACCCACACAACAGTCACACACCCAAACCTGATATGGTACTCCCATCCATAGGATATTCCTTATCACCACCCAAAAACCAATCATCATTTTCCCCTCCCCATTCAACAATCATGACCAAACCTTGGATCTTGACATGGACATCTTGCTTCCACCAATGAAATAAAACTAAACATATTAAATTTTCTATTCCTATATCTGTGAACATCACCAATGGTAAACATCGATATCTGATCCATCATAGGGACCTCACTCATAGAAATATAATGGTTCAATCCCCACCGTACAACATCACACACACGACTTCATGAGAAAAACCTCCTCATAGGCCCCTTATCATCTTAAGGAAACATCTATGTTGAATGGAATAAAGTGGGTTATTTCATAGAATACATAACAAGACGTCACATTTCTGAGTATCATCATATCTAATATATGAGTATACTAAGATGTCATCATGTAATTTCATCACCACCTCATCCATATGAGAACATCATAGTTCTATACTAATGCCTCAGTTCACCATTCCCACTAGCCTCTTATTATATCAGTAATAATTATCATACCACTAACGACCACTAGCTCAACTCTAGAACCTACGACATACACTATCATAAAGTAATATCCACAAATCAAATGATACAACACATCAATATCACCCATGTCCTCACGGATCCATGTTAACATAACCATCACATTATTTTCTATAATCCAACCTAAAAACCTAGATTGACTCTAGTGATTCATTCCTCATTAAAACTACACTCAGTAGCCAAAACCATTCAAAATTGAGAACTTCTCATGCTCCCGATCTATCTAAAACCCATTGGGATCAAAATTCCTGTGGAACATTCTCATGGACTAGAAATAAGAATTAACATTCCCCTTCAGAAACTACCCCATGTAATATTCCCCAGAACACAAGAACCCATCACCAAAGAGGAATCTAACATGCTTAACCCTCAAAAAGAACTTCACCCTTCTTGTACCATTCCTACTAATATGAAACACCCATATGTGCCTCACACTATCAAAGGTACTTATAACTCTATCGACTCCTATCACGTCTCACCCTTAAAATTCAAACATCTATATCTCCCTACATGATAGTGATATCAAAAAGTTCAATATTCCCTCCTAAGTAGACATACTGATAAAGTATCACATCACACCACTTGGTCCAACCACCTACATCTAATCCAACACATATAATGACACAAATCATGGGGCATCCATAGGAACCATCTCATTATCAACTATGATCAGCAAAATAACCATCCTCTAAAGTCCCTCATCATAAAAACATCACAAACCAACCAACTGGATAGAGCTAGGGCCGTTATCCTCTCCGATTATCCTCACAAAAAACAACTCCATTGATGAACCAAACATACTACCATCCTAAAATTAAATAATATACAAGGGGGCCCTAACCATTCACATATACCATATTGACTCATGAGGGTTACAACACCAACCACTCACTAGAACCACAAATGTTTCCCCACAATCGATCATCATTATATAGATATAAAAATGATGTCATCAAAAGTAAATTTAAAAAACACTCTAGAAATATTATATCATGGGGATCATACATGCCTATCATGATTCATGAGATACCTATGTCCTATGTAAGAAGAGAGACAAAAAACACAAATGCCTCTTGCTAATGGGGAATGATCATAAATCCATCAAAATATGTGAAATCCAACCAACAGGTGTGTCGATCGATGAAGAGAACATATACAACCATAACATCTGAAATCTACATCATCATTCACATTCTAAGGTAACCTGGACTGCATAACAGAATAGGTGTTTGTGTTGAACCATCCCAGTATCGATACAATGATTTGAAACCATCCTATATATCTTGTCTAACAAAACATAAATAGTTATATAAAATGAAATTAACACATATAATACCACATTTAAAAATCCAATCCTAGTATCCACTATATTAGTGCTCTGATTTAGTTCACTAGAACACCTGAACTATGCCTCCTTGTATTCCATATCGTACTGACAACAAGAAAGGTTCTATAGATAATTTGTGATGATAATATAACCTCATATCAGAGTGTAATACTTCAGGTAAATAACAAAAAATAATACACAAAAGTGATCATAGAATAATATACATTCTAAATCCAAACATGAAATTGTAAAATGAAATTGTTGTAAATGCCTAAAATGTCATGTCATAAATACAACCACGATCACCCACTAGACTGATCACACATACAAAATAAATAACTAAAAAGTAAATAAAATAGGCCCAATATCAAGGCTCATGTTGCAACACATACCCATTATATAGTACTTTACCAAGATTATCCATATTTTCTAGTTGACTAAACATGAGTATCTCACTCAAACTTGCAACTCCATTCCTTAACATCATCCATCATGGATCTATGCTCAACTTTAAAGTAGACAGGTGTTTTGTTCACACATTGAGGTACACATATAAGGAGTGAGGAATAAATCACCATACGACACACCTAGTGGTGAATCTATAAAATGCATCCAAATGGGATGCTCTTACAATATGATCAGTAATGATGATACATAACATAAAATAGATAAATATAAATAAAGTCTTGATCCATAGGTCTATTCCCTTGATCAACCATACCTACATCAACCAATATTGGGATATCATTGAGAATGTCTCAATGATTGTACATCCTAAAAAACATATGGGATGCATACCATTGGTATCCACAATAAACCTGAAAAAACTAGAATCACATCTTTTGATTGTATAATCAAGTAGTATAAAAATATAATCTATCCCATTCTATGTTCTCATAACCATACATTATATCATAGTTAGTACTACAATAAATCTACCCCAATTTCCTCCCAAGAGTACTACCAAGACTAGATGTCCAGTCTAACATCTATTTCATATATCATAACAATAGTGCACAGAGCATTAGTCTATCACATAAACCATTTATATAAACAAAACCACTAATGAAGCATCAATTTGACATATTAAACATAATTCATAAATGTTTCTAATTGAAACATAAGGATGATCAGTCAAAGATTCCAACAGGGTTCTGGAAAACAATGTCAAGTCATCCTAACCACAAGGTCACAAGTAGCAAAACATAGATCATCAGTCTATGAATTCAATCGGGACTTGGAAATCCAATCCCGACCATCCTAACCTTGATTTGAAATACCTTATCCATACCATTGCGTTCATAATTTTCATTCCTTACCCCAAAAAATAATGTGAACTAGGGAGTGGGGAATCAGTCCTACCTCACAATACCATTAATCACATGTTACAAAACATGATGCATCATTCCTTGGATTCAACGGGGACTCAAAACACAATGTATGACCATCTCTACTCATTACATACATAACATCGGTGGTTCCTAGATCATCTGTCTAGATATAATACCCAATATGTGGAGTTCCATTCAATCTTCCTAAGTCCACATAGAATGTCATTATAACCCCTATAATTAGTCTATTAGTACAACCATGATGAATATTTTCATTGTCCAGGGCCTTATTCTAAAACCATCTAAGTAGTTTAACTCCGATGATTGGAATATCAGTACAACACCATCCCACATACATGTGACATCACAACCACTATAATAAATAGTATAAATCAATTTTCCTAGAACATCAGTCCAACACTCAAACCATAAACCATCCATCAAGACCACTTCTTATCGTCATCCCAAAAATCTCAATCATGGATATCAAGAACCATGACATAGAAAATAAATTATAGATCTTTATTCCGTAACAAACCTTACTAAATAAATGTTTTAAAAACATGGATACCAATATATATCAAATTTCTCTATGGGTATAATCCATTTTGCATCCACAAAAAGTAAAACATATCAACGACTAACTATAAATCCTTATCCTCACGTAACATCTTAGACCCATTAGTTCTTTCATCATCCTAGGTCCCAATTAACCCCTATATCTAAACTATATAATCACATGCAGTGTCTTAGGGTTTTCTTGTCAATGGGGGTAGACATAACCCTTTAAATCCACACATAAACATTATCATCCCTCCTTGGATCATTATATCTTGTACTCAAGTGGAATTATCATCTCCATCCATGGTAACCACCAAACTCTTGGTTTAGACCCAGTCACATGAAAAAACATTAAGGGTCATTCAATGTCCTCCAATATATCCATGATCAACAATATTCCACCAAGGTATCCAAAATTAATCCCATTTAAAATTGGAATTATAAACTACCAACCACAACATACAATGATAACATCACCAAAAACCATCCCACCATCAAAATCATTGAGAGTCTCTAAAATTAATATTAAAAACATATGAACACTCATCCGTATCCACAATCCAATTATTTCATGTGACCCCTAAATGCTCTATCCACCCCAATGCTCAAAAATAGTATCTAAACATCAACTTGTCTAACCTCAAGTCACTAGTCCTGATACGCATGGAAATCCATGGTATTCCTTTTTATACTTATTAAATTGAATATTTTTGGATTCATCCATGAATCCTAAAGAAAAAAACATGGTAAAATATAATCAGGTCTACCACTGGGCTCACAACCCTCTCATGGGTATCCCAGCTCAAAACCTAACCCACTAAAATTGTCTGGATACAATCCTCATGTATATCCTCCTTAGAAACTAAATTTTTCTACAAAAACATTTTTTGAAATCTATATGCCAAAAATTTCCATTCTTTTTGTTATATATAAAAATATGCTGAAAATGGACTTCAAACATGTAACGCCCTGACCCTAGTTGCCTAGAGTCGGTGCATTATTACATAACATTGGCATGATCACAAGAAAGATCGAATCTCGAAAGACCGATTGGTTTAGTAGCCTTGGAAACACTAGATATATTCATAAGTTTTACATTACATCATAAAATGAAAAACTACTACAACAACATAATGTCTCCATAATCCACACTACTATCCCCTCATAATATCCCTGCAGGTCATTCATAATTTACTTCTTCACATCCTGGGGAAAAATAAAACATAGAAAAGGGGGTGAGCTCAAATGCCCAGTAAGGATAACAATATAGCGGAAACTTTCATAAATAAGAATAAACATTTAAGGCAATGCATTACTAAAACAAAAGCCATTTAAAATTGAACTTCAACATGGTATGGCAAAAGTAAAATGAAATAATGCCATTTACTTATTCACATGGATATTCTACTAATCGAATAATCACATGCAAAAATCAATAACCACTTTCATAATGTTGGAACGCATAATGCCAGACTATCATAACCACATAGCCAAGGCCTCGTGCCAAGACTACAAATAAGATTTTGTCAAGGCCTTGTGCCAAGACACTAGTTTGTCTCATGAGACCTACCGATGCATCGAGGAGCTATAGCGGGCTCCACCCATCACTTATTAAGTCCAATGCATTCCCATATGAAAAGGTTAAAACATAACATAAACATTCGTATTAAAACTAGCATACGAAATGTCAATACTTTCACAATAAACTATGAATGGTATAAAAATAGCACATCCACAGTCAAACATATCACAAAACCTTCAATACAATATAGAAGTTTTGTATCATAATAAATCAACTTCAAATAATCTTAAAATCCATCAAAGGATGTTGACATAGATGAAATCAAAATTCTTTTAAAAGAAATATCTCCTTTTATTTTGAAATAATTTAAGATCCATATAAAATAAAACATTTTCTTTGAAAATATTCTTATAAGCTTGTATGGGAAGCTTCGACGATTTTATAACGGCGGAAAATAACCGCACCCGCCGTATAAGTTAATAAAAAAATTCTTACCTCAATTCTGTCGAAAAGGTTAAAAAGGACCTTGTTTTGAAAACGACGGAAAGATTCCTTTATAAACCTCTTATAAAAAGTCAAACAAGGGTATAAATGACTTTAACCCATATTCTTGTAAATAGTAAAAATGTTTTGAAATACATTTCGAAGAAACATGGATGTGGATGATAAAGAGATCCCAGTAGATTATTACGTATAATACAACCTCGGATAATGAAGAGATTGTGAAATAACCCTTACCTTGTACTTTTCCTTGGTTGTGGTAGGTTAACCTCCTGTATAATGGTGAAATAATTGTTATTAAATTATACAAGAATCATATACATTAATATGATATCATATATGATCTTTTAATATTGATTTGATAATAATATCTTAGTATTATCGTTGTTTCGGGTGTTAACTTACTTGTTTTCTTTCATATGTTTTGTTACGTAAGACATGTTTGTAAAGGATAGGTTGTATATTATTCATATCCAGAATGATATCAAGTCCTTAAACATCATTTTTAAATCATAAAATGATAATTACGCTTTAATGGTTACGATGGAGAATGAATCTCATCGCGTTCGTGGAGACGGTAGTCCGTACGTACGCACGAGCGACAATATCATTCTTTTGATATTAAAATAATATATAAATGGATGGTATATCATATATACAGAATCATTAACATGTTATATTTATTATTTACATGAGTTACACATCATTATTATACCCATCCAAATAATATTATATTGAATAACAATTACACCACGACGTGGAGACGGTAAGCCGTATGTACGCACGTATGGTGACATGTTATTCAAAGGGTGGATAGAATACTGAATATGATTGTACCATATTTATAATAACATCACAGTATATGTGAGATACTGGAGTTATTATTTCAGAATGGTAAGAACAAAGGAAGAAGAAGTGGAAGAAGAAATGAACTTAGAAAAGGGTGGTGAGATCATTACCTCTTCTTCGGGTTCTTCCTTTTGATTTGATCAAAAGGGCTCCTTAGGTTGGCTTTCTGATCAAACTAAGGCATCTAGGTTGTATTGAGGGATGTTGGGAGAGTATTTGGGCAGAGTTTGGCCGAACCAAAAGGCTTTAGAGGTGTGAAGAAATGAGAAGGAGGAGTGCCCTTTTATAAGAGGGGTGAGGGGCACCTTTGGAAAAGCTAGAAATATTAATTTATAATAAATTCATATTCGGTTTCTAAAGGCTCCAAAGTTGACTATTCAAAGGATGAGGTGGGGATAGGTCGAAAACAACTCATCCAATAGAATTTAGACAGGTTTGGGTACTTATATTAACCTTATCTTTAAGTATTAACTCTAAGTTAATTAGTTTCACTTTTACAATGTCTCTTTGTATTTTTATATAATATGGTTAATAAACTTACTATATACATCCAAGCGACCCCCAAGTGGTCCATTAATGAGGAACCTATAATAATATAAGTCTCTTGGACGATCCTTATATTTTTAGGAATTTAATATCAATTAATAATATAATATTTGTTTTAAGAACTCTTTTATGTCAATTTTGACACTATTCAATAGTTGATTTTTTTGAAACTCCTAACAGATTGATTACTTCGAACAAAGTAAATTAAATCAATACTAATATATCATAGTATCATATAAAATTAGTGTAATTTATTAAAAGTTTCATATTATATTTATTTGGGTATTTATAATATTAATTATGTAAATTTTTTACTATTTTAGTAATTACTGCATCATCATTGTGTCATAAATAAAATAAATTATTTAATGTCTAAAAATTATAAATAAAATATCATTATGTAGGAAATCGTTTTAGCTTTCTAATGAATATTTACAATCGAAAATCCAACATGTATAACCCTATTTAAAAATTGTTCTTCTAAAAGATATATGCTTGTGTCATTTTTGTATTCATTTTAACTTAATTAAAATAAAGTGTCATTATCACTTACAAGTGGATCCATGGGGTCCCGAAATTGACACAAAGATGCCCATGGTCGACCATGTATCAACCAATAGGGTTAAGACACGTTTTAGGGTAATTTTGTATTATTATAATATTATTTGTTTAACCCTTATTTACCGGATTTACCCTTTAACCATGGTAAATAAAATATTTACCGCAGTAATTATTCAAAATGTGTAAAAATAAAAGTTACCTATTTACACAATTTGAACATCCTGATTCCAAATATGGAATCCATTTTCCTAAATTCAAAACACAGAAGTGGCAGAAATTAATTTAAAATTAATTCCCGCTGTCAAAACAAAAAGCGTGTTTTTAAGAGATAATAACTATCAAAAGATTGACACTTGTTTATGTTCGGTTTAATTGTAAAATTATGTCCAATGATAAAAATTAAATTGAATGGTAAAAATATATTCTAAATATACTTTAAAACCACTCAAATTCATAATTTATCACTATTAATTATTTTGATTAAAAAAGTTGTTTTTAATTAAAATTTAGAAATTTTCACTATTCATCAAAATATGAAAGTTATCCGAAATGTACCAAAATTTCACCCTAGGCTAATTTTGATATTCCGAATCCAAAAATGAAGTCCCTTTTGAAATATAGAATATATATGATTTCAAAAATTAGGTATTACTATTCACAACGGCTAGTTTAATTAGTTGTGGTGTGTGTTAGAACTCGAGGTTGCGTACAACACACGCTATCGCATTATTCAAAGGGAAACGTACCGTAGAAGCTTGGGGTGTTACATTCTCCCCTCCTTCAAATAATTGCGTCCTCGCAATTTCTAGGGTATTACTGCATAAAAAGACTCGGGTGGTTCTTCATCATAAGTTCCTCGGGTTCCCACGTTGCCTCTCCCATCTTATGATTCCTCCACAAAACTTTTACCAGACGCATCGTCCGGTTTCTCAGCACTTGTTCTCTCGTATCAAGAATCTTGATGGGCTCTTCGCAATAGGAAAGATCGGGTTCCAGTTCTAATTCCTCATAGGTGAGTACATGCGTTGGGTCAGGCATGTATTTCCTCAACAGAGATACGTGGAACACATCGTGAACTTTGGAGAGACTTGGCGGCATTGCCAATCGGTAAGCCACAGCCCCAATTCGTTCTAGAATTTCGAAAGGTCCGATGTACCTGGGACTCAATTTACCTTTCTTACCAAAACGTATGACTCCCTTCCATGGAGATACCTTCAGGAAAACATGATCACCGACTTGAAATTCTAAATCCTTCCTTCGATTATCGGCATAGCTCTTCTGCCTACTTTGAGCTGCTTTAATGTGATTTTGGATTACTTTCACCTTTTCCACCGTTTCCTCCACCAGCTCTGGGCCTACAAGTTTTCTTTCACCAACGTCATCCCAACAGGTTGGTGTACGACATCTCTTTCCGTATAACGCTTCATATGGTGCCATCTGTATACTCGAATGGAAGCTATTGTTATAGGAAAATTCTACCAGTGGTAAATATTGATCCCACATACCCTGAAAGTCAAGTGAGCAAGATCTCAACATGTCTTCTAAGGTCTAAATAGTCCGTTCTGATTGTCCGTCTGTCTGAGGGTGGTAAGCAGTGCTCAAATGAAGTTCAGTATCTAGGGATTTCTGAAGACTTTTCCAAAATCTTGAAGTAAAACGGGGATCACGATCAGAAACAATCGATAGGGGTACTCCATGAAGTCTCACAACTTCATTAATATATAGTCTTGCTAGACGTTCCAGGGGTAGATCTTCTCTTATAGCAAGAAAATGTGCTGACTTGGTAAGACGATCAACAATAACCCATATTGCATCGTTCCTTCTAGGAGTCTTTCGTAGCCCCATGACAAAGTCCATCGTAACATTGTCCCATTTCCACTCCTGTATGGGAAGAGGTTGCATGACTCCTCCAGGCTGTTGCCTTCCAGCTTTCACTTGTTGACAAACCATACATCTTGACACAAAATCAGCAATCTCCCTCTTCATGTTGTCCCACCAAAAATGTTCCTTCAAATCTCTATACATTTTGGTGCTCCCAGGGTGTATAGAGAAATTGGAACTATGAGCATCATCCAGCAATTCTCTTTTTAGATCAGGTATATTGGGAACACAAAGTCTCTTCCCGAATTTCAAAATTCCATCTTCATACACAAAGTCTCTCAATCTCCCATCATTCACAGCTTTAATCTTCTTTTGGAATTCGTCATCATCGGTCTGAGAACTCTTAATCCTTTCTAGTAAAGATGGTTTGGCAACCATTTGAAAAAGCATTGATGTTTCACCTTCCCTGGTTATTCCCATGTCCATTTTCACTAGATCCATGAAAATTGGATCCCTTTCAATTCTCATATTGTTCAAAACTCCATGGTCTTTTCTACTCAAAGCATCTGCCACCTTGTTTGCCTTACCCGGGTGGTAGTGTATCGTACAATCATAATCCTTGAGTAATTCAAGCCATCTCCTTTGCCTCATGTTGAGTTCTTTTTGTGAGAAAATATACTTCAAACTCTTGTGATCAGTATAAATCTCACATTTTTCACCATAGAGGTAGTGCCTCCATATCTTCAAAGCAAATATCACAGCTACTAACTCAAGATCATGAGTAGGATAGTTTTGTTCATGAATTTCCAACTGTCGTGATGCATAGGCAATAACTCTATCATTCTGCATAAGGACACAGCCAAGTCCTTTCTTCGATGCATCACTATAAATAACGAACCCATCATTCCCCGATGGTAGAGTCAATATAGGAGCATTGACTAATCTTCTCTTCAGTTCTTCGAAACATTCTTCACACTCTTTTTTCCAAACAAATTTAACCCCTTTACGTGTGAGCTTCGTTAATGGGTTAGCCAATCGGGCAAAATTCTGGACGAAACGTCGATAATAACCTGCCAAACCAATCAAACTACGTACCTCAGTTATACTCGTTGGTGCTGGCCATTCTTGGATTGCCTTGGTCTTAGAAGGATCAACAGAGATTCCATCTTTAGAGACAATATGGCCAAGAAAAGAAATCTCCTGAAGCCAGAATTCACACTTGCTAAACTTCCCATATAATTCATGCCTCCTCAGAGTCTTCAAGATAATGCGCAAGTGATTTTCATGATCTTTGTAGGTTTTGGAGTATACCAAGATATCATCAATAAATACCACCACAAATTCATCGAGATACTCCTTGAAAACTCTATTCATCAGATCCATGAATACAGAGGGTGCATTAGTCAATCCAAACAGCATTACAGTAAACTCGTAATGCCCGTACCTGGTTCGAAATGCTGTCTTCGGAATGTCTTCCTTCTTCACACATAACTGATGGTATCCAGATCGAAGGTCAATCTTTGAAAAGTATTGAGCTCCATGCAGTTGGTCAAATAAATCATCAATACGAGGTAGGGGATACTTGTTCTTTATCGTTATAGCATTGATCTCCCTGTAGTCGATACATAACCTCATAGATCCATCTTTCTTTTTAACAAAAAGAACAGGGGCTCCCCATGGAGAAACACTAGGGCGAATAAATCCCTTATTACTCAATTCCTCTAGTTGTTTCTTTAGTTCGACTAGCTCTACAGTGGACATTCTATAAGGGGTCTTCGATATAGGCCTTGATCCAGGAATCAAATCAATAGAAAACTCAACTTCTCGTTCTGGAGGATGTCCAGGTAAATCTTCCGGAAATACATCTACAAATTCTTTCACAATAGGTACATCTTCTATTTGAACATTCTTTTCCTCACCGACAGTTATTTCAGTCTCTTCCTCCCCGATAATTGAATTAAGTTGAGCTACAGGGGGTGGATCTAAATAAGAATTAGGTGGTGACGATTCTGTTCTAAAAATAAGGTGTTCTTTATCATTATCATCAAGAATCGTAACCTCTTTCTTCTTACAATAAATCTTCGCATCATAGTCCGAAAGCCAGTCCATACCGAGGATTATATCAAACTCAATCATAGGTATGACGATGAAATCAGCAGATAAAGAAAATTTATGTGCTCTAATGGGGACTGATTCACAAAACTTTGTTGCAACGATACTTCCCTTAGGAGTTTTAACTGACAACTCCCTTATTAAATCAAATTGGAAATATCTAATTTTCTTAGCAAACTGGGAAGATATGAAACAATGCGATGATCCAGAATCAAATAATGCATTTGCTAAACTTGAGGAAACCATTAAATTACCTGCCACCACGTCTTTCGGAGCTTCTACCTCAGCAGTAGTGATAGCATAAGCCTGGCCTTGATCCCTTGGCCTTTTCTGAGGTAAGTTCTCCTGACGCTTAGGACATGCATTTGCATAATTCCCCATCTCCCTGCAATTGTAGCACTGAACGTTGGTAGCTTCCTTCTTCCCCTTGCAATCATGAGCTTGGTGGCCTTTTTCACCACACTTGTAACAGACTCCCATTCCCTTCAGGCAAGCACCAGGATGTTTCTTCCCGCATTTACCACAAGATGGATATTCAACCTTTACCTTCTTCCCCTTATTTCCATTCCCAGATTGATCAGCAGGTCTCTTCTTCTCTTGCTTCGCTTTAAAGTCATAAGACTTAGAGAATTCCTTTTCGGTCTTGATAGCACATGAGACAATGTCTTCGTACGATGAAAAGGATTGTGAGACTAATGCTCGACGGAGAAATGGTTTTAACCCATCAAAGAAACGATCAATCTTACTTCTTGGGTTGCGAATATAATCACCAGTGTACCTCGCTATCCTTGTAAAGTTAGCCTCATACTTTGTGACATTCTCATCCTCCTTTTGTCTCAGACTCAGAAATTGTCTTTCCATATCCGCTCGATGGTCGCGAGGGAAGTATTTTTCTAAAAACAGATCTTTGAATTCCCTCCATTCCATATTTGATACTTCATCATCTTCCTTCGTATTTTGAATCAATGACCACCATTGATCAGCATCTCCAGTGAGGCGGTAAACTGCCATGATAACTTTTTCCCTTTCACTGCTCCCCAAAGCCTGAAATATTTTCTCTAGGGAACATATCCATTGCTCAGCTACTAAGGGATTTGTATTCCCATTGAACGTTGGTGGTTGTTGCCTCATGAATCGATCTAACATTGATCCTCCACGCTGCGGATCAGGGTGCTCCATACGGGTAAGGTTATTATTCATAACCTGAGTAAGTTGTCCCAATATGGTGATTAGCTGATCAGCACCAGTTGCATCGCCAGCCCCACTATAATTATCTTGAGCAGGAGGGCAATCCCTACATGGAGTGCGTGCATTGATACGGTTTCCATTTCTTCCACTAGGCGCCATTTCTAAACAATGGCATAAACTAGATCAGTTTATGAATCAAAATACATAATCCCATACTTATAAAACACTTAACATAAATTGAACTATTTATGGATATAATCCATAATCATAAAAATGTTTTCTTTGAGGAAGTATATACTCATAAACCCTTCATAATGATTTGTAAAGATAATGAGAGTTATCCTAAGCATATCCCCCGGGAGTGTCGTAACCAAGAGTGCAGCAAGGCCCATTGTCGTGCACCAGTTCCCGTTCGAGTCTAGCTCAAAGCGGTGTTTTCGGGTTTTACCCCTAGGTACATTTGTGCCAGAGCCGCCTCTACCTGCTCGTATCCAGACAAGGATGTATTGCTCGGAAAACTCACAAAATCTCTACAATACCAAAATTCTAGGAAGTTCTTCTATACTAATCCTCAAATCTCATCTTAGGTCTACGTGCCCTAATCAGAGTTTATCTAAATCTAGCTTCCAAGGTTTGTACTAAACTTCCTCTGATACCAACTGTAATGCCCCGACCCTAGTTGCCTAGAGTCGGTGCATTATTACATAACATTGGCATGATCACAAGAAAGATCAAATCTCGAAAGACCGATTGGTTTAGTAGCCTTGGAAACACTAGATATATTCATAAGTTTTACATTACATCATAAAATGAAAAACTACTACAACAACATAATGTCTCCATAATCCACACTACTATCCCCTCATAATATCCCTGCAGGTCATTCATAATTTACTTCTTCACATCCTGGGGAAAAATAAAACATAGAAAAGGGGGTGAGCTCAAATGCCCAGTAAGGATAACAATATAGCGGAAACTTTCATAAATAAGAATAAACATTTAAGGCAATGCATTACTAAAACAAAAGCCTTTTAAAATTGAACTTCAACATGGTATGGCAAAAGTAAAATGAAATAATGCCATTTACTTATTCACATGGATATTCTACTAATCGAATAATCACATGCAAAAATCAATAACCACTTTCATAATGTTGGAATGCATAATGCCAGACTATCATAACCACATAGTCAAGGCCTCGTGCCAAGACTACAAATAAGATTTTGTCAAGGCCTTGTGCCAAGACACTAGTTTGTCTCATGAGACCTACCGATGCATCGAGGAGCTATAGCGGGCTCCACCCGTCACTTATTAAGTCCAATGCATTCCCATATGAAAAGGTTTAAACATAACATAAACATTCGTATTAAAACTAGCATACGAAATGTCAATACTTTCACAATAAACTATGAATGGTATAAAAATAGCACATCCACAGTCAAACATATCACAAAACCTTCAATACAATATAGAAGTTTTGTATCATAATAAATCAACTTCAAATAATCTTAAAATCCATCAAAGGATGTTGACATAGATAAAATCAAAATTCTTTTAAAAGAAATATCTCCTTTTATTTTGAAATCATTTAAGATCCATATAAAATAAAACATTTTCTTTGAAATATTCTTATAAGCTTGTATGGGAAGCTTCGACGATTTTATAACGGCGGAAAATAACCGCACCCGCCGTATAAGTTAAAAAAAATTCTTACCTCAATTCTGTCGAAAAGGTTAAAAAGGACCTTGTTTTGAAAACGACGGAAAGATTCCTTTATAAACCTCTTATAAAAAGTCAAACAAGGGTATAAATGACTTTAACCCATTTTCTTGTAAATAGTAAAAATGTTTTGAAATACATTTCGAAGAAACATGGATGTGGATGATAAAGAGATCCCAGTAGATTATTACGTATAATACAACCTCGGATAATGAAGAGATTGTGAAATAACACTTACCTTGTACTTTTCTTTGGTTGTGGTAGGTTAACCTCCTGTATAATGGTGAAATAATTGTTATTAAATTATACACTAATCATATACATTAATATGATATCATATATGATCTTTTAATATTGATTTGATAATAATATCTTAGTATTATCGTTGTTTCGGGTGTTAACTTACTTGTTTTCTTTCATATGTTTTGTTACGTAAGACATGTTTGTAAAGGATAGGTTGTATATTATTCATATCCAGAATGATATCAAGTCCTTAAACATCATTTTTAAATCATAAAATGATAATTACGCTTTAATGGTTACGATGGAGAATGAATCTCATCGCGTTCGTGGAGACGGTAGTCCGTACGTACGCACGAGCGACAATATCATTCTTTTGATATTAAAATAATATATAAATGGATGGTATATCATATATACAGAATCATTAAGATGTTATATTTATTATTTACATGAGTTACACATCATTATTATACCCATCCAAATAATATTATATTGAATAACAATTACACCACGACGTGGAGACGGTAAGCCGTATGTACGCACGTATGGTGACATGTTATTCAAAGGGTGGATAGAATACTGAATATGATTGTACCATATTTATAATAACATCACAGTATATGTGAGATACTGGATTTATTATTTCAGAATGGTAAGAACAAAGGAAGAAGAAGTGGAAGAAGAAATGAACTTAGAAAAGGGTGGTGAGATCATTACCTCTTCTTCGGGTTCTTCCTTTTGATTTGATCAAAAGGGCTCCTTAGGTTGGCTTTCTGATCAAACTAAGGCCTCTAGGTTGTATTGAGGGATGTTGGGAGAGTATTTGGGCAGTGTTTGGCCGAACCAAAAGGCTTTAGAGGTGTGAAGAAATGAGAAGGAGGAGTGCCCTTTTATAAGAGGGGTGAGGGGCACCTTTGGAAAAGCTAGAAATATTAATTTATAATAAATTCATATTCGGTTTCTAAAGGCTCCAAAGTTGACTATTCAAAGTATGAGGTGGGGATAGGTCTAAAACAACTCATCCAATATAATTTAGACAGGTTTGGGTACTTATATTAACCTTATCTTTAAGTATTAACTCTAAGTTAATTAGTTTCACTTTTACAATGTCTCTTTGTATTTTTATATAATATGGTTAATAAACTTACTATATACATCCAAGCGACCCCCAAGTGGTCCATTAATGAGGAACCTATAATAATATAAGTCTCTTGGCCTATCCTTAGATTTTTATGAATTTAATATCAATTAATAATATAATATTTGTTTTAAGAACTCTTTTATGTCAATTTTGACACTATTCAATAGTTGATTTTTTTGAAACTCCTAACAGATTGATTACTTCGAACAAAGTCAATTAAATCAATCCTAATATATCATATTATCATAGAAAATTAGTGTAATTTATTAAAAGTTTCATATTATATTTATTTGGGTATTTATAATATTAATTATGTTAATTTTTTACTATTTTAGTAATTACTGCATCATCATTGTGTCATAAATAAAATAAATTATTTAATGTCTAAAAATTATAAATAAAATATCATTATGTATGAAATCTTTTTATCTTTCTAATGAATATTTACAATCGAAAATCCAAGATGTATAACCCTATGTAAAAATTGTTCTTCTAAAAGATATATGCTTGTGTCATTTTTGTATTCATTTTAACTTAATTAAAATAAAGTGTCATTATCACTTACAAGTGGATCCATGGGGTCCCAAAATTGACACAAAGATTCCCATGGTCGACCATGTATCAACCAATAGGGTTAAGACACGTTTTAGGGTAATTTTGTATTATTATAATATTATTTTTTTAACCCTTATTTACCGGATTTACCCTTTAACCATGGTAAATAAAATATTTACCGCAGTAATTATTCAAAATGTGTAAAAATAAAAGTTACCTATTTACACAATTTGAACATCCTGATTCCAAATATGGAATCCATTTTCCTAAATTCAAAACACAGAAGTGGCAGAAATTAATTTAAAATTAATTCCCGCTGTCAAAACAAAAAGCGTGTTTTTAAGAGATAATAACTATCAAAAGATTGACACTTGTTTATGTTCGGTTTAATTGTAAAATTATGTCCAATGATAAACATTAAATTGAATGGTAAAAATATATTCTAAATATACTTTAAAACCACTCAAATTCATAATTTATCACTATTAATTATTTTGATTAAAAAAGTTGTTTTTAATTAAAATTTAGAAATTTTCACTATTCATCAAAATATGAAAGTTATCCGAAATGTACCAAAATTTCACCCTAGGCTAATTTTGATATTCCGAATCCAAAAATGAAGTCCATTTTGAAATATAGAATATATATGATTTCAAAAATTAGGTATTACTATTCACAACGGCTAGTTTAATTAGTTGTGGTGTGTGTTAGAACTCGAGGTTGCGTACAACACACGCTATCACATTATTCAAAGGGAAACGTACCGTAGAAGCTTGGGGTGTTACAAAACAATCAAAATTTTAACTTCTAGGGCACAAAACACACACAAAACTCCAAGATGGAAAAAGTACATTGTTTGTACTTCCAAGTTTTCTATGTGTAGACTCATCAATCATACAGACGTATTTCAAAATGGATAGAGAACATGAGACTTCCTATGAACTATTACATGGCATATACACAATGTACATGTGTTTACATTCCATGAATCAACTTCATGTGTAATTTTTCACATAGTATGACAAATGACCATGTTCTAATTCATGAAATTTAATTAAATATCATGTACATAATGTTCCAATCAAGCAAATCAAAAATTTCATTCTTCCCCAAATGGGAATAACAAATGGAATCTGTTCTTACAACCACACATTGTGTAGGCGGGATTTCCTATGGGCAGCCTCTTGAATCACTCCCAAAAACCCTATTTTCCCTGAAATAAGCAATGATCGACCCCCTTGTTGTATATAAAATCTATTATAAGGCCATAAAACATAAAAAATGATATATTCAGATTAGGGAATTAAATTCAAAAACAATCCTACCCTAGGTGTAAACACCGATGATTTATTTCCAAATCCTCCCTCAAAAGTTGTTCCACCTCGATCTGGTCCCAATCTATGCAGAGGACAAATTTTTAAGACATATCAATCCTCTCCCCCTCTTTTATTAGGTTTCATGCATCAGGTATAACACATTCCTCCATTTATTCCAAGCGTGTGATTCATACTAGGGATGGGGATTAATTTTAATAAATTTATTTATTTATTTATTTATATATTTATTTACCCATTTAAAAAACATCTGAGTCCCAAAAACCAGAGCGATATTATTACCCACCGAAGAGAAACACCATGTTTCCGACTCAGCCATAATGTTAGAGTTTCAATATAACACTATTTTTTAATGATAATACAACATGAAAATATCAAAGACCATCAGATATGGTATAATGACCATTTTACCCATCCTGAGTACTAGAGAACAAAAAAATTAAATTTATACTCAAATTTCAAAATAAACGCAGGTCTCTGTAACCAGTAAATCACCACCACAAATCCCACCCCACTTCAGCCTTTAGGAATGAAGGATTGATCGAATGGATGGAGTAGAAACTATAAAAATATAATTTATATAGATTAATAGGCATTATGAAATCCAATCATAAGATATAAAATCTGATTTATAATGAAATTCATCAATTCATGTTTGAAAATAACCAAGAAAATAATTTTTTTTCATATATAACATATTAAAACCCTAAAAAACTAGTTCATTACTCAAAACATTTCATTTTTAAAATTAATAATAGTTTTTTCAAAACATTTTGACTATCCCAATCATTATGAATACCACAAACCCTTTTCTATTTATTAAAAATAATTGATTAGTTTTTTAAATGAAAAATGTAACTTTAAAACATTTATCTAGTCGAATCCATATTTATTCAAAAAAAAAACCCATTTTTAAATCCACTATTAAAATACACATAGATCTGTTATGTTTAAAATTTGTTTTCCAATATCATTGAGAAAAAATTCCATTGTAAATGAAACAACACACAAACAGGTCTTGTTCAAAAAATAAATAACCATATATATAAATGCATATAAGTGTTAAAACATTTAATGGGTCCATGATAATGAATGAATAAAAAGTGAAAAAATTACTAAATAAAACTCCTCACAATAAATAACTAATCAAACAATAATAATTCCTAATTGAATCTCCCCATGTTCCAAAATATTTGAAAAACATGAGAAGATTATAGAAATAAAACCAACAAACTAGTAATCTACATGCAATGATGTTAAAACTAAAATACACCCAACTAGCCTAAAGAATCGTAGTTATGATAAAAATCCCAACATAGTCAATGTTCTTAGAATGAATGGAGGGCCACTAGTGGTATCTGAACATACTAGGGTAATATGCTATATATCCAAAATTGTACATGTCTACCCATTACTATTAAATAGAATAGAGGTCAATGGAAATTTAAGAAATGTAAAACAAATAAGTCTTAGAATATATATAACCCTATCTCCCTAACACTGAAAAATGATACACCACATATTACATTTGAACCTGTGGAAGAAACACGTTCAATCCCAAACTAAGAGAGTAAAAACAAAAACATAGTTATAAGAAAACAACTAATGGAGTAATCAAAATAATGGGTAAATAAAGGATGAGTTTAGTGACCAACATATTAAAACATATGTGTCATCCAAAAATTTTACATTTTAACAAAACTCGAGATTCCAACCACCAATATCATTTAATAGAACATCAAATGATCAAAACATTTCAATTTGACCATTAAAACGTGTGTCTTCATCATTTAAATAAAAAAATGATCTATATAAAATCCATTATAATAATAAAATTTTAATGAATCCATCAAGTTATTTTCACACTGGGAAATAACACATATGTAAAATAACAATTTTAAATCCAACAAAGAACACCTTTATAATCTATTTTAAGGTAAACATATCACATTAATTAAAAAATATTTTTATAAGACATATCATTCACTATATAAAAAGTATTATAAAACTAAAATACATTTTATATATTGTAATACATTTGAATAATCTACACATTCATTTCCCAAAATTATTATACCTTCAAATATTTTATTCAAAACATGAAAACATTGCATTCACAAGAAAACCCAATTATTACAAGATCATAGAAATTTTTAATGGTTTCTATTAAATACACTGATATAACATATTATCATTTACTAAATATAATTTTTTTTGAAATTTGAAAAATCTTGGATTCGATAACAAATAAATTACATAAAGACATAATCATAGATTATAATGAAACCAAAATAAAATAATTTTTAATGTGTTTCTGTCAAAAGTTACCTTCGAAATATGGATGGAGGCATCATCTAGTAACCCAAGACACCAAAAATGAAAATTTTAATCCAAATATGAGATTAAAATTAGACACAAAAGATCAATGTTTTATGGTGGAACCAAATCAAAGAGAAAAAAAGAGGTTCGAGAAAAATAGAGACAATATATAGAAATAACTCAAAACATCTAGGAAATCATGATTGTGTAGAAAATAATCAATATATTTGGAGGTTATATAACCTCCATGGGACCCTAAGGTCATATTAAATGAATGTGGGATAATAGGTTTGAAACCCCAATTAAATCAAATAGATAAAATCAATAACCTATGAATTCCACATCGTTTGGACACATTGTTTGGAATGAAATGCACTAACCATGAGAGGGACACATCCAATTCCAATCACACCACTCTTGGTTAACCTTGGGAACAAAACTATTGTAAAAACCATTTTCCAATTATTTCATTATGATATGAAGAAAAACTACATAAAGACCACATGCGTGCCACATGGTTTTCCAAAACAATGTGAAAGTCACATTCAACACTCCAGACATAAGATCAAAAATAGAATCTTTCTCCTTGGGGGATCAAACATTTTAGAATTAAATTTAAATTTTTTAAAATGATTTTAAAAGGATCTTATCCAAGGGAGTCTTTATAGTTTCCTTCTAATGGTGTTTCTTAATAATCATAGGAATAAAATAACTCAAAATTACCATATTCCATGTTGAAACTCTATAGAGTCTCAAGACATACTTCAACCTCACCAAAATAATACAAATTATCGAACAGAGTGTCATTTGGTGTGTCAAAAAACATGTCATAAAACACCCATGGGTTAATATAACATGAAAAAACAAATTCATTCCATTATTTATTAATATATCTCTATCAATAATTAGATTCATAAGAATCATATAGAGTCAAATCAATACCAAGGTGGGTACCTCCATCAAACACATATATCATAAATTCTTTCATTTTCTTAATATTTTAAATCCAATAGAAACATTGGTTTCAATATATATAAAATTTGATAAGGTTGTGGACTATTTAATACCTTTGTTGTGGAAACATATCCCCATAACTAACATACATATTCTTATGTCAAAAATATTCAATGAAAAAATTTTGGGGTTCCCCTACTATGATCAAATGAATGACTCCAGATTTTGGAAACTATATGATCTCAGGAGGACATACCCCTATATAAGAAGTTTTTTACTGGTGGTGGGGGCCTCAAAATAGTTACCTAGATACTATTTCAATGAGTAAAATCCCTTAATTCCTTCCTGAGGCTATGAAATATTTACTATAAACCATATAAAAATTTGAAATATAACAGCAAATAGTAATGAAATAGGTTTCCAAGATATTTTTTAGTATCGAATAACATGAATAAAAGATATATATGATTGAAAACAACATAATTAAGTTTCATTAAAAATTAAAAAATTCATAATCCGACATTAAATATATATAAGAGGTAGAACACTAGATAGTACATGTTATAATAATATTTAGAAATAATATATGCTCTAGTAAAACTTACATAAATACAATTTTTCAATACATTACTTATAAATCATACTAGACTATAACCATGTATCATTGTCAATAATATATCTTGTCCCATAGGGGAAACAAGACAGTCAAGCGACATTAACAGAAATCCTCATGTTCTATGAACTTAGGGGTTAGTCCAACAACCATTATGAATCCCAAATTCCATTACCATAATGAATATGTCATTGATAAAATAGATTTTAAAAAATATGTATTTTTTTTTATATTTCGTGATCATGAAATAAACCATCCCTAAAATAACAAACATATACAATAAATACATATTATTATCATTATTAACAATTTCATTAAGACCCATGACCAGTATATCATGTGATGGTAACATTAATATATTTATTTTTGATTCCAAAATTTTAAAGGAATAAAGGAAAATACATAACATGGGTATTCATTGGAATATCATGACCTATTACATTGCTAAAGAAACTGATTTACATGTTTCTAAAAAATATATTACCCAAATAAACTACTCTCAATAGACATTTCACATTATGAACTCAAACCAATCCTTCACATGGATGGTAACACAGAATATTCAAAAACGAACCCCACGTATGGGAGATAGAAAACAAGGGCAAAAACCAACTCTTATAAATATATTTCTAAAATCATATATTTAAAGCATTCATTTTCACTCATTGTAAGATGGAAATAAAATACTCAATATATCCATTCCAATTCAAGTGGTTTCATATATATCACATCCTATTACCATTCCATAACATCAAAAAAGAGTTGGTCCCTTAATCCTATAGGTGGTTACAACCATTGGTATAAAATAAAAACAAATAAGAATCAAGGATAGTTAGTCATGATGTACAATGAAGCCACACTATACCAGCGACATAATCTAATCTATTCCCAGCAAAGCCATCAACTACACCTTTATACACCACTCATATTCACACACAATAAAACTGTTAATTAATATAAAATAATTATAGATAATGATACTCAATATTCATGATCAAACACATTACCAACTATTTTTCGTTTGAATCTTCATGTGTGAATGGAATTCTAAATGATTAAATTACAAAATTTTACAGCCTACCTTTCTCAATAGTAGTATGCATAGATCTATCAGATTCAAAAAATTCTTCAAATGTTCCCCAAATATTTTGTAAACTACATTAACTTATCCCAAAAGGTTATTGATATTATAAAATGATCAACATCTAGATAAATCATATAATCCCGCATCATCATATAATAACATAGTATATAAAGAAATCATACCACTGAAGAACATACTAATTCAAGTATTATTTGTAAAATTTGGATACCCAAACTTGAAATGAATTACACCAAAACCAATTTCAAATAAAACAATTTATATTTACATTATAAAAATAAATCATAAAAACCTTTATTTTTCAATGGGAAGATCTTTCATGTGGAAACTTATTCATGTTAGGACCATAGACAAACTCAATTAAAAATATTCTTTCAAAAATCCATGGAATATTTTTGAAATATAATTTGAAAACATGTTTATGAAATGATAACATTTAATTTAAAATACAATACATATTTATAAAAATAAATAAACAACTTAAAAAGGAAGACACTTAGTCATTGAAATCTAACTCACACCATTGAAAATGAAAATTGATGTCCACTAATAATAAATTTATCAATATACCTCCAACAATCCAATAATCAGGTTATGTTATCTCTACTGACTATTAAATGGGCATGAGCCCATTATAATATATGATTAAAAAAATATCCAGAAATGTGGGACGAAAAAAAATTAATTATCACTCATGAACATAAAGTCCTAAAATGAGAAATTGAAATAAGATCTTCTAGGACACATAAATCATCGTAAAATAATTATTTTAAATCAAAGATTATATTATACTCATATTCAACGACATTAAAATATCTCATACATAAATACCATATTATGAATATGATAATATTTTATAACTGAAAATGAAACTCATTATAACTAATTCACTAAATCACTATGTGAGATAAGAGTGTTAGAGAAATAATGATGTGTTATAGTTCACCAGAAATATACACCCATACCAAATCCATACACAATCATAAATAGTAAAATATAAATTAGTGGCCACATATTCAAAATTTCACAATTAATATAAAAATATATATAGTGAAACATAACTAATTGAATATGAAGGAAGATAAAATTAAAACATCTTCAAACTACTTCTTCAATAATATATTCATTGAATCCTCATGAATGAAAATAATTCCATCTAGAACTATTGTAATCATCCCCCACAACCCAAAATAAGATTACCATAATCATAGGATGAATTTTTTGATGAATAATTTAGAGATGGGGTAAATCATATCCTTTATTCAACACTATGATACTCCCCCTGACAACCCATTATAAATAGATAACCTAAATAGGAATGTTTATAATTTGTTTTAAATACAACATAAGCTTCAAATCGAAAATTTAGAAATAGTATGTTAGTTTTGATGTTGAATCCCCAAAATGGACTTTCATTCCATTTTGAAATAAATATCCCAATTGTTGTGAAATTCATGAACATAATGGTAAAACAATGAGTATTACAAATAAAGTATATGTCATGTCCTTAACACAAATAATTATGGTACAATTTCCATTTGGAAGGGATCATGACCCATATTCTAGAAAATGATAAAAAGTTACTATTTTAATTATGCTCTGATGGTGTATATTGAAAGGGATTTACGTAGGAATGATACTATTATAGTGTGTGATCCTCTCCATCTCTAATCCATATCAACATATCACACTAGGACCATGTTATATATTAAATCCTTCAACATTACATTCACATTATTTGTTGCACTGCAGAATCATCTTCTATGTCATGACTATAAATAATGGTTAACCATTATTTGTGAGACATTTCATCTTTAAAATCCACAAACATTCAAAAAGATGTATACCTTCACCACATTGTGAACATATACACTCATTTTATAATCAATTTGGGGATTTCCTATTCCAGGGTGTGAACATGGAACACAAAACCCCATGAAAAGGTGACATCAAACATCATATTGTAGAGACCTACCTACAAGTTCTCATATACTAATACCAATAAGGTATCTTTGGACTCCCATTTATAGAACTAAGACTCCTGAAACACCAAAATGGTCATCCAATACATGAAAAAAATCACATTCTACGGAATAAGAAAAATTATATTTAACAATAATATAATGTCTTATATATATACAGTTCATTTCCTACAATTCTATTGATATATATTTTTTTAATCAAATTTTTTCCATCATGATTCTTCACTATGACATGTGAGTATTGTCCTCTTCTTATTCCATTATAATAAGAAAAACCATGATCAAAATTATCAGTGTCATTTCAATGAATACATCCAAAATATTCAGTATAAAATATGTTATCTAGTTTAATAACATCGTATAAATATATTTATATATTATTCATCTTTCATATCCATTAGTACATTGTAGTTTATTTACTTAGAAATCGTCCAAAAAATTGTGGTTTTGTGAGCTAATAGATGTGTCACCGTGAAGTAAAAAAATAAAACAAAAAAATAAATTAAATCATCATCATTTCATTTGATCATAGTATATTTCAAATAAAGAACCCCACATTCATAGATTATATTTTTAACACATTATAATCTTCATACATCATGTTGGAAATGAAATAATAGGTGTAAAATATGATGATATATTTTTTTAAATGGAAAAATATAATGAATAGTTTACCATTTTACATAAATAATTCTCTTTTTAAGATACTAGATAGAGGAGGCAAAATCATATTAAATTATTCAAATTAATATTAAATGAATTAACACAAATTTATTCTTATCGAAGTTTAATATTTTAAATAATTGTAAATGTTATATTCTTATTATTCTAAACAATATTTATTAGGGTAGTTACACATTGCATCATATATGACATTTCAATATAGTAAAGCTCTTCAATTAGAATATCAATATTATATGTATACATGAAAGGGAATATCATGTAACCATACATATAATTTATATTTATAAATAGTTTCACAACACCTATATTTTTATTAAGATTTTATCTAGATCATTTTATGGTGTCGATATCCATTTTTAAACATCAAAAAAATCTTCATTAGTTTAATAATGTGGATTTTTTAAAAAATAAAAATACTCTATAAATTTTATATATTATATTCCACTATCATTTAATTTCAATCATATATACTATAATATTTTTCTGATGAAATAATTATCACTTTTCCATATAGTAAAATTTTACAACTATTTCATAGATAGTTAAGATACTAATGCATTTATTTTCCTCCTACTATGCACGATATTCATTTTATATGGTGGAGGAAAGTCTAATATCCAATTTAGCACTATTAAATAATGATTCCACGATATAAGAATATCAATCTTGACCAAGATAATTAATTTTACATTCTTCTATTCAATATATTATAAACATTATAGTCTGGTGATTGGATATCATTTATGTTGACTATGATTTGATAATTAAATAAAATTATCTGAGTGTGATGTTTTTGAGGTATTTTTTAATAAATATTTTATATAATACACTTACTATAAGATAAAAAATTAATTTAGGTTCAATTAATGTTAAAAAACTTTTATAGATTATCCCAATCACTCTCATTCTTCCCTATGATAAATCTCTCAACTCAATCATTTTAAAAAATTAATAAATAAAAAAATTATTATGAAAAAATTCAACCCCAATATTGGTGAATTCATCTTCGTTTTATAGTGTTTTTAATTATGAATAAATCATATATTATGTTTTATTAATAGTATAATTCAATAGTTAATAGAATATCCTTGATTTCAATTCAAAAGTAGAAATAAAATCTCAAAACAATCTTCAAAAATAGAATTTTACTTATATTTATGAATACCATGATGAGTGATAAATATAACATTCTAAAATATAATATATTTTATTCATGGGTACGTGCATTCATGTATATAATTTTATAGTGTAATTTTATAACATAAACAGTAATTATCCTCTAAAAAATATTTAACCATCACAATTCAATGTAAATGATGATTATAATTAATCATTTTGATGATTCACTCATGATAATAAAAAAATAATTATATGATTAGATCTTACATTCCAATAATGAAATAATTATAAATCATAAATTTACTGTAAATTGGTCGTTTTTCTTTAATTAATAAAAAATATAAATTTACCAATCATTTAAATTGGTCTTACTTTTTTTTGGAAGAATCATTGTTACTCCAATTTTTCTCTTATATAACCATTTCAATTCTATGAATTTCTATTATTAATCATATTGATAAATTGGGGTTTATATGATACATCATATTACTTACTACGTTTCACTATCAAGGAGATCATTCACATTACCGATTGAAAATTTATATAACCCAGGATAAAACATATGAAGTGTAAATGATGATTAATTATTATACACAAAAAGATATTATGTGGTAGTATGGCTCTCTAATAATTATTACATATGAACAAAAAAAATTATATAACTATCTAAATTCTACTTCAATAACTTTAATGATGAATAAATAATTTTTAAATGAGATAAAAATTTAATAAATTGTTTGTAATCTCATTGAACATATAAAAAATAAAACGACATCATCCATGAGACTAACAAACCTTCATATTTGATTTTAATTTCATAAATAATATATAATATTAGCTATTTATTGAATACATATTTTACTAAGGATGACCTATGTATATCACAAAATCTTTTGTTTTACAAAATATCACATCTTTTTCCATAAATATTTATTTCTAGTAGATATCGGGTAACACAACTTATGAAAAAATGACCTCAGTAAAATGTGATCACTATAAAATAAGAAACAGGAACAATAAATATATTGAAGAGTTATATTATATTCATTATAATTATAATTAATGGATATAATAATTTTAAATTATATCCAACATCATCTCATTGCATTCCAAGAGAAATCAAAAAAATTTGCAATTAATTTGAAATATACCATAGAAGAATGGATGGATATTTCATGTTATCTCTATCTATTTAATATAATTTATACTCTATAATAGTATATCATGTATGGGATTATGTTCTTTTATATTAATTAGTTATTTTATTTTATTATTAATATTTTTGTTTTATATTTTCATCTCTCTTCAATACATCCATTACTTCCAATATCTCATGAACAGTAATGCCAACATCAGTTATAATGGACATTTTTAAACCCTTGGATGTAATTTATATCATTTCATAAACTATTAACAATTTTTAATAAATTTAATTAAATAATAATATTTATTTATAAACAAATAATACAATGATATTTTTATAATTTTATTTATTTTTTATTATAAAAATTAATTTTCTTTGAATATATTCGATGATTATAAAATATATTACTATTCTTATTATGATATAATAGTCATCAGACACATAAAAACAAATTTAATATACATAACCATGAATATAAATTTAATAAGGTAAAATTTATTAAAAACCAATATAAAATAAAATACATCATTGACGTACACATATATAATAGATTTATACAATATTATGTATTTAAATTATTAAAACATGGAATGTAACATAACCTTATAACCATCCATGATTAACCTCAAATGATAATTATAATATTGTATTGATGAATATACAATATTATTGGGTGACATGTTATAGTTCTTTGATATATTACGTTCTATTTTTTTGTATGTCACTTTCTTTGACACAATCACTACTATCAATAACACCTTATGACCTACAATGACACATTCATGTTCTATGATTGACATTTGTTATCATCTTTATTTTCTTATTCAAATATTTATAATTAAAATAAACCCAATACACATATAATTTGATATTTCAAATACATGCTATCATATTCCATACTCAAAATAATGCTTTGTGATTTCAATAATTTCACATTTGTATGAATTGTAAACATTATCCATGTATTAAAATACTTTAATGACACGAGAGGTTGTTTAAATAGGTTTCCATATCTAGAAATCATACACTATCAGCCTATGATAATCTGAAATCTATTACTTCTCGATATTTAATAAAATTTTCCTCTTAAATAAATTCATTATGAAAATTAATATTGTTCTCGCATAGCACCTACCCATTATAAATCATGAACTAACCATTATAATATTATAATTAAATTATTGGGTATAATTAAAGTTGTTATAATAATTAAATAATCTAAAAATTAAAATAAATTACCTTCTTAATTATAATTCATTCTTCAAATTCAATTAATATGCCTAAATAACCAATAATAACATTTTATGTATTTTTTCATGAAATTAATTTTTTAGACACTATGCATTTTCATTACTTGAATCTAAATTTATTATGGTTAAATGATCATAATATATTTTTTATATTAATAATATATAAATCCTATTTTAAGTATTAATTGATATTAAATAGTAATAATAACATTTAATGTAAACAATAATATTTTTCAAGAAATCAGTTTCCCCTATATATATTATATTATAATTTAATTTTCATATTAATAAATCATAAATTTAAATTTATTAAATTTATAAGAAAATTAGAATCATTGTTACCTAATTTTTAATATGGGACATCATATATTTTATAATAAAATAATTTACCACAATTAATTACTAATAATGTTTAGTAGTGGATTTTTTTTATTTATGTGGTAAAAGTGTTTTTATCTTAACATTTTAATTATATCATTTTTAAAAATATTATATGCTAAAATCTATTATCTTCATGTCTCTCTATCCTTTCATTATGCATATCACATATCCTAATTCAATTCCATTCGGACCCCTTACCTAACAATCATTAATATTTTGAAGTCCCTCTTCATAACATATAAATGAAGATTATTACTTTCCTCTTTAATCAAGTATATATTATGAATTAAAATTACTATTCAACCATTTTTTCCCATAAAAATAAAATTTTAGGTTTGGATGAACTTAAATCCTACATTTATAACTATGTCCCCCACCTTTGAATGTTTTTTTTCAATAGATGATTAAAAATCTCATCACGAATGTCATCATGTATTTGATATTTATTTCTCTATATTTACCATCTATTATATTAAAAAATATTTTATATCCATTCTAATATAATTATTTATCTATAATTTTTATACTTAAATTATGTGAAATCAATTTCATAATTGATTTCAATCTCCCAAACCTATAATTTGTAAAATGAAAATGTCGGTCATTATAGATCTGGAAAACCATCTCCATGGGTTATATTTTCATGTTTTTGTAACCTATACACCTGGATGCATTAATCGGGAAATTAAAATATATATAATATATTTGTATCATTATGAATACTTTTAAAATATAATTTAATTTTTTTCTATATATGATCCATGGATAATGAAATTGTCATCTTAGTGATTTGTAAGATGAGAACCTCTGTGTAGGGATGTGTTAAATTATAATTACTTACCAACATGTAATGTTATAAAATATTGTATTTTTACTATATAAAATAATAAGTAGAATAATATATAATTTAAATTTTTATTCACAAATAACACTAAAATTGATGATCATTAAAAATTAATCAATTACTATCTTAAATTACATGAAAAAAATCATCATATATCACATTCCCATGAACAATAAAAAAAATTTATTATGTGAAAATGGTGATTGATAGTACATTATTTTTTTAAATATGACTAAGAATATTGTAATTATAATATTTTAATTTGTGTAACGGGGTTTGACACACTTAAGTAGAGCTTTATACTTGTTGTTCATAGAAGTTATGACTTCTAAAATGGCTTCGTGAATCTGATCCGTATCATTCTAGAGACTTCTAGGTTATCTTTTCTTGTCAATGGTGCCCTGAGGGGCTTCTTTCCTAGCACTAAGTGTGATGACCCAGACCCCCCTTGGTCCCTTCCTTTGCCAAAATCAGGATCCTTAAGGGGTACGGATCGGTGAGACCGATCGGTGAGACGGATCGGTGAGACGGATCGGTGCGACCGACCGGTGAGACCGATCGTTGAGACGGATCGGTGAGACGGATCGGTGAGACGGATCGGTGAGACGGATCGGTGAGACGGATCGGTGAGACGGATCGGTGAGACGGATCGGTGAGACGGATCGGTGAGACGGATCGGTGAGACGGATCCGTGAGACGGATCGGTGAGACCGATCGGTGAGACGGATCGGTGAGACGGATCGGTGAGACGGATCGGTGAGACGGATCGGTGAGACCGATCGGTGAGACCGATCGGTGAGACCGATCGGTGAGACGGATCGGTGAGACCGATCGGTGAGACCGATCGGTGAGACCGATCGGTGAGACGGATCGGTGAGACCGATCGGTGAGACCGATCGGTGAGACGGATCGGTGAGACCGATCGGTGAGACCGATCGGTGAGACGGATCGGTGAGACCGATCGGTGCGACCGATCGGTGTGACCGATCGGCGGAACCGGCCGACGTCACCCGTCCTTGCCAAGTTGTTCCAGTAACGCGCAAAAATGTTTAATTAAATACTGAATCGGCTCATGAGTCGGTTTAAACCAATCAGCACCTTTAATGATGAGTCAAGACGCGTGGTCAACCCACGACTTCCACGTCTTACGCGGTTCAGCGTTTTTATCTCAACCGTCCCCGGCTCTTATAAATTAAGGGTTAAGGCCGTGGTTTCCCCCTTCTTCGATCATGGCTCTTCTGGTGCATCGGGACTGCCGCGTCTTTATCCGTAAAGTTTCGCGCCCCCGGCCTAAGCGTCGATCATCAATCAACAAGTAGGGAATTTCTTTCGTCTCTCACTTTTGTGTATCATGCGGGGTGGGCGTTATTCTTGTTCTTATGGAATTGGTTGAACCAAACCTTAATGAAGATAATAAACGAAGTTCTAAATAAAGAAGGGGAAGGGGTTGTGATCGTTGTTATGATTTATCTTGTGATCATCCCTTTTTGTTGTACTGGTTTATGTTTCTGAAAATTGAGGCCGTTGGTGGTCGTTGTATGTGCACTGATGAATCCCCTCATGATGTTTTAAATGGGTTGCTGGATTTGGGAACTCCTGCAGTGAAATTGGTTAATCACGTATACCCGGCTGAATAAGATGAAAGCACCATGATCAACCCTTCTGTGATAACTCCCGGTTAGAACACACGGAATTTGAAATCATGGAGTGTGTTAAGTCTTTTAAATATGAAAATCCCTGACTTGTGTTGGTAGTGGTAGTTGGTTGTTTTCCCTTCGGGCCGATTGCTGGAAATGTGGGAGGGGATGGGATCCCCTGTTCTTTTTATACTCTCGGTGGCTGTGTGAATTTGGGGGATGGGATCTCCTATTAGTATGGATTCGGTGGTTGTGAGTTTTAAATCCGGGTGGTTACTTAAAATATCACAAATTGGGGAGAGATCCTTTGTTGACAGAACTGGGTGTGAGTGTTTTGGTAGATACTTGCTTTTGATTCTTTCCTAGGTTATGCTTATGGTAGTTGCCCAGTAGTGCTTAAAATTAATTGAACATTTTGACTGAACGTGAAACAAGAATGGGACAAATGGTTTTGTGGGAAAGGGTCGTGAACTGTGACTTGGGTGCAGTGGTGTTGTGTTCTGTAGGTTGGCTAGGAAAACCTAAGCTTTGGGTGAGTGTTTGTTACCTATATCAATACTTGTAGCTTTGTGTTTCTTATTCGCGCCCCACCCAAGTTGAGCACTCAGTGCCGAACACCCCCATTTATGGGGGAAGGGTGATTTTCCAAACACAATCCTTAGTGGCTGGTTATTAGCTCCTTTTCTGCTCCCTTTCCCGGATAGCCCAAGTATCTTCGGGCAGGCTGTGATGGCCTGAAGTCCATTATTAGCCCAAGAACCTTCGGGTGGGGTGTTGTGGTGGTTGGCCAGGTGTGTGCGGTAGGTGGTTTCCCAAGAGTCTTCGGGATGAGGCCTAGGTGTCTTCGGGTGTGGCGGTGGTTGCTCTGGCTTAGGTGTTTGCAGGCATGGTTACATATGACAGTTGAGGCCCAGGTGTGTGCGGGCGGGATTCAGCAGTGGGACTGCGTGTGGTTGTGGCCCAGTTGTGTGCGGGCGGGATTCGGCAGTGGGACTGCGTGTGGTTGTGGCCCAGGTGTGTGCGGGCGGGATTCGGCAGTGGGACTGAGTGTGGTTGTGGCCCAGGTGTGTGCGGGCGGGTGTGGCAGTGGGACTGCGGTGAGAATGGCGGGATTGGTCCGATGCATAGGATGTCTCAATAACCAGTGGGAAAGTGGCGTGGGGTACCCAAACATTGATGTGCTCTTATATATATATTACTTGACTTGCGTTATTTGGGGAGCGAGCCTTGGTGAGGCCTGGGATGGATAGTTTCCTTGTTAGGTGTTTGGTTTACTCTTTCTCACGGGACATTAGTACGTTCCCCCACTTGTGCACGAGAGTCTTGTTTTTCCCTACTGAGTGTACTTGTATGCTCACCCTACGTATATAAAACTGCTTTTAGGTTTCCAGGAGGACTTCGGGGATCACGCAGGACCTTACTAGCTCGGACTTTTGGAGCAGTTGCAGTTGTTTCTCTTTTTCTTTTGGTACTTACCTTGTAGTCACCTTCTTGCACTTTGTGGCATTCACTTTTGAAACATGCATGTGGGAATGGTTTACTTTTGGCTTTACTTTTCTTTCTACCTTGGTGTTGTCGGGTTTTCTCCTCCTTATCTTTCGATCCAATAAAATAAAAAGGGTAATGCCTTCCATTTGCGTGGATTTCCTATACCCTTGGTGCTAGTCGCCACTCCGGGACCTATTGAAGGCGGGTTTCGGGGGTCATTATCTCTCCTTCAGCTTAAAGAAGGAAGGGCCTGGTAATCTGCTGACCCTTCCCTCCTTTCGGTGAAGGCGGGTCATGACAGAATGGTATCAAAGGTGATGGTTGAGAGATAGGACGGAGTCTGGAGTTAGGCACAGTAAGAATTGCATGGGATGGTAAGGCAACAGCGTTGGATGACCTTGGTGCGTGAATTAGGAAAGGGAAGACCGGTTAGGACACGGGATTTTAGGGGCCCCCGTGATCCGATGCAAGGACTCTGGACCTACCGAACGACCAAGTGAGGCCACGCTGATTGCAGGGTAGAGACCCTAGGAAAGGTACATGCATCTTAAATGACTTGTGTTCTTGTGTTTCTGGGATGTCTTGGGAATTAAGAATAAATTAAATCTTAATAAGCTTTAAGAACGATTTTCTTTTCACTACTTGGGCTTAGGCTTTCCTTGTTACCTTGCAGTTATGGCACCTGGAAGGCGACCACGTGTGGTACAGGAGATCGAGGCCCCCGAGACTGCCGTGGCCAATCGGTAGAGAGATGATCGAGAGGAAGAGGACGACCAGTGGAAGAAGACTCTTCGAGCGTTCCAACGACAGGCCCTCGAGAAGTATGAGGGCAGCACCTCCGATATGAAGACGGAAGGCTGGCTAGAGGAGTTAGTCATAGCCTTCGGCCTGATTCGGGCCCCGACCGAGTACTGGGTTCCTCTGGCTGTTAGCCATATGCGAGGAGCGGCACGTCAGTGGTGGATGCTTCACCTGGGGAGTAGGAAAGAGTCTGAGGTTGCTTGGGCGGACTTCGAGAAGGAGTTCCGGGCGGAGTTCCTCTCCTCGACAATGAAGGCGGAGAAGAGGCATGAGCTACTCTCCCTCTAGCAGTGGAGCTGGGCGGGGACAGCTACACGCCGCATAGGCAACAGTTCCAACAAGGCCAGAGGTTGTTCGAGGTACGATCAATGTGTTTAGCACTCTTGCTCATGCTTTGTTCGATACCAGAGCTTCACACTCCTTTGTTGCACCGAGTCTAGCCCGTGCCTTGGGTCTAGATGCCGAGAGACTTCCAGTGCCCCTGGTGTTGAGCACACCAGTTGGAGGTCAGACCGACTTGCTGTTCGTTTGTCGGGGATGTAGACTGATGTTAGGGCCACATCAGTCGATTTAGGATCTCCTTCTGCTATAGATTCAGCCGTACGATGTCATCCTAGGCATCGACTGGCTATTTTCTGTGTGCGCCGTCATCGACTGTTTCCAAAGAAGGGTGGTGTTCTCTGGTTTGGACGAACAGCGTGTTACTTTCACCGGCGAGCGGAGCTGTCCGAAGGGAAAGAGGAGGGAGGAACCCCTCCTCTCCTTGTTGACCGAACTGACGATAGCATCAGTAGATGCAGAAATGGTGGAAGTAACAGATATCATTCGTGAATTTATGGATGTCTTTCCTGAGGAAGTGACGACTCTACCCCCTCGACGTGATATCGAGTTCGGGATAGACCTGCAGCCCGGCTCTCGGCCAATCTCGATGGCTCCTTACCGGATGGCACCATCGGAGCTACGGGAGTTGCGGATACAGATTGACGATCTGATGAAGAGGGGTTATGTTCATCCAAGTGCGTCACCGTGGGGGGCTCCAGTCTTCTTCACAAAGAAGGCAGATGGTGGCCTCAGGTTGTGCATCGACTACAGGAGGCTGAATAGGGTAATGATCAAGAATCGCTACCCTCTTCCGAGGATAGATGATCTTTTTGACCAGCTAAAAGGGGCAGGATGGTTCTCGAAGGTTGACCTGTGGTCTGGATACCACCAGCTGAGGGTAAAGGATAGCGACGTCCCTAAGACGGCGTTCAGGTGCAGGTATGGGCACTTCAAGTTCGTGGTCATGCCCTTTGGTGTTACGAACGCCCCGACCGTGTTCATGGGGCTTATGAACTCCATCTTTCAGGAGTACCTGGATCGGTTTGTGGTGGCATTCATCGAGGATATCTTGATCTATTCATGGTCAGAAGAGGACCATGCAGAGCACTTGAGGACAGGTTTGGAAGTCCTCCGACAGCACCAGCTCTACGGAAAGTTGTCAAAGTGCAAGTTCTGGACACGATAAGTGCACTTCCTCGGGCATGTAGTTTCTGAGCAGGGGGTATCAGTCGACCCATCAAAGGTTGAGGCAATTGTTTCTTGGGCAGCACCCAAGAGTGTGGCGGAAGTCCGGATTTTCCTCGGACTGGCAGGTTACTACCGGAGATTCGTACCCAACTTCTCCCAAGTAGCAGCCCCTTTGACGGCTTTGACCAAGAAGGACCAGGTTTTCGTGTGGAGCGAGCAATGTGAGTCGTCCTTCAGCTACCTAAAACAAAAGCTAGTTAGTCCCCCGTGTTGAGATTAACAGAATAAGGGATGGCCTATGAGGTATTTTGTGATGCTTCAGGACAGGGCCTGGGATGCGTGTTGATGCAGCAACAAGGGGTGATCTCTTACGGGTCCAGGAAGCTACGCCCCCATGAGCGTAACTACGCCACACATGACCTGGAGCTTGCAGCGGTCGTTTTTGCGCTAAAGTTATGGCGGAACTACCTCATCGGGGAATGCTTTGTGGTCTTCACAGATCACAAAAGCTTAAAGTACATCTTCTCCCAGCGGGACTTGAACTTGCGACAACGGAGATGGGTAGAGTTCCTCCAGGACTACGACATTGAAATCTCTTATAATGAGGGCAAGGGCAATGTGGTGGCCGATGCCTTGAGCAGGAGGACGCAGAAGGATGCGGTCCGAGAGTCGGCAAATGCCTGGAAGGCAATGGAGGAGTTGGCTTCCTTACACCTGGATGCGAAGATGGATAGTGGCAGAGGCTGCCTATATCAGATGATAGTGTAGTCATATCTGTTTCGACAAGTGGAGGAGTCTCAGTTGGGAGACCCCGAGTGCGAAGTGATGCGTGATCGGGATGACCAGGGCGATGCTCCGAGAGAATGGATAGAGGATGGCCAGCACCAGATGCTTTTCCAGAAAAGGTTGTTTGTTCCAATGGTGATGCGTGGCAAGGTTCTCAGTGAGTTCCACAACTCACCCCTGGCAGTGCACCCAGGAGTTTCCAAGATGTACCAAGGGCTGAAAAGGCAGTTCTGGTGGCCCGGAGTTAAGCGAGCTGTGGCAGAATTCGTGGCCCAATGCTTAGTATGTCAGCAAGTGAAGGCTGAACACCGGGTTCCAGGCGGCCTACTACAGCCTTTAGCAGTTCCCGAGTGGAAGTGGGATGACATCTCAATGGATTTCGTCACGGGACTACCCAAAGTCCAAGGAGGGTGTGACGCCATTTGGGTGGTGGTGGACAGGTTGACGAAATCAGCTCACTTTCTGGGAATCAGGGAGTGAAGTACTGTAGATGCTTTGGCACAAAAGTACGTGAATGAAGTGGTGCGGTTGCATGGAGTTCTGAGGTCTATAGTCTCAGATAGGGATGCACGGTTTACCTCACGAATCTGGAGAGGATTGCAGCATGCGTTTGGCACCCAGTTACACCTTAGCACTGCTTTCCATCCCCAGACAGATGGACAAACGGAGCGAACCATCCAGACCTTGGAGGATATGCTACGGGCATGTGTTATGGACTCATGAGAGTTGTGGGTGCAATACTTGCCTCTAGTAGAGTTTTCCTACAATAATATCTACCACTCTACCATCGTTATAGCCCCGTTTGAGGCTTTGTACGGGAGGCCATGCCGTTCACCTGTGTGTTGGACCGAAGTAGGAGAGGCAGGCATCCTTGGCCCGGAGGAAGTTCAGCACACGATAGAGAAGATTCAGCTCATACGGGAAAGGATGAAGGTGGCCCAGGACCGACAGAAGTCGTATGTTGATACTAGGAGAAGGCCCTTGGAGTTTGAGGTTGGATACCACGTGTTCTTGAAGGTCTCCCCGCGGCGTGGGCAACGGAGGTTCGACAAGGGGATAAGTTTTCCCCCAGATTCGTCGGACCCTTCGAAGTGTTACGGTAGGTCGGTGAAGTGGCTTATCAGCTAGCATTACCTCCACCTTTGCTAAGGATACATGGTGTCTTTCATGTATCCCAGCTCTGTCGTTATCTGCACGATGATTCACACATCCTTGATTGGGTTGAACTGGACATCGAGGATGACGTAACCATTGTGGAAAAACCAGTGATGATCGAGGATCGCAAGGAGAGGGTGCTTCGTGGGCGAGCTATTCCCTTGGTTCGTGTGTTGTGGAGACATGGCGGGCTCGAGGAGAGTACGTGGGAAAGGGAATCACAGATGCGTGCCCAATACCCCGAGTTGTTTTGAGCTTTGTTCCTTTTTGTACCTGTTGTGGTAGAACGTTTGACTTTTGGCTATGAAATGTACTGGATTATTTCCTCTGTTGTGTGTGAAAAGCCCTGGCTAAAGGGAAGAGGGAACCCGACCCCTAATCAAGACGCATTAAGGTGGATGCGATTGAACCCGTGCGGGCGAGTCAGTGCCGCCCAAAGCGGATAATATCTTGACATGGGGGAGGGAAACTCCCCAAACCCACATGACCGGGCTGTTTGGCATGGTATGTTGCTTAGTTCTTGATAGGAGAGTGTTTTTAGTTAGCAGAGGTTCACTCCTAAGAGGTATCTTTCGAAGATGGTTGTTCGGACCCTCTCTTTCCTTCTGGTTTGTTGTGATTATCGAGGATGAGAATCGTTTAAGAGGTATCTGATGTGATGACCCAGACCCCCCTTGGTCCCTTCCTTTGCCAAAATCCGGATCCTTAAGGGGTACGGATCGGTGAGACCGATCGGTGAGACCGATCGGGGCGACCGATCGGTGAGACCGATCGGTGAGACCGATCGGTGCGACCGACCGGTGAGACCGATCGGTGAGACGGATCGGTGAGACAGATCGGTGCGACTGACCGGTGAGACCGATCAGTGAGACGGATCGGTGAGACGGATCGGTGAGACCGATCGGTGAGACCGATCGGTGAGACGGATCGGTGAGACGGATCGGTGAGACCGATGGGTGAGACCGATCCGTGAGACCGATCCGTGAGACCGATCGGTGAGACCGATCGGTGAGACCGATCGGTGAGACCGATCGGTGAGACGGATCGGTGAGACCGATCGGTGAGACCGATCGGTGAGACGGATCGGTGAGACCGATCGGTGAGACGGATCGGTGAGACCGATCGGTGAGACCGATCGGTGAGAAGGATCGGTGAGACCGATCGGTGAGACCGATCCGTGAGACCGATCGGTGAGACCGATCAGTGAGACCGATCGGTGAGACGGATCGGTGAGACCGATCGGTGAGACCGATCGGTGAGACTGATCGGTGAGATGGATCGGTGAGACTGATCGGCGGAACCGGCCGACGTCACCCGGCCTTGCCATGTTGTTCCAGTAACGCGCACAAAAGTTTAATTAAATACTGAATCGGCTCATGAGTCGGTTTAAACCACTCAGCACCTTTAATGATGAGTCAATCCGCGTGGTCAACCCACGACTTCCACGTCTTACGCGGTTCATCGTTTTTATCTCAACCGTCCCCGGCTCTTATAAATTAATGGTTAAGGCCGTGGTTTCCCCCTTCTTCAATCGTGGATCTTCTGGTGCATTGGGACCGCCGCGTCGTTATCCGTAAAGTTCCACACCCCCGGCCTAAGCGTCGATCATCTATCAACAAGTAGGGAATTTCTTTCATCTCTCACTTTTGTGTATCATGCGGGGTGGGCGTTATTCTTGTTCTTATGGAATTGGTTGAACCAAACCTTAATGAAGATAATAAACGAAGTTCTAAAGAAAGAAGGGGAAGGGGTTGTGATCGTTGTTATGCTTTATCTTGTGATCATCCCTTTTTGTTGTACTGGTTTATGTTTCTGAAAATTGAGGCCGTTGGTGGTCGTTGTATGTGCACTAATGAATCCCCTCGTGATGTTTTAAATGGGTTGCTGAATTTGGGAACTCCTGCTGTGAAATTGGTTAATCACGTATATCCGGCTGAATAAGTTGAAAGCACCAGGATCAACCCTTATGTGATAACTCCCGGTTAGAACACACGGAATTTGAAATCATGGAGTGTGTTAAGTCTTTTAAATCTGAAAATCCCTGACTTGTGTTGGTAGTGGTAGTTGGTTGTTTTCCCTTCGGGCCGATTGCTGGAAATGTGGGAGGGGATGGGATCCCCTGTTCTTTTTATACTCTCGGTGGAAGTGTGAATTTGGGGGATGGGATCTCCTGTTGGTATGGATTCAGTGGTTGTGAGTTTTAAATCTGGGTGGTTACATAAAATATCACAAATTGGGGAGAGATACTCTGTTGACAGAACCGGGTGTGAGTGTTTTGGTTGATCCTTGCTTTTGACGCTTTCCTTGGTTATGCTTATGGTAGTTGCCCAGTAGTGCTTAAAACTAATTGAACATTTTGACTGAACGTGAAACAAGAATGGGACAAATGGTTTTGTGGGCAAGGGTCGTGAACTGTGACTTGGGTGCAGTGGTGTTGTGTTCTGTAGGTTGGCTAGGAAAAACTAATCTTTGGGTGAGTGTTTGTTACCTATATCTATACTTGTAGCTTTGTGTTTCTTATTCGCGCCCCACCCAAGATGAGCACTCTGTGCCGAACACCCCCATTTATGGGGGAAGGGTGTTTTTCCCAACACTATCCTTAGTGTCTGGTTATTAGCTCCTTTTCTACTCCCTTTCCCGGATAGCCCAAGTATCTTCAGGCAGGCTGTGATGGCCTGAAGTCCATTATTAGCCCATGAACCTTCGGGCGGGGTGTTGTGGTGGTTGGCCAGGTGTGTGCGGCAGGTGGTTTCCCAAGTGTCTTCGGGATGAGGCCCAGGTGTCTTCGGGCGTGGCGGTGGTTGCTCTGGCCTAGGTGTTTGCAGGCATGGTTACATATGACAGTTGAGGCCCAGGTGTGTGCGGGCGGGATTCGGCAGTGGGACTGCGTGTGGTTGTGGCCCGGGTGTGTGCGGGCGGGATTCGGCAGTGGGACTGCGTGTGGTTGTGTCCCAGGTGTGTGCGGGCGGGTGTGGCAGTGGGACAGTGGTGAGAATGGCGGGAATGGTCCGATGCGTAGGATGTCTCAATAACCAGTGGGAAAGTGGCGGGGGTACCCCAAACATCGATGTGCTCTTATATATATATTACTTGACTTGAGTTACTTGGGGAGCGAGCCTTGGTGAGGCCTGGGATGGATAACCGCCTTGTTAGGTGTTTGGTTTACTCTTTCTCACGGGACTTTAGTACGTTCCCCCACTTGTGCACGAGAGTCTTGGTTTTCCCTACTGAGTGTACTTGTATGCTCACCCTACGTATATAAAACTGCTTTCAGTTTTCCAGGAGGACTTCGGGGATCATGCAGGACCTTACTAGATCGGACTTTTGGAGCAGCTGCAGTTGTTTCTCTTTTTCTTTTGGTACTTACCTTGTAGTCACCTTCTTGCACTTTGTGGCTTTCACTTTTGAAACATGCATGTGGGAATGGTTTACTTTTGGCTTTACTTTTCTTTCTACCTTGGTTTTGTCGGGTTTTATCCTCCTTATCTTTCGATCCTATAAAATAAAAAGGGTAATGCCTTCCATTTGCGAGGATTTCCTATACCCTTGGTTCTAGTCGCCACTCCGGGACCTATTGAAGGCGGGTTTCGGGGGTCATTATCTCTCCTTCAACTTAAAGAAGGAAGGGCCTGGCAATCTGCTGACCCTTACCTCCTTTTGGTGAAGGCGGGTCGTGACACTAAGGGGGTGCGGCAAGGTGAACCACTCTCTGGTCTGCTTTTTGCAATGGCATAAGACTACTTGAGTAGGTGTATTAATGATCATTCCCAAATGGGACTTTATAAACGAATTAGTGCTGGCGTGAGTGAGTATGCCCCGTCTCATTTATTGTTTGTTGATGACTTCTTGCTTCTTGGTCAGGCGTCAAGGAAAACCATCTCCTCAATTAAAGCCCTTTTCAGTCATTATGAGGAGGTGTCCAGACAAGCCATTAGATGGGACAAATCTTCCATTGTTTTTGGAAATGGAATTCCAGTTGGAAAACAGAACAGAATTATTTGACTTCATGGGGTGAGTAGGGGTGCCTTAGCATTCCAATACATTTGGGTCCCATTATTTTGGGGAAAACATAAAAGACAGTACTTGGAAGGAATATCTGATGGAATTGTTCATTAGATGGCCAGCTGGAAAGGGAATTCTATGTCCCTGGCGGGGAGGGACTGCCTTGTGAACTCAGTAATCACATCAAAGTTTTTGTATTCCTTATCCATCTATAGATGGCTGAGGGGACTTCTCAATGAACTTCATAGTATGGTATAGAATTTCATGTGGTAAGGGTCACCACATGAGAGGAAGCTAATTATAATGGCATGGAAGGAGTGCATCATGCGTGTGGAGATAGGGGGCCTAGGACTCAATGATATATGGATATTTAATGATGGATTTATTTGGAAGTTCACTTGGAACTTGATTTCTTATGAGGCTAACGATGATTTTCTCTCAAACAGAATCACAACGAGGCTCTTAAATGTATAAAAATGGCATCTTGCCACATCAATTTTAACTCTTATCAAGCAAGAATATGTTAGAATCATGCACGATACATGATGGCTGGTTTTTAGGGAATCCACACTGAATTTCTAGAGCACAAAGTGGCTCACACATCCTCTATGACTTAAATGTGCCACCTGAGGCATCCACTTTGTCAATTTCCAACATCCTCTCACAAATGAAGACTATTTCTTTTAGTGTTCCTATGCAGGTGGAGAATGAAATCACTAATTATGGACTTATGGAGCAGTATACTCTAATCTGGGTGCATAGCAGAACTGGGAAATTCAATAGCAGGGATTACTACACGATCCTCTGTGGGGGACAACCCCTACACCTTCTTGGCTGATGAAATTCTGAGTGTTATTTATTAGACCCTCCAGATTTTATCTAATCTGGAGGATCTGGAAAAATATCCTACACAAAAATGATGCTCTCAAGAGGGATGGGTTTTAGATGGCCTCCATGTGCTATATGTGTAAAACTGATGAGGACTCTGTTGAGTATATTTTTATGGGTTGTGCTCATGGAAAACAGGTGTGGGAATAACTTAATTCTATGTTTGGGGGGGGGGGGCTGTTAACACCTACAGACCGGTTATCCATATGTTATCTGCTACTTCTCATAATAGATTTAGTGAACAAATTTATAATCTATTTATGGACGCTATCACTGCTACTATTGTAGTCCTTTGGGAAGTCCAAAATGAGGTTGTTTTCACTATTGTGTGCCCCACAGTTCATCATGGAATGATGGCGATTCATAGAGATGTTTATGTTGCTTCTCTCATGTAGGATGGTACAATGTCTAATGCAGTTGTGGATCGTCAAATTCTACGAACGCTTGGTGTTTCGAGGCAGCCACGCAAGCCTCGAATGCTAAAGTATATTTGATGGATCCCACCCATGAGACCATGCCTCAAGATAAATGTTGATGTGGCTACGTTGGGCACTACAAGCCCATCTACTTTTGGAGGATTGTTCCGCACCTACCGTGGGTTTGTTAAAGGATGCTTCCACCACACTATTGGAATTGGTATTGCTTTTGAAGCTGAACATTTGGCAATGAACTATGCCATCAAGAATGTTGTACATTTTAATTGAAACCATATATGGATTGAATCTGATTCTCAGAACTCAGTTCATGCCTTGAGAACCAAGACACGCTAGGTCCATTGGTGTGTGCTTCTATAGTGGGTTGGTTGCCTTAGTGAGATTTCTCGCCTGCGGGTGGAGGTTTCACATGTCTACAGAGAGGCTAATCAAGTGTTGAATGCATTGGAAAAGCGGGTGCTCACTGATACTCAAGATATGTGGTCTTTCACGACCCAATATTATTGTGCCTCACTGGTGGAGGCAGATATTTGTGGGGTGATTCACACTCGTTTATGTAATATTCCCTTGTACGCTTGACTCTTTTCATTTTCTTTAATTAATTTTATTAGGACTGGATTTCACCATCTCCTGGATTTTCTGGTAATTAAATGAATTTACATGTATCATTATATATGATTATATAATTAATTTATTTTATTAAATAATATTTATATTATCCTTAAAAAATTAGTAATGAAATCATTTATCAAATTCACCAAGGGTTGTTTTTTCAATTTTTTGAAGAGAACCCATTTTCAACATTTCACATTTTGTCACATAATTTTTGGAAATTTTTTATATTCTGTAATTAGATTTCATGTTCTAAACATTTTTAAAGGTACGACTCATTCATAATGATTTTGAAATGAAAATTATTATTCCTTCTTATTTTAAAATGTAATTTATTAAATATTCATAAAATTGTTTTTATAATCTATGTCAATATAATTTGACATTCCATATATAAATCAAATGATATAATTTAATGATAATATTAAACATATTCGTATGGATGTTTTCAATGGTGAAGTTCTTGGGATTATTTCATAAAACAAATTTCATTCCCCTATGTTACTAATTATATGATTAAAAAATGTTTGTTTTATGATCTTGTGAGACAATTATGTATACATTTACATATATGTTTGCTGGGTCCATAAATATATATTCATTAAATTAGTTGGGTAATGATTTATTTCTTATAATATTTTAGGGTACATGGGTGGTTTTTCCATAAAATATAGGGAACATTGGTGGTTATCCCATGTCTAAAAGTGAAATTTGGTTGTTGTCCCAAGTCGAAGAGGGTAAAAACGTGGTTATCCCAACAATATGATACAAGGGTTATCATGGTGTGTAGTATTTCTATAGAATATCTATTCATAATTTTATGTGATGAACTTATTTTAAATTATTATATATTTTTAATACTCTATGGGAACATGTTTATTTTATTTTTCACAGATATATGTCTTAAGTGTGATGTTATGCCAATTCGTTATTCCCTAACTCATGATTTGAGTTTGATATTTGTGGTCATATATGTTATATAGATTAAAAATGTTCTCATACCATTATTATTATATTATTATCACATATAATCATCGATTGTTATATCCCATGTTTACCATTACTGAGAACATGATCTCACACATTATTATGTTTCCATTTCCACATGGTATTATAAAGGAAATTAGGTACGATTAGTCTATATGGTTTCAATTAACGATGAATGATTTTTTGAGATATAGAATACTTTTTTAATTAGTTTATTTATAATAATGTCTCCAAATATAGTAAAATATTATTGTAATCAAGAATATATTATTGGTATATGTCGCACCCCAAACCGTGCGTTTATTTTATTTTATGATTTCTTTGACTTTAAATTATTTTGCTGCGGTTCGTGTTCAGTATCGGACCAGGTTTTTGAGTATTTGTTAAAAAGTGCGCTTTTTGACGTGACGTCGTGGGACGCGTGAGCGGAGACTGTTCCGGAAGCCCCGCGCGTCCATGCCCGGTGTTTTTGCGCATCCTGTTGTCTTTGAAATATTTTAAATAGAGTCTTTATATTAAACGCGCACATCTATTATTATAAGTTAATAATTATTTTTATTATTTAAGACGAAGTGAATATTTTTAACATTTGTATTTTATCACTATGATTATCATTATCATTATTATGTTTATCATTATGTTATAGATAAATAATTAATGTAGTTTTTAATGTTGCGGAAAATAGTGAAATCGTTATTAAATATGATTTGATATTAATCTTTATTATTGTTATTATTATTATTGTGAATTATTATTATTATCATTATGATTTTATTTTATTTTTTTTCTTTTATTTTATCTTTTATTTTTTTTTTCCTTTCCCTCTCTAACCCTAGAGGCCCCCCTTATATCTTTTTTTTCTCTCTTCTCCCCACGGAAGCAGCCGCCTCTTTCTCTTCTTCTTCCCCACTTGCAGCACCCGAGCCTCCTTCCTTCGGCGCAAGAAGCCCACAAAACCCCTCCTCATCCCCTCTTGCTAGAGCAGTGCCTCCTTCCTCTTCTCCCGCTCGACCCACGCATCCAATAGGACCGCTGAACCCTCCCCCCTTCTCTGGCTTCGGCTCATCCTGGCGCTCCGGCCGCTGCGGCTTCCTGCGCAGCTCCGGCGACCGCCTGTTCCGGCCCCGGCTTCCCGTCGCTACGCCAACACCCCGACGGCTCCCTTCGGCGCCGCTTTTCCGCACCCCCGTCCAGCTCCCCAGCTTTGCCCCGCACAAACCACGACTTCCCCTGCTTCTCTCTCCTTTTTCTAGTTTTTTTTTTCACGCTGCTGCACCTCCGGCGCTCGACCTGTCCTCTCCACCCATCCAGCCGCGCAAGCCCCTGCTTGCCCCTTCCGCCAGCCTCCTCCTCTCCTCCCCTGTCCGGCGCGCACCCCCTTCAGCCCACCGTCGTCCGGCGTCCCTCCTCCAGCGGCTCTCCCTCTCGGCTCCTCCGGCGGCACTCCCTCCAGCTGCGACTCCTGCTCCCTGAAAGGTTGCTTGTTTTTTATTATTATTTACTTTTATTGTTATTATTATTATTACTACAATTATTATTATTCTTATTCTTATTATTATGATTTTTGTTATTAATTATTATTATTATTATCATTATTAATGATTAATATTATTAATTTTAATATTATTATTATTATTTTTTTTATTGTTATTATTATTATTAATCTTATTATTGTTGTTATTATTATTAATATTATTATTATTATTATTATTAATATTAATATTATTGTTATTATTATATTATTATTATTATTATTATTTTATTATTACTATTATTCATACTATTCTTATTATAAATAATATTATTATTATTATTGATAGTATTATTAAATTTATTATTATTATTATTTTTATTTTTATTTTTGTTGTTATTATTATTATTATTAATCTTGTTATTCTTATTATTGTTATTATTATTATTATTAATATTATTAATATTATTGATATTATTATTACAATTATTATTATTATTATTATTATTATCATTATTATTCCTACTTTGGCCTTTGCTCTGTAGAGGGTTATCAATTTATGTTTCTTTTGGTAGGATTATTGTTTGAGGACCCGCGCAGGGCGTTTCCAAGTGTGCGCCACCACCGCGCCTTGTTTCCGAGGTTCCGTCGTCACCGCGCTTTAGTTTCAAGGTGAGCATTTATTCCCGACGCTTGGTTTTGCAGGCTCCGGTGAGTTTTTGGATGGGTCTGAGTCCTTGAAATTGATTATGCAGAGTGTTAGACTTTGTCACGTGGTTACGGACACACGTCGTGTCATCGCGCCTTGGATCCGAGGTTGTTGTGTCGACGCGCTTGGTTTTGAGGTAGGTCCCCTTTGCACTACTTTTAAAATTGAAGTTATATTATTTCATACTATTTGCGCACCCTAATTATTCAAAATCAACAATTTATTAATTGTAATAAATATGAGATAATATACGATAATTAATTTTTAATATAAGAGGGTAAATTTTTAAATGGTTATTTAATGTCAAAAGGAGCTGTTTATTTTATACACGACACATGAAACATCCTTTTGATGAGCGGACACCCAATAATAAAAGAATGCCCGTTTGGCTATTAAACATAATTCACGGAATATAAAATGGTGTTCTGGTTTAATGAGAAATGATTTCTTTTGAGGCGTGAACAAATACTTTGGTTCGTTTGAGAAATTGCCCGGTTGGCTTTTAAAGTTTATTTGGAAAGGGAAAATGGTTTGGTTTGGTTTTTAAAAATATTGGCAACCTGTGAAGTAGTGTTTTGTGGTTCTTTAAATTGTTTTAAACTGGGTTTTGTCTCATAAAGATGTTGAACCTTTCGTTGAGTGGTGTTTGTGAAATGTATTAAATGCCCGTTTGACACCTCATGGAAAGAGATGAAAATATTTTGATAAAACCCTCTTAGGAAAACTCCCATTCCTTGGTTCCAATTGATTGTCTGGGAGGCCGCGCTTAGTAGCTCCCAGGTGTGTGAGTAGTTTAAAGGCATGAGGTTGTTCCACGGAGTGGCTCGGGTGATGCTTGTTGTGCTTTATATATATATATATATGTGTGTGTGTACATGATTGGATGCTCGGTTGGCGTCAGTTGGCTCACCCCTTTTTCAAACACTTGAGTCATGGGAATCTGGCATATTGAGAGAATATTCTAAGAATGATTGTTGTACAGGTAGGTTATGGTACTGACCAGTGGCCCATAGTAGGTGGATATATTGGGTTTATTACTATGGGATTTTCCCTCGACCTGCCTGTGAGTGGATGGTCGAGCATTTTGTGCATTTTGATTTCATCGTGACATGTCAATAAGGATAATTTCTCATGTATTGGTGTCTTCTAGTTTATTCTCGATCTCCTAGGTTCATCCATGTCTATTCAACTTTTGTATCTTGCAGTAATGATTATGATGCTCACATGTATACCTACATTTCCCTTGCTGTGTGTTTTACTTTGTGCATTCTGGTGTATTGTTTTCTTTGGAAAATTGTAAATTGCTTTTGATTAGGTTTCTAAAAATTATTTTCAAATAAAAGTGTTTAATCCCTTTTGTACAGATTTGAAAATTTAAACATCACATTCCCCCTTTCCTGAAATGTCATTGACACTAATGAAATGAACCCGAATTTTGAAATGGCTAAGGGAAATGGTTCGTACATTGTTTTTAAGTAAAATGCTTAGAAAAACATACTTTTATAAATTGTAGTTCAAACTTGAAATGATGTTTCTTTTATTTTAAAGGTAGTGCATTGAGAATAGATATCGGGCTAGCCTACTGAGTTTTAATACTCACGCCTATAGTTCTTTTCTATTTTTAGTGTTTGTGCAGGCTATAGCTTGTGTGCGCTCGCCTAGGGCGACGCTTGATCGTTGAGTCGGAGAGCGACCCGCAAGGTCGCACGGAGTTTGTTCGCACGTCGTGTTTGGTTAGTTTGATTCTTGTTTGTTCCTGTTTAGTCACTTTATCTGGTTTATCTTTTCTGCGCTGCTCTGTATTATTTTCGCTATCTTATTTATTTATAATGGGAGAAATCGTTCCCGTAGCCTCTGTTGATGCCCTGGCGCTTGTCGCCAGCCCGGGAGGATCGGGAACGCCTCTCGGGCCATGTCGCGGACTGGCTCGGGTGACCAGTTCAGGGTTGACCCGGGTTGGTTCGTGACAGTATATATATTTTATATTCATATATAATTATGTATTAGTTTTGTAATATTAGATCACATCACCTCATTTTTTATTCAGGAATTCATTTAAAATTATAAGTATTTGTTTTATTTATTTTGGATAAAATGATACAAATGTTCATAAAACCATGGTATATGACCTTATATGTTACAATATTAAAAAAATTAAAAAACATGTGTTTTTTAATTCCAAGACCTGTAATATATTTCAGGATATAGTAATGTGGATTTAGTCTATGAATAAAATAAATCGTGTGGTAATGAAATCAAATGTGACAGTTGGGTATTAACATGGTACTCACTTGGTGTATAGGAGAGATGCCCAAAATAAAACCTTATTTGACACTCCAATGATATATTATACTTATAAAATTTTTGAAGATCCAATTAGTATATTAATATATTAAACATTGAATGCAAGAATTTAATGGGTTGAAAAGAATTTCTCATAATATTATAAATATTTGTAATTATATATATTATTATATAGATTCTCACTTATATTATTGATAGAAGATACTCACACTGGACTTTTCGGAATAAGTGAATAACATGAACTAGAATCATGTTAGGAAATTAATGATTATTATTAATATTAAATAATTAAATGACTATTTGTTTATTGTTCTAAAAACTCATTTATATCTTTATATTTTTCTATGATTATCATCTAAAAACTACAATATTTATATGTATTTATTGGTAAAAACTATGAATTATACTATGATTATATCTATATTCTACAGCTCATCTGAAAAATTATTTTTTACAAAAATGTTTCATTAATGTCCTATTAATCTTAAAATTTTATGATTGGATGTGATATTCAATTTTTATTGGCTTTGTCTATTTAAATCTAATAACAATTTCGATTGATGGTAATTCACTATTTTCATTTTGAATCATCCTGTGATTGTCTATCTGTGTGATGTTGAACAATAAATACCTATATATATTTATACTTATTGTGGTCTTACTACCAACTCATGAATGGTACTTATCATAAATTGTCAGGGGAATTTCAACATTGATGGTATTATTACATATCTAGAATATTCCAAATTATGTCATGATGTTTTTCCTAGTCTTACATGATATTATGATGTTGAGTTTCTAATAGATAAATTACATAGTGATATTTCAATATTAATGATTCTTTTAAAGATGTGCCTAATTATTTAGAATGTATTGAATATGATCATATCTGATAAACTATAAAATTGATTCATATTATTTAGTATGTCACTATGGGTTTCACTTTTTATTTATATTAAGAACATGTGTGAATATTACATTGCATTATTTATTAGAAACATATATATATATATCACTATTGAAAACAAGTATAATCTAACATTAATTAATGATATTTTCGATCAAAAATGTGGTGATCAATTGTTTTCAAATATTTCCCATAGATATTGATAACATCAGTTAAAAGTTAAAAAGTAATGACCTACCTAAATCAACCTTATGTAATTGATATGGACACTATGATTTTATTGTTATAAAATTTGGACTTATCATGGCCTAAAGTACCATAATGTATAAAATTAATATTTACTTTAGAGAATAACCATTTCAATTAGTGGTCAAAACTATACTTGATATTCAAGATTGTTCTAATATCTAGAAAGAGAATAAAGATAATCGAAATTTGTATTGATGACTGTGGGGAAGGATAGACTATGAGAATATAAAAAATGTGAACTATTGATAAAAAAACTGTATTATTCAATCTTTTAACCATGATTAAAATTATATACAAAGATCAAATTAATATATAAGTTAATGAAGAATTTTCCAAATCGACCATAGTGATTTAGATCAATTAAATTATTCAATAACCCAAATATTGTTGATGATTTGATAGAAATTTTCAATGACTATTATATAAAATATGAAATATGAATTGAAATATTGAAATGTTCATCTAGATAAATAAATATGATAAAAATTACGTATTTTAAATAGAAGGATGGTCAGTTTAGATGTGATCCCATTACAAAATATTAGGGGTCTTTTTGTATACATTTAAGTATCAAAGAAATGGTCGTGATATTTTATTATGAAAATGATATGGTGATAGAATATTTTTCAAACTAATCTATGGTTCTTGACATATATTAACTAACTCACATTTTAAAATTTTGAATGGTAATTATATCTATAAAAATTGTAATCATACAATTTATGATCAATTATGTGATTTATATACTGATAATAAAATATTGATATACATATATAAAAATAAAATGTTTAATATGTCTGAAAGAAATGGATTCATTTGATTAATGATATATAATGCTCTATTCATTACAAATCACGGAGGGTGAATTTGGTGGATTATGTGTTGAGATGGATTTTTCATGATACATTATACGTTTTAATGATTTAGAAATATCCAATACTTATGGATTTTAGTAGTGTGAAATTTGAATAAATTGGAATGTGGAGAAATCAAATATTTCCAAAATAAATTTTCATCCATAAAAACATGTGATTAATATAGGGGAATAGATTGTAATACTTTAATATTTTAGGTTGTATTTCTTTTCAAAAAATTATGTTTTCTTATAATGAAGTTTTATATTATTAAATATTTCAAATATATATTTTTTTAAATCAATATATTCAAAAAAATAAATTTTATGTAATTTATTTATTTATTTTTGTGAGAAAATAATTGAACAAAATTTATTCTAATTTTATAAAATTTATTTCCTAAAATGAACATTATTTCTGAAATTATTATTTCAGTATTTTATTAGTGTTAATTTCTAATATATATCTCATATGATTTAATTTTGAATTAATCAATAAAATTAAACATATTTTATTAATAATATACCATTTCTTTTAAATCATTTAAAAATTATAATCATGTTTTTAAATCTTTTTAAAATAAATGATAATTTTTTATTGTAAAAAATAAAAAAATATCCATTAGAGTTATGGTTATATAAATATTGGTATAAATATATTATATAAATATGAAAACATTTATTTCATGAAAAAAAATTTGTTGTTGTGTTTCGTGAGTTTTTTGAATCTAAATTATTTCACTACTATAGAATAAAATTTTTAAATTGAATTATATATTTTGATTCATGATATTCAATTTTTTGTTATTATAAAAAAATTATTTTTTTTAATATTTAATAAATAAACTAAAAAAAAATCACCATAAATAATGTTAAAACAAATTTTAAATGAGTTTTAACCGAGATATAAAGATAAATTTCCAATTAAACATGACTAAATAATATTTTATTAATAGAATTTTACCGCCTAGTACCCAACCATATAATATTATTCCATTATGATGTATTTTTTTATGTAATTACATTATTATATTTTAATATTTTAATTAATTCCATGTGTACCCTCTTTAACAGTTATAAAATGAAACCCCTCCTTACACTTCTTTTCATTACATTAATTTTTCTAGCTTGACCAAACTCTAATAAATATATTATAAAAATCCCACATCAATGGTAATTAATATAACATCTATAGGATTACAGCTAAAGGAGAAGTAATTGTCTTACTTGTAGTCATTAATATTCTTACTTCTTCTACCTCCTCTAATTTTTTGGAAATGATCATAAAATAATAACGAATGCATAATCATGATACTAAATTATTATTATGATAATTTAATATAGATACCCAATCATTTTAATAATTTTATTTCATGATTTATTAATAAAAACAGAGGAATTAATTCCCAAATATTGTTCTCCCTAGTGGCTTTGGAAGATTAAGTACATAAAATTAAAAAAACAAAATATAATACTAATATTATTTTTCCATAATGAGATCAATAATATATTCGGTTTCCCAGATCAAAATTGGATTTAATTAGAAATACATTAATGAAATGAATGATTAAAAAATCCATGTATGGTTATATATATGATAAGGAAACATAATGTGTGAGTTGATGTACTTACATAATATAATAAAAAATAAAGACCAAGAGTAATCAAATAGAATCATAACATAAAGAACATTGAATCATAAGACAATGGAATCATATGAAATATTGAAACTACATCTAAAAATACATAAACGTTATTCATGGAAAACTACATAGACAATGTTAGATATTGGATGATTTACGACAATTAATTTTTTTTACTCGATAATCCCATAAATAACACTTCATGAGACTAATGATTCACCCCTTACATTAGAGTGCTATTAGGGAAAATCCACCGTAAAATTTTAAATATAATATTTTGAATAAAATTAAATATAGCATAAGACTTAAACATTTTAATTACCATGTAATGAAATTTATTGCATAATATCTTCCAATAACATAATCAATGGAAATTTCATAATGATGGTATTTGAGGGATGAACATAAGTAATTTATTACCCAATAAATGGGAGAAGGAATAAGATAGATATACATCTGAATAAATAACAACAAAATTTGGAATCAATCTATATCATCAATTTTTTCATCATTTATTAACAAGTTTTTGAAAGATTACATGAAATATTTCTTGAGTAAATTATCATTTTATCATCAAAATCACTACTTCAAAACATTAAAACAAAATTACAAATTGTTATTGATAATAATTTAATTAATAATATAATTATAAAAATATAATATAATATTCAATGGATTTATTTTTCATGGTATTTCATAATTATTTTAATGTTTTATAAGATGAGAAAAAATTCCTTTCAAACAATTGCTAAAAGGATGATGAGTCCCTTATTTGAAAAACAACAGAATGATTCTTTTTAAACCATTAGTTAAAAAGTAAAACATATGTAAAAAATTGTTAAATAAATCATTTTTAAATATTGAAAGCATTATATAATGAAATTGAATAAAATATTGACATTTAGGTGAAATATTTTGAAAATAAATCATTAAAACCAATAAATTGGTGTTTTTATGGTAATATGTAACATAAATAATTCAATGAAGAGATAAATTTCATGATATTTTTTAATGAAAATAAAATATGGTTTAAAATTAACTTTAATAATAAATAAAAAAATTATTGGAGAATTCATACGAACATGGACATGAGAGAACCGAATTTAAATGGGAAACATTAAATTATATTTATATAAATAAAATTCCCATTCAAATTTATTAAATTTTTAATTATAAGACCCATGATGTCTTTACAAATAATGAAACATTAATTTTCCTGAAAATAATGATTTTAGTGACATAAAAATTCAATGCGGATGTATATACACCACAGAAATTCAGAAAGAGGTGAATATAGAATATGCCTAATATATATAAAAGTGAGACTAGTAGTCTCTTACATTGAGTCCAAACATTTATTGAATATACTATATCTCATATAAAATAATATTATATGTACTATCTGTTTTAATAATAACATTTACACTGATTAATAACTTATTTATAAACCATTTAACTCATTAATTTTATTTACATATCTAATTTAATAGATAGTTATGTCCATTCTTGGTGTATTAAGGACATTCAATTCATAAATTTTAAACAGTATTAATGAGTTGAATGAGGATAAATGAATTTTTTTTACATCGTGTTAAAAATAATAACCAGGATGTAATTATAATTTTTTAAGATTAAAAATTCTTTTTAAAAAAATAAACACACATTTTTAGGGAAAATTAATTATGATACAATCATGGAGATGATCGGTCGTAGGAATGAATTTTTAAAATTTCAATCTTTTAAAAAAATCATAATGGAATAATTTTAAGTATTTTATTATCATTAAATAATTATAATTATACAATAAATATTATACTATATCATTAAATAATCATTTATATTCCATCAATTTCAAGTGTTATTAAAAAATCAAATCAGATTGCTTCGAAAGGTGGAGTACAATATATACATGAAACACAATATCATTTTACATAGGATTGTAATTTCAAAAAATTTATTATATATTAAATTTATGGAATTACGTTTATTTATTTAATATGATATATTAAAATTAAATACATCATCACTAAGATCTATTATATGAGGTGGTGGAAAATAAATTATATTGGTTTTTGAGGGGGAATTCCTCTTTATACACAAAATATTTTTTTGTTTCGCATTTAAACTAATAGGAGGAGAATGTACATCACTCTATTAATATAAAATTATTTATGAATATGATATATTCTACTCTAATTATATAAGTCAATTTTAATAACAATTTAAGTAGGTGGAATAAAAAACCAAAAATTATTATCGATTAAGAATGATTCATCTTCTTTACACCACCTATTTAGTATTATAGATAAAGCCTCCATATATTGGATTCATAATTAATCCAATGTATCTAAGATATGGGGTGGAAAATATGGATGTCTTTTTTAAATGTATTTTATAAACAAAAAATATTTTTATTTGGGGAAATTGGATGATATAATGATCACTTCTTAAGTGAGGAGTGATATTTTTTTAGAACACATTACTATTATACAAAGGTATAGAAATCTCAAAAAATGTTCTTCAAAAATTGATAAATAATGTATTGTAAGGATTATAAGGTAAAAAAAATTCAAAAAATTAAGATTATTTTTTTCTGAAAGTTTTTTGACCATTTAGCTTAATGGTTACTGGAATTTAGCAATTTAGTTTTTCATTATGGAAAATAGTTTTGTATCTATGTTACTATTCATTAAGATAATAAATTAAGCTGAAAAATTAATTAATATTCAATAATAAAATTCAAATTATGTAATCCATTTTATCAAATTCAAATTACATAACTTTATAAATTCACTGTAAAATGTTTCTCTCAAAACATGTCAAAAACGGTTTTTCATGATATGTATTTTTCAATAATAAGTAATCTTATATTAACTATATTAATAAAATAAAAATTATATGAATTATAATCATATAAATAGAACTATAATCTATTTTTAAAATTTTAAATATTTCATTATTATGTTTTATTTTAACTTTTTTACTTGGATAAACATTATGTTCTTAAAATAATGTTTGTAGAAAAACACATTTTGATTCATATAAATTATCTTATAACAAAATTCTGAAAAATTTTGTATAAGATTATATTAAATAGATTAAATATAAATATATAATAATTCTATTAATATTAAATATTTTTTAATCTATAATGTTAATATAAAATAAATTAATTAAATTGAAATACAATATTGTTTTAAAAAATCATTATTTTTCCTTATTCACAAATAATCATTCCTATTAAAAGATTCCAATATTTTCACCCTAATATAATTTTAATAGGTTGATTTTGAAATATTTATTTTTTTATAAAAAAGTTTTTAAAACATCCAAATACTATATAAAATTTTATCTCACCAAAATTAATAAAAATCATTTTTGAAGAGAACATATTATTGTAGAATAAAATGAAATTATTAAAATTTTAGTTAATATTTAGTATAAATTTAAAAATTTATATAATACAAACCTATTTTATAAATTTTTCATTATATTGTTATTCCTCTTTGTATCACCAATTTTAACCGAGATGTTATAATGGATATCTTTAAATAATTAAATTTTACTAAAATATCGCAATTTCATTAATCTCTGCTTTTAGTGTTGTATATGTAATCAGTTATAGTATAATTTTCAATTATCTATTTTAATATGATTTTTGTTAACCCTTTTAGTGTTTAATACCATTATCTTCTGATCAGTAACAATGGTATTCAATTTTGAAAATTCTTTTTTGTAAAATCCACATCATTAAAAGGGTTAACAAAAATCATATTAAAATGAGTGAAAGGGAAATCAATAGGTCAATTGAATAAAAAATTAATGTTTTCAATTTATTAAAACATTTTAATGATGTTAAAATCATGATTTTGTTTGAATATCTTTTTAATTGTAAATGTTTTAACACTTTTATATGAGAAGATTCTATGAATTTAATGAATAACATATTTCATCCCTGTTCCTTTTACAAAATATTAAGGACCCCTTTACCATATCGAATAAAATCTTAAGGAAGTATATATACATTAAATACATTATTTTATAAATTTGTCATTATCAGCATAATTTAATATATTCATATAAAGTATGGTTATTGAATATGATTTTTTCAAGCCTAATGTCCTAAAAATAAACATTAAATATATCATATTATCCAAAAAATGATAACAATTTATTCTTCTTAATTTTAAATATTTAAAAAATTATAAATGATTTATATAATGTATTATAACATCCAAAATGTATAAACAATAATATTTATCATTATTTAAAATGGTCAAAAAATTAGTCCATAAATAAATAACTATATATCTTTTGTAACATAAACTCTAAAAAATATAATTAATTTATTCCCAGCATTTCTATCATGATATGTTACATTTTAGAAGTTAGGATTGCCAAATACTTATCCCAATAAACCATTACTGAAAATATAATTAATTAATATAAAATCCAAAAATATACCAAAATGATCATATAATATGATTCAATGAATCAAAATAATATTTATCCACAAAATATTTTTTGAAAAATTAAAATATCATAAAAAATAGATAACAACACAAGTCAATGGTAGGTGTTGCACCATTAGAGCACCTCTATTGTAGGATCAAGCCCTACAAACAATCCAGATATGATGAGTTTTCAACCATAATGTGTGTTTTCCATTTTCCAAAACTATAAAAATATTATTTCAATAACATTAATAAAATATATTTAACAACCCCTAAATAACCTTAATCGTGAAAGTAGTTTGTAACATCTATTTCTTTCAAAAATTCTTATTTTTCGATGAAAATAAAATAATTATCACTAAATATAATTATATTTATAGAAAAAAATAATATAAACCCTAAATATTTCCAACAACATTAATCTTATTTCCACAATATATAGATTTATTCTTCCCCAAATAACATATTTTTAATAAAAAACGATACACAACTCACGTGTTATATTAATAAAAATGTATCTCAAAAAAATTATCATGTGATTTGTTAATTAAATAAAATCTAAAAGGGTTGTTTATGCCATGAAAATTATTTTAATGTTTATAATTATCAACCCATGACACATTATGGTTAACCAAGGTCATATATTATTATCATCTATTAATTTATTTCATGATGGTGCATAAAGAGCCTTTGAATTTCCAAAGTATATCCATCGAGTGTGTTAACCAGGGTGTCAATTATCAACTATTATCATGCACCATTTGAGGATTCAGTTAATTACAAATTCGACCTTTTCCAAGTTATTAACCCTAGCTTGATATTTTCAATAGCGACGCTATCTTTTAATATCTATCTAGGGATTTAGATTCTTGGAAAAAACTAACTGTAAATATTACTGAAATTCGACAATATTTTCATATACATAGAATTATTACTAGGATTCTCACTAAAGTATTATAGTTAGAATCTCCAATAAATAAATATAAACATATCTAATACCAACTATAGAGACCCAATCCTTTAAAAAATATTAATATATTTTTAAACAGAACTATTAATTAATGAAATCCAAAATATTTCTAGTCATAGTTTATATTGAAGACCATGTAAATAAAACATAATAAGAAACTGAAATAAAAGATATTATTTTATTTCACCATTTTTATCACATTGATTTCCATGAGAAACTAGAAAATTATAGCATATAATCGGGATTTATAGATGAAATGTGTGTGCTAAAAACCCCCAAAATATAATAAACATTATTAGGAAACATAACATGGGAGTAAATTGTATAACATGATACCATGGAATGAAACTTTCATGAGTAGTTATAAGGATGAATAAAAATAATATCATAATATATTCATATAATAATATTATATGTAGAAGAAACATAAGATAAAATAGACATGATTCAAGTATATCATAATAGACAACATTTCATCCAATAAAATATCTCAAAATAAATTAGGATTTCTCCATAATCCAATACATTAATCCACATGATACTAAAGCTTTAACCTATTCATTTGGTGATTATTGAGGTCCACCCATCAAAATATATTCATGATTTTTGTCTTCTATTAAGAGAATTAAATTTTAAGGAATAATCTTACTATTTAACTATGAAACGCAATGGGTTATATAATCATGTCTCATATCATAATCCAAGTAAATTTAAAAATGATTGATGTTGGGAGATAAATATAAGGAATTTAATTCACTATATAAATAATGGAGAATAATAGAATTGTATTTGTTAGAGACATATATATATAATATAGAAGTTCTCCATAACCTAAATGGTTTTGGTTGTTGATAAAAATGTTTTTAAAAATATTTCATGGAATGTTTTAAGAAAAAATACACTTTTAAATTTTAAATCACTTCTTCAAATTCATTAAATATTTGAAAAAATTTATTGAATAAAATTTATTTCAAATAAGATGGAAAATAATAAAGAATTCTTAAATAAATTTAATTATCATAAAATTGGAAAATTCTATTCATTTACTATTCATTAAAAAATCATTCATTCCAAATATTTGTAAAAATAATCATTTTGAAATTGATAAAAATATATATTTTAAAATATATTATAAAAAAATAAAAACGGGGGAAAATATCCCATAAAAACATGAATTATATTAAAAATAAAAAATAAATCTTATAAAGTATAATATATATGGAAGGAAAATCTTAAAAAAATTAATATTTTGAACCTTTAAATGTAAGATTCTAATGTAATGTGTCACTCATATAAAACCATTAAAAGAATCATATTATAATTCTTGGTAAGGAACAATAATATGATCAAAATGGCCTTTAGCTTACTTTTGAATCATAAATATAAATCATCTAGATATATTTTTAAGAACATGTACATTAGAGAATCATTGTTGGAATATAAATATTAAAAAAATATTTTTTTTTAAATAAAAAAAATGTCTATTATCACTTTAGTAAAATTTTATTCAAAATCCTCATGATAGAGTAAAATAAAATTAAATCATAAATATCATAAATATAATTATCTTAATAATCTATCTTTTTAAAAATTATATATATAAATCATAAAAAAAATTAACACGTAGTTATAATGGTGCAAGTCATCTAGAAATAAGACTGAGACTATAAATCTGTTACTCAAAAGTCCATACTTCTCGTGAAAGTACAATATCAGCCATATAATTAATATATATTAATCTTACAATTTAATATGAACATATTCCATGTTTAATTCCATATAAATAAACTTTTTTTCATTGATTTTAACAAAATATTTAATAATGTTATAATTTATGTCTAAATTAGTTGTTTTCATAATGTTATGTTCAGAAATTATAAATGTCATCAGTATGTTTACCATCTTAAAATAGTTACTAATAAATTTATATAAAAACTAATTTCTATTTTATAAATAAAGTATACTTTTAAAACCATGAATGATTTTTTTTGAAAAATTCAATGTGTACCTTTATTTCAAATAGTAGGTTATACATACGAATGAGTAACATTTCCATTTTCAACAATCATAATGAAAATAAATTCATTTTTACTTATTCATTAAAAATATATATTTAAATTATAAATGTGATATTATTTATTTAAATTCACTTAAACATACCTTCCATGTGAATTTGTGATTAATAAATTAATCACCTCACTCTAAGATGTAGTATTCTGCTGTATATATGAATGACATTATCATTATTCAATTGATGGAAAGGTAATAATGTTTTTATATATATTAATTTTACATAATAATAATTATTTCATGAATTTCATATATAAAAATATAATATTTCATCATTAATAAAAATGATTATCAATGATTTAAAATAAATTACATCTAGTCACAAGGCGGTACTCTACTATACACATGAATAATTATTTCATCTTGAATTTCATGGAAGTGCAGATTGATGTAGAATATCTCATTATAATAATAAAATATCACTATATTTTTTATTGTAATTTTATTATATTATCATTGTTTAATATGATTTTAAGTGGTTCTAGGAAGACAACAATAATGCTCAATTAAAAACAATACCTCTTCATTAGACGACCACTTTTGAATTATATATAAATCCATAATAGAATAGACTACTTATATAACAAAATATTCCTTGAAAATGGGAGTTATATGAGGATGGTATTTTTGATGGTATTGGTATAACACAAAATAATTTTATGTGTGTATTTGGGTAGATAGGATGTGCATCTTTATAAGTTAGGATGATTGAAATTTTGTAAACACATAAATCTATTCAATAATTGGTGTTCACTCTCTTTAAAGGTCCTTAAAAACTGATAAATAATAGAATATATTTTTTATATAATCATAAAACACCACCAAAAATAAAAATTATCATGTTTTAAACTTGTTATTATATTTATCTATAATGTTAATCACTTTAAAAAATTATATTTCCCGTACAACAACATTATTTTTTATATTTATAAAATTTACTATGATAAAAATTAATTTCAAGTTATAAATTAACATTAATTTTTATTATTTAAAATATAAAATTAACTTTACCAAATCAAAATATTATATTTTTCATAATTAAATTTATAACTAAACCAACAATAGGGGTTGAAAAACTATGTTTTGATGAAATCAAATTTTCATGAAAGGGTTGATCTCATATAATCAACATGGCTACAATCCATTATTATTGGAATATTGATTCATATAAGTAAATATATAATATATTTATTTCATTTAAATAATTAATAAATATGATATTTTTATGTCAATTAAAAATAATAAAAATTCGGCACATCAAAAACAATTTTCATAAAAAAAATTATATACATAAAAATAAACATTTACATAAATTAAGAAAAATAATGATTATAAAGAAACAAATTATTTTAAATATAACTAATAAATACACAAGCTACTTTGAAATATCATTAAAACCATAGTAGGACTTTTAAATTAAATAATAAATTCAAAATAAATGATTATTTAACCAAAAACTGTATTTTTCCATATTCACTAAAAAATAATTTTATTCATAAAAAATAAAAAATAAATAAAAAAATATAATATTAATATTCCTAAATTAATTTTTTATAACTTTCATAAAAACCCTATTTGATATGTTCGAAAAACATATTATATAATTTTATCAAAATAAAATAAAACAATATTGAAGAAAAGAAATTTTGGATTCATAAAATGAATTTTCCAAAATATGTGACTTATTTATTAAAAATTAATAAATAAATTTTTATTCTAAAAATAATTTTTTATTCATTATCCTGATATGGTTACTCAAATTCATACGTCTAACTTTAACAGTTATGTTATAACAGTCATGTTTAAATAAGATTAGTTTAAAAATATATTGTGGTTAGTTATATATCAATATTATTATTGTATGTTATATAAAAAATTGTGTTATTTAATATAATGGGTTATTACATGGATCCTTTATTATCCATCTCTATTTCATAAAATTAGAAGTGAATGTATCATGTGGGTTTATATATTTCTACTACTACCTCTAAGGAGATAAAAAAATATTTTTCCATCATTATATTTTTTATGATATATATTATGATGGGTTTAACATTTATTTAAAATATTTCTTAAATAATAATTATTCTTTAAATTTAATATCCTAAAATCATTATTACCTTTTAAACCTTTATAAAATGACATTATTACTTTTTTAAACGTGTCGATTATCTCCTCCATGATGTGATGTCATTTTATTAATCTACCCATTTCATGGATAGTAATAAAATATATTTAATGAACATATATGATATATATGATATTATAATTATTTTGAAAATGGTGAATTATTACATATAACTCTTTCTTTACATCAATCTAAAATTGAAAACAACATTCATGCATACATACGACCAACCATCTCTATGAATTACATAATTACTTTTTCTTTATATATATATATATATATATTATGTCGGAATATATATTTAATATAATAATATCTTTAGTATAATTATATATATAATGGAACCATGGTTAATGTATAAGGTCTTTAACTACAAAACAAAAATTCTTTTAACAAAAAAACCTATTAAATCCTGAAAATTATTCTTTTAATTATGATTTTTTAATATTTTTGTATAGAATTTTAATAGGCGGATAATATCTGCTAATATAAAAATATACCAAATTTTGGAATACATTTACAAGAAATTTAAATTTATTATACACAAGTTTAGTGAACATATTAATCATGTCTAACTTCTTGTATGATATTTTTCTGTCAATTATATTACTATGAGAATAATTTCATATGAATTTTTTTTAAGTAGTTTATATTCTGAACATGACTGTGTTTTATGATGATTGTAATGATTATTATTTGGTTATTAAATTCCATATAAGGTTTTAACTCTAATTTGGTATTGATTCAAAAGATATCAATATTCTAATGAGTTTATGTAATAATATCGTTGTTTACCAGGATTATTTATAAATAGTTTTTAAAGTTGGATTTTCAGGATCTACCCCTCAAAAAACCAATGAATTTTCTAATACTATTTTTTATTCTTAATATTACATGTTTTATTTTCATTTTAATCTCAATGGGTTTTAATGAGATAGAAAGAATATTTTTAATGTCATCATACTTAATTTTTATCTTTGGTTGAAAATCATGGTTCTTCCATGCCCTTGTTTTCATAAAATGATTTAAAAACATTTTCAATAGTCTTCAATGATGATATAATTTCATTTTTACCCATGGTTCAATTATTACAAAGAAAAAATCAAATGAATATTTTTATAGATTTTTATATGATTTAATTATAATTTTTATTAATAGTGTTAAACATGTTAATATTTTAATGTACATGGGGTGAAAATTTTCCCCAACTCATAAGGGTCCAATGATTGTATGATTTCATTTTAAAATTGGAAGGATTCATCAAATGAAAATATATTCCTCAGTATTTTGAAAATATTTATTTCTTAAATAATATATTTCAATTTGAAAAGTTATTTTCATCGAGAATTGTTTCGTTGTTCTTTTAATCGATACTTTCAACTATGATATCATCCATTAGTGTAGTCTATGAATTACAAGGTTATAAAAAATGATACCATCTAATTTAATTTATTAGATTTTTTTATAATGATTATGATTTTATGATTGTTGTATAAGAATGTTTTTTATGTTTTAATTATTTTATGATTAAAAAGTTATTATACATGTTTCTTTTCAATAGGTTATTTTCCAATTCAAAGAATAAATTAATTTTAATTTAGTGTCACTTCCACAATTTATATTCTGATGATTTTTTAATGAAATTTTGGAACATATATTAATGAACTAAATAATGATATGGGTGGTCCTATAATTATATATCCTTCAATTCTGACGTGTAATGATGGAAATATCAGGATATAAAAAGGATTATAATAGGGAGTGATTCAATTGTATTTTTTGGGATGTTTCGAATATAATAGTCATCATAATGAACTTTAAATTTTTATATTATAGAATAAATTATGATCTTAATCCTCTATTATAGTATTGGTAATAAGCCTTTCTTATGGAAATTATCTTCCATGATCATTTGAGTGACCAAACATATATTTTATGAAAATGTTATACAATAATTTATCATCTTCAATGATTCCTTTATAACTCATGTCTTGTAAAATTAAAAGAATTATTACATGACTCAAGATTATGATTTATAATATTCTAGGTATTATTTAATAAAATAAAATATTGTTCTCATTTCCCTTTTCTGATTTAATATTTTAGTGTTCATTTATATCTCCCTTGTATTCCGTTATTGAGAATTTATTCTCACATTTTATTATGTTTCCTTTAAGAAGGATATGAATAATGGTTGTCTGTATGATATTCATAGGAAGGGTTATAGATATGAAGAACATAATTTTTGAGGATGGACATATATTTTTAAAAAGTTATTTTATAATGAATGTATTTAAAGACAATATAACTATATTATTCAAGCATGAATATTAATTTTATATAATATAAATACTCCACAAATAATATGTGATTTTTCATATTAAATTTAAATGTAATATAATTAGAATATGAAAATGCTTTAGTTCCCATTATAAAATAGAATGAGAATAAATTTCAGAATACCTATGTATAATACTATGTATAGGGTTATTTCAAAAATTATAATATAAAAGGAGAGTGTTTTTATATGAAAAATTAACATATCAGAATACTACAAATGGATGTGGTTTAGTCACTGATTCATATAGTATTAATAAAACTGATAGATTTTATTTAGTATGTCTAGGATATCATTTTGGTATATAGTGATTATACCATAAATACACACCTGATTAGACATCCCTCAGTGTTATGACTTAATAACATTAATTATCATTATAAACAATTATGATTTATTTGAATAGATTATTAACATTAATGAACTTGGTTAATCTAAATGATTCATAGATTGAAAAAAGTTACGTAATTTAGATATTATATTGAGGATTTCAAATGAATTACCACTATCATCATAGAATCACGATAGCTACACTAAAATTATTAGTTTTATTAATGTAATTAATATGTAAAGGTGTATTTTAATTCCATAAAGGTGAAATAAAATGATGGCGTATACTATTTGAGCTTAGTTGGCATAATCCATTTTTATCATGGAATGTATAAAGTGATTTTAATTTATAACATCAATGGAATTGTTATTAAAAATCAATGTAAATAGGTAATTTTATTCCGATCACATCAAAATTATTTATTTCAATATGTATTATTTTTTTGTTCGAAATTACTTCATACAAGTCTCATTATTCCCAATATATTTAAAAATTATATATTATGAATTGATTATATTCATTACATAATTCCCACATCAATTTATGTTGAATGGGAATCATATTTTATATTTGAAACCAACTTTTAATGATTTATTACTACGATGATAAATATTAACATCTGATGGAAAATTATTATACAATTTGGTTATTGATTCCTATACTAAATGGTTATTTTTCTCAGGTGTTCATGGATAAACCCATCATCGATGATATAAATATTGTGAGAGAGTATGTTGTTTATTGAAAAATGTGTTCCATAGTATTATTATTACTAATTTTAGTCTTAAATTAAACTAATTCATAGTTTCACAATTATTCTCAATACTACATATAGGATGACCCTTATAGAGTTATAAGAATTCATGAAGAAATACATGTAAAACATTGACAATCAAATCATTCAAAAAGAGGAATCACATTGGGATAAAACTATTATTTTTTTATGAATAATGATGGATAAAATTGAATCTATATTTACTCTTTAGAATTTACCAATATCATAATTATGAAAAATTATTCCCTACCTTGTATTGATGATCTTTTTCAGTCAATATTTATAGAATAATATCCTTCCATGATTGAACATTAATATATATAACATTTGTTGTGGGTAGAATGTGAGGTAATATCCATGATATCATTTTATACAAGGTATGAACCATATTATTTTATAATTATTCCATTTTGTCTTACTAATCACCTTATTATCATCCAATATTTAATAAATTAAATTATTTATATATTACTTTGATTAGTTTTATATTGTATTTAAAATAAATATTATTATAAAATAATTGTTCATGGATGTAAATGAATATATCAAGATAAATGTAATGAAGACCATTTTGGAGTATAATGTTTACTAAATATTTATCATGATTCTATTTTTTTCACCAAATGTATCTTTATTTGTTAATATAATAAAAAAATGGGGGTATATGTTAGGATCCATCAAAGAAAAAAATAACTGAACATTGTTATATAACCCAAAATTTCAGTTTCAAGACCCTTTATTTTTTTATTTTTAGTATATAATAAGACTATGTTAATATTATGGGGTTCAAATGTGATTTGGATTTTTTTATAGAGTTTCACAATTTGTGAATGGTTAGAAGAAATCATGGAAAACCCTTCAAGAAACCCTTTGACTGATTCCGTGGAAACTATATAGGTAAATTATTAGGCATAATGTATGGCCAATCTATGTAGCTATCAAGGAAAAAATGTTATATACTTCAGATATAGGAATAACATAGTTGGATCCATTTTCTCGTAACTATTTGATACAACTATGCGAGTTGTGTTTGTGGGTACGGGATCATACATGGTTAGGTCATGATTTTTCAAACCATGCACCCTTACCATGAACCGTGAAACATATAATCCAAAAATTATGGATCTAATCTGATTTACCATCTAAACCAATCATTTTCCCACTAAACAGTTCATAACATGAACTCCTCTCCCTCTCGATATTGTGGATACAATTTATTTCGAATCCGGTATTGATCTATTGGGGGTCCAAATATGGTTTATGATCTAGATTGATCAATAAGTGATCATTCTGCATCATTATCCTTAGATATATTCTTTTTCCTTCACATGGAATCATGTATATAATAAATTGTGGATATACTAATGGTTATTTATTTAAATTCTAATAACATAATATAATTTTTTTAAGGTAAAGAGATCTAATGAGGTATTTTGGATTTTCAATTAGGGTTTTGGATATAGGTTTCATTCTTCAGATTCAACAAATATTGAGAGATAGTTGTCTTATATATTGAGATTCTGAATAGAACATCATGTATTGGATTCAAATTTATTTCATTTCATGTAATTTATTATGAAATTTATATATGCTTCTTGAAAGAAAAACACATTAATACTAGTATTGTGAAATTGTAAATATTGGATAATTTTGGGGAATAAAATTTATATAAATTTTCATCGGTGATATCTCAATTATGAATATTGTTTTATTTCATGTAAAATTATTGTATAAATTTTTTCAAAAGAGAAATTTTTAATTGAATTTTCTTATACTTGATAAGGTATTGGGCTTACAGAGTCAGTGTGAGTTCATATTGACATAAAACGACCTTGTGGATGTTATGTGTTCCATTGGGTAACCATGTACAGGTTACCTTATAAAGACATGGTAGATTGACAAAAATCTAACATCATTATGTTACTATCACTCAAACATGTAGTTTTTTATGCAATGACTAGTGGAATTAGAATTCCAATTTTATTTTGGAAATTTTTTTAATAGATTTTTTTCATTTGATTCCATGGAATTTTTTTTCTCTTGGAAAATAAATTTTATTTTGTTATAAAAAGATCTCATTTTCATTAAAATAGTCTATATAAATGAGATATAATGTTCATTACTTCTGGAATGATTTGTGAATTCATTGGTTAAAAACTAGTGGGTTTTATACTCACCCCTCTGGGGAAAATTAGTGTTTTTTAGATGTAATATATTGAAAATATAGTTACTACAAGTCATTCCTATTTTTTAGTGATCAATCGTGATTCCTTGTGAATGGACATGGATTTAAATCATTTATCATGTTAGGAGATTCTAATTTAGTAACATTTGTGTCTTTATGTTATTTTTATTTTGGTTTATATTTGTAATTTTATATGGTTATTGTTTTTGTTATACATTGACCTTTATTTCCAAAAACTAATTCATCAAACAGTGGGTTGTTTGGTATTTCTATTGGGTTTTTACATCAATGGACAAATCATCCACCAAATATTTAGGAGTCTATTGTCATTGTTTCTATAATTTGTTGTCTTGGGTATGTCACCTATGTCTTGTAACACCCACCACCTCCCCCAAGAAAATGGAGAGGGTGGGATGTAACAAATTGTATCATATTGTTATATCCTTAATATGGATTCATTTTGTTTTGTCTCCTTGGATTATAGAATGGGATACGATTGGTAGTACATAAAATTTATAGAATTATAAGGTTCAAGTACCCTATTTATATAAAACTTCATATAACTATGGAGTTTGTTAAATGACTGGTTTGAGAGGCTTCTAGTATTTATAACAACGTCTTCAGGGGTTTGGATGATAATAAGACCATGAAATTAATTATTACTAATGAATTAACATTTGGAAAACATAATATATCTAGATTAAATGATTTTGGAAGTTATGTAAATGTATAGATTTTAAAAAATAAATCAAATTTTTTTGATGTTAAAAAATACTTATAGACTTTTAAAATATGGTTTGAAAATGGAATTGGAATAATTTTGGATATCCTTGCGGTGATATGCGTGATGTTGTAAATTTAATATTTCTAAGAATTCAGTTTCTAGAGATTGAAACTAATTGATCATTTTGATTCGTTATAGATAATGGAATTGGAAAGGCTCTATAAGAAGAAAATATAAGAGGCTTCTACGATTTTTCTTTTGTTTAATCAACTAGTGATCTAGTAGATGGATTAGAGTACTATCCATGCTTCTCAATCTATGGATAGAGAGAAAAAAAGAAATTAACCTATAAAAGATGAACATTCAATTATATTTCAAAGGAATTATCCACACATACTTATGGGTTATTCTAAATTTGAAAAATAAGAAATATTTTTAAATAAAATGAATTTAATATTTAATTTACTTATCAAAATAGCTTTTCATAATATTTGTTAATTTATTATTCTTTTCACTGTATTAGACCATGAAATGGAATTATAGTATTTTGAATAAATTTTTAACCAAAAATTCTATCCTCACGTATTCAAAACTACAATAACATTGTATTTATTCAGTTTGAAGTATAATAAAACTAAATTTATTACAGTATATATTTATATCTGTAAATTTATTATTCTTTTCACTAGATAATAGTGAAATTTCCTCCTTTAGGTCACAAATTTTTAAATCAGTCCTGATGCTAATGATTCTATTAATGATTCATATTTAGTTTGTTACATATTATACAAATATAGTTTATAGAGAATTTGTGGTAGAAAAAGATTTCTAAAAAATATGGTTGGTGGAAGCATGATGATACCTATGGGAAGTAGTGGGAACTCAAATGTTAAAAATAAGAGGAATAGGGATAAGTATTTCTAAGGTATTGGTATGACTCAAAATATATGGGTGGTATTGATGAATCTACTTCCAAAACTAAAGATAATATATGTGTTCTTTTAGTGTGGTTATTTTGATCATATGAAATGATATTATAGGACACCACCTTTAGAATGAAACAGAAACAACAAGATTTATAATCCTCATTATTTTTGTCACTGTTCCACAAGTTTAGGATCTATTGAAATATCTCATGCTTCATAGGCATCGTACACTATTATGAGACAAGGGAAATAGAATAATTATCATCATTATAACTGAACATGAAACGATCATTCAAGGAATACCAGGACTTCTCAAATTCTGATAACTCAATAGGGAAACCAATATATTAGTGTAGTGAGTAATAAATATTATGGTTCAAAGAAAATTTTCATGTATAATCAATATGGACATTTTATGGTAAGAGGTATGATTTATCCTAGTTCTACCCTTATAAAATATTTGTTTGATAGAGTATAAAAACATTAATTTATTTCTTATTCTACTATTAATCATTTGTGATTACCAGTTGAAAAGCCTATCTTTATTTTGAAACATCAAACTCATTTTGGATAAATAGATTGTCATGACATTATATACAATTAATTTTCTATACATTTTTTAGGGATTAGTTTATTAACCATTAATATTTGATTAAGATGAATTTATATGAATTAATTTGGTCAATAAATAGGTTAACAATGTTCAAATATCGCAATGACTATTATTCCCTATGGGTTTGTTTTAAAAATTATGATTTTGTAATGAATCTCTATATAGGAAAAATAAATGTGAAATAATGTTTAGCATGATTGAGAACACTAGTAGTTATAATGTTCTCAAACTAGTTGGTATCCTTGACCTCAACATTCGTTGACGATATTGGTAACATGGTTTATCTATCAATTTTTTATCAGTTTCCTAATTTTATTTCTGATATGTTCTTATTATTATGCACCCATAAGAAATGTAGAGTTTATAATTTCTATCTTATGAGGGACTAGTATTATCTCACTTATGTCTTTTCAGAAATAAGAAATAGAATTGAGGGAATGTAATGTCTAGTTGGAATAGCTAGAAGGAAAATGGTTCTTTCGAACTAATACATCTCTATGGGTTCCACTACTTCTTCTTTTAAAATGTATGATGGAGTTCTTAGGATATGTGTAGACTATCATAAGCATAACCAATTTATGATTATGATATAGTACCCTATACATGCATTTATGACATTTTTTATCAATTAAAGGGATTCTATTGGTTATTTAAAACTGAATTGCATTCGTGATATCATAATATGTGGGATTTAGAGGAAAATATTCCATAGATAATGTAACATCCCAGGTAAATGAAGAATTAATATTTTTTTATATTTATTAATATTTACAAATTAAATATTAATTTTACTTTAAAGGGGTTTCTATGTTCGATTGTGTACTCGATACGCAACGATGAGGTTTTTGAGAACTTACGTTGCACACTAGTAATATAATAATATTATTTTAAATGGTAGTTAACATGTAGCCATTGTATTGGCGAGAATGGATTGATAAAATTAAAATATGATTATATATGTTATTTAAATGTTTTTACATTTATCCAATAAAAGATAAAGGCTTAAAATATAGAAATAATTCAATTTTTTGCATTTATACCCTAATTATCACTAAAGGTTCAATTATCACCTTTTGATGGAAAATTGTCATTAAAAATAGTTTTGATCACTCTTATACATTCTATTGGACCAAATACAACTCTTCTTTAGAATCGGGACATCAAATTTTACTTTGTGTAATTTTTTGGTATTTTTCCGATAAAGTTCATTTTTTAATAAATAGTGTAAAATGTTGTATTTTAATTCAAAACCTTTTTTTAATCTAATTTATTAAGATGATTAGATAATCTTTTTAATTTATTTTTAATTGAAATTAGAATATATTTTTACAATTTAATTCAATAGTGGTCGTTGGAAGTAATTTCACTTTGAAATCGGATTTAAACTACTGTCAATCTTTTGAAACTTATTGTTTCATAAAAACACGCTATTTGTCATGACAGCGGGAATTAATTATTAAATTAATTAATGTGACTTATATGTTTTGAATTTTGTAAAATAGACTTCATTTTTCAATTTGGAATATCAAATATATCTTAGGGTGAATTTTTTGTATTTTTCTGAAAAATGTCAATTTTTTATGAATAGTGAAACCACTAAGTCGTACTTAAAAAATTGATTTTTCGTTTAAATGAAATTTTACCACCTCTGTGCTTCGAATTTAAAAAATTCGACATACATGGTTGTCATCAAGAAGTAAAATGTAATTCAATGGGATTAAAATAGTTTTTTTTTGTGAATAGTAACTTATTAAGTTTTTAATCGCGATTAGAGGTAATTAGTGTAGTTTGAGGTAAAAATAATGTTTTAATAATATGAGATGATCTTTACACTTGTCGTACCCTCATTGGATGTGTCATGGCCGACCATGACAATCCATGAGTCAACTTGGGGACCCCATGGAGCCACTTTGGTTGGGAAATGACACAAATAACTTTTTATTTAATGTTAAAGTAAAAATGACACAAACATGAGATGTTTTACTAAAACAATTATTACATGGGGTTATACAAGACAGAGTTTTGATTATAAATAGTCATTAGAAATCTAAAAAAATTTCCTACATCATGATATTTTTTATAATTTTTATACAGTAAATAAATTAACTTATTTATGACATCGCGATGATGCAGCGATTACCTCATTAATGAAGGATTTAAATAAAATAGAAAGATAATGTAAAATCTATGACCTACACATGTCCAAAACATATTTTATGGGTGCCCTTCGAACCCTTATCACCTTATCCTCGAAACACATCAAAGTGGTACCATTAAAATCCGAAACTCATTCTAAAATAATGTAACATTTTCTTTCTTTCCAAGAGTGCCCCTCCTCTCCTCTTATAAAAGGCCCCCACCTCTACCTCCTTAACCACACTCCCAAAGCCATTGGCTCGGCCAAACCCTACCCATTTTTTCTCTCCACTTCCCTCTCTTACTCCTTTAAGCCTCACATTGGGAAGAAGTCTTCCCAAGGAATCCTTTGACCTCAAACCAAAGGGAGTTACCCGAATTTAAGGTAATGTCTTCACTTGAGTCCTTTTGTTTTATTTTGCTTCTCCAACCCCTAAACTCTTTTTATTCATTTATTTTGTAAAAAATCCAGAATCATCAATATACTAGGATGTTTTTATAAGAAGGATTCGATCTACACTTACACACACCTAAATCTAATGGTGAAAGAACATATTGTTTCCATGGATGGCGAATTTCGGCCTCCCGAAATGATGATTGTTCAACATTCTTTTAACACCTTCAAAGGTGGACATTAAGATGACACTATATTTATATATGATATATAATATGATTATGTTTTCCTTAAGCTTCTGTATTTTTCATTTTGGGCATACATTTATGTTTTCCATTATGGGTAAACGCGATATCGGCATTTAAGGAAGTGCGGACTACCGCCCCCTCAAAGTGATGTTATTCGTTAATGCCATATGTAGGACGTGTAATGGATGGATTTAAAGTTATTATATATGATGTTATACTGGAGATATAATATTCCTATATATAATTATTATTCCATTCCATAAAAATATGAAATAGAAATGAAAGTAGCGTTCATGCGTACGTACGGCTTACCGTCTCCCTGAACGGTGCATTTCATTTCTAACCTCTAAATGATTAGGTAATATTATAAATACATGTATATGGTGGATATAACTATGATATATATGATATCCAAATTAGTAATGTTATTCTGGATATAAAGAACCTTTGACCACACGAACAACATGTAATTGTAAGAAGTCCACATTCGACTTAAGAACCAAATATCGACAAAACAAACATTATTAACTTAAATGGTTACATAATGTTTATAACATAGAAATAAGTGATATAAAAGGAATAATAAGCTTTAAAAAGGTTCTTAAGCAAGTAGAAGTTAACTCAAGTTTATTATTCAGGACGTTAAGGAATGATCGAGTCAAGTCGGACCTGAGGTAAGGGACTTCGTCTCAATATCATTTCATTGAGGAATATTTCATTTTATACACAAGATTCTTTTATACGGTGTATAAACCCCTTTTACTTTTACTTTTATAATAAAGGAATATTTTTATACGAATCGTTTTACAAAATGAAAAAAAGGAATTTTTCTTTTAACGTACGCGGTGACAACGACCTTTTTTGCCACCGTGAGTTTTATTTGGTCTTTGCCTTCCTGAACAAGCCGTAATGTTTTTTAAAATGAAATAAATACCATATACTCTTTTATGTATTTTGGTATGGAAAATGGTTTTTATAATGGATTTGTTATGTCAATATATTTAAGTGATATATTGTGATCAAAGTGTGGAAATGTTTTCATTCCATTATATTTGTTTTATGTCTTATGATGTTTTATAATGGTACTTGGACATTTGACGGGTGGTTACGTGATAAACCATATGACGGGTGGTGCCATGAATACCAGGACGGTTGGTTACGTTATAACCTCCAATGAATTGGGTATGGAAGTCGGCCGTATTGGTATTCCATTAAGTATGTATGGAAGTTGGCCGTATTGCTATTCCATTAAGTGATATGTGTGGAAGTCGATCGTATCGTTATTCCACTTAAGTATGTTTATGTCCCAAGTTACCATTATATGTTATGTGTTCTTTATAAGGATTTTATAGTAATCCTTTGGTTACAAAAAGGTAAGTAATGATATTTTATTCAGTGAAGAGTTTTTTACTACTTCATGAAGGTGAAGATATTACTTTGATAAAGTTATACATGGTTTACTTGATGTTTGAAAAACTAACAGTTTTCATTCTTTGTGTATCCCTTACTGAGCCTTTTATGCTCACCCCAAGATTTTTTGAAATGTTTTTCACATGACTTAATGTGGAATAGGGTCAAGGATGGGATCAAGGGAAATTCATGCTATATAAAACATGGAACTAGACATGTTTATTTTTAAGATTTTTTTATTCTATGGAAACTCAGTAGAAGTGTATACTTTGTAATCTTTTGAGATGTAACAGTTATATCATAATTATCTAAAACTCTAAACCTAAAAAGATCCTCAATGTGAAATATTCATTTAATTCAATATTACGTAATTTTTATTTTGGGGCCTTATATTTGGTATCATAGGTCGGTTTAGACAACTTTAGGAGTTAGAAAATTGTTAAATTATAAATTTATTTATGGTATTACTGAAATGATATAGCATTTAAAGATTACCACGTTGCTTTGCCTAAGATATTTCTATGTTAATAATGGTTTTCCATAGAGGAAACATGTCCGCAATGTTAGGAAGGCATATAGATGGAAATGACCTTCTAAATAAGCAACCTGAGATGGTCATAATCAGAATTGAAGATTTTGTTGTAGTGATGGCTGAGTTGAATCAGGTGATAAATGGTGGTTGTGTTTATTAATGATATTTTGGTGTTTTTTAAAAGTAAAGAGGAGCATGAAATTCATTTAAGGGTTATCTTGTAAACCTTAAAAGAAAAGAAACTATATGGAATATTCAGAAAGTGTGAGTTTTGGTTACAACAAATTTCATTCCTGGATCAAATTGTTTCAAAAGTTGGCATAAATATTGATACTGCTAAAACAAAAGTTGTTGAAGAATGTCCAAGACCCACAAATGTAACCAAGATCCATAGATTTCTTGTTTGGGAAGGTTACTACCGATGGATTGTTGAAAAGTTTTCACAGTTATCTAGTCCAATGACTAAGCTAACTCGGAAGGGTGTTAAGATTATCTGGTCAAAAGAATGTGATGATTGTTTTTAGGAGTTGAAAAGAAGATTTGTGAATTCTCCAGTTTTGGCACTTCCTTCCAGGAATGGTGAGTTTGTAATATACAGTGATTCTTCGTTGAAGGAACATGGTTGTGTCGTTATGCAGAATGATTAGGTAATTTCTTATGCTTCACGTCAGTTGAAAACTCATGAGGTAAATTATCCTACACGTGATTTGGAATTAGCTGATGTTGTTTTTGCATTAAAAATTTGGAGGCATCATTTGTATGGAGTAAAGTGTGAAATATATACGGATCAAAAAAGTTTAAAGTATATAATCACTTAGAAAGAATTGAACATGAGACAGAAGAGATGGCTGGAATTAATCAAAGATTATGATTGTACAATTCATTACCAACTAGGAAAATAAAATAAAGTGGCTGATGCTTTGAGTCGAAAAAGAAATGCTTCATTAACCATGCTACGTTTGGAATGAGATCATTTGGTTTTTGATTTGATGAACCATGGCATAGAAGTTGTTGGTGTAGGATGCCCTTCTGTTTTGTTCCAGGTATCAGTGAGATCATCTCTATCAGACAGAATCAAGCAAGCACAGAAGCAAGACAGTGAGTTGTAGAAAAGGGTAGAGCTGGTTCAGAAAGGTAAGTTTCCTGAATTCAACATTGATAATGATTGTGTTTTGAGATTTGTGAAGAGATTCTGTGTGACTTGTGATTCATAGTTGAAGATAGAGTTGTTATGTGAAGCTCATAGTTCTATATTTTCAGTTCATCCTGGTAGTACTAAGATGTACAGAGATCTGCAGGAGTATTACTGGGGGGATGGAATGAAAAGAGATATTGCTAATTTTACTGTGAAGTGTTTGACTTGTCAGCAGGTTAGAGCAGAGCAGCAGTTACCGAATGGGATGCTTCAGCCTCTACCAGTGCCAGAGTGGAAATGGTAAAACATAACCATGGATTTTGTCGTGGGATTACCGAAGACATCTAGAGATAACAATGCAATCTGGGTTATTGTTGATCGCTTGACTAAATCTGGTCATTTCCTTGTTATACGGGATACTTTTTCACTAGATCAAATTTCCTATTTGTATCTTAAAGAGATAGTCAGGTTACATGGAGTTCCTATCTCCATTGTGCCCGATCGTGATCCCAGGTTCACTTATAACTTTTGGAAAGGCCTTTAGAAGTCGTTGGGTACTGAATTAAATTTTAGTACAACTTTAAATCCGCTATTAGATGGGTAGTCAGAACAAACAATTCAGACCCTGGAGGATATGATATGAGCTTATTCGATGGATTATCAGGGAATTTGGGACAAACATCTTTCTTTGGATGAGTTTTCTTATAATAACAGTTTTCATTCAAGTATACAAATGGAACCATTTGAGGCATTATACGGGAAGCGGTTCCGAACTCCATCATTTTGGGATGAAGTGGGTGAAAGGAAGCTGATGGGACCAGAATTGGTATAAGAGATGGCAGAAAAGGTTTAGTTGATTCAGAAACACATGAGAACATCTCAGAGCATGCAGAAGAGTTATGCGGATAACCATAGGAAGGATCTATCTTTCGAGGTAGGTGATCATGTTTTTCTCAAGGTTTCTCCATGGAAAAGTGTGATGTGATTTGGTAAGAAAGGAAAGATGAGTCCAAGGTTCGTTAGACCATATGAAATTCTGGAGAGAGTTGGATCAGTTGAATACATAGTGGCATTACCTCCGAGTTTATCTCAGGTACATAGTGTTTTTCATGTTTCGATGTTGAGGATGTATATGCCAGATTCATCTCACGTTTTGAGTCCAGAGGTAGATCAGATGGAAGAGAACCTATCTTATGAAGAAAAACCAGTCCAGATTCTTGACCGAAGAGAGAAAGTGTTGCGAAATAAGGTAATTCACTAGGTAAAGGTTTTGTGGAAAAACCATATGGTTGAAGAGGTAACATGGGAATATGAAAATTCTATGAGGGATAAATACCCCCACTTATTTTGATAAGTGAATAAAATTGCGAGAACACAATTCCCAAAAGGGGGGAAGGATGTAACATCCAAGGTAAATGAAGAATTAAGATTTTTCATATTTATTAATATTTAAAAATTAAATATTAATTTTACTTTAAAGGGGTTTCTATGTTTGATTGCGTACTCGATACGCAACGATGAGTTTCTTTGAAAACTTATGTTGCACACTAGTAATATAATAATATTATTTTAAATAGTAGTTAACATGTATCCATTGTATTGGCGGGAATGGATAGAAATAAATAAAATATGATAATATATGTTTTTTAAATGTTTTTACGTTTATCCAATAAAAGAAAAAGGCTTAAAATACGGAAATAATTCAATTTTTGGGATTTATACCCTAATTTTCACTAAAGGTTCACTTATCACCTTTCGATGGCAAACCATCATTAAAAATAGTTTTTATTACTCTTATACATTCTATTGGACCAAATAGAAGTCTTCTTTATAATCGGGACTTCAAATTTTACTTTGTGTAATTTTTTGGTATTTTTCCGATAAAGTTAATTTTTTAATGAATAGTGTAAAATGTTGTATTTTAATTAAAAACCTCTTTTTAATCTAATTTATTAAGATGATTAGATAATATTTTGAATTGGTTTTTAAGTGAAATTAGAATATATTTTTACCATTTAATCCAATAGTGTTCGTTGAAATTTATTTCACTTTGAAATCGGACTTAAACTAGTGTCAATCTTTTGATACTTATTGTTTCATAAAAACACGTTATTTGTAATGACAGTGGGAGTTAATTAATAAATTAATTAATGTGACTTATATGTTTTGAATTTTTTAAAATATAATTTATTTTTTTAATTCAGAATATAAAATATAGCTTAGGGTGAATTTTTGGTATTTTTCTGAAAAACATCAATTTTTGATGAATAGTGAAACCACTAAGTAGTACTTAAAAAACTGATTTTTCGTTTAAATGAAAATTTACCACCTATGTGATTTGAATTTCAAAAATATGACATACATGGTTGTTATTAAGAAGTAAAATTTTGTTCAATGGGATTAAAATAATTTTTTGGTGAATAGTAACTTATTAAGTTTTTAATCACGATTAAAGGTAATTAGTGTAGTATGAGGTAAAAATAATGTTTTAATAATATGAGATGATCTTGACACATGTCCTACACCCATTTTATGTGTCATGTCCGACCATGAAAATCCATGAGTCAACTTGGGGACTCCATGGAGCCACATTGGTTGGGAAATGACAGAAATAACTTTTTATTTAATGTTAAAGTAAAAATGACACAAACATGAGATGTTTTACTAAAACAATTTTTTACACGGGGTTATAAAAGTCAGAGTTCTGATTATAAATAGTCATTAGAAAGATAAAAATATTTCCTACATCATGATTGTTTTTTATAATTTTTAGACATTAAATAAATTAACTTATTTATGACATCATGATGATGCAGCGATTACCTCATTAATAAAGGATTTAAATAAAATGGAAAGATAATGTAAAATCTATGACCTACACATGTCCAGAACCTATTTGATGGGTGGTTTTCGAACCCTTATCACCTTATCTTCGGAACACATCAATTTGGGTCCATTAAAATCGGAAAATCATTCTAAAATAATGTAACAATTTCTTACTTTCCAAGAGTGCCCCTCCTCTCGTCTTATAAAAGGCCCCCATCTCTATCTCCTTAACCACACTCCCAATGCCTTTGGATCGGCCAAACCCTACCCATTTTGTCTCTCCACATCCTTCTCTTACTCCTTGAAGCCTCACTTTGGGAATAAGTCTTCCCAAGTAATCCATTATGCTCAAACCAAAGGGAGTTACCCGATTTTAAGATAATGTCGCACTTGAGTCCTTTTGTTTTATTTTGCTTCTCCAACCCCCTAAACTATTTTTATTCATTTATTTTGTAACAAATCCAGTATCATCAATATTCTAGGATGTTGTTATAATAATTATTCTATCTACACTTACACACACCTACATCTAATGGTTAAAGAAAATACGGTTTCCGTGGATGGCGAATTTCGGCCTCCCGAAACGATGATTGTTCAACATTCTTTTAGAAACTTCAATGGTGGCCATTAATATGACACTATATTTATATATGATATATAATATGTTTATGTATTCATTAAGATTCTGTATTTTTCATTTTGGGCATACCTTTATGGTTTCCGTTATGGGTAAACGTGATATCTTAATTTAAGGAAGTGCGGACTACCGCCCCCTCAAAGTGATGTGATCTGTTAATGCCATATGTGGGACGGGTAAATGATGGATTTATAGTAATTGTATATGATGTTATACTGCAGTTATAATATCCCTCTATATCATTATTATTCCATTCCAAAAAAATATTAAATAGAAATGAAAGTAGCGTTCATGTGTACGTACGGCTTACCGTCTCCATGAACGGTGCATTTCATTTCTTACCACTAAATGATTATGTAATATTATATATACATGTATTTGATGGATATATATGATATATATGATATCAAAATCAGGAATGTCATTCTGGATATAAATAACCATTGACCACACAAACAACATGTAATTGTAAGAAGTCCACTTTCGACTTAAGAACCAAATATCGACAAAACAAACATTATTAACTTAAATGGTTACATAATGTTTATAACATGGAAATAAGTGATATAAAAGGAATATTAAGCTTGAAAAAGGTTCTTAAGAAAGTTAATGTTAACTCATGTTTATTATTCAGGACGTTAAAGAACGATCGAGTCAAGTCGTACCCGAGGTAAGGGACTTCGTCTCAATCTCCTTTCATTGAGGCATATTTCTTTTTATACACAACTTTATTTTATACGGTGTATAAACCCCTTTGACTTTTAATTTTATACAAAAGGAATATTTTTCTACGAAGCGTTTTACAAAACGACAAAAAGGAATGTTTCTTTTAATGTACACGGTGACAACGACCTTCTCCGCCGCCGCGAGTATTATTTGGTCTTTGGCTTCCTGAACATGCCTCAATGTTTTTTAAAATGAAATAAATACCATATACTCTTTTATGTATTTTGGTATTGAAAATGGTTTTTATAATGGATTTGTTATGTCAATATATTTCAGTGATATATTGTGATCAAAGTGTGGAAATGTTTTCTTTCCATTATATTTGTTTTATGTCTTATGATTTTTATAATGGTACTTGGATATTTGACGGGTGGTTACGTGAAGAACAATATGACGGGTGGTGCCGTGAATACCAGGACGGGTGGTTACGTTATAACCTCTAATGCATTGGGTATGGAAGTCGGTCGTATGTCTATTCCATTAAGTATGTATGGAAGTTGGCCGTATGGCTATTCCATTAAGTGATATATGTGAAAGTAGACCGTATGGTTATTACAATTAAGTATGTTTATATCCCAAATTACCTTTATATGTTATGTGTTCTTTATATGGATTTTATGGTAATCATTTGGTTCAAAAAGGTATGTAATGATATTTTATTCAGTGAAGAGTTTTTTACTACTTCATGAAGTTGAATGTATTACTTTGATAAAGTTAAACATGGTTTACTTGATGTTTGAAAAACTAAATGTTTTCATTCTTTGTGTTTCCCTTACTGAGCTTTTTATGCTCACCCCAAGTTTTTTTGAAATGTTTTTCATAGGACTTAATGTGGAATAGGGTCATGGATGGGATCAAGGGAAAGTCATTCTATATAAAACATGGAACTAGACATGTTTCTTTTTATTAGTTTTTTTATTCTATGGAAACTCAGTAGAAGTGTCTGCTTTGTAATCTTTTGAGATGTAACAGTTATGTCCTAATTCTCTAAAACTCTAAAACTGAAAAGGTCCTTAATGTGAATTATTCATTTAATTCAATATTAAGTAATGTTTAAGGTCGGGGCCTTATAGATAACATTGAGGAGGAGATATTTATATTTAAATTATTTGTTTATTAATTTTTTTAATACGAATATAGTATCCATATTTATTGAAAATATGAATTAGATATTTAAAATGATAATATATTCTTTCATAGCAGTATTTTTAGATGATATACTTTTATATTCTAGAATAAAGTATGATAATGAGAAATAATTGGAAATAGTGTTGGGTGACTTGTTGGGATATCATAATATATATTCCAAATATTCAATGATTATTTTTTGTATAAATTTTAACATTTCATTATCCATTTTATCTCAAAAAAATGTATTTCTACAAATCTGGAGAATATAAAAGCAGTGATCTCATAGAAACTTCCAAATAATGTCTTCGAAATTTTTAGTTTAGTTGTATTGGATAGTTATTACTGATGTATTTGTAGTAAATTTCATAAATATCATCTCCAATGATTGATTTTAAATTGAATAATTTTTTATTATAATCAAATGGTAAATTTTAGAGGACTCTTTAGGGGTGTAATGTCCACCTTACAATAGCACCAGTCATGATATTTCCAGAATCATGATAAAGTTACATCATTTCCTATGATGTTTCATGATTTGGGACGTGGTGTGCTTTCATGAATAGAGATCATTTTGTTTCTTATGGATTATTAATGTTATAGAATCATGAGAAGAACATCTCAACACATGACTTTGAATTATATTATATGTTACAGGCATTAAATACATTGATTCGATGCCTCTTTTGTGAGAAATTTATAGTTTTTATGGATCAAATGATATTGAAATTTTTTTCTCTACAATATATACAAATATATGTCAATTAATGTGGATTTAGTATCTTTATATTTTTATCTTTAAAAAATATATAATCATGGTAGTGTGAAATTTTGGGATGATATATCAATAATAAGATTATATAATTAGTTATTGAAAGATACATCGAAATCTTTGAAAGTTCATGTTATTTATAGATGATATGCTCTTTGATTGTGAATAATGAGGTAGTGTTGTGATGTTAATTAATGTTTATTTTGTTCCAATTTTTTTTGAAGGGATAAAGATGCATAGAAATATAATTTAGAATATGTTTCTATATGTTCAAAAGTTAATGGTGGAGATGCCATTTAGAGATGAAATCATGACAGAGGATCATTTTTGTGGTTTCATGAATAGATCATAGTAAATATTCCTTTATGGGAACAAATAATTAATTTATATGAACATATGATATGGGATGTCATCTTGGACTACAGAATATGTATAATGAACTTATTGAATAATTTTGGTGGACTTACATGATATGAAATTTGGTCGATTTTATTTTGTGATGCCTCACTTGTAATCTAGTTATGGTTGATCACCATCATCCTTCATGAATGTTTTAGACTTTAGTAATTCCCATAAGGTAATGGGGGTATATAGATATTAATTTTATGATTGTTCTTCAACTGATTGTTCAGAAACATGATTTTATATGAGCAATTGTGGATTAGATAATGAATTTATTTCATTTTATCCCTATTCATGAATCTCATACAGCAGAGTACGTTTCCAAAATCAATTTTGGATAAGTAGTAAAAATTAATTTAACTCTAGTTATGTTATTATCATATCATGGAACAATGTTTACATATAATTTTTGGATGTCCTTACAATAGGACCTCGCGACCCAGTTGACTACGAGAAGATCATATCTTCCTCAAGCTGAGGGAAAATCGTAAAGGATGCTTCAATCATTTTACGAAAAGTATATGACATCCTTAATAGAATCTGCTGACTCATGGGTGGACGAAATACTATTATAAGTGTTATCATGAAATAATGGTTATCAGTCTTGATTACTATAGATCCTTCTAAAGCATCATATGGGAGCACTTATAATTCTATAATTTTTTTTGTAGAAACATTTGCGTCTTAATATTTTGGTCAAAACCATGTTTGAACTATAATAGATTATATTTAGTTGACCATAAATGGTATGGGTATGTATCAGAGTCATCCGAAATTGTGAGTGGATCATTATCCAAACACGGTCATTCTTGGTGAGTGATCATTTGTTCTTGAAAATATGTACAATGATTGGGAAAAATTATTTTTTTATATAGGGATTGTTATATCATTAATTCAAATTCCCTATTAGTTACATTAATGGATTGGTGAGGTGGAATATTTATTTCCTTTCCCACCAAAGATAACATCAATGCATAACATGTTTCTAGAATCTCAATTGAATAAATATCAAATTGATCATGACCATGTTATTTTTTAGGGATCACATAGAGTTAGATATGTATTCTTCATTTATTAATGTAACAATAATTATTTTTATGGGAATACAGGGAATTCAGTTGGAAAAGAATTTGTCTTTTGTGGTTTTTATGGAAATATTTGTTGGATTTAAGAATAAAAGAGGGAATATTAGAAGGAACTATTGAAAAAATGGGTAGAAAATTTTAAGACCAATGTTGTTTTTATATATTCTATTTATGTAAATAAAATTGTGGGGAGAATGTATTGGACAAAATTTTTTGTAATGTTCCATTTATTTATGTATTTCAGGTGATTAAACGTGGGTTGGTAATGTTTTGGCTTAAAAGAAGTATTGGTATGTTATCTCTTTATTTTATGGGAGGGAATGTTTTTAGCATGGTCTGTAGAAATCTTGAAACAACCTCTAGAAAACTAGGCAACAAAACTAGTGGGCACTAGGTAGGAACAATTTTAGGCAGACGGTTTGTCCAAACTATATGGATACCGAGGATAAGTATTGAAATGCAAGATAAAGGAGAATAGCATTGTTTGCACACTATTTTTCAAAATTTATGGTCTAGATATGCATTGTAAGAACCCAATTATCTATCCACCCACATAGAAAATTCACCATATACAATTAGATCAAAAATTGTGGATCTAATATTATTTGACACTTAAACAACTATTTTGTTTCACAAACTATTCATAACTCTAATTCCACTTCATCTAAAGGATGTAAAGAGAATTTATTTTGATTTGAGAGTAATCCATAGTTGAAAATATTGATGATATATTATTGTTTTTATTTAAGGTAATGATATCTAAAGATTTTTTTTATAGTCTCAATATGTTTTTGTTGAGTTTTTTCATTATTTATTTTCACTAATGATATATATGTATTTTGATTATCCCTCAAATAATATAGAATAAAACATGAATTGATGGAATAATATTTATATAATTGTATAAAATTCAATGTAAAATTGATGTGTTATTCTTGATGGAAAAAACTTTATTGATGGTTTTATGAAATAGTTGAAATTAGATGGTTTTATGAAAAAATATTTATATAAAGTTTTTAAGTTTGTTTTTAAAAATATGAATTATATTTAATATCATATATAATTTTGATAAAAAAATCAATAAAATAATAATTTTCGTTGAAATGGATTGGAATGATTGACTTTGAATGGGTTTTGGAATACATAGTTGGTGTGAGTTAAACTACATGAGATGTGACCTGTTGGAAGAGTTTTATACTAGGGAACCTGATATTGGTTACCTTCTGATGACTTTATAGATCAATTATATACCTCTAATAAGTATAAAACTATAACTTGTGCATGATTTTTTTGAATCAGGATTGGGTATTTCATATGGATTTTAGGAATAGTTTTAATTTGTTTATTACATTCCAGGAAAAAAAAATTGTATATATAATCAAAAATAAATTTTCAATATATTGTTTTATATAAATGTTATAAAATGTTATATACTAGTTTAATGAGTTGAGTGGTCATCTGGGAAAGGATACTAAAATTTATACTCTTACACTTCTTAATAAATTTGGATAATTTTAATATGTTATAAATTGAGAAAGAGGTAATGTAAAGGTATCCTAGTTATTTTGGTGATGTATTAGTATACCGTAAACATGGATTGTGTATTGGAATTAGTATCATGTTGGGTGTTTATGAGTTAGTTTATTTGGTGTCTTTTTGTATTGTTGGTTTTGGTTTCATCTTGTACTTTGATATGGTTATAGTATTTGATATACATTGATTTTTAATTCCTTATAATCCTGCATCATAAAAGGGTTTTTTGGTTATTTATTGTTGTTTTTTATCATTAATTGAAAAATTGTACCCTAAAAATTTAAGAGTACCTTGTAATTTGTTGGTAGAATTTCGTATTTTGGGGATATACCAAAGGATATCATAACCACCCCCTCATCCCAAGCTAATGGTTGGGTGGAGAGATGTTAAAACATTCTTCGACCATTCATTATGACTAAGGGACATAGTTTAATTGGTTTCTATTGATATTATCGATGCACTGTTTAACATTTCACATGGTTATCCAATATATCCACCTATTTAACTATAAATGGATCCATGTCCCTCTAGATAATATAAATGATGAAAAGTCATTGAATTGAAGAGATAGTTTGTCGGTGCCCTAGTTATTAATCTACCATTCAGTGGGGAAGTTATCTAGTTTATTATTAATTCTTTTGAAAATAGTTAGGGATGAATCCACATGATGAATGATATGGGGATAGTATAGGCAACAATAAATTAGAAATTTTATTATAAAAATGACCCAAATTAGGATTTCATGTTATCTATGATAATTTATATATTATTGATATGGAGGTATGTTATTTATGGGGAATAATTTGATATATATACTAAATATAAAACATTATTTGCCTAAATTATCTCATAAAGAGTGGAAAATATTCTTAAGAATTTTGCGGGAGTAGATTAATGATTTTGATTTCTTAATACATTTCCACCGAGGAGAGTTAACATAGGGGTGGATAATCTATGTTTAAAGGATTGTTCTAGATTAAATATTTTTAGGATAATAAAAGTTACATCATTTTTCATTATATGTAAATGATGTATTTTAAAATAATTAATGAAGTGGTTTAATATAGTCTCTCTCATATGATTATTAAACCATCTCTCTATATGATGTTTAAACAGTATAGAAATAATCTTTATAGATATAAAAAAGGTTTAAAATGTTCTTAAAATTAAAATTGGTTGTGATGTAATGGTATATTTTTGGAACTATATATGTGTCTATTAAATACAATATTCAACGGATTTTTTGAATGAATATCATTGTTCATCATTGTCAATTCATCATGGATGTATAATGATGTATATATATATGAATGAGAATTTTGGGTGAGACAACATGAAGAGTTATATTGTGATATATGAATATCTATGGTTGGTATGTCATCGTGTTATGGCTAAGAGATATATGTTTAAAGGGGTTTTACTACCATTACACATACAAAATGGAAATGCGAAAACATAATAGTGGATTTTGTCATAAGATTACCAAAATTGTATAATGGACATAATTCTATATGGGTTGTAGTCAATCAACATTTCATATCAAAAAAACATCATTTATATCAGTGATGATTTCTCTCCTGATCAGCTATCAAGAGTATATATTTAAAAAGTGGTAAGAATATATGAATTATTAAATTCTATATTATATAATTAGTATTCATGGTTGTCATTGATGTTCTTGTTCAGTCTTCAATAATACCATCATTTATATTGTTTTTTAGTTCTTCTAATCATATTTTTATATATGGTTAGTCTAAAAGAACCATTTTAACCATAAATAATATGATGAGATCATATCCTATGGATTTAAAGGTTGTTGGGATCATCACAATTCTATTGTCATGTTTTCATATAATATTATCTTCAACCTGAGAATTCAGATGGCTACATATGAAATCATATATGAAAAAATGAGTACATTTCACATGATGTGATTTAGTGATGTACTGAAAAAAATTGTGACTTTATCTAGTTGAGGAAATGGAGTGGAATGTTGAGCCATTATCTTGTTGGATGATTTTATATTCTTGACTACATATAGACACTATCCTATATCATATAAAATCCACTAAAAATCATGCATCTTTGTAATTTGTTACCTGTATCTCTCTATAAAAAATGCATAGATTATCCTTTAAATATATTGAGCATAGATGTTATATCACTAGAATATGAAATTTCATACATAGAATAATTAATAAAAATAAGCTATCATAGAGATAAATTTTAAAGGAACAAATATAATCTCCCGGTTAACATTCATTGGAGGAATATATATTTATAGGAAACTAATTGGGAACCAATGGATGTGATGAAATATTTATGTCCTCATCTTTTTGAAAATTATTATTATAATTTGAAGTCCAACCATCATTATATGGGGGTATAATGTAACTCCTGACTATGTTATGATATATTTCATTTCAAATAAATAAAATTTATCTGGTAGCTTGTGGCACCGAAACCCTATGGATAAATAAATAATAATATAGTTTTTTATTATAACCTGGTTATTTAATTAGAAATATTACTTGGAAAAATCATTTAAAAAATTTTATAATGGTTTAAAAAAATATATTTTTTTAATTATGTCTTTATATGTATAAAAAATTACATTTTTATAAAAAAAAATTGTCGTTAAATTTTTCGAAAATATAATATAGTTTATATTTTCTAATTTTATAAATTTTAATTGAAATAATAAAAAAAATTTGGAAATTGATATGTAATAATTTTCTTATAGTGAAATTTTGAGAATTTTATAAACAATTATTCTTCAAGGAATGGTGACAAATATATACCTTCATCTATTTGTTTTTTAGTAATGAAATTATGATATATTATTTAATTTTATGTGAGGATGAAGGTAACAATTTTTGAATTTATGATATATTTATATTCATTGAAAATTAATTTTTTGATACCTTGTCATATGAGAAATCCCAATACTAAATTAACTAAAATATTATTTGATGTTATCAAAAATTCCTTGAATTTTTTTATGAATATAAAATAAAATATTTTAATCTTATGCAATATATTTTAGTTAATAAAAAAATATTTTCAATGAAGCACTTATATGCATCAAAAAATATCTTTTCCTCAAAAATTGTTTTTATTTCTAATTCTAAAAAAATAATATTTTTAATTTTTTCTTTATATATAGAAAATATTTTAATAAATGAAAATAATTTTAAAAATTAATATGTAAAAATTAGTATAAATTATTTTTTTTCATAATTTTCAAAATTGAATATTTTTTTGGATTAATAATGAAAAATATGGATTTTTATTGAATGTTGTTTTTTCAATTGAATGATTTGAAAATTTGAATTTTATTTTAAAATGAAATTTAAGTTAACTATTTTTCGTTTATTTTATTCATAATCCATTTTTGATAAATTTATTTAATTTATCATGGATATTGGTTTAAAAACATGGAATACTAAACCAAATATTTATTTCCTGAAATTCATTTTTCATCACATATTGTCAGTTGATTTTAAAATTGATTAATTAAAATTATAATGAATAATTTTGATAAAATTAAATATATATTTAGAATATTAATTTGAAAAAATTTAATCATTTTAATTATTTATATACATAAATAATATTTTAAATTGTAAAAATTTGTCACTATAGTTAATGATATAATTGGTTTACTGTGGGTTTTTAAATATGAGATAATTTTAAATGATCTAATTATAATTTTCTACATATAATTTTATAGCCATATTTTGACCTCATCATATCACACCATTAAAAATATATCTCTTCGGAATCACATGTAATGACAAAGACATTATTATATATTAGGATTTTTATAAATACCATATTTCCTCTCCCAACTTAAAAAAGAAAATCCCTAATTTCTATTATTTAGACAACATTGAGACTTCATGATTGAAAAACCCAAATCATATCTCATGTCAACTCCCTCATAATTTATTGGACCCAGTCTCCTTAAATGACTATTCCACAATTCCATGAGAAATGGCATATTACTGGGAAACTAAAAAAATAGGTAATTTTTTTACCTAAGCACTTTAAATTTATTTATTATTCTACATAATTTAAATAAATTATATTCATAATAAAATTAGAAATTTAATATTCTAAATATAAATAATATATATATTTCATGCATATGATTTATGGTATTTTAGAGTAATATTTTTTGTATTTAAATGATTATTCTTTCCAAAAGTTGTACAGTTTGACTTGATTTATGTTTTATGGAAAGATTCAATAAATTTATAAAAATTGAATGAATAAGTGGTAAATATTAGACATAAAACTTGTAGTGCAACACTAGATTTGTTTAGCTGATCTTGAGGCACTTATAAAGAAGGAAGATGAAGAACTGTGGTGAAATGAGGTTATTAGAGTATAAAAATGTAATTACTCATCGTGAAACACAATTACACGACATGTATAATCATTTCACCACATGCTGCAAACCCTGATGAAATTTCATTAATAATTTAATTCCACGAAGCCATCATAGACTGTGATTTACAATTACTCATCATGTAAGAATTGAACTCAACTACCACCACTAGTATAAATCATGACACTATTACACACTGTAAAATAATTAAACATTTTTTATTACAATTACATTATTTAAAATTTATTAAAAAAATTTGGGATGATATTCTACGTGATTCACATTGTCTGGTGATTTAATGGATTAAACAATGTAAAAATCTAGTTCACATCATTTAAATGCTCGATATGTGATTCAGGACCCATATTTCAGTGTCTTAATATTTTCATAGAATACATGACGTGGATAGAATCTTGGGTCCCATTTCGACAAAATATTTATGAAATAAATTAATTCCAGATCCACTAGATTGAATAAAAATAAAGAGATATCCTTCTACTTTTGATGTATTTCTGATCCAAAGACCAAATATTTTAACAAAAAGCTATAGGGCCCTCAAAGAGTTATTTCCCTAGAATTATTATAAATTATTTTTATTTTCACCTTCTTTGTTATTCACTCATCATGTTGATGAGAGTGTAAACCCACCATGTTCGAGGGAAATTTAAATAGAAGGGAGGAGGTGCATTGGATTTATTTTATTTCATTTATTCATGTCTTATGGTTTTTTGTAACTCATATTCATTGTAAAACCATATTATTTAGCTTCTATTGTAACCATTGATAATTCAATGAAAAGGAACAATAAAATTATGGAACTAACAACCCGAATGAACAAATGACCATTTTATTATTTAAATCTGGTTTGAACATTGTATTGATACAAACGTGATGCGAAAATACCCAAAATATCCTGACCCATGGTAATATGATATTCATACAATAATGATATGATTTTATAACCATTTGATATTCCTTGTCCTGACTATGGCATCAATCATGAAATAATAAACTTATTTTCTTAAATCCAGTTATACTTGATCCCTTAAATTAGAAAACCCCATCACACATTCAAAATCAATTATCAATCAATCCAATCAATCATCATTCATTTTTTTCTTTTCAAAATCGAATCAAACCCGACTATTCTCACATATTTCAATACATTAATAATATTAAATATTTTTGATAACCTAATCAAACTAATTTTTATGACATTATGGGTTCAACCCTGACCTATTACATTACTACATTATAATTAATTGAGTAGAAAAGATCGAGTTTTAAAAATTTTATTTTTTAATAGAACCATAGAAAATTAACAATTCCCTCTAGTCATTTAATTTCTAAAATATTATAATTATTTCGAAAACACCCATTTACACAATAATTTCATAGAATGGGTAGTGAATGTATTACACATGTATACATGTGAATTACTACCTCCATGTAGCTATAAAATTTATTTTCTATCATCATTATTCCTAGATTGATATTATAATTGTTTAAAGATTATATATGATATTTCAAAAATTATTATTATTATTAAATTATAATATCATATCTATGTCCTTAATTTCTAATCGTTTGGGAAATGATAGCATTATTCATGTGTATGGGTGGTTTACCACCTCTATGAAGCGATTTGATTTATTTTTCATTTCCTCTTCATATTGAAATTAATAGTGATACATAAAATGAAAATAAGTGATATATATGATGTAATAATTAATTATTGATGGTTAATTATTATTTACCATTTTTTCATTCCATCCATCATAAAGGGAAAAATTGAATTCATGCATAATTATGATCAATTGTCACCTGAACAGTGTATTTTATTATTCTATCACCAAATTTAATAGGTAACTCAACTTATATATATATAAGGAATATATACGATATTTATATCCTGATTTATATTATATAGATTATTTAACCATGATCTATATACATGTAAAAGAACTACAAATCTATAATTAAATTGAAAAACAAAAAAATTAACACCCCGAGGTGATGGTTTTTATCGAGATTTAGTAATAAATAATTTTTTAAATTTAATAAATAACTAATATTTTTTATTATATTTTTTTCTAATGATGTGAGTTTAGAAGTATAATAAATGTAAATTTTTTATAAATTTGGTCATAACACATTGGAATCATGTCTAACTAGAGGTAATGGATTTTCACTACACTTGTATTGTTCTTTATTGCATTACATATTCACCACTTGTTTTGTTTATAAGGTATAAATACAACGGTAGAATTAATTTATTGATTAAATTAATGAACCATAAATAACATTCCCTATTTATTTTTTTATTAAAATACTTATAATGTGGTAAGGATTTATGTTACAATCAAATTATATACTATAATTTTTTATGATTATGTTTATGATGAAGAAATTTAATGATCTACATCTTCTTAAAATCATTATTTTTATTATCCTATGCTTATATAAATATAATACACATTTTTATTTAATTTTCATCAATGTATGTATTAAAGAGACATGAGGAATATTTATAATGATATATTGCATTATTTCATTCTTTGGTATAAAATCATATTTTCTATGATGTCATTATTTTATGAGAATACTTTTTATATTAATATAAGTATTCTCTAATTACTAATTAATTTTAATTTTACCCATGAATGAATTTTTAATATATTTATTAAAAATAATCTAATTATTTTTTTCCCAATGAGTTTATTTTGAATATTTTTCGAAAATGTGGAAGGAAATATTGTTTTATCAAGCACATAATGAATGAAATTTCAAACCATAATAACTAATGAATGCTCTAAATATTATTATAAATTTTTTCATGGAACACAGATAATGAAATATTATCCTTAAATTTTGAAAAAAAATTCATTCCAAATAACAAGTTGCAACTTCAAAAAAAAATTCATTGTGTATTTATCATGTGATCATTTAAAGGAATTTTTCTTTTATTATAATAAGGTGGGTAATTTTTACACAAATCGACAGATATGTTACTAGGGAATTAATTTATTTTGTGATGTTAAAATGTGTCCTTAATTAATAACTATTAAATTCTCATTAATTTTAGTGATGCATATAGTAATTTGAAAATTTCAATAAAATAGTATATTTTGATGTTTTATTTTATCCATTGTTCTTGATTTAAATTTTTTTTAATACAAACAGGTTTTTTTATTTTTTAATATGATTTTTTCCTCATTCTTTTAAAACAAAAACATTAATTTTTTTTCTATGGATTAATTTATTTTCATAATATAATTTTTTCAATTAAAAATAATTTTTGGATAATTTTTTTATAAAAACAGAGTTATTATTTCAATATGGTAGAATTTTATTTTTGAGAAAATTTCTATTTCACAAAATTTTGTGTTTTGTTTTTGTTTTGTAGTATTTTAAGAAGAAAATGAAAATATTTTTAAGCGACCATGATGAATTTACATGAGGTGATTATATTAAGTCCATGTATATATTTAAATCACCTCTTGTTGATGTGGGTAATGAACACTGAAATTGGGTTTTTGGATCTAAATTCCCCCATTGTGCAATATATGTTTACTTACTCTTTAAGTTGTTGTTGTCCATTATTCTTCATATATATATATATTTATTTATTTATTGTAATATATAAAAAATATATTTAAAATATGTGAAAAATATATTTAATATGATATTTTTTACAAACATTTATCATCTAAAATTCGCTAATAATATATATGTATATTATAATATAAATATAACTATTAATATTTTTATGTTTATTTAAAAATATTATAATGATATAATGATATATTATTTATTATTCAAGAAAAAAATTATATAAATACATGTATAATTTTTATTACACACACATATATACAATATTTAATATGATATTTATGATATATAATACTAATTATTTATAATTGTAATATGAAAATTCGTAATTATACTACAAATTCTATTTGGAAATTTCCAGTGGAGATTTGTACTCACACATTCTGGTGGAAATTTTCACTCTTAATTTATAGTAAAATTTTCCACATGAAATTTATATTTCATATTTTTATGTCAAATTAAAATGAACATATATTAATAAAAAATATATATAACGTATTTTTTAGGAATCATTCATTTAAAATTTGTAGTAAAAATTATTAGTATGAGTTGTAGTTACACTTATGAGTCTATAAACACTTAATAAATCTTATTTATGTAAAATAATCTCTTCCCAATATCCTCATATATAAAATAAGAAAATGAATATTATAGTAAATGTGTGTACCTATCACTCTAATAACTTTTGTTCGATGTTTCCATGTGAAATATTTAATGTAAATAAAAATAAAAATACTAAAATGTATTATTATAGTAAAATAATCATTTTATGTGAAAATTTATAGTCAATATTTCCATTACATATATAAAAATATCTATGTAGGTAATGAATGAATTTCTCAATCGTCTTTCGGGATGACGCCCCCCAATCGAGATAATGAGGATTAATGTTGATGCTTCTATCGCTGATGAACCATTCTAAGGAATAAGAGTGAATTTTTATGATTCTTTAGGTTCATCCATTGCAACATGTATAATGACATTCTATGAATGTTTTCATCCCATATGGCTGATGCTTTGGGGATCATTTCAAGTTTTTAATTTTCTATTCATAAAGGATAGTGTTCCATTATCTTGGTGTAGGACTATCTTATGATTCTCAACAATAATTTATCTTTGGAGATAGGCCTTTATCAGTTTGGTCCATTGGTGGGGAGTAATTTTTCATAAAGGAATATTTTATAATTTTTCTCTATCTATTTCATCAATTGATATGGTATTGAGGAAGCTCACTGTTTTGTGACATGCGGTTTATCAAGGAAACCATTGGACTGGTTACTTGATTTCCCTAAGTGGCTGAATTCTAGAACTCTATTTGATAATCAATCTTATTATTAATGAATATTTAACCATTAAAAAAATATATTTATATATAAAAATAAAACTATAAAAAATGAATTTATGTTTAAATTTTCACTGAAAAGTCACATTTTCCAATTGAAAATTTCTAGTCCTTGGTGTACATTTATCAATGATATTTGGTTTTGAGTACAAATTTCAACATAAAATTAATTATTTTCCTACTAAAATATTGAGTTAAAAAATTATAAAATAAATGATTATTATAATTTGAGTTGAAAAAAATTAATAAATAATAAAAAATTATTTTTCAAGAAAACCTTGAATTGGTCATTTCTAAGGGATTTTTCATGTACAATCATTCACTGAAAATTTCCATTGTAATGTTCTATTATAAATTTCTAGTACAAACATCCACTAAAATTTCTAGTGAAAACCACAACTAGAAGTTAAAATTTATACATTAAAATAAAATTATTATACATTTTTACATAAATAAAAAATATATATATTAATTAGAAATACGCATTGTCATGTTTCACTAAAAACCATTAGTGAAAGTTTCCATTGAAATCCTTTAGTGAAAATATCCACTATATAATTTTAATTTTAATTTCCATTCAAATTTAAAATGGAAATTTTCAAAGAATATTTTCCACTTGATAATTTATTATAAAATTCATAGTGAAAATTTTCACTGAAAAGTTCCAATAAAATGACAACATATAATGGAAATTTTCATTGAAAGCTAGAAGAACACAATGAAAAACATACAAATAAAAACAAGCATGATAATATTCAATTATAACCTTCTACTGATAATTTATAGTTGGAATGTTCACCACGTATATACAAACATCAATGTTAATTTTCCTTTGATGTTTGAGTTTTTCATTTACACTGTAAAACTTCACTAATATAAGTATATATTAAATTTTTTTTGCATATTTAAAGTAAAAAAATTCAATGCCTATATATATATGTCTGTGTATTTACACAAATATTAACATAAAATGTAATTTTATGTACACATTTACACTATAACATCACACAATACCATTGAAAATTTCTAATGAAGAATCATAGTGAACATTTGATGTTGTCAGTGTAATATATGTTTGTTGATGCAACTGAATTCCATATTGGACCTATATTTGGTGCAAGTTTATTCATGTATGTTGATTCTATTTATGATATATTTTACATGTATTTTTGTTTTATTTCACTACCTAGTATCAAATGTTGAAAATTTTGATGACAAATTTTCTATTCTAATTTCCCCTTAAAATATGATTGAACAAATATTAATACATAAATATACAATGAAAATTGTCACTAAAACATTAAAATGGTAATTTGAAAAGAAAATTTTGAAGTTAAATTTTTAGTTTGAATTTCAACTTAAATTATAAGTGAGAGTATATCAATGAAAAATTGATAATGATAATTTTCTATGGAATTCTCAATTGAAAACATTCACTAGAAATTTTTACTACTTATTTATTATACATAATATATTTTATATTATATATATACATTGAATATTTTTAGTGGGAAATATTAATTAAATTTTTTTGTATGAATACATAATATATAATATAAAAAAATATAAAATATCAACAAAAATTTCTACTTATAAATATAGAGTGAATTAATATAAAAAATGTATGCACTAAGAAAATATTAATAGTTATTATATATTTATAAACATATTGAAAAATTAATTATTGTTATACTTTTATGTTATTTTATTATTATTATATATTTATTATTATTTTTAATTCCAATTATATTTATTATTAATGAATTATGATGATATATTTTGTTTTGATTTAATGATTCTAGTTTATGTTTTTCTGTAATTTCATTTTAGCATGATCTAAGGGTATTTATGTTCAACGCATCCAAATAAATAAATTTGTTTTTTACAAATCAATCTAAATTAAAATTTAGATCTTCCACAACATCACATATTTGACATGTGGAAGCCATCCCACGATAAACCATATATTCAAGATGATATGACTAACATTATACCACCACTAATGATGATAAAGAAAATCACACTTGCTGATCACTATCTGACCAAACCAGTCACACTATGAGATTTATTGCCTTGTTGATTCATTAATGTTATATATAGCTTGATGGATAGAAAGTTCAGTGACCAGGGCTACATGACACTAGATGAATATATAACTAGATCATTCCAGTGGTGGAATCCAAGACCCCAAACCCAGACTATGCTTGAAGAATATAAATTCATTATCACCTGCTGCACTAGTTATTGAAACCATATTCACCCTTCTAGCTATATATGATGAAGGTGAATCCACCTTGTAGAGTATGGGAATGAATTTTGAAGCATATACTATATTCTAGAAGATTTCCTCTAGAAGATGTTACTGCTAGACATTGCTACTTGTTTAGAAGCATCAATCTAGACACTATTTGGATGAGAAAACAATATTGCTGCTTAAAAAAGACAAATTATATAACCAAATAAAAATAAAAATACATATACTAATATTCTGAAAAGGGGGATTTTACGACATTATTAAAATGTGTTGAGGCCTAGTAAAAATCATTTATTGTGGACCTTGACCCTAAAATTTGAAATTGGATAATAATTCTACTCATAATTTTTTCTATTGCATTTAAGAATAGAGAAATATCAGTTAAAGGGATAAATAATGTTACCATGAGTGGTGATCATGGGAATTGTAAGGAATATTAGTGAGTAAGCATGGTTTATTGTGGGTGTTAGGTTATTTTAACATAGATGTTATTCAGAGATAGTGAAAATCACATTAAGGAATGAAATATGGTATTCCCTGCCTATTTGGATTGGATTATAACTAAATTTATATTTTTTTTCTAGAAATTGAAGGGATTATCTTATGTTTTTTAGAAACCTATTTTGAGGGAATAATTTAGTAGTTTTTATTCTCTTCTTATCCGTCTTTTACAATACTTTAATTATATCTCATTAATTATATAAATTGATGTTATCCATTCTTCTCCCTCTATAATATGATCGAGAACCTATAGAAATAATGTGATAACCAATGAACTAGTTGCACAATTATGAATCTATGATTCTACATAGAGATGGAATACTTTTTCATTATTAAATATATACTATGTACATAGAAAATTGAGATATTGAATAGAGGATTTTAAGTGGAACACATATTCATAGGAAAAACATTCTACATTAATATTCTAATTTAATTTCCCTCTTCACCTCTCATTCATTTGATTGAGACTCTCGGTGAAGATATATGTTTTTAGGATCTTTTTGTCATGATAAAACGTATTTTATAATTTTTTGCATCATCTATGTCCCTGAACATGAATTGGGCTCTGAATCCTCTGAAAATTATGAATCATCTCTGTCCTTGAACTTCTTTCCATGATTTCCATATGCAATAGTCATTGAATATGTCAGTCGATATGTTCATTAGACAATTCCCCAATGAGGATTTGAAGAAGCACAATCATTGGAATATCCAGCTTCCAATACAATTGATGCATCTAGTGTATATAACTTAATAGATAATTTGAATGCCTCTAAACCTATTAAAATCCATAATTTTTTATCTTTCATTAGTTTTTTCTCATCTCTTACATGAATGGTCGAAAAAGTGTTTGATTGTTGAATACATCAAAACTGAAGATCAAACCTATAAGGGACATTATCCTAATATATAATTTCACCAAAAATCATGTTTGATAATACATCAACTCTAAATTTCCCATTATCATACCATAGTTCATAATTATTTTCTTTATCATCATCAATAAATGATCTAGTTGGTGGGTTACCAAAAGGAAAGACTCTGAATTATCTGTAAACATTCAACGCCTTTAGCACTACGTCAGGCCACAATTTTGAGGTTTAATAATAGAAAAAATTGTTATGAATGGGGTAAACTGACCATTAGGTACTCGAAAGGAATACGACACTGAGTATGAAGAAATGTGTGCAGCAATTCAACCCCAAAACACTTGAAATCGCCCTACAATTATGAATGGAGCCTTACCATTGTATAGGTGTAACATGGAATGGTAAATTCATTCCAATACAAGAGTTTCTAAACCAATATACTTCCCCTCTACTAATTTATCCATGATAAAAAAATTCCCCAACCTTACACCGCCTCTGAACTCATGAACATAAAGCAAGTAAATGCTAATATACTTGGATAGGAAGGAAAATAACTGTATATTTTCTTCAATAATAGATTTTACATTGTATACCTTGTTCTTATATACACCTTTCTCCAACATAGGTCAATATATTCTTGAACTACCCCAGTTATCTACCAAGGACAAACAGTAGGATGTCTGCAGGTCGGAACATTCTCTATTGTTCATTCTAAAAAATGCTTCCATCCACACCCTAGCATGAATATCATTATTTTATTTGGGTAATTTCATTACTATTTTGAATATTTAATTATCCAAATATGGTTTACAGTTAACATTACCCCATGTTTTAGCAGGAAGAATAAACTCATCATACAGTTCCCCAATAAAGAATATTCTTGTGATTTGATAGATGTGCCAGAGACTAATACAAAATTCACCATGTGTCAAATGGAAGGAATTATTTTTTGGACTCCATCGTGTCAGTAATTCTGGAATGATAGTGTCTTTTATAATCATAAGTTTTCCCCATCCATACATATTCATATATATATGAACATCTTATAACTCTTTCTTGAATTTTTCACAAGTCTAGGACATCCAAAATGCTCACATCAATTCAGGTTTCCCACATCCTCTAGAATGAAGATACTTTTCTTCCTTCCAACCATTAGACTGATCTGTTTGAGAATCACAAAAGGTTAAATCATAGAAATGAGGAACTGTCTCTATAACACGATCCATCATACCTAGTGTAAACCCCTATGATTCTAGTTGCAACAAATAGGGATTTTTTACTTTATGTACATGAACCCCCTTGCACTAATATTCATAATGTTACAGTTAGAGTATTGAAGAAACAAAATCTATGGAAAATACTTCTTGATTGATGGAATATGGAAATCTTGTAAATGCCCATTCCCATATATGGGTACGTAAATACATTGTGGATATTCACGTCGATATAGAATTAATCCCTTCAATATCATAGTATGATACTTTCAGCGAAGTCATAATAGTCTAGTCCAATGATCATCATCATTTTATTTTGACTAGATTTAGCTTCTTCAAAAGAGGTTATGAAATGAGCCATTTTCTTGGAAAATATTTACCAAACATCCCCAATTAGTTTGATATTTGTACTTAAAATTTAACATAATAGAAAAGTAAATCAAAAAAAAATTTGCAAAGGAAGCAGTTCGTGTAGGTCCTTTGATGAGGTCGGTCTCGTAGGTTCATAATCAATTTTATTCACGCACTCCTTCAATGTAGTCAATCCACATAGCTCCATCACAAAATTAGTTTCACCATGATAAAATTTTAAGGAGACTACACGAGCACACAATGCATTAAGGGAAGACCAAAAGTGATATGCAACGAGAGATAAAAAATTTAGAGGCATGGGTGAAGAAAATCTAAAAGGATCAAACCTATTTATAGTTATCCCTAATCCTTCATGACCTACCTTCATGAAAACACAACATGGTGTAATTACGCGAAGTATCTCCATGGAAAACCTACATTTTACTGTAATTAACCCATATACATTTCCCCATTATATGACCTGAAGACTCGACCCTCTTTCTAGTCGGATCTAATACTGTAGTTGGGGGGGGGGGGTTGGATTTGGTTAAAACCACATAAAAATACAAAAAATACAATGAATATAGCCCTAGATATATAAAAATACAAAGGCATGGTTTGAATAATTTATAAGAATGCCAAATCCTCCAAGGGGTTTCACGGTAAAGATGCAGGATAGATCTGTTTGATTGAGTAGCACAACAAACCTGCGTGGCAAATCTACATGAAAGATTAATTTTTATACCCCTATGCACCAGTGATACGTAAAGAAGATGTTCAGAGGAACTACGTTGATCACGTTCCTTCGACTAAGCCTATCCATTCCTATAAATATGACATTTGGGCTCTCCTTTTTAAGGACTGAAAACGTTTAATGATTCCCATATGCTCCCATTACGTAGCTATTTCACCATGATCCCACGAATTGTATCAGGTATCTCTCTATAGTAATATAGAAGATATAATCAAATTATATAATCATGTTTCGAATGTATTTTCACAGTTTTTGGTTCACCTATCTCAAATACATTCTTAATTAATCATACAAACCTATGTGGATTACAAACGCATGACACCTGCACGATGTACCTGCGCGGCATACATCTGCAATACATCAACATGGGGTACCAACAACGAAAACATTTGCAAGGAACCTACACAGTAGAGCATGGTATAAATATTACATACCAACTCATGTACCCACTTTAAATACATTCATGGAAGGGTATCTTTTTCCTTTGTTCCCTTATCTAAAAGGGACAAAGTTGAATCCTCCATCAAATCCTCCTGAGTTATCAATCCATTGGGAATGGAACATTATCATGTCTCTTATTTGTATTTTTATATCCAGGGTCAGTGGTTTCCCACATTTTTTCACAATGGGATTAGGGTTCATAATGTGTCTATGGGTTTGTATATCCCCAGTAACATGGACCATTCCCCCGGGAACAGTGTTGGGATGTTCTTTGTTTGGATAAGGGTTTGGGTTATAGCCACTCCCTTGTAAAAGAGATGATCCAGATCCTCGGGAATATGGTATGGAATGAATGGTCCACACATGCATTTACAGGCAATCATAGGATACGTCCTCCTCCCCTACTAGGATCAATTTTTGGGAAACAATCTAGGAAAAATTTCATAGATTATGTTGTAGGAGGTAGCATCATTTCCCATTATCTCTTATTCAACACCAAATACATTAAGAGATATGGGAATAAGGACGCTCATAACCCTTTCCCTCTCCCATTGATCTTTGTAACCATGGGATGCAATCCTGGTGTCCGCCCTTAAACATCATCCCTTCATCCATTAATTAGACTCTTGTCTGATATAAAGTAGATAAAGAAAAGTCTTGTCTCCTAACCCTCTTCTCAGGTTAACTCTATCCTTGTCCACTCTATCCTACATAGGTGCACCCTCTTCCACAAAAGGAGGAGGAAAATTGTAGGTGTCATTATTGAATCATTCACACCATCTTGTTTCTCACACCAAGTATGACTCACGTGGGATTAGAGATTCATGATGATTACTACATATGGAAAAACAATAATTATTGAATGGTCTACAAGAAATCTGATTCTAATTCAATCTAGGATTCTTTGGAGTCCCTTTTAGATCCAGAGATCTCTTGATATCCTCTTCAGTAATCTGACCATAATTCCCTAAATCAGGGCATCCTCTTTAATAATAATCACCTAATTAAACCCCCAAAATCATCAAGGAATCCATTTCAGGATGTAATCCAAAAATCATTTCTCCCAAAAGTCTATACACTCCTTTGATACTAATAAAATTATGCGCGCTTTTATTCCCATCAACATGGGATACGTTGGAAGCCTCCTTGAGGTTCAAACCAAATATTTCAAATCACCCCTATTCTCATTGGGCTATATTCCCAATAGGGTCTAATTTAAAATGGAGAACCATATCCATTTTGAGTATATTAGGCTATTTTATTTATAATTCACACAAAAAACATTGACTAAGAACCTTTTTTCATAGATTTCTTTACTACATGACATGAAATATTATGGTTAAGTTTTAATCACATTACCTTAAAAGGTTTGATAAGTCCCATTAAGTGGAACCACACTATGAGGGTTTTAATTCTTTTCAAAGGGACACCTAGGTATCCCATTTAATAGGTATGATCACTATATCAAAACAAACAATTGTATCCCTTCATGAAAATAAATTCCAGAGTGCCCCGCTGAGTGGATTAAAAAACTATATCATCATAACGATTATAAAAGGAATCTTGAAATAGTATATGAAGGGATACAATTTGTGTAGATTCTCTAAAACATATGGATGACTCTATTAATGAAGAACTTGAATTCATTCTGATGATTCTAAACATTACACGTGTTAATAAGTGATTGAAATTTACAAGGGAAATTTATTATATACTTGGTGAATTAATAAAGATTCATGAAAATATCATAAATTTACAAATATATTCCCCGAGTAGACAATAATTTTTCCCCCAAAAGGGTTTGGTCTGTCTAACATGCCATCCTCTTGACCAATTCATATTCATAAGTATCGTAAAGTTCAAACGTATTGAAATCCTGCCTTTAGAATGAAAGTCCCCTTTGGATAAAGAACTGTTGGAATATTCCAGTTCTGTGAAAAATTCTAATGGAAACGTCCTAGAAGCAGTGATTCATAAAACTAGAACACACATTTAAAGGACCTACGAAACAACACATGATATAGTCTCTAATGAACATTTTGAGGATCTGATTTTTAAAAATGGTTTGGGCCTATGATTTACGTATAATTATTCCTTTTCAAGATGAAGTCCTATGCTAAGGGATTTGATCATGTTTGTTTGGTGGAGATAGACTATAAGGGTAGGTTTGGATCCTTTGAGTCTATGCTAGAATTTGGAAATGGTAGTTCATCTACGAAGAAGAGAATTGGTGATGAGAAAGAGAATAATAGTGGTGGTAGTTTAGGTCATCCATCTAGGTATAAATCACATATGGAATTCGTTGGAGGGTCAATTGTGTTCCATAAGCAGAGAAAGGTAGGGAACACCCTTCCGTCATGTACGTCACCTTCTAGGCCCTTCGGCCAATGTTAGATTATGGGGAATTTGAAAATTTTATGTAAGGCAGCATGACCATATCAGAGAGGGTATTTATCAGTGGCTTCTAGGGGAGTGCTAGTTCAGTCAGAGATGACCAGGACTGTGTCATCTTGGTTTGGTTGTCATCGTGGTAGGAACTTATCGCCATTCAGGTAGAGCTAGATCATTGAAGTGTCATAGGCGAGCAGTCACTCTAGGGAAGGGATTAGGAAAATTCATGGTGTGGATCAGGAACTATCTGGATTGGATACAAGAAATTCAAAATTATGTGGTACCATTGTGATTTAAACTTTTATATCTATTGTATTATTTTATATGGGTGCGTCTATTTATATTATCTCTGACCATCTTGTGAATCTGATAAACCTACCAACCGAGCTAATGTGTTTTTCAATAGAGATGGAAAGGCTGTGGGGTAAGAATAAAGAGAAAAGTTCCTGGTTCCATTCAAGTGCGATCTTTGTGTCATGGGTTGACATGGAGTGGTACATACTGGTCTTGGATAAGGACCATTTCTACATAATATTCAGAAAGGATTGATTAGTTATCTTTTAAGCGCATATCAACTCGTATAGGTGATGGGTGAGTTTAATGTCACCTGATGGATGTCCTCAAGTATTTTTTGAGGGAATGTGATCCTCATTAAGGTCGTGTGGGACATCAAGTGCCAGAATTGGGAAATATTATCAATCCGTTATCATCTCTCTCATTGGAGGATGATGGTGGTTCAACTGATGTTGGACTACTGTGAGTAGTGGACAAGTTCTATATTGTATTTGAGGATGAATTTTCAAGCATAACCCAATAGTGGGATGTAAAGTTATCAATTGATTTGGAACCAATAACACATATGGTATCTCTTACCTCGTACCGCATGACCCCAACCTAATTGAGGTAATTTCAGTTATCCATTGATGATTTGGAATCCAAAGGATTCATTCTCCCAAACTTATATCTTTGGGATTCCCCAGTCTTTTTTGTGAAGAAGGGAAAAATATCCCCTAGATTGTGCACTGATTAATGAAATATGAGTAATGTCTATATTAAGAATAGATACCATTTGACTCAAATCAATGACATGTTTGGTCAATTGATGGGAGAAAAGTGGCTTGCCCAAATATACTTCTATTCAGATTTTTTCCAAGTCCAGCTGTGAGAAGTAGACATCCCAAAGACGGATTTTTGAAGCATTTATGGCCACATTGAGTATTTGTTCATGCCTTTAATATTGACAAATGATCTATTTTTTTATGGGGATCATGAAAAAGGGTTTCCAATGGTATCTTGACTTCATCATTTTGATATTTTTTGCTGACATCCATGTTTACTCTTGATCTGAGAAAGATCATGAGAATCATTTTTTGATGATGCTGGAAACCCTGTTGGAACATGAACAATATGAAAAGATTTAAAAGTGAACCTTCTGGATTAGGGATGTAAAATCTATGGGTGCACATCATTTCAGAATAAGGTGTCTAAGTTGATCTTGAGAATATCAATAAAATTTTGTTATGGGAATAGCCAATGAATGTGTTTGATACCATGAGTTTCCTTGTCCTAGAAGGATAAGACAATAGATTTTTTTGTGATTTATCACATATTTCTTCCTCTACAATCATACTCACCCTATAAGGGGTTATGATAGAATGGAGACAAGTGTGTGAGGAATCCTTTGAAAAGATTAAGTGGCAGTTGAATACTTCACCAGTTTTGATCGTTCCAAGGAATAGTAAGGGCTACATCGTTTATTATGATGCTTTTTGTATGAGCCTCGATTGTTTGCTCATGCATGATAATCATATAGTTTCTTATGTCTCTTGCTATGTATGACTGCATGAGAAGAATTACCCGACCCCTGACTTGTAGTTAGTAGTGGTGATGAATTCATTGAAAACATGGTGTCACTACTTATTTGAGGTGGATTTGTTTCCTACTATTATCATAAGAGATTAGCCTACATATTATCACAGAAAGATCATAATATCAGGCAGCATTGTTGCTTGAATATCTATAGGGGTTACAATATGATATCATCTATACCGCGAAAAGGGTAATGTGGTGGATGATGCCTTTTTTATAAAAGTGTCAGTGTTGGTTTTTATGAAGTCATGTGATGAATGATATTTTATGGGTGTTTTTTCCAAAATGGTCTAAAAGAACATGGATCACAACTACGGTGAATTCTGGGAAAGTGTTCAGTTGACTCCTTCTCATCTAGATTTGACTCAACAGGGGAATCCTGGTGATGAGCTGTGTTAGGGGTCTATAAGGTAACGTTATGGAGCAAGGCTTTTTCTAATTGGTCATTATCTCTCAAGGGGATATGGTGCTTTAAGGTATGTAAAGTTTTATTGTTGTCTCTTTGGATGGTGGTGATGTAGGATATCTACCACTCTCAGTGGGAAATCTGTTTTTGTGTGACCATGATTTATTATGAAGTTCTTCAGATGTTTTTGTGGTCAGTATTGAGATGGGGTATAACTGATTTCATATCGAGGATCTGTACAGGTCAGCATGTAAAATCAATGCATCAGAGGCCCTCTGGTTTGCATCAACCATTACCCATTCTTATATAGAAGAGGGACTCAGTCTCTATATATTTCATTATTGTGTTACCTTATACTCCTCAGAGAATGAAATCTATTTGGGTGGTAATTTGCGTTTTAACAACATTAGAGAACATCTTTCTGATAATAGATACAACTAAAGTGGATGAGTTAGGCCAATTGTATATTCAAGTGGTGTTCATACTTCATTATGTTCTATAAGTTCTTATTTCTAATAGAGAACCCCACTTTTCCACATGGTTTTCAGAAGTCCTCAGCGGGTATTGGGATCACGGATCAAAAATGATCATGGAATAACCTCTACAAATGGATAGTCAGATAGAGTGAGATAATCAGATGTTTGAGGAAATTTTTCCTGTAAGTGTTTTATTTTTCAACCTATCAGTGGGTTTTCATTTGGGATTAGTTGAATTTTCCTATAATAAAAATTAAAAATACTATATTAATATACATCCTTTTGAGGATCACTGTGGTTGGCCATGTCGGTCTCCTTTATGATGGGAGGTCATAGGAGAGCCCTCTTATTTGAGACTGTGCCTTATGAATGATACATTTGAGAAAGTCATGTCGATCAAAAAATATTTATTGATTTCTCAAAGTCACCAAAAATCTAATAGTTATCATAGACTTCAATATCTTTATTTTTCAATGTGTGATTTAGTATTCTTGAAGGTGGACCATCATTTGGGTCACTGTCTTTTGGCAAAGTAGTGAAACCTGATACTGAGGTATGTTGGGCCTTTTGAGATCACTGAGCAGATTGGAATGTTGGAATACAAGTTCTCATTACCTTCATAGTGGACGTCAATTCACAATGTATTTAATGCATCCAAAATAAGATGTATAATATTTATTTATATGATGTATTGAATAGAGTAGAGACTGAGATAGATCTAGATTTATCAGTGTTTGAAAAAAAAGTGTGGATTGTGGATTACCAACAGAAGGTGATTCATGGGAAGTATATTATAATGTTCGGTATCCTATGGAAGAATGAGAATGATGAAAATGAATATTGGGTGTTAAATTCATGGGTTGAGTAGGGGTATTCATTTTTATTCTCTGATCAAACTTCATGTTGACTTACTGAGGGTGGAATGTTTTCATGGTGAGGATAATTTCCACATCCGGATGTTGGTAATAATTATATTTTATAATGTTATCTAAAATATAAATATATTTTTGATGTGTGGTGCAATCCCAAATTATTTTTTGTGTTTGTTCAGATACATGATTGTTTTGGCTGTGACAACATCTGGCACCTGGGAAGAGCACGGTCGATGCCGTGCAACTTTTCTGGTTCACCGTGCGTCATGCTCAGTGTCCCAAAATTATATTATTAATTAATTATTTAAGGGGATGAATGATAAAGTGAGAACATCGTTAAAAAAGAGTAATAAATTGAATTAATTTTAATAATAATAATAATAATATTGCTTAATAATGTTATTATTATTATTATTATTTTAATTAAGTTATTATTATTAATATAATTATTATTATAATTATTATTAAATTAATAATATCATTACTTAAGTTATTATTATTAATTTTATTATGATTTTAATTATTATTATTATTATTATTACATTTAGATTTTAGATTTTGTAGATATCTTTTATCTTGTCCTTATTTTTTCATTTTTTTTCTTTTGCATTTCTCTTTTTTCAATCCTTCCCTCTTCCTACCTTTCTATATAAGATGACACCACTTATTCTGCATTGTATCCAAAGCTCCTCTTCCCCTTGTCTTATCTTTTTCTAATTCCCTAATTCCCTCCCAACGAACCACCTTTTCTCTGGTGCCCTACCCCTTGTGTCACCCTTGTATTCCCTTCACGTTGCCCTTCTTCTACCCCTCATTTCTGTCGGACCTCTTCCGTGGAGACCTCCTTCAGTGTGACATTTCTTTGTCTATGTGACCTCCGGTGAAACTCTTTTGTGCAAGTCTCCCCTCCGGCATCCCCACTCCTTTCACCACAATTGAAAATCACCAAGGTATTTCTCTTCCATTCTCATTAGGGTATCATGTTAGAATTCATTTATGTTTATGGTTCTATTTTTATGTTTTTGTGTACAGTTTATGGCATTAGGTTCTAATTAATCTGTGTGTAATGTTATTGTGGTGTGATTGGAGTTTCAAACTAATTTTTTGTAAAATTAAAATCCAATGGTTGGTCGATCTCTGTTTAAGAATTATTTCGTGAATTACTTTGTCTGCATTATTAATTTAAAATCCTCATTGGTTAATTTATGTGGTATTAAATTAGATTACATGAATTTTTATTATATGTTTGATATTTAATGTACTATGTTCGTATGAAAAGTGGTTATTCTTGGAATAAAATCCATGTATTATAATAAAATTGTGTTGAATAACAATTATGTTTGGTTACTAATTGAATCAAGGGATGAAAATCATGTTTTAGTGTGTAAGTGGTGTGTGTTTGACCATAAAAGATTAATTTAAGTGGGGTTTTCTATTTAATGTAATGTGGTACATCATGTAATTGTTTTATAATAATTTAATTGGATTATTAAATATTATTTAGGGTGTGATGAATGTTTTTGTGTATTGTTTTCATGTTCATATGATTTATAAAGGGACTTTTGACATGCATGTGGCCATATATATCATTTGAAACTTTTTTGATCATAAATGATAATCTTGTGTATCAATGAGGGTGGACTAGGAATATTGTTCAAGTTATTCAAAATAGGCATTGGTCCAATTTCATATAGCAGGATTGACAATGAAAACATTTATTAAACATATTATATGGTTGGAGACCACTAGGCCTTGGGATGTGATTCCCCCTAGTGGCTTGTTCATGAGATCGTTTTTTGATGTGGTTCTTTTACAAAATTTTACCGAGACACGAGGTTTTCGGATCACATTTTTAGATAGTTCCCATGTTGACACCCCAATTTATTTTTTTCCCTTTGATTATGTTTCAGTTTTTATCAGCATATAGTGTGACACGTGAGAGTAAATTCAACGATAAAGTATTTTAATTCAAAATTACCTTAATATTAACTAAAAATTCATCAAAACTATTTTCACATAAAATATTCCAACTTTATTTTTATTATTCATGCATATTTATTTTTTATTTAATGTTTAGTACATGGGACCTTATCTTGGGTAGCATCATACGGGGCATTAGCTCAAACCCTTCTTACACATTTGGGTGTTAGTAGATTTGGTAATTTGTGATATAGGTAAGGGGAAATACTTTGGAGATAGTGGTTTTTGTAGTTAGCTATACTTCATGGACGGTGTTGTGGAGATGGATTGAGGGTGGTGTCCTATTTACAAGTGGTGTCTTTTGAGTTTGTTTTGTGGTCACCATACTTTTTAGTGTTTATAGGTTTTAGATTAAAAATGTAACGCCAATCTTGTTAGTGGTTAAAGTATTGTGTGGTCGTGACTTCCATCTTTTGTTACTTTTTATGTTTGGTTTTTTGATATTTATATATTCATGTAAATCATTCCAAAATATTATTTTTGATACAGGTGAACATGTTCTTGCCCATGGGGAATAGGAATGCACTTCGTGCCTTTACACGGACTGGTTCAGGTGTAGGTTCAGATAATGATCCAACTTGGTTTGTGACAATTTAAATTATCATATTTTTATTTAATACATTCTATGAGATTATGGTTCACCATTGTGATGGTTTATATCTTGTTGTGAATTATTTCCTAGATAGAAATCTTGTAATGTCCCACCACATCTCATAGGCTTGAGATGGCAGTATGACATTGCTATGTCTTAATAGTAACCCATGAAATTCTAGAGGCTTGTAATAAATACCAAAGAGTTTCAATACATGTGGTGGACTATTTAAAAATTAATAATAAAACCACTTACCAATAAATTTGAAACACAACCACCACAATATGATGCATGATAAAATTGGAAGATAACTCAAAATTTCATTTAAAAAATCATACTAAAAAAAGTGTCACAATAGAAGTCAAAAATAATAATGTAATAATAAGAAGAAAACTAACAACACTATAATATCCACAAGCTCCATAGTGTATAATCAACAAACAACCCATCTATCAAAATGTTTTGATAAAGAAATGGGATGCTTTACCTTTTCTTTTTTATTGGTAATTTACATTGTAACATCTCAAATTTCCATGTATTTTTTGATATTGAATTATTTCAAGACTGCCAAATTTGACTACACATGATTTCAAGGTAACCACTAAATCCACATCCCCTAGATTCTCTAAAGGTATCCATTTCTTCGATAGACAATGGATAGAAAAAAATGTTAATTATTGGAATTTACAATCAAATAATAAGATTACTCAACGAGTTATTTTATTTTTATTTTCATAACTATTCAGTGGTGGTCATGGGACTACTGGATTGTCAGACCATATAATGGATACTTACACATGGTTGTGAAACTGCACCATAGGGTGAAAAAATAGGTTCATTAATTAAATTTATTAATTAAACTCATTAATTGTGGTGTGGGTAGATCTCCTTTTTTTCAATAAAAACAACACTCTGTTTGGGGGTTTTAGACTGATAAGTGAATCCTTTCACGAATTGCTAGTGATGTCTTCTACTAACTTAAGATAGATCAATGACATCCTTTGAAGGATTCAATGACGAGCAGAAAAGGACATGAACCATCTCCTTTGTCTGGAACACCCTCGAATGTGGACACTTATTCCTCATCCACAACAATATCAAAATGAAAAGGATGTTGGGGGTTTCATTGGTTACTTAAGAGTTGTGTATGTCACTATATTCATCTTGTGTTATTATAATATGCTGAGGGAGCAGGCCATATGAACAAGGATTGGACCCTCCACCGAAAATGTTTATGGACCAGCTAAGCTTCACTGGTGGCCCACAGATGCTATGTAGGCGCAAGAGCGCTGGCGCCCGAGGGAGGCGTCAACCGACACCCACTGACCATGAATGAATGGGGGTTCCCGAATGTGCCATGATAGACAATGGAGTGGCTGACCTACAATGGCTACATAGTAGTGGGGCAGTGCACTTTGAAATAAGGTTTCTACCTCAAGCTATGGTTTAGGGTGGCCCAGCCCATGTGGGTTGTTCCGCATGGACCGGCCAGGTGGTGCAGCGCCCTCTGATGTCGCTGTTGAGCCAACTGGTATGCATTGGTGGCGCACTGTGGAGGATGGACGAGGCTTTGAGTCACAGCGGAGGGTGCACCCATGCTTGTGGGTCCACAAGACGTCAGTCCACATGGACCGACCAAGAGTTGTGGCACAAACTGGCATTGTGGCCTTGATGTCCCAAAGAGATTCAGCCATTCAGGAGGGGGGAGGACCCCATGTGCTCGGACATTGAGCTGCACCCAGCCAGGTGGGCTGGCCCAGACCTGAAGTCTAGCAGTCCTATCCTGCGAACTGCAGGCCGAGCCCCTGACCTAGTGGGCCAGACCATGCCCAACTGTATCGGGATGAGAAAAGTCCCCTTTGAGGTGGACCTAGTTGGTCAGGTCAAACGGTACCCAGACCCCGTTTCCCTAGAAACACATAAACGAGTGTAACACCTACATTTGGGATTCTGTTTGACGAAATGTTTTGGCACTAAAACCATTACGACATGGATGACCTTTTGAGATGTTCCATGAGACACTCGGAAAATGTTACAGTGTGTCCGGGTTGGATCTTACAAGAATCCAAATGGGCCATCGACATTAAAATTCCTATAACATATAGATCGAGCATATGGTAGACACGTATTCAATTTCGATGAATCCATTATGAAATGTAGGAATATAAGGTTACTTTATAATGGGACTTCGTACTAATTGAAATATGACTGATGTCTTGAAAAGCGGTTCACCCAAGCTCACTACATGCTGAACCCTGCGACTGGCTAAGACCTGAAGACTACTTACTTTTGAATTTGTGTGACTCGACAGCCCAGTGGAAAGAGCATTTGTGTGACATTATATGCCCATGGTGCACTTTGTGACCTGGCAGACCCATTTACTCAGTAAGAGGAGTACCTCAGTAGGCCACGGGGGGAAGTAGCTCGGTGTGACCCACAAGACCAAATGTATGTGATGTGGAGAAGTATCTTAGTTGTTCAAGGTTAGTGGGAAGAACCACTTTGTGACTAGGAAGGCTCACATTACTTTATAGAAGAAGAGTTTTCTAGTAGTCGATGTGTTCGATGATGATACTGATGATACTACTGTTACTACCCTAGAATATACCTGGTGTGAGTTGTCATTTCTTGTGCATGGTGATTGAGAACATGTTTTTTGGTTTTTCATTTTTCTAATTCTGATAGGCCTGTGGGGGTCTTGGTGTCCCTACTAGGTATTTATATTCTCACACTTGCATGGGCTGCACCCACATCATGTTGTGACTTGTGCAAATGATGAGCATCTTTGACTAAATTTCAATGAGCTGGGACTTGATGGTCTACAGAGGTGACTGGTGGATATGGAGAGATGTTGTGATGAGCTATACCTAACGTTCATGTTAGATATTTAGTAGATAATCTCATGAGTTTTTCCCCATTTTTATTGTATTTAAATTTTAGTTGGGATTGTATTCTGGTGACATGACATCAATACGTACTTTTTAACTCTATGGTGTTTTTTAGCTAGGGTTGTACCTTTCTCCTTCTAATGTGTTTTAATTTGGTGCAGTGTGCCCTATCAGTGGGTGTATAGGTTTTCAGAAAATTTCAACCCATTTATAGGAAAATCCTTTACGGTGCTTGTATCCAACCCCTGTCCTATGGATGGTGGGTGTGGGGTAGTCACATCATGGGCCCCGGTGGAAGGGATGTGAAATAATTTGTATCAAATGGAGGTTCTACATGAATAACTAAGAGATTATGTTTTATTTTTGGAAAAATGTGTTAACTATTTCTGGTCTGTCTTTTTGATTTAGGGTGTCCATTATTGGTGCAGCAGCCGAAGTATCCATACATTAGGACCATGAATTTTGTTTTCGTCTAAATACATGAAAAAACTTGTGGAATATGTACCTCCTTTTTTAAATAAAATTAATATTACTAAGTATAAACATCTAATCATGGTACATATTGGTCTATCTCAAGATGCCTTTAGGTGGAGGACCATCCAAGATCCCGATATGGGGGCTTTAGGACAGTCTGACTAAAGACATGGCTTCCGTTCATAGACTGGTTCTTGAGATTGCCCCACTGATTGGTGCACCAGTTCTATCACCACCTAATGTTCAACATCTACTATTAGTGGTTCCAGTATTGGACGTTCATAGGTTTAGTGCCCTATATGAGATTTAGTGGCAAAAACCACCCAGGTCAGGGTATAGATGGATCTTCAGGTCACTGAGGACTTCCTAGAGGATGTGATGCAGGTCTTCTGGTTAGTAAGGACATTACCTAACCAGATGATGATCTTGGTAGTGATCTTCATACATGGATCAACACGGAGATGGTGGCATTTGACAATCCAAAATCTAGATGAGGTGACCCTCACTTGTATTCCTTCAAGTGTCTTTTTCAGTATGAGGATTTCCACGATACATTAATCCTTGTGCGTATTCTAAAGTTGCTCCACCTACATCATGGAAACATGATAGTGGCTAAGTACTCGCTGAGGATCATGACGCATTCCCACAACTCCATAGTCATGGTTCAAGACCCTTAATTCAGGGATTGTGCCATTGAGTAGGGACTCATGATAGAGATAAAGGATTCAGTGGGGTATCTCTGTATCCATAACCACACCAGGGTGCTGGAGTGATCCCTTATTATAGAGAGTTTCTTTCTGTTGCAGGCACCGACAATTTGATTTTCTAGCAAACCTAAGGTGTTAGAGTATTTTCCAAGAAGAAGACAATAGACATGTGGTCCAAAGGGTGCTATGTCTTTTAGAGTACGACCCGAGGTCTTAGGGTAGTTGGTGAGAGGCTCCATGGCATAAGGGAGTCATACAGGGGACATGATTTGATTATCATGAGGCAGGTAGGAACACATGGCCCTTGACTTCCTGAACCACCATAAGGATGACTAGTAGATGGTTTATGGGTCGCTGAGACACTAGCAGCGGTTCGAGCGAGGAGGTTCATATGGTGGAGAACATGGAAGGGGAGCTGGTTGAGCGACTGGTGATGGTTGACGGTTACAGGTGTTACCACCACAACAACCATGTGGCCCACCCGATCCACGGAGAACTGGCAGACATGGGCGAGCTTAGCACCAAATTATTGAGTCTTTTGACCACAACACTCTAGATATGATTAGAGGTATAGTTATTTTCTATTAAACAATAGCAACAGTTATTATAGACACAAGTTCCATTCACTCTTTCCTTATGATGACACAAATTCAGAGCACAGGTATTCTAATGGATCAATTGGCTTGATCCTTATGATTAGAGAATCATACAAGAGAGGATTTGATGATCATGTACTGGTGTCGGTAATGTGACCATACTCTAGAAGTGGACACCTTTGGATGGGATCTCAAAGTAGAAGTATTGAGGCCTTACATTTTCATCATGGTTATGGAATAGTTATCCACAGTTCATGCACAAATAAATTGTTTTAGGCATATGATTTGTGGTGTCAACACAGACGGGACACGGTTTTCTATCATCGGTGAAAATAAAACCCTTACATTGCAGGATAGACACCCTCTGAGGAGGGTGCAACCAATCACTCACTAGTTGTCTAGCCTCACCCTCAGTTCAATGTAGAAGAAGAGTCCATGTATTCCTATTGTGGTGAAAAAGTATAAGGACGTTTTTCATGATGAAGTTAAAGGGATACTACGTCATAGAGTGGTAGACTTTGTATTGAATTTTTCCCCAGGATGGCATTGAAATCTACTCTACTAGATCGAATGTCTCCTGTATAGATTTGAATGTTTTTGGTACAACTAGAGGAATTACAGTATAAGGGGTTCATATGACCCAATGTTTTACTTTGAGAAGCCAAAATGATTTTTTTCAAGAAGAAATATGGGTGTCTTAGGTTCTGTATGGACTTCTGTTGCCTGAAATAGGTGAGTATAAAGAACAAGTACCCACTACCTTGAATTGATGACCTCCTCAACCAACTGAAGGAAGATAAGTGGTTCTCAATGATAGAACTCAGATCACGTTATCATCAGCTTTGAGTACAGGACAATGATGTACTGAAAATGACCATCATGTGCCAATATGACCACTATGAGTTTTCATTGATGCCCTTAGACGTGAAATATATAAAGGAATTTTTTATAGGCCTCAAGAGAAACATATTCTGGCTCTCCCTCAACAGGTTCACCATGGACTTCATCAATATAATTTTGTTGTATTCAGCATCAGAGGATAATCACGCTATACACCTCCAGATATTCTTAGATGAAACCGAGAGTACTATATTTATGGTATGCTCTCGAAGTGTTAGTTATGGATACGAGAGGTATAATTTATATGATGCGTTATCTTGAAGGATGGATTTGTAGTTGATCTAGAGATGATAGTGGTGGTGCATTCTTAGTAGCTACATAGGAGCGTGATTGTGGTATGGAGTTTCATGGGGGTAGCCGGTTACTATAGGAGGTTCGTTCCCGACTTTTTCATAGTAGCATCACCCTTTTAGGATATGGCTTGGATGGGATAACCCTTCCTATGGTTCGATAAAAGCTATAAGAGGTTACTGGAGTAGAGTTTGAGACTGACTAGTGCCACCCAAAATTACACTACTAGAAGAGAATGTTGGGTATGTTGTTTAATATGAAACATCATAGATTAGGCTCGATTATGTCCAAATTTAGAGTAAAGTAGTGATCATATATGGCTAATAATATTTAAGGAAGCATGAGTAGTGTCACACAACCCAAAACCAAAAGATAGCTATAAAGCCCCAGCCTTAAACCTTACTTAATCATGAGTTATTACAAGACTACACATTGTGGATCTTTTCAGGATTAGAGTTTTAGAGAATGAGATCATGAAAATTTCATTTAATTCCACATTTAATGAAAGTTGTTACATAAAAGACAGTATTCATTCTTCCCATTAATGGAAACATATTTAAAATAAAACATGGATTCTTTCTTGATAGATCCTTGAAACTATCATCACATCATGTACCTTTCCCTTGACCTGTGAAAAACATTTCTAAAACTTGGGATGAGCATAAAAAGCTCAGTAAGGGTTATAAAAATATGGAATGGAAACATGAGTTCATATATACATAAGAATGAAATAATAATTTACCCATAAAATGTAGGAACTTTAACTTACATCATCAAATCATGAATAAATCATAGAAATCATAAGACATAAAAGGTAACTTGAGGCAATCATAACATTCTTACATAGGGAGTAACCCTCTTTGTTACGTTTGGAATACCCACCACAGTATATTCCCTAAATCTCTTCGGAGAGACCGTAACGTTTCACTCCTTCACGTTACACAATGCATTGGAGATCTATATCAGGCTCACTCACCCTTAGTATATAACAGAACCCCCCGTCTTCATAATAATGCCCAAGAACCTCAACATAATCATATCACATAAAACATGCATAAAGGAAACATAACATTTCCACCTTTCAATCTGAAGATATCAATACACAACATTGGTATAAAAAAATTATGAAAACCATTTTCAATACCAAAATAAAAGATAATTAAAAAATGGTATTTATTTTTTCTTTTTAAAAAAAAGGTATGGCTTATAGAGGAAGCCGAAACTCAAATAATGGTCACGGCGGCGGAGACGTTGTTGTCGCCACATACGTAGGACAAAAACATTCCCTTTTGTCGTTTAGTAAAACGCTTCGCATAAAAATATTTCTTTTGGATAAACATAAATGTAAAAGGGGTTTAAACGCCATATGAAATAAAGTTGTGTATAAAACAAAATATGCCTCAATGAAAGGAGATTGAGACGAAGTCCCATACAAAGACGGTATCCTTGGATTAATGATAAATCAGTTACATAACTATGTGTGACAACCAAATACATGTAATATAAGTGTGTATTAAGTGTAAAACAATAATAGGACATTAACACATAATCATAGAATGACATATTCATGGTGTACAATTTTATCCCAAAGAATCGAAATTTGGTTAAGATGTTCCCTTGCAAAAATTAGACAGCCTAATGGCGTCACTTCAAAATTCAGAAAAAGAGTTGATGAGAGATAAAAAGGGTATCTCATAACATGGAAATAAATTTTACATCAATAAGGATATAGAAGAAAATATCCCAAAATAATATTATTTGAATTAAAATACATAACAATATAATTCTTTTAAAAACAGGAGGGTGAAAGGTTCCCTTACCGACGTGGGTATCTTTCGAAACCTACGCCCCGTGAAAGAAGGACAATACAAATTTTATGTAAATACTCATAAATGACAGAATATTACACAATGAGTAAAATAATGGTCAGTACATACACCACTCAAAGTAAATTGTGGCAAATGTAGCATAAATCTCACGGGAATAAAAGTGAGAAGAAAAATCCATTACAACAACTCGGCAGCCTAACAGCGCCACTTAAAACATGAAAAAAATGGATTGATGAGATCAAATAGGGTATCTCATCACATTACAATAAAATGTACAAAAAGAGGAATATAAAATAACATCCCCCATAATAACAAAGAGGAGCTTAAAATAAGTGACATAAAGGAGATTACTTAAAGAGAAAGAGAGAGGATGGATCTCTTACGAAAATTCGGCATCCTAACGGCGCCACTAAAAACTTCCAAAATGGATTGATGAGAGAGAATAGGGTCTATCATCATATGAACATAAAAATTACATTAAGAGTAATATAAAAGAACATACCAATAATAAGAAATATGATCCTTAAATGGAATGACATAAAAGAGTGTACTTAAAAAGAAAGAGAGGAGTAGGATCCCTTACCTCGGGTCCGACTTGACTCGATCGTTCTTTAACGTCCTGAATAATAAACTTGAGTTAATTTACACTTTATTAAAAACCTTTTTAATGTTCATTATTCCTTTTATATCACTTATTTCCATGTTATAAACATTATGTAATCATTTATGTTAATAATGTTTGTTTTGTCGATATTTGGTTCTTAAGTCAAAAGTGGACTTCTTACAATTACATGTTGTTCATGTGGTCAAATGTTCATTATATCCAGAATTATATTCATGTTTTGGATATCATATATATCATATATATCCATAATATACATGTATTTATAATATTATATAATCATTTAGAGGTAAGAAATGAAATGCACCGTTCATGGAGACGGTAAGCCGTACGTACGCATGAACGCTACTTTCATTTATATGTCATATGAATGGAATTAAAACAAATTCAGAGGTTTGTATATTTTAATTCCAGAATTATATTAATCATTTATATGTAACATAACTCATATATAATAACTTTAAATATATCGTTTATACATCCCACATATGGAATTAACGAATCAAATCACTTTGAGGGGGCAGTAGTCCGCACTTCCGAAAATGAAATTATCGTGTTTAACCACAATGGAAACCATAGAGGTATGCCACAAAAGAAAATTAAAAAAACATAAACATGTTATATATCATATAAAAATATAGTTACATCTTAATGGCCACCTTTTAAGGTGTTATATGAGTGTTGAACAATCATCGTTTCGTAAGGCAGAAATTCACCATCCACAGAAACAATATGTTCTTTAACCATTTGATGTAGGTGTGTGTAAGTGTAGCTTGAATGATTCTTATAACAACGTCATAGTAAATTCAAGATAATTTATTTGTTACAAAATAAATGAATAAAAAGAGTTTAGGGGGTTGTAGAAGAAAAATAAAACAAAAGAACACAAGTGAATACATTTCCTTAAAATCGGGTACCTCCCTTTGGTTTGAGCTAAAAGGCTTCATGGGAAGACTTCTGCCCAAAGTGAGGCTTCAAGGAGTTTGAGAGGGATGTGGAGAGACAAAATGGGCAGGGGTTGGCCGATCCAAAGGCTTTGGAAGTGTGGGTAAGGATGTAGAGCTGGGGGCCTTTTATAAGAGGAGAGGAGGGGCACTCTTGAAAAGGTATAAAATGTAACTTTATTTTCAAATGTGTTTCGGATTTTAATGGTCCCACATTAATTTTTTCGAGGATAAGGTGATAAGGGTTAAAAATCCACCCATCCAATAGGTTTTGGACATGTGTAGGTCTTAGAGTTTAAATTATCTTTCCATTTTATTGAAATCGTTAAATAATGAGGTCATCGCTGCATCATCATGATGTCATAAATAATTTAATTTATTTATTGTCTAAAAATTATAAAAAAATACTATGATTTAGGAAAACGTTTTATATTTCCAATGAATATTTATAGTCCAAAATATCATTTATTTTGACAAAATTAAAAACATTTAACTTAGGTGATACATTCTTTGTTACATTTAACATTCTTTAAAAATAAAAAGATAAAAAGTCATGTTCTCACAAAACTGATTCCATGGGGACCCCATGTTTGGAACAAGGCATCCCATGGTCGGACATGAGACAACCAGTAGCCTTATGACACATGTTGTGGTCATTCTGTATTTTTTTGATATTATCTTATTATCTTTAACTACCTGATTACTCATTAATAAAGATAATTAAAGATAATTACCGTCGTTACTATTCATAATGTCTAAAAACAAAAGAGTCTTAATTACATAATTTGGACCATATGATTCCAAATATGTAATACATTTTACCAAATTCCAAACACATAAATTGCAATAATTAATTTTAAAAAAACTTCACGTTGTCAAAACATATAGTGGGTTTTTTAGAAACAATATTTATGAAAAGTTTGGCACTTGTTTATGCCCAATTCCAAAGTGAAATTAATCCCAATGACCATAATTGGATTAAATGGTAAAAATATATTACAATTAAACCATAAAAAAATAAAAAGGTAATATAACCATATAATTAAATTATATGAAAAAGCAGTTTTGATGTAAAATGCAGTATTTTTCACTATTCATTGAAAAATGAACATTGTCAGAAAAATAACAAAAATTAACCCAAGGTAAATTTCTATGTCAGAATCATAAATAATATGTTTATTTTGAAAACATAGAGCTTATAAAATTGTCAAAAGTTTGATTTAAAAATGGTTTTCCATCAAGAGGTAGTAAAACAATCTTTTAAAAATACTAGTGTATTCAATGCTTAATATTGGATTCATTTGTATTTTATGCCGCTAAAATTTATTGGATAAAAGTAAAAACATTTGACAAACATATATAATAATATTTTAGTTATTTATATTCATTCCTGTCAATACAACAACTAGGCATTAACTAACATTTAAAATAATATTATTTTATTATTGTTGTGCAACGTAAGATTTCAAAGGAACTCGTTGTTGCGTATTGGGTAAGCCGTCGAGCATAGCGTTCCACTTAAATTAATATTGAAATTTTTTACACAAATAGGGATAAATATAAAAATTTCATATTCATTATTTACCTGGGGTGTTACATCCTTCCCCCTTTTTGGGAATTGCGTCCTCGCAATTTTAATATATGGCTTGGAAACATCCTTGAAAGTCCCACATTGGAACAAGAGTCGGTAAAACAATCAATTTAAAATAGTGGAAGATAAGTACAATTGTCACTCGAGTAAACCCATAATAGGATTCCAAGTATGAAAATATATACATGGAGGAAAAAACAAAGGGTCATGTTCTGATAGAGAGTGATAGAAAACATGTTTAGGAGAAAATTAACCACAAGAAAATCACAAACTTGTGATGGGTTAAATGGTATTCGATTCCCCAGTAGGAAAAGTTAATTGACAACATTTTTGTTTTAAGTTACTCATTATTGAGGAATTTATTCATAAGGAAACATAATCACTTATCATGTTGACTTTAAACTTTTATTAGATTCCTTACACAAACTCATATTTTCTCCAAAAGACGAGTATTTAGGAAGACTTGTTCACATTAAGAGTAATATAATCAACTTCTAGAGAATCACCTAATCCACAAAAGAGAACTATATACTTCCCATGTATTTATACTTTAACCAAAACCAAAACAAAATAGGTTAGTAAAAGATCAGATAATCCAGAAAAGGATAACCCTTTATAAAAAGAGAATCTATTCTTAATCTCCAAAATTTGTCCATCAAAACCCAAAGTTCAACAAGGACCATTCTATAATCAATTTGTCCATAAAATTCTTCAAAGTAAACCAATCTAAGATTGAAACCCAAATATTTGAAGGATTTAGTCACATAGTCTTCCAAGTTAAATCGTAACATTTATCTCCAAACAAAATCAGTTGCTCTTAATGTCTCTAATTGAAAAGTAATTAACCTAATCACATATCCTCCATGATAGGTTAATAAATATCCATAGATAACCCAAAATCAACTTACTCTTAATTAATAAAATCATCTAACTAAAAATAATCAGTCAAACTAACCAGGGACTTCATGTAGTCCAGTGGTAGGCGATAAATACCAGTTTCACTTTGGTTGTGGGTTCGATTCCCACAGCTTTGTCTGACACGACGGGTTGTCACACGGTCTGCATGTTGTCCTTTTTCCAAAACTATATAATTCTCAAATCATTCCCCAAAAAGAGATAAAATCATAAAAATAACCATTACATAATTTAACCTCAATTTTATCTCATGCCTTTCACTTCCATCATAACATATAGTAACCCATAATTACCTCAAAAGTAAGGATCATATAAACCCAAATGGTTCTTTATAACTATGTCCACAAAAAAACAGATAACTTTTCCGTCAATAAAATTTTCATATATTAAACATCAGGGATACGCATACTATAAAAATTATTCTAATGTAACCCCATCATCAAAATAGACTTAATACTCTTAAGAATTTCACCATAACTCTTGAAGCCCTTATATGTTAACATATTATTCATTCAACATTCTTCATGAACCATTAACCATTCCTTTCCAACTTATTCTGAAATAATTATTTCCTACAAACAAATTCATGAATCATATCCTAAGATTCCAAAATAGGAAAACAATAGTTATGAAATAATCTGTACCTTTGATTGGTCATTTTCAGTTTCTTCATCCTCAATCGGAATGGCATTAGGTATTGGTAAACGAACATTTGTACGATCTTGGTGATCCCATTCACGAAACTTCTTCATAGGACATGTGTTTGCATAATGACCATTCACACAACATTTATAACATTCAATTGATCCCTCAGAATGAACTTCTTTCCCTTTACTCGAGCCAACTGGATGCTTCCTTTTTCCATGGCAGGTTCTTGCTTTATGACCATCATTTCCACATATATAGCATATTTCTGTCCCTTTGAAACATTTCCCTAGGTGTTTCTTCCCACATTTTTGAAACATAGGTTTTTGAACACACTTACCTTTATTATTATTACCTGTGGTTCTGTAGGTATTTGTTTCTCGTATATATGATTCCTTAGAGAAATCAACAAGTTTTAGGTGGTCAATCATGAATCCAGATAGTTGGTTGAGGATAATCACAAGAGTTCTCATTGCAGCACCCATATCATTCAGTTGCTTGCTCAAAAAACTGTCACAGTTTCCTTCGCATCCACTATTACATTGGTTCCTGCTAGATCCATACATTTACTAAAACCAAAAAGGTCATTGTGAGTATATCAGAAAAACCATCATCTACTAATGAGGAAGATAAACACTAAGATATACTTACTAATTCACTTTATTTAAAACTAGGACTCTTTCTGAAATCCTAACCATTATGGTAATGTCACGTATGCTTAAAGAATACCCTAACCTCTAAAGTTATCTAAACCGACCTTTGATACCAACTATAAGTCCCCAGTCTTAATCCTTACTTAATCTTGAGTTATTACAAGATTATACATTGAGGATATTTTGAGGTTTAGAGTTTTAGAGAATTAGATCATGAAACATTCATTACATTCCACATTTAAACAAAGTTGTTTAATAAAAGACAATATTCATTCTTCCCATCAATAGAAACATACTTAAAATAAAACATGGATTCTTTCTTGACACATACTTGACACTATCATCACATCATGTACCTTTCCCTTGACTTGTGAAAAACATTTCAAAAACTTGGGATGAGCATAAAGAACTCAGTCAGGGTCATAAAAATATGGAAAGGAAACATGAGTTCATATATACATAAGAATGAAATCATACTTTACCCATAAAACATAGGCACATTAACTTACCTCTTCAAATCATGAATAAATCATAGAAATCATAAGACATAAAAGGTAACAAGAGGCATTCATATCATTCTTACGTAGGGAGTAACCCTCTTGGTTACGTTTGGAATACCCGCCATAGTATATTCCATAAATCTCTTCGTAGAAACCTTAACGTTTCACTCCTTCGAGTTACCCAATGCATTGGAGAGCTATATCAAGATCACCCACCCTTAGATTATCACGGAACCACCCGTCTTCATAATAATGCCCAATAACCTCAACATAATCATATCACATAAAACATGCATAAAGGAAACATAACATTTCCACCTTTCAATCACAAGATATCAATACAACACATTGATATAAAAACATTATGAAAACCATTTTCAATACCAAAATAAAAGAAAATTAAAACATGGTATTTATTTTTTCTTTTTTAAAAAATGGTATGGCTTGTAGAGGAAGTCGAAACACAAATAATGGTCACGGCGTCGGAGAAGTCGTTGTCGCTGCTTATGTATGACAAAAACATTCCCTTTTTTCGTTTAGTAAAATGATTCATATAAAAAGATTCCTTTTGGAAAAACGTAAAAGTAAAATGGGTTTATACACCGTATAAAATAAAGTTGTGTATAAAACAAAATATGCCTCAAAGAAAGGAGATTGAGACGAAGTCCCATACAAAGACGGTATCCTTGGATTAAGGATAAAGCAGTTACATAACTATGTGTGACAAACTAATACACAAAATATAAGTGGGTATTGAGTGTAAAAAAATCAGAGGACATTCACACATAATCATAGAACGACATATTCAAGGTGTACATGTTTATCCCAAAGAATCGAAATTGGGTTAAGAAGTTCCCTTGCAAAAATTAGACAGCCTAATGGCGTCACTTCAAAATTCAGAAAAAGAGTTGATGAGAGATAAAAAGGGTATCTCATCACTTGGACATAAAATTTACATCAATAAGGATATATAAGAACATATCCCAAAATAATATTATGTGAATTAAAAGACATAACAAAATAAGTCTTTTAAAAAGAGGAGGGTGAAAGGTTCCCTTACAGACATGGGTATCTTTCGAAACATACGCCCTGTGAAATAAGGACAATACAACATTGATGTAAATACTCATAAATGAAATAATATTACACAATGAGTAAAATAATAGTCAGTACATAAACCACTCAAAGGAAATTGTGGAAAATGTAGCATAAATCTCATGGGAATAAAAGAGAGATGAAAAATCCCTTACGAAAACTCGGCAGCCTAACGGCGCCACTTAAAACTTCCAAAAATGGATTGATGAGATAAAATAGGGTATATAATCACATTACAATAAAATGTAGAGAAATAGGAATATAAAATAACATCCCCCATCATAACAAAGATTAGCTTAAAATAAGTGACAAGAAGGAGAGTACTCAAAAAGAAATAGTGAGGATAGATCTCTTACTAAAATTCGACAGCCTAACGGCGCCACTCAAACCATCCAAAATGGATTGATGAGAGAGAATAGGGTCTCTCATCATATGAACATAAAAATTACAGTACGATTAATATAAAATAACATCCCAATAACATGAAATATGATCTTTAAATGTAATTACATAAAAGAGTGTACTTAAAAAAGAAAGAGAGGAGTAGGATCCCTTACCTCGGGTCCGACTTGACTCGATCGTTCTTTAACGTCCTGAATAATAAACATGAGTTAATTTCCACTTTATTAAAAACCTTTTTCTTGTTCATTATTCCTTTTATATCACTTATTTCCATGTTATAAACATTATGTAATCATTTAAGTTAATAATGTTTGTTTTGTCGATATTTGATTCTTAAGTCAAAAGTGGACTTCTTACAATTACATGTTGTTCATGTGGTCAAATGTTCATTATATCCAGAATTATATTCATGTTTTGGATATAATATATATCATATATATCCATAATATACATGTATTTATAATATTATATAATCATTTAGAGGTAAGAAATGAAATGCACCTTTCATGGAGACGGTAAGCCGTACATACGCATGACCGCTACATTCATTTCTATGTCATATGAATGGAATTAAAACCAAATCAGAGTTATGTATATTTTAATTACAGAATTATATTAATCATTTATATGTATCATAAATCATATATAATAACTTTATATATATCGTTTATACATCCCACATATGGAATTAACGAATCAAATCACTTTGAGGGGGCGGTAGTCCGCACTTCCTAAAATGAAATTATAGTGTTTACCCACCATGGAAACCATAAAGGTATGACACAAAATATAAATACAGAAACATAAACATGTTATATATCATATATAAATATATTGACATCTTAATGGCCACCTTTTAAGGTTTTATATGAGTGTTGAAAAATCATCGTTTCGTGAGGCAGAACTTCACCATCCACAGAAACAGTATGTTCTTTAACCATTTGATGTAGGTGTGTGTAAGTGTAGCTCGAATTATTCTTATAAAAACATCCTATTATATTGAAGATACTGTATTTGTTACAAAATAAATGAATATAAAGATTTTAGGGGGTTGGAGAAGGAAAATAAAACAAAAGAACACAAGTGAAGACATTACCTTAAAATCGGGTAACTTCCTTTGGTTTGAGCTCAAAGGCTTCTTTGGGAAGCCCTCTGCCCAATTTGAGGCTTCAAGGAGTTAGAGAAAGATGTGGAGAGACAAAATGGGAAGGGTTTGTCCGAGCAAAAGGCTTTGGAAGTATGGGTAAGTAGGTAGAGGTAGGGGCCTTTTATACGAGGAGAGGAGGGGCACTCATGGAAAGGTATAAAATGTAACATTAGTTTCAACTGAGTTTCAGATTTTATTGGTCCCACATTGATGTGTTTCGAGGATAATGTGATAAGGGTTATAATTCCACCCATCCAATAGGTTTTGGACATGTGTAGGTATTAGATTTTACATTATCTTTCCATTTTATTTAAATCGTTAAATAATTAGTTCATCGTTGCATCATCATGATGTCATATATAATTTAATTTATATAATGTCTAAAAATTATAAAAAAATTACTATGATGTAGGAAATAATATTATCTTGCCAATTAATATTTATAGTCTAAAATATCATTTATGTAGATAAAATTAAAAATATTTTTCTTAGGTGATACATTCTTCGTTACATTTAACATTCTTTAAAAATAAAAAGATAAAAAGTCACTTTTCACAAAAGTGATTCCATGGGGACCCCAAGTTTGGAACAAGGCATCCCATGGTCTTTTATGAGACAACCAGTAGCATTAGGACACATTTTGTGGTAATTTTTTATTATTATGATATTATCTTATTATCTTTAACTACCTGATTACTCATTAATAAAGATAATTAAAGATAATTATCGTCGTTACTATTCATAATGTCCAAAAACAAAAGAGTATTAATTACATTATTTGTACCTTATGATTCCAAATATGTAATCCATTTTACCAAATTCCAAACACATAAATTGCAATAATTAATTTAAAAAAAAACTTCTCGTTGTCAAAACAAATAGCGGGATTTTTAGAAACAATATTTATAAAAAGTATGGCACTTGTTTATGCCCAATTCCAAAGTGAAATTAATCCCAATGACCGTCATTGGATTAAATGGTAAAAATATATTACAATTACACTTTAAAAAAAATTAAAAAGATAATATAACCATATAATTAAATTATACGAAAAATCATTTTTGATGTAAAATGCAGTATATTTCACTATTCATTGAAAAATAAACATTGTCAGAAAAATACCAAAAATTAACCCAAGGTAAATTTCTATGTCCCAATCATCAATAATATTTTTATTTTGAAATAATAGATCTTATAAAATTGTCAAAAGTTTGATTTAAAAATGTTTTTCCATCAAAAGGTAGTAAAACAATCTTTTAAAAATACTAGTGTATTCAATGCTTAAGATTGGATTCATTTGTATTTTAAGCCCCTAAAATTTATTGGATAAAAGTAAAAACAGTTAACAAACATATATAATCATATTTTTGTTATTTCTCTTCATTCATGTTAATACAACGGCTAGGCGTTAACTGACATTTAAAATAATATTATTTTATTATTAGAGTGCAACATAAGATTTCAAAGGAACTCGTTGTTGCGTATTGGTTATGTCATTGAGCATAGCGTTCCATTTAAATTAATATTGACATTTTTTCAACAAATAGGGATAAATATAAAAATTTCATATTCTTTATTTACCTGGGGCGTTACAATAGCAGTAGTGGTCATTTCTAAGAAGATATTGTGGCACTGCATTATGGTTGAGTGGTTCACAGTTTAATCTGACAAAAAGATTCCCAGGTATATATTCTACCAGAAGGACTTGATCTTGAGACATTAGTGAATTCTATATTCCCTCCCGGGATTTTATTATGACATAGTCTATAATCCTTGGAAGTGGAAAGTGGTGGTAGATCTTCTCAGCAGGATGTCTACGTTGTAGCTTCTAAGTGAGGTGATATAGCTATTAGCCAGATTTTCTACATCCATTATGGGTGATGCTATTGCAATTTACCTCCTGTCGATGGTTGTTACTCTACTAATCATACAATTTGTTAGGGAGGCACAATTGGGTCACATTGACATTGAGGCCCGATGTACTCATATGTCCGAAGGATTGGTTCCTAAATTATTTACAGAAGGTGGTGAGCATGTCATTATTTTTAGAGGACGCACCATAGTAGTAGTGTAGTTGCAGAAGGTGGTGTTTAGGGAGTTAAAAAACCCCTCTATAAGTACATCCTAGAGTAGAAAATATGAACCATGACATTCGGCATCAGTATTAGCGCGAAGGGATGATGAAAGCAGTGGAAATGTTCATTTCACGGTGCCTCACGTTTCAGCAAATGAAGTCTGAGCACTAGTATCCAAAAGGCACGAATCAACCATATTAGGGGCTATAGTATAAGTGGGAAGGAATTTCAATAGAAATCATGATAGGGCTACCATATATATACATGGGCCATGATTCTATATGGGTGATTGTTGACTAACACACCAAGTCATCCCACCTCCTACCCATCTGTGAGCAGGGACTAGTAGAGGGCATAAGACACCTCAACATACAATAGATAGTATAGATTAATGGGGATCCATATATGATAATATCAGATCATGACACTCATTATACATCTCGATTGTGGATGGGATTAGATGATGTATATGGGACTCAGCTACAATTGAGCACCACCTTTCACCCTTAGATACATGGTCAGATGAAGTAGACCATACAAACCTTTATGGGCATGATTCGTTCTTGCGTCCATGACTTTGGTCGTGGTATGGAGGATGACCTGCCACTGGTGGATTTTTTAAACAACATAATCTATCACTCCACCATTGTCATGGCACCATTTGAGGCCCTATACGTGCAGCCTTGAAGATCACCATTATGATGGACAGACCTAGGAGATTGGGCACTCATGGGTCTAGATTTGTTTTGAGCATTAATAGAGAAGTTGTAAATCTTCAAAGAGTGTATGAGGAATACCCAGAGAAGAATGATTTCTTGTACAGAAAATAGACAGAGAGCCTTGGCGTACATGGAGGTAGACAGTGTGTTCCTTTGAGTCTCACCATGACGCGGATTGCATAGAATTGGTCGGGGCATCAAGTTATCTCCATGGTTCGTTGGACCTTTTTAGATCTGGAAAATAGTTGGCGAGGTGGTGTACCAACAATATCTTCCCCTTAAAATACACCAATTGTAGGATGTTTTTCATGTGTCACAGTTGAGGATGTTCATTCATGATCTATCGCTCATCATCTACTGGGGAGAGATGGACATCAACGATGAGGTACATTTGGGAAGTTCTCTATGGAGATGGAGGATCAAAAAGCGCGTGTCCTACATAGCCAGTTATTCCCTTTAGTGTGTGTTTTATGGCATCATTGGAATCTCCAAGAGATCACATTAGAGCGGGAGGCATAGATTCATGTTCATTTCCACCATATATTTGTTTAGATGTTGTTTTTCCTTTTGGGGGTGTAACGAACTATGGTGGGAAGAATGTAATGTCAAGAAATTTCCATTTAATTTTTTTAATCATATGGAATTATTTTGTGGCTGCAAAATTCTATGCGAGTGATTCCGAGATATGGAGAGCATGGAATGGAATTTTGTTCTTTTATAAGGAATATTCTGTAAACTTGCAAGTGGGGTTTTCTATCTTTTGATTCGGTGTCCTAAATATAAATCTAAGGGAACTTTTTAAACTGTAGTGCCTGGATTAACTTAAGGAAAGATTAACGTTGACAGAAAAAGGTGAGAAATAAATTTAATTATTGGACTTTAAAAAGAAATATCTCAATTAGTAAGTTTATTTCATTCCTTGTAAATGTTGAGATACGGTGGTAGGACCTATGGGTTGTTAGACCATTTAATGTCCAGTTACACTTGGTTTTGTAACCACACCCAACAGAGAATAAATAGGTTCATTAATAAAATTTATTAATGAACATCATTTATTGTGTGGTGGGTTAATATCATCCATTCTTCTCTAAAAACAATTCCCGGGAGGGTGTTTTTGGACTGAATAGAGAAACCACTAACAATGTACTAGAAATGTCTTACGCCAACATAAAACAGAGCTTCGATGACTGTTGGAGGATTATATATTGAGCACCAAAGGATGTGAACCTTCTCCTTCATCTGCAACACCCTCGAACGTGGACACTCCTTCTTTATCTGTAAAAACATCAACTGAATTTGAGGTAGGGTTTTTCGTTATTTACATAAGAGTTTTTTCCTTATTGAAAATTTTTAGGTGTTATTATGCTAACATGGAATGTGTGGGCCAAACGATCAAGGCCCAGACCCTCCACTGAACTCAGTTATGGTTTTTTTATTCATTGGAAACTAGAAGATATGTGGGAATGTTCAAACCAATGGTCGTGCAGTGTAGGTATAATCCAGGGAGGCCTGTAGGATTTTATGATAATAAAATATACCACTAATGATTCAGTATTGGCCCGCAGGTGCAACAAGAGCTTGGCGGCACCGGTGATTGAGGGAGGCGGCAACCGAAACCTACTAGCCATGAATGAAGGACAAAACCGGAAGGCATCACAGTTGGGAAAGGAGTGGTCGGCTGGTGCTATCAGTGTTGAAGTGGGGTGGTGCGCTGTGAAGGAAGTCTATGGAAGAGGGCGGACTGGCAATCGCAAATCCATTGCGGGCTAGTCTAGATAGATTGGCCAGGTGGTGGGGCACCATCTGGCACCGCTGCTGAGCTGGACAGTGTGCTGCGATGGCGCACCGCGGAGGAGGGACTCTACTTTGAGATGTGATAGTGTGGAAACCAGCTCCCATAGTTCTGTAATTTTCTGATCCATGCATATCGTCCAGGATGTTAAATTCCATCTAATGATGCATCTTTGAATTCATGAATGGAAAAATATGTTCGGGAAAGGAGCAGTCCACTCGTGCTTGGCCATCGGGCTTCACCCAGCCAAGTAGGTTGGGTCGCACATGCGATTCAGTGGGCCTGGCCCATGGCTCATGAGTCGTGCCCATGGCCGAGGGAGCCAGATCAGGCCCAGCCATGCTGGGATGAGCCCATCCCCCTTCGGTTTGGGTGGGACGAACTGAGACTGACCCTACCTAGAACCCTTTTTACCCTATTATGCTTAAATGAGCATAACTACTAAACCAGATTCCCATTTGACGAATGGTCTGTGGTTCTGGAAACCATAGTACGAGGTGTTACTTTTTTGATTCTCTATGAGATACTTGGAGAATTTTAGAGTTTATTTGGGTTCAATTGTACATTAATCCAGCTGATATATCAGCACTAAAATGCCTATAACTTACATATCAGTCATTCAGTTGATGAATCTTCTATTGAGATTAAACACATATCACATGGTAGATCATCGTGTTATATATTCAAGGGTCTTTATTATGTATGAAATATGACTAATGACTTGAGGAGATTTTCCCCCAAGTGCACTACGTACATAAACCTATGACTAGTTCAGACATGAAGAATACTGCATTTTGACTCTGTGTGACAATGCAGGCCCATGGTGGGGAGAGGCTCTGTGAGTCCCAGATGACCCACAATACTCGACATAAGGACTACCTCAGTAGACCATAGTGGGGAGTGACTCTGTGTGTCCTTGTATACCCATGGTATGAAATGGGGAGGAGTACATAAGCAGTTGATGGTTAGAGGAAACACCTCTGTGTGACTTGGCATGCCCATTGTACTCGATAGAGAAGAAGCTTTCCAGTAGTTTAGATGTTCGATGATGAGACTAATGATACTACTATTACTACCCTAGAATATACCTGTTGTGATTTGTCATTTCTAGGGATTTGTGATTGAGGTCATGTTTTGTGGTACTTATTTTTTCAAATTCAGATAGTCCTTCGAGGGTCTCGGGGTCCCAACAGGTTATTGTTATACTCACCCTTTCATGGGCTTCCCCCGCACCCTATTGTGTCATGTGCAGATGATGAACATTTTTGATCGGGTCTCAAAGAGCCAGGACATGGTGGTGTACGGAGGTGACTGGTGGACGTGGAGAGACGAAGTGAAAATCTATACCGACCATTCAGGTAGGATCCTTGGTGGATGATCTCAGAAATCTTTATCCCCATTTTTATGTATTTACATTTCAGCTGGGCTTTTATTCTAGCCCCATTACATCAGTACTTACATTTACACTATGTGGTTCTTTGTAGATGGAGTTGTACATTTCTCATTCTGTTGGGTTTTACATGGTCTTAGTGTGACCTGTCTGTGTGTGTACAGGTTTCGAGGTAATGTCTTTAAATTTTAGGAAAATGCCTTTCCAGTGCTAGTTGCAAACAACTATCCTATAGAAGTTAGGCATGGGGTAGTCACAACACGTGCCTCAGGGATGGATCATGATAGTCATCTGAAAAATCACCAATGTACCAAAAGGCGAGAACTAAAACTTAGCAGGTTTTCCCCAATGAATTCCCATCTCATGCCACTTGGATTAAACATGTTATAAACATTTATATAAAAAATCATTTAAAACAATTCTAAAATAATTTATAGTAATATATAAACTAAGTCATTGTGAAATGTTTTCCATGGAAACCACATAACATTTCATTAAATAATTTAACTTTCAATTTTGTGAAATCTATTACTTTTAACACAACCATACATCCAACCATGCATACAAAACATGTTCCTCCATATACTCTCAAGTGGGGATTCACCCTTCCACTAATACATCACATAGTTGAGCACATTAATGGGGGTACATCGCACCCATATCTATCGCAACATTTTGATCGGGGTACGTCACACCCTTATCCATCCCAATGCATATGAACACACGACACACACCCATGGAAACTCATACATATTCCTAGTGTGTTTAAAACAATCAATTAAACATCATTAATTTTACTTTAAACAATTTTCTTCCATATTGAAATCCAACAATTATTTTATAACCCACATTTTAAAACCTTGCAATCAAGACACATTCCAATTACACCCCAATTTCCAAATATCCCAAAACCAACACTCAAGAGGGATTCAATAATAAATTCACATCACATATCCCCTCAATTTCATTATAATAAATTAATTTCAAACTAAACCTACATGTTATACGATATAGGATTTGTGTGTGAAGCCACCTACATCGAGAGTTTTGGAGATAATGATAAATGTCATGAAAAACATTACAAAACGGGTTGAATCTCTATGAACATGCCTTAGATATCTTCCCCAATAATAAATAAATTAATTTTATATGGAATCCCAAAAAATATATCTACCCTCAGTGGGACTATATTTAAGAAAACTAGAGGAAGGGTGTAGTGTATCTAAGAAAACACACCGAGAATAATGAAGAACGAATCCTTACTATACGAATCAAGCTTCCACACACCAAGGAAAGTCTCTAGATTGATTATAATTCACTTTGGCATGGTTATCCAGCCTGGAAGAGACCAAAATCTTGAGTTAGGACCACATACGAGGGAAAAATAGGGTTCATGTGTAAAACTAGTGATATCAACTTTTTAATGATCTAACATTGACCCTACACAATAATTAGTCACACAGTTATGAAAATATTGTGATTAGACTTCCCCAAATGTTTTCCGAAGATTGTCCTCATAATATTGTCTCTCACGGATTATAAACCTTGTTAAAACCATTACAAAGCTCCATGTACAGAATTTTCACCACACTACATGGTTTTTATAATGCTTCTTCATGATTTGGACAAACAGTTCATTGCTCGTGTGCCTCGCCTTCATCCCTTTATCTCACTATGCATAGTTTCTTACAATCTTTCCATGATTTTCACAAACATTGAACCACATGTGCACCTGTAAAAATGTTCCCAAAAAACATTAATATTTCCCAAATCTCTCCCAAATTTCACCTATATACATTTTGTGATTATAATCATTGAGAAAGGGTCAAATTCCGGAAACAGGGGGGTGATACATTCTCCCCACCATTGGTCTTTTCGTCCAGACAATGTAGAAAACCAATAGAGTCATGAATGTGTTTCAGCCATTGATATTTCATTTCCTTCTAGAATTCCCATTTCTCTTACTGAATTTGACCAATTTATCACAATACACAGACTAGGACAATGCTTATTCCATGATAGGATTTATCTTTCCAACCCAAAATCTATATCGGGATATATACCAACAATGTATTCGACTAAAGATCAACGTGATGCCATTGGATTTCATGGTCAGTGTGTGACTAACACATTTTCAACAAACATATATAGAAAAAATTGTGCTCCTCACTGAACCATGGTGGTAATGAAAAAAAATATTCCATTTTTACGACCCATTCTAGTATCTCAAAAGGGCCTATGTATCTTGAAGATAACCTGAAATTCTTCCTAAAACATTGACATCCAAGCCTTGGAAAAATACTCAAGAACACATGATCACTCACATTGAATGAAAACAACCATCGATGAAGATCCAATTATAATTTATGATGACTCTAAGCCATCCCCATCTATTTCCAGATCAACTGAATATTATACAATGTTTCATGGACAAGGGTCGGACCAACTAGTGATTTCTCACTTGTTTCCACCCAACAATGATGAGACTAACTAGGACACCAACATAATTATTTAAAATGATCCATAAGTATCAAGTCATGATAGTTTTTGTTATATGATAACTCAACTGAGGGTGTGTTCTCCTCCCTTGAGCCACCAAAATCTATAACGCAATCCTAAAACATGTCTTTCAATGTTACAATCATTCATTTAGATTTTCCATCCATCTATGGATGATACGCTGTACTCAATGACCACCGATTCCAATGGGATTTCTAAAAGGATATCCAGAAATTGGTGGTAAAGCACAAATAACTATCTTACACGATCAAAAATGGTATTTCATGTCACTTTACAAATTCATGGATATAGAATTTGGATATATCATCCACCACATGAGTTTCATGAATAGGGATAAAATGGGTCGACTTCATGATCCAATCCACAATCACTAATATGACATTGTGTTTCCAAAATGATCATGGGAGACTTATTTAGAAATCCATACCTATCATCTCTCATTTAAAAAACAAGATAGGTAATGATTATAACATATATGACGGTACCAGATGTTCTTTTTTAACTTGTAGAAAAGTTAAGCATATGGAAACAAACTCTAACACCATTATTTTTATGTCGATCCAACAAAAATATTTCTTCAACGAATTATACATATTCTAAATTATAGTGTATAAACACCATATCGAATGTTGGTAAGCATGAAAAATGTTTTTTGTAAAATTTATACGTACATACATCCTATCTCGAACCATAAAATAAAACACACATCCATCTTATGGTTCATATTGGTATCCCTACATTGAGTTTAGACCTTATAGCCACAAATTATACATCAGATGTATTTTCATCCATTACTATCATCAAAAAATCTGTAAAAATCAATACTAGAAATAATACAACAACATCATCTTTGTATTCTCATTCAACATACATGTCATCTTGGACCGACATCATCTTCCACTCATCGAAATATTCTTTTTCCAAATGAGTGTAAAAATTTATGTTTAATCCTTCTTCCACCAAAATTCCATTACATGGTGTATACATCATGTAAATTTGGAAAATTTTGAGACACATCATCTATATTTTTTTCCTAATATTCAAATCCCTTTTTGAGAAAATATGCTACATGGTTTCAAGATCCATGAAAACATTAAATGTCTTACCGAATAGATAATGATTCCATGTCTAAAAAGCATGGACGGCTGCAGCTAACTTTAAATCATGTTTTTTGTGGTTTTTCTCATTCACCCTAACTACCTAGATCTATAAGAAAAAACAAGTTCTCATTTCAGGAGAACACACCCCATCCAAGATCCTAAATCAACACAATAAACCACATAACCTTATCCTGATTCAAAAAAAATCATGATCGGTGCAGATGTATGGAGAACCATTATCTCATTAAAAGTTATCTTGAATTCCTCATTCCATTAGAATAAAACATTATTTTTTAAAATACTCCATCATAAATGATATCCATGATAATTCAAACAAAAATCTATTGTAATAAGTAGGTATATTAAGAATAATTTGTATCATAAATATGTTATTTGGAGGATTCAAAGAGATAATTTCTTTTGTCTTATCTAGATCAACTAAAACACATCATTAAGAAATTACATAGGGAAGAATATAGACCTCTGATATCCAAAAATCATACATTGATAATTTTTCATATAAATGATGGTCCCTCATGTTTCCCAACATTATCGTCAAGTCTTAGTCATGCATAGTCCTTGTCCTTGAATACATCAGTATATCATCCACATCTAGAAACTAATCCACCACTATGGGAAAACTGATATTCGTAATCTATTCCATAGATGACAATGTCAATGACTCTATTTGGTATGATATAATTCCAATTGTTGGTTTCCAAAAAGATTGTTGTAGATGTAATTTCATCCCTTTCTCCTTTAAATATATGTTCGACACCATCCTCAATCTCAATACTAACTGTTCCTCCATACCAGTTTATGTGAGCCTTTAATATTGTCAACCATTCCATACTCATTATTATATCATAGACATCTATCTCTAACAAAAAAAAATCATATTTCTTCTCATCTCCATTAATTTTTAATGAACATTCTATTCACACAAAGGATTGACATTCTCTTTCCTTATAAGGAGATTTAATTTTTTTTCATATATGTAATCAGCTCATGTTTTAATCATAAAAAATCAATAGCTTAAGAATCAATAAAATAATGTAGTTCACCAATATGAAACATCACATTCAAAAGGATATAATTAAAAAAAATACCTCTCACTATAGATCATCCCACAATATCATCCACAATCCGCTTATCATTCTAATATCATTATTCCATTTCTACACTTTTTTATTTTTCCCTATTGCGATTTACCTTCATGTGGAGTCAAGATATTCCTAGAATCACCATGGCTATAGCTATTCTACCCCTAATGTTGGTTCTTCTTTCTTTATCCCATCAAATCATACAATGTCTGCGACACCTCAGAACTGTCATGATCACTTGACCATGGACCTCAGTGACAATTGAACTGATAATTCACAATATTCTTGTATTTTTGGAATTCTCTATGTTGTTTCATACACTATCTCTTCATATGGTCAAGAGAACCACCTTAAACATAGCCTTATTTTCTCATGGTTCGTAGATGAATTTGTAATGATCCAACGGCCAAATTCTGATTTACACACCTACCTTGGAAGTAGGTGTCACTCTTCTTCTTTTTCACAACATTGTCGTTACCCCCATTTCTTATAGATATCAATATACTTCATCCTATCATAGATAATGAAATTTATATTTTAGCTGCCATCCCTTTTTCACCATCTCTGTGTTGTCAAAAATATATATCACTCCTATATTTGATCAAATCTACTTCCATAGCCCTAGTTTAAAAATTTGTGACTTTAAGACCGCCTAGTCGCAACCTCAGGTACAAATCATACTAAATTCATGAATTTAACTACATAATCAGTGAAAAATAGATTTCGTGGCTTCATGATGAATATTTATTTTGTTATTTGAATATTTAAAAGGTTACGATTGAATTTTTTATTGTAAAATTCATAAAAATAATGTCAACTAAAGCCTTGGTCTATTTTAGCTTACATTTCTAAATCCCACCACTATAGTGAAATATCCTCGAGCAAATACATCTCAAGATTGATATTTGGCTCTACTTATGTGCCAAGGAAATCAAAGATACGATTCATCCTATTCAACCACCCCTCTACCTTTTCTGGAACATAATCACCATAGAATGTGGTTGGATTATTCTTCTAGAATCGGATTAATGATCTATTTTTCATGGTTCATTCTTTCGATTCAATCTTTCCATATCTTGGAAAGCATAGATGATATATTAAATCATCTCTAGTCTCATATATGGTTTATGAGTGACCATATTCTCCGTAGCTTCTTCTGGTTGGTTTTTATGATGCCTATTTGGGTCCATTTTCTAAACAAACCACAAACACCAAGAGTCTCAATCTTTAGAAATATAATAGTTAAAAATTAAAAATTCTACCACATCAATTATCACATGATTGATTACTATAATCAACCATGTTCATCCAATTTTCATGGCATTAAATGTTTTGGGAAATAACACTATTTCTAGAATACAATAACTATGGTCTTATTCAATATCATTCATTTGAAAACACTATATATTTATTCAAAAATCGCCACTTTTTCATGATATAATAAATCATTACTCAAAATTATGAATGTAATCCTAGTTAGAAGTAATTACTTTAATGTGTGGAAATCTCATCTCATTGGATAAACCAATGAAAATGAGTAATGAAAATCCTATACATGTCCCAAAACCACTTTTGCACCCAACTGCTTAGTAACATGACGTTCAACATAAAAAGGATAGCTATATATTTTTATTTTCTATATTTCATGTCGTGAATATATTACACAATTTTACCAACCCGTATCAAGGAATAAATAAGAATGAATTTCAAATTCATGTTCATGTAATTGAAGACAACATTCTCCAAAAAGGACAAAGATGTTACAAAGTGTATCAATATAGTTTTTGTTAGAACAAAATTGATACCATTTTTAACATCTCACCCATTTTCATTGGCATTAGAGGGCATTGCGACATTAAATTGCTTTATGAGACATCCTAAAGAATCCTAAAGATGGAAATAAATTTCGAAGGGTTAAAATAAATGCGGGGGAAAATTTATCCAATAATAATGAAACCACTAACCAAATAATTGATAACCAAACAACCAGTATATGATGAATTATAAAATTGTATGACAACTCGACATTCTCTTTAACAAAAATATACTAGAACAAGATTCATGGTATAAGACTCCAATATCAATCTAAATAGCAGAAGAAAACAAACAACACTACAAGCACCACAAAATCCATGCTTCAACATCCCCAAATGACCCGTGTATCATGAATTAGTGAAAAATATGGGTGATACATTTCCTTCTCCCATGTCCTAGTAAATTCCATATACAAAAGCACCAAAGTACCAAAGTTGGGGTGAATAATAAAAAAATTAGGTTTTCCCTAATGAATTTAATACACACACCCCAACGATAAAACTTGTTAACAACAATTATATAAAATAATTTATATAAAAAATATCTAAAACACTTTATAAAAAAATATAAACTATGCCATTGTGAACTGTTTTCGAAGGAAGCACATAAAAATTCATTAAATCATTTTATATTCCATTTTGGCATAACCCCTTATTTTCCACACAAACATAAATCCAACCATTCATGAAAACTATTGACTTCCATAAACTCACAATTGTTGATTCATCCATCCATTAATAAATATCTTAGTGAAACACTTTGACAGGGGTACATCACGCTCATATTCATCCAAACCATTTTATGGGGGTACATTACCCCATTATACTTATCAATGAATATGAACACATGACAATAAACAATTCAATCCCAAACCAAATCTATCTTATTTCAAACTACCCAATAAAACGTCATTCTTTTTATTGAAACCCATTTTCCTCCATGTAGAAAACCAAAAAATATTTGAAATTTAGCATTTTAAAATCATGTTATCTAAATACTTTCCAATAACACCATAATTTCCCAATTTCAACAAATCAAAACTCAAGATGGTTTCAACAAATAATTAAAATCCAATAAAAAATCATTTTCAATAATAGAAATAAATTTGAAACCAATCCATCATTTTATAAGATATATGAGTCGAGTGGGAAGCCACCTACCTTGAGAGTGGTTTAATGGTTAAACCGAGTGAAATGCACTATTTAAGGATCTTACATTGACCATGCTGATGGTTTAGTCACACGGTTTGGTGAACCATGATCAAACCATGATCATTCAATTTTCATAAGAATGACCATATATTGTTGGCTTACACAGATTATAAACCATGAACTGACCATACCAATGCTCTCCATCCAACATTATCACAAAATTGTATGGTATCTACTAGGATTCTACATGGGTTGGACAAACCTTGCACGACCAATGTGCCCCCCCTTTAGTCCATGTATCACTATACATGGTTTTTTATATGGGTTACATCATTTCCAAAAAAACGTGTACCACCCTTGCACCTATATAAATGTTTTAAAAAATCATTAATGTTTCACCAAACTCTCATGAACCTCATCCTTATACTATATGTACTTAAAAATATAATGAAACAGTTAAATACTAGAATCCAGGGGTGATAAAAATTATTTGTTGGACTACTTACTATGTTACGAGAAAATTGTGTTTTTGTAGTGAAATCCAGTATAATTTTAGAATGTATGGGTCATTGAATTTATTTATAGTAGATAAATGATTGGTAGTCGAACACCAGATCAATCAGGTTTTGTTTTTATTCATACAAAATTTCATTCATTCCCTTTGTTTCTATTTTACATCCTCATTTATAATTTGGTCATTTTTAATCATCTCATTTTTAATTATCCAATTTTTATGATGGATATATTCAAAGATCCAAAATTTATGATATCATAAAATGAGTTATAGTTATTCCAAAATTGAATTTTTCTTTTCATTCTTAATAGAAACCTAGAGGTTATCCACTGTGTTATATCAAGGTTTTATAAATGTGTATTTACCACAGACCGTGATAGACACATCAAAATAAATTATCACCATTTTTAGGGAAGAAATATTTTATGATGCGTTTTCCAAATTTTCTAAAAAAATTCAAACAGAAATGATAAAATATATTGATTCTGAATCACTATAATTGACGTAATAGTTTCAAATACCTAAGGAGGATTTTTCTAAATTGTAACATTGGATGAAATAAAAAAATATTAAGATATTATTAATGATGAAATAGTTTATTATAATAATGTCATAAAATATATAATTATATATGGACAAGAAAAAATAGATTCATGAGGGAAAGGTTGTTCTCAACATACTATATGAACTAATTTTTAGGAAGAAACATAATAGAAAATTAATGAAATTAAGGAGTAAAAGAGAAAAGAAGTTGGGGTTATCTATTTTTGACCTTATTATACCTATATAATATTGATTTGGAATTTAGGAAACACATTTTGATGATTATTTTGAGTTGTAGATGGAGATAAGTGATGGGAAAACTGAATAATATTTCAATAATTAGAAATTTAATTTTATTTACATGACTTAATTGGATAAATTTTTTATTTAGAATTGTATAATGGGGTTTCATTAAATTTATATATTGAAAAAAATATACTGAATTTTTTTCTTTAGAAGATGCAACACCATAGGGGGTAATTTAATGAGAGGATTATTGATATTGCCTATAATACTCATTCCCCAAACATACTCATTGGAGCATTGTTCCCCAAAAATGATAAACAAACTAAACTAATCATTTGAGATGAATGTTTTAGGGAATATTCTTTATTTTAATTATAAATTTTTAAATCAAATATTATATCCTTTTTCTCCTACATTTTTTCGTAATAATGATGAGGTAAATTTTTATGATGTAATTTAGAGTTAAGTGGAAATTGAAGATACACCTAATGAGAATTTTTTAGAACACTAGATTTTATTTATATAACTATTAGAGTAACTATGGTTAAATAGGATACGTCTGAACACTTTTGACTATCATGGAGGATTTGGTCACATCTTTTGTTTTCAAAAAGGAAATTTTTGATTGAATTTCAATAGAGTACAAGTCAGAAATAAAATTTAAATTTCCAAAAATAATGCGCACTCAATCTATAGAAGAACGTTTTTACCCCCTTTATCTAGATCCCTATATATCACTCCAGAAGTGGTACATAACTATTGTTGAGTGGTACTTTTGAGAATGTAGAAAGGGATATTCAATAAAAAATTGATCACAGATTATGATGATAATCTACATTTCTATTCTTATAAATAAAACCACGTCATCCATCAGACTTGAGTTGATCAAATGAGTCTATATACAATGAAAGTGAAAACACACATCTTGTTTGGGTTTATCCCAAGATTACAAGTCTATCATTATTTTTCACATTCAATTTATTTGTAGTTGTGTTTTTAATTATGTGGTTTTTCATGATGGGAAATAAAAAGTAATTAATATAATTTTGTATTCAATCAAGTAGAAATTGAGAAACATAAATGGATTAACTAGATAACACCCAAAAACTAAAAAATGGTTTAATTTAATTTATATATATATAATGATTTATAATGTTTGTCTTTTTAAATTTATTGGAACTATATTTTGGAACACATGGAAATAGAATACAAAAGTATATCGATTCCGCATGAGGAATAATGTAAAAATCATAGTAATCATCTTTTAAGGGATTAATATTTTGTACTATGAATGTTTTAAATTTTTCCATTTTCATTTCATACTACTAAGAGTCCGGTGTGGGTGGATTAACCATAATGTCAAATTTTGAAATAGAGACTTTTTTAAAAAACAGGATGTTTAACATATTTTTGAAAATTGAAAATCAAATTGGGATGAATTTAAAATTCTGGCATGAATCCCCAAAATTTATTTGGAATAAAAATTTTGTTCTTGTGGGCTCGTTTTCATCCATGAATATTTGTGAGAAAAATTTAAAAATAGTATATTGAACCATTCCATTGTATGAACATTCCAAAAAAATTATTTATTAAAATATTTTTGGTTGTCTTAAAGTGTGATTTTTTATCATTAATATCAACCCATAAATAATATTTGAATAGATTAACAATTAAATAATATAGTATAAAACCATTTCCAATATTTGTATCATTAATTTTGAATAGTTTTTGGTTTTATGTATGTGGGAGAGGGGTCTTTCATTATTACCTGACTGCAATTCAATTTTATACACATAAAAAGCCCAAAAATGTATTTCAAAATTTTTCCCACGTACTTAACCAAAATAAACATTAGTCCTTCATGAAATGTTATAGCATGTATGTAGGATTGAATAATAAAGACATCAATGTGTCCTACCCGGGGAAAATTTTCATACTCAACGGAGGGGTTTCAATCACTTTAATGGTGTATGAATTGAGTAATGAATTAGACATATTTTTTAAAAATATTTATTTTAAAATATATATATATATATATTGTAAGTGAGATATGTAATATTCAAATAGAATTTGAATTATATATTGGGGAAATATAATTTTTATCATAATCATAGTTATATATCCTTGGTGATGTGACACATTTTACGAACCCAAATAAACAATGAGTAATATAAATCAATTGAAGTTGTAGTAAAATGAGAAATTTGGATCCCTTGTTTAGTATTTGGAGAAAGGGATCTGGGTGTGTTGTGTGAATAAACCCATTTTAAAACATTATAATTTCTTTATATGGTGATATTAAAGAACCCCTAAATGGTCAAATTTAAATTAAGGGCCTTTTTAGAAATTATACAATTTTGGTGAGGGAAATATTTAACAAAAATTAATAATGAAAAAAATGGTTTATAAGAAAATATTACTATGTAGTATCAATGAAGTAGAAATTGGAACATTGTGTTGTATAATATGTGAGAGAGCTAAATATTTAATTTCACTTGAATCTAATCGGTCTATAAACCTAAAATTTAATTTTGATCTAGTGTAGATGTAAGGTGGTGGGTGATTTTATATATGGGAATTCCAATATTTATAAATAAAAGAATCATTGATTTTTTATTTATATAATTTTTAGTTTTATATTGGAAAGGATAATTATATATTTTTTTAAAATATTTTTTTTAATAACATTAATTTTATTTTTTAAGAGTGTAATTGATTATGTGTGTGGGAGTTTGATGTTGCAGTTTTTGAAACATCTTCACACAATAATTTCTATGGAATTTCATTTGTTTTTATGTAAATATAAATATTAAACAATTATAAAATGATTAATAATTATTTTTATTAAGACTTATTATTATTTTAAAATTATAATAAAATTATATATTTGGAATATTTTCCTGATACATTTTTCAGAATTTTAAATTTTATTAATTTATTAGAACAATCAGTTTCTATGATTTTTTTAATAAGAATTTTTCTTTAAACTTTTCAAACAACATAAATATTTTTATTTGATTGTCGATAAATATTTTTTCATAATTCCATATTTTAAATTAAACGTGATTTCGGGACTTTATGTTATTAATAATACCATGGTTTTTAGTGTGGTTGAATTTTAATTATAATAAATTTTAATTTAATAAATTATTTATATTAGTTCTATTTTCGGATCAACATAGAAAATAGAAAAACGATTATGTTCCCATGCGGAATGGTCATGTAGTCTCTATAGTGAATGCCTATACATATTTTTGAGTGACCATGGAACCTACCATGCCATCCTACTTTATATACCACATGTTGTAGTCAAAATTTTGTGATACCTATCCTATGGAAAGAGTATACTCACCATGACTTTCATTTGGTACATATCATGAGGTTCCCATCAGAAACCTGCTATGAATCTAACAATTGTTTTTAGAACATACAATTTTCTTAAATCATGAGTGGAACCCTCATAACCTATAGTGTTATGATGAGTCATTTAAATAAAGGATGAAATCATTTAATCATGTCCTAGTATTGAATATGGATATTATCAAATGTTCATAAGCCCTTTCCATTGATGCTAAATCATAATGAATTAGTATACTAAAATTCAAGATGAGCATCTACCATATCAAAGGAAGATTAACAACCATGTCTAAGGCAGCATCACAACTACTCTGAGATCCCTAACAAAACTATATGGATACCTAAATCCATAAAAATACACACTTTCAAAACATTGAATATATGCTCCTCGCTAATGTGGATAATGAAACCATATATGATTCTTCATTGTTGGAGAATAAGGTTGAATCTTGTAGTACAAGTTGTGATACTCTATATGATATCAAAATCCTCGGTTGATGATAATCTGGTAGATAGAAAACGCTTATAATGATATATGTAATGAACCCAACCCTTGGTGACTAGAGTGGGTGACTTATATTATTACATTGGTACTCTGATCAATCGATCTCATCCTGAAGTATCAAATTGTTTAGTAACTATGGAAAACTAGGTATATACATAAGTTTTATATTTCAACTATAATGGAAAATAATAAATCAACTCTATTAGAGACAACTATAATATTCAATAATATCAACCCAAGTCATTCATAATATACATATTTGAATCCTAGAGAAAACAAAAACATAAGAAATGGGTGAGATCCTTTGCTTAGTAAAGGTAATAATTATAAAATAAGCAATAATATTTGTAAACAATATGTAAAGGTGATTAACTAAACACACATTCCATTAAAACATACTCTAGAGAATAATATGGTAAGAATAAGAAGATGAATAAATAATTCCAAATAAATAATTACATGAAAACAAAACATAACCATGTATATAATCATATTAAAATAATAACATCGTTATAAATTACTGAAATAATAACGAGGGAATGAAAAACGACATACAACTTAGACATATCATGAAGCACAACAGAAAACTAATGTTTTAGCAGAGGTTTTTTCGATTGCAATTTTGAATACCTCTACCAAATGGTTTTTGATAAACAATTTAGCAGCGGTTTTCAAGGGGTGTTTTTAAAAATATCACCTATTTTAAAAAAAATAGTATTTATTTTTTTTTACTTTCAAAAAAATACAATTATGTATAGAGGCATCTTTTTGAAAGAAGATGCAAAATTGAAGATTTTTTTAATTATTTATGTAATAATTATTATTTTTATTTATTATTTACAATCAAATATAATTTATTATTTATAAATTTATCTATTTATTATGTGTCAATCAAAAAATATTAATAATTATTAGTTAAGGAACATTTTAAACTAAAAACAAATCTTCAAAAAATTGAAAAGGAGGTTCGATATCAAATAACAATACATTTTTATCCGAGAGATAGTTTTCACTCAACTAATAGTTAAATTGAATCTTATAAAATTAGATAAAACAAAGTTACATTCACGTTTTGTGAAAACTAATGTAAGAAATGTTATTAGAAATTGAACTCAAACTTCAAAGGAGCATAACTTTTGATTCGGGTTCCCGTTTGGGCTTTACCTAATATCCAATCATGGCATATGAAGAGATCTATTCTACATATGTGTAGTACAATCTATTTGAGCGTTGTACTCAGTTTTTCCCCAAAATGTCCCAGAAGGCCTCTAAAAAAAAGTTTTTAGTTGGAGACTCTGATTTCTTAAAATTCAAATAGCTATAACATCTGATCTAGATGTGTGTTCGACATGTACCACATACCATATCAAATCATGTATCATGACCATTAATTTGATGGTTTTTTGAGCTAACAAATGAATCTCAGATCAAAATTTGAGGTCATTCTAGTTTTTATGGGTATTTAGGGTTTCGTAACATTTTAAGATTTATTTATTTTTATTTACTAATATGTTAAATTTTAATTAATAAATTATTTAATTACAAATTATTAGTTAAGTAATTATTAATTATTTATAAATAATTTATTATTTTTATTTATATAATATTTAAAATTTATGTATGTGAAAATCTTATTTAGTTATTATTTATTTATTACATACAAATTAAATAATAATTTATTTTTATTTAAAAAAATAATAATTATTTATAAATTAATTCTTTATTTATTCTGCATTCATTCGTTCTTTATTTATTATTTATTCATTATTTATTAATTATTTATTAATTATTTATAAAATATAAATATTTAATATTTAATGTTAAATATTATTTATTAATTATGATTTATAAATTATTAATTATTAATTATAAATTATTATTTATTAGTAATTATTAATAATTAATTATTAATTAGTAATTAATAGTTGTTAATAATTAATTAGTTACTATTTTTTTATTTAACTATTTATTAATTTTAAAATTATTTATTAAATATTATTTATTATTTATTATTTATTAATTTATTTTTAATTTATTAAATATTTACTTATTGAATAATAATTCTTTAGAATGTATCTATTTATTATGTATTATTTTATTTTTCAACTAATATATATATATATATATATATCTGTGTGTTTGTGTAGCCCATGAAGTATTAGTCGAGTGGTACCCGCTGGTTGTACACTTCGCTCTCTGCGGGAACTGGATCATGCTCGATTCCCTCAAGACTCGGACACTATGCATATTACGCACAGGGCGATTCAAAGTCATTTTCCTAGCAGGAGAACGTGTGGCGCTCTCTGGGCAAGGCGGGGCCCTAGTTGGAGGTGAGCGTTTCCATATACACTTTTTGCCAACGAGCATGTACGCTAGTGGTACAAGCTCCTGCATAGCATCCAAAAGACCCAGGATCAAATCTGGGCAGGGACTAATAGGGTATTGTAGTAGTACTATAGCTATGAAAAAACGGTTGCAGCGGTGACACTGTAGTGGCACAGGCAATGTACCCGGAACAATATTAGTGGTTGTACTGTAGTAGTTACTATACCAGCTTGGTTACTATAGCAGTACTATTCACTGAGGGGCCCCTTGGGCCAAAAAATTGCCTTTCATGCCTATTATTCTGGCTACTTGGCCTTGGACCTTTGGGCTATGTAATTTCTCTCCCACTACCCAGTCTAAAGAGGTCTTTTCTTTATTAATAAAATGAGGTTTCAGCCGCAACCTTCAATATATATATATATATATATATATACGTATATTAAATTCGATTTATTTGCCACATAAAGATCCTGATATTGTGGTGATGTCATTAGAGAACAAACAAGAGGTCAGGGATTCAAAAATCATGAAATGTAGAATTTTTTTATATGGCATGGGCATATGCATGAACATGATCTTGTGCATGGAGATGGGTGTGAGCAAGGTAATAAATAAATAAATATTAAATATTAAATATTAAATATTAAATAATTAATAATTAATATAATATATAATATAATATATAACATATATCATATAACATATAATATATAAAATATAAAATATAATATATAATATATAATATATAAAATATAAAATATAAAATATAATATATAATATATAATATATAATATATAATATATAATATATAATATATAATATATAATATATAATATATAATATACAATATATAACAAGTAAATAATAATATGTAAATAAATAAATAACAATTAATTACAAAAATAACAATAATTAATTAATAAATTTGTTAAATAAGAAAATAAGAAAATAAAAAAATGAATGTTAAAATAATTAAAAACATTAGAAAATAAAAATATTGATTTAACAACGATATACACCATCGCTAAATCATTATGTGACATTTTAAAAAACCACCACTAATTGATTATAGACACATAATTTAGTGGCAGTTTTCCAAAAAATCGTAGAATGATTTAGCGGCAGTTTGAACTCCCATTAAATGCATGTTTTGGCGCAGTGAAGGCTTCGACCAGACATCATGAATTAATGGCTACAAACCATGTTTTTTTTTCAATAGATCTACCGATGCATCAAGGGTATATACTAGGCTCTTCCCATAACACAATACATCTAATTTCTTCCAAATATGAATGGAAAAAACATAATTTACATCGAAATTCATATTTAAACAAGCATATGAAATATAAATAACTTTTTACTATCATAATCATAAAAACTCAATAAAATATTTAAGATTGGAACATAAGTGATCATTCTCAATATAGAATAAGTTTTAACATAGATTTTTGATATAGATTAAATTGTTCTAATAAAACCATTGAGGAATTCTTCGGAGAAATACAAATTTTTATTTTAGAAATATGTTGTTTTTTCGAATAAAATTTATATTTTTCATAAATAATATTATAAACATTTATATCAAAGAAAATTAAAATGGTTTAAATTATATTTTAGGTATATTAATTGAATAATTATACTAAAATATTTTAACTAGAGGGAAAATATAAAAGATGACTATTTAAGAAACATTAGAAATAAGCTACTTTAATGTAGTTTAAGGGAAATTATAAATAAGTATTTCAAGAAGAAATAGAATAATTGTTTGCATAAAACCTAAAAGTGAACTAAAATATAAATTCATTATAAAAATTTTAATTTAAGAAAACCCATTATTTCTTAAAAACTATAATGGAGTATACTTAAAAATGGGTATGAAATTGTGATGTTCTCTTTAACCGGGCTTGCTCATCAAGAGGAACTGAAAATGTATCCTTATAAAACATTTATTTTCCTATCAAGAAAAGATTAATTTGGTTAGGTACATATATTTGGATAATACACAAATAATTTATGAATAGTAAATAATAATAATTAATAATTATATTAGGGTAAAGAGAGATAAAGCGTAACCTGATGGGAAAATGGAGGTTCTAGGAGAATCCCTTACCACTTTTCAAATATTCAAAACATATGCCCTATAAATTAATAACCATAAAATGAATAATTAAATAACATTAAAATAAATAGATTAATGATATTATGTTTAAAATAATGTATACAGAAACCAAAAAATGTAATAGTAGTGAATAGGGAATGTCTCATAGAAATAAAGGTGAGATGAGGAAACTACTTAACTTATGTCTGAAAGAGTTCTGCACTTTCAATTAATTTTCTTTGATAATGAAATGAGAATAATTAAAAAAAATAATTCATAAAAAATTTAATATTTATTTTATTTATTATAAATATATTAAGCTTTACTATGACATTTTTGATGAGTTATAAAATTTAATTTATTTTTTATAGGGTGTTCATTTCTTTGTTTTCATGATTGGTTCAGTTGTATATTTATATGAAAGATCATGTAAAATGTTAATAGTTATAAAGAATTGAAATTATATGACATTAATTCAATTCTTTATGATTAAACGGTTTTATATATCATGTTTTCTAGATATGAGGACGATTAATTAGATAGAACATTGATGAAAATACTTTAGATTAGTATATCATTTTTCGATCATAACACACTGGTATTATATTATTCTCAAATAATATGTATATTTTATGGTTCCATGATATAAAAAATGTTATGGTACTTATATTATAGTATATTTTAACACTAATTTTTTTATGACCATACTTGAATGTGTTATTATAAGATGAATAATCATCATCCATAAAGGTATTGAATCAGCTCCCCATGGACAATGGTTTCCTTTTTAAATCAATTGCGAGTGGAAAGGATTTTAATGATCAATATCCCTTTACTATAATAATCATATAGAATATATAATATAGTATAGTTATAATAAATGTTTTCATAGAGGATATAAGAAAATGAAATAATAATAAATGAAATTAAATGAAAATTAAAATTACGAAAGGATATTTTACCTCTAGAATATTTTTCATAGAAAACCTCATTAAAGAACTATGAAATTGTATTTTGGGTGAAAGAGAAAGACAAAAACATGGGGGAGTGGTTTTGGAGATATATTTGGTATAAATATTAAATTCTTCAGGGATTTGAAGGTACAAGGATAAGAGGTGTTGTGGGGTTTTTTATAGTCGAGGAGGGGGGTGATTTTTTGATTATTTTAATCATTATTTTATTATTATGGATCAAGAATATATATAATATTAATTTTCAAAAAAATTTATAGTAACTTGTGGATGTGATTTCGTTCCAATTCTTCTAACATAATACATAATACATCAATAACTCAATAATTCTTATTTTTATCCATTACCTTTAATTACCATATTTTATTAGTGACAATAAATTCTTATATATTAAAAAAATACCAATAATTTTCGTTATACATTTTTTGACATGTATAATTCAAAAATGAATTCCATTTTATGAAATTAATTTTTCAAATATGTGAAATTTAGTTTTAAAAATAAAATTCTCAATTACTTTAAAAATATAGATTTTAAAATCATAACTTTTTCTATGAAACAATCAACAATTTATTAAGGTCTCATAAATTTATCTTATATTAAAAAAAGAAATATATAAAATTGTGAACATATATCATGACATAAATTTTTTGTTAAATAATTATTTTATCTATAAAATTGTGAATGAGCATTTATGGTTATCAAAAAATAAATAGCTAATTTACATAAATATTTTATATTATCATTCATAATATACCTAAATATTTTTTACACATTAATTGGTGAGGTTACTATTCTATTAGTCATATTACACATTAAAATTGTAAAAGAACTATTTAAATGTTCATATTTAAGAATATATTATTTTTTTTAAGATGGTATTTCATGATTAATAAAATGTTAAAGATATTAAAATTAAATAGATGAATTCCATAAAAAATGGGTCTATCATTCTTCCCTCAAAAAATATAACCCAATGAATTTCTATAATTTCACCACATAATATGATTTGGGTAGTTTTTCATCATGTTTTCTTATGGATCTCATGTCACCTCTTCAATTTTATGATTTTTCTGAAGTATGTTTACTAGGTGAGTCATCTGATTTCTCAACACATGATCTTTAGTGTCACAAATCTAGATAATCTCTTTATAGTAGGATAAATCAGGTTTCAATTACATTCCTTCAAAAGTGAGAACATGAAATGGGTTTGGCATATACATTCAAAAAAATGATATAAAGAAAACATAATGTGCTATTGAAAGGCTAAGTGGTATCTCCAAATGATAAAACACGTCTCATATCCCCTATAGAATTTCAAAAGTTCCGATGTACATAGGGATTAGATTCCCTTTATTTTTGAACCATATGACACCCTTTAATGGATATACATTCAAAAAAATATGATCTCACACTTAAAAAATACATTCTTCATTTATTAGTATACCATTTTTGTCTACTCTGAGATTATTCAATATAGGTTTGAATTTTCATTGCTGATTCTATTATTTACATCATATGATAGGGGCCTACACAATACAATTCACCAACTACATCCCAATTATTTTTAGTACAACATATCTTGCCAAATTAAAATTCATAAAATTTTATTTGAATAAATTAATGGAAACTATTACTGTAGGAAATATTGATTAATGGTAAATAATGATCCCACATACCTTTAATATCAATAGAACATGAAATAGACACGTAATCTAACATTTGAATGGTACTTTCTGACCACATTTTGATTTGAGGGTGATAAGATGTTCTCAAATGAAGATCAATATCAAATTCATTTTAATTACTTTTCCAGAATGTGGATGTAAATCATGAATCATGATTAGACACAATTTAATATGGTGTACCATAAAGACTTAAAACTACATTAATATGTAGTAGTGTAGGGTTCCCCACTAGAAAAATTTCCCTTATTGTGATTAAATGTGCATATTTTGTAATTTCATCAATAATTACACATACTATATAATTATTTCATGACGACCATATAAATATATTGACAACATATATAGTAATTTCATCCCATTTACAAGTATTATTTGGTAGAATAGGTATGAATCATATCAGATGTGGACTTTCAGCCCTGTTAAAAAAACAAAACATATTGATATAGAATCAGTATTTTAATACTTCATATTATCCCAAAAAAATTTCCTTTAAATTTCTATACATATTACTACTGCCACGTTTTATAGAGAAATTTTAGCTATGATAATTATTCAACAATTTCATTTTTAGCTCGAGTAAAGTGGGTACAGAAAAACTCTTCCAAAATTTCATGATTCCATCTTCATATATGAACTCTACCAATTGTCCATCCTATAAAGTATTAATTTTCATTTGAAATTTATCATCATCATCCTCAAAACATTTAATCCTTTCCAAAAAAGGTGGTATGACAACCAATTGTTAAAGTAGATATGTGTAACCATCATTGATAACTACCATATCCATATTTACTACATCAATGCACAAATGATCCTCTTCAATCCTCATTTTTATAAATCCATGATTCTTCTAGGTCAATTCTTTTACTACATCATTATCCTTTCCTAGTTGATAGTGTATTGAACAATTGTAATCATTTACTGTCTCAAGCCATATCTTTTTCCTCTTGTTACGTTTTTTTGGGTGAAGATATATTTGAAACTATTTTGATATGTATATATATCAGCTATTTTACCATATATATAGTGTCTCCATATCATTAGTGAAAATATTATAGCTACGAACTAAAGATCATGATTTGGACAGTTCTATTCATATGTTTAAAACTACGTTTATGCATAGGAAATTAATCTATCATTCTGCATTACGATACATCCATGACTTTTTATTGATGAATCATTATCAAAAATAAAACTACCATTTTTAGATAGTAGATTCATGATAGATGAATTAAACAACATCCTCTTAAATTTAACAAATCAATCTCAACTTTCCATTTCCAAATAAACATAACCCAATTTATGAGTATTATTGGATAAAATGTTATCTAATATATAAATTTTTTAAACTTAACACCAATAGTATCCTACAAAACCAATGAATCTACATTCATAAGTTATGTTAATTAGTGTAGAACGTTCCTAACCTCTCCTTTTCTTTGTATTATCAACTCAGATTCTGTCTTTAGAGGCAATATGGCCAACAAAATAATCTGTTTGAAGCCTAAATTCAGAATTTCTAAACAAACCCAAAAACTCTTTTCTTCTATGTGTCTCCATAATAACCTTTATGTAGATCCCATACTCCTCATAAATGTTTTTAAAATATTAAGATGTCATCATTCAATATAATAAAAAAAATAATCAAGATATTTCTTGGGCAATCTGTTCATTCAATCCATGAAAATAAAGGATGAATTTTTCAGTCCAAATAGAAATTCATGTAAACGATTGTTGTTGAATATAGGTTAGAAATTATATATTTTTAATATTTTTCATCTTAAATGTGATTTTTTGATATCCAGATCAATGTTAAATCTATGAATTTCTTTTTACACTATATTGTTTATGAAATAAGCCAACTATGCAAGCAAAATGATACTTGTTCTTGATTTTAATATCATTGATTGTTCTATAATAAATGATTACCCCAATAGATCCGTCATTCTTCTTGATGAAAAAAAAAAGAATGGATACCCACGGGGAAACACTAGAGAATATAAATAGCTTATTCCTCAAATCCTCTAGTTATTTCTCCTCCTCCACTAATTTCACACTATCTATTATATAAAATTTATTTGACATTGGTATTATGCTAGGGTTTAAATAAATTATAAACACAAATTTATGATATAGGGGAAGTCCTGGAAATTCATAGTGGAATGCATTAATGTATTTCTATAATATATATATATATATATATATATATATCCTCAATTTTAAAATTTCATTCCTCATGTATATATGATGTTTTCCCTAACTCCCCATGATTTTTATTTAGAAGTTCTACATGAGGTGGATCCAGATATGACTTAAATGATGATGTCTGCTCTCTGAAGAAAATAAATTTCATTATCATTATCAAGAATCATAATTTATATCCCTTTACGACATATGTTTTTAATATATTTTGACTTATAGACAATAATAAGAATCGTATCAAAATAAACCATAGGCATGATGATAAAAACGTCAATTAAAGCATGTTTTTGTATCATAATTGGAAATTATAAACACATAATTAATGTAATAAGGTTTCTACTATGTGTAATAACTAACTAAACCAATGTTAATGTGAATTGGAAATATCTATTTTTTAAAGGAAACTAGTAAATATAAATTTATGTGACGATCTTCATTCAAATAATGCATTAGCTAAATTTGTGGAGCTGATTAAAGTACCTTCCACCAAATTATTATGACCTTCAACCATAATTGTGGTGACTAAATAAGAACATCCTTGTTCCCTTGGTATTTTTTTGGGTAATGAATCCATAATGTATAGAAAAATAATTTTCAATCATTCTAAACTCATTATAGATGAAGCATTGCACATTTCCAAATTCAATAATTAATCTATAATCATGGGAATGGTGACATTTTTCTATATATTTATAAAAAATACAATTCCCAATTGTCATGTTCCATGATGTTTCTTTCTACATTTATCAAAATTTATAAATTATATCCTTCCCTTCTTCCCCTTTTCATTATATCATTTTCTAGAGTACTGAACACTCCTCTCCTTATATTACTTCTCTTCGATAATATGTGGATTGAAAAATCCATTCTACATCTTAATGTAAGATGATTATATATCCTCATATGATGTCAATTTCAAGGAAACTAGTTTCCATTGAATAATTGGTTGATGATCATCATATAAATGGTAAATTTGTATCCATGGATTTATTATATAGTCCCCGACATTCCATTCTAACAATTTATTTTTGTTTCCATACATGGAAACAAATTCATCATATTTCCATCATAGAATCATGAATTTCCTCTCCACGTCCACTAACATTTAGTGAGGAAAATACTTTTCCAAGATTATTTCCTTAAAATCCTTTCATTTCATATTTTGAATTTATTTCTCATCCATTGTGTTTTGAATTAATGAAAACCATTCATCTGATTCTCACAAGATATGATAAAATTACCAGATAACATTCTCCATTATTATACCCATAAAGAACAAAATTTATTCTTTAATGATCTTATCCATTGCATAGCTAAAATGGGTTTGTATTCCCATTGAATGATATAAGTTATTTATATAAATTAGTCTAACATTGTCAAACCACATTATAGGTCATGATGCTCTTTTTTAGTGTTGTTATTTCTCCTAACCTAAGTAGTTTTTCCTAATATAGTTATAAGTTGTTCAGATCGATTTGAAACACCAAATACAAAATCATTATCTTTCATTGTAAGGGATTCCCTACATTGGATAAGAGAGTTTATATAGTTTACATTCCTTCAACTAGGCTCTATTTTTAAATAATGGAATACAATAGATTATATCACAAATTTATGAATCATAATATTTAATCCCAGAACTATTGAATCACAAAATACTTAATTGAGAATATAGGTTAAAAAAATCATTAAATCTTAATATTGGTTCCTTGGAAATATTACAAATTTACATCATTGGGTTTCATTATCCTATGTTTTAATAAATCTAGTTTCCAAAGATCCAAATATACTTACTCTAATACAAAATATAAATACCCTGACACTAGTTTCCCAAAGATACTTCGATAATTTGTTAAATTGGTACTATGGAAAAGGGATATCAAACTATATGACACAATAGTTTTTTTCTTTTGAAAACTATATATATACATAAATTTCATATTAAAACCTACAATAAAATCAATAAAACAACTCTATTTCAATCACCCATAAACTCTTCGATTAACCATTGATGTCATTTATAATGTACATGTTATCATCATTCAAAAAAATAAAACATAAGGAAGGGGTGATCTCGGATTCTTAGTGAGGGTAAGTAATATAGTGGAACCAATCATAAACATAAAAAATAAGGAATGGTTAACAACTAAAAAATAATCCATTAAAACATAATCTTTAGCATAATATGGTAGGAATCGAAAAATGAATTGATAATTTGAAATAAATAATCACATGAGAATATAACATAAACCTTGATATTCTGCTAGTTGAATAATACGATTTATTATAAATTATAAAAAATGAAATTAAGTAATGCATAATTTTTGAAATCATAATTATATCATCCTGGAATCAGCCATGTCAACATATGTAAGTGGGTAAGAACTTGATCATGTTTGTCTCATGACACCCATCGATGCATTAAGGGGATATAGAGGGCCCCATACATCACATACTATGTCTAATTCATTCCTCATATTAATGGGGAATAACACAATCCGTAGATACATTCATATTGAAACTATATATGAAGTATTAGTAATAGTCCCCTAATATAATCATAAACTATACAAATTAATATGATAAATGGTATCATGATATTAAATACTAAAAAATAATCTCAATAAATTAAATAAAATATTATTGCTAGTAATATAAAATATATATCTCAATAAATCATAGGATATAATAGAGTGTGTTGAAATCGATGAAAATCTTCTAATAAAATCCTTGGAAAATTCTTGAATAAATACCATTTTATAGTTTGGAATAAATATTTTTTTTGGAAAATAATATATATTTTTCATAAAATTATATTGTAAACATAAATATCCTCAAAAAAATAATTTATTTATATCTTAATAATATTGAAATAATATTCAAATATAAATATGTAAATTTATGTGAAAACATGTAAAAAGTGTGTTTAAGGGACATTATAAATGAACCATTTCATCGCGGTATAAGGGAAAATACAAATCAGTGATTAAAGAGGAAAAGACATAAATGTTTTCATAAAACCAAAAACAAAATTAAATTTTTTTTATTATAAAAAGTTTTATTTTTGAAATTTTATTTTTATAATGGTACTATGGATTACTCTTGAAAATAGTTACGTATTTGGGAATTTCCCTTTAATCGGTCTTTATTGATAAGAGGAATTGAAAAATAAACCTTATAATACATGTATTTCCCTATAAAATAAAAAATATTAGATTTAGGTGAAAATTATTGGTATATAAAAAAATAATTTTCTAACATCACATTAGAATAATTATGAATTATATTGGGGTAAAGAGATATAAAGTGTAACCTAGAGGATAAATGGTTTTTTGGGGTGAATCCCTTAAGAAATTGAAACTAGTCGAACTATATGCACAAACAATTAACGATCATCAAATTACGAAATGAATACACTAAACATAAATAGATTCATGATGTTATACATAAATGGGAACTATATATAAACAACACAAAATAAATTTTTGTGAATAAAGCACATCTCATATAAATAAATGTTAGATGATAAAACCCCATACATTAGGATTAAACATGTTCTGAACTTGAACTAAAATTCATGGATAATGAAATTAGATTAATTTACAACTTAATTTAACACATATTCAAAATCTATTTTATTTATTATATGTTTATTATATTAATTTATGGGTTTTTTGATGAGTTATGTTATTTGACATCATTGAAAAATGTTGGTTTTTCTTTTAGCTTCCAAATTGTTTCTGTTGTATCTTTTTTTAAAAGATGATATAAAATATGATTCATTAACCAAATATAAAATATTAATTATTAAGGAGATAAATATTACTAAATGGACTTATATGTCATTCTTTCTATATATTATTATAATTTATTAGATAAAACATTAATGGTAATCATTTAGAGTATTTTGGTGTTTTTTACCACCAAACTGTAACACTCCAAGCTTCCACGATACGCTTCTTTTTCAATAATACAATAGCTTGCATTGTACGCAAGTTCGAGATTCTAACACACCATGACCAATCAAAATAGCCGTTATGAATAGTAATACATTCTTTTTGAAATTATAAAAATTTTATAATTCAAAATGGACATCATTTTTGTATTTGGAATATCAAAATTATACTAAGTTGAATTTTAGTTTTTTTGAGAACTTCCAATTTTCTATGAATAGTGACAAATACTTAAAAATAACATTTTTAATAAAAATAATTTATAGTGATAAATTATATTATTGAGTGGTTTTAAAGTTTAATTAGAATATATTTTAACCATTTTATCCAATGGTGGTCATTAGAATTAATTTCCCTTTGAAATTGGACATAAACAATTATCAATCTTTTGATATATATTGTTTCTTAAAAACACGCTATTTGTTGTGACAATGGAAATTAATTATTAAATTAATTAAATAAACTTATATATTTTTAATTTTGTATAATAGACATCATTTTTGAATTTGGAATATCAAATAAAGAATAGGGTTAATTTTTTTTATTTTTCTGAAATGTTTAAATATTTGATGAATAGTGAAACCACTAAGTGGTAGTTATAAAAACCAATTTTTCGTTTAAATGAAACATTACCACTTCTGTGAATTGAATTTCAAAAATCTTAAATACATGGTTGTCATTAGTATGTAAAATGTGGTTCAATTGGATCAAAATAATTTTTGGTGAATAGTATCTTTTATGTTTTATTAATCGGGATTAAAGGTAATTAGTGTAATTTAAGATAAATATAATGTTATAAAAATATGAAATTACCTTTATACTTGTCCTAACCTTATTGGATTAGTCATGGCTGACCAATATAATCCATGGGTCAACATGGGGACCCCATGGAGCCACTTGGGTACGAAAATAACATTAATAACTTTTTATTTAAAGTAAAAATAAAATTCTCACAAACATGTGTTGTTTTACTAAAACAGTTATTAAATGGGGTTATATATGTTAACATTTAGACTATAAATATTCATTGTAAATTGAAAACGAATTCATACATCATGGTAATTTTTTAATAATTTTTAGGCATTAAAAAATAAATTTATTTATGACACCATAATGATTCAGTGATTACCTCATTAATGAACAATTTAAATAAAATGAAATGATAATATAAAATATAAAACTTAAACATATCAAAAACCTATTGTATGGGTTTATTTCTAACCCTTATCACTTTATACTAGAAATTTATCATTGTGGGACCTTTAAAATCCGGAAATCATTTCATAATAAAGTAACATTTCATGACATTCCAAGAGTGCCCCTCTTCTCCTCTTATGAAAGGCCCCCATCTCTACCACCTTATTCACACCATCAAAGACATATGGCTCGGCCAACCTCTACCCAAAGACTCTCTCAACTTCCCTCTATTACTCATTGAAGCCTCACATTGGGCATAAGTCATCCCAAGGAAGCCTTTGGCTCAAATCAAAATGAGTTACCCGATTTTAAGGTAATGTTTTCTCTTATGTTCTTTTGTTTTATTTTGCTTCTCCGACCCAATAAACTGATTTTATTCTATTATCATATACCAAAACCAGTATATTAAATATACTATGTTGTTCTTATGAGAATTATCTGATTTACACGTACACACACCTTCAACTAATAGTTAAAGAACATACTATAACTGTGGGTGGTGAAATAATGCCTCACAAAACGATGATTGTTCAATCCTATATTAACACCTCTCATGGTGGACATTAAGATGTAAATATTTTTATATATGATATATATTATGTTTTTGTTTTCCTGATTCTTCTTTATTTATCATTTATGTCATACCTTTGTGATTTCCATTATGGGTAAACATAATAATTTCATTTTTGGAAGTGCGGACTACCGCCCACTCAAAGTGATTTGAATCATTAATGCCAAATGTGGGATGTATAAAGGATGGAGTAAATTATATTATATATGATATTCTACTATAACTATAATATACCTTTATACCATTATGATTTCATTCCATTAAATACGAAAAAGAAATGAAAGTAGCGTTAATGCGTATGTACGGCTTACTGTCCCCATGAACGGTGCATTTCATTTCTTACCTCTAAATTTTATGTAATATTTTAAATGAATGTATATAATGAATATATAATATATATATGATATCAAAATCATGAAAATAATTCTGGATATAACGGATATTTTACCATATGATCAATTTGTAATTATAAGAAGTTCATTTTGGACCCAAGTAACAAATATCGACAAAACGACCATTATTAACATAAATAATTATATAATGTTCATAACATGGTAATAAGTGATATAAAATGAATAATGAACTTGAAAAATGTTCTTAAGAAAGTATAAATTAACTCTAGTTTAATTCAAGAGATTAAAAAAGATCGAGTCAGGACGGACACGCGGTTAGGGACTTCGTCTCAATCTCTTTTCATTGAGGCATATGTTGTTGTATACAAAAAATTACATTATATGGTGTATAAACCCCATTGACATTTACTTTTAATCAAAAGGAATTATTTTATATGAATCGTTTTTACTAAATGAAAAAAGCAATGTTTTGTCTTACGTATGCAGTGACAACGCCTTCTTTTCCATCCTGACCATTATTTGACTTTTGACTTCCTCTACAAGACATAACTATTTTTAAATGAAAAAATAAATACCATGTTTTAGTTTTATTTTATTTTGGTGTTGAAAATGGTTTTGGTAATGTTTTCATTATATCAATGTGTTGTATTGATATCATGTGATTGAAATGTGGAAATGTTATGTTTCCTTTATGCTTGTTTTATGTGATTCAAGTATGTTATGAATTGTGGTATGTTGAAACCTTTTCATATAAGGAATGAAATATACTTAAAAAGTGATGGGTGGAGCTCTCTATAGCTCATCGATGCATCAGTAGGTCTCATGAGACAAACTAGTGTATTGGCATAAGGCTTTGACAAAATCTTATTTTTAGTCTTGGCACAAGGCCTTGACTATGTGGTTATGATAGTCTGGCATTATGAATTCAATCATTATGATAGTAGTTATTAATATTTCATGTGATTATTCTTCTAGTTGAATATCCATGAGAATAATTAAATGGTATTATTTCATTTTATTTTTTCCTTATTATTCTGAAGTTAAAATTTAAAAGGATTTTGTTTTAGTTATACACTTTCTTGAATGATTATCTTTATTTATGAAAGTTTCCTCGATATTGTTATCCTTACTGAGCATCTGAACTCACCCCTTTCTATGTTTTATTTTCCCCAGGATGTGAGGAAATATTGTATTATTGACCTGTAGAGTTAATCTAAAGGGGATATGAGTGTGGACTCTGGAGACCATATTACTGTAGTTTTTTACATTATGATGTAATGTAACATTTATTAATGTATCTACTGTTTCCACGGCTACTAAAATAATCGGTCATTAGAGACATGGTCTTTTGTGATCATGCCAATGTTATGTAATAATACACCAACTCTTGGTAACTGGGTTCCGGGCATTACTGTTGGTATCAGAGACAGTTTAGTACTTACCTTGGAAGCTATATTTAGAAAAACATTTATTAGAGCACATAGCCCTAAGATAGAATTTGTGGATTAATATAGATGAACTTCCTTGAATTTTGGTATTATAGAGATTTTGAGAGTTTTCTGAGCAATACATCCCTGTATGGATACGAGAAGGTAGAGGTGGCTCTAGAACAGATGTACCTAGGGGTAAAACTCGAAAACACCTCTTTAAGCTAGACTCAAATGGGAACTGGTGCATGACAACGGGCCTTGCTGCACTCTTGGTTATGACAGTTCTGGGGGATATGCTTAGGATAATTCTCATTTTCATTAAAAATATTTATGAAGGGTTTATGAGTATATACTTCCTCAAATAAATCATTTTTATGATTATGGATTATATCCATAAACTATTCAATTTATGTTAAGTGTTTTACAAGTATAGAATTATGTAATTTAATTCATAACCTGATCTAGTTTATGCCATTGTTTAGAAATGACTCCTAGTGGAAGGAATGGAAACCGTCTCAATTCCCGCACACTATTTAGGGATTGACCTCCTTATCTAGATAATTATAGAGGAGATGGTGATACAACTGCTGCCGATCAGCTTATCACCATACTGGGACAACTCACTCAGGTTATGAATAATAACCTTACTCATATGGAGCACCCTGATCCGTAACGTGGAGGATCAATGTTAGATCGCTTCATCAGGTAGCAACCACCAACATTAACTGAGAGTACAAATCCCTTAGTAGCTGAGTAATGGATAAATTCTTTAGAGAAAATATTCCATGCTATGGGGAGATGTGAATTGGAAAAGGTTATCATGGCAGTTTACTGCCTCACTAGAGATGTTGATCAATGGTGGTAATTGATTAAAAATAAAAAGAATGATGAAGAAGTATCATGTATGGAATATAGAGAGTTCAAAGAGCTTCTCATTGAAAAATACTTTCCTCAGGGCCATCGAGCAGATATGGAAAGGTAATTTCTAAGTCTGAGACAAAAGGAGGATGAGAATGTCGCAAAGTAGGAGTCTAATTTTACACGGTTAGTGAGGCATGATGAAGATTATATATGTAACCCAAGAAGTAAGAATGATCATTTATTTGATGGGTTAAAACCATTACTCTATCATGCTTTAGTATCACAATCCTTCTCCTTGAACAATGATTTGTCTGGTGTGCTGTCAAGACAGAAAAGGAATTCTCTAAATCTCATGACAACAAATTAAATCAGGAGAAAAAGAGAATGGTGGAACAAGAGACAGATAAAGGGAAAAAGGGAAAGAAGGATTTTCCATTATGTGGTAATTGTTGGAATAATCATCCTAGTACATGCCTAAAACGAATGTGATTTTATTACAAATGTGGAGAAATAGGTCACCAGGCTCGTGATTGTAAGGGAAAGAAAGATGCTATCAATGATGAAGTCTACAATTGTAGAGAAATGGGGAATTATGAAAATGAATTCCCTAAGATCCAAGGAAACATACCTCAAAAAAGGACAAGGGAGCAAGTACATGCTTATGTTGTTACTATTGATGAAGTTGAATAATTATTGTATTTGATTTTTGGACTCGAGAACTATATTATGGTTATAAGAATAATGTGGTATATATAAGGATTGTACTTCAGTACTTGTTGTTTTCATTAAGGTTTTAATTAGATGAAGGTAATCATATTTTTAGTATGTGACAATAAGATTAATTTTACTTTGTTTGGGGAATCTGATGTTACAATAGATTTTGGAATTTAGAGACCTTTTAGAGAATGTCTGGATAGAGGTATTTTGGATAACTATAAAGGTTGGAATAGATTAAGCTTAACATTGGATAGTATTGTTTAAGGATCAAACATTTCTGATGATTATTTTTTGAATATTATAATACTATAGTTTTAGGAAAAGGAAAACCTGCAGTTCGGGGGACAACCCGTTGCGTCAGACAAAGCTATAGGAATCGAACCCACAACCATAGTGCGACAGACCTTTATTACATAACACTTGCCTACAGGAATTCCATGGTTATTACAAAATAGTTTTCCTGATCTAAATGGTATGTGTTAATATTTGTAACCTTGTAATATTAGGATAAATATAATATTTTTGAGTTCTGTTATCTTTTTGATTGCAATATGGGTTTTTGGTAAAAGTTTATTAAAGAATGAAAGTCTACATGATAAGTATGTATATTTCATTACATTCTTAGTAAATCTCCTAAATAAATTCCTCAACTTTATGAAAGGTAACATAAAAAAAATGTTGTCGGTTAACTTTTCCTACTGGGGAATCAATGATCGTTTAACCAATCACAAGTTTGTAATTTTCTTGTAGATAACTTTCTCCTAATCCTATTTTCTACAACTCTCCATCAGACATTGATGGTCCATTTCTCCTCCATATCCCCTTTTTCATAGAATCCTAGTATGGGCTATCTCGGGTTACCATTGTACTTCTCTTTCATTCTTTTAAATTTATATTTTTATTAACCCTATTTTCGATATTGGTTTTCCACAAAGGTATTTTCTACTTTGAACCTTTTATTTTAGAAGAAACATTTCAAATTGTGAGGACGCAATTTAGTGAAGGAGGGGAGAATGAAATACCCCAAGCTTCCACGATACACTTCTCTTTTAATAATGGAATAGCTTGCATTGTACGCTAGTTCGCGATTCTAACACACCACGACCAATAAAAATAGCTATTATGAATAGCAATACCCACTTTTTTAAATTATATAAATTTTATTATTAAAAATGGACTTCAATTTTTTACTCAGAATATCGAAATTATACTAAGTTGAATTTTTGGTATTTTTCTAAGAACTTCCAATTTTCGATGAATAGTTTAAAATACTTAAAAACATCTTTTTCAATAAAAAAATTTATACTGATAAATTATACAATTGAGTGTTATTAAAGTATATTTATAATATATTTTAACTGTTTTATACAATGGTGGTCATTACAATTAATTTCACTTTGAAATTGGACATAAACAATAGTCAATCTTTTGATATATATTGTTTCTTAAAAACACACTATTTGTTATGACAACAGAATTAATTATTAAATTAATTAATTCAACTTATATGTTTTGAATTTTTTTAAAACAGACATCATTTTGAATTAATAATATTAAATATAGCTTAGGGATAATTTTTGGTATTTTTCTGAAAAGCTTCAATTTTTTATGAATATTGAAACCACTAAGTGGTAGTTAAAAAACTAATTTTACGATTCAAGGAAACATTACCACTTCTGTGAATTTAGTTTCAAAAATACAACATACATGGTTTTCATTAAATAAGTAAAATGTGGTTTAATGGGGTGAAAATATTTTTTGGTGAATGTTACTTTTATGTTTTATTAATTGCGATTAAAGTTAATTACTGTAATTTAATGTAAATATAATGTTTTAATAATATGAAATTAACTTTACAATTGTCCTACCGTTATTTTATGAGTCATGGACGACCAATAAAATCCATGGGTCATCTTGGGGACCCCATGGAGCCATGTGTATATGAAAATTACATTAATAAATTTTTATTTAAAGTAAAAATAAAAATGTCACAAACATTTTTTTACTAAAAAAAATTATTACATGGGGTTATATAATTTAACATTTCAACTATTAATATTCATTGTAAATCTATAAATATTTCATATATCATGGTAATTGTTTTATAATTTTTAATCATTATATAAATAAATTTATTTATGACACCATGATGATGCACCAATTACCTCATTAATGAACAATTTAAATAAAATCAAAAGATAAGGTAATATCTAAAACATACACTTGTCTAAAACCTATTGGATGTGTATATTTCTAACCCTTACCACCTTATACTTGAAATATATCATTGTGGGACCTTTAAAATCCGAAATTAATTTCATAACAAAGTATCATTTCATGACATTCCAAGAGTGCCCCTCCTCTTGTCTTATAAAAGGCCCCCACATCTACCATGTTATTCACACATTAAAAGCCATATGGATCAACCAAACTCTACCCAAATAATCTCTCAACTTCCCTCTCTTACTCCTAGAAGCCTTACTTTGGGCAGAAGTCTTCCCAAGGATGCCTTTGGCTCAAATCAAAATGAGTTACTCGATTTTAAGGTAACATGTTCTCAAATGTTCTTTTGTTTACTTTTACATCGTCAACCCCTTAAACTATTTCTATTCATTTATTTTGTAACAAAACCAGTATATTCAATATACTAGTATTTTTTTATTACAATGATTTGATTTACACTTACACACCTTCATCTAATGGTTAATGAACATATTGTTTCTGTGGGTGGCGAATTACGGCCTCACGAAACGATGATTGTTCAATCCTCTTTTAACACCTATCATGGTGACCATTAAGATGTCACTAAATTTATATATGATATATATTATGTTTATGTTTTCCTTATTCTTCTGTATTTTTCATTTATGTCATACCTCTATGATTTCCATTATTGATAGACACGATAATTTCATTTTAGGAAGTGCGGACTACCACCCACTCAAAGTGATTTGAATCATTAAAGCCAAATGTGGGACGTATAAAGGATTTAGTAAATGATATTATATATGATATTATACTGAAATTATAATATAACTTTATATCATTATTATTTCATTCCATTAAATAAGAAATAGAAATTAATGTAGCGTTCATGTGTTCGTACGGCTTACCGTCTCCATGAATGGTGAATTTCATTTCTTACCTCTTAATGTTATGTAATATTATAAATTCATGTATATACATGATATATATGATATAAATGATATATACATCATGAATATAATTATGGATATAATGGATATTTCACCACATGAACAACTTGTAATATTAAGAAGTTTATTTTTGACTCAAGTACCAAAGATCGACAAAACGACCGATATTAACTTAAATAATTACATAATGTTCATAACATGGTAATAAGTGATATAAAAGGAATAATTAACTTGAAAAAGGTTTATAAGAAAGTATAAATGAACTATTGTTTATTATTCTAGAGATTAAAGAACGATCGAGTCAAGTCGGACATGAGGTAAGGGACTTCGTCTCAATATCCTTTCATTGAGGCATATTTTGTTTTATACATAACATTCTTTATACGGTGTATAAACCCCTTTGAATTTTACTTTTATTCAAGAGGAATATTTTTATATGAATCATTTTTACTAAATATCAAAATGAATGTTTTGTCTTACGTATGTGGCAACAATGAATTTTTCTCTGTTGTGACCATTATTTGAGTGTCTGCCTCCTCTACATGCCATCACATTTTTTAAATGAAAAAATAAATACTTTTTTTTACTTTTCATTTAATTTGGTATTGAAAATGGTTTTGATAATGTTTTTAATATATCAATGTGTTGTATTGATATCTTGTGATTTAAATGTGGAAAGTTTATGTTTCCTTTATGCATGTTTTATATGATACAATTATGTCATGGTTTATGATATGTTTAAAGCTTTTCATATAAGGAATTAATTGGATATAATAAGTGACGGGTGGAGCCCACTATAGCTCCTCGATGCATCGGTAGGTATCATGAGACAAACTAGTGTCTTGGCACAAGGCCTTGAAAAAATATTATTTGTAGTCTTCGCATAAGGCCTTGACTATGTGGTTATGATAGTCTAACATTATGAATTCCATCATAAAGAATGTGGTTATTGATATTTCATGTGATTATTCGACTAGTATAATATCCATGAGAATAAGAAAATGGCATTATTTCATTTTATTTTTGACATATTATGAAAAAGTTCAAGTTTAAAAGTCTTTTATTTTATTTATACATTGCCTTAAATGTTTACGTTTATTTATGTAAGTTTCTTCTATATTGTTATCCTTACTGAGCACCTGAGCTCACCCCTTTGTATGTTTTATTTTTCCCCGGATGTGAAGAAATATTTTATGACTGACCTACAGGGATAGTATAAAGGGGATATGATTGTGGAATATGGAGACCATGTTATTGTAGTTTTTCACTTTATGATATAATGTATCATTTATGAATGTATTCAGTGCTTCCAAGGCTACTAAATTAATTGGTCTTTCAAGACATTATATTTTGTGATCATTCCAATGCTACGTAATAATGCACCAACTCTGGGTAACTGGGGTCGGGGCGTTACACAAACAATGTTTTTTATTTTATTAATTAATAATATTTATATATACTAGTTTCAAAATATTAAATATGTTTTGGAACATATATTATAGTCTAGTTTATCCATAACAATAGTTTTATGACCATCATTGAAGGAAATCTTATAAAAAAATGAATGTTGTCTGTGAATGTGGTGAATCGACACCTCAAAGATAATGCTTTCATTTTTAGAACCAAAGGGTGAGGAAAAGGGGATAGATGATTAATATTAAATATTCATAATAAAATAGTATTATATAAAATATTATCGAGTTATCCTATATGTTTTGATAGATTAGTATCGAAAATCATAATAAAAGAAATTAAATTAATAGAAAATTAAATTTATGATTGGATATTTTACCTATTGAATTTAACTCCTTAAAAAACTCTTTATGGAATCTAGAAATTGTATTTTGGATGACAATATAATTTCCATTAATTAATTTATATGATTTGGAGAGGTATTTGGGTAAAATTGGATATGTTTCTTAAATTTTTATGTTTGTAGGGAAAAGGTGGAGAGGGGTGTTATTTAAAGATGATGGGAGGTGTGTTACTTATTTTATATTTTAGTTATATAATTATTTTTGTTCAAGACTAGAAATATTATTGATTTATGGGACTAATAATGAAACTAGTGAAATTGAACTCAAACCAATGGTTCCTACATCATCCATGACTTGAAAATTAAATAATTTAGCTAATATAGAAAATTAATGTATTCACAATTTACAAAATATTCATTTATTTAAGAAAAATGATAAAAATTTACCCTAACTAATATTTGAAGTGTATAAAAAATGATCTCAATTTTGTGAAAATTATTTTTTAAATATTTTATATTTAGTTTTTAATTAAAATTATCTATTACTAAAAAAGTGTTATTTATATATTATAAACAAATTTATGGAAAGTCCATAAAGTAATTTAGGTCCTATTATATTTTCTTATAATCATAATTAAAATAAAATATTAATTTATGAAACCACTTTGAGAAGTAGTATTTCATTGAAATATTTTTTAAAATTATATAATCATGAATAAACAATTATTTTTCCCAAAAATACAAATACTTAATTTATATAAATATATTATATTTTAATTCTTAAGATACCCAAATGTTATGCACATTTTCATAGGTGTAGTTATAATTTTATTGGTCATATTACTATTCCAATCGTCACATATAATACTATATTATGGTTTTAAACTATGTGTTGCATAAATAATTTACTATCAAATATATTATATATTTAAAGAGTCATTAAATAAAATATTGGGGTGTTACAATAGATAAAATCGTCACCTGATGAACATCATCTATGATAAAACTGACCCTATAAAATCACCTATCTTGCATCCCATCGATTCCAACTAAAGATTTCAGGAGAGGAAGACCAATTCCATGTGTTCTAGGCTTCTTGAAGAAGAGGCTACTTGAGATCCACTATCAAAGAATTAGATATCCTCAACCTACACCAATAATGTTGACCATTACATCATTAATAATTTCCATTCTAGATCCTAAAAAGAAATTCAACATATGTGCTTCTCCAGAAGAAGATGAGCATGTCATGGCGACTACATGATTGTAGGATGATGTCTTCACTTAAAACTGTAAGATAACCCCAAGATAAAGCCGCAATTATATTTTTTTCATTTGAAATATCCTCAATCAAGACCTGTTCCCTGACAGTGAGAAAAAAATAAATTCATAAATTATTAAAAAAGTATAAATAATAATAATAATTAATATAATAATATAAAAAATAAAAAATGGATTTTCGCTAGGGGTTTAATTTGTTCCGAGTCCCAGTAAAATTCATTCATGATGGCCCATGCCAAAAAAAATTGATCTGAGAAATTAATTCATAATTTTTATCTACACTTAATTTTTTGGCTTTTTTAGTATGATTGGGATAGATTAGATCTATGGATCACGAATTTTTTCATTTTTGGTGATAATGTGAATTTCATGTCATATTTTAAGGGAAAAATGGATTATTGTGGGTAGCTAGTTATTTTTATAGAGATTTTCACATGGAAATGGTGATAACCACCCAATTCAAGACCCATGGTATTCTATACCAATTTGGATTTTATTTTCACAAAATTTATTGTTTTTAAAATATATAAGGTTGTGTCATCTAAATTTTAGGTTCTTAAATCATGGAACACATTTTGAATTTTTGATTCACTATTTCCCTTGTATTCCAAATAGTCTAATTGTATCTTGATTTAAAATTTCATGGTTGATGTCCATTATTCTCCTTCTATATTATAATATAGAAACTCTTGAAATTTATTTTATGACTTTTAACCAGTTATAGGATATGAACATACGATCAAACATAGATATTGAATTTTCAGTTTGATCTTTGAAAACTACTATACATTTTTAATGTTGCGAACATGAATAGAGAATTTGTGTCAACAATATAATTCCAAGGAATGATTTTCTACCTTAATATTTTCTTTTCAATAACCCTTCTTATCTGCATTATTTGATGAAATGACTAGGATTGGTCATTCTTTTAGGATCATGTGATAATCATATTTTCATGGAAGTCATTATTTAATATTGCAGTTCTTTCTCAAGATTCATTTCATTTTATAAGATGTTTCTTGTATTTGAAGACATTTCATGAAATACTATTCAATGTTTTAGGATTATATGATTATTTATTGAGATAAAATGTATACATTGAGTAAGTTTTAGTTTTAGTAGATAAACCACATTGATTAGTAATAACCATTGAAAGATTTGATCTTTTTTGAGATTATTTTCTTCTTACTAAAATTATTTCTTTATGATTATTTTTTATTCAATTATTCACCCTTATTTCTTTTTTTTTTGATCATTATAACTTCTTTACATATTCATTTTTTACCATGTTTCTTTTTTTACTTCAAAAAATTATTAAACAAAAAAAATGTTTTTATGAAGACCACTAGGGAAATCAACAATACATTATTTATTATTTCCTTAAGTATAGCCTTTATACTATGTTTAGGATTTTTAAATGTATCTATGAACATAGACCATGATATCATCATCATCAGACAAAATTTTTTTTATTACATATAATTTATTTGGGTTAAGATCCAACGATATCCAAAAACTTCTTTCTTTGTATTACTTATGATGTTAATTATTGAATTTTGATTCTATAAACCCTATTTAATTCCCATGGAAAAAATTTTTTATGAAGAAAAAATTACAAAGCATCATGTCCTTTCCATGGGTAATGCATTAATAAAATGATGAAATATTTATAAAACTCATGTCCTTTTCACATGTTATACTATGATGAATGTCATGTGATCTTACAAAACACATCTGAATGATTTTAAATAAGTGACAAGTGGTCCTAGTATTTTATTTGAATTAATAGAAATTGATAATTATGAATATATCCTAATATAAATTCATTGGAAATTGAAGAGAACCATGTTCAGTAAGTGACTCTATCAACTATTATATAATCAGTAGTTAGCAATTATTACGGATGTTATTTAATAGGGAGTGAATACAATCCATTTTTATATTCTTCAAAGTGATCCTAGAATATGAAAATTTAATCATTATTGTATTGATGGTACACAATAATTTATTATACAAATGTTATGCTCTTATGGATCATTTTTTATTCATTTTTTTATTCTTTTCATTCGAACTCTCATGATTTTTCTATTACTCATGATTATGACTAATAATAGGATATGTTTGTATTTTTAGTTTTGTAGGTGAAGACTTCTTACTCTTATGATGAAGATGTAAATTGGTTATCATTGATATTTACCTTTTCTTATTTTAATTTTTATCTAATCTCATGATTTTATATTTTTTATTTCCCCTAGTAATGATGAGAGGATTAAATTATGACATAACTATGGAGTGTTTCTGTTATGAAAATCACACTGTTTGAGGATTTTGATCTCTTTCAAATAATTAATTTTTGTATCAATGATTCCAAATATGATAAACCTATTTGGTTCTAGAATCAATTATTGTTTTATGTATTTAATATTAATCAAATAAGATGTCGAATTTATAAATGAAAATAATATTTCTCGATAGATAAGTTGGTTTTGGAAGTAAAATATAATTGAATGATTGGTTTTGATTTCAACAAGGGAAATTTTGAGCATAACAAATACTGAAACCCTCTATATATTTTAAAAAAAACACATTAATATTTTTTTTATTCGATGATGATCACGACTCATAATTCCATATCATCCATGTAAGATAAATAATGTATTGAGATTTCATAAAGAATTTATAGTGGAAAAATATGAAGATGGATGTTACTGAGTATATATCTTGATTCCTGGTATGTAATTATGTTTTATATGAGGAATATAACTCTATTGAAATTGTAAAACCAATACCTTCAACAATCCATATAATGGGAAAAATTAACAATGGATTTCATAATTAGACAATTGAAGATATCTTTTATCTATAACACCTTTTGTGTTCTTATTAGTATAAAAATAAATATCATCACATTTCCTTAATATTGAACCATGCTTCATGATTAAAAAAATAATATTTATTAAATTCAGTAAGATGATGAATTAGATGTGGAGCGTGATGGCATGATGATGTCTACAGAATTTGACTCACTAGATGGAATGGGTCGGGATACAAACATGTCTATTGAAATAGGTGTAAATCATTGATTGGAATGGAGAGTTAATTGGATACTATAAAATGTTGATGAATTCCATTTAGGGCTGATGTGTTTTTCAATCATGTAATATATAACATGAAGGATGTATAATCATTCTATCATACCAACCACCATTAAGGTAGGGAATTCAATTTTTGTTTTATTGACCATCACCAAGTTGGGTTTTGAAGAGTTTCCTTAAATCATATTATTTAGAACACTGACATTGAAGTCATTTTTGAATCGAACTAATGTATGTATGGCTGGTGTTAATGTAATCATAGTAAGATCATGATGACATGACACATTCATGAAAGTATGGTCATTTTATAATTTATAGAGGTTATGAAATACATAGTTATATATTCAATTAAATTACATTATGTATATTTTGGTGGTGTCCAATTTGATTTACTACTCACACCATACATTGAAATCACATTTCCCACACATATTTTGTTTCCATGGTTCGTTTTATGTGAATGGGACTAGTGATAAGAAGTTTAAGATAAGGATGACAATATTATAATTTTAGTTTAGTACATTCACTATAATATTGTAGATTTGATTATATTTTCATCCATCCAATATATAATATATTTTTTATTTTTATTATGAGAAAACATTATTTTATTATTTCAAATGTATTCTATTTAAAAAAATTTATTATATATTTTTTACATTATGTATATATAGATTATTAATTTAATATTTTTAAGGATATAATATTGAGGGTTTTTTCTCCCAAAAAATTTAATGAGGACCATCAATAATATTCATTATATTCTTACTTTCTAGGAGCCACACATGAGGGATAGTGGGTCTAAAAATTATACACAAGGGTATATGATGGGTCATAAAAAACATTATTCAATTATTTGGATTTATATGAGACATGATAGAATGAATGTAAGATATACATGACTCTAGTGGATGATTTTATATGTTCATGGTCAACTAATGTGTATTAGACCAATGAGTTACCATTGTTGGGATTATGGTTACTATTTTAAAATAATTTTATTGAAATCATTCATTATGACTCAAATAATTCGATTAATATATATATATATATATATATGGTGTCTGATGAATATTAGTTCACCAATTTAATACAATTTTTTTCTATATGATTGGGATATAATTTTATTTTCTATTGACTGATATTTTTATTTATCATTATGGGGTGATATATTTTATTTAGAATAACAATTTAACATTAGTATATTGTTATGGTTTATATATATATATATATCACTATGACAAACATACATAGATTTTTCCTTCGTTGTTGACTAGAGGTATATACCTTGGATTTTGTTTATACTCCCAAAAGAACATTGCATGATCGCATTGTATGGAATATGATCGATTTTCAAATATCCATTTAAATAGATTAAAACACTCTTTTGAAATATTTCAAATGCCACTATAGTGATGTATGATGGTACAACCATCATTTCGGTCCCATGTTTCTCCCATGAAATAATGAGTCGTTTAAGGAATATAGCCTATCATGTTCATATACAATCACCTATGATTCTGGTGGCATATTTATTTTATGTGGGAATATTTAGGATTGTCCTCGTATTCTTAGACACACATAGATGACAATTAATGATCTAGATCACGCCTTAATAGTCAATTATACTCTATCATTTCATAAAACTAGTGTCTATGTAATATAGTGAACTATTTAGACATTACCAACTAGATTTTTGAGATGGTATAGGCTCATGAGGAGGTTTAAGTGGTTCTATAGAACATTAGGTTCCAATGACAATATAAGAGATGGTAGACCACCATGAATGATTCATGAATATGACAGTGTCTTACACTCTTTATCAATGAGAAAATTATTATTAAATTTTTTTTTTGAAATGTGTAAGTTGGAATATCCCTATTAGTCCTTGAAATTAATGTAAGCTTCATTGAATATCTCGTCGAATTTTTATTTGTTTGTGGAGTTACATAACAGTGATCCTCTATTAAGTGGTAATGAGGTGTAGAAGGCTCAAATAATTGATATAGTCCTTAAAAACACCATAGATTATAGTTTAAGGGATTTTACAAGACTATATATGAGAAAGTGCTTTATAGGTCCCGAAATGTTGAGAAGGTTCTAGAAGAGGATCTATTAGTAGGGTATCATTTAATCCATAGTAGACCATTGAATAAGATTACTCTCATTACTAAAGGATAATTATCATATATTTGGAAGAGGAAGGCATATCAAGAGATGTAGGGATACTATTAGTTGAGACAAAGAATGGCATCCTTCATATACCCTAATCGAGATGATTTTATCATGTTCCTAAATTGTTGTAATAGATTGATTTATTGTGACTCTTTCCAGATGCCACCAATAGATTGAGACCATTGTGGCTGGGATGGTCATCGTCGATTATTTTTTCTCATGGGAAAATTGTTCGAATGAAACGATATCTCTAGAATTTAGGTTTATTCATCCAAAATAGAGAATTCAAATATCCAAGACAACTATGGAATGGGTGGACAGGCTTTTTAGATGTCAAAAAACGAGACCAAACATTGGATTAGACTATAAAGGATGGTGGTGAATTATCATCTAGTATTTATGGTGTGATATTAACCAGTTATACAGTATCTACAATTTTTTTAATACTGATGCTTCCCATTATATTATATCATTAAAATATATTGGAAGAGATGAAATACTATTAAAGTTATTTTTTTTATTTTATCTTATTAAACATTTCTACATTAATTATAACCATATTTAGTGATGAACATAGTTTCGTATTGTTGTTTCGAGTTATGAAAATCTGTGGGGCTTCCTTGATTTGATGACGATGAGATTTTATGTTCTTTTTTGTCTAGAATTGGTGAACAGTTTATAATATCAAATTGATTACTATCAATTTTTTGTATCTATTATTTTTCAATGTGATAGAAGTAGATGATCAGTGTTTCGTGTGAATGAAGAGATGATATAGTTAAAAGAGACATTAGTATACTTATCCGGATAATGTAAATGATTCTGGGATCAGACATTTAATAAGGAATATATGTAGCACCCAATTTTCCATCTTAATTTGATCACCATGATGACAAGTTGTTTGATAACCAAATTTAAAATCCTCCCTATTAAGGTGTTCATTTCGAGATATGGCATGTTCTACTACATATCACATTTTGATAACCCCAAATCATATGTAATTGAATGACGTGAAGGTGATAATGGTAAAACATGATATATTTGGGGATAATGGATTTATATAACCTAGAAAATCACCATCTAGTGTACCTATATTGTTATCCAAGAAGGAATATTTTAATCTAATTCTATGCATATATCACTATTAGCTAAATATGATAACAATAGAGAATATACAAAACAATAATCAGATTGAGATCAATTTGACAAGATATGGGGATCTCAATAGTTCTCCAATATTAATCGACGATTGGTTAATCACTAGTTCTGGGTTAGATCAGATGAAATAAAAAAAAGTTGTTTTATAGAATGTAAAGTCTATATAAGTAATTATTCATATATTATGAGTTGTTTAATTTAATGGAAAATTTTACCAATCAAAGGAATAATATCTTCCACCAGCGTATTGAATTATTCATCATGGTGTCAAATGACGATATCTTAATTTAATCATTGAGAATAAGAAACATTCCATACATCATCAGATAATCCAAACTATGGTTTTAGAGCATTGGATTTATGAAAAGATGTCAAAGTGTTTCATTTTGATTTAGTGGGGATAATTCATGATGAATTTATTTCCTGAGGAATGTATATATTTTGAACTAGGGAGTGTTATGTTAGTGATATCCTAGTAACATCTCAAGTTCATATTATATATTAGGATATATAAAGGATCTATGGTGTAATATTAACATTTTCTCATAAACATATCTGATTTATGAGTACACATGAATCTACATAACAAGAAAGGGAAAAATGAATTACATTCAAACTAGTGTGGAGATGAATTTCTTGATATGAAAATGATATGGATTACATGTCTAGTGTTAAAAATTTTTTAGAAAAAGATTGGTTATTTTGTATAATATAATACACCAAGAATTTGTTTTAGAGAAGAATTGATGTATGGGTATAGGGTAGTATCATATCAGTTATAATCGATGTTACCCAATGAGTTGAACTACCCTCCCCGTCACATAGATGAAAAAGTAAGGGTTCAGGTATGGAAGTTTTTGGGACACAATCTCTTTAGTGAGAGTTTTATTATATAAAATAAACACAATATCCTTTTCAATGTTATAAAATAGTGGGAACTCAATTTGATAAATATTATATGAGTAGAGTATCTACAGATGATTTAGTTTCATAAGGACAAGCACCAGATAAGGGTACTTTCATTTTAGATTCTCTTAGATTTTTGAAATTGGTAGATTATATTCTTATTGAATGGAAATTAGATAAAAAATAGTTCCTAATGAAATTATTATATGACTAGAAAATAGATACTTTTTAGGTTCAGATATAGATGATATGTTCTCCATGGTTATAAACAAACTATATAGTATACATGGTAAATACTTGATAAAATGATAACGCAAATATTGTTTTGATGACACAATTCCATGATGATTTAAACCCAATAATGTAATGGTCATTAGGTGGCATATATTTGTAACTTTTTCATGGATTATTAGTAGTTCCTACTTCAATTAGAGAACTATTAATGAGAGTCATACTTTTCCAATTTTGTTTTATACATCCTATGTTGAAAATAAAATTCCATGAAATTCAATGAATATTTTTCTTCATATATAAGAAGAGGTACAATGTTTTATTTTTATGAATATTTATTTAATTTTAGAGGTTTGATTCCAAGAACCAATTTCATGGTGACATTCATGAGAAACCTACTACATTCATTATAAAATTAGAGGACTTAATAATGGTATTTCAGATATGGTTACTCTAGAATCCAAAGATGTGTCATTATATCTATGTTTTTATCAATCAGTTAAAAAATATTCTCACTCCTTATTTATCCATGTGACAAACTCAATAGATGAGTTATGATTTTTTTATGAATTTGACAATTTATTATATCATTGATTTCCCTTATGTATTATATATAATAGATATTCATGTTTAATGTTGTGGATTTGATAGGTAATATATATGGAATTAGTTACTAACCATTATTTATTACTACATAACATTTGTAAAAAAGTATAATATTAAAAGATGGTTTTCATATGGGAGGATATGCTAATTGGTTGCATTAAAGACATCATTGAATGGCAAGATAATCACTGGGATTAGTAGAGTTCACACACAAAAAATGATACGAAGATTTGATTTATATAAATCCTTATGAAAATCATTATGTCAGTTCTTGTTTTTCACAACTATGTTAGTATGAGGTGAGTGATTCTGTTGTTGGAGTGCCCTATCAGATAATGAATACCACAGGGAGAGTGCAGCTAATTCAAAAGTGGAATAAAATAAATTAGAACATGAATATTTCTTAAGACAACCATAGGAGGAGACATGATGATATTGTGGTTGGTGATAAAGTTTTCATATAGTAACTCCTTAATTTTTCAACCATAATTTGAAGATGAAAAGGAATATATTATCACATAATGTTAGACCCTTTGAGAAATATATGCTTTTGGGGTAGTGACATATCTTCATGGTTTTACTTCTATCTATTTAGGTATGAATGATATGATTCATGTGCATCATATCTAGAGATAAATACTTGATTCAACCCATGTCATTGACTATATTTATGTTCAGATAGATCCTGATGCGTCTTGCATGGAGAACCTAGTTTGGATCACAATTGAGATATATAATGTTCATCATGGGATGATGGTTCCACTAGTCTTGATTTCAGGGAATTTTTGAATAATCGGTGAGGATTAATGGGAGTGGCATGATGATTTTTAAGCTTAATATCATAATTTTATTGATGTGGTCTGTTTAAAGTAGTTTTTGTGTATGTGTAGTCATTATAGGGTGAAAATTATGACAAATGTTATTTTATTCAAATTATGTGATGTTGGGTGTATTTTTAATCCTTTCTGTTTCAATAATTATATGCCATGGGATGTTTTTTTGGAAAATTTTATGTCTCTATGGGGATATGTTTTAAATGGTAAAGGTTATTGAGGAAGGGATTTTATTTTATTTTTTGTTTCAATTCTACCACCATATTTTTTGTTGGGGCCTACCAAACATATATTGGGATTTTAGTAGTTATGCCGGTTTCTGTATACCCCATTGGCTAGCTAATGTCTGTATCCATGCCAAAGTGGCTCTTCTAGGGGCAGAAGCCTGTTTTTGGAATGTTACATGCAAGGAGTGTTGTAATTTACTCTTTAGTGAATCCCACCATGTAGTTAGTGTGCCCACTTTTAGGGTTCATTAAACGTACCACATCATTTTTGATTCTAAAGGCCATTTTCCCTTATTTATTATACATATAGATCCAAAATTGAACTAATATTTTTTAAATTATTTCCCTTCACATCAAGGTTATCTGATTCTTCTAACCTACCTTATTAGTCATTTAGAAATATAGTTATGCAGAAATTGTGAGTATTTATTAGATCGATACAAAATTCATCCTTCTTCATGGGAGACGAACACAAATATATGGTGGATATAATATTTCTATTATTATTGAATGAATAATTATTCAATTCTGAATATATTGATGATGTATATAGAATCTTTTGGTTCCACCATGATCATATCATGATCTACCATAAAAAGTAAGCATTTAATGGGTTATTGGTTATAGATCATAAACATAGACCAATTATTAATGGAGGATTGAATATATAATCCCTATGGACTGATAATTACATGATATATTATTAGATGAATTGACATGACAATAACTCCACCATTTAAGGAAGATAAGAGTATAATGAATTTTGGATGTTTATTTGAACATTTCTATAGGATGATCATTATGAGACAATGTTATTCTTTATTATAGTATTTAATCTCTTTTATATTGATTGATTAATGATAATTAAAAAATAATTAGTTATACCTTAGCCACTCCTATAGAATATATATGGATTCTATGATCTTTTCATTAATTTAAATATAATTAATTATTTTGGTATGTTCTAATAAGAAGTAACAAAAAATTTTTCTATTGATGTATTACATATAGTATGAGATACTAGAAAACCCATTTATGAAATGGAATCATAATTAGTGTATTTTATGAACATCATTTTTAGTGGTGTATAATATGTGCTTAAATCCTTGATATGTAGGCCCAATCACTATGGGTGTATGATGTGTTTGGCACATTGACCCCAAGAGGATCCCTGGAGTACATATTCATAATACATGAGGTAGAGTGTTCCATAACATATATGGCCTCATATAAGATGATGAGAATTTTTTTGTATTCTTAATAAACTATGGTTGATCTATTTTTTATTATGGTTGAATGATTAGACCTTTGAGACACATTTATTGATGTTTTTCATATGATTATTGGTTTCATATTGAAATTATTTTTTGATATGTCTTATTATTAATTTATATAATATGTATTTATTGTGGAATTGCATATCCCTTGGAACCATTCTTTCAGTTTCAGGATGATTATGTTTCTCATCTTCTATTAGACAGGTCCTTGTAAAGGGAGCATGCTGACATAATGATGGATATAGGCTCTAGATAACATGGTGGTGTAGTCTATATCCTTATCATGACTATTTATGTGGGATTCAATCATTCATGGTAATTAACATTCAATAATATATGGGGAAAATATAATGAAATCCATTAGTGGGTGATATTTTATCAATTTACATCAAGAATTTTAGGTAGTACAATCCTTAATCGGATGATAATGGCCACCACAAGGATTTGGAACATAGTTTTCATGATATAAACCACTATTAAGATGGATATTTTTGTGTTTACATAAAACATGACATTGAATTATTGAATTTTTCATCCTTGATGTCCATGTGAAAAACCAGGTGGTGCAGTTGTTTTGGGAATCATTGTTCACACATAATGACTCTATATATGTGTGAATGTATTATTATTTTCGAATTTACTAATCGGATGAATTACACTATTTTATATTATGTTCACTTATGTTATGTAATAATTCATGGTATACTATTGGGTTTATTACTAATACACTACATGTGAATCTTAATGTGCATGTAGTTTTACTAAAAATAGATCAATTGAAGGAACAAGGATCTATGATTGAGTGATGATGAGATTGAGGCATGGTGTTTAATTTGATTTCAATATATACTCTGAGATAAAACTATTTAATTTATTTTCCTTTCATTAAATATTTAAATTTCATTTCATTTCCACACATGGAAGCCATTTATTTATATATTGGGCGAAATGTAAGAAATTTTATTTTATGTAATTTTTTATTTTTAAATGATTATATATATAAATTATATTATTGGTGATAAGATATGATATCGAGATAATGGTATTCATATTGATAGTATTTAGAATTTCCCTATAACCTGGAAGCCTCTTACATATTTAGAGGTACACATGAGGTTATTTGGATCCCCATATAGCACTTTGGGGTTTTGGGCATGGTGTCCAAATATACCATAAGCCATCCATATGTGGATACCATTCAAAATAAGATTCAAATTATCAAACTATGTATTACCCAATCAAGAACATTCTCTTCTCCAAAATTCTCATCAACACTCTTCCAAACATTTTGTATCCATTTTTATATAGTGACATCAGTATCATTCATACTATTATATTATATTATTTTAATGTAGTAGCCACTAACTCTCTGTAATAACTCGTCCTTAACATTAAATTATCTTGATTTAAATCAATAATTCACATTGAGAATATTTTTAGGTTTAGAGTTTCATATAATTAGGCCATAAATATTATATTACAACTGTAAGGTTACAATGTAAACAAGTCTAATCAAAATCAATTTTTTTATAATCTAAAACATTTTAAAAATGATCATGATTTTTTAGATAAAAATTTTCATAAAATTCATCTTTGATTATTCCTTTCTCTTAAGAAACATTATACCCTATGGGAAATCATTTCAAAACCTTCTTATGAGCCCCAAAATATCATTACTTAATATAAAATTATTAATGAAAACATTCCTCTATGAATACATTAAACTCATGAAAACAATTTCATAAAATAATTCATTTCAGACATAAAACATAAACTCTTTATCATACCACATAAAATCATAAGAATCATGAAAAACGTTTTAGCATTCATAAATCACAAAGGTAACTAGTAGCATCCATATCATACTTACATTTTAGCTTTCACATCAATATATGGGGTAACCTTCATGGTTACATTTGAAATACCTATTATTGTATATTACCTTAATCATTTATGATAATAATTATCATTTAACTCCATATAATTACCTACTGAAAATTGGAGATATCACTATATCACCAACCCACAGTTTATTATAGAAACAATTGTATACATAATCAATTCTCATGAACCAAAATAATAGCACAACATATAAACCATGCAAAAAAAATCTCTAAATTTCATTAACAAGAGAACATTTCAATATATTAATATATGAATTTAAATCATAATAACATTTTCAATACCAAAATACCTAAAAAGGTAATATGGTATTTATTTTTCTTTTAAAAATGATATTGCTTGTAGAGGAATCCAAATATCAAACAATGGTCATGGGGGATGAAAAGTCATTTTCAATGTATATGTTAATAAAATTAATTTTGTATATTAATTAAAAGATTCATTTCGAAGTATTCCATTTTATGATATTCTAATTAAATTAAAATTCAATGGGTTTGATAATACACTGTATAATACAATGGTGCTGTAATACAGCTAAATATGCCTTAATGAAAGGAGATTGAGATGAAGGTTCTTACTTTGAGTCTGAATTTTCACATAAAATATTTATATTCATGAATAATAAATATAGGTTAATTTATACATTAGTGATTAAATTTATCATGTTTAATATTCCTTTTATATCACTTATAACAATCCTATGAAAATTACATAATTATTTTAGTTCATATCAGATGTTTTGTCAATATTTACTACTTGAGTTAACAATGAACATATTATGATGTCAATTGTCCACCTTTTCAGTAATTACATAATCTCTAAAATTAAATTCATTATATAATGATAAAATTTATCCATAAAATATACTTTTAAATGATACCATTTATTTATTTTATTAAAAAATGAATAATGATATAATCATGGAGATGGTCCGATATATGTACACATGAGTAATGTTTCCATTTTTCATGGCCCATTATGGAAATATATTAATAATTATTTTACATTTAAATAATAATAATTATATAAATATAATAAATATAATAATTAATATATATATATATATATATTACATGTGATGTGGTGAATATAAATGAATCATATAACTTCGTGGATGTGATTGTTCGGACACGCACACGAATGACATAATTATTTTTTTGTGGTTGGAAGGTAACAACACAATTGATATATTATTTTCTTATAATGATAAATATATCATGAAAATGATATAAAAACATGAATTCATTCATTATGACCATTCTTAAGAGATGGTTAGGGAAAACAAATTATATCAGTTCGTTCAGGTGATAGTTCACAGGTACGCATAGACGATTAATTCCATTCCCATATAATCGACGTAGAGATGGATTTTGGTAATGATACTAACATAATTACAAATAAATATATTTAGGATATTCTATTTAATATTTCATTATTGTAAAATATTATTTGATTGTAGTGGAAAAAAGAAATGAAATTGTAACTATTAACTAAAAAATTATCATTCCTTCATATGATCAACATTATTAACACCTTAACACCTCGAAGAAGGGTTTTATACCTAATATAAGGCCACAAAAAAGTGGGGAGGGACTATAGGAAGAGGTTATGGAATATTTTTTCCAATAAAAATGGTTTTTGGAAGTGTTAGGAATAGAGAGAAATAAATATTTGATTATAGGAGAGGGGGTACCATTTTAATAAATAAAATCATTAAATTATTATGAAGTCAATTTCGATTCCAAATTGGTAAAAAGTAATTTAGTTATAATATAATATGATTATTAGTCTAAATATAATCATCTGATGAGAATCAGACATGTTTATTATTATTTTTTATTCGGTATCTATTTTCTTTAACCTGTTTTAACTCTTACCACATTATTGAGAAATTTACACACAGAAGGTTAAAATAATTACCAAATCAGGTGAAACAAAAAATGGATGAGTCATTTTTGAATTTTATAGTGTTATATCATCTTTAAATATTTAAATTCATTTATTGTATAAAATATTTCAAATTATATTTATTTTTTAATATTATTAGTATAATGTTTTAGATTTTATTCTTTACTAAATCTATTACTACATTATCATTGTGTAATTATTAAATTTAATTATTTAATAACTAATATTTATAAAAATATAAACTTTTTATAGGTAATAATTTTATATTTATTAGGAATATTAATAGATGAAGATATCACTTACGTAACCCCATATTATATTTTTTTAAGTACGAAGAGACAAATTCATGATATATTTTCCTTTACTTTATAATAATTGTTATAAATGTCATATTAACACCAAAATGGATTCCCAAGGTCACATGTTTGGCCCAAGGATGAACTTTGTTAATAATAACTCATCTTATATGATTATTACATGAATTATAGTAATTTTATAATTTTATAATATAAATTTTACCTTTAATTACAATATTTATCTTTAACTGTGGAAAATAAAATACTAAAGTTACAATTCACCAAAAATTATTTTGATTATATTGGACTACATTTTTCATACTAATTAAAAAAAATATATGTCTCTTTTTGAAAATTTAATTCATAGAAGTTGTCAAATTAGGATTACCACAATTCTCATTGAATGATCGAGAAAACATGGGTTTTTAAGTAAAATGTTCAAAAGTTCATAGAGTTTTTATATTTAAATTTAATTTAGAAAAGAATAAAATTAACTAAATTTTATTAACTGATAAAAAATTCATATAATTATAACTTAAAACCATGTATAAATAAAAATTAAAAATATAAATAAATTTGATGAAAAAACAATATTGAATAAAACTGAAGTATTTTTCACAATTCATTAAAATATGAAGGTTTTCATAAAAACACAAAACTATTGTCCAATGTATATTTCATATGTCCTTCTTGTAAAAAATATGTTTCTTTTCTCAAATATAATATATAAATATGAAATAATATAGATTTAAAAATGGCCTCCATCCAAAGGCTGTAAAACTTCTTTTTTCTGTCGAAAAATACGCCTTTTATTCATAAAATTAAATTTACCCATATATCCTATATATATATAACATATAAGAAGAATTTATAAATTTATATATAATTTATATTTTATTAACATATTCTAACTAGTTTTAATTTTTTATTTTATAAATACAATTATTCACTATTAATTTTTTCATAAAAACACATCATTTATATTTAATTGGTTTTAATTTTCATTTCTAATTAATTTATAACCAATGAATCATTATATAAACAATTATAAACACTATTTCCATTATTTAGTAAAAAAAATTCATTCTCCCCATTCTAACGGTTATGTAAAAACTACATCTTAAAATAATATTTTTAATAATATATTATTTTTCGGTATAAATTAATCTTATGTACAATTTAAAACTTTAAAGAAACCCACTATTACATGTGAGTTATTCTTTTAAACATGGCATCCTTTTTAAATTAACATTACTATGAAATTCATAATTATTAAAAAAAATTAAAATTTCTTATTCTATAAATACTAAGATGTCACATCATTCACCCGTATTTGAAATTGCGTCTTCGCAATTTTAAATTTGTGCTTGGTAAGTAAAGTTTCACTATTCAAAATTTCATTATTCAAATCCCACATTAGAAAAATGATAAGTAAAACATCCAATTTAAAATAAATAAATTGAAGTATAAATGTCCCTTGAGATAACACCTACTAGGATTTTATGTAGTAACACATGGATATTGAAGAAAAACTAAAAATAATGTTTCGATAGAGAGATATCGAAAACATGTTCAGGAGAATGTTCACAATTAAAAAACCAAAAGCACGTGATAGGATAAACAGTGTATCATTTTGTAGTCGAAAAATTAAATAGTAAATGTTTCTATTTTATGATCTTATTTATAGAGTAGTGGAATTATTTCACTACATAGAATAAGAACATTAGGAAATACAATTACATGACATGTATAGTTTCATCATTTAATCAAATTCCACCACAAACTCATCTTTTTCTCTATATGGTGTGTATTTAAGAGGATTTTTACACATGAAAAACTAGACTAAACTTTTAAATAATCACATAATCCAAAAAATATTAACAATCTATTATTCAAGTCGTGAAACATTCACAAAATCAAAATGGTTAAGATAAGATACGAAAATTCCCAAAAAATCATCCTTTATTAGAAGAAATACGAATTCTAATCTTCAAAATTCAATAGTAATACACAAAGATCAATATAGAACATTAAAAAATATAAATCCTTAAAATTAATCAAAATAATACAAACTAGTTTTTAATCCTAAAAATTAATATAATTTGATCACATAATCATCTAGGATAAGTTCAAATATTTATCTTCAAATAACATCAACCGCTATTAATATCTCTACCAAAAATTAATTACCCTAACCACATATTCTCCATGATAGGTTATTCATTTCAATAAATAACATATTTATATGTAATTTCACATTTAAAAATCCTAGATTCTTCAAAAATATAATTCAACCACACTCTTAAAATAAATTACAATTGTATTCTATTTACCATTATCATATAAATGTCCCAATATTGTGAACTTAATCCAAAATAACATTTATCACTTTATACACAAATCATTCCCAAAACCATGGATATCCATTTGATAAAACATATGTTACAAAAATATAATTTTTATTATTTCATAAATTTTTAAAATAAAAAAAGTCTTAATATCCAAGGACATTATATATGCCAGTGGTATGTAATAATGACTTGTCGCACTTCAGTTGTGGGGTCAATTTCTACAGACTTTTCCAACATGAAATCTTGAAACCCTTCCCACGGGATTTTCTTTTCCTAAAGTTATATAATTTTATAACATTACCAAAATGAGATAAAATCCTCTAAAATAACAATAACATGTTTCATCCTCATAGTTTATATCATTCCATTTTTTTTGCATCAAAATATGTAATATCCCATAATTACCTAAAAAAGATCATATAAACCCTAATGTTAATCCATAACATTATTATTATGTTCATAGAAAATGATAATTCTTAGCCTAATTATATTTTTACAAAACAAACATCTGGTTTACACAAATTAGAAAAAGTCTTCAAATGTATTCCCATTATAAATAGATAATTAATACTTTTACCCATTTCATTATCTTACCGTTTACTATAACTCTTGAATATTTTATATATATACTTTTTAATAATTTATCATTCCTCATGAATCATTAACATTTATTTTAAATATAATTATTTAATACATCTTTCCTATAATCAAAATCAGGAATCATGTCCTAAGATTCAATAATGTCAAAACATGAGACAAGAAACCATCATTAACATTCATAGGTCATATTTAGTTTCCTCAAATTTAATTACAATGGGAATAAGTATTTATAAATATATATTTTTATGGTCCTCTTGATTCCATTCATGAACCTTATTTGTAGAACATTGATTTTTTAATGACCATACTCCCCACATTTAAAACATTCAATTGATAACTTGGAAGGAACTTCTTTATCTTTCTAGGAGTCAACTAAATGCTTCTATTTTCAATGGAACTTTATTTCTTTATGACCTTCATTACCACATCTATAAGATCTTTCTATCCGTTTATAATATTTCATTAGGGGATTCATTCCACATCTATGACACATATTTCCTTGAATATGATTTTATTTATGATCATTATTACACACACTTCCACATGGATTCATTTCTTGCATATATGATTCATTAGATAACTCCCTATGGTTATAGTGGTTAATTATTTCTCCTGATAGTTGGTTTAGAATAACCATAATAGTTCTCACTATGGTACCATTTCATTCAGTTTCTTATTCATTGAACCACCAATTTTTCATTCACATCTATTGTAACATTGGTTTCTGCTGGATCCAAAAAATTATTAAAACAAAAAAGGATTGTAAGATTATATCAATATAATAATTATATACCATATTATGAAAAAGATAAATATTAATATATAATTATTCATTTTATATTAAACTCAATCAATTTATATTAAATAATTATGACACATTCTATTATGATAACCATTGTGGTTATATATAACTTATAATTTATGATTAAATAACACCCTAACCTTTTTGTTGTCTAAACAATCCTCTCATACAAACTACAAGGATTCATCCTTTAACATTAAATAATATTGAGTTAAATTAAGAATTCATAGAAAGTATGTTCTCATGATTAAATATTGAAATAATTATTCCATAATAATTACATAACAACTAAAATATATCAAAGTAAACAAGTCTACTCAATAACCATTTTTTTATAATATTAAACATTTAAAAATTAATCATTATTCCTTTTCCTTGATAATAATTATAATAACATTCATCATTAATTATTCCTTTCTCATACCCATCATTATACCATGTGGAACTACATTTTTAAAAAGTGGGATAACACCAAAAATCTTATTATGGAATATAAAATAAGTAATGAAACAGTTAGTCCATAAATACATTAAACTCATGAAAAATTTTTATTCAAAATCATATTTTCACACACCTAAAATAATAATAAGATTCATGAGAAAATTTCTTAGAAATCATAAATCATAATGGTAACTTGAGAGATCTATATCATACATACATTGTATTTTCCACAACTATAGAAGGAGTAATCAATATGGATACATTCGGAATACCAATCACAAAATATTCCCTAAATATCATATGTGAAACCTTATTGATTAACTATGTCTCATTACCCAATGCATTAGTGATATATCATGGTCACACCCACCCACAGTTTATTATGGAACAACCCATATACATAATAAATTCTCAAGAACGAAAACATAGGCACAACAAATAAATCATGCATAATGGAAAAATACCATTTCAAAATTTCATTTATATGATATCATTTCAAGATAATGATATAATATATCAATTACAAAAACCATTTTCAATACCAATAAACCTTAAAATATAGTATTTTATTTATTTTTCTTTTAAAACATTATGGATTGCAGATGAATCCAAATATCAAATAACGGTCATGATGGTGTAAAATTTTATGTTTCCATATATGTTAAATAAACAGTCCTTTTGTCATTGAGTAAAATGCATCATATAAAACAGTTAATTTATAAATAACTTTTAATGAGATTAAACCTCATAGGTCTTGATTATATCCTAAATAAAATGAAGGTGGTGTATAATATAGAAATACACCTCAATGAAAAGATATTGAGATGAAGTCTCTTACTTTGGGTGTGATTCATTAGATAGAATATTTATATACCTGAATAATGAAATTAGGTTAATATCAACTTTCATGTGAATTTTTATAATTTTCTTATTCATTTTACATCACTTTTTACCATGTTATAAAAACTATATAATTATTTAAGTTCATATCATATGTTTTGTGAATATTTAAAACTTGAGTAGAAAATAATCATTTTATAGTGTTAGTAGATCTTGTGTTAATTAATTACATCATATCTAGAGATTAATTCATTAAATATAATTACTTTTATACATAAATTATAATTTTAAATCAAACCATTTATTTATGGTATGAAAATTGAAAAATTTTGTAACCATGGAGACGGTTGGTCGTACGTACGCATGGGTTATAGTTCTATTTTTCATATATCAGAATAAAAATAATGTAATTATAATTTTATATTCCTATAAAAAGAAATATACAATTAACATCATAATAATCAGTTAAATATATCAAAATATATCATAGAAGTGATTTAGTTAATAAAAACTATTCACATCGCTTGGTGGAGGCGATAGTGCACATGTATGCATGAAAAACAATATCATTATTATGTGCATGGAATGTAAGAACATAATTAATATATTATTATATTATAATGATAAATATGTCATGAAAATTATATAATAACATTAATTCCTTAACTATTACCAGTCTTGAGAGACAGTTATGGAAAACAAATTATATCGTTTTGTTGAGGTGATAGTTCACATGTACTTAAGAAGGATTCATTCATTTAACATTTAATGGATGTGGAGATGGATTTTGGTAATTATATTTACATAATAAAATATAAATATATTAAAAAACTATATTTATTATTTGATAATGGCTGAAAAATATTTTAAGGTAGTGGAAGAATAATTAAAATAGCAAGATTCGAATAAAAACGTTATCATTCCATTGAATTATAACATTTATTAACACCTCTATGATGTGTGTTAGGCCTAATATATGGCCCCAAAATGTTTGGAGGTACTATAGGAAGAAGTTTGGGAAGATTTTGGACAATTCCAATGATTTTGGAAGTGTGAGTAATAGAGAGCAATGTGTGTCTTCTTAAAGGAGAGCAAATAAACAACATTGGAATTATGAAAAGTATTAAAATAATATAAATTGCATTTTTATTCCATGAGGGTCAAAACCAATTTATATTGAATGTATTATGAGTAGGTATCTAAATATATTAATTCATTAAAAGTTATACAAGATTAATATTATTTTATTCATTATCGTTTTGTGTTAACCCATTTTAACTCCCACCATTTGGTCACGTAATTTACACTTAAGGGATTTAAATAATTTCCAAAGTATTACACAATTCAAATTAATGATCCATTAATGTAATTTTTTGAGTTATATAATCTTTTTGGAAGAATTTAATATTTCTATGAATTTTATATCATTTAATTAAATATTTTATATTTTAAAAAAATAATTATGTCAATTTTTACACTATTCATTACCCAAATTATTAAAAATATCCTATAAATTGGATTCATTATAAAAATATATATAATTACTAATTTATTACATGTCATATTAATCTATAAAATTAGAGTATGGTATCAAATATTTATAATTATATTTATTTTATCATTGTTAATATCATTTATTTTATAATTTAATTTATAAATCAATTACAAAATTTTCATTGTGTCATATTTAAATTTAATTATTTAATTAATAAAAATTATATTTAACATACCATGTTGTTGTTTCGGACACTTTCACAGGGGCGCGTACATATGTCTTGTTCGGGGTCAAAGGACGCGGCTTTTTGTTACCCCGCATTCCTGCTTTCCCAAGGCTGGCGGCATCCGCTCATTATTCAGGGGTCTCTGCTCCATGATCGAAATGGGATGATGGGATGCTGGTTCTTCCTTCTGTGGATTCCTCCTTGGAACTCATTACCTAGCCCGAGTCTCCCTCATAGATTTAATTGATTGTTCGTGAAACTCATCCTGACACCATATCTTCATAGAAACAAGTTAATTATGCTGCTTTTGTATGGACATTACAAGGGGTTCGGTCAAGGAACAAACCATCGGTTAGGGGAGTAGTCACATTAGGGCATCATTGGCATGTCTGGACTCTGGGGGATTGGCGTGTCTGTCTTCTATCCCTTATTATAGATCATCTCGAGGGTGTAGAAGCCCGAGGTATCCCACATCGAGTGTGGGGAATCATATTTCATTGGCATGTATATATGGTTTTCATCAACTTCACTTGTTTAACACAGGGTATTCCACAAGTTTAACATTCCACGGAGATGGATCTGGTTGATCAGAACACTGACTAGAGTATATCAGATTAAGGAACCCCATAGAGGGAACACCGATATTGGGGCCAGCACGTGGGCGGCTTCCGGAATGCTGTGGAGGGGAATGAGGTGGCATGATATCACCAGGATGTGGCGGCCCAGGTAATAATCAAGAAGGATGATGGATCAATTGAATAAAGTGGGTTTTAGATGGGATGGAACTGTCATGGGGTGATGGTGGTTTTGGGCATGGCTCTCGAAGATACTTTCTACTTATCCTCGTGGTAGGGAATCAAAGTACACATAGTTCATCTGATGATGGGCTTCCGCCAATTAGGGAACACAATGGATTACCGTAGTATAGAATGACAATGGATTACCACTAAATGGGATTGCAATGGATTACCGCTGGATGGGATGAAAACGTCTTACCGCTGAATGGGATCGCAACAGCTTACTACAGAATGAGATCACAATGGCTTACCGCTGGATGGGATTTCAACAGCTTACCAACAGGTTACCACTGGATGGAATCACAATAGATTACCACTTAATAGGTTCGCAATGGCTTACCGCTGGATGGAGTGATAATGACATGTCGCTAATGTGAGTGACAACGGCTTACCACTAATGGTGGTGACAACGGCTTACCAATGGAGCTGGACCGAGAGGTCTAATGGTTGTTAGTCATGAACATCATGGAGGCTTCATACGTACAATATGTTGACATGGATCAATGAACTCATATTTCAGGTGTTTTAATATAGTGTAATGTCATGCAGGATGGGGGAGAACCAGCCTGAAGGGGGTCAGAATGGTTGGGTGGTAATGGGGATTGAACCTCATGAGGCTTCCTACATAGCATGCCTTGACGTTGATCCATGTACCTGTAGTTCAGGATGGGTATCGGTGAACCGATGTGAAGATGTACCAGGGGTCCAGGTGGGATTGAACCTCGTGGAGGCTTCCGACATAACATGCCTTGACATGGATCATTGTCCCAGTAGTTTAGGATGGGTGCCAGAGAACCGATGAGAAGATGGACCAGGGGTCCTAGTTGGATTTTGTAACACCCCAAGCTTCTACGGTACGTTTCCCTTTGAATAATGCGATAGCGTGTGTTGTACGCAACCTCGAGTTCTAACACACACCACAACTAATTAAACTAGCCGTTGTGAATAGTAATACCTAATTTTTGAAATTATATATATTTTATATTTGAAAATGGACTTCATTTTTGGACTCGGAATATCGAATTTAGCCTAAGGTGAAATTTTGGTACTTTTCGGATAACTTTCATATTTTGATGAATAGTGAAAATTACTAAATTTTAATTAAAAACAACTTTTTTAATAAAAATAATTAATAGTGATAAATTATGAATTTTAGTGGTTTTAAAGTATATTTAGAATATATTTTTACATTTTAATATGATGTTGGTCATTGGACATAATTTTACAATTAAACCGAACATAAACAAGTGTCAATCTTTTGATAGTTATTATCTCTTAAAAACACGCTTTTTGTTTTGACAGCGGGAATTAATTTTAAATTAATTTCTGCCACTTCTGTGTTTTGAATTTAGGAAAATGGATTCCATATTTGGAATCAGGATGTTCAAATTGTGTAAATGGGTAACTTTTATTTTTAGACATTTTGAATAATTACTGCGGTAAATATTTTATTTACCATGGTTAAGGGTAAATCCGGTAAATAAGGGTTAAAAAATAATATTATAATAATACTAAATTACCCTAAAACGTGTCTTAACCCTATTGGTTGATACATGGTCGACCATGGGCATCTTTGGGTCTATTTTGGGACCCCATGGATCCACTTGTAAGTGATAATGACACTTTATTTTAATTTAGTTAAAATGAATACAAAAAGGACACAAGCATATATCTTTTAGAACAACAATTTTTACATAGGGTTATATATGTTGGATTTTCGATTATAAATATTCATTAGAAAGCTAAACAGATTTCCTACATAATGATATTTTATTTATAATTTTTAGACATTGAATAAATTATTTTATTTATGACACAATGATGATGCAGTAATTACTATAATAGTGAAAAATTAAAATAATTGATATTATAAATACCCAAATAATTATAATATGAAACTTTTAATGAATTAAAATAATTTTATATGATAATATGATATATTAGGATTGATTTAATTGACTTTTTTCGAAGTAATCAATCTGTTAGGAGTTTCAAAAAAAACAACTATTGAATAGTGTCAAAATTGACATAAAAGAGTTCTTAAAACAAATATTATATTATTAATTGATATTAAATTCCTAAAAATCTACGGTTCGGCCAAGAGACTTATATTATGATAGTTTCCTCATTAATGGACCACTTGGGGGTCGCTTGGATGTATATAGTAAGTTTATTAACCATATTATATAAAAATACTAAGAGACATTGTAAAAGTGAAACTAATTAACTTAGAGTTAATACTTAAAGATAAGGTTAATATAAGTACCCAAACCTGTCTAAATTCTATTGGTTGAGTGGTTTTCGACCTATCCCCACCTTAACCTTTGAATAGTCAACTTTGGTGCCATTAGAAACCGAATATGAATTTATTATAAATTAATATTTCTAGCTTTTCCAAAGGTGCCCCTCACCCCTCTTATAAAAAGGGCACTCCTCCTTCTCATTTCTTCACACCTTCAAAGCCTTTTGGTTCGGCCAAAATCAGCCCAAATACTCTCCCAACATCCCTCACTACAACCTAGAGGCCTTAGTTTGATCAGAAAGCCAACCTAAGGATCCCTTTTGATCAAATCAAAAGGAAGAACCCGAAGAAGAGGTAATGATTTCACCACCCTTTTCTAAGTTCATTTCTTCTTCCACTTCTTCTTCCTTTGTTGTTACCATTCTAAAATAATGACTCCAGTATCATTTATATACAGTGATGTTATTATAAATATGGTACAACCATATTCAGTATTCTATCCACCCTTTGAATAACATGTCACCATACGTGCGTACGTACGGCTTACCGTCTCCACGTCGTGGTGTAATTGTTATTCAATATATTATTATTTGGATGGGTATAATAATGATGTGTAACTCATGTAAATAATAAATATAACATATTAATGATTCTGTATATATGATATACCATCCATTTATATATTATTTTAATATCAAAAGAATGATATTGTCGCTCGTGCGTACGTACGGACTACCGTCTCCACGAACGCGATATGATTCATTCTCCATCGTAACCATTAAAGTATAATTATCATTTTATGATTTAAAAATGATGTTTAAGGACTTGATATCATTCTGGATATGAATAATATACAACCTATCCTTTACAAACATGTCTTACGTAACAAAACATATGAAAGAAAACAAGTAAGTTAACACCCGAAACAACGATAATACTAAGATATTATTATCAAATCAATATTAAAAGATCATATATGATATCATATTAATGTATATGATTCTTGTATAATTTAATAACAATTATTTCACCATTATACAGGAGGTTAACCTACCACAACCAAGGAAAAGTACAAGGTAAGGGTTATTTCACAATCTCTTCATTATCCGAGGTTGTATTATACGTAATAATCTACTGAGATCTCTTTATCATCCACATCCATGTTTCTTCAAAATGTATTTCAAAACATTTTTATTATTTACAAGAATAAGGGTTAAAGTCATTTATACCCTTTTTTGACTTTTTATAAGAGGAATCTTTCCATCGTTTTCAAAACAAGGTCCTTTTTAACCTTTTCGACAGAATTAAGGTAAGAATGTTTTTTTAACTTATACGGCGAGTGCGGTTAATTTCTGCCATTATAAAATCTTCAAAGTTTTCCTTAAAAGCTTATAAGAATATTTTCAAAGAAAATGTTTTATTTTATATGGATCTTAAATGATTTCAAAATAAAAGGAGATACTTCTTTAAAAAGAATTTTGATTTCATCTATGTCAACATCCTTTGATGGATTTTAAGATTATTTGAAGTTGATTTATTATGATACAAAACATCTATATTGTATTGAAGTTTTTGTGATATGTTTGACTGTGGATGTGCTATTTTTATACCATTCATAGTTTATGGTGAAATTATTGACATTTCGTATGCTAGTTTTAATACGAATGATTATGTTATGTTTAAACCTTTTCATATGGGAATGCATTGGACTTAATAAGTGACGGGTGGAGCCCGCTATAGCTCCTCGATGCATCGGTAGGTCTCATGAGACAAACTAGTGTCTTGGCACAAGGCCTTGACAAAATCGTATTTGTAGTCTTGTCACGAGGCCTTGGCTATGTGGTTATGATAGTCTGGCATTATGCATTCCAACATTATGAAAGTGGTTATTGATATTGCATGTGATTATTCGATTAGTAGAATATCCATGTGAATAAGTAAATGGCATTATTTCATTTTACTTTTGCCATACTATGTTGAAGTTCAATTTTAAAAGGCTTTTGTTTTAGTAATTCATTGCCTTAAATGTTTATGCTTATTTTGAATGTTCCGCTATATTGTTATCCTTACTGGGCATTTGAGCTCACCCCTTTTCTATGTTTTATTTTTCCCAGGTAGTGAAGAAGTAAATTATGAATGACTTGCAGGGATATTATGAGGGGTTAATAGTGTGGATATGAAGACCTTGTTGTTGTAGTAGTTTTTCACTTTGAAATGTAATGTAAAACTTTATGATTATATCTAGTGTTTCCAAGGCTACTAAACCAATCGGTCTTTCGGGATTTGATCTTTCTTATGATCATGCCAATGTTATGTAATAATGCACCGACTCTGGGTAACTGGGGTCGGGGCGTTACAGTTGGTATCAGAGGAAGTTTAGTACAAACCTTGGAAGCTAGATTTAGATAAACTCTGATTAGAGCACGTAGACCTAAGATGAACTTTGAGGATTATTATAAAAGAACTTCCTAGAATTTTGGTATTGTAGAGATTTTGTGAGTTTTCCGAGCAATACATCCCTGTCTGGATACGAGCAGGTAGAGGTGGCTCTGGCACAGATGTACCTAGGGGTAAAACCCGAAAACACCGCTTTGAGCTAGACTCGAACGGGAACTGGTGCACGACTTGCTGCACTCTTGGTTACGACACTCCCGGGGGATATGCTTAGGATAACTCTCACTTTATTTACAAATAATTATGAAGGGTTTATGAGTATATACTTCCTCAAAGAAAACATTTTTATGATTATGGATTATATCCATAAATAGTTCAATTTATGTTAAGTGTTTTATAAGTATGGGATTATGTATTTTGATTCATAAACTGATCTAGTTTATGCCATTGTTTAGAAATGGCGCCTAGTGGAAGAAATGGAAACCGTATCAATGCACGCACTCCATGTAGGGATTGCCCTCATGCTCAAGATAATTATAGTGGGGCTGGTGATGCAACTGGTGCTGATCAGCTAATCACCGTACTGGGACAACTTACTCAGGTTATGAATAATAACCTTACCCGTATGGAGCACCCTGATCTGCAGCGTGGAGGATCAATGTTAGATCGATTCATGATACAACAACCACCAACATTCAATTGGAGTACAAATCCCTTAGTAGCTGAGCAATGGATATTTTCCCTAGAGAAAATATTTCAGGCTTTGGGGAGTAGTGAAAGGGAAAAAGTTACCATGGCAGTTTACCGCCTCACTGGAGATGCTGATCAATGGTGGACATTGATTCAAAACATGAAGGAAGATGATGAAGTATCAAACATGGAATGGAGGGAGTTCAAAGATCTGTATTTAGAAAAATACTTCCCTCGCGACCATCGAGCAGATATGGAAAGGCAATTTCTGAGTCTGAGACAAAAGGAGGATGAGAATGTCACAAAGTATGAGGCTAACTTTACAAGGTTAGCGAGGTACGCTGGTGATTATATTCGCAACCCAAGAAGTAAGATTGATCGTTTCTTTCATGGGTTAAAACCATTTCTCCATCGAGCATTAGTCTCACAATCCTTTTCATCGTACGAAGACATTGTCTCATGTGCTATCAAGACCGAAAAGGAATTCTCTAAGTCTTATGACTTTAAAGCAAAGAAAGAGAAGAAGAGACCTGCTGATCAATCTGGGAATGGAAATAAGGGGAATAAGGGAAAGGTTGAATATCCATCTTGTGGTAAGTGCGGGAAGAAACACCCCGGTGCTTGCCTGAAGGGAATGGGAGTCTGTTACAAGTGTGGTGAAAAAGGCCACCAAACTCATGATTGCAAGGGGAAGAAGGAAGCTACCAACGTTCAGTGCTACAATTGCAGGGAGATGAGGCATTATTCAAATGCATGTCCTAAGCGTCAGGAGAACTTACCTCAGAAAAGGCCAAGGGATCAAGGCCAGGCTTATGCTATCACTACTGCTGAGGTAGAAGCTCCGAAAGACGTGGTGGCAGGTAATTTAATGGTTTCCTCAAGTTTAGCAAATGCATTATTTGTTTCTGGATCATCACATTGTTTCATATCTTCCCAGTTTGCTAAGAAAATTAGATATTTCCAATTTGATTTAATAAGGGAGTTGTCAGTTAAAACTCCTAAGGGAAGTATCGTTGCAACAAAGTTTTGTGAATCAGTCCCCATTAGAGCACATAAATTTTCTTTATCTGCTGATCTCATCGTCATACCTATGATTGAGTTTGATATAATCCTCGGTATGGACGGGCTTTCGGACTATGATGCGAAGATTTATTGTAAGAAGAAAGAGGTTACGATTCTTGATGATAATGATAAGGAACACCTTATTTTTAGAGCAGAATCGTCACCACCTAATTCTTATTTAAATCCACCCTCAATAGATCAACTAAATTCAATTATTGGGGAGGAAGAGAATTAAATAACTGCGGGTGAGGAAAGGAATGTTCAAATAGAGGATGTACCTGTTGTGAAAGAATTTGTAGATGTATTTCCATAAGATTTACCTGGACATCCTCCAGAACGAGAAGTTGAGTTTTCCATTGATTTGATTCCTGGATCAAGGCCTATATCGAAGACCCCTTATAGAATGGCCACTGTAGAGTTAGTCGAACTAAAGAAACAACTAGAGGAATTGAGTAATAGGGGATTTATTCACCCTAGTGTTTCTCCATGGGGAGCCCCTGTTCTTTTTGTTAAAAAGAAAGATGGATCTATGAGGTTATGTATCGACTACAGGGAGATAAATGCTATAACAATAAAGAACAAGTATCCCCTACCTCGTATTGATGATTTATTTGACCAACTGCATGGAGCTCAATACTTTTCAAAGATTGACCTTCGGTCTGGATACCATCAGTTGTGTGTAAAGAAAGAAGACATTCCGAAGACAGCATTTCGAACCAGGTACGGGCATTACGAGTTTACTGTAATGCCGTTTGGATTGACTAATGCACCCTCTGTATTCATGGATCTAATGAATAGAGTTTTCAAGGAGTATCTCAATGAATTTGTGGTGGTATTTATTGATGATATCTTGGTATACTCCATAACCTACAAAGATCATGAAAATCACTTGTGCATTATCTTTAAGACTCTGAGGAGGAATGAATTATATGGAAAGTTTAGCAAGTGTGAATTCTGGCTTCAGGAGATTTCTTTTCTTGGCCATATTGTCTCTAAAGATGGAATCTCTGTTGATCCTTCTAAGACCAAAGCAATCAAAGAATGGCCAGCACCTACGAGTATAACTGAGGTACGTAGTTTTATTGGCTTGGCAGGTTATTATCGACGTTTCGTCCAGAATTTTGCCCGATTGGCTAACCCATTAACGAAGCTCACACGTAAAGGGGTTAAATTTGTTTGGACAAAAGAGTGTGAAGAATGTTTCGAAGAACTGAAGAGAAGATTAGTCAATGCTCCTATATTGACTCTACCATCGGGGAATGATGGGTTCATTATTTATAGTGATGCATCAAAGAAAGGACTTGGCTGTGTCCTTATGCAGAATGATAGAGTTATTTCCTATGCATCACGACAGTTGAAAATTCATGAACAAAACTATCCTACTCATGATCTCGAATTAGCAGCAGTGATCTTTGCTTTGAAAATATGGAGGCACTACCTCTATGGTGAAAAATGTGAGATTTATACTGATCACAAGAGTTTGAAGTATATTTTCTCACAAAAAGAACTCAACATGAGGCAAAGGAGATGGCTTGAATTACTCAAGGATTATGATTGTACGATACACTACCACCCAGGGAAGGCAAACAAGGTGGCAGATGCTTTGAGTAGAAAAGACCATGGAGTTTTGAACAATATGAGAATTGAAAGGGATCCAATTTTCATGGAGCTAGTGAAGATGGACATGGGAATAACCAGGGAAGGTGAAACATCAATGCTTTTTCAAATGGTTGCCAAACCATCTTTACTAGAAAGGATTAAGAGTTCCCAGACGGATGATGAAGAATTTCAGAAGAAGATTAAAGCTGTGAATGATGGGAGATTGAGAGACTTTGCGTACGAAGATGGAATTTTGAAATTCGGGAAGAGACTTTGTGTTCCCAATATACCTGATCTAAAAAGGGAATTGTTGGATGATTCTCATAGTTCCAATTTCTCTATACACCCTGGGAGCACCAAAATGTATAGAGATTTGAAGGAACATTTTTGGTGGGACAACATGAAGAGGGAGATTGCTGATTTTGTGTCAAGATGTATGGTTTGTCAACAAGTGAAAGCTGGAAGGCAACAGCCTGGAGGAGTCATGCAACCTCTTCCCATACTGGAGTGGAAATGGGACAATATTACGATGGACTTTGTCATGGGGCTACCAAAGACTCCTAGAAGGAACGATGCAATATGGGTTATTGTTGATCGTCTTACCAAGTCAGCACATTTTCTTGCTATAAGAGAAGATCTACCCCTGGAACGTCTAGCAAGACTATACATTAATGAAGTTGTGAGACTTCATGGAGTACCCCTATCGATTGTTTCTGATCGTGATCCCCGTTTTACTTCATGATTTTGGAAAAGTCTTCAGAAATCCCTGGATACTGAACTTCATTTGAGCACTTCTTACCACCCTCAGACAGACAGACAATCAGAACGGACTATTCAAACCTTAGAAGACATGTTGAGATCTTTCTCACTTGATTTTCAGGGTGTGTGGGATCAATATTTACCACTAGTAGAATTTTCCTATAACAATAGCTTCCATTCGAGTATTCAGATGGCACCATATGAAGCGTTATACGGAAAGAGATGTCGTACACCAACCTGTTGGGATGACGTTGGTGAAAGAAAACTTGTAGGCCTAGAACTGGTGGAGGAAACGGTGGAAAAGGTGAAGGTAATCCAAAATCAAATTAAAGCAGCTCAAAGTAGGCAGAAGAGCTATGCCGATAATCGAAGGAAGGATTTGGAATTTCAAGTTGGTGATCATGTTTTCCTGAAGGTATCTCCGTGGAAGGGATTCATACGTTTTGGTAAGAAAGGTAAATTGAGTCCCAGGTACATCGGACCTTTCGAAATTCTAGAACGAATTGGGGCTGTAGCTTACCGATTGGCAATGCCGCCAAGTCTCTCCAAAGTTCACGATGTGTTCCACGTATCTCTGTTGAGGAAATACATGCCTGACCCAACGCATGTACTCACCTATGAAGATTTAGAACTGGAACCCGATCTGTCTTATTGCGAAGAGCCCATCAAGATTCTTGATACGAGAGAACAAGTGCTGAGAAACCGGACGACGCGTCTGGTAAAAGTTTTGTGGAGGAATCATAAGATGGAAGAGGCAACGTGGGAACCCGAGGAACTTATGATAAAGAACCACCCGAGTCTTTTTATGCAGTAATACCCTAGAAATTGCGAGGACGCAATTATTTGAAGGAGGGGAGAATGTAACACCCCAAGCAACTACGGTACATTTCCCTTTGAATAATGCGATAGCGTGTGTTGTACGCAACCTCGAGTTCTAACACACACCACAACTAATTAAACTAGCCGTTGTGAATAGTAATACCTAATTTTTGAAATTATATATATTTTATATTTGAAAATGGACTTCATTTTTGGACTCGGAATATTGAATTTAGCCTAAGGTGAAATTTTGGTACTTTTCGGATAACTTTCATATTTTGATGAATAGTGAAAATTACTAAATTTTAATTAAAAACAACTTTTTTAATAAAAATAATTAATAGTGATAAATTATGAATTTTAGTGGTTTTAAATTATATTTAGAATATATTTTTACATTTTAATATGATGTTGGTCATTGGACATAATTTTACAATTAAACCGAACATAAACAAGTATCAATCTTTTGATAGTTATTATCTCTTAAAAACACGCTTTTTGTTTTGACAGCGGGAATTAATTTTAAATTAATTTCTGCCACTTCTGTGTTTTGAATTTAGGAAAATGGATTCCATATTTGGAATCAGGATATTCAAATTGTGTAAATGGGTAACTTTTATTTTTAGACATTTTGAATAATTATTGCGGTAAATATTTTATTTACCATGGTTAAGGGTAAATCCGGTAAATAAGGGTTAAAAAATAATATTATAATAATACTAAATTACCCTAAAACGTGTCTTAACCCTATTGGTTGATACATGGTCGACCATGGGCATCTTTGGGTCTATTTTGGGACCCCATGGATCCACTTGTAAGTGATAATGACACTTTATTTTAATTTAGTTAAAATGAATACAAAAAGGACACAAGCATATATCTTTTAGAACAACAATTTTTACATAGGGTTATATATGTTGGATTTTAGATTATAAATATTCATTAGAAAGATAAACAGATTTACTACATAATGATATTTTATTTATAATTTTTAGACATTGAATAATTTATTTTATTTATGACACAATGATGATGCAATAATTACTATAATAGTGAAACATTAAAATAATTGATATTATAAATACCCAAATAATTATAATATGAAACTTTTAATGAATTAAACTAATTTTATATGATAATATGATATATTAGGATTGATTTAATTGACTTTGTTCGAAGTAATCAATCTGTTAGGAGTTTCAAAAAAATCAACTATTGAATAGTTTCAAAATTGACATAAAAGAGTTCTTAAAACAAATATTATATTATTAATTGATATTAAATTCCTAAAAATCTAAGGATCGGCCAAGAGACTTATATTATGATAGGTTCCTCATTAATGGACCACTTGGGGGTCGCTTGGATGTATATAGTAAGTTTATTAACCATATTATATAAAAATACAAAGAGACATTGTAAAAGTGAAACTAATTAACTTAGAGTTAATACTTAAAGATAAGGTTAATATAAGTACCCAAACCTGTCTAAATTCTATTGGTTGAGTGGTTTTCGACCTATCCCCACCTTAACCTTTGAATAGTCAACTTTGGAGCCATTAGAAACCGAATATGAATTTATTATAAATTAATATTTCTAGCTTTTCCAAAGGTGCCCCTCACCCCTCTTATAAAAAGGGCACTCCTCCTTCTCATTTCTTCACACCTTCAAAGCCTTTTGGTTCGGCCAAACTCTGCCCAAATACTCTCCCAACATCCCTCACTACAACCTAGAGGCCTTAGTTTGATCATAAAGCCAACCTAAGGATCCCTTTTGATCAAATAAAAAGGAAGAACCCGAAGAAGAGGTAATGATTTCACCACCCTTTTCTAAGTTCATTTCTTCTTCCACTTCTTCTTCCTTTGTTGTTACCATTCTAAAATAATGAATCCAGTATCATTTATATACTTTGATGTTATTATAAATATGGTACAACCATATTCAGTATTCTATCCACCCTTTGAATAACATGTCACCATACGTGCGTACGTACGGCTTACCGTCTCCACGTCGTGGTGTAATTGTTATTCAATATATTATTATTTGGATGGGTATAATAATGATGTGTAACTCATGTAAATAATAAATATAACATATTAATGATTCTGTATATATGATATACCATCCATTTATATATTATTTTAATATCAAAAGAATGATATTGTCGCTCGTGCGTACGTACGGACTACCGTCTCCACGAACGCGATGAGATTCATTCTCCATCGTAACCATTAAAGTATAATTATCATTTTATGATTTAAAAATGATGTTTAAGGACTTGATATCATTCTGGATATGAATAATATACAACCTATCCTTTACAAACATGTCTTACGTAACAAAACATATGAAAGAAAACAAGTAAGTTAACACCCGAAACAACGATAATACTAAGATATTATTATCAAATCAATATTAAAAGATCATATATGATATCATATTAATTTATACGATTCTTGTATAATTTAATAACAATTATTTCACCATTATACAGGAGGTTAACCTACCACAACCAAGGAAAAGTACAAGGTAAGGGTTATTTCACAATCTCTTCATTATCCGAGGTTGTATTATACGTAATAATCTACTGAGATCTCTTTATCATCCACATCCATGTTTCTTCAAAATGTATTTCAAAACATTTTTATTATTTACAAGAATAAGGGTTAAAGTCATTTATACCCTTGTTTGACTTTTTATAAGAGGAATCTTTCCATCGTTTTCAAAACAAGGTCCTTTTTAACCTTTTCGACAGAATTAAGGTAAGAATGTTTTTTTAACTTATACGGCGAGTGCGGTTAATTTCTGCCATTATAAAATCTTCAAAGTTTTCCTTACAAGCTTATAAGAATATTTTCAAAGAAAATGTTTTATTTTATATGGATCTTAAATGATTTCAAAATAAAAGGAGATACTTCTTTAAAAAGAATTTTGATTTCATCTATGTCAACATCCTTTGATGGATTTTAAGATTATTTGAAGTTGATTTATTATGATACAAAACTTCTATATTGTATTGAAGTTTTTGTGATATGTTTGACTGTGGATGTGCTATTTTTATACCATTCATAGTTTATGGTGAAATTATTGACATTTCGTATGCTAGTTTTAATACGAATGTTTATGTTATGTTTAAACCTTTTCATATGGGAATGCATTGGACTTAATAAGTGACGGGTGGAGCCCGCTATAGCTCCTCGATGCATCGGTAGGTCTCATGAGACAAACTAGTGTCTTGGCACAAGGCCTTGACAAAATCTTATTTGTAGTCTTGGCACGAGGCCTTGGCTATGTGGTTATGATAGTCTGGCATTATGCATTCCAACATTATGAAAGTTGTTATTGATATTGCATGTGATTATTCGATTAGTAGAATATCCATGTGAATAAGTAAATGGCATTATTTCATTTTACTTTTGCCATACTATGTTGAAGTTCAATTTTAAAAGGCTTTTGTTTTAGTAATTCATTGCCTTAAATGTTTATGCTTATTTTGAATGTTCCGCTATATTGTTATCCTTACTGGGAATTTGAGCTCACCCCTTTTCTATGTTTTATTTTTCCCAGGTAGTGAAGAAGTAAATTATGAATGACTTGCATGGATATTATGAGGGGTTAATAGTGTGGATATGAAGACTTTGTTGTTGTAGTAGTTTTTCACTTTGAAATGTAATGTAAAACTTTATGATTATATCTAGTGTTTCCAAGGCTACTAAACCAATCGGTCTTTCAGGATTTGATCATTCTTGTGATCATGCCAATGTTATGTAATAATGCACCGACTCTGGGTAACTGGGGTCGGGGCGTTACAGATTTAACCTCATGGAGGCTTCCTACCTACCATGCCTTGACATGGATCTATTTCCTCGTAGTTCAGGTGTACATTTTAACGTCATGAAGGACAGGGCCGTTTGGGGATTATGAATTGAGGCGGCCCAAGGTGGATGGCCTTGAACATTGTGGATGCTTCCTACGTACAATGCCTTGACATGGACCAATGTCCCTTTTGTTCGGGATGGGGAATACAGTTTAACATCATGAGATATGAGGTGATGTCATGGTCGATGCTTACTCTAAAACCATGTGAGACATGCTCGTTGTGAGAAACAATAGGCATCAAAGGCCTTACGACAACGTCATGAATGGGGAGTCTGTGGGAAGTGAAGAGGAGTGGGGCTTACACACTAAGGCAGCCCAAGGTGAAGGGACTTAATCCAGGATGGAGGCCCGAGGGCAACAAAGTGCAGCGGGAGAGATATTTGGGATGAAATAAATGAGTAGTATTGTTCCCTATCACTCCCTCAACTGTCCTTGAGGATAGAAGATGAATGGAAGAGCATGTATGCTTCCTCCTTGAATAAAAGCTAGGGGATTAAACCAATATGGCCACCCTTCCCCCTGCGGATAAACGCCACTCCTAGAAGGAGGATATCATCCCCTATGGAGACCAGGGGGTGTAGAGAATGTCCAAGGTGGGGGCACCCCGCGTGCAAGGAACGGGGAGAGGAAAATGTTTAATGTCTTGTACAATGGATGATGGTTCTTGGCAATTTAACATTCTTGATCTTAGACGAGGTTGGTTTTCTCCACACCCCAAGGACATACATAAACGGTACCATCTGATCCTTGTGGGAGGGAAGGCACCGACAACGCCGTACTGAGGGGGTTTCATGGAACAAACAATCGAGGGTTCCACGTTATCATGGCTATGTGACGAAGCAATATCCATTATCATGCCGATGAGAAGAAGCATTAGGAAAAGCAACTCAACGGTCTGTATGATCCAGGGGACTTTGAAGTCACATCGTGCAAACCTGGAGAGTCGCACGAGAAAAGGGTTTTCCAAGTAGAGTGGTCCATAGGCAGGGGCCTTGTGGAGATCTATCCCTCCGCGTGGTAGAGGGCACTTGGGAAGTGGAGTGCTTCGCGAAGTGGTGGTCCTTAGCCTTATCATGGGGTGGAGTTGAAAATGGGAGGTTCTTTATGAAGTGGGAGGGAATTCAGAAAGCACAACCTCACAGAGCAATGGGTCCTCACGAAGAAAGGTGTCAGGAAGCAATGTGCTTTGCGAAGTACAGTGTCCCAACCTTATCATGTGGATCAATTGAACATGATGGGTGTTTCATGAAGCACAAATGCTCCACGACAACCTGAGTCCCCTTTGGGATCCACTACCTTTTCAAAATCCCTTATGATTTGCGAAATGCAACCCTCTCTGAAGAGGGGATCAAAATGAGATAATTAGGAGGCACTACGTGAAGCAGAAGTACCTCGTGCAGCTCATGGATCCCCGAGCATAAGAATGGTGTGCGATTAGGGAGCTGGGTAGCTAAAAGGTCGGATTTTCCATCCCTAGAGATCAGTGGATCCCTGTATTTATAGGAAAAAGGAACTGCAGAGCAGAGTTCACGCGGTGTGAATAGGAGTATGGTGGCTTCGCGGAGGGTTCATGAATGTCAAATTAATTTGCAGAGCATCCAACCTCCTTTTCTTCGAGGCGGGTTCATGATTGACAAATTCATTCATGGAACATCTCACCTCCTTTAATTCGTAGTAGTTCGCGATCATTATATTCCTTCATGGAGTGTACCTCTTTCTTTGCTTTGTTGTGGCTGCAGTGCTGGGGAACTTCATGAAAGGGCTTCAGGAGGTAGTAAATGGGCCTTCATTGGTCCTTGTCTTCATCCCTAATTTTGGTGCCTAAAATTCCCCCCTCAGAGTTGGAGTAGCGGAGATACCAAGGCTCGAAGTCTAAGGGAAATCGCCAAATTCTATGGTCGTTCGCCGTGCTAACTCATGAAGAGGGCTTGCAAGGAGGATCTGGAATGCAGGGGCCGAGCACTCCTTGAAGCTCCATGTGAATTGGATGTGCCTCAAAGATCTGATTGTTGTCAACTATAAATAGGGGTCATCCCTCTATTTTTTCCTTTCTATTCTCTAGGATTTTTTCTTCTTGCGCTCTCGATTCGCGAAGCTTGTTGTACTCCGTGACTGTTCTCAACGAATCGAGTCTTCACGGAAAACAGGGAGCCCTTAATATTTCATTAGCACTCTGTGATCCAACTTTGAACGCCGAAATAGCACTCTGCGAACATTCACGAATGGGATTCTCAATTACTCTATACAAAAAAGCTTCGAAAACAAACCAAAACATCGACCAACCTCTGTAACCAAATGGACAACCGAGAAGCTGCCCAGGAGGTCCATGTCAATGCCTCCTAGAGGAATAAAATGGAGAACAATCTCGGGATGGGAGAGCTAGTCCGATGCCACTCGGAATATAGATCATTGGTGGATTTGTTGTCAGAGAGACAGAAGTACTACCCATTGTGTAGGAGGATTTTTTGTTTGGCTTCGGGGTGAGCACTACTGGGAAGCTAGGTTTTCCCAACACTTTCATGCCAATGGTTCAACAGAACCGTTGGTATATGTGTCTAAAACAAGTATTTCCCAACGGTTTGAAGAAACCATTGTGAAATCTAAATTTTTTTATCCCTTTCCCAATAGTTTTTACCAACTGTTGGTAAAGGCCATAAATGAGGAAGGCTTTCCCAATGGTTTTTGTAAACCGTTGGTAAAGATAACCTTTCAAAACGGTTTTATAAAACCATTGGGAAATTTTTCCGTAAATTCCCAGCAAACCCGATATGCCATCCACACGATTGAACTGCTGAAGTTGAGACCTAAGATATCTCTCGCCTAGAAAATAATTCCACCAGATCCTTATTCAATCACAAAGTTGTATTGTTCTACACTTCAAATATGTAAGTAGTACATTATGTTTAATGATTTGCATCTAGTTTTTTTCTTTTCTATTTTTATTTGGCTTAAACCTATGGTTCGTGTAGTATGGTATAACCAAAAATTTAAATTCGATTTGTTATTTTTTTTCTATTTTTGTTCTGGTGTCATGTGAGAATCACTTTTTTGGTCTTTTTTTGTTCTATTGGGAGGTTTTGGGGGTGCAATAGGTGGGGGAGGGGGTGTGCTGGTGGGGTGTTGAGGTGGGGGTTTGTACAGGTGGTGGTGGGGGTGGGTTGTTCATGTGGGGGTGGGGGAGGGGTGTGTTGTGCAGGTGGGGGTGAAAGTGCAGGGGGTTGTTGTCAAGTGGGTGCGGGGGAGGGGAGTGTGCAGGTTGGGGGTGGGGTGGGTAGGTTAGAGTTTGATGGGGGGTGAGGTGGGGATTGTACAGGTGGGGGTGAGGTGGGTTTTGCAGGTGGGGGTGGGGGAGGGGGGGATGTTCATGTGGGGGGTGAAGGTGGAGGGGGTTACTGTGCAAGTATGTGGGGGGATGGTAGTATGCAGGTTGGGGGGCTGGGCAGGTGGGAGTCTATTGGGTGTGAGGTGCGGGTGGGGTGTACAGGTGGTTGTGGGAGGAGGGGGTCTGTGTAGGTGGGGGTGGGGGTTGGGGGGTTGTGAAATTGTGGGGGGGGGGTGTAGGTGGGGGTGTCTATGAAAATTTGTGGGGGGAGGGGAGTGTGTAGGTTGGGGGTGGGCTGGGCAGGTGGGAGTACGTTGGGGGTGAGGTGGGGGTGTACAGGTGGGGGTGGGGGTTGGGTGGGGGAGGGGGGTTGTGCAGTTGGGGGGTGCAGTTGCTGGGGGTGTAGTGGGTGGATGAGAGGGGGCTGTGCAGGAGGGGGTGGGGAGGGGGGTTTGTGCACTTTCGGGTGTAGGTGGGGGGTTGTGCAGTCGGTGGATGGGAGGGGGGTTGTGCAAGGGGAGTCTGTTGGGGGTGAGGTGGGGAGGGGGGCTATGCAGGTGGGAAGTCATCACTTCCATAATAGTTCAATAATAAGGATGGGAATTCATAACTTCTAGAGATTTGGATAGTTTTGAGGCCTCTTTGGTTTTGGTTCTTGTCTAGTCATCTTGATGATTAAGGAATCACATGATCTAAAAGTGAAATAAACTATATAGGATTAATTCCTTCTGCCACAACACATTTTTCTAGAAATTATATATCCTTGGAAGTTGTGGGATCCTTTTAGAATCCAATGCCCCAACATTTTCCCAATGAAAACTTGATACCATCATGTTATCATGTCACTAATCTTAACAAATTGGATTTTCAAAAAAAAATACTATTCTAATCCTTAACACCCATCTTTTTTTTCATAACATGAATGACATCCCAATTAAATCTCATAACTCTCAGTAACACCACTATGGACAGCTCGCCCACCCCCTGGACACCTTCTACCCCCTGGACAGCCCAACCACCCTCATGGACATTCCGCCCACGCCCACCCCCCCCCCCCCCCTAGACACCTTGTACCCCCTGGACAACCCCGCCACCCCCATGGAAAGCCTGCCCACTGCCTGGACACCCCTACTCCCTGGATAGCCCCCCAACCCCGTGGACAGCCCGCCCACCCCCTAGACACTCCCCCTCCCCCCAGACCCACCCACCCCCTGGAAACCATGTACCCCCTGGAAAGCCCCCTCCCCAACCCCCACCACCGTGGATAGCCTGCCCACCCCCTGGACACACCCTCCCCCTAGACAGCCCCGCCACCCTCGTGGACAGCCCGCCCACCCCCTAGACACCCCGTACCCCCTGGAAAACCCCTCCACCCCTGTGGACAGCCCGCCCTCGATTACATAGAAGCAAATAACTCTGCATTACCCCTGATTCCCAGAAGACCCTGCACAGCAGAACCCTAACCAGAGGTCTTCCATCTGATCAGCTGCAAATCCCCCATCCAGGTTATACTCTTTCCACCTCTTCCCAAATACAAACATAGAATCCCTTATGGAGGTAATTGACATGGATGGGGTAGTGGGTTAGGTGGTTTTCCTTTTTTTAGTGGGGTGATATGGTACTTTCTGTGGAATTTAGTTTGGGTTTTATGAAATTTACTATCTTTTCAAAATGTTTCCATTTTTTAGAATCAATAACTTATTTAAAAAAATCTGTTTACACATTCTTCATCATTCATGAAAATCCTTCACATTGTAATATCTTGAACAATGTTTTATGGGGTCTATGGTGTCTTCTTGGTATGTGATAAATGAAAAAAATATAAAACACATCTCACCTCAAATCTAGGGACACATAAATGAATTAATTAGTATATCTTTACATTGTTTTAATAGTTCACTACATCAACAAGACACTCTTTCCTTTATCGTTTACTTAAATGTATTTTCTATTAATGTTCAATCCTATTGAATTGATTATAACAAAATGACTTATATAAATTCTTTTTATAGAATGGACAGAAGTTGGATGTATGAAACTGATTGGATCTCAAGAGATTTTAAAATACAAATTTGAGAGCCTTATAGATTTTTCATTTCACAATGCTTCAAATAATGGTCGCAAACACTTCCCATGTACCAATTGTGTTGGTAGACCTTGGTTGAGCCGTGAAGAAGTCATCTACCACATAACCAAAAATGGTTTTCAAGTAAACTACTTTGTGTGGAATCACAATGGGGAGAAAATGAAATCTCAAATTGGTGATGATCGAAATGAAAGGACTGGAATGGATAATTTGTTAGATGATCATTTTCTATTTATTCGTCATCATGAAAAAGAAAGGATTTCGACTCAAGAAGACTTTTATATGAGGACAGCTAATGGATCTATTGAAAATGATGATATTTATAGGGTGAAAAAATTGAATGATGCTGCCATGACTCACATTATATCGACAATGCGATAAAATGAAAAAGCTGGAATTTTTAATCTGATTGTTTCATGGGAAAACAATGTATGGGATTTCTAATATAGTAATCAATTACATTCTTAACCTCTTGAAATTTTTACTTCCAGATGATGCAGATAATCCCTCAAACCAATATGTGGAATGTAAGTTAGTTGAGGAACTTGGATTTTCAACAATCAAAATTCATGCTTTCCTGAAAGATTACAGTTTATTCTGGGAGGAAACCACTGAACGAAATGATTGTATAAAATGTGTCACATCCCGCTAGAAGTCAAAATCAAATAGAACACCATCTCACGTTCCACAAAAAGTAATGTGGCACTTTCAATTGATCCCCATACTCCAGAATCTGCTGACATATCAATAAAAATGAGATGGAATGATACCGAGAGAAAGAAGACTAATGATGAGTTGGTTCATCATCTAAAGGGATTTACATGGTAGATATTTGATGCTCGACATCCTGATTTTGCAGCTGACGTGCGTAATGTGCGGCTGGATCTTTTATGTGACAGTTTTAATCCATTTGGGTAGATTCTTACATTTCATAGCACATGTCTAGTTTTTATACACATTTATAATATTCCCCCATGGTTGTGTATGAAAAAACCATTCACATTCATGAGTATACTCATATCTGGTCCTTCTGATTCCGGCATTGATTTTGATGTCTATAGGAAACCTTTAATAAAAGAGTTGAAACTTCTTTGGGATGTGGGTGTGCGCACATATGATGCATGTTCGAAAGACATATTTTAGATGCGTGTTGTGCTTATGTGGATGATCAATGATTTTCTGGCTTATACAGTGATGTCTGGATGGAGTAAGAAGAGAACATTTTCATGTCCAGTTTGTATGAGGAATACCCGATCCAGAAGACTGAGAATTGTTGTGGTTTTAGTTTTATGGGACATCGACGATTATTTCCAAATGATCATCCATATAGAATGAACTGTCTAATATTTGATAATACCATAGAGACCGATGATCCACATCAGAGTATGTCTGGAACTGATGTTGTTAATGAATTGAACGATTTCAGTTTTTCTTTCGGGAAGGGTCAAATGAAGTCTGGAAAGAAAAAGAATGTTTCCACTGAAACATGTTACAATTGGAGGAAGAGGTGTATCTTTGTTGATTTTATTTATTGTTCAACCAATTTGTTACATCATTGCTTATACATAATGCATATTGAAATGAATATATGCGAAATGTTGCTTTCGGTTCTTCTAAATGTCAAGGGGAAGAAAAAAGATGATTTATGATATCGTCGTGACTTGGTGGTTGGGGCATCAGACCAGAATTACATCTTGTGCATATTCGTGAAAATAAATGGCAACTTCCATGTGCTTCTTATGTGATGACACCTACGAAAAAAACAATTTCTGGAATTTTTAGATACTATTAGTGTTTCTGATGGCTATTCAAGCAACATATTTAAACGGGTCAACAGAAGATAGTTGAAGCCAAAATCTTTGAAGAATCATGATTATCACGTTCTACTGCATGAGTTGCTTCCAATAGAAATCCATCATCTTTTGTCCAATAATGTATGGGTGGATGTTATTCGGTTGTGCCATTTGTTTAGATATCTTTTTTCTAAGATGTTTCCCATGTCTTTCTTTTAAAAAATGTTGACAGATGCCCCGATAATTTTGTGTGAGTTGGAGAAAATATTTCCTCCACTATTTTTCACATGCATGTTGCATCAGAATGTCCATATTCCAACTAAAATACTTCTTGGAGGACCTATTTCTTTTTTATGGATGTATCCAACTAAATGAAATATGTTCACATTAATGTCTTATATCCGAAACCTATATCATCTCAAAGGTTCTATCGTGAATGGAAACTTGGCTCAAGAATGTATAGATTTCTGCTCGATGTATTTGTCTGATCTTACTACCTGATTGGATAGACCAATGAGAAATGAAGATGAAAAATATGATAAAAGAGAACCCAGTTTTCCATCACTTCCTCAAATAGGAGGAATTCCTGGATCATATACATTGAAGACATTAAGCAATGAAGAGCGGGAGATGGCACATCGCACAGTTTTGTTCAATTGTGATTTGTTTGATGACTATATCAGTTTACTAAATTGATAATGTATATCATACATATATATCTATAAAACTACTCATATTTTTTATCTACAGGGAACATAAAATAATGATAAATATGAAGCATAGTTCTTTATCTTTGATAAAGAGAGATACTTTTCATAGCAAAGAGTTTTCTGTATGGTTAAAATTGAAGGTTTAAAAAAATTAATGTTTAAAATAATTATATCAATATTTAATTAAGCTTTATAGTCATTTATATTGCAGTTATTGATTTTTTGTGCTGACTCTATCTCTGAGGAAATAAGAGATTTGGCTTTTGGTCTTAATACCGTGGTTCGTGACTGTAAATCAATTGTTATCAATGGGTACAAATTTATTGTTACTGAACGAGCAAAGAACATGAGAACCCCACATGATGGTGTTATGGTTACTTCCACAATAGATTTTTATGCCAGTGCATCAGATAGTAGACTGTGATTTGAAAATGTGGGTTATTATGGAGCTGTTGAGATAATAATAATATTGGATTGTTACTCTCATGGACGAGTCACAATGATGAAATTCCATTGGTTTGATTAGATGATGATACATGACACATTTATTGTTGATTGTGGATTTCGAGTAATTAATATGACCCACACTCTTACCACTGAAGAACCATATGTGTTGGCATCAATGGATAAACATGTTTTTTATGTCAATGAACAACTTCGACCTGAATTTGGTTTCATAGTTGACATAATTCCAAGACATATTTTTGATGATGGTGATGATGGAATTGACACTGTCCCTAGTGCCAGTAAAACCAATCCATTTATTTCTTTTGATGACTGAAATAGCTCAATTATCAGAGTTGATTGTGAACCTGAAGTTTTGGCTGAAAATATATAGAATCATTCATCCATGTTCTCAATTATTTTGGTTTACCTCGAGTTGGGTTGTTAAAGTTGGTAATGTTCAAATTTATTTAGTATTGATCACAAATATGTTTTAGCTGACTTGACCTTTATGTGAATTTTCAGTGTTTATTGGTTGCAGTTTTATTTGAATTGCATTTTCTAATTTGGAATTGAACTGTATTCCAACATAGTCAAACAATATTTCTAACTTGGTTAAAATTACAACATTTATTATTTATTAAATCCATTCAAGCTCTTCTAAAACAATTGATAGCTGACTTGACCGTTATGTGAATTTTCAATGTTTATTTGATGCAGTTTTATTTGAATTGCATTTTCGAGTTTGGAATTGAACTGTATTAAAACATAGTCAAACAATATTTCTAACTTGGTGAACATTACAACTTGTATGATTTATTAAATTCATTCAAGCTCTTCTAAAACAATTGATAGCTGACATTACAGCTATGTGAATTGTCAATTTTTATTGGTTGCGGATTTATTTGAATTGCATTTTATAATTTGGAATTGAACTATATTCAAATATATTCAAAAAATATTTCTAACTTGTTGAACATTACAACTTTTATGATTTATTAAATCCATTCAAACTCTTCTAAAACAATTGATAGTAGACTTGAACATTATGTTAATTTTAAATGTTTATTGGTTATAGTTTTATTTGAATTGCATTTTCTAATTTGGAATTGAACTATATTCAAAGATAGTAAAACAATATTTCCAACTTGGTGAACATTACAACTTGTATGATTTATTAATTACATTCATGCTCTTCTAAAACAATTGATACCTGAACTACAAATGAATCCCCTTATTCCCTCATATATTTAGTTTTTTTGGTTACACGTTAGTTTTCTTTTTCTAACTAATTACATATTTGTTTTCAAAAGAATGAAATGAATCCAATTGAAGAGAGATGAAGGGAAAAATGATGGATAACAATTGTCAAATGATTGTATTGGGAATTCCATCATTAGTGCCTGTAGTGAGTATATTATTTCAAATTGATATATTTAAAGAATATATAATGTCATGTGATTAATTTTTTTTGTAAACATTTTTGTAGTATCCACCTATACGTCCATAGTTATTCAACGAGGAGCCTAGTACTGGTCCTAGTACTTTGGATGATGGTACGAGGAGGGTTCGTACCAGAGGTGGACGAGCAGCTGCGCGTACCCGACTAGACCCTACCACTCCCACTGACAAGTCATCCTTCCCACATTCTCATCCCAGTGTGTAATTAGGGACACACGGGATATTTAGGCCTCCCATGTTTTCGCTACATTCTACATCTTCTAGGCCATCATTTTCACATCCCACGTAATTCCCACTCCCCAGTCAGCATCCGGTCAGATAGCTTTCCCATCTTCTTTTCCTTATACTTCTGTCTCTCTTAGAATCTATATTCCATCGTCTTCGACTCATATTCCACCAAAGGGTGTTCCATCAGTTTCTGTGGATCCAACGGTGCTCAACGATTAGACCGGCACATGTATATTTATAGAACCCTAACAAATGTTTATAAAAATATTTATTTTCATTATAAAATGCCTTGATAAAATATTTGTTTTACATTCATGACAGATACATCAACTAACATGAGGTGTGGGCAAGGGCGTAAACTCATGCGTTCAGTGTGGAACTGCCGCACATTGGTTATGGTGTATTATAATAAAGGAAACCAAATTGTTGAGAAAACAGGGCATCAATGGCGGTGTTTTTTGGCGACGCTTTCCAAATACTCTCACATCATTCCTGTCAGCCCGCTATCATAGAGACATTTTCCACATGAGGTCAAGGATAGATCTTGGGTAGAGATATGGGTATAAAATATGTTCTATATAATGCCATGAATTATTTTTGTAATTATATGAATTAATATTTTGATTTCAGATTCGATTTAATTTTCTTGATGGTGAGGGTGCATGACTGGAACGTCTAAAGTATTTAGGCGAGCTTTGGACAGCCTGCAAGCATGAGTTGTATATTGGATGGGTTACTAGAGTAGGAACTGAGTTAGAGGTGGTACCAGTGGTAGATGATTGTCCTATAGAGAAGTATCATCAGATGATTACTCATTGGGCGAGTACCCAGTTTAAGGTATTAATAACATTTGAGGTATTTAAATAATAACTTTCATGTTTTGAATTAATACTATATGTTTAGTTTTCAAATTTTATTTAGGAATCTTCTGGATAAAATAAAAAGAACATTGATGGAAGAAAATACCTCCACACACTCGGATGCACTATGATGCCTGGTCATGAGAGGAAGTAGGTATGACAATTGTTTATAAGTTTTCTTTACGACATACACATTCTTTTGTTTCCTCAATTATTTAATAGTTTGATAAATTTTTCATATAACTTTAGTTTTCAATGTCATTGTAGAGGAAAATACAAAATATTGAAGGACGTGTGGCTCGATCAAAACTGTTTTGCTCGAGTAGATGGAAAAAGGATGGAAGTGCCGTCAACGAAGTGACTCATTAGCAGATTGTATATTTTAATCTGTTGAATTTATATTTTAATTTCTATTTTGTAACGTAATGATATATTTATATTTGTAACAGGCTTCTTTAGAGGCCCTCTATTCCCAAGAACCAGACAATTTTGGGCCAACAGATCACTTACATCAGGTGTTGGGAGAGAAGCATTCCCGTAGAGTATGTTACTGACCTAGGATAACCCCAACGAGGTATTGTCCCTCCTCATGTATGAGTTACAGTGTCACCGAGATGCAGAAAGTTAGGGCACAAGTAGAACAGACTAAGAAAAAGGCCACATAGATGGAAGAACAGTCTGCTAGGAAAACAGTGCGTTTATGAAATTTATTGAAGTTCTACATCCTACACTTCCAGCAGAGGCCAGCCCAGCTTCTGATGAGTATATTTCGTCGATACGTTATATATATGATGCACCAGGTGGATGTTATAGTGGTGGTCAGGTCCATGTCAAACTTGACGATGATGACGGCGAGGAGTCTGATGCGGAAGAGGAGGGAGAGGAAAAGGGTGAGGCGGGTGGCGAGGGCGAGGAGGAGGGCGAGGTAGAGGAGGAGGGAGAGGGCGATGACGGCAAGGACGATGATGGGGATGAGGATGAGGGTGATGATGATGGTGATGATGGTGATGGTGATGTGGGACAAGTTGATCCATTACATTTTTGACTGATATTACTGAGATTTGATATTTAATCTATTCCAGTTGTTGTATTTATCTATAGTCATAGTATAGTATTGGAGTTGATTTATTTTTATATATTTTGGGTTTTTATGGATTTTGTTTTCTTTTAGTGGTTCTGTGTTTGACAACCCCCCTCCTTCCTGGACCCTGGATAACCCCCCACCCTCCTCCCTGGACCCCGGATATCCCTACAGAATAGCCCCCCAGACAGCACCTCAGACAGCCCCCCCACCCTCTTCTTTGGAAGCCGGAAAACCCCCCGAAAACCCCCCAGACAGCCCCCGAACAGCCCCCGAACATCCCCCCGGACAGCCCCCCCCCCCCCCCCCCACCCTCCTCCCTAGACCCCGAACAGCCCCCAGATAGCCCCCCAGACAGCCCCTCCCCCAGATAGCCACCCCACCCTCCTCCCTGGACCCCGGACAACCCCTCGGACAGCCCCCTGGACATCCCCCTAGACACCCCCCCCCACTCTTCCATGGACCCCGAACAACCCCCCGAACACCCCCAGGTAGCCCCTGGACATCCCTCAAAACAACCCCCCAGACAGCCCCCTACCCTCCTCCCTAGACCGCAAACAACCCCCTGGACAGCCCCCAAGACAACCCCCCTAGACAGCCCCCCAACCTCTTCCTTGGACCCCTAACAACCCCCCCCCCCCCCCCGGACAGCCCCTTGACATCCCCCCAAACATCCCCCACCCTCCTCCCTGGACCCCAGACATCCCCCCCCCCCCCCACCCTCCTCCTTGGACCCCAGACATCCCCCCAAACACCTGCAGACAGCCCCCGCATAGCTCCCCCACCCTCCTCCCTGGACCCCGGACAGTCCCCAGACAGCCCCCCAGACAGCCCCCCAAAAGGGTGAGGCGGGTGGCGAGGGCGAGGTAGAGGAGGAGGTAGAGGGCGATGACGGCAAGGACGATGATGGGGACGAGGATGAGGGTGATGATGATGGGGATGATGGTGATGGTTATGTGGGACAAGTTGATCTATTACATTTTTGACTGATATTACTGAGATTTGATATTTAATCTATTCCAGTTGTTGTATTTATCTAGATTCATAGTATAGTATTGGAGTTGATTTATTTTCATATATTTTGGGTTTTTATGGATTTTGTTTTCTTTTAGTGGTTCTGTGTTTGACAACCCCCCTCCTTCCTGGACCCTGGATAACCCCCCACCCTCCTCCCTGGACCCCGGATAGCCCTACCGAATAGCCCCCCAGACAGCACCTCAGACAGCCCCCCAACCTCTTCTTTGGAAGCCGGAAACCCCCCCCCCCCCCCCGAAACCCCCCCAGACAGCCCCCGAACAGCCCCCGAACATCCCCCGGACAGCCCCCCCCCCCCCCACCCTCCTCCCTAGACCCCGAACAGCCCCCCAGATAGCCCCCCAGACATCCCCCCCCAGATAGCCACCCCACCCTCCTCCCTGGACCCCGGACAACCCCTCGGACAACCCCTGGACATCCCCTAGACAGCCCCCCCCCACTCTTCCATGGACCCCGAACAACCCCCCGAACACCCCCGGGCAGCCCCCGGACATCCCACAAAACAACCCCCCAGATAGCCCCCTACCCTCCTCCCTAGACCGCAAACAACCCCCTGGACAGCCCCCAAGGCAGCCCCCCTAGACATCCCCCAACCTCTTCCTTGGACCCCTAACAACCCCCCCCCCCCCCCGGACAGCCCCTTGACATCCCCCCAAACATCCCCCACCCTCCTCCCTGGACCCGAGACGCCCCCCCCCCCCCCCTCCTCCTTGGACCCCAGACATCCCCCCAAACACCTGCAGACAGCCCCCGCATAGCCCCCCCCCCCCACCCTCCTCCCTGGACCCCGGACAGTCCCCAGACAGCCCCCCAGACAGCCCCCCGGACAGCCCCCCCACCCTCTTCCTTGGACCTCAGACAACCCCCCGCACAGAACCCCACGCTCCTCCTTTGTCCCCGGACAGCCCCCCAGACACCCACCAGAAAACCCCCCCAGACATCCCCGCCGGACAGCCCCCACCCTCCTTCATTTCATGTAGTACTATAAAATCTTTAAAATATATTTTATTTATTTTCATCATGAAAATCAATGTAAATCACATTTACACATCTAATCAATATCATTGATTTTTGGTATGTTATAAAAGAGATATATTCATAGTGAATGACATTGTTAGCTTCGAAAATTTTCCTAGCATTATAAACTAAAATCTAATCCACACTATGATTGATATAAAAATATTTTATATAAATATCCACACGATTTTAAGTAAATACCATTCCAATAATAGACACATGAGGATTCTCATAAAATTGACAACATTTTATGTACATACAGAAAACCGACCAAACACATTTGGTTTCCATTGATACATCAGGAGAACGTTCCATTGGCCATATGTGACGTGTACAAATAAACCACGCCTCAATCCGAGGCGCGGTGTGGCCGCCACCACTCAAAGTGTCTGCCTTTTGTTTCAAAAGGGCGTCATTTTAAATGAAAAACATCAACTTGCATTCAGAAACCCGACCTAACGCATTCGGATTGTGTCGATACATTAGCACAACGATCCATGGGTTATATGTGACGTGTACGAGTCACCCCCACCTCAATCGGAGGCATGGTGTGGCCGCCACCACTCAATGTGTCTGTCTTTTGTTTCAAAAGGACGCCATTTTAATTGAAAAACATCAACTGACATACGGTAAACTGACCAAACGCATTCAGATTGTGACGATACTTTATCACAACGATCCATGGGTCATATGTGATGTGTACGAGTCAACCCTGCCTTAATCTGAGGCACAGTGTGTCCGGAATCACTCTAAGTGTCTCTCTTTTGCTTAAAATGGACAACATTTTAAGTACATATGGAAAACTGACCAAATGAATTCGGTTTCCATTGATACATTAGATGAACTATTCATGGGTCATATGTGACGTGTACGAATAAACCCCACCTCAATCTGAGATGTGGTGTGGCCGGAACCACTCAAAGTGTCTGTCTTCTGTTTCAAAAAGACGTTATTTTAATTGAAAAACAGCAATTGTCATACAGAAAACTGACCAAATGCACTCAGATTGTGTCGATACATTAGCACAATGATCCATGGGTAATATGTGACGTGTAAGAGTCAACCCACCTCAATCTGAGGTGCGGTGTGGCGGCCACCACTCAAAGTGTCTGCCTTTCGTTTCAAAAGGAAGTCATTTTAATTGAAAAACATCAACTGGAATACAGAAAACTGGAAAACGCATTAATATTGTGTCGATACATTAGCACAACAATCCATGGTTCATATTTGACATGTACGAGTCAACCCTACCTCAATCCGAGGTGCAGTGTGGCTGGATCCACTCAAAGTGTCTGTCTTTTATTTCAAAAGGACGTCATTTTAAGTGAAAAATATCAACTGGAATACAGAAAAGTGACCAAACACATTCGGATTGTGTTGATACTTTAGCACAACGATTCATGGGACATATGTGATGTATACGAGTCAACCCCGCCTTAATCTGAGGCACGGTGTGGCTGGAATCACTCTAAGTGTCTCTCTATTGTTTAAAATGGACAAAATTTTATGTACATATGGAAAACCGGCCGAACACATTTGGTTTCCATTGAAACATTAGGTGAACGATCCATGGGTCATATGGGATGTGTACGATTCAACCCTACCTCAATCCGAGTCGCGGTATGGCAGGAACCACTCAAAGTGTCTACCTTTTGTTTCAAAAGAACATCATTGTAATTGAAAAAAATCAACTGGCATACGGAAAACTGACCAAACACATTCATATTTTGTCGATACTTTAGCAAAAAGATCCATGGGTTATATGTGACGTGTATGAGTCAACCCCTCCGCAATCCCAGGCGCGGTGTGGCTTCCAACATTCAAAGTGTCTATCATTTGTTTCAAAATGACGTCATTTTAATTGAAAAACATCAACTGGCATACGGAAAGCTGACCAAATGCATTCAGATTGTGTCGATACTTTAGCACAATGTTCCATGGGTCATATGTGACATGTACGAGTCATCCCCGCCTCAATCCAGGATGGGGTGTGTTTCCACCACTAAAAGTGTTTTTATTTTGTTTCAAAAGGACGCCATTTTAATTGAAAAACATCAACTGGCATATGGAAAACCAACCAAAGGCATTTGTATTGCATCGATACTTTTGAAAAATGATCCATGGGTCATATTTGACATGTACGAGTCCTCCCCGACTTAATCTGTGGCACTGTGTGTCCGTAATCACTCTATATTGCTCTATTTTTCATAAAATGGACAACATTTTTAGTACATATGGAAAACCGACCAAACGCATTATATTTCCATTGAAACTTTTGGATAACGATTCATGGGTCATATGTGATGTGTAATAATAAACACCTCCTCAATATGATATGCGGTGTGGCCGGAACCACTCAAATTGTATGCCTTTTGTTTCAAAAGGACATAATTTTAATTGAAAAACATCAACTGGCATACGGAAAACTGACCAAACGCATTCATATTGTGTCGATATATTAGTACAACGATCCATGGGTCATATGTGATGTGTACGTGTCAACCCCTCTTTAATCCGAGGTGAAGTGTGGCCGCCACCACTCAAAGTGTCGCCCTTTTGTTTCAAAAGGACGCCATATTTATTGAAAAAGATCAAATGGAATATGAAAAACTGACCAAACACATTCAGATTGTGTCGATACATTAAAAAAACGATCCATGGGTCATATGTGACATGTAAGAGTCAACCCCACCTCAATCTGAGGTGTGGTGTGGCCGGAACCACTCAAAGTGTCTGTCTTCTGTTTCAAAACGACGTCATTTTAATTGAAAAACATCAACTGGCATACGAAAAACCGACCAAACATATTCGTATTGTGTCGATACAATAGCAAAACGATCCATGGGTGATATGTGACGTGTACGAGTAAACCCCGCCTCAATCTGAGGCGCGGTGTGGCTGCCACCACTCAAAGTGTCTATCTTTTGTTTCAAAAGGACGTCATTTTAATTGAAAAACATCAACTGGCATATGGAAAATCGGAAAACGCATTAGGATTCTGTAGATAATTTAGAAAAATGATCCATGGGTCATATGTGATGTGTATGAGTCAACCCTTCCTCAATCAAAGGTGTGGTGTGGCCGCCACCACTCAAAGTGTCTCTCTTTTGTTTCAAAAGGACGTCATTTTAAGTGAAAAATATCAGCAGGCATACGAAAAGCGACCAAACACATTTGGATAGAGTCGATACGTTAGAAAAATGAACCAAGGGTCATATTTGATGTGTTAGAGTCAACCCCTCTTTAATACGAGGCACGGTGTGTCCGGAATCACTCTATGTGACTCTCTTTTGTTTAAAATGGACATCATTTTAAGTACATACGGAAAAAAGACCAAACGCATTCGGTTTCCATTGAAACGTCAGGAGAACGATCCATGGGTCATATGTGACGTGTACATGTCAACCCCACCTCAATCCAAGGTGCGGTGTGGCCGGAACCACTCAATGTGTCTGTCTTCTGTTTCAAAAGGACATCATTTTAATTGAAAAACATCAACTGGCATACATAAAACCAACAATGCGCATTCGGATTGTTTTGATACATTATCACAATGATCCATGTGTCATATGTGACATGTATGAGTCAACCCCACCTCAATCCGAGGCGCGGTGTAGTCGCCACCACTCAAAGTGTCTGCCTTATGTTTCAAAAGGATGTCATTTTATTTGAAAAACATCAACTGGCATACGGAAAACTGACCAAATGCATTCAGATTGTGTCGATACTTTAGTAAAATGATACATGCGTCATATGTGATGTGTACGAGTCAACTCGGACTCAATCCAAGGCATAGTTTGGCCGCCACCACTCATAGTGTCTGTCTTTTGTTTCCAAAGGACGTCATTTGAAGTGAAAATCATCAACTAGCATACGGAAAACTGACCAAACGCATTCGTATTGTGTTGATACTTTATAAAAACGATCCATTGGTCATATGTGATGTGTACGTGTCAACCCTGTCCCAATCTGAGGTGAGTTGTTGCCTCCACCACTCAAAGTGTCTGCCTATTGTTTCCAAAGGACGACATTTTAAGTGAAAAATATCAACTGGCATACGGAAAAGCGAACAAATGCATTCGGATTGTGTCGATACATTTTAACAATGATCCATGGGTCATATGTGATGTGTATGAGTAAACCCTGCCTTAATATGAGGCAATGTTTGGCCGGAATCACTCTACGTTTCTCTCTTTTTTTAAAATGGACAACATTTTAAGTACATTCGGAAAACCGACCAAACGGATTCAGTTTCTATTGAAACATTAGTATAATGATTCATGGGTCATATGTGACTTGTACTAATTAACCCTTCCTCAATCTGAGATGCGATGTGGCCGACACTAGTCAAAGTGTCTGCCTATTGTTTCAAAAAGACGTCATATTAATTGAAAAACATCAACTGGCATACATAAAATTCACCAAACACATTTGGATTGTGTTGATACTTTATAAAAATGATCCATGGGTCATATGTGATGTGTACGAGTCAACCCCACCTCAATCGGATGTGCGGTGTGGTCGTCACCACTCAATGTGTCTGTCTTTTGTTTTAAAAGGACGTCATTTTAAGTGAAAACATCAACTGACATACGGAAAACCGACCAAACGCATTCGGATTGTGTCGATACTTTAGCACAACGATCCATCGGTCATATGTGACATGTACGAGTCAACCCTGTCTAAATCCGAGGCGTGGTGTGGCCGCCACCACTCAAAGTGTCTGCCTTTTGTTTCAAAAGGACGCCATTTTAATTGAAAACCATCAATTGGCATACAGAAAACTGACAAACGCATTCGGATTTTGTCGATAATTTAGCACAACGATCCATGGGTCATATGTGATGTGTAAGAGTCAACCCTGCTTCAATACGAGGCACGGTGATGACGCTACCACTCAAAGTGTCTGTCTTTTGTTTCAAGAGGACGTCATTTTAAGTGAAAAATATCAACTGGCTTACGAAAAAATGACCAAATGCATTCAGATTGTGTCGATACTTTAGAACAACTATCCATGGGTCATATGTGATGTGTACGAGTCAACCCTGCCTTAATCTGAGATACAGTATGGCCAGAATCACTCTACGTGTCTCTCTTTTGTTTAAAATGGAAAACATTTTAAGTGCATATGGAAAAATAAACAAACCCATTTAGTTTCTATTGAAAATTTAGGCGAATGGTCCATGGGTCAGATGTGACATGTACAAGTCAACCCCTCCTCAATCTGAGGTGAGGTTTGGCTGACACCACTAAAAGTTTCTATCTTCTGTTTCAGAAGAACATCATTTTAATTGAAAAACATCAACTAGCATACGGAAAACCAAAAAAATGGATTCATATTGTGTCGATACATTAGCACAACGATCCATGGGTCATATGTGACATGTACGAGTCAACCCCACCTCAATTCATGGCATGGTGTGGTCACCACCACTCAATGTGTCTACCTTTTGTTTCAAAAGGACGTCATTTTAATTGAAAAACAACAACTGGAATACGGAAAACCAACCAAACGCATTCGGATTGCGTCAATAACTATGAACAACAATCCATGGGTCATATGTGACTTGTACGAGTCAACCTCATCTTAATCCAAGGCACGGTGTGGCCGCCACCACATAAAGTGTCTATCTTTTGTTTCAAAAGGACGTCATTTAAAGTGAAAAACATCAACTGGCATACGGAAAACTGACCAAACGCATTCGGATTGCGTCGATACTTTAGAACAACGATCCATGGGTCATATGTGATGTGTACGAGTCAACCCCCACTTCAATCTGAGGTGCGATGTGGCCACCACCACTCAAAGTGTCTGTCTTTTGATTCAAAAGGACGTCATTTTATGTGAAATATATGAATTGGCATATAGAAAAATGACCAAACGCATTCAGATTGTGTCAATACTTTAGAAAAATGATCCATGGGTTATATGTGATGTGTAAGAGTCAACCCCGCCTTAATCTGAGGCACGGTGTTGCCGGAATCACTCTAAGTGGCTCTATTTTTTAAATGTATAACCTTTTATGTACATACGGAAAACCGAACAAATGCATTCAGTTCCATTGAAAATTTAGGAGAATTATTCATGGGTCATATGGGATGTGTACGAATCAACCCCACCTCAATCTGAGACGTTGTGTGGTCGGCACCAGTCAATGTGTCTGCCTTTTGTTTCAAAAGGATGTCATTTTAATTGAAAAAGATCAACTAGCATATGGAAAACCGACCAAATGCATTCGGATTATGTTGATACATTAGCGAAATAATCCATGGGTCATATGTGACGTGTAAGAGTCAACCCTGCCTCAATCGGAGGCACGGTGTGGCCGCCACCACTCAATGTGTCTGTCGTTTGTTTCAAAAGGACGCCATTTTAAGTGAAAAACATCAACTAACATACAGAAAACCGACAAAATGCATTTGGATTGTGTTAATACATTAGAAAAACGATCCATGGGTCATATGAGACCTGTACGAGCCAACCCTGCCTTAATCGGAGGCACAGTGTGGCTGAAATCACTCTAAGTGGCTCTCTTTTGTTTAAAATGGACAACATTTTAAGTACATATGGAAATCCAACCAAACGCATTCGGTTTCCGTTGAAACATTAGGAGAACTACTCATGGGTCATATGTGATGTGTACGAATCAACCCCCCTCAATCTGAGACTCAGTGTGTCCGGCACCACTCAAAGTGTCTACCTTTTATTTCAAAAGGACGTCATTTTAATTGAAAAATATCAACTGGCATACGTAAAACTGACCAAACGCATTTGGATTGTGTCGATACTTTTGCAAAACGATTCATTGGTCATATGTGACGTGTATGAGTCAACCCCACCTCAATCTGAGGCGCGGTGTGGCTGCCACCACTCAAATTGTCTGACTTTTGTTTTAAAGAACAACATTTTAAGTGATCAACATCAACTGACATGCGGAAAACCAACCAAACGCATTCTTATTGTGTCTATACATTAGAACAACAATCCACGGGTCATATTTGACATGTACGAGTCAACCCCGCCTTAATCGGAGACACGGTGTGACCGGAATCACACTAAGTGGCTCTCTTTTGTTTAAAATGGACATCATTTTAATTACATATGTAAAACTAAACAAACACATTCGGTTTCCATTGAAACATTAGGAGAATGATCCATGGGTCATATGTGACATGTACAAATCAACCCTGCCTCAATTTTAGATGCGGTGTGGCCATAACCACAAAAAGTGTCTATCTTTTGTTTCAAAAATACGTCATTTTAATTTAAAAACATCAACTGGAATACGGAAAGACCGAACAAATGCATTCGGATTGTGTTGATACATTAACACAACGATCCATGGGTCATATGTGATATGTACGAGTCAACCCAGCCTCAATCGGAGGCACGGTGTGGCCGGTATCACTCTAGGTGTATGTATTTTGTTTCAAAAGGACGTCATTTTAGGTAAAAATATATGGTATAACAAAAACCGATCAAATTATGAATTGAATTTCGGATTCCACATATAATTGTCATCTAAATTTTAAATTTAATTCTAAATTAATTATTTATGTTCACAATTACGTTATGAATTCTAATTTAATTATGGATGTGTATAGTTCCATCATTATACATTAAATGTGTATGAATTTATTCTCTATATGTAAATGTTAGATGGTTATTACAGGTACAATAATTGTATATGTATGTGTTATTTTATTGCTGGTACAATAATTGGATTGAAAATGATAGGGAACCCAAAAATGAGACCTGGTGGGCAAATTGGAGAGCTAATGGGAAAATTGTAGAGCTGCTGTGCAATTTTCCCCAGCATAGGCTATGCCAATGGTTTAAAGCCATTGGCATTGCATGTTTGGCTTTTGTATTACCAAAATTTCATAGAACCATCCCAAAAGTTTAGAAACCGTTGGGAAAGAGGAGAACTTGGGTTTTTTCCAACAATTTGGCCAAACCGTTGGGAAAAAACTTGGTAATTTTCTCCACTCTATCCTAATGGTTGTAAACCGGTGGAAAAAAAGATTTCCCAACGGTTTTCCACAACTGTTGGGATAGGGTAAGTTTTCTCCACCCTATCCCAATGGTTCACTATAAACCATTGGGAAAAGCTTTCCCAATGGCTTACTTCCCTACGGTTTGTAGAACTGTTAGTATAACATATACCCACAGTTTGCAGAACCGTTGGTATAACATATACCAACGGTTCTACAGCCTTTCCCAATAGTTCTAAACCATTGGGAAATCCTGTATTTCTAGTAGTGGAGGGATGACCTCTTAATCACTAAAGCAGGTAGGGATGAGCCAACTTACTGGTTCTGGAGCACATCATGTCAGTATAGATGGTTCATGGGGCCTGATGGTCATGCCCGAGAGGAGTTCACACCTATCATTTCCAATTGCCTATACAATCATCTAAACAATGTCTATGGGAGGGAATTGCAGCCAGAGACATCGCCTCCCAAGTATTGAACCATCCTTAAGGCTGTACTGGGGAACTCGAAGAAGGGGTGGTCCAAGGAATGAGGCCTGCTCCAGGGTGGCAACATTATGGACGATTGGTCTTGGGACTATTGGGTAGGCACCTAGAGTGGGGAGTTCTGAGCGGATCTGAGACGAGTGGGCCAGTATGAGGAATCATGGGCTTCCCAGTTCCATATCTACCAGCTGAAGCAGTTAATGTCGGAGAAGTTAAGATGGTGGTCACTGGGGACCAATACCTTCCACCCGCATCATGTGGAGGTCGGCATCAGCCTATGGGACGTGCATCATATCTTGGTGGTCCTGATACTGGGGGCGATGTACGACGAATTAATCCCGGCTATGGGTTCATGGGAGGATCCTAAGCAGATGCCACATATGTTGATGGAATTGATGGAGCATGTTCCTGGGGATGATAAGGATTCCATGAGGGAGGTCGACTTCAGGAGATGGTTCAAGTTTTTTCTGAAATTCCTAGAAAATAGGCAGTTCCCAGCGAGGCATTGAACATTCCCAAAGGAGGCCCAGAGTAAATAACCCTCATACTAAAGGCTGCTGGAGGATAGCCAGTGGACGACCTAGGGGTGTAGTGTCAGTACAGAACAACGACCAAAAGTCAGGCTGGTAGCATTCATATCAGCTCGCTTTTGTGGTTGGTTTCTACCTGTGAGGGATACAAGAATGGTAGTGTATCCAAGCTCTTTTAATCATGGGATCCACATTGGCGATTGGTGGACGGGTCAACCCTGGGATCCCGATGCTCACAAAGATATACAAAACGCTATGGCACATCAGCGAGGGGAAAAAGCAACAGAGGGTATGAAGGTTGTTCCACATCCTATACGGGTGGATGGAAACGCACATCAGGGGGATCTACGAGTATCCAAAACCCATCTCACCTCTAGGGTCGAACTTCTGTCCCTCGATATTGAATGATGTGGGGAGATTTCTGACAAAGCTGATTGTGCCATCAGTTCTGAACTGAGTGTGTAGGGTGGAGGAATTCAATTTCCACCAATTTCTATTACAGACGGGGGCATTCACTGATGACGGTCGAGGGAAAAAAGAATATCAGTCGTACCTCTTGACCTTTCTAGGTGGATTCTTGGTGGCCATGGTGGACCATGAGCATCTCTGTGAGCCATACACCCCACACCGGTTTGCAAGGAAATTCTGGTGCCTACAGCGGCAAACCCCGCAAGTCTATCTGGGGGTGTGCTATGAGGAGAACACATGTGTGATGAGGCAGATGTGGCTCATTTTCACACGTGAAGATGGGAAGATGCAGAATGTACATCTTTTTCTGACCGTTATCCATGGGATGGTGAAAGAATATGAATAGAGCTGGTAGACTGCCTATCCAGGGGAGATGCTAAAGTGGACATCCATCCTGTTCATTGAGGGTGAGCTTCCCCGACCTCAGTGCCGAGGCCGGAAGGTGGAAATGGAACCCCGCAGTGGCGGGGCACCCGTAATGACGAAACCAATACCAGTTGAGGGGGGAGCAGTGGTAGCGGATCCTGTAGTGGCAGCGGAGCCAGTGGTCCCCGGAGAGAAGAGTCAACCAGAGGGGCGGCCACCGAGGGGATTCCATAGAATTAATACTCAGGCTCCGGGGAAATGTCTATGCCATATTGACATTCCTGATAATGTTGTCTTCCCGGAGGCCTAGGACGTCTGGGAAGTCAACAGAGAATTCCTCGGCCCATCCGAGTTATGGAAGAACCTTAACCACCTCGGGATGAATTTTCCAGGAAATAGCCTTATTAGGGTCGGTTTTGCAATATCTGAGGCGGATGCGGAGAAATAAATAGCTGAGCTAGAAGACATCATCCCCTCCTGGGGTGCCCTGCTCCCAACGACAGACTGGGTCAAGGTGCTTCTGGGTCGTACAACACCTCCACAGTTGTCAGCTGCTGATCTGAGGGAGCACTTCCCTCTAACGGATGAATCAGACGAGTCCTCCTGGGTAGATGAGGCAGGTAGAGAGAGTCCGCCGAAGGAGGGTGAATTTGGCGATCTGTCCTCGGATCTTGAAGATTTCACGGAGTCCCTTGAGGTGAAATCCCAAGTTATTTTTTCAGAGTCTTCCCATACGTTACTCTAGATTACTTATCAGTGTTTTCACTATGTAGGAGGACCTTGTGCATAGACCTCGCTCCCACCCCTCAGTGGGTGCTAACACGGGACCTTCGGGATCCGCACATGTGGATGCATTAACATCTGTGTCTGGCAGGGCTAAGACACTAGAGGAGGCTCCCCCGGAGTCTCCAGACCTGCCAACCATATACGAGGGACCACGTATCGTGGTTCTGACAACATCTGCTGAAGAGAGAGACCATGGATTTTACTTCAGTAAGTCTCTTCTAATAAATTTGCGATTTCTATCCCCTGACCTGGTTTGGTGACAATCACGTCCCCCTTTTTGGCATGTACTATCAATAAATTGGCCTTGGCCACTGTGGAAAAGTAGGTCGGGACTTCTGGTTGTGCCTTTCCCAGAGGAATTTTGATAATCATGGAGGTGGACATCCGTCCAAACCGAACTGCAACACAGTCGATCACTGGTGGGGACGCTGGTGGGACCTCGACCAAGATTATTGAAGTGGGATCCAATGATGAGGATAAACCAGATGATTTAGTCCCCCCCTATACCTGATCCAATGCCAGATTTGGTCCAAGCCGAGGAGTTCCTGGGGTCACTCCCTAAATACGAGCATGCCAATCGAGCCGACTGGGACGAGACGACCTCTGATGAGGAGGATAGTGAAATAGTCTATCGCCGATCATGGAAGCTGATCACGCGCTTCATCAATTACAACCCCCAAGCACTATGTTTGGATGAGACGGACAGACTTTGCTCGTGACTGCGCGAACTGTGTGATGGGGGAGTGAATGCCCTACGCCCCCACATGCTCATCCGAGATCATATGGCAGAGATGATTCGGGAGAATGATTGTGGCCTCGGTGTGGGATAGAAATGGAGGATGGTGGTGAAAATAAAGAGGTTGTGGGAGACTGAAAATGATGTTGAACGACTGTCGACCGAGGTAGATGAGCAGTCCACTACTCTAGATCGCCATCTGGGCTGACGTGGATCAGTCCCAGATCGCAGCCAATGAATTTCACCCACTTTCTATCGAGGGGAAGCTGGAGTTTATCAAGCGGCAGCAACTCTTGGATGCCACCAGCTAGAGGGTGTCGGAACTCCAACATTCCTTCGATGAGGTCAATCCGTCCATGGGGGGAGTCGACCCCCAGGTACTATAATGATTACAAAAAGTTTAACGTACTTTCATGAATTTATTGTTTGAATGTATTATCACACATGAGTTTTGTTGTTTACATTGGTTTATAGCATCCTTGTGACATTCACGTAGCATCCAATGGTCATTCCATAAGCTCACGGGGGTTAGGCCTGATGTGAGAAACAAGGGATGGCCACCTCATCAACCCATTCTAATGTATGAGTGAAAACCAAGCATTGGACATCCGGGGTTAGGGTAATCCATCCAGATTTTTGGGAGGAAATGTGAGAGACCTAACTGGAGAATTAAGCTCTCAGAACAGTCGAATTATTGTTTCCCTGGAATTCTCTTGGGCAAGAACGGGGTAACACAAGGGGCACTGAAATCGATTCGAACCGATAGGAACGAGAGTTATGAATAACGATACACAGGATTCAAAATATTGTGGGGGTCGCATGACAATAAATAATGGTTTTTGATAGCATTCGAAACACAACATTCTTATTGTATTATCATGGATTGGGGATAGAAAATGAGGGTCGACCATTGACCATGTTCGAAACACATGGAAAAACTCAAAATTTTATCGGTTAGTCTTTCAGAACATTGGCCCCAGACAATAGGTGGGCCATAGGCCGAGCATCTATACTGTTAGGGGGTTTTTCTAGACGTGAATGAGTACATGGGTCTGAATAAGGGACATCAAAAGCGTGGAATGTGGAGTGAGGGTCTGTTTGAACAGAATCCAACACCCTTGAAATTACACCACCGTGGTGTGAGCACACCAGACGAACGCATCGGTCTGATCATGGATCATTCCTTCTTTCAGACAGGGCCTCTCTGGCAAGGGAGGTTGTCACTTCCCAATTCCATCGTGGGGAATCCCGAACATGTTCGGGGAAAAATTGCAGTCACATGGTTCCCCACGAGGGGTCAGGCCATGGGCTGGAAATGGGGAGGAACTGAACATTATGATTACTGGGGTTGGACACTAGTAAAAATAATGTGGTGTCTCTATGTATCCCGTAAGGATGGGAATCAAGCCATATGTAGTTCTAGAAGAATAGTTTAACGTCATATGGGACGATGTGAATCCTAGCTGTGCCAGTGTATATCCTAGCAAAATGACTAAGACCACGTGAGTCATGCTCGATGTGGGAAACAAGAAGTAGTGGTGGGAATTTCCCGAAACAGGAAGGAACATGTTAGGATGAAGGGATTCTCAGTGAATGTCAGACCAATTATGCTAACCCATCCATATAGCGCACCTAGATGTGTGAAGAGATAAAGCTGAGTATGTCAGAATTCCACTTGAACATGAGGAAATGGAAATGTGTGAATCATGACGCTTGAAATTTGGACCACAATGATGGTGATGTGACAATAAAGGATAACTGTTGAACGTGAAGGAAATGCAACATCTACATCGCGTTAGCGTGGACTGGGGACAGACAAATGAGGGTCGACCGTTGACCATGATTGAACCACCTGGCCTATCACAAATGTCACCTGAGATCCTTAGGGATGTTGGCCCGAAATGGTAGGAGAGACCATAGGCCTAGAATCCATTCCATCCGGGGGTCCTTTTGGGTGTGGAAGAGGTTAGGGATCCAAATAGCGAGCTTACAAAGCTTGGTCATGGAATGAGGAGAATGTCCCCATGGAAAATTCAACACTTTGGGCTCTTTGTCAAATGCATCTAAATATGACAATGAGACGTATTAGATAGAGGGGGTCGATCCCCTTCCATTGTGAGATCGTAGTTTAGGGTCGTAGAACTCGGACCATAGATGGTAGGAAACACGGTAGACACATGGTGGGGTAACTACAAAAATCCTATGTGAATGGGAACCGTGGATTCCGATCACCAAATGTTCCTTGGAGAGGTATTATGTAAAGGGACCAAAAACGAGAGTTGAGCTGGGCCCGAGGCAAGATGAACAGATGTTTCTACATACCCTATGGTGTTGGGGATAAAGATGCACATAGTCTTTGAGGGGGCATGATGAGGTACCAGTGAAAGGGATGAAAAGGGCGTGTGGGCGTGACCCTTGCACCAAGAGAAGCGATATTTGATAAATATTCTTTTTTCCTTTATGGTGAGTGGTTTTTTGTGAAGTGACAGGCCTAGGGTTGTAAGCCCTGGCGTCGCCAAAAGAATCAATCCATAGTAGGCGTTGAAAAATGGCATGGTGTGTGACCAATACCATACATGGTGTCTCCTTGAGTGAGGACATCACGATGTAGTTCCGTTTTCCATTGTGCATCTAGTATGATAATATAACAGTTTAGGGTAATGCGATAGGACCAATCATGCATTTTAATGTCATGCAACACAAACGTAGCAGATACAACTCTATGTGCGGAATGTGTATGCTCCAATAAAAAATACACAATGTGAATGGGGAAATGATCCCGCACCACACCGTACACAATTAAGAGAGGGGAACCTCGGTCCAAGTGGTCCAAATAGGGGTAAGAGGGAAAGAGGTAGAAGAAACTAGCTCCCAACTTAGTTGGACCAAAAAACAAGGCATCCAGGTGGTTCTACGTATCCCATAAGGTTGGGAATCAAGCCATATGTAGTTCTGTAAATTGGAAAAATGAAAGGATCATAGTTTAGAGTATTAGAACTTGGACTATAGAGAATAAAGATTATGCCATGTAATGGTGGACCTTAACACACCTCCTAAGCCTACATGAGTTGGACTCAGAGTAGGAAACAAGGGCGGATACATTTTTCATGATACATGAGATGCATGCAAGAATGAAAATCGGTGAATCCCCAAGCAATTGCCTTGTCGCAGCATTCTTCCTTCTAATGAGTGGTTGCACACTATGGAATAGTAACAAGAGTTTCAAAGTTCTACATGGACATGATGAGGTGGAGAATGGTGTGAATCATGTAACTAACATTTTAGGCATCAAGGGGTTGGCATGGTGATGGAGGATAACTGTGGACCATGTTTGAAACACAGTATCCATATTGAGTTTGCCTGAAATGTGTACAACAAATGATCATTGACCGGTGACTATATTCGCAACATGGGATTTGTATCGTCTTTTTGTCTGTGACCCTATAGTATGTTGGCCTGTATTGGTAGGAGATCCCATAGGCCTTTCATCCATGCTACTTGGGCATCCCTTTGGGTTTCAAAGGTGATTAAACCCCTAATGTAGGGGAACACAATTCCTGAAAAGAGGGTGAAAACATGTCCAAGAAAAGTCTGACATTTCAGGTACTAAACCATAGTACCCTTAGGCACATTGATGAACCACTGAAGAGGGTCGAAGAGGGTGCTCAACATGAGAGTGACCGATTTGAAAGGATTAGTATAGAGTAAGGGGATAGATAACCCCCAAGAGGGAGAGGTACATGACGCGGTCATTATGACCCTAATGTGAACGAGGAAATAATCCCACACTACACTGTACAATACCATAAGAGAGAACCTGGGTCAGGGACTGGATACGGCCAAGGGTCCTAAGGATGGGCCTCATCCAGGAAAGCCTAACCGGCTTGCAATTTAATGTCTTGTAGTGAGGACGAGGGCCATGGTCCCGATAATGCCAAGGGGCATGAGTCTATTCCTCTATTAGGAAGGCCATACCATCTTGTAGATTAATGTCTTGCAGTGAGGACAAGGAAGAGGCATATCATTTGGGGATGTGTATGCTGCTACGAGTAACCCGACATGAATGAGGAAATAATCCCACACCACTCCGTACAATCCCATAAGAGAGAACCTGGGCCGGGGTCTAGAAAATGAAAAGGGGCATGAGGCTGGTCCTCAGTCAGGAAGGCCTGACTAGCTTGCAGTTTAATGTCTTGTAGTGAGGACAAGGGTCGGGGGCCCGAGAAGGCCAAGGGGCCTAAGGCTGAGCCTCAGTCAGTAAGGCCTGACCAGCTTGGAGTTTAATGTATTGCACTGAGGATGAGGGTCGAGGTCCTGAGAAGGCCAAGGGGCCTGAGGCTGGGCCTCGGTCAGGAAGGCTTGAAAAGCTTACAGTTTAATTTCATTCAATGAGGATGAGGGCCGGGGCCTGAGAAGGCCATGGGGCCTGAGGCTGGTCCTCAGTCCAGAAATCCAAACTAGTTGCATCGCTCGAATGCAGTTTGTTGCTTGGAGATAAAATTGGGCAGAATGAACCCCTACACTCGATTTTTGGGACATCATGGGGTGGTCCTAGTAATCCAGGATAGGTGTTGACCATGTTTGAAAGGCAACGTCACAATAGTGACCTCAAATGAGAGCAACAAATTTTCTTCAACCGATGACCATATTCGAAACGAGGGACATGTATCATCTTGTTACACAACATCCTCAAATGAGTTGGCCCAAATTGGTAAGAGAACCCTTAGGCCTAGCAATCATACCATTCAGGGGCACCTTCGAATGTGGAAAATGATGGAGTCCCAATCAAAGGAGCGGGTGAAGGGTGGCTGTACCCATCTATGACAGAGGAAAACGTCTCCAGGGATTGGGACGTATAGCCTGATCGAGGATACCTCGACGTGAATTGGGGAAAAAGTATACAACACATCATATGTCTTGACCCAAGGGGATGATTCTAGTGTTTGGGTTGGTCCAACATACGAAATGTCTGGGTGTTCCTACGTATCCCACGAGGATGGGAATCAAGCCATACGTAGTTCCAGAAGGCAATGAAGTTTAACGTCCTACAGTGAAGATGTGGGTGGATAGAAGTACGGGAGTGGGAACATGGTTCAACCATTGTCATCCTCATATGAGTGGGGATATGAAAGACTACACCATATCATTCGAGGATCCTCTGAGAAAGATATAACCAGGGGGAATAGTCAGAGAGATGAGTTCATGGTTAGGACCAAGACAAGGCGTATGGGTGTTCTTACGTATCCCATGTGGATAGGAATCAATCCATACATAGTTCTCAAAATGTAGTTTAACATCATGGAGAACGATATGTAGTTTAAAGTCATGCAGGACTAGACAGTTTGTGGTCATGTGGGACCATCCAGTTTAAGGTCATATAGGACCATCCAGTTTAAGGTCATGTAGGACCATTAGGCTCAGGATATGTATTGCTTTACTAATTTGGAATTGGTGGGAGGAGTTATACGCTCACCATCCATGGTTACCAGGGAGTATGCTCCATTAGGATAAAACTTGTGAATTATGTAAGGTCATTCCCATTTGGGCTACAACATGGGTTGTTTCCTGTCGGGTAGCATTGGCTCTATGAAGGCTATTACAAAGTCACCAAACAAAAAATATTATAGGTGAACCTTCTTGTTGAAATCTTGAGCCATCCTACTCTGACACCTTTCTATTTTTTACAAGGCATGAAGCCTATTCTTGTCTAGTGATTCAAATTCTGTTAGATGGGTTTTAGATACTCTATCTGGTTCTTTTTGGTCATAGACCGTTGTGCGCAATTAGGGAAACTGAATCTCGATCGTTAGAATGGCCTTAGTTCCATACACCAAGGAATATGAGGTCACATGGGTGGAATTACATTCATCATCTGATTGGTCCAGATGGAGTTGGGGAGCTTATCTGGACAAATTCTCTTATTCTAACCAATCATTTTCTAAAAAATGTTTGATAGGGTTTTATTGAACACTTCAATACGTCCATTTTCCTATGTGTGATAGTGGTATGTATTGTTGGAGCAGATGTAATACTTGGCATAAAACTTTTTCAACTCGGCTGCCTGAAAGTTGGTGCCGTTTTCAGTGTGTATAGTGTGTGGAACCCCAAACCGATGGATGATATTGGAACTCTCAAAATCAATGATATAATGGTCCTTGACTTCCATAAGATGAATCAACTCTGCGAATTTGAAAAAAAATCAGTAGCGGTCAATATGAATCGTCATTGGCGAGTCGATGCTGGTGGGTATGGTCCTACGAAATCTAACCCCCAGACTGCAAAGGACTAAGAGTACATGGTAGTATGGAGAGGATCTGGTGGCCGATGCACAAAGCTAGAATGAACATGGCATGCATGGAACCTCTTGGTGAACTCAATGCAGTCGTGGATCATATAGGGCCAAAAATACCCTAGTCACCAGATCTGGTGAAACAATTTTGGCCCAGCCTGATGGGCACCGCATTATCCAGTGTGAACCTCTTGCATGACTTGTGGAATCCCAACATCCTGAATACAAAAGAAGATAACACCATCAAACCCGCACATATAAAGGATTGGCTCAAATAATAGAACACTCTGAAGAGTAAACTACTATTTGAGATTTTGGATTCACTCGCGCTTGTCCCAATCAGTCAGTAGGCATCCATATTTTAGATACTCAACAAAAGGAGCTCTCTAGTCAGAAATTTCCTCAACCACTGCATCTGGGGAACCTGGGGTTTCTGATGTGTAAGTTCATGCAGTATGATGTCTTACCCTCGGGCCGTCGTCATCCTCTGGGGTGATGGGAGAAATGACTCTCTATTGTGCCACATGTATAATCATATCATCCTTCTTGGGCTTTACAATTGCTGTAGTAAGGATGGATAAATCATCTTCTCGACCGTTTTGTGACTGATGGACTTGGGTAACCTCCGGAAGAGAATGGAACTAGTCCATTAGCTGGAGGGTGTGTTCCTTCAATGGTACAAGATCTAGATTTCAGACAACATAGTCACCAATTATATGATTGATGACTAATTCAGAATCCCCTTTCACAAGAAAATGGGGCACATCAATCTCAAGGGCCAGCTGGAGTCTTGTGATATGAGCCTGATACTCTGCCTCGTTGTTGGTGCAACCTTCTGACAATAGGAATGAGTATAGCAGAATGGAATGGGTCTGGGAGATGAAGCCGATACCCAGGCCAACTCTATTGTGTTGAGGATCATTGAGCCTCCTACCGGTGGGGCTCCAGGTGGCACCGTCGAAGTGAATCTTCCAACACGGGATGGCATGATTTATTGAGTGAATTGATTCATCAAGAAAATCCAAGTCCAGGGACTACTACACGGAGGATGGATGGGAAGCTAGGTAGTCTTCCAATTCCTTCCCAATTATGGCCTTCTAGGGGATGAACCTGATGTCAAACTTGTGGAGGATTACCGCCCACCGTGATAGATGGCCTGTCAACATGGGGCGATTCAGAACGTACTTTAGTGGGTCTACCCGAGAGACCAACTATACCTCATGGTGCTATAGGTAATGTCACAATATCTTAACATAAATCACAAGCACAAATAAGCTCTTCTTGATGGGGAATTAAATGGTCTCTGTATCGAGAAGAATGTGGTTGAAGTAATAGAGACTGTTATCTATCCCCTCGTTGTTCTTCTGGGCGAGAAGGGAGCCAATAGATCATTCCAGGGTAGTGACATAGAGGATCAACAACTTCCTAAAGATGTGTGGCATCAAGACTAGAGGCTGTAGGAAATATTTCTTAATCTCCTCAAACGTGGTCAGGCACTCCTCATCCCACTCATAAATGGATTCTTTATTCAGAAGCTGAGAAAAACGATTACACTTTCCAGCCAGATTCACAAATAATCGGTATATGTAGGCCATGTGGCCTTGAATGCCTCTAAGCTATTGTATATTTCATGGGATATGCATCTGGATGATGTAACTGATCTTCTCTAGGATGATCTAGATGCCTCAGTACCTAAAAACAAATCCAAGAATCTTCCCAGAAGTAACCCCGAAGACAAACTTCAACGGGATCATCTTCAAGTGGTGGGAATGGAAGAATCCAAACATTTCCTCATGATCTTTGATATGGTTCTGGTGATGGTGATATTTTACTACCAGATCATCCACATATCATTTCAACATCTTCTTGAGTATTGTCTTGAATATGCAATGCATGGCCCGCTGATAGGTGGCACCTGCATTTTTCTTGCCAAAGGGCATAACCCGATAATTAAAAGAACCTTGGGGATACCTAAAAGCCATGGAATATACATCCTCGGGGGCCATCTGAATCTGATTATATCCAAAGTAAATATCCAGGAAGGAGAGGGATTAGAACCTGGATATAGTGTAGATCAACAATTCTGTCACTGAAAGGGGAAAATCATCCTTGAGATAGTGACAGTTGAGATCTCAGAAGTCAATACATACTCTAATATGTCCATTATTCATTCTGAATCGCACAATGTTGGCTAGCCACTTTGGGTAATAGACCACCTTGATGAAGTTGGATTTGATAAGCTTGTCAATTTTGGTCTCGATAATGGCACCGTGGGAAGGGTGATTAATTATGCGAGGCTTCTTGAACCCGCTATCGTTTGTCGGGAGACTGAGGCGGTGAAAAGATACATGAGGATGTAGTCCTGACATCTCGTAATAACTCCAGGGGAACACATCATGGTGCTTCATTAGGATGTCCATGTACCGCTGCTGCTCCTTTAGGGACTTGGTGGCACAGATCAATGTGGGTCTCGGATCTGCCTCACTACCATGTTTGACCTATACCAGTTCATCGACCATGGATGAGACGCCTTCATCAAAGGAATGTGAGCATCCTTCATATACTCTTCTCCACTTATGGAGGGATCTTCCATGAGGGACGTTCCTTCTAAGCTGCCAGGCCCCTATGGGAAGCTGGTACCAACTTGAGCTGTAGTGGTCATTGCATCAGAGAACTCTGAAACTACCAAGGCCATGGCTATGAAGGCTATCGACCCGATCTCATCTGGTCCCCAACCCAAGAGGACACACTTGATAATATTAAACCATTAGTGATGCGTCGAATGGAGCCAAATTATTCCATCTTTGTGAAACAGACATGTATGACGTACCACCATAGCCATCAGACGGATGTCCCAATACCATACGTGGGTAAGAGGTTTAGGAATCACCTGAGCCAAGTTTTTGTAAGAGTATGAGGTGATTTTCCACTATCGTTTGGTATTGGGAATATTCCTTCCCCTTGTACTAGAGACTATAAAGCACTAACCCATATTGGGGGTTGTGGACTCCAATCTATGTATCAGGAAGATGTAGGCATCATCTAGACCTTCCCAAGGGTCAATTGTGATCGGGGAGGGCTCAAACTCACTTGCTAGAATCTATTAATCCTTACTCTTGTAATAATTAGCATCTAGATAACGGGATTCACATGAGGTGAAAGAAGATGCATCACCCTAGAGTATGCATACTCGACCATTAAAAGAGTACTTAAGGAATTGTTCATATGATGACGGAACTGCCGTGTGTAGGTAAAGCGATGTTCAGCCCATCAATGAATTGTACGTGGTATCCTGGGAGAATACCATGAACTAAGTGCTAGAAACTATGCCACCGAACTAGGTCTTCAAATGAAACTTGCCGACTGGGGACTGGTCTGTACTTTCATACCCCTTGATCCTTAAATCAGAGGGAGTCAAGTCATCTTCAGATAACCCTAGCTTCTGTAGTGTCCACATTTGGATATGGTTGATACCGGAGTCGGTGTCAATGAGACAACGACGAATCTCCACACCATTGAATTGGCTAGTTATGTACAGTGGGTAGATGTTCCCATGTATGGTAGAGCCTTCATCCTCTCCCAGGAATTCGATGATGGCCTGACATTTAGCATTCTCAAATGATTCATCATGAAAGGATTCTTTATCTTCTACCTTCATCTCAAACTGAAGGGGGCTTCTTAAAGACTCACCAAGGGCCTCACACATATATGAAAACATGAAAAGGGCTTCATGGATGGAAAACCTCACTGGGATGCCAGAACTGTTCTTGGGGACATCATAATTCTGTCCCAAGTGTGAACTTTTACATACAGGAGGCTGCTCTGCGAATGGAGGCATGGCGGGCCCTGCCGGCTGGACCGACGACTGGCTGGTGCTAGGCATATCCCGCATTCCACTAGTTAATGCCTGAAGAGTAGCTGTCGGATGAGGTCTAGATGACTGAGATCGGCCCTTAATAGGGTGATTATGGTCGTAGCATGTCCGAAGAGGTTCTTCTTGATCCAATAGCACAAACGGTGGTGGAGGCGGTTTTGACGACACCAAATGAAGAGGTTGCGCTTGCTGAGCAATGTGCTGGGCCTGACGTCTGGTCTCATCAGCATGCATGGTCTGGCTGGAGGTTCCAACTAACATACCTCGACAACCCATATAGACATGGCTCTTCCAACATTGGCATCGACTGGGGACATTGGGGAGGTTCCCATGGCGCTCCCCTTCATCGGGAGACATATATTGGTTTACCAACTCAACGATGTTAACTGAAGTGTACCCTTGACTGTTACATGATGAATCATCCATCACTGGACGGATTATGGGGGGAAATCCCCATATAATTGGGCAGTAATTCTCCAAGAGTGCAGGACGATGATGGCATTGGCACGACATGTTTCCTCTTCTTGTGCTGCTGATGCTTTCTCTTCTGGGAAGAGGCCGACCGAGATGATGAAGCAGAAGTTATGGTCATAGCTTTTGAAGGTTTTGGATGATTCAGGCATGCATGGAATATTACATGGGCATGGGTAACCAATTTACGAGCCATGAAATCATTTTACTTTTGGGATCCACGGCTGGGAACCTGCTGCCACTCACCTTCGTTGATGCTACTTCTATCTGATCTCACAAAGACACACGCCACTTGTGCGGGGGTCGGGCCAAGCTAGACTATGTTGTTATCGACCTGGTCTTGGAGCCAATCCATAAACACAAATAACATATTGAGGGTATGCACCTAAATCTAATGATAGGGGTAGTAGATGGGGCAATCAGTGATATTGTCCTATGCCGGCCGTCTACACTCAGACAAGCATAAAATCCCTTACTATAGGGAACTACGGAAGTAACTAGGGACCTAATTCAATCTAAATGAGTATGTATGGTATCTTCATTCCAGATAGCTAGCCCTTGGAGCCTGGTCTTGACGGGGGGGAGCCTGCTGAGGAGGAAAAACTTGATTATCTCGCCTAGGCGGTGGATGCACGTTACGGGGGAGAGCCTGTCGATTCTGAGGATGATGCTAATCCGGAATTAATGGCTGAGGGGGAGGACTTCTGCGAGGTTGCGGGGCTGGTGCTATTGGTAGAAACTCTAGCTGCCTGGGTGCCTCTATCTGGGACACCGTGGCAGGCTCATCTCTAGAAGCCCTACGTGCTGGGATTTCAGCGATCAACAGATGTGCCTATTTGTCCTGTTGTAGGGCTTCCACAAGGAACTGGGACTTTATAGAGAAGTCTCGAAACCCTTTTGGATAGTTCTGATGATCAGGGAGGGAACATGTTCCATCTTAACATTCCTCACACACATCATCAATAATTTGTTTCGAGTCAGTGGCATGTTGATGGAGTATGTGAGCCCCTTCCACCGGGTCATGAAGTCTTTGAATCACTCATCGGACATTTTTTTGCACTTGAAGAGGTATGTGATGCTAGTATTTATTGTGGTAGAGCTAAACTGGTAGAATAACTACCTGTGAAGGTCCTCCAAACTGGTCACAGATCTGACAGGTAGCTGGTTGTACCAGACGAATGTCAGCCCCTCCAGTGTCTGAACAAAACTGCTGAGCTTAGAGGCCTTCTTCTATGTTGTATTCCCAAACATTGGCCCGCACCATGATTTTATGTGGCCCAGATGCTATGGTGGGTCCCCCATCCCGTTAAAGGGGGAGAAGGTGGGATTCCCAAAACCCGGAGGTGCCGGCATGTCATCCACCCATGCCGGGTATGGCTTGCCATCTGGTGGGATTGCCACCTTCCGCGTTTCCAATGCTTCAAGGTGAGATATTATGCCACCATATGATCATCTGTGAGGGGTTCCCTGTCTTGACGGGGATCCCTAACAATGAGTACGTTGTTGGGCTCTTCGACACGGTAGACAGGTTCAGAAGCTCAAGGACCGACTAGTGAAATGGTCTGTCGGGCAACTAGGGGAACCCGGTCCGGATTCTGCAGATTTCCACCCCATTCGGGAGGGATTGTTGAGACGTACCATGCACTCTTTCGATGAGTTCTGGCTTCAGCCTTGTCCACATGAGTGATATGTTCAGGGTTTCCCAGAGGCATCTCGCTGGGGGGAGTTGTTCCTGCACTTCCTTCCCCGACCTAGGATTGATGTAGTCATGTTGTCACTCTATAACGCATTCAGCCTAGATTTCGTCAACCAACATATTTTTCTCAGCATGTTTCTAATGCAATGTGTCCTTCTCGGGCCCCTCCTTCATTTTCTGCACTAAGGTGGATGGGTCTGAGTGCTTGATATCTCTGATGTTCTATTTTCACTGGCTGAGGTTCTAGCTGAGTACCAATGACTCAGTGGTCGTAGGGAGACCAAGGAGGTTCCTATGCTGACAGGTAATCCCCCCTGATGGGTCCAACAACAGTGGTACACCCTCAAGAGGTATGTATCAATTGAGAAACTCCAGCTCATCTTCTTTGTTCACTATGTCATCCATGTGGACCGCGACACTTCCTGGGGGCATGTCCTCAATATCACAAAGCGATTCTGGCTGCTGCTAGATAGGGATGAAGAGGAGGGTATCATACTACCCCCAGCCATGTATTTGCATGTGGGGGTAGTCTCCCTGATAATTATGTGATGTACCATGATACTCTGAACGCATCGCTGCTGGAGAGCCTCATGACGACCTGGTGACTCGATGCGTTTGTCCACATGAAGTGCGGCCAGGTCGACTAGACAACACTACTTGCTGACATCTTTGAAATGAACTTAGATCATTGTAAAAACCACCCCATGGTGATAGAGACATTAATGAATCCCCCCGAGGGTGTAGCGGAAGCAGTCAACTTCTTCTGGGGTGAGAGACTCAAGTATGAAGAAATCATGCACTGCCATGGGATAGAACTCCTCGGGGAAGTAGTCTGCAATAAGAATTATCCAAAAGTTCCTTGACTCAAATTCAGGAACTATCCATTTCATTCCACACTCTCTAATTTGTGGTGGCTGAGGAACAATCAGTGGTACTGAGGAAGAACGCTGGGATGGCAGGTCGGCTTGTGGAGAATACGATGAGCGGGCTAACTGGCTGCTGATTCTTGAGCTGTCCACCGAACAGTGGAGAGACCTGGACGCTACGTCATGGTAGTAGGAGCTGATGGATGTCATTCCTGGATTGGGGGTAGGGTTCTGGTGAATGTTTTTGTTTCTTTTCACCTTCCATTGGTCCCCAGAATAGCTATTTGTGATCTCTTGTAAAGGTAAAGATCACTTCCAGTGATGATAGTGGTGAGTTCACGACCGTAACCTATGGGGTCGCCATATTTTCATCATCTTGGATATACCTACGGAGGGGAGTGGGAATCTATTGGGCTTCGAATTCTGGATGCACCAGGCTTATGTGCCTCGTCCTTTCCCTATTCCATGACTCGGGTGAGTGGGAGGAGGGTTCCAAGCTGAGTCGTACTCTTCCTCAGATTCTGAGAAGCGGACTAGATTGATCTCCATCTGGGTCTTCCAAGGGTTTTTTCTATGGCGGCGATGACCCGCCTTACTCCCCTTGGGAGGCTCCTCGGGAGAAGGTTGAATCCTGAAAAGTGGTCCTTTGGCCTCACTGGTTGTAGGGTGGAGAGAGTTTCCACCCATGAAATCAAATGTGTGAGAAGCACCAGGAAAAATGTCAAAGGGTAAATGGGGAGGACGTCCATGAACAACACTAGAGTGGGAAAATCCTCTTATGGAACCGATGGGAGCATGGGGTGGACCTCCATGATTGGTGCGGGTGGAATGAGGCTGGCCTTCACCCATCTAGTTGCTGGGGTGAAGGGTGACTTCACCATCTGTGGAGAGGAGTAGGGAGGATACCCACATTGGAGAGAGACCAGATGGAGGATTTCCCCACATCGATGGTCAGGGGCAGGAGGAATAACTCCATACGAAGTGTGATTGGAATGGGAGAGGCTTCTGTACCAAACAATACGGTCGCGGGGCCGACAATCATTTGGATCAGGGGTAGTGTGGGGAAAACCTCCAGGGTGAGTCTCAGAGCCGAGAAGACCCACGCTCTTTGTTGTAGTGGCATGGGAAGGACCTTCGTACGAGGTGGAATCACCATGGGTTTGTTCACGGCGACCACTGCTCATTCCTCAGACCATGAGAGTCGACCCAACCCGCCCATGGGGCATTTGGGGCCTCTATCCCAGTCGGTCATATAAGCACCTCTACTCAGTGTGTGCATGGACTTGATGATATGCATAGGCTGTGGCTTGGGCCACAGTAGCCATCGACGTTGACGCCACTTGGCGGGCGTTCTCCTCAGCCCGTGCCCGACACTCGCATCGGGTCAGACGTGCCAGGGCTGGCAGTGCAGGTGCATAGCTTACCTTCTCCCCCAGCAGGACCGTACGGTGGTGTTGACGTGGCTGGGTGGGAGCCTTTGTTGGTATCCCCAAGATTGGGACTCTGAATGGGTTGGGCCAGACATCACCCACCTCATCAGCGTAAGGTAGGGAGTCATCAAGGCATTCCGAGCACAGGCCCCCAAAACGATTGAATGTTGGGTTGGGGAGTAGGGGCTCCCTATATGGCCCTCGAGGGTGGCGTGGATGGAGAGGCACTACAACCTCGAGTTCTTTGCGGGCTATATCCCTGGTGGGGATGATACCCTCCTTCTTGTATCTGCATACGAGGTCATTAATTACCCTTCGTTGGATAATTTCTGATGGGGAGAGGGGGCGTGGGCGCCTAGCAATCATGGTGATCGAGGCAATCATGGTAAGGGGTAGAATAGTGTGGGGTAGCCATGTCGATATTTCCCCTACCCCTACATCGGTGGGTAGGTGATCGAACTCCAGATGCAACAACATGGTTCATGAAAGCATGGAGATGAACTCATTAACGCTGCTGAAAAAAAAAATCGACAACCAATGACCCAACGTCGTTTGGTCATATGTGACTGGTAAGAGGGATCCACACTGACAACATTGCAGACTAGGATGTCCACTATCCCGCTACCACAACATCAGGTGAGTTTCAATCCAGGCCCACTATTTTCATGGCGGGACCCGGTGCCAGATAACTAGATCTAGTGACAGGTCATTTTATTGATGCCCCGAGCACTACTAATCTCTATACGGAGGAGATGAACATTCACGTCGGGTTCACCATTTTCTTTTTCTGATGATTTTTTCGGGGCATAGGCATCCATCTCATTCAGGGACAAAGGACGCGACTTTTTGTTACCCTACATTACCGCCAAACAAAGGCCTGTTACATCCACTCCTTATTCAAGGATGACTGCTCTTTGATCAAAAGGGGATGATGGGTTGTCGGTTATTCCTTTCGTAGATTCCTCCTCGGAGCTCGCCACCTAGTCTGGGTCTCCCTCATAGATTTAGTATGTTGTTCGTGAAACTCTTCCTGGTGCCATATCATCATGGACACTAGTTAATTATGCTGCTTCTGTCAAGACATTCCAAGGGTTCCGGTCAGGGTAGAATCCTTTGGTTAGGGGAGTAGTCACCTTGGAGAATCACTGGCATGTCTGGATGATGGGGTATTGGTGTGTCTGTCTTATTCCCCATATTATTGGGCATCTCGAGCGCATGGAATCCCAAGGCATCCCACATCGAGCACGTGGAATCATAGTCCCTGTGAATGTATCTGATATTTTCCTTAACTTCCCATTTTTCACATAGGGTATGCAAAATTTTTAACATCCAATGGAGATGGATCAGGTTGAATAGAACACTGACTATAGTGGATCAGATTTAGGAACCCCCTGGCGGGAACACCGATATTGGGGCCAGCACGTGGGTGGATTTCCGAATGTTGTGGTGGTGAATGAGGTGGCATGATTTCACCGGGTTGTGGAGGCTCGAGTTAGAATCCTGATGCATGATGGAGTGATTGAATTAAGTGGGAGGTAGATGGGATGGAACCGTCATGGGGTGATGGTGGTTTTGGACTTGATCCTTAATGATAATTCCTAAGTATCCCTGTAGAAGGGAATAAAATTCCTTATATTTCATCTAACGACGGCTTGCGCTAATTGGGGATCATAAAGTCTTACCACTAGATGGGATTTCAACGGCTTACCGCTGAATGGGATCACAATGGATTACCAGTAGATGGGATGAAAATGGTTTACCGCTGAATGGGATCGCAACAGCTTACCGCTGAATGGGATCACAACGGCCTACTCCTAGATGGGATTAAAATGGCTAACTGCTAAATGGGGTCCCAATGGATTACCTCTAGTTGGGATGACAACGGATTATCACTGAATTGGGTCACAACGACTTACTGATGGATGGAGTGTGAATGACATAACGCTGAAGGGATTGAAAACGTCTTACCGCTATAGGTGGTGACAAAAACATACCACTGGAGGTGGACCTGGGGTCTAATGGTTGTCAGGCTTGAACCTCATGGAGGCTTCCTACGTACTATACCTTGTTATGGATCAATGAAAACGTAGTTTAGGTGGTTGAATATAGTTTAACGTCATGCTGGATGGGGGAGAACCTATGTGAAGGGGGTTGGAATGTCCGGGTGGTAGTGGGGCTTGAACCTCATAAGGCTTCCAACGTACCATGCCTTGACATGGATCAATGTCCCCATAGTTCGGTATGGGTGCCGACAAACTGTCATAATGATGGGCCAGGTGTCCAGGTGGGCTTGAACCTCATGAAGGCTTCCTACGTTCCATGCCATGACATGGATCAATGTCCCTGTAGTTCCAGAAGGGGGCTGGTGAACCGAAGTGAAGATGGACTAGGGGTAGAAGTGGGATTTAACCTCATGGAGGCTTCCTACATACCATTCCTTGACATGGATCAAAGTCCCCGTAGTTCAGGTGTACATTTTAACATCCTTCAGGACAGGGGCATTTGGGGCTTATGCTCTGAGGCGGCCCAAGGTGGATGGGCTTGAACCTCATTGAGGCATTCTACATACCATGTCGTGACATGGATCAATGAACCCGTAGTTCAGGATGGAGAATAAAGTTTAACATCATGCTGTATGTGGTGATGTTAGGGTCGATGCTTACTCTAAGCTCACGTGAGTCATGCTTGGTGTAAGAAACAAGAGGCAGAAAAGGCCTGATGACCACATCACGAAAGGGGAATCCTTGGGAATGGAAGAGGGGTGGGGAATATTCTCAGAGGCAGCCCAAGGTGACAGGACTTACTCCAGGATTGAGGCATGAAGGGGACAAAGCGCAGCGAGAGATCGATTTGGGACCCAAGAAAGGATGAGTCCCATTACCTATCACTCCCTCCACTGGCCTTTAGGAACAAACATGAAATGTGGAGCATGGATGCTGCCTCTTGGATGAAATTATAGGGGCTTACACCAATATAGACTCCCATCACCCCTTGGAAAAATGCCACTCCCAGAAGGAGGATATCATCCACTTTGGGGACCATGGGGCTTGGAGAATGTCCAAGGTGGGGGCACCCCACGTGCGAGGCATAGGGCAAGGTCACAATTTAATGTCATGTGCTGAGGATGATGGTGCTAGGAAGTATACAATCCTTTAGATCGAACGAGGTGGGTTTTCTACACACCCCTAGGACTTACATAACCGGTACCCTCTTCTCCTTGTGGGAGGGAAGGCACCTGCAACGTCGTAATGAGGGTGTGTCACAAAACGAACCATCGAGGGGTCTAGTTAGCATGAATGTGTGAAGATGAAATAGATGTTAGCATGCCTATGCGTAGAAGCATTAGGAAAAGCAACACAACAGGAGGTATCATCCCGGTGACGTTGAAGTGACATCGTACGAACCTGGAGGGTCACACGAGAAAAGGATTTTCAAAGCATATGGGACCCTATGTAGGGGCCTTGTGGAGCTCTGTCGCTCTGCATGGTGGAGGGAACTTGTGAAGGGGTGTGCTTCGTGAAGTGTGGTGCCTTATACTTTCCATTGAGCGAAAGTGAAAATGGGAGGTGCTTCGCAAAGCACAGCCTCGCGGAGCAAAGGGGCCTCGCGAAGTAAGGTTTCGGGTAGTAATGTGCTTCGCGAAGTACAGTGACCCTACCTTAGAATGTGGATCAGGTGTACAAGAAGGGTATTTCGCGAAGCATAAAGGCTCTGTGACAACCCGGGTCCCCTTGGGGATACCCGTACTTCAAAAATTCCCTTAGGCTTTGCAAACGACATCTCTATTAGAAGAGGGGACCAAAACGAGACAATAGGGAGGCACTTCATGAAGCAAGAAGTACCTCAGACAACTCATGGTTCAAAGAGTGGAAGAATGCTTCGCGATTCAGGAGATGGGAAGCTGAACGGTCATATTTTCCATCCTTGGAGATTAGGGGGAGCCATGTATTTATAGGAAAGAGGCAACGTGAAGAAGAGTTTGTGTGGTGCGAAGAGAGGCATGGTTTCATTGGGGAGGGTTCACGAACGTCAAATTCCTTCACGGAGCATCCTACCACCATTGCATCACGGGAGGTTGAGGAATGTAAAATTAATTCATGTATCATCACACCTCCTTTGCTTTGCAGCAGGTTTGCGAATGTCATATTCGTTCGCCAAGCGTCCCGCCTTCTTTGCTTCGCAGAGACCGACGTGCTGCGGAACTCTGCAAAGTGGCTTCGCAAGGCAGTCAATGGGGACTTCTTTGGGCTATGTCTTCGTCCCAAATTTTTCCGCTAATAGTTGTAGTTAATTTTTTTCACTATATGTAATATTTTTAGTCAAATATATCTCATAAATAAATCCATGGTAATTTTTTTTAGTAAGAATATATTTATTTATGACATATTTTCCATTACATTAAAATAAATGGTACAAATGTCATAATCACACCCAAGTGGCATGAAAAGGTAACAATGTTTTAACAAGGATGGTAATGGTCAATAGTAACTCATCTAATAATATTGGTAAAAGTTGTAGGGTTATTTTATAATTTTATAATTTTATTTATAATTTTTATTACCATATTTACCTTTTACTGTGGTAAATTAAATACTAAATTATCCATTCATCAAAAAATATTTGGATTTTATTGGAATGGATTTTTGTTATCTTCAAAAACTATGTATTTAATTTTATTAAAATTATATTAACCAAAGTGGTTATATTATGTTTAACACTAATCTCATTGGCGGATCGAGAAAACAATTTTTTTAAGTAAAACATTTAAATGTTCACATAGTTTTTATATATAATTTTCATTTTAAAAATAATCCAATGAACAAATTTTGATTAACTATTAACAGTTTCATCCATTTAAACCATAAAAACATGTTAATTTATAATCTTGAAATATAAATAATTTATATGAAAAAGATGTTTTGAATTAAAATGCAGCATTTTTCAATATTAATTAAAATATTAACGTTATCCAAAAATAAAAAAATTTATGAAAACTAAATTTTTATTCTCTAAATATAAATATGAAATTTAATATTTAAAATATAATATAAAAAAGTGACAAAAACTATATTTTAAAATGGTTCTCTATCAAAAGGTAGTAAAATTTATTTTATAAAAATGCTCCATTTAGTCATAAAATTGGATTTCTTCTAATAACAAGTCTAGATAAGAAGAATTTTAAACATTATTTGATGTTTATATTTCATTAATAAAGAGTTTATTGTTTTATTTTTATTTTTCAATAAATGGGATTGAGCCCAACTATAAGGCCCCAAGCCTTAAACCTTGCTTAATCTTGAGTTATTACAAGATAACACATTGAGGATATTTTCGGGTTTAGAGTTTTAGAGAATTAGATCATAAAACTTGCATTACATTCCACATATAAACAAAGTGGTTACATAAATATAGTATTCTTCATTCCCATCAATGGAAACACATTTAAAATAAAACATGGATTATTTCTTGACACATCCTTGACTCTATCATCTTATCATGTACCTTTCCCTTGACCTGTGAAAAACATTTCAAAAACATGGGATGAGCATAAAAACTCAGTATGGGTTATAAAAAAACATGGAAAGGAAACATGAGTTCATATATACATAAGAATGAAATCATACTTTACCCATAAAACATAGCCACTTTAACATACCTCATAAAATCATGAATAAATCATAGAAATCATAAGACATAAAGGTAACTTGAGGCATTCATAACATTCTTACGTAGGGAGTAACCCTCTTGGTTACGTTTGGAATACCCATCACAGTATATTCCCTAAAATCTCTTCGGAGAAACCTTAACGTTTCACTCCTTCGTGTAACCCAATGCATTGGAGAGCTATAACGGGCTCACCCGCCCTTAGTTTATCACGGAACCACCCGTCTTCATAATAATGCCCAAGAACCATAACATAATCATATCACATAAAACATGCATAAAGGAAACATAACATTTCCACATTGCAATAACGAGATATCAATACAACACATTGATATAATAAAAAACATTATGAAAACCATTTTCAATACCAATGTAAGACATGGTATTTATTTTTCTTTTAAAAAAAAGAAGGTATGGCTTGTAGAGGAAGCTGAAACTCAAATAACGGTTACGACGGCGGAGAAGTCGTTGTCGCCGCATACGTACGAAAAAAACATTCCCTTTTGTCGTCTATTAAACGCTTCGTATAAAAAATATTCCTTTTGAATAAACGTAAAAGTCAAAGGGGATTATACACCGTATAAAAGAAAGTTGTGTATAAAACGAAATATGCCACAAAGAAAGGAGATTGAGACGAAGTCCCATACCTCGTATCTGAATTGATCCGACCGTTCTTTAATCTCCTAAATAATAAACTTGATTTAATCTCTACTTGCTTATGAATCTTTTTCAAGTTAATTATTCCTTTTATACCATGTTATGAACATCATGTAATCAGTTAAGTTAATAATGTTCATTTTGTCGGTATTTGGTTCTTAAGTCAAAAATAGACTTCTTACACTTACATGTTGTTAATTTGGTCAAAGGTTCATTATATCCAGAATGGTATTCATGATGTAGATATCATATATGTCATATATATCCAGTACATACATGCAATTATAATATTACATAATCATTTAGAGGTAAGAAATGAAATGCACCGTTCATGGAGACGGTAAGCCGTACGTACGCATGACAGCTACTTTCATTTCTATTTCGTATTTTATAGAATGGAATCATAATGATATAAAGGTATATTATAATTACAGTATAATATCATATATAATATCATAGTTTCATCCTTTATATGTCCCACATATGGTATTTAACGAATCAAATCACTTTGAGGGGGCGGTAGTCCGCACTTCCTAAAATGAAGATATCGTGTTTACCCATAATGGAAACCATAAAGGTATTCCCAAAATGAAAAAACAGAATCTTAAGGAAAAAATAAACATATTATATATCATATATAAAAATAGTGACATCATAATGGCCACCTTTGAAGGTGTTAAATGAGTATTGAACAATCATCGTTTCGGGAGGCAGAATTTCGCCATCCACGGAAACCGTATGTTCTTTAACCATTTGGTGCAGTTGTGTGAGAGTGTAGCTCAAATAAATCTTATAAAAACATCCTAGTTTATTGAAGATACTGGTGTTGTTACAAAAGAAGTAAATAAAAAGTGTTTATGGGGTTGGAGAAGCAAAATAAAACAAATGAACATGAGAGAATGAATTACCTTAAAAAGTGTAACTCCTTTTGATTTGATCCTAAAGGCTTCCTTTGAAAGGATTCTGCCCAAAGGGAATCCTCTAGGATGAGGAGAGGGATGTGGAGAGAGTAAATGGGCAGGGGTTTGCCGAGCCAAAGGCTTGAGTAGTGTGTGAAATGAGGTAGAGGTGGGGGCCTTTTATAAGAGGAGAGGAGGGGCACTTTTGGAAAGTAAAGAAATATTACTTTATTTGAAAATGTGTTTCGGTTTCAAAAGGTCCCACATTGATATAATTAGTGGATAAGGTGATAAGTCTTCGAAATCCACTCATCCAATTGGTTTTGTACATGTGTAGTTCATATATATTACATTATCTTTCCATTTTATTTAAATCGTCAAATAATGATGTCATCACTGCATCATTATTATGTCATAAATAATTTAATTTATTTAATGTCTAAAAATCATAAACAAAATACTATGATGTAGGAAATCGTTTTAGCTTTCCAATGACTATTTATAATCAAAAATATGATCTTTATAAACCCATGTAAATTTTTTTTCATAAAACATCTCTTGTTTGTGTCATTTTTACTTTAACATTTAATAAAAATTTATTTATGTCATTTCCAAACCAAAGTGTCTCCATGGGGTCCCCAAGTTGACCCATGGCTTGTCTTGGTCGTCCATGATGCAACCAATAAGGTTGGGACATGTTTCTAGGTCATTTCCTATTATTAAAGCATTATTTATACCTTAAACTACACTAATTACCACTAATCGCGATTAAGAACTTAATAAGTTACTATTCACCAAAAAATTATTTTAATCTCATTGAACCAAATTTTACTTCTTAATGAAAACCATGTATGTCGGATTTTCAAAATTCAATACACATTAGTGGTAAACTTTCATTTAACTAAAAAATCAGTTTGCTTGATTACCACTTAGTGGTTTCACTATTCATCAAAAATTGATGTTTTTCAGAAAATTACCAAAAATTCACCCTAAGCTATATTTGATATTCCGAATTCAAAAATGAAGTATATTTTACAAAATTCAAATCATATAAGTCACATTAATTAATTTAATAATTAATTCCAGCTGCCAGAGCAAATAGCGTGTTTTTACAAAACAATAAGTATCAAAAGATTGACACCAGTATAAGTCTAATTTCAAAGTGAAATTGATTCCAATGACCACCATTGGATAAAATGGTAAAAATATATTCTAATTTCACTTCAAAACCAATTCAAAACATAATCTAATCATATAAATTAATTTGATTAAAAAGCAGTTTTGATGTAAAATGCAGTATTTTTCACTATTCATTAAAAAATTAACATTGTCAGAAAAATACCAAAAATTCACACAAGGTAAATTTTGATGTCCCAATCATAAAGGATAAGTTTATTTTGACAAACATAGTTTATAAAATTGTCAAAATATAGATTCAAAAATTGTTTGCCATCAAAAGGCAGTAAAACAATCATTTAAGAATATTAGTGTATTTCATGCATAAGATTGTATTTATTTTCATTTTAAGCCTCTATAACACTATCTTAATCATTAATAGACATAGATAAAAATATCTATTATTCATTACTTACTTGGGATGTTACATCCTTCCCCCCTTTAGAAAATTGCGTCCCCTCAATTTATTTACTTATCGAATAAATGGGGGTACTTATCCCTCATTGCATTTTCAGATTCCCATGTTTCCTCTTCAATCATGTGGTTTTTCCACAAAACCTTTACCTGATGAATCACCTTATTCCGTAACACTTGCTCCCTGTGGTCAAGAATCTGGAATGGTTGTTCCGCATAAGATAGGTTCTCTTCCAGCTGAACTAACTCTGGACTCAAAACATGAGATGGATCTGGCATATACTTTCTCAACATCGAAACGTGAAAAACATTGTGTACCTGAGATAAACTCGGAGGTAAAGCCACTCGGTATGCAACTGATCCAACTCTCTCAAGAATTTCGTATGGTCCAATGAACCTTAGACTCAACTTTCCTTTCTTACCAAATCTCATCACACTTTTCCAAGGAGAAACCTTGAGAAAAACATGATCACCTACCTCGAAAGATAGATCCTTCCTCCGGTTATCCGCATAACTCTTCTGCCTGCTCTGAGCTGTTCTCATGTGTTTATGAATCAGTTGAACTTTTTCTGCCATCTCTTCTACCAATTCTGGTCCCATCAACTTCCTTTCACCCACTTCATCCCAGAAAGCTGGAGTTCGACACCGCTTCCCATATAATGCCTGATATGGTGCCATCTGTATATTGGAATGAAAACTGTTATTATATGAAAATTCAACCAAAGAAAGATGATGGTCCCAAATTCCCTGATAATCCATAGAGCAAGCTCGTAGCATATCCTCCAATGTCTGAATTGTTCGTTCTGACTGCCCATCTGATTGAGGATGAAAAGCTGTACTAAAATTTAATTCAGTACCCAACGACTTCTGAAGGCCTTTCCAAAAGTTAGAAGTAAACCTAGGATCACGATCCGATACAATGGACAGTGGAACTCCATGTAACCTGACTATCTCTTTAAGATACAAACGAGAAAGTTGATCAAGAGAGAAAGTATCTCGTATAGCAAGGAAATGAGCAGATTTGGTCAAGCGATCAACAATAACCCAGATTGCATTATTACCTCGAGATGTCTTCGGTAATCCAATAACAAAGTCCATGGATATATTTTCCCATTTCCACTCTGGCACTGGTAAAGGCTGAAGCATCCCTTTCGGTAACTGCCGCTCTACTTTAACCTCTTGACATGTCAAACACTTCACAGTAAAATCAGCAATATCTCTTTTCATTCCATCCCACCAGTAATACTCCCGCAGATCTCTATACATCTTAGTACTGCCCGGATGAACTGAAAATGGAGAACTATGAGCTTCACATAACAACTCTCTCTTCGACTGTGAATCACAAGGCACACACAATATCTTCCCAAATCTCAAAACACAATCATTATCAATGTTGAATTCAGACAACTTACCTTTCTGAACCAGCTCTACCTTTTTCTGCAACTCACTATCTTGCTTCTGTGCTTGCTTGATTCTATCTGATAGAGATGATCTCACTGATACCTGAAACAAAATAGAAGGACTTCCTGCACCAACAACTTTTATGCCAAAGTTCATTAAATCCTTAACCAAAGGATCACGTTCCAAACGCAACATTGTTAATGAAGCATTACTTTTTCGACTCAAAGCATCATCCACTTTATTTGCTTTTACCGGATGGTAATGAATTGTACAATCATAATCCTTGATTAATTCCATCCATCTCCTTTGTCTCATGTTTAACTCTTTCTGAGTGAATATATACATTAAACTTTTGTGATCGGTATATATTTCACACTTTACTCCATACGAATGAAGCCTCCAAATTTTTAAAGCAAAAACAACAGCAGCTAATTCCAAATCATGTGTAGGGTAATTTACCTCATGAGTTTTCAACTGTCGTGAAGCATAAGCAATTACCTGATCATTCTGCATTATGACGCAACCAAGTCCTTTCAATGAAGCATCACTGTATATAACAAACTCACCATTCCTGGAAGGTAGTGCCAAAACTGGAGCATTCACCAATCTTCTTTTCAATTCCTGAAAACAATCATCACATTCTTTTGTCCAGATAAACTTAACACCCTTCCGAGTTAGCTTAGTCATTGGACTAGATAACCGTGAAAAATTTCTAACAAACCTTCGGTAATAGCCCGCCAAACCAAGGAAGCTTCGAATCTCAGTTACATTTGTGCTTCTTGTCCATTCTTCCACAACTTTTGTTTTTGCAGGATCAACAATTATTCCATCTTTAGAAACAATGTGAACAAGGAAAGAAATTTGTTACAACCAAAACTCACACTTGCTGAATTTCCCATACAGTTTCTTTTCTTTTAAAGTTTTCAAGATAACCCTTAAATGTTTTTCATTCTCCTCTTTACTTTTAGAAAACCCCAAAATATCATCAATGAAAACCACCACAAACTTATCCATGAACTCATGGAAAAATCTATTCATTAAGTCCATGAATACAGAAGGTGCATTGGTTAGCCCAAAATGCATTACTTCAAATTCATAATGGCTATATCTCGTACGGAACACAGTCTTCGGAATATCTGCCTCCTATACCTTCAGCTGATGGTACCCCGATCTCAGTTCAATCTTTGAAAAAAACTGAGCTCCCTGGAGCTGATCAAACAAATCATCGATATGAGGCAAAGGATATTTTTTCTTAACAGTGATATTATTCAAGGCTCTATAATCAATGCAAAGTCTCATAGAACCATCTTTCTTTTTAACAAATAAAACAGGAGCACCCCATGGTGATGTGCTAGGTCTAATGAAACCTTTCGCTAATAAATCTTGCAGTTTCTCCTTCAACTCTAAAATTTCAATTTGTGCCATTTGATAAGGGGGTTTTGAAATTGGCTTAGCATCAGGAACTAAGTCAACAATAAACTCAACTTCCCGATCTGGTATTATTCCAGGCAAATCATCAGGAAAAACATCAGGATACTCATTTACCACTGGAACATCATTAATCTGAACAGTTCCTTTATTTTCAACGACGTGTGAAAGGTAACATTCATTTCCATATTTTACAAGTTTCTCGGCCTCTTGATATGTTATCAAAAGTAAGGGTTCATACTTGTAAACAAACTGAAATTCTTTCTGAAAAGAAAATTCTTTAGCTCTACATTAAATCTTAGCATGGTAAATAGAGAGCCAATCCATACCCAGGATAACATCAAACTCTACTAGAGGTAGAACAATAAGGTTTGCAAGTAGGTTCTTTCCACAGATAAGGATACGAAGATTCTTATAAATTTTTTTTCCCTCGACACTTCCCCCATGTGTTTTTACCAATAGTTCCGGAGTCATTTCTTGAGATGGTATTCCCATTTTACTAGAAAAGGTTTCAGAGATGAAAGAATGTGTAGACCCCGAATCAAACAACACGCTGGCATAATCTGAAAAAACAAACAAAGTACCTGATACAACTTCATTTGATGGCCCGACATCTGCTGAAGTAGTTGCAAAGGATTTCACCACCCCTTTCTGCTTGTAGTCTAACTGCTTCCCATCACTCAAGCTCTTTGTCGGACACTCGTTTGCATAGTGACCCATCTCATTGCATTTATAACATTTCACTAACTGTAAATCAAATTTGTTCTTACCTTCACCTTGATCCTTTTCAGTTCATTAACGAGCCTTATGTCCCATCTTACCACATGGGTAGCACTTCCCAGAATTCTGAAGACATTCTCCAGCATGCCTTTTGCCACATTTATCACAAACTGGAAACTTATTTCTCTTACCATCAGACTTTTTTGAAGAATTCTTACCTTTCTCCTGGTGGTTGTTATAGAAAACTTGGTCCTCGGCAAACTCCATTTCCACCTTCTCAGCACATCAAACAAGCTTTTCATAACTTTTAAACTCACGAAAAGCTAATGCCCTTCGATACTTTGGCTTTAATCCTGAGTAGAACCGATTGATTTTACTATCAAGGTCCCGGATAAAATTTGGAGCATACCTTTCCAATCGTGTGAACCTTTCTTCATAGGCAGCCACTGAGTCTTCCTCTTGCCTCAATTCCATGAATTTATTTTCCATCCTAAGTCGAACAGACTTAGGAAAATACTTCTCAAGAAACATACCTTTGAATTCATCCCAGTCAAGAGCATCAATCTCATCGGCATCCCTGATATTTTTAACCATAGACCACCACTGATCTACTTCACCCTCCAAACGGTAAATAGCAAGACTAACCTTTTGATTGTCTGAACACCCCATGACATCAAAAATATTCTCCAGTTCTTTAATCCACCCTTCAGCTAGCACAGGGTCAGATGATCCTCTGAATGATGGTAGATGTTGCCTCATGAAATGTTCCACCACTGACATGTTCCTCTGCGGTTGTTCTGGCTGATCTCGTGCATGGATACCACCTCCAATTATCGCTTGAGTCAACTGTGCCATTACTGCAACAAACTATTCAGTTCCAATTCCGACCATTTCTGGATGCTGATTCGAAAGGTTATTTCCTTCTGTATGCCTTCCTAGCACTGCTTCCCTGTTTCCTCTGCGGAAAACTATTTTGAACAAACATGTATTAGATGAAGCAACATGGTAATCTTTAAATGCTATATCATTTCGAAAAAAAAAATTTTGGATAATCATTTAATAGAATTCTAACTCCTAATGTTATCTAAACCGACCTTTGATTCCAACTATAAGGCCCCAAGCCTTAAACCTTGGTTAATCTTGAGTTATTACAAGATTACACATTGATGATCTTTTCGGGTTTAGAGTTTTAGAGAATTAGATCATAAAACTTTCATTACATTCCACATATAAACAAAGTGGTTACATAAAGATAGTATTCTTCATTCCCATCAATGGAAACACATTTAAAATAAAACATGGATTATTTCTTGACACATCCTTGACTCTATAATCTTATCATGTACCTTTCCCTTGACCTGTGAAAAACATTTCAAAAACTTGGGATGAGCATAAAAACTCAGTATGGGTTATAAAAAAAACATGGAAAGGAAACATGAGTTCATATATACATAAGAATGAAATCATACGTTACCCATAAAACATAGGCACTTTAACATACCTCAGAAAATCATGAATAAATCATAGAAATCATATGACATAAAGGTAACTTGAGGCATTCATAACATTCTTACGTAGGGAGTAACCCTCTTGGTTACGTTTGGAATACCCATCACAGTATATTACCTAAAATATCTTCGGAGAAACCTTAACGTTTCACTCCTTCGCGTTACCCAATGCATTGGAGAGCTATAACGGGCTCACCCGCCCTTAGTTTATCACGGAACCACCCGTCTTTATAATAATGCCCAATAACCATAACATAATCATATCACATAAAACATGCATAAAGGAAACATAACATTTCCACATTTCAATCACGAGATATTAATAAAACACATTGATATAATAAAAAACATTATGAAAACCATTTTCAATACCAAAGTAAAACATGGTATTTATTTTTCTTTAAAAAAAAGAAGGTATGGAATGTAGAGGAAGCTGAAACACAAATAACGGTTACGACGGCGGAGAAGTCGTTGTCGCCGCATACGTACGACAAAAACATTCCCTTTTGTCGTTTTGTAAACGCTTCGTATAAAAAATATTCCTTTTGAATAAACGTAAAAGTCAAAGGGGTTTATACACCGTATAAAAGAAAGTTGTGTATAAAACAAAATATGCCTCAACGAAAGGAGATTGAGACGAAGTCCCATACCTCGTATCTGAATTGACCTGACCGTTCTTTAATCTCCTGAATAATAAACATGAGTTAATCTCTACATGCTTATGAATCTTTTTCATGTTCATTATTCCTTTTATACCATGTTATGAACATCATGTAATCAGTTAAGTTAATAATGTTCATTTTGTCGGTATTTGGTTCTTAAGTCAAAAATAGACTTCTTACACTTACATGTTGTTAATTTGGTCAAAGGTTCATTATATCCATAATGGTATTCATGATGTAGATATCATATATGTCATATATATCCAGTACATACATGCATTTATAATATTACATAATCATTTAGAGGTAAGAAATGAAATGCACCGTTCATGGAGACGGTAAGCCGTACGTACGCATGAACGCTACTTTCATTTATATTTCGTATTTTATAGAATGGAATCATAATGATATAAAGGTATATTATAATTCCAGTATAATATCATATATAATATCATAGTTCCATCCTTTATATGTCCCACATATGGTATTTAACGAATCAAATCACTTTGAGGGGGCGGTAGTCCGCACTTCCTAAAATGAAGATATCGTGTTTACCCATAATGGAAACCAAAAAGGTATGCCCAAAATGAAAAAAACAGAAGCTTAAGGAAAACATAAACATATTATATATCATATATAAAAATAGTGACATCATAATGGCCACCTTTGAAGGTGTTAAATGAGTATTGAACAATCATCGTTTCGGGAGGCAGAATTTCGCCATCCACGGAAACCGTATGTTATTTAACCATTTGATGCAGTTGTGTGAGAGTGTAGCTCAAATAAATCTTATAACAACATCCTATTATATTTAATATACTGTTTTTGTTAAAAAATAAGTAAATAAAAATATTTTAGGGGGTTGGATAAGCAAAATAAAACAAATGAACATGACAGAATGAATTACCTTAAAAAGTGTAACTCCTTTTGATTTGAGCCTAAAGGCTTCCTTTGAAAGGATTATGCCCAAAGGGAATCCTCTAGGATGAGGAGAGGGATGTGGAGAGAGTAAATTTGCAGGGTTTGGCCGAGCCAAAGGCTTGAGTAGTGTGTGAAATGAGGTAGAGGTGGGGCCCTTTTATAAGAGGAGAGGAGGGGCACTTTTGGAAAGTAAAGAAATATTACTTTATTTGAAAATGTGTTTCGGTTTCAAAAGGTCCCACATTGATATAATTCGTGGATAAGGTGATAATTATTAGCAATCCACTCATCCAATTGGTTTTGGACATGTGTAGTTCATATATTTTACATTATCTTTCCATTTTATTTAAATCGTCAAATAATGATGTCATCGCTGCATCATTATTATGTCATAAATAATTTAATTTATTTAATGTCTAAAAATCATAAAAAAAATAATATGATGTAGGAAATCTTTTTATCTTTCCAATGACTATTTATAATCAAAATTATGTTCTTTATAACCCCATGTAAAAATTGTTTTTGTAAAACATTTCTTGTTTGTGTCATTTTTACTTTAACATTTAATAAAAAGTTATTTATGTCATTTCCAAACCAAAGTGTCTCCATGGGGTCCCCAAGTTGACCAATGGCTTGTCTTGGACGTCCATGACACAACCAATAAGGTTGGGACATGTTTCTAGGTCATTTACTATTATTAAAGCATTATTTATACCTTAAACTACACTAATTACCACTAATCGCGATTAAGAACATAATAAGTTACTATTCACCAAAAAATTATTTTAATCTCATTGAACCAAATTTTACTTCTTAATGACAACCATGTATGTCGGATTTTCAAAATTCAATACACATTAGTGGTAAACTTTCATTTAACTGAAAAATCAGTTTGCTTGATTACCACTTAGTGGTTTCACTATTCATCAAAAATTGAAGTTTTTCAGAAAATTATCAAAAATTCACCCTAAGCTATATTTGATATTCCGAATTCAAAAATGAATTCTATTTTACAAAATTCAAATCATATAAGTCGCATTAATTAATTTAATAATTAATTTCCGCTGCCAGAGCAAATAACGTGTTTTTACAAAACAATAAGTATCAAAAGATTGACACCAGTTTAAGTCTAATTTCAAAGTGAAATTGATTCCAATGACCACCATTGGATAAAATGGTAAAAATATATTCTAATTTAACTTCAAAACCAATTCAAAACATAATATAATCATATAAATAGATTAGATTAAAAAGCTGTTTTGATGTAAAATGCAGTATTTTTCACTATTCATTAAAAAATGAACATTGTCAGAAAAATACAAAAAATTCACACAAGGTAAATTTTGATGACCCAATCATAAAGGATAAGTTTTTTTTGACAAACATAGTTTATAAAATTGTCAAAATATATATTCAAAAATGGTTTTCCATCAAAAGGAAGTAAAACAATCTTTTAAGAATATTAGTGTATTCCATGCATAAGATTGTATTTATTTTCATTTTAAGCCTCTATAACACTATCTTAGTCATTAATAGACATAGATAAAAATATCTATTATTCATTATTTACTTGGGATGTTACACCAACCCTTCTGATATTTTATTAATAAATCCAAAAAATTAATTTATTATTTTATAAACATTATTATTCACAATTAAATATTTTCTCATAAAAACACATCATTTATATTAAATTGGTTTTTATTTTCTCTTCTAATTAATTTTCATACCAATGAATATTTATATAAAAATGTGTAAAACATATATTCATAATTTAGTTAATATAGTAAATTCTTTCCATTCTAAAGGTTATGCGAAAACTAAAAATAAAAATAAAAATATTAATAATTCATTATTTTTCGTTATATCTCAGTCTTGTGCGAAACGTATTATTTTGGATAAAGCCATGTTATTTTTGGGTATTCCATCAAACATAGAGTCATTTTTATAGTAAAATTACTATCTCATTAAAATTTATTAAAAAAATATAAAAAATTATTATTCTATAATTACATGGGATGTTTCACTTTCAGCCACAAAACTCTTCAATAATTCAAATCATCTCTCTTGTTACATGAAGAGTACCACCTCAATGATTAACATGATATGTTTATATAACCACATATTATGGTTACTTAAAAGGGTAAATTTAATTTAAAAATATGAGATTAAAAATATTATTAATGTTTATAAAATATTAGTCAATTTATATATTCATTCTATTATATGGAAAATGAAAATGACATCCATGTGTAAAAGTTGATTACAAAATTATTGAATATTTTTAGTTTACCATCACTACCATAAATGGATAGTTCTAAAATATACATGTATAATATCTATTACAATATTGATAAATATTGATTGTTTATACGATTAATCAAGTATGCTATTTAATTTTAGAGTCAATATAACGTAATCTTTTAATATTCATAAATTACCCAATATAAGATCATTATACATTTAGTTCTCATAAACCATGTCCATATAATCTACCACGTAAACATTTTGATGCATAAATAATTAATAAAATTATTCAAATATCATTATTATTTTGTATCAATGAACATGGTATTAGATAATAAGATTCAATGAAACTATTAAAAAAATTTACAAATATATATAAATTAAAATCATTAGATAATAAAAAATAAATTCTATCAAAAAAATATGTTTTGTAAGTTCTTATAATTAAATAATAAAAAAGGTAATATATATGAATATGGATAGAAATAAATTTATTAAGATAATCATGTTTTTTATTTTGGATTTGATATTGAATTGTTGAAATTAATTAGAAAATATAGTAATTTCAATCCAATAAAATTTCCCAATATAGAAGGTTCGGAATGAATTCCCACACTGGGAAATATTATTGGAACATAATGCCTAAAACAATAACCATGTTATTAACCTTTGGTTAATATCACTACTAAAAAAACAGGAAAGGGAAGCGCCATATTTTATCAGCGCTTTTCTGCTGCAGATACGGAAGCCGTTTATCAGCGCTATAAAAGTGCGGATAAAGAAGCCATGTATCAGTGCTAAAATTTTAGCACGGATAGAGGAATTATTTATAAGTTCTTTTCTAGCACTGATAGAGAATCCTTGTATCAGTGCAAGAAAAGTGCTTATAAACAAGCCATGTATCAGTGAAATTTTTTAGCATTCATAAAGGGTAACCTTTATCAGGGCTAAAAAATACCTAATAAAGCCTTCCTTTATCAGTGCTAAAATTATAGTGTTGATAAATCCATTGTCTCATATTTTATAAAATAAATCACATAGTTTCCTCTGTTTATCACGCCCAAAATCTCACGTGGTATTGTACCACTGTGACAACTCCCCCCTCGATCATCATGTTCCTAGACCTCCAACGCAATCCCTACTGTTTATCCTCCCCTCGAACCCCTTCCATGGATCCTCCTCCCCAATAAACTACTTCTCCTCCTCTCCGCTCAACCACACTCCGCTCAAACCCTACTCATCAATTTCCCAATAGTTAGAAGCTCCTCCCGTGAACCTCCCCCTCTGGCGGTCGTGCCTTCCCCTCCCGACGTAGCGCAGAAGGCTCCATACATCTCCTTCTATAAAGGTAATTTCTATTCTCTTCTTCTTTATTTTTATCATGAACATTCTTCTTATGAAGGATGTGACAATAATGGTGAATCGGTTTTTGTGTTTTATTTCTTATGGTTTTAATGGTTAATGGTCATACATAGTACATTTTGATTACCCCCATGTGTTATGTAATGTTTTATTTGACTATTCTTCTCATACTTTTGAAATAATAATTAAATATTTAGTTGATTTTGGTGAAATAATATTTACCCTTCTTTATAATGAGAAAATTGTGGAATTATCATGTCATTTTTTTTCATTGGATTGATAGTAATGAGTATCCTAACTACTATACTGAATTACACTAAAGGAAATTTAAGATAAGTGGGATTTTTTCATGTGATTTATGAAGTTCCACAATATTTCTTATATTTTTTTGGATTTATTGGTGTTGTTGATTTGTGATTTATTCTTGATTTTGTGAATGAAATTTATTACTACTAATAATATGTTATAACCACCTTTCATTATTTTCTAGTCACTTAAGGTAGGAAATGAATTGGTTGTATGGAAATATGTAATTAAAATGTTATATTTAAACTATAAATTGTACTTTAATATGAAAGAATGTTTAAGGGGAGTTTTTAGTGTTAATTCCTTATATGTTTTCCCTTTCATGCTACTATTTATGGGGTATATCACTATTATTGTATGTGTGATGGTTTATTGATGTGGTTGGGAGCATGTTATGTGGTAATTAATGCAGTAGTGATATATGGATTATTGTGTTGTTATGATAGCAATGATATGGATATTTTGGATGAAAATAAGTTGTATTATGGATTTCAGAATGTTTTTAGTGGTATTTTCTGTCAAAAAAATTTAACTGTTATTGGGTGGTGTTATAGTTTCCTTATGGCAAAGAATATGGTAGGAATAAATTAAAATAGTAATAGGTGATGTGTGGGAAATGATAATTGATGGTTGGTGATATTATTAATGATAATTATTGGAATAATTAAGGTTAATAAATTGTTAATGATATAATAAATATTATTAATGATTAATGAATTGATTATAGTGGCTAGTGATTTAATGTTTTGTTTTACATTAAAATGGTTAATAATTGAAATGCATATTTTAATAAAAATACAGGAAATTATAATGTTAACTGAAATGAGAATTTGGTAATGTTGATATGAATGCTTATTTTATTTGTTGGGGATTATTTGTGGCATTGTAATGGAAGTGTTTATTACAGGGTGTTAGTAACAAGGCAATCGTTAACGAGGGTGTTTATAGTGTTAGTATGGTGTAAAACATTAGGAAATATTTATGTGTGACTATATACTTATTATATTTTTTATTATTTCTTACCCACCACCACATGAGTCGAATAGCATGATTGAAATCAATATGGGTACTTTGGTTCTGAGTGTTTTTCTCAATATCTTGGTTAATGAGGGAACACATATTAAACCACTCCCTCTTCCCTTCTCCCCCTTCACACATAGTATTTGTTGTAAGGGCCCACAATAGGTTTATATTTAAGACCAATAACGATTTTAGTTTTTGTTGTATATATATTCTTGTTGACATGATTACGTGTATTTATTATGGATACATAGTTGGGGTAGTGCATTATAGGAGGAGAGTATGTTGTTTATATCCTTCATGTTCACGATATCATACTGTGATGAGGATGTGATGTCTGGTTGTGATGTTGATTTGGTTTTTATGTGTTTTTGACATGTGTATGTGTGGATATATGTTTAGGAGATTATATAAAATGGGTTGAAGCACAATAAAAATTATATTATAGTATGAGAATGACAATATTAGTGCGGAAGTGGATGTGGGGTAATTTATAAATATATTTTATTTTGATATTACACATAAGATGGAGTTTGTAATTAGACACTCATAAAGATTAAGTGGGATAAAAAGTCAATAATATTTGTTAAAATTTTCATATGGATATCACCGGAGACCATCTATGGCACAAATGATTATCCCCCCTGTGATATAAAGAAAGTAACATGAGATTACCAAAAATATTAGGCATGATGATATTAAATGTTGTACAAAGACCAAGAATTGGTAGATGTATCATTATTGATTATTCTTGTGTTTGGACTGGGGTGATTTGTGGAAACTATAATGAATATAAAGTAATTATATTTAATTAATTCCTTAATTTTGAGATTATGATAATCCTTTAATTAATTATAGAGATGGTTTCTTGTTTTCATCCATATGTATTTTAGGTTGGTGAGGTATAAAACGAATGACTAGTTGACCATAGAAGGGTTGACTCAATAGAGGAGGATGAGCCATAGACAATGATGTATTCTAAGTATTACCATCGATGACATTAGTGATTATCCCTGTGAACACCTTTGTGTTTGGAAAATGTGTTGATTTTGATAAAGGGGCTATCCTGGTTTGGTAGATTTCAAAGTCTTTATTGGAAATGGTTAAGCTATATTAATTACAGTTTTTCTAAAGAAGTGGTTCTCTTTTACTATATTTGGAAGTCTTGTTTTGTGTATTTGAACCCTAAATACTATATTTTATATTCAAATAATAAGGCGATGAATAAATATTGGATGGATTCTAATCGTTTGACAATAGATTATGAGAACGGAGTGAAAACGTTCATCATGCTTGCAAGGGATCATGCAAATAATCCTTCTAAAATCCTTTGTCCATGTTTATGTTTTTATATTCTAGAATAATTACTCTGGATGAGTTGTAAGATCATTTGATATGTCATGGAATAGATCATAGTTATAAATTTTGGAATAAACATGGAGAAAAAGGGAATGTAGCGACCGGTTGGGACAAAACGGTGTTTTATGGATCATTAGTTATTAATACAAATATGGATAATGATGAAGACCGAAAAATGTATGTGATTATCGATGTTAATGGTGATGAATATCGTATTGAGTAAATGATAAGTACAATTGAAGATGAACTCCATGATTTACCAAAATTCATTGAGATGTTAAAGTGTTGTGAAAAGATTCCATTGTATACTGGTTGCACTAAATATACAGCATTGTCAGATGTACTAAAGTTGAAAAAATTGAAATCAGGCAACAGATGGAATGATGTCAGTCTTACAAAAGTACATGCTCTCTTGAATGACATTCTTCCGGAAGATAATGAGCTCCCAAGCCGGACATATAAAGCTAAAATAATGCAATGCTCGATGGGTCTGAATTCTGAAAGAACACATGCCTGCCCAAAAAACGGTATATTATTTTTCAAGAAGAAAAATCACTTACAGAATTCCCAAAGTGTGGAGCTTCTCGATACAAGATAGATGAATCCAGTCCTACAAAAGTTGTAAGGTAATTTCAATCATTCTGAGGTTTAGGCGTCTATATGGATGTGAAGAAACTACAAGACAATTGTCGTGGAATGCAGATAAAAGAAATAAAGGTAGGAAATTATGTCATCTGGCCAACTATCCTCAATGGAAACAAAATTGATCAAGAGTGTCCTGAATTTGGAAAATATTTGGGAAACCTTCATTTTGTGTTATCTACAGATGTAGTGAATACTTTGGTTTTCAAACTAGCACTCAAAGTACATGAACTATTATGTTGGTATATTATAACTTTCCACCCTGGTTATGCATGATTTGGAAATTCATCATGTTATCTATGCATATATCAAGACCAAAACAACTAGGTAATGGTATTGATTTTTATCTGGCTCCTTTGATCATGGATTTGATATTATTGTGGGGTTCACGTATTATATTGTATGATGCTTAATAAAGTGTATACTTCATGTTGAGAGCGATTTTGTATGGGACAATAAATGATTTCTGTGCTTATGGAATTTTTTCAGGCTATATCATTAAAGGAACTCATGGGTGTCCCATGTGCAATGAAGATACAAAATAAATTAGGTTGAAACATTCATAGAAATATGTGTTTCTAGGATATAGTAGATTTCTACCTCGTCGGCATAAGTACCGATCATGGGAGACACCATTCAATGGAAGTTCAGAACAATGCACAACACAATCTCCACTAACAGGTGATCAACTATTTGAGAAAGTAAAATATTTGAACATTGTTTTTGGTAAACCATTTTCAAAAAAACCATACGAAGATCAGTTGAAAAAAGAGATTGTTTTTTTTGAAATACCATACTAGAATTGTTTATACGGAAGATATTTTTTTGATATGATGCATGTCAAAAAAATGTATGTGATAGTGTAATCAGAACATTGCTAAATTCCCCTAAAAAAACAATGGAATTATGGAAATGTTGGACCTGGTTGACATGGTAATACAAGAAGAGTTGGCTCCCAGGAAGGGTTAAAATCGAATGTTTCTTCCTCCAACTACATACACTCGTTTTTGGGAGGGTACATATCAGTTTTTGAACTTCATTAATGATGTAAAGGTTCCATAGGAGTATTAATCAATATATCAAGAACATTGTGTCAATTAATAATTTGAATTAAAATGGTTTAAAATAACATGACTATCATATTTTGATGCACGATATAATTCCTATTGATTTACATTGAATTTGTCCCAATAATGTTCAATGTACGTTTACCAAACATTGTTTCTTTTTAAATCTATATGTAGTAAGGTTTTAAACCTGGCAAAATAGTCAGCTATCGAAAATGATATTGTCATCATATTATGTGAATTATAAATTTTATTCCTTCCAACATTCTTTGATATGATGGTTTTTTTGATAATTCACTTGGTGAGAGAGATTCGGCTTTTTGGTCGTGTGCACTATAGATGGACATACCCCGTTGAACAATATATGCGGATTTTAAGGGATATTTCAAAAATTAAAGTTGTCCAGAGGGTTGAATAGTGGAACGATATATTGTTGAGAAAGCCATTAAATTTTTTTTCGAATACCTATCTGATATGGAAAGCATTGGTCTCCTGAAATCATGTGACACTAGATGCATTGAGGGTTAGGGAATCTGGGGAATACATTTTCTAACAATAAGTATTACTGATTGGGAGCAAGCCAACCTTTATGTTTTGCATAATAGTTGGGAGGTTTCTCTATATATTGAAAATCAAAATGATATTATTAGGTATTTGAGTCTATCAAGGGATCAAAAATGGATATAAAATACACATAATCACCAGTTTATAGGATGGTTTCCATACCATATTTTTAAAGTGTTGGATGAAAATCCAAAATCAATTTTAAAACGACTTCGATGGATAGACACCAGACAAGTGTGTATGTATTGTCATAACATAGTTATGTAATTAATGGTTTTATGTTCTATACAGATGAACACGATGAAGATAGTACCATAAAAAATAGTGGAGTTACACATGTGGGTGACACAATGCTTGTTTCTAGTAGTAAGGAAAAAATCTAATTTCTGCAAATATGTCATACTTTGTCGTTATAATAAAAATATGGGAGTTGGATTATACGACATTCCAATTGCCTATTTTTCAATACAAATGGGTTGATGACAACTGTGGAGTTTAAATAGATGAATGGGGATTTGGGAAATTTGATTTTACTAAAGAAGGGTACAATGATGAACAATTTATAATTGCATCACAAGCGGTACATGTTTTTTATGTTCTAGGTCCCGCAAACTGAAAGTGGTTGATTGTTCTATTATCATACAAAACTACAGAAGGGTCAGATGAAAATTCAGTTGAGGATGATCCTTTCAGTGGTACATCACAATTATTTCACAGTGTTCCCATGGTAGATGATGTTTTATATGTTAGAGGTGTCCACAATGAAGGTATTTGGAGAATTGGGAGTGGTGAAAAATCCCTTCATCCATTGAAAAAAATTAAGAGAGTTCAATAAAGGGGTTATATTTTGTTTCTAATATAGATATTGTTATCTCATGTTATTATCTTATCATTTCTGAATTTATGTAATATAAATTAAATGTTCAACCACTTTTGCAGATAATGAATTCTGCATGTTCTGGTGCACCTATCCTTAAGGATGAACAAGTCTCTTAAGCAGTTGTTGCTATTGCTGCTCATAGTGCAGAGAAACAACTAGTTTCTAAACGTGTTGCTTCTCCTAGTGTTGATGTACAAAAATCATCAGCACATGTCATTTCTACCATTTTAAATGATCATATAGATGATATTGATATCGATGTAATGTTCGGGGATGAAAGAACGACGTCACAGAAAATATATGTGTGTCATTGTTTGATGGTATTATCTAATGTTATTAAGTCAAAAATAAAAGGAATCAAATGTGTTGTCAGATGGAATGTATGAGGACCACATGTGAATCCCTACAAGGCTATGTATAGTAGTTACTATGGAGTTGTCACTCAGAAATGTGTTCCGATTGACCTAGAATCATGGAACCCTGTTGTGTCCAGGATGAAGGCTATGATCTGGGAAGAAATTACGGTAACATTATGATATTATTTCGTCAATTTACTAGAAAATAAAATAATGAAACAATGTCTTAATCATCTCAATCTCTTGTAGAGTACATTTATAGTTGATCATTCACAACAGAATTATGTACCATGGTTTGAATGAAAAGAATCATCGAGATTTTCCCACTATTTTAACAAAATGTCACCTAAAAGATTCCAAAGGTTAAATAAACCTGCTTCCACTCATTGTATACCCTCTCCTGATATCCCATGAAGAATGGGATGCATTTACTAGCCATTGTGGGGATGATAAGTTTCAGGTACATTGTTGGTGATAATACGTTGTTTGAGGATATGTTTATTAATCACTTTGATTGTCAATATTTAATTTATGAAACAACAATTGAGTATTGATAATATGGAACGTGCATCAAAACCAACATACCCCTATTGTAAAGAATGGATGGGGAACTCTTCATTATAAAAGAAAATGGTACATATTTTAAATGTAAAGTAATATTGTTAGGTGCCAATAAACAACATCATAATTATCATTGTATATTTATATGTAGATTGATGAGTATAAAACCAAAGACACTTGCATCCCACGTCATGTGTTGTGGATGGAGGCATGTGTGAATAATGAAGGGAAGATAGTAGATTAAAACACACAAAAAGTGTGAGAAAAAATTGTTAGTATGACACAATGATAAAAATATTGGTTTTAAATATCTATTACATAAAAATAATAAGTTATTTTCCTATATCCAACAGTCACAGAAATAACCTACTCCAGTAGTAGATGAAGACCAATTATAAACAGGTTTGAAGCATCCAAAATAATACGGTCATGTTAGAGGTTTGGGGTTTGGGGTGAAACCCCATGTATATTTTGAGAAAAAAAAGAAACGAATGATAGAGATGAAAAATTGGAAAAATGAGCGAAAGACTGGGAACTCGTAAAGAATGATTTCAATGGAAGCAAGAGTTGCTAGAAACTTTTATTTGTGGGAATCAAGGAGAAGACACAACTCAAGAACAACTATAACATGAATATCCCACCCCACCCCCACCATCTTTGAGGTGAGCCATTCCCCTAAAAGAGCTATCTTTGCCTTGGAAATCCATATAATAAGAATTGTTCCCATGAAATGTGAATTAGAAAAACACTCATACTTTTCATGTACTAATCTTCTACAGGGTGATAATGACACTGATTTATATATGTCAACACCCACCTATCACCTTGTAGTGAGGGATACAGTGTTCAACATCCTAGATGACAAGCTGCATAATTGACCACTTCCTAAATATCATCTAATGATGACAATTACAATAGCTCATGAGAAAAATACAGAGCGACATATTACACATAATGATGATGATATTCATACAGTCAAAAGCACTATTGGGAAATTCATTTCACAACCATCTAAACTTGTAAGAGTACATGGGGACAAAGAGGTATTTATTTCCTTTTTTCAATATTAACCTTTTATCAATTAATGAAAAAGGGTCTGAACTAATGAATGTTATTACAGACAGAGAAAGGGAAGGGGGTGACAAACGTTGGCTCAAATCCATCTAAAGGATCAACCAATCGATCCCAAAGAGCTACTGAAAGTACAATAACACTGCATGTTCTCTATCCACATTTACTAGCATTGAGGACCCATGTAGATATGAAGCTAAGAGGTGGTAGTATTCATATAGTGGTTTTCAAAAAGAATATATATGGAGAGGAAAGTCAATATTTCGTTGCTACTAAAAATTTAAATGAGATCCTTTAAAATGGTTAGCTAGGCATCACTATTGTAAATATATATATTAGGTATGTTTTCATGAATTGATTTTCTAAAAGCTGATCTAATGTGAAAATTATGTCTAAATGCTTTTTATATTGTTGACATATGTATATATGAAAAATAGTTGAAGTAATTTTCCAATGATCCAAAATTCAGACTTGTTAGTCCACATACCAAATCAACATATCTAAAAAAATTAGAACCATCAAAAAAGCATGAAATAGTGAACGAATTACTGAAAACATTTGAAAGCAAGATTACAGATGAAAGACTCTTCCTAATACCAACCATGTAGGGGTAAAACTCTATTATTAAATCATATCAATTATATTTTCACTCCATTTATTACTTATTCCATTTTGTGTTTTTAGGTATCATTGGATACTAATTTCTGTGAACTTTGATACTACAAAGATTTATTTTCTATATTCAATGCAAAGATATCCAACAAAAAGACGACACATGATGGAGTTTGTGAATCTGAAAGACACTACATCCTGTGTTTTAGGTCTAAAAATCATTTAATATAATTTATATTATCTTTTACTAAGGATTCTATTATGATAGGGCAGTATATCATTATTGTATAAAAAGGAACTAGGAAAGGGGTTAATCATAAGGAGTCATGAAAGTACTAAGTCTGGAAAAATATAATGGTATATATAATAAAATTTCACTATCGAAACACAAATCAACACAAGTTACTTATTTTCCTAATGATTAAACTTTTTTTACTGTCCAAAATCAAAAAACCACAATTATTGTTGTTATTATGTTTGTAAATTTATGATAGAGGTCGTTTTTCATCAACAAACTAGCATCCCTAATGAGGTATTTTTAAAATCAACTAATATTTCATTTAATTTATTTATTAATTATTTATTTTTATATTTTACAGTACTACTCTGACTGTCGAAAATCCACATACTCACAAGATGATATAGATTTTTTCAGAAACGAGTGGGTCGTATACGTAATGGAATTATGTACAAAAATAGCAGAAAGATCAGACTTTGGGAAGTGTACAATTGGAGGTCATTTTTGAGAGGGGTTAGGGGGATCAAAAGATGAAACATTATTGTAAGTAAATTATCATAGGAAAATTGTAATTGTTATTAAATAAAAAATCCTTTCTCCAATGAGTAATTTTTTCATTTTAATAGATGAAATGTACAAGCAACATGCAAGAATGATAAACCACACAATGTGTTTCTCTCTAGTTTAAAATGGACATAATTTTAAGTGAGAACAACAAATGACCTATCGAAATCCAACCAAACACATTTAGATAGCATTGATCCTTTATAAGAACAATCCATTGTTGTGTTCGTGACATGTATGAGTCATCCCCGCCTCAATCCGAGGAATAGTGTGTCTGGTATCACTCAGAGGGTATCTCTTTTGTTTAAAATGAAGATAATTTTAAGTGAAAAAACAAATTTCCAATAGAAATCTGACCCAACACATTCGGATTGTGTTGATCCATTAGTATAATGATCTATGGGTGTGTTGGGGATGTGTACAAGTCAACCCTGCCTCAATCTGAGGCATAGTGTAGTTAGTATCACTCAAAGTGTCTCTCTTTTGTTTAAAATAGATAGAATGTTATGTGAAAACAAAAACTAAACTACATAAATATGATGATATTCATTCAGACTGTGTTTTACTATAGAATAACTATCCATGGGTGCAATGGTGACTTTTATGTGTCAACCCTGCCTCAATCCGAGGCATGGTGTGGTCGGTATCACTCAAACTATCTCTCTTTTTTTTAAAATGGTTAGAATATTACGTGAAAACAAAAACTACCCTACAAAAATCCTCATAAACACATTTATATTGAGTTGATACATTAGGAGAACGATCCATGGGTGTTTTGGTGACATGTACGAGTCAACCCTACCTCAATCTGTGGCACATTGTGGACGGTATCTCTCAAAGTGTCTATCTTTTGTTTAAAATGGACATAAGTTTAAGTGAAAACAACAAATGACCTATGGATATCTGACCAAACGCATTATTATTATGTTTTTACTTTAGTATAACAATCCATGGGTGAATTGATGATGTGTACGAGTCATACCCATCTTAATCCGATGTACGGTGTGGCCGGTATCACTCAAAGGGTATCTATTTTGTTTAAAAGGGATAGAATTTTATGTGAAGACCACAAATGACAAACAAAAATCTGAAGAAACACATTTGGATTTTTTTGATCCTTTAGGAGAATTATACATGTGTCATTTGTGACATGTATAAGTCATACCTACCTCAATCCAAGGAACGGTGTGGCTGGTATCACTTATTATGTCTCTCTTTTGTTTAAAATTGACAGAATTTTAAGTGAATACAACAACTGGCCTATGATAATATGACCAAACACATTCATATGGTGTTGATCTATTAGGAGAATGATCCATGGGTCATTTTCGAGTTCTATGATTATACCCAACTTCAATATGAGGCATGGTGTGGCTGGTTTCACTCAAAGTGTCTCTCTTTCATTTAAAATTGATAGAATTTTAAGTGAAAACAACAACTAACATATTGAAATCCAAAAAAAATGCATTAGGATTTTGTTGATACATTAGGATAAATATCCATGTGTACTTTTTGACGTGGAAGTGTCAACCTTTCCTAAATCCGAGGCACAATGTAGTCGGTGCCACTCAAAGTGTATCTCTTTTGTTTAAAATGGACAGAAGTTTAAGTGAAAACAACTACTAGCCTATGGAAATATGACCAAACACATTGTAATTGTGTATTTCCTTTATGAGAACGATCCATGGGTGCATTGGTGACATATAAGTGTCAAACACTCTTCAATTTAAGGCATAGTGTGGCTGGTATCACTCAAAGTGTCTCTATTTTGTTAAAAATGGATAGAATTTAAAGTGAAGACAACTAATGACCTATAGAAATCCAACCAAATGCATTCGTATTGGGTTGATATTTTAAGAGAATTATCCATGGGTCATTTTTGATGTGTATGAGTCAACCGCATCTTAATCCAAAGCACTGTGTGGCCAATATCAATCAAAGTGTCTCTCTTCGGTTTACAATGGACAAAATTTTATGTGAAAACAAAAACTAACCTATAGAAATCTGACCAATGCATTTTTATTGGGTTTATCCTTTAAGAGAATGATCCATGGGTCATTTTTGATGTGTATGAGTCAACCCAACCTCAATATGAGGCATGGTGTGGCTATAATCACTCAATGTGTCTCTCTTTTGTTTAAAATGGACATAATTTTAAGTGAAAACAACAACTGACCTACGAAAATCTTACCAAGCAAATTTGGATTTTGTAGATCATTTAGTAGAATGATCCATGGGATACTTTTGATGTATAAGAGTCAACCCATCCTTAATCAGAGGCATGGTGTGGCCTATATCATTCAAAGTGTCTCTCTTTTGATTAAAAAGGACAGAATTTTAAGTGAAAACAACAATTAACCTTCTGAAATCTGACCAAATTCATTCTGATTGTGTTGATTTTTTAGAAGAACGATCCATGAATGCATTTTTGATGTGTAAGATTTATACCCACCTCAATCCAAGCCATAGTGCGGGCAGTACCACTCAAAGGGTCTTTTTTTTTTGTTTAAAATGGGTAGAATTTTAAGTGAAAACAAAAATGACCGACATAAGTTCAAACAATTGTATTTGGATAGTGTTGATACTTTATAAGAATGAGCCATTGGTCCTTTTAGAAATGTATGAGTCAACCAAGCGTCAATCTTTGGCACAGTGTGGCCGATATCACTGAAAGTGTCACTATTTTGTTTAAAATAGATATAATTTTAAGTGAAAACTACAAATGAACTATGGAAATCTGAACAAACACATTAATATTGTGTTGATCATTTAGTATAACGATCCATGGGTCATTGGGTATGTGTATAAATCAACCCTACCTCAATCCGAGGAATGGTGTGGCTGGTATCACTCAATGTTTCTCACCCTTGTTTAAAAAGGACAGAATTTTAAGTGAAAACAGCAACTGGGCAATGAAATTATTAAAAAACACATTCATATTGTGTTGATACATTAGGAGAAAAATAAATGGGTCATTTTTGATGTGTAAAAGTCAACCCTTCCTCAATATGTGGCATAGTGTGGCCGGTATAACTCAAAGTGTCTCTGTTTTGTGTAAATTGGAAAGAATTTAAATTGAATAAAACCATTGACCTATGGAAATCCCAAAAAACAAATTTCGATTTTGAAAATACATTTATATATAGATCCATAGGTGTTTTGGTGACATTTTTGAGTCAACCCCACACCAATATGAGGCATGTTATGGCCGGTATCACTCCATGTGTCTCTCTTTTGATAAAAATGCATAGAAATTTAAGTCTAACAACAACTGACCTATGGAAATCTGAACAAACAGATTCAGAATATGTTGACTCCTTAGAATAACGATCCATGATTGCATTGGTGACCTATACGAGTCAATCCCTCCTCAATCCAACGCACGGTGTGGACGGTATCACTCAAAGTGTCTCTCTTTTGTTTAAAATGGAAATAATTTTAAGTCAAAACAACAACTAACCTACGAAAATCGGACCAAACACATTCCGATTGTGTTGATACATTAATAGAACGATCTATTGGTCTTTTTTGATGTGTATTAGTCATCCTTGCATCAATCTGAGGCACGTTGTGGCTGGTATCACTCAAAGTGTCTCTCGTTTGTTTAAAAAGGACAGAATTTTAAGTGAAAACAACAATTAAACTACATAAATATGACCAAACACGTTTTTATTGTGATGATCATTTAGGAGAACAATCCATGGGTCATTATTAACGTGTACGAGTCAACCCTGACTGAATCTGTCGCACGGTATGTCCGACATCACTCAATGTGTCTCTCTTTTGTTTAAAATGGACATAAATATTGGTGAAAACAATAACTGACCTACAGAAATACGAACAACGCATTCATATTCTATTGATCCTTTTGGATAAATATACATGGGTCACCCCCCCCCCCCCACAATCTGAGGCACGGTGTGGCCGGTATCACTCAAAGAGTCTCTCTTTTGTTTAAAATGGACTTAAATTTAAGTGAAACAACAGCATACCTACAGAAATCTAACCAAACTCATTCATATTGTGTTCCTTATTTTAGGTGAAATATATTTGGTTCATTTGTGATGTGTACAAGTCAACCTCACCTCTATCTGAGGCCCGATGTGGCCGGTATCACATAAAGTGACTCTCTTTTGTTTAAAATTTAGAGAATTTTAATTGAAAACAATAACCAACCAACGGAAATCCAACCAAATGCATTCGGATTGTGTTTATCCTTTGCGAGAATGATACATGGGTTCATTTTTGACGTGTATGAGTGAACCCTGCTTCAATCCGAGGTATTGTGTGGCCGGTATGATTCATAGTGTCTCTCTTTTGTTTAAAATGGACAGAATTTTAATTGAAAACAACTACCAACCTATGGAAATCCAAAAAATGCATTTATAGTGTGTTGATCCTTTAGTAGAATCATCCATGGGGAATTATTTATGTGTATGAGTAAACTCTGCCTCATTTCGAGGCATTATATGGCTGGTATCACTCAAATGGTCTCTCTTTTGATTAAAATGGACTATATTTTAAGTGAAAACAACAACATACATAGGAAATCCAACCGAACACATTCTTATTGTGTAGATATTTTAGAAGAACGATCCATGGATCATTTGTGACATGTATGAGTCAACACTGCCTCAATCTGAGGCACAGTGTGGCCAATATCACTCAAAGTGTCTCTTTTTTGTTTAAAATGGACTGAATTTTATGTTAAGACAACAACTGACCTGTGAAAATATGAGCAAACACAATTGTATTGTCTTTATCCATTATTATAATGTTTCATGGGTCATTTTTGACAAGTACGAGTCATCCCCGCCTCAATCTGAGGCACAATGTCGCCGGTATCACTCAAAGTGTCTCTCTTTTGTTTCTAATTGATACAATTTTAAGTGAAAACAAATACTAACCTACGAAAATTCAACCAAACACCTTCAGATTTCCTTGATCCTTTTGTAGAATGATCCATGGGTCATTGGTGACATGTAAAAGTCAACCCCACCTCAATTTGAGGCAACATGTGGCTAGTATCACTCAAAGTGTCTCTCTTTTGTTTAAAATGGACAGAATTATAAGTGAAAACAATTACTGACCTACGGAAATCCAACCAAACACATTCTGATTGTGTTGATACATTATTATAATGATCAATGGATTCATTGGTTATGTGTAAAAGTCAACCCCACCACAATCTGATGCATGGTGTGTTTGGTATAAACCAAAGGGTTTCACTTTTGTTTAAAATGAACAAAATTTTATGTGAAAACAACAACTGACGTACGGAAATCTGACCAAAAACATTTTAGTGTGTTTATCCTTTAGGAGAAAAATACATTGGTCCCCTTGTGAGGTGTAAGAGTCAACCCCACCTCAATCTAAGGCATGGTGTGGCCGGTATCACTCAAAGTGTCATTATTTTGTTTAAAATGGAAAAATGTTTAAGTGAAGACAACAACTGTCCTACGAAAATCTGACCAAACACATTTGGATTGTGTTGATACATTATAAGGATGATCCATCAGAAATTTTTGATGTGTTAGAGTCATCCCTGCCTCAATCTAAAGCTTGGTTTGTTCTATATCACTCAAAGTGTCTCTCTTTTGTTTTAAATGGATAGAGTTTTATGTGAAAACAAAAAATGACCTACAGAAATCTGACCAAACGAATTTGGATTGTGTTGATCCATTTGGATAACTATCCATGGGTCATTTATGACATGTACGCGTGAACCCTGATTCAATCCGAGTAATGGTCTGGCTGGTATCACTCTAAGTATCTCTCTTTTGTATAAAATGGTAAAAATATTAAGTTAAAACAAAAAATGACCTACAAAAATTGGACCAAATGCCTCAGGGATGTGTTGATCCTTTAGAAGAAAAATACATGGGTCATTTATGATGTGTATGAGTCAGCCCTGCTTCAATCATAGGCACGAGGTGGCCGATATCACTCAAAGTGTATATCTTTTGTTTAAAATAGACATAATTTAAGTGAAAACAATAACTGACCTATGGAAATCTGACCAAATGCATTAGGATTGTGTTTATCCTTTATGAGAATGATATATTGGTCATTTTTGAAGTTTATGAGTTATCCCTATCTCAATACAAGGCACGGTGTGGCCGGTATCACTCAAAGTGTCTCTATTTTGTTTAAAATGCACAGAATTTTAGGTGAAAACCACAACTGACCGACAGAAATCTAAACAATCCATTTGAATTGTGTTTATCCTTTAAAATAAAAATCCCTGGGTCATTTTTGATGTGTAAGGGTCAACCCTTCCTCAATACGAGGCATGTTGTGGCTGATATAACTCAAAGTGTCTCTCATTAGTTTAAAAGGGACATAATTATAACTGAAAACAAGAACTGACCAAAAGAAATCAGATCAAACACTTTCATATTTTGTTGATACATTAGGAGAACTATCCATGGGTCATTTTTGACATGTACGAGTGAACACCACCTCAATCAAACTCACTGTGTGGTAGGTATCACTTAATGTATACCTCTTTTGTTTAAAATGGACCGAATTTTAAGTGAAAACAACTTCTGACCTATATAAATCTTACCAAAATCATTTGTATTCTGTGGATACATTATGAGAACGATCCATGGGTGTGTTGGTGATGTGTATAAGGAAACCCCTCCTCAATAAGAGGCACAGTGTGGTCGGTATCACTCAATGTTTCTCTCTTTTGTTTAAAATGGATAGAATTTTAATTGAAAACAACTACTAACCAACAGAAGTCAGACCAATAAGATTATGATTATGTTGATCCTTTATTAAAAATATCCATTGGTCATTTCGGATGTGAATGAGTCAACCTCGCTTCAATCCGAGGAATGGTGTGGCCGGTATCACTCAAAGTGTATCTCTTTTGTTTAAAATGGACAGAATTTTAAGTGAAAACATTAAATGACCTATGTAAATATGACCAAACACATTCGGAATGTGTTTATCTTTTAGGATAACAATCCATGGGTCATTTATGACGTGTATGAGTAAAATTTCCCCAATCCGAGGCATGGTGTATCCAGTATCACTCAATGTGTCACTCCTTTGTTTAAAATGGAAAAAATTTTAAGTCAAAACAACAATTGACCTATGAAAATATGAGAAAACAATTTTGTATTGTGTTGATTTTTAATGAGAACGATCCATGGGTCATTTTTTATGTGTATGAGTCAACCCCACCTCAATCGGACAAAAGGTGTGACGGGTATCACTAAAACTGTCTCTCTTTTCTTTAAAAATGATAAAACTTTTTACGTGAAAACAACAACTGGCATTTGTAAATCCAACCAAAAGCATTAAGAGTGTGTTGATACTTTAATAGAACATTCCATGGGTCAATTTTGACATGTACGAGTCAACCCCTATTCAATCAAAGGCATGGTGTGGCCGGTATCACTCAAAATGTCCCTGTTTTGTATAAAATGGACATATTTTTAAGTGAAAACAACAACTGACCTACGGAAATCTGACCATATGCATTTGGATTTAGCTGATTCATTATGAGAATGATAAATGGGTCCTTTTTGATGTGTATGAATCAACCCCGACAAAATCTGAGGCACAGTGTGGCCAGTATCATTCAAAGTGTCTGTTTTTGTTTAAAATGGAATGAATTTTAAGTGAAAACAACAACTAACCTACGGAAATCGGACCAAACAAATTTGGATTATGTTGATTTTTTATAAGAACGATCCATGGATGGCCCCCAACTCCCAAGAAGGCCCCCACCCCATGGACGCCCCCCAACCCCCGAGACACCACCCCACCACCTAGACACCTCCCCCACCCCTGGACACCACACCCCCATGGACAGCCAGCCCTACCCCCTTGGACACCACCCCATCCCCCTTTAACAACCCCACCAACCCCCTGGACCACCCACACCACTCCTGGACACCACCGCACCCCCTATAAACCCCACCCCTCTGGACACCCCCACCCCCTTGAATGCCCCCACAACCCCCTGGACAGACCCACCACACTGGACACCCCCATGGACAACCCCCCCACTAGATATCCCCCCCGGAACACCCCCATCCCCAAGGAAACCCACCAACCACATGGATGACACCCCCACCCCTCTTAGACACCACCCCACCAAATGGAATCCACCCCTGGACACCCCCCCCAATGGACGGCCACCCCACCCTCAGGGACACCACCGTACCCCCCCCCCCCCCCCGGGATAGCCCAACCAACCCCCTGAACCGTCCCAACCACCCTTGGACACCACCCCACCACCCAGACACCGACACCACCTGGAAAGCCCCTTCCCCCCCCCCACACACACCATGAACACTTGCCCACCCCTTAGACACCCCCATGGACACCCCCACCCTGGACATCCACCCCACACCCCTTGGACACCCCACCACCCACTGGATGCCCCCACCTAGACACCCCCACCTAGACACCACCCCTTCACGTAGACACCCCCACCCCTAGGACACCCCCACCCTCATGGATAGTCGTCACGACCCCCTGGACACCACCCCACTCCACTTGGACATCCCCCAACCTCCTAGACCACCCCCACCCCCAGGACACCCCTATCCCCTAAGACACCCCCATCCTTGGAAGCCCCCTACCCCCCCTTGGACAGCCACCCCAAACCCCTAAACAGCCCCACAACCCCCTAAATTATGAATTTAATCCATTTTGTATTTAATTAACTTATGAATTATGTGTTAATAGTGTATGGGTATACATGTTGTCTGGGTATACTTGGTGTAATTACCTTATGAATTATGTGTTAATTTTGTATGGGTATACTTGTTGAGATGCTGAATTTTTTTCCAAGTGTTGTTTGGGTGTGCTGCTGCAGAGTTTATTATTGCAGCAGACATGACATTTATCAGTGCTAAAAAGTGCTGATAAAAGGCACCTTTATCAGTGGTGAAAATGTTCTAATAAAGGATCTGTTTATTAGGGGTAAAAAAGCATTGATAAAAAACACATTTATCAGTGTTTTTATTATGTTGATAAATGAGTCTCTTATCAGTGTCTTTTTTAGCGCATATAAAGTCTTCCATTATGAGCGTGTTTTTAGCACTGATAAAGGGGATCCCTTGCACTTTTTATCAGCACTAAGGTTTATTTTGAATTTTTATTGATATTAAATCCTATTTTGAAAACGGATAAAGCCTATTTTTCTAGTTGTGTATTGAGGCATTAAATTCCATATATCATCTTTAGTTTACTTGGAAAAAATATATTATTGAGTCATTATTATGAGAAACTGACCAAAAATCCTTATTATAGTTAAAGATTTAAATCCACTATGTCTATATTAAATGAATTATTTTATCGATATTATTATATATTCATTAATAATTTATTTTGTCCTTTTCATTTATTTTTAATTTATTTTATAAAACATGAAATGATTTTTGTTTTGAATTTTTCACATTGGTTGTTTTAGTAAAAATTGATAAAATAAACATTTTTATGGTTTCCCAGGTCAAAACATTATTGTAGAACCATTCATTATTAAAAGATTATTTTTCATGTAAAAATAAATTTCTTTAATACACTTATTTCCTTGTGTTATTGGGTACAAAAAGGGTAATCAATATAATTTATATCTTTATTTGTTCAATAGTAATGTACATATTTTATCTTATATATTAAAATAATTTGGAATTACAATTGTTACACTATGATATATTATCATGAAATGATTCACATTATTTATTTTTAAGTCATATGATGATAATATTTTAGGGATTTCTTCATGAAATTTATTTCATTCCCCCAGGTTAATTACGCAATGGTGAAATGATGAAGGTTTTTTTAATATTTTGAAAACAATTATGTATAGTATTCATTATTTGATGGGTGTGCCTAGAATTAAATATCACATTGATATATTGGGTTATAATTTATAATTTCGGAGAAGAATGGTTACACAAGCTATAATCCATAACCCCAAGGGATACATGGGAAGCTAGATAAAGCGCCGGATTGTACACATATGGTAAGCCAAATAATCCATTGCGATGAATGTCTTTTTGTGTATCCCCAATACATTATTTTTATAATAATGATTTTCCACACACATCTTTTATATTAGTTTCCCTATTTTATCATCTCATTGATCAGGATTGTAATATTTTATGCGAACTTATTACTCATTTATTATGTTACACCTAGTAATATTGACATGAAGAATTATTTGAAAATTATGTTTTCTATTAGGATTGTAATTTAACATTATTAAGATCTCATATACTTATTATAATATTATATTCACAAATGATTTGTGATTGATATATCACATATTTTATTATAGCTACCAGATAAGAACATCCCTTCCTATGGTTCAATTTGGAGAGGTTATGATTATAGTTATTAAGTAATATTATACTATAATACTACAATATGAAATGAACAATTTTGGTTGGGTAAAATATTTTTTATAATTATTTTTATTATATATTTTCTGGACAATGAAACAATATCATTATTGTGTAGGTACTGTATTGTTGTTAGGTGTACTAAATATTCGTCTAAAATGAGGTAATATTTTTTAAATCCATACTAATGTCACCAAAAAATCATTGTACGATGTCATTACTTTGGTATAGATAACAAAAATACAAATATCTGACCATTCAAAATCTCTTCTTATAAGCCTTTATGTATATAAATTTCCCCATTTTCTCCCAATGTAAAGCATCCAATGATACCCTACTATTATAGGATATATGATAAAAAAAATTTAACATCCCATTAAATCTAATACTATGAAAATAACTTTATAGTTATGTTATAATTTCACAAATATCACAATTACACATATTTACTATGAATTCAACAATTTTTAATAAATAAAACCACATGAAAACTTGATCTCCACTATTATATTTTTGGGATATATATTTTCCACTATAGTTTAATTAATTATTTTTCTATATTAAAAATTAAACATATTAATAATATCTCTCTTAGAAACAAAGTATAAATTGTAATATAATTTATTCCCATTCAATAATACATATGAATACATAAGAAATAGTAAGGGTAAGAAATAATAAATGTAGATTAGAGAATAATGAAATTTCCATGAAATTCACAAATCTCATAAAACATATTTAAATTTCCAAATTATTTCATTTTAAAGACCTATATAATAAACAATAATAATGATAATTCAGGGGGAGATCAGTTTATATTTTATCGGTTTTAAAATATTTGGCTATTAGACCGTGATGACTAGCCTATGATTTATATAAAGTTTTTTGAGGGGATGTTCATTTTATAATATAAACTTTTTTATAGTATTGTATCTATAGTCTATGTTCAATTTATTATACTTAAAACTACACTTCATGATATGCTATATAATTTAGGAATTATTTATCATGGAATAAAACTCAGGAATAATTACTAATTTATTCAAATAATTATTTTTATATTGTATTAAAATATGTATATCTTCTTTTTAACCATAATTCACTAGGTTTTTTATTATCTGTATCATGAATATATATAATCTTATAAAAATAATAAAATTTTGAATGATTTATAATCAATAAAATAAATTTACACATAATTATTATCAATGGTTTTTTAAATTTTACATAATTACTCCTATCAACTATAAGATATTATTGTATTTTTTATTGATTCTTATTTTTATGCCGGAATGGATCCAAATATGTTCCTTATCATCACATATAATAAAAAAACTCATGAATATTTATTTGTTTAATAAAATTATGTATCCTATTTAATATATTTATATTAATCTTCTTAGAAAATTTTGGGAACCATTAGAAATTCAAGTATAAAATAAAATATTTTTCTATGATATAGTTAAATTGGTGATGTTATGGTCATATAAAAGTGAAGAGTATGCCCTCTAATACTACATCAGCCATGGTTCAAAACCCTCAATCCCTAATTTGTTTTGTAATTACTAGAAAACACAATGACCAATGGGTGGTGGTCACTTTTAAGTGTACCATAAATTGAAATTGACCACAGAGTAGGCAATGGACAATGGAATGATTTAAGAGGAGAAATATATCAAGGAGTTGGGAATTGTGATTATAGGGGGAACACCATTATGTGGTACCCATGGGATATTGTGTGGTATTGGAGAATGAAGTACCCGAATTAATGCCACATATTAAGAAGTTATTTAAGGTTCATTGGTAGTTTAAAAAAAGAGTAACCCATGATTATACAATTTGGTACATTGGGCCAAGAAACATTAATGGGGGGAATACAATCTATTTAGCATTATAAAAACAACGATATCATGATATTTTCCGGTATCACTCTCAAAATATTTAAAAATAAATATTTCCTTATAAAAAAGAATATTGCATCTAAATAATGATGTTAAACATAGTAATCCATGAATAATGTTTCTAATTTTATTTTGAATCACTCACGAACATCTCATTCTAATATTGAAATAAAATTTTAGTATAAAAATTGACACTTATTATCATAAAAACCACATCATAAATTTATTATCAATCTATCTTTATATAATTCCTCATAGAAAATATTCCCACCTTTAATTATACATAATCTATATTGAAAAGATTAAATTCAATTCACTAGTGAGTGATTTATAAATTTCTGTAAAAAAGAGATCATAAAACTATTTATAATTACCTATTATAAATGGAATAAATATTATAAAATATATATCTTAAATAATCATAAAATTATTAATCCTTGTACTATAGTTATAGTATTTTATCAAAACATTTACTAAGAATCATAAATTAACATAGTTATCTGTAAATTATTTATATTTTCGCATTAAATAAATATTTTTATCCATGCAATTATTCAAGTATCATACACACCACAAATCAATCATTAACTATTTAATTAAATATGGTTGATTAGTGTATATTATTTCATAGATGATTTAAATTTGGAAGGAATGATTTTTATCAGTTTTATAAACTACGAATTCACATAAAAAGTAAAAGTAATTCATATAGCCTTTCCACTACTGTGTACGATTCTACAAATATGGAACACATCCATCTATTTTAACATAGTTTTTTAAAAAAACAAAATGGATATAGAATAATATGTAAAAAATGATTTCATTCAAAGACTAGGTGTCATTCAGGTACTCGATATTTATAAAAATATTATCATTAAATTACAGAAACACAAAATACCATTCTAATTATAAATTATATCATATATTTTTTTCATCATATTATACATATCTAGAATAATATCATCAATAATTGACTCTTTAAATATCAAATGATATAAAAAAGATGATGTAAAATAACATTATAGAAAAATATCTCTATGAAAATATATACTAGCAGATCCAAACATACATATTATTGAATAAATGTTAAACTGTCGTCAAATATTATATTATAATAAATATTATGAATGAGATAAGTACATAATAAGGGATAAAATATCCAATAATAATATTTTTTATTCAATATACTGTATAACATATATATATTCAAAATAAATTGTTCCATGAAAAAATATAAATGCATAAGAATTATTTTGTTTCCAAATCGTACAACCACGAGTTGAGGAAACTATAAACTGGGGGTAAATATAATTAAGGACCCCAATACTCATATATTTAATACATGTAAATTTTATTTATGAGAAAATTTCCTTATATTTATCTTAATAACTGGGAATGAAATACATATATCTTTTACAATAATAAGTTAATATTTCATACCAAGGGTTTCCATTGAATCTTTAATTAGTATATAATTATGAAAATAATTTTCTATGCCAAATTGAATGGAATGGTTATCAACATCATTAATCTAAAATGAGTAATATATTTTATTTCATTAAAATTATAGCGAACATAACATACATAATTTATATATTGACATTAGAAATATTCATATAAAAGATATATCAATGTAGGTATCGTTTATTTGATTGTTGAATTGAAAGTCAATGATTATACCCTATAAAAAACATCGATTAATAATTTATTAGTTATGTGATTGGTACATAAAATCATTGATAATTTTTAAAAGTATCTGTAAGTGAATGAAAATATAATGAAAAATTATTTTAGTGGATAATTAAATATAAAAATTGAATTTAATGTGAGAAGAATAAATCAATGTGGTTTCTATTTATAGGTTAATAATTATATTTATTTAATAATCAATAATATAATTAATTATTTTTCTCCAATAAAATAAATTATAATGATTATCTTAACAATGATTTGAAATTCCAATCATTTCACCCAAACATTATATAGTTTCATTATGGTTGATCACTTTGTATATAAATAAATTTATTATTATAGTGAATGTTTTATTTAATATTTTTCAATATTCAAATTATTATTAAAAAAATAATTTTGATATTAATAAAAATAATTTACCTAATTTAATAATTCATTATCCAAATTAAAATTATTATATTAAAAAACAATTCTATTTGTATCTTATATTTATATTTTATTTGTTAATTTATATTGTATAAATTATTTTCTCTTGAGATAATGGTGAATTTGTTTTATTAATTATTAAACATTTTATTCAAAAATTATAATTTCACTATCAGTTACAATTAAGAGTTTATAAAAATTTAATTTTCTTAATAATAATTTATTACAAGTTACAATTATAATGGGCATAACATATTTAATTAATAGTTATATATTTTTGGAATTTGATTGTAAATTTTACATTCTATATTTATAATAAATTCATTTTATTTATAACCATAAATATAAAATGGAATGAACTTAATTATATGAAAACTATTATCCAAGGTATTATTGTATTTATTCGAGTAGTCTTACGTATTATAAAACTAATGTTCATTGTGGAAATAAAATACCTGGGCAATATAATATTTTAGTGGTTATATATATTTCATTTTGTGTAAATATTTTTCTGTAGACATTATTGTGAAATTAATAATAAAAATTTATCTAAATTTCGATGAATATTAAAATGTATCTATTATTGTAATGGGTGCGAATTTATTTTTATTTCAATTAGGGATACAAAATTTCAATATTATACTAAACCAAAATAATTTAAAATAAAAATAGTCATAAATGACTTAATGATTAATTTTAGTTCAATAATAATATCTTAATTCTTTGGATACCTCATTGAAATCTCAATTATTTTATTCCACTAGATATTGGTAAACTTATATGTAATATTTTTAGCACATTCTTTCTCACATTAATATTCTAAATAAATGGAATTATAATATGATAATTTAAACTCTTGTTTCATTTTATATTTCATAAAAACATGTTTTCGATCATGTGTATATATCCTTTGATCATATAATGAAAGAAATCATCCATGTTATCATGGTTGGGTTGTAGAGTTCATGAATATAGAACAACTCTAATTTTATCAAATATCTCAATATAACCAACCAACCCTTGAATTTTTTAAATTTCTTATTGAACATAAAGCAAACTTCTATAATTTTCATTTTATAAATTCCTAGGAAACAACATTTAAATAGACATTGCTTTTCTTTGTGACAAATATAACATTTAAGCATAATGTCGATTTATTTATATGTATATGTATTTTACCAAACTTATCCATTATAGTTTCAACGTGTTATGTGCTTCAAATACAATATATATATCATTTTACAGGATTGAAATATATTTTAGATGAAGTAAAATTTATTTTATTTTTTTAATAAAATAGATATACCCATGTCACAAAAATATTGATGAAAAATATTTATATGATTTACTGAGATCTTAAACTATATTTACAATATTATATATATATATATATATATATATATCTGTGTGTGTGTGTGGGAATCAATTTTGTAGTCCATTTGATATATTAAATATAATTATTTTCATAATTAGATAAATATAAAAAATTTCCTAGTATTCAATGTCATCTATCACGCAACTTGTTCCACCATTTTCTTCATGGGCCTTCTTTAATTCCCATGGGAAGAAGAATATTTACGTGGAATCATAAATACAACAATTGGAATGGTTTTATACCAAAAATGAATATAATTATTCAAAAAAAACAATACATAAAAATCTATTATTAACCATCATTATATTAAATTTTTGTGACAAGAAAAATAATTTTAAATAGATAACATACATAATCTAACTAGAATTAAATCAAATATCACATATATATATATAAATAAAAAATCATCTCCATTTGAAAGAACCAAAAATTTTCATTTTAATGATTCATCCTTATGTCATTGAAATGATAAAAAGGGTGATTGAATTGGATGTTGAGACATGAAAATTAATAATTATAAAAAGTAATATTCTATATATCCCATCATGTTAGCAACCTGTAACAGTGTCATACACCCAAAATGAGTGTTATATAATTGAATCAATACAATAAAGATTAAATATATAACAATTTTTGTGAATAAAAACATATCATATAGCCCACAGACCACCTTCCAATATTTAAAAAATCTATTTAAAAATGTATATTAAGGTAGTTTGAAATATAATTTGAAATAAATTTTTCTCAAAAATTAAATCATGATAAAACAATATCAATTACATTAAATTTATTATAATTAATATAATATTTTACTTAAATAAAAATAATGGAAATAAATATATATCATATATCTATGAATTTTATAAAATAAAACTATTTAAATCCATCAATAAAAACACATGTTCAATTACATTAAAAAATAAGAGGTTTTAAAAAATTATAGAAAACCATTTTTATAAAATTATTTTGTCATACTTATTTTAGAGAAAAAAATTGAATCTTAAACAGTATAAAATATATGACGTTATGAAACAGCCCAAGATTTTATGAAAAAATATTCTGTTTAATTTCACTAATGTCTTGTGTTGTACGCAACACAAAAAGGAGCTTGCACAACACGCATCCTTGACTTGCCTTGCATTACACACAATCACAACCTTTCTCGATAGCGTGTGTAGTACGCAATACCGAGTTTCACTAAACAACAATATGCTATTAAAATATTATTAAAACTAGCCGTTATGAATAATAATAACCAATTTTTGAAATTTTATAAATTTTATTTTTCAAAATGGACTTCATTTTTGGATTCGGAATACCGAAATTAGCCTAGGGTGAAATTTTGGTATTTTTCTGAAAACTTTCAATTTTTGATGAATAGTGAAACCACTAAGTGGTAGGTTAAAAACTGAATTTTTCATAAAACTTAATTTTACCGCTTCTGTGAATGGAATTTCAAAAATCTGAGAGACACGGTTGATGTCAGTAAGTAAAATGTGGTTCAATGAGATGAAAATAATTTTTGGTGAATAGTAACTTTTTACTTTTTTTACCACGGTTAATAGTAAATAGGGTAACTAAGGGTAAATATGATATTACTATTACCCTAACACATGTCCTAATTCTATTGGATAAGTGTAATTCGACCAAAAACAACCTTATGAATATAATATGACCATTTAGGTCCACTTGGATTAGATTATGACATTTAATATTATTTTATTTAATGAATAGTTAAAATAGTTAAAATCAAAGTTTAATAACTAAAACATTTTTAATATGGGGTTAAACATAAGATAAATTCGACTATAAATATTCATTAGAAAGATAAAAAGATTTATTACATAATGATATTTTATTTATAATTTTTAGACTTTAAATAAATTAATTTATTTATGACACAATGATGATGCAGTAATTACCCTTTTAAGGAAATATTAACATAATTGATGTTATAAATGCTCAAATGAATGTAATTTGAGACTTTTTATGAATTAAAATAATTTTATAGGTTATTATGATATATTAGTGTTGATTTAATCAACTTGGTTCGAAAATATAATTCTGTTATGACTTTCACAAAAATCATATATCAAATAGTGTCAAAATTGACACAAAAACGTTTTTAAATCAAATATTATATTATTAATTGTTATTTTATTTCTAAAAATCTAAGGTTCTGCCAAATGACTTAGATAAGGATATATATATTAATAATAAACAATTTGGGGTTCGTTTGTCATGTTATAGTAAGTTTAATAACCATATAGTGAAAGAAAACAAAAAGACACGGTAAAAGTTAAATTATTTAACTTAGAGTTAAATCTAATTGATAAGGTTAAAATAATACCATAAACTTGTCTAAATCCTATTTGTTGATAGGCTTTAGACCCATCCCCACTTTATCTTCGAAATAAGACCGTTTGGAACCATTTTAAACCGATTTTGACTTTAATATAAAATAATATTTTGAGATATTCCTAAGGTGCCCCTCTCCTCCCTTATAAAAGGACACCTCCTCCCCCTCCTCATCACACCAAATTGAGCACTCAAGCTCGGACAACCCCTGCCAAAATCCCTTCTCCACTTCCCTAGAATAATCCAAGAGGTTCTGGTCTTCTTAAAAGACCAGTCTTAGTTCCCTAAGTGAAGGATTCAAAGAGGCGTTTCAAAGAAGAGGTAATATCCATTACCGATCTTTTCAATTTCTTTCTTCTTCAACTTCTCCTTATTTTGTTGTTTCATGATAAAGTAATAACATCAGTATTTCTTATATACTGATATGTTATTATAAATATGAAACAACTCTAATTAACCTTCTATCCATCCTACGGAAAAAGGAAATCACCGCGCGTGCGTACGTACGAAATACCGTCTCCACGCCGTGGTGTAATCTATTTTCTGCCACCACCTTAATTGGATGGGTATAAAGGTGTAATGAGTAACTATATATGATTATTGTAAAGTGATATTGATACTGAAATAGTATACATACACTTCAACACAATTCCACGACCGTGGGAACGATATCATCACTCGTGCGTACGTAAGGACTACCGTCTCCACGACGCGATGAGATTCATTCTCAATGATTAACCATTCATGAATGATTATAAAGTATATATAATAAGTATTAATGAAATATATGACATTATAAAGCTACTGGATTTATGTATATATATATATGTATGTCATCTACTTACTTTCATTCAATTCAATAAGGAAACGAAAACAGCGTTCATGCGTACGTACGGACTACCGTCTACAGGAACGGTGTATTTCTTTCCATTTACTGATTTATTATATATATGTATATCCAGAATATATATATATATAAATCATGTTTTATATTCTGGAATTAAGTAATCATGATCTAAGTAATCATATGAATAATTACAAGTTAAAAACACAAACGACAAATGAGACGATTTTACCCAAAACGCTACTTTAACATGAATTTACAAAAGAACGGGTAATATAAAGTCATAAGTGGACCATATATGATATAATAACAATGAATATGATTCTGGAATAAGTCAATAACATGATTTAAATCATTATACAGGAGGTTCAGACACTTACGAAGCAAATCGGACCTAAGGTAAGGGAAATATCACCATCTCATTTTTATCCGAGATTGTTTATTCGTAAGTATTTAATGGGGTGTATTTTATCATCCACATCCATGTTTCATCAATATGTAATATTATTTCCATCCACCTACAATTGTTTAAATCCATTTTTACCCATCGGTGAATTTTAGTAAAAGATAAGAAAGGAATCTTTTGTCGTTTTTCGTACGAGGTACTTTTTGACTTTTCCGACAAAAGTACGAAGAATGTTTTTTTTAACTTATACGGCATGAATGGATTATTAAAACATTATTTCCAAGAAGCTTCCCTTACAAGTTTTCAAGTTTATTTTTAATCATCTTCTTTTATTTTAAAGTCGTATGACATGTTATGAAAGGAAAAATGTTTTTGAAGTAGAAAGGATATTTTCCTCAAGAATGGAGTTCAAGTATTTTATCAAAATTATTTTCCATCTAAGATAATAAAAGGGTTCTGTTTTTATCCCTATTATTACATGGATTTGATAATGTTGTGATGGAAATACTTTTATGAATTCCTTTATATTATATGAATTGTTTTATGATGTCATGTTGTTTAAGAATTCCATTTTTATTACATGAGTTATGCTATGATGTATGGTTTATGATTATGTGGCACACATAAGAATGGTATCATTATGAGATGGGTGGGACCTATATCTCCCTCCAATACATTGGGTAAAGATTTTATATCTCATGACATATACAGGGCTGGAACAGTAGGTTATACCGGTTCAGTGAAACAGGACTGAAACGAGGGTTACTCGATTCAGAAAGGGACTTTGTCCACTAAGATAGTCTTGGAAATGAGTCTTGACTAACAAGAAATGATTCTCTATGATTATGTGTGAATGCCACAAAGTTTCATGTTTTAAGTTATGATTATTATGATTACATTTCACTGCCATGATTTACCCCATGTTATGAAATTATGATTTCTTTTGCAGGTTAAGATTTCCAAAAGTTATGTGCTTATGTATATGATGTGATTGATATTTCTTTTGTTTACCCTTACTGAGCATTTGAGCTCACCCTTTTATGTTTTCTTTTCCCCAGGATATAAAGAAAGGTTTTAGGTAAAAAAAGGAAGATCTTTATGGGAGATTTTGAAGATCTTTCACCACGATTAGAAGATTATATTCCGAGTTTCCAAAGACACTAAACTATTACGATCCTTGTGTGTGTGTTTTTTTGTTATGTACTAAGTATTCCGAAAAAGTAATGTAATGTCCATGTACGTCAGGCTACGGGTCTCTACAGTTGGTATCAGAGGAAAGGATTAGTCAACCTTTGGAAACTAAGATGCGAGAACTTTAGTGAGATCCCTGGAGATATTTCTAAGGTATGTCTAGGGATGTCCCTAAGGATAAGTATATGTATAGGTTATAGTACTAGAATTACGCTAACGATCATAGAATTTAACCTAAGATGTTAGATATTGAAGGTACTCCCCCTTTATTATGTTTTTTTCCCTAGCATGATTTTTGCCTCTCACACTATTCTTTTTGGGTTTTAGACGATGGCTGGAACCCGAAGGAACCGTGTTGATCAATTCAATGGACAATGCAATGATTGTCCTCCGGAACAGACAAATGTTATGGGAGATGGAGTGCAAAATCTTATTGCTATACTTACACAAGCTATGAATCATTCTGGACTTCCAAATGAGCATAGAAGGGAACAATATTCTATTGAGTCCTTCATGAGGCAACGTCTACCTTCTTTCAGTGGGTCTTCTGATCCACTTGTTGCTGAAAAATGGATTAGTACCACTGAAAAGATATTTTCAGTTCTTCAATGTTCTGAACATGACAAAGTCATCTTAGCAGTGTATCGTTTGGAAGGTGATGCTGATCAATGGTGGAATCTTATTAGGAATACGAGGCAAAGGGATGAAATTGAGTCCATGGAATGGGACGAGTTCAAGAACTTATTTTTCAGTAAGTACTTCCCCCGTATTCTTCGAACAAAGATGGAGAAAGAGTTTCTTGAACTGAAGCAAAGGGATGATGAATCTGTTGGTAACTATGAAGCAAATTTTACAAGACTTGCAAGGTACGCTTCTGGTATTATCATCCAACCTGAAAGTAAAGTTGATCGATTTTTCAGTGGCTTAAAACCAAGTCTTCGAAGGGAATTAGTTATAAGAGACTTCAGTAGCTATGAAGAAATTGTGCGTTGTGCTATCAAGGTAGAAATGGAAGTTGGTGTTACATATCAATCTCATGGTTTTGACCAGAAACGAAAGATGGAGGTCAAGGAGAAATCTCAGAATAATGGTGAAAAGAAGATGAATGTTTCCTTATGCACAAAGTGTGGAAAGAAGCATGTTGGAGATTGTCTTAAAGGGACTAGAAAATGTTTTAAGTGTGGAAATGAAGGTCATCAAGAAGCTGAGTGTCGAAGTAATGGAAAAAGGGTTTCTAATGATGTGAATAAAGCAAACACTGCAGAGAACGCACCACCAACACTTCAATGCTTCAAGTGCAATGAAATGGGGCATTATGCTAATAAATTCCCTAATCCAAGGGTTAGTGATGATCGACATGAGCAACCGCTTAAGGCAAAGGACAAAGGAAAGTCACATGCGATCACCATTGGCGATGTTGAATATGATAACGATGTGGTGGATTGATTAAGTGTTTATGTAATGGGATTCCAAAATAATGTTGTATCATGGATTATTGGAATATTTATAATGTGTTATTCAAAGTGATTGAGATATTATGCGCATAATAAAGGGAAAAAGAGAAAATGAAATGTTTAACAGTATTCATGAGCTCATGATTGATATAAGGACTAAGTGATATCATGGTTTGAGTATATAGAATTTTGAGGATTTTGGTATGAGGAAAGTGTTAACTTTAAACCGCATTCATGTTTTCACTAAGGTATTCAAGAGAATACATGATTAAGGACTTTGAATGTTTGGAATGTGACCAACAAAACATATCTTATATGGGGATCAACGATGGTATTAAATCTCTGGTAATCATTTTCACTATGTTATGAGAGTGGACTGCAGTATTATGGATAAGCCTAAAGATTGAAATGGATTATGTTGGACATAAGTTAGTATTGTTTAAGGATATAAGTTTTTTTCGATATTATTGATGGGATGTTATAGTAATATAGTTTTAGAAAAAGGACAACCTGCAGGACGGGCGACAGCCCATCGCTTCGGACAAGGCTGTGGGAATCGAACCCACAACCGAAGTGCGACTGGCCTTTATCGCCTACCACTGACCTACAGGAAGTCCCTGTTTAGTAGAAACTAGTTTTATTATATTAAGCAGTATGATATGTGAAGTATAAGTTCATTTTAGGAACCATATATGATTAATCTCACTATAGATGGACTTATGTATTTTTTTGATAACTTTTCTAACCTTTTGTTTGAGACAGATGGAATGACCCATCATTCTATCAGATGATCTGCTAACACATCATGAATGACAAATTCAACTTCATTTATTTAAGAGATGAAGTGGAAATTGTCCAAAGAACGACAAACGGTGAGACTATACCAAAATCACGAAAGTATTTCTTCTAATTCCAATTTCATCAACTTTAGGGAAATAATCTTGAAAACCAAAAATGTTGTCCTAGTGATCTTATACCTGATGAATCGGATGGTACCTTAGATCGTCACAAATTTATGGATTTGTGATTGTTGGCTTTTCCATAGCCATGTTCTCTACCACTCTCCTTCAGAACATGATGGTTAGATTTTTCTTCCATATCCATATTTTCACCTATGTGGAAACCCAGTGATTAGTTTATTTGGGTAATCGTTACATTTCATACTATAGTTTTTAAAGACAACTTTTGTTATTCCTTTTTACGATGTGGGATTCTATTAATGAAACTTTTGAATAGTAAACTATTTATAACCCCGACGAATTTCGTGGGAGAAATTCATTTTAAGGGGGGTAGAATGTAACAGCCCAAGATTTTATGAAAAAATATTCTTTTTAATTTCACTAATGTCTTGTGTTGTACGCAACACAAAAAGGAGCTTGCACAACACGCATCCTTGACTTGCCTTGCATTACACACAATCGCAACCTTCCTCGATAGCGTGTGTAGTACGTAATACCGAGTTTCACTAAACAACAATATGCTATTAAAATATTATTAAAACTAGCCGTTATGAATAATAATAACCACTTTTTGAAATTTTATAAATTTTATTTTTCAAAATGGACTTCATTTTTGGATTCGGAATACCGAAATTAGCCTAGGGGGAAATTTTGGTATTTTTCTGAAAACTTTCAATTTTTGATGAATAGTGAAACCACTAAGTGGTAGGTTAAAAACTGAATTTTTCATAAAACATAATTTTACCGCTTCTATGAATGGAATTTCAAAAATACGAGAGACACGGTTGATGTCAGTAAGTAAAATGTGGTTCAATGAGATGAAAATACTTTTTGATGAATAGTAAGTTTTTACTTTTTTTTACCACGGTTAATAGTAAATAGGGTAACTAAGGGTAAATATGATATTACTATTACCCTAAAACATGTCCTAATTCTATTGGATAAGTGTAATTCGACCAAAAACAACCTTATGAATATAATATGACCATTTAGGTCCACTTGGATTAGATTATGACATTTAATATTATTTTATTTAATGAATAGTTAAAATCATTAAAATCAAAGTTTAATAACTAAAACATTTTTAATATGGGGTTATACATAAGATAAATTCGACTATAAATATTCATTATAAAGATAAGAAGATTTCATACATAATGATATTTTATTTATAATTTTTAGACTTTAAATAAATTAATTTATTTATGACACAATGATAATGTAGTAATTACCCTTTTAAGGAAATATTAACATAATTGATGTTATAAATGCTCAAATGAATGTAATTTGAGACTTTTTATGAATTAAACTAATTTTATAGGTTATTATGATATATTAGTGTTGATTTAATCAACTTGGTTCGAACATATAATTCTTTTATGACTTTCACAAAAATCATATATCAAATAGTGTCAAAATTGACACTAAAAAGTTTTTCAATCAAATATTATATTATTAATTGTTATTTTATTCCTAAAAATCTAAGGTTCTGCCAAATGACTTAGATAGAAATATATATATTAATAATAAACAATTTGGGGTTCGTTTGTCATGTTATAGTAAGTGTATTAACCATATAGTGAAAGAAAACAAAAAGACACGGTAAAAGTTAAATTATTTAACTTAGAGTTAAATCTAATTGATAAGGTTAAAATAATACCATAAAATTGTCTAAATCCTATTGGTTGATAGGATTTCGACCCATCCCCACTTTATCTTCGAAATAAGACCCTTTGTAACCATTATAAACCGATTTTGACTTTAATATAAAATAATATTTTGAGATATTCCTAAGGTGCCCCTCTCCTCCCTTATAAAAGGACACCTCCTCCCCCTCCTCCTCACACCAAATTGAGCACTCAAGCTCGGCCAACCCCTTCCAAAATACCTTCTACACTTCCCTAGAATAATCCTAGAGGTTCTGGTCTTCTTCAAAGACCAATCTTAGTTCCCTAAGTGAAGGATTCAAAGAGGCGTTTCAAAGAAGAGGTAATATCCATTACCGATCTTTTCAATTTCTTTCTTCTTCAACTTCTCCTTATTTTGTTGTTTCATGATAAAGTAATAACATCAGTATTTCTTATATACTGATATTTTATTATAAATATGAAACAACTCTAATTAACAGTCTATCCATCCTACGGAAATAGGAAATCACCGCGCGTGCGTACGTACGAAATACTGTCTCCACGCCGTGGTGTAATCTATTTTCTGCCACCACCTTAATTGGATGGGTATAAAGGTGTAATGAGTAACTATATATGATTATTGTAAAGTGATATTGATACTAAAATAGTATACATACACTTCAACACAATTCCACGACTGTGGGAACGATATCATCGCTCGTGCGTACGTACGGACTACCGTCTCCACGACGCGATGAGATTCATTCTCAATGATTAACCATTCATGAATGATTATAAAGTATATATAATAAGTATTAATGAAATATATGACATTATAAAGCTACTGGATTTATGTATATATATATATGTATGTCATCTACTTACTTCCATTCAATTCAATAAGGAAACGAAAACAGCGTTAATGCATACGTACGGACTACCGTCTCCATGAATGGTGTATTTCTTTCCATTTACTGATTTATTATATATATGTATATCTGAATATATATATATATAAATCATGTTTTATATTCTGGAATTAAGTAATCATGATCTAAGTAATCATATGAATAATTACAAGTTAAAAACACAAACGACAAATGAGACGATTTTACCCAAAACGCTACTTTAACATGAATTTACAAAAGAACAGGTAATATAAAGTCATAAGTGGACCATATATGATATAATAACAATGAATATGATTCTGGAATAAGTAAATAACATGATTTAAATCATTATACAGGAGGTTCAGACACTTACGAAGCAAATCGGACCTAAGGTAAGGGAAATATCACAATCTCATTTTTATCCAAGATTGTTTATTCGTAAGTATCTACTGGGGTGTATTTTATCATCCACATCCATGTTTCATCAATATGTAATATTATTTCCATCCACCTACAATTTTTTAAATCCAATGTTACCCTTCGTTGAATTTTAGTAAAAGATAAGAAAGGAATCTTTTGTCGTTTTTCGTACGAGGTACTTTTTGACTTTTCCGACAAAAGTACGAAGAATGTTTTTTTAACTTATACGGCATGAATGGATTTTTAAAACATTATTTCCAAGAAGCTTCCCTTACAAGTTTTCAAGTTTATTTTTAATCATATTCTTTTATTTTAAAGTTGTATGACATGTTATGAAAGGAAAAATGTTTTTGAAGTAGAAAGGATATTTTCCTCAAGAATGGAGTTCAAGTATTTTATCAAAATTATTTTCCATCTAAGATAATAAAAGGGTTCTGTTTTTATCCCTATTATTACATGGATTTGATTATGTTGTGATGGAAATACTTTTATGAATTCCTTTATCTTATATGAATTGTTTTATGATGTCATGTTGTTTAAGAATTCCATTTTTATTACATGAGTTATGCTATGATGTATGGTTTATGATTATGTGGCACACATAAGAATGGTATCATTATGAGATGGGTGGGACCTATATCTCCCACCAATGCATTGGGTAAAGATTTTATATCTCATGAGATAGACAGGGCTGGAACGGTAGGTTATACCGGTTCAGTGAAACAGGACTGAAACGAGGGTTACTCGATTCAGAAAGGGACTTTGTCCACTAAGATAGTCTTGGAAATGAGTCTTGACTAACAAGAAATGATTCTCTATGATTATGTGTGAATGCCACAAAGTTTCATGTTTTAAGTTATGATTATTGTGATTACATTTCACTGCCATGATTTACCCATGTTATGAAATTATGATTTCTTTTGCAGGTTAAGATTTCCAAAAGTTATGTGCTTATGTAAATGATGTGATTGATATTTCTTTTGTTTACCCTTACTGAGCATTTGAGCTCACCCTTTTATGTTTTCTATTCCCCAGGATATAAATAAAGGTTTTAGGTAAAAAAAAAGGAAGATCTTTATGGGAGATTTTGAAGATCTTTCACCACGATTAGAAGATTATATTCCGAGTTTCCAAAGACACAAAACTATTACGATCCTTGTGTGTGTGTTTTTTTTGTTATGTACTATGTATTCTGCAAAAGTAATGTAATTTCCATGTACGTCAGGCTACGGGTCTCTACACGTTACATATAATGACCCATGATTATATTTAATAAATAAATCATGATAATCAGATCTATATTTAATTGGATTCATAATGTAAAAGTGTATGGGATAAAAACAATAAAAATAATGATATACCCTTGAATAATTTTTAAATGGAACTATGTGTTAGGTAAAATATATTATGACACATATATAATGGCCTAAAACGTCCCAAATAACAATAGGTCTTTATAAAGTAACATTTCAATGTACAAATATTTAACATCAATATATCAATGAAAAAACCACTAATAATCCCACTAATAACATGTTCAACTAAATATCCAATTAGATCACATGGTATAATGAGGATCCTTGACCTAGTCATCATATTTTTTATTCATGGTAATAAATTTATCATTATCCTTATGTAGTCACTAAGGATTTCCAAAGAAATATATAAAAAATTTGGAAGAAATTATAAATTTACAAAGAACACATATAAAGAATTACAAAAATACAACTTAGAACTTACAGTATACACCCTCACATATAAGAACCCCAAAATAGATCACTCTATATCTCTATACATCAACCTCTTATATGAGATAAGAAATAAATGTATCTTGAAATGTGTTATATAAACTCACATGTTTCAAATGACTCTGAAAATTAAAATTCTACAATTCATAAAAAAGAATTTATGTTTTATATCAACACATTCAAGGCTATGAGATTCAAAATTAAGCAATTATTTCATAAATCATTCATTATTAGTCAACAAAAAAATAAAATGAAAACATTTTTAAAAATATAACATGAATAAAACCACTTGGAATATAAACTAGTAAAATATAACCCTATAATTAAAAACTCTAAGGGTAAAAAAATAAAAATATTAAATATAGATCAATTAAAAAAATGTGAAATATAATTTATATACTAGATATATGATTTCAAAAAATTCTTTATACATGTCATAAATATATCAAATATCATATATGAATATAAATTCCATATAAAACCATTGATAATACAATATAAATATTAATAAAATATTTAAAATTGTTAAATTTATTCTATATTTTAAACATATAAATCTCTCAATCCCTTTGTGTGCATGGATAATGAAATTTGATTTTGAACTAACCTTAGAAATTAAATAATCATATTTAGTTCATAAAATACATGTCAATATTAAATATAAATATTATAAATCTAATAAACCCATGAAATAAAATCAATTGAAAAAAAATACCTGGATTTAGAATGTAATCTATATATAATATAAAATGGAAATTTTAGTAGAATGGTAAATCCCACAATAAATCAATGGGTAATGGGTCAGAATAAAAAATACATGAAAAAAAGACATGGAAGAATACATCACATTCCATTACCACAATGATATCATATTAAATTATTAAAACTAGCACACAAGGATTCATCCATGAAGGGTGTAGTGATGGGGAGGGAAGAGAAAGAATGGATATAAATAAAAAAGTATCCAGGATGAATTATGTTGAAGTTATGATAATAATTCAAAAAGGGAATCCCATTAATATCCATAGTTGAAGGTATATTAATTGAGTGTAAGATAAAAGAATTGGTTATGTTCCTAGGGTAGTCACTCGATAAAGTGGGGGGAAAAGTAAAATATTAAATTAAAAACCATGTAGGTTAGATATCGAAATTCACAAAACATTATAACTATATGGCCAATAATATCTACTGATAGGGTATTTTCATCCATGATTCAATTATGAAAAGGTTAATGGATCCTCAAATAATAATTAATTAATTCCCATGAGTCACTAAAAATGTGTAATAACTATTTTATATTCATAAATCTTGGAGAAATAAATTATTTTATAACTTCAATAAGTACATTTCATGAATTACATAATCATGTGAGTTTACAGTGTGAACTATTAATTACCTATAAAAAATTCCAACAAAAAACTGAAGCCCATGATACTCATAATAATATATTGTGACTGAATAATATCAATTTTAAATTCATTTGAGTTTATTAATTTTTTTAACAAAGACTCTTTATGGTCTAATCTTGTCCATCGTTAGTGAGGATAGATGAAAATGACTTATAGAAAATTTTATCTAATGGGAACCACATATTAAAACTTGACACGACAATGAATATAATTTTTTATTCTTCCAAAAAATACATAATATAAAAAAACATATTTTTTGAATTTTTATTCAACGGAGAACCACAAAAATGGCATATACATTTATATGATGCATTACAAAGAACATTAGTTTCAAAAAAACAAAAACCTACAAACCCCTTAAAGAGTAATGATTATTGAATAAAAAATAATGACAAAGAAGATTAAATAAAAATAATTAATAATCCATCATAAAAAACATAGGACTAATAAGGTTAAACATTCATCACATAGATAAATTAGGACCTATAAATAACATCCACCATCCCATGGAAACTGATAATTGAATCATCACTCATAGCTACTTATCAAACCAACAATAGAACAAGTTATATGATAATGGATTCTAAGGAATTAAATTCCTCATTTATAAATTATCTAACCCATAAATTCATATAATAAAGTTCATGCCACAACAATATATAAAAATGAAAATTCCTCGATCAATCATACTATACATCCTTGAAAAAAAATTAAAATTTCATAAAGAATGAGCTACCCAAATGTATAAATACCGAGTAAAAAAATAAATAATACACGCTCCTTTTTTTATTATTTTTTTTAATTAAACATTAATTTCACTTTAAAGGGGTTTCTATGTACAATGGCATACCCGATACGCAACAACGTGTTTCTTTAAATTCTAACATTGCACACAAATAATATATTATTATTATTTTAAATGGTAGTTAACACCTAGTAATTGTATTGGTTGGAATGAATAGAACTAAATAAAATATTATTATACATGTTTTTAAATGTTTTTACATTTATCCAATAAAATATAGGATCTTAAAATATGAATGAATCTAATTTAAAGCTTAAATACTCTAATTTTCTGTAAAAGGTCGATTTACCACCTTTTGATGGTGAACCCTCTTTAAATATAGTTTTGGTTATTTTAATCTGTTTTGTTTGACAAAATAAAATTCTTCTTTATATTTGGGACATCAATATTTACTTTGGGATAATTTTTGGTATTTTTCTGATAATGTTCATTTTTTTAATGAATAGTGAGAACTATTGTAATAAAAAGTTCCTTTTAATATAATTTATTTAAATAGTTATATTACATTTTTAATTTGTTATAAAGTGTAATTAGAATATATTTTATCCATTTATTCCAATTATGGTCATTGCATTTAATTTCACATTTAAATTGGACTTAAAAAAATTCCAATCTTTTGATAGTTAATGTTTCGTAAAAACACGCGATTTGTTTTGACAATGGGAATTAATTTTGAATTAATTAATTCTACTTCCATTTTGTGAATTTTTTAAAATAGAAATAATTTTTTAATTAGAAATTTCAAATTTATGTTAGGCTATTTTATTTATTTTTCTAAAAAAAACATCAATTATTGATGAATAGTGAATCCACTTAGAAGGAGTTAAAAATGAAATTTTCATTAAAATGAAATCTTACCACTTTTGTGAATTTATTTTCAAAATTCCGACATACATGTTTTTTATTCGTCAATAGAATCTGTTTCAATAATATGAAAATATTTTTTGTTGAATAGTAACTTTTGACTATTATTTACCGTGTTTAAAGGTAAATAGGGTAACTCTATGTAAAAAAATATTATAATAATATAAAATTACATTAAAACTCGTCTTAATCATATTGGATGAGTCATTTATGACCATGGTCATCTTTGGGTCAATTTTGGGACCCCATTGAGCCACTAGGGAGTGATAATGACACTTCATACTAATTAACTTAATATAATGGAAAAAATGACAAAAATAAATATCTTTTAGTAATTTAATTATTACAAGTGGTTATATAAATTATCTTTTTTACTATAAATATTATTTGGAAATATAAATTATTTTTTACATCATGGAATTTTATTTATAATATTTATAAATCATATAAATTAAATTATTTATGACATACTAATGATGCAGTATTTATCTCATTAATAAATGATTTAAATAAATATGATTATAAATATTAAAATAACATCTAAAACCTGTCCAATTTTGATTGGAAGATTTTATTTCAACCATGAGTAACCTTATATTTGACTTTAATTAGTTTTGGAACTTTAGAAATTGAATATCATTGTATAATAAAATAATATTTTTACACTTTTTTATAGAACCCCTCCTCCCCCTTATAGAAATCCCTCACTTCGTACACATTCCACACACCTCTAAAGCCCATTGTCTTGCCCAAACCCTACCCAAATAATCTCTCAAGATCCCTCTATTCCTCCTAGAATCCTTACCATAGTCATAAGTCACTTCAAGAAGTCCTTTTGGTTCAAACCAAAGGGGGTTACCCAAATTAATGGTATTTGTTCCTCTTAACTTATTTTCTTTTATTTTACTTCTCCAACCAGTAATATATTTTTATTATTTTCATTTATTACAAAAACAATATCCATAATATACTAGGATGTTGTTATGGCATGTATTTTTTCTACACTTATACACATATCCTTCTAATGGGGGAAGACCATACTGTTTTTGTGGGTGGGAAACTAAAGCCTCACAAAATGATGATTGTTCGATTATCTCCTACAGCCTCTCATAGTGGCCATTAAGATGGAACTGTATTTATCTATGATATTTATTATATTTATGTTTTCATTTTTCTTCTGTATTTTACATTTATATCCTACCATTATTGTTTCCATAGTGGGTAAACACGATAATTTCATTTGAGGAAGTGCAGACAACCACCCCCTCAAAGTGATATAGATCATTAGTGCCACAAGTGGGACGTATAAAGGATAGAGTTAATGATATTATATATGATATTATACGATATTATAATATACCTATGTATCATTATGTTTTAATTCCATTAATGTTTTAATTGGAAATGAAAGTAGCGTTCATGCTTACGTACGACTTAACGTATCAATGAACGGTGCATTTCATTTATTATCTCTATAATGTTATGTAATGGTATAAATAAATATATATACTGGATATATATGATGTATGTGATATATAAATCATGAATATTATTCTTTATAAAATCGGCTATTGACCACATGGACAAGATGTAATTATAAGGTGTTCATTGTTTACTCAACTACCAAATATCGACAAAACAATCATTATTAACTTAAATGATTAAATAATGACTATAACATGGTAATAAGTGAAATAAAAGGAATAATAAACATGAAATGTTTATTAAGCAATTATAAATTTTCATTATTCTATTATTCAGAGCATTAAAGAATGAACGCGTCAAGTCAGACATGAGTTAAGGGACTTCTTCTCAATCTCCTTTCATTGAGGCATATTTTGATTTATACATGACTTTATTTTATATGGTGTATAAACTGAATTGAATTATTATTTCATTAAAATGGAATATATTTATACAAAGCATTTTACTAAACTACAAAAATTAATGTTTTTTTATCATAAGCAGTGACAAGAACCTTTCCCCCCCGTCGTGAGTATTATTTGATCTTTGGCCTCCTTAACAAGCCATAGTGTTTTTTAAAATAAAAATAAATACCACATAATTTTTTCATATTTTGGTATAGAATATGGTTTTCATAATGAATTTGTTAGGTTAATATATTTTTATGATATATTGTGATTGAAATGTATAAATGTTATCTTTCCTTTATGTTTGTTTTATGTTTTATGAATATGTTATGGTTCTTAGGAACTCTTTACCTATACTGGTTGTTCCGTGATAAAACTAGGGTGGGTTATCCTGAGATAGATTTACAATTCGTTGGGTAAGATGAAGGAGGTAAAAGTGAATGTTTCTCCTAAGATATTTTAGGAATATACTATGATGGGTATGCCAATGTAACTCCCTATGTTGCTGTGATAACTACAATGTAAGCATGATATGAATGCCATAAGTACTTTTATGATTTTTTATTACAATGTGTTATTCATAAATCTTATGTTTTCATGAGGTAAATAAAATAGTTTATGTTTTGTATGTATTGATGGACTAATGATTTATTTCTTGTTTTATATCCCATACTAAGAATTTTTGTGATCATCCCATGTTATGAAATGTTTTTTACAGGATGTAAAGATGAATAAGGTCAAGAATGGAATCAAGGAAAAGTCTTGCTATTTGAAATATGGAACTAGACATGAATCATTTTTTTCAAGAGTTTTTATTTCATAAAAATTGGATACTGAGTAGAACTTACTACATGTAATATTCATGTTGTTATGTAAATGTTATGACATAATTCTCTAAAACTCTAAACCTAAAAAGATCCTCAATTTGAATTATCCATTTAATGCATGAATATGTAATGTTTAAGGTCAGGTCCTTATAGTTGGAATCAATTATCGGTTTATACAACATTAAGAGTTTAGTTATTCTTAAATTAATATCCATAAATTATTTTTTAGACTAAATTATGATTTATATGATATATCATTCATATTTTAACATGTTTATTTGGATAAGATATTTTATTGTTTAGAATGGTTTTCCGTAGTGGAAATAGGGCAGCTATATTGGGACGACATCAGGAGGAAGACAACCTTCCAAATCAGCAACCTGAGATGGTCATAATCAGAACTAAACAGTTTGTTACAGTGATGAAACGCTTGACTAAGGCTATAAAAGGTGTTGGTATCCATACACGAGATCATCTAGATCAACCACAGAGGAACATCTCATTAGTGAAGAATTTCATGAGGCAACATCCCCCACCATTTAGAGGATCATATTACCCTTTTCAAGAAGAAGGGTGGATTAAAGAATTAGAACAGATTTTTGATGTCATGGGTTGTTCACAACATCAAAGGATAGTCTCAGTATTTACTGTTTTGAAGGTGAAGCGGATCTGTGGTGGTAGATGGTGAAAAATTTCAAGGATAGTGAGGAGGTTGATTCTCTTAATTAGGATGAATTCAAAGGTATGTTTAATGAGATATTTTTTTTCCTATTTTGTTTCATCAAAGAAGGGAAAATAATTCAGGGAATTGAGGAAGGAGGATGAATCAGTCACCGCTTATGAATCAAAATTCCCTCGACTGAAAATCCATGCTTTAAATTTCATACGAGTTCTTGATAGTAAAATAAACTATTTTTTACTCAGGATTAAAGCCATTTTATTGAAGGGATTTACATTCTTGTGAGTTCAAAAGTTATGAAAAATTTGTTCGTTGTGTAGAGAATGTGGAAATGGAGTTTTCTGATGATCAGGTGTTCTTTGACAAACAATAGAATTAGAGGTCGAGGTGGTAGGTGAAAGGGAGGAACTCTTCAAACAATTCTGATGGTACGAAACATAATTTTAAAATTTTAGAAAAGTGTTGTAAAAAGCATTTTGGGGAATTTCTTTTGAATTCTGGTATGTTCTACCAATGTGGTAAAATGGGACATAAGGCTCAAAATTGCACTGAAAAAGATCAGTTTAATGGTAAGACAAAATCTGATTTATAGTCAGAATTTTTTATGTGTAGTCAATTGGGTAATTATGCAAATGAGAGTCCAATGAAGAACTCAACTGAGGGAAAGGAGCCAGACCACATGTAGAAAATGGTGGTGAAATATTTTCCAACTACTTCAGCAGATATTGGGTCGTCAAATGAAGTAGTATCTGGTATACTTTTTGTTTGTTCAGAATATGGAAATATGTTTTTTGATTCAGGGTCTACAGTTTCACGACCCGACCCTACTGGTCTCGAGCCGCAACCACCTCAGGCCCGCCTCTATAGGCTTGGCGCAGGAAAAAAGCGATGAAGCCGTAACGATCTTAGGGAGGTCTTCACCTATGTACAAGTACACACACTCACACACAGCCCACTCGATGCAGATGTGCAAAGTAAAAAAGAAAACCAAAGGACAAACAACTATAACCTAACCACAGTCACGCATCAACACCTATATAGAAAAAGTAAAGTGGTGGAATGTAATGAAAAGATAACTGAATATAATAAGGGGAAAAATGAACCCAACCGGAAAGGTGACACAAAACGAAAACAGGTAAATATAAGTAAACATATGGTGAGTCTCACACATGAAAGTCCTACTACTACCACTAAACAGATCCCAAACACTTGTGTCCTCTATGATCCTCGGTAGTCTCAATCGACCTGTCTGTCATCTGCAAGGGCACTCCATGTGTGGGGAAAGCCCAAGAAGGGGTGAGTATAAAGATACTCGGTAGGATTCCCCAAAAGCACGGGGGAGAAAAAAGAAGGTACGAAAATGGTGAGCAATAGATATAACAAGGAACAATGAAAGAGTATAGTAATGATTATGAAGATAAACCCAAAAAATGAAAGAGAGTAGGCTTGTCCAGCTGGGAGGGGCTAGACACTGAATGCATGTGGTATACTCCACATGTCATTGCCCCACCATGAAGAAGAGTAACTGAACCCAAGGATTGGTAACAAAATTAAGGTATATATTAATATGTATATGCTCAAAATAAACCCAAAAGAGTGTCTAATGGGATATCTATATCCAAGCATAGCTCAAGAAAAGTCACCAACGGTTCTAAGGATATCCATCACTAATACCCCAACAATCCTTCACTAGAAGCGGTCTCATCGATAAACTATACAACAAAGGTCCATCTTTGGTAATCAAAGAGAAAACTCACTGACTAGCCACATAGAAAGGGATGAGTCAAAAAGAATATGATGGTTAACCCACAACGTAGCCCAACTCGAGGGTAACCCTAAGAGGTCGTTGGGAAACCCACTACCAAGCCCTAAAGGAGGGAAAACCTAAAGTCAATGGGTAACCTCTGCCTAGAGTCGCTGGAAGTGAAACCCTAAGGTCAATGGGTAATGCACTTCTTAGCCTCACTGGAGGGTAAAGCCTGATATGCCGGTGGGTAACTCACTCCCCAGCCCCGCTGGAGGGAAAACCCAAAACATGTCTGATAACTCCACACTGCACATACCATTTTGGGTGTCACTAACATCGCTACCATGTGTTGGTTGGGAGGGCCTCAAATAAGCCTTTGACCAACTCCCTTTCTTTATTCCACATTTAATGAGGTGTTGAAAGAGGCTCTGCATGCCCAAACAGATTACACCATTATACTACATGAAGAAAAAGACACAAGATAGACTATTTACTCGCTTGAAAAAGACTCCAAAAAAATGTTATTCAACACCACATTATGCCCATACAAAATATTGTGGATCCCACATATCAGTACCAAAAGAGGTTGCACAAACTGCATCGTCATGATGCTCTTGAAAAAACACACCCAAATTACAACTCATTCGCCCCAAAGAGACGTCTGATGAAAAAGTCACAAAACACTTCTCACAGCTTAAAAGACTAGTTGTGAGACCCACGATTCAACATCCGCTTCAATGCTAGAAACTATCGTGGACTACATTGTCTCGACTCAAGGGTTACAATGCCGCTGAAAACGACGTTATGGACTCCGGATGTGCTTGCGCCATCCGAAAGAAGAATCCAGGCAGGGTGCTAAACAAAACATAATGGACGTGTCATGCCACCGAGACCCCATCTCTGGACTTAAAAAACCTTGAGACCATCTCAAAATCTCCATCTTGATCTAAAGATCACATCGTCATAGAGGGCGCATAAATCCAACATTCTACTTTCAATTTAGGGGGTCTTAAATACCTATGGATGGAGACCGGGTGGGTCGAACCGTTTCGGCTGGTCCACCCACTTCTGACCGGTGGTCCGTGGCTCGGCCGACCAGACCGCCCAGTCCACCACAACCCACAGTCATCGCACGGGCCATGCATATTTACCTAGACTGTCACGATCTAGTACTAACCTTTTCCATTAGACCCGCAAAGAGTTTGTCTCGGCCGACTCCCAAGGTCGCGAAGAACCCGGTCTATCGCGCCACCCGCTGAACGACAAAGCCGTCCCGCGCACCTCCCATGGCCCGGAACACCTGGAAGATGCTATCTTTCCCACTACCTCCTGATATCCTACCACACTGCTACATAGGATTCTCGCCGCACCACCTTTGTCGCCTGTCGGACTGCCCTGGAACCACTAGAAATGGGGATTTTGGCCAGAAAACATCCTGGGGTCACCCTGGACACCCCAGTACTCAAATATTCATTCCGAAAGACTCATTTGAAAGCTCAGATCAACCCTACACTTCTATATCATTTTCTTGAAAAATAAAGAACAATTCGACACTAATATTTGTGTTCAATGTAGATGGAGAATTTATAAAAACAAAACACACGAACCAACCTCGCAGGGCGTAGCCCCTCGCTTAAAGAACGGTCCACCGGAGCCACCAGCGCCTTACTGGAGAGGACGAGGAGCTTGAAGGAGGTTGATCCATTGGTGGGAGAGATTTCTCAAGAGAAGGAGTTCCTTTGGGAATAAGTGAGGGTTGGAGGTTTTTATGTCGGGGATTAATTAAAAATTAATTTATTTTTAAACCCGCCTATTAGGCCCATACCCCAACTTTTGATGGGGTTGGGGTTAAGCCGCCTGTAGGGTAAAATCCACATTTAGAGTTCAATAGTGGTCTTGGAATTATAATCGGATCCTACGTTCATAATTTATAAAGTTCATGCCTGAGGTTGCTAAATTACTAAAATGCCCCTACTGGCATTTTCCACAAAAGGGCCACACCTACAAAAGTTACACCCCTCTTCGGGTAAACAGTATGATTTGGACTCAATAGTGCCCTCAGTTTTCCCATCTGATAAACCATTTTGGAGTCATTCTATTTAGTTGGATTGTCTAGTTTGAAAATTATTTAAATTTAATTCGATCCATGCTGGGGCTTGGAACAACAGGCGGTACGAATGCCCTGCTCTGGAATAACATAAAGAAAATTTCAAAGTCTTACAGTCTCAATACCAAGGTTCTTACATCATTACCTCCTTCAAGTTTTTCTTCCCCATATAAAACTATAAAAAAACATGGGATACTGATCCCTCATCTGGATCTCCAGTTCCTAGGTGCTCTCTGGAACCCTCTCGTGCTGCCACAGCACATGAACCAATGGAATGTTCTGTCCACGTAGTGTCTTCTCCTTATATTCCTCAATCACCACCTGGTGCCCAACAATAGTGGCTCCATCCACAATGTCCAGGTCTCCCTAGTCGATAAAGTGCGGTGGGTCGTGCACGTATTTCCTCAGCTTCGACACTAGGAAGACGTCATGCACCCTCTCTAGCTGTGGGGGTAACGCAGGATAGTGGGAAACCTCACCAACTTTACGCATGATCTCAAAGGGCCCAATGAATCTTGGGGATAGCTTGCCTCCCTGGCTGATCCTCTGTGTTCCACAGTTCAAGGAGACCCTCAGAAAGACATGGTCCCCCTGCTCGAACTCCAAAGTCTTGCGATGACGGTCTGCGTAGGACTTCTGTCTACTCTAAGCCATCCTCATCTTCTCAAGAAGGACGTGCACCTTCTCCGTCATCTCCCACACCAACTCTGGGCCAATGAGGGAGGTCTCCCAAACCACTTTCCAGCACAACAAAGACATGTAGGGTCCCCCATAGAGGACCTTCAAATGTTCCATGCCGATTGTAGAGTTGTAACTGTTGTTGTACGCGAACTCCACCAAGGACAGGTGATCCTCCCAGCTCATGAAAAAGTCTAACATGAACGCCGTGAGCATATCCACCAATACCTGGATAGTGCACTATGTCTGCCCATCATTCCCAGGGCGGAAAGCTGTACTCATCTATAGCAGAGTCCTGAATGCCTCCTACAGGCTTCACCACAGACACGATGTAAACCAAATGTCACAGTCGAAAATTATTGTTAAGGGTACTCCATGAAGTCAGATGATCTCCCGAACGTACAAATTCCCTTGAATCTCCACCAAGATCTTCTCCCTGATGGAAAGGAAGTGTGTTGACTTCGTAGTCGGTCCACTTTCACCCAAATAAAATCCTGGCCCATTGTTGTGCATGGAATTCCGGTGGTGAAGTCCATAGATATGCCATCCCACAACCACTCTGGGATACCAAGGGGCTGCAACAACCCTGTTGGATCCTGATGCTCTGCCTTCACCTGCTGATAGGTATGACACCGAGAAATGAACTCAGCTACTCTTCACATCATGCCAAAACACAAAAACTTCCACTGAAGGACTATGTAAATTTTCCCTACACCGGGGTATACATCCAAGGGAGAAGTGTAGAACTCATGCATAACCTCCTACCATATATCCACAAGTACTACAGCTTTCCCCTGGAACAGGATATCATGATTCCCTCTTTTAGAATACCCATCAGGTGCATCGCCCATGGATATCTTATCATGCAGTACCTCATTATCGACATCCCCCAGCTGGGACTCTCTCACATGCTAAATGAGAAAAGAAGTAAACACCATCGATTGCAGGAAAGACGTACCCTCCTGCTCAACCAAGGTCAGCCATAGGGAATCCATCTGCTCTAAAGCATCCCGCAATGGTCGAGCCTGGGACTTCCTGCTAATTGAATCTTCTACTACATTTCCCTTCCCTGGATTAAAGACTATCTCAAAATCATAGTCCTATAGAAATATCAGCCAGCGCCTCTACCTCAGATTCAGATCCATTTGAGTGAAGATGTACTTGAGGATCTGGTGGTTTAAGTAGAACACAAAATGCTCACTTAGAAGGTTGTGTCTCGATATTATCAAGGTGAAGACCACCGCTGCCAGCTCCAAATCATGAGTCGCATAATTCTGACCATGGTGCCTCAAGTGCCTTGACCCATATATAATCACTGATAGCTACTGCATCAGCATGCACCAGATCCCAACTCCTGAAGTGTCAAAGTACACCATGAACTCAATGCCCTCCTGTGGAAGCCTCAACACTGGAGCACTAGTCAGCCTCTGTCTCAACTCCTCCAAGGCCTTCTGGAACTAATCAGTCTAGGTGAATAGTCTTCCCTTCAGCGTTAATGTAGTCAAAGGGGCATCAATCCTGGAGTAAACGTTCACGAACCTCCTGTAGTAGCATGTCATCCCAAGGAAGCTCCGCACCTATGAGACATTATTCGGTGGTGCCCAAGAAATTACGACCTCTATCTTTGTGGGATCAACGACCATACCCTGTTTCAAAATGAAATTCCCCAAAAAGAGATCCTCATGAATCCAGAACTGAAACTTCGAGAACTTCCCATATAGTTGGTGCTCCTAGAGTAATTCGAGGACCATCATTAAATGCTCTACGTGATCCTCCTCCATCATAGAGTAGATGAGTATATCGTCAATAAATAAAACCAAAAACCGGTCCATGTATGGATAGAAGATCAGGTTCATCAAAGCTATGAAAATGGTTGTGGCATTCGTCATGCCAAATGGAATCATCAGAAACTCATAATGCCCATAACGACCATAGAAATCCAACTTCGGGATGTCAGCCTCACGAACCTACTGCTGGTGGTAGCAGGATCAAAGATCAATCTTGGAGAAGCACATCGATCCCCTCAACTAGTTAAAGAGAACATCAGTCCTTGTAAAAGGGTACTTGTTCTTTATCATGGTATGATTTAGGCGATGATAATCTACACAAAGCTGTAGGCTCCCATCTGCCTTTTTGACAAACAGAACCGGAGCTTCCCACGGGGAAAAACTGGGCTTGATGAATCCTTTCTCACGATGGTTGTCTAGCTGAGTCGTAGCTCCCGATGCTCTATGGGCTCCATCTAATATGTTGCACATGATATCGGGGTAGTCCCCGGCTGTAAGTCAATACAGAACTGCATCTCTCACCTCGGAGGTAGTCCCGTGACATCCTCAGGAAAGACGTCTATGTAGTCCTCTAAAATGGTAGGGATCCATGTGCCTCTAGAGTTAGCTAATATAAGATCCAGGCTCGTCAAATGGTGAGAAAAAGGTCATGTTTTTCTGCTCAGAGTATCCGTCTACTCTGCCATGAGGTCTCGATCACAAAGGATGGTGAACCTCATCCCATCAAAATGGATGCGTCTGACTAGACTATGCCGAAAATCAATATGGGAATGAGCCATGTAAACCTAATCCATGACCATGATGACTTCATAAGGCTCCATCATGATGATGAGTAGGACCCACTTGAAAATATCTCCTAAAAATTACTATTTGCATTGTCTGTAGATAAAGGTCACCAATGAGGCACTTCCCGTAGGAACTTCAAGGCTAAGTGCAGGTGTCAGCACCTCTACTAAAAACATCAACTCCCGTAATAAAAAAGTTATATAAAAGAGTGGATGGAACATATGTCTACTAGTTAATGAATCAAGCATAGAGTAGACAAAATGTGTACCTCAGACCATATAGTGTGTTAAGGGGTCACAAACACCCAAAGCATGAAGCAACCCGCAACCCCTACCGCTAGTTCTCTGAGCCTGGCATGGTCCGCCCAATGGTGGTGGTGGAAGGACCTCGATACTCTGTCCCCCACCTCCAGGACATGATGCTCTGGATGCACCACCTCCATGAGGACCGCCCTGTTCTCGCCTAGGGGAACCCTGGTCACGGCGCTACCTCTTCAACCGTGGTGTGCCCACTGCTTGCCACAACTGCTCGGTATGCCTGGTCGGGATGTCCCATACTAGGTGACCTCGTCCGTCACAAGCATTGCATCAAATCTCTCTAGACTACCTTGGTGCTATACAGTGCCACAGTGGTGTATGACCCTGCCCTTGAGTCTTCTCACGGAAGGGTCTCCTCGACTAAGGCTCTACTCTAGGAAGCCTGCCTGCTATTGAATACTCTGCTCTAAAGCGGCCACTGCTAGTCCATGTCAGCCGACATCCCTCAGCAAAGAAGCTCTCTGTCATGAGTTCCCGCTCTAGAACCCTGGCATAATTAGAGATGTACATGGGCACTACACTAGCACAAATCTCCCTGTGATGACCCTAGCCAAACTTCTGTGCCCAAAAGTAACTATCACAGACCATATCTTACGAGTATCATGTTAGATTAGTAAACCGGGCCGGGTACTACGCCACAGTCATCTCCCCCAACTTCTGCTCCATATGATTCTGAATCCGAATGAAGCATAAAAAATTTGGGGAGTACTCCTCAAGGAAGATACGCTAGATGCTATCCCGCATGAGAGACGACTCATTGTGTGTCTGTATAACCAACCACCACAAATTCCTGGCCATCCCGAGGAAAAGGCTGGTATCTAGGGCTATCATCTGGTCCTCTTGTGTCCATACCAGCCGGAAATGTCATTCCACAACTCTATCTAGTCTTCCACATCCTAGGGATTCGGGTCCCCACGGAACATCTAAGGCCACTGACGCTGGATTTCTCAGAGCGCACTTAGCCTCTTCTCAACCTCAGCATCTACTTTCGATACTAACTACCGCTCTCTAAGAGGAGGGTCTCCTGCTAAAGTACTACGTGGAAGGTGATCTGGTTAGGGTCCCTGAACTGATGCCTCATCGCTCGTCAGGTCGTCATCATGAACATTAGAGGGTAACTTGGATGGTTGTTGTCATGGGGGCATCCTGAAAATTATCAAGGATTATCACTATCAGATGTGCATATATATATATATAGCAGTAATCACAAAGGGGATCTAACTCAACAAGGATATTCAATGACTCAATCATACCGAATGCATGTTCTAATGTTCACTACAAAAAATGTCTCAGTATGCCGAGTCGACAAGAGGGTTATTAGGGTCTTGGTGAATGGATACGTCGGTCGCCCGTACCATTACTGGACTCCTTGGCCTAAGAACCGCTCTCGAGACACGTCAGAACTATTTTCCTAAATCCAAAACAATTCCTTTTTAGGGAAATCAGAACAACGCCCCAAGTAATGAACCACCTCTGATACCACTTTTTCATGACTCGATTCTACTAGTCTCGATCCGCAACTACCCCAGGCCTGCCTCCATAGGCTAGGGGCTGGTGACAAGCGCATAAGGTGTAATGATCTCAGGGAGGCCTTCACCAATGTACCAGTATAAACACACACACAGCCCACTCGATGAAGAAGTGTAGAGAAAAAAAGAAAACCAAAGTACAAACAACTATATCCCAACCACATTAATGAATCAACATCTAAATAGAAAAATTAATGTGCTGAAAAGTACTGACAAGATAACTGAACATAAAAAGGGAAAACATGCGCCCAACCCGAAAGGTGCCACACCATGGAAATAGGTAATCAAAATTAAAAAAATGGTGATTCTCACAACTGAATGTCCTACTACATCCACTGAAAACAACCCAAGATCATGTGTCCTCTGCAATCTACCATAGTCTCGATCGACCTATCAGTCACATCAAGGGCACACCATGTGGGGGCAATGCCCAAGTAGGGGGGAGTATTAGGATACTCAGTACAATGCCCCAAAATCTTGAGGAAGAAACAAAGGTGGAACCAAAATGGTGAGTAGTAGATAGAACAAGGAATAGTGAAAGGGTTTTTTAAATAGATTACAACTCAACCCAACCAAATAAAGGAAGTAGAAAAGTCCAACCATGAGGGTCTAGACATGGAAAGCTCATGGCATACCCCATGTGTCTTGGACCTCCTAGAAGGAGAGTAATTGAACCCATGGAGTGGGACCAAAGGTAGGGTGTATATATATATGTATATTCTCAACAAAAAACCTGAAAGAGTGTGTATGGGGATCTTTATCTCAATGCTCATACTAGGAAAAGTTTCCAACAATTCTAAGGATATCCTTTACTAATTCCAGAATAATCCCGCACTAGAAGTAGTCTCATCGCTGAACCGTATAACCAAGTCCCCTCTCCGGTAATCATGGATAAAAGTCATTAAATAGCCTCATAGAAAGGATTGATTCTGAAAGAATTAATCAAGTAACCCACTACCTAGCCCAGATGGAGGGTAAACCCTAAGAGGTTGTCGGGTAACCCACTGCTCAACTCCACTAGAGGGTAAACCCTAAAGTCAATTGGTTACCCACTGCCCAGCCCCGCTAAAGGGTAAACCCTATGGTCAACGGGTATCCCACTTCCCAACCTCGCTAGAGGGTAAACCTTGATACACCATTGGGTAACCCACGGCCCTGCCCCACTGGAGGGTAAACCAGGAACGTGCCTGATAACTCCGCACAACACGTACTATCTCTGGGTGTAACTAACATCGCTACCACGTGTTGGTTTGGATTGCATCAGAGGAACATCTAACCATCTCCCTTTCATGTATCCACATTTAATGAGATCTTTATATAGGCTCCACACGTCTAAAAATATTACTCCATTGTACTCCTCACGGTAAAACACGCGAGATAGACTACTTACTCGCTTGAAACAGAATCCTAATGAATATGTTATTTAACATCGATTTTTTCCTATAAAAATTCCCATGGGGCCAACACCTCAGTCCTGAAAAAGGTCAGGAAAACTACACCATCATGATGCTCTCGGTAAAACACACCAAAACGACTACTCATTCACTCTAAACTGATGTCCAATGAAAAAGTCACAAAACACTACTCAATGTTTATAAGATGGCCCATGGGGCCCAGGATTCAACTCCATATTCATTGCATGAAACCAACCTGGACTACATAATCATGACGCCAGGGTTACAACTCCACTGACGGCGCCTAAAATGGACTCTGAATGTGCTCGTGCTATCCGAAAGTAGAATCCCGGTGAGGCTCTATCCAATTTTTAGTAGGTATATCGCACCACCGAGCCCCCGTTTCGAGAATTAAAATTATTTGAGACCATATCAAAAAAATACATCTCGAGCTAGGCATCACGTTGCAGTAGATGGGGCATGAATCTAACATTTAGTTTGCAATTTAAGGGAATTTAAATCCCTATGGACGAAGATAGGGTGGGCTGGACCGGTTCGCCTGGTCCACCCCCTTCAGACCGGCGGTCCGAGGCTTGGCAGCCCGGACTGCTTGGTCCACTGTGGACCGAAGTTCACCATGTGGGCCGCGTGGATTTACTCCAACCGTCATGAGATGGTCCATCCCATTTTCCTTGAGACCTGAAAAGCATGGGTCACGACTATCTCTCGGGGTCGCGATGACCATGGTCTCGTGCACCACACGCCAACAGGCGTAGCCGGCAAGCACCGCCCATAGGCCGGACAATCGGGACGTCGCTCGCTCGGACACCGCTCCCTGGGAACCCGCTACGCCGCTGCCTGGGAAGCCCTTTGTGCTGCCGCCACCGCCCGTAGGACCACCTTGAGACCACCGAAAATGGGGATTTTTTGCCAAAAAACATCCCATGGTCACCTCGGACACACAAGACTCGAAAATTATATCTGAAAAAATCATTAGAATGCTCGGATCGAGCCCTAAGAATATATTGAATTATATCAACAAATAAAAAACAAATCAACACTAATATTTGAGTTTTATGTAGATTCATAATTTAAAAAACAAAAACACACGAACCTACCTCACAGGGCGTAGCCCATCGCTTCATGAACAGTCTGCTGGAGCTTCCACCGCCTTGCTGGAGAGGAGGAGGAGCTTGAAGGTGGATTCAACCATGTTGGGAGATATTTCTCTAGAGAAGACGTTCCAAGGAGAATATGTGAGGTGTGGAAGTGTTTAAGAAGGGGATTAATTATAATTAAACTAATTTTTAAACCCCCACCAGTAGGCTCGTACCTGAAATTTTGATAGGGTTGGGGTTAAGCCACCCCTAGGGTAACATCCTCAATCTGAGTGCAATGGTGGTCTCAGAATTTTATTCTGAGCCTCCATTAAAAAGTTATAATGTTCATGCCTGAGGCTGCTAAATTACGAAAAATCCCCTTGTGGTGTTTTCCACAAAAGGCTCGCGCTTGTGAAAATTACAACCCTCCTAGTATTATAACTAATCGAGAAGTTGCATTTACTGTTGAATTAGTTCCTGATGCTAAGCCAATTTCAAAACCCCCTTATCAAATGTCACAAATTGACCTTTTAGAGCTAATGAAGGAATTTAAGGAGTTATTAGATAAAAGTTTCATTCGACCTAGCACATCACCATGGGGTGATCATGACATATTTGTTAAAAACAATGATGGTTCAATGAGACATTGCATTGATTATAGAGCATTGAATAACATCATTGTTAAGAACAAATATCCTTTTCCTCATATCGATGATTTGATTGATCAGTTGTAGGGAGCTCAGTATTTTTCGAAGATTGATTTGAGGTCAGGGTACAATATATTGAATGTATAGTAACCAGACATTTCGAAGACTTCATTTCGTAATTAATATAGATATAATGAATTTTTAGTTATGCCTTTTGGTTTATCAAATGCACTTGTTGTATTCATGTATCTTATAAAGAGAATTTTCTATGAGTTTTTGGATAAGTTTGTGGTTGTGTTCATTTATGATATATTGGATTATTCCAAAAGTATACAGGAACATGAAAGTCATTTAATGGTTGTCTTGCAAACCTTAAAAAAAAGAAACTGTTTGGGAAGTTCAGGAAGTGTGTTTTTTGGTTATAGAAAATATCTATCCTTGGTCACATTGTTTCAAAAAATTGCAAAAAAGTTGATCCTTCTAAAACAAAAGTTGTTGAACAATGGCCAAGACCTAAAAATATAACACAGTTTCATAGTTTTCTTGGTTTTAAAGGTTATTATTGGAGGTTTTTTGTGAATTTTTCATGGTTATATTTTCCAACGACTATGATAACACGAAAATGTGTTATGTTCATTTGGAAAAAATAATGTGATGATTGTTTTCTAGAATTGAAAATAAGATTGTTGAATGCTCCAGTTTTGGCACTGGCTTCCAGAAATGTTCATCTTGTTATCTACACTGATGCTTCATTGAAAGGACTTGAATGTTTCCTTATACAGAATGATCAGATAATTGCTTATGCTTCACGTTTATTTAAACAACATGAGTTAAATTACCCTACACAAGATTTGGAATTAGCTGCTACTGTTTTTTTGCTTTAAAAATTTTGATGCATCATTTTTGTAGATTAAAATTTGAAATATATACTGACCACAAAAGTTTCAAGTATAAATTCACTCGAAATGAATTGAACATGAGACTGAGGAGATGATTGGAATTAATCAAGGATTATGATTTCATGATCCTTTACCATCATGGAAAAGAACTTAAAGTGGATGATGCTTTGAGTGGAAAATGTAATAATTCATTAACCATGATACATATGGAATTAGATCCTTTGGTTTTTGATTTTATGAAATTTGGCATAGAAGATTTTTCTGTTGGAAATTCTTCTGTTTTGTTTCACCTATCAGTGAAATCATCTCTATAGGACAGAAAAAAACAAGCGCATAATGAAGACATTGGGCTATATAAAAAGTTAGATTTTGATCATAAGTGTATGTTTCATGATTTTAACATTGATAATGATTGTGTTTGGAGGATTGGAAAAAGATTATGCATTCCTTGTGATTCACAGTTGAAGAATGAGTTGTTATGTGAAGATTGTAGTTCCTCGTTTTTAGTTCATCCTAGAAGAAAAAAAATGTATATAGATCTTAGGGAGTATTACTTGTGGGATGGAATTAAAAGAGATAAGTGTCTGACTTATCAGCTGGTTAAATAATAGTGGCAGTTACCGAAAGGGATGCTTTAGTCTTCACCAGTGGCAATGTGGAAATGAGAAAATATATCCATGGACTTCGTTTTGGTATTACCAAAGACATCTTGAGGTAATAATGCAATGTATGTTATAGTTGATGTGTTGGCTAAATCGTCTCATTTCCTTCTTATTCGAGATAATTTTTCTCTAGATCAACTTTTAATGCTATATGTTAAAGATATAACTAGGTTTCATAGACTTCCCCAATCCATTGTATCTGATCGTGATCCCAGGTTTACTTCAAACTTCTGAAAATTCCTTTAGAAGTTGTTGGGAAATAAATTAAATTTTAGTACATATTTTCATCCTCATTTAGATGGGAAGTAAGAACAAACAATTAAAACTTTGTAGGATATTCTAAATGCTTGTTCGGTGGATTACCAGGGAAGTTGGGACCTACATCGTTCTTTGGTTGAATTTTCTAAAAATAACAATTTTCATTCTAGCATACGGATTCCTCTATTTGAGGCATTATATGGAAACCATTGTCAAACTATAGTATTTTGGGACTAAGTAGGTGAAAGGAGCCCATTGGACCAGAATTAGATGAAGAGATGGCAGAAAAAGTTTATTTGATTCAGAAGAACACGAGAATTGCTCAGGGTAGAAAAAAATGTTATACAGATAAACATAGGAAGGATCTTTATTTTTTAGGTTGGTGATCATGTATTTCTCAAGGTTTCTCCATGGAAAATTGTGATGTGTTTTGGTAAGAAGGGAATGTTGAGTCTGAAGTTCACTGGACCTTATCAAATCCTAGAGAAAGTTGGATTAGTTGCATATAGAGTGGCTTTATCTCCATGATTATCCCAGGTACAGAATGTTTGTCATTTTTCAATGTTGAGAAAGTATATGCCAGATCCATCTCATTTTTTGAGCCCAGACGTAGATCAGTTGGAAGAGAATCTCTTTTATGAGAAACAACCAGTCCTGATTCCTGAATTTCGAGAGAAAGTGTTGTGGAATAAGTTAAATCACCAGGTAAATGGTTTGTGGAATAACCATATGGTTTAAGAGGCAACGTAGGAATTTGAAAATTCTATGAGGGATAAATACCGCCACTTATTTTATAAGTGAATTGAATTGCGAGGATGAAATTTCCAAATGGGTGAAGTATTTAACATCCCGGGTAAATAACTAAATAATAAATTTTCCTTTATTATTAATATTTTGTGAATTAAATATTAATTTTACTTTATAGGGGTCTCTTTTTTCGATGGCGTCCCTGATACGCAACAACGGGTTACTTTGAAATATTACATTGCACACTAATAATATAATATAATTTTTTTACATGGTATTTAATGCCTAGACATTGTATTTCTTGGAATGAATATAACTAAAAAAAATATCATTATACACATTAGTTTCATGTTTTAACATTTATCCAATAAATATTAGGGGATTAAAATAAGAATGAATCTAATTTTAAGCATAAATATTCTAATATCTAGTATAGGGTCGATTTACAACCTTTTCATGGAAAATCCTCTTTAAATATAGTTTTTGTCATTTTTATATATACTATTTGACAAAATAAAATTCATATTTCGATTTGAGACCTCGAAATTTACTTAGGGTAAATTTTTTGTATTTTTCTGATAAGGTTCAATTTTTAATGAATAGTAAAAAATACTGTATTCAAAAGTGCCTTTTAATATAATTACATTATATAGTTATATTATATCATTAATTGGTTTTAAAGTGTAATTACAATATATTTTCATTATTTAATCCAATGTTTGTCATTGTAATTAATTTCACTTTGAAATTGGACATAAACAAGTATCAATCTTTTGATTGTTATTCTTTCTCAAAAACACGCTATTTGCTTTGAAAATTAGAATTTATTTAAAATTAATTAATGTTACTACCATGTTTTTAATTTGGTAAAATAGGAATCATTTTTTAATTTGAAATATGAAATATATCTTAGGATGATTTGTTTGTATTTTTTTGAAAAACATCAATTTTTGAAGAATAGTGAAACCACTTAGTAGTACTTAATAAACTGAATTTTTCATTTAAATAAAATTGTTCCACTTATGTGAATTGAATTTCTAATATTCGACATACAAGGTTGTAATTATTATCTAAAATGTGTTTCAATAAGATGAAAATAATGTTTGGTGAATAGAAACTTTTGTCTTTTATTTACCGTGGTTAAAGGTAAATAAGTTAATTCGAGGAAAAAAATAATATTATAATAATACAAAATTTCAATACACTTGTAAAAACCTTATTGGATGATTAATTTATGACCATGGACCCCATTGAGCTACTAGGGAATGATAATGACACTTTATATTAATTAACTTAATGTAAAGGCAAAAATGAAAAAAAATATCTTTTCTTAAATTAATTTTTAAAAGTGGTAATATAAGTTTTATTTTAAATAATAAATATTAATTGGAAATATAAAAATATTTATTATATCATGGTATTTTTTTATAAATTTTAGACATATTATAAATTAAATTATTTATGACATAATAATGATGCAGTATTTACCTCATTAATAAATGATTTAAATAAATAAGATTATAAATATTAAAATAACATCCAAAACCTGTCCAATTCTAATTGGATGATTTTATTTCTACCATGATCCACCTTATATTTCACTTTAATTATTTTTTGACCTTTAAAAACTGAATATCATTATATAATAAAATAATATTTTCACACTTTCTTAACGAACCCCTCCTCCCCCATATAAAAATCCATCACTTATTACTCATTCCAAAAACCTATTATGCCCCTTGGCTCATCCAACCCCACCCAAATAAGCATTCAATATACCTTCCCTCCTCTTAGTAGTCTTACCATAAGCAGAAGTCACTTCGAGATGTCATTTTGGTTCAAACCAAAGGGAGTTACCCTAATTAAAGGAAATGATTCCTCTTAACATTTTATCTTTTATTTTACTTCTCTAACCCCTAAAATCATTTAATTATTTTCTTTTATAAAAACAACATTATCCTCAATATACTAGGATTTTTTTATGAGAATTAATCTATCTACACCTACTCACACCTCCATCTAATGGGTGAAGAACATACTATTTCTGTAGATGACAAACTGATGCCTCACAAAACGATGATGGTGCGATTATATCATACCTCCTCTCATGGTGGCCATTAAGAGGGAAATTTATTTATATATGAAATATATTATGTTTATGTTTTCATTATTCTTCTATATTTTACATTTATAGCCTACCTTTATAGTTTTCATAAAGGGTAAATGTGATAATTTCATTTGAGAAAGTGTGTACTACCACCCACTCAAAGAGATATGACTCGTTAATGCCATAAAAGGGACATATAAAGGAAATATTTAATGATATTATATATGATATTATACTGGAGTTATAATATACCTATGTACCGTTATGTTTTAATTCATTAATATATGAAATAGAAATGAATGTAGCGTTCATGCGTACGTACGACTTACCGTCTCCCTGAACGGTGCATTCCATTTGTTATCTCCAAAATGATATGTACTGTTATAAATACATATATATATATATTGGATATATATGATATATATGATATCTAAATCATGAATAACATTCTTTAGATAATAGACTATTAACCCCATAGACATCTTGTAATTACAAGGTTTTCATTTTTGACTCAAGTACCAAATATCGACAAAACAACCATTATTAACATAAATGTTTACAAAATGTCTATAACATTGTAATATGTGATATAAAATAAATAATAATCATAAAAAATGTTCTTAAGAAAGTATAAATTAAATTTAGTCTATTATTCAAGAGATTAAAGAACGAATGGGTCAAGTCAAACATGAGGTAAGGGACTTCATCTCAATCTCTTTTCATTGAGGCATATTTGTTTTTATACACGACATTCTTTTATACGGTGTATAAAACCCCATTTATTTTTATTTTCATTCAAAGGGAATATTTTTATACGAAAATTTTTACTAAATGACAAAAGGGATTGTTTTTTAAATGTTTGCAGTCACAACGAACTTTTTCAGTCGTCGTTAGTATTATTTGATCATTGGATTCATTAACAATCCATTGTGTTTTTTTTAAACGGAGTATAAATACAATACACATTTTCTGTATTTTGGTATTGAAAATGGTTTTTATAATGGTTTTTTTATGTCAATATATTTTAATGATAAATTTTGACTAAAATGTTTATATTTTATCTTTCTTTATGTTTGTTTTATGTGTTATAAATATGTTATGGTTATTGGGAATTGTTTACATATATGGGTGGTTCCATGATAAACCTAGGGTGGGTGAACTCAAGATAACTCTCCAACGCATTCGGTAACATGATGGAGCTAAACATGAATGTTTCTTAAAATAGATCTAGGGAATATACTGTGATGGGTATTCCAATGTAACTATAAGGCCCCGACCTTTAACATATCTTAATATTGAATTAAATGAATAATTCACATTAAGGATATTTTCAGGTTTAGAGTTTTAGAGAATTATAACATAACTACTACATCTCAAAATATTACAAAGTAAACACTTCTACTAAGTTTCTATAGAATAAAAAAAACTCTTAAAAAGAAACATGTCTAGTTACAAGTTTTATATAGCATGACTTTCCCTTTATCTCATCCTTGACCCTATTCCACATTAGGTCCGGTGAAAAACAATTCAAAACACATGGGGCGAGCATAATGAGCTCAGTAAAAGATACACAAAGAATGAAAACTATTAGTTTATCAAAACAACAAGTAAACCATGTATACTTTATCAAAGTATTACTTTTCACCTTTATGAAGTAGTAAAAACTCTTCACTGAATAACAGATCATTACTTACCCTTTTTTAACCAAAGGATTACCATAAAACCCATAAAAAGACCACATAACAAATAAAGGTAACTTGGGACATAAACATACTTAAGTGGAATAACCATACGGTCGAATTCCACACATATCACTTAATGGAATAGCCATATTGCCAACTTCCATACATAATTAATGGAATAGCCACACGACCGACTTCCATACCCAATGCATTGGAGGTTATATTGTAACCACCCGTCCTGGTATTCACGCCACCACCCGTCATATGGTTTATCACGTAACCACCCGTCAAATGTCCAAGTACCATTATAAAAATCATAAGACATAAAACAAATATAATGGAAAGAAAACGTTTCCACACTTTGATAACAATATATCACTTAAATATATTGACATAACAAATCCATTATAAAAACCGTTTTCAATACCAAAATACATAAAAGATTATATGGTATTTATTTCATTTTAAATAACATTACAGCTTGTTCAAGAAGCCAAAGACCAAATAATACTCGCGGTGGCGGAAAAGGTCGTTGTCACCGCGTACGTTAAAAGAAACATTACTTTTTGTTGTTTTGTAAAATGCTTCATAGAAAAATATTCCTTTTGTATAAAAGTGAAAGTCAAAGGGGTTTATACACCGTATAAAATAATGTTGTGTATAAAACTAAATATGCCTCAATGAAAGGAGATTGAGACGGAGTCCCTTACCTCAGGTCCAACTTGACACGATCGTTCATTAACGTCCCGAATAATAAACTTGAGATAACTTATACTTGCTTAAGAACCTTTTTCAAGCTAATTATTCTTTTTATATCACTTATTTCCATGTTATAAACATTATGTAACCATTTAATTTTATAATGTTTGTTTTGTCGATATTTGGTTCTTAAGTCGAAAGTGGATTTCTTACAATTACATGTTGTTCGTGTGGTAAAAGGTTATTTATATCCAGAATGAAATTCCCGATTTGGATATCATATATATCATATATATCCAGCATATACATGTATTTATAATATTACATAATCATTTAGAGGTGAGAAATGAAATGCACCGTTCATGGAGACGGTAAGCCGTACGTATACATGAACGCTACTTTCATTTCTATTTAATATTTTTATGGAATGGAATAATAATGATATAGAGGTATATTATAACTCCAGTATAAAATCATATATAATAGCTTTAAATCCATCCTTTACACGTCCCACTTATGGCATTAACAAATCACATCACTTTGAGGGGGCGGTAGTCCGCACATCCTTAAATAAAGATATCGTGTTTACCCATAATGGAAACCATAAAGGTATTCCCAAAATGAAAAAATACAGAAGCTTAAGGAAAACATAAACATATTATATATCATATATAAATATAGTGTCATTTTAATGGCCACCTTTGAAGGTGTTAAAAGAATGTTGAACAATCATCATTTCGGGAGGCCGAAATTCACCATCCACGGAAACAATATGTTCTTTAACCATTAGATGTAGGTGTGTGTAAGTTTAGATCGAATCCTTATTATAACAACATCCATGTATATTGATGATACTGTAGTTGTTACAAAAAAATTAATAAAAATAGTTTAGGTTGTTGGAGAAGAAAAATAAAACAAAAGGACTCAACTGAAGACATTACCTTAAAATCAGGTAACTCTCTTAGATTTGAGATCAAAGGCTTTCTTGGGAGACTTCTTCCCAAAGTGTGGCTTCAAGGAGTAAGAGATGGATTTGGAGAGATAAAATGGGCAGGGGTTGGCCGAGACAAAGGCTTTGGAAGTGTGGATAAGAAGGTAGAGGTGGGGGCCTTTTATAAGAGGAGAGGAGGGGCACTCTTGGAATGTAAAGAAAAGTTACATTATTTTAAAAAGGGTTTCGGATTCAAAAGGTCCCACATTGATATAATTCTAGGGTAAGGTGACAAGGGTTCAAAATCCACCCATCCAATAGGTTTTGGACATGTGTAGGTCATAGATTTTACATTATCATTCCATTTTATTTAAATCCTTTATTAATGAGGTAATTGATGCATCATCATGATGTCATAAATAATTTAATTTATTTAAAGTATAATAATTATAAAAAAGATATCATGATTTAGTAAATCTATTTAGCTTTCCAATGACTATTTATAATCTAAAATCTGACTTGTATAACCCCATGTAAAAATTGTTTTAGTAAAACATCTCATGTTTGTGTTATTTTTACTTTAACATTAAAGAAACATTTATTTATGTCATTTCCAAACCAAAGTGGCTCCTGGGGTCCCCAAGTTTACCCATGGCTTGTCTTGGTCGTCCATGAAACATCCAATGAGGTTAGTACATGTGTCAAGTTCATTTCATATTATTACAACATTTTTTTTACCTAAAACTACACTAACTACCTCTAATCGCGATTAAAAACATAATAAGTTACTCTTCACCAATTTTTTTTTAATCTTATTGAACTACATTTTAATTATTAATGAAAACCATGTATTTATGATTTTTGAAATTCAAAACACAGAGGTGGTAAAATTTCATTTAAATGAAAAATCAATTTTTATAAGTACCACTTAGTGTTTTCACTATTCATAAAAAATTGAAGTTTTTCAGAAAAATACCAAAAGTTCACACTAAGATATAATCGATATTCAGAATTCAAAAATTAATTCTATTTTAAAAAATTAAAAACATATAAGTCACATTAATTAATTTAATAATTATTTCCCGCTGTCATGACAAATAGCGTGTTTTTATGAAACAATAAGTTTCAAAAGATTAATACTAGTTTAAGTCCAATTTCAAAGTGAAATTGATTCCAATGACCACCATTGGATTAAATGGAAAAAATATATTCTAAGTTCACATTAAAAACAATTCAAAAGATAATATAATCATATAAATAAATTAGACTAAAAAGAGGGTTTGAATTAAAACACAACATTTTACACTATTCATTAAAAAATGAACATTATCGGAAAAAAACCAAAAAATTACACAAAGTAAAATTTGATGTCCCGATTCAAAAGAGGAGTTTTATTTGGTCCAATATAATTTATAAGAGTGACCAAAACTGTATTTAATGACGGTTCTCCATCAAATGTTGATAGGTGGACCTTTCGTGAAAACTAGAGTATATAAGCCTAAAATTGAATTCTTTTCGTATTTTAAGCCCTTATCCTTTATTAGATAAATGTTAAAACATTTAACAAACATATATAATCATATTTTATTTATTTATATCCTTTCCCTCTAGTACAATGGCTACGTGTTAACTACCATTTAAAATATTATTATTATATTACTAGTGTACAACCTAAGTTTTCAATGAAACTCATCGTTGCGTATCGAGTACGCTATCGAATTTAGAAACCCCTTTTAATTAAAATTAATATTTAATTTGTAAATATTAATAAATATGAAAAAGTTTTATTCATTATTTACCTAGGATGTTACATCCTTCTCCCTTTTGGGAATTGTGTCCTCGTAATTTTATTCACTTATCAAAATAAGTGGGGGTATTTATCCCTCATAGAATTTTTAGATTCCCACGTTGCCTGTTCAACCATATGGTTTTTCCAAAAAACCTTTACCTGGTGAATTACCTTATTTCACAACACATTCTCTCTTCGGTCAAGAATCTGGACTGGTTGTTCTTCATAAGAGAGATTCTCTTCCAATTGAACTACCCCTGGACTCAAAACATGAGATGAATCTTCCATATACTTCCTTACTATAGAAACATGAAAAACATTGTCTACCAGAGATAAACTCAGAGGTAAAGACACTCGGTAAGAAACTGATCCAATATCTCCAGAATTTCATACGGTCCAATGAACCTTGGACTCAGCTTTCTTTTCTTACCAAATCTCATCAAACTTTTCCATGGAGAAACCTTGAGAAAAACATAATCACCTACCTCGAAAGATAGATCCTTCCTCCAGTTATCCACATAACTCTTCTGCCTGCTTTGAGTTGTTATCATGTGTTTCTGAATCAACTGAGCTTTTTCTACCATATCTTCTACCAATTATGGTCCCATCAGATTCCTTTCACCCACTTCATCCCAAAATACTAGATTTCGACACCGCTTCCCACATAATGCCTCAAATAGTGCCTTCTGTATACTGGAATGAAAACTGTTATTATAAGAAAACTCAACCAAAGAAAGATGTTAGTACCAACTTCCCTGATAATCCATCGAACAAGCTCATAGCATATCCTCAAAGGTCTGAATTGTTCGTTCTGACTGCCTATCTGATTGCGGATGAAAAGTTGTACTAAAATTTAATTCAGTACCCAACGACTTCTGAAGGCCTTTCCAAAAGTTAGAAGTGAACCTGGGATCACGATCGGACACAATGGAGAGAGGAACTCCAGGTAACCTGACTATCTCTTTAAGATACAAATGGTAAAGTTGATCTAGGGAAAATGTATCTCGTATAGCATGGAAATGAGCAGATATAGTCAAGCGATCAACAATAACCCAGATTGCATTATTACCTCTAGATGTCTTCGGTAATCCCATGGCGAAGTCCGTGGATATATTCTCCCATTTCCACTCTTTCACTGGTAAAGGCTGAATCATCCCTTTCGGTAAATTCCACTCTTCTTTAACCTACTGAAAATTCAAATACTTCATTGTAAAATCAGCAATATCTCTTTTCATTCCATCCCACCAGTATTACTCCCACAGATCTCTGTACATCTTAGTACTGCCAGGATGGACTGAAAACGGGGAACTATTAACCACACATAACAACTCATTCGTCAACTGTGAATCACAAGGAACACATAATCTCTTCCCAATCCTCAAAACACAATCATTATCAATGTTGAATTCAGGCAGCTTACCCTTCTGAACCAGCTCTACCTTTTTCTGCAACTCACTGTCTTCTCTATGTGCTTCCTTAATTCTGTCTGATAGGGATGATCTCATTGATACCTGAAACAAAAAAGAAGAACTTCCTGCACCAAAAAATTCTATGCCAAAGTTCATCAAATCAAAAACCAAAGGATCTCGTTCCAAACATAGCATGGTTAATGAAGCAATACTTTTTCGAATCAAAGCATCAACCACTTTATATGCTTTTCTTGGATGGTAATGAATTGTACAATCATAATCCTTGATTAATTCCAGCCATCTCCTCTGTCTCATGTTCAATTATTTCTTAGTGAATATATACTTCAAACTTTTGTGATCAGTATATATTTCACACTTTACTCCATACAAATGATGCCTCCAAATTTTTAATGCAAAAACAACAGCAGCTAATTCCAAATCATGTGTAGGGTAATTTTCCTCATGATTTTTCAGCTGACGTGAAACATAAGCAATTACCTGATCATTCTGCATAAGGAAACAACCAAGTCCCTTCAACGAAGCATCACTGTATATAACAAACTCACCATTCCTGGAAGGAAGTGCCAAAACTGGAGCATTCACCAATCTTCTTTTCAACTCCTGAAAACAAGCATCACATTCTTTTGTCCAGATAAACATAACACCCTTCCGAGTTAGGTTAGTCATTGGACTAGATTACCGTGAAAAATTTCCAACAAACCTTCGGTAGTAACCTGCAAAACCAAGAAATCTACGGATCTCGGTTACATTTGTGGGTCGTGGACATTCTTCAACAACTTTTGTTTTAGTAGGATTAATAGTTATGCCATCTTTTGAAACAATGTGACCCAAGAAAGAAATTTGTTGTAACCAAAACTCACACTTTCTTAATTTTCCATATAGTTTCTTTTCTTTTAAGGTTTGAAAGATAACCCTTAAATGAAATTTATGCTCCTATTTACTTTTATAAAACACCGAAATATCAGCAATAAACACAACCACCATTTATCACATGATTCAGCTAAGCCATCATTACAGTAAACTGCACAATTCTGATTCTGACCATCTGAGTATACTGATTTGAAAGGTCATTTCCCTCTGTATGCCTTCCCAGAAAATATGTTTTGCTTCCTCTATGAAAAACCATTCTTAACAAAGAAATATCTTAGGCGAAGCAACATGGTATTATTTAATTGTTATATCATTTCATTCATACCATAAATTAACTTATAATTTAACAATTTTCTAACTCCTAAAGTTGTCTAAACTGACCTCTAATACCAACTATAAGGCCTCGACCTTAAACTTATCTTAATATTGAATTAAATGAATAATTCACATTGAGGATCTTTTCAGGTTTAGAGTTTTAGAGAATTAGAACATAACTACTACATCTCAAAAGATAAAAAAGTAGACACTTCTACTAAGTTTCCATAGAATAAAAAAAGCGCTTAAAAAGAAACATGTCTAGTTCCATGTTTTATATAGCATGAATTTCACTTGATCTTATACTTGACCCTATTCCACGTTAGGTCATGTGAAAAACATTTCAGAAAACTTGGGGTGAGCATAAAGAGCTCAGTAAGGGATACACAATGAATGAAAACTGTTAGTTTATCAAAACAACAAGTAAACCATGTATACTTTATCAAAGTATTACTTTCCACCTTTATAAAGTAGTAAAAACTCTTCACTGAATAACAGATCATTAAATACCCTTTTGTAACCATAATATTACCATAAAACCCATTTAAAGATCACATAACTAATAATGGTAACTTGGGACATAAACATACATTAGTGGAATAACCATACGGCGGACTTCCACACATATCACTTAATGGAATAGCCATACGACCAACGTCCATACATACATAATGGAATAGCCATATGGCCGACTTCCATACCCAATTCATTGGAGGTTATAATGTAACCACCTGTCCTGGTATTCACGGCACCACCCGTCATATGGTTTATCACGTAACCACCCGTCAAATGTCCAAGTACCATTATAAAAATCATAAGACATAAAACAAATATAACGGAAAGAAAACATTTACACACTTTGATCATAATATATCTCTTAAATATATTGACATAACAAATCCATTATAAAAACCATTTTCAATACCAAAATACATAAAAGAGTATATGGTATTTATTTCATTTTAAAAAACATTACGTCTTGTTCAGGAAGCCAAAGACCAAATAATACTCGCGGCGGTGGAAAAGGTTGTTTTCACCGCGTACATTAAAAGAAACATTCCTTTTTTTCATTTTGTAAAATGCTTCGTAGAAAAATATTCCTTTTGTATAAAAGTAAAAGTCAATGGCCTTTATACACTGTATAAAAGAAAGTTGTGTATAAAACAAAATATGCCTAAATGAAAGGAGATTGAGACGAAGTCCCTTACCTCGGGTCCGACTTGACTCGATCATTATTTAACGTCGTGAATAATAAAATTGAGTTAACTTATACTTTCTTAAGAACCTTTTTAAAGCTTATTATTCCTTTTATATCACTTATTTCCATGTTATAAACATTATGTAACCATTTAAGAAAATAATGTTTGTTTTGTCGATATTTGGTTCTTAAGTCGAAAGTGGACTTCTTACAATTAAATGTTCTTCGTGTGGTCAAAGGTTCATTATATCCAGAATGAAATTCCTGATTTTAATATCATATATATCATATATATCCATCATATACAGGTATTTATAACATTACATAATCATTTAGAGGTAAGAAATGAAATGCACCGTTCATGGAGACGGTAAGCCGTACGTACGCATGAACGCTACTTTCATTTATATTTCATATTTTTATGCAATGGAATAATAATGATATAGAGGATTATTATAAATCCATTATAACATAATATATAATAACTATAAATCCATACTTTACATGTCCCACATATGGCATTAACGAATCACATTACTTTGAGGGGGCGGTAGTCCGCACTTCCTTAAATGAAGATATCGCGTTTACCCATAATGGAAATCATAAAGGTATTCCGAAAATGAAAAAATACAGAATCTTAAGGAAAACATAAACATATTATATATCATATATAAATATAGTGTCATCTTAATGGCCACCATGGAAGGTGTTAAAATAATGTTGAACAATCATCGTTTCGGGAGGCCGAAATTCGCCATCCACGGAAACAGTATGTTCTTTAACCATTAGATGTAGGTGTGTGTAAGTGTAGATAAAATAATTTTTATAAAAACATCCTAGTATATTGATGATACTGGAGTTGTTACAAAATAAATTAATAAAAATATTTTATGGGGTTGGAGAAGCAAAATAAAACAAAAGGACTCAAGTGAAGGCATTACCTTAAAATAGGGTCTCTCTTATATTTGAGCTCAAAGGCTTCCTTGGGAAGACTTATGCCCAAATTGAGGCTTCAAGGAGTAAGAGAGGGATTTGCAGAGATAAAATGGGTAGGGGTTGGCCGAGCCAATGGCTTTGGATGTGTGGGTAAGGAGGTAGAGGTGGGGGCCTTTTATAAGAGGAGCAGAGGGGCACTCAAGGAAAGTAAAGAAAAGTTACATTATTTTAAAAAGAGTTTCGGATTCAAAAGGACCCACATTGATATAATTCGAGGGTAAGTTGACAAGGGTTCGAAATACCTCCATCCAAAAGGTTTTGGACACGTGTAGGTCATAGATTTTACATTATCCTTCCATTTTATTTAAATCCTTTATTAATGAGGTAATCACTACATCATCATGATGTCATAAATAATTTAATTTTTTTAAAGTATAAAAATTATAAAAAAACTATAATGATGTACGAAATATATTTAGCATTCTAATGACTATTTATAATCAAAATTCTGACTTGTATAACCACATGTAATTTTTTTTAGTGAAACATATCTTGTTTGTGTTATTTTTACTTTAACATTAAATAAAATTTTATTTATATCATTTCCCAACCAAAGTGGATCCATGGGGTCCCCAAGACGACCCATGGATTTTATTGGTCGGACATGACACATCCAATGAGGTTAGGACATGTGTCAAGTTCATTCATATTATTAAAACATTATTTTTACCTTAAACTACACTAATTACCTCTAATCGCGATTAAAAACTTAATAAGTTACTATTCACCAAAAAATTATTTTAATCTCATTGAACCACATTTTAATTCATATTGACAACCATATATGTAGGATTTTTTAAATTTAAAACACAGAGGTGGTAAATTTTCATTTTAGCGAAAAATCAGTTTTTATAAGTACTACTTAATTGTTTCACTATTCATCAAAAATTGATGTTTTTCAAAAAAATACCAAAAATTCACCCTAATCTATAATTGATATTCCGAATTAAAAAATGAAGTCTATTTTAAATAATTAAAAACATATAAGTCACACTAATTAATTTAATATTTATTTCCCGCTATCATGACAAATAGCGTGTTTTTATGAAACAATAAGTATCAAAAGATTAACACTAGTTTAAGTCCAATTTCAATGTGAAATTGAATGCAATGACCACCATTGGTGTAAATGGTAAATATATATTCTAACTTCACTTTAAACCCAATTCAAAAGATAATCTCATCATATAAATAAATTAGATTAAAAATAGGTTTTGAATTAAAATACAACATTTTACACTATTCATTAAAAAATGAACTTTATCGGAAAAAAACCAAAAAATTACACAATGTAAAATTTGATGTCCCGATTATAAAGAGGAGTTTTATTTGGTCCAATAGAATGTATAATAGTGACAAAAACTATATTTAATGCCGGTTCGCCATCAAATGTTGATAAGTGGACCTTTCGTCAAAATTAGAGTATATATAACTAAAATTGTATTATTTTCGTATTTTAAGACTTTATCCTTTATTAGATAAATGTAAAAACATTTAACAAACATATATAATCATATTTTAGTTATTTCTATCCATTACCGCGAGTACAATAGCTATGTGTTAACTACCATTTAAAATAATATTATTATATTACTAGTGTACAACGTAAGTTTTCAAAGAAACTCATCATTGCGTATCGAGTACGATATCGAATGTAGAAACCCATTTTAATTAAAATTAATATTTTATTCATAAATATTAATTAATATGAAAATTTTTTATTCCTTATTTACTTTGGAAGTTACAATAACTTCCTATGTAGTTGTGATAACAGCAATGTAAGTATGATATGAATTCCATAAGTTCTTTTATGATTTGAGATTACTATGTGTTATTCAAAAATTTCATCTTTTCATGAGGTAAGTAAAAGAGTTTTTGTTTTGTATGTATTGATGGGATAATGATTTATTTCTTATTTTATACCCCTTTCTGAGATTTTTATGCTCATCCAATATTTTGAAATTTTTTTCACTGGACATAAAGATGAATAGGGTCAAGGATGGGATCAAGGAAAATACATACTGTCTAAAACATGGAACTAAAAATGATTCTTTTTTTCATGAGTATTTATTTTATAAAAAAATGGATACTGAGTATAACTGACTACATGTAATATTCATGTATTTATGTAAATATTATGACCTAATTCTCTAAAACTCTAAACCTGTAAAGATTGTCAATGTGAATTATCAATTTAATTCATGAATATATAATGTTTAATGTTGTGTCCCTATAGTTGGTATCAAATGTCATATTAAACAACTTTGGGAGTTAGGGTATTGTTATATTAAAACCCATAAATTAAATTTTTAGCTTAAGTTATCATTGAAATGATATAGGATTCACAGATTTCCACGTTTCTTTGGTTGAGATATTTTTGAATTCAGAATGGTTTTCCTAAAGGAAAAAAGGGAATCTATGTTGGGAAAACATCGGGAGGAATACAACCTTCCATATAAGAAACCTGATATGGTTGGAATTGGAACTAAGAATTTTGTTGCAGTGATGGCACAATTGGATCACACTATAATTGGTGGTGGTATCTATGCATGAGATCAGTTAGATCAACCACAGAAGAACATGTCAGTAGTAAATCATTTCATGAGGAAACATCCGCCATCATTTAGAGTTTCATATGACCCTATTCTAGCAGAAGGGTGGATTAAAGAACTGGAAAATATTTTCAATGTTATGGGTTGTTTATAACATCAAAAGTATATTCTCTATGTTTACCATTTTGAAGGTGAAGATGGATAGAGGTGGTCGATGATGAAAAATATCATGTATAGTGAGGTGACTGAATCTGTCATTTGGGATGAAATCAAATGTATATTTATTGAGAAATATTTTACTAAGGTGGTTCATCTTAGAATGGATTAAAAATTCCTGGAATTGAGTTAGGAGGATGACTCAGTGGCTGCTTATGAAGCAAAATTCACTTGACTGGAATGTTATTCTCCAAATTTCATACGAGATATTGATAGTAAAATCAACCATTTTTCATCAGGATTAAATCAAAATTATCGAAGGGATTTAGATTTTCGTGAGTTTAAAAGTTATGAAAAACTTGGTCGTTACATGGAGTTGGTGGAAATGGAGTTTTGATATGATCAGATGTTCTTTGAAAAACAACAGAATAAGAGGTCGAGTTGGCAGGGGAAAGGGAATAACTCTTCAAAAATAACTGATGGCAAGAAACATAAGTTTATAGTTTATGAAAATTGTGTTAAATAGCAAGCTGGGGAATGAATGTTGAATTCTGGTAAGTTCAACTGATTTAATAAAATGGGACATAAGGCTTGAAATTTCACTGAAAAAGGTAAAGTTAATTGTAAGACAAAATCCGATTTATTGTTAGTAAAATTTTTCAAGTGCAATGAAATGGGTCATTCTGCAAATGAGTGTCCTATGAAGAACTCAACTAAGGGAAATCAGCAAGACTACAAGATGTAAGGTGTGGGGAAATCCTTTTCAACTACTTCTGAATGTGATGTTACATAAATTGATGAAGTATCAGGTAAAATGTTTTTCTATTCAGATTATGGAAATATGTTGTTTGATTTAGGGTCTACACATTACTTCATTTCTTTGATGTTTTCTAGTAAAATGAGAATTCCATTTCTTGTTATGAATCCTAAACTTATTGTAAAAACCCTGGGGGTAAATCCTGTGACATGAAGAAATTTTTAGAACCTTCTTGTCCATATGAGAGGGAATAATCAATCTACAATCCTTATTGTATTTCCTCTAGTAGAGTTTGACATTGTTTTGGGTATGGATATGCCTTCTGTTTATCATGCTAACATTGACTGTAGATCTAAAGAGGTTTCATTTCATAAATATTTTCAGTTTCAGTACAAGAATAAAACTTGATTTTGATAAAATATAAGGATGCTGAGAAACTAGTAGAAGATAGAAATGAATGTTACCTTGCTCATATTGTAGAAAATAAAGGAAGTGTTGATACTAATTATGTGCCCGTTTTAAATGAGTACCATGATGATTTTATTGATGAGTTGGCTAGTATAAAACTGATCAGAAAGTTGAATATACTTTTTACTTAGTTAAAGAAGCAATTGAAGGACTTATTAGATAAAGGATTCATTCGACCTATCATTTCACCGTAGGGTTCTCCTATCATATTTTTTATAAAGAAAGATGGTTTAATAAGACTTTGCATTGATTATAGAGCATTGAATAACATCACTATTAAGAAAAAGTGTCCATTTCCTAATATCGATTATTAGTTTGATTAGCTCCAGGGAACTCAGTATTTTTTGAAGATTGATTTGAGGTATGGATACCATCAGTTGAATGTAAAGGAAGTATACATTCTGAATATTATATTTCGTACTAGATTTGGCCATTACGAATTTGTAGTTATGTCTTTTTGAATTACCAATGAACCTATTGTATTCATGGATCTTATGAATAATTTTTTCAATGAGTTCATGGATAAGTTTCTGGTTGTGTTAATTATTGATATTTTGGTTTATTCCAAAAGTAAATAGGAACATGAAAGTCATTTAAGGGTTGACCTGAAAACCAGAAAATAAATGAAACTCTTTGGTAAATTTAGCAAGTTCGAATATTGGTTACATGAAATTTCATTCCTTGTTCACATTGTTTTGAAAAATGGCATAACAGTTGATCATGTGAAAACAAACTGTGTTTAAGAATGTCCTAAACCCCTAAATATAACCGATATTCATAAATATCATGGTTTTTCAGGTTATTACCGAAGGGTTGTTGAGAATTTTTCACGGTTATCTAGTCCAATGAATAAGGTAACTCAAAAAGTTGTTAAGTTCCTTTGGGCAAAAAAATGGGATGATATTTTTTTCTAGAATTGTAAAACGATTGGTGAATGCTTTAGTTTTTTCACTACCTTCTTGAAATGGTGAGTTTTTTATCAACAGTGATGCTTCATTGAAAGGACTTCATCGTGTCCTTATATTGAATGATCAGGTAATTTCTTACGCTTAACGTCAGTTGAAACCTCATTAGTTAAATTACCCTACACATGATTTGGAATTAGCTGCTATTGGTTTTTCTTAAAAAATTTGGAGGCATCATTTTTATTGAGTAAAATGTGAAATAAATACTGACTAAAAACGTTTTATTTATATATTCACTCAGAAATAATTGAACATGGAACATAGTAGATTTTTGGAATTAATCAAGGATTGTGAATTCATGGTCCTTTACCATCCGAGAAAAGAAAATGAAGAGTAAAATGATTTGAGTAGAAAAATAATGCTTCATTAGACATAATATGTTTGGAATGAGATAATTTTGTTTTTTATTTGATGAACATTGGCATAAAAGTTATTGGTGTAGGAAATTTTTCGATTTTGTATCACGTGTTTGTGAGATTGTGTCTATCAGACAGAATAAAAAAAGTGAAGAAAGAAGACAATGAGTTACAGAAAAAGGATGAGTTGGTTTAGAAGGTTATGTTTCATGATTTTAACATTGATAATGATTGTGTTTTGAGGTTTGGAAAATGATTATGCATGCCTTATGAGTCAAAGCTGTAGAATAATTTGTTATGTGAAGCTCATAGTTCCCTGTTTTAATTTCATCCTGGCAGTACTAAAATGCATAGAGATCTTCAGTAGTAATACTTTTTGGATGGAATGAAAAGAGATATTGATGATTTTACTATGATGCTCATGACTTTTTAGTAGGTTAAAGAAGAGTAGAAGTTACCAAAAGGCATCCTTTAGTCTTTACCGGTGTCAAAGTGGAAATGGAATAATATATCCATGGACTTCATAGTGGTATTACAAAAGACATCTCGAGGTAATAATTCAATATGAGTTATTGTTGATCAGTTGACTAAATACTCTTTTACTTCTTATTCAAGATAATTTGTCTCTATATCACCATTCTCGGTTGAATGTTAAAGAGATATTCAGGTTTCATAGAGTACCCCTCTCCATAGAATCTGATCATGATCCTAGGATTACTTATAACTTTACAAAAGGCCTTTAGAAGTCGGTGGGTAATGATTATATTTTAGTACATATTTTCATCCTCAATATGATAGGCAGTCTGAATGAACAATTATTACCTTGGAGGACATTCTATATGGTTGTTCACTGGATTACTATGGAAGTTGGGACCAAAATCATTCTTTGGTTGAATTTTCATATAATAATAGTTTTCATTCCAGTATGCAAATATCTCTATTTGAGGCATTATATTGAATGAATTTTCGAACTCCAGTATTTTGGGTTGAAGTAGGGGAAATAAAGATGATGGGACCAGAATTGGTAGAAGAGATGTCAGAAAAAGTTCTGTTGATTCAGAAGAACACAAGAACAGATCAGAGTAGACAGAAAAGTTATGCAGATAACCGGAAGAAGTATCATTCTTTTGGGATAGGTAATCATGTCTTTCTCATGGTTTTTATCCCTAGAAAGGTGTGATTTGTTTTTGTAAGAAGGGAATGTTGATTCCGAGGTTCATTAAACCTTATGAAATCCTTGAGAACGTTGTATCAGTTGCGTACATAGTGGCATTACCTCATTGTTTATCCTAGGTACACAATGGTTTTCATGTTTCAATGTTGTGAAAGTATATTCCAGATCCATCTCATTTTATGACCAAGAGGTAGTTCAGTTGGAAGAGAATCTCTATTATGAGGAACAACCATTCCAGATTCTAGACCGTAGAGAGAATTTGTCTCTGAATAAGGTAATTCAATAGGTGATGGTTTTGTGGAAAAACTATATGGTTGAAGAGGCAATGTGGGAATCATAAACTTTTATGAGGGATAAATACCCACCACTTATTTGATAAGTGAATAGAATTGCGAGAAATCAATTTCCAAAAGGAGGGAAGGATGTAACATCCCGGGTAAATAATGAAATAATATATTATCCTTTTTTATTAATATCTTGGTAATTAAATATTATTTTTACTTTAGAGGGATTGTTTTTTTCTATGGCGTACCCGATACGGAACACCGAGTTTCTTTGAAATCTTACGTTTCACACTAATAATATAATTTTATTATTTTAAATTGTAGTTAACACCTAGTTGTTGTATTTGAAGAATGAATATATATAACTATAATATGATCATACATGTTAGTTAATTTTTTTTACATCTATCCAATAAAATATAGGGGCTTAAAATATGAATGAATCTAATTTAATGCATAAATACTCTAATATTCGGCAAACGGTTGATTTACCATGTTTTGATGGAGAACCCTCTTAAAATATAGTTTTTTTAAAATTTTATATGTTCTATTTTATAATATTAAAATTGTATTTAAATTTGGGACATCAAAATTTACTTTGGGTAAATTTTTGGTCTTTTTCTGATAATGTTCATTTTTAATGAATAGTGAAAAATAATGTATTCAAAAGTGATTTTTAATCTAATATATTTATATAGTTATATTATAATTTTAATTGGTTTTAAAGTTTAATTAGAATATATTTTTATCATTTAAACCAATTTTGGTCATTTAAATTAATTTCACTTTGAAATTGGACATAAACATGTATCAATCTTCTGATAGTTATTGTTTCTTAAAAACAAGATATTTGTTTTTACAACGAGAATTAATTTTAAATTAATTCATGAGACTTCCATGTTTTTAATTTGGTAAAATAGAAATCATTTTAGAATTCAAAATATCAAAAATATCATAGGCTGAATTTTTGGATTTTTTTTGAATAACATTAATTTTTGATGAATAGTGAAAACACTTAATTGTAGTTAAAAAATGACATTTTCATTTAATTGAAATTTCAATTCATTGATGAATTATTAATTTCAAATATATAATATACATGGCTATTATTAGTATGCAAAATGTGGATCAATAAGATGAAAATGATTTTTGGTGAATAATAACTTTGGAATTTTATTTACCATGTTTAAAGGAAAATAGGGTAATTCAAGGTAAAAATAATATAACAATAATAAAAAAATTACTTTAACACATGTATTAACCTTATTGGTCAATTAATTTACAAAACTGGTCAACTTTGGGTCTATTGTTTAACCCCATTGAGCCACTATGTACTGATAATGACACATTACATTAATTAACTTAATGTAAAGGAAAAAATCAAAAAAATATCATTTAGTAAATTAATTTTTAAAAGGTGTTATATAAATAATAATTTATACTATAAATATTAATTCGATAGATAAAACAATTTCCTACATCATGGTATTTTTATATAATTTTTAGACATCATATAAATTAAATAATTTATGACATAATAATGATGTGGTATTTACCTCATTAATAAATGAATTAAATAAATAAGATTATATAAATTAAAATAACATATAAAACCTGTCCAATTTTTATTGGATGATTTTATATCGACCATGTGTCACCTTATCGTATACTTTAATTTTTTTGGACCTTTAGAAACTGAATATCATTATATAATAAAATATTATTTTCACACTTTCCTAAAGAACCACTTCTCCCCCTTATAAAATGCCCTCACTTCTTACTCATTCGACACACCTCTCAAGCCCAATGGATCAACCTTCCCAAACCCAAATATTCTCTCAAGATCCCTAAACTACTATTAAAATCCTTACCTTATGCATAAGTCACTTCATGATGTCCTTGTGGTTCTAACCGTAGTGAGATACCCAAATTAAAGGTAACAGTTCCTCTTAACTTCTTTTCATTTATTTTAATTTTCCAACCCCTAAAAACTTTTTATAATTTTATTTTATAAAAAAACCAGAATCATCAATATAATATTATTTTGTTATGAGAAATTTTCAATATAAACTTACTCACACCTCCATCTAATGGGTGAAGAACTTAGGGTTTCTCTAGATGGAAAAATAACGCCTCACAAAATGATGATTGTTCGATTATCTCCTACCACCTATGATGGTGGACATTAAGATGGAAATTTATTTATATATGACATATAGTATGTTTATGTTTTCTTTATGCTTCTTTAATTTACATTTATAGTGTATCTTTATGTTTTCCATAATGGGTAAACACAATAATTTCATTTGAGGAAGTGCAGACTACCGCCCCCTCAATATGATATGACTCGTAAATGCCATATGTAGGATGTATAAAGGGTAGAGTTAATTATATTATATATGATATTATAGATGATTTGTAATAAAACTATATATTAGTATGTTTTAATTCCATTAAATTACGAAATAGAAATGAATGTAGCCTTCATGCGTACGTACAACTTACAATCTCCATGAACGTTGCATTTCATTTCTTATCTCCAAAATGTTATGCACTGTTATAAATACATATATATACTAGATATATATATATATATGTTCTATATGATATCTAAATCATGAATATAATTTTGTAGATAATAAACTATTGACCACATTGACAACATGTAATTATAAGGTGCTAATTTTTTACTCAAGTACCAAATATCGAGAAAACAACCATTATTAATTTAAATGATTACATAGTGTCTAAAAAATGGTAATAAGGGATATAAATTGAATAATAAACTTGAAAAAGGTTCTTAATAAAGTAAAAATAATCTTTATTTTATTATTCAAGTGATTAAAGAATGAATGGTTCAAGTTAGGGATGAGATAAGGGACTTCGTCTCAATCTCCTTTCATTGAGCCATATTTTGTTTTATACATGACTTTCTTTTATACGGTGTGTAAAAAAATTTTATTTTTAATTTAATTGGAAGAGAATATTTCTATACAAATCATTTTACTAAATGACAAAAATGAATTTGTTTCTAGGATAAGTGGTGATAATGACCTTTTTCCGCCGTTGCGAGTATTATTTGATCTTTGGTATCCTTAAATAGTTGTAGTGTTTTTTCCAAATGAAAATAAATACAATATACTTTTTATGTATTTTGGTACTGAAAATATTTTGTATAATTAATTTGTTATGTCAATATATTTTAATAATATATAGTGATTGAAATGTGGACATTTTATCTTACCTATATGTTTGTTTTATATGTTATGTACATGTTATGGCTCTTGGTCATTGTTTACATATACAGGTGGTTCCATGATATCTTTAGGGCGGGTGAGCCCAAGATAGCTCTCCAATGCAGTGGGTAACATGAGAGAGGAAAACGTGAATGATTCCCCTATGAGATTTAGGGAATATACTATGATGATTATTCTAACGTAACTCCCAATATAATTGTGATAGCTACAATGTAAGTATGATATGAATTCCAAAAGTACAATTATGATTTGTGATTATTATGTGTTGTTAATAAATATTATCTTTTCATGAGGTTATTAAAAGAGTTTATGTTTTGTATTTCTTGAAGGACTAATCATTTCATTCTTATTTTATAACACTTACAGAGCTTTTTTTTCTAATCCCATGTTTTGAAATATTTTTCACAGGACGTAATGATTAATAGGGTCAAGGATAAGAACTAGGAAACATATTTCTATCTAAAACATGGAACTACACATGACTCTTTTTTTCAAGAGTTTTTATTTTATAAAAAAAATTGATACAGAGTAGAACTGACTAAATGTAATTATCATGTTTATATGTAAATGTTATGACCTAATTCACTAAAACTCCAAACCTTAAAGGATACTCAATGTGAATTATCAATTTAATTCATGAATATTTAGTGTTTATGGATGAGTCCTTACAGAAAAGTCCAATCTAAAAATTATTTGAAAAATTAAATATAATTAAAAATTCATAACTAAAAACATTTATAAAATAAAATATATCTTTTAATTAGTTATGTAACATGAATTTAGTGTAACCCTATATATCACCTCTAGTATACTACAAATGGTTCATCCTAGAAGATCTATCTCGGATACAATTATAGTGTAATCAAGACCAAATTCATTATTCACCCCTCCAATCACCCACCATATGTTCCCATTCTAATTTGGTAAATAAATATCATATCCATGAATCTAAAAACCCAATAACAAACACAATTAGTATAAATAAAAATCACCAAAAAATATATAATATCACATTAGACCCCATGAATTTTCACCCAAAGCATCCACTAGTTCACAAAAACATCAATGGATCTAGATGAATCCCAATCCACAAAAATGAATCCATCAAGAGAATAATCTTCCTAAGAATTAAAACATTCATATATTTCTATATCATTAAATTAAGTCAATTATAAATGATGATGATGAACCGAGAACATAAAAAAGATGGGGGATATCAATTAATGTAACGTAAAACCAGATCTAGGATTACAAAATATTCAACCTCCAAAATTCGATCCAGATTTATGGTATGTTTTATTACTATAGGAGATACAAATTGTTTTGTTAATATATTCACTATAGGTTTAATATTTGAATCACAATACCCATCCATTTTAATAACATTACCATGATGAAATATATAGAAACCCCTGCACCTGAATTTAAACCATACATGTAATACATGTCAAATAATGTAATCTTGTTGACTATATTGGAAATATATGAATATCCATAAATGTTTCATGTATTGTAACATAATATATACACACCATAAAAACTCCTTTTACATTAAAATTAATAAAATATATTACATGATTCATCATTATATCCCAAAAAATAAAATTTAATCAATTTTGAAAATGAACATAAATAAAATAACATATTATCAAAAATTCCTTGTCTATTTCCATGATAAAAAAAATTTAGAACATGTTTTATTGGGAAAATAATAATTTCTAAAAAACCACAGACTCATAAAAACACTTTTACATTTTATGAAAATCTTACTCAGGTAATTTTCCCAAAAACTATTCTGATTTTAAACAATCTCCAATAATATTTTGATAATAATTTTTTTATGAAATCCCCTTTTTATTTAAATAATTTTAATAATGAAAAAAAGAAAATAAATATCACATTTTTACAGAAAACATCATCCAATAATCTAAACCCATCACAAACACTCCATAAATATATCTTGATCTACAAGAATGACATAAAGTAAAACAAAATATTAAGACAAATAGAATCATAAACCATATATTACATGAAATAATATTTTATTAAACCATATATAATCCTCAAATATTTCACCAAAACAAATAACATGGTCTCTACATGGTTTCACGAGCTATGTGATAATACAATGTTGAACTAGTTATTTTTTTCATTTCATCCCAAAATAAGTTACATGCTAAATAAAACCATTAATAAAAAGGGGAATGAAAAATTATCATTTATTATCAAAATTATTATCAAAATTAATAAATTTTATCCCATGTAGCCATTGTAAATAGCTTTATATCTTAATAGGAAGTGATTAGACACCTTCCCTTGATCCACATTAGAAGTTATGTTGACCACCCTAACCTCCAAACAAATAAAATAATCATAAAATTTGAGATTGTATTTTAATGAAACATTCAAACCCTAGGAATAATTTATAACATCAAACGATTTGTAATGAAATATATCAGGTTATCTATAGTACCATTAACATAACTAGTTTTTTATTAACATAACGTTCTCTCTTGTTCCCCATAGCCCAAAAAACAAGTGCATGTGAATCTATGGAATGATCATACTAATTATTTCCTACAAGTATAATAAATCATAAAGTAGCATATAATTAATATAAATTTAAAAATGAATCATGCATTAATCAAATATCCCTTCTTGTGAAAATAAATAGAAAGAGATACTATAAAAAATTTAAATATATTCAAAATTTTATCAAAAGTAAATCACATAGCCCACCATTATCTCCCTAGTACAAAATTAACACTTTTTAATCACCATTAAATCGATATATATAATAAATATTTACTAATATCGTGAATTGAAAAAATGATAATAGATACAAGACATTATAATTATCAAAACTAAAAACTAATATCCATAGTCTAAAAATATTGTGACCAATCCTGGGAAAATATGAATTATATGAGTGATCAAGAGATAAATAATAATCTAATGAAAAAAATATATAATAATAGTCATGGTCACAAACATTCCAAATTGGATATAACACTACTTTCTCCATTTTCAACATTAATGTGATAATAAATTTTATAATATTTAAAAAATTATATAGAATTTTGTTTTTTAAAACACAGGATCATGGAAAAGTAGTATCAAGTCCATAGAAAATCTATCAAAATTTTTATTTTTTATTATTAACATAAAAGAATCACATTAAACACATTTTGATAACCCTAGACATTTTATATACATGTCCCATTAAAAAATGGATAAAACTCGTGTTAAAATACATTAATAAAATTCTATTTTAAAAATATTTCTGAAGATTCTTAAATGATAATATATACTAAAAATCATATAATATGAATATAATTTTATAAAAATACCAAATCCATGATACAAACCCAATATAATAATTGATTAATTAAACATATAAATTTACTAATATGAGTATTGTTTCCAAAAAATTAGGGTAAGGAATGAAAAAAATTCATTTTAATATGGTTCATCTAAATCACCTTGGAATGGATTTAGGGGTCATATTTATATTATTATGACTCCAGATAAAAAATACATTTTATAGGAAATGACTCTTAAAAAACCTAGAAAATAATTCCCACATTCACATAGCCCCCATTGACCTATCTATGAATTACAACACCTTAGAGTACCCCTCTACTTATGTAAATTATCTATCCCATTAGAACAATTATTATTAATGGACACCATAACCTAATTAGAAAATTCATGCTATTTAATCAAATAATTGTATTGGTAAATTATATGTTATCCTTGAAAATTAAAATGGGACATAAAATAATCATTTTGATAGTTTTCAAAAGGGGTGTTTTTTAATAAAAGTCAAATGGAATGCCTTTTTAACATTTAAATAGAAAAAATAATTCTTTGCCCATGTAACTATTGAACAAAACTTTGGTTATTCTTATTTTCTTCTGTAATTTTATAGTAAAAATATTTTTCTAAGAATTAATTTAAAATTTATTACCCATTATTTTTATTCATCTAATATACATGATATTATTTTAAAATCCTATGTTCTTAATGACCTGATTTCCACCTATCATTGGTTTATTAATTATTTTATAGTTAACTTTCTCTTGAGACAATGTCTTTCTGTTAAAATATTTTCATTACAAAATACTTTTTTCTTAAATATGCATATTATTACTATCATTGATATAATTATTTCCTAATACTTCTTCAAATTCTATATATGTTTATTCCTTTAATGTTAATTTTTTTAATGGGGATACAAAAATAAATACGTGTCATATACTCAATATGTATTTTTTAGATGTTTGATATTATTCATGAAATATATTGACCATTAATTATATGGTATATGAGCTAGACATGAATGTGATTGGTAGGTCCCGTAATTCTATTTCTACCTTGATACATAAATTTTTCTAATGAGACAAATAAAATTTTTAAATTAAATGGGTCTTTATTTATAGTTATAGATTATATTTTAAAATGAATTGAAAGTATTTAAATCATGATATGTGATATCATGATATCCACTGTTATGAATTTGATATATTAAGTGTTCAATTATTATTATACATGATAATATTTTCTTTTATATAACATATAAATTAATTTCATCCACATAGTTTTGATAAATTTCATTTGTATTTAGTCATATAGCCTTCCATATTGGTTTTGACTTATGTATTCATTAAATTCACATTATTTTTAAACTAGTATTTTTATTAATGATTTACCACTACATATTAATTATGCCTATTTAATTCATTATATATTTATCCACACATAACCATTACTGATAATTTTAGATCCCTACTATATTTATTACATTACTAAGGATATGAAAAAAGATTCAATAAATGATAAATATGGATGCCCAAATTTCTCATTGGTTTTTTTGATTCATTTTCCACGGTAAAATAGTAATCATTTATATATCTAGTTATAAAATGATTCTACATCAATAAATAAATTAGGATATGACCCTTTGTATCTATGATAATATTATAATGTAACTATCAACTTTAGTTTACTAGAGTAAGGTTGGTTACAATCTCTATCAAAGAATGTTATGTAGAAACTATGAGAACTAGATTGTGGAAAAAGTATGTTATAGAACATAAAACTATAATTAAATTTTGGAATATTTTTTTACTAAAATACAATTACTTTATTAAATAATATATTATATATTTTATTAAATAAATACTTCCTTATCATGATTCAATAATTTAGAATATTTATGGAATAGTTCTAATTAGGGGTAATACCACCAAAAAGTTCACATTGGGATATGAATCAATCACCACAGGGTTAATGATAAGAAAAATTACTTCACAGCTAGTTTTAAAATACTTGGGTTTATTCTTTTAATAATTCCCATCTTCATTAAAAAATAATATGATATGTCTCAGTGAAAAATTATGTTTTAAATATATCACCAAATAATAAATATTTATTTTTATTGGATTAAAAATGAATAAATATTAAATTTATTTTATGTCTAACTAATGATTAATAATTATAGACATGTATTTAATATTCCTAATTATATGATCTAATATATTATATTCACTTTTCTTAATTTGATCCAAGAATAAAGAATTTTATTGATACTTGTAACTAATGGTTAGATTAATAAACTTAAAATGTGTATAAAATTGGAATTAAATGATAGAATATCATGGAAATTTTAGGGAATCTTAAACAGTTTATAATGAATAACACCTCCCTAATAGAGAAACCTATTGTTCCATAATGTGATTATACTATGTGTTTTCACTTAATGCGACGTAATCCCAAATCATTTTGAGGCACTACTGATATTTTGGATGTTATGAAATTGAATAAATACCATGAAAATATATTTCTAGCCATGGATTTGATGAAAATGAAAAGGTTATTATTTGAAATTCCTTGAAAATCAACAGTCTTCATTTATATATAATACTATAGATTTTGATTAAATTGAACAAATGGAATATAAATATTTTAATGAAACGTTATAGATGAATGTTTTCACTCATGATCAATGAATTGAAATGAAGATAATGTTCTTTACCATAGAGAAAGAGTTAAATAAAAGTATATTACGGTATACAGACACCTTTAAAAGATTATATATGTATGATATGCATTAAATTAATAATATAGAATATAATATTGAATATTTTCTTGAAGGGATAAGCAATGTCTCTCAAGGGAGTTATTCTTTATTTCTTTTTCATCATACGATAAAATAGCTTCATGTGTCATCAAGATAGATCTGATATTCTCAAGATACTATATATTATTTGGAAATCAATAGAATATGTGTTCGTATAAATACAATGAAAAATTTAATTAATCAAATATAATGTTGGAGATGATTCAACATTTACCATGGTAATATTATTTAAGGAAACATATGGAATAGTTATTCATTTTAAAGGGATTTTGATATATGTTTTGGGAAATCTTTCATTTGGATCATGAATGAAAGTGAAATAATGATACTATTTCCATCTAGGGAATCAACTACAATGACTTTTTTCCTTATTAAAACCAATTTCCCAAGCTTCAATGTAATATACTAAAAAATAGACCATGGGTATAAGGAAGTCTCATGAGATTGCTATAGTTTGGTGAAAATTCCTAATAAATAATTTACAATGTTATGGAATGTTTATTAAACATATCTTTAAATTTTTACAACTCACTTTTCTTATTCTATATTTTTACATGATTTTAAAATATCATTGTTTTTAAGGAATATTATATACTATTTTGTCACCATTTAAAGGTAGTTTTCTATTAAATGTTTTTGTAGATTACAAGAAATATAAAATATGTATCAAGTAGTCCCCATTATAAAATGTTAGAGTTCTCTATTTACTGACACTTTTAACAAACCTATATTTCACATTTATATAATAATTGGTATGTAATGTATTTCAATATATAATAAAATATTTACTATAATGATAAGGAAGTTAAAATTCATTAGGATGATTTAGAATTTCGTATATTTAGAGTCGACACTTAATTCATAGATTCATGAGTAAATTGTCCCCCATTCAAACATATCAATAAGATTCTTGGGGAAAAAGAGGAAAAAAATTGATGGATGGAGAATATTTTCTTTCAATTGATGATATACATACTGTGTTAGAGAAAATTTAATTACATCCTTCATAATTACCTGGATATCCGTTGGAATATGAAGTTTAGTTTTCTATTGATTTATTACATAATGGAAGACATATATTAAAAAAATACTTATAGAATGTCCAATTTGAAATTAGAGGAGTTAAGAAAAAATAAATGAATTCTATTATAATTTAGACATTTACCTTATTGTTTCACCCTGGGGATACCATGTAATATTCATTATGAAGAAATAATCATCCCAGAATCTGTGCATTGATTATAGGGAATTTTTATTTATTTAGATAATGAACACTTATCCCATACCGCTCATGGATAAAGTTTTTCATAAAATTTAGGAATTTAAATAATTTTATATGATTGACCTTAATTCTAGGTATCATCAATTAGTAGTTAAGATGGAATAAATTATATATAATGAATTTGGAAAGCTGTTTGGAATTTATGATTTTACAGTAATTCCATTTTAATTTACTGATGACATCATTAATTTAATAGATATAATGATCATAGTATTCAAGGAAAATTATTATTATTTTATATTTTTATTTACTAAATATATCTTATTGTATTTTATAATCTATGAAGACTAATATAATAACTTATGTATCATCCTTGAGACGTAATGAAGGAAAGAGTTATATAGGAAAATTATTATGTGTTTTATCGGTATCCAAGGTATTCCATTTCATAAGAATGTTTTATAAAATGGTGTAATCATAGATCATCCTCTGAAGAGTATATAGGATAAAAAATAGACCACACGAATGAAAAAAATAATGTAAATAGTTACATTTGTCTTTCAGGTAACTATCTTCTATTTATTCAAAAAAATTACAAATTTGTATGACCCGATAAACATGATTATACATGAATGGGTTATGTTCTATTAGATAATAGAATTTTCTGAATTTTGTGACTAATTAAAGAGTATAATAGTCAACACTATAATTTTGACTATACCATCATTAATTGTTAGTTATATAAAATATCATGTTACATTGAATAATGTACGTGGTTGTTTCATTATAATAAATGATACTTTTTTACATATTAATCAATGTTTTAGTATTTTAATTAAAATTACTATAAAAAAGTTACATCTAGTTTGTAGATATAATATATTATTTTAATATATCTATACAATACATTTATGATGAAATATATATGACATAAAAGAATATAATCGTCTAAAATACATCATTTCCCATAAATAATTTGTCATTAAACAACAGTAATGGATTGAGCTACCAATTAATTTTTATTACTAAATAATCCAGCTTCTTTAGAAAGTAGCATAGGTTTAAAATACATTTAATATTAAGGATCATCGGTTTCAGAACCAAATGTTCATTGAGATGGATATTATGTTCTTGGTTGTAGTAATGATAGATACATGTATTATTAAGGAATTAGAGACAGTACTTTTTTTTCAAATTATTGTTAATACAAATTTATAAGAAGGGTAATGAGTTCACTATCATATGATGATAATTTATAGAATAAAAACATATCATTGAATGACATTATGTTAGAATGCTCTATTTTTAGAGATGGATTTTAAAAATTTGGAAATAGTTTATTTTTCTATCTATGTCAAATCTATGAAAGTAATTACTGGATTACGTTAATAGATCAAATGTCACTATAAACCATGGTTAAATAATTTTTTTAAGAATTTTAGGGATTATTTTTTGTAGGATAACATGATGTGGGAAATTACAGATTATGTGTCAATATTTGTTTTCTTTAACAAGTTAAGGTTAACCGATAACACATTATTAGATTCATGAAACCAAATTTTATTCCATTGTTAAAACTAAATGATATTAAAATTCATTATTGTTATAATACTACCAAATAATCATAGAAATAATGATGTAATATGTGTTATTAATTATCACATAAAAATATTTTATATTACATTCTTATAAGAATAGATTTACCACTTTATCATCTCATAAGGATATATATTAATGATGTTGTAAGACCTTAAGAATATCCTTATTCAATTTTTGTTAATCATAATAATCAATTTATATCAATTTTTTTGGAATATTTTTCAAATGTATGTTGATAGAAAGATTCATTTAAGTTCCACATACCATCTCCAAACTAGTAGCCATTCATATAGAACAATTTAAAATTTGAATGACATATTCTGGTTGTGCTGATATGACAATAAAGTTATATAGGATCATTATTTACATTTATTGAATTTTTTCTTATAACAGTAGTTTCCTTTATAATATTCAAATGGGTCCATATGACAAATTATATATTATGGGATGTTTCACTATAAAATGCTGGGTTGAAATAGGTGAAGAAATATTTTAGTCAATATTTTTTTATGAAACATCGACAAAGGTAAAAAATATTTTTAGATCATAGTAAATAAGCTAATAAAATAAATTATATCTATGAAAAAATAGATGAATAATTCTTAATTTCATGTGGGATATCATGTGTTCTAAAATGTTCCTCAATGGAAGGATTTCCTATTGTTTGATAAGAAATGTATACTAAGACCCATGTACATAGGACCCTTAAAACTTTTTGAAAAAATTTTAGTTTTTTATAGATTATAAATATAACCAATAATCTCTATGTTACATGACGTGTTTCATATTTAATTTTTAATTTATAACATTGAAAGACTAAATTATGTTCACACCTCTAATGAAATAGAATTACAACATGATGTCTCTTTATATGAGGAACCCATCAATAATCATGATACTATAGAGTATGTATTACATGATGAATCGAATAGTAATGGAACATTAGATAAATAATAAAATGTATTTTGAATCATGGAAAAAAATGGATAATTTAAAGAATAACTTTGATCAACTATTTATATGGTAATATTCATTAAAATATAGAGGTTATAATTTATTTAAATTGAAGAATTTATTACCCAAGCCTCATTTGTAGTAGGTGAAAATTAGATTTTAATAAAACTAAAATAAAATTTAAAATTTAAAATTTCATGGAAGAAAAATACTAATTTGGTAGAATTAATATAAATTTTGAGCTCACATGGACACAATAGGACTGCATTGAATTTCTAAACATCTAACATAAAAATAAAATTTTATGAATAATAAAAAATGTTGTATTAAATTATTTATCCATTTATTTATCATAATTTCTAATAATATTTATAATAATTTTTTTGTTAACATAAAATTTTATATAAGTAATGATAAGAAAATTTGGAGGTAAGATGTTATATTTTTCATAAAACTAATATATTTTGAAAAAAAAATTATTTAAAAATTCATAATGTCTCTCAATTCTAATTTAATAACATAATCGTTAATTTATAATGATTTGAAATAAATATATATATTTTACATCATTATATTTTAATTTAAATCTTTATAGTGGTTATTAATAGTCATATATATTTATAATATGAGCTTTATATACTTGAAAATTGCATTTCTTAGAAAAAACCATTCTACCAGATGATTTGTGTGGTTTTGTAAAAAAAATTCCTCATAAGTAATCTGAATTTCATATAAATTTTACAATATTTTAAATAAAAATAAATAGTATTATATAATATATTTAGTTTAATTTTTTAACATAGTTATTTTGAGTGATATAAAATTTTTTTACAATAGTTAAGGTTGAAAGGATGTTTTGTGATTTGATTTCATCGGTATTAAAATTATATTTCCACACATAATGAATTATTATTTAATAAATTTGATTTCATATTTATAAGAAATTGGGTGAAGTTATATAATTATACTCAATTTATATTAATCATTGTGGATTAATTACCTATATTAGAAACTCATTACTATGATGAAAACAAAAAATGGGAAAAGTTTGTAAACATTAATGTTATCCAAATGACATATTTGTAAAAATTATTTTTATGTGTTATAGGTGCGGATAAAATTATAAAACTTGAAATAAAATAATTAAAAATAATGGATGAACTTTATGAGAGAGTAACTATCGATTTTTGACTAGTTTCTTTAATTTAATAAAATTATAATCATGTTTAATTATAAAATTTCTCTCCCACCCCTCACTTCATCCCAAAACTCGAGCAATTAGGTTAAATAACAACCTATGAAAATATCTCTCTAACATACATATACACATTTTATAGGTTCTTTTATTTCCTAATGAACAAATATTTTTTTCATTAAGAATATATTCAAGTAAGGTTTCTCTACGATATGTTAATCATCTTGAGAAATATCCCTATTTGTTCTTTTAGTAATTACCATATTCAATGGTTTCGTAACACATTCAATATAATAATACCATTATATCACATATTATAATATTTTACATTGGGATGTAATAATATTTATCCATATCCTTCAACATCATTTGGGAAATAAAGTCATAACACTTCTATATAGAGGATAACCACCTCACAAATCAGGTAATATTTTGCATCACTAATTCAAATGTATAGTTTTAATGATATAAACAATTAAATTATATTATTAATAAAACATGGTTTCAATTAGTGATAATTAATATGTAGTCAGTTTCCTTTATCACTCACCCATTAAGAGAAATACATCATTCGTCATGTGTAAATATGACCTATTATCTCTCTAATGAGATAAAATCAGTTTTCCATGTCCAATGATAATGAATTGAAAAAAATTTATCTATTGAGATAATATGATATTTATAAAATTTATATTATTCTCATGATTTTATCACACTATCCAATACACAATATCCAAAACCTTCCTGAGAAAAACATGCTTGAGAAAAAATGAATTTAACACGCAAAGTTATAGTAAGAATAATGGATTGTTAGTGAACTGGTGGTAAAATATCATAAGGGATCAAATTTGATATTATAAGTATGAATATGGTTCATTTATGAATTAAAAAAATTCATAAAACCGTTTTATATTACGTTAAATAATTATTATCTAAATAGAAGCATGAGATAATTAATTTTTCCCCAATTTCTATTCCATTGTGAATATTATGTTACATGAATTCACTTTTATATGACCTATATGCATCCCCCTTGATGTATTTAACATTGAAACATATTTATTAATATTTTCTAATTCATTTTTTTTAATTTGAATGTTAATAATGAGTTAATAATAAATTTTATGATCTCACTTTCTATTAAGGTAGCATTTACATTCCTTGATCGAATCCTATCATCTATATTTAAGAAGCTACAATTGTTTTCATATCAAAAAATATTTTAAGGAAATATAATATATTACAAAAAAATCTGCTTATTGGTCCCTTAATTGTTAAAACTAAATTTCTAAATAAAGAAATTATTTTATTTGTCTTCAAATTGATATAATTTTCATCTATGTAATTTTTTCTCAAAATTGATATAAAAGGAAAAATTATATACTCAAATGATTTAGTAAGAAATATTATACAATCATTTTAAATTAAAAATGGATCGAAGTATACATTTCAAATATTTATTAAAACGGATTTTCCAAAAATACGTTAAAATTTAGGTATTTAGAAAATATATATTTATAAGAGACTTACTAATCTCCATAACCATTTTTTAAATTATATATTGATCTAAATAATTTAAATGGTTTTATGATGAATTTTTTATGAAATATTATTATAATTTTAACTTTTATTCCTTTAATTAATAAAAATAAATTTAATTTAGTGCAAAAATATATATTGCTGATGATTCAATAACCACATATCATTTCAATTATAATTTTGTGATTGTTAAATTTTCCCTATGAGAATAATCTTATTGTGATAATCACTCATTAGAAATAAATTTAACATATATATTTATATTATTTATATAATTGATATGATTATTTACTAAATCGTATACCATTTGTACATAGGGAATTTACTATTATGTTTTTGTTATTATGTGGGGAAATATAGATAAAAATTAAATATTTATGAAATACAAATATTTATAAATGTGGAATATTTTTCTTGAATTAAATTGATTATGTTTTATGTTAGGAATGCATTGGACATGCATGTGATGGATTTTGCCAATAATTTTTTAGCCCCTCAATGCATTAATTATTATCAACAGACAAATTAAAATGCCAAATTAAATGGGTTTTTAGAAATAATCGTATACATAGTTTTGAATAGTTTTGAAATTATAGATATCATGACGTATAATATCATGATATATAATATTTTGTATATAGATAATTTATAGTTTAGTTATTATTACTTAAGACATTATTTTCATTAATATTTTCCATGGAGGTATTTTTTCATCAATTTATTGATTAAATGGAATGTTTATTTGGTTATTTACCATAATAAATTTATTATTCCTTACCTAATCACGTGTGAAATGTTTTTTACTAAATGATTTTATTTAGTTACATACATTGAAATATTTATTATGAATTATTATTCATTATATGATCCACAAAATAAAACCATTCTGAGAATTAGATCTCATCCTTATTTTGATTCTTTTCTCCGTGGTATGATGAATTGTTCATTTAATGAATTTCCAGGATACTAATAAATTATATTTATTTTTTAAAAATATTATTCCCAATTTAAAACTCATGCCATGTATGTATATAGTTCTATATGACTATATAAATAACTAGTCATTCAGTATTAGAACCCCTATATCCATGTATGAATAATAATCTATCCATTGACTATGGGTTATTTGAGTATGGATATTACACGAAATGAAATACACAATAGTGTGTGATGATTAATTATATATTTATAATGAGTGATATATTCCAAAAAAATTTCCTTTCATACCCGTTTTGATTTTCAATTAGAAAATAGGTTAATATATCCTTGAAATTTAGTTGGTATAACATATTAACAATAATTAAATCCCTTTATCTGATTTCACTAGAAAAGATTCCATAAAAAATAACCTATAACTATCATAGTATGATTTCTATATAACTCGATTCATTAGACCATTATCTATAGGATATATAGAAAATGACCCAATTATGGACTTTATGTTGGCCACATTTTCCCCACATCTTTTATATCATAGTTATGTCCATTCTTATACGTCAAAAATTTCACATAGATATATTTCCTAGTGATAATGTGTGATTCAATTTTAATACTATTTTAGTAAATTTTAATAGAATTAATTATTTTCTTTTTAATCATAGATTAATTTAGAAATGTGGTTTAAATAATCAACCTACCTAGTATACATAATGAACATCCTTTCAAGATTGGAATTTTATATTCCCAAGTCTGTAATATAATATGTCAGAAATTGCATTAATTTTTTTCAATAGACATTCATAAAATTTAAAATTATTCAGGAAATTAACATTGAAATCAACATGTGTTTTTAATAAAATGAGATGTATGTATGGTAATGAGGATGCTAATTTATACCATGTTGGTGAATTCATTCTCCAATAATACATCAGAATGGTATTTTTCATTGAGGGACATGTGGTGAATTATGGAGAAATAACTCATAAAGATAATGGATAAGTAGGAATATATTGGATAAGTTATGAAGGGTTATTTCAATAAAATATAAATTTTAACTATTAAAATAAATATTTACTTTGTGTGAATTCATTTTTCATTTTAAATATTCCATTTAGTAATTTAGTGTTTATCAAAGAATGTTATTGATAAGATACTAAAATATTATCTTCCCTAAAAAAATTGTTTTCGTAATTTTAATAATATATCATGAGTATTATTTTTTCATTAATTGATGATAAAATGATAGTATAATTTTATAGATTCATTATTTTTTTTCACAAATAATCAAAATGGTAATTAATAATAGTCGTACAAGGATAGTTTCTAAAAATCACCCCAATATTCAATGGATATAAAATTCAATAAATTATCATGACCAATAAACTATTATTTGGTTGATTATATATTTGTTGATTTCATGTTAACATTGTTACTGATGAAGAAATTAAAAATAATAACTTACGTAATTATTCATTTATATTTATTTTTAATGTAATTCTACATCATGACAGGAATACTTAAACATAATCGAAGGATTGTTTTTATTTCATATAACATCACATTACGTTTCCAGGTACTTTTGATGTTTATAAGAACCTCTGTTTTGGAGTAGTGACTTGGGAGTGCATTTGGGTGAACTTTTAAGTAAATCAAAAGGGCAATGGCATGTGCACAGTTTGCGCACGTTTTTACAAACCGTGCGACCAAACCAGTCCAACCAAGAAACACTGGACAGAGAGGTACGCATGGTGTGTGCAATGTTTGACAAACTGTGCATACCATTTATCTCTGGACAATGAGATTCGCACGGTGTATGCACGGTTTGACAAACCGTGCGCCTCTGCCCAGGTAAATCGTGCACACGATTTTTAATTTCGAAAATTTCTTTCAAAACCAGCCGATCCTACGAGACTTCCATATTTTCGTCCTTGGATCGAGCTTATCTCTTTTTAGGTCTTTCCACAGCCTCATTGAGATATTTCAAGGTGATTTGAACATCATTCTTTGATATTTAAGGCTAGGATTGGTGATCCGCTCTCCTCATAGTAAGTGGATTTCATCCCATTGTGTATCTCGTTTATTCCTCTATCAATACATGATATTATCATGGAATATTTCCTTTTTACCATTGATAAATACCTATGAGTTGAGGTATAGATCTAGGATAGTGAATCTATATCATTTTCTGCAAGATCTTGATCGATTTGATCTTAATTTTTGTTTTAAGGATTTAGATCCAGTTTTTGATCGACATCGTTGTGCTACATGGTGGTTGGGGATTCATGTTGGATTAACTCGCACCAATAAATTGAGGTAGGTGGTTCCGTTACGATTTTCCAAATTGGATAACATTGTATTTCCTTGATTTATTTCAATTGTTGATTTAAATTCAATTTCTCAACTTTTCATTCAATTTAATTGATAAAATACCGATTCCAATGAGTCGAGGTATTTGAAATGGTTTTAGTATGGGAATTTTGAAAACCCCAATTCCTTTGAATTGGGTGTGTTTATGGAAATTGGTAGATTTAAATTGTTGAATTTAAATTATATATATGATGGAGATGGTTTCAACTAAATTGTTTAGTTTAATTGTGGAAATGAATTGTGTAATGATGGTATTGGTTTTGATTGGATTTCAAACTTATGAAATTGGCTTAAAATAATTTTATAGAAACCCGGTGGTTTTATCTTGTGGAAAGGAACTTTTTGAAAAATACCTATTTTGGTTTTAAATGGAATGAAATTGGAAATTTTGAAAAGAAAAAATGAGATTGATCATATTTTAAGCATTCTTAAAATAGTTCACCCATCATGTAAGAGCGCATGAAAGCCTTAGGTAGTTAGTGAGTTATTTGGATACACTCTATGCTACAAAAACATTCTAAAACATTCTTGTAGAGGGTCGCATCCCCGACGGGTTGGTGACGAGTCTCCTTTGGCCAGTGTTATAGGGACATGTGTATACACATTTTTCTGAGTTCACATATAGAGTGAGGAATCCTATAACTGGTTAATACTATCGTACCTTTTGTAAGATGACCATGTTGCTCGCTTGTTTATTTATATTTGAGATATAAATGTATGATAATTCTTTTGAACTTCCTTACATGCCTGCTGAATTTATATAAATTTTTTTATATAAATTTTATACATAATCCAATGTTTTAGAAATTTTACATCATTTGCAAAACCTTTGTTTAAATTGGTTTTTCCACCATTTGAAAACAGATAGCATGTTTTGTTAAAAATATGATTTTGAACTGCCAAACCTGTTTTTTTGAAAATATAAATCTTTTATCTAGATAATATATATTTGTAATTTGTTACAGAATATTTGGTGGGATCCTACTGGGCTTAGGCTCACACACTAATTTTTCCTTTGGGTGTTTGTAGATTTCCTTCTTCAAGGATCAAGCCAAGGGAAGGGACCTGTGGAGGTAGATCCAGTTATTTATTTATGGACTTAGTGAGTTGTGTACTTTGGGACCTTGGGACTATTTTACCTTTTGTACTTGGGCTGTATTACTTTGTAATTTTATCCTCTTTGTATTTTGGTACATCAATCTCATAGGGTTTTCTTTTAATATGGGTAGTATTTTTTTACTCTTACTTCTGAAATCTTGTGGAAAAATTATTCCCACTTGTATATTGTACGATGCCTGGTGCAAGTCACTGACCCGTGGGGATCGGGAATGCCATTCGGGATATGTCAGAGCTTGCTGAGTTATCGTGTTACAAGGGTACCGGGGCTGGTTTGTGACTAAGTGGTATCAGAAGCAGGTTAAGAATCTTGCCTTGTTGACAGTATGCATTTGAGTTTTCTTGTCGAGGATTAGGAGGTAGTAGTGATTGAGTGCCTGGCCAGCTCTCACCACAATGAACCTTATGACACCAGGGTTGGATTGGGAAATATGACTTGCGGATTAGATCTAGTATTTTCCCTGGTTTGGTTTGGATAGTGTGGAATCCAAACCTTGTTATCCTTATTTTAAGAATATTTTTCCTTGTTACTCTGTTTGGGTGTTAATAAAATGTATTTTTGTGTTGTGTATCATCATTCCTACGAGAAGACGTAGGGCTCAGATCCAGAAAGAGGCTAATACTGAACCTCAGCAAGTGAGTCTTACTGTTCATCCGAGTCTAGTTGTGGTGATCGTTTGCACTGTCCATGCTCTGGGGAATTCACCACGTCTAGTTCATGTTCAGACTCTAGCTACATATCCTCAATGTGATATTCTCCAAAGTCATTCTCTAGAATTCCTACATGAGAAGCCACCAATTTTCAAAAGATACACTGAGCCTCAACATGCTGAGGAATGGTTATGTAAGATCAACCATTTGTTTGGGTTCTTGGAGACACCTAATGAGTTCAAGGTGAAGTGTTCCACCTTCATACTGGAGGGAAATGTAGGAGATTGTGGGGCACAATGGTGAAATCTTTGAAATATGATGGTTTGGATTGGAAAGACTTTAGGGTTCTTTTCACTAACTAGTTCTATCCATAATCAATGGTGTTGGCCAAGGCTGTGGAGTTTTTCAAGCTTGAGAAGGCCATAAAAATAGTGACTGAGTACTCAAATAGATTCTTTGAGATGGAACAGTTTTCTCTTGTGATTTTATCTAATGAGAGGATGATGTATTGACGATTCGAGTTGGGTCTTAGATCATATATTTGTTCATAGGTTTTCTTACTAAATCTACCCACTTATACTGATGTGTTGGATAGGGAAATGATGGTTGAGATAGACTTGGATGGAATGTCAGGGTTGAAGGAGGTTCTTTTCCATCATAGTGGCAGTGTGAGTTCCTTTAATGGAAAATGGAAGCGTGACATTCCTTATGGTATTTCTCAACAGTAGAGCCATTCCAGACCTCTGGTAGCATCAGGAGGGACTTCATTGAATTTCTATCAGTGTGGGATGCCAAGACACTCTAAGAGGGTTTTAACTGTGGAACCCCAGAACTGTAGCTCCTGTGGATGTTTATGGAACTTACAGATATTCTTCAATCAAATATCTACTCCACATGGTGGAACATGATCATAAGAACCTCCAGAAAGTATGGGGTAATCAAATTCTTCACGTAGAAAAGGGTTCCAGCCATAGTCATCCGGAACAATGTTTCTTCACGCAGTGGGAGAGTTACCAGAGGTAGCTGATGCAGGTCATGCAACTATGAGAGGTACCATAACTATAGCTTCATCTTTATTGATATCTCTTTTTGATAATAGTGCATCTCACTCTTTTATTTAAACACATCTTGTTAATCTTCTTAATCTACCTATAGAACTTTTATCTTGTGTGATAGATATTACTAAACCACGTGGTGTAATGAGAAAAAAGGGTCTCCATAGAACTGGTTTTGTCTTCTCTCTATCAGATGTTGATCATGCTTGGAGGTTCTTGGCTCTAGACATGAAATATTTTGAAGTAATTTTGGGATGGATTGGCTCATTTCCAATAAGGCCCGAATCGATTGTTACCTTCGATGGGTTTACCTTACTACACCTAGTGGTGTACCCCTTCTTTTTCAAGGATAGAGGGACCCAAGGTCAAGCAGAGCCAGACCCACTTTTATTGAGTTGGGGAGAGTTATATCGGCATTTTATTTTGATATAGAGATAGATTAAATGTGTGGTAATCTTCCTCCAATCTTCACTGAGTTTCCATATGTGTTTACTTCAGACATATCTGGTTTGCCACAAGTTATAGAGGTTGACTTTTCTATCGACTTAATGCCTGGTACTCAACCAGTTTTTATTCCCTCTTACTGAATGGCTCCATCTGAACTAAAAGAACTGAAGTCTCAGTTAGACGATCTTCTTGAGAAAGGATTTATATTCCCGAGTGTGTCACCTTGGGAAGCACCATTTCTATTCACCATGAAGGTCGATGGTTCTCTTCGCATATGTGTTGATTATCGAAATCTCAATCAAGTTATGATAAAGAAAAATAATCTATTACAATTAATTGATGATTTGTTTGATCAAATGAAAGGGGAAAGCTGGTTTTCAAAAAGTGATCATTGATCTAGTTACCATCAGTTGAGGATTAAAGAATCTGACATTCATAAGACTACTTATCGAAGTAGGTATGACCATTATGAGTACCTTATTATGCCCTTTAGACTAACAAATTCTCCTACAGTTTTCATGGCTATGATGCACATGGTTTTCCATGAGTACCTAAATACATTCATGGTTGTCTTTGTGGAAATCATTCTTGTCTACTCATAGTCTGAAAAGGATCATGTGCACCATCTAAGAATAGTTCTGAGTCTTCTAAGGAATCACAAACATTATACCAAGATTTCAATGTGCGATTTCAGGATTCAGGAAGTGAATTTATTGGGACATGTGGGGTTAGAACATGGAAAATCAGTTGATCCTGATATGTTGAGGTCATTTATGACTTGGGAACAACAATGAAATGATTTATGGATTCGGATATTCTTGTGCTTAGTAGGATATTATCGCCAGTTTGTTAAATACTTCTAAATGTTAGCTTCTCCAATGACTTCTCTGACTAGAAAGGGAGTGACGTTTTCCTAGAACAATAAATGTCAGAGTTCTTTTTTTGAGCTAAAGAATCTTTTGACTACTGCTCATGTGCTAACTCTTCCTGATGTTGGGAGAGGTTATGTGGTCTCCAATGATGCATTGGGTTCAGGTTTGGGATGTTTCCTTATAGATTGTAATCATGTTGTTTCATATGGATCTCATTAGCTTAATCCTCATGAGAAGAACTATCCTACCCATGACCTTCAACTTGCAGCTTTAATTCAGACACTTAAGTGTTGGAGACATTACCTTTATAGAGAAAGGTTTACTATATATTCAGACCAAAATAGCTTGAGTTATGTCTTCTCCAAAAAAGATTTAAATCTTCACCATAGACGTTGGGTGGAATACCTGAGATATTTAGACTTTGAAATTTATTATTCCCTAGGGAAAGAGAATTTAGTTGTAGATGTGTTAAGTAGGATTCTTCAAACTCAAGTGGTGAAAGAATCTTTAGATGAGTGCATTTTGATGGATCTTTTTTCCCTATTGAATATTTGAGTTCAGTGGAAGGAGAATGATGTTTCTATAGCCAGTGTTCAGTTGAATTTTACTATCCTTGAATTGATAATTTAGGAAGAAAAACTAGATGATGAATTCCATTGCATTAGGGACTCTCTTTATGGTTGGGAGACCAACAACCAGTGGTCGTTCTTCATAGAGGGTGTTCTGTGTTATCGAAACTGTTACGTTGTTTTGTTAATGGAAAAGAAATAGGTGATGGGGGTTTTCCATAACTCTCAGTAGCCTATGAACCCAGGAATCATGAAAATGTTCTATGACATGCCGCGGAAGTTCTGGTGGAAAGGTATGAGTTGAGACATTGCTGAGTTTCTATATCATTTCTATACATGCCAGCAAGTGATATCTGAGCACCAGAAACCTTTGGGTTTTCTAGAAACACTTCCAGTCCTGACATGGAAGTGGGATGAAATCTCTATGGACTTTGTGGATGGGTTTCCTCAAACCCAGAGGAAGACGAACATGATATGGGTTGTGATTGACAGACTGACCAAGTCGGCTCACTTTATTCCTATTCGATATACAACCAATGTTTATGAGTTGGGAAATATTTATTTGAAATAAATTGTTCGTTTTCACAGAGTTCCATCTACTATAGTCTTTGATAGGGATCCTCATTTCACTTTTCTATTTTGGAGAGGCCTTTAGGAGGAACTGGGATCTCAGCTCCGTTTTAGCATGGCCTACCTTCCACAGTCTGATGGACAGATAGAGAGAGCTATTCAGATCCTTGAGGATATGCTCCACGCATTTTTTCTAGACTTTGGTGGGTCTTAGGATGATAATCAGAGGCTAGTTGAGTTCTTTTATAATAACAGTTATTAGTCTGCGATCAAAATGTCTCCTTTTGAGGCGTTGTAGGGTCGTCCTTGTAAATATCCTTTATGTTGGTTGGATATTGGTTATAGTTCTTTGGTCGGACCGAGTATGGTCCAAGAGATGACAACTAAGATCCAGTTGATTCATCAGAGAATGTTGACAAAACAGAGTCAGTACATGTCTTATGCAGATCATCACCGTAAACCTTTAGTGTTCTTATTTTGTGACCAGTTGTTCTTGAAAGGTTAACCCTGATTAGGTCATCGATGGCTTGGGAGGAAAGAGAATCATGCTCCTCATTTTGTGGGACCTTTTGAGGTTGTTCGTCTTGTGGGGAAAGTGGCTTACCATTTATCTCTACCACCACAACTGACTTTGATACATAATATGTTCCATGTATCGCAATTGCGAAAGTGTCTCTCTGATCCATCCCATGTTGTGAGGTGGAGTGATATTTAGATTGAACCTGCTTTATCTGTTATTGAATGATCAATCATGCTTGTTGATTCAGAGGACAAGATAATTCATAGGAGAAAGATACCTCTAGTCTGTGTACTATGGAATCATGGTTCTGATTCTCATGATATGTGGGACAGGGAGGCACTAATGAGATATCAATGACCTCATATTTTTGATGTGGAGGTTATTTTATTGGATTTTTGGGGACACGATGATCTTATGGTGGGGAGGTTATAACATCACGTTACATTTCTAGGTACATTATGTGTTTCTAAGCACCTCTGTTTTGGAGTAGTGACATGGGGGTGCATTTGGGTGAACTTTTTAGTAAAACAAAAGGGAAATAGATTTTCCACGGTGTGTACATGTTTTGAAAAACCGTGCAGACCGTGTATCTCTGGACAGTGAGATCCGCACGTTGTACGGACGGTTTGACAAACCATGCGCCTCTTCCCAGGTAAACTGTGCACACGATTTTTAATTTAGATTTTATTAAAAACCCCTTAATCCCCCGGGACATCAATATTTTATTCGTTGGATTGGGATTATCTATTTATAGGTTTTTCCAAATCCTCCTAGAGAGATTTCAAGGCGATCTGAACATCATTCTTTGAAATTGAAATCTTGGATTGAAGATCTTCTCTCTTTATGGTAAGTAAATTTCATCCCTTTTTGTATCTCATTTATTCCTCTATCATTCCTTGATCTTTTCATGTATGATTTCCTTTGTTTCCATGGATCTATACCTATAAGTTGAGAAATAGATCTTGGAATATGAATCTAGATCTATTTTTCATGAACTTAATCCCTTTTATCTTAATTTTGTTTTTAAAGATTTAGATCTAGTTTTTGATCGACGTTGTTGTGCCGCTCAGTGGGTTGGATTTCTTGTTGGGTTAACTCCCGTCAATAAATCGAGGTAGGTGGTTCCATTCTGATTTGAAAAATAGATTAACAATGTATTTCCATGATTTATTTAAATTTTAGATTTAAATTCAATTGCTCATGTTTGCTTCCAATTTAATTGATAATAACCCAATTCCAATGAGTCGAGGTATTTGAAATGGTTTTGGCATGGGAATTTAGAAAAACCCTATTCCATTGAATTGGGTTTGTTTATGGAAATTGGATGATTTAAATTTTTAGATTTAAATTTTGGATTTCATGGAGATGATTTCAATTAAATTTTAGAGTTAAACTGTGGAAATGAATAGTGTAATGATGGAATTGGTTTTTATTGTATTTCATACTTATGAAAATGGCATAAAATAATTTTATAGAAACAAATTGTTTTTATCTTGTAGAAAAGCATGTTTTGAATAAAACATGTTTGGTATTAAATGGAATGATACTGGCACATTTGAAATGGAATAATGGGATTGATAGTATTTTAAGCATTCTTAAAATAGTTATCCCATATTGTAAGAGTGCATGGAAGACTTAGGTAGTTAGTGATTTATATTGATACACACTACACTACGAGAACATTCTAAAACATACTTGTGGCGAGTCACATCCCCGATGGGTTGGTGATGAGTATACTTTGTCCAGTGTCATAGGGACGTGTGTATTAACATTTTGTTGAGTTCAAATAGAGAGTGAGGCATCCTATAACTGCTTAACACTATTGTACCATTTGGCAGATGGCCATGCTGCTTGCTTTTTTTTATATTTGAGATATTAATGTATGCCAATGATTTTGAACTCCCTTACATACCTGATGAATTTATATAAATTATTTTATATAAATTTTTATCTGAATCCATTTTTTAGAAATATTCCATCATTTGTAAAACCTTTCATTAAATTGGTTTTTCCATCATTTGAAAATGGATAGCACGTTTTCTTAAAAATATTATTTTGAATTTCCAAACCTGTTTATTTGAAAATTGAAAGCTTTTATCTGGATAATCTATATTTAGAATTAGTTACGGAATCTTGGGTGGTATCCTACTAGGATTAGGCTCACATCCTAATTTTGCATTCGGGTGTTTGTAGATTTTTTTCTTCATGGATCGAGCAAAGGGAAGGTACCTCTTGGAGGTGGATCTAATTTTTGATATCTGGACTTCGTGAGTTGTGTCCATTGGGACATTGGGACTATTTTCATTTTTGTACTTGGGCTGTAGTACTTTGGCATTTTATGCCTCTTTGTATTCTGGTACATCATTCCCATATGAGTTTATTTTGAAATGCATATTTTTTGTATTACTTTTGCTTCCGCATTCTTGTGGGAAATCATTCCCAATTGTATGTTTTACAATGTCTGGTGATAGTCACCGACTCGGGGGGATCGGGAACGCCCTTGGGGCAATGTCAGGGCCGGCTCAGTTATTAGGTTACCAGGGTACCCATGCTGGTTTGTGACATTTCATGTGATTATTATCACAAGATCCATGATTTCCTAATCTAAATCTGTAATGATTATATATTTTTATATTCCAAAAATTATATTATTATGATATTAGTTATTAGTGAAACCATGATTTTCCAAGAACTAAAGGTATGATTATTTAATTAACATTTTAAATATAATGACATGGCCTTAAACATTACTTATTATTGAATTGAATGAATAATTCACATTGAGGATCTTTTCCGGTTTAAAGTTTTAGAGAATTAGGACATAAATATTACATCTCAAAGATTACAAACTAGACACATCTTCTCAGATCCCATTTTTTTCACAAAATAAAAACTCTTTAACAAAAGAGTAATGTCTAGTTCCTTGTTTTAGACAGCCTGACATTTCCTTGATCCCATCCTTGACCCTATTCAACTTTATGTCCTGTGAAAATCATTTCAAAAAAAACTCGGGATGATCATAAAAAGCTCAATAAGGGTTATAACAATACGGAATGAAATCATTAGTCCATGTATACATAAGAATCAATGAAATCATGAATTACTCATAAAACATAAGCACATTAACATACCTCATGAAATCATAAGATTTATGAATTAATCATAGAAATCATGAGACATAATGGTAACTTCATAAATTCATGACATTCTTACATATGGAGTAACCCTCTTGGTTACGTTTGGAATACACATCACATTATATTTGCTAAATCTGTTCGGAGAAACCTTAACGTTTAACCCCTTCGCATTACCCAATGCATTGGAGAGCTATATCAGACTCACCTGCCCTTAGTTCATCACAGAACTGCCCATATTCATAAACAATGCCCAAGAACCATAACATAATCATAGAACATAACTTATGCATAAAAAAAAAATATATCATTCCCACATTGTAATAACAATATATTTTTTTAGGATATTGAAATAATGAATCCATTCTAGAAACCATTTTCAAAACAATTTAAAACATTTAATAAAGAGATTTTTGAATCAAAGTGTCCCATAACACTTTGAAGATATTAACATTTTAAACCAGTAATATCCATATAAATAAATCCTTAAAACCATTTTGAAAACATGGATATTAATGAGAAATATTTATAATAATAAATCATTAAAACATTTAAATGATATTTTAGTTAAAGTGTTTTTAACAAAATGAGAGATACTTGAATACAATAATTGAGGAATAACATATAATTAGAACTTTATAATATCATGAGAATAATGGAATTCATGATATAATATTCCAAAGTATAGTATATACAACATATAAGAGTGAATTGGTGCATAAAAATAATGAAGTCTCAATAGAAATGTCAAATGAGATGAAATCCCCTATAAAGAAGGTACCATAAAATTAAGGATAAATCAATCTCATAACTATGTATGAAAAATATAAATTCCCCCAATATAAGTGGATATTAAGTGTAAAACAATAAAAGTTCATTCACAAATATTCAAAGGAGTACATATTCAATAACTACATGTTGAACCCAATGAAATCGAAATTGGGTTAAGAAGTTCCCATGGTAAAATTCGACAGCCTAATGGCGTCACATAAAATTTTAGAAAAAGAGATGATGTGAGAGATAAAGGGTATCTCATCACATGGACATAAAATTTACGGCAATAAAGATATATAAGAACATATCCCCACATAATAAGATGAAAATTAAAAGACATAACAAGAGAAATCTTTTAAAAAGAGGAGGGTGAAAGGTTCCCTTACCGACTTGGGTAACTTTCGAAACATACACCCCTTTGAAGAAGGGTCATACAATGAATATATAAATACCCATAAGTGAAATTATATTACACAAATAGTTTAATTATTGGAATTACATACACCACTCAAAGGTAATAGTGTAAAACGTAGCATAAATGTCACGGGAATAAAAGTTAGATGAAAAATCCCTTACGAAAACTCGGCATCCTAACGACGCCACTTAAAACATCCAAAAATGGATTTATGAGATCAAATATGGTCTATCTTAATATGAAAATAAAAATTACAGTATGAGGAATATAAAATAACATCCCCAAACATGTGAAATATGAGCTTAAAATAAATGACATAAACTAGAGTACTTAAAAAAAGAGAGAGGTTGGATCCCATAGGAAAATTTTGCAGCCTAACGACGCCACTCAAAACATCCAAAATGGATTGATGATAGAAAATAGGGCATATCATCATATGAACTTAAAAAGTACAGTAGTATTAATATAAAAAACATTCTAATCATAATAAGGATGAGCTTAAAAGGAATGACATAAAAGAGTGTACTTAGAAAGAAAGAGAGGGGTAGGGTCCCTTACCTCATGTCCGACATGACTCGACCGTTCTTTAATCTCCTCAATAATAAAATTTGGTCAATTTATAATTTCATAAGGACCTATATTAAAGATTATTATTCCATTAATATCACATATTATAATTTTATAATAATTGGTTAGTAAAGTGAGTTCATATCAGATGTTTTTGTCGATGTTCGGTACATGAGTAAAAATCGAACTTGTTGGAAAAGAATTTTCCATGTAATTAATGGTACATCATATCTAGAATAGTATTGATGTTTTAAATATCATATATATCCAGTATATATTAATTTTATACTATTCCATATCATTTGGATATAAAAAATTAAAAGCACCGTTAATGGAGACGGTAGGCCCTACGTACGCATGAACGCTACTTTCATTTTTTTTGTCATATTAATGGAATTAATAACAAAATCAGAGATATATATATTATAATTCCCGAATTATATCCTTCATATATATGTAATATATTACATATATATCCATTATATATATGTACTTATAATAGTACATAACATTTGGAGATAAGAAATGAAATGTACCGTTCATGGAGACGGTAAGCCGTACGTACGCATGAACGCTACTTTCATTTCTTTGGAACATTAATGGAATTAGAATAGATGAGAGAGAGAGATATATATATATATATATTATAAATCCAGAATAATATATATTTTATATAGATCACATATGTTCATAAATTTCATTATTTTTACATTCCATGTATTGAATGAATGAGTCACATCACTTGAGGGGGCGATAGCCCACACATCCTCAAATTAAATTATCGCATTTGAACAACATGAAAAGCTTAAAGGTATGTATTAAATATAAAATACAGAATCATAGAGAGGAAATAAATATAATATATATCATAAATAAATATTGTTCCATCATAATGGCCACCATGAGAGGTGGTATGTGAAGATGGAACAATCATCGTTTCGTGAGGCAGTAATTCACCATCCATGGAAACAGTATGTTCTTTAACCATTAGACAGAGGTGTGTGTTAGTGTAGCTCGAATCATCCTCATAAAAACATCCTAGTATATTTAAGATACTGATTTTGTTACAAAATAAATAAATAAAAAGATTTTAGGGGTTTGGAGAAGAAAAATAAAACAAAAGAATACAAGGGAAGACTTTACCTTTAAATCGGGTAACTCTCTTTGATTTGAGCTCAAAGGCTTCTTTGGAAAGGATTCTGCCCATGGTGAGGCTTCAATGATGATTAGAGGGGTGTGGATAGATGAAATTGTCTGGTTTTGGCAGAGACAAAGGATTGAGAGGTGTGTGTAAGGTGGTAGGGGTGGGGGTGGGGGCCTTTTATAAGAGTAGAGGAGGGGCACTCTTGGAATGTTATAAAATATTACTTTATTATAAAATGATTTTCGGATTTAAAAAGTCCCAAAAGGACATATTTCGAGGATAAGGTGTCAAGGTTTCGAAAAACACCCATAAAATAGGTTTGTGACAAGTGTAAGATGTATATTTCACTATATCTTCTCATTTTATTAAATCATTCATTTATGAGGTAATCACTGCATCATCACGGTGTCATAAATAAATTTATTTATATAATGTCTAAAAATTAAAAAAAAATCATGATGTAGTAAATATTTTTATCTTTATAATGATTATTTATCGTAAAAAATATGTCTTGTATAACCCCATGTAAAAATTGTTTTAATAAAACAACACATGTTTATGACATTATAATTTTAACTTTAAATAAAAAAGGTATTATTGATATTTTCCTACCAACATGGCAACATGGGGTCCCCAAGTTGACCCATGTATTTTCTTGGTCAGCCATGACTCATCAAATAAGGGTAGGACATGTTTCTAAGTCATTTCATATTATTAAAACTTTATTTTTACCTTAAACTACACTAATTACCTCTAATCGCCATTAAAACAGAAAAGTTACTATTCACCAAAAAATTATTTTAATCCCATTGAACCAAATTTTACATACTAATGATAAACATGTCTGTCGGATTTTTGGAATTAAAATCACAGAAGTGGTAAAGTTTCATTTAAACGAAAAATCAGTTTCTTTAACTACAACTTGTGGTTTCACTATTCATCAAAAAATGAAGTTTTTCAGAAAATTACCAAAAAATCACCATAAGTTATATTTGATATTCAGAATTCAAAAATGATGTCCATTTTAAATAATTAGAATCATATAAGTTGAATTAATTAATTTAATAATCAATTTCCACTGTCAAAACAAATAGCCTGTTTTTATGGAACAATAAGTATCAAAAGATTGACACTAGTTTAATTTCAATTTCAAGATGAAAATAATTCCAATGACCACTATTGGGATAAATGGTAAAAATATATTCTAATTTAACTTTTAAAAAAATTCAAAATATAATCTAATCAATTAAATAAATTAGATTAAAAAGAGGTTTTTAATTAAAATATAATATTTTTCACTATTTATTAAAAAATTAACTTTATGGGAAAAATACCAAAAATTTACACAAAGTAAATTTTGATGTCCCGATTCTAAAGAATAATTTTTTTGTCAAATATAACACATAAAATTTTCAAAAACTGGATTTAAAAGAGGTTCGTCATTAAAAGGCGGTTAATCATCCTTTTAAAAAATATTCGAATGTTTACGCTTAAAATTGGATTCATTCGTATTTTGAATCCTCTAACATTTATTGTAAAAAGTAAAAATATTTGACAAAAATATATAATCATTTTGTAGTTAGTTCTGTTCATTCCCGCCATTACAACAGCTAGGCATTAACTAAAATTTAAAATAATATTATTTTATAATTAGAGTGCAATGTAAGATTTCCAAGAAACTCGTTGTTGTGCATTGGGTACGCCATAGAGCATAGCGTCCACGTTAAAGTAATATGAATATTTTTTCAAAAATATGGATAAATATTAAAATATCATATTTATTATTTACCTGGGGTGTTACATCCTTCCCCCTTTTGGGAATTGTGTCCTCGTAATTTTAAAATTGGGATTCGAAATTTCACTGAAAATCCCACATCGGAACAAGAGTAAAACTATCACTATAAAATAAAGAAAGAGAATTACAAAGGTCACCAGAGTTAACCCTTACAAGGATTAAAAGTATGAAAATATGGATATGGAGAAGAAAACAAAGGGTCATGTTCTGATGGAGAGTGATAGTAAACATATCTAGGAGAAAGTTAACCACAAGAAAATCACACACTTGTGTTGGATTAAATGGTATTGATTCCCCAGTAGGAGAAATTAATAGACAACATTATTGTTTTAAGTTATTTTTCATTGAAGAATTTGTTTATGAGCTTAACTAAAACATAATTAAACATACTTACTTGTAACATAGACTTTCAACTTTTACTAGATTATTTAATCAAACTCATATTTTCTCTAAAAGATGAGTTTTTAGGAAGACTTTTTCGCATTAAGAGTACTATAATCAAATTCTTGAGAATAATCTAATCCACAAAAGAGAAATATATATTTCCCATGTCTTTCGAAAAAATCCAAATCCAAAATTGTTAGTATGAGATCAAATAATCCACAAAAGTATAATCCTTTTTAAAAAGAAAATCTATTCTTAATCTCCAAAATTTGCCCCAAAAAAACCCAATGTTCATCGAAGACCATTCGATAAACAATTGTCCATAAAATTCATCAAAGTAAACCAAACTATGATTGAAACCCAAATATTTGAAGGATTTAATCACATAGTCTTCCAAGGTACAAATTAACATTTTTCTCCAAATAACATCAGTTGCCCTTAAATTCTCATATTGAAAAGTAATTAACCTAATCACATATCCTCGATGATAGGTTAATCATTTCCATAGATAACCCAAAATAATCTTACTCTTGATTCATAAAATCATCTAAATAAAAAGAATTAGTCAAACTAACCAGGGACTTCACGTAGTCCAGTGGTAGGCGATAAATACCAGTGGCACTTTTGTTGTCAGTTCGATTCTCGCAGCTTTGTCTGATGCGACGGGTTGCCACACGGTCTGCGTGTTGTCCCATTTCCAAAACTATATAATTCTTAAAACATTCCAAAAAAATGAGGTAAAATTTCAAAAATAATCATAACATATTTTAACATCAAGTTTATCTCATGCCTTTCATTTTCCATCATAATATATAATAACCCATAATTACCTCAAATGTAAGGATTATATAAAACATAATGGCTACCTTTATAATTTTTACCTGAACTTCCACATCGATTGGTCATCTCGTACATGATGCATTACAGAACATACCAAGGTACAAGTGGTTGATAATTATTCCTTAATAGTTGGTTTAGAACAACCATGGGTTTCCACATTGAATCCCCCATTTCATCCAGTCTCTTAATCAGAGAACCACCGCAGTTTCCTTCAAACATGGTGTCACTTTGGTGCCTTCTTGATCCATCCATTCACTAAAAACCAAAATGTCAGTGTGATTATATCAAAAAAACCGTCATGTACTAATGAGGAAGATAAACACTAAGATATTCTTACTCATTCAATTTATCTAAAACTATCACTCTTTCTGAAATCCTAACCATTATGGTAATGTCACTTATGCCTAGAGAATACCCTAACCTCTAAAGTTATCTAAACCGACCTTTGATAACAACTATAAGGACCAGACCTTAAGCATTACTTATTATTGAATTAAATGAATAATTCACATTGAGGATCTTTTCAGGTTTATATTTTTAGAGAACTACGACATAACTATTACATCTCAAAGATTACAAAGTAGACACATCTACTCAGATCCCGTTTTTTTCACAAAACAAAAACTCTTTAACAAAAGAGTCATGTCTAGTTCATTGTTTTAGACAGCCTGACATTTCCTTGATCCCATCCTTGACCCGATTAACCTTTAAGTCCTGTGAAAAACATTTCAAAAAAAAACTTAGGATGAGAATAAAAAGCTTAGTAAGGGTTATAAAAATACGGAAAGAAAACATTAGTCCATGTATACATAAGAATCAATGAAATCATACATTACTCATAAAACATAAGCACATTAACATACCTCATGAAATCATAAGATTTATGAATAACTCCTATAAATCATAAGACATAAAGGTAACATGAGGCATTCATAACATTCTTACGTATGGAGTAACCCTCTGGGTTATGTTCGGAATAACCATCACAGTATATTCCCTAAATCTCTTCGGAGAAACCGTAAAGTTTAGCACCTTCGCGTTACGCAATGCATTGGAGAGCTATATCGGGCTAAACCGCCCTTAGATTATCAAAGAACCGCCCGTATTCATAAACAATTCCCAAGAACTATAACATAATCATAGAACCTAACTTATGCACACAAAAAAGATAACATTCCCACATTGTACTAACAATATAACTTTTTAAGATATTGAAATAATTAATACATTCTAAAAAACCTTTTTCAAAACCATTTAAAACATTTAATAAAGAGATTTTTGAATCAAAGTCTCCCATACCACTTTGAAGTTTTAACATTTTAAACCATTAATATCTATATAAATAAATCCTTAAAACCATTTTGAAAATATGGATATTAATGAGAAATATTTATAATAATAAATCATTAAAACATTTAAACGATATTTTAGTTAATGTGTTTTTAACAAAATGAGAGACACTTGAATACAATAATTGAGGAATAACATTTAATCAGAACTTTATAATATCGTGAGAATAAAGGAATTCATGATATAATATTCCAAATGAGAGTATATACACCATATAAGAGTGAATTGGTGCATAACAACAACGAAGTCTCAATAGAAATGTAAAATGAGATGAAATCCCCTGTAAAGAAGGTTCCCTAAAATTAAGGATAAATCATTCTCATAATTATGTGTGACCAATATAAATACACCCAATATAAGTTTATATTAAGTGTAAAACAATCAAAGGTCATTCACACATATTCAAAGGAGGACATATTCAATAACTACATGTTGAACACAAAGAAATCAAAATTGGGTTATGATGTTCCCTTGGTAAAATTTGACAGCCTAACAGCATCACATAAAATTTTAGAAAAAGAGATTATGAGAGAGATAAAGGATATATCATCACTTGGACATACAATTTTCGGAAATAAAGATATATAAGAACATATCCTTGCATAATAAGATGAAAATTAAAAGGCATAATAGTAGAAGTATATTAAAAAGAGGGGGGGTGAAATGTTCCCTTACCGACTTGGGTAACTTTCGAAACGTACACCCCATTGAAGAAGGGTCATACAATGAATATGTAAATACACATAAATGAAATTATGTTACACAAAGAGTATAATAATTGTCATTAAATCCACCAAGAAAAGGAAATAGTGGCAAACGTAGCATAAATATCACTGGAATAAATGTGAGATGAAAATCCCTTATTTAAACTCGGCAGCCTAACGGCACCACTTAAGACATTCAAAAATGGATTTATGAGATCAAATAGGGTAACTCTTTATATTAAGATAAAAATTATAGTATGAGGAATATGATATAACATACCCAAACATAATAAATATGATCTTAAAAGAAATTACATAAATGATAATACTTAAATAGAAAGAGAGAGGTTGGATCCCTTACGAAATTTCGACAGCTTAACGGCGCCACTCAAAACTTCCAAAGTGGATTGATGATAGAAAATAGGGTATCTCATCATATGAACATAAAAAGTACAGTAGGAGGAATATAAAATAACATCCCAATAATAAGAAGGAGGAGCTTAAATGGAATGACATAAAAGAGTGTACATAAAAAGAAAGAGAGGGGTAGGATCCCTTACCTCGTGTCCGACATGACTCAATCATTCTTTAATCTCCTGAATAATAAAATTGGAAACATTTATAATTTCTTAAGGAACTACATTAAATATTATTATTCAGTTAATATCTCATATTATAATGTTATAATAATTGGTTAATAAAGTGAGTTCATATCAGACGTTTTTGTCGATGTTCTATACATGAGTAAAAATTGAAGTTGTTAGAAAAGAATTTTCCATGTAATTATAGGTACATCATATCCAGAATAGTATTGATGTTTTAAATTTCATATATATCAAGTATATATTTATTTTATACTATTCCATATCATTTTCATATAAAAAATTAATAGCATCGTTCATGGAGATGGTAGGCCGTACATACGCATGAACGCTACTTTCATTTTTTTTTCATATTAATGGAATAATAACAAAATGAGAGATATATATATTATAATTCCAGAATGATATCCTTAATTTATATGTAATATATTACATATATATACATTATATATATGATCTTATAATAGTACATATCATTTGAGATAAGAAATGAAATGTATCGTTCATGGAGACGGTAAGCCGTACGTACGCATGAACACTACTTTCATTTCATTGGCACATTAATGGAATTAAAATAGATGAGATATATATATATATATTATAATTCCAGTATAATATATATTTTATATAGATCACATATGTTCATAAATTTCATTCTTTATACATTCCATGTATTTCATGAACGAGTCACATCACTTGAGGGGGCGGTAGCCCACACTTCTTCAAATGAAATTATAGCATTTGCACAACATGCGAAGCATAAAGGTATGTATTAAATATAAAATACAGAAGAATAGAGACAAAATAAATATAATATATATCATAAATAAATATAGTTCCATCATAATGGACACCATGAGAGGTGGTATGAGAATATTGAACAATTATCATTTCATGAGGCAGAAATTTCCCATCCACAGAAACAGTATGTTCTTTAACCATTAGATGGATGTGTGTGTTAGTGTAGCTAGAATCCTCCTCATAAAAACATCCTAGTATATTTAATATACTGGTTTTTTTACAAAAGAAATAAATATAAAGAGTTTAGGGGTTTGGAGAAGAAATATAAAACAAAAGAACACAAGGGAAGACATTACCTTTAAATCGGGTAACACTCTTTGATTTGAGCTCAAAGGCTTCCTTGGAAAGCATTCTGCCCAAATTGAGGCTTCAATGAAGAAGATAGGTGTTTTTAGAGATGATATGGGAAGGTTTTGGCCATTAAAATGGCTTGAAAGGTTTGTGTGTAAAGTGGTAGGGGTGGGGGACTTTTATAAGTGGAGAGGAGGGGCACTCTTGGAATGTTTTAAAATATTACTTTATTATAAAATGTTTTCAGATTTAGAAGGTCCCAAAAGGATATATTTCGAGGATAAGGTGATAAGGTTTCTAAATACACCCATACAATAGGTTTGTGACATGTTTAAGACTTATATTTTACCCTATCTTCTCATTTTATTTAAATCATTCATTTATGAGATAATCACTACATCATCACATTGTCATAAATAAATTAATATATTTAATGTATAAAAATTATAAAAAAAATATCATGATGTAGGAAATAGTTTTACCTTTATAATTATTATTTATAGTAAAAAAATGTCTTGTATAACCCCATGTAATTTTTTTAATAAAACATCACATGTTTGTGACATTTTAATTTTAACATTAAATAAAAAGTTATTATTTCCATTTTCCTACCAATGTGGCTACATGGGGTCCCCAAGTTGACCCATGTATTTTCATGGTCGGCCATGACTCATCCAATAAGGGTAGGACATGTGTCTAGTCCATTTCATAATATTAAAACATTATTTTTACCTTAAACTATACTAATTACCTCTAATCGCGATTAAAACTTAAAAGTTACTAGTCAGAAAAAAATTATTTTAATCCCATTGAACCAAATTTTACATCCTAATGAAAACCATGTATGTCGGATTTTTAAAATTAAAATCACAGAAGTGGTAAAGTTTCATTTAAACGATAAATCAATTTCTTTAACTACCACTTACTGGTTTCACTATTCATAAAAAATTGATGTTTTTCAGAAAATTACAAAAAATTCACCATAATATATATTTGATATTCAGAATTCAAAAATGATGCCCATTTTATAAAATTAAAAACATATAAGTTGCATTAATTAATTTAATAATAAATTTCCACTGTCAAAATAATTAGTGTGTTTTTATGGAACAATAATTATCAAAAGATTGACACTAGTTTAAGTTCAATTTCAAGATGAAATTAATTCCAACAACCACTATTGGATTAAATGGTGAAAATATGTTCTAATTTCAATTTAAAACAAATTCAAAATATAATCTAATCAAATAAATAAATTAAATTAAAAATAGGTTTTAAATTAAAATACAACATTTTTCACTATTTATTAAAAAATAAACTTTATCGGAAAAATACCAAAAATTTACACAAATTAAATTTTGATGACCCGTTTATGAAGCATAATTTTATTTTGTCAAATATAACACATAAAGTCTTCAAAAAGTGGATTTAAAAGAGGTTCGTCATCAAAAGGCGGTTAATCTTCCTTTTAATGAATATTAGAATGTTTACGCTTAAAATTGGATTCATTCGTATTTTTAATCCTCTATAAGTTATTGTAAAAAGTAAAAATATTTGACAAACAAATATAATCATTTTTTAGTTAGTTCTATTCATTCCTGCCATTATAACAGATAGGCGTTAACTAAAATTTAAAATAATATTATTTTATAATTAGAGTGCAATGTAAGATTCCCAAAAAACTCGTTGTTGTGCATTGGGTATGCCATCGAGCATAGCGTCCACTTTAAAGTAATATTAATATTTTATTCAAAAATATGGATAAATATGAAAATTTCATATTTATTATTTACCTCGGGTGTTACATTAAATGTTCCTATAAATACATTATAGGTATAACATAATCTTATAAAAAGTAATTATTATTTTAATTAATATTATTAACCTAGTTAAATAAATAAATCCAAATGAATAAGGTCATTTTCAAAATGGAAAATTTAAAAATACATTTTCAATATAATAATAGTATTCTAATAAAGGAAGAAATATAACTATATATATATAATATCAGTATGAAAATACTATATTTCTGGAATAAATTTTCATTATAAATTCTATTTCTATATTTTTTAGCAGTAAATAATCACCAATTATCCCAATTATTTTACCATGATATAGTTAATCCCCTTTCCAAAATTATAAATCAAAATAACCATACATTTATCATTTTTATAATTTACATAGTGTTTTAAAATTTAGATTTAAAATTATAATGTATCGTAAAAAATTATGTGGATTATGATTATGTTATATAACCAATAAAATGGTCACATAATGGGAATCCCAAAATGTATATTATAAATGAATTTAAATACTAATTATATAAAACTATAGTCAAATATTTATTATAAATAATATTAATTTTTTCATAATATAAAAAAAATTGATAGAAGAAAAAAATCGTAAGGAATATTATGATTCATAATATATATCATGAATAATTTTATATTATGTTGAATTATAAGTACATATTTATTTTCATTTTACCAATTTATGATACTAATATTTTTTGAATAATACAATACATAAATATAAATATATTTACACATTAATGGAATCAAATCATGTAATAATATTAATTTTAAATGATTTAATTAATAAAAAATTTACATTCCTAAAAAGTATCAACACTGGAAAAAATAATTCATTGAACTAGAACATTAGTTAGTTTTAATTCAACCATGATTTAATAAATTTGTAATAATAAATAAGAACCTATGGATTACTTATATTAATAATCATATTAAAGTTAAAAAATATAGAAAAAGGATGTTTGAGATCATGATTTACGAATCACAATACCAAAATCATAAATGTTCATATAACTATAGAGTATGAAATGATATGTATATATCATTGAAACAAATAAATAATAACATTATGTGATACTATAATAGATACAAGACATTGGGATAAAAATAAGAGAAGGGGGACATTATGATGAAATTATATAGCACAGGGAAATAATTTTAAATATAAAAGAAGATTTTTATTGATTTATGAAACATATGAAAAAGATACATCAATCATTAATAGTGGTTGATCAAATTTGGATTTACGATATACATATATATATAAATATATTATTGGATAGAGTTTTATCACAATTAATGATAAATTAGACGGAATATTATAAAATAATTTTTATATTATTATGATTTATTATAATAACTTATTATAATTTTTAATTTAATATAAATAATATCAAATATATAGTGTAATGAATCATATATTTCCATCTCAGATTATAATTTAACAAATTGATTTTAATATTCATTTAGAATAGTACATCAGTTTACTCCAAAGGAATATTTTTATTGTAAACATACTAGTAAAAAATCATATTCATAATAATTAATATATAACAGTTGTTTATAATACATGTATCACCGTATTATATTTCTCAAAATTGGGATTTTAGAGTCAAATAGATTCAATTTACAAATAACACATGTCACATATCATTAATTAAAATTATATATTCATATAATGTTTTATTTTATGTTTTTATTAATTTCACTAAATATGCACGTATATATTTCAATAAATAAATAATATGTGGTCAATAAATAATAATTAATTATATATTTATATAATAGTAAAAATATTATTATTTTCGAATAATTATATATAAAATGTATTTCAAATTTTAAAATATTTACTAGTATTAGTATGAAAAGTAATAAATTTATCTGTTTGTAAAATATTAATTCATATTAATTAGTCAGTATCATCAATTATATCTACTGGTAAAAATTACATTTGTATGTAATAATAAAATTATGATGAAATTTTTGTGTGGAAATTTATCTATTTTTAAAATAGATATTATATATTTAGATAAATTATTATTATTTTAAATAAAATTTAAATATTTGAATGAATTATAATACACTATTTCATAAAAGATGGTAACCCTCTGAAATGGTTTCTAATATAATGTCTCATAGGATTCCTTTTTTATGTTTCTATTAAATAACTTTTGTAAATATTCCAGAATAGGTAGATGATGTTCAAACATTACATTTAATTCATGTGACTTAGAGTGAAATATTTCCTAAAATATATTGATAGTCCTTTTAATTGATATGAAAATAATTGTGGAAATATTTTTTTATGACTTCATACAATCACAATGTTTTATATGTATGATATTAATTTAATTTCATGTAATTTCATTAAACCATTTGGAAGAATAATATATTGTATATGGGATATATAATATGATATAATTGGATTAAATTTCTATATTCATTAGATGTCTGTATCTCTCAAATATTTCCCTTTATAGTTTCCCCTATTTCATTTCGAAGAGAAGTTCTAATTTTTTACAACCAATATTATTATATGTTTTAAAATAATAAAACCTTATTATAAGTATTTCACATATTCGATGAGATGAAAATATATATCTTCAAGATAAAATATGCAGCTAAATAAATTCAAATAATTTTGGATGGTCATAAAAGGTTTTAATTGTTTCCCATCAGTGTAACCCATTGCGTTCCATAGTTTAACAACATTTTTATTGAAAATTTTATGTAACTACAAGATGGTTCTACCACAACTTATTTGATTAATCAACATCTAGAATAATTAAGGGAGACAATGATGGTGTATTCCCATAATGGTATTTAGTATATATTTTTTCTTTTAGCGATTATCATCAACCAAACTCTTTTATAGATGATAATGGAAGATAATTGTACTATATTTGAAATATATAGTTCATCACATTTTCAAACTAATTGATTTGTTAAAGATATATTTGACCAGTTTCATGAAACATTATTTACCAATTGGATTTTATTTATTTAATTAAACAAATCAGTGTTATTATAATTTTTTTCCTTAGTTATTAAATGTTTTATAGTGTCTAGTTGTCTAAAAAATTCACTATCATAAATAAAATGTTGTAATATTTTATACTATAATATCTAGATTTTATATATTTCATATAGTCATAGTGTATGATTAGAAAATATTATAATGTATGATATATATATTTCATGGATTTTAACAATGTGGTATTATATCAAATATGATTTCATAATATATGAACATATGCATGGTTTATACAAAAATAGATTATCACTACCTAAATATGATATAAAATCAATCATATCATATGAATGTTGAATTATAGGTGGATATGTCATATTTGTTGATACATATCAGAGAGTATGATTGATGTTATTTCCTAGAATATTATTATTTTATATGCTTTGTATTTACCATATATTAGACATATAATAGGATTGATATTAAGATTATATGTCATAATATAATACAACCTTAAAAAATAATAAATTATTTATTTAAAAATTATTTATCATACCATATAATTTTTATAAATTATAAGTTCCTGTCCTTAGAAATATAGAATTTCATGAATAAAAATATATCACAAATTATTTTATTTTCTAATTTTTTAGAAAACTAGAAGATTATCTAGTTTATAATCCATTATATTTTACATGATTAAAAAATATTTTGTGGATGCAAATAATGAGTATTTATATATTTATGTAATAGTTTATTCTAAGAGGTTGGTCCCCACGCTACATGTTTGGTAGAATATATTATATATTTTTAATCTATATTGACCTTATATTCTTTTTAATATTATAAGTTCTGGAATATTTGATCAATAAAATTTTTTTAATATCTTTTTAGGGTTATTATGATTTATATTCATTCATTGGAAATGTCTCCCCATGGGAGAGAGACATGGGGAATTTATACCCCTCAACATTAAGGATTATAATTTATTTTGTAAATTTGATGGGTTTTACATCTCTTGATAAAGTTATGATCATGTGGAGTTCTTCAATCACAAATAAAACATTATATATTCATGACGATTCCATTTACCAACTGAAGTAGATAAATTTTGAAATGTATGTATATTATTAAATATAATTCTATGGTGAGTAAAAAACAAGTTATTTTGTTAATTAGTTACACATCAATGTGTTTTTATCACATTAATTTTGTTTGTGGAATGGGATTTAAAAAATGAATCATTATAAGAACTCATATGGAATTAAATAAAACATGAAAAAATAATGATTTCATGATTTATATTGGTATTAAAATTCATGATTTATATATTAAAATGGTCACATAATTATGAAAATACATAAAATATAAATTGTGCGGTTTTTTATAATATGGAACATAATTTGAATCTGATCAATCTATTTGGGTCACCATAAATTTTATATTCCCCAAAATTATATTTTTTTATGGAAGTCAATCTATAAGGTGATTCTAACTATTAATGTTTGCCTCTGTTGAGTTGGATTTTGGATAAAATATATAGTAAACTAAATCATTATTATATAAGTTTAAAATAACATTTAAATAAAATATTGTTTTGGATGAAATGTAAATTCACTCATCCATCCTTGAATCAAATATGATGTGATTCAATTTTTTTTATCAAAAATACATAGTCATGATATATATATATATACAATCATCCCTATGAAAGTCAAAATTAATTATTGATCATATCTTACAAAATCGAAATGAATTATGGGAAAATCATTTTTGGTTGTTATAATTTAAGTATATTATTTAATTAAAATATAAAAAATGAAATTCTCATGCATAGAAATTCCATTCATTTATATTATATCTTATTTCAGGATATCTAATTTAATATCCACTATAATTATGAGGTAAATTAAATAATAAATTTTCTATCCAAGATTGAGAATATATCTCATTAAAAATAATCAGTCTACACATTTGAGATAAATGTTATTGGGTAATATTTCACTTAATTCGAAAAAATCGTATTGGAGACCTGGTGTTTATCACATAGTTTTACAAATGAACAGGTACTCATGGGTATATTGGAATTGTAAAGGGTGATATATAATTTAATAAATATAGTGGGAAAAGAGTTTCAAAATTATAATTTATCAAATATGATAAACATTTCCATGCGAATTATATATTCAATTGGAGATCATTTATAATGTTTACTAAAAATAAAATTTTATTGGAAACTAGAATGGAAAATAAGGGGTTTAATTTCTTATTATTAAAAATATTACTTTAATATAATAATTAATGAAATATTTTCATGCATTTTAAATATGACAAAATATATAAAATATATATTAATAAACTAGTTTGTAATATTTTGAAAATTAATGTATTGATTAAATATAATTACTAGAATATTTGGAATTGTCTATATTGGTACTAAAACAGAAAACACATCCAAAGACTCCTTAATGATGAATAATTAAAAATATTCAGTTTTTCATAATTTGTGATTAATGATTAATTAAAATTTTTTAGTTGAACAATGAACCATTTAGTGGAAATAATGAAATTAATAATGTATTATTGGATCTCACACATAGTAATGTATGTGGAATAATGAGTAACTAAAAGAATAGTTTTATTTTTTATGATATTATTTATTGATGAATTCCTTCAGTATAGATTACTGTTTTTGATGGGACATAATTATGAAAATTTTAAATCATATTAGATTCTTTATATGATATATAGAATCCATATTTTAAATTTATTAAGATGAACCAATTATATTGGGATGATGAATAAATGTTTTAGGATATCATTTATCATCAAAGAGGATAGTGATTAGTTCAACAACTCAGTGATCATGGAAAACCATAATTGAATGGTTGACTATGTTTTGGAATATTACTATTCCAAATATTGTTTTCTTAATGATTAAATACTGTGAAATTTCTATTTACTTCTGTTCTTATCACATGTACATTGAAACACATATACTAATTTTTTTTCTATCTAAAATGGTCATAAATAAAAAAATAAGAAATATAATATAAGAAATATAAATATATGAATTTTTTGATGATTTAGAATATAAAAACCTTTTTATAGCTTTTTAAATTAAAAAAAAATCCTCCAAATTAGGCAAATTAATTTTTCTTCATCAAAAAGAAACTGTTATAGATGAATTTTACAATCCTTTTGAGAAACATTATTTTATATATTTATGCATCGTTCATCAAGACAAGGGATAAATTAGGTGAATATTAAATTATTATTATGGTTATAATTTATATGATTTAAATAGAAAAATAATAATAATTCTTATATTTCAGGTATATCTTGTTCTATAAAGTGTTAATAATGAAAACAAACCCAAATTAGATAAGATAATAGATGGACTAGTTGATTATTTATAGAAACATTATGATATATAAATCTCATTTATAATATTGAGGCGGTAATTTTAATTGACTGTGTACCATTAAATGACTTATAATATATCATTGTGTTTTGATTCAAATAAATGAAAAAATGATTTTTAAGATGAAATTGAATTTATATCAATTAATAATGTTTTGAAAATAGTGGATTTAACTAAAGGAGAAATAGAAAATGTTTGACAATGGGTTTATCACAGAAAAACAAATATGGTTGGTATAGTTTCCCTATTAAATTGTTACTGGTTACAATGGTTTAAATAAAAAATAATGGGTTCTCTATAAAGAAAGAATTTGTCATATTTTTATGAGAATTTCCATTCATCTTCTTTATTAAATTATAGAGTATATTTACAATGTGTTATATCAAATAAGTGTAAATTTATTTTCTTCATGGAAATTATTTTTAATCTATGTATATTATTTATGATGAAGTATGTTATGTTTCCAATTATGTTGATATTAGTTTTATTTAGAATTTTTTCATTTATGATTATATATAGGATTATAAAATATCTTCTACATAAATAATATTTTTTTTTATTTCTTTTAACGATTAATCTATTAGACACATGAATTATTTTAATTCCCTAATTAATTACAAAGTTATAATTTGGATTATACAAATTATTTTTTGATGATTTATGATCTATTTTAATATTATCTTTTTCATTCATGATGATTACCTATGAATATAACCTAAAATAATAGATATAAGTCTTTTGTTAATCAAGTGATATCATGACACTGATTATGTATGGTAAAATTTAATCTATTTTTACATAGAATTACCTATATTGTATCATAAATTGTTATTAATAAAAATTCTTAATATGTTTTCTAGGAATCTCTAATGTCTCCCGCTTCTTCAACCACTTATTAATATTCATATATATTAGTTTAACTTGGTATCTGAGTGACATTATTTATATTGAATGATGATGAAAAATATTTTTATCATATATTAATAATGAGCAGGGTTTTAATGGGTTTTGTCTTGAAATATAATCTTTCCAATCCAATATATGTTTGTGAAGAAGATATTTAATCATCTAGAGATTTTGGAAAATACATTATGTTAATATTGAATTTATTCAAGTGATGTTAAATAGTTTTTTTAATTTTTTTGGAGAATATATGGGTCACTATAGAACATATACAGATAGATGATAAACATTCATTTATATTAACATTACAATTATTTTTACCTTATCCTTTTATCACTAGTTAGAATCAAATGATGCAAATAATATTATCAGAATAGAAGTAAACAAAACTAAATGATGGGCCTTATTTCATATCCACGATTTCAATGTCACTTGGTAAATACGTCAACATTTTTTAACTAGATTAATAGAATGAGTATATTGGACATCTCATATAGATATTAATTTGTGATCTTGATCAACGGAGATGATATTAAATTATTCTTGGTGTCATATATAACTGGTCCGAGGGTATATTAGCCCAAAATCATATTATTAAATAGTGATAAAATGTATCTCCCTCTCATATGGGGTATGTTAGTATCAATAATTCCCCAAATCAAGAGAAATTTATGAAATTTGATTGATTTGAAATATACACTCTTAATCATTCTCTTTGAATTGGTTGATATATTTAATTTTTGAATAATTGTTTTCTATTATCATAACATTATTATTTGTTGATGGAAATTTTACATATCTTATATAGAATCCCACATAGACCTATTTAGATTTATAGAAATCATTAAGGAGGAATTACCGTATTTCACTATGAATTTTACATTTATGGAGTGATTTTGGAAATTTTTATATGATGAAGTTACTAAAGCATTCTTGTAAAATAATGGTATTACCAAAAATAATTTGGAATCAATATCCCAATGGATGTATATTAAATAAAAATAATAGATATGATATCCAGAATGGGAATACTCTTAAAGTATCTAAGATGATTTGTATCCCTCTTCTCATACACTTGGATGGTAAAAGTATTGGGAGATAATGTATCATGGATATACCATAATGGTAATGTCATGCCTCAAATCACTATGTATGTGCCATAATTCAACATTACCTAAATAGAACAACCTCATATTTCTTAGGATACACACTATCAATGAGGGACATGACAGGAACCATGGGTATACTTTATCCATGACCAAAGTACACAATAAAAAATGAAAATTTTAAAATACAACAATATATTATCAGAATACATCTATACCAATAATATATAATTAGAAGTGAAATAATATATTAATATTAGAGACAAAAATCATAAGTGGAACAAAACATTGGATACCCACAAGGACTATAAAATATAGATATTAGAGGAAGGAAAATGGAAATGGAGCTTCAAATCCCCAAGACACACCTCACCCTGGTCCCACATCAAATAGTGAGATATTCCTCTTATTGATATTCCTGGAACATAGCCCAAAATATTTCAAAAACAACTATGGTATGATAAGGGACTATATTAATTAGACTACATAAGGAGCATGTGTGTACAACTCAGTAGGACACAACCAATGATATATTTAACAAAACTAAAAAATCCATTGTACTTGTATGTGATTATATGACAATAATGTAAATAGAAATTAATAATCTATTTGAGTATGAAACAATAAAATTAAGGATTCATGAACTAGTATTTTTCACATTGCCCCATATAAATTCGACAATAATCACAAGTCTAATAGTCAATGTTCTACACATGGACATCGTGCCACATCCCTCTCAATTTTCATAAAGGCCTATGAATTATAGGACAATCAATAAAAGTCCATAATTCCTTGTTTCTATATCTTAGGAAAGATCACATAGACCAACATCACCTCTTATCACGTCTCATGTATGGTTAGGTAGACTATCATACCAACTGGCTATGCCAGATTGGGGAATCATTCACCATTGTCAATTTCATTACATTCATAATATAATATGATGACTCTATAAAATATCCCCCTTCATGAATACCAGGTCATTATGGGGTCGCCATTATCATTGGTATCATTCATAGATAAATATCAATAATGAATATACGAATAGGTCCCATAGAAATAATATTATCATGTCAGTTACATATAATAATACGTGGGAGGGAAAAACAAATAGAATTACAATATAGAACATCAAACACATGTACTAACATTCACAAATACAGAAACAGATGTTATATTCATTAACATGGTTCACATAGCTATACATGAACAAAAATGTGATTATAAAACCATTATGATCTCATGAGATACAAACAAAAACATGTCAAGTGATTAAGGCTTCAAAGATGTTTTCACGGGCAGCACAGAAACTCAATATGAAAACAAATACTCAAAGGGTGCATGGGCCACACACACACAAACACACAATGTGATTAAAAATAAACATATGTAATGTAGTAAATATTAATAGAACATAAAAAACAAATATATCATTTTTCAAAAATATCCAGGTAATAATACAACACATAACATCCATCATTTCCCTTGGAACCATTTCAATTTATTTGTCATAATTAATCAGTTTAGTTAATAAAATATATTCATCATGTATTTATGTTTGGAATAAATAATATCAATTAATTTATATTGTCAATAAATCATTTTGTATTCTATTTATTCATCTCATTATTGGGAAATATGTATCATTACACCAATGTGGTGAGCCTCATATCACATGACACTAAAGGATACAAATTACCATATGTTTGAGTACATATAAATGAAAGCCTAATATAAAGTTAACTCTTTGTTCAGTAAATTATAATAGCTTCATCAGATCCATCAATGTCTATATGCCCTTAATGAATCACCATAATGATCTAATATCACCACATAGTTAGAGACATGAAAAAAATTCCATTTAAATCGTATCTCACACCTCTAAATTAATTTACGGTAATATCCAAATTACACTATAATATGATAAGTAAAATTTATTATAATTCAATTAAAACCTTTAGTGGAAATGAATAAAATAATTACCCTTCCACAATGAATTAACACTGTGTTCTAGCCACTACCAACACACTCTAAATTCTAAGAAAGTAATATCCCAAATAAATTACACATCCAAATTGATGATTCAACATAAATTGAACAATAAAATTAGAAATAATTATCAAGGTATATACATTGAAAAATTACCCAAAAAAATAATGTGTTATTATTAGGGGAAATCCTATTTTTATGTCGATCATAATAACCATCATTCGTAGAAAATTAACTAAGGAAAAAATTTAAAGGTCTTAACGTAATATTTTTAGATAAAACCCATTGATGAGTCGAGATGAAAAATGATTGAGGGATGAATATCTTCATATAATTGGAAACATTATGCATATCAATGTAAAAATCATACCAAGGGTGTCATACACAATTAATGGAACATCTATATATGACAACATGGGGTTAAATTAATCCATTAATGAAGAAGAATCAATACATATCACCCAAATGTTCAAAATGTTTGAGTCTAGATCAAAGAAAAATCAAGTGGAACTCATCCATGGTAGATTATAGAGGTACATGACCAAATATTCTGGCAAAAATTAACTATGGTATGTTAAAACAAAGTGGGGAATCAGTGTCTAGAAATCACAATAATTCCATCAATACAATCCCCCAAATGAGGGCCTCATATTACAAAATTATATTCTAAAAGTGATTTGGAAGCCCATCAGCTATTTAGGATAGGTTCTACATTTGATTTACGGGCTCAATTTTTTTAGTAGGCACAATGGATTCATCACATATTGTCTGATGATTAATTTTGTGGAAGTATTTTATTCTTTCGAACCTCTAACAATAACATTAGATACTACTTGATATCATGAAATGTTGTTATTTCCCTATTCTCCCTTCTAAGAACCAAGCATACTCTCAATAATTTTATCCAAAGATCCTCCATTAAATAACAAGATAAAATAATTATATTATTCAAATCACAACAACAATGATTAAAATATGGTTCATTGTATAAGTCATCTACCAGATGAAAAACTCAAAAACCAAAAAAAAAATTGCCACCAAAATTGGACAAACTACTATAGTCTATCCAACATAGCACTTCTTATATAAGAAATTTTTTTGTATCATGTGAATCACACTAGTAAATATTCATCATCATTATAACAATGAGGACTATATTTTCACCTCATGAAGGAACTGATTGCATAACAATAAACTGGATTCCACATATTGACTCTACAACCTATATTAGATTCTGAAAAAAATCATACTATCCTGCAATATCATGGACCCGTTACATCATGATGTTTAACTTCAAACACCATGATTTCTTCCAACAATTACTATCGAATCATTATTTTTCTCCCAAACAGTGGAATTATTATATGGAAAAAGATTCCAATAGTCCAATAGCATGTCTAATGTGGTTCAATTATAAAGTGCATGATGAAACACAACAAATATGTTTATTTTTTATACAGAAACCCATTTCTAGGTTCCAAAACAAGATAAAGTGTATCAATGGACAATATTACATATAAATATTATCATTTTAGTAATGTTTTCATTTATTATAGAAAAGTCATTTATTCCAAAATTTAGGGCCAAATTATGTTCCAACCCTCCACATTAACCATCATTCTAATAAAAAAGTTAATTCATTCATAACCAATTACTGTTATGGGTAAATGGCCTAAAAATCCTACCTTTTAGATAAGTAATTGTAATTACATTATTCAAAAAAAAATTATATTGTATTATCATTATCACTATATTTCTAACGATTTTTAGGTGAGTATTCATGGTCAATTTACAATCTAATTGATCCATACCGACGGATCTCAACTGTTCATCAATGCAACATTGATCAAAGTACTTGTCCAATGAAACTTATTTTCCAACCTATACAAATACTAAATTTAGTATTCTACAGAGCAACATCTAATCCACTCATTAAAAATTAAACTATTTCCATAATAATCATAGTCTATTTCTCATATTTCTTCTAGAGTCACTATGATAATTTTGAAATCTATCTAGGAAAGAACATGAACCTGTACCACAAATGGTCTTTTAAAAGGATACTAGGTCTATTATACTCACCATAGTAAAATAATTATTTAATAATTAGAGTTTTTTTATTGGTGTAACCAACCCATCACTTTTTCATTATGAAACTCAATAAATAATCATGACTATGAAAACAAATTAAAGGTCAAGAAAATACATCATGCAGAACTTGATTCTAAACTGATCAAAATAGATTACACTATATCCAAAGATATATTTATGTATTTTATAACATTTTCTTGATTCATAAGAATATGTTGTGATTTTTGAACAAGATGAGACTCTATATATAATATAATCTAATATACCAAACCACAACATCTCTATCGATAACCAATTAATGTTAACCACATAATGGTATATCAAATCAAATATTTATGAAATACTACAACAATGAGATATATATGTAATTATCTACCTCTAGCTACCAGGAAAAACAATAATCAGGTCAAACATTCTCTTTTATAAATGATGTTGGTCCTTGAAATATATTTTTTAGTTACCTACTATCATCATCTTATATGGTTTGATCCACATAACATAATACATTCTCAAAATCCCTCTCACCACTCACTCCACCAATTAATATGACAACACATGTAAACAATATATGAATTCTACAAGATTAAGGATTTATTATAAGAAACAAAACACTCCTCTTTACATCAACATTGTTATTCTTCCCCCGTTCTCGAGACCATCAAGCTGATACACACATTACCTATATGTTATCCACAGTGAAAAATATTCCACATATAGTAAACCTATGTCCTTAAAATACCAATTTTGGAATTATATAATCCTTGTTACTGAGTATCGCAATGCCCAAACCATTACAAAAATGTTAGTCCAAGAATCTCAGAATCCAATCATGTTGTATCCCTCTTAGTTCTGAAAACATAGGAACTTCAATCGACACTCAGAAGGAGTCATATACAGATCTATAAATTTATGAAATACATCATCCTAACATCAATTATGCACACATCCAATAACTTATATAACTATACATTGTATAATTGAATAAAATAAATCAAGGATATCTTTACCCTCAATCTACAAGTAAACATTCATGACATCCCTTTATGAATTTAAGGCATTACAAACATGAATAAGGAACATTTTTAAATTAAAACCAACCCATTAAAATAAAATAGTTTATTCAATAATAAGGCGTATCCCCACATTGGCTACTTCCCTGACACTAAGGCACCAACTAATGAGTAAATGGAGCTATATTTCTCATGCCACAAATTATTTGACAGAACAATCATAAGGATCCAGTTGGTTTTATATCTCATGGAAATTAATCTATGAATATATCCAAAAATATATCATGAGAGCTTCAACATTATACTTACCATGTGTAGATTTCATATTCACAAAGTATCGTAAATTAGAATAACAATGGGATGATGATGGATATCCCCAAAAATGATTCAGTTGTCACCATCATCATCTAGTCATATTCAAGTTTTACTCAAATGTGTTTAATATTAAGGAATATATTTTCTTATAATGAGGTAAATAAGGAATACTACATCACTTGTTCATATAATAACCACATCTTCATCACAATTGTCTTTATTTACTAGGCACACCACACTTTATTCTCATATTAAATGATCTTATAAGTTGAAATGAAAAAGTGTTTAGATGAATAAGTTGTTATACATAACTCATATATGAAACCAAAATATAAGATGTTTACATTAATGAAGACTAGTCATGTATTTTCAGTACAATCACACTCAAGTGACATATATTCCATGAGAATCCTACATTCCTTGAATGATATAAGTGAACCCACTTGCTGATAGGATGAAGAAAAATAATTCATATGAAATCATGTACATGAAAATACATGTTCATAACATGATGTGATATCATATATAAAAAATTAACATAAACTATGTACATCAATCGTATGCCATCATCACATGAGCATCCCTAAGAAAAGGTGTTTGTGATGCGTGACACTAATTTTCATCCCAATATTTCATGCATTCCTATTATTCCTATCTACTAACTAACAAAAAAAATTCATACAGTTTTGTAAAATCCATAAAAAAGTCATAAATATTGGGATGGGATTCCACATGAAAACTAGATTACATCCGTGTACGCCAGATTCTTTCAGCTAATAGCAATGGTATCGAGTTTAACCATGGGGAGAATATACCCTCCTTCAGAGTACATAATAAAAAATAAACAACTAGGCATCTGACACTATAAAAATATTATTATACTAATACCTGTAACATATCATCTGTAATAAAAAATTATTGAATGAACAAAATCACCATTTATAACACGAATTTAACATTGACTATCCACTAGGCCTATCAACAATATGAAAAAAAAATTAAAAAAATATAGGAGGCTATAAACATTAAAACCTCACCTATCCCATGTATTTAATCTCATAGATATCTATTCTACTTAGAGACTATTCATGGCCTATTCCTAACCACTATTGGAAACTAGTGAGGGATTATTAGGTACGAAGGTTCCATGGAAACTAAATTAGGTTATGAGTAAAACTCAATATGACACCACCAATGAGGTTTAGTACCCAATAAATAAAACACAATCTATAAGAATTTCATATTCTCTATGAAAAAAAATGGATAATTATATTTAGAATATTCATAAAACCTATCGATAAAGACCCAAAACAAATATACCAATGGATCGTATTCTTACCAAGCTACCATAACCCTAACCATACCTATTAATTCTCCATAATAAAACATAGTTATTATGGATTTGAAAACTAGATAATTCCACAATGTCACCATATGAATCCCACATCATTCCCAATGATGAGAGGAATATATTATACCATATAAATCAATCATTATAAATCTCCCTAAATCGAGTATATTTTATCTCTTTCTCCAGTTTAGACCACAAATGGGATATATTCTTTTTTTATCCCTTTATTCATATCAAATAGAACATCATGATTCCCAATCACCGCTCGGGTCAATTCACATACACCATTACGTTCTTAGTTCCTACCATATAAAGATATGCTTTCTAGATGTCATTCATGGCCATTTTTACATGTAACATGATCCTTAAAAACACTATGTCACTATTGGAATGCCATTACACGATTGATACATCAATAAATTTGGTTTCATTCATATAACATAAATAACATTGAATACCAAAAAACATCATAATGAAACAATTTTACTAAATCATTCACATATATACACATGCAATAGGGAAGTTCACATATTGACACATGGTACAACATCAATCATTAAAATTAATATCAATAATTACACATATATAAGTGTTCCATAATTTAATGGGTATTACAACGAGACATCCAAACACATATGATCAAGAAATTAACATTGTCTCATAGGTTACATGTAAACATATAATTTGATCATGTATAAAAACATAGATTCATTGGATACACATGCATTCCAGATGAAAGGAATTAATTATAGTTCTCTAGGGATACATAGGAACTATGTGATAAAACAAAAAAATTTCACTATAGTAAATTAATATATGCAATATCCTATAATTAAATCATCAGCGATAATTATCCATAAGACCACCAAACAAAAAATTTCCATGGTGTTCTATGGACCCTGAAATCATATTTTACATAATTCAATTAAGTTATTCTGAATGATAATCTATTGAATAAACAATCATGGGACTTGTTCTCTCATATTAATTTTTTGGTATAAAAATTAATGTGTATACCTTTTTATTCATCTTATAATTATGAATTAGGGATCATTCTACCAATATTGAGAACATCATATCACATGAAAATAAATAGTGTATACTACCATAATGTAGAGTATAAAGGAGTTCCTATATTAAACATAGTCAACCTCAATATACGAAAAACCATATAGTATTTTCTTAGTCATGTATGTCCATTAAATCAACAAAAATCACAAAAAATATCAAATATCACAACCAAGTATAAACTATGACCAAACCTTAATTGATGGCGAGTCTCTCACATTTGAATTTATTTCCTGAAAAAATACCTGTTATTCATTAATAAGAAATTTCCAAATTTGAAATTAATAAATCATCACCATTATAAAAAACCAATCAATTGAATTACCTTTCCACAATTATAAATTATGATGTTCAACCAACACCCAATACTCTATAGATATTATGATGAGAAATACCAAAAATCAATTCCATGTTAAAAATGATAAATTAAATGTAAATTAATAAATCCATAAAAAAAATTTTCTAGTTACATAACTTGTCTAAAATCCTGTCAAAAACATTTATTGATCATCATGAGACAATCAATATCCATTCAGTTCTAATGCCCCACCAATATCATGCAATTCTATAATTATTCGAAGGGATTTCAATCTAAATCACTAGTTTAAGACAATATAATGATCAATCAAGATATGGGATAATTCGGAATGAAAAATTAAAGGGAAATTATATATTAGAGTATCACAATTGAAATAAAATACTAAGATGATCTTACATGACAATTGGAATAATGATCCACCACCAAATGAAAGAGACTGAGATAATGATTGAATAAGAAACCAACGATCACATAAGAATTCAACAAAAAGTTTATTCTTGATATATACTAGATAATAAAAAACATTATGTGGGTGAATATGAGAGAAAAAATAAATAATTTCTGTCAAAATAATAATATAGGAAAGATAAATGAGACAATTAGTGGCTTGGAATGAAATAAACCCCTATTAAAATCCAAATAATGTGACCCGCTGGTTAGAAGATGTAGTCTACCCATGTGTCTAGTGATCCCTACTATGTTTTAGTTTCAATAATTACCAAATAGATGTGTTGGTAGAAACTATAAAACCAACCAATATGTAATTTTATGAATCATGGGATTTGGTGATCCCCATTATATATTCAGTGGGTGATAACAAATTTCTTTTGTGTTTTTAGTATCATGGTTGTCCGAATCAATAATCCAATATACACTAGATATATGTGGAACACACTGATATTATATTCATGTAAATATAACTATATGATGGTTTTCAAATAAAATTAAAAAATTTTATACACCTTGTTCTTGAAATGGTAAATCATATTTAAGGGAAGTCCAAATATCATCTGAAAATTCCCAAAAATAGTGGGACAAAAATTGATAGCAGTAATTAGAGGCTATATAATTATATATGACATAATAAAAAAAATTATTGATGAGTGTTAAAAAATTACTATTCACTTTGTTTATAGAAACGTTTAGGGGTATGATGTTGCCTAGTATGGCATCCTCCCTCTTCTTCTCTGTAAAAAATGACCACAAATAACCCTATAGAATCATTATTTACTTGATATTCATCTATGGAAGAAACATAATAATTAAATAAATAAGGGATTAAGAGTAACTCAAGTTGTTATATTAGAAGAACCATTGAATGATGATGGTAATAACGAATTGATTATTTAGATGGAATAATGGATATCAATATCATCATATATTGATTTTTTATCCAAATAACATTGGTTTCTGATATGTAAATGTTGTTTTTAGAACATTTAGTTGAAGAAGATTCATATTATAGAGTTTTTATTAATGTATAATATCATTAGTGTCTCTTTATAATCTTTCAGCTGGGATGATTGGACATCTATAAAATTTTTAATTATACTAGATAGATGTTGAATAACATTTATAGCCCCCATTATGATAGTGATTCAACATGGAATTGTAATTCTATTAATACAATGGCACTAATACATAACCTAATAGAGTGTATATATCTATGTTTTTGTACCATATATGGTTATATTAAGACTATGAACATAATTTATGAAACATGGAGGTATCATATTCCTCTTCTTAATCAGATTTGATGACTTTTTAACCAACAATATACATATTTATTTTAGAGGATAATTGTGAAATATGTGTCTCCTTCATTGTAGTAGTGGTACATATTGAGATTCATATTGGAAAAATTGTACAGATGTAACACCCCAAGCTTCCATGGTACACTGCTCTTTGTATAATACAATAGCATGTGTTCTACGCAACTTTGAGTTCTAACACATGAAAACCAATCAAACTAGCCGTTATGAATAGTAATACCCACATTTTGAAATTTTATAAATTCTTTCTTTCAGAATGGACTTTATTTATGGATTCAGAATATCTAAATTAGCCTAGGGTGAATTTTTGGTATTTTTTTATAATCTTTCAATTTTTTATGAATATTGAAAAACACTGAATCATAGTTTAAAACCAAAGTTTTATTTAAATAATTTTTTATTTTATATAATTTTATTTATGGTCGGAATAGATATATAATACCTATATAAGTTAAATGTAATTCATTGGTGTCAGTTTATAAAATTTTTAGATATATTAAAATTTCATTGAACTTTTCACCATCTTTTACCCACCTCCTAGGAGAATTTGAAAATTCACATAAAACATAATTTTACCACTTTTGTGAGAGGAATTTAATAAATCCAAAATGGTTGATATCAGTAAGAAAAATTTGGTTCAATAAGATGAAAATATTTTCGGGGTGACTAGTACTTTTTTTACTTTTATTTACCATGGTTAAAAGTAAATACAGTATTTAATTGTAAAAATGATATTATTATTATCCTAAAACATGTCCCAATTCTATTGGATAAGTATAATTCGACCATAAAAACCATATAAATAAAAAGTGAACCACTTTGGTCCACATCGTTTTGATTGGGACACTTTTTATTATTTTATTTAAAGAAGAGTTAAAAGAGTTAAAATCAAATTTGAACAACTAAAACATTTTTAATATATGTTATACATAAGATAAATTTGAATATATGAATTAATTAGAAAGAAAAAATTATTTCCTACATAATGGTGGTTTATTTATGTTTTGTTGACATTAAATAATTTAATTTATTTATGACATAATGATGATGCAATAATTACCTAAGTAATGAAATATTAAAATAATAAATATTATAAATTTCTAAATAAAATTAATTTGAGACTTTTTATAAATTACACTAATTTTATAGGTTAATAATACATTTTAGGTTTGGTTATATGTGTTTTATTTGAATTAATAATGATGTTATGAATTTAGAAAAAAGGTGAATTGTATCAAATTTGATGTTAATGAGTTTTTAAAATGAATATTATTTGATAAATTGATGTTCTATTCCTAAATATAGAACGATTGGAAAAAACACTTATATAATGATAGGGGTACCATTATTGAACCACTTGGGATTCTCTTGGAAGTATATAGTATGTTTATTAGCCATATAATATAAAAATAGAAACAGACATGGTAAATGTCAACCTATTTAACTAAGAGTTAAATAAAAAATATAAGGTTAATATACTGACCCAAACCTATATAAAACGTATTTTTTGAGTGTTGTTCCACCCACCACCACCTTAGGCTTTAAATAATAAACATTGGAGACATTATAAACAAAAATTTATTTTATTATAAAATAGTATTTCTAGGATTTCTTAAGGTGCCCCTCACTACTCTTGTAAAAGGGGACTCTCACTTCTCTCTAATTCACAAATTCAATGCCATTTGGATCGGGAAAAATCTTCCCAAATACCCTCTCAACTACCCTCCCTTCATCCTAGAGGCTTTAATCTAGTCAGAAATCCATCTTATGGAGCCCTTTTGATCAAATCAAAAGGAAGAACCCGAATAAGAGGTAAATATTTCATCACCTCTTTCAAGTTACTTTCTTCTTCCACTTCCCTTTTCATTGTTGTTTCCATTATAAAATGTCAAATCCATTGTCTTCTATATAATGTTATGTTATTATAAATATTTTACAACCATATTCATTGCTCTATCCATCCCATTAATGACATGTCACCATACGTGCGTACGTACGTCTTACCGTGTCCATGTTGTGGTGTAATTGAAATTCAATACATTATTATTTGGATGGGTATAATAATGATGTAAAATTGATGTAAAAAATAAATATAGCATGATATGTATTTTGTAGATATGATATACTATACAAATATATATTATTTTAATTTCAAAAGAATGATATTTTCGCTCCATCTTACGTATTAATTACCGTCTCCACGAACGTGATGAGATTCATTCCCCATCGTATCCATTCAAGACTTATTCTTATTAGATGGTTAAAAAAATGTTTAAAGAATTTATATAATTCTGGATATTAATATTATAAAATTCATCCCTAACAAATATGAATCACATAAGAAATAATATAAAGGAAAAAGAACATGTTATCACCCGAAACAACGATAATACTAAGATATTATTAACAAAGAAATGTTAAAAAATCATATATGATGTCATATTAATGTATACGATTCTTGTATAATTTAATGAAAATTATTTCACCATTATACAGAAGGTTAAACTACCCTTGACCAAGGAAATGTACAAGTTAAGGGTTAATTCTACAATCTCTTCATTATCTGAGGTTGTTTATACGTAAGTATCTACTGGGAACTCTTTATCAACCACATACATGTTTCTTAAAAATGTATTTCAAAACATTATTAATAATTTATAGAATATGGGGTAATGTAATTTATATCCTTGTTTTTCTTTTATATGATGTTAATAAATGAATCTTTTCGTTGTTTTGCAAACAATGACCTTTATAACCATCTCGACAAAATTTATGTAAGAATGTCATTTTTTAACTTATACAGATGTGGCTATTTTATTCCATTATATCATCACCGAAACTTCCCTTACAAGCTAATAAGTATATTTCCAAAGGATATGTTTTCATAAATTACATCAAAATAGAAATATATATTTCTCTAAAAAAAGGTTTTGATTAAATCTATGAACAACGTCCTTTGATTGATTTTAAAATTATTTGATGTTGGTTTATTATGATACAAAACATCCATAGTATATTGAATATTTTGTGATATGTTTGACTGTGGATGTGTTATTTTTACACCATTCTTGTTTTATAGATAATGTATTGGCATTTCATCTGCTAGTTTTAATACAAATGTTTATGTAATGTTTAAACCTTTTCATATGGGGAATGCATTGGACATATTATGTGATGGGTGGAGCCCACTATAACTCCTCGATGCATCGATATGTCTCATGAAAAAAACTAGTGTCTTGGCACAAGGCGTTGAAAAAATCTTATGTGTTGTCTTGGCACAAGGACTTGAATATGTGGTTATGAAAGTATGGCATTATGCATTAAATCATTATGAAAGTAGCTATTGATATTGCATGCCATTATTCAACTTGTAGAATATACATGTGAGTATGTAAATGGAATTATTTGATTTTATCATTTCCATATAATGTTCACGTTCATATTTAAAAGGATTTTGTTGTAGTATTATACATTACTTTAAATGGTTATTCTTATTTATGAATGTTTCCGCTATATTGTTATCCTTAATAGGAATTTTAACTCACCCCTTTCTAGGTTTTATTTTTGCCCAAGATGAAAAGAAGTGTTTTATAACCGAACTGCAGAGATTGTCTAAGGGGATATAATTGTGGTATAAAAAAACAAAGTTGATGTAGTTTTTTATTTTATGATGTAATGTAAACCTTATGAATGTATCCAGTACTTACAAGGATACTAAGATAATTGTTCTTTCGAGACTTGATCTATTGTGATCATGCCAATGTTTTGAAATAATGCACTAACTATGGGTAATTGGGGTCGGGGCGTTACAATTGGTATCAATGAAAATTTAGTACAAAACATTGAAACTAGATTTATATTAACTCTGATTAGAGCATATATACCTATAATAGAATTTGAAGATTATTATAGAACAACATCCTACAATTTTGATATTGTAGATATTTTGTGAGTTTTCCAACCAATAAATCACTATCTGGATACGATCAGGTAGAGGCAGCTATAGCACCGATGTACCTATGGGTAAAACCTGAAAACACCGCTTTGAACTAGACTCGAACGAGAACTGTTGCATGACAATGGGTCTTGTTGCACTCTTGGTTACGAAACTCCCAGGGGATATGCTTTGGATAATTCTCATTTTCTTTAAAACCCATTATGAATGGTTTATGAGTAATACATCCCTAAAGGAAACATTTTTATGACTATGGATTATATCCATAAATTGTTCAGTTTATGTTAAGTGTTTTATATGTTTGGAATTATGTATATTGATTCATAAACTACTCTAGTTTATTCCATTTTTTAGAAATGGAGCCTAGTGGAAGGAATGGAAACTGTATCAATGCACACACTCCATATAGGTATTTCCCTCATCCTCAAGATAATTCTAGTGGAGCTGGTGATACAACTGGTGCTGATCAGCTTATCACCATACTAGGACAACTGACTCGGGTTATGAATAATAACCTTTCCCATATGGAACACCCTGATCCACAACATGAAGGAACAATTTCAAATCTCTTCATGAGGCTACAACCACCAAAATTTAATTGGGGTACAAATCCATTAGTAGATGAGCAATGGACAAATTCTGTAGAGAAATTATTCAACGCCATGGGGTGTAGTGAATGGGAAAAAGTTTCCATGGCAGTTTACCACCTCAATAAAGATGATGATCAATGGTGATCATTGACTCAAAATAAAAAGGAAGATGATGAATTATAAAATAAGGAATGGAGGGAGTTTAAAGATATTTTTTAGAAAAATAATTCCCTCGTGTCCATCGAGCAAATATAGAAAGGTAATTTCTATGTCTAAGGGAAAAGGAGGATGGTAATGTCATGATGTATGAAGCTAACTTTAGATTATTAGAGAGGCATGCTATAAATTATATACGTTACCCAAGAAGTTAGATTTATCATTTAATTGATGGGTTATAACCATTTCTCCGTCGAAAATTAGTCTAACAATCCTTCTCATCATACGATGATATTATCTCTTGTGCTATCAAGGCAGAAAAAAAATTCTCCAAGTATTATGACTTTAAAGCAAAGCAAGAGAAGAAGTGATGTTCTAAACACTCTAGAAATTGATATAAGGGGAATAAAGAAAAATTTAAATATCTATCCTACAGTACACATGGGAAGAAACACTCTGGTACTTGCCTAAAGGTAATGTGAGTCTGTTACAAGTGTAGTGAAAAAGGCCACCAAGATCAAGATTGCAAGGGGATGAAAAGGCTGTCAATGTTGAATGATATTATTGTAGAGAAAGGGGAATTATTTGAATGAATGACCTAAGCATCATGGTAACATAACACATAAAAGGCCAACTGATCAAGGGAAAGATTATGTTACCCCTACTGTTGAGGTTGATGCTCCGAATGATGTAGGGGCAGGTAATTTCATGGTTTCCTCAACTTTAGAAAAACAATATTTGATTCTGGATCATCGCATTGTTTCATATAGTCATAATTTGATATGAAATTTAGATATTTCCAATTTTATTTAACAAAGGAGATTTCAGTCAAAACTCCTAAGGGAAGTATCATTGCAATAATGTTTTGGGGATCAGTTCCCATTAGAGCATATAAATGTTCTTTATCTGCTGATCTCATCATCATACCAATGATTTAATTTGATATAATACTCAGTATGGATTGGGATTCAGATCATGATATGAAAATTTATTGTAAGAAGTAGGAGTTTACGACATTTGATGACGACGATAAAGAACACATTATCTTTATAGCAGAATCATCACCATCTAATTCTTATCTAGATCCACCCCCAATAGCTCAACTAAATTTAATTATTGGGGAGGAAGACAATTAAATAACTGGGGGTGATGAGTGGAATGTTCAAATAGAGGATGGACCTATTGTGAATGAATATGTTTATGTTTTTTCAGAAGATTTACCGAAACATCCTCCAGAACAAGAAATTGAGTTTTCCATTGATTTAATTCCTAGTTCAATACCCATATCAAAAACCCCTTATAGAATGGCCACTGTGGAATTAGTGTAATTAATGAAACAACTAGAGGAATTGAGTAATAGGTGATTTATTAATGGTAGTGTTTCTCCATGGGGAGCCCCTAATCTTTTTTAAGATGAAAGATGGATCTACGAGGTTGTGCATTGACTACAGGGAGATCAATGTTATTACAATAACGAACAAGTATCCCCAAGATCACATTGATGATTTATTCAACCAACATCATGGAGCTCGATACTTTTCAAATATTTACCATCAATCTAGATATCATCATTTGTGTGTGAAAAAGGAAGACATTCCAAAAACAACATTTCGAACAAGGTACAAGCTTTACAATTTCACAGTAATGCCTTTTGGATTGACTAGTGAATCCTCTGTCTTCATGGATCTAATGAATATATTTATCAAGTAATATCTCGATGACTTTATAGTGGTGTTTATTGATGATATCTTTGTATACTAAAAAAGCTATTAAGATCATGAAAATCAATTTCGCATTATCCTTATGGCTCTTAGAAGATATTAATTATATGGAATGTTTATCATTTTTTAATTATGGCTTCATGAGATTTCTTTTCATGACCATATTGTCTCTAAGGATGGAATCACCATTGATCCTTCAACAAACATGGCTATCCAAGAATGGCCAGCACCAACGAGTATAACTAAGGTACGCAATTTTATTGGTTTAGCAGGTAATGATCGGCGTTTTGTCCAGAATTTTTCCCGATTGGCTAACCCATAAACCCAGCTCACAAGTAAAGGGCTGAAATTTGTATGGAAAAAAGATTTTGAAGAATTTTTTGAAGAAATGAGGTGATGATTATTCAATTCACATATATTGACTCTACCATATGGGAATGATGGGTTTGTTAATTATAGTGGTGTATTGAAGAAAGGACTTGGTTGTGTCCTTATGTAAAATGATAGATTTATTGCCTATGCATCTTGATAGCTGAACATTCATGAGAAAAACTATCCTACTCATGATCATGAATTATTAGATGTAATCATTTCTTTAAATATTTGGATACACTATCTCTATAGTAAATAATGTGAGATATATACCAATCCTAAGAGTTTGAAGTATATTTTCTCACAAATAGAACTCATCTTGATGCAAAGGAGATGGCCTGAATTACTCATGGATAATGATTTCACTATACACTACCACCCGGGGAAGGAAATGAAGGTGGATGATGCTTTGAGTATAAAGGATCATGGAGTTTTGAAAAATATTAGAGTTGAAAGGGATCCTAAATATATGGATCTAGTAATGATTGATATAGGAATCACCATGGAAGGTGAAACATCAATACTTTTTAAAATGGTTCCCAAACCATTTTACAAGAAAGGATAAAGAGTTCTCAAAGCGGTGATGAACAGTTTCAAAAGAATATTAAAGCTATGAAGGATGGGAAGAGACTTTGTGTTCCTAATATACCTGATCTGAAAAGGCAATTGTTTGGTGTTTCTCATAGCTCCAATTTCTCTATACACCCTGGGAGCACCAAAATTTATAGAGATTTGAAGGGAATTTTTTTTGTGGGACAACATGAAGCGGGAGATTTTTGATTTTTTGTCAAGATGTATGGTTTGTAAACATGGGAAAGTTGGAAGGAAACAGCTAGTAGGTGTCTTGTATCCTCTTCCCATACCTAAGTGGAAATGAGATAATATTATATTGGACATTGTCATGGGACTACCAAATACTCCTAGAAGGGACAATGCAATATAGGTCATAGTTGATCCTCTTACCAAGTCAGCAGATTTTCTTGCTATAATAGAAGATTTACCACTTGAACGTCTAGAAAGTCTATATATTAATGAAGTTGTGAGAATTCTTGGAGTACCAAATCGATTGTTTCTGATCATGATCCTCATTGTACATCAAGATACTGGAAAGGTCTTCAAAATTCCTAGGATACAGAACTTAGTTTGAGCACTGCCTATCGCCACCAAACTGATGGAGGATCAGAACAGACTGTTCAAACCATAGAAGACATGTTGAGATCATGCTCACATGACTTCCAAGGTATATGGGATCAATATTTACCTCTATTTGATTTATCCTATAACAATATCTTCCATTCAAGTATTTAGATGGCACTATATGATGCGTTATACGGAAAGAGATGTCTCACACCAACCTGTTGGGATGTTGTTGGTATAGAAAACTCATAGGCCCAGAATTGGTGGAGGAAATGATGGAACAGGTGAGGGTAATCCAAAACCCCATCAAAGAACCTCAAAGTAGACAGAAGACCTATGCCGATAACGGAATGAAGGATTTGGAATTTCAGGTAGGAGATCATGTTTTCTTGAAGGTATCTCTATGGAAGGGTGTTATACATTTCAGTAAGAATGGTAAATTGAGTCCCATGTACATCTGACCTTTCAAAATACTAGAACGAATTGGTGATGTAGCTTACCATTTGGAAAATCCACAATGTCTCTCCAAAGTCCACGATTTGTTCCACATATCACTGTTGAGATAATACATCCCTGACCCAACGCATGTACTCACCTATGACGAATTAGATCTGGAACCCGATCTATCTTATTGAGAAGAGCCTGTCATGGTTCTTGATACATGATAACAAGTTCTGAGAAACCAGACGACTCGTCTAGTAAATGCTATTTGGAGAAACCATAATATGGAAGAGGAAACATGGGAACCCAAGGAACATATGATGAAGAACCAACTTATTCATTTTTTTGCAGATAATTTTTAGAAATATCGAGGATGAAATTATTTGAAGGAGGGGGGAATGTAACACCCAAATCCACTATAGTATGCTTCTCTTTGAATAATATATTAGCTTGTATTGTATTCAAATTTGAGTTATAAAACACAACAACCAATCAAAGTAGATGTTATAAATAGTAATACCCACTTTTTAAAATTTTAAAAATTTTAGCATTCTAAATCAACTTCATTTTTGGATTCGGAATATCGAAATGACCCTAGGGTGAATTTTTTGTATTTTTCTGAAAACATTCAATTTTTGAAGTATAGTGAAAACCATTGAGCCATCGTATAAAACCAAATTTTTTTTTAAATAAGTATTTATTTAATTTAAATTTTTTTGGGTAAAAATAGATATATAACACTTATATAAGTTCAATTTAATTTACTGGAGTCAATTTATAATAATTTTAGATATATTAAAAGTTTATTGAACTTTTCACCGTCTTTTACCCACCTCCTATGAGAATTTGTAAATTCACATAAATTTTTTTTTACCACTTCTGTGAGTGGAATTTAAATAATCCGAGAGATATGGTTGATATCAGTAAGAAAAATATGGTTCAATAAGATGAAATTAATTTTCGGTGAATAGTAACTTTTTACATTTATTTACCACAGGTAAAAGTAAATAGGGTATTTAAGAATAAAAATGATATTATTATTACCCTAACACATGTACCAATTCTATTGGATATATATAATTCTACCATAATAAAACATAAGAATAAAATATGATCCTCTTTGGTCCAATTGGTTCATATTTGGACACTTATTATTATTTTATTTAAAGAGGAGTTAAAAGATTTAAAATCAAAGTTTAATAATTAAAACATATTTAATATAGCGTTATAGATAAGATAAATTAGACTATAAATATTCATTAGAAAAATAATAATATTTCCTACATAATGGTATTTTATATAAATTTTTAGAAACAAATAATTTAATTTATTTTTGACATAATGATGAAGTAGTAATTACCTAATTAAAGAAATATTAAAATAATTGATATTATAATTGTCCAAATAAATGTCATTTGAATGTTTTTATGATTTAAACTATTTTTCCAAGATAATATGACATATTAGGGTTGGTTATACGAACTTTTTTCGAAGAAAAAGTTCTTTTATGTATTTAGAAAAATCAAAATACCAAATAGTGTCAAATTTGACGTAAAAGTGGTTTTAAAACAAATATAATATTATTAATTGACATTCTATTACAAAAAATATAGTGTTCGCACAATAGTCTTATATAATGATAGGTTTATAATTAATGACCCTCTTGGGGTTCTCTTCAAAGTATATAGTATGCTTATTAACCATATACTATAAAAATACAAAGAGAAATGGTAAATGTCAAACTGTTTAACTAAGATTTAAATTGAAATTCTAAGGTTAATATATTGACCCAAACATATCTAAAACAACTTTTTTGACTCCTTTTTGACCCATAACAACCTTATACTTTAAATAATCCACTTTTATACAATTAGAAACCGAAAATTATTTAATTATAAAATAATATTTATAGCTTTTCCCAAGGTGCCCCTCACCCCTCTCATAAAAGGGAACTCCCCCCTCTCTCCCAAATTCACACCTTAAAAGCCATTTGGCTCCACAAAACTCTTCCCAAATACCCTCTAACCTATCCTTCATTCATCTTATAGGCCTTCCTTTAGTCATATATCCATCCTGTGGATTCCTTTTGATCAAATCAAAAGGAAGGACCCGAAGAAGAGGTAAATATTTCGTCACCTCTTTCAAGTTCCTTTCTTCTTCCACATCCTTTGTCTTTGTTGTTTCCATTAAAAAATAATAACTCCAGTATATTATATATACTATGATGTTATTATAAATATTTTACAAAAAAATCAGTATTAAATCCATCCTGTGAATAACATGTCACAATATGTGCGTACGTACGGCTTACATTCTCCACATCGTGGTGTAAATGTTATTCAATACATTATTGTTTGGATTGGTATAATAATAATGTGAAATTTATTTAAATAATAAATATAAAATGATAATTATTCTGTATATATATGATATAACATCAAATTATATATTATTTTAATATCAAAAAATGATATTGTCGCTCATGCATACGTACAGATTACTGTGTCCACGAACACGATGAGATTCATTCCCCACCGTATCCATTCCAGACTAATTTCCATTAGATGATTAAAAATAATGAATAAAGACTTGATATGACTCTGGATATGAATACTATACATACCATCCAAAAAAAATATGACTCACATAATAAATAATATAAGGGAAAATGAATCTGTTAACACCCGAAACAACGATAATACTAAGATATTATTAACAACGAAATGTTAAAATATCATATATGATATCATATTAATGTATATAATTATTTTATAATTTAATAAAAATTACACAGGAATATGACCTACCCTTGACCAAGGAAAACTCAAATGTAAGGGTTAATTATACAGTCTCTTCATTATCTGAGGTTGTTTATACATAATTATCTACTGGGACATCTTTATCATCCGCATCCATGTTTCATAAAAAAACATTTCAAAACATTATTACTATTTAATAGACTATGGTTTAATGCCACTTTTACTATTTATTGAATTTTATAATATTTTTTAAAAGGAATCCTTTCATTTTTTTCTGAACAAAGTCCTTTATAACCTTTTCGACAATAATAAGGTATGAATGTCTTTTTTTAACTTATACGGTGGGTGCAGCTATTTTCTGTCATTATATCATTGTTGAAGAATCACATACAAGCTTATAAGAATATTTCTAAAATAAATGTTTTCTTAAATGATTTATAAATATAAAGATATATTTAACTAAAAAATGTTTTTGATTTCATCTATGTCAACATCATTTGATGGATTTTATGATTATTTGATATTGGTTTATTATGATACAAAACATCCATATTGTATTGAATGCTTTGTGATATGTTTTACTGTGGATGTGTAATTTTACACCACTCATGGTTTATGTATAAAGTATTGGCAATTCGTATGCTAGTTTTAATATGAATGTTTATGTTATGTTTAACCCTTTTCATATAAGGAATGCATTGGACTTTGTATGTGACGGGTGGAGCCCTCTATAGCTCCTCGATGAATCAACAGGTCTCCTAATATAAAATAGTGTCTTGTCACAAGGCCTTGAAAACATTTTATTTGTATTCATAGCACAAGGCCTTTACTATGTGGTTATAAAAGTGTGGGATTATGCATTCCATCATTATGAAAGTGGCTATTTATATTTCATGTGATTATTCGAATAGTAGAATATCTGTGAGAGTAAGTATATTGAATTATTGGATTTTATATTTTACATATTATTCTTTAGTTCAAGATCCAATGACTTTTGTTTTAGTCTTATACATTGCCTTAAATTTTTATTCATATTTATGAAGGTTTCCGCTATATTGTTACCTTATTGAGCATATGAGCTAACCCATTTCTATGTTTTATTTTCTCATAGGATGCAAAGAAGTATTTTATGACTCACATGCAGGGATAGTCTGAGGGGATACGATTGTGGTCTATGGAAACAAATTTGTTGTTGTATTTCATTTTATGATGTAATGTAAACCTTATGAAATTATCTAGTACTTCTAAAGCTACTAAACTAATCGGTCTTTTGAGACTTGATCTTTTGTGATCAAACCAATTTTATTTAATAATTCATCGATTCTAGGTAACTGGGGACGGTGCATTACAATTGAGAATATTCATTTAATGAGGTTTTTCTTTAATGTGCATCTACATGTTAAACTATTTTGGGTGGTATTATTGTTACTCTTAGTAATTGGGGATGAAACATTTTAGATTATAAACACTTTTGGGTATCAAAAAATGTTCATCATGTCCTACCTCATTCTTATTATACAGATTGTTCTATTATATATATGAAATATATTTGGATTATGGAAATTATAATGAATATGGTTACACCTCTGTTAGAAAATATGGCTCCACATAATTATAACTCAACTATTCATTGAGGAATTAGTACACTATGTATAATATATTCTAGGTTATCTAATAATATAATTTAAAATAACCTATTTTTTGAACTTATTTCCATTAAAAATCATATTATCAATGGATAATAAACACATGAGAAACTTTTTAGGTCACATTTCATATCCTAAAATATACTATATTTTAGAGGATTTATTCCACTTTGATTTATTTTTTGGTTTTATTTCCCAGAAATAAATGTAATGTACAATATATTGGAATGGAGTTGAGGACCACATGATCAGTATTTCTTGCATATTAAAAGTTCAATAGATTATTCCCCATATATTTGATTAAATACAATGAAAAATAATTTTTATATGATTAATGAAAATAATTATTTTGGATATTGCTTGCTCTTCCCCTTTTACCCTTCCTAGAAATGGTTTTGTTATTACATTTCATGTATAATAGGAGTCATTGCTTAATATTTCATTTATTATTGTAACGTAGTAGTGAATAATATGGCTTTTGTATATTCAATGATTTTTCACATTTTCTAGTTCCCTTATATGAATCCATATACAATGTCCAATTCATAGTATTATTCCCTAGAATGGATTATTTTACCCTTTATTCAAATTTGGAGAACACATATAATAAAAACTTGTACATTATGAATGTATGAGTTATATAAAACCAATCAAGGAGGATTAAAATGTAGTTTATAAATAAATATTCATATGTATGATGAATATTTAATGGTAAAATCAACCATTACTACTATTTATAATGTTGACACACCCATCCTTATGTTTTTTCAATTCTATATAATGTGAACCATTCTCTGACATATTGTTCAAAAAAATTAGTTGAGTAATTTACAGTTTAGGTATTCCCACACTATGATTAATTGTACATGAATATTATATTACAACATAATCATAGGTCCTTCTAGATTCGGCATATGGATTCTAGTATTAAAACCATCTTTATTATCTACTATTTCCATCATGGAACCAAATCTAGATGAAAAGTAAACCATGGTATACCATTGGTGACCATTGTTTTTTGATGGTTTAGAAGGGTGGATATACAAATTAATTTATATGTGTTTATGTTTGGTCTAATTCATGGTATTAACTCATGTAAAATTTTATTTGTGTATACAACCCTTACACAACCTCCATTTGTGTTTTTAAAGGATTTATGGAGTGTTAGTGTTTAATGAGAATAGTGGAAAACATAAGATATTGAAAAATTATAGTGTGTATAGTCTACATTGGAATTAGTACCTCTCACTATTGTAAAAAATATATTTTTTTACATGGTTAACATTCATGACATAGGTATATATTATTCCATGTGGGTGGAAACTTAGCACAATCCCCCTCCACAATATCCTATTAGATGTGTACTTTAAAACCCTTTTAATAGATAGATTAATTCTACCACATTTGGTTGTGCAGCCTCATAGTTTGAAAAAATAATTTTTTTGTCGTAATGCGAGCCTCTGCATGAGGGTTATACTCTATGTTATTTTAGTACAAAATCTTTTATAATGGGGTGCACCAATACTATTTTCAAAAAATATTTTTTGATACACACTTCATTGAACTTTTTCCTATGATTATAACAAAATCATGATCAATAACCCATATCTTTTTACCACATAACAATTTCATATTTTTTTCAAAAAGATGATCTCAATAGTTTCTAATAGTTGACCATAAATCTATAATTACTTATGTGTCACAACGGAGGATATTTGTAACACAACCATTTACATGAGAAATTAACCCTAATCATTTATATTGGTTCCATTTTTATTTATAAATTATATTGTATCCATCAAGGATTAGATGGATAAGTCTATATAGATTGAATTTATTTTTAAGGGAAGACATTATACATTATATTAACATACATTCCAAGATAATGAAAGCGTATGATGATCGTTATAGGGTTGTTTTAATGACCCTGAGAAATGAGAATCTATATTCCCAATTTAGCTTATATAAATTTTAGTTATATAATGTATCATTATTTATTTATGAAATTATAGTTGATAAAATAAATTTAAATCCCTTAAATACCAATGATATATATTAATGGAACCAACAACCACTCTAACTGAGTTATATAGTTTTAATGGGTTATATTTACACTATATATTATTTGTGGTAAATTTATAACCCCTATAAAATTCACTAACAAAGTAAATGGTGTTTTGAGTAAAATTCATTATGATAAGTATTATAAATAATATTCAAATGAGGTAAGGATGTGGTTGGTTCACACACATATACTGAAAATAACCAGTAGTGGTAAAGGGTTTTTGATACATAATAATGGATTGAATAAAATATTTTTATTCATACTCATGTATAATTATTAGGAAATTCCATATACCTCTTATAAATTTAATTTCATGAGAAAAATTAAAAGAAATGTGATTTAGATTTTTTTAGTAGTGATCACACATATAATATTTTTTTTAATTATCTCTTTCTGTAAACTATGATATATATACGAATGGAAATAAATTTTAACACATATTCCAACAATATTATTTAAATTTTCAGAAATGTAGATGGTAGGTGTTGTTTAGTGGTTACGACAACATTTTAGATTTACAAATGGGGATGGAAAACATGCTTGTACATTCTCTTAGTAGGAAAGATAAGGAAATATTATATTCGATATGGATTGTAATTGATCCCTTACTCATGGGTTTTAAATTATTATTCATAAAATATTAATGGAAAAGTATAATTCATATCAAACTACAATTAATTAATAACCAACCATTCATATTCAGATATTATATTTCCACTAGGATGAATATGGAGTTATAGAAAAAAGGATAGACTAGTTTCATGTTTAAACTTTATAAATATTGATTTATAAGGTTTAAAATTGGTATGTGTCTCATAGATACCAAAAATTATGAGAATGTATTTAGATGATTCATACTACTCATAATTATATATTTATTAATAAATTAAATTATATATATAATAAGAAATAATTATAAAGGGAAAACACAATATGGGAAATTCCAAATTACATAACTCGCTATTTGGAATGTCTCTTTGTTATGGATGAAAAAATAAATCTTAAGGTATGATTGAACCATTACTCATACAAAATTATAAATGGGAAGTATTTATTTTATATTTTTTTATAGGTATCAACATGATATCTAAATAATATTGTCCAATTTTATTTAAAACCATCTGCCTTAAAATTTATGTTCATGTTTTCCTCTGATGAAAACTTCTCACTTGACAACTCATCACGATATATATAAGGGAATAGTAAATATATGTAGAATAAGAACTTATATTTTATCATACCAAAGTACAAGGTTTTACTTGATGTTATAGGGAAAACATCATAATGCATTTGACATAGAGTAGAGTATTAACACAACTTATCACATTTTAATATATGGTTAATATGAATATAAAATTCCAACTGTATATGAAATGATGATATATGGTTCATTACATTTCTTATAAAATCAGTATTAACACATCCTCTCTTATGAACCATCTTGGGTCAACCCTGAACTAGTCACACGAGTAAACCTGCTATAAGGCCCGAGAGGTGTTTCCAATCCTAATTTTATTTAGTTTTAAGAATTTACATCATTTACACATCTACCTAAGACATCAAATAAACATAAATAAGTGGCTAATTCAAGTTCTTCATTTCACTAGGGATAAATATTAATAAAAAATACCTCACACTTATCTGTGAGCCTAAATCTTTTTAGTTTCAAAAAATTAAAAATTTAGCAGCATAGAGCATTAGTACCCTTCCCTTGCCCTTGAATTATAGGGATGTGTTTAAAACCTCAGTTTATTGTGACCCATGGGAATATATCCTCATGTAAAATCCCCTACAACTACTGATCCATTTGTACATTTTTATTTATCCATTAACCATCTATGCCATATCACAAACCATTCTCAACAATACACAATACATGTCATTATTCATAAGATGTTAACTTGATAAATTGTTACCATTCCATAATCCAATTGCATATTTTCATTTTACAATTAATTTGATATTAACCCATTTACTCTATGAAAAATTCTCCCTTATTCCATTTTATCAATCAAAAGCAGTTGACACCGATTTTTATTTTTATTCCATGTTAACCAATAAATCCTAGTTCAAATTTCATATGCATTCACCATGTAAACCATCGTCATGATCTATATCGTTACATCATTTAACATTTAAATTTCATATCCCACTTTTATTGGTTTCCTATTTCATACCTTGACCATTTGGAATATTCAACAATTCTCAATTACAAACAAATTTACAAAATTTACCAATTCACATGCCTTAACCCATTATCAAATTCTCATTTATATACATTATCTCAATTTACCCATTTTTCATTCACATGCATATTGAAATCAACCAATTACCCTTCTCAATACATTACACATTTAACAAATAATGTTTAACCAAACAACCCATTAATCCAAGATAATAACTATACACAACACACATCAATTCCACCTTTTCATTCAAACTAACATGTCCAAATTATTACCCCGAGGTCAAAAGCATCAAAAATACACATTATGCATAACATTTAAATTACACATGATTTAGAATATTATAAAACCGCATGGGTGGTCCAAAATTGTCAAATTATTGTTAATGAATCCCACAAGAATCATGAGGGTTAAATAATCATTTAGCCACCTATTTTTTAAATTCATACTAGTATAAACAAATGAAATTAATTATCAAAGAAATATCAATACAACAAAAATCACAAATCGACAATAAACAATGGAGTATAACATGTATACCACCTACCACAATTCCAATAATAATTTCATGCTCAACCATATCCCTTAATTCTGATTTGAACACCCTTCAAAACCACAACCTATGTTTCATAAGAAAAGTTCATGTTTAGAAATTATGAAAAATATGGATGAAATGTCAATTCCAAAAATAAAAATAAAAATGTAAGATAAGAATTTGAATCACCTAGAGCATCGATTTATAACCAATAGTGCTCCAAATTTCGTTGAATAGAATCAGATTGATCCTTGAGAATATTTTGGATATTTGGGTCATCATTAGTGATGAAGGAGAAGGAATGTAGGAATAAATTAGGTATCATTCACAAAATAATAAATAAGAAATAGTATATTTTTAAATTTTAATGGGATTCATTGTTTGGAAACATGGTTTGGCTGCATTGTATTGGAAAATAGTTCTCCAACTACATGCTTGCCTCTGCTCGAGAGGTGTCCAAGTATTACTGTTACATGGAGATTCTGCATGGTTTGAAAAATCAAGTGAAAACTATGTTTAAATAATCTCTCCAAAGACACAGAGTTTGTCCTCCCCCATCACAAATTTTACTATGATGTTGTTCCTACCGTGCGACATTCACTCAATAACTATTTTTAATTTTCTTTTTTGTCCTAAAACCAAGTTACATCATCGATTATACTTGTACACCTGGTAAACATTTTGTTAACAAGAATTTTGCGAACAAAACAAAATATTATGAATTATTATCTCTCCATTGAGTATAGGTTCTTAAAATTTAACATAATAAATCATTAAATTTAATATACCTTTATTATTTTTATCATAATTTATATTATTTAAATTGTAACAAAAAAATTCATGCATTGTAGTTTTTTAAGAGTTCAAAGAAATTATATCATATATAAATATTAATGTCAAAATAAACTGATAAAGACAACTCATTTAACATTAAAACTAATTTTTATAACTGAAACGATGTATCTTTATCCATATTATATATCTTTATAACTTTTAAAGGTAATTAATTTTCTTTTTTTGACATTTTTCATACATAATTAATTATGTGGGTCACTTTCGGAAACATGAGTTTCACTAACTCATAAAATTAAAAACATGAGAGGATATGGTTGAACTATTTCTATCCTATGGATTTTAGAATATTTTATATTTCATTTTGGCCCTTATGATTATGTTTTAGTCCCTTATTGCGCTTAATTTAACTATAATCACTGTAAATAATTTTCTTTTTCTATTATATAATTTTCAAAAAATAAGTGGATAATATTATACAATAAATATTATTATGGTTACAAATCCTTATATCCTATTTTTCCAAATCAATTCAAATAAGTGGAAAATTTATGTTTAAATCTAATCATGTTGATCTGTCATGAAAGAGGGTTTTTAAAGTAAAAATACTCAAAATTTCATTCAGTATTTCTACATGAATTTAATATAAAAATTATTAAAATAATAAATAACATATTAATAGATATATAATTCATCTATGATGACATAAATAAAAATTTAAATTATAATATACATGATTAATTATTTAAACGAGGAGGTATTTTAAGGTAAAATTATGTATTTTCCACTATTCATAAAAATGAAACTTCTATGGAAAATACAAAAATTACGTTAATGTAAATTTTGATATTTCTCTTTCAAAAAATCATTTTATATTTTAATATAATAATTAAAATATGTTATATTTTATATTTAAAATATTTTCACTAATAAAGGGATGTAGAACTTCCCTTTGAAACTATACAACTTTTATAGTAAAAATTGGATTTATTATAATCCCAAGACTATCAAAAATTTTGGATGATTTTGAAAACATTTTTTAAAAATGTATAACATATTTTTTCTTATTTATAACCAAAAATATAATGGTCATGTAATAAGATCCATGTAAAATAAAAGGTCAAAAGTATATCATTTTTCGGTAAGACTAACTAATGCATATAAAAAAATTTATTAAATAAATAAAATAAATTTGAAAGTATATAATTCATAATATTTTAGTATCTTAAAAAAATTCATATAATAGGAGGACTATACACTACCATTAAATTGGCATAATATATTTATTGAAGAAACATAAAAAGTAGAAGAGAAATATAAATTGACACTAAAATCACACATGAATAAAAACACTCCATAGTATAAGCACACATGAAAGATATTATAAGAAGAAATGGGGGTGTAAGATGACAACAATGTAAAATTAATAAAAATACACAATGTAGTTTCATATACATGAATTAATGGCATGATATTATATAAAAGGGAAATGGAGGACTTGTATGTACACCATGTATAAAATATACCAAAATAGCAAAGGGTTGTTCCCCTAAAATCTCAAGATAATGCTCGGTACTATGATCTAGTAGCCCAAGTATAATTAAATAATATAAATAATATATAGTAGGGAACATTTCCTTATCCATAACTACGTACAAGTAATCTACTCTGGTTCTTAAAGAATCCTGAGTAGGGTGTGGGACAAAATACCTATAGGCCACTATCAATATTGTCAAAATGTAATCCAAGAAGATATTATAGGAAAAATAGTGTGAAGGTATAACTGAATACAAGATAATGCGAAGTAAATATGTATGAGTCAACTCATATCCCTAAAGAACACTTAACATCCCTACATGATACATCTCATGGTTGAAATGACTGTCTGACCATTCAATACAGATACATTAATAAATTTATTTGTATTTTTGTAATATACCTAATTCTCATATATATGATACATATATAATGATGTAAGTAGTCAAATACCTAGTATTCTACATGTTGGATAGACCACTGAATAAATCATCCATCCAAAACCAATCTTAAAATGCCAGAATTTTCAATCAAAATGGTACATGACCTTAATACCATGATGAGGGGGAGATGTAATTGTTAAAACTCTAGGTGGTGGGAGATTCCTTATATAACACCTGAAATAAGGGATGTGGTGCATCATTCCTACTTTCTATATTGTGTCAATTGTATGAGATTTCATGATTAACATACGATGTAAGGGATCATGAAACTTCATGACCGTTAAAACCCTTATCCAAACTCCCACAAACCATATCAAAGGTGTTATAATATTTATGATAAAATCCATGAGAAATTACTTCTCATTTATTGTATTCCCCAATACCCTTAAAATGTTTCATCGAAATCTTTTGTTTGACACAACTTTGAGATATACAAAAAAATAATATAATTAAATTATTAATTAAAATGGTAGTCAACGCATATCCAATGTATTGTTGTGAATGAAAATAACTAACAAATTTATGATTAAAAATGTTTTTAAATGTCTTTATATTAAATCCAATAAATTCTCATGGATTAAAATAATAATAAATCTAATTTTATGCAAGAAATACTCTAATATTATTTAAAAGGACAACTTATCACCTTTTATGGAGATCAATTTTTAAATATAGTTTTTCCCCCTTTATATTACCCATTTGAAGAAAATAAAAATCATATATAGAATTGGGACACAAAAATTAACTTTGGGAAATGTTTTGTTTTTTTCATGAAGTTCATTTTTTAATGAATTGTGAAAAATATAACAGTTTATGTCAAAAATATCATTTCATAAAATTTATTAATATGACCATATTTTTCTTTTAATTGGTTTTAATTTGATAATATATTATATTATTTTTTCATTTTTTTCAATTTTGGAAATTGAAATGAATTTGACATTGAAATTAGACATAAACAAATGTCAATATTTTGGTAGTTCTTATTTCAGAAAAACCAAATTTTTTATTTTGAAAATGGGAATTAATTTGAAATTAATTTCTACAAAGTCGGTGTGTTGGATTTGGGAAAATGGATTCCATATTTGGTATCAATAGGTATAAAATTGGTAAAAGGTATCATTTATTTTTAGACATTCTGATTAGTTACTTCTTTAAATAATTTTTTTAGAATTGTTAAATGGTAAATCAGGTAAATATGGGTAAAAAATAATATAATGAAAATATAAATAACCATAACTATAATGCCCCGACCCTAGTTACCCAGAGTTGGTTCTTTATTACATAACATTTGGCTGATCACATGAAAGATAAAATCTCAAAAGACCAATTGGTTTAGTAGTCTTGGAAACACAATATATATTCACAAAGTTTTACATTACATCATAAATTAAAAAACTACTACAACAACATATTTACTCCATAGTCCACACTATTATCACCTCATAATATCCCTACAGGTCATTCATAATTTACTTCTTCACATCCTGGTAAAAATAAAACATATAAAAGGGGTGATCTCAAATACCCAGTAACGATAACAATATAGAGGAAACTTTCATAAATAATAATAAACATTTAAGGTAGTGTATAACTAAAACAAGAGCCTTTTAAACTTGAACATAAACATATTATGGAAAAAATAAAATGAAATAATTCCATTTACTTATTTACATGGATATTCTACTGACCTAATAATCACATGAAATATCATTAACCGCTTTCATAATGATGGAATCCAGCATGCCATACTATCATAAACACATAGCCAAGGCCTCATGCCAAGAATACAAATAAGATTTTGTCAAGAACTGATTCCAAGACACTAGTTTTTCTCATGAGACCTACTGATGCATCGAGGAGCTATAGCGGGCTCCACCAGTCACATTTTAAGTCCAATGTATTCCCATATGAAAAGGTTTAAACATAATATAAACATTCATATAAAAACTAGCATACGAAATGTCAATACTTTCACCATAAACTATGAATGGTATAAAAATATCACATCTATAGTCAAAAATATCACAAAACCTTCAATACAATATATAAGTTTTGTGTCATAATAAATAAACTTCAAATAAGCGTAAAATCCATCGAAGAATGTTGACATAGATGAAATCAAAACTCTTTTTAGAGAAATATCTCTTTCTCTTTTGAAATCATTTAAGAGTCATATATTTATAAAATAAAACATTTTCTTTGAAAATATTATTATAAGCTTGTAAGGGAAGCTTAAATGATTTTATAATGGAGGAAAATAGCCATACCCGCTGTATAAGTTAAAAAAACATTCTTACCTTAATTCTGTAGATAATGTTAAAAACCACCTTGTTTGGAAAACGACGAAATGATTCCTTTATAAAACTCTTACAAAAAGTAAAAAAAGGATTTAAATGACTTTAACCCATATTATTTTAAATAGTAAAAAAAATTTAAATACATTTTTAAGAAACATGGATGTGGATGATAAAGAGATCCGAGTAGATTATTACGTATAAACAACCTCGGATTATGAAGAGATTTTGAAATAACCCTTACCTTGTACTTTTCCTTGGTTGGGGTAGGTTAGACTCCTATATAATGGTGAAATAATTGTTTTTAAATTATACCATATTCATATACATTAATTTTATATCATATATGGTCTTCTAACATTGATTTTTTTATAATATCTTAGTATTATCGTTGTTTCAGGTGTCAACTTACTCATTTTCTTTTATATGTTTTGTTATGTAAGCGATGTTTTTAATGGATAGGTTGTATCTTAATCATATCAAAATGAGATCAAGTCCATATATACTATTATTAATCATCAAATGATAATTATACTTGAATACATACGATGGAGAATGAATCTCATCGCGTTCGTGGAGACGGTAGTCCGTACATACGAACGAGCGACGATATCATTCTTTTTATATTAAAATAATATATAATTGGATGGTATATCATATATAAAGAATCATTATCATGTTAAATTTATTATTTACATGAATTACACATCATTATTATACCCATCCAAATAATAATTTATTGAATAACAATTACACCACGTCGTGGAGACGGTAAGTTTTACGTACGCACGTATGGTGACATGTTATTCAAAGGATGGATAGAATACTGTATATGGTTGTACCATATTTATAATAACATAATAGTATATATATGATAATGGAGTTATTATTTTATAATGGTAACAAAAAAGGAAGAGGAAGAGAAAGAAGAATGGAACTCGAAAAAGGGTGGTGAAATCATTACCTCTTCTTTGGGTTCTTCCTTTTGATTTGATCAAAAGAGCTCTTTATGTTGTCTTTATGACTAATGGAAGGCCTCTAGGATTAAGTGAGGGAAGTTGAGAGATTATTTGGGAAGATTTTTGCCGAACCAAAATGCTTTGAATGTGTGAAGTAATGAGAATGGGGAGTGCCCTTTTATAAGAGGGGTGAGAGGCACCTTTAGAAAATCTAGAAATATTAATTTATAATAAATTCATATTCGGTTTCTAATGGCTAAAAAGTTGATTATTTAATGTTTTAGGTGGGTATTGGTATATAAACACTCATCCAATAGAATTAAGACAGGTTTGGTTTACTATATTAACCTTATCTTTAAGTATTAACTCTTAGTTAATTAATTTCACTTTTACAATGTCTCTTTGTATTTTTATATAATCTGGTTAATAAACATAGTATATACATCCAAGAGACCCCCGAGTGTTCCATTAATGATACACCTATCATGATATAAGTCTCTTTTATGAACCTTAAATTTTTAGGAATTTAATATCAATTAATAATATACTATTTGTTTTAAAGACTCTTTTATGTCAATTTTGACACTATTCAAAAATTGATTTTTTGTAAAAATTATAACAGAATGATTACTTCGAACAAAGTTAATTAAATCATTCCTAACATGTCATATTTACTTTTAAAATTAGTTTAATTCATAAAAAGTCTCAAATTATATTTATTTGGGTATCTACAATATCAATCATTTTGATTTTTTCACTATTATGGTAATTACTGCATCACCATTGTGTCTTATATAAATTACATTATTTAATGTCTAAAAATTATAAATAAAATACCATTATGTATGAAATATTTTTTTATTTCTAAATAATAATTATAGTCTAATATACAACATATATAACCCTATGTAAAAATTGTTTTTATAAAAGATATATGCTTATGTCATTTTTGTACTTATTTTAACTTAATTAAAATAAGGTGTCCCTATCACCTACAAGTGGCACCATGTGGTCCCAAAATATTACTAAAGATGCCTATTGTCGAACATTTATCATCCAATAAGATTAGGACACGTTTTAGGTTTATTTTTTATTATTATAATATTATTGTTTAACACTTATTTACCGGATTTACCCTTTAACCATGGTAAATAAAATATTTACCAAAGTAATTATTCAAAATGTCTAAAAATAAAAGTTACCTATTTACACTATTTGAACATCCTGATTCCAAATATGGAATCCATTTTTCCAAATTAAAAACACATAATTTGCAGAAATTAATTTAAAATTAATTCCTGTTGTTAAAACAAAAAGCGTGTTTTTAAGAGATAATAACTATCAAAAGATTGATACTTGTATATGTTCGGTTTAATTGTAAAATTATGTCCAATGACCAAAATTGTATTAAATGGTAAAAATATATTATAAATATACTTTAAAACCACTCAAAATAATAATTTATCAATATAAATTATTTTGATTAAAAAAGTTGTTTTTAATTAAAATTTAGTAATTTTCACTATTCATTAAAATATTAAAGTTATCCGAAAAGTACCAAAATTTCACCTTATGATAAATTGGATATTCCGAATCCCAAAATGAAGTCCATTTGGAAATATAAAATATATATAATTTCAAAAAGTAATTATTACTATTCATAACGGCTAGTTTGATTGGTTATGGTGTGTTAGAACTCGGTGTTGCGTACAACACACACTATCACATTATTAAAAGAGAAGCGTACTATAGAATCTTAGGGTGTTACATTTTCCCCTCCTTCAAATAATTTTGAACTCGAAATTTTTATAATATTATCACATGAAAATACTCAGCTGGTTCTTCATCATAAGTTCCTCGGGTTCCCATGTTGCCTCTTCTATCTTATGGTTTCTCCACAAAACTTTTACCAGACGCGTCGTCCAGTTTCTCAGTACTTGTTCTCTCGTATCAAGAATCCTGACGGGCTCTTCGCAATAAGATAGATTGGGTTCCAGTTCTAATTCCTCATAGGTGAGTACATGCATTGGGTCAGGCATGTATTTCCTCAATAGAGATACGTGGAATACATCATGAACTTTGGAGAGACTTGGCGGCATTTCCAATTGGTAAGCTACAACCCCAATTCGTTCGAGAATTTCAAAAGGTTTGATGTACCCGAGACTTAATTTACCTTTCCTACAAAAACGTATGACTCCCTTCCATGGTGATACCTTTAGGAAAACATGATCACCGACTTGAAATTCCAAATCCTTCCTTCGATTATCGGCATAGATCTTCTGCCTACTTTGAGCTGCTTTGATGTGATTTTGGATTACCTTCACCTTTCCATCGTTTCCTCCACAAGTTATGGACCTACATGTTTTCTTTCACCAACGTCATCCCAACAGGTTGGTGTGTGACATCTCATTCCGTATAACACTTTATATTGTGCCATATGAATACTCGAATGGAAGCTATTGTTATAGGAAAATTATACCAAAGGTAAATATTGATCCCACATACCCTAAAACTCAAGTGAGAAAGATCTAAACATGTCTTCTAAGGATTGAATAGTCCATTCTGATTGCCTGTCTGTCTGAGGGTGGTAAGCAGTTCTCAAATGAAGTTCAGTATCCAGGGATTTCAGAAGACTTTTCCAGAATCTTGAAGTAAAATAGGGATCACTATCAGAAACAATCGATAGGGGTAATCCATGAAGTCTCACAACCTCATTAATATATAGTCTTGCTAGACGTTCCGGTGGTAGATCTTCTCTTCTAGCAAGAAAATGTGCTGACTTGGTAAGACGATCAACAATAACCCATATTGCATCGTTCCTTCTAGGGGTTTTTGGTAGCCCCATGACAATGTCCATCGTAATATTGTCCCATTTCCACTCCGGTATGGGAAGAGGGTTCATGACTCCTCCAGGGTGTTGCCTTACAGCTTTCACTTGTTGACAAACCATACATCTTGACACAAAACCAGCAATCTCCCTCTACATATTGTCCCACCAAAAACGTTCCTTCAAATCACTATACATTTTGGTGCTCCCAGGGTGTATAGAGAAATTGGAACTATGAGAATCATCCAGCAATTCCCTTTTTAGATCAGGTATATCGGGAACACAATGTCTCTTCCTGAATTTCAAAATTCCATCTTCATACACAATGTCTCTCAATCTCCAAACATTCATAGCTTTAATCTTCTTTTGAAATTCATCATCATCGTTCTGAGAACTCTTAATCCTTTCTAGTAAATATGGTTTGGAAACCATTTGAAAAAGCATTGATGTTTCACATTCGTTGGTAATTCCAATGTCCATCTTCACTAGATCTATCAAAATTGGATACCTTTCAATTCTCATATTGTTCAAAACTCCATTATCTTTTCCGGTCAAAGCATCTTCCACTTTGTTTGACTTCCCCGGGTGGTAGTGTATCGTGCAATCATAATCCTTGAGTAATTAAAGCCATATCCTTTGCCTCATGTGGAGTTCTTTTTGTGAGAAAATATACTTCAAACTCTTGTGATCAGTATAAATCTCACATTTTTCACCATAGAGGTAGTGCCTCCATATTTTCAAAGAAAAAATCACAGCTTCTAACTCGAGATCATGAGTAGGATAGTTTTGTTCATGAATTTTCAACTATCGTGATGCATAGGAAATAACTCTATCATTTTACATAAGGACACAACCAAGTCCTTTCTTTGATGCATCACTATAAATAACGAACCCATCATTCCCCGATGGTTGAGTCAATATAATAGCATTGACTAATCTTCTCTTCAGTTCTTCAAAACATTATTCACACTCTTTTATCAAGACAAATTTAACCCCTTTACGTGTCATCTTCGTTAATGGGTTAGCCAATCGGGCAAAATTTTGGACGAAACATCGATAATAACCTGCCAAACCAATAAAAATGCATACCTCAGTTATACTCGTAGGTGCTGGCCATTCTTGGATTTCCTTGATATTAGATGGATCAACAGAGATTCCATCTTTAGGGAAAATATGGCCCAAAAAAGAAATCTTCTGAATCCAGATTTCACACTTGCTAAACTTCCCATATAATTCATCTCTTATCAGAGTCTTCAGGATAATGCACAAGTGATTTTCATGATATTCATAGCTTTTGGAGTATAACAAGATATAATTAATAAATACCACCACAAATTCATCATGATATTCCTTGAATACTATATTCATCATATCCATGAATACAGAGGGTTCATTAGTCAATCCAAAAGGCATTATCGTAAACTCGTAATGCCCGTACCTGGTTCGGAAAGCTGTCTTCAGAATGTCTTCCTTCTTCACACACAATTGATGGTATCCAGATCGAAGGTCAATCTTTGAAAAGTATTGAGCTCTATGAAGTTGGTCAAATAAATCATCAATGCGAGTTAGGGGATACTTGTTCTTTATTGTTATAGCATTGATCTACCTATAGTAAATACATAACCTCATAGATCCATATTTTATTTTAACAAAAATATCAGGGGCTCCCCATGGAGAAACACTAGGGAGAATAAATCCCTTATTACTAAATTACTCTAGATGTTTCTTTAGTTCAACTAATTCTACAGTGGCCATTCTATATGGGGTCTTCGATATAGGCCTTGATCCAGGAATTAAATCAATGGAAAACTCAACTTCTCGTTCTGGAGGATTTGCAGGTAAATCTTCTGGAAATACTTCTACATATTCTTTCAGAATAGGTACATACTCTATTTGAACATTCCTTTCCTCAACCATAGTCATTTCATTCTCTTCCTCCCCAATAATTGAATTTAGTTGAGCTACTGGGGATGGATCTAGATAATAATTAGGTGGTGAGTATTCTTCTCTAAAGATAAGGTGTTTCTTATCATCATCATCAAAAATCATAACCTCGTTCTTTGTACAATAATTCTTCACATCATAGTCTAAAATCCAATCCATACCGAGGATTATATCAAAATCAATCATAGGTATGACAATGAGATCAGCAGATAAAGAACATTTATGTGCTCTAATGGGAACTGATTCACAAAACTTTGTTGCAATGATACTTCCCTTAGGAGTTTTAACTGACAACTCCCTTGTTAAATCAAATTGAAAATATCTAATTTTTGTAGGAAACTGGGAAGATATGAAACATTGTGATGATCCAGAATCAAATAATGCATTTGATAAACATGAGGAAACCATTAAATTACCTGCCACCACGTCTTTCGGAGCATCTACCTCAGTAGTAGTGATAGGAAAAGCTTGGCCTTGATCCCTTATCATTTTCTGAGGTAAGTTCCCCTGGCGCTTAGGACATTCATTTGCATAATGTCCCATCTACCAGCAATTTTAGCTTTGAAAATTGGTAGCTTCCTTCTTCCCTTTGCAATCGCGAGCTTGGTGTCCTTTTTCACCACACTTGTAACAGACACCCATTCCCTTCAAGAAAGTACCGAGGTGTTTCTTCCCACATTTACCACAGGATGGATATTCAACCTTTCCCTTCATCTGCTTATTTCTATTCCCAGATTGATCAGATGATCTCTTATTCTCTTGCTTTGCTTTAAAGTCATAAGACTTAGAGAATTCCATTTCGGTCTTGATATCACACAAGAAAATGTCTTCGTACGATGAAAAGGATTGTGAGACTAATGCTCGACGGAGAAATGGTTTTAACCCATCAAATAAACAATCAATCTTACTTCTTGGGTTACATATATAATCTTCACCATACCTTTCTAACCTTGTAAAGTTAGCCTCATACTTTGTGACATTCTCATCCTCCTTTTGTCTCAGACTCAGAAATTGCCTTTCTATATCTGCTCGATGGTCGCGAGGAAAGTATTTTTATAAAAACAGATCTTTGAACTCCCTCCATTCCATATTTGATACTTCATCATATTTCATGGTGTTTTGAATCAATGACCACAATTGATCAGCATCTCCAGTGAGTCGGTAAACTGCCATGATAACGTTTTCTCTTTCACTACTCCCCAATGCCTGAAAATTTTCTCTAGGGAATTTATCCATTGCTCAGCTACTAAGAGATTTTTACTCCCATTAAATTTTGGTGTTTTTTTCCTCATGAATCGATCTAACATTGATCCTCCATGCTGCGGATCAGGGTGCTCCATACGGGTAAAGTTATTATTCATAACCTGAGAGAGTTGTCCTTGTATGGTGATTAGCTGATCGGCACTAGTTGCATCACCAGCTCCACTATCATTATCTTGGGTAGGAGGGAAATCCCTACATGGTGTGCGTGCATTGATACAGTTTCCATTTCTTCCACTAGGCACCATTTCTAAACAATGGCATAAACTATATCAGTTTATGAATCAAAATACATAATCCCATACTTATAAAACACATAACAGAAATTGAACTATTTGTGGATATAATCCATAATCATAAAAATGTTTTCTTTGAGTATGTATATACTCATAAACCCTTCATAATTATTTTTAAAGAAAATGAGAGTAATCCTAAGTATATCCCCTGGGAGTGTCGTAACCAAGAGTGTAGCAAGGCCCGTTTTCGTGCACCAGTTCCCATTCAAGTCTTGCTCAAAGAGGTGTTTTCGTCTTTTACCCATAGGCACATCTGTGCCAAAACCGCCTATACCTGCTCGTATCCATACAGGGATGCATTTCTCAGAAAACTCACAAAATCTCTACAATACAAAAATTCTAGGATGTTCTTCTATACTAATTCTCAATGTTCACCTTAGGTCTATGTGCTCTAATCAGAGTTTATCTAAATCTAGCTTCCAAAGTATGTACTAAACTTCCTCTGATTACAACTGTAATGCCCCGACCCCAGTTACCCAGAGTCAGTGCATTATTACATAACATTGGAATGATCACAAGAAAGATCAAATCTCGAATGACCGATTGTTTTAGTAGGATTGGAAGCACTAGATATATTCATAATGTATTAAATAACATCATAAAGTGAAAAACTACTACAAAAACATATTTTCTCCATAGTCCGCACTATTATACCCGTATAATATCCCTGCAGGTCATTCATAATTTACTTCTTCACATCCTGGGAAAAATAAAACATAGAAAAGGGGTGAGCTCAAATGCCCAGTAAGGATAACAATATAGCTGAAACATTCATAAATAAGAATTAACATTTAAGGTAGTGTATAACTAAAACAAAAGCCTTTTAAACTTGAACTTCAACATAGTATGGAAAAAGTAAAATGAAATAAATCCATTTACTTATTCATATGGATATTCTACTAATCGAATAATCACATGCAATATCATTAACCACTTTCATAATGATGGAATACATAATGCTAGAATATCATAACCACATAGCCAATACCTCATACCAAGACTACAAATGAGATTTTGTCAAGGCCTTGTGCCAAGATACTAGTTTGTCTCATGAGACCTACCGATTCATCAAGGAGCTATATCGGGCTCTACCCGTCACATATTAAGTCCAATGCATTCCCATATGAAAAGGATTAAACATAACATAAACAATTTTTTTTAAAAAAAATATGAAATGTCAATACATTCACCAAAAACTATGAATGGTATAAAAATAGCACATCCATATTCAAACATATCACAAAACCTTCAATACAATATAGAAGTTTTGTATCATAATAAATCAACTTCAAATAAGCGTAGAATCCATCAAAGGCTGTTGACATAGATGAAATCATAACACTTTTTAGAGAAATATATCTTTCTATTTTGAAATCATTTAATATTCATATATTTATAAAATAAAACATTTTCTTTGAAAATATTCTTATAAGCTTGTAAGGTATGTTTTGACAATTTTATAACGGCGGAAAATAGCCGCACCTTCCGTATAAGTTAAAAAAAACATTCTTACCTTAATTCTGTCGAAAAGGTTAAAAAGCACCTTGTTTGGAAAACAACGGAATGATTCATTTATAAAACTCTTATAAAAAGCCAAACAAGGGTATAAATGACATTAATCCATATTCTTTTAAATAGTAAAAATGTTTTGAAATACATTTTTAGGAAACATGGATGTGGATGATAAAGAGATCCCAATAGATTATTACGTATAAACAACCTCAGATAATGAAGAGATTGTGAAATAACCATTACCTTGTACTTTTCCTTGGTTGGGGTAGGTTATAATCCTGTATAATGGTGAAAAAATTGTTATTAATTTATACAAGAATCATATACATTAATATTATATCATATATGATCTTTTAACATTTATTTGTTAATAATATCTTAGTATTATCGTTGTTTCGGCTGTTAACTTACTCATTTTCTTTTATATGTTTTGTTACGTAATCCATGTTTTTAATGGAGAGGTTGTATCTTAATCATATCCATAATGATATCAAGTACATAGATACTATTATTAATCATAAAATGAGAATTATACTTGAATGGATACGATGGAGAATGAATCTCATCGCGTTCGTGGAGACGGTAGGTCGCACGTAGGCACGAGCGAAAATATCATTCTTTTGATATTAAAATAATATATAATTGGATGTTATATCATATATAAAGAATATTTATCATGATACATTTATTATTTACATGAAATACACATCATTATTATACCCATCCAAATAACAATTTATTGAATTACAATTACACCACGACCTGGAGACGGTAAGTCGTACGTACGCACGTATGGTGACATGTTATTCAAAGGATGGATAGAATACTAAATATGGATGTACCATATTTATAATAACATCACAGTATATATATTATACTGGAGTTATTATTTTAGAATGGTAACAACAAAGGAAGAGGAAGTGGAAGAAGAAAGGGACTTGAAAAAGGGTGGTGAAATCATTACCTCATCTTTGTGTTCTTCCTTTTGATTTGATCAAAAGGGCTCCTTAAGATGGATTTCTGACTAAAGGAAGGACTCTATGATTAAGTAAAGGAATTTTATAGAGTATTTGGGCAGAGGTTTGCCGATCCAAAAGGATTTGAAGGTGTGAAGTAATGAGAAGGGAGAGTGCCCTTTTATAAGAGGGGTGATGGGCACCTTTGGAAAAGCTAGAAATATTAATTTATAATAAATTCATATTCGGTTTATAATGGATCCAAAGTAAATTATTTAAAGTTTAAGGTGGGGAAGGGTCGAAAAACACTCAACCAATAGAATATATACAGGTTTGGGTTACTATAATAACCTTATCTTTAGTTATTAACTCTTAGTTAATTAGTTTCACTTTTACAATTTCTCTTTGTATTTTTATATTATATGGTCCATAAAATTACTATATACATCCAAGAGACCACCCAAGTGGTCCATTAATGATACAAATATCATGATATAAGTCTCTTGGCCGAACTTTAGATTTTTAGGAATTTAATATCAATTCATAATATACGATTTGTTTTAAAGACTCTTTTACGTCAATTTTGATACTATTCAAAAATTGATATTTTATAAAACTCATAACAGAATGATTACTTCGAAAAAAGTTAATAAAATAATTTCTAGCATTCCATATTAACTTATAAAATTAGTTTAATTCATAAAATGTCTAAAATTATATTTATTAGGGTATCTACAATATCAATCATTTTAATTTTTTCACTATTATGGTAATTACTGCATCACCATTGTGTAATATATAAATTAAATTATTTAATGTCTAAAAATTATAAATAAAATAACATTATGTAAGAAATCCTTTTATCTTTCTAATGAATATTTATAGTCCAAAATCAAATATATATAACCTTATGTAATTTTTTTTTCTAAATGATATATGCTTATGTCATTTTTGTACTTATTTTAACTTAATTAAAATAATGTGTCCCTATCACCTACATGTGGCACCATGGTACAACCAATAAATGAATTGTCTTTATGATAGAATGATCATATTTCTGAAATATGGTAAACATTTATCCCATGGAATTTGATAGTCACTGAGGTATTGTTCTCTTCATGTACCTCAATTCATTCCTACTTACTCAAGGAATTCCACAATGTTTGTGTTACCCATCCTTACTAAGTATATGATGTTAAAAAAACACACTAACTCATCCCCAAAGGTTCTATATAGGTCAGTATAAATCATAGAGACTGAACCCCACATGCTATAAGTAGGCCACAACCAGGATCACCCGCATGTCTTGTTATATTCTACCAAGGGAACTACTAATCAAAACAAAACATTATAATAATTTTTATGGAATTCATAAAATGTACCCTAATCAATATAAGTGTTCGTAGGGATGTCACTTATGATATAAAAACAATATATATCTGAAAGATTGCATCGGGAGTGCATCACATCTATCAATTATAAATCTAATCCTACGGGAACTAGTCCCTCTAGACTAATTCCACAGAATAATCATCCAATCAGGTCCAATAAACCCATACCAACCCACTAGTGGTATGTCACATTCATCAGAAAAAAATGACCACATTGATAACATAACCAAACTGCTTAATTGAAAATTCATATAAATAATTACTTTAACAAAAAGGAACTACATGGAAAACAAGATTTTTTTACTAAACAATTACACAAATATGTTCAGATCGAAAAAACAAATTACCCACTTTAAACCTTTCCATATTATCCCATAATCACAATTAACATAATTTTTTTATACAACTTCTAATATAAGTTACTTGAAACTTCACACATATTCGAACCCTTATCCAAAATCCCACCACGACGACATTGGAAAACACTTTTACCCATTTTTTAAATTCAATTTCAATTAAATTGTATAATTAACCAAATTCATATGAAATATATATTAAAAAAATATACTATATTGAAAATGAATTTTTTTAAAAAATATATTCCAATTAAAAAACAACTCATTCCGCAAAGAAGACCATTTTTGAGGGTTATAACCACCCGTTCAACCAAGGAGCCTCTATAAAAAAAATTCATTATATAAATTAATGTGTACTTTTATCCTAATACAATCTGATCTAAACAATATAGAAACATAGAGTAATTGTGAATGATATAGAAATACATACTAATGAGGCATACAATAATGAACCATCTTTTCCTAAAGGGAAAATTCATTTATCCTTTTTTTAATTCCATTAAACAACCATTATATTGTCCGATAATGGAATTAAAGAGGTTAAGATGGTTTTTAGGTCCAGTTTGCAGCATAGAAGCCTAAAAAATTGCAAACATAGGGTGCTGCATATTTAGAAGAACCTATTTAGTATAGACCGCATAGACTATACTATTCGTACAGGGTGAGACCTTGTAGAACTAGGGGCTTTACAATCTATCTACAACGATGTGAACCTTGGTTCATGGTATTTCATGATTTTTTACCACTTTAAAATAGTCCTTCACAGAATTAATGTATGGTTTGTCCAATCATTTTAAAATACCATGAAACCGATTTTTGTTGTGAAATTTCCATTTTAACTACATTTATATTAAACAACCTTTTATTATTTCCATAAATTTCTAGCTAACCAAGCTTCTTCCTCCAAATGTTGCTCTATATTTTTCATAACATTTTCTATGATTCCAATCAAAAATCCAAACCTGAAATCATGATCTGTTTGAAGATTTAGATTGATATTAGAAATAAATTTACTCATATTTTCCAATATATAATATAATTATCTGATATATTGTGTAATTTAAGTGAAATTTATTTTTCCCTATCTTCAGTGTATTGGAATTATTCTTCCCTTTCATCCAATCTACATTGAATATTAGGCTTCTATTAGATGATGTACCGTCATCGAACTTAAGTTAGGTGGTCTCAATGTAATCCTTAATGGTTTTTCTGCTTCCATAGCTTATCTATTATTCTGAATTTCGATCGTTATTTTGTGTTTCCTTTAAAATGATTGTATCATTATTAAATGATTTTAGCACCTTGGTATATACAGGATGATCATTTTTATTTATATAGGGGATTAAAACCTTGATCAGGGACACCCCTTATGTGTTTGGACTTGAATTTTCCAAATTACAGTTAATTTATTCACTGTTCATAATTAAATAAAAGTGTGTGTATTGGGTTATAATTGATAATTTCCTCTAGTATATAAATATTTATCCAACTAGAGAACCTCAATGGATCTTTTCATGTATTAAAATGGATTTTACCCCTATAAGAAACTTCCCAATTTGATACGGAACCTTCTAAATTCTTAATTTAGGCTTGTAAAATGAATTTTAATGTTCGGGAAAATTAAATTTATTGATTATATGGAATGAGTGAATTCATATTGTTTTTAATTCTAAAATGAATTAATTGAAATGGTTTTAATGTGTGGTACATCTATGTTGATTATAACATGCTTTATTAATTTCTTTTATTGAATTGAAATGTATTAGTTATAAGGGTATTGGTGAATATAATGAATGAGTGGTAATTACTCATTGATTTTATCATAAATATTATAACATATTTGATATGGGACATGGAAGGTTAGATAAGGGTTTAAATGGTCATAATTTTTCATGATCCCTTACATCATATGTTAATCATGACATTTTATACAATTGACACAAATTAGACATTAGAAATGATACACCACACACCTTATTTCAGGTGTTTATATGAGGACTCTCATATCATCAAGAGTGTTAATAATGAAATCTCCCGCTCAACATGGTATATAGGTCATGTACCATTCTGATTGAAATTACTGGATTGTTAAGATTGGTTTTGGATGGTTTATTTATTCACTAGTCTATCCAATATGAATAATTTTATCTATATGGATACTTACCTCATTATATATATATATATCATATATAGGTGAATTAGGTATATAACTAAACTAAAAATATATTTATTAATGCATGTATATTGAATGGTCGGACACTCATTTCAACCATGATATGCAATATATAGGTCTCTTAGGTGTCCTTTAGGACCATGAGTAGGCTGGTACATATTTACTCTGCATTATCTTTTATTTAGTTATATCTTCACACTATTTTTCCTGTAATAACTTCCTATATTACATTTTGACAGTATTTGTGGTGGCCTAAAGGTATTTGGTCCCAAACCCGACTCAGGCTTTCGTAAGAACCTAAATAGATTAATTTAATATATTTATGGATAATAGAATTTTCCCTACTATATAATATTTGTATTATTTAATTATAGTTGGACCATTAGATCATAATATTGAGCATATTCTTGAGATTCTTGGGGAACAACCCTTTGTTATTTTGGTATATTTTATACATGGTGTATATGAAAGTCCCCCATTCCCCTTTTGTATAATATCATGCCATTAATTCAAGTATATTAAACTACATTATGGATTTTTATTATTTTTACAATGTTGTCAACTTACACTCCTATATCTTATTATTATATCTTTCATGTGTGCTTCTATTATAGAGGGTTTTTGGTATATTATTATTTTAGTGTCAATTTATATTTATATTCTACTTTTTATGTATATTGAGTAAATATATTATGCCAATATTATATTAGTTTATAGTTCCAATATTATACGATTTATTTTTTACATGCTAAAAAATTATGAATTGTATTTGTTTAAATTCATTTTAGTTATTTAATAACTTGTTTTATATGCATCAGTAAGTCTTACCGAACAATGATATAATGTTGAAATTTTATTTTACATGATGTTATTACATGAAAATTATATTTTTCTATATAAATAAGATAAAATATATTATATAGTTTCAAAAATGTTTTGAAATTCATCCAACAGGTTTGATAGTCTTCAAATTATAATTAATCCAATATTTAATATAAAAGTTGTATAGTTTTAAAGAGAATTTCTACATCCTTTTAATAGTGAACCCATTTTAAGTATTAAATTTTACATATTTTAATTATTATATTAAAATATAAAATAAATTTTTGAAATAGGAATAGAAAAATTTACATTAAAAGAATTTTTATATTATTCATAGAAGTTTAATTTGTTATAAATTGTGGAAAATAATGTATTTTAGTTGAAACTAACTTCTCATTTAAATTATTAATAATGTATATTTTTTTTAAATTTTTTATTAAGGTCATTATAGATGAATTATACATCTATTAATATATTTTAGTTTATTTTAATAATTTTTATATTAAATTCATATAGAAATACATAATTACATTTTGAGTATTCTCACATGAAAAACCCTCTTTCTTGACACGTCGACTGGATTATCATTAATCATAATTTTTCCACTTATATGAATTGAATTTTTAAGATGGGATATAAAAATATGTAATGAGAATAATATTTATAGTATAATATTATCCACTTATTGTTTCATAACATAATAATAGAAAAAATACAAAAAAAGTAACTAAAGTGATTATAGTAAAATTAAGCTTAATAAGGGACAAAAACATAAAAATAAAGGCCCAAATGAAAATGAAAATTATCCAAAATCCATTGGATACAAATAGTTCAACCATATCCCCTCATGGTTTTAATTTTTTGAATTAGTGAAACACATGTTCCTGAAAGTGACCCATATAATTAGTTAGGTTTGAATAACGACAAAAAAAATTAATTACCTTTAACAGTTATGATGCTTTTGAATATGGATAAAGATTCATCGTTTCAGTTATAAAAAATAGTTTTAATTGTAAATGAGTCGTTTTTATCCTTTTATTTAAACATTAATTTTTATATATGATATAATTTGTTTTAACTCTTAAATAATAGTAATACATGATTTTTTTTCTAATAATTGAATAAAATAAATGATTCTACATATAATAAAAGTATATTAAATTTAATGATTTATTGTGTTAAATTGTAAGAACATGTATTCCATAGAGAGATAATATTACTTAATATTTTGTTTTGATTCCTATATTCTAGATAAATTTTTTTTACCTAGTGTACGAGTACTCTAGAGGTTTTCACTATGCTCTAGGTTATAAAATAAAATTAAAAATGGAAATCGAGTGAATGACGCACGGTAGGAACAACATCAGAGTAAACATTGTGATGGGGGAGGAAATACTATGTGTCTTCAGAGAGAGTAATTAAACAATGTTTGCACGTGATTTTTCAAACCATGCAGAATCTCCACATAACAACAATACATGGACACCTCTCGAGCAGAGGCAGGCACACAGTTGGAGAACTGTTTTCCAAAACCATACATCCATACCATGCATTCAAACCATGAATCTCATTAAAAACTAAAAATTTAATATTTCTTCCTTGGTATTTTTTGAATGCATCATTATTTATTCCCACATTCCGTCTCCTTCTTCCCTAATGATGAAGCAAATCTCCCAAATATTCTCAAGGAGATATCTTATTTGATTCAATGACTTTTGGAGCACTATTGGTTATGAATCGATGATCTAGGGGATTCTAATTTTTATATGGAATCTCATTTCTATATTTTGTATTGAAATTTCATACATATTCCTCATAATTTCTAAACCCCTCCATTTCTTGTGAATCAAATGTTGGGGTTTTGAAGGGTGTTCATATCTGAGTTAAGGGATATGGTTGAGCATGCAATTGTCTTTGGAATTGTGGTAGATGGTTTACAGGTTATACTCCATTTTTTATTATTGATTTTTTATTTTTTTTGTTGTGATATTAAATTGATCATGATTTTCATTTGTTTCTACTAGTATGACTTTGAAAAATGGTTGGATAAATGATTATTTAACCCTCATGATTCTCGTGGGATTAATTAACAACTATTAAACAAGTTTGGGCCACCCATGGGGTGTTCTAATATTCTGAATCATGTAAAATTGAAATGTTATTCATAAGGTGTATTTTTTATGCTTTTGACCCAAGGGTAAATATTTGGACATGTTAGTTTGAATGTTAAGGTGGAATTGATGTAAGTTGTGTCTAGTTTTAATCATGTATTGATGTGTTTTTTGGATAAACATTATTTGTTAAATGTGTAATGGATTGAGAAGGGTAATTGGTTGATTTCATTATGCATGTGAATGAAAAATTGGTAAATTGGGATAAAGTACGTAAATGGGAATGTGTTAATGGGTTAAGGAATGTGAATTGGTAAATTTTGTAAATTTGTTAAATGATTGAGAATTGTTGAATATGTTAAATGGTTAAGGTATGAAATAGGAAACCAAGAAAAGTGGGATATGAAATTTAAATTTTAAATGTTGTAATAAGATAGATCATGATGATGGTTTACATTTTGAATGGATACGAAATTTATACGAGGAATTATTGGTTAACATGGAATAAAAATAAAAATTGGTGTCAGTTGCATTTGATTAATAATATGGAATAAGGGGGAATTTTTCATAAAGTAAATGGGTTAATATGAAATTACTTGTAAATTGTAAATATGCAATTGAATTATATCATGGTAACAATTTATCATGTTAACATATTATGAATGATGACTTGTTTTGTATATTGTTAAGCATGGTTTGTGATATGGAATACATGGTTAATGGATAAATAAAAATATACAAATGGATGAGTAGTAGGGGGGTTCTACATGAGGATATATTCCCACAGGTCATGTTAAAACTAAGGTTTTAAACACCTCCCCATATTTCAACGGAAAGGGAAGGGTACTAATTCTTTATACACATAATATTTTAATTTTTTGAAACTAACTAGACTAAGGATCCCATGTAAGTGTGATGTATTGTTTATTAATATTTATCCCTAGTGAGATGAGGAACATGACCTATCCACTTATTAATGATAATTTGATGGCTTAGGTAGCAGTGTAAATGATTTAAATTCTTAACTCTAGGTACATGTGATGAAATTGAATTTTGTAATGAAGACGACAAAATTGATGAAAATGTGCATAATGTTGGAAATGGTTAAAGTGAATACTATTAACTAACTGAACTAGCTTTATATTTTTTATCTTTTCATTATTTTCATATTTTCATACAATATCTATTTAGAATTGATATATTATAGACTCTGTTGGTGGTGGTCTACTGAGTTGTATTCACACCCTGATTGGGCCACTGTTGGGTTCCTAGGTATATTTCATAGTTTGGAGTCATGATAAGGGAAAATTCCCTAATATAGGGAGTTTAGTGGGTCTTGGGATGTGAATGGATAAGTTTCCATACATGGAGTAAGAAACCATTTAACAGATCCTTATATTTATATTTATTTCATTTTTTCTATCTATTCAAATTATAGATCAGGACATATCATTTTTACTTCATGGATGTGGGTTATACCATGTTTTGGGAAATGTTTGGTAAAGGATGATTATGTTTATTTTTAATTTTTTTATTTTATTATAATGGTTATCGTTTATGAAATATTATGATAAATATGTTATATTCTCCCCATGTGACCTACTAAGCAATCAACACTAGTAAGAAAACAATAAAATATGTCGAGGCATACTTGAGGGCTTGTGGTGGATTATCTTGGGGAACATATTTAGTATTTATTGGGTTAGGGACATTACAAAGATGTATTATTGTGGTCCTGTTATGTGAATTTTTTATTTGGGGATGCTATATGATAGGATAAGATATTTTATGTCATGACAATGATCTCTCTCATATTATTAGCTAAACAATGTAAAATGTAAAATCCATTTTCCCAATGTATGATTGTTTATCTTGGTGTGTTTTGTTATTTTTGAATAAATATTCACCATTGGGTGATTCACTTATTAGGTGATTTGAAATTTTTATGATATTTTTCAAATGGTGTGAATTTAAAAAGTTTTTTCATTCATGTGTCATTATAGAAACATAGGGATGTAATTGGCATAAATCATGGCAGGCACACTCATGAAGGGTGTATAACATCGAATGTCTAGAAGTCATTTCATATTACTAAAAAATATAATGAAACTAAGGCCTACTTAATATGTTATAAATTGGTAAAATGGAAATAATATCAAGGAATTATTAAATAATTGTGCTTCTTAATGGTTATAAATTAGATACAACATTTAATATGGAACATTTTAATGATACAATGGTACCTAAAAGAGAAATAATTATGTTATGAATATGTGTTTGAGTTTACCCATATTAACCATAAATTGTGGTTGGTATGGTTTATGGTAGTGTTAGAGGCGTAATCTTGACTGTGGGGATACTGTCGGTAGAGTGGATTCTTAAGGATGATGTTGTAATTTCATTCTATCTGTGATTTACTCCTATCAACCATCATTTTATGTGCATATTGAGAAAATTGTTTTCAAATATTGATTTGAATAAGTAGTGAATTTATAAATTTTCAATAAAAGGGTAGATTCAAATGAAAAATATTGAGTTACAAAATGGTGAGATTAAATTTAGAAGGATGTGTAATGATAGAGATTTTGGGGACTTCAAAAATTATTTTTCCATTTGTTTTCTATCAATCCCTTTGTATGGGTTGTTTTGGGAGGTGGAAGTTACATAGTATGAGATCATGGATATAGGTCTTGAGGCCTTTCTAGGTTTTGATGTACGGTAAAAGATGTTTTTTTTGTACCCTTTGTAGGATAGTAGCCTTTTTTCATGAGAAATTAACCAGTAATGTTACAAAAGAAACCCATGTGGTTCATGAACGTTCTAGGTCTATGTGGTATCATAATGATGGAATCAGGAATTGTTGTCTTCTTTGTGGATTGGGGAAATATGATTTCTAGTTTTTTACCTCAAATTGGGTGTTTGTCTCGTAAATTCGATGTATGTGCATGAGTATCACTAGTGGAGAACCCAGATTAAATGGTTACTTATTGTGATATGCACTTTGTTTACCAATATAGCAGTAATTGTTCCTTTGTGAGTGACATTTTATTTTTTACTTGGTGTATATGAAATAGAAAGAGGGTCAGTGTATTTTTATCATTGTGCCTCCAATTTTGGTAGTTGGTATCATTCAACCATTGAGTGTGCCTTTGAGAGAAAAAGGATAATGTTGCAAGTGCTTTTGGGTGTGTATTTCATAGGTGGTTTTTTTGTACATTAGAAATGGAACACATATACTATTCAATAATGTGAGTTTTTCCTAGGGGTGCTATGTGAGATGGTTTATGATTCTGGATATGTTACTTGTGTTGTGGTTATGTGTTGAAAATAAATAGGTTATTAAGGGTATACATAGGAGATGTTTTGACATTTTTGGAGGTGTATTTTTTTCGAATCACTAATTGTGGCATCATAGGTGGAACTGAATCATAGTTAGTGTCATATATTTTTATATTAAATTGCATGGTTATACCATGGTTTCTATCTTTGGGAGGTTCCCATGTGCTGGTAGAGTTTGTATGGTTGGTTTATAATGTTAGAACCATTTGGGTGTTTTTTAAGACTATTTTGATGATGATTAATGTAAGGCTCAATATTTATTTTAGGGATATGATACAATGGTGATCGATGTGCTGGTGGATGCTTTGTTATGAAGGTTACATATGAGGTGATGGTGAGTATGTAGTGGGGATATTTTTACCAATGGTTTGGTGGTTGTGTGAGAGGTTGAAAATTCCTTGAGGTCGATGTGGTAGATGGATTATGAGTCATTATGATAAAAGTAATGGGGAATTTGGGATGAACTCTGGTGATGCTTGGAATGTGTGATCAGGAGACTGTTTCAGTGTGTGGTCACTAGAAATTTATAGACCACATGTTATTTGAGGGGGTCCAAAAGAGGGAAAATATTAGAAAGAAACAATTACATTTGGGATTATTCTACATGTTTGATTGAAGTAAGAGTCTATTGATTCCTATGAAGATAGTGGAAAGCACTTGATATGAGATGAACTATTTAGTTACTGTTCTGTGAGGTGGTTCTTGTGTTTCTATTGCGAATCACCCGAGGTGTGATAGTGAAACCAAGTAGTTTTTTAGTTGTATGTACCATGAAATCCTTGAATCATTATATTTTCAAGATATTCATCATGTGGTGGTGAGTTTGGATAACAATCACACTTTATTGGTGGTGTTCAAGTGTTTATGAGATGTTATGGGAAACATATCCCTAACCATTCTATAGGTGACGGTTTCCCTATATAATATGGTTACATTTATATTGGATAATTTGTGGTGTCCTTCACCATTAACCACATAGATAATTTATGGCCAGAAATAATCATTCCAAATTCATGACATCATCTATACTGAAATAAAAAATCTACTGATTTACACTTGAAGACATAAATGTGTTTTGGTTGGATATAGGACATCATGGATGTTATGATCTTGTAGTTTTGCATGTATATTTTCATGGTGGGATATAAACCATCAACAATTTATAGGTGTGTTAACCATGATGGACTAGGTGTCAATGAATTATGTGGTTGAGCTTACCAAAAGTTGAGAATGGATATCAGGTGATGTTTGTTTTGTTGTTCTGGGAAAATCAATAAAACCATTTCCATGTTTTAGTGTCCAGATTATGATCAATCAATGAGTTTTGGTAGTTGTAATTTCTGGTGGAAAAAAACAACATCAATCATAATGATGAGGGTGATGAATCATTAATATATTTGTGGAGAACAGTACGAAGTAGATTTTATGGAATTATGATTCCAATGGGGAATAATGTGAGGTGTATATTGAGTTACACCAAAAGTTTTGGATGTCTCTAAATGTTGTGGATGAATGATCCAATCATTGGATTAGGATTTTTGTGGTTTCGAATTAATTTGAGATACCTATGTTCAATTCATTAAATTGATTGTATGAAATCAAAACGTTTCATGAAAAGAGATGTTGGGCTCTAGAAAACCAATAGAGGTCAGGCGTGGAAATTGGAACGTGTGATTCGGTGACCATAGATATCCCTATAGTGTGAAGATATATTTTTCAAGTAAGGTAGTGTAATTCCAATATTAATGTAGAAAATTTGTAGGATGAGGTAGACAGTGGATGGCTCAAATCAGCTTGGATCAAGGGATGAAAGTGGGAAGTTTAAAACCACCTTTGGTGAATGTTTTGGGAGATAAGAAAAGAAGTGTTTTAATATTTAATGTGGGTTTTGATTAGGAACATATTACACCTGAGAATACATGTGGATGGTTGGAGTTTGTTTGTTAAGGATTTTAATGGGTTCTATAAATAAAAATTATGTTTTAGAATGTAGTGTATGACATGATAGTAAAATTTACCAGATGTCAGGAATTGACCCCTGTAGGTACGTCAGATGATAGTGGTAGGATTTAAGTGGGAATGTTCTGGGGAATGGATAAGGGGTAGCTTGTTATTAGTGGAAGATGGGTGTTTTAGGGAAAACCAATCAGGGTTAGTCCAACATTTTTTTCTAAAGTAAACAGATGGGATAAATTTGGACCAACCTCTATATTTATGATCTTATTGGAATGTATATTTTTAATATAATGGTGAACTTTATGGATGTCAATTTTTTCATAGTTATAAAATGGGTGGTCGATGCTTGTCTATCACAAGTGTTTTCATATGTAAGGTTACATGACAATGTATGATTGTTTTCTTAGGGATGATGAGCACAATGATGTTCAAAACACATCGAGTATGTCGAGAATGTTGAGTTTAAGTTTTGGTGGACTTTTCCCATGGTGGGGGTAAAACCACTGGAAGATATTGGTGGTGGGATAATGCAGATGTTTGGGAGGACTAAAGTGCAAAAAGGTTTGGTTAAATACTTGACCCATGAATTTGGTTGGAAGGACTTGAGTAAGTTCCTTTCTTGTGTTTTGCACTCGATAAGGAGTGTAGTCTCATATGTTGATATAGTCTGTTCCCTGGGTGTTTTGGTTGTGTTTTGGATGTTCAGTTATGAAGTGGGACCATTACGCCTCACATTTTCAATTGAGGTATATTGGGTAATGTGGGTAGAAGATCATATCATCCATGGGAGATTATATGTTTGGATCACGTTGCAGTTTTAAAATATGGTATGGTGGCACAAAGTGATTTGGTCCATTAGATGTAGAGATGAGGATTCTGGTATAGTTATGATTGACTCTTCAATGATGGATTGATTCTTTGATAAATGTTTCCTCTTCTTTTGAGTTGGTAGTGTTGACTTATCATTATTTTGAGGATCAGGATAATAATGTTGAGATTGGAACTGATGAGTCCTTCGAGGGGAATCATGTTTGTATCACGGATAATAGTGAGAAAGTCTTGTGGGGAAAGACCATCCCATTAGTTTAACTCTTTATATATTATATGGATGAATCTTTGGAAAGGCGGGTTGATATGTAGTCCTAGTGGATAGATATTTTTTTCATTGAAATAATAGTGGTGAAAGGAAAGATCATCTCAAGGATAAGCCATTATAACATGGGAAGGTGGTAAGATCCATGATTTTAGGGATAGACAGTATTGATTAATTTTTCTAGATCCATTAATTTTGGTAAATAAATTGTTTACTATGTGTCCGAGAAGGATAGTGGGTATCCTGATGGTTTGACATATGAATAATATGGAAACATATCCATCTTGTGAATCATGTATTTTTGGAATTTAGTTAGAGAAAATCTTGTGAATAGGGAGGCCAAACCACGTGTCAAGGGATAGAAAAATTTCTTATATTTGGAATAAAGTTTTTCAAACTATGTAAAATCACTACGTAACCATCCAAGATATACCCTTATTATGAAATGGCACATGCACAATTAATGTATTGTTTTATGAACCGGGTGGCCTAATCATCTAACCCCTTAAATAATAAAAATTTACCATTATTCCCAATAATGAATTTAAATATCTTACATGAAATCATACCCCATTCATTCACATAGAGCACTACTGATGAACCAAATCTCCAAAATATTTCTAGGGATCAATATCTATTGATTCTATGACATTCTGAGAACTGTTTTTTTAATCAATGCTTCATGGGAGTTTAATCATTCTATTTCTTCTCTTTTTTGGCTTAGGGCTTGTGGTTAATTTAACACGTGTTAGAAGCTATAAAAAACATCTTTTTTAAATAGACCATAGGTTTGGATTTTGAATGGTGTTTAAATCTGATTCAATGACCATGGTTGAGCATGTAATTGTATTCATAATCAACGTAGGTAGTCTAATAGTTATATCAGATATTTTATTGTCTATTTGTGCATGTGTGGTTGTTATATTAATTCCCTATAAAAGTGAAATTGATTAATTTTGTATTATTTGTTAAAATGGTTGGCTAAATGATGATTTTACCCCTCATGATTAATGTGGGATTAATTGAGTAGAAGTATACTTGTTTAGGGTGAACCTTGGGGTTCACCAATATTCTTTAACATGGAAAATTATAAATTTAAGCATTAGGAAGTTTTGTGTTTCATTAGATCCCCTGGAAAATATGTCGACATTTTAGTTTAAATGAAAATGAAAAATTAATTGTAATTTTGTCTAGTATTTATAATTGAATAAAGATTTATTTGGTTTATCAGTGATTGTATAAATGTATTACAAATTTAAAAGTGTAATTGGTTGATAATAACAATATTGTGAATGTTAAATTGGTAAATTTGTTGAAGGTTTTTAAATGATAATGTTTTAATTGGTTAAGGAATGTGAATTGGGTAAATATGATAAATTGGTTAATGATTGATTGTTGTTAAATATGATAAATGTTATAAGGTATAAAAAATAGAACTTGATTAAATGGGATGTGTAATATAAATGTTAAATGTGATAACGAGTTCATGTTCGATTATCATTTAGATTTGGAATGGGTAGGAAATGTTAATGGGGTTTCATTAGTTTACATGGTTAGAAAATAAAAATGGATATAAATAGAATTTTTTACTAATATATAATAAGGGAAAATTTAGTGTAGTGGTAATAGGTTAAATCCAAGTGAATTATAAATGGTAATTATGCTATCAGGTTATGGAATGAGAATTTTTTTTGTCTTGAATTATTTATGAATTATGACTTGTTTTTTTGTTTAATTTGTGATGTGGTAAATGTGGTTAATGGATCAATAATGATTTTCACATGGATTAGTAGTTTTTTGGTATTGGACTGGTTAATCTATGTACATGGTTCGGTTATACTAAGGCTTTAAAACCCATTCCATAATGCATCGGTAAGGTAAGGGGAATAAATCTTTATTCCTCCAACATATTCATTTGATGAGACTACCTGGACTAATGCTTTATGGAATGTGTGGCGTATTTTTTCTAAATGTTTATCCATATTGAGATAATGAAATGTATTTATCCCATTATGCGTGATTATTGGCCAGCATTGGCTGTCGAGAAAATGATGTAAATGCCTAACCCATGGAACATGTGATGAAATAATAATTTATTAATTAAGATAGTTTTTGTGATAAAAATTGGAATAATGATGGAAATTGATAATGTTAATTTTGATAAATAAGAGAACCCAATTTGGATTTTGTTTATCTTGTTTTTCTTTTCATACATACATGAAATATCTCATTAGACTGGAAATGTTTTAGACATTTATTATGGTGACATAGTAATTTGTTCTTACACCCTGCTCGGGCCACCATTGGGTACCTGAGCTGATTTCTTGGTTGCTGGTTAACACAAGAGAAATGTCTCTATGATATGGTGTTGATTAGGGATTGGGATGTGAATGGATGAGAATCATGAATTGGAGTCAGGGCCCATTTTTTTATTTTCCTGTTTATTTATATTTTTGTTTTTCTATCGCATTGTCACTATAGATCTAGACATAACATATTTTCATCATGGTTGTGGGTTGTACCTAGTTTTTTGGAAATGGTTATTAATTAATGAATCAGATTATTTGTTATGGTATCATTTACCTATTATGGTTATCTATTTTGTATTACACTAGTGTACAAGGGATAGTATCCATATATAACCAATTTGGACCTCTCTTCTACTCGAAAAACTATAGCATACGGGTAGCCACACTCGATGTCATGTGGTGACTTGGATCAGGGAATCTGTTTTACAGATTCCAGGACAGAGATATTACATAACTAATTTTTTTCAAAAATATATATGGTTTCATATATTTCAACATAATAGATTTAAGTTCTAATTTTTTTTGAAAATATTTATGTTAAAATTAAATAAAAAATTACAAAAATGACTTTAATTTTATTTTAGAATGATTGATATATTATTAATTGACTTAAAATTAATAACAAAAACAATATTCTTCCCAATAATTTTTGTTTTTTAATAAATTCTAAATATATTCCGTTAATTTACTAATTTATCTTTTATAATTAACTTTTTGACCAACGGATAGTAACAACATTGTTATCTTGGTTCGGGATAAATTAGTGTTTTTGTGTGTTACATGTGCTTGTTTTGGAATTAATTTCAAACACATAATGTATTTTTATTTTATAAATTAGATATATTATTTAGAATTTATTTTTAGTATATTTTATAATAAATATCACCTTACTTGAGTTATATTATTTAATTTACATAGGTTGTAATATTCGTTACCATACTGGGAAACAAAATTAAAAAAATTTACGAAAAATAATGACTAAGTAATTAATTATAAAAATGAACTTATTTTTATGTGTTGGTGATTTAGATGGCCAATAAATTATCATTAATCGTTTATTTGTCAATTTTTGATTCATATTAGGTATGTGTGGACTCCTAATAGTGATTAACTTTTGTTATTAGAAATAATACCACTACCATTCCATTATAAAAAAAATAACAATTCCCCTTCCTAATACCTCTCGACCCATTTTGGATCATCCAAAATATGCTTATATTTCCTACCAACAGATATTCTCACAACCTAGAAGCCTCCCATTATGAATAAATCCAACTAATAAATATCTTTACTGTAATCTAAATGGAATTTAACAAAAAAGAGGAAACATTCTTCAAAATCCATTTATATTTTCTTTCATTATCAACCCATTCAATTATTCTTAGTACTTATTTATATAGAAAAAATATTATTCTATATATTCTTAGATATCATTAAAAAATGTCTTATACCTTCACCTGCACCTATATCGAACAAATGGTTGACAAAATTACCATTCATGTACGGTGAACTACTGCCTCACGTAATGATGTCATTTATTTTTTCTTTACCACATTTAATATGTTTGAATTATGATTGATACAATATTATTATATAATATATATATGACATTTATTTTTTCATAATACTTATTTAAATATTAAATAACAAATAACATAATTTATTCTATTTTTTTAAATATGAAAACATTATTTTGTGGACATGTTGACAACCACCTCCACCTAATGATGTTACACATTCACAAATTTTATGGAATGTCTTAAGGATGAGTTTAACTAAATATCTGTAACATAAATTAAATATATAAGATTTTAGTGAGACTATTAATTTTTTGGAAATATATTATATCATTTTCTTTATTACCCACTCAGGCACTCAAAACATGATAACGTCCTTCATGGAAATGTGTACTACTTCATCCTCAAAGCGATGTAATTATTTTTACATCACAATAATTCTATGTATATGTATATATTATTATATATAATTTTATTTTTTATATAATAATCATTATATAATGATAAATGTTACATTCATTCTTTATGTAATTATTATTGAAAAATTGGAATGTTACTCATGCATATGTATGTCCAACCATCACAATGATTGTAACGTCAGTTCATTTTCTATAACAGCCAATAATGATTAGATTAAATAATATAGATGATTTATATATATGATAATTAATCAATTATTATTATTGAAGAGATTTTTATATTATTAACTCATTGATCCTAGTCGACCAATCGATGTCAGTTTTGAGACATAGGATGAATATGGTCAAAACATTTTACTTAAACATTATAGACTAATTAAATGTCTATTAATTTATTAAAAGATAAATAAATGTGATATTGAAATTAAAAAGGTTATTAATAATGAATATAAATTACATAATTTTATTATTCATGAAGACAGAGAAAAATCATTACAAATTAGACTGGAGTTAAGAATTGTGTCACATTTTCATTTCTTAAAGGAATATTGTATTATTTTTTTCAAAGTATATTTTATTGGTTTTATATAACACTAATATGAAATTTATGTCATGAATTTTAGTTATTTAATGGTATTAAAAGTACTCCTTCATTTTATTCTTTAACAAATCTCATGGTATAATAGTTAATCAAGTAGTAAAGGATTTTATCGTCAATTTTAATTTATTGAAAAATACTTCATATTCACCACTTTTTTCTTTTATGTGTTGAATATAAAGACAATTTTTATAGATTATATCATGAATTTAATTATATTAATGGTATTTAACATTTTAATTTAATGATAACACATTCACGTGGTTTATGGTTATGAACTTACCAAAGTTGAAATGGACTTTTTTACAATTTTCATTCAGTCATTTGACCTGTTATAATCCTTCCGTGATTTTCAATGTTTATATAATTATCCTATGAAATCTTATATCATGAATATCCTTATTATAAAAATATTTTAATGTTCATTTTTTTTAAATTCATCAGTTTAATGATTCAAATGTTTCAATGTGGTATGGGACAATTTTGAGTTTTTAATGCCTATTTTATTCAATTATGTTTTTATTATCATTTAATTGTATTTAAATTCATCAATATAAATAATAATTATTGTTAATTGTCCTCTAATTGTGATATTTTTTATTGATTTAATACTCATTGATTCATTTAATGTATTATTTATTTCAATTTTTTTTATTTAACCCATTTATAATCCATGGTATAATCATGTTTCAAAAAAAAATTATTTTACCCAATCCTTTTCTATGGGCTACACATGTTTCAATGAGATTCTTTCAGAACCCATTTCCTTTTTATGGGTGAATAATTTTTTAAATATATTTTTCTGGAAACCACTTTATTTCTATGTTGAATAATTTTTCAAAGATATTTTTAATTATTCAATTTTCTTTCCATGAGATAATCATGTTTCAATGAGATTATTTTGAGACATTATTAATTTACATGGATTAACTATGTTTCAAAGATATAAATCATGAATATTGGTAATTTAATTTCTTAAGGGTTCATTTATATGATATTCAATGATATTAACATGTTTTATATATGATTTTTATCAATTCCTAATGATTCTCATGATCGAGATAGATATGACACTACTTTTGATTATTTATTATTATGAATCATTTCCTTACCATGTTTTTTTATATTTTAGGGTCCATATATTGATGGTTATAAGTAATATTGTGCTTATCTCATGAAATTTGATTCAATCAACACTCCCTTATGCACTATTATGATTTTTAGGGAATTTAATTTTTAATTCTAATGTTTACCCTTACTAATCATATGATATCAACCTTCTTTTATTTCTTTTTCCCCATTTATTAAAGAATGATATTGAAATATTTTTTCCTATAATATATTTTAGAAGGATTATTTTGATTATCTATTTTGAAATAATAAATTCTTGGTTAAATATATGAAATGTTTTTCTTACTTATTATTCCATGTTGATATGACTTCTTTATAAAATATTTTTTCATAATTATCTAAAACTCTTCACCTTAAAGGTCATCCACTATATAAGTGATGAAGGATATCCTTTTCATGCTGTAATTTTTTGATGAAAAAGTTTTGGTCGAAATTATGGATATCATTGCTGAAAATGTAATGTTATGGATTTTATTATAGGATTCAGATGTGTAAAATTTGGCTTGTTATAGTTCGTATCATTGTTTGGTATTTATAAATTTGTATAATAATTTGTTTTTAGGTGGATATATCTTATAGTTAATGTATATATTCATATATATATATATATATATAAACATAAGTACAATCAAATTTTAAAAGTGTTAGACACCCCATTGAGGTTTCATTTGAGGATATCTTAAGTGTTTTTTGAGATTTTTCTAGGTTGAGGTATTTTTAACCCTTACGATAAAAATGATGTTTTATAGTGTAGAATTTGTTATCACTTTTAATAAAAAAAAGTGAAAATTTTTAAGCTCAGTGACACAACTTCTTATATGTCTAAGAAGTTGGTCATGAACCTATGACTGAAGGAAGATAAATTATTCATGCACCAGCACTTCCCTATATTATTCTGATCTCAGAATGACTCTTTTTCGTATATATATTATGTTTATTGGGGAAATATATTAGAGTTTATTTGAGTAATAATGATTTATTTATATTAAAGGAATATAAAATTAATTATTTATAAAAATTAGGTTTCAAACATATTTCGGAAATGCTTGATGAATAATATTGATAATTATTTATGGGAAAATTTGGTTTTGACATTGATTATTTCTATTGAATGTTTATAATTAGATTTTCATTTGATGGTTTATAGATTTTAAGATTTATCTTACCATTTCATATTGATTTCTGTTCTTATTGATGTATAAATGTGAGATTAATCACAAGAATATCACATTTATGGATATATGGTCATCAAAATATGATTTTAGTTCTTCAATAATTAAAAAATCATTTTCAAAACTCATTTAAGGTGAAAAAAGATGAGGTTTTGATGGAAAATTAATTAAAGGGATAAATTATACTCCTCATGATATAATATTTCTTTTTTCCTTTTATATAAGAATAGATGGTAAGATAATTATTCAACTGTATGTGAATGATCTCGAAACCAAATTACAATCTTGGAACCTTCAAAACGAATGAATTTATGGTCATTTCATTCATCATAGTTATATGTTTTTGAGTCTCATAACATACCATTGATCATTTAATTGTTTTGTGATTCATGACAACAATAACATGTTATAATTATTTACACTTTTACTCTATTAACACCTATTTCATTCTATATGTAATACTTGTTATGCATAACATCTGGTGACAATTATGTTTCCCACGTTCCCTTTTAAGATGATGTTTTATTAACACTTTATACGATGTAGTTCTCAATAAAGGAATAATATAAATGTAAACTTATTGATAAAAAAGATAAGAATTTAATGTTAAGGGGTGTAATATTTAACATCACTAATGTTTATGACTGATATTATTTAAATTAAATTTAAATTCAATAATAACATCTATTAGACACATGGTTGACTCTTACCGAACAATGATATACATTTTATTTTAATATTTAATATGGAAGTTATTTTCTAGGAACTATATTGGTGGTTGTGAATAATAATAATAATAATATTCATTTTTGTATGATTTTTTGACATTTATCAAATATTTTTTAGTGGATTAGGTTTGGAATATAACTAATTTTATGTATAAAAGGTTGTATTATTTCATAGGGTAGTTATACATCCTTTGAAGGGAAAACTATTTGAAATATATATTTTTGAGGATTTTTTAATATTTATATGAAAATATAAACATAATATATGAAATAGAAATATCAATATTTACATAAGGTTAATTTTTTTTCAATGATGATTCATTTTTGGATGAATAATGAAAAATATTGTATTTTAGTTGCAAACATCATTTTTTATTAAATAATTAATATTATAAAATTATATTTAAATTCTTTTAAGGTCTAAATAGATCAATTTTATATCTATTAATCCAATTTTAGGTCATTGGAATATTTTTTATATTAAATTTAGTTATAAATTCTTTATGAACATTAGATAATTTCTACTTTAAAACACCACATTCTCACCATATCTGCAAGATTTTCTTTAAACATAAATTTTCAACTTTTCATAACTAAATTTATAAAAAATGGAATTATTTGGTTTTAATTAGTATAATATTTATATTCTAATAACATAAACCTAAATTTTGAACAAAAATTTTTGTAATATAACTTAAAATTTAATACATAAGTTAAGATGAAATTAAGATTAACAGTGGAATAATCCTTAAATGTATGGAACAAAATGGCCTAGAAACATCGAAAAAATCTATTTAATCCCAAAATTTATACCATAGAATATATTGGTTTTAATTTTATTAGTTATTAGGATACATGTTCATGAAAGTCACCAATTTAAATTGTTATATATGGAAAAGTCAAAAATGAACCTTCCTTACATTTAATATTTATACAGCATTATGGTTTGGAAGAAGAGACATATTATAACTTGTAAATGTTTTATTAAAATTTAGCTGTGTTTATTTTCATAACGATGTATAAATTTAATTTTTATAAATTATATAATTATGATAAATGATTAAATAACTCTAACACATGGATTATTTAGTAATTAATAAAATAGGATAAATGATGATGAATCAATAAAAGTATAGTAAATTTAATAAATAGTTGTGTTCTGTAAATTTTTATGATAAATATAGATGTTTAAATAGATTTTAACTTAATATATTTTAACTAAAATAAAAAAATTTAATATTATTAAATTAATAATAAATAAATTATGTCAAAATTTACACTAATGTTATTTTACAATAAATTATATTATATTATCTGATATAAATATAATAATTATACTATATTATTAAAATATTATTTTATGAGTTAATAAATAATACTTCTTTTCATGTAATGTTTCAATTTATCCATTATAATAAAAATATTGAATCATATATAGTTAAATCATTTTTGCACGGTCTGAGTTATATTAGTTCTTTTTTCCTTATAGTTGCTTCTGTTAAAATTAACTTCTAATTAAAAAGTTATTTTTATATTTAAATTATAGATAATATTTAAAATTTTGTGGGCCTATATTTCATAATAAATTTCACCTGAAGATTTCTAAATTTAATATTTATATGTATAAAAAATAGCAACCTAAATAAAAAATCAAAATAGAAAATTTAAGTTAACATAAAGTCTAATGAACATAATTATAATAGTGAAATAATTTATTTAAATTTATTTTTACTGAAAATAAATTCACATCAAAAAATTATTTTACTATTTTTATGATCAATAGGTGATGTATAAATTCTAATAAGGATTACCATTGTTATTTACACAAAAATGTCACTCCCCCTTCAATTTTAAAAATAAATTCACTATTACCCTTCCTCACAACTCCCAATACAGTTATTCACATTAAGAAACATCCCAAATTCTCCACAATAATCCCTAAGATAAATATATAATCCTCAATTTGTGATTAAATCCATCCAATGAATCTCTTCAGTGAAAACATATAGGAGTTACCCGAAAAAGAGGTAAAATTCTTCAATGTCCATTTCTGTTTTATTTCATTCCCAACCCAATAAATTATTCTTATTCCATGTGTATATAATATCATACATAACAAAAATATATTAAATTTTACTATAATATGTTTTTTACTATACCTACGCACACATCAAATAAACGGGTAACAAAATTACTATTCGTGTGTGGTGAACTACTGCCTCCCGTAATAACGTCATTCCATTTTCCATTACCACCTGTCATTTTTGGGAATTATAATGGAAAAAATATTTTAATAATATATATCTATGATTGTTATTTTTTACTTAATAAAACTATAATTGTTATATAATAAATAACTTTATTTGTTTCACTGGGTGTAAATACTATAACATTGTTTTTGGATATGTGGACTACCGCCTCCACATTGTGATGTGATATATTAAAAAATCACAAGTAATGTATCACAAATGGGTCTAATTAAAAATATATAAAATAAATGTTATTTATTTTATAATAATTAAAATATTAAATTCTATAAATATAATATATCATTTTCTTTATTAGTCTCTCACACTCTAAAAAATTGACAACATCCTTGGTGGACTTATGGACTACTGGCGCCTTGACGCAATGTGATTAATTATACGTTGAAATAATTCTACATAAAAGTATATATGATTAAATAATAAGGTATTTATGATAAAATTATCATTAATTAATGATAAATGTTACTTACCTTCTTTCAATAATGATCGCTGAAAAATGGGAACATTACCCATGCATATGTATTGCTTACCATCTCCATAATTGTAATGTTAGATTATTTTTCAAATCGATCATTCATGATTGATTATAAATGTATAATTTAGATATATATATATGATTATTCTATTATTATTCTTATTATTTATCAATTTATAAGATGACCTCATTTACTATAGTAGGCTCATCAAGGTCAGTTTGGCGACATTAGCTGAATATTATCAACAAATAGGTCTCAAACATTATTAATTAAGAAAATGTATATAACTTGTTTATATGTGAATTAAAGTAGTAATAATATTTTGAAATGTTATCATGAATGAATAAAATTAACATAATTTTATTATTCATGAATATAGAGATAAATAATGACAAATTGATCATGAGGTTATCAGTTTGGACTCATTTTCATTTAATTGAGGCATTTTGTATTATTATGCATGTAGTTTACATCATATTGTGTATATAAATATCCATTTACATTTATATCCTTAACATAATTTAATACATTTTATTAAATTTTCTCATTTATGTTATCATTTCATGGAACTCAAGATTGAAAAGCTACTCAAGTAGTAAGGGATTCTTTGCTGATATTTTCATTCATGAAGCATACCTCTTAATCACGAATTAATTCAATTGTGTTTTTTTGGTACTGAATACTTTGATATAATATATCATGATTTTTTTTATATTCATATTATTTAAATTTTTCTATTAATTATCTATCATTCATGAGGTTTATGGGATCAAATTTACCCAAGCAGTAAACGACTATTGACGTAATTTTACATCTTGCAGACATTTGATATGTTTTACAACTATATTTTATTTAAAAGTGGTATATATTTAACCTTTGAACTTTTACATCAAGAATATAATAATTCCTATGAAATTATAATATTCATTAATTTTTATTCCATTCATGGGGATAATAGTTCAAATTTTTGATAGTGTTATTGGATGATTTGGAATGTTAAATGAATAATTTCATTAAAAATGTTTTAATAATTATTTAATGGTATTTTAATTAATCAAATTCAAAAACAATATTTTTTCATATCCTACAATGGGTATATTTTTTATTTATTCCATCCCCATTCATTCATTTTATGGACTATTTTTGTTTTAAATAGATTTTTATTTAACCAATTTCTTCTCTATGGGTGAATTATGTTTCCAAGATATTGTTAGTCAACCTAGTTGTTTTTCATTTGTTACAAAATTTTCAAAGATAATGGTTTGGAAACAATTTCCATTCCATTGGTAAATCATGTTATAAAGATATTGTTTTGGATCCCATTTCCTTTCATTGGTTTAATAACGTTTTCAAGAGATTTTTATTTATCCCATTTCTTTTCCAAGGGATAAACATATTTAATTGAGATTATTATGGAACCCATTTCATTTCCAAATGTCAGCTATGTTTTAATTATATTTTCTTGGAACCCATATCTATTGTGTGGGTTAATTATATTAATAAAATAATAAAGTTTGTCTCAATAGCATTTGATTAATTCTCTATATACTATATTATAGGAGATTATATATGATGGGTGCACCCAGATAGTGTTGGGGGATCCTGTTATAGGTTATATGATGGGTGAACCTATATAGAAGTCGATTCATTTGGTACCTTGGAGATAAAAGTTTTCCATATTGGGATTCCATTTTTAAGGGTTTTTAAGGGTTCATTGAGATGATGTTCTAAGATAATGAAATATATTAATTAATCATTATATGATTTTATAATTCTTTTCATCAGATAGATTGATATCACAAGGAATTTAATTATTGATTATGATGACTCTTTGAATTGGAATGTTTTCTTATATTTTATAGTCCATGTATTTATCAGTATGAGTTATTTTTGTATTCTCTCACGCACTGTAATTATTATATTATTACCTTATGAACTCTTATGATTAGTGATGTCATTTAACTATTAATTATTATGTTTACCCATTCTATGCTTCTTAGATCACCTTTCTCATGTTTCCTTTTCCCCAATTTTAATGACTGTTTTTGAATAATTTATGTCTGTAAATTATTTCACAAGGATAATGTTGATGACCTATTTTGAAATAATAAAGGCAAGGTTAAATGGGAGAAATATTATTTTGATGATATAATATTACAAGTTGAAATGAGTTGTTTATATAATATATTTTCATAATTATCTAATAATATAATCCTAAAATGCCCTCCAGTTTATATGTGATATATGTTCTCTTTTGATCTTGTAATTTTCATGAAAACTATTGGGTCACAATTACCAGCATCACAGTAGAAAATGTAATGTTATGTATTTAAGAACATGATTCTGGAGTGCGGGTTCTGGATTGTTACAATTGTAAACTCTTTCTTCTAGTCAAAAGACATTGGAATTTGGGGAGACACTCTTGAGGTAATATGACCCACCAAATCAGTGCCCTTGTTGAGTGGACACCTAGTTGTCAAATTGAAATTCTTTTTCCATAACATATATAATTTTTTTACTATTTGATAAATGGATAGGATAATATGATGTTATGGAATTTGGTAATGAGTTGTTTCATGGTCTTAGCTGACCTATGTATAGGGGAAACCTAATATACCCAGGATTAGAAATATTTGTTGTTGATAATTCCAATTATAGTATATATGACTTCATGGTTGTGTGAACACATTTTTTATGATGTTATTGTTATTATTGGATAATTTAATTATATTCATTTATCTATGCCTGATGAAATGAGGTGATTCAAATAAACACATCATTATTTTCACAATGGGACAAATATTACATGAATATTTCAATGCCACATTTAGGATTAGTGTTAATTTCCCATTTTCATATAATTTGTTCCTTGATTATCTATGGAATTCTGCAATCATTTTATACATAACTGAGAAAAAATGATTGGCACAAAAATTAAAAACCCTATCCTAACCGTGATTTTTTGTATAGGTGATATAATACACATTAATAATTCACTTATGGAATATTTATCCACTGACCATTGGTTTCATAGTCTGAAACATGTTATGATATGGATTATGATGATTCTATATGTTAGTTCAAGAGGAGTATTGGCCATTATGGATTATAAATGGTTATCTATGTATTCTAAATATTTAAAAAGATTTAAATATATAAATGAGTAAAAATTTAAATTAATATCACATTAATAATGAAATTTTCATCTTATATTTGTGAAAATGTGTCCTAGACTTGAACCTAAACAATGTAGTTGGTAGTTGGCTTGTCTCTTATTTTCATATGAACTACTATGGTGATTCTCTATTAAATTTTCGTGGAATTAGGGGTTGGAAAATGGGTATTGTATCTATAGGGAAAGGCATGTATATTTACTAGTTTTATTTCTTCTATAAATTTATTATTTTTATGTTTTCTTAGGCATGTGTTCATAAATGTAGCCTGATGAATCCATGATGTACTCCCCTCATACAACTTAAAGATGGTGGCAGCAATGCACAGGAGGTGGTAGGACCTAAACTACCAGTGATTCCTCAAACTATGACACATCTATAACCTCTTCCTCTTCATAATATTGTCAGTGATAACCATTTCTGCTTGGTATTTCTATGTATTTTTCTATCATTATATGGTTTTTCTAAAACTGCAATAAATATGGTAAAGTATGTTCAGATGTTAGAGCTACAGCTTCCTCCCAAAATTTCATGGCATGGGGGACCAAATAATAGTGAGTCTTGGCTGGAATACATTTTTAACAATATTTTATTCTGGAGACACCTCTAATGTGGAGGGTCAAGAATGCCAAATAAATTATTTTTGATTATACCAAGAGATGGTGTGATGTTATTACCTATGATGATTAGTATAGTAATATGGTTTATACAGATTTTCAGAATATATTCTATTAATATTTCAATCCATAGACACTAATGGGTGACTAGGCTAAAGAGTTTATAATCCCACAACAAGGATCCATGTATATAATGGATTATTTTTCTCAATTTAATAATCTATATCGGATTTCAAAGACTCTAGAAGGTGATGATCTTATGATTATCAGGTGACTCTTGGAGAGGTAGGTATCTGCCATCCAATCATAGGAAAATGTTTTTTGATTGAAAACTGTTTCTGATATAATTAAACATGACCTTATTGAGGGATGGAATCTATGGGATGTTGATTATATGAGTGAGGGAGGTCTAACACATGTGGTTGTTAGTGGTTCTTCCTACGTACTCAAACATTGATTTGGGGTTTCTCACAGGGGTAACAACAATCAAGCTGCTTTTGAAGATTGTTTTTTGATATGACAACTGCATAAATATTTTGTAAACACAAAACCTATATGATTCTAGTATCCTATAAAATGTAGATTTCATGGAAGGAGGAGGAATATACATTTTTTCTTGAATAATTGTTTTCCAGTTCCTAGCGAGAAGTAATCTGCAACAACTACATGTTTTTGAGTGGGGTCTATTATATCTCATAAGGTAGGCATCAGGAATACAAGATGGAAATTTAGTCCAAGATAGTGGTTGGGGTAGATGTTTCCAGATTCATTATTCTCAATGCCACTAGAGTGGGATTTCTCAATGATTTCAAGCAGTGACTCAGAGATGTGGAACATTCCATTTAAATGTAGTACAACATATGCCAAAAGAGAAGACTGTGAGACATTCTACTGTTCGAGGTACAATTCTAGTATCATCCACATTAGTTTTTGTTTTATTTTTCACAGCTACATATCACTCACTTATATATGGGTTAATCAAATTGTGTATGGGCCTCGAAACAATTCAATTTTGTAGAGTTATGATGCTTGATACCATATTTTATATCTGAACTGAGTTCATATTAGTATGTAATTGTTTTCCCCTTGAGAAATCATGTTAACTTTTCATAGGGAATCTGTTTATCCTAGACACGAAGGTCTTTTTTATAATCATCAGGATTTTTTGGATATTATTTTATGAATTCAAAATTGAGAAATATCATTAGTGAGTGATTTTTACATCACTAGAGTGTGGAAGACATAAGAATAATGGATAATGGCATGTGAAAGCGACTTGATTGGGGACCAAGAGATAAAGGATGGTTAGTTTGATAACTCATATCACCTATATTTTCATAGATTACCAAATGATACAACCCACTATTTTCCATCCTATAGTAGATAATTTCAATGATTTTTTCTCTAAAAATGTTTCTGGGTAACCTATAGTGTGATATTAAGTGTTCACCATAGATCTAGTTTTAGGAGAAGCACTAGCGACCATTCCACCACACAGGAAGGAACCTATGGATCTTTTGGATATCAAAAAATTGTTGGATAATCTAGAGGCTAAATGCTTTATATGTCAAGAAACATGTCCCTCAGTTTTAATACACCTTTTTTCTTATAAGGAATATGATAGACTATAGATTTTTGTGGATCCACATCTATTAAACCTGGTTTGGGTAATGAACCATTATCAATTTTATTATTAAAAGACCTATATGATCATCTCTATGGAGTTAGAGTGTTCTGAATGATTAATTTTAGACCTTGTTATGTTCAGGTGCGTTTCAGTTCATCAGAAATAGCCTGCATAGAATTAAAGAGTAGGTTTGGCCTATATGAGTACCTAATAATGTAGATTAGTCTCATGAACGCACATTTATATTTCATTGAACCAAAAGTTCTAGTTTTCTATCCATATTTTTATTTATTAACGGTATTATTTTTTGATGACATCATATTGTATTGACCATCCAGACATGACATTGAAATCCTTCTTGAGATTGTTCTAAATACACTGATAGAGAATTAACTTTTTACTAACATAAATAAATGACACTTTTGGATTGATAATGTGAACTTCCAGAGTTATATAATATTTTGTTAAGTTCTTTAGTAGTCCCATAGAAATTGATAGATTTAGTTTCTCAGGGGCATCTCCAAAAAAATTTGACATACAAAGATTCATAGGGATATCTTAAAATCATAGATGATTTAACTAGTACTTATCACTCCATTTAGGGTAACATACATGCTTGAAAAAGAATGGAGTGATATTCCAATACTAGGAATATTATTAATTCACCTTTATAGAGTTGAAGGGAAATGTATATTTTGGAACAAAAATGATTATATTAGATCTGGTCAGCACCTATATAGTCTACTATGATACATCATGTTTTAGGCATCGAACTATTTAGATGTATGACATGTGAGTGGTCATTTATTATTCCCAACAACTAATGCATTAAATGTGTAATAACATGATGCAAAACCTTGAAAGATTTGAAAATATTCATGACTTTTTCTACTGGATACAATATCCTCTTGCGGACCATTTTTTGTGTTCTTTGAAAAAAAATACCCAATTATATCTTTATAGAGAACGATGTGAATTTCATAAAGTTGAGGTTGATTTTTTTACCAAAATTATCAATATTATCATATTTTTTAAATTATTGTTAATGAAAATGAGGTTGTCGGTTATTTGAGAAAGAGAAAAAAATACAGAATTGTCAGGAGGCAAGTGGTGCATGGAAGATAATGGCTTAATTCTCAAACTTGCAAATTGATGTTTAAGAGGACCATTGTTAGATATTCCCCATAGCCTTATAAGATACCAATAATCTTATGGAATGTGTAATAATTAATAAAATATATAATTATTTTGGCCTTATACTAAGGGAAATAACATCATATAATGATGCATATTCAGGTTGGGTCATGGATGTAGATGATACTTTATTATTCCAAGAGTGTGTATAGGTCCTGATTGAAATTAGAGTATAAATGGTGTTAGGATTTCATGCATCATTATGGAAAGTGTATCCCTATGATAGGAATATGTATCAAGACTTCTGAATCATGTATTGGTGGCATATGAATTGGAATATTGTCAACCTTATCACTCATTATTCCACCTATTAACAAGTGAAAGAAGAACATCAGTGACATAAGGGATATTTATATTTGTCTTCCATTCGTATCTGGAAGAGGGATAATGCATATATTAATTTCATAACTGGTTTACCTAGATCACATTGAGGATATGGTGTAGTTTGGGGTTTCAATGTTCATTTGATTAATGTATGACATTTTATACCAATGTGATAGGGATTATCGTAAGATGATCTTGTGAGGATATATATCTGAGAGGTTGTTCATGACATAGAGATCCATGTTTTTTAATTTTGGATTGAGATTAAATATTTACAAAATGGTTCTTGAATGGATTATATAGTTCTTTTGTTACAAAGGTTCGTCTATGCTCTGCATGTTACACTCAGACCAATAGAAAAATACAATACACAATTCAGGTGTTAAGGGAGATGCTCCAAACATGTGTCTGTGACTTTGGGTGTTGTTTGGATAAAAATTTCATCATTTTTCAGTTCCATTATGATAAAAAATTTCATTCTACAATTCATATGTATTCTTATTATGGATTATATGGTAGTCCATTTTTATCACATCTACCCTAGTTTGTGGTAGGGTAGGAATAATTTCATGGACCATGTGTTAGTCATGAGACAATAGGAAATGTCTAATTGATCAAAGATATTACAATGATATCTGAGTCTATACATCTGTGATATTCCAACTGACGTTCACAACTACTTGAGTTTGAGGTTATAGGTATTATTTCTTGTGATCCTCCCAGATGTTGGTCCATATGTGTATTTGGAGGTAGGGTAAGCTCTCATATAGGCTCCTTGGACACTTTGATATTGTAAAACTGATTAGTGGAGTGGTTTAGTAGATATAAACATGATTGAAACTGTCCTATGAATGCTTTCTTTCATGTATCTCATCTTTTCTTGTATTATCTCGAAAAGTAACACATTTTTCTTCCTCATGAGGTTGGGAGGGATATGTATGATTCATTTAAGAAGTATCCAGTTTGAATTTTGGATCAAAAAATTAATACAATCTAAAATTTATCAGATCTTATGGTATAGCTGATATGTTAGCACAATTAATTACAAGAAAAGACCTAGGAATAAGAAACCGATAAATGAGCCCAGTGGCCTGAACACAATTCAAAAGATACATATTTTCCCACAAAATATCAACTCAAAGATGTGATGATTTATAAAGGAGAGATTGTAATGAGATGTCTTTTCACAAAGTAATTTATCATTTGTTGTATAAATTACATTAAATGGATCTTATGATGTTACCTCATTGTGTCAAGGTGGATACAAGCTTTTTTGTGTCTTGTTTAGATCTCCTAACCCTTTGAATTTTGAAAAGTAACTATACCACCCATCCCGTATGGTCTCTCATTACCATCTGGTCTATGATAGAGGAAAAATAATGGTCCCATGAATTTTCTATATATCCATGTTACCATATATCTACATCCATGCATTATTATATACCACATTGATAGAGTCCATTCACAGAGTTGGCATAGAGCTTGTTCAACCATTTTGTCAACCTGTGCACCTTTTTTTGAGGTTGAAATTTCCATCTTTCATTCATTATAATTAAAACCCATTTCAATTATTACTCCATCCAAATAATATGGACCAATATTCTTTATCCTCTCATGGTTCTCCATTTTTAGTAGAAATGACATTCATTCCTATCACACAACTAGACTCCAACTTAATATGTGTCAAAAGGGTTGACTAACTCTCAGTATTATCTAAATTCTTCTTACCAACTATTCTAGTTTATCTTTCGATCTCTTTTTATATTAAGGTGTAATATCATTTACACTATTTTTAGGTCATTTTATAGTTCCTTCAATTTCAACCAATATGAATATAGTATTAGGTATCCATCAGATAAGGAGTCCTTAATAAGCCAAATATTAGTGGTCTCATTGTTTTCGACAAATTTTCTTTGGTTTCATAGTCATGTTATTGTGGTGCATGCAAGCAATCACTATGAGTCACGTCAAAATGTATTTATTCAATATAAAATGCTATAAAAAAATTGACATTCTCTTATGAATCATTATAATGTAAATATAAGATTCCAACATCGATCATAGACACCTAATGGGTTTTCAAGCATGAATTTACCAATTATAATTAGTTCTTTAAATGTCATGAATGATTCCTAAGTGTTACGCAAGGGCTGTAATTGACATTTTCAAATTTTTTATAAATTTTTATTGATCCAAATAACTTTATAACTTGTTTTTATGAAATATAATAGGTGTTTTTCCTTTTATGTAATTTCTTAATTGACAATGGAACATTCTAAGTTCTTTATAGATCCTTGAACAATGATTTTCATTAACTTTTTAAATTAAATGGATTATGTAGATAGAATTACATGATTTTTGATGGTTTTATTGCTTAAATAAATAAAATAGATTATTCAAAATCGTTTTTAAGTGTTGGAAAGTCCACAAAAATCATCACAATCTCTATTAAATACATTAACATAATTGAAATTTATTGGTTACAATGGGATAAGTGAATATAATGCATGATATGTAATACCTCATGGGTACTATTATAAATATGATTACAAAATTTATATGGTTTGTTGAATTATGGTTTATTGTTCTGATGGGAAATAAGATTTATGCTCCCTTATAACAGGTGTTGAGCATGACACCTCACACCATTGAAACTTTTTGGAAGGTCCGAATGACACACCACATCCCTCACTTTAGGGTGTTGACATGATGACTACACAACATATCTTATGGTGATATTGAATCCTAATAATAATAATTGGATGTTGGGAATGTCCAATTTTTGTTAACACATAGGATCATTTAGTCCTATTATGGTTGATTGAGTTGTTCTCTGGCCCATCCTACAACAATTATTCCTGGTATATAGATACTTCTATATTCTCTTAAATAGGGAATATTGGTGGATGAAATATATAAAAAATTATATATATATATATATATATATGATAATACAATATTTGTTTTTACTGATCAGAAATATATTACAGGTCTGAGCCGAAGAAGGTAAGGCCTCGAGATGTCCTTTAGGAACATGAGAAGGATGATACTATCCAAAATTTATATTATTTAGATATATATACACAATAAATTTTCTATGAGAAATATTTGGATTACATCAATCATCCAATGGAGATGGCCTACTATTATTTTAGATGACACACAAATTGTTCTACCATTAGTAACTAAGTAGTTTAGTTGTCAGATGGTATGGATAAGTGAATTATTCCTTCTATAGATTGTTCATATGTTATACCTATAGTTTTATCATAGGATTAAATGACCAATAATATTATCAAGAAGAACATGGATAATCATTTGGTTCTTTTTTATTTTGTATACATATCATATATTCTTGTCATGTATTCCCATTGTTTGTTATATCATGACATGCATTCATATATATGAAACCACATATTGTATATTGATTAATATTATAGTGTTAGTTATTTAGGCTTCCACAACTAATTAGTATATCTGTTGTATGTTCTTCATCTATAGTAGGTTACTAGCTGAGTGTTATTTCAGTGTCTGTTTATGTTTCACTTAACCAATTTCTATTTATTGAATATATTCAATATTCCAATCTGATATAAGGGTATAATATACCTTTAGTATAACCAGAAGACCCTCCCTTCTAGTCGAAAACCTCTAGAATATAGGGTGGTGCTCTTGATGCCATTTCACCCACCATCTTGAGGTCGTAGTCGAGTGGACACTTGGTAGAGACATTACACATACAAATTTAAAAAAACTAATCAACCAAAAGAATCCAATAAAGTAAAATCCCCATAATAAAAAAACATAATTATCTATATATACAAGACTGATAAATTTCTACCTATGCTCGTTAATGTATAACATATTTTCTTAAGGACATGAGGGTAAGAAAACTCAAACCGAGGTTAGTAATGCACTCAAAAAAATACCCAAATATTTTCTTTACCCATATTCAACATCAAGTTAATTAATTAAATATTTTAAACTAGAAACCAATAATTTCACAAATAGAATCAAGTATCACTTGTTTGTAATATGATATAAAAATAATCAGAATTATAGTGTCTTTCACTCCCAAAAAACCAACAAGAATATTATATTAAAAATATATTAAATAAAAACATCAATTTAGGGTCAATTTTTATCTAAAATTCATTAATAACCAATTTAAATGAAAATATTACCATACCTTATGGATAATAATGTTATATACTTAGTTATGGATTCTGAGGGTGTCCTCTAAAATTAGTACATTAAATCATATTAATTAAAATTGATTTCTCATTAATCTATCGAGATCATCCATTCCCAAATCCTTATAGTCAATCAAAAGTCCATAAGAGAAAATGTGGGAGAACTAATGGTGGAAAAGGATATATAATTACTCTAATCACATGGAGAATACAAAAAATTAATTACCCAAAAAAATATGGGAAGAATTATTGGAGAGTGATGAATATGGTAGTCAATAAAGCCTCTAATAATTAACCAAACCCTCTTAAGCCCATACATCCCCGGACCAGAAATTCCAAAAGTGGAAATACTAAAATGCCATCGAACATGACATACTATTAAGATGATGGAAATACCTATTGGGAATGAAACTCCACTATATTCTCTTTGTGGGACCAATATTAGGACAATATCTCCAGCAGAGGTGTTGGGGTATTCTGTAGCCCACAGGTAATCTGGTGTGCTCCCATATAAAAAATGATTGCTAATTGGCAGCCTAATAATCCTTCTAAACATCCTTATATATAATTGATCAAGTATAATCCCTCACATAAACTTATTCATAGTCCCAAAATACCACTTAAGCATGGTCAAATTCAAGAAATAACTTCTTGAAACTCACATCTAAAATGGGTAATCAACCACGTGAGAAATTAAAATTTACATGAAAATTTCACTCTTTTCAAGATTAAATTTATTGTAATTGGTTATATTTTCAAATTTTATGATTACTTTATAAATTTTATAGGAAATGTTATATTTTTTATGCATAAATCATGATAATTTAATCTTAAACATTGATAAATTCTTTTCAAGAATTTATTATGATTTTCACCAATGATTCCAATTCCCTTTTTATTTAGTTATTTCTCATATAATTTTTTTTGTCTCACATGATTATGTAATATCCCATTGTAGATCAATGATATGAGTACCTAAATAACCATTTTAAATCACATGTTCTCCTTTTCTCTATTATTAATGGAATTAAATGTTATACAATGTGAATGAAGAAGTATTATATAGGGTTTATTTTGTCTGATGTTGAAGAAACATTTCTAACAAGATGAAATTTTCACCCAGCCTCTAAAACTAATAATCATTCATCTCATGATATTAAATGATTATTTGTGAGTTGTCTTGATTAAATAATTTTGATAATATTTTATTTATTTTTTATCTTGGATACTCTCATTCCTAATAAACTCTTATTCTTAGTGAGATTTCAAATAACACTTAAGGATATAATACACTATAATTAAAATATTATAGAAAATTTATAGATCATAAAATTGGATAACAAAAATATTAATCAAACCACACCACTCATCAACCATATAATGTGAAAAAATGTAACTAATAATCAATACTAATTCTTCAAACATATTTTATATGACATGTACAACTTTGAAACATATATCATGATTTTAATAAAAAATATAATTATTCTATTGAATATGTAAATAAATAGAATCTCATGAATATATGTAAATAACAATAACCATTCAAGGTCAATCATGTATTTTTCATTCATTTATCTATAAAATTATATGGGTTTTTTCAAATAGTTGTACAGTTTTATTTTGTAAATTTATAACATTAAAAAAATTAATTTTCTTCTGCTATATTTATATATTTCACACTTGAGAATTATTATTTTTATATAAAAAAATATCATTACAATCATTAATATACAACAAAATATAAAATAAATATTGAAAAATTATTAATCAAAAATGAATAATGTAAAAGTTAATCATAATTAGGTTCCTAAAACAATGAAAATTTTCCAATAAAAGCGAAGATAAATATTATAAATTCAAATATAAAAAAATAAATATATTTTATTTACTGACATATGAATCAAAAAATTATTATTAATATTATTATTATTATCCTGGAAACAAGTATCCTATTTCTATAATTATATTTTCATTTCAAAATACTTTCATGTCACCCTTTAATGAAATACTATCTAATAACATCAATCATGACATCTTCTATTTCATATATTTTTTAGAAATTAAATTACATATGACTTTTATTAAATATTATTTTTTTATATAAAATACTTCAAATATGATATCATTCCATATGTAATTTTTTTATTTTTTTCATGAAGGTATAAATAATTAAAAAATATTTAGATTGTTCCTTTTAAAAAACATTTTTGTGTTGAGGTATGTTTACAAATAATTAGAAGTATAATAAAATGTATATTTTTCTAAATAGATAATAATAAAATATCATTTATCACCCTAAAATATGATTTTTTTATATATTTTTATCACATAAAAAAACATAGACATGAATTCATACACCCCTCTTATCAATATATTTCACTCACTAAGTATGAATGTTACATGTAACAATTGTTATAATTCTTATCCAAAACATCAGAATGTGAATTTAATGTTTTAAATAAGTTAAACATGATTTTTTCCAAAGACTATGACTTAATATATAGATAATGTATGAAAATTTTATTTTCTCGAAGAATCTTTAAAATTTTAAATTCATTATATTTCATAAAATATTAAATTTATCTGAACCATTTATATTACCCTTTTATATTGAAGCCATAATTAATTTTGTATTAATATTATAATAAATATATTTTATAGAGGTATTTACCATAATATAATAATTTATGTTTCTAATAAATAATTTCTATCAAACAAAATTTATTTCTAGGGATCATAATGTATATAAACATGAATATCATTACAGTTTTCCAAAATATAGTTATGTTTTTCGAATATAATTAGATAATATAGTTGTAAATCACTATCATTGTAAATTGATTAAAATTTTGAATAAATATAGAAAAATATTTTATTAGTGTCATCACATATTCCATAATTTGTTCAGTTAAACCAAAATTCAGTTATTTGAATATTCCAATAATATCTCAGAAAAAATTTCATAATGATTTTAATATTGTATCCATTATAATATTATTGATTAGGGTGAAATTTATCATGAATATAATTTAAATCATTAAATTTTCTATCATCCTTAGGTGTAATGAATATTATTAAATTTCTATAAAAAGAGAAAAATGAAATCCTTCGTATTTTGAGTGTCATTTTTTTATAACAAATGATTATAAGAATTTTTTTAATAATATCTCATTTGAAAAAATGAAATACATAGTTGACGCTATTATCATAAATATAATGTCGGTTGAATCACTCGAAATAGAGAAGCTTGATGATAATAAATTTTAAAATACATTGAAAATTTAAAAATATTGGCACCATTGAGGTTAAATCATGAAATAATATACTAATCACAATCAATATATAATAATACTGTTAAATTTCACATTATTCTAAGCCAATAATTATGAATTTTTTAATTACACATAGTTGTAATATAATATTTAACAAAATATTTTTATCATCAATTCACTTCCTAATGTTTGAGTAATGCCCATTTGTAACATTGATAGATTCAAGTACACATATAATATGAAAATTTTCAATATATTTAAATTTAATTCTTGTTGTAGGTATATATGTTTTTCATTAATCCACACAAGTGTGGATATAATGTACCACTAAAAAATTGTAACATTCAATTATTATTAAATGAGTTGAATGTGTTCTATATATTTTTTCATACACAACAAAAAACTAAGACAAATGATATATTTATATATTAATATAAATATTAAGAATGATAATTGTCATGACACGTACTAGTGGGGCCCACGCCATGAATCCCCAAGACCCCATCCAATAGGGTATGGGTTGGTGACTAGCACCAAGTAGGTATATTACTACATGGGATACATTGCCTAAGAAGCTGTACACACACACACACATCTCCAAGCCCATAAATGATGTAATGTAAAAATGACCAAGGAAAAAAATGCATGCAAACAACTAAACCCAACCCACAGAGTACAACATTAAGTAATGCACTGAAAGTAAATTGGGCCAGTATAGAAGCACATAAAAAACAAGAGTCTAAAACATCAAAGTCCAACCTGTAAACACAAAGAGGTACTGGCACAACAGCTCAATGACAAAGCAACGCCTCAGCCTGTTGGGAACTTTGAAAGCTCAGTTCTATCCTAGTCCGCTATGGAATCTATCAAAAGGCTGATCATATTAACAAGAAATGACATGTGGGGAAAAGCCCATATAGGGGTGAGTATAACAATATGCAGTATAGGACATCAAAAAACACATAGCAATACACAATGATATTTCACAATCATCTCTACAAAATATATTTGTCTATTGAACAACATGAAATTCCAAGGATTTGGTCTTCCCGACACCATGAAGCTGATTCCAATATTTTCAGACCTCCAATCGGCTCCGAAAACATGCAACAATCCACCATCACGAATAATGCTTGAAGAACGACCCCTTTCAATCTGGTCTGATTCGTCATCCACTATCATCTTCAAGCCTCCACAATGTTGTTAAGGTTTCTAATCATAAATTTGGGATCATTGCAACACAAAATAGGTACGCAACGATCCTTTTTTCATTTTCCCACAATGAACGCGAAGAACGTGCGAAATAAAAAGGCGAAGGAAAAACAAAGAAAATCAGTGAACGAACCTCCATTGTCATTCTTCACAGCGTTGATCCACTACCATTAGTAGGATTAAACAAAGAAGATTTAAATGAAAATTAAACATGAATCAATTCCCATAATAATCCCCATAAAACCCTTTTACAAGAACATACAAATCTTTAGATCAACTTGTTCATGGTTAATGCGTATTCGTTGTTTAAATAAAAATCAGGGAAATGAAATTAAATAAAAAACCACTAACTCAACTGGAATAGATCGCTGATGAAGTGGTCGTGCTACCATCATTGTCGAGATCCTCCAACCTCGTTGGCACACTGATTCCTAGATTCGATCTATTGTCATTCATTGCTGAGAGTTTTCCCCAGGGTATCATCTCAATCCTCCACCAATGATAGAAGTTTGATTGTCACAATATAAAGGGGAACATTTTTTGGAATTTAATATACGATGTGATATTAATGATTCGATCGTTCCATTTGAAAGTCATTATGAAATGACATTTATTAATGAAAAATCCGCCTCGTCTTTGCGCTGCAGCGGATGTTTCCAAAAAAAATCAACATTCTGAATTTATTTTTATTTTTGTTTTATGAAAAATGTCTGAAAATTAATTATTTCCCTCGAACTATGCCGGTTAGGGTTAGACCGACTCTTAGTTAAAGTTGTCATTCTCGAAAAAACCGTGCACTCAGATTTTTAATATGGGCATTAGTTTGGAAACTACCCCAACCATGCAAAAGTGCTAACCAACATAACATTAAAAAAGATCGAACAACCATTCTCGGATAACAGGGCCTTGGAATGATGTGTTTTCTATGTGCCTGGTCTTGTAATAATTCCATATAATATTTAAAAATAATACACGAATAAATCTACGACACTACATTCTCCCCACCTTGGGTCTTTGTATCCTCGAAAAGAAAAAAAAAGACTACTAAAAAATATGCAGGTATTGGGAACGGATCTGAGCCTCTCACTCACACATGCAATCCTGAAAATTCACGTGCTGCCAAAAAATGTGAACAAAGGGAATCAATCGCCCAAAAAGGATCCTATCCATCCAATCCTCAATCTCCACTAGGTACTCAGCAAAGGTCACTCAGTCCTTGATGTCCAGCTCACCCAAGTCGATGACGTGTGATGATTCATGTACGTACCTCCTCAACTGGGACACATTGAAGACACCATGTACCAGATGCAACCATGGCGGTAGAGGTAGTCGGTATGCGACCTCACCAACTCCACACAGTATGTGGAATGGAATGATGAACCTTGGTGAATATTTTCCACCCCAAATAAATCTTCGTAACCCTCATCGAGGTGAGACTCGAAGAAAGAGGTGGTCTCCCTCTTCGAACTCCAGAGGTCTCCATCTTCTGTCAGCATAAGCCTTCTGCTGGCTCTGTGCTATCTTCATCCACATTTGGATGATCTGCACCTTCTCAATGGTAGCTCGCACCATCCCTGGAACCAAGAGTACTGAATCTCCGGGTCGGTCTACCTAAGCGGTGACCGTCATGGAATTCCATACAAGGCCATGAACGGTGTCGTACCAATGGAAGAGTGGTTGCTATTACGGTACCCAAACTCTAACAGTGGTATGTGGTCATCCCAATAGTGAACAAAGCCCAAGATATGGGCCCGTAACATATCCTCCGTAACCGGAATGGTTCTCACCATCTGACCATCTGTCTGGGAATGTAATGTCGTGATCATGATGAGTTGAGTCCCAAAGGCCTCCTGCAATCTTTTCCACAACTGGGATAAAGAGTGGGCATCTCAGTCTTAGAATATCATCGATGGGACTCCAGGAATCTGAACAATTTCATGCACATATAGGCATCCCATGCTTTCTATGGATCTATGCTCCTTGAAGACTAGGAAGTGGACCTAAATAGTGAGTCGGTGAACGATCATCCAGATGGAATCATGCCCCTTGGGCGTCCATGGTAATCCTGTCACAAAGTGCATAGATATTTCATCCCACTTCCACTCTAGAAATTCCAGGGGTGAGCTCGTCCCGCTAGAACCTAGCGCTCTACCTTCACTTTCTGGCATGTAAGGCATTGGGAAATAAGCACCACTACTTCCTTCTTCATGCCAGACCACCAAAACAATCATCGGAGTTCCTGCTAAATCTTTTTCACTCCAAGATGTACCACCAATGGAGATGTATGAACCTCCCTTAGGACCACCTCCTGCAACTCTACTGGTAAAATAGTGAGTCCTCTAAAAAAAGTGTGTACTCCCCACCTTGTGAATATCCATCATGAGCATGTATTGTGGATAATTGAGATTGTAATGTTGCAAAGTAGGCATCCCAAATATGCACTTCCATAACTCGTTGTAGAAGTTTATGGGTGACAACCATCGACTGCAGATAAATTGCATCCTCTCCTTCCATGAATGATAACTGCAACTTGGCTAACTGCTCTGTCACCTCACTCCAAATCTATGAGCTCAACCTTCTGCTAAGAGCACCCTCCACTTTTTTCCACTTCCCAGTAGTATAGATGATCTCAAAATTGTAGTCCTGGAGGAACTCTAGACATTAACTCTGCCTCATATTCAGATCCTCTTGTGAAAAGATGTACCTAAGGCTCTTGTGGTCAGAGTATACGATGAACCTCTAGCCTATAAGGTTGTGTCATCACATATTCAATGCCAAGACTAAAGCATTCAACATGAGATCCTGAATCACATAGTACTTCTCATGAGGCATAAGATGGTGTGAACCTTAAGAAATCATTTTCATCCTTTGAATCAGGACACAGCCAAGCCCAGTCCCTAATGAATCACAGAAAACTATATACTCGACACCCTCTTCCAGAAATCTGAAAACACGGGTGCTTGAAAAAATCTGTATCAACTGCTCGAAAGCCTTCTGGAACTTCTCTAACCACATGAAGGGTTTCCCCTTCCTAGTCTAGTCTATCATCGGTGTTAATATTATGGATAAATTAGAGATAAATATAAAGTAATACCCTTCCATCCCAAGGAAGCTCCACACCTCAATCACGCTCTGAGGTGGTTCCCATTCCAACATAGCCTCAATCATGGATGGGTCTACAACTACTCTATATGTTGAGAAGACATGTCCCAGAAAGTTGACCTCTTGAATACAGAACTGGCACATTTAGATCTTCCCATAATGCTTGTGCTCCCGATGTACGTCGAGAACCAGTCATAGGTGTCTTGCGCGCTCCTCCTCTGTCTCTGAGTACTTAATGATGTCGCTGATGAAGACTACTATGAATTGGTATATGTACGGGTTGAAGATCCAATTCATTAGTCCCATGAACACTGCTGGAGCATTTTTCATGCCGAAAGGCATCACAAAGTACTCATAGTGACCATAGCGGAATCTGAAAGCCATCTTCGTTATATCCTGATCCCATAATCGTAATTGGGATAACCATATCTAAAGTCATCCTTTTAGAACCACTGTTCCCCTCTCAGATGATCGAAGACATCATTGATTCTTGATAGTGGATAAAAATTCTTCACCGTCACCTGGTTCAGGCACCGGTAATCCATGTACAACCCCAAACTTCCATCTTCTTTAATGGAAAACATGATTGGGGACGACCAAGGTGAAATGTTGGGTCTTAGGAAATCCTTGCACTACAAATCCTCCAACTGCACCCTCAGCTCGCGAAGCTCTTCAGGAGCCATCAAATATGCTGATAAGAAAATCAGTGTTGTCCTGGGGGGAAGTCGATGAAGAATTTTATTTCTTGATAGAGTGGTAGTCTAGGAACATCTTCGGGAATGAGGTCCTTGTACTCCACCACTACTACTGGGAACTGAAGCTCACAACATCTACTACTCTGAGGGTAAGGCTAGCCATCTTATGAGTGATCAGTTTCACACTCCTATGCATGGGCCAATTATGTCCTACTTGGGTCTCATTTTCTCTAACATAGAAAAATATCATTCCATCACTGCAGACATACCACACTATTCTCCTAAAATCGTTAATATGGTCATGGACCAAAGATAACCAATTCATACCGAGAATGACGTCGTAAGGCCTTGATGCTACCACTAAGAGGTTCCACCTGAAACTCACACCTCTAAGGGTAAGACCACACTATTAGAAAATGTGTTTGATCATCGAGTCTCCTCTTGTTGGTGTCCCCAAACATAAGGATTGAGTCAACAGATCTAACAGAAACTCATGGATTCACACAAGTCATGTGGCGATGAATGAAAGACTGCAACATGTGTCTACATTTTTTGAATCAAAGGTAAAGAAGAAAAAAATCATACCTCGTATCATCCCTGGATTCCCTAGGTCATACACCTGGACCGCATGCAGCTGCCCCTACCCCTGTCCCCCAGCTCCTTGAGCCTGGTTCGGACCACTTGGGGTGGTGGTGGAAGTATAAGGAAACATCTTACACCACCTATAGCTCTCCTGGCTCCTTTGTTACATTTTCCTCCTAACAGGTCTTTCTGATCCATTCTCTACCTCTGCCTTGGTGGTCCATACACCGCTTCCCTATTAGCATCTCAATGGGTCAGACAATCTCTAGCAAGATGTCTCCTAACATCGCACCTGTTGCATAGCTTCTACCTATGCTTATTAGATATAGCCTGAGAGCCTTGTACTATTGATCCTATGTCTTGGGTCATCCTCTGACATCTCTGAAGTCTTAATACCATCATTTTACATCAACTCCCTGTTGTCGTGGTCTTCACACCTGTCTACCTTTAGCTAACTTTCGTCGTCTATTTATGCTTATCCAGGAATCTCTCGATCACCAAATCTCGCTCGAGTAGTCCAACATAAGTTCCAATGCATAAGGGCATGACACTATCTTGGATGTCTTGACGTAGACCTCGCTCGAAGGTCTGAGATCTGATGTACTAATCCCCTACCATATCCACGTAGTACCTAGAGTGGTTGGTGATCCTTGATAAATAGTTAGCTACTATGAATCTTCCCTTTTCGAGCTGAAGAAACTCTTGGATGTGTATGGATCTCAGTGTAACCGGATAGAACACCTCCCTGAAGAGTCGCTCTAACTCTATCCATGAAATATTCTCCACTTCATGAGTCTATGTGGCCAGACTCCACCATCATCCCACAAAACCCTAAAGAATGATCTCCCATAGGATCACTACTTGGTTTGCTGGAGTCCCCACTAGACGGAAAACTCTGGACACAGCCTCATGTTAGTCCTCAGCCTCCTGAGGGTTGGTCTTGCCTCAGATCCTTAAGGGTCTCTGTCCATGGATCTCATGGAGTGTGCTCAGCCTATGCTCCTCGTCGGTCATTACTGCGGACACCACAAGGTGCTCTACAGGTGGTGGTATAGCAGGTGTACCACATTGTGGAAACGCTTGAGGAACTGGTCCCTGTATCGAATCCTCATCACTGAGGGGGTTATCCACCTAATCATGCTGCTACACTCTAGCGGGTTTGCGTCGCTGAGGAATCCTATAAGGAAACCAGATATTGCATGTTTAATGAGTATATCTGGATAATTGACACAAAGGACATGGAAAGAACAACCCATTCCAATATGATCCATGCACATTTCTTTTATTTTCTCACAACCAGTGCTTTAATGTAACGATTCAAAAAGTAGGTTATCAGATTCTTGGTGTATGGATACGTCGGTCTTCGCACCAACACTAGTGTCTCTGGCCTGAATGATGAGTTTGAATCACTGAACACTGTTGCCCCAACCAATCTCATAGACTCTTGGTCCTATGGTAAAACCTACCACCTCTGATACCCCGCTGTCATGCCCGATCCCATTGGCACCCAAACCGTGACTCCGGAAGCCCGACTCCAATAGGCTAGGGGATGGTGACGAGCACCGAGTAGGCATATTACTACATGCGAGACATTGACTAAGAACTTTTACATGTGAACACATCTCCAATCCCACAAATGTTGTAAAATAAAAACATATAAGGAACAAAATAAATTTATATAACTAAACCCAACCAAAAGAGTACAATAGAAAGTATAGTACTGAATGTAAATTGTGCTAGAATACAATCCCACCAACAGCAAGATTCTGAAAACTACGAAGTACAACCTGTAAACTCAAAGTTGTACTGGGAATACTGCTCATAGTAGAAGGAACACATTGGCCTATAGGGATCTCAGAAAGCTCAGTCATGTCCTGGTTCTCCCTGGACTCTATAAAAAGAATACTAGTTTGCACCAGACACAACACAGGTGAGAAAATCCCGTGCAGGGGTGAGTATAACAATACTCAATAGAGGACCCTGAGAAACAAAAATCAAGTACACAAAGGAAAGGAACAATCTCCTATACACAATATATATATATCTTCTTAACATATAATAAGAGATCATAATCAATATATAATCAAAACCCAGACCCGTTGGATATAGACAGGTCACACAACCACATACCCCCTCTAGGGATTCTGTTCGAATATTTCTACGATGTACTCATTCTGGGAGAACACATTCCACGAGTCTGGTAGCTCTGATGACATCTGTCAGAAAAGTATTGTTCATCCTGAAATGTCATGATAGGTTGATACACTCACTATGGGAGACCCACTCCCAAGTGGTAATATCATCATAGATAGAACCACTCATTACGGGAGACACACTCATGAGTGGGAAAGATCACGACACACAAATGAGCATCACTGCTAGGACCATGGCGGATATCGTGACTCATCCATAATCTAATGATATGTGATTCACCAGCTAGGTAGATGATCAAAACCCAATAAACCTAGACACATCGATTCTTGACACTACCTAGGGTCAAGAATGGATAGAGGATCTCACTTCTGGCCTCTCGGAGAGATGCCGACTCAATCACAGAATGTCCGGTTGAAGGGATCATACTCTTATAGAATGAAACGTTGTCCTACCTTCAGGGGAACGAGAAGAAGATGCACTAACCCAATCAAATTACATACAAGATAAGGTGAAAAAGAGGACCATTCCATTTTCCAAAAAGTACATGGCATGTAGAAAAGTTACATGCTGTGTTGTTTGACCCCACGAACTATCTATGTACAACGACTCGTGTCGTAAGGCTGGTCATGTGGAAAAGTTAGTACAAAACATATAGTATGGTGTACATGCTATGTTCGAGTGACTGGGGTTGGCTCCGTGTAAGATTTCCATGTGCTCGTACACAGTCATCAACCAGTGTACTCCAACCCGTGTAATCGATACACGGGGTGACCCGCATTATAAGACTCACCTAGTCGTGTGATGGAGTACATGCCATGTACTTCATCCCTTTTCTATGTATCCCCTGGATACATGTTGAATCCCATGTATCCGCTTCTATCATGCCGCGTAGAGAGTACACTTCATGTCATCTGAAGCCGTGTTGTCCATCCCGTGTCTGTGTAATTCCCAAAATACACACCGATCTTCCGGGAAAGTACAATGTGACATGTGACTAGGGACACACACCGTACGATTCCTCTCAAACCCCAAAAAACCATATCCTCCACCGCTATTACTACACAACACGTTCTTCGGACGTACACATCGTGTATTTTGGAAATTTCCAGAAACACGAACCTTAGCCATCACGCATTCTGTGATGTCCCGTTCATCGATCTGGCTATCCGATCACCACAAAACTCCTAGGTTTTGATCTCCCCAACACCACAAATCCAGTTCAATTGTTTTTCAGACCTTCGATCGTCTCTAAAAACATTCAACAATTCACCCGATCAATGAACGCTTGAAGAATGACCCTTCCCAATCCGGTCTGATTCTTCGTCCGCTTTCATCGTCGCACCTCCACAAGTTTTTTGTGGTGTCAAATAATTAATTTGGGATATTTTCATCGCAAAACAGATAGGCAATGATACATTTTTCATCTCTCCAAAAAGAATGTGAAGAATTCACGAGAGAAGAAGGGGAAGGTAAACCAAAGGTAATCGAGGAACGAACCTCCACCGTCGTTCGTCACGGCGTTGATCCGCTCCCGTTAGTAGGCTTAAACGGAGAAAAATAAAATGAAAATTAAACATGGATCAATTCCCTAAATCATCCCAATAAAATCTTCCTGCAAGAACGTACGAATTTGGGGATCAAATTGTTCATGGTTGATCCATAATTGTCATTTAAATAAAAAGCAGGGAAAAGTAATTAAATAACAAACCCCTACCTCAACTGGGATCGATCGCTGCTGAAGGGTCTTTTCTACCATCATCGTAGAGATCCTCCAAAATTTTTGGTGCAGTGATTCACAGCTTCAATCCATCGTCGTTCATCGCCAAGAGTTTTCTGAAGAGATTCCTCTCAATATTCCTCCAACGATTGACGTTCGTTTATCCCAATAAAAAGGGAAACCTATTTTGGCATTCAAAATATGTTGCAGTATTAATGTGTCCAGCTTTCCATTTATGAGTCATTATGACATGGAATTTATTAATGAAACAGTTGCCCCGTTGCTGCAATGCATCATATTTTTTGATAAAAAAAAATAAAAAACATCTTTGAGAATTTATTTTTATTTTTATTTTACAAAAAACATCTGAAAATTATCTTTTTCCCTCGACTCACATTAGTCGTGGTTAGACCCACACTTAGGTAATGTTTTCGTTGCAGACCCAGCAGTGCCCTCATATTATTAATTTTGGAATCCCTTTGGCAACTGCCACAACCGCTCACAAGTGTTGACTCGCTTAACTTAAAAAATGTTCGAACCACCATTCCAGGATCACCGGGCCTCAGAATGATGTGACGTCTCTATGCCTGGTTTCATAATAATTCCATATATTATTTAAAAATCATACATAGATTGATAAGATACACTATAATAATTAAAACATATACATTGAATTAATTGGATCAAAATATTTTTATAACATTATAAAATATTTTTCAAATGAAAATAAAGATTATTTTAAATATGAATCTAATTTTATTTTAAATGATAAAATGAAAAATACATTCTTTTTTGAAATATATATATATATATATTTAAAATCATTCCTCCTCAAGTGAAATATAATTATATGTAATTTTTTCGATTATTAATTATAACATAAATTTGATAGGAATTATTCTTTAATAATTATAAAATTAGTAAATAATATTGAATATGAATTAAAATATTTAATATTCAATAAAATATACTTTCATATGAAAACTATTTTTAGTATACTTCCCATTTTACTTATATTTCAATTTATATATTTATTACATGTATTTAACTTAATGTTTATTGTGAATGGATTAATTATATTAATTTTTTCTAAAGATTATTATTTTGGATTAATCTATCAAACTGATTTTTAGGTGAGTACAATAATATAAATTTTTCACAAATTTGATGATTTTTATTAAATTATATGTATAAAATTGTGAATTATTATTTTAAGTGTCAGTTTTATGTTATAAAAAAAATTATTTTTTATCAATTGATAAATATATATTTTTCTTTTAAAACCCCATATTTCATATTTTATGTCATAAGTATTATTAAAAAAAGGTTTTTAGTACATGATTTAGAATTATTTAAAAGTTAGTTTTTATAAATTTTATTATATGAATCAAATGAAAATGTTGTAAAATTTTAAATTTGTGGGTCTAAATTATCTAACATGGACTATATTATTTTTTTTCATAACGATTATGTTACATTATGACGAATCTAGTTTCCAATTTAAATTGTAAAATGGTAAAAGTAATAAATTAACCATTAATGAAAATGGAAAATGAGATATATATATATATATATATAATTGAGTGCATGTGGTTTTTTTAACATTATATCTTAACCATTACATTATTTCTTCTTTTGGGATCCACATCACTTTTTTATCATGTTCATCCTTTATATTAAGTTGAAATATTTAAAGGAATTTCATTCTGAAAACCTAAAAATTGGTACCTCCACCACCAATTCATTGAACTCCTAAAAATTATGTTTTTACATGATACCATACCCTTCAATAACATATAATAATCATTAACTATTTTAGTCTTCTAGAGACTATATATTATCACATGCCATCAATTTCTAAAGGACCATCAAATGAAATCTCATACATCTCAATGTGAGAAATTATTTTTACATATCATATTTCATTTTTATTTTTCATATAAAAAATTAATTTTCAAATAAAAATTTATTGAAATTAGTTTTTATTATATATTAGTTGATATCAATATATTTAAAAAATCCATTAATCACATTTACATTTTCTACTATGAAAAATGAATCTCTAATTCATGTTTTGTGAAGACTACATCATTTATGATGCAACATGAATTTTTCCTTCACCATTAAAAATTGATTGCATAAAAGTGTAATTTAATAAATAATTTTTATATTTATATCAAATTTAATTTTTAAAAAGATTAAAAAGTATATTCCTCTCTCCAATTCTAATGTAAATGAAATCCTCAATCATGTGTGCGTGTAGACTACTACTTCCTAGGAACAATTTATTTTATTTATATTCACGACTCTATATATTTTTATTCATTAGTATTTGTTTTTAATTCAAATGTTAGGATTATGATATAATTATTTTTATTTTTAAAAAAAATTAGATCATATTAACTCTATCCTAAAAATATATTTATCATTAATATATTCATTTAAAAAAAGAAAAATACAAGGAATATTAAATATTATTTCTATGTAATGACATAAAATTAATTATCATATCATTGTACATCTTTACTATTAAAATATAACACACATCTAATGAAAAAAATGACCTTATTCTTTTTTTAATTGATATAAAAATTTTTTGACTTCATAATCAACCATTAAACGTAGTGAAATCAAGTTTGGGTCAGCTTACACACATATTAGAACAATAATTCTAAATTATAAAATTTATGAACATGAGAAAATATTTAACGGTATAATATGGTATAAAATTTTATTTAAATATTTCTATCCTGACCCCTTATCCAAAGATACACCAATGATATGGGAGAGATAATGCCCCTCGAGTCCTTCCTCCAAAAGGCCTTTAGTTTGTGTCTATAAGTGATGGTATAAAGATCTATAGTGTTGGAGTCACTACTCTCTATAACATAAATAGGATTAAGAGCGAAGATGAATCATCCAAAATAAACATAATGAAATAATATAAATGAAATCTAAAATTATTCCTCATGAATTTATAAATTAAGTTGATAAAAATAACATTATATAACAAATAATACCCAATATAAAAGATGAAGCATTTATATGGTATTTATCCAAAGGTCTGAGGAAATAATGTCCAGCATGTTCTACTTAATCATCATGGAAAATTAAATTATTTTATAAACATTTGGTTAGCATACAATAATACTTGGTAGTAAATCCATATTATCCCATGCACATTTTAAAGAAACATGATAATTCATAGTTGAGAAAATTGTAGAACCAATAACACCTAAACTAGTCAACTATCCACCCAAATCTACTCAAATAATGCTCACAAAATAACAAAATACAATTAATATAAAATAATAAAATTCCCATAAAAAAATGGTACCCAACACTAATTTTCTTCACATATGTTGATCTCAAACACCAATGGTGTACGTTATTTTGCCCGCATGTATTCTGTATTCCACACTGCCACATATGTACGATCACAACACACCTATCCTGAAGACACCATAGCTCAGTGCCCCAAAATAAATGCTATATTACATATCTCATGAAAAAACACGAGCAACAACACATCCAAAAATATTACTAGTGTAATAGGATATTATGAAAATGATAAAAATCGACCTCATTCCATCCTCTTATAATGCATGCCTCCCATCAGAAGCCTCCCCACAAGCATGTGATCATTTCATAGAAAAACACCAAGGATATCACAAGTCATCCAAAAACAACCATCATTTCAGAAACCATCATATAATTCAATAACAAAACTCTAGACATTACAGTATTTGAGAAACCTACATCACCTGGATGTGAGAATGGGAAAGAGTCGTTACCCATCCATCAAACCTCCTAATTGGATGTTGAGGATAAAACCCACACATTACAATGTGAGTGTCAAAACATGGTGCTCGATGTTGGTGGGTTACATATAAATATCATGATGAATGTAAAAGTATATAAATATATCCACACACACAATACCACCCAATGGGTTCACAACAATACAATAACCTTCATCGTAACTTTCCCCCAATAAATGTAATAAAACAAACAAAAAGTCACTATTCTCATCTATCATTTCCAACCAATTTCATTTAAATGTCACATTCATTTAATTATTTATCATCAACCAAATTTTATCACAAAACAAATAATTTTATTATTATTTATCCATTATCATACCTTTAACCAAACCAATCAATAATTTTTTAATGAAATATGAAAATTTATTTATTCTACCACTACATGAGAAACTAGATCAAAGAACACACACATCATAATTATCCCAACATTCCAATAATTCCATTTTTAAACATCCCCACAAGCGTGGATGAATTATCGCCAAATCCACACTAAACCACATATAAAAAAAGAACCTCTCCTCCACATATAAATGACCTATGTACCACCTTGCCTCCCCATATGCACAGAAAAAAACCACCACACTTCCCAAAAATCAATGCAAAAAAATATCATTCCCTCATTTCCAAACACCACAAAAAAAGCACATCACCTCCCCAGAATCATGACCAAAAATGAAAACAAATCAAAATCCATATAGATATTTATAAATTGTCATTTTTCACATTACACATTATTTTATGGGTGTTATCACACAAACCACAATACAGTGGAAAAAAATTTATTAAAAAAATATAATTGGATATCCAATTTCTAGAATAGGTTTATATCCCAATAGTATAGAAAACATAGAAATTAGATCACATTTCATATATCTCAAAAAACCCCCCAAATGTCCTCAATTTTTTTTGCAGTGACATCAAGCCAATAAAATAACAATATGAAAAATAATAATGAATCTATAAAAACATTCGGATCAAACCCATTGAACTGTTAAATTTAAATTTACAAAATTAATTATCATTGACTATGTCAACAAAATCATGAACCATAGATAATAAAATAAAACTCCCTACCAAATGGGGAATAATATTGGTAAATGGGGGATTCTCCACCTCAAATAATCATTTTTTAATTGCTTCACATCACTTGGAGAAGATGAATTCCCGCCAACAACAACTGCACCATGAGAAACTGCAGAACTACCTATACTACACCCAAAGACCATAAAAACCAATCCCAACATACATTCCAAAAAAATGTAACATAAAAGGTTAAATATGAAGATTAAAAATATAAAACTAACTAATGATAATAATGGTCATAACATGGATTTTCAAGGGAAAAAATATGGTAACAAATAGATCAAATCTAGATGAAGTGGGATTGACAAACTTGTCACAACACCTTGGGATTTTCCAACATGAGCAAGAGGGGAGGCATCTGAATGAATGAAAATTTATCTAATAAATGTATATGAAACCTATATAACTATTATTTTCATTTATAAATAATAATAACATGATGTTGATGTTAAGGATTTGAAAAAATTATAACATTCTACATAAAAAAAATTTCTTTTTCTTTTTAACCCAAAAATTATTCACTTCATGTGACACCCCAAGAACCCACTTCCTTTACATGTCATGAACCAATAATTCATGGAATATTATTTTTACAAATAATTTATTTACCTTAACTATATAATTTAATAGAAAAAATCCTCCTGGGAAATTATTGGAATCATCCAAGAAACAATAACATTGAAACCCAGTGATGTAATGGGCTGGGAAGGCACAAACTATTATATTAGATACCTCTAATAAAATCATGTCTCCTAAGAATCCAATAAAAATACCATAATGAAAGTAGTATACACAAAAACATTTTGATATGTATCTCAAGGATCTCATCATACCTAAAATTATACAACCATTCAAAACACACTAAACCATATTTCCAAAATATATATCGCACAACTTCATCACAACACAACCACATCACCAAAATAATCCTTCCTCGTATCCACTTTATAACTATCCCATTATCCACACATCTCAAACCAACAACAAGTACTACCAAGAAACCACAAAATCTTAAACATATGATTTTGAATGTTCCACCATCCATGTCTAGAAATAGTATACTCTAGGAGGAAATAACTCAACCAAATGGGATTAATTACTGTGAATTTAATGCCTATTGATTAAAAAGTTGGTCCTCTACTTTCTACTCATCGATAAATTCTCTGACATCACAAAATAAACCTAAATTTTTTGGAAAAATATCATCAGATAATATATGGTCCATATAACACATCACCAACAACAATGGGTAATGAAAATTCAAAAATATCTCACAGTACTAGGAATGAATTTAAATATATTTCTCCCAATTACACTCATCCATTCCACCGTTCTACCATAATTCATGAACCAATGAATTGTATGTCTATATAGTTCTTTTCATGGTGATCATGGATCTCTACTGGCCACTCAACCAATTTTTTATTTATCATTAATTTTCAAACACTACCCATTCAATGATATGTGATTCATCGTGGAGATTCCAAAGAAACCTAGAGTTGTGTAAAACATCAAGGATCCTCTCTATATGTGGCAGAAATTACAATGAATATTCCACATCTCCAACTTTCCCCATCACCTCAAAGGGATAAAAAACATTGGATTAAGCGTTCTATCCATGAGAACCCTCCACTTACCTAGTCTAAATAAAACCTTAAACAATATATAGTTCCCATCCTAAATCTCCATGGGCATTATCCTTTGATTGTAATAAGATTTCTTCAGGTCGTGTTCTACTTTCAGCCTCTCAAGAACAAACTGAGCCATCTCTATCATTCTCTCTAGCACTTCAGGACTAATAAATTATACCTCTTAGACTACCATGTACCACAATGAAGAATAAAACAACATCACGTAAAAATACTCAAACATGTATATGCCAAGGGATGAGTGAAGGATATAATAATTATTATCGTCAAACGTAATGAAATGAAGTGGTCATATTAATGATCGACCAAGGTCCATATTTTAAGATCGCAATATATCATTCAATTTCATGATATTTTGATCCATCTCCACATATATCTGAGGGTACAATGTAGTGAACTAGTTCATTTGAGTACAAAATTCATGTGGTTATATCCCCATAATCGTGAGGTAAATTTTTTTCGTGATTCAGGAATATTAACCTAATAACTTCACACAACCAAATCACCCACTCAACATACCTCTTAGCCAATAAATCCAATATGCCCAACTCCTAGATCACCTAAAATTTGTCCATTTTCATACACTAATCCATGATAACCTAGATAGAATGGCAACATCTCTGAGAGATAGATAAACATGTGACTAAAACCATTGATACCTCATACCATTTATTATCAGGAACATCCAAGGGCTACAACAAAATATTGAGAACACAATTCGTGGAAATTACTTTATTATAATCCAAACTCTTTCCCTTGAAATATGAAACATCCATTTAATACTAGGCCACAAAAATAGAATTCTCAATCCACATAAAATCATGGAAACAAATGTGTTTAATAATAAAGTTGATATATAAAAATCTCTAAGGAACCCCCTTTGTATCAAAACAAAAACAAGTAACCTCCAATGAAAGAAAAACTGATTCTAAAAATCCTCCAACTATCCCTATAGAGCATCCCCATTACCAACACAATCACATATCAAAATTTTCTATGTGTCATCAGACTAAGGCTCTTTATCCTCTTACATTAGAGAAGACTACCGTACCATCTGAAATAAGAATCATCTACCACTATCCACCAATTCATCTAAGAAAAAGGTTTCTAAATTATACATCACTCTGCAAGAGTCTAAAGACATATAAATGACACCCTTACATGAATTTATACTCAATTTATCATCCAGTACATTACAATTTTCTATGGTGTTGGATATCTCAAAATATAAATCTTGAAAAAACAACATCCACTATTTTTTCATAATTATTTCACACTTTGAAAATATATAACTAAAACTCTATTGATTCATGAATATGAAAATAACGCTTCCCAATAAGGTAATTACAACACAACATTACTACAAACACAATTTTTTTATCTATATCCTAGGTGGAATAGTTACATTCAAGGGGAATTAATTTCCAAGCATAATAAAAGATCACTTCTCATTTATGTATCAACAATAATCCCAGTACTATATGGTAATTGTAATAAAAAAATATCAAACATTACAAACTCTATTGGTATATAAATTACCAGAACACCGAAAAAAATCGACTTCAAGTAACTGATTAATTCCAACACTTATCATTCAACACTAATTCAAGGTCCTTCCTATTAAAATATATCAATAACACTACAACATGGGATAAATCAAAAACAAAACATCAATAATAACCTATTTTACCAATAAAAAATCCACCATTGACCATTTTCTTTTGTAATTACAAGGAAACAACTACATGAAATTTAGATGAGTCTAATTCCATCCATAAGAGAGACACCACACGACCTTGGAAATAATCTCTTGTGTACAAAATATAAACTTGGATAGGTTCCTATATAATTAGTGGAATTGAAGAACCTGATAGTCATCTCAAATATGTCTGACATGATACCCCTATGTGTTAATGTAGTAAAAGATATCACCGATGGATAATCTGATGAACTGGTCTAGGAAGTCATGAAACACAAAGCTTGTAATCCCCATGAACACGGCTGGTGTATCCATAATACTGAATGGAAAGCCAATAAACATGAAGTTTCCATACATATTTAATAAAGATTTCATCAATATTTATCCCCCATACTTACTCAACTACAGATATCCACACCATAGATTGATCATCGAAAACCAACTCTCCCCTCTATACAAGTTGAAATTATGGTTTATCTTAGGAAGAGGGTAATAATTATCCATTGTCACCTAGTTCATCCTCAAATTTTCTTTACCCAATTACCACCTATCATATTTCTTCTTAATGAGAATCACTAGATAACCCCACTAAGAAAAATTGATCCAAATAAAACCCTTTAATGTATTTTCATCTATTCTAATCATCCACTTTCACAATAAATATGGATCCATCATAATCATAGAAGCACCATAATGAAAATATATCCCAAACTCAACATCGAGTCACATGGGTAGTATCACAAACTCCTAAGGGAAAAAATCTAGGAACTCGCCAAAAACCCTAGGGATCTAAAAATAACAACCTCTGCTAATTACAGAAAAACAAATCATCCAATAATGAAAAAGTTACACCACACACTAATTTCACACTCGATAACACTACTCACCGAGGAAAACCATAGACTTGATATCCATATCTAATAAATATTCTCTCATATTTAAGAATTGATTTTTTTAATATAAATCTTTAATCATAATGATATAATAAAATGGGAATATCTATAGATATAAAAGTTCCCAATGTGACTAATGCTTCTGGATGATGAGTCCAATCCCTATAATCATATCAATAAAAATTGTTTGGCCTAAAAATTGCATATTCAAAACCTGGGGATCAGAAATCTTCTCTATTTCTAGTCATAGAGAAAAAAATATAGTTAGTTTAAAAAATATAGTTGGAATCTCTTAAATAAAATAAGGACCAATAAAGAGTTCTTAATAATTTTTCCGTACTCTGAAGAACAATGGCTTCTCTGAAACTACTGCCTATAAAACATTCAACTAGCCACACCCAAATCATCCACCCCTCTACTAATAAACAACTAAAAATACACATTGGTCCATTTCCCCACACATTAGGAACATCATGAAGTACCTAAACCTTCTCTAAATCCCATTGGAAAATCATAACCCAACTACCCTGCTTTGAGAATAGTATCCCCAGTGACTATTGTTGATGATGTTATTGAACCTATCAAACTCCAACAAATTGTGCCCAGGGAACCACTGGATATAGATTCTAGTTATATACATGAAACCCAAAAAAAACCCTCACTATCACAAAACCACTAGTAAAAGTAAAAAAACCTTCGGACCTAGAAGCCCAGAATAGAATTTACTAAGGTAGACTCCCCACTGATCGAAACATCAATTGTCTCGATGTCTGAGGACATTACTAAAAACACTAAGAGTCAAGGAACCAAAATGATACCCCTATTTGAATGAACCTCATAACTATTTAATCTACTCGACCAAATCAACATTTTACACAACCTCTATAATTGTTTTTAATATAATGGGAGTAACTGAATAATGTAATGAAGGACATAGTACTTCCTTGAGATGTATCACATGATACACCTCATTTGGAAAAAACATCTGGTGAAAAGATAAAATGTTCCATGATCATAATTCCAAAATCCCTTACTAACATACTACCATATTAAATTGAATTAAGATCCTGAATATTCAATTCCTTCATAGGTTATGATTTAACTCCATTAGAAACTCCTTCAATAATTTGAACCATGAAACAAATTCCTCCTCCCACTACCCCAGATACAATGTCCACCACTAACGTGTGACTGGACACATCAAACAATATGATAAAGTAACCAGGTACTCAATCAGGTCTTGGATTACATTTAAAGATATCATGATCTCACCCAACCATCTCTCTTAACCTCTATCCATATCAGAAATAATTTCCTTATAATTTCCCCAAAGCACAACACTAGAAATCATGAAACACCCTTTTATATGTATCATCCTCCTTTTCTCGGTCAACCCTAATGTGGTAAATATGATTGGAAAGATGAAACAGAATAGTATGATCAAAACACGCATGATGAACTTTAACCCGATATAAGATAAAAAACATATATTCCTTAAGATGAGGTTTGGGTAATTGTATTTAGATTCATTTAGATTCAATTTATTTATTTTGACATTCCTTAAACATACTAATTTAAACAAAAATACATGTCATCGTGAAGCTTGTGTCTCTCCTTGGTATCTACCTTGTAAATATGTCCACCTCACTTGGACATCCAGTAAGCTCAAAGTTTATGCATTAGATCTCATGGGCCTTAAATTCCCATTTATTAGCCTGTCTCCATAGACTATGTCACGCACAATGTTCAACTGGAACAATTTCATTTACAAACCATGAAATCCTCAATATTCCAAACTAAAAATTCCATCCAATACCTCGAAACTCACCATTTATACCACTTTATCATGACCCCGTACCTCTTGAGAAACTTAAATGATGGGGATAAGGAACAACCCCCCATGTCCCACATCATTCATACCACAAGTTGGCGACTAGAATCGATGGTATAAAATTATCATGTATAAGAGGCATTGCCTTCTATAATATAAATAGGACATGGAGATAATAGGAATATTCCAAATAAATATAATACATAATATTAAATAATAATACATATCCAACATGAATGGATAAATAAAACTGATATAAATAAAATTACCTAAATGTAAATAACAAAAAGAGAAGCTAAAATAGTGACACAAAAACTATCTAATGGTCTATGATAGTAATGTCCATAATGGTCTAATTAATCCTCCATGAAACATGAATATAATTTATATATATAGCGTTATCATACAATTATAACCATTATTAAAACCAAATCCTCTCATGCACATGTAAAAGAATCATAATATTGCACACGTTAGAAATTCATTGAACCAAAATCACATAAACAGGTCAATTATACACTCCATAAAAGTACATTGAACAAATTACTCAAAAAACATAATATATGTACTAGTGATGATTCTTATCCACTTGATGTTGATACATTTTATTATTCCTAGTTCCACCATCTTGACATTGTTTTTGTCTCTTGAATACTAACTTTCTAATGCAGTAGATTGAGCAGTGGAAAAATTTGAAAGGTATGATTTATTAGTAGGCTCTTCCATGTTTGAAACTTAATAAGTGCTTGGTCGGTGAGAAGAAATATTGAAATGAAAGAAGGTTTGAAATACTTATCTCCACCTCATGTAAAAATACATGAATTGTGAAAGTTTCAAGCCTTACAAATTCCATAGCTTTTATCTATAATCCCAAAACGTACAAGTTACCTTGAAATGTCTATGAGCACACATGAATTGATATACACCCTCTAGAGAAATTGAACTACAAAGAAGAGAAAAATAAGTAAAATGGGACAAAAAATTAGGATTATTTGTCGGGGAACAATGTTAGAGTTATTTTGTAAGTGCTATCAACATAAACATCAAATTGTGTAAAGGGAGAAAGAAAATAACTAGAAATACACTAGTTATGAAATATAAAACCCTTTAGTGCAAGTTTCAAAATGATTTAAATTTTTCTGAAAGGGTCAGGATATACATGATCCAATTATGAATATTAAATTCTTAAAGAAAATCATAACTACTAGACTACTAAATCTCAATGCTATAGTTCATACGACTTTCAATAAAAATAAAACTATACTGCCGACATAGAGTATGACCCCCATTCTAACTACAAATGAGCCATACTTGTCCAATAAGAAGAGAATTGATTGTTGATGATAATGATGCTACTACCTCACATAGATCTATTGGCCTTCCAAATGCAACACATATGAATGTATTTGTTTAATTATAGGCTTTATTCCCATTGAAAATGATGGCATGTTGGGTGTTGACCGCTAAACTGTACAATCAATTCAATGACTAATATCTTTGTCTCTGAACCTCATATCCCAATACTCCAAACCACCATCTAATGAACTCATTAATTCTATTCCAGAACTCCCCCATGAAATACATTGGTAGGAAGTATGTGCCCCTTAATGATATCATTCCCCTCCTCACAATTATTTCACCTATCAGGCCATAATAGAAGGTGAAATGCTTATTGTAGAATGTGGACCACCATTTCACAATATACAAAGAATCCTTAAATAGAGACAACCCATATTGTAATTTTCTCACTCTTATAATTGATATTGGTTAAGCAGTAGGCACCAGCATTGGCTCATTATAGTCTCTAGGTCAACCCTACGAAAGAACCACATGTGTTTTACTTGGAAAACCCCTTTTTACCCACCAACCCCTAGACTATTACACCGATCACATACACAACATGTATTTTTTCAGTTCCTCCTTCTTCAGCCCAAGCCCCATGAGTCATATAGAGTCACTAGTGTTCTAAATTGACCACAACCACCTATAAATATTTTACCAGTAGTTAAAAAACAAATAAATTAGGGTCCCAATACGTCAAAATACATTATTCCTAGAGTTTAAATCTGTGTGGTGTCAAATTAAAATGAATAATTTTTTTACCTATAATATGGGCACTTTCTCTTAGATAATGATGCACCGTCTTATAATACTGAATTATATAACAACAGATAGAAAAATTAGCATGAGACCGAGAATATAGATGACATCACCTTAGTTCTTTTGTCCTAAAGTACATCTTGGGCCCTACAGTGGTAGAATGTAGTGAACTCGGTATACTACTTTCCAACCATCTTAAGAAATTTTTCCACTTATTATTATATTTATATTTATTTTCATAATTTATTTTTGGAATCCCAATTGTTACATAATATATGGTTAGAATCATTATTTTCATAGTTTTACTAAACCACATTAAACACTAAACAAATCTACACTATATCTTTCTTGACATTATCTAATCTCTATCTATAAAAAATAGACACATGAAAAATTATGTTTGTGATTAAAAGAATCACCTTTTAGATACCCATTATTGAAATTTAATTGAGTCAATGACCCCTTTGAGAGGAAGAGTACCATTTTTTCCAATAATAATTTATTTAACTCTCATTACTCTTCTAATAGTGTTGACATTAACTTTTATTTTGAATAGAATAAATTTCATACGAAGAATTATATTACATTACCATAATGTATATGAGATGTATAATAATCATCAATGGAAAAATGAGATCAAAATATATAACCCAATGAATAATTATAACTATAGATATGGTTGTGCGCAAGTAGTAGGAGGGGAAAGCGTTGCACTTATTCAAAGAAATTTTTTCTGCGGTGAAGAAAAAAATAAAACTAGTTGTGTGAGTGGCCAATATGTCTATAAATATTATTTCCCCACCTTGCTTTGATATTAATGATATAAAGATATCTCTTTTGAATTCTGAAATCAACCAAAGAAACCCATAAGTTAAGTACCGAGAAGAGGCTATATAGGAAAAATATTTCGAATATCACTTGTTTCGATGAATTATGAACCTGAAGACTAAATTTCTTGTATTAAATCCAATACAAGATTAAAAATGGATTGGTATTTAGTGTTTAGGTGAAACTATTATGTAAACTAAGATTATCTATACTTGTTTCATTATAATCCATTATGAATTAAAGCAGTAAAGAGCCAAGAATGTGAAAAAAAATCTTGAGTCCCAAGATAAGGAAAAAAGGTCATGAGAGGCATAGAGATGAATCAAGGAAAAATATGACACAGACCATAATAACTTGATATTTATTGGAATTGATGTCTGTAGATCAGTTAATCTCTTTTAAATATGAATCCCATTTAAAGGAAAGTCATAGTTAGAAGTTGAATGAGAAAGTATGGTTTCAAATTATATAAGGGAAGCTAGACCATAATGGTTGTGATACCCTGATCTCATGGATGGAGGATAACATTTTCTATTGGAATAGATTGATGTAACAATCAACTCAACATTTCAAATTTCTATCTAGAGAGAGTTTTCTATGACATTGAATATAGATTTGGAAGAGAATTGATGTATATCATTTCATCTTTGTTAATGGATCAAGGGTATAATGAAGTTCAATGAAAAAAACACTTCTATTACTAATTGATTTAGTGAGTCAAGTTCAAAAAAATAAGGGATTTTCTCTACACATGAACTAGATCGAATCATGTTCATTACATTATTCTATATAGTATACTATAATCAGTTAGATCCAGCTATCATTTATATGATATTTGTTGATGTTTCCAAAAATGGTGAACATGAATGATACTATGAGAAGAATATATGGTACCTGACTTATTTGTATGGAATTGGTTCCCATGATTCATAGTTGATAAGCTGATCTCACTTATTATTGAAAAAAATTCAATACTACTCTATAAAAATGAAGTATTTCACCACAAGGGAAGATAATAATCTTCGAATATACCATATGGAGACAATACCAACTAGTGATTGGTTCCAATATATATTGTCAACACAACAATCTAAAAGTGGGCATGTTTTTTATCTGATCTTATTACTCTACTCAAATAGTCAGGCATAGTGGATGGGCACTATGATTGTATGAGGTAATGAGTAAACATGATAGAACTCATGATTCTTTATATCAGAAAAAACTAGTCTTATAGATAAATAGTGTTTCTTAATCCAACCCAACTACAGTTCTATAATCGGGATTCATAACATTCAGTTATGGATAGTTCATACAAATTGAAATAGACTCAATATAATATAGAGAGAAGACACTATGGTTCCAATTCTCCCACTATAGAAAGAGGGAGTGGAATTAGGATAATAATTGAGGGTGGTCAAAGAGCGATCTTTATGGGTCATTAAATGATTTGAATTAGTTTCTTGTCCACAATTATGCATGTTCAAAAATATTGTTGATCGATATAATACTTTTTCATTGAATGGACATGTACAATTCGTTTAATATATGTAATATACTATCAAGATTATGTCGATGATTGGGGTACAAAATCCCTTTTAAGGACTCATAATGAGTTACAAGAGATTCTCTATTTCTCCATGATCCTAAAAGCATTGTTTTCTTAGAGTCATGAGCCTTCAGATTCCATATAGTCATGGAAAAAACAGTTAAAATAGTACTAAGGGTGCTTTACTAATACGGGTGTAGTGGGAATAACAACATTTCCTTGTTTAGCTTCTCCATAAGGTGGAAATGAGTCATTCATCTTATCGATATGATATTTGGGAGGAGAATCACAACTAGAAAAGTTCTAGATATTTGAAGACTAGATCGATGCTCCATATAAAGAATAATGAGAAACGGGGAACACATTAAAGTGTTCCTCCCAACATCTTTTACTAATAAGGTCTTGTGACGTGAGTGAATCTTTCTTTTCAACTAGAGTATTTGTCTTTCATTGATTCTTTGGGGCCAACTTTACCCATGAAATAAACTAAGAATTTTTACTTCTTTTGTTAGGTATAAATTACAAATAAATACAGAAGGGTTTCTAGAGGGAATGACTAATAATTTAAATTGCATCGGTAATTGAAGAAGCTCCTTGGTATCATCGCCATTTAATTGGTGGACGTTTTTAATCGTGCTCTGGGGAAAGAAATTATCCACAAAGGGATGGACCAAGCTAATATTCCCACTTTGTTTATTAGAATATATATCTTTGTTGAAAGGTAGGATATCTTGATTTTATGATATAAAAGCATGGGTCACATACAAAGTGTACCCACAACTGGATATGACCAATCTATCCTTTTGGGAAAGCACTCTAATAATTATCTTATCCTCCATTTTTGGGAATAAGACACTATTCTATTTTCTTGTTCATATAGTACTAAACTAATTAACTCTATCATTTTTAGTCCCATTGTTCTCCCTTCATTTTTTACTAGGTGGTATTTTATATTTAATAAAATGAGTCAATAATATCATAGTTTATTTTGGAAATGAATATGTTTATTTATAATTAGAAGAGGTAGAAACATCTCATAGAATATCTTTGTATCAAATATTTGTGCTTTCCCAAGTGCAATTTCTCTATATTGATTGAGGACCCTAACATCAGATAGTATATCCTCCTCATTAAAACTATCCACCTTCCAGTTTATAGTAGGTACTAGTATATTGGGATGAGATATATTAGAGTATAGTTTGGTAATATATCAATATATTCCAAACGAATAATTTAAATAAGTTATATTAGAATTGTATTAATAAATAATTGGTTGAATGGTATGTTGGGAAACTATTGTTAATGGAGTTCATTTCTCATAGTGAGAATGTTGTCATTGCTCAGTTACCCACAGGCCCCTTAATTTATTACGAAATTGGATCAGTATGATAATATCTCTCTTTCTATTTAAAATAATTCTTATGTACATCCCCATTGAATACAACTAGAAATAATGAAACACCATCTTCCAAGTTTCATCCTAATTTTCCTGGTCAACCATAAAGTGTTCAATATGATTGGCCAGATGAACCTCAAGAACATTATTGACATGCACATGATGGACATGAGAAATATATGAACTAAAAATCAAATATTACTTATAATTATTTAGTAGGTAATTATATTTAGAATCATTTCATTTCATTTTATTTAATTTAACCTTCATTAAACAACCCAATTCCAACAAGAACACATATCATCATGATTCATGTTTCTCTTCTATTTCTCTACACTCTAAATAGGTCCACCACACTTTTTCATCCAGTAATCATAGACTCTATGCATTGGATCAAAATATTCTAAATGTCCTATTTCCTATATGGTATCCATAGACTATGTTATGAACAATGTTCAACTAGAACTATTTTCATACCATCCCATGAAATCCATTATGTTTGACACTCCAAAAAAAATCCTAAATCTTAACTATAACCTTTGATACCACTATATCATGGACCCATCCCTATAGAGAAACTGAAATGAGGGGAGAGATATTGACCCCCATGTCTGACATCCAATTGGCCTGTGGTTGGAAAATAGCATTGAGGGTACTAAATTATCAGGTGTGGGAGAAATCACCTTATATAATATATACAGTATCAAGCGATATGATAAATCATCCAAAAAAATCTTTTACAAAATATTAAATAAGAAAAACTATAAAAATTGAATGCATAAATAAAAATATTAATAATAAATGTCTGAAAATTTAAATACTCGAAAGAAAATCTTAAATAGTTAAAAAACACCGAATAAATCAATTAACATAACAAAATATAACATAATAAGAATATCATTGATAAAGGGTACCATGAACCTCTTTACAACATGAATTCCCCTCTAATACCCCAATATGTCATGTCCTAATGCTCCCATATATTTCGAATACCACTCCTCCCAATAGGTGTAACAACTAGGTACCACTGATAGTATAGACACCATCCCCTAACATGTTTGTTTGTTCATTCCCCACCAAGTACCGTCAGTTCCCCACAAACATGTGGTACCCACTCTGGGGTGAACCCACATGCCTAAATGTGTAATCTGAATAATGAATATCCCCTCATGCCACTAAATATTCTTTATGTTGTGCTTCTTCCTTACTCACACATATACTAGGAAAATTCCCAGAAGGTCGCCCATCTAAAACACTAATCCAGAAAAAACACGTTTAACATTGAAATTCTATCCAAGTAGGCACCCAAAAATAATGGTAAACCTCGTTGACATGAGTCATATCATTTAGTCATTTAACCCATTATCATTCTAGGGTGTTACATTCACCTCCTACCCCTTTAGAGAATAATGTCCTCTTTGTGGGCCCATTAACTCTACCCAGGTAGGGCACTACACTTAAGGTAGGGTTCCTCCTCTAATAAAAAATGTAACTACTTAGTCCTATTGACAACACATACACCTTGTCCCCTAACATGGTTGATAGGTCCTTTCCCACAATGTACCACTAGTTTCCCTACAGACAAGAGGTCCCTACCCTGCGGCCGACACATGTGTCTGAATGTGTCATATGACTAATGACAATCCTCACAGGCCACCATATGTTCTTTCCAAGGATCTTTTTCCATCACTCACCCACACCTTAGGAAACTACACAGAAGGTAGTCTATCCTAACTACTACACCAGTACATGAACACATAAATGTGGAGTTCTAACTAGGTACGTTCCCAAAAAGAAAAGCACGCCATGTTGACATAAGTCATATCTATTAATCATTTGACCCATTATCATTCTCATATGTTGCACCAAGAACCTTTCCTAATTACACCTCCTCTTTCTACCCCATAGACACGAACACATAACATCTCACCCAAAAAACACCTAGGCCCCAACACATCCACAAATATAAAAAAAGTAGTAGGATATCATGAACATGTATCGAATAAAAATCCTTCACTCATACTACCATGGATGTCCACTACTGGTAGATTATCCACATTCACAATCATATTACTCTAAAAATCACCTTGGTAGTGACATATCTCTCAAAAAATAATGAGCGATCAAAACCACCATATAAATTACTAAATGTCTTCTTACTATCTCAACCTAGTAAAAACCTAAAATTCCTAGAAGGGAGACATGTAAATAGTTGGTACCCATCCCTCTTTTCACCTCACTCGACATTGGTAAAACACCCTTGTTTGAATATACGAGTTTCATGATGTGGTTTTCTATGTTAGTAGGGGTTTACATTGTAATAAAAAATAATATAGTTGTACATGATTAAGGCCCCACACACAAGACATACATATTGGTTCACAACTAAAAAATAACCAACATCCCTACTATTAATGCCACATCAAAATCCATAACTCTTAGGAAAAAGACACATGACCCATTTCATATTTACATCCAATTAAATTTCAACATCACATTATTTACAATTTATATCATCACCTATAGTTAATCACACAACCCATTTTTTAATTATTTTTTAACAATTCTTATCAAATTAACCCAACCGACCCCTTCCATTTTAATCAAAATTTGATAATTATGTATCCCATCACTATTTTAGCATCTATCATAAAGAGACCACAAATAATAAGGAAATAAACATTCCCATCAAACCATCACCCCAGCTCCCCACCTCCCCACAAGAACAGACAAACAAAAACCTCACCACACTAAACTCCTGACCAAAAGACCACCTCACCAGCCCAAAATCAACGCCACACAACCACCACACCCCCAAAAGCATGAACAACAAACAAATTCAGCTCCCTAAAAGCAGGGCCAATAATCCAACATCCTCAAATTCCACCATAAAAATTCAACCACACATCGTCACCCCAAAATCACAAATAAACATCCAGGCACATCAGAATCCATTTTATTGAATATTTAAGGGGGATTTATAAAATTCCACATTATTTTTTATGCATTATCGGATAAAACATAATAAATTGAAAATTTTTTTATTGTCCAAATATGTGTAGTTAAAATATTTCTATATTAGGGTCATATCACAACAATCACAATAAAAACACAAATTACAACACATATCATCTAGTCAAGGATATCCCCCAACATCCTCAATATCTAGAAGGGATTCAATCTTATAAAATAAAAAATATGAAATATTATAATAAATATATAGAAACAAGAAGATAAACCACCTTTTGCCTTTTAATTTCAATTGAACAATTTCATTATATTTTATTAAACCATCAAAAACATGACCCATATATGATGAAATGAAATCCATGCCATCATGTTGGGCAATAATTTGTAACGATTGATTCCATATCTCAATAAATCTTTTCTTAATAGTTGTGTACCATAAGGTGAAACATCAAAGAATAATAATAAGAGACTAACCATAAAGATAGAACGACATACCATGGATTGCAAACGAACATCCTCCTAAACCAACAGTTCATAGTGGGAAGTTGAGGGATTAAAGAACTACTAGGGGATTCTAAGGATCTACCAAAAATATAAAGAAGATATGATACTAAATGAAATAAAATTCATCTAAAAAATAATTTAATGAAAAAAATTCATGAATCATCATGGTGTTTAATACTTACATGATGTGTTATTTAAAATTTTCAAAACAAATATAAAATTTTCTATATAAAACTCATTCTTAACAAGTTATTTAACACAAAAAATATACACTTTTTATAACACTATATGATCCAACCATAAATCTGTTTGAACTATAACTACACAACATGAAATATTTAGATGCCATTTATTCTCCCTAAATCTATTATTTTGCATCAAAACACCTCCATATCCACTCTAGGCCTCATCTGAAACCTCAAACACCAAAAATGACATTGTAATAGTATGGGAAGGAAAGGAAAGTTACAAATTTTTTTTCTTATATCAATATTTAACTCATTAATTATAAAATATAAAATTGTACAACAATAATCATCGATAAATTCTTGGGACCAATCTAATATTTACCGATTATAAAAAATATTATAATGAAATGAAATTATAGAATTATAAAATAACATAGATAAAATTTTATATATATTTACATTCTTTAAAAATTATGTAATTTTAAAAAACAATATATTCTAAAATCAATTATTTGAAACTAGTCTTATGCGATAATGATTACACACATTTGGGGTTCAATATTAGTAAAAAATAAATAATATATATATATAATGAATATTTTTTAGGCGAATAAATTGTTATATATATAAATATAATTATTGAGTATGTATTCAAAGATGATGACTTTGATATTAATGTTTCTTGATTAATTGGTGCAATTAATGATGACCGATATAATAGATTTCATCTCAAATTAATCCCTTTGAGACATGTTCGGTGTAATGAAACAATCATAATCTATGTAGTGTATTTAATGAAAATTTGAAATATCATACCATACATTATAATTTAATCATTTCATTTTATATTCAATTAGATTTACTATATTTTAATATGTTAGTTTACAATTTTACTAAATACGTAATGTATTTCATGATCACAATTATTATTATTTGAGGTGTGTTATATGTTACACACCATGATTCATTATTATGATATTATATTTATTTAATATCCCCTTAATGTAATATACTGTATTTAAATGTAAATTATTTGAATAACTACTCTAAATCATGTTATATACATCAAATTTCATTGGAATCAAATTTTACCCAAGATATATGAATTTTTTGGAACATAATTTTATTTCATTTCTTTATGTTCAATACATTGAACATTTTTCATATATTTTATGCACATTATAAACATTGATTTGATTATGATTATAAATTTAATTTTTATCAATTATACTACATAAACCCCTTTTCAATTTTTTAAATATTCAGAGAGTATGTTCCCACTAAGGGATATCAATAAATTGAATTTCTTGTTTTTTAGATATAATGTTTCATCATGATATTTTGCTTTCCATAAACAGGATTCCCACCATAAAATTATAATATTTGTCCTATTATAATCATATTCATAAAAAAATTTGTTTTAATATACATTATTTCATATCTTCTTAAAATGTGACTTTTGAAAAAATATATTTTGAAAAAAATAAAATGGGTCATAAATTTCTATTTCATATGTTATATCTTCCAATCCTTATTTCTCAAAAATTAACTTTATGATTTTCATAAACCCATTATTTGATATTATTATGAAACATTAATTTCGTTTAAATCATTCATGTCCCATTTTCAATAGTCACTATTGATGGATACATGTATATTACTATTTTAGTTTAATGAAAAAATGTTTTATATTTGATCATATATGTTTTAATAAACATTTTATTTATCATTTTCAATAGGATATACCCTAATAGTATTTATGTTTCTGGAATTATAAATTATATATATTTATATTATCATTAAGAGATTCGAAACTAGGTATCAAAAAATTATACTACAAACACCATATTATATGATTTTGAATAATGAAATAATTTTACATGGTTGTTTTTTATTATTTACAACTGCCTTATAAATGTATACATATATGTTGGGGTTATGTTCCTTTTCAACTATCCACTTTATTAATCTATATGGTTTATGATCATGTTGTCACTTTTAATGAAATGGGTAAATGTATTGGTGTTAATAATTTTTTTATTCTAATATGGATGACAATGGTAACATTGAATACATATTATTTAAACACATTCATTATTCCTATGGATGATTTCTAAAATTTTAATACTTTATATTATCATAGGGAAATTTATTATAGTTATTTATTTTATTATTCCAATAAATATTATTAAGGGGATGTTTTATATAAATTGTTTAACCATCATACTTTATACACTATTTAGATTATTACCATTTTATTCCTATTATTTATATGAATAAATTTTTTGACATTAATGATGATAACTAACTCCTAATATTGATTGATTATGTATTTATACTCTAAATTCATCAATATTTATAAATAATTTTCTTTAATCAGTTGTATATTCTATATGAAAAGTAAATTAATGTCTCCATCACTCCTATGGTTAATGAATTAATCATAAAATTTTGTTTGGCGATGCATAGAAATATGTATCCCCTCTATTCCTTGAGATGTATCATGAGGATTGTTTTTTTGTTTTGTAGTATAATTTTCCCTATATTAGTATGTATTTCCAAAATAACAAGATATAATATTTTTTATGGTTAAAATTGTGAATTACATTAGAATGCTCTCAGTAATTAATTGTATATGTGATGTAATTTATTTCCATTATATATAGTCTGATTTTAGTTTTATTACATTATTAAATTATTGAAATTATCTACACATATATTATTACGTATCTCAAGAATATTATTTTTATAGATTTTTTTAAATGGTTCCCTTTAAATGAATTTTATCTTACCTATTTCATATGATTAAATTCATAGGTTTTTGAGGAAAATTACTACTTTTGAATTTTTTTATAGGGTAACCTGTGTAAAATGATATTTTTCAAATATATAAAAACTATAAAAAATTAACTACTTTCATATATAATGGTAAAATGTTTGTTAGATACAAAGAACAACATATTTTTTATTATTGTTTTGTTTTATTAATATAATTTCCAAAACCAAAATGGTCTTGGTAATGTATGAAATATAATATTTTCATTAATTTTACTTAATATGGATAGTTATGTATGATTATATATATTTTGTATCGTAGTGACTATATAATTTATGTGTTTATAAAAGTTGGATCTCGAATATGGGTTTGTGGCTCTATAGTTGGTATCAAACCATGGTATAGATAACATTTAGATTATGATGTTTGTAATGGATTATTAAATGGTTGATATATCTAAGTTCAACAAAATATTAAGATAATAAATAAAATATTTTATATAATACAACTTATTACAAATTAAATAATGAAGTTTTCATTTTGAGATCATTTTATGAGAAATTTTTAGAAAATACAATCAAATATAAAATGTGAGAATATTATGTATATGATAAAATCCCAATTTTATGATAATATATATATGGTTTTATTCTATTAAAAATTAAATATCTCTGAAGATACAATGTGTGTATGTAGACTCTTGAAAAGATGTATGTAGGGTTTTTATCCCAAAAAAATTGTATTAGGTACTAACTCTATAATCACTAGGTGAACGAGAAAGATTCTTAACTATACAACTGGTTTGATAATTCTATGGGATATGATTTGAATGAATCAAACTCTCTTTATGTACAATTATAAAGAATTTATTGTGTTACGATATATAGAATAATTTTAATTTATCTATGAAAATATATTATTAAAACATAGTGATTTATAAGTAAAGAAACATATTACAGGATATTATATTTATTGAATAAGGGACAAATTATCATTGGAATGAGTTGATATTTAGTATTATTGGGATTATTATATTTTTAGTATTTTAATGGTAATATTGGATCTCTTTTTTAAAAATTAGGTTATTATGTATGAGTAAACACAAATAAAATTAAACTAGGTTGAACCACAAATTATATAGGCTAAATTAAGGTTTATATACATTTAATTGAGTCTAATACCAGTTATTTCATAATAACATTAGCTAATCATGATAATGTTATAATGTGATATATTTTTAGGTTAAATTTTAATATGTTATATATGAAAATAATATAATAATGATCTCCCCTCATGATTAATATTTTTTATTTTTAACTAGATCGAACAATAATGAATTCTTGTTGGGATGTTTAATATAGATGTTTCATAAATAAACAAATAGTAAAAAAAATTTGGAATTAGTTGCATTGTTAAAATTCCAAACTAGCTACCAAAATTTTTGATTAATAATGTGATCATTTTTTATGACCCAAACTCAAAATAGAAGGGAATGAGAGAGTCTCATGAAATTTTAGTTAACAATGATGATGAAGGGAAAATGATTTAAATTAAAAGAAATGAAAAACATGGGAGTATGAATGAAATAAATTTAATTAAAGAGATTTTGTATATTTTATATATATATAGATATTCATTTTTTTAATGGACAAGTATAAAGGAAAGATAGAACCTAAAAATATTTTTATATAATTACAAGTGTGTTTGGAATAATAAGCCTTTGTGTCCCAATCCAAGTTAAAATGAGGAAATTATCCTCAATAACCCTACTAATGAAGAATATATTTTGAAACTACTACTAATGATAGAGATAGTGAATTATCAAGTAATATTTTATACTATCCAATTTAATTTCTATTATATTGGACTATAAGATATTAAGTTATAAATAAAAACCACGGGTCATATGATTATGACATAAATATTTTTCATTTTTTGGGAACTTAAACTTTATTGATGTATATAATATTCCATAAATATATTTCAATTTAATGTTTTGAATAGATAAATTATTTTTGTATATAATTTATAATAAATTCTTTTAAAATGAATTATATTATTTCTATATCCTAAAAAAAACCATAACAATGTAGCTGTGTATAATTAATTATGAATTCCTAATTGAAATTTATCTAACCATAAAATCCAAATTTGATTGATGTAATTGATTGAAGTGGTGCATAATGTGACCACCAAAAATTATAATATATGATTACCTTCAAATAACCAGAATGTGATTAATATCATTCCCCACACACAATAATGAAATAAAATAAAATTGAGAAATATTTTATAAAAAATATTAATATTAATTATTATAAATAATTTATTGCTATTAAATTAGTTTAAATATATTAAGTTACAAAATTTTTGATATATCAATATTAAAAAATAAAAATTAATTTTAATATGAATGCAATTAATTTGGGATAGCTAAAATGAAAAATTTGATAATTTTATTTATAGAAATGTATTTATTAATATATTTCATTATAAGTTATATGAATTTCTATTTCTCAAAACATGTGACTATTTAGAGTAACAATATTACATATGTATAATTTGTTAATAATAATTTAATTATCAATAAATTAGAAATATTATTATGAAATGATAATATTATAAAAATCTATTTTCCTATAAATGATTTTCAATGTATATCACATATATGTATATATTGAAGTCAAATTTTTATGATTATAATTAGATTTTTATAAAATTAAAAATTCTTTTTATTAATAATATTAATATTTTCAAAGTAATATTTTTTTATTTTTCAAAATTACTAATTTTTTTCTAAATATTGAAAAATACAATTTTTTGTATAACCATAATTTTATTTCAATATTTGTATATACGTATGAATTTGATATTTAATAAACATTTTTATAATACCAAATATTTATATAATAATTTTCGTAATATATATTAATCTTGGAATTAATTTTCAATCCCTTATTTGATATTTATTAATATAAATAAGTTTTATCAAAACTGTGTTTTTGATACATCATATATGATTACATTTAATATAATTTTATCACAATCATAAATTGTATTTATTAAATTTATTTAAAATATATAATTATTTTGTCCAAATTATAATTGACATTGACTTATTTTCAGAAATTATGATTAAGCTACTATAGTTAAAACTCATCTTTGTTGAAAATATAATATGTTAGTTGTAATAATTCCTTGAGTAAAGAGATTTAGTAAATATATAAAATATTTCTAAATTTTTTTTAATTATTATTTTCTTGACATATCTCTTCTACAATCCATTATTTAAAAATTCAATACCCACTTAATGTTTTTACATGCACCCCCTTAATATTTAGTTGACTTATTTTTGAATTATTCATCTGCACACTTTTAAAATGGTCCACACAACAACCATTATTATATGTTCTAAAAATTACCTTCAACCAAGATAAATACCCAATTTTCTTAAAATATAATTTTATTTTAATCTATTAAAATTTGGACCATAAGATATTATTATATGGTAACAATTTAATAGCGATCATCCAGGGAAATCTAAATTTTCTCAATGTGGGAACTAGTTTTTTTATCCTTGTTTTCATTTATTATTATCATGTAAAAATTTTAAAATCGAAATATATTTAATTAATATCATATGTATAGGGTAATAATAAAAATTTTATTACTTGATTTTATTTTTAAAAATAATTATCTTGTATTTTATGATTTTCACTAACTACCATCTTAAAGATGCAGAAAGTTTCTTTTTCCATGACCCCATTCAAGGCTAGTATGAAAGAGTAATTTAATAATTAATTATGATATTTAAATATTTATTATTAATCTAATAAAATTAACCATGATACACCTTTATCTCATTCTATGTAAAATTATATTACCAACCATGTTTAGATGTTTGATACTACCTCCATAGAACAATTTATTTTCATTTTTATTGTCATCTCCACATTGAATGAAAATTCAAACGGACGAGATAACATGAAAAATATGTTTTTTTATATTAATAATGTTATGTAATATAAAATTGGGGAAACTATAAATTATATTATCTGTAGAAAAATTTTATTAATTAAATTCATTAAAAATGTGATATTAGAGGAAAATGATACGTTTCTTCGATGTAATGAGTTTTTATAACTTATAAATTCCTTAAAAATCATTCCATATTTGATATTTCACACTAATATGAGGAATATATTATTATTATTCTTCATTAATCAAGATTCTAAAATAAAATCCTTATATTCATCCATTAATCACGGGGGTTTATGTTGGGTTTGTCATCTGACCTCTTGAACCATACTATTTATATATTTCATGGATAACTATGAGAATGAAATTTATAAATTAATATGAAATTGACATGTGAATTTTCATTTTTTTTTATGGAAAATTTTAATAAAAATTATACCCATTAATAAATAGACAACCCTACATTCATTATGAATCCTCATACAATGATTGGAACTCCTTTTATGCCCATGGATCGTAACACGAACAATAATGAATAAAAACTATATTATTATAAACTGTAACATAATATCTAATAATAAACCATATATTATTTTATAATTATTAACTTTTGAAAAATAATAGATACCAACACCAATTCAATGAAACAAATACAAAATTACAAATATTAATTACACATGGTGTTAAATATCTATAAAGGCAAATATATATATATATATATATATATATTTAATTGTTATTAATGTTTGTTATAAATTTTTATAGGGTAGAATAATTTTCATGGGTATTTAATTATTGGATTTAATTTATTTATTCATTACAATTGGTTAATGTGTAGAACGAATCAAGGATGAGGAACGTGAATTCATCTCAAATTCATCTATTTTAGATATATTTAGATTTATACACATAATATCATTAATGTGGTGTATATAATAATTATTTGAGATTCCATATCATTAATTATATTTTTATAATGTTATTTTATTTTAAACTACATGTCCACTCTTTGATGAGGTTTGATTGAATTTTTACTCTATCTATTTTGGTTTTATCGAAATCAATTATTTTCTTTGATTTGGAATGCATATTATGCACTAATTTTTTAGTTATATAGGTTTCTATGGATATATTGTCCCATTTATGTTAAATAATTTTAGAATTAATAATTAATTATAATAAAATACAAAAAATCTTGTTCTATTGATTAAATTTATTTTCAATCATTTGTTACCACCATCATAAGAGTATTTGGAAACTCAATTATCATGTATTTTGTTACGATAGTTTCCTAAAAAAATTTCACATAATATTGGAGAACATTGGACATTAATGTTATAATATGTTATTAATTTATATTTTAAATTTTTCCAAAAAAAATTATTTTTCTAATACATCATAGATTATGTTTCCCAAAATGGATTTTCATAACATTAATCTCTATTCATTGACATACACTATTTCATCATAAATATTTCATTACAATAGTTTGGTTAGCCCATCATAATATATTATTATATTTAATTTTTAATACTACTAGGTAAAATTATTTATTTAATACATGTTAATGTTTTATACTATCCATTCACCGTGTTCTTGGATAATTATATTTTGAAAATAATACAAAATGAGGATTCATTTAACAATAATATATTTTTCCTCCTATATAAATTTCAAAAAACTTATTTCTATATCATTATAAGGATAAAATATTTTATATTATATTTAAAGATCATTTTTTCAAGATACATCCAATAACATTTTCCAATGATACCTCTCGATATAACATGTAAATATGTATTGTACAAAAAATGTTAAAAAAATTTCTAAAAATAGTATTTATGTATTCAATTACATTTTAATAATCATTTTCAAAAGAATTTTATAAAATGGCTTTTATGTTTTCAGTTTTATTTTCTATTATTTATAAATATATATTATAATTTGGTGGACCGAACTCACAGTATAAAACAAATCCATTTCTGATCCCTTATATTCCGGTATGAATCCAAGCATTGTTTCTATAAGAGAATTTCTAATTTATATCAATAAAATTATCTACATAGTATTTTGAAGAATGGTTGTTCTATTTTCCCACCAACCATCTTATTTTTCTCAATGGTTTATGATACTGTTTTCCCATTTATTTACCTTGGGAAACTTATTGGAAATTTGTATAATATTACTCGAATATGAATGATTATTAGAAAGTCATAAATGTATTGTTTGACCATCCCCTTCTTGTTATTATAATGATATCCCTTGTTTAACATGGGTAAATTTATTATCAATCCATATATTGTTATTCAAAAAATTATTATTATAGGAATGTTGAATTAGTATTATTTAACAGTGCACATTATTACTTCAAATGGGTTATAAACATGTTATTAATTTTGTTCATAGGGGTGAATGTATTGAAATTATTTCTTATTAATGGATTGTAACATATGTTGAATATTTATTAAAATACAACATTCTTCTAGATATGGATATCTAGTCTATTATTTATAGATACGTTTATTTGGTAATTTTTGAAAATGTAATCTTGAATATTATAGTGAATTAATTATACTTAAACAAGTGATGTGTTGGATGAAAATTATATAGTCTATTGATGCATTTTATTTCACGTGAGATAAAAACATAGGTATTGTGTATAAATCTCTCCATATTAGTATATTTTGATTTCATTAGGCCTTATAGTATTTTTTTATGTCTGAAATTATACATTTCAATAGTATTTGACCTGAATTTATTTATATCTATTTTATAATTAATTATAATTTATAACAACTTCTCTTAGTTTTGCTTGATTATGGAACAATACATATTAGTTATTCCAACAAGATTATGTGTACCATGATCAATTATATATATATATATATATATATTTCTCCTTTATATTATATTTTATCTCACCATTTTTTTTGTTTAAATTCCCTTCATTAGGATGAATATTGTATTCCACGGAGTGTTAATAAGGATTAAACTTTTGAAACAATTTGTGGGAGCCTTCATGTAATTGTCATTAATAATATTTTTTTATTTATAATTATAAAAATAGTTTCTTTTCAAAATAATCATAGAAATTATTAGTTATTTTGTGAGTATGATTATTCAATGATATAAACATAATTTCTTTTGTGAATGTATGCAGCACATTATGTTCATTTATTAATTTTTATATTGATAATTAATAACATGATCATAGAAATTTTAATATGACCCTTATAAATTTTAAATTAGAAAAATTAATATTAACCTCAACAATGATTGTATATATAAAATTCTGGTATTTAATATATGAAATTATGATATAATTACACCATAGTATACGTAAGTTAATATTTAAAAAAAATTACTAATTAAGTGTTTGTATTTTTGTAATTAGTAAATATATATTATTTTTTCATAAATAATTAAATGATTTATATAAAATTTATTTTCATAAAATTTATAGTAAAATTAGTATTTTTTACTCTAATTATTTTAGGATAATTTTATAATACCTAAGTTAATTTTGTAGAATGTCATTAAATTAGTTATAAATTTAAATGATATATTTTTTGAGTAAATATTTTCATTAAAAAAATTAAATTTTATGTAAAAAGATAATTATTTTAATAAAATATTATCCATTTTTTTATACAAATCTAGAAATGATTATAGATTTTTTTTGGATTTTTTTAAAAACATGAATTGTTGTGGAAAAGTACAATATAGTAATTTATTGTATAAATACATTATAAGTAAAATACACTATTACCTGAAACATTGATGATATAAGAAACATAATATTTATATTTAATTAATTATTTTAATATATTTTATTATAATGCTAAAAATATTCATAGTCTTGAGGCTAAATAATGAAAAAATGAATAAAATATTCCAAAATCACCCCACACCTCCACTATAAATACCATATGTAACCACCACTTATCCTCTCATCTTCAAAGAATTAATCATTGCCAAATTTATACACAATATACTTCCAAAGGTCATACACCTCATTTAGGCTGTCATGGAATTAATAAAAGATTAAAACGAATCCCAATAAGGAGGTTCTCAATGACAAGTATCCATGAGGTAAAATCATCCTCCTTTTAATTTTAATTTATTTTCAAGTTATTTTCTATTATTATTATAACCTCTACCAACATCATTAAAATAAAATGAAAAATCTAGTACCTTATATGAACTATCATTTTATTATTCTAATGGAACAATCCATCATCAAGCCACTTCCCTTCTAATTTTTATTCTAAAAATGTAAATGTTGTTCATGAGTAGTTGTTTCATCACCCTCAAGGATGAAAAGTTTTTATTTTCATTAATCATCTTCATGGTTGTTCATGAAACCATTTTAAATGTGACAAAATATTTTAAAATTTATATTTTATCCCTTTTATGTTCTCTATTTAACATATTTATGTAATACCAAACAATAAAACAAAATGAGGTCATTATTATCAATAAATTCCGTAATAATCTAAATAATTTTCACTAAATGTTTTATATAATGATTCATAATTATAACACATAAAAATGATATATATAAACATTTACACTTAATTATGTTCATCATTAACATAAAATTCCAAGTCAAGAGAATTATACACATTTTACAAGAGCTCCATTATATATAAATAAGAGAACTAATCAGGGAAACCAAGGAAATAAACACCCCAAAATGATAAAATTATATGTTATAACTCATTAAAAAGACCAGAAATGAACATAATAAAATTATAACAATAAATTTTCAATAACTAAAGGACATAAATTAATTAATTAATAGATTTAATTTTATTACATATGACTTCAAGGTCATGTGCAGAATACATTGGTATATAGGGTAAGGGTTTTCTTCCGGAACCTCTACTCTCATATGGGTAACAATTTATCTCTCTTTACCCAGATATAAATATTTTTTTAGACATTATTTTTTACGATTCAAAAACACATATCCAGTACAATTCAAATTCTGTTAATGTTAATTACATGTTTAAAAATATTCCATTATCAATTCTTCATGATATGTATGCCTGATAAAAGAGAATATCTCGATTTTATGCACATTTTAAACTTCCATACATTCTATAATTTTAAAACACAATTATTCTTATATAATAAATAATTAATTCATCAAAATGTATTTTTTTTCATTTATGGTTTTAAACATACGAAAATGACAAATAAAAATGAGATTTCCTAATGAAATATTCTTTACAAAGTAGAAAATAGTATTAATCTCAAGAATTCCTCTATGATTTTTTGAGTATTTTCATATATTTCAAGATGACTATTGAATTATATATAGATATCATATTATAATCATCTAAAATGTTTTATAATATGATTTTTGATCAGTTTGTCTATGTATGTACTACCTTGATACATCAAGCTATGTAACCCAGAATGGTTAGAGATTATGTTTGCAGATTGGGGAAAGTTATTTACATTTCATATATATATATATATATATTGTTTATGTTTAACCCCATTAATATCATGATTTAATTGGACTTATTATGTGATGGGTGGGGAAAAGTATTTCACCTCTATGAAATGGTATGTCTCATGAGACCAAATAGATATTGAATTGGTCGAGGCCTTGCCCATTTTCATATATGGTTTCCGCCAAGGCATTAATTATTTCTAGATTTCATGGATGATGCCTTGATGGTATGATTCAGATTATATAATATAAATTCCCTCATAATGATATTGGTAATTTATTATCAATATGAATATTCCACTAGTATAATATTCATGGTTAATATTCTTTATCATGTGATTTCTTATATTGATTTATTTATTCTACTTTTATGGTTGTCTTATCATGTTCCAGATTTTGTTCTTATTGCTTTTGATTTTATGAATAATTGTTTATAGGTCATTTTTTTATTAATTTATATTGTTGATAACCTAATATCACCCCTTTATTTTGTTTTATTTATTCCCCATTATATAAAGATGAATATTTTGAATGAATTGTAGGATTAAAAAATTGTTATGTGTGTTAAAAATGGTGTTTCTACATTTTTTAATAGTTTTAATTTAATGTCAACGTATGTAATCTGGATTCCTATAATATTAAAATGAACAGTAATTGGTGATTCAAGTATTGTATCTATTACAATGTAAAAAATATAGCACATCCTATGGGAAACTAGGTTCTGGGTTTTTACATTTTTTATCGAAATATGTTCATTAGAAACTATCAAAATTAGAAATAAGAAACATAGAAAAGTGAACATAACCATAATATAGATATTAATAATAATAATAACAATATAAGAACATCCAAATGTTTTGGTAAGTTATATATTTTTTAGATCATACTAGAAATACATCCCTGATTAGATACTACATGTTGACGTGGTTCTGGATAGATATACTCAGGGGAAAAAAAAAAGACTTTGTGTCCTAAGACAAATGTAGGTTAACATGGTACATTAAAACGAGCCTTAATGTTCACTTTTTATGACACTGTAAAGGGATATTCTCTATATATTTCATATTTTCTTTACAAACCATTATGATCAATTGAAATTCAATATGTACACTAAGAAAACCTGTTTATGATTATGAGATTATATATAAAAATACAATCTATTTATTTTAATTTTTCTTCTTGTTTGAGATTATATATTATGATTCATATCCTAGTATGTTTTATTCCATTATTTAGAAATGAAATATTTTGGATGGAATGAAAACTGTACCAACACACGTATCACATGTAAGGATTTCCCTACAATGATGGATAATGATGTCGGAATTTTTTCTCTGACTACTAATGAAATATTTATAACTATATTGTGGTAGTTGAATTAGGATATGGAAAATAACATTACTTTTATAGAGAATGCTAATAAAAAATATGGTGGATTAATGTAATACCTCTTTATGTGACAACAACCCCCATCATTAAATTGTACTAAAAACCCATTGGTAGATGAGTTGTTGATATGTTCCATATTGAAGATATTTTTCATTTTTGTAAATAACAAAAGGACGAAGGGTGTAATTAATATTTATCACTTATTGGTGATGTATATCAATGGTTTTTACTAGTTTAATACAAAATTATGGAGAATGAAAAAATATGGAATGAATGTATTTTAAGGAAATTTTAAAAGAAAAATAATTTCCCCACGATCAATGAGAAGATAAGGAAAGGAAATTATTGAATATGAGGAAAAATGATGATAATAATGTTTCCATGTATAAAGAAAACAAAATAAGGATTGAAAGGAATGCCTCATTTTTTTATACATTTCCCAAGGAGAAAGATTGATCGATTCATTGATTGTTTAGAACCATTCGTATGAAGGGAACAAGCCTCCCAAAAGTTTCATTGAATGGAGATATTTTTTGAGGTTCTATCAAGATAGAGAATTAATTATCAATTACTTATGAAATTAATGGAAAAAAGAGCTAAAGAGGGTGGCATAGGAACAAATGGATAAAAGGAAAAATGTCATGATCATCCCTTAGGCCCATGCCGTTACTACACCAATCTCTCATTCTATAGGGCAAGGGTTGGAGAATAGCACCAGAAATGTGTATCCCTATATTGGGATGGAATTTCTTTTAAAATATCTAAAAAACAATTTATCACAAAATAAGATGCAACTATGAAGTAAAACCTTAGTAGTAAATGTTTGTACTGAACGTAAAGGGGCCAGAAGACAAGTTCAATTGAAAAGATAAAACTACAACAGAAAACAGAAGAAAAAACTCATAATATTGTCCACCATGGATCCTAACTAATGGGTAGGTACATCCTATATTTTTAGCTCTCTAATTAAACCATCATAGCTATCCGCTATCAGGTTCTTAATCCTCGAGTCGTAGTCAAGGTTTCCCGTCGTCTGCACAATGATAAACAAGGTGCGAGTGAAGCCCGTGCCGGGGTGAGTATAAAATTATCCATTAGAGAGACCAAGACCCCCGATGGACTCTCATAATTCGACAATGTAAAACCAAAAAGCATGATCTCATTTAAAAAGGAAAAATCGAATGACACAGAACAAACCAGTTATATATTTTGTATATAAGTACATATGATTAGTCGTAAAGCAAGAACATCTTCTTCTATCATAGGTTCTGCGGCGGATCAACACATGATTGCTCAGTGATGATCCGAAATGGGTTACTAGGTTCTGATCGACATAGGCTCTCTAGGTGATGACCCACATATGATCTCTAGGTGTCTACCCTCACAAGATCAATTGGTTCTAATCCACACGAGATCGATGTTCATTCTTCACATCTCAACCATCCACTGGATTCTCGTACAATGTATGCTTGATTCTAGGAGGATCCACTACTAAATCAATCTGTCATACTTAAACAGACACAATGTCCCAAAAATAAGTAAACCAATTATCCTTAATGTAATAATAATTCTAATACAACAGATGATGCATCAATCTGAAGCCTATTCTAAGAGCAATAAGAATTTTTTTGCCAAGGGCCCAAATGGATTCTAGTACTATCCAAACCGTCCATACTCCAATATTCTCTAAAATTCAGGTGGAGTATCTAAATAGTACTATGCCATTCAAAGTATTTCAGCGTCATGGACGGTTTGTCAAATAGACATCTGGTTTTTTTTGTTATGACCCTTTTTGATTAACGGTGTTGAAGTCGGTCCAGGTCTGGTGAGACCCGGTCGGACAGACCCGACCAGTTCCTTGTATGACCCGGCTGGGGATGAAATGGTTGGGCTAGGCCATGTGGGATGGACCATGGTGGAATTGGCCAATTGTTCTGCAGAACCAACCCAGCCCACCTGGGCTGGGCACAGCCCGCAAGGCCACAGGACACTCTCGGCCTATTGGTTGGGTGTGGGCCGCCAGGTGCGCAGCCTGCCTGTGTGGTGCAGGGTTGGCCCCCCTCCCGAATGACACAATATGTTTTATTTAGAGAAATAATAGTCCCACTCAAGAAACCCCTTTACAATAGGACTCGTGGGTGTGGGTCCCCACACCCGCCATGACACGATGTCACAGCCTGCCATCCTTGGTGCGCGATAGTGCGTCGCCCTGCTAACAACTCAGACCACCAACACCGGCCATCCCCCTTCTCCCAATGCAGTGCCTATGGGTGCTAATCATCCACCACATATAGCAGTTGTTGGCTACCACCCTCATCCACCGGTGCTGGTCACTGGCACCTCATCACTGGTGTCACACTGACGCTTCTACTATGGGGCTCCAATAGTGCTCTGGAGCTCTGTTTTCACTCTCGTCTACACCGACATGACTCTCAGAATGCCACCATCAAACCATGACAATTTTATTCACATTTCCATCAAAATTAAAATTCTCCAATGAAGGAAAAAATGACGGAGTGGATGATCCATTCATTGTTCGTTTAGACAGTTCCGTCTGCGTTATTATCATATCAAATGTGGTGTTGTAAAGAATTAGAAATGGAAAAATTAAACCCCCAATCGAAAAATCCAAAATATCTATAAAATACATATGGTTCACAAATCAACTCATTTTGGATGATCATAATTCGTCATGTTTTGATGGATGGGGAAAAGAAAAATAATTCACATTTATTAAATAACAACATCCCTAACTCATAAATGGAGATGAAGTTGCGGTCATGGAGAGCGGATAGTCTTCTCTTGATGAAACCATCAACATTTATCTATCCAGGATCATTACCATCTAAGATGTCATTCATCATCAGTGCACAATTTATCAGTAATTTTCTAGATGTTACTTTCTTGGTGAAGTTGTGTTAAAAATACCAACCCAAGCTTCATTTAAATTTTAGGGAAGGGTGAGTAACACATTGTACAAATTAATGAGCTTCATTAATGAATTCTTAATTAATTAACCTCTTAATTTACAAAAGTGTATTTACAAAACTGAAGTGAAAATCCATTAAATGGATTGGAAACCAATCAGTCCCCCCACCTCCAGTCAACAGGAGGTTGGATAATAAAATATCAATTTTATGAAATTTTAGTATTTTTTAAAAGTTCGAAAACTAAATTTTTTCCAACCTATAGTGGTCAAAGTTAAGCCTCCCTTAATTGAAACTCGGGGCTACGGATTTAATTATGTGATCATATTTTTAATCCGAGCACAAGTTTAAATGATATAAAATGTTTCCCTTCACATTTACTAAATGTATCTTAAAAAAGTTCTAAATTCCATTTTAGGTACAAAAGTTCTCAGAATCAACCATTGCCAATATTTTCAGACTCATAACAATCCAAAAAAATTTTAAAAAAATATATTGAATTTCTAGGTCTTTACAAATAATAAATAGAGGAATTTTACAACATGTGATACTTTTGGGAAAAAATTCACGGGTGCCTTCTTAATGGGAATAAGAGTTTGCTACAAGTTTGGTGGGAAAGGAAATCACACTAATGATTTCAATGTAATGACTAAATATAACAATGTTAAATGAAATAATTTCAGGGACACAGAGAACTATGTTAATGATTGTCAGAAGCGTCAAGGATACTTTCCACTAAAAAAGTCCGTGGGAGAAAAGAAGATCTTATGTGATCCCAGATGTTGAGGTTGTAGTTTCACTAAATATGAGGTTATAGGAACATTAATCATTCCCTCAAATTTATCTAATTATTTATTTGATTTTGGATCTTTACATTCATTTATATCATCCATGTTTTCATTAAAAATTAGAAATTTCCAATTCTCATTAATAATGGTATTTTTAGTCAAAACCCCTATGGGAAGACTCACTTCAAAAATGATGTGTTAGATAGTTCCCATTATGGAATATTAATATGCTTTATCATCTAATTATATCATAATAAATATAGTCCACTTTGAAATAATCATTTTCTAGGACTAGAATTCAATATATGACGTGAATATCTATTGTAAGAGGTTGGAAATTTTGAATTTTTAGGAATGTGTAGAATCCCTTATGTTTAGATCCAAAATGTATCCATATAATTCTCATCGAGATCCATAAATAGTATATATACAAAACGAAATTCGTGAATGAAATAGAAAACATTATCTATAGTTAATGCAATAGACGATCAAATTTTAGATGAACACATTATCTAAGAATACATTGTGGAATTTTCATAGGAATTTTCAAGACATCATCTATAGCGTGAAGTTGAGTTCTATATTTATTTAATTTCTGGTTCAAGAACTATATCAAATACTAATTATAGAATAAAAACCAAGGAATGATTAGAACAAACAAAACAACAATGTTAATTGAGTGATAATGTATTTCCTCACTATAGTGTTTCTCCATGGGGGGTGCCTATTTTATTTCAGAAAAATAAGGATGACCCATTGAGGATATATATATATTATATAGAAATCAATGCTATTATATTAAATAACATGTATGATCTATCTCACATTGAAGATTTATTTGATCAAAATTATTGAGCTCAACAATTTTGAAAGGTTTAAATTTTTTCTGGATATAATCATTTATGTGTGAGGAAGAAATATATTTCTAACATGACATTTCAAATTAGTTAGGACAATTAAAATTTTACAGTAATTCTATTTGAATATATTATTTCACCCTATATTATCATAGATCTAGTGAATTACACTTTCAAGTAATATATTGATAACATTATTGTGGGATTTGTTGAGGATATATTGATATAATTTTAAAGCTAATACTAAAATGATAAATAGTTTTGGATTGTTCTAAAGACTCTTAAACTAAATGAATTATATGTAAAGTATAGAAATTATAAATTTTGGAATTAATTAGTTTTCATTATTAGCCATATTATTTCTATGGATGGAATCTTAGTTGATGCTATGAAGAAAAATGATGTTATAGAATGGCCTTTAACAACTATCATAACTGAGGTACATATTTTTATATGTTTACCATGTTATTATTTGTATTTTTTTTCCAAAACATCACCAAATTAGATAACCTGTTAACCAAGATTACTCAAAAAGGGGTAATGTTGGAATGGAAAAAAGAATGTGAAGAATGTTTCCAAGAGTTGTAGAAGATATATGTGAATAATATTATCCTGACTATACCATCATGAATAAGAGGGTTTGTGATTTATAGTGATGCATCAATGAATGATATTAGTTGTGTCCTAATATAGAATGATAGAGTTATTTATTATGCATAATTTTTGTTAAAAACTCTTGTATATAACTATCCAAATAATGAACATGAGTTAATAGCTGTAATATTTTCACAGAAAATAAGGATACAATAACTCTATGGTAATATATTTTAGATATATATTGATACTACGATCTTGAAATACATATTCACATAGAAAGAACTCAACATAAGGAAAAAGGAACGGCACAAGACACATAAGGATTATGATGTTTCAATACATTATCACCCATGAAAATAATGTAAGGTAGTTGATATATTAAGAATGAAGGATCCTGAAATTATATACAAAATGATGATTCACGAGGACCCTGTGAACATGGATATGTAAAATATGAATAAAGGAATTTTCATGGAAGGTGAATCAACATTAATATTTTAATTGGTTTCCCACCTGTATTTATTTGAAATAATGAAATGTTCTCAGTGTTATAATGAATAAATTCAATCGAAAATTAATGATATGATTGATGGGAACCTAGAAGAATTTGTGTGTGAGGATGGAATTATTATATTTGAGAGGAGTATATTAGTTCCCTCTAAACCTGTGCTAAACATTAATTCCTTAGATGATACCCATAGCTCAAATTTCTCTATACACCCTAATAGTGCATTGATATATATAGATTTGTGGAACATTTCTGGTGGGATAACATGAAGTGGGAAATTTGTATATTATGTATCAAGATTGTTAGTATTTAAAAAATTGGATAATGAAAGACAACATCATATAGGATTTCAGATACCTCTGCATGTTACTACATGGAAATATAATTATATCACTATATATTTTTTCATTTGGTTACCAGAAACTTCAAGAAAGACTAATGCAATATTGGTGATTTTTTATCAAATTACCAAATCATAACATTTCCAATCTATAATAGAGGATTTTACAATGGATTACATTGGATGAAGCTATATTAAAGAAGTTGTAAGACTTTAGGGAGCACCTCACTCAATTTTATATCATCGTGGTCGATGGATTAAATTAAAATTCATGAAAATTATTTAGAATGAAATGGATACTTAAATTCATTTAAGAATTTATTATCACCCTCAAACTAATGGGAAATCACAAAGGGTGATCCACAATTTAGAATACATGTAGAGGTCATGATAAATTTATTTTAATGATTTGTGGAATCTTTATTTTCCTCTAGTAGAGTTTTCTTATAATTAATCATTCTATTCAAGTATTGAAATGGCACCATTTGAATCATTGTATGAAAAGGGATTTCATACACCCACACGTTGGGATAAAGTTGGAAAATCTCATCAGCCTAGATATTATAGAGGAAAAAGGGAAATTTTAAGACTATTGAAATACATATCATAGAAGCCTAATGTTGGGAAATATCTATTCAGATAATCAATGGAATTATTTATAATTTCATGGTGGATATCATATTTTCATGAAAATATATCCCAAGAAGGGTGTTATATGTTTTGGGTGGTAAAGGAATCTAATCCACAAGTACATTGGTCCTTCTAAAATTATATAGGGAGTAACCACTATGAATTATCCTCAATAAATTCCACCTATCACTTCAAAAGTACACAACATTTTCTACATCTCACATGGACTAACTTCTAGAGTAATTGATTTGGAACCATATTTAATTTATTGTGATGATACTATCCAGATTATGGACAATAATGAACATGTGTTATGGAATTAGATGAATCATCTAGTAATGTTACATTGGAAAAATGATAAAATTATAGAGGTGATATTGGAACATTAGGAATAAATGATGTTGAAAAATAAAAATATTTTCATGAGGTAATGTTCTGTAAATTTCAAAGATGATATTTCTGTTGGAGGGGAGAATTTAATGACCCGTGATTGTATCAATTAAATTTTCCTAGTTATTTTTATGTAATTCAGTATGAATCACATAAAAACATCATATATAACATAATACAAATAAATAATTAATGAAATAAAATGTATTTCTATATGTTAAGTAACATATAATGATGAATTAATAACATGAAATTAGGAATAGTAATATGACTCTTATGAATATTAAATCAGCCAAATAAAAAGTAAATTAACCTACAATTGTATAAGTAAAATATATGCATCTTATAAATGAATATAGGATATAATTATACCAAATTATATGTAAGAGAATATTTTTTAAAAAATTATTAATTAAGCATTGATATTTATGTAACTCATTAATATTTAATTACAATTTTAAAATTAATAAAATTATCTGAAAATAAATTTTTTTCAAAAATTTATTAATAAATTAATATTTTTCAGTATTATTATCTTGGGATAATTTTATGAGGCTGTAGTTAATTTTTTAGAATGTTGTATGAGTTGTTATAAATTTAAAAATTGTATTTTTTGAGTTAATGATGGTTTTAATTGAAATTAAATATCTCATATTACAAAAATTATCATTATAAAACAGAGTCAATTTTTGATTTATACACATCATAAAATGGTAACAATTAATTATTTTTATTTTTTAAAATACATTAATCATTGTGGAATAGTAAAATATTGAAATTTATAGTATAAATACATTATAAGTTAAATACACTATTACATTAGTCATTGATAATGTTAGAACCATAATCTAAAAATTCCATTCAATATTTGAATTTATCATATGATAATTCTAAAATTATTATAGTCTTGCAGAAAAATAATAAATAAATGACCAAAATATTCAAAAAAAACCCTCCTCCTTCACTATAAATACCACATCTTAACACCCCTTCTACTCACACCATCAATAAATTTTGAGTTTCCAAATTTCTTCCCTATCCTTTAATCGAGTCCCACCCCCATTTCCAAGAGTTTTTTTATCATGAATAAATACCAAAACTAACCCTCTTAAAGAGGTTCTCAAGGAGGAGTATTCATGAGTTAAATCAATTTTATTTTCATTTTAATTGCTTTTTAGGTTCTATTAATTTATTATTCTCTCCACACCTCCACTCATCCGAATATCTTAAAAACTACAGTACCATACATGTAATGGAGTTTAAATATGTTAGTGGTATAATCTATCATCAATCCCCTTCTCACCTCATTTTATTATAAAAATGGAAACATTGTCCATGAGGTGTTGTTTCATTCCCTTCAAGGATTACAAGTATTCACTTTTCTTCACAATCATTATGGTTGTTCATGAATCCATTTTAGTGATACATAAAAATGTAAAATTAAAAATTTTATATATAAACATGTACACTTATAGATTTTAATCATTAAATTATAATTCCAATTCTAGAGAATTATAAAAAAAATACAAGAACTATAATACTTATAAATAAGCGAACCGATCATGAAAACAACGGAAACAAATGCTCATGAATGATAAAATTATTTCTAACAACTCCACACAAAGTCCAAAAATTATCTCAATAAAGTTATACTAAAACAATTAAATGTATAAAAGGTTATTAGTTAATTATGTAATTGATTTATTATTATAATCTAAGACATTAAGGTCATGTGTAGAACATGTTCATTCATAAGGTATGGGATTTCTTCCCGAACCTCCATTTTAATTCAGGTTACTATTTATCACTTTTTACCCAAAAATAATTCTTATTTTTTTATTTATTATAATTTATGACTTTGTTTTACAATTAGATATATCCTACCCACTTCACCATTTGTTTATGGAAATTATATTTTTGATAATATTCCCTTGACATTTTTTTCTGATTTGTTAGCCCAATTAATGGGAACAGATAAATTTCTTACCAACATTCAAGTACCATATGTAATATGTTTTAAGACACAATGTTTTTTTATAAAACAACATATTTTTCAAGAAAATATAAATTTTTAAATATAAATTTTAATACAATCAAACAAAACCCATAAAAAGAAATTTTCCATAAGAACTCTTATTTGCAAAGTAGATGATGTATTTCTTTCATGAATTCATCAATGATTTTATATGAGTATTTTTTCCTATTTAAAAAAATATTTTTAATTTTATGATGATATACTATTATTATAATCTATTTTATGTTAATAAAAATATTATGACTTGTTTTCCAATGGATGCACTATCTTAATACCACACACCTTGTTAATCAAAATATTTAGTGATTATTTTTACAATTCAGAGAATGATATTTAAATTTCATATGTATATTTTATTTATGATTCTACCAATTCATACAAAGAATTTATTAGACTTATTAAGTTATGGATGGGGACCTTTATATCCTCTAAATGTATTGGTAGGACTTAAGAGACAAACCAGATCTGGACTTGGTCGATGCCTTTCCCATGTTAAGATTTGGTTTTGGATGAGGCCATAATCATTTTTATTGTCTCTGTTTTGGAATTGATGATATGTTTCATATGTCTGCCATATGTATTCCATCATAATGATATTATTAATTTATTATCCTTGATAATGTTAAACTAAAATAATATCCATAGTTAAGATTCATTCTCATTTTATTTCTTATATGGAATTATTTATTTTACATTATTCAATTTGATATCATGTAAAATATTTTTTTTAATGTAATATGTCTTTATACCTTATTTTTTAGGATTTATTTTTGTATATTACATATCCTTACTGAGAATCTAAGCTCAACCATTTCTTATGATTTATTTTTCCCCAGGGTATGAAAAAAATACAATGAATGACTTGCAGGGTTAATCTATGATTTTTTAGGTGTTAAAATGGAGTTTATATATTTATTTTCCTTTCAAAATGTAATGTAATGTTCATATATACAATCTGCATTTCAAAACTAAATAAATAATCCGTAAATCTAGACTGGAGTATTGTATCAATGAAAATGTAATAATTTTTGTAAAATTTTCTAAACTAAAATGGTTATGATAGAATATTGAAAAAATTAAACGAATTTTTCTCATTGACCATTATAATTTATAGATATCAATTTGTGAAATTGTAATTATGCTTATATATTAATGCTAAAATCAATAAAACTGATACATTTTTCAAAAAAAAAATAATTCAATTGAAAACACTTTTAAAACATTCCACATGTCAAATTATTCATTTTAAAATAAATAAATATCAGTTTTGGGTGAGGTATGTATCAATAGTAATATTTATATAATGTAATATGACTATTACATACATTACCATGATGGGATATGTCAATTAATTAAAACATCATTACATTATCTATACTGAATTTACATTTTTTCATATGGATTAAACACTTAACATTAAAGGGTGTAACAAAAAATTATGTATAACAGGAAAATTTAGGATTCAAATTATCAAAATCCATCTAAGTATATGAAAATTACCGGATCCTTAACATATAATCAACAATTATCTCAAAAGTGTTACATGTTAAGAAATGAGATGTTTTAAATGAAATGAATAACATTTCAAGACTAGATGTCTGAGAAATGTAATGGAAACCCATTATTTATATATTATTACTATATTCTATTTTGACCATTATCTAATCATTAGTAGTTTTTATAACACCCCAATATCATGAAATTTATTTTTATGAATTTAGTAATATGTTATGAAAATTTATTCAATCATAATATATGCATAAAGAAAAATATTTTAATATATAATATTAATATTATGTTAGACCGTTATAATAATAAAATTAAATTTATGGTTATAAAAAATTCAACCATGTTATGAAATTTATGAACATTTATGAGAAGACTACCATCCCATAGTATAATTATCCCTTATGATGTTAATTCATCCATAATTGGGAAGTAGGTAGCTTTAAAAGGGTTTTCCTTAGACCAATCTTTTTTCTAAATCCAATAAATAAAATATGTGTGAAATTATATGTGAGATAAATTGAATATTGTGAAAATTTCTTTGATATTTATTCAAGTTGAATTACCACTTATGACTTCCACTAGTTCTTACATTACATTTTGATCTTACACAATGATCTTGAGAGAATATGTAATTATAAATTTGGATTATATAATAATGTACTATTAACCTATTATATTATTTATCTGAATAGTTTTTTAGAAAGGAATGATTTCTTAGTAATGTGTTGATAAAATTAACAAGATAAGAAAATATAAATATTTTAGTTACGTTATATTATTTTAATGTATAATATACTGAAAAAAATAATTATTTATTCATAAGAAATAAAATTATTAATGAAATATATTTAATTTTTTTCAATGAAATTGTTTTTACATGTTTTTTAATGATTTTAAATAATTTTTATATTACTAAAATATTAAATTTGAACTTATAAAGGAATTATAAATTATGGATTAATAAATTAAATATTCTCATAGGGTGATTTATAAATATTATAATTTTATGTTACTAGTAATAAATAATATTTTGTTACCAAATTTTATGGTTTAAAACATTATCATTAAAAAAGAAAGGAATAAAAATTTACAAGAAATATTTTCTTCTAAATAGAAATTTTTATTGTAAAAATTATGTATTTTAAATATTATTTTAAAACTATAGTCCTTATATTTTATTTTTATATCTAGTGTAACAACGAATGATTTGTTTATGACTTGAAGGTGACGATGAAGGATTCATTGGCAGGTACATGCCATGGGGGCTGGGTTCCCCGGCTGATGGCTTCACCGGCTTCTCCGACGATGATGGTTTTTGACAGTCGCTGGTGTTCCTCACCAGCGCCAATTAGGTATGAAGTCGCGCCGGTTGTCATGGATCGAGGTGGCGCAAGAATCGTGTGGTTCCTTTTTTCGAGGTCAGCGTGTGATGTAAGGTCACATGTCGGGGCTCGTGGATCAATGTATGATGGTGGTTCGAAGCCTGAGTTGGTGCAGGTTTGTGGCTTGACGCGTTGAGGTGGTGTTTTTGAAATTTTGATGTCTTCCTTTTGAAATGTGAATCGTGGCCAGCCTGGTTGAATCTTGTTTTGTGTTATTTGAAGTTTAAATTTCAACATGATGTTTTGATGTGGTGATGTGGAAGTGAAAAAGTCATGTAATGGGTACCGGCAACCCTTAAACATGTCTCATGGGAACTGACTACCCTCAAACCGGCCATTAGAAAATTAAAAAATGATTTTCAGCATTATTTTTAAATTATTAAAAAAATATTATTGTAAATATATTTTTTGGATGTCATTTAAAGAAAAATTTTTTTTTTTCATAAAAAACATATTTATGTTATTAAAACTATTTCTTTTAATATAATTAAAAATTATATATATTTTTAGTATAAATTTTAAAATTAGTTGGTAATTTTTTTTACTAGATATCTGTGTTTATTTTGAAATTTATATTTTTTAACCATACAATATTTATTTTGTAACAAATCCATATTAAATATAATAATTAAATACTATGGTTAAAACATTATTATACTAGTAAATTTAATTTAGGGTGTATGTTAAAAACTAATGTGATAATCCTAAAATAAATCAATGTTTTATCAATATTATATTTTTATAGGATTATGTGTCTTACCATGTCTCTCATTCCATTATTCACCACCTTCCAATCCTTTTACATTGGAATAATTTCCATATAATATTGAAAACTATGGTATGTTTACAAAAATAAAATTTTTATTTAATCATAAAATATGATCAAGACTACGACACACTAATATTTTTTGATTAGTTTTTAAACAAATTTTATCTTTTTAATATTTTTCATGTACAAATAATAATTATTTTTTATTCAAAGCCACTATGATTGGATTGTGTTATATAAAACACTAATTTAAACGTGAACTAAATGTAACACATGGAATAGATTTAGGTTCACACAAAATAATGCATGACTTATATTTCAAACAATACTATGTCCAATTAATAGACTTCATTACATGTAATTCTACATTTTATAGAACTATAATATAATATAATTAAAATATTATTATAATTACCACATAGTTGTTGGAATGGAAGTGGTGAATAAGATTATTTAAATTGTGATAATATTATTTATACATTTATAAAATCTGTATCCTTTTGTAATAGTTTTTTATATGTAAATGTATGTACAATTTGAAAATAAATAAAATATTTTTCTAATAAATCAATTTTTCAATGTATAAACCCAATTTCATCTCAATAAATTTTAAAAAAAATTAACAATTTAATGTAAATTTATATATTTTATATTAATTCAACATTATTATACTCATATAATATATTATATATGTATAAGAAATGAATAAATCTAATATTTGGAAGAAAATATATATTTATCCAAAATATAATTTTACCACTTATTAATGGGGAACCCATTTTAAATATAAACTTTAACTATTTTATAATTTTTATTTTACAAAATAAACTGAAATTTTTATATAAGAATATCAAATTTTACATTAGATGAATTTTTTAAGATTTCTAGAATATTACATATTTTGAAGAATAATAACTAATATTGATTTTTAATTCAAAAATGATTTTTTTATAAAAAATAAAGTATTTGGATAAATTATATTTATATTTAATTTTAATGTTTAAATAGGTAAATTTTAACTAATTTAATACAATTTATTTTGTGAAACAATTTCACATTGATTCCAAATAAGAATAATTCTGAATCATATAAACATTTATTTTAAAAAAATAGGATGTCGCGATAATTCCGTGGGATTAATTTGAAATTTATTTCAACCACATCATTTATTTTAATTGGAAAAATTGGATTAATTTTTTGGAAAAATCATATTTTATTATTTCAAACCAGTTCCTCATATTTTTTTAACAAAATTATGACAGAATGTGATTAAAATTAATTAGACTGATTCATAAAAAAAATATCTTCACAGAGGAATAAACCTTAAATAAAAGAACTAAAATGACCAATAAACATTTAGAGTAGCCATTTTTTGAAATATTTATACTAATATCCCTATTTTATCTAATTATAAATGTTATTTGATGCCCATGATGCAATAGATACCTCTCAATAGTTTTTACCTTTTATATTTAAAAGAATGAGACACAAATCCCACTATAAAAAAGAACTCACACCCTAATTAATTAAAACCTCTAAATCCATTTGGATCTGAAATCATATAGCCATATATACTCCAATAATACATTAATTAATCATATATTATTACCTTTAGGAATTTATCCATTCAAATAATCCCTTAGGTGAAAACCAAAAGGAGCTCCCAAAGAAGAGGTATCATTCTTTCTTAAAATTTTATATAACAAAAATTATATTATAAATATACATATTTGAATTTATTTTAAGGCATATATATACACTTTCACAAACATCCATTTTGTGGGTAACAAACTTGTCATTTTTGTGTATGACAAACTACCTCCAAACAAAATGTTGTTATTCTTTTTTTAATTACCACCACTCATGGTTTTTAATCATTATGTAAATATTTTTATATTATATATTTGTTATTTATTATGTATTTATATTTCTTTAATTTTTATGAAACACAATATGGTATCCCTTCAATTTTGTGTCTATACAATAACTTCATTTCAGGACGTGTGGACTACTATCTCCTAAAAATGTTCTGATTGACACTTTAAAATAAATGATTAAATATTGGGTTTAATGAAATTATATGATATATATTAAATTATAAATATATTTTAAATATATATATATATTTAATTTACTTTTCTTTCAATATGATTAGAAAATGGAAATAACTTACACGCATACATATGACATATCGTCTCCATGAATAGTGTATTCAATATTATATATCTATATTTTTTAGATATGATAAATATTTATATATTTAATATATATGATATTGAAATTATTGATTACATTATGTTAAAAATGAAATCATCATCTAGGTATAATGATCAAGAATAAAAAATAAAAATATGTAATATAAACAAAATTATAATTAATTAAAAACATTTTTTTAATGTGGAATTTTTAATAAATGGGTAAAACAAATTCAATATTGGGTAATATTTGGAATGAAATATAAGAATATATTTCCTTGAAATAATAATAATAAAATTATATATATATATAAATATATATATCATATTATAAGATTGAATATGTAAAAAAAAAATCAAGACATATTGAAGGGGTTTTCTCAACTCACTTTTATATATATGACATAAAATACTAATTCACCACTACTTTGTATTGGGAGGGGTATATAAATACCATGAATTTATTATATTAATATTATAAACAAGTTATGTATATTTAAATATATCTCATAAGATATTAATTTTATGGGTTTTATGTTTCAATAGATACAAAATTAGTCAACTAATTTTTTTCTCAATATTCCTTTTTTGAGTCACATGCCATATTAAGAACAAATATTTCTCAGTAAGGTATGTATATCAAATTTGAATTTTTAGGACATGAGTATTCATATATTAATTATATTTTATTCTTAATTTAAGGATACAATTTCTATTTCATTATGATTTAATATGGGCAATGTGGAAACATTTTATTTCAAAAATATCATCATTTATGTAGATTGTATATGATTATGACTATATTGAAAAATATTATTATTCATATAACAAGAAATGTAAATAAATTTAATAATGTATTTTTATTAAATTTATATCCATTTAATGGTTGCATTATTTAACTCTTTTGATATTATGAAAATTATTATTTTATGAAATTACAACATTGTTTCTTCTTTTGGTTGTAAATCTATGTTATTAAAATATAGTGTTTTCAAAAAATCATTCCAAAATTATTTTATATTATACCATGCTATTTAATATAATTATTTACTATTCTTTTAGCTTTTATGAAAATATTTTTATGAGGAATCATCTGGCTATTTTCTGATTAAGAAAATTATATAAAGCTTTTATATGCAAAAGGAATGTTTGGCACATACAGACTTTCCCGACATCATTAATGTCATTCCCATCATGCATATTTTATAATTTTATAATTTTATTTTTTATTTAAATGTATGTCATAATATTATATAATTTATTTTATTTTAAATTTGTTTTCAAAGAATAAGTGTTTCAAAAATATGTAATCTTTAAAAACCATTTTAAAAGAATTTCAATGATTTATTTATATATTTTAAAATGTATATTTTAAAAGAAAAAACATCATTGATTTAAAGAGGAAATTATAATTTTTTTAATTCCTTTTTAAAATGGATTCCAAAATGATTCTATGACCCATTTTTATGTTTTTGAAATATTTTCAAAAGAAATTGTTTTCAAAATGTATTCTTGAAATCTTTATGAGTTTTAATAGTAATTACAAATAAAAAATAATTTCTATATACATTCAAGATTCCTTCAACAATATTCCTCGATGTTGTCAATATCCATTTTTTTCAAAAAGATAATGTTTTAATATTCAATTTTCAAAGGGATAACTCATTTTCCTCATGAAATTCATTAAATATATATATATATATATATAATTTTATTATTTTCAATTTGTCTTTTTTTAAAAATGGATTTGAATATATCATATTTTTTGAACATTTAATTTCAATGAAAGGTTATTTTACTTAAGATATGACCCAAGTTATCATTCAAAATCCATCCCCATCTAAGATATAATAAAATAAATTTTTTTAATCTTACTAGGCACATGATCCAATAATACCATTAATATTATTTATTGAATGGGTTATGTTTCATTGGAATGATGTTTATTACACCCATATCTCTTCCACAGGTTATATGTTTTTGAATCCCACATTTTTCCCAAGTTATTATTTCATTAAATTATTTGGAAACATAGTATTTTGTATATGTAATTATATGATGATTTTATAGTGATACCCATTTCATTTCATGAGTTATGATATGATTCTTATAAAAACCATCTCTTTTCATGGGACATGGTATGATGAGTTTATTTTTATCTTATAGAAGTCACTTGTATAATTTCATTATGTAAAAGGTGGGACCTATATCTCTATCCAATTAAATGGGTAATGATAAGTGTTTTATAAACTCAATTAGTAAATGAGAGGGAATACCATGCATAAAATAATATGTAATAATAATTTCAAAAAAGAGGTTATCCCCGGCCAAAAAATGATGGTACATGGGAGGGAATCCCTATACTGAACAAAAGAGAGAATCTTATGCCCAAAAAAGAAGGTAAAACGGAGGGAAACTAGTTCTTGAAACAAGAAGATTTTCATGAGGGCATCCCAAGACCGAAATAAGAGGGTACATGGGTGTAAATGAGAATCCCTAAACAAGAGGTTACATAATAGGGAATACGAAACTAGAACTAGATACACTGGTTATTATCTCAAACATAACATATTATGAATATATTGGTATGATTCCTTGACATACGTCTTTTTATTTATATGTGAATTCCATAAAATCAATGTCCCATTTCTTTGTTATGAATTAATGGATTATCAACATGATTCTCAAATGATTCATGAATTATGAATTTCCAATGCTTATTCCATGATTCATGTTTATGATCATTGATATGTAGGGTATGTGATGTTTAGGTTATGATCACATTATCAAACCCTTATACTCATGTTTATCTCCCTGTATTACCCTTACTGGTCATCTTAGCTCACCCCTTTCTTATTTTTTCATTCCCCTGGTTATGAATATTGGTTTTATATTGAAGTAATAATGGGGAATATCATTTTTTGGATCCTTGAGATCTTTCAATATGTTAAAATATATTCATTAAATATTCCAAAATCACTAATCTATTATAGTCATTGGTAATTTCATTTTTTAATGTATTGAAAATTAATCTGTTGTTATTATAAACCTAAAATAATTGATCGATTATTTGGTGGAATTAAACCTATTATTTGAAAGGACATGGATATAAGAGATATTAGAAACTATAAATATGTAATTTTATTTCATATCAAGGTTGAAATGGAGGTTAAAATTTCATATCAATCATAAGGTTATGATTAGAAAATCATTATGCAGTTCAATGAAAAATATAAAAACCATAGTGAAAAGAAAATAAGACATAAATTATACACAATGTGTTATATGAAACAAGGAAGGAATTTTCATAATGGTACTACTAAATGTTTTATGTGTGGAAGGTACTATCTTTGAGTTTCTAAAAGTCCATGTAAAGTGAATAATATTTATAATGATAAAAAGAACGAGAATTCGCCACAAAATGAGCCTCTAACACATTAGTGTTTCAATTTTATGAAGTTTTTTCATTATGATAACATGTATCATAATAAAAGTAATCATGGGATGATAAGATAGAACATCCAATGAGGAAAATGGACAAAGAAAATGATTATGAAATTAAAATAGATAAATTGAATCATTAAAATTAGGGCACACAAATCCTCCCCTTATTAGTTGGGAATTTCATGTTTTATTTTATATGATTAGTCCTTATGAAAATATTATTTTTCCTCATACAGTGAAGATTAATGTTATTATCTCTCTCCACATGGATTCAGGATTAATAAAATCACATTTATTTGTATCGGTATTTGGATGAAGCTAGGATTCAAATTAAAATGTTTTCTTATAAAATAACAAATTTTGTACGTAATAAATGATGAATTATATATTCGATGGGTTAAAATAATAACCATTTATGGGGTGTGTTACCTTAATATTAAAGTATAGAATTATATATTAAAGTAATATATTAGAATATTATTACTTATAAATATTGGATAACATGTGAAAATAATTTTTTATATGGAGATATGGAAGGACCTATCACTCGATTTATGGATATAATGATCTACTAATACATGAAGAATGAAAAATTCACTTTAAATTCATGGACAAAAAAATGAATTGGAAATCATGAAAGGAAGTATAAAATATTCATATTATGTATATAAAATGTAATAATCTAATTTAATTATATTGCCTTGTTACATATACAATAAAATAATTCCACAAAGAATGGGATATTGGAAACAATTTATCCAATTTCTGTTATCTTTGTTAAACTAATAGTCTTATAAATCATCAAAAATATATTATTTTCAGGTCCCTAACATTCAATTTATCATTCAAATGATGGTGAGATATTATAATTATGCCTCTTTATAGATATTATGCTTTTATTTCATGTTCAATATTCACTTCCAACCTATGTTCTTTGATAAAGATACCTAAATATGAGTTACTTTTTTAAAACATTAGGGATTTCACATTTTATTTTAAATGATGTTTTATAAACCATTTTTATAATGTATGTTAATATGAAACTAACTTTCACATATACAAACATACAAAAAAATGTGAATTTGAAGGGAAAAAATTATTTTATGGAGGTAGAATGTAACACCATATGATTTTGTGAATTTTTTTGAATAAATGTTTTCTTTTTTTTCATTTAACACAATAATAGATATATATTTCATTTTATGAATGCAAAATGATTGTATGTTTTTATATAAAACACAAATATTATCATTCACTAAAATCAAAACTTTGATTAGATTGGGGTACACACCAAAATATGTTTGAATTTTATTTAACATTGTGACATACAAAACCCAGATTCCACTTAGAAGGTGACCTAAGCCTGGTGGGCCCCATGGCCTCAAGTGCATCTCCCTGAATGCTTGAGGATGGCCACTAGTATTAGGGGACATGGGTGTGATCGTGGGGAGACTATGAACTCATTACCAAAGTATACTGAAATAGATAAATGTAAATATATGTAAACAGTTAATGAATTATGAGTAAATAGAAGGCATATCAGAATGTAAAGATTATAGTAATAATAACTGAAATAATTTTAATAACTAGTGATGTTATGTCATATATCTGGAAAACTAAAAACATTGACACGATATTGTAGGCATAACATGTTCCAAAATAGAATAAAGGAACAAAAATACTATCCCAATCAGCCTAAGGTATAGATCAGTCATCTAAATTCAATATCAATCCTAAAAAACAAGTAATTATGTATTTAATGTTTTATGCCTTCCTTTATCAACAACGACATTCATGATATATACTATAGGTATAAAATTGTTCCTAGAGAGGGCATGAGATAAATCATATCTTTACGCAACCAATGGTGTCTATAATAATTATCCCATGTAATTGAATATAATAGTGTGAATGTATGCAGATATAAAGTAAAGTAGTACAATTTAATTAAATACCCATGTACCTAATTCTACCCTAGGATATTTTCTAAACATGTACCTAGTTAATTAATTATGTAATTACTAGTTAATGTTGACATTTCATGTGAGGCATATTGATCACTAACATCATCTCACGATTCTATAAATAGGGAAGGTTCCCATATATAACAAGTCACCCATGATTGATGATATTTAACAATGATGTTTTAAGGTAATGGAAAAGGAAAAGTATACCTAAAGGTTCACTAGATCAATAGTACCAGAGTCCACATAATGGGTAAGAGGGTAATCCAAGGTTCATATTCCATGGAATTAAACAATAAGGTGCGTAATGAATCCAAGGAGGTCATCCATGGTAAAACGGTGAAATTTAATGATAGGGCCCTATGGGCAGTAACCATGTAACATAATATTAATGCGGGATATAACATCCCGACCCCAGAAACCAAATTTTGGTGTATTATATTATTTTATTAGCAGGATTACAAGAAATAAAATCCAAAAGGACTGATTTTTTTAGTATTTTTGGATTACTAGATTAAATATATGATTCCCATAGCACATTTGGAATTATAGAAAATAGAACATGATATATAATTAACAGAAGTAAACTTCTTCCTTGAATGCTTAATCAAGGTTCATTTTTTCATAACCTGGATAAAGGAATCATAATAAGGGTAATATAAAATGATCAGTATGGTTTACATATAGTGGAATCATGAATCATTAATAATGGAATCATAATCAATTTCAGATAACTAATATGGCATGATGAATCAATGAAAACACATACCATCAATAAGATGAGAATATAAATTTATCCATAAATGTTTTCATATTTATAAGAAAATGGATAGTAGAAACTGAATAATGAATAATGTGGTGGATTATTATTTTTATGTTATTTATCTGTCAATGAACCATTATACAATCAATATAGTTTAGTTCAGTGGGTATAATCTCATATGTTTTTTGTAAACAAACATAAAGGGTTTGTCGCCAACTAATTTGTCTCCTTAGATCATTCAATGAATTTAGTGGCTATAGATATCCCCTAATATTACTTACTGACAAAATCATCCTTCATAAAATTATTTAATATAATAACCATATCCCCTATCATTATTTGTATTGAGTAGAGCATATAAATTCATCAATACATACACATTTAAAGAAATATTCCTCATAAAATCTGTATGTAAAATAGAATACGACAGAGAGAACATTCATGTCCATGATACAAGAATACAGATATATAATTTAATTGCAATTTAAAATGATAAATAATATTAAATTGTTAGTACTTACACCACATAATAATGATTAGGTAAAAAATACCATGTAAATCCTAATGAAATTAAAATTGGATCAAACTCTCTAACAACATTGTAAAAAATTGAGATAATAATCATCCAGTGAATCGTAGAATAAAATGAATATAAATAAAATTACAATATCATATATCAAATGGTAGTAAAAATACACATCATACAAGTAATATGTGAAGAACAATGGAAATTTCTTAGAAATAAACGTGAGAAGGGAAACCCATTACCCTTTGCTTGAAAGTGTTCTTAAATTGATCATAATGACTAGAATAATAAAATTTATCTTCATTAATTAATTATTCATGTACCTCCACTACATATAATTTATTTATTTTACCCTTACTAGGTTCTTTCATGGCCTCTTTTATAGGTTCAATATGTTTAATTTTATTGTTTTGGAAGCATGTTTTTATTTGGTTTTCATGATCAGTTTACTTTTATTCATGAATGAAAAATCATTTGAAATGTGGTTAAACATCTAGAATTGTTAATATATATTATTAGTGGCATTAGAAATATTTATATGATATTATAATTATTTTGGTTATATACCATGAGAACGAATCATTTGATAAAAGTTAATGATAAATGCTCGGATTAACTTGGTGGTTTTCTGAATAATGAACATGTTTTGTATTATTATTTTATATTATGAGTGTGTATGGATAAAAAAATATTAATTATGATAAAATACATATATTATGATCTAGTTAAACAATTAAAAATATCTAATGACAAGTCTTGAAGATTGTAATGAAAATTGAAATGTCATATTTCTTGAACGTGATAAATAACACATCTCATATGGTGTTTTAATTTATAGAATAAAATAAGGAAAAAGAGGAGATGATGAGAAAATATTCCATCATCATAATAGTATGTCAGTACATATAAGGTAATGGAGTTGTAATAACATTTTTAAAAGTACATTTTAAAATATAAAATATAACAACAGAACTTGAAATGAAAACCAAAGAGTTGAATAGAGTAATGACCTAGTGAATCATTATTCATTTGAGACCCTCTTTACAATAGTGGATTTGGTATTTTAAAGATACTCAAGGATGATGTATGTGCATAGTATCTTATAAAGATACATGAGAATAATTTTGGTAAGGCATGACGCTTGATTGGTGTGAATAATTTTCGGTTTGAAGGGTGGTATTTATATTGTAGGGGAGGAGGGTTTCATAATATTTTATTCATTAGATTTTTATTTTTCCCACAGATAATAAATAGTGAATATTCAATGAAAAAATCAGTAATTAGAGCATGTGAGTTTAAACTAATGGTTTTTTAGAACATCCATGATGCAAGGAACCATGAATTAATCTCATAATTTATTTATTCTGTATTGACCATATTTTAGTATTCACAAACTATTCATGTATTCAAAAAAATCCATAAAATATAATGTAACCATTTTCCAACATGTATATTGAAAAAATGAACACCATTTTTCCAAAATTATTTTTAAATATGATAAATTTTAATTTTAATCAATGCCAGAATTTAATCTAAACATACCAATACAGAAAATATTCATCCTCTTTTTTAAGGTGCCAAAATTTTATTTATACTTTATTTGTAAATGATTCCAATCATAAGGGTTATATTACTATTCCTAAGGGTTAGTGACTATTCATGAGGTGATGTATATATTCATAGTGGTAAGTTACTATTCTCCAAAAATTAGATTGATTCTACCGGACTCCAAAAATCATACTAATTGAAATTGTATATGTCTATTTTACGAAATTCAAAACACCTAAGTATAAAATTTATGTTTAATATCGAGGTTATGACTATATCCTATAAATAACGAGGTTTTGTTTCACAAAGTATCAGTTCTTTATGAAATAAATGCTATCTAAAAAATTAATGTATTTAATTGAAACATATCACTAAAAAATGGTATTCAATGAATAACTCGATGATTATTAACTTGATTGATTACAAATTTATAAGGGATTTTTTTCCATTTACATTTAATTGTTATTTACATGGTATTTTGCAACTAATAATACTTATGTAGTGTTTCTACTGCCCCTTTGTGTTCATTTATCACTTGAAATTGTAAATAAATTATATATAAATATACTTGTAACATGGATATGATTATTGTCTTAGCCTGATTTTATTTTACATATGATGTTTACGTGGAATATTTCATTAAATATAGAAATGTAGTGAATATATATCTTATACTAAATAATGATGTTGAAATGGAATATTTTTCTTGCATTAAATATTTTTATATAAATTTTTTCAGACTCGCAGTGTTGGGCGGAGCCCGCTATCACCCCTTGACAAATCAAAGGGTCTCATGAGACCTACTAATACATTTAGAGGCTATAGAGGGCCAAACTCGTCACATTATAAGTCTATTTCATTTCTCATATGTCTAATAATAATATTCCATTAAATCAAATAATCCCTTAACTCTTTGATTTATTTGAATCATAATCATATATGAAAATATGTTCATTGATAAATTCTTGAAGTACATAATCATTATACAATCCGAAGTGTCTCGTAGATCTTTGAAAAGTTAATTCATAATGGATATATTATCACAAAATGACTAATCCTACACTTTAAAGAAATCATTCTATTTTTAATTCATAGATACGATGTATAATGAAATAAATACAAAATTTTTCTATAAAATGCATGAATCTTCATTTATAAATTAGATGTTTGACATGATTAACTATGAAAGTAATGTTATAATATGTACTTACATGATTTCACATAAAATAATGGAATGTTAAACATAAAATTACCAAACTTGTTTTACACAAACATATAATCATGGTGAATATAAATCATTAAATAGAAGTTTGATGTGCATTAAATGCCAATTAAAATTTCCAAATAATTGAGAAAGAATAATTATACCTAAGTTGTTTATACATAAATGCATATGTATCTATATATACATATAACTACACATATATAAACATATATATTTATTTGTGTATGGGCTTTTTAATCATAATATTAATTCAATACTTTTAAACAAGAACCCTCCTTTATGAAAACACCAAATAAAAGATGAAAAATATTTGTATATGTGTTTACTTGAATATAGAATTACACTTATAATCATATATATCTATATAACCCTCAGAAAAATAAATTCTCAAAACTAAGTGAATAAATTAGTATTTAGATATAATGATCATGGATAAGAAACTAAAAACATATATAAATTTATCTTCTGAAAATATTAAGCAATATACGTGTATATACACATATATATGTATTTTTTGGTAAAGAAACATAATTTAGTGATGGGATTTCATTATTAAAACCATACTATATTAAATATAGATATTATAATCCAAGAAAAAATTTCATATATACCATTTCCATTAAGAAGGATATTGTATATATATATATATATATATTTATATACATATGTATATGTATACATATATTAGTTTACATAAAAAGAAAAAATAAATTCACCTAAAAAAATAAACATTGATAAAAAAATAGATAGATAATTTCATGATAATATTAAATATTATAGCTTGAAAAAGACTTTAACAACAGAATATTACTTTCAGAATCATAAAATTGAAACATGAAAGTAATTCAAATATGAATAATAAAATATATAATATCCCTTTTCTGTATTAGATTAAAATAAAAATTTTTGAGTAATGTAATAAACTAAAGATTATTCATAATTAATTATGGAAACATGAGTTTTAAATTTATATAAGTATGTTCTTACATAATGGGTTAATTTAAAATTGATATACATTTACCGAAAAATCTACCATCCTTCAATAACATTTTCAAACAATTAAAATCAAGAATTGTAAAAAAAATCAAAAAATCTCCCTAATAAAATATATTTGAACATCATAATAAAATTTAGGATCATTAATTAATAATTATATAACCTCATCTATATGTAAATGTTTTTTAACCAAATTATTTTCATTGAAGGAATTTTGGAATCATTTAAGTGTTTCAATTTTATTTTATTTGAAGCAATTTTTTCATTGGATTTCATGATTGGATTACTGGTATTAAAGAAAGGAATGTCATTTGAAATGAAAATAAACATAAAGAATTGTTAATATATATTAATAGTGACATTACAATGATATTATTGATCATATTATTATTATTTTTATATACTATGAGGACGAATCATAAGATAAAAGTTAATGATATACACTTGGGTTAACTTGTTGGTTTTGTGAATAATGAACTTGTTTTGTATTACGATTTTATATTATGAACTTTTAAGGATTTATGAACATTACATAAGATAATATATATATTTTTTTGATCTTTTTCAATAATTAAAAAGGTTTCTTGACCACTCATGAAGATAGTAATTCAAATTGAAAACTCATCTTTCTGGAATGTGATAATTAACACATCTCGAACGGTGTTTTCATTTATAGTAAAATGGTGTGAATAGATGAGATGTTGATGGAATATTAAATTATCAATACAAAATTCTAGAACATATTTTGTATCTTAGTTTCCATCAGAAGTGGATGAGAATAGCTGATAATAGAAAAGATAAAAAATTAACATGAAATGAAAACAAAATAATTGAAAAGAGGAATTACCTCTTTAATATATCATCCATTGAGAGCCTATTTATGGGTGAGGATTTGTAGTTTTTGGAGACCAAGGGATGATTTACGTGGTATAGTATCTTAAAAATATATTATATTATAATTTTGGCATGTATTGAAGCATTAGAGGTGTAAAGAAATGATGAATTGAGGGGATGTCTTTTGAGTGGTGGGGATGAGGTTTTTCTAAATATATAAATTAATAGTTTTTTATTTTTCCATATTATAAGAAATAGTGATGATTATATGAAAACAATAGTAATAAGTACATTTTAGTTCAGAAATATGGTTTCTTAAATCATACATGATACAAGGAATAGTTTATTTATAACATAAGGTATTAGAACTATAATTAACGACATTTTACTGTTTACTATAAATTCATGTATTTCAGAAAAATTCCTAAAATTCACCCGAAATTTTTTTCGATGAGTAGATCCAAAAATTAAATCCATTATTAAATAAGAATTATACAAATATTATAAATTTAATTTTTAATTAAATTACTCTTCTAAAAGAAAATAAAAAATATATAAAAAATTTATCATCATTTTTTAGTTGTCGAAATTTTATTTGTATGTTCATGGGTAAGGTTACCATTAATAAGAGTTATATTACTATAAATAACGGTATGATACTATTCATATGTGTATGTAACAATTCACAGGAAATTATGTTGTTTCTATTAGACTCCAAATATCACCCGAATCACAACCGTGTATTTCTATTTTTCGAAATTCAAATAACAAAAGTGGAAAATTTATGTTTAATTTATATGTTATGAATATCATAAATAAATTACCCTATGTTGTTTTATAGAGACTCAGTTCATCATGACATATATGATATCTATTTAATTTGATTATATTTAAGAGAAACATACCATTAAATATTGGGGTGTTATATTTCTCCCTCATTCAAAAATTTCATCCTCAAAATTTGGCATGTATGTTACTCCCTAAAAAGACGTGGGTGGTTATATTCATAATATCCTCTACTTCCCAAATTTCTTCCTGTATTTTATAGTTAATCTTGATAACCTTTTCTAATTTATTTGTCTGATTTATCAATACATTCACCCTTGTTTCAAGAATATCGATAGACACTTCGCTGTATAAAAAATCATGTTCCAAATCTATTTCTTCATAGGTGAGTACATGTATTTGGTCAAGTATGTATATAAATAACGATAAAATGTGGAATAGATTATTAACTTGGGAGATACTTGGTGGAATTTCTGAATGGTAATCTAAAACTCCAATTATTTCTAGAATTTTGAATGGTCTAAAATACCTAGGACTCAGTTTTGCTTTCTTACCAAACCTTAAGACACAGTTCCATAGATATAATTTTATATAGACATTATATCCCACTTGAAATAAAAAAAATTATTTTTATTGTAATTAGAACTCTTTTTCCTACCTTAGCTGCTTCAACATGAGCTTTAACTTTCATTTCATTTTCATATGTCTATTTGATTGTTCCAGGACTATATGTTTCATCTCACCAACTTCACCACAACAAATTGGAGTTCGATAACACTTTCCATATAATTCCAAAATTGGTTACATTTTAATTATATAATAGAAACAATTATTGTAAGAAAATTCCACCAAAGGTAATTATTGATACAAAATACATTGAATATCAAGAGGGAACAATCTCAACACATTTTCTATTGTTTGAATAGTCCATTCAAACTGTCTATCTATTTGAGGGTGATAAGTATTACTCATATGAAGAACAATATCCAAGGGCTTCTGAAGAATTTTCCATAATTTTGATATAAACTGATGATATAGATCAGAATCAATCGATAAGGGATCACCATTAAGTATTGAAACTTCAATATTATAATGTCTAGTCATGAAATCAAGTGGTAAATTCACTCTTGAAGAAATGAAATGTGCTTATTTTTAAAGACAATGAACAATTACCCATATTTCATCATTCCATCTAGGATTCCTCAGTAGTCCTATAAAAATCATCATAGTAATGACATCTCACTTGAACATATGAATATGTTGAGTTTTCAAGACCCCTATATGATTTTTTCTATAGGCTTTCAATTAATGAAAAATTAGACAACTTAGCATATAGTAAAAAATTTATCACTTTATGTCATCCCACCAAAAAATTTCGTTCATATTTCTATACATATTTGTGATACCAGGGTGTGTGGAGGAATTTGAGCTGTGAGATTCATCTAATAGTTCCCTTTTTAGCTCTGGTATGGAGGGAATAGAGAACCTCATTCCAAATTTGATAACTCTATTCTCATATATAAAGTATACCAATCATCCATCCATAATATCTATAATTTTCATTTGTATATTATCATCATCGAATTGAGAAAGCATATTATTCTATAGTAATGATTGTTTAAAAATAATTTGAAAAAGGAAATATGTTTCCCTTCCAATTATAATTCCCATATCCATATATTTAATATCAATGAATATAGGATCTCTCATAATCCTCATTTAGGTCAGAAGTCGATGATCATTCCTACTTAAGAAATGTACCACCTTATTTTTCTTTCAAGGAACTCTGTATATTAAAAATTTATAATCTTTTCTTAACTCGAGTCACTGTTTTTCCTCATGTTTAGTTATTTCTCTGTAAAGCGGTATTAAAAACTCTTATGAACTGTATATATCTCACATAATTCACTGTAGAGATATTATCTCTATATTTTTAGAGAAAATATTATGACTGCTAAATCCAGAACATGTGTTTGATACTTGTTCTACTAAGTCATCAAATACCATGATGTATAAATGATAGTTTTATTTAATTTTCATAAGGATACAACCTAGTATAATTTTTGATGTATCACGGTATATCAAAAATCCATAATATCCAAAAATAAGAGTCAAAATTAGAGCATTTATAAATATTATTTTAAATTCATAAAATCGTTCGTGACATTTTTTATCAATGAATTGAAACCCCTTTATTTGTGAGTGGGTTTAGTGGGTTATCTAATATAGTGAAATTCTGAACTAAATACTAATAGTATCCAACAAAGAAAATAAAACAATGTACCACAATTATGTTCATTAACATAGACCATTCTTGGATTTCCTTTTGCATTGTACGATCATTTATGATTAATCCTTAGAGACAATATGTCCATGAAAATAAAATGATTTATGAAAAAAATCACATTTTCTATTAATTCCATATAAATCATTGTTTTTATGAGTTTTTAGAATGATCCACAAGTGATTCTCATGGCCTTCTTAGTTTTTAGATTATCCCAGGATATCATCAATAAATACCACAATAATTTCATCAAGATATTCCTAGAAAACCTTATTCATTATATCCATGAAAATAGAGGTTTCATTATTCAGTCCAAAAGGCATTACTGTAAACTCATAATTCTCATACCTTGTTAGAAATTCTATCTTCGGATTATCATCCTCCTTAACACATAGTTGATGTTATCCATTTCACTGGTCAATATTTGAATAATATAGTGTTACATGAAAATAATCAAATAAATCAACAATTTGAAGAAGATGATATTATTTTTATCGTAATAGAATTTATCTCCATATATTCAGTGAACAACCTCATAGATCCATCTTAATTCTTGAAAAGGATATCATGAGATCCTAGTGGAGAAACACTAAGGTGGATAAATATATTATCACAAAATTCCTCTAGTTGTTTCTCATGTTATACTAATCCATTAGTGGCCATTCTATAATAATCATTTCATATATGTCGTGCACCAGGAATTAAATCAAAAGAGAACTCAACATCCTATTATGGTGGTTGTCTAGATAAAACCTCTGGAAATATATAATTTTATTCTCACATAGTAGGTACATCGTCATTTTGAATATACATAGATGATGTATTCTAATCCTCCCTCAAGAATTTTATTTATATGAGATAATAAATGCGGATATGGATAAGATCCAGATGATGAGGTTTCTGCACCAAAGATAAAGGATTCGATATATATTCTTAAAAACAATTAACATCTTTCTTCGTGCAATAGATTTCAGTAACATAATTTGAAATATAATTTTTACCAATAATTATGTCCAAGACAATCCGAGGTATGAAGATAAGGTTAACAACTAAATTACGTTTTAGTGTCATAAGGGGGAGTGACTGACACACACTTTTGTTTCAAGGATACTTCACTTAAGAATTTTGATAGACAACTCTATTATATAAAAATGGAAATGTCTAATTTTCTTGGAAAACTGGGAATATATAAATGAATTCGATGATACATAATAAAATAATTCATGGGATAAGTTTGAGGAAATAATAAATTCACATACCATAACATCATTAGGAAAATCATCCTCTTTGGTTGTAATCTCATAGGCTTGTCATTTATCTAGTGAAATTTTCTTAGGCATGTTTACTTAGAGATGAGGACACACATTTTCATAGTGTCCCATATCAATATAATTTTAGCATTGAATATCATTTACTGGTTTTCCCCCATGTATTTATTAGATTGATGATCCTTTTATACTCACATATATCAATCACCCAGGCCATTCAAGCATTTCCCATGATGACTCATTCCGCATTTCTTGCATAATGGGAAATGATTTGTCCCCTTATTCTTCATTGGAACTTCAACTTTTTAATGGATATTAGAGTACCGATTTTTTATCATAGATTCAATTGAAAAACAATTATCAATAAAATGTTTTCCCAATTTTTATGAAACATAATACAATTTCATCATATGATGAAAATGTTGGAGAATCCAGTTCCATTTCAATAATTTGCTTAAGAAAATTAATGAAATGATAAATATTGTCTTTTGAATAATGTAAATAATATATATAATAACTGAATAATCTTTTAAAGGTATAATCATAGTCTACAACACTCACTTTTTTCCAATGATTAAGGATAAAGTATTTCATGTTCATTTCATTTTATTGTTCATGAGAGATATATTTTTCAAAGAATATTTTTAAAAAATTTATTCATTCCATATATTCTATTTATTCATCATATTTGGTTTTATGGATTTAGGAACACCATTTATTCGCATCAAAATTATGTCAATATACTACATGTACTACCATTTCATATTTATTGCATCTTTATTCCAGAAATAACTTTTCAAGGGACATGGTCCACTACTAATCTACAAATGGATTTGTAGTCTTAGTAAAATATGGGGGAATATTTCAAATTAAATGATCCAATATAAGGGTATCATGGTTATTTGTCACATCCTGTGCGTGTTTTACCAATATAGACATAATTGGATCTTCTCCAACACATAATGTTTTAAATTGATCAGTGGGGAAATCCCAAAATTGTCCACGAGTTTTGTTTCACTTATTTCCATTTAACGGTATCCCAAAATAATGGAAAACATTAAATTAGTTCATAATGAATATTTTATATCTTGAAAAAATATAACATAATTTGAAAATTTCTACAAAGCTAATATCATAATCATAAATATGGAATCTATTTACTCTCAAATCCTTTAAAATGGTTTTTAATGAAAATGTAAATTATCATAAGAAAATCCCCCAGGAGTGTCAAACCAGGTGTGTAGTAACACCCATTTTCATGTTCCATGATACCCCAGTCAAGACTAAAAAGCCTTTTCTGAGTTATTACTCCTAGGTACATATGTGCTCGAACCACATCCAGTTGTAGTATCCAGATATGGATTTATTTTCTATAAAGAACCACATAGATTCTATAATACTAAAATTATAATATGAAACTCTATTATAGTCCTCAAATTATTTTTTTGGGTTACTATCTCTAAACTATGTTTCATATGTCTATTTTCCACGGTTTCTTCTAAAGTTCCTCTAATACCAATTGTAACACCCCGACCCCAGAAACCCGGACTTCGTGTAATACATAATAGAACTAGAAGGATTAAAAGGAATAAAATATAAATGGGTCGATAATTTTAGTATTTTGGGAAGACTATATTACATACATGATACCAATAGTACATTTAGAAAGATAAAAAATACAACATGATACATAATAAATTAAGATAAACTACATCCTTGAATGATTATTCAAGGTTCTATTATTCATAACCTGTGGAAAGGAAATATAGTTGGTGTGATATGAAATCCTCCTTAAGGGTTACATATAGTGGAATCATGAATCAATAATAATGGAATCATAACCAATTATTCATAACTAATATGGCATGATGAATAAATGAAAACACATCCCATTAATAAGCTAGGATAAAAATGAATACATAGATTTTGTAATATTGAAAACCACATGAATCTTAATAAATTAATAATGAATATAGAAAATGATTATTATTTCGACGTAATGTTTCTAGAACATTAAAAATTAAACCGTAGATAAGTTTTAAGTATATGGGTAGAAACTCATCTGAATTTTGGAAACATACACAATTGTTTGTCGCCAACTAATTTGTCTCAAGAGACATCTTAATGTATCGACGGGATATAGGGGGCCCCACCTATCACTTCATGTCTAAATAATTATTTATAAAAATATTTAATACGTGAAAATAGGCCTTTTCATTATCCCTATTGAGTAGAGGATACAAATTCATCAATATTTCCACATTTGAAGCAACACTCAACATAAAGACTATATGTAAATTGGAATATGAGGAAAAAATTTATCATATCCAGGTTAAAATTATATTAATATATAATTAAATTATAATTTCAAATTATGAATTATATCAATGGGGTAGTGGTTACACAACATAATAATTATTATGTGCACAATACCAAGTAAATCACAATGAAATGGAAATTAAAACAAAGTCACATACAACCTTATAATCAATAAAGATAATAATCATCAATTAAATCAATGATTTTCATGAATATAAATTAAATCATGATATTATAAGTCTTATGGAAGTAAAAATACATCACATATATGCAATAAGTGCCAAAAAATGAAAATGTCACAAAAATAAAATTGAGATGAGAAACCCCTTACGTTATACCTGAATGTGTTCTTGAATTGATCTTAATGTCCAAAATAGTAAAAAATTTCATCATTAATTAATAATTATAGAACCTTCAATAAATTTAATTTATTTATTTTATCCTTATAATTTTTATTCATGGAATTTTTTGATGGGTTTTAGAGGTTCAATTTAGTTATTTTGGAATAATTTTCCTCAAAGGTTTTAATGATCTGTGTACTAGTATTCATGAGTGGAAGTTAAATGTAAATGAAGTTAAACATAAAAAATTGATAATATATATTATAAGTGGAATTAAATAGATATGAAATATTTTATAATAATTTTAGTTATATACCATTAAGATGAATCATTAGATAAAAGTAAATCATAAACACTTATAATAACTTGGAGGATTAGTGAAAAAAAAAGATGTTTTATATTATTGTTTTATATAATAAGTGTTTAAGGATTAAAGAACATTACATAAGACAAAATACATATATTATGATATAGCCAAACCATTAAAAAGGTTTCATGACCAGTCATGAAGATAGTAATGCAAACTGAAAACACTTCTTCCTTAAACGTGATAATTAACAGATCTCAGATGGTGTTTTCATTTACATTATGAAATGAGGAAAAATAACAGATGATGATGGAATATTGAATTACCATAACAAAATTATGATCTATATATGGTAATAGTGTTTTCATAACATTTTCATCAGAGGATGTCAGAATGGAAGCGATAATAATGGAACATGAAAAGAAAACAAACGAATTTAAAAGATGAATAACCTCATTAATCAATATTATTTTGAGAGACTCTTTAGAGGAGAGTATTTGGAATATCGAGGAGACCAAGTGGTTTTGGACGTGGGGGGGGGATCTTAGGGAGGGATATGATCCGAATTTAGGAAAGTATTTAATCTTGTTAGGTGTTATGAAATGAGGGTGTGAGGGTGATATTTATAGTGGAGGGGAGGAGGGTTTTCTTAATATTTTAATCATTAGTTTATTATTTTTCCCTAAGAGAAGATATATTGAGGATTACATCTCAAAAATATTAATATGTTAATGTGAGTTTAAATAGATGGTTTTTTACATTATCCATGATGCAATGAATATTGTATATATATCATAATGTATTTAAAATGCAATTTCTGTTTTTTACTATTAACCAAAATTTCATGTATTTTTGAAAAATAAAAAAATTCACCGGAATAATTTTTCAACATGTGGAATAGAAAAATGAACTGAATTTTATGAAAATAGTTTTCAAAATATGAGAAATGTAATTTTTAATTGAAGTCACAATTTAATCTAAAAATACCGTCATATAAAATATTCATCTTCATTTTTATAGTTCCAAAATATTATTTATACATTCATGTGTAATGTTAAATATCATAAGCTTCATATTAATATTCATAATGGTATATTTCTATACATAATGGTATGTTCTTATTAATAATGGAATGTTACTATTCACTGACAATTATATTGATTCAGTCAGACTTCAAATATCACCCTGATCGGAACTATGTATGTCTATTTTTGAAATTCAAAAAATAGAAATGGAAGATTTAATTTTAATGAATATATTATGAAAATCTACTATAAAAAAACCATGTTTCATTTCACATAGACTCATTACGTCATGAAATATAATCCATCTAATAATGTTAAATTATTTAAGAGATTAATTCTATTTAACATTTTTCTGTTATACTGGATCCAAGGTGGGTATCGAAGGAATCTTTCGATACTACAAGGGGGATCCTACAGTGTCATACGGACCATGCACAAATTTAAAATTATAGGGATATTGGTGGGCCTAAACCTAAGAATGTTATATCCCTGAATTTGAATGGAGTTCCAATGTTCTCAATGCATTCCCCAATTAGAATCCTAGGCGTTCCTTAGTGGGGAAAACCGAATTTCTAACAAAGTCATAAATTGTTTCATTTTTTCAAGAATTTCCATTCATTAGTTTTACCTGGCCAAATAGCATTCAAACCTTTGATAAATTCATAATTTATCAATACTTTTATTTTATTCAAGCATTTCTTATAATTACATTTTCAAGGCCATGTATTATACAACCTTTATTAAATCCATTCAATTAATACTCAAAAATTAAGGTTTATTCTGCTACCATCTATCAACATGGTAAGGGGTGCTACGGATGTGAAACATATTATCCATTCAAATTTTATATACCTATTAAGAACACACCTTAGGTGGATAAATTGGAAGTGTTGTGATCCTTTAAATTAACCACTTCATGATATAGTAATAATTGATTATTAGGAGGCCTAACATTAGTGTGGTGAAGCTCGAGCACATTCAAATGATAACTCAAAAGTGTCAAAACACTATGGAAGAAACTGTGGCATATCATCCAACACGAGATGCTGGTCATTATGGGTGTAAAAACCAACATGTAATAAATATTTGGAAATATAATTACCATAAATTTCTAATTATTATAATTATACAATGTAAATTCATTTAATTACACCTGATGATATCTGTGGGCCCCACATTATAAATTCTAATATAAGTGAACTTGAATGATGTGTTATAAACCACCCACATTTGGGTTGTAGGATCCTTCTCCTCTGATATCGGCCTCAAATACATTTTTGGACAATTTATATCTAATAAAGGAATAAAAACTCTCACAAATTGTTAAGGAGGAAGAGAGAAATAGATGTAAGGAACTACAAATAAGGATTATTGTACATACCGTTTCACATGTAATGTAATGAACAAAAGATCAAGATGAAATAGATATATGAATCCATAAATGATGCCTACAATTACCTCCTAAATTAGTTGAAATTGGATAATCTTGACATAATTTAGATTAGTGAATAAAGAGGATGATAAATTATATCATTAATTTAAAAATGGTCATTTTACCTAGAAAAAAATACATGGGTTATCCTCACTATTTGAAAAAATCATGTTCAAATGATACATGAGGACCTAAGAAAAAATGACACGTGCATGGTTAGGCTATATAGTTTTGGAATACATTAACCAATTGTGTTGTGAGGCTCTCTTTAAAATCATGCCACCTACATGGTTTTATCTTACAATTTTCCCTTCTTGCAGGGTTTACTATAAACCGTGCAACCACGATTCATGCCAAAAACACGATGTTTCGGGACCCGAAAAAGCCCAAGAAACCCATTATTCCATAACATTTTCAATACGCATCAATATTAGTTCAATAATAATTAATTTTATCGAAATTTATGGAATCCATGGCTAAATGAAAAAATAGGTTCTTATAGTCATCCCCCCAAAAAATAACTCATCCTCGAGTATACCTTCCTAGTTCGGAGAAACATGATCCAAGAAACACTCAACCATGCAGTAGGTACTTCAGGTTCATGCTCCCAAGTCTCTTCATGCACATGTCCAGGATTCATAACACCCATATAAGAGGGACATATTATCCTTGATGAACCTTAATTCTCTGTTCAATGATGCATACTCGATACTCATTAAAGGTATCATCAACATCTATCTCATCTTCCTAGGGATCAGAGTTATGAGATTTTCATACATGATAAATGAAATGATGTGAAACAAGGAAGACATACTGCCTGACATGGTACCTTTAATGGAATAGAAATTGATAGGTTATGAGCCTAACTCTCGATACGATCTAAAATTCCCAAAAAACAAGGAGAAAATATCCCTTAATTTCGTAAATGTCTATGCCCTAGTTTGGAAAATAACTAATGGAAAACATGATCCCCAACATTAAGTTCTAGAGGTAATTTATTGTGACTTCCATTTGATTTATTTCTAGACTAAGAAGTAGTAGTACACTTTCTGATAATATGATCCTGCTCTAAATTCTCCGGAACTAGATAAAGGCTTAGTAGGTCTAGCTTATCTACGCCCAGCCAGCATAGAGGCGAACAAAATGACCTACCTTATATGGACTCAAAATGATCCATCTGAATTGTCATTTATAAGCTATTATTATAAGAGAAATAAATAATAGGGAAATGAATCTCATATGAATTGTCTAAATTAAGTACATAGTGTCATATCATATACTATAGAACGTGTATTGTCTCTTCCAACTGTACATCAGTCTGAGGGTGAAATTTTGTGCATAGAAGCACATTTATTCCCATAGCCTACTAGTAAAACCCCATGTTTTTGTAAAAATAAATGGAAATTCATGGAATTTTTTTTAAATAGATATTTTTAATTACCCCTTAAAAAATAACTTTTTTACTTCTATGTTTTGAATTTTAAGAATCTATTATCTACATTTGTGTTCAGTATGTTATTTGGAGACTGTTGGAAGAAACTTATTTTTTTGGTGAATAGTAACATAACCAAATGAATAGTAATATGCATAGTGATATGACCATAATGAATAGTAAATTTTATTCTTATTTTATTTTATTAAGGCTTTAAGATAATAGCATCTGTGTTTGTTTTTCATTGTGATATAGAAGTAGTTACATAATTTGAATTGTTAATTGTTTAATTAAGTATTATTTTAGTTAAAAATTAAATTAATACTATTTAGAAAATTATTTTTAAAAAATTGACTTCATTTTTAAAATCTACTCGTCAAAAAATGGTTAGGGTGAATTTTGGGAATTTTTCTGCAATAACTGATTTTTTGGTGAATAGTAAAAAATACAGTTTTTAGTTTCCGTGTGTTAATAACATCATAAATGATATAATAGTGATTTCATAAATCTGGTCAACTTGTGTGTTGTTGAATAATATGTGAGGTGTCCCAAGTGGCTTATACCATGGGATAAAACTACGGTTAAGCCCATTGTTTTGTAAATGCCACTCATGAGGTGTCCCTTGAAAATTATTAAAATAATCCCTCACTTTTCCTATAAACACCAACTCTTCCCTTCATTGAATTCATTCTCAAATCTACCTCAACAAATATTTTTCCTCCTTACCTTCATATTAGTCCTCCCAAGGTTTCCACAAGCCACCAAGGTCCCAACCTTCATGTTCTAAGGGTTACATGACAAGGTATAAAAATTATTATTTTCATTGTTTTTCCATTCAAATTCTCTTTCATGTGGTATAATTTTCAATTTTCTATACCATGTTATTATTTCCTTCCTATTTATGATCTTCTATATATTATGAATAATTTTTTTATGGGTGGCCCTTTTCCACTCTCTTATTAATATTTTTCTAAAACCATGTTGTGTAGTCGTTAGGCTGTTGACTTTTCTATAAGAGATTTCTAACTTTTTGTTTTTTTGACAATAAATGACTAAAGTATATATTCACTTAGTCGGAATTAAACATGAGGATGAGAAGATGGCTAGAACTGATAAAGGATTTTGAATGCATGATCAATTACCATCATGAAAAAAAACAAAGTGATAGATGCCTAATGTCAGAAATATCATGCATCATTAATCATGGTACATTTGTATCATGATCCCTTGATTAATTATTTGATGGATATTTTTTTTGAAGCTGTTGGTGCAGAGAATAACTATTTTTTGTTTAAGGTATTAGTGCAGTCTTCATTGTCAGATAGAATTAATCAAGCAAATTAGGAAGATCATGAGCTACAGAAAAAGGTAGAATTGTCTAAAATGGGTATGTTTCCAGAATTTAATCTTGATAGAGATTGTGTTTTAAGATTTAGATAATGGTTGTGTGTGCCTAATGATCCTCAGTTGAAGAATGATTTGTTGTGTGAAACTCATAGCTCCCCATTTTCTATTCATCCTGGTTGTACTAAGACGTAAAAACACCTTCAGGAGTGTTATTGGCGGGATGGAATGAATATAGATATTGTTGATTTTACCATGAAATATTTGACATGTCAACAGTTTAAAGAAGAATGACAGTTACTGAAGGGGATGCTTCAACATTTTATAGTGCTAGAGTGGAAGTGGGAGAATGTATCAATGGACTTTGCCGTGGGACTACCAAAGACTTCTCAAGGTAACAATGCTATTTAGGTTATTGTTGATCGACTAACAATGTCTGCACATTTTCTATCAAATCGAGATACAATGTCTTTAGATCAGCTTTATCAATTATACCTCAAGGAGATTGTCAAGTTACATGGTGTTCCTCTTTACATTGTATCTGGCCGAGATCTCAAGTTCACTTCTAATATTTGGAAGGGACTTCAAAAGTCGTTGGGTATAAAGTTAAATTTTAGTAAAATTTTTATACTCAATCAGATGAGAAGTCAGAACGAATGATTCAAATTTTGGAGGATATGCTTCGAGCTTGTTCAACAGACTATCAAGAAAGTTGGGATCATCATCTTTCATTAGTTGAGTTTTCTGATAATAACAGTTTTCATTCCATTATTCAGATGGCACCTTTTGAGGCACTGTATGGAAGGTGATGTCTGACTCTAGTGTTTTGGGATGATGTTTGTGAAAGAAAGTTGATGGGGCTAGAATAAGTTGAAGAAGAGGGTGAGAAAGTGAGGATGATCATGAAGCACTTGAGGTCAGCTCAGAGCAGGCACAAAAGTAATGGAAATAACAAAAGTAATGACTTTTCTTTAGAGTTAGGTGACCATGTTTTCCTTAAAGTATCTTCTTGGAAAATTGTGATGTGTTTCGATAAGAAAGGAAATCTAAGTCCACGGTTCATTGGACCTTTTGAAATATTGGAGAAAGTTGGAACAATTTCATACCTCCTTGCTTTGCCTCCTATTTGGTTTCTGGTACACAATGTTTTTCATGTTTCGATGTAGAGAAAGTATGTGCCTGATTCATCACATGTCCTAAGCCCAGAAGCAGTTCAGCTGGAATAGAACATTTCTTATGAAGAGAAACCGGTTCAGATTCTTGATCTATGTGAATAGGTATTGTGGAATAAGGTAATCCACCAGGTAATGGATTTTTGGAGGAACCACATGGTTGATGAAGCGACATGGGAGTTTGAAAATGATATGAGGGAAAACTACCCTCAGTTGTTTAATAAGTAAATAAAATTGAGAGGATACAACTTCATGAAATTGATGATATTGTAACACCCCATGTTTTTCTAAAAATAAATTAAAATTTATAGAACATTGTTTTAAATATATATTTTTAATTTTACTTTAAAATATAAATTTTTTACTTCTATGTTCGGAATTTCAAGAAATTATCATCTACATTTGTGTTCAGTATGTTATTTGGAGTCTATTGGAACCAACATGTTCTTTTGGTGAATAGTAACCTACCATTATGAATAGTAATATGAATAGTGATATGACCCTAATGAATAGTAAATTTTATTATTATATTATTTTATTAAGGCTTTAAGATAATATCATATTGGATTGTTTATCATTGTGATATAGAAGTAGTTACAGAATTAGAATTGTTGATTTTTGAATTAAATATGCTTTTATTTAAAAATTAAATTAAAAGTATTTTTAAAAATATTTTTAAAAAATGGACATCATTGTTGAAATATACACTTTGATAAATGGTACGGGTAAATTTTTCAAATTTTTCTACAATAGTTGATTTTTCAGTGTATAGTAAAAAATAGATTTTTTAGTTTCGGTGTGTTAATGACATCATTAATGATATAATAAGGATTTTATAAATCTGGTCAACTTGTGTATAGTTGAATAATATGTGAGGTCTACCATGTGGATAATTCCATGGTAAAATACCATGGGAAAGCCCATGGTTTTTTAAATACCACTCATGAGGTATCCTTTGAAAATTATAAAAACAATCCCTCACTTTTCCTGTAAATACCAACTCTTCCATTAATTGAATTCATTACCAATTCTCCCTCAATTAATATCATTACTCCTTACCTTCATAGTATTCGTACCAAGGTTTCCTCATGCCACCAAGGTCACATCCTTCATGTTATAAGGGTTACTTTGCAAGGTAAGAAAATTCTCAATTTCATTCTTTTTCCCATTAAAATTATCTTTTATGTGGTATAATTTTCATGTTTCAATACCATGTTATTATTTACATACTATTATTTATTTTCCCTATATTGTGGTTAATTTCTAGAGGGGTGACCATTGTACCCTCTCTTTTTAATATTTTTCTACAACCATGTTGTGTAGCCGTTAGGATGCCGAATTTTTTGTAAGTGATTTCTCACTTTTTCTTTTATTTTGAGTTCCTCCCTTATTATTTATTCATATCTCCTTAACCAAGATGAATTAAATCTCCATAAATCATGTATAATTTTTATTTTATCATGTTTTTGAAAAATTATCCATCTTTATTCTTCTCCTCTCCCTCTTATTTAAAAAATAAAAACATTGTCTGTTTTTGTCGAATTATCGACATCGTGGATGATATGATTTCAATTACCATTAATGCTTTCATATTGTGGTAATGAATCAATTTATATGGTTGAAACATGTTATTATATAAGTTTAATGACTCACCCATGGTTCTGTAATTATTTTTTACTCATGGTTATAATTTATAAGACAAAACGTGGTTGTTATTATCAAAGGACCACTAAAAGGATCTAAACGAACATCATTAATGTTCTAACTTATGAATCATACTCATTTATAATTAAGATTAATAAATTTAATAATTAATGTTACTACTTATATGAAATTAATACTCCAATACAATTATGGAGTTTCACTTCCAATTGATAAGAATGTCCACCGTGAACCAATCGTCGAAATCATGTAAAGAATTCAACCAAAAACAGTGCAAGAGGAAAAATACTAATAATTAAGGGTGAAAAGATGTTATTAAATGACCATATAATATTATATAAACATGAAAATTCCTTTTTAAATTATTAATAACACTCTTTTAACCATTCTACAGGAGGTTTAAACAAGTGGGAAGTAAGACAGACTCGATGTAAAGGATTTATTAACCCAATTTCCATTCTTTAGGTTAACCTTCTACTTCATCATTTATGATAAATTTAAATTGTTTGTGTGATGGGTTATATTTATATTATGTTTTATTAGGTGTTGTTACAATTTATATACATACTCCATCCACTATATTATGTCTCCCTTCAATTTTATGTGGATTTTCATTAAAAATTTTCTTTTTAAATTCAGTTTTACAAAATTCCAAAGCAATGTTTTTATTAAATTATTTACAATGCATGATTATGTTTTGGTTCTTGGGAATTATTTATTATTAAGGGTGGGACCATAAATTCTCTTTAATTCATTGGGTATGAGTTAGTTAGAGGTTGGTAGTATGGTTTCTTCAAGTGTAACTACGATGGTTACACAAAATAAGGCAGCTGTGAGGGTTACAAATTATATGGTAGCCAAGAATGGTTACAGGACTATGTAAGTAATGCAACAAGATACCTCTATGATTATATTTATGTTATCATGATTTTGTTTATCTTGTGTGAATCTCATGTTACACAAGGTAAGTATACTTGAGTGACAATCATGTATTCTAAAAATTTCTACATACATTACGAGTATTCATGGACTAATGTGCTCTTTCCTTCCTTTTTTCATCCCTTACTGATCTTTTTTCTCATCCAATGTTTTTAATTCTTTTTCACCGGTTAATGGATGTGTAATACAAGGAAGGTTTCCATGTTAAATGATTAATAATTTTCATGTAGTCTTGTTTAATGTTTTAATGTTTTATATTTTGAGGAAAATGGAAACTGTTTTTATGGTATCCACTCTGTAAAAATGTCTAATGTTATGAATGTTTTGTCTTAATTATCTCAATATCTAAAATTGAAAATATTCTCAATGTAAATGGATGTTTTTATTATCTATACAGAATATTATGTATGTAATAAGGCTGGGTCCTTATAGTTGGTATTAGAGGATGGTTTAGATAACTTTAGGGGTTTGGGTGATTTTAATAAAATAACATAAATGATTTACAATCTATGTTTAATTTGTTATATAATTTAAATATTACCATGTTGCTTCATCTATGATATGTTTTTTCAGAATGGTTGTATGCAGAAGGAACAAAGATGATGAAGAGAGAGGCACTGACTGAATGACGTCCTTCTGGAACTACATCCCGGAATTGTAGGGATTGTGTAACACCCCGAGATTTTATGAAAAATATTCTTTTTAATTTCATTGATGTCTTGTGTTGTATTCTACTCCTAAAGGATCTTGCACTACATGCATCCCGGACTTGGCTTTCATTACATGCAGTCACGACCTTCCACGATTCCGTATGATATACGCAATACAGAGTTTCACTAAACAATGATATGTTATATAAACTATCCATTATGAATAGCAATCCCCAATTTTTAAAATTTTATTTTTAAAAATGGACATCATTTTTGGATTCAGAATATCGAAATTAGCCTAGGGTGAAATTTTGGTATTTTTCTGAAAACATTCTGATTTTGATGAATAGTGAAAACACTGGGTTACTATTTAAAAATAGGCTTTTTATATAAATAATTATTTATTTTATTTAAATTTATTTTAGGTAAAAATTGATACTTAATACCTATATATGTTCTATGTAATTCATTGGAGTCATTTTAATATAATTTTAGACATATAAAAAATTTATTGAACTGTTCATCGTCTTTTACCCACCTCCTAGGAGAGTTTGAAAATTTACATAAAACTTAATTTTATAGCTTTTGTGAGTGGAATTTTGAAAATCCTAGAGACACAGTTAATATCATGTAGTAAAATGTGGAGCAATATGAAAAAAATAATTTTTTTTTGAATAATAACTTTTTACTTTTATATACCACCGTTAAAAGTAAATAGGGTAATTAATGTTAAAAATGATATTATTATTACCCTAACACATGTCATAATTATATTGGAATAGTGTAGTTCGACCAAGAACAACCTTAGGGATAAAATATTAACCTTTATGTCCCCTTGTATTAGATTTGGACATATATTATTATATTTTTTAAAGATGAATTCAAATAGTTAAAATCAATGTTTAATAGCTAAAACATTTCTAATATAGGGTTATACATAAGATCAATTCGACTATAAATATTCATTAGAAAGGTAAAAATATTTCCTAAATAATGGTATTTTATTTATAATTTTTATATATTAAATAATTTAATTTATTTATGACACAATGATGATGCAATAATTACCTTATTAATGAAATATTAACATAATTGATGTTATAAATACCAAAATAAATGTAATTTTATTCTTTTAATGAATTAAATTAATTTTATAGGTTAATATTAAATGTTATAATTGATTTAATAAACTTTGTTCGAACTAATAATGCTGTTTTATGTTTTACAAAAATCACATACAAAATTGTGTCAATATTGACATAAAAATGTTTTTAAAACAAATATTATATTAGTAATTGTTATGTTATTCATAAAAATATACGGATCAACCAAATGACTTAGATAAGGATATATATATTAATAATGAACCAATTTTTGTTATTTTGGCATTTTATAGAATGTTTATTAACCATATAGTATAAGAAAACCTAAAGAACGGTAAAAGTTAAATTATTTAACTTAGAGTAAAATCTAAATGATAAGGATAAAATAGAAACCTAAACTTGTCTAAAACATATTTTTTGAGAGGAATTAGACCCATACCGCCCTTAGCTTCGAAATAAATTAATTTGGAGTTATTAAAAACCCATTATGACTTTAATATAAAATAATATTTTAAGTTTTCCTAAGGTGCCCCTCTTCACCATTATAAAAAGGGCACCCCTTCCCTCTTCTCTTCACACCCTTTTTAGCCTTGAAGCTCTGAAAAACCCTTCAAATTCCTCTTATAAGCCTCTATAGTTATATCATAGTGGTTCTTTTCTTCTCAAAAGATCAACTCTAGTGCTCTACGAAGAATTTTAGAGGAGGTGCGTCGAGGATGAGGTAATCTCTTCTACCAACTCTTTCAAGTTTCATTCTTCTTCTAATTACTCTCATTTAGTTGTTTCATTGTAAATTAATAACATCAGTATTAATTATATACTAATATGTTATTATAAATATGAAAGAACCCTATTTCACTTTATGTCAATCCTATGGAAAACAAAATCACTGCACGTGCATACGTACGGAATACTGTCTCCTCGCCATGGTGTAATCCGTTTTTCCACCACCACCTTACTTGGATGGGTATAATGGTGTTAATAATTAATATATAAGATTATTATAACTTAATAATTATTCTAAGTTATTATATCATCCACTCCAATTCCATTCAACAAATACGGGAATGATATCATCGCTCCTGAGTACGTACGGATTACCGTCTCCACGACGCGATGAGATTCATTTTCCTTGTTAATAATTAATGAATGATTATAAAGAATATATAATAATTAATCAAGAAATATATGACCTAAAAATTCTACTGGTTTTATTTATTTATATATATGTTCAACTACTTAATTCCATTCAATTCAATTATGAAAGGAAAACACCATTCCTGTGTACGTACGGTCTACCATCTCCATGAACGGTGTATTTCATTTCATTAATATATTTATTATATATATGTATATTCTGAATATATATTATATATAAATCATGTTTTTGATTATTTAATTAATTAAACATGATCTAAATAAACATATTAATAATTACAAGTCAAAACACGGATGATAAATGAAACGATTTTACCCAAAACACTGCTTAAACATAGAATTTACAAAAGAATGTGTAATATAAATTCATAAGTAAACCAAATATGATATCAAAACAATGAATAAGATTTTTTAATAAGTCAATGACTTTTTTTAAATAATTATACTGGAGGTTCAGATACATACGAAGCATATCATATATAAGGTAAGGGATAACATTCCCAATCTCATTTTCATCTGAGATTTTTTGTTCATAAGTATTTACTAGGGTTATATTTTTCTTCCATTTCCTTAAAAATGTTTTTCATAAAGTGTTTAATATTCCTAATTTTATGTTTAAAGTAATTTTTACCACTATTTTAATTTTAATTTGTGTTATGGAAGGAATCATTCTTTTGTTTACTATACTTGGTACTTTTTGACTTTTCCAGAAAAAGTATGAGAAGAATGTTTGTTTTACTTATAAGGCATGAAAGGATTTTTACATTTTCATAACGCCTTATTTTCATGAAGATTACTATACAATATTTCATTAATATTTTCAAAAAAATTCCTTTTATTTTAAAATTTCATGGCATTTTGTGAAAAGGAAATGATTTTTAATAAGAAAGGATATTTTTTTCAAGAATTCATTTCATGTGTTTTATCAAAATCATTTTCCATATAAGATGACATTACTTCATATGTGAATGATTCAATTATAATTTCTCTATGATTTACATTGTTTCACTTTTCTTATTATGAAATGATATCCATTTGTTTTATATGTATTATGTTATGATGGGATGATGTTTATGAAACCCATTTTATTCTTTGGTTTATGATGAATGATTTATGTTTATGTTGTGGAACAAGTAAGAATGATTTAATTATAAGATGGGTGGGACCTATATTTCCCTCCAATGCATTGGGTAACGATTTATATCTCATGAGATATACATGGCTAGAATGGAAAGTTGATCAGGTTCAATGATACAGGACTGGAATGAGGAGTAAACTCGATTCAGAAAGGGACATCATCCACTATGATGGTCTTGGCAGTAATGCCATGGATACTATGGAAATCATAACATGTTCTTAATGGGTGCCACAATTACATGTTTTATTCCTATTCTATTTTCTCATGATTAATTTTTCTTTATGATCAATGCCTTACGTACTTCCAAGTTTTATGTCATTGCTCATGATTTTGATGTTTAAATATTATATTCATGTTTTGAAGTTCAAATGTATATGGTTAGTTTTATTTTCTCCATGCTTACCCTTACTGAGAATTTGAGATCACCCTTTATATGTTTTCATTTCCTCAAGATATAAATAATGGTTTTAGGTAAAAAAAGGGAAGATCTTTATGGGAGATGTTGAAAATCTTTTACCACTATTAGAAGATTATGTTCCGCTTTTCCAAAGACAATAAACTATTATGGTCCTTCGGTGTTTGTTTTTGTTATGTATTAAGTATTTTGAAAAATTAATGTAATGTTAATTTATGTCATGCTTTGTGTCACTACAATTGGCATCATAGGTTCAGTTTGGTCATCCTTTGGAATCTAGGATGTAAGAAATTTAGTGAGATCCCTAGAGATATTTCTACGGTATGTCTAGGGATGTCCCTATGGTTAAGTATAAGTATAGGTTATAGTCCTAGAATTATGTTAATGATATTAGAATTAAACTTAAGATGATACATATTGAGGTAACTCCCCCTTGATTATGATTTTGGCCTCTCACACTATTCTTTATGGGTTTTAGAAAATGGCTTGAAATAAGAAGATTCACTATAATGGAGGATATGATGGACAATGGAATGATATTAATCATGAGAAACCAAATGAAATTGGATCTGGGAGTCCACATATCATTATTATGCCTAATCAGAAATCTCATAATATGATCAATAATCTAATCTTTGGTAAGTTTCCCAACTTAGATAATAAGAGGAAGATGGAGTTTCATGATGATCATAGAGGAATGAAAGTTCAATTTCCCTCATGTAAATCATGTTGGAAGAGGAATCCGGGAGAATGTTTCAAAAGAACTGGAAGATTCTTCTGCTGTAGAAAAGGACACAAAGCTAGTAATTGTAATGTAAAAGGATATGTTAACACCATGGAAAAGGATAATGGTATTTCTAAGACATCAACAATGGTTAAGTGTTTTATATGTGGAATGTACGGGCATTATGCAAAACAATTCATTAAAGGAAAATCTCATAAAGATATAATGTGTGGTAATATGGGTATAATTTATGTGGATAATGATGAAGAGACTACAAGTGATATATGAGATGGAAGAAATGATGAATCTCAGTCAGTGGTTTAAGAAGGTAGAGTAATCAAGAATAATGTATGGTACTATGGAATAATGAAAAATCTAAATATTGTTACACTTTTGACTTTGATTGAGTTTTGAAAGTATATTTTGAATGGTACTGGTAACCATGAAAGGGTTTTCGGATATTTTTGGAAAGCACCTAATATGCACATAAAGAAGGGATAAGGAGATAATGAAATGTTTGATAGTATTAATGAGCTCATGACTAATATAAGGAAAAAGTGATATCATGTTTTGAGTATATTGAATTTTTGGGATTTTGGTTTATTGAAAATGTTTCCTTGTGACAAAATTTATTTTTTCACTATGGTTCAAGAGAATGCATGATTAAGGTATTCACATGTTTGTAATGTGACCAACAAGATATATCGTATGATATATGGGGGATAAATGATGGTATTTACATGCTCGGTAAATGACATTTGTAGTAATTTTTTTCTTTATACTATGAGCCTGGACAGAAGTATTTTGGATATTCCTAAAGGTTGGAATGAATTGTGTTGGACATATGATTGTATTGTTTAAGGATAGAACTTTTTTCAATTTTATTACAGGAATGTTATTACAATTTAGTTTTAGAAACAGGGACAACGTGCAAGACGAGGGACAAACCATCGCGTCAGACAAGGCTGTGGGAATCGAACCCACAACCGAAATGCGACATTCCTTTATTTCTTACCATTGTCCTACAGGAAGTCCCTGGTTAGTAGAAACTAGTTTTATTAAGCAGTATGATAGATGAACTATAAGTCCATTTTTGGAATCATATATGAATAACCTCACCATAGATAGACTTATGTATATTTGATAACTTTTTCTAAAATTATTTTGAGACATATAGAATGACCCATCATTCTATAACATAATCTGCTAACTGTTCATGAATGAAAAATTCAACTTTATTTCAATAAGAGATGAAGTTGAAATTATTCATGCCACGAACAACAGTTAGAATATATCAAAACAAAGTAATTATTTCTTCTAATTCAAATTATTCAACTTTAGGGAAATCATATTGAAAACAAAAAATGTTGTCCTAGTGCCCTTATATACGATGAATCAGATGGTACCTAAGATCATCCCAAATTTATGGCTTTGTGATTTTTGGATTTTTCATATCCATGTTCTCTATTACTCACTATCAGAACATGATGGTTAGATTTCTTATCTATATCCATATTTTCATCTATGTTTTCCTATGTGGAAACCCAGTGCTGAGTTACATAGGGTAACCTTTATATTTCATACTTTAGTTTTAAAAAATATGTTTTGGTATTCCTTTTTACAATGTGAGTTTCTAGGGTAGAATGTAACACCCTGAGATTTTATGATTTTTTAATTTCATTGATGTCTTGTATTGTACTCTACACCAAAAGGAGCTTGCACTACATGTGTCCCTGACTTGGATTTCATTACATGCAGTCGCGACCTTCCGTGGTATCATATGTTTTATGCAATACTGAGTTTCACTAAACAACAATATGTAATATAAACTAGACATTATGAATAGTAATACCCACTTTTGGAAATTTTATTTTTCAAAATGGACTTCATTTATGGATTTATAATATTGAAATTAGCCTAGGGTGCAATTTTGGTATTTTTCTTATAACATTCAATTTTTGATGAATAGTGAAAACACTAGGTTACTATTTAAAACCCGACTTTTTATTTAAAAAAGTATTAATTTTTTAAAATTTATTTTAGGTCAAAATTGATACATAATACCTATTTATTTTTAATGTAAATCATTGAAGTAATTTTATAATACTTCTAGATATATAAAAATTTTATTCAACTTTTCACCGTCATTTACCCACCTCCTAGGAGAGTTTGAAAATTTACATAAAACATAATTTTACAGTTTCTATGAGGGGAATATCAAATATCCAAGAGAGACAGTTAATATCAAGGAGTAAAATGTGGTTTAATAAGATAAAAATAAATTTTTGTGAATAGTATCTTTTACTTTTATTTACCACGATTAAAAGTAAATAGGCTAATTAAGGGTAAAATGATATTATTATTACCCTAAAACATGTCCTAATTCTATTTGATAAGTATATTTCGACCAAAAACAACCTTATGGATAAAATAATATCCTTTGGGTCCACTTGGATTAGATTAGGACATTTTTTATTATTTTATTTAATGAAAAATTAAAATAGTTAAAAACAATGTTTAATAACTGAAACATTTTTAATATAGGTTTATACATATGATAAATTCGAATATAAATATTAATTAAAAATCTAAAAA